>CM051461.1:10469493-13439493 GCA_028095005.1 Rhynchospora pubera | reverse complement strand
TTATAGAATTTCTCTGTGGTTGTACAGATCCTTGGTCCTCCCGATTATTGTTGCTTCGTGGATCAACATGCAATGACATTCGTCCTGGTTGAATGGGTGTTTGACGAGTCCGAACCGTAAGTTCAGTACTCGCTGCCCTTCTTGGACTGTTGGCCCTTGTTGGTGGTCTACTGGTGTATCGACCGGATTGCAATGCGTCCATCGGATATGGCGGTTGGGGTGCTGCTTGTCGCGGTTGACTGGTTGAAGCTTCACCTTGATTTTTCTTTTTTGTTTTTCTTGTGGAACCTCCACCTTTCCTTCCTTCCATCCTATCCATCCACATCTCTGCACGAATGATTTTGCGCCTTCCTCGATTGACCAAACTCTTGTCGGGGACAATTATCGGACCTGTATAAACTGGCCACTCTTCCTCATCTTTGTAACAATGAAACCGACCTGCTGACCAAATCATGTGCTGGTTTTGCATGCTATAGTGACCATCCACAAATTGATCTACATTGTAATTTGTCTCCCTGCAAACAGCAATGACATGTGCGCAAAGGATACCTGTCAATTGTGGTTTTTGGCACTCACATGTGGTTCGAGTGAAGGGCAATTGCACATCGGTTTGCTCCATGTCAGGTGGAATTTGAACTGTGTAATGGGAATAATCGTAGCCTACACCATCACGGTACTCCTCGCGAACTTTCACGCGAAATTCTCCAAGGTCCAATCTTAACACGAATGTGCTCATAAACTCCTCTGAGATTGAAACAAAAAGATGAAGTTAGTTCAAAATGGATTAAAATGAATGAATGAATTGAATTCTTTTTCTTTAAGTACTTACGTGATTTTCCATCGTGCTTGATCAATTTATTCTTTACTCCTTCCGGCCATCTTTCTCCTAAACTCAACCTTTGAAGTGCTTCTTGTGTTCGCTTGTTCATCCAGTTGGCACATTTATACCACGTGCCTTCTATAAGTGCTGTCACTGGTAATCTTCTCTCTATTCTAAACACATTATTCAGACTCTCCGATCCATTACTCGTCATTATACCCCACCGATGCCCCTTGTCAAAACTCTGAGCCCATTTATATAGTTTTGGCCGCTCGTTGTTGTCATTTTCATTAATTTTACCACAATTTCTTAGGTACTGATAAGCTCTCAGGTTATTTTCCTTCAGAACTCCCCAATTCTCTCTAAAACGTCTAGGGTTTTTCTTGTTAGCAAGTTTACATTTGAAAAAGTTTTTCAAATCAGCATCTTGTGACCCGCCAGCCTCCTTCCATAAGTTTTCCGCAACATGCTGCATGCAGAACCGATGAATCGCTACTGCATGCGCACCTTGTGCCTTCCAACCGTAATCTACGGATGCAAATACCGCTTTTATTGCCTTATGACGGTCAGATATGACACAGTATCTAGTGTTCCGGCCTAAAACTTCCCATCTAACCCAAGACATAAACCATCCCCAAGTATCCTTATCTTCTTTTTCGCCCAATCCGAATGCAACCGGAATTAATCGATTTTCTGGATCATAACCACACACTGAGAACAATCTACCTTTGTATCGGCCCGATAAAAAACTAGCATCAATTGAGATAACAGGTCTGGCATATTTCATCGCTTCTATGCACGAACCAAAAGCCCAGGCTGCCATCTTGAAGACGCCAACGTTAGGATCGTTTGTAGGCCAAGAAACTATTGTGTATTTCGTTCCTGGGGTTGTCGCCTTCATTGCCTCCAGGAGGCGTGGAAGTTTATTGTAGGCCCCTTCCCAGGACCCAAACAATTGCTCCAACGCTCGCTCCCTCCCACGCCATAGTTTATTATAAGTCGGTTCAATACGTGGATATCTAGCCCTTATGAGGCTTCCTATGTCCTGGACACTTTTTCCCAAATTTTTTTTCAATTCATCCCTAACGTGTTCGGCAATGAGACTAGCTGTAAGGTTTGCGTGACCTTTTTGGCCCGGGGGTCTCGAACAAATATGCTCATTTGGATTGGTAGAGATCTTCCAATTTGTATTATAACTCTCACGTCTACCATACAATCGCCACTTACAATTCGGTTTTTGCATGCAAACCATTACAATTTTTTGTTTATTGCTAGTTTCCGTTCGAACTTCTCGATTTGTTTTGCATGAAACATCACAGACAGCTAGAATTAGTTGTTTTTTGGAACCGAATCGTTTACCAACAGCAAGTTCGCCTTGTGGCCCTAAACTACGCTCCGACATACCAGCATACTCAAACATGGAAATATCACACAATTCACTTACAGGATGGTGCAAGTCCGTCCTTCCTGAAACGTATGGCTGGTCGCAGTTTGCATAAAAAGGCACTTCTCTCTCGGAGAAGTCCTCCACATCGGTATATTCTTCTCCGGTAGGAAGGTCGGAGTAAGTCGCCGGACCCTCATCTTCATCACCATCGGCAACCTCGACTTCATCTCCTGATGTGTTATTGTCTTGCGTAGGAACGGACTGTTCGCCAGTGTATTGGTAAGGGGTGGATTGCTGGCCACACATAAGGTTTAAGGAAGTGTTTGGCTCACTGCTACCGGGCTCGTCAAGGGGTGTTAGGTTCAGATCTGGTCCCGTGCCATATACGGGGATGAAATCAACATGCAACTCAATAATCGGTAACCCTCTCGTCTCGAATGTCTCGTGGTAAAAAAGGCGCCATTGATCTTCAGAATTTACAGGAAGAAATAGTGATTCATATCTCCCATTTACAATTTCATTGTAACGACCATGGATATTCAAAGTGTACTGGGTTTCTAAAATCTGTAGCCTGCTGTATAATTCATTTCGAATTTCAGCAAATGTGGTATGCATACTACAACCGATGTGGAAGTAAGAAGCACCAAAAGTTGGACATTGGTTGACATATATTGTAATTGTAGACATTTTTGAATTTGATTGATAGGTTTTTAAATTGTAAGAGATAATCTGTTGTTGACGATTTAAATTCTGCGAGAATGTATAGTCTTATATAACTTCAAATAACGCGTTTATAAATTCACAAACTTATAGACAGAAATGACTAAAGTTCGATCGAAATGACTAAAGTTTGATCGAAGTGATAGAAGTTGGAATGTTCAGGCTTCTAGCGCGTTTTATAAACGAGTAACAAGCTTTCTAGCGCGTTTTATAAACGCGTTAATTGCGTTTTAACTATTCCGAAAGTTCAGGCTTCTAGCGCGTTTTATAAACGCGTTTTAAGGCCTGTAACGCGTTTATAAAACGCGTTCAAGAGGAGGGAGGGAGGCGCGGTTTATAAACGCGTTGGAACTTTCTTCTTATTAAAAAAAAATAAATAATTCTTTGTATTAAATTTTTTGGTGTCTGAATTTTTATATTAAATAATTTCGGCTATATCTATCTATACTTATACTTACTTATAAAAGTACCCATATAAAAAGAGTAAACTTGTCATATAAAAAGAGTAAACTTGTCAGAAAAAGAGTGTAAATAATTCTTATATTAATCATTAATTTGTGTAATTTGATTTTATCAGTGGTCTATATCAAGGTTAGACTTTTCTTAAAAAAAATTAAATTACTACCAAATTAACTATTTATTTAAAAGAAAAGACTAAATTATTGATTTTATCATATTTTTATTACCTAAATCAAAAAATAAAATCAACATTTTATTTGTTTATTTGGCCATCGTATTGAGGACATTTTTGCTAGTGTATAAAAAATACTGAAAATTTTCGGAAAATATCGATTAGGAAAGGTGCCGATATATATATATATATATATTAACGAATATGTATTGAAAACACAGAGGAAAAGGAAAGATTCCCAAGGGGACTAGCTTTTTTGTCGCATTTTTGTCTTAGTAATTGTGGCTGTTTGTTTAATGTGGCATATATATAAATTAAAAATTTTGTCCCCCGCTGCCGCTGTATATAATGGATTAATGGTTGACTGGTTGTCCATCGGCGAAGAAAAATAATAAGAAAAAACACTATATATGCACTTGAGGGACAGTTTTGGTGTGGCAATTCCGTGTAAACTTCCCCAAAGCGAATATATATAAACTTCGACGAGCGTGAACATCACCGCAGAAAATGAGCTTGAGATTCCATCTTGCTTTGTGTAGCTGTCTTGTGCAGTTGTATTTAGCCACCTTATAATTTCGTTCACATGATTAGGCGAACGACAACGCACCATCATGTTATTAATAATTTAGCAGGGCAACATCCAATTTTTTTTTGCTAAAAGTAACAATTGTAAAGTCAATATCAATTTTGCAAAGGATTTTATTTCCCTAAAAAAACGGTGATAAAATAAAGCAGTATGTTCTTTTTCCGAAGTAGCACTCAACTTAATTTGACATTTCTTCATAGACTAAAGCACACTATTTCGATCCTTTCTTCACATCGGCTCTTTAAGCGTCACCATTTACTTCCAAGCATCCAACAAGCCATTAAAATGAGCTCTCATGTACCTTCATCACCGCGGTTTTTCTGGGGTGATCAACCGGAGGAGTCCGACTACTACGCGTCTCGAGGCGTGAAAAACCATCAATCCTTCTACCAATCGCCTTACGGTCGCATCTTCACGCAATCCTTGCATCCAATTGATCGTGAAACATGTGAACATGTTCCGATTAAAGGTATCGTTTTCATGACGCATGGCTTTGGGTCTGACACAAGCTGGTTGTTTCAGAACACGGCCATAACATACGCCACATGGGGATATGCCGTATACTGTGCCGACCTCCTAGGCCATGGCAGATCTGATGGAATCCCTGGTTACATAGGTGATTTTGAAGCTGTAGCTGGTGGTTCCCTGTCTTTCTTCCTTTCGGTGCGCAAAGACCCAGTCTATGCTGATTTACCGGCGTTTTTGTTCGGTGAGTCCATGGGTGGGGCTGTAACTCTGTTGATGTATTTGCGGTCCCCACCAGATACATGGACCGGTGTGATTCTCTCGGCACCACTACTTATCATGCTAGAAGATAGGAAACCGTCTAAATTGAGACTGTTTCTGTTCAGTTTGCTGTTCGGAATCGCCGAAACATGGCAAGTCATGCCCAACAAGGGGGTCCGAAATTTGTTTCGTGATCCTGATCGGGTCCGCATCATTCGTGCGAACCCGAGACAGTACACTGGCACGCCCCGTGTTGGTACAGTGCGGGAACTTGTACGCATTTGTGAGTATTTGCAACAGAGCTTCGCGACCGTTACTGTCCCATTTTTGACAGTGCACGGTACAGCTGATGGGATGACGGCACCGGAGGGGTCGAAAATGTTGTACGAAAAAGCTCAGAGTAAAGATAAGAGCCTGATTCTGTATGAGGGTTTCTACAACTCGCTGATACAAGGCGAATCTGAGGAGAACAGAAAGAGAGTATTAGGTGATATGAGGGAATGGATCGATGAGAGGATCAAACGGTACAGTAGCGGTATAGCAAAAACTGTCAAGGCTGAGGAAGTTGGGTTCTCTGCCTCGGACAAGCAGTAAACGAAGATTAAATGGTACTAGTTAATTTCTTTGATTATCTTATGGGGTTTTTTTTTAGAAACTTAAAATTATTATATATATGTAAAATTACTAAAGACTAATTAAAGAGGTCGCAATTCGCAAGGCAGTTGAATTTTTTTGTAGTACTTTCGTTTTCCATTTTTAAATTTGGCGTACAGATTTTGTTCTTTGGTCAACTGATTTATCTTTCTTTTTAGTTTTTGCATTTCCTTGATTGAAACTATAGCGCCCGACCACCAAGAAGAAGAAAAAGAAGAAGAATAATAATAATAATAATAATATTAATATTAATATTAATATTATCAACAGGGTAATTGAATCTGCTCCGCGACAATAGGAAAAATTAACCATATATCCTGAAATTTTTTACAATTAGTCATATACCATCCTAATCTATAATATTAATCATTTTATCCCTCAAGTCATCCTTATTCAGTAATTTATCATTTCTATTAATTATTAATTTAAATGATATTTAATTTTGAATGATAAGACTAAAATACCCTAGCTCTATTATCTCTCAACTTTCCCCCTTCATATACCAATTCACGATGCGCAAAGAAATTAAGGCCAGATTAATAGTTAGAAATGCTGGAGCACTTGTTGATAATTTTTGCTAAAGCAACTGCATCCATGAATATTGTCTATATATGGTTTCAAAACAACAGCTCTTGATTATTTTATTTTTTTGGTGTTATTAATGATTCTTTGCTGGTTTGATTTTGAGGTAAACCCAAAAGCTAGATAGATCAACTTTTTATAATTTGTGACCGAGATAAACTGATGTGTCAGTTCAAAAATGAAAATGAGACCTGCTCAAGTATAATCGCCATGAGTTGAATCTAGCCATGCAGCAATGCAAGAACTCATATATATATATATATATATATATATATATATATATATACATATATGCTATGGTGCATCGCGATGTATTGAGGCTTTTGTACATCGCGATCATTATCCGTCAACCGTTTTATAAATAGACAAATCTAATTAAACCAATCCAATATACATATTGAAATCTCATTACAAACCAAATTTTATATTTTTTGAAATTTTTTTACTATTTTTTTCGAATTTTCTAAAACTTTCCTTTTTTGGAAACCAATTAATAATAAAGAAATTCTAAAAATGGCAGGTTTTAAAAAAATCGAAAAAAATAGTAAAAAAATTTCAAAAAATATAAAATTTGGTTTGTAATGAGATTTCAATATATAGATTGCATTTGTTTAATTAGATTTTCAATTTGTAAAACTATAGACAAATATGATCGCGATGTACAAAAGCCTTAATACATCGCGATGCACCATAGCATTTCTCTCTCTCTCTCTCTCTCTCTCTCTATATATATATATATATAATGGCTAACGTGCCATCAAGTCATTTTTCAAGATCCAAAATTCAAATGGTTAATCCAAACCGTTCAAGTTGTTCTCCATATTGAAATATTTTTGGAGACAAAATTTTATATTTTTTTCGAATTTTTTGCTATTTATTATGATATTTTTAAAAATATTATGATTAGAGTATTTCCGGTCCTCCAATTTGAAAATATCATAATAAATAGTAAAAAAATTCGAAAAAATATAAATTTGGTCTCCAAAGGTATTTGAATATTTTGATCAAGTTGGACGGTTTGGATCGACCGTTTGACTTTTGAATTTCAAAAAATGAGTCGATAGAAAATTGATGGCACGTGCCGTCGATGGCGCGTTAGCCATTGATTGAAGGCTTTCTCTATATGAGAATGGATTCAATCAAAGCGCTTTGACCGGAGTCTCAGTTAAACCCCGTCGATTCTCAATTTTGAAAGTTCAACGACCGATCCGAACCGTCAAATATGATCTCCATATTGAAATCTCCTTGCCGACCAAAATTTTCATTTTTTTGAATTTTTTAAGTATTTTTTTCGGATTTTCAAAAACAGCAATTTTTGTAGGGTTCATAACAAATTAGATTAACGATTTTTGAAAATCCGAAAAAAATACTTGAAAAATTCAAAAAAAATGAAAATTTTGGTCGGCAAGGAGATTTCAATATGGAGATCATATTTGACGGGTCGGATCGGTCGTTTGAACTTTCAAAATTGAAAACCGACGGAGTTTAACTGAGACTCCGGTCAAAGCGCTTTGATTGAATCCATTCTCTCTCTCACTCTCTCTCTATATATATATATAATTTTACTGGCTTCTGATAAGAATAAGGAACATGTCATTAGTCTAGCGGCTCTAGTCGTTACAGATTGAAAAAGATTTGGAGGGTATTGAGCCTTTTATATTTGGCATTAATTTGCAGCTGTTTGTCGTCCATCGCCACAGTATTTATTTAAAGGATAACGCACATACGGGACAGTTTTTTGAGCGGCAATTCCGTCATTTCCGTGTAATATTTCCCAAAGCGAATATACAGATAATTCAATTGACCATATAGTGATCACATGGAACATCATGGCTGAAAATATAAATTGACACTCCAATCATTCAACTTTTATATATTCATATTACATTTTTTGTATTATTAGATAGACTATTCATCAACAACTGGATTGCTGGAATATCATTTTGCTGGAAACAACTGGATTGCTGGAATATCATTTTGCTGGAAACAACTATGCGATAATAAAGAATTAAATCACTCAATAAATAACTAGTTATTTTTAATCATCATGCTAAATGTATGCAATGCTTGCAAATTTCAGAAAATAATCTATAACCTAATTATTTAAATTTTTTTTGTTATGGTCCTATTAAAATGAAAGAATTATTACATTACTTTATACACTCCAAATTTACAAATTACACACACTCTGCATCTCCTCAAGTATCAGCAACCTGGTACAGCGTACAAGCTATCTAATAGACTAATACCTAATGAAAAATTTTTGTTTTCCCTTCAGTTCAAAAATTAAATTAAAAACTATTCATTGTGTATAATCAATCCATTTCCTCTTGCCATTTCCAGTGTGTCACTCCTCAATCATCAAACCTCTCTTAGCCCTCCTGATTTTCATCCGGCTGTTTTGACTTTTGATTTTGGTCTTCTTATCCCTGCTAAAAAAGGCTATTTGTGGTCCAAGAATTTTCGATCCCCCAATTAGCAGCAAGTCATGTGAAGGTATCAGGTTGTTACCTTCTCCTGGAATGGTTTCATAACTACGAGCGTTGACATTTCATTATAAAATAAAGCCACCATTCCAATCCTTTCTTCACATCACCTCTTTCCTCAGCAAGAAATCAGAGTCGCCATTTACTTCAAAGAATATAAATAGTCATTAAAATGAGCTCTCCTGTACCTTCATCACCGCGATTTTTCTGGGGTGATCAACCGGAGGCAGCCGAGTACTATGCCTCTCAAGGCATAAAACACCACGAGTCCTTCTATCAATCCCCTGAAGGCCGCATCTTCACACAATCCTTCCATCCAATTGAGCCTGGAACGGGTGAAGATGTCCCGATCAAAGGTGTAGTTTTTATGACACACGACTACGGGTCCGACACGGGTTGGTTGTTTCAGCTCACGGCTATGAACTTCGCCACATGGGGATATGCTGTATACTGTGCTGATCTTTTAGGCCATGGCAGATCCGATGGGCTCCCTGGTTACATTGGTGATTTTGAGACTGTAGCTTGTGCTTCCATGTCTTTCTTCATTTGGGTGCGAAAAGCCCCAGTCTATGCTGATTTACCAGCGTTTTTGTTCGGTGAGTCCATGGGTGGGGCTGTAACTATGACGATATATCTCTATTCCCCACCTGATACATGGACTGGCGTGATTCTCTCAGCACCGCTGCTTTTCATGCCAGAAGATTGGAAACCATCTAAATTGAATTTGTTTCTGTTTAGTTTGCTGTGTGGAAATGCCGACACATGGCAAGCCAAGCCCGACAACAAGGTCCAAAATTTGTTTCGTGATCCTGACAGAGTCCGCATCATTCTTGCAAACCCAAGACGGTACACTGGCAAGCCCCGTGTTGGTACAATGCGGGAACTTGCACGCATGTGTGAGTATGTGCAAGGGAGCTTTACAAACGTTACCGTGCCATTATTGATGGTGTACGGTACGGCTGATGGGATAATAGCACCCGAGGGGTTGAAAATGTTGTACGAAAAGGCTCGGAGTAGAGATAAGTGCCTGTGTCAGTATTTGGATTTCTACCACTCGCTGATACAAGGCGAATCTGAGCATAACAGAAACAAAATTCTAGAAGATATGATGGAATGGATCGATGAGCGGGTGGAGATGTACGGTTGTGGTATAACAAAAACGGTCAAGGCCGAGGAAGTATGGGAATAGGCGAATAGCTACCTGCAAAGTGCAAACTGAGTTTAAATGGTAGTAGTTAAAATTATATACGCAATTAAAAAGGTTGCGACGCGGTTCATTTTTTCTTCTTTTTTGCACCGTTTGGATGCATTGAGAAGAAGGTAGGAAGAAAAAAAAGAGAAGAAATAAATTATAAACAATTCAAACTTTTCACAAAATTACACACTTTCCAATACTTTTTTTCACTTCTTCCCTTCTTTTCTTTTTTCCACGTCTATCCAAACGGAGCCTTTATGTGGTACAAGATTGTTTTGTTTCTTGTTTGTGGTGAACTGATGTAATCATTTTTTTTAGTTTTTGCGCATAGCCAACAAAGTGCAAACCTCTCTGTGTTAATTTTGAAAGCGTTTCTTTTTGTCCCTTTCCAACAATACAAGACAATATGGAACATTGCCCATTTGCCATTTTACAAATATTTATTTTATATCTCATCTTATAAAAGGCGGCCGGAGCTCCCCGGGAATGGGAGGTAGATAGGGGTGTCAAACCGGCGAAACAACAACAGAACTGATATGTTCTGTTTTCGTTTCGTTTTTGGTAACATAACAGAACTGATATGTTCTATTTCATTTCCATTTCTTTTTAAGAAATGAAACCGATTTGTCATTCGGTCACTGTTCCGTTTTGAATGAAACGGAACGAAAATATATGAAACGGCATTTGGAAGGCGTTGGCGCTCCGTTTATTAAATTACTGTACACTATTTGACCCCTAAGGTTCGAAAAGTTTGATAAATTACTACAGACTATTTGATCGATTATTAGACTTGGTTCCCTAATGGCGTAATTCTGGATAGGAATGTCAAACGTAATTCTATTTGATTTCCACTTATGTTTCGTTTATTAAAATATAATAAATTTTTTTACGTTTTCTGTTCCGTAAGATTAAACGAAAAAAACGTTAAACACGTTAAACATACATACAATTCTGACCCAACTAAATCACAACAACTAAAACACAAGCTAACTAAAAATTAATGACAACTGATTAGTTAGAGAACCGAATTAAATTATAATAGATTAAAATATTGAATATGTTCCCATTTTTTACAACCGTCACCCACTTATTTAAATCAGAAAAAGCTATCTTAGGCAGTAAATTATTTAAACATGCATAAAAATCAGAAAAATAATTGCTTAATTACATAAAAACTAGAAAAGTAATTTCTTAATTACATAAAAACTAGAAAAATAATTGCTTAATCACCAACCAATAACCAATAAATTTAAAACATGCATTAAACTGCAAAACTGGTTTTTCAACAATTGCTCAATGACATAAAAATAAAATCCGAAAAACTGATACCAATAAATTTTCCATAATTATACCAGTCTCAACTGATACCAATAAAAAGAAACTATGCCATGTGAGATTTTAGAAAAACCAGTAAAAAGAAACAATACCAGTCTCACTATATTCATGCAATCCTCGTCGGTGCGGGTTGCCAGTATCGGTGGGATTTTAGTACTTATCTTCACCCTCTTAAACCTTCTCTCCACCATTTCCTTCCTCGCTCTCCTCTTCTCCTCTGCCTCTTCCTGAGTTAAAAATCCAACCTTGTCAGATGCAAGACCGCGTCTCTTTTATAGTCATCTGCTGTGTACATCGTACTAGTCTCCCAACCTTGTCTGATGCAACACCGTACCAGTACTAACCTCTTCTCGTTTTGAAACTGAGAGAACCCATCTCAACACTTGAAGATTGAGGCTTTCTTGGTGGAATTGTGTTGTTTAAATGCATGAAGTCATTGTAAGAGAGGAGATAGGCGAGAGAGATACGACGGAAGGAGAGAAAGAGTGGTGGGGTGTGGAGAGAGGCCATCAGAGAGGAAAGGAAGAAGAGTTTCTCTCGGTGGGGATCGGATGGGGTGGGGGAGGAGGCAGACGAGAGCGACGCTAGGGTTGGAGAGAGAGACTCTAGCACCTCTATTCTTCGCCTCAGCACCTCTATTTTGGGCTGGAGACGGAATTAACGTGTTGTGGTTTGTGGTGTGGGTGGCCGTCGGAGAGGAGAGGGAGGTGAGCAAGAGATTTGGCGAGTGAGGAAAGAGAGAGGCGGCAATAGCGAGAGAGAAAGAAAGAAGAATTGTGCGACTGTATTCTCTCCTCCTCTATTTCTCCGTCTCTCTGGTCTGAATAACATTTCGGACGAAACAGAATCAACCCATTTCGTTTACGTTCTGTCCTTACCAATGTAAATGGTTTCTTTTTCGTTTCTGTTTCGCAGAATAAAACGTAACTAAATTTTGCTCTGTTTCCGTTCCGTCCGAAACGGCATGAAATTGACACCCCTAATTCTGGGTCCTAATTTTTGTAATGTGCCTGAACGTGACCTGCATTAAGTGGTACCAATCGGATAATAATGGTTTACATTCATACTCCGTCGAAGTGTAAAAAATGGGTAGATAAATAAAAATTGGTTTCTTATACATTTTCGAAAAAATAGTAAAAAATTTTGAAAAAAATATAAAAATTGATTTCTTATATATTTTTTCAATATGAAGAATATATTGAACGGTTCATACACTGACAAGAGGGAGACTTTAGTCATAGTGATCCTAATTTTAATTGTGGGTGGGTGCGTAGGTTTCATTCTCAGTGCACTATTTAAATATAAATGGATGCACCTCCCTATAAAACAACCATCTATAATTATATATGTTCAGTAGCAAACCATAATATACACATTACCAAGTAGTTTTTGCCATATTGCAGAAACGTTGTAGAAGAAACTACAGAGCATGTATCCAACATGCCAACCAATGTTTTGAAAATCGGACCGTATCGGCCGGTTCGACCGGTTCAACTGCGAACCGGACCCTTGTCCGGTTCAATTTGAGCCGGTTTTATTGGCTATTGGCGAACCACAACGAACCGGCCGGTCCGGTTTTTACTGAAACCGTTGAACCGAACCGTCCGGTTCATGAGTTTTTTAATATTTTTTATTTGGTTCAATGAAATTCTAAAAAAATATCATAGGGAGGAATTGAACTTGGGATGTCTTGAATAGAAATAAGATGCTATACCACTAGGCCAATTGATTTTGATGTGAACAAGTGAATATTTAATTTATATAAACTATATGGTTACGATGACGTCGTCCGGTTCATTCTACCGGTTCGACCGGTCAAACTAATTGAACCATTGAACCATTAAACCGATGGCTTCGCCGGTTCGATGTCCGGGTCGGTTTTCAAAACATTGATGCCTACACAACAACAATGTGGTAATAATGATTGCGTAACAAGTGTATTCTTTTTATTTTTTATTCAGTTAAGAATTAATATATCTGAAATTTTCTCAATGGTTTCAAGGGAACAAGAACCGAGTTAGTAAACCGCTGGAAAGAACAATTCAAAGCAATTGCTGTGCATACGGATATGTTACATATTTATCAAAGATTCAAGGGTGACTTCAAATATTTGAAATTAGTGGTATGTCATCACTAAATTACAAATTATTTTTTTGCCACTATAAAATTATAGAAATTAGTTTTTTTGCCATCGGACAATTATTTGATAATTTTACCCTTTTAAATATGCCACTATAAAACTTAGAAATTAGTAATATGTCATCACAAAAGATATAATTGGTTTTATGCCATTATAAATCATTAACAATTAATTTTATCAACTTAATACAAATTATTGCAAATTTTAGTCAGTAATATATTATTATTTTTATGTGAAAGAAACAAATAACATAGTGATGTTTTTTTTGTTTAGAATTAAATTATTTAAGTAACGCTACATGCTTCAAATATAAGAATTCACCAGATAGGGCTGTCAATGAAACCCGTTTACCCGTTTATCCAACCCGTTCCGTACCGTATAAGACGGGTATGGGTAAAGTTTTATTTTCGTTAAATTAACGGGTACGGGTACGGGTACGGGTAAGGAAATTTTTTCGTTAATTTAACGGGTATGGGTACGGATAAAAGTTATTTCGTACCGTTTTCATAAGGGGTAATTACCACAATTAAAAAGATACAATTACATGATACATATGGCATCTTATATTACATGATTGGTAAAAAAATATTGCTAGATTTTATTTAAGATTTATAATTCTTTCCATTCAGTGTACGAAAAAATAAAAAAGCATAAACCTAAAATATTCGCCACCATTGTTGCACATTATTAATATACTTATTGATATAATTTATTTATACAGAGTGTACAAATTTTATTATTATTATATTCATTTTTTACCGTTACCGTATCCGTACCGTTAATTCTTAACGGGTACGGGTAAAGTTATTTTTAACGGGTACGGGTAAAGAAAATTTTAACGGGTACGGTAATGAAAATACCTTCTACCGTACCGTACCGTACCCATTGACAGCCCTATCACCAGATTCTTAGAAATATGAAACGAGAAAATTTCTTACCAAATTAAATTTGGTAAATATAAATGCCGTCTGATTTTTCATGTGTTTCAATTGATAATTAGTTTTTAATGAGGGTAATTTAGTCACTGAAAAAAATAATGACAAATTTGGTAATGAAATTTTTAGAATTTACTATGTTTTTGGAGAAATAGTGGCATAGAACTAATTTTAACAATTCTATAATGGCATAAATTTAATTAGCAATTTAAAAATATCATTTTCCTAATTAACAAAATTCACAGTGGCATAAAACTAATTATCTCAAGATTCAAAATATGCATGGAACTCTTTACTAACAACACCTGCATGTAATTTGTACCACCAAAATTCTTCTGAGGCGAAATTTGGCCCAACCCAAATACCAATTAAAAATTGTATCTCATCCGTAATGTAAAGAAAACTTTTTTTTTTTTTTCCATTTTTGTTTTTAATTTATGAATGACTACATCAGAAGAGCCCATCAGCCCAATGTTTCCCTGGTCCACATACCTATTTATTATTATATTTTTAGACGCTGAATCCTAAATTTGCAGAAAGAGTGATGACTATGCCGCCACGGTGGCACATCAACGGCCAAGCAAAATGAAGAGAATTTCTGCATATAACCCTTAAAAAGTTTTACATTACTTATCTTATGAGGGTACTAAAAGCTCGAAACAACCCTTATTCAATTACCAACTATTTTCTTTAATCTCTTTCAAGAAGCATGGGTTTTGAGGAGTATGGTATTATTTTTATATTTATCAGGGCTGTGACCTGACAATTCCAGAATTGCTGTATTCGAGTAAAAAACTAAGTCACTAAGCTCACTGAAACAACCAAATGGCCGTGACAGTATCTAGCAACCTATCTCGGCCTATGCCGGCTTGCATACAGCGACAGTCGGTGCGCAACATTCCAACAGGCACAACTGTCCTTCACATTCCTCACTCTTACACTAAACTAAGACTTGTTCTCAGAAAGAGCCTGGCACAACAACAGAGCCCAACAGAATCACTGGATGTCAAACGATTGGTAGATTTTCTGTATGATGATTTACCACATTTGTTTGATGAACAAGGGATTGACCGGTCCATGTATGACGAGCGGGTGCAGTTTTGCGACCCCATAACGAAGCATGACACAATTGATGGCTATTTGTTTAATATTAAGATGTTGAAGGTGCTGTTTCAGCCTGATTTCCTGCTTCACAGTGTCAAACAGGTGTGTAAGTTGACGCTTTTAAGGTGTTTGCATTTATGCCTGCGTGGGAAGGTTGATTGTTGGGTTTTTGCAAATTGGACCAAATATGCTTGTAACTGTTTCTGAAAAACAACTGATATTCATTGGTTTAGACAGGACCATATGAAATAACAACTAGATGGACAATGGTTATGAAGTTTGTTCTACTTCCCTGGAAGCCTGAGTTGGTTTTTACTGGCGTTTCGATCATGGGCATCAATCCTCGGACCCAGAAGTTCTGTAGTCACGTGGTTAGTTTTGTTGTTTTAATCTCAGATCAGTATACAACTATACATTATTTATAATGTTGTTGTATTGCAAAGTAGTAGGTGCTGATTTGATAGCTATCTGGATGTTTAGTACAATTTTTTTGACTCACCATATATATATTTTTAATTGTAAGCATTAGGCAATGGAGTTTCCAGCACCTTGTTAATTTATAAAGTTATTCATTTATTGTCTACCTTAATATCTTCTTTCTACAATGCTATTTTTTATGGAACACACAATCAGAACAAAAGAATTTTGCTGAGAATTTCATATGTTTCTCATAGTATGGCTCCATCCCCAACCTCAAACCCCAAACCCCTCCCCTAACTCTCCTGATGAGTCTAAGCTTAAGATAGGATGAAATGGCATTAGTAACAGATCCAAAAGTTCCTGCTATGCATTAATTTTTTCTTGTATCCTTAGATGGTTAGAAATGTTATCACTTGGATTTCTTTAACATGTTATGAGAAACATGAAACAATTATTGAGATTCTTAACATGATATTACTTAATAATCACAGCTTAGGGTGAATTCAGCATCTACCTGCCATCGCTGCCCTTATCATTATGAATAGGGGCAGTGGCAGACTGGCAGGATTCTGGGCTATGGGGTTCAATGTTTATAAGAAATTACATTTTTTTTCCTTGGAAGACTATGGGGATCAGTTTCAAAAAAATTTGCAAAAAATGGGGTCAAATAAGTGTGTTTGCAAAAAATGGCCCCCTGTAATGTGGGGGTGGATTGGGTTAAATGGGGGTCAATTTTGGTTTGCGATAATCAAACCCGATTAAAAGGAGAATTGATTTAAGTCTCTTATTCTGCTGCCTAATTATTTGGCTATAAGTAGGGGGGGGGGGGGGGGGGTTATGATACACATAGCACTCAAATACTGATAAGTGCTTGTATGTTCACATACCTTTCATGTCCCTGATAGATTGTTTGACAAATTATGAATATCTCCATAGGATAAACAAATTTATATGATGAACATGGTAAGAATATCAGAATCAACCACTTCTTACATTTTTTAAATTTTGTTTCTTTACTGTTTTTAGGATATTTGGGATTCAATAGACAACAATGAGTATTTCTCTCTTGAAGGCTTGGTGGATGTTCTAAAGCAGGTAACATTGATTCTGTTGTAGTTAATCAAACAATTCTAATGTCAGATCTTGAAACTGAACCAGCTTGGATCAATACCAGAGAATAACCTTATTTGCTGGGTTCAGATATGAAATGAACAGATTGGTATGGGTGATGCTACGAGTTATTTCCAAAGAAATGCTTAGAACTATTCAAATTGAACTTATTGGGCCGTTTTGTTTATCTATAGTTGAGAATTTACAAGACTCCTGACTTGGATACACCAAAGTATCAGATACTCAAGAGAACTGCAAATTACGAGGTCTAAGCTGAAATTCAATCTTTATATTTCTTCCTTTTTAAATCCTTCTTGCAGAAATTCAAGTAACAGGACTCGAATTATTCGTCCCCTCTGAAGTTCAAACTGTATAAAATATCTAACACAATCACCATAATAGCATGTTAATATTAAAATAATATGGAAGATATACTGTACTTTTATTCTTTCCCTGTAATAATAACATCATGTACCTTATATAAAATACAGG
Source organism: Rhynchospora pubera (assembly GCA_028095005.1). Lineage (NCBI taxonomy): Eukaryota > Viridiplantae > Streptophyta > Magnoliopsida > Poales > Cyperaceae > Rhynchospora > Rhynchospora pubera. Next base: position 13,422,170 of record CM051461.1, on the reverse strand, counting down.
TGAGAAAATATGCCCCATTTTTGGTAGTTGAATCAAAAGGAGACAAACTTTCAGGCTCCTCAGGATTTAACAATATAACCGGGTTAGAAAACCTCATACAACCTTTCCTATGTTTTTTTTTTTTTTTTTTTTTGAGGGCTTTTCGTATGCCAATAAAAATCTACACATATCACATACTTCATTTAAGACAATATCTGTAAACCATACAAATTGTTTTATCCAATTGATACATGAAAAATATCTGTGCACCTTGCTTGATAGTTACAAATTTTTCCAAACTTCCCATCATTTTTCCGAACTCTTTTTTTTTTAAAATTAAAGGTGCAGGGGGGGGTTTGAACTCTACCTCTTTGAGGCTAGCCTAGTACTCTTACCACCGAGTTGGTCACATGCTACTTTTTTTTATTGTAATAGTATAAAAGGGTATATTGCTGAGTTAAATTATTTTTTATTTTTAACAATGTAGGTACATATTTGGTAAGAATTCTTCATCTGAGAAGATACCAATGACTACTCCAGTGTTCACTCAGGCATCAGATGATAACCTTTCAGATGTTTCAATACAAATTGTTCTCCCTCTAGAAAAAGATTTTAACAGGTTGATTGTTATATAAAAAAGTTCCAGTTTTCTTCTGAAGTTAAAAAAGTTTGTAATTCTTCTCCATACACACTTGAACAAATCTAAATTATTATTATTTTGTAGTTAATACATTATTCTTGAAAATAAAACATTAAGAGGTTTTTTATTTTGAAAAGAAAATATTAGTATGTGAACACAGGCATACATTCTTTATATTAGAACAATATAAGTGAATATCAGAGTGCACTCAAGTCCAGTTTTAAAAACTGAAAGTCTGAAACTAAGATAAATTTAAGGAGTATCTATCTCAGTTCTAATGCCAATGGTACCCATTACTAAGGTAGACTTGTTAATTTGATTTTTTTTTTTTTGGCTAAGCCAAAACCTCAATTTTGCCTATTGTTGAAATTGCTTTCATGGTTATCAGTTTGCCGGCTCCGAGTGTCGAAGAGGTTAAGATAAGAAAAGCAGAAGGCGGTATCGCAGCTGTTAAAAAGTTTAGTGGAAAACCCACTGAAGAGGTGGTAAGAAGCAAAGAAAAGGAATTACGGATGGCTCTTCTTAAGGATGGATTAAACTCTGAAAAAGGTTGTTTGCTTGCTCGGTACAATGACCCAAGAACGTCAGCTTTTGTCATGGTATGACTTCTTTTTCACTTTAGCTTTGAATTTTTGTCTATTAGGAACCATATTTCTGATTTGTTTTTCTACCTTATTCCGCTTTATGATTGCAGAGGAATGAAGTGCTGATATGGTTAAATGACTTTACACTGGAGTAACTTCAGTGAAGAATTATTGGAGTTTCATTTTAGATTAACTGTCTATAAATTCTGTTGTTTACATAAGCGAACCTTCAAGCACCTCAAGATAACATACTGCAGCAATTAAGATTTGTAGATAAAACAAACTGTTCCATGCCAATAAAATAAAGGGAAATGGTTTTCATTTTCTGCAAAACAATATACAAAGTGCTTTTGCCCCCAAAAGAAGTCATGCAACAAAATGGCCAAAGCAGCCATGTTTTTACCAAGTGTACCTTTTGGCTTCCTACTAGACTCTTTTTAAATACCATATATATTTTGTTTCATATTGGGGAAGATATAGTAGCAACCACCTTATTTTGTTAATTATGACAACTTTTATATTAAAAAAGAAAAATAAGACAGCTCATATATCATATTTTGATATATGCCTACCACTACAAGAAATTGCCGCAAGTGCGTGGATAAAAAAAAAGGCCTTTGCCGTGGATATTTCCACGGGAATAATGATCAGCGATCACATATCCTCGCGAATAGTATCCTCGTAAGATCTTTATTCGCGAGGAAGCCTCGCCAAAAGCCTTTAACGTGGTAAAAATTGTGATATTCGCGAGGAAATGTTTCCACGGCAATTTGTTTCATGTGCGCTGACATATATATTTTTCCCGTGGATAAAACCGCTTTTAATATGTGAATTCAACCCCGGGAATATACATCCTCGGGAATAACAATTAATCTAGCGCTAATATATTTTGTCGTTTCTACCCTGATATTTTTCATATTTTTGTCTAATATATTTTGTCATTTCTACCCTGACATTTTTCATATTTCTGTCGTATCATAATCACTCGATAAATAAACAATAATGCAAAATATTTATAATTCAGATTAATTAACTTAAATATAATTTAATTATTTTACAACGTCATTCCACAAAAAAAATATATAAAGACAACCTTATATGAATTAAAACAATCCAAGACCTACAAAGTTTTTTTCACACCATTTCAATCTAACTCCCACTACCCAATTTACTTGTACATTCAAAATTAGCCTCAGAGTCATCTTCTAAATCATCTAGACCATGGCTTCCACTTTTTGTAGGCATCCATTGAATCTTCCATTGTAAAAGCTATTTGCATTGACTGTGAAGACAGATTAAACTTTGTTCTGTCAGAAAAGAAAATGTTAATGTTTATTATTTCTTCAAGTATATGCTTGAGGCATAATTGGCAATCTGAATTAGTAGTAAGAGGTACAGACAAAGAATCCTTTTTAGTAAACAAGCATCTCATATATGGATCAAAATAACAATATAAATAAACAAAAACAAAAAAAAAATCGGCAAGACTCGGTTAGTAACTAACATTATATATATGGATCATAATAACAATATAAATTAACAAACAAACAAAAAGTCGGCAAGCCTCTTTTAGTAAACTAACTTCTTATATGAACCATGATAACAAAATTAATTAACGAACAAGCCAAAAATCAGCAATTGGATTGAAGATTTGCTCACAAGAGTAGCTTTGTGAAGACAATAATTTTCTTTCAATGCTAATTGTTTTATTACCACCGAAAATTTTCCAGCCTTTTTCTAATTTGTTGTGTATCAGCAATTAGATGCAAGGTTTAAGTTGGATATGGTACCAATAATTTTCTTTTGATTGCACCTAGCAATATTAATTTGACCAGATTCTCGTCCGATATGGTACCAATAATTAGTACCAAGTAAAATTGAAGGCGGTTCTTGCTGGAGCACATTATGTTTGTGCAAGTACGACTGGTAACATGACAAGGAGCAGTTTTCAGAGGTGGTATTAACTGGTCAATGATATTAATTATTGAAATACATTAAAAATATATATATAGAAAGAAAGATGCTAGAAAGAAACAATCGGAAGTATAGAATTGGAAAGGGGTTAGAAAGCAAACCTGAGTGTGAGTACGCAATGACGTCTACAAGGAAAGCGAACTGAAGCCATAGTTCTGCAACCAATGCAAAGTTAGAATCTTAAGTACTAATGTAGTTTCAATACAAAGTAAATTGCTATTGTTACATAGCATGCTGAAGAACTTTATCAACTGAACATAAATTGCAACTAAATATGTCCAATAAAATTTAGTTTTTCAGTTCAGAAAGACTTATAAGACAATGTGTCCTACATATTTTCTGGTAAAAAGACATCAAGTAGATACTGGACAATGTGCTACTTAATGTTAAATTAAACTGAACTTTCACGCTAGGAAAAAAGATAAATTAGACACTAATCTAATAGAGTTTTGACAATCAGTAGCCACTATGTAGGAGTGAATAGCTTTTGAGTTTGCTATAATTAATTCCGGGAAAAACAAACAATTGATACCATAGCATGTCAACAATTGTACTAACAAAAATATGTTCTGTGTTATTTACTACCTTGGTTCCTAAGTACACATGCAGAGACATGAGGTCGTAAAATTTCCATGAGGTTGCCACCCATATTAGGGGGGCTCCGATACAAGTTACAACCTAAACATTTTGTATAGATAAAATAAGTTATAAGCAAAAAAGATGAAAAGTAAAGCAACAATAGGATCAATAGTAATTGACAAATTGTGTGTTTGGATGAGCCTTGAATAAGTAAATAAGAATAAGAAATTTCGGTATACGTGTTTGTCCAAATTCTTTATTCTTATACCATAGTTTTGTTAGTATAAGAATAAGGATCCAAATTTCTTATTCTTGTGTTGTTTGGGTTACACAAGAATAAAGAATTTGATCCTTATTCTTATTCAAACCCTTATTCTCATCTATCCAAACACACCTATATATGTATACATGTGGTTCAGTTTGAACAATAGTTGATCATTAGAATTTTTCCATTAATTGATTAATCTATAATATATTAAACCTCTAAAAACTGCAAATCTTCAACTAAATAGAAAAAAAATAGTTCAATTAAGGCTTGAAATACCTAAATTGTGCGACTTAATTAAACTAATTTTACCAATTAGTATGGCGATATGAGATTCGACCCACCCAGCAAACATCTACTAAACTCTAATCCTTGGCTCGTGTCCTGCCAAATTATCTACGACATTTGGTAAGTGCAAGTGCGACAATCATAGTCGTTTTTTCCCTCCCCTTTCTCTCAATCACATTAAATATAATACCCACAACCTAAGCACGGTCCTCCTGTCAACATGTTCAATTATTTAGTTGAGACACTAATGTTTGTACCAGTGATTTGTGATCAGTGGTGGTATAGCGTGACTGGAAAAGTGGAATTTTTCACAAACCTGTGGCAAGGGACGACGAGGTTTAATAGACACGAAGCGGAGCCGTTGTCGACAACGGGCAGGATAGGCAGGAGTATTTGATCGGCGAAGGGGTTCAGGGGACACTCCATGGCGATGCAAACAAAAATGGTTTGGGTCCACGAGACGGCAGATCGGGGCGGGGGACGCGGTACAAGGTTTCGAGAAAAAAAAACGAGGCGGCATAAGGAGTTACGGTATGATAAACGAGGGAAAATATGGTCTCGGCAAATTTTTGGGGGGAAATTAGAGAGGGAAACAAAATTTTGTAGTCGGCTGCAATAGATGGAGAATGAAACACAATTTTTGTTATTATTAGATAACTGATAGTTTATATTAAAGTTTACCTTATCGATTTTTAGTCGATGTATATAATCTTATTTGGAGAGGATAACCATTTTATTATTATTTCAAGATCTGCCATTTATATTTGAAGTGTACGACGCATAATAAAAAAAATTATTATTATTAATAATATAATAACTATCATAAAAAAAGTTGGTTACCATTTCAAGATCTACCATAAATAATAATAAAATAAGAAATAAAAAATCATGGAAAATGCAGTGCTGCATGGAATGAAATATATAACTACCATAATTAGTTATTAATTGGAGATGCACCATTCATATATTAAGTGTGCAACATAATGTTGTCATAGATAAAGTATAGAGATATTTTTTAATACATTTCTAGATCTCTACAGATGGTCCAAATTATATAATAGGAAACAAAACATATAATAATGAATCTATAAATCAACTACATTTGTAACATATTTTATAATTAGACATGTATTTTGATGTGATATTCCATTTCATACATATACTATAAAATTCTCAATTAGTAATTCTAACACTTAATTAATTGTAACATAGTATTTATTATTTACAATTTAAGTAAAATTTAATTATAACTTTGGTCATAACATTGACTAAATTTAAACATATCTTAATATTATAATGACAATACTAAATTGTAACATTGTATTTTTTTAAGGTAGACTAAAATCAACCACGATTGACTGATGGACCCGTCAACCGCGATTATACTCAATTTTTAAAGTTCTAATGGCTAATCCGAACCGTTCAATGTGTTCTCCATATTGAAATCTCATTGGAGACCAAATTTTATATATTTTTAAATTTTTTAAATTTTTTTTGATATTTTTAAAAATCATTGTTATTGAAGGGTCCATAATTGTTTAGCTTAACAATTTTGTAAAGAGGAAGGTTATGGTACCAATATTTTAGTTGCACTTAAATGTCAACATTTTGCTTTTAAGTTATTTTTTCAAATTTTAAATTTTAAATTTAAAACATTTAATCTAAACCGTTGATCTTGTTTTGTTCAACGAGCGATGCGTTTTCATATAAGTTTTGTAAATTTTGAAATTTATTTGATACTCAATCAAAGGCTAAAACATGAATGTATTAGAATGAATCTATCATAGTTAACAAGATTCATTTATTTTTCTATCTATTGATCGAGTATCATATAAATTCCAAAATTTACAAAATTTACATGAAAATGCACCTATCGTTAAACTAAACAAGATCAACAGTTTGGATTAAAAGTTTAAATTTTAAAATTTGAAAAAAATAACTTAATAGCAAAATATTGGCATTTGGGGGCAAAAAAATTGTTGTTAGCCAAACCTTTCTCTTTTGTAAAATACAAAAAAAAAATACTAAAAAAATTCAGAAAAATGTAAAATTTGATCTCCAACGAAATTTTCATATGGAGAGCACATTGAATGGTTCAAATCGACTGTTAGAATCAGAAAATTGTCATTTCATTGTAGTTGACGGTCTCATCCGTTAGTCGCAACTAATTTCAGTCTACCATTTTTTTATTAAATGACTAAATTGTCGCTTAGTTTGTGCGTATAGAGCCACTACTACCACCAATTCCCCTCTTGAGAGAAGGCAGTTTCGTTATTTTATCCAAAAAACGATGTTGCTCCAATAGTAATTTCTATTGCTCAAAGCATCACCCCAACTTCAATGGTCAAACATAACATTTATCAAGTATGCATTAATAGCACGTGATGTGGGCAAATTTAGCATATATTTTTTTTGGTAGTTTCCATTTATATATATAAAGTGTAAAAATTTTTAATTACTTATACTGAAACTTAATTGTAACAAAGTATTTATCGTTCACAAGTTTAATTAAAATTCAGTAATAACTTTAATAGTAACATTGATGAAATTTAATTACAAATATAAGTATGACAACTTCAATGGTCAAATATAAAATTTATCAAATATGGATTTAGCGAGTTTAAAAATGTATCAAATAATATTAGTCGACTTTTATTTTGGGAGGGAGAAAAAAGTTACAGACTAAATATAGGTGCGCACTATGAGGTTATTGGATCTGGCAATATATATATATATATATATAGAGTTTTGCTATGGTGAGTTGCAACTCATCAAAGCGTCCGTGAGTCGCGTTCAAAATTTTGAAATTAAGTTCAAAACGACCGATCCAAACCGTCTAATACGATCTCCCTATCGAATTCTCCATGCAGACCAAATTTTATATTTTTTCGAAATTTTTAAGTATTTATTTCAGATTTTTAAAAACTGCTGTTTTTGAACGGTTCGGAACTAATTAGATTAATGATTTTCTAAAATCTAAAATAAATACTTAAAAATTTCAAAAAAATATAAAATTTGGTCTGCATGGAGAATTCAATAGGGAAATCGTATTAGACGGTTTGGATCGGTCGTTTTGAACTTAATTTTGAAATTTTGAGCGCGACTCACGGACGCTTTGGTGAGTTGCAACTCACCATAGCAAAACTCTATATATATATATATATATATATATTAAAAAAATAAAGACGGTGAGTGGGCGGTTATGTGTAGTGGGAGGTTATTAACTTACTATTTCTTTTCTTTAATTATTTGTTTAGAGAATTCAATTGTTAAGTTTAATTACAGAAAATAATTTAGGAAATGAATTTTTGGCGGAAAAATTTGGCGCCATCTATAAAAATATTTTCTTGCAAGAAAAATTTAGTTCATAAGTATCAAAATAAGATAACTGTAATGTTATGTCAGGGCGCTTGCTCTTGAGGCTGTTTTCCCGTCGACTATCGACGGGAATAATCGATGAGTTACACGAAATCATCATTCAAATATTATTTCCGATTTCACATCTCCGAGGTAACTTTTCCCGAGGAAACGTTATTTATTCCCATTTCGCTTATTATTCCCGTGGAAAGTTAAAATATGCACGGCAATGTAATTTCAATCCACGGGAATAATCAAAATTCTTGTAGTGTACATTATGATGCCCTGGGGCTATTGGAGCTTGTATCTCAGTATCAGGGAATATTGACCCACAAGCCACAACCACCATTGATTCTTCATTGCTTCTAAAACAAGCTAAGAACTTGGTTATTGTACGGGCATAGGAGACCAAACCCTCGTACCAGTACCTTTATTAACCCACTAGAGACCACAGAACAACATGTAATACGTTACAGTACAAATACGACGTAGAAACTCAAACAAATACAGATTTAAACTTCAGAGAAAGCCCTTCAGCTTGTTGCAACTTTGCAACTGCTCCTACTGAACCCCTAGACCGTTAACTTTATCGATATTGTATTGATGCAGATATCTAATGCATTGTTGTATTGATACAGGTACCTATCTTTAATCATTCTCCTTCTTTTGTTTAAAAAACAATTCTTACTAAATCGAAAGTTCTCAATGGCATTAAGTCAAGAAGAAACATAACAGACGTTATTTAAAAAACAATTTGTACTAAATTGACTTGTTTTTCGAGTTATAAAATTCAAACAGTAAATCCAAATCATTCAAGTTGATCATTATATTGAAATATTTTTGGAGACCAAATTTTATATTTTTCGAATTTTTTGCTATTTATTATGATATTTAAAAAAAATACGAAAAATATGAAATTTGGTCTCCAAAAGTATTTCAATATGATGATCAACTTGAACAGTTTGGATCGACCATTTGAATTTTTGTATCACGAAAAACGAGTTGATAGAAAATCGATGGCACGTTAGCAATTCTCTATAGAGGCATGCATTCATGAGATAATAACTGAGAGGAGGTGAAGAACGGGATAATGTGAACCACAGGAGGCATGCATTCATGAGGTACTTATTCAGCCAATTTGGACTTCCAATATGCCGGTTGGGAATTACACACTCTCCTCATCTCAAGTTCTCAACCCTTCGATATAGATATATATTTTATTTATTTTTTAAGAACCCTATGAACTACTTATCCTTTCAAATAATCATTAACTTGGCGTCCAAATTTCTCTCACCAAAGAAAGCTCCCAAATAGGTAGCTTGTTTAAAAGGCAACCACTAAAAGTTATGTATATCAGTAGATAAGTAAGTACATCTTCCACACTCTAATGAACCAAGGTAATAACCGACATCCCTTCCATTCATAAAACAAGAAACTTCTCCAATGACTTGCCTCAACGACAAAAATGCACATTTTGTATTGATCCCTCTAATGGCACAAGGCCACTTAATCCCAATGACCGACCTGGCACGCCTCCTGGCAGAAAGAGGTGTCCACGTCAGCCTCATAACCACCCCAACGAATGCTTCCCGTATACGGCCCATTGTGCAACGGTGGATAGAATCCAACCTTTCTGTCCAGTTTGTTGAGCTGAAATTTCCATCCGCTGAAATCGGGCTCCCTGACGAGTATGAAAATGTTGACCAAATGGATAACAACCATATCTTAGCTTTTTTTGAAGTCTTAAAGCTGTTTAGGGAGCCATTAGAGCAATATCTTCAGGACCACCATATTCCCCCTAGTTGCATCATATCTGATGGATGCAACCCTTGGACGACTGAGATTGCACGAAGCTTTTGTATCCCTAGGCTTGTGTTCCATGGACCTTCTTGTTTATTTGCTCTATGTGCTTACATCACGAGCAAACACAAGATACTCCATCATGTAACTGATTATTCTGAGCAGTTTGTAGTACCCGACATGCCTCTAACTCTCCGGTTTAATAAAGCCATCGGTCCTAGTTTCTTTAATGCACCAGGTTGGGAGAAGATTCGTGATGATGCAGCTGAGGCAGAGAGAACAGCAGACGCTATAATCCTTAATTCGTTTGAAGACCTGGAAGAACAATTCATCGAATTATATGAGAAAGACATAGGAAAAAAAGTATGGACGGTGGGACCCCTCAATTTGTATTACAAGGATGAGTATTCCAAATCATTGAGAGGAAACAAACAGGGGGCAGAGAAGCAAGAAATTGTGTTAAATTGGCTCGACTCGCATAAACGTAAATCAGTTTTGTACGTTAGCTTCGGTTCCATAGCCCGAAAAAGCAGTTTGCAACTAAAGGAGCTAGGGTTTGGCTTGGAGGCCGCAGACAAACCATTTATATGGGTATTAAAGGAAGCGGAAATCACACCGGAATTGAACAAATGGTTGTCAGAAGATTTCGAAACAAAAATTCTAAAGAAAGGTCTGATATTGAGAGGGTGGGTCCCACAACTGGCTATCCTTTCTCACCCCTCGATCGGTGGGTTCATGACACACTGCGGCTGGAACTCCATTTTGGAGTCCATATCACTAGGGGTACCAATGATCACTTGGCCTCATTTCTCAGACCAATTCACTAATGAAAAGCTGGTAGTCGATGTATTAGGACTAGGAGTGTCATTAGGCACTGAAACAGTGTGCTGGATGCCAGCTGAAGATGACGAAACCATCTGGATACATAAAGACGATATAGAAAAGGCGGTTCAGAAATTGATGGGCGAGGAGGAAGAGGCAAAAGAAATGAGGAGAAAAGCCGCTGATATGGCAGACAGAGCGAAGAAGGCAACTGACAAGGGAGGATCATCATATAACAATATCACACGGCTGATAGACAGTATCATGCAATGAGGAAATGTGATTGTCAGTGAGCATCATGTTAGAATTATTGCAAATTGTAGATTATCACACGAACGAGTTTTTTATAACAGCATGCTTCCATTCCATAACACTTGGAATTTCCCCCTTTTTTTTTTCGTTTTCTTTTGAGATTAAGCATATATACCAGTTGAAATTAATAAATTCTGATGTAGTTTCCTCTTTTATCTGAAACTCCACTTGGTGAATATTGCTGTCCTTTCCCATCCCTGTATTATCATTTTTATGGCAGTAAATATTCGAAATTGCTTTCCATCATTTGCTTTTCTCTATCATTCCCATCATCTCCATCATTCCAGAATTTTACTACACATGATTGGGAAAAAAAAAAGAAAACCCTTACTCAATTCATGATGCAATATCAAACAATGAATGCATTGATGTTATAATGTGAAAAAATATATAAATCAAGTTATAATTAAAAATAATAACACAGGGCACATTTTTAAAAGAAAAATATTTTAATTTTTAGCATAGTAAATTCGAAATAATCATACAGTAATTTGACCTATATAAGTTTCTTAAAAAAAACAAGTAAAATAACATATAAATTGAGCTCAAAGAACAAAATTTTCTCTTTTTTAAAATTATAAGACCCCTCCACAATTCCATGTTTGATGCAATACTGATAAATATAGCAGTCAGAACAACATCCTCAGCAGCCGATAAAATCGGCTATACCAAAAAGCCATAATAATTTTTTTAAAAAATTAAAAGTTATAAGATTCAAATACTGAATCCAAATCGTTGATCTCGTTCAATTTTACGGACGATGCATTTTCATATAATATAAGTTTTATAAAAATTGGAGGCGATTTGATACTTGATTAAGTGACCAAAATATAAACGTATTAAAATTAATTAATGATAGTTAACCAGATTCATTCATTTTTAACATATGGTATTTTGAGAAGAATCGTCTCAATTTTTCACATGTTTTTATAAAATTATATCCGAAAAGCATGCGCACTGCAATTCTCAAGCAAAGAACATGCATGTTATTTTAGCAAATAGGCAACATATTCTACCGGCTTTTATAAAAGACGCATTTTTTTTTCATACAGTTGTACAATATAACTAATCACTGTGTCATTCAACACACAATTTGTCTCAAATTCACATAGATATATGCTAGAAAAAAAAATCATAATGGGGCCGTTTGGATCGCTTAGAAATTTGGGAAATTTGCAATTTCTAGGAATAAATTTATCGAGAAGTGTGTAACTTTGTGAAGAGTTTGGATTGTTTATAATAAATTTATGGTAGAAAGGATGAAATTTTCCTAATTCCTTAGAGAATCCAAACAGCCCCAATGGAGGTTCCGACATAAGACTCCACAAGCCAATCTACAATGGAACGATAGCAAGAACTTTGTTGAGTTCAATTATAGTTAGGTTTGTTTGCGTCTACAATAGTTTAAGATAGCTATCGCCCTTGTGCTTCTCCTGCAAATGCAAGGCTAATGACAATTATTCATCAAATTGAACATATACTTTGGTTTATTGCAAAGACAAGTGCTAATTTAAGCCGAAGTGTCATTCTCAAGTTAATTAGACCATCTTCACACTGCAAATCTTGATTTCAGCACCAGATACTGGTATATTTTGCTTAGTTGTTTACTGCTACAGAGCCAACTCACATAATCAAATATACCTTTGCTATATAATGAAAAATACAACAAGCACCGACTCATTCTAGTTGCACATACATTTTGAAAAGATCAATAATTAGAACCATAATCCTTAAACAATAAATTCAACAAATAAATATATGACGCACACTTTTGATCTCCAAATTCCTGAAAAGCAAAATCTCCATCAATTTGAACTATTTGTAGAGCCAAACCCTAAACTAGTTAGGTCAAGGACAGACATTCGTTGACTTGTTTTTGGAAGTTTGATTGGAAAAACAGAATGAACCTTATTTTTATATTCACATGACAACAAGCTAACCCAACCAGGCCCCCCTATGCCATGACGTCAAGAGTAGTACCAGCATACACTTTGTTTTGGTATTTATTTTAGAGAGCGGTTCCGCTGCCACCATTTTTTCGCTGCCACAGATGTCACTAATTTCTGTCCGTCTGATTAAAATAGATGGATGGTCCTGATTGAGTTTAAATGACTACGTTTTTGTCTCCTCCTTTGTAACCCAAGCCAGGAAAAGGAAACGATAAAAATCAAACTCTCTGCCTTCGTTCTCTCTCGGCGATTTGTTCCTACCAGTGCACGATTTCTTCTCTCTCGCACTCGTGATCTCTTTATCTATTCGATAATTTTCTTTTTAAAAAAGTGAGCTCGTCTCCCAAGTCACTATGGGCGATATTTTAGAGAGAATATAGTTAGTACTTAAAACCAGAAATTAGTCATCCTCATATCATAATTGTATTGCTTCATAACTTGATCCGTGTCAAGATAATTTTGGTTTCAGCCTTTTCTTAATATATAATCCAATTTGTTCTTGTTTTATTGGATCAATGAACTTAAGAAAAAGCAAAAAGGGATCCTTATTTTTTTAAGTATTATTGAGGATTATTATCGTGTTGTATCGTCTAAGAAGAAATATGTGGCATCCCAAATCAGGTATTCAGATGGAATAGCCAAATTGATGGTAATTGAAAGAAAGGAGAAGGTAAAGATAATTAAAAGAAAAAGAGGAAGATAACAGAGAAGATCAATAAACATATAATAGAAAAACAAGAAGAGAGTACGAGCCCCTTTCGAATTCGCAAGCCAGCATGACGGAAGAGCGCGAACGCCAATACGCCGTGGGGAACTGGAAGGGAAGAAACCGTGAGGATAAAAAAAGAGATTAAGAGAGAGTTGGGATTTGGGAGTATAATTTTGGTCATTTTTTTAATTTGAATTCCAGGCAGGGTCATGACTTATGACTTATGAGAGGGGACGGAGGAAGAGGATACCAAAAAAGTTAATAAAAAGCTGTTATTAAAACTCAATCAGGACCATCAATCTATTTAAATCCGACGGACAAAAATTGGTGACATGTGGCAGCGGAACCGCTCTCTTTATTTTATCACAGTTTTCAGCAACTGAGCATCTGCATTTACATACTAATCCTAAAGTATCAAGAACTGGGTAGAACATATTATCATATTAATTTTATAATTGTCAATTTTGAAAACAAGAGACACAATTTTCACGGTGTTACCGAAGTGACTTACAAAAGAAGGGCATGTGCAGCTGCTTTACACTCAGCAACTCTAGTATTGTAGCCACACTTTTTTGGTAGATGACACATACAATACTGGTACAACACAAGGCATCCGTACCAAAATGAGAAACTCAATCACTTGCTTTTTCATAGAAAGGGAAGAAGAAAAATAAACCTGCAAAGAAAAACAAAACCAAAATTTATTGTTGTAAGAAATGGCCGGTTCCGACAAAAGTTAGAAACTTGATTTAGAGAAATTTCTTATTAATTATGAAAAAAGAGGAAGCTCATCTGCTTCAGTTGACAACAAAGGCAATTATGAGAAATAAACAGAGGGATATTAGTATTAGAAATATCAAAAGGATAAACAATGAAATAAAATGTAAAATTAAATATTGAGTAATTAATGTTATTATATTTAACAATAGAATAACACAACTCAATTTCTCTGGCTTCAAATGATATCTTCCTCTCTGAGGTGACAGATTTATAATTTATTATTCTCAAATCTTTTTGTTACTTTATTCTTTGAGCAGGTAACATAAATGATCACTTTCTCAGGAAATCTAGTTGTAATCAAAGAAAAAATCTATAATTTAATGGAGAAATTATGTTAGATGCTTAGAAGTCAGCATTCATCCATTAGCATCAGAATGAAGCAGTTTGCAGCAGTAAGAGGAATAAGAGGAACTAAAGCCCATCTACCGTGACCCATATTCAGCCCTGTTATAACCACTTTATTTGAAATATTTGATTGTAGCTTCAGATATATATTTTCCCTACTTTGCAATTAACACAAATTATTAAACATTCACATTTACCACCTAAACAAGGGAATTTAATCATGGTGATTATACGGTACCTTAAACATGCGTGTGTCCATTATAGAGCCCATATCAAAGCAGGGTATTAAAGATTTACATGATAATAAGAGACAAGTTATCCATTCCCCCTAAATTCTCAAGTTAGCACGTATATCCATGAAAAGAGGCAAGTATTGTGCATTTATGTTGTACAACAGATTGTAATATCTCACAAAATGTTACAAAACATGAAATGACTATCCCTGATACTGATACATCCTTACTGTTTACATCTGGACTAATACAACAACAACAACAACAACTAAGCCTTTTGTCCCAAACAAGTTCGGGTAGGCTAGAAAGAAACCCAATAAGAGAACACATCCAAGAACAAAACAAAACATAAAAACATACTAAAAATAAAAGTAGTCATACTAATAATAATACCTATAATAATAATAGTAATAGTAGAAACCTAGACCTCGACCAAAATGAAACAAAATGGACACGGTCTTCTAGAAAAATTATGTGAAATGAAATTATATATATAACATAAATGCTATACATATAATAAGATATTTATGGTATTGTATGCTTATCTATGTGTAAGTAATTTATCATGCAAATTTATTACTTGGCGCGCGCGCAAGCACACATTGGACTGCAAAGAGCATCACTTATCTTTTTCCTGTAATTATAAACCTCAAAAAAAAAAATATGATTCACATTATAAAATATAGATTATTCAATTGTAGAAAAAATGCATATCATTTGGCACCTGAGCTCATGTGTTCCTCAATTTGGACCTCTTTGTTGTGGACAAAGAGATTATTCAGTATCTCCTTCAAAATTACTGCACCAATTAAAAATGACACTATTATTAAAATCAAGATTCTAAGTAAGAAAACTGGTTCATATTTTGATATTATGGCATAAAATGATTGGTACCATAAAGCTGATCAGTTTCTTGCACAAGTTGTTTAAGGGCTCAGTTAGGTCGTCTCTCAAAGAGTTTAAAGATGATAACTTCTACCTCAGGCCTGTCACGACATGCCCTCTTTATCTCAGTTCCTTTTTTATGGTGTCACCTTCTTCTGCTTATCATTCACAAACAAATAATTTAAATACCAAATTTACTGAAACAAGAAAAAGGAGAAAGACAATAAAGTCGAGAAGGAACATAACCTTTAATTTTTACTTTTGTGCCAGAAGACACCAAGCCGACCATCCCAAGCATTACCCATAAATACATCATTTTCATTATCTAATACCTGCAAAGCAAAAAAATATTATTTTTCTGCTTTTGTTTCCAACTTCATACTATTCTGATCATGTACCTCAGAGATTTTTACGAAAAGGACCTTCATTTTTATTTTTTAATCAAATTTTATTAGAATGCAACGAAAACTCAGTCAATCAATTGAAGAACTATAAACTCATAAATATTGTCAAAACTAAAACCAATAAAATCAAAATAAATAGTGTTATAGTTGAGTTCAAATCAATCGAGCTCAAATGAATAGTGTTATACTTGTAAATAACTAATAACTCATGTAGAAAAAACACTGATAGATCAAGACAACTTTCTGCATTAACTGAATAAAACTCATAAAGTAGAAGACAATTGTTTATAGCATTTTTATTATTTTTTGAAACCATCGGCCACACCAGACTGAACCTGAAATGCACTCGAGTGGAATATTATTAATCTGCAATCTGGTCTGGCCCAGACTAAAATCAAACCAACCTCAAAAACCGTAATTAAAAAACTTGTGACTGAACATGGCCGAACCTAAATCAAAATTAGATATCGATTGAAATAGGTAAATGGCTTAATATAAGAGAAATTATGATTGGTTTCCAATTCACTCTTTATGCAGCTTTATTGATCTCATCAAAGTATTTGTGATCCAGTTCATTCCTTGCTGATATCCTCTTGTTAGGATCATAAGATTATTTAGAAAAAGGAACCATAAGTATATTATTTTTATACTTATCTACACTTAAAAAAAGGTCGTGTTGGCTTAAACGTACAGCTCACCAATGGTTGTACCAGTATCCCACCTGCACCAGTATCCACAATCAAGTAACATAGCAATGTCAAATTCTACCCAATTAAATCACGTTTTAATTGAAATTTAACACGCCTCATGACTGTAATACTGGTACTTCTCTGTCCTAATTGCATGTTGAAAAACATAAAACGCAAGATGGAAAATGTAATAAGCAAAGAGATGGAAATCTAATAATGATCGGAAGAAGTGAAATCAATGATAATGGATATCACTTACATGATTGCATGAACAAAGGTTTTGCCTCTACCATCACCGGAGACGAAGATTCTCTGTCCGTCAGCGATCATTGAAAATCGTCGATCCTCCTAGACAAAGGTTAAGCAAATTATGTATCCCTGCAATTCAATAGTCACAAAATTGTTCATAACAAGCGACAACTCATCATATCAAGGTAACATTAACTTAATAATAATGGTAATATCATGTGCACTGCTGGTACCTACCTGGCGTAAAATTGTCACCGGTTATTAATGAATGCCACAAAATAATTAGTTTTAAGTTCATAACCAATTCAATTTTAATTTTTAAATGGCTTATCATGAGAACTTGTCAAGATAACAATTAAAGCACCAAAGCTAGAAACATAAAGGAGCAGAAATTTTATATGTATCCATCAATTAATACAGAAAGGACGGAGGGTTACTTAGCAATTGAAGCACCTTTGGCTCAAATAGCACAACTATCGAGCATTTGGACCGAAGGTCCACCGATGATGTTCTTGCAATACTGAAAAGAAGATTGCTCTGCTTACAGAAAAAATAGACAAACCAAAAGAAAATAGATAATAGAGGGGATAGAAAGAAAAACCTCAGCAACGGCAACAGCGAAGAAGGTCGATATGTTCGCAGTTTGAAGAAGCGATTGCAAGGTTAGAATTATCGCTACTCTCATCAAGCACTGCGTCAGGGTAGGAGATCAAAGAGAAGAAGAGACAGAGGCGAAAATGAAAGAGAAGAAAGCACGAGATTGAGTCGGTGGGGGCATCAGAGGAGAGATAGATGCATCGCAGTGCTCCTTGTTCAGATTTGAGCGGTGCAGCTTCAAAACCTAGAGCAGAAAAGAGAAGGGAGCGGAGCAAATAAACCCTAGAAAACCAGTACAAATCCTACATAATTAAGGAATAGCGAAGAACAAAAGGAAAGAGATCCAACGTTTTTGCGCGTGCCTAACTTTGGAAGTATATCGCGGCAGAAAAAACAGAAAAATAAAAGAACAAAAAATAACGGGTGACGGGGACTCGAACTCAGGAGGTATAAGCTACGCAAAAATTTGGCACTGCCATCAGCGCCCTGACTTTTTGTACGAGGGTTGACTTCTTATTAAAAATAGCGACCCACGTGGTATATCTCTTTAATCAATAGTTTATAATAATGTTAACAATTACTTTCATTTTTTTTATGAAAATTTGCTGACCTTACTAAGAGTGCTTTATAAGTAGTAGATATAGATATTAACTAGAACTGTTATGTATATAAATAGAACCTTTATATTTTTAAGTAAAACTGTTATGTATATAAGTAGAACCTTTATATATTTTAAGTAGAACTGTTATGTATATAAGTAGAATCTTTATATATATATATTAACTAGAATTGTTATGTATATAAGTAGAACCTTTATATATTTTAAGTAGAACTGTTATGTATATAAGTAGAACCTTCATATATATTAAGTAAATCTGATAGGGAGGGAGGCAGAGGAGGAGGGAAGTGAGCGAAACAGAGAGGGAGAGAAGGGATGAGCGCCGGGAGATAAGGGATGAGCGTTGGATGAGAGGGGATGAGAGCTGGGAGAGGCAT
This sequence comes from Rhynchospora pubera, assembly GCA_028095005.1. Classification (NCBI taxonomy): domain Eukaryota; kingdom Viridiplantae; phylum Streptophyta; class Magnoliopsida; order Poales; family Cyperaceae; genus Rhynchospora; species Rhynchospora pubera. The sequence goes on along the minus strand of CM051461.1, from coordinate 13,403,734 downwards.
TTCTGAAAATGAAAATTACTCGTTTTCTAAATAATGAAAAACACGTTTGAGAATGATGAGGATGATAGAAATCAGAGATGATCCTTATCAGTCCCGGTAAATATTGGATCATAATCATATGGTGTAAGGTGTACAGTAAATTTGGGGACGTGTGGATCACCTAAGAATAAAATTAAAATTAGTTATTCGAAATAAAAAATATTATTTTTAAAGGATCAAATTTTTTTTTGGAGATCTAAAGTGTTATTTTTAAGTGTTAATATGCAAAATAAATTTTTATTTGTAGGATGTTTGGATACCAACAAATAAATTTTCTAGTATTATTTTTATCCAGATTAAAATGTGATCCCAGCACATTAGAAATAAAAATTTATTTTAAATGTTGAACCATTTAAATATAGCACTCTATATTCTAATCTTAATTTTAATCGTAATTTTTTTTACTCCGAATATCTAATCGTAATTTTATTCTTAAGAGGTCTATACGCACCCTGAAGGATTAATTCAAATGCAATAAAGAAAACAGAGAAAGCAAGGAAACGAGTGAATTTAAGTATAATTTGAACATCACTTGGTGGTTGTTGATCAAAAGCAGATAAAAAAGTTATTAAATTTTCAAACCACACTTGAAAACGTTCAAACACAATGGTACATGAAAACTCACTCAGACATTTGTCAAAGTTTGTGATTTTGAATATTATTTTAATAACATAATACAACGCATCTTATATTTATTTCTATTCAGATTTGTCATTCCATTTTTTGATGTTTATCTTTCTTTTCTTCTATTAATTCATTTTTTTTGGGTAAAAGTAACATTCTAACAATCGAGCTTTTATCTAAATCATTATAACCTAGCTGCGCATGCTCAATATCAGAACGATTTTCATTGATTCTTCATATATTGCTTCCAACTTAGCAAACCAACTCGGTGCTTGTGTGGTTTGCTTCTAACTTAGCAAACCAACTTGGTGCTTGTGTTGATGCCACTTTACTATGCTTTTCTCATAAATTAAAATGAGCCGAGAATCGGAAACGGAATTCTCTTTGACGAATTCACTGATTGGAACCAAATTAAAAACGAGAAACGATTTCATTTGACGGAATTCGGCGAGAAAATTTTCCGCCCGACAATTCTCGGGAAAAAAGAAGAAATTTGGGGTGATTTCATTTGGGAAGAAGAGGCTCTCAGAGAGTGACAAAATTGCCCTTCCGATTTATTCTGTCTACTGTTCTCCTCTTCTCTCTTCTCTCGCACTCTCTCGAAGTCAGACATATGTGCTCGTTCACCTTTTTGATGGGATCTCTCTATCGATGCATGGAAGAGGCACAAGTTTGATTCTTCCTATCCCTTTCTGCATATGTTTTCATGTGGAGACAGGAGAGAGAAGACAATATTTGATTCAATTCAAATTTTTAATGTTTTACAAGTGAAATCATTTCATTCAAATTTTTAAGTGGTTTTTCATTAATTTGAATTCCTTCTGTATTGGTTCAATTCTATTCAACTGAAATGAAATGAACTCTCAATGGTGACCCATTCCTATCAAACATTTAAGCGGAGTAGTTAGTAGAGTAAGGCACAGACACAGTTATAGCCACTGTCCTTCTTGACAATGACAACAATCAAGAGGATATTGATTGTGAATCCTTCTAGAAATATCACGCGGCCCCCTCGCTTTCTTCAACAAGTCCCTTGTTAGTTAGTTCCATTTTATTGTATCAGGAATATATGGATTATAAAAGCTCTGCCCTTGGAAAAATTTATCAGAAATTTTAAACTCCGTTATTTTTAGTAAGGCTTAATCATGTATTTTTGGACAAACTTTTTTATTAATAACTAATGCTAAACATATAATAAATTTATATGCCAGCCATGATATTGCTGAAAGCATCTCAACTTATTTCCAATTTCAACTTCTATCTCGAGTAAATATAATAAAATCTATTCATCGCCAATTTTAATAAATCTAGCTAATTGGTGTGATTTTCTCATAAATCTAATCAATCCATATTTCAGTGCTAAATTATAGACCAAAATGCTTAATAAACTATCTATATATAATTAATTAATTATGACAACAGTAGCGTACATGAACTTCAAAAAAGAATGGAAAAGAGAGATGGAGACTAGCACTCTGACTTTACATTGGGTATAGGTCAGTGCTACTAAGAAAAAGCCAACAATAGAAAAATCAGTACCCGGATTGATTATGTACGGGGTTCGTATTTGATTTTTTTACCAGAATAAACTTTAAATTGTGTTCAAATACTTATATGTTTACTCATTTTTATTCTAATTGGGCTAGTTTAGTGTGTAGGAAAGATCAGCCGTATCCCAGTAAATTTTTTTACAGGTTCATCACTTATTTGGTCCGAAAGACGGAGAAAATCAACCAAAGTCAAGAGCACAGGCAGTTGGAACGGACCACCCCACCGGCAGGACGGTCCGTCCCAACCAGAGGAGAAGACAACCAGGCGAACTAGCGCAGACTCAACTGGAACGGTCCGCCCCAACCTCAGAACGGACCGTTCCAGCCAAATCCAGACTTCTAAAAATAGAGCGCCAGATTTGTTGTGACGGTTTCTTATCTTCTCACCGCCTTCTAGGACGAATCTGCCACGATTGGAATCGTCTCTCGACTTCTATTTAAGCTTTGTCCTGTCCCAAAGTCAAGGAGGCACGAAATCCTAGATCACAAGCCATAAACTGATTAACAAAGGAGACAACCTGCAGAGACGACTAGCCACGTGTTAGGAAATCGCTCAATTTTAATTTTGTGACTAATTACACTTAACTAATTCAATTAAACAAAGAGCAAGTAAGGATCTAGTGTAAAAGTCCAATTCAACACAAGAGAAAGGTAGGAATTTCATTACCTCTCATAATATGGTAATTAGTAGGCTTGTTTCTACGGCGTAGGAGTTGGTGGCGTGCTCTCCACATCCGCCTCGAGTCCACTAAGGTATTAACCATGTTCTCAACAAATTATGCTAGTAATTTGGAGAACAAGACTAATTCCTAAGGTTTCCCTCCTCCTAATCAATTCACATGTACTATGTTCTATAACATACACATATGCAATTAAGTTGGTAACTCCTTACCTATGATTTGTAGAACTTAATCATCACTTAACTCACATACTAATCTTATATGATAATTAATGTTCGTTGTTAATTATTAAGATTATGGACAATTTAGATTTATTATTGTCATTCTAAATAATGATTCACAGAGATTCACAATTCAGATCCTAAACCTGAATGATCTGTCAATAATAAACCTAGGAACAAATGATTAAAAATCATTCATAACATAAACTAATATTTAAGTCATCTAATTCATTGACTTTTAGGACATAACTCCAACACCACGATCCTAAGACGCACTGCCACAGGATCATGACAGGTCACCCCAGACAGGACAGAGCATAGAATCGTGGAGTTTTCGAGCACAACTTATTGTAATTTGATTTTTCTCTTTCCTATGTATCTATTTTTAATGAAATTTGCTTTTTCTTGTATGGATTTGTTAGAGTAGAGTAATTTAGGGGCTATGGTTCGATAACTTTTTTAGTTGTTTATTTTATTTGAATGCTCATTTATTAGTTGAGTAAAGTTACGTTTCTACTTTCTGTGATTCATCTTGATTATCTGGTTGCTAAATTATGTTATTGTTTGATCTAATCATCTCGTTAAACAAAAGCCTAGTTTCAAATCCTACTAATAAGTTAGCAATCATAACTGTTTGGTAGGCGATATCCATAAGGATTTAACCAAACTTTAAGAAATTAGAGTTTTACCGAATAAGTCGGAAGATTGAGGGTTTACCAAGACCCATAAAGTAATCTAAAACACCTGAACCAAGAAACGAAAGTTGAAATTTAGGAGTTTTAGGAATTGTCAAACAAAACCCTTCAACTTGACCTGAACGGAAGTTAGAGCGCAAGTCTGTAAGTTAGGTTTGGTTTAACTCACGTAAAAACACTCAACAATTAACTAGGTATGACAACAAAACAAGTATCAGATGATTGGAACGGGCCGTTCCAGATTCCAGACGAACTGTCCAGAAGGGAGCGCCTGGGTCAGAACGTCCTGTTCTAACCATCTGACAGGATTTGAAATGGTCCGTCCTAGGAGTAGGACGAACCGTTCCAATCCTAAAAGATAAGAAAAGTTGGACAACCTGCACCCCTAATTATTTTTTCAATTGACCCATCTCATTAAGTAGTTTAGATTTTGACTAATTAGGACTTCTGATTTGTAATTTACTTACTGTCTAACCTTGTTTAAAACTTGAATTGTTTGTTTAAACCATAGAATTTAATCTAATCTGAATTGTTTAACTTTGAAAAAGAATAGTCCATCTTCAAAATTCGACCCTTAAACTATACTGCAAACGAATTAGTATCGGGTTTTAAAAAATTAATTTGACCAGTATCCTCAACACTGATCACAAATCAACAAGCACAAGCACAATTTGAGAGATTTCACACAATCAAATGTTGTTCAATCTAATTTAACTACACAAAGAGGTAACATGGGTTTACCATTGTTAAGCTCTAAGGAAAAGAGATGGAGTTAGCGCCAAAGACTCCACAACCACCAGCTTCATCAGTGCCGCCACCTTGCTTTGCCTTGTCATCGCATCCACCACCTCGCCTCATCGTGGCTAGCTAAGTGAAAGTATTATACATTAGTTTTGATGCACTGAGCCTTCTTCTATACAATTGGTTAAATGGTGAAGTACTTGGCTTAAGGTAGATATACCCAACTCAAAAAGTATAAATGATGTACTATGCACAAGGTTTATAATTACTGGCTACCCATCATAAAATGTGTAAACGAGACATTTCATCAAATTACTTGTAATCAATGTCAACAAGCAGTACATAACGATTCCGTTTGGATAGGTACAAGAATAAGAGAATAGCTTCTTCCTACTCCAAAATTTATTATAAATAATCCAAAATTTTCATAAAGTTACACACTTCCCAATATTTCTTTCTTTATTCTTCTTCTTTCTTTATTCTTCTTATTCCTACACCATCCAAATAGAGCCACAATAGTCAATAGAAATCAAATTACCTTATTCTGAAAACCAAGGTACTTGGCTTAATTAAAAGCCGTTACAGTTTTTCTAACGGATTTTTTTTGGGCCCATGGAAAATTGTAACGGTTTTTCCATAAAAATCGGTTGCAATATGATTTTCGATTTATTTATACCACTGCAATTGTTTTCTTTGTAATTGTTTTTATCGAAAATTGATTACTGCCACTTGCATCTTTGCCATCGCTAAATATAAAGCGAACATATACAACTAACAAAGTGAACATATAGATGATCTAAGTGAACATATGTAAATAAATAAGTTCAATGAAAATAAGTTGAATATGCATGTAAAATTCTCAACAAATGATGACAACACTTATTTGTTTGTAAGCGCTCACTTAGATCATCTATATGCTCAACTTGTTTGCTGTATATGTTCATTTTATATTTAGCGATGGCAGGGATGACAAAACTGCAGATGACAATATCATTCCTGGTTTTTATCAAAACGTGTTGCAAATTCTTGGTATACCGGGTCTTGATCAACCACGTAGAAATTCCATTAGCGTGGATGAACGATCAATGTCGATCCGATTTCCCACAAGTCACGGAGCATCAACTAGCAGCGGCAGTCATGACGCATCAACTAGCAGGGGACCATCTGAAAGCAGAAGCAGTGGAGAAGGGCGCCTACGACGTGGGGTTGCCCGTCTAGGATCAAGGTTCATGAACTTCATAAATAATTAGGTGGCCGGCATTTGTTTTATGTAATATTTTTATGTACTAGTTTGCAAGGCAGAACTGTTTTTTCAGCTGAAAAGTAGATTATCTTAGTGTTTTGTTTATTTTGTGGGGAGCAAACTGTTTGTCTAAAAATTTTAAAATTTCGGTATATGAAAATAAGTCCGTCAATGAGCATGTCCTACTTTTTTGTGATTTTTTGGAACCTCCCAACTTGGATTTCTAGCGCGAAACTTTTGCAAGGCAGAGCTGTTTTTTCAGCTGAAAAGTAGATTATCTTAGTGTTTTGTCAATTTTGTGGGGAGTAAACTGTTTGTCTAAAAATTTTGAAATTTCGGTATATGAAAATAAGTCCGTCAATGAGCATGTCCTACTTTTCTGTGATTTTTTGGAACCTCCCAACTTGGATTTCTAGCGCGAAACTTTTGCAAAGCAGAGCTGTTTTTTCAGCTGAAAAGTAGAAGTCTAAAATAGGATGGAGAATATCATAATAAAAGTCTAAAATAGAATCATAAACTCATGCAAAAATATAAATATCATAACTAATCCTACAAATACATAACAAAGTCCTACTGTCGTCCATCACGACGAAACGGTCCTCTCGCAGGAGAATAATCCCAATAAGCACCAGGCGGGTCTCGGCGCTGTCTGGTCGGAGCAAGTCCTGGAGGAGGAGGAGGGGGGCAAGAGGCGTAGAATATGGACTGGGATGACGAGGCGGTCTGCTAGAGGAGGCCCCTGAATGAACAAATGGATGGGGAGAGATAGGTGTAAATGGGTCATGTAGTGGGGTACCGTATGCCTGGTAATAAGCATCAGCCGGAGATATAGGTGTGGGGGTAGGCGTAAAGGGCTGACTGTACCCTCCTCTGTACTGAGTCTGTGTATATGGTGAAGGTGGAGGATAAGGACTCTCATATGTCTAGTACTGTGTGCTGTGGAATGGAGGTTGCGGCTGGGAATGGGGTGGAGCCTCCGCCTCTATGGTCTGGGGCTGGGGCTGCGAATGGGGTGGAGCCTCCACCTCTGTGGTCTGGGGCTGGGGCTGGGGCTGGGAATGGGGTGGAGCCTCCGCCTCTGTGGTCTGCGGCTGCGAAGGGGATGGAGCATGAGGCTCTGTGGTCTGCCGCTGCGAATGTGACCGTCTACTCCGAATAAGAGGCTGACTGGGTCGTGGAACATCAAAAAATGTATCCCAATCATGCAGACTAAAATCATCCTGTTACGAATAATGCAAATTAAAAAATTATAAAATATTAAATAATTATACAATATTAATTATAAAAAGACAATAATATTAAGAAAAGTGGTTGAAAAAGACAATTATACCCGCATGAACAGCTGCTCCTCAATGGATCCTGGCTCTGGCGCACTATCCTCATCATCTGTATCAGGGATAGATTCAATGTCTGACTGAAGACCCTTCAACTCTAAGAGTCGAGGTAATCGGTGAGCCTCACCAATAATATCTAAGGACGTGCTGCACCCCCTGAGCAATTTCTTCCCAGCACGACGGAATCCCTTCGTGACAGCCCATGCACAGCCTCGCAACGCCTCACGCAAAGTATGCTTGAGCTGTTTAATTTTTGTTAGTCACTGAATTATTTGTTAGGCAAAAAAATTTTGCGTAATGTATCTTACCAAGCTCATGTGGCCAAGCGTCTCTCGAAGGTAAGACAAATCACGAACAGGAGCAGTCGCTGCCCCATCAGGAATAAGCACAAGATGTGCACCTCTATATACACTCAACCAGCGTTGGTAGTCAGTCCAAATGTCCTCGCTCCATGGTCGATCCTCTATCACCGTAGCCTCATTAGTGTTCGTCCACTTGTTGACCTCATTCGCAAATATATCATGCCAATCAATACCTCGATAGGTGTGATGCTGGTATCCCATCAATTGTTCCATTCTAGACCAAACCTGTTTTATTCAAACGACAATTAACAACACATTTCACGTTTATTGATATTAATTCACATGTCAGTATACTTATACTTATGTATTCTTTTTTTTTAAACAACACAATATCAATAGAACAATTTTAATAAAAAAGCAAACATTTAATATAAGTACCTCAGGTGGCGGTGGGGGAACCGTCTGATAAAGCATAAACTGATGCATGACACGATCTGCGTAGTGCCACATCACGACCCAATAATGAATGCATGGGATGCGTAGAAGGAACATCCTCTGGTCTATTTGGGCACAACGAGGCATGCGGTCCCTGATATGATCATAAGGCCTCCACACGACGTGCTCAGACTTCATTTTCATGCAAACATCCCTAGCATAGTCTACTCCACTGCGAGTAGGGCCAGTCACCTTCTTCGATCTCTGTCTTGTCGTCCACTTCCTGCATTTTCATTTTGGTGATTTACATTTAATTTGTTCAAATGTTATAATGTAAAAAAAAATTATATCGGTTAACATTACGATTATTCGAGTTAATTAATGTTTTAACTTTCAATGACTACTTAATGGTGCATGTGTCTATCTAAAAGAAATCTTTATTGTAGTGAACACAGACCTCCCATAAGGCGGACATGAGTCAATATCTGGTAGACCCCAACCTTCAAAATCCTTCCTGATCGTCGGCCGACTAAGTAGCAATCGTGCATACGACCACAACTGCAAGAGCAACCAAGGAGCACCGATATTTATATTGTTATTGATGAAGGCGGTGTCCAAGCCACGGTATAGCATCGCAAGAGTGGCTGCACCCCAGTTGTACTGTACCGAGTTGCTCGAATGAAGATCCTGCAAATATTAGCATTTTTAGGAATATCATCATTTTTTCATATATCCAAATTTTTCTTACAACAAATAATATTTTAGAAGTATTTAAATATAACAAAAGATATAAGACCTTTTATTATTGTTACAAGAATTAATATTTTAGAAGTATTTAAATGAAACAAAATATATAAGATCTTTTATTATTGTTACAAGTATAAATATTTAATTTATAAATTAAATAATTCGATTTTTTCAATTAAAAATAACAAGGGTAGTTCACTAACCTGGAATAACTGGAGATAGAAACATGGAATCGAGTCACCCGTGCTATCAGGAAATAACTCGCAACCAAAAATCTCCAACACGCAAGCTCGTGTGTATCTATCGATCCTCCCAGCATCATCCGCGCCAGGCACACCAAACTGAGCCCAAACCTCACGCAGCTTCTTCAACATAACGGAATGAGATCTCCTGCATTACATCATTAATGTAAATTGATTGTGAGAACTATATATATATAAATATATATATATATATATATATATATATATATATATTTAAATTAACATCAAAATAAAATTCTTAAAAATTTCTTACTTCTGTTCCTTTTCTCTGAAGCACTTCTCAACTATCGCCATGTCTGTATCCTCCGGTAAAGCAAAATCCTGAAGTAACTGAATGGCGTCGTAATCAGTCCGTCCAGTAACGGTTCTGTCGGTCGTAGGCAAACCGTACAAGAATGCCACATCCTGCAAATAGTTCAAATTTTAGACATATATAGTTCAAAAAAAAAATTACAAATAGCCGTTAATTTCTACCTCTAAAGTGACCGTCATCTCGCCAACATGCGGAAAAAAGAACGTGTGGGTCTCTGGCCTCCAGAACATGGCCAGACCCTGCAAAAGCGAATGATCGAGTGGCATATGACCCAACTGAACGAAATGTATAAGTCCAAGTCGCCTCAAACGCTGATCGAGTGGCATCTTGGCCTTATGTATTATTCCCCTCCAATGTTGTATATATTTCGTTTTTAATTATTTTAAAAAATACTACAAAAAAAAAATATGTAAGTACAAATATAAAAGGATAATATTAACTTACACCGGTGCCTCGAACTTTGGACCCATCCAAATGTAACACACGATCTGCAATAACAGGATCCGGTGGAACAACATCAGCTGATGTAGAAGCCTCAGCGGCAACAGAACCGGTAGATGCAGAAGCGCTCGGATCTCCACGAAGTCTCGTAGATCTACGAGGTGCGGTCTCCGGTACTCTTCTTCTCGGTGGCATTTTTACTAAATTGCAATAAAAATTACTGTTAAAAATCTAATAAAATTTCGGCAGCATATCCCCTATACCTGTAGCATTTTCCAAAAAAAAACACCAAAAACCCCTCATTACAAACCCAAATATCCACAACATCATTAACAAACACAATACCAATCTCATACAACAACATTTTCTATTTTCTAGTTTGTACATATTTTCAAATTATTTCCTATGTTAAGATTTTGTACTCATTTTTGGCCAAATTCCCTATTTGTCTAATTTTTGTAGTATAATTTCCTATTTTTTGATTTTTTACTAATTTTTAAATTCTTTTTCAATATTTATTTTATTTTTCTACTAATTATCTATTTAAACTAAGTAAAATAAATCAATAAAATAAATATGAAAAAAAATTACCTGTAGAAAGAGATGTCGGAGGTTGTCTCTTTTTACAAATTTTTCTACAATTTAAAAAGTATTCTATCAATTTTTTATTCACTTCCTCTAATTTATAATAAATTTATTAATCATTATTAAATGAACAAAATAATTCTAAAAAATTTTCAAATTACATATTATAATTATTTATATTTATTCTGATTTTTTAGTAATTTTCCATTATTTTTTCAATATTTAATCTATTTTTCTAATTATTAACCTAATTAAAGTAATTAAAGTAAATAAATAAAGTAATTATGAAAAAAAAAACTTACCAGAGGTGGCTTCGCTGCTGCTCGCGCGAGAGAGAGAGAGAGAGAGCGAAAAAGTGGGGATGACGAAGGGTCGCTGTCGCTTTTATATAGGGACGGAATTCTTGGATCGTCAACTGGGATGACGATCCAAGCTTGGATCGTCAACTGGGATGACGATCCAAGTGTATTTGGCTTTCGTCAACTGGGATAACGATCCAGCAACGTTACTATTAAAATTTTTATTTTTTTTTGGTTATTATCATAATTATTGTGAACAGTAACGTTACTATTAATTTTTTCGGAGAGTGCTGAGCTCTCACCTGATCCGTTGGATCACGAATTCACGATCCAACGAAGTGCACGGAAAAAAGAACTGAGAAAAACTCCCAGAAAAAATTAATACTAACTTTACTGTTCATATTAATTTTGATAATAACAGAAAAAAAAGAAATTTTAATACTATATTGCTGGATCGTCATCCCAGTTGACGAAAACCCAATACCCTTGGATCGTCATCCCAGTTGACGACCCAAGCTTGGATCGTCATCCGAAATGACGATCCAACGATCCAACAAAAAATCACATATTAAAAAAAAGATTCTGAAATTTTTTTTGTTTGGATCGTCATCCCCAGTGACGATCCAAACAAAAATGGCCTTCTGATGCATGCACAAGCACAATTGCACACTCGAACCAATAACTAGCCACATATATAATATATTCATGAGATGCGTATTAAGCTAAGCTAGTAGCTTGCACAAACAAGTGTGTTCTGGTATATATATGATTATTATTTTAGCAGAGACCTGTGTTGATATTTTATTAAATTATACATATGACAATCTGATGTATGCATACACAAAAGGGAACCACATATCTTTGAGATATTTATCTTAGTATACACAGAGCTTGCTCATACCGTTTTGGTGGTACATGCAATTCAAAATTATATTATTGTATATAATTAAAATATATGATACATATTATTATGTACATATATTTCTATGTATATTTATTTATAAATTAAAAAAATTATATATTAATATCTACATTTAATGTATAACAAATTTTTTTATTGGACTACTATGTAAAAATAATAATTTTAGTGTCATCGGCGAATAAATTCAACAAAAATTATATTCAATTTTTTCGCTGATGACTCTAAAATTATTATTTTTACAATATAGTCCAATAAAATTTTTTGTTGTATATTATATATATATTTTTTATGTATATAATTTTTTAAAAAATTATACATTAAAAATATATGGTGACGATGACCATATATTTCTATGTGTAAGTATATTAAAAAATATATATGCATATAAAATATATTAAAAATTATACTTTAAAAAATATGTTTATATATACATTACATACATATAAATATATACATTTATACATTACATATTTTTTTATTTTATTGTAAATATCTATAAATATCTACATATAAATATATACATTTATACATTTACATACATATAAATATCTATATTTAATATATAAATTTTTTTATTGGACTATATTGTAAAAATAATAATTTTAGGGTCATCGGCGAAAAAATTGAATATATTTTTGTTGAAGTTATTCGCCGATGACCCTAAATTATTATTTTTACATAGTAGTCCAATAAAAAAAAATTATTATACATTAAATGTAGATATTAATATATAATTTTTTTTAATGTATAAATAAATATACATAGAAATATATGTACATAATAATATGCATCATATATTTTAATTATATACAATAATATAATTTTGAATTGCATGTACCACCAAAACGGTATGAGCAAGCTCTGTGTACTTAGATAAATATCTCAAAGATATGTGGTTCTCCCTTTGTGTATGCATACATCATATTGTCATATGTATAATTTAATATAATATCAACACAGGTCTCTACTGGAATAATAATCATATACATACCAGAGCACACTTGTTTGTGCAAGCTACTAGCTTAGTTTAATACGCATCTCATGAATATATTATATATGTGGCTAGTTATTGGTTCGAGTGTGCAATTGTGCTTGTGTGTGCATCAGAAGGCCATTTTTGTTTGGATCGTCATTTGGGATGACGATCCAAACAAAAAAATTTCAGAATCTTTTTTTAATATGTGTTTTTTTGTTGGATCGTTGGATCGTCATTTCGGATGACGATCCAAGTTTGGATCGTCAACTGGGATGATGATCCAAGCTTGGATCGTCAACTGGGATAACGATCCAAGGGTATTGGACTTTCGTCAACTGGGATGACGATCCAGCAACGTTAGTATTAAAATTTCTACTTTTTTGTGTTATTATCAAAATTAATATGAACAATAAAGTTAGTATTATTTTTTTCGGAAAAAAACTCCTCTCTCGCAGTCTCCTTTTCGCTTGCCACGGAAATTGTTCAGAGAACAGAGAACAGTTCAGTGTTCTAATTTTCACTCGAATTCTCCACAAAATCTTTCCGCAGTCTCCTTTTTGCTTGTCACGGAAATTGCTCAGAGAACAGTTCAGTGTTCTAATTTTCACTCGCAGTCTCCATTCCGCTTCTCAGTATTTCTTTTTTCTAGTTGGCACAACCATAAAGGCCGGTACATCACTTGTATGTCTCTGTTGCGATAGGTTTATGTGCAAACAATTTTGTATATCAATTTTGTATATCACATGTCTACCTGATACATTCACAGTCATAAAGGCCGGTACATCACTTGTATGTACATATATAATTGGCATTTAAAATGTGTATCAGGCTTACTCACAAAAAGGCCGGTACAACTCACCAATAACACAAGTGCATTTATCCAGGTCATAAAAAGCGGAATTTATCAAGAACTGATCGGGAAATTAGAGTGAGGCAGAATGAAATGCTCAATTAAAATGCATGCTCTCCTTATATTTGGGTATTTGTGCAAAGAGCAAGGTTCCGGTGCCACACTTTCTCTTTTTATTTAAAATTTTAAAATTTTAAATATAATCGTCCGATCCAAACCGTTGATCTTGTTCATTTTAACGACGGATGCATTTTCATAAAATTTTATAATTTTTGAAGTTTATTTGATGCTTGATCGAAAGGTCAAAAATGAACGGATCAAAATAACTAAAATAGATTAATTCTAATATGTCCATTTTTCAACTTCTTGATCAAGTATCAAATAAACTTTAAAAATTATGAAATTTTAGGACAACGCATCCGTCAATAAAATGAACAAGATCAACGGTTTGGATCAGATGATTATATTTTAAATTTTAAAATTTTAAAATAAAAAGGTAAAGTGTGGCATTCGTGGCACCAAATAAGTGTGGCACCAGAACCTTGCTCACGTGGAAATACGCCTTGTTTGTATTCTGGTACAGAGAAATCACGCAGATGCAAAACATTATCACTGACAGAAAATTACAAAGCATAGCGCCAACGTTTAAATAAAAATAGCACAAACGTTTAACCATAGCACAAATCTAGCTAGCATGTGTCTTACTAGATTAAAAATTACAACTGGAAAAACAAATGTTTAACCATAGTACAAACGTTTAAAATTTTCAAAGCGCATATCCATAGCAACCAATCTAAGCATCCATAGCAAAAACAAAGCTCATATCCAATTGTTCGTTGAAATAAAAATAGCAGATATCCATACAAAGTGGACTTTGTTTTGCAAGCTGTCTAACTATCAAAGAGTCAAAAGTGATAACTTCTAAACATTATAAACTGCATAAACACCAACCATTATTTGTTTGATTTCTTTCATTAACAAAATGTTGCCACAATAAAATAATTCCTCTTAAACTTAAATAATTTCTAAACATTACAGTCTGAGGGACAACCCTTCTTTCAAAAATATCATTTCCCTGAAATTATAAAAAAATAATAAATCTAATTCACTTTGAGTAAAATGACTTTTATGGATAAAACTTTTTAGAAAGTAGAAATATATGGAAGCGCATAAATAAACTTTAACAAGGTATCTGGCTCAGCAATTAGAGATGAATAAACCTAAAAGGCCTGATCTTTCCAAGCGGTAAATTTATTTTAAAACAATAGAATGATAAAATCAAACTAATAACTCATATTTGTGCAAAATTTCACATGTTAGTATCGATCTGAGGCAATGTATTGTGCAAACTAATATTTCTCTCCAAAAAGATTGTGCAAAAGCTAGTGTATTACACCTGTCAATACAGTACCGTTTCCCAAAAGCTATATCATGCATCGTTTATAATAAAAAAAAAATCAAATAATAATCAACAAATAATAAGAAGTAAATACTAATCTAACTAAATCTACTGCCAATATATTGACCAGCTACTTAATCTAATTCTGCAATTATAAACCCAAAAAAGATTAAACCAGTGCCTTACACAATTTGGTTTACAAACCGATCGTACGTACCTTTTGGATTACAGTTGAAGTTGTGGTATTTCTCTTTTACAAAAGGTTGAAAGCGATCCCGATGGCAAAATACTCCGACCACAGTCTCCGGATTTTCTCTGTCACTTCCTCTTTCTCTCTCGATCTAGGGGCTAGACTCGCCTCTCTCTTTCTCTCTCTCTCGATTTAGGTCAGAATTGCCTCTCTTTTTCTTTCGGCTGTATGGAGGAGACGAAGCATGCAGAGAATTTGCGGGCAGGGTGTAAATTTTATTTTCTTTCACCTTTTATTTCTCGCACCATTAGATTGTCAACGGATGGATCAAATGAGAGGTCAGCGGTCAGTAGAGGATAAGGTTCCTGGATTAAATACCAGTATACATTCAAATGGGTAAATGAAAATTTCAAAAGTTCGAACAAGCGGGATCCACATCCTCTACAGCCAAGGTGTTCCAAACAGTTAAACACTTATTTTTTTTAAATATTTCAACATTTTAAAATTCAAATGTTGAATCCATGACTATTTGGTTTGATTTTTTTAGCTAATACCGCACTTCCCCCTTTAGAAAATGAGCTTCTGGCACATTTGGAAGAAGACTCTTTACGTTATCTTCTGAGTAACTCATGCCAATCCGTTGATCCTGTTTAATTTTACGTGCGATGCATTTTCATATAAGTTTTATGAAATTTGGAGCCAAATTGATACTTAATTAAGTGACCAAATTATGAACGTATTAGAATTAATCACTGATAGTTAATTAGATTCGTTCATTTATTCACCATTTGATCTAGTATCAAATCAACTCCAAATTTCATAAAAATTATATGAAAATGCATCGTTCATAAAATTAAACAAGATCAACAGTTTGGATTCTATATTTAAATTTTAAAATGTTGAAATATTTAAAAAATAATAATTTGACTGTTTGGAACAGCCAAATTAACCTCGGCTGTAGAGGATGTGCATCCCGAACAAGCGTGGGGATGATAGGAAAGGCAGGGAACGACGTGTGATTGCTTTCTAATCTGAACTATCCGATCACTAACGGATGCCCCATGATTAATACCAGAGCCGTCGAGATTCATGCGACACGTAAAAATCTGTCCGTCGAAATTAGATCGGACAGTTCAAATTAGAAAATAACCACTGCGTGTTTTAAAAAAATACGCAGAGGATACTGATTCGGAAAGGTAGATGCCCTTGGGATACAATCTGTCTAGCACCTGTGTCTCCAGTTTGATCAGTCAGTGGATAGCTTAGTTGAATGATCTCATTACTCATTAGTCCTTTACTTTTCCTGACATAAATCACTGGAATAAAGCATTTTACAGCTGAAATTGATTTGACATCTTAGATTTGAAAAGATTCTTATGAAGTTCTCATCATCCCCTTTTAAATAGGTTGTTTTTGAAATAGTAGAGACTATGCTCTGCACAAAGGTACTTGATATTATTAATTTAGTGTTGATTGGTTGTCATTTTTTTCCTTCACCTTGGAAGATACCAGCTTCTAATTTTTATTTTCCTTTATTTTAGGTTTTCGTAGAGGAAAGATCACTACTTGGCTTAGTTCATATTGTAGTCCTAGAAGCAGTCAATGCTCTCCATTCACCTCAGAGGTAGTTGTATGCTACCTATTAATTAAGAAAAATTTTCATGGAGCCTTCAAAAAAAAAAAACTTCAAAAGTTGCCTCTGGGGATTGCATTGATACAGAATTCTATTGATGCAAACACTATTATAATTTCAGAAAATGAGGAAATACATCAGAGTTTACAAATTCCAACAGGCACTCTTTTTTCTTTGGAAACGGAGGAAGAAATGTATTACAACTGGAATTGAAGCATAGTACTATTAAAAAACAAGAAAAAAAAACTTGTTCATGTGATCATTTGAAATAAGCAATATGACTAGCTAGTAGCCTTCTCTTCTAATAGCACTCTCATTTCCTCACAGCATGATACTCTTTATCAGCCGCGTGATATTTTCATCAGATGATCCTCCCTTTTCCATTGCCTTTTTCGCATTGTCTGCCATATCTGCAGCTTTTCTCCTCATTGCTTTTGCCTCTTCCTCCTCGCCCATCAATTTCTGAATTGCCTTTTCTATATCTTCTCTATGTACCCAAATGGTTTCATCATCTACAGATGGCATCCAGCACAGTGCTTTAGTGCCTAATGACACTCCTAGTTCCAATACATCGACAACAAGCTTTTCATTAGTGAATTGGTCACCAAACTGAGGCCAAGTGATCATCGGTACACCTAGCGATATGGACTCTAAAATGGAGTTCCAGCCACAGTGAGTCATGAACCCACCAACTGAAGGGTGAGAAAGGATAGACAGTTGTGGGACCCACCCTCTACATATGAGCCCTTTCTGCTGGACCTTTTTTTCAAAATCTTCTGACAACCATCTGTCCACTTCTGGTGTGATTTCTGCCTCCTTTACTACCCAAATAAATGGTTTGTTTGCGGTCTCCAAGCCAGACCCTAGCTCCATTAGTTGTAAGCCATTTTGACGGGTGATGGTACCAAAACTAATGTACAAAACCGATTTGGGCTTATGCGAGTCGAGCCAATTGAACACTCTTTCTTGCTTCTCTACCCCCAACTTATTTCCTCTTAAGGATTTGGAATACTCATCCTTGTTGTATAGGTTGAGGGGTCCAACGGTCCATACCTTTTTCCCTGTAACTTTCTCATATAATTCAATGAATTGTCTTTCCAGGTCTTCGAAAGTATTAAGGACTATAGCATCTGCCGTTGTCTCCTCCTTGAATACATTTTCATTGAACTCCTTCCAACCTGGTGCGTTGAAGGTATTAAGTTCGTTTGCTTTGTTAGATTGGAGGGTTTGAGGCATATGAGGTAGTACAAACTGCTCGGAATAATCAGTCAGATGGTTGGATTTCCTAATTGTGTTGTAATTGCATAGCGCAAATAAACAAGAGGGTCCATGGAACACAATCCTCGGGATGCACAACCTTCTTGCAACCTCAGCTGTCCAATGGTTGTATCCGTCGGATATGATGCAACTAGGGGGGATTTGGTGGGCTAGGAGATATTGCTCCAATGGGTTTCTGAGCAGGCTGTAGACTTCAACAAAAGGTAAGAAATTATTGCTGTCTATTAGGTCAAAATTTTCGCACTCGTCAGGGAGCCCGATTTGAGCACATGGGAATTTTAGCTCAACAAACTGGATGGGAAGGTTGGATTCAATTGAACGTTGCACAATGGGACGTATACGGGTGGCGTTGGTTGGGGTGGTTATGAGGCTGACATGGACGCCTCTTTCTGCTAAAAGATGTGCCAGGTCGGTCATTGGAATTAAATGGCCTTGTGCCACTAAAGGGATCAATACAAAGTGAGCTTTTTTGTCACCTAGGCAAGTCATAGGAAGGTTCATTTGTTCTGTCATTCTATGAACGGAAGGTAAGTTAGCAACGCTGGTTCATGAGATTGCAAAATGAGATATCTATATATATATAAATGATTTTGGTGGCTACTTTTTAAATAAAATTACCATTTTGTGTTGTCCTTTTGAGAGAGAAGTTTGAACGCCCAACTGCCCAACAGCCCAAGTTAAGGCTTTGAAAGGTATATATCTTTTAAGCTAGTAGGTGTGCTCCCCAAGTTGCTGCGGTGTCTCTATTTGCCCACATCTTGAAATATGTCATATAGGCCTGTTTAACGTTGTAAACGGCAACAGAATGAGCTATTTCGTTTGCCGTTTCATTTCGACAACGGTATGCACTGAAACGATTCGTTATCCGTTTTGTTTGCGGATTGGACAGAACGTAGCAGAACGACTCATTTTACACTGTATTTCACACAACGGTATGCCAAAATCCATTCCGTTTACCGTTTCGTTTCAGAAACGTATGCTGAAAAGTAATTCGTCACTCGTTTCGTTTGGACGGAACGTGCACGATAAACGGTATACCATCGGCAGGCCTAATGTCATAGGACTGATAAGCTTATACTAACTCCTGGAACTCTTAGTTTAAAAAAAGAACTAATAATAAATAAAAAAAAGAAAATAATAATAATAATAATAATAATAATAATAATAATAATAATAATAATAATAATAATAATAATAATAATAATAATAATAATAATAATAATAATATTGAAAAGCTTATATGTACTTTGCAACTTGTTCCCATATTCTAGTATTTTTTGGTAAATCTTTATTTGTTTTAATCATTTTCGACATCATAAAATGATGATCTTTTACCAGAGCAAAAACTATGGAATTAATTATGAATCCAACCAAGTGCCGAAGTAAAATATAATTACACCATTTTATTGTTTTACATAATGTAATTGTGAATTCACATAAGAAAAATCGAAATTGTTTAGGACCATCTCTAAGATTCTATCATCTCCATCATCCCCGCTTTAACTAGTATCCTCATTAATTATTTAGAGTTGATAACGACTCGTACGCTGCAACTAACTCATTCCAGTCCCTATCCTTAGCGACGTGTACGCTGCTTCCTCTCCCACACACTACAACTAATTCATTATCATACGCTGTCCTCCCCTTTATGTTGGATTCTCACTCCCATCTCCATTGCATCCCTTCCTCTCTGTAATATAAGTAATTGTCCTAATCTTGAATACTAACCGTTGAAGTTAACATATTTAAATGTTGAAGTTAATATCGTAACTGTTGAAGTTAATATATATAACTGTTATAGTTATATATTAACTTCAACAGTTACAAATGTATATATTAACTTCAACAATTACGATATTACCTTCAACATTTAAATATGTTAACTTCCACAACTACGACATTAGCTTCAACATTTATGAATATTAATTTCAACAGTTATGAAGTGTGTAAAAGAGGGGAGAGGGGAGGGGGAGGGGGAGGGGGTGGGGGGAGAGCGTACGCTGGAGGGAAGGAAACAAAGCGACAGTCGAAGGAAAACAGAGCGATGTACGTTGCATTTTCAGAAATAAGAAGCGCGTGACCGCTTGACCAGAGGGATGATGGGATGATTTTCAAAAGTAGAAAACGTATTACTAGGGATGATAGAAATGATAAATCTTGGAGATGATCCTTATCAGTTACGTGAGAAAAAATATGTTGCGCAGATATTTGAAATATTGAATTCAAGAATTCTTTAATGCTGAAACTACAGATACTTGCATTATACCAAGATTGAGGCGACTTTCACTCCAAGGATCAGTACTGATAGAACTTCGGCTTGGTTCAACTGGCTCCCTAGAAGGTTCACTTTGGTTCCCTGTAGAAGATTGAGCTCTGTTCCTTGCAGAAGTTCTTGTAGTCCTCCGTGTCCTCGCTGTGTTTGTAGGACGATCAGTACGACGCCCAGATTGAAGGTCCTCCATCGACAAAGGTTGCTGAGTGTTGTTGCCCTCCGCAGTACCCCTCTGGTTGGGCTGTTTTTTATTTTTCATTGCATCCATCCACATCCAATCACGATCCTTCTTTCGCCGGCCCCGATTAATCATTCTCTTATCCGGATAGATCTCGGGACCATCATAGGTAGGCCACTTATCTTCGTCTTCATAGCAATGAAATTCACCAGTTGACCATATTTTTAGCATATTCTCTGTGCTGTACCGTTCGTCTACAAAATCAGAGACATCCCACCTACAATGACCGCACACGGCAACAACATGAACACATGGTATTCCCGTGAGTTGAGGTTTGCTGCACTTACACCAAGCACGTCTGGTCGGTAGTTGAGGATCTCTCGGTTGGTAATTTCGTCTAAAGAAAACTTGGTACTTCCACGTTATTCCCGGGTCATTTTTTTCGAATGGCACTTGAGCTTCAAATTCTCCACGTTCAATGTCAACAGTGATAACGTTTATTGCCGCTGTAAATATGAATTTTTATCATTATACATTTTAAAGATAAGAAGAAAATATTATTATATTGGAAGTAAATTTGTACCTGCTTTGAGAGTATGCTTCATAAGCCTAAGTTGGATTTCTTTTGGCCACCGTTCTCCCTCCGCCTGTCTCGCCAAAGCTATTTGCTTCCTTTCATTAAACCATTTAACAGTTTTGTACCAAGTGCCTTCCACAAGTCCAACAACTGGTAGTCGTCTCTCAGCCTTGTATCTACTATTGAGACTTTCTGATCCATTACTCGTCATAATACCCCAACGATGACCGCCGTCATAGGTTTGCGCCCACCTTTCAGGTTTCCACTGCTCGTTGTCATCAGCTTCATTTTCTTTCCCACACTTTTGAAGGTACTCTATCGCCTTTGGATTCGTTATTTTTAGTTCGTTCCACATTTTGTAGAAGGCCCTCCTTTTTTTCTTGTTGGCCAATTTAGTTCTGAATTTGTCTGGTAGAGTTGCGTCTTTTCCAGATGCCTTGAACACGTTTTCACAAACATGTTGCATGCAATACCGGTGCACGGCATATGAAGGGTTCGCATCCTCTTGCCAACCGTATTGGGGTCGTTTGAAGGTGTTCCTTATTCCCCAATGACGATCAGAAACAACACAAAATTTTTTTCCTTCCCCAATAACTTGCCGCCTTAGAAAATTCATGAACCAACCCCAACATTGTTCGTTCTCAATTCGCACTAGTGCAAATGCTAGTGGAACCAACCGCTGCTCTGGGTCATAACCGCATGCCGCTAAGAATCGCCCCTTGTAGCGACCCGATAAGAATAACGCGTCGATGCTGATAACAGGCCTCAGGTATGGTACCGCTGCAATGCAAGGCCCATATGCCCATGCTGCTGCGATGAACATAGCTCTGTTGGGATCTCCTACGCTCTCTGTCAACCATTTGATCTGTGTCCCTGGGGTCGTCTTCTGTATGGCCAATAATAAACCCGGAAGCTTGTTGTATGAGCCTTCCCACGATCCAAAAAGTTGTTCGATTGCTTTCTCTCTCCCACGCCATAACTTGTTATAAGTAGGTTTTACATTTGGAAATTCTTTCTCTAATATGGATTTTACGTCATTTATGGAAAGACCAAGATCTCTCTTTACTGCATTCCTGATGCTGCTTGCGATTACCTGGGCCGTCAGATTATCATGGGTGAAATCTTCAGGCCTTCTCACGCATGTATGCTCTTCTTCATTCTTTATTATTTTCCAAAATTTTCCTTCCCTTTCTGTACGGGCATACAAATGCCACTTACAGGTAGGCACCTTACAATCCAATACATAAAATGATGGACTACTTCTAGTGGTTTTATGTTGTACATTATTATCTAATGAGTATTTTTCACAAACTTCTTTTAATTGTGGTTTTGACATAAAAATGTTTCCTTGTGCTAAAGGCCCTGAAGCTTGTGTTTGAGACGGTTGTGGAATCGAACTTCTATACTCGGATATATCCAAAAATTGACTAACAGGATGGTAATTATCGGTCCTTCCGGTAATGTAATACTCGGGATTTACGAATTCCTGTGCATATAAACCCTCTCCCTCTATATCTTGTGACGCTAAAAACTCATCCTCTTCATCAGTGAAGTCCTCCCCCGTTGCATAATTCGACTGATAGCCCGGGCCACGATCGTACGTCTCGTCAAGTTCTTCTATATCCCCTTTCTTCTTCAGGTTGGTCCCAAGGATCCCAACCCTGGGCATTGTCATTACACTCATTATTTGTTTCCTCTTGTCTTTCTCGTCCGCTACTACTATCAGGTTGATCCCAAGAATCCGAACCCTGTGCACTCATATTTGTTCCCTGTCGTCTTTGTTGTCGACTACTACTCTCAGGTTGATCCCAAGAACCCCAACCCTGTGCACTCGTATTATATTGATTATTTCTTTCTTCGTCTTCTTCGGTATTATTGAGTTGTTCATTGAAATTATAATTATAATCATAATTATAATTATAATTTGTTGTGTGCCCTCCTAAATAAAATATATGTAATCAATTATAAATTTTTAGAATTAATAGGAAGAGCAAACTAATTAAAAGAAGAAAGGTAGTTTGCAGCTCGAATTATTTTTTGTTTATAATGGCATATTTCTAATTATAATATTTTATACTGCCATATTTAAAAGGGCATAATAGTCAAAATTAATGAATGATGGCATAAATTTTATTTTATCATTTAATGATGACATAAAAATAATAACTTATTTAGTGATGACATATCTCTAATTTCTATGATAAATGCAAAAGCAAAATAATTACTTTGAAAAACTAAGTTTATAAATTAATGGCACAAAATTAAATGGCGTAAATTACCTTCTATGCCACCACCAGTTGCTGGAAGCAAATCAACGTGCAGTTGAAAGCTGTGTAGCCTTCTTGCTTGGAAGCACTCATGTTGTATATACCGCCATTCATTTTCAGAGTTCAACGGTAATTGCATCTGTTGGAACCTTCCTTCAATTATGGTATTAAAATGAGAAACTATTCTCAAATTATAATGACCTTGATACAATCCCAATGATGATAAAATTATTTCTTTAATTGATTCATAATCAGTTTGCGAAGTTGCATCGAAACTGAAATAATGCGATGGATTATATGGAGATTGATTAACGAAAGCCGGAATGGAAATCATATTTATGATAGTAATGAGAGTTGAGTGTTTGATATGGCTGATTTTCGATATCTCACCGTCATACTCTATTTATAAGCCATTGAGAGTCGACAAAATAATGAGCAATCAAATTAAATCGCACAAAAATGCACTGAAATTCACTGTTAAATCGCACTGAAATTCCCACTGAAATCGCACTTAAATGCCCACTCAATTGCATTTTCTGCTTGGATCGTCATTTGGGATGACGATCCATTAGTAAATCCAATCAACACAATCACAGCCACTCATTTGAGCGGGATCCTCCTTGCATCGTCATCTCAGACAACGATCCAAGCTTGGATCGTTATCTGGGATGACGATGCAGAGTGCCCGCTGAAATGATTGATTTTTGCATGGTTAATTCTGTTTATTTATTTATTTTTGCATGGTTAATCACTATTTAATCTTATACTTACTTATATAAATATTAATATTAATTGTTATTAATTATTTTACTATCCGTAGTATTTAGTATTAATAAATATAATTGAAATCTCTTTGCTATTTATTAACACTATAATTAATTTTTATTACTATAAATATTATATTCGTTGTAATTATTTAATAAATCTTATACTTATATAAATAGTACTATTTATTTATTTTTATTATTAAGTTATTTTTATTATTAAGTTATTATCTTAATTAAAAGTAACAAAAACTTTTTTGACAATATCAAATAAAAACTTGCATCACAGTAAAATACACTATTTTTAAAGCTACTTTGGAAAATTTCAAATCACACTTTATTATTGAATTAAGGAATCGCCGTATAGTAAATACACTATTTTACGAAGTGGAATGAGAGTGTGCCAATTTATATTAGTGTGAAAACAAAAATTACCTTATAATTATGTGTTTTACATGAAAAAAAATTCTCATTAATGTATGAAAACAAAAATTACAATCAACCATTTCTTATTATTGCAGCATTTTTTTCTATAACCTTATAATTATGTGTTTTATATGAAATATTATGATAAAGTACGAGAAGTACTGAGATGCCTACCTAAGCTTAGCAAAAGGACAGACGTTTTCTGATAAAAGTCTGAAAAGCATACTGATACCTACCTAAGCTCTGTGAAAGGACAAGCGTGCTCTGATAAAGTCTAAAAAGTTAACTGATACCTACCTAAGCTCTGCGAAAGTACAGGCGTGCTCTGATAAAGTAAAAAAGTATACTGATGCCTACCTAAGCTGTGCAAAAGGACAAACGTGTTTTGATAAAGTCTGAAAAGGTATCACATTATATTTATTAATTTTAAATAATTGTAAGTCTAAAATGATCTATAAAATTATTCTTCCTCAGCAAAAATATGTCACACCCACTCAGTTCTTCTTTCTTCAACATTCACTACCATGGAGAAAGGAAATACCTCCAACAGTGAAGTGCGGGAATGGCCATCTACTCGACATGAGTACTTGCCAAATTACAAACATTCCCCTGCCAATCCAAATGAGATCGGAAAAGGAGATTATCATGCGATATGTAATAAATGTTACCGTAAATTCGACTACAATATCCATTCGCAATATGGTGGCGAGTGGCCATTATACACCCACTATCAGTGGCACATTCATGGTGGCCCAGAAAGAGACCGTAGGGAGAGATTGCGACATTACCTGACTAAACCTGAGTCGAGCAACTCTGAACTCTATAAAAAGTACTACACAGAACCTGAACCGATGCCGGAACTCAAACCGTGGAAACCAGATCCTACACCCATGATTGTTTACGAAAGCATATACGATTTTCGTGGAGACCACACAGTGAGCTGTACAAAGTGTGGTCAGATTTTCAATTTCAAAGCTACCATTTTGCGTGACCACTACGATGAACACAAAAGACAAGAAGAGAGGGATGAAATTCAAAAGAGATTCAGAGTGAAAGAACAATGGTTCGAAATGAGAAGAATGGAAGAAAAGGCTGCCGAAGAGAGCCGGAGGTTGCAACAAGAGAAAATTGGAAAAAAAATCAAGGAGAGCCTAATAAAGATCAAGAAGAGAGATGAACAAAGAAAAATTGCAGTAGCTAGAATGGCTGAGATAGAGCAAGAAGAAGCCGAGGCAGCTTTCTGGAACGAAGCCGCTCATTTCGCTGACAACCCTGGTGCAAGTAATCAACAAGAACCTGATGCCGCTTTCTGGAACGAAGCCGCTCAATTTGCTGACAACCCTGGTGCAAGTAATCAACAAGAACCTGATGTCGCTTTCTGGAACGAAGCCGCTCAATTTGCCGACAATCATGGTGCCAGTAATCAACATGAAATGAATGCGGAAGAAGATCAACCATGGTGGGATGAAATTCTGCAACATGTACATAGTCAAGATCTCTAAGTATTTATTACTTTTGAATATTTATGTATTTTTTAGGTACTTTTTTAAATAGCAACTTTTGAATATTTAAGTATTTATGCTTTTAGCTAGTTTCTTCCTTTTTTCAATTGAGTGTGCTAATTTATATTCTGATTTTTTTAATGTACTTTTTTTCTTAATTTAATGTGCTAATTTATATTATGGTTATAAAATTTACTTCTTCTTCTAATGGTGTGTATTTTTATATTATGAATTTCTTTTGTAAATTAATTGTGAATACAAATCATAAAAAAATAAAAGAATATGGACAAAATAACATATTTCAATAATATAAGCTAAACATTACAAGTGACGACCGTCACATATACTTATTTCACAAATACAGATTAATTATAAATAAGATACAAATTATAAAAATATAATAATACTTCATTTAGCGGAGATGGACAACATTTTCAGCTGCGGGATGATTTTCAAAACCAGGTGGAACTGCTGGCTGGTGACGCAACCACGACCCTCCAAGATCAAAACCTCTATTCCTCTCCACTATATCTGTAAAAAATTTGGGACCCCTAACATGATATTCATTTCCTTCTAATTTTTTAACTTTAAATTTTTCCCCATGATATTGAAACATCAGTGTAGAAAGCAATCGTCGTTCGCTCGTCCGTTCATCTCCGACCAAAATAACACCGCAAGAGATGCATCTTGGCTTCGGACCCATTTGCTTCAAATATCAAAATTCAAACTCCATTAGCAAATCAAATCAATTAATTTAATAATTATTTTAATATTATTACCTAAGAAGAAGCGATGTTGCCAATAGAAACCTATGAGGATAGTTTATCAATTTCAGACTAACGAGAAACAATTAGTTAGAGCACAATAACTTATGACAAGTGAGCTTATATAGAGAATTTTAAATAGAAAAAGACAAAAAAAATTTTAGTGCAAACCGCAATAAATAAATGAATGGTATAGTGTAGTGATATAATTCACACCACTATATTACTTGACAGCACTATATTACTGTTTTAAATCATTATAAAACCAACCCACTCAAGCAAATTGAATGGAGGAGAATGGTTGTTCTTGGATCGTCAACTGGGATGACGATCCAAGCTTGGATCGTCATTCCGGATGACGATCCAAGTGTATTTGGCTTTCGTCAACTGGGATAACGATCTAGCAACATTACTATTAAAATTTTTATTTTTTTTGTTATTATCGTAATTAATGTGAACAGTAACGTTACTATTAATTTTTTCGGTCAGCACTCTACTGTCTACGGTTCCATTTGATCCAGCTAGATCAATTATTCCGTCATACGACTCATACCAAATTTATGATATGGGCTTAAATGTCACCCAATAGAAATGGGCCTAATGAATATGTAATTTTGACCTAAAAAGTTTAAAATAATATTTAAATATTATTAAATTATGATTTTAATCTAAAATAATCTAAATTTTAACAATATTATTGCAGTAAGAAAGTCCCGTACTAATATCGGAATTTCAAAATCTGATATCAGCTAATATCGTTTTTTGAAAGAACGTAATGTCGGTAATTCAATATCCGAGATCAACGAAAAGACAAAAAGTTTATCATTCGGCATTTTTCAAAGTTAGAAAAATGTTATATTTTGTATTTTTCAATCTAGCCCATATCTTTTATATATTTATAGAATAAAAATTAATGATGGGTACAAGTCTTACTCTCTGTTGAGGTAAAGTTCAAATTACTGATCCAAACTATTTAGCTATTTAACGTAGTCTTTATATTGAAATTTCCTTGCCAACAAAATTTTATATTTTTTTCAATTTTTATATGTATTTTTATTTAAAAAAAATTATTGTTATTAGAGGGTTCAAAACAATTTAGATCTATAATTTTCTAAAATTCTAAAAAACATGTAAAATTTGATAAAAAATTGAGGTGTAAAAGTTTACTCAATCATCTTTCCTTATTCCCCTCTACAAATTTTACTGGAGCACAACTGACTTTGCTCAGGAAGAGGAGAATGAAGGAAAAATGAATAGAAAGACAATTGTCCAACTTCTACCCAAGAGTGTTACCCTGCTCCCAAACTAAAAATTTGAAGGTAAGTGAAAGAGAATGGAGGTGAATAGCTATGTAAAAACACGAAAGAAGTGTAAAGATGAGTATAGAATACTAATGACCGATCGATGAAAACAACAAATCTGTCGAAGAAGGGACACAAACAAGGATACAAATGGCGCCAACTACTGAATAGCGAATCTGGTTCTTAATGATCGATTCAAACCGTACAATATGATCTCTCTATTGAAATCTCCATACATACAATTTTACATTTTTTCAAAATTTTTAAGTATTCTTTTCAAAATTTAAAAAAATCGTTAACCTAATTAGTTCAAAACAGTTCAAAAATAATAATTTTAAAAAATTTAACAAATATATTTAAAAATTTTGAAAAAAATATAAAATTTCGTCTGCATAGACATTCCAATAGGAATATCACATTGGACGATTTGGATCGATCATTTTGAACCAGATCCAGAAGTTTTGATTGTGACTCACGAAAGAGTTTTTGCAATGCACTCACCATAACCAAACTATCTCTCTATGTATATATATATATATATGGATATATATTTGCAGAAAAGGAATCATTTCCCTTAATTATTATTGGCATCGAACAATACATTAAGTTTGATCAATAAATCTTCTTATCTGCAGTATGTTATTTAAATGTTATTGAAAGTTCATTTATGTAGATTTCAACAATAGTTTACAGAATGATCTGAAATGGAACTACAAAAAAATTTCTCCACTGAGCTACTCCAGTGTAAAGTCATTTAACCATATCAGCACCTCGTTCCTCTGCAATCATAGAAATAAATAAATTAATTATAAATCAGAAATATGTTTTCCTAATAGACAAAAGTTCAAAGGTAAAATGAAAAAAGAAGTTGTACCATGACAAAAGCTGATGTTCTGGGGTCATTGTAATGAGCAAGGGTACAACATTTCTCAGGCTTCAATCCATCTTTTAAGTGCTGTCCGTAATTCCTTTTCTTTATTTCTTACCATCTCTTCTGTTGGTTTTCCACTAAACTTCTTAACAGCTGCAATGCCACCTTCCGCCTTTCTTATCCAAACCTCCTCACATGTGTAGAATGTTCAAATTTAGTTTCAGATTGTAGTTAGTCCCTATACTATAAGTTTACAGAAAAGCTTGAAAAAACTTTTTGAAGGACTGTTCTGGAGTTTTCAGTGAAAAATATCTACCGGCTCTTAATAAACAAATTAGAAACAAATAAGATTTTATTCACAAGTCCTATACGGTTGATGATTTTGCAAATTCTCATCCCCATCGACTCCAATTGCAAAATTCAGTTTATAGCAAATCATTCAACTCGGCCACTGTCTTTCCTTAATTGAGGACACCCAATCCCAAAAATGAGGAGAGAGCCCAACGAGAAACTTCATGAAGTGGGGAATTCACTCATTGAATGGAAGGATCACAGACAATTGCAAATTCTGTATTCCATCCTATGGGTTTGTGAATGATGATTACAAAAAATGGGTTTGCAGATGTCTCATGTTCAGCTCAATTTTTTCTAACAGAAATTTAAATGAAGAAAGAAAAATTATCCAGTACTTGTTATCAGTCAAGGAAATAATATAATAGATTTTTTAATTTAGATTCTAGTTTTCATTAAAATCAGATTTATTAGATATTATTTGATATTATGTATCTTTCCATATTTCTTAGTTGGCTAATAGATAGACAATTGATATGTTACTATATTTGAAATAAGCTATATAGAAAGGAGCTGAATATTGTATTAGAGAATTAAGCAGAAATCAATAACAAATAGGCTTTCCTTTATCTCTATCTCTCTCTTATCCCTTCTGTCCCTTTTCTTGTGTACCCCAACCAAAACTCGTAACAATTTGGTATCAGAGCCAAAACGATCCAAACCAATCAACATGTCCAATGACAAGACTCCATCCTTTGATGTTGTCGTTGCTGCCTTCCAATAGCTTCTTCAGGGCCATAACGAGATCATGTGTCTCCTGAGTTAAAGTTGAAAGTCGTTTGCTCGTATTGGAGAACCCTTCTAAAATCGGCGAGAACCATCATCCACAATCTTGTGCCACTGGTTCAACACAGATGTACGTTTCCACCGCTGATTTGGTTTCTCCAGCTCAATAGATGGATGTTTCCATTGCTGATTTGGTTACTCCAACTCAAAAGATGCACGTCTTCACTGCTGGTCTCTCCGATTTTCTTCGCACCGATTTCAAGTTACATAAACCTTTTGGTGTGCAACATGACATGATCTGGACCTAATCAACGTTCTTCATGCCACCTCAATCCAACTATGATGGCTGAGAGACAACAACAGAAGGGCTTGTGCTTCAACTGTGATGAGCAATATATAAAGAGCCATAAGTACAAGCTGCTATTTTTCTACTAGTCATGAACGATGATGAATACGAGAATTCATCATTGTTGACTATCCATGGAGTGACTGAAAAATATTTGCATTTTTTTCAGCTTGAGGATAAGCTGAATCTCATGGAGGGGGGAAATGTTATCAGCCAAGGAAATAATATAATAGATTATATAATTTAGATTCCAGTTCCCATTAAAATCAAATTTATTAGATATTATTTGATATTATGTATCTTTCTATATTTCTTAGTTGGCTAATAGATAGACAATTGATATGTTGCTATATTTGAAATAAGCTCTATATAAAGGAGCTGAATATTGTATTAGAGAATTAAGCAGAAATCAATAACAAATAGTCTTTTCTTTATCTCTATCTCTCTTATCTCTTCTGTCCCTTTTCTTGTGTACCCCAACCAAAGCTCGTAACAGTACTAATAGCTTAAATTTTGCGGTATTGTGTTATTGACCTATTCTTTCAGTAAACCGAATGTATTCAAATAATGGGTTCAAAAAATAATATTTTATTTTAAAAAGACAGTTCTTAATATATAAGTAATGGTAGTAACACTTTAGATCTGTTGAATGGTGTATTGAGAAGAATTGCAGCATTTTTAACTAAAGGAGCCAACTGCAACTTTGTCATATAACAGATTAACAGTGCAGCTGGCCTGTTCAAATCTTTGTCCAGCGGGAGAACGATGTATACCGGAACCTCTGAAAGATTATCATCTGATACCTGAGTCAACACTAGAGTAGTCATAGGAATCTTACCAAATATGTACCTACATTGTAAAAAATTAAACTAATTAATTTTTTAGATACATCCTTGGTTAGTGGTGGATACACATACACCCTTGAATTGCTCCTTTTATAAGTAGGGATGACAGCAAAAGAAGTATCTCATACAGCCATTGTAAACACAGGATATATCATCCAGCTGACCATCTATTGTAAGAGTACCATAAAAAATAATCATGAGAAGTTTGGAAAATAAAAGCTATGAGAAATAATCTCAAATGAGGTGTCCAGATATTTTCATGTATCAATTGTATAAAACATTCCACTATGCAAGCCATTTCTTATCTTAAAAATGGGAAGTGACGGCATGCAGGCCATTTCATGTCTTACATGGGACATGCAACATGTTCATATTTTGATGGGCAAATGAAAAGACTTTAAAATCTAATAAAAAAAAGAACATATAAAGTGTTGTATAAGGAAATTTCCTAACCCGATAATATTATTAAATCCTGAGGAGCCTGAAAGTTTGTCTCCTTTTGATTCAGCTGCAAGAAAAGGGGCATATTTTCTCACCTATACCATATATATGTAAGTTGTATGGTAACAAATTATTAGAAATAAAAAAATGAATAGAGTTGCAAATTATACCGATCATATACTACTATAACGATTGTAATAGATACTTGTTATACATGATAAACTTCAGAGGGGACTATCAATGCCTGTCCTGTTTGTACTGATCATGTGTAGTTAAATCATGTATTATTTAATTTCAACAAGAAGGATTTAATAGAGCGAAATATAAGGTAGCATTTCATCTGAGACCTCGTAATTTGCTGTTCTCCTGAGTATTTGGTACTGTGGCGTGTCCAAGTCAGGAGTCTTGTAAATCATCAGCTATAGATAAACAAAAAGGCATAAGTTCAATTTGAAAAGTTCTATGCATTTCTTTGAAAACCGCATAACATTACCATACCAATCTGTTCATTCATATCAGAACCAAGCAAATAAGGTGTATCTGGTATCGATTCAAGCTGGCTTAAATTTCATGATATATGGGATTATAATTGGTGGATTAACCGCTACAGAATCAATACTACTTGTTTTAGAAAATCCACCAAGCCTTCAAGAGAGAAATACTCGTTGTTGTCAATTGAATCCCAATTATCCTAACAACAGTTAATAAATAAATTTAAAAATTGTAAATAACATTCTTACCAGGTTCATATAAAAATTTTATTTATTGTAAAGAGACCAAAATACGCCAAACAAGCTATCAGGCATGACAGATGTGTGCCTACACCAGCCCTTATTAGTATACTGGCTCACCAAATAACTAAGAAGCAGCACAAGAGACTTAAATCAATTCTCCTTATCATTGAGGCTTGGTCAACAGAAACTAAAATTGACCTCCATTTAACCCAAATCACCTCACATTACCGTTCAAACTCAAGGGATAATTGTTTTTTACAAATTCACGCCTATTTAACGCCCCTGTTTTTGCAAATATCCTGAAACTGACCCCGATATATTCTTCCACAAAATTAAAATTTATTTGTGATTGTATGTTTCACCATATTATACAAAAATGTTATGAAATCCTCTGCAAACTTTTTTTTTTTGTGATTGTATGTTGCATAAAATATAGCATTGCAGATATTAAGACCCACAATAGCAGCTACCTAACAAGGTGAGTGGAAACTCCATGGCCTAACTCTTTAAAAAAAAAATGTGGTGAATAATAAAATTGTACCATACATAGTTACAATAGTTATCAAAATGACAAAAGAACCTGATTCTTTGCAATGAAATAACATTATAAATAATGCATAATCATCTAAAATCGGCACAATGGAACTAACCACGTGACTACAGAACTTCTGAGTCTGGGGATTGATGCCCATGATCGAGATGCCGGTGAAAACTAACTCAGGGTTCCAGGGAAGTAGAACAAACTTCAAAACCATTGTCCATCTAGTTGTTATTTCATATGGTCCTGTCTACACCAAATTTCATCAAGTACACCCCATGGCCCCATTTACAGTTAATTAGTTTATCCAACCACTCCTGGCTTAAAAACTTAAAACAAATTCTTACAATTGTTAAGAAGACGACGTGGTATCTAGAAATTTATGCTATTATAGTTTAATTTGAATTTTGAAGAGAGCATATCAACTGATGTATTAGCATGTCATGTATATAATATTACGAAAAATCATCAGAAGCCATTTCATTTACCTCATCAGGTATTAGTTTCATAATAAGCATCAGTTTTATTCACGTACGATTAGCATATTTGGTTCAGTTTGCCAAAAGCCCAACAAGCAATATTAATGCAAACACCTTAAAGGTATCAACTTACAGTTTGACATTGTGAAGCTGGAAATCAGGCTGAAACAGCAACTTAAACATCTTAATATTAAACAAATACTCATCAATTGTATCATACTTAGTTATGGGATCACGAAACTGGATTCGTTCATCATACATCGACCGATCTATCCCTTGTTCGTCAAACAAATGTGGTAGGTCAACATTCAGGAACTGTACTAGTCGTTTGACATCCACTGATTCTGTTAGGCTTTGTTGTTGTACCAGGCTCTTTCGGAGCACAAGTCTTAGTTTAGCATATGAGTGTGGAATGTGAAGGAGAGTAGTACAGGTTGGAGTGTAGCGTATGGGTCGTTGCTGTATGAAAGCAGGTATAGGTCGAGATAGGTGGCCAGATATTTTGACAGTCATTTGACTGTTTCAGTGAGCTTGGCCTATGTGACTTGCTTGTTAACTGAAAATAAGTATTTCGAGTAAAAAAAAATGTAATTTTCAGGTTACATCCCAAAAAAGGTACAAACTTAAGCAAACTCTAGACTACCAACTAAGAAAGAAGGTACAAAGTTATTAAATTGATTTGAACTATCAGATCTCTAGAGAATATTGGAAGCCTTTCCTCTGTAGATCAAGTTATTTTCGGATAAAAGAATTCTTTAGAGAGAGACAGAGAGTGAGTGAGGTAGGGAGAAGCCTTACTTTTTGGTCGTTGCGGTGGCTTACAGAGGGTGATTGTTGCGGGAGCGGGATTCGATAAGCCAAGTGACAGCGAAAGATGGAGGAGATTCTAATAAATATGATCTATGGCTAAAGTGTTCTGGTAATGTCACAGACGTCTGTTTTGAGTTATTTTCTGAAGATTCAAAATTCAATCAGTTAATCCAAACCGATCAAATTAATCACCATATTGAAATACTATTGGAGAACAAATTTTATATTTTTTTTGAATTTTTTTGCTATTTATTTTGATATTTACAAATTGGAGGGTCTCAAATACTTCAATTATAACATTTTTTAAAAATATCATAATAATAGCAGAAAAATTAGAAAAAATGTAAATTTTGATCTCCAAGGGCATTTTAATATGATGAATAACTTGAACGGTTCGGATTGAACATTTGAATTTTTTATCTAAAAAAACGACTCTATGGCACGGGACCCTCCATGTCATCTATGGCACATTAACCATTATATATATTTTAAATCATGGTCTTTCATTGGAAGAACTTTTATATATCATATATTCAATCAAAGTACAAATATTAAGGATGCTGATTGGATATAAGGTGTTGGATACACCCTTCAATTGAAACATTTACAACCATAAATTGGTGCTTTTATTTTATAAGTAGTAGGGATGAATGCGCACTTAAAATTTTTCATTTGAAACCAAAAACTCAGACGTCAACTTGAAGTTAACATCTTCACCCCATATATAATCAAAGTACAAAAACCAATGATGAAGATTGTATATAAAGGGTTGGATACATATGTAAGAACTTATGGGATAATGCGGAATAAACATTCCAGAATTTTATAGTGCCTCCAGTCATTGCTAATGCCTGAGTTGTCGGTTGCGCCGTGCGCAAGAAGGGCACCACTAGTCCGATCAGCCTCCCTTACAGTGATGGCTTGCTTCCGAGATGTCGGACTAGACCTTGTCTCCCTTCTCTCTCTCTATATTCCTCTCTCTAATGCTTTGAT
The DNA here is from genome assembly GCA_028095005.1 of Rhynchospora pubera. Classification (NCBI taxonomy): domain Eukaryota; kingdom Viridiplantae; phylum Streptophyta; class Magnoliopsida; order Poales; family Cyperaceae; genus Rhynchospora; species Rhynchospora pubera. The sequence continues at coordinate 13,368,789 of CM051461.1, read as the reverse complement.
GAGAGATAGAGGAGTAATGGATAGTGGATACTGTTCTCCATCAAAACAGTATTATTTAAGGGGGCTGTTGATCACTTCAAAAGGTGCAAACATCAGATGCAAATCAAGGGCTGAGATCACATACGTTCTGTCTAGATGCACTGTCTCCGTCTTGGCGACCCGCCAGAAAAGGACCCGACATCATAGCATATAGCAGAACTCACATTCTCCCACTTTAGCTCAGCATCTAATAATAAAAGAGCTGTTTTTTTCTTCTCGAGTAATAATTATATAACAATAATGCTCCCTTTTATCCTTAATGTGAAATGAAAGAAACAAAATACACGAATCATGGCAGTAAGTCATCTTATCGTTACTAGAGTCTAAGACAACTAGTAAATACGATTATTACTTTCCATGTATTACAAATGCACTTTTCAACTTTCAATTTCACCCTTTATGTGATCAACATAATACTTTATGAATAAATCCGACATTTATTTTTGGTCTATCTTTATGATGTAATTCTCATTACATGATCAAATATATATACCATATATGTGCGCACAATTAACATGAGAAAAACATCTATACCTTTATGAAAAGTTTGTTTACAATAATACAATCAATTTAATTCATAGGACCAACTCCTACAATCCGCTACATGATCTTTAATTCCTTTAGCTGCAATATATATTCAAAGATCGGTCAGCGGCTATTCTGTATGAATACAAATAAATGACCACTTCATTCTCCTTAATGCTCTTTCAAAACAAGATGTTTAATGTCGATATATTAACCTCGACTTTTACCTTTATCTTTCTGGACTTGAAAGACCGCAATAGAATCATCACACAGAATCCTTAATGGCTTAGATATAGAATCCGAGATTCTAAGCCTCAAAACAAAACTCTTCGACCACCACGAGAGGCAGTCTCAAAACACTCAACAAAATACACTTTATGCTGAAGTAATAAACAATGTCTACTAGACACTTCTGGATGACACAGTCCCACTGGCTTACATGTAACCTTAAATCGACACAGCCAGTTTGTGTATCCAAATTACTTCAACTTGACAGTTTATTGAGACATAAGCACATTATCTTTAGTACCTTAAAGATATATCATTACTTTCTTAGCATTTACTGTTGTCTATTTCCCTTATTATTATGATATCAGTTCAAGTATTCCAAATGGCAAAAAGCTATGTTAGTTATTGTGCACAAACCTGAACATACTTTATGCTTTTAAATTGCCAAAATCTTGAAATATTCACGACTTGTTCCTTTTCTGAGTTGTTCTGAGGATATCAATTCAAACTGAATCTATCACCTTTGAATAGGTGCTGGACTTGGTGAATATTTTTCCATTTGGAATCCTTCTAATACCTTATTGATATATGTTTGGTGAGATAGATCAAGAATATCTTGACTTCTATCTCTATGGATCCTTATGCTTATAACAAACAAGCCTTTACCCATATCCTTGATGTAACTCGAAACCGGATGAGTTACTAATGTCATATTACACGAAGTAAATTTTTCTTAATACATGAAAGAAGCTTTCACGTAGTCAATTCCTTCTCTTGAATGAATCATTTGATGACAAGTCTAATCTTGTGACACACGATGTTACCTATGAATCCTTATTGGTTTAGTAAATCCGCTACAACCAATAGGTTTAAACCATAAGGTAACTAGATTCCAGACTTTACGACATCATCGATTCTAATTCATATTACATGACATTAACCTTTACATGGATTAATTGCAAATCAGCACTTCAAAAAATGCAATAGGATTATGCTTAACATAGATATCTTCATAAGAGTATCATTACTAGGATTAACCGACCTTTATTACTTTATTAGATCACCTTAATGTTGAATCTCGATGCTCAACTTGATCTATATTTATACGCCGGTTATAGAATGTCAATAATTGGATTTTCAATATTCATTAATCCTTTATGAATATCATCCAATTATGTGTTAGAGGAAGTTTCCATATGAGCAAAAGCTGATCACTCCCACTAATTTGAACATTCTCTAGAAATTAAAATTTCTAGATTCCAAAATCCTAGTCATATTTCTTATCTCTTTTACAAATATTTGACCTCACAATCTTTATTTGCATACTGCATTGTTTCTCTACTTCCACCTAGAAAACCTTGAAGGTACGTAGAGATATATTTATTGTGAGTAACCATCAGTTAAGAGATACAAGCAGACTTTAGCTTGATGCCTGGTAGTCATTTTCCTACTTGTTAATCATATTTTAATTCTATGAACACTCTCAGTTTGGTCCATAACATGTCCCTTCTCCTGCCAAACACACATGGTCAGAAAAACCTTGATTGACCATTGATCCTTATGTGTGTTGTTATCCTTATAGGAGTTTTGACATGAGTATACTAAACTGGACAAGTGTTCCTAATAAAATACACAAGTAATGACTGAGAAATATCATATAGACTCTTTAGTTGAATAACCAAATCGCTCATTTGCATTATGTGCTATCGCATGACTGTAATGGTAGTTAGCTTAAAGTGATTATTACATGACTAATATTTCTATATTTGCTTTAACATAATAGACAAATAACTCATATAATGCCTCAAGTAAGGATTTCATTGAAATGCTCATCCACCGAAACTACAAAATATTGAAAGAACTTTTTCGACATAAACATGATAAATAAGCAGTTAAACTGCTCCCATTGTTCTTAATGACTCGTGTTTATAAGTTCATCCTCAAAAGTAGATCCATCGGTTGATCTTTCCAGATGGCAAATTCAATATCCTTACAACCTTAATGAAGGAGAACAGCATCCTTCCAGGCTTTATAACTAGTATCCTTAACTCAGGAATATTTGAACTTATCATATCTAAATGGAATCTGCTATTCCTTTATGAAAGCGAAACCGATACTTGCTAATACTTTATATTGAGACATAACTTTATACTTTAGTTTACCAATGCAAACTAAATGTTTTAATCTTATGAGTCAATTCCTGCATAATATTACCTGTGGGCTAAATATTATACGTGACTCTTTATGATATAACTAGTTAATTATATTCCTATACTTAATCCCTATGGGCAAATTAAGCATTCATAATTAACCGTTATATCCTAATACATTAGTTTGGTTCCATCGATAGTCCTGTGGAACGATATTGACTTCACCATTCCAATGCATTACCATCATGTGTCCTTTTAATCCAAATGTGACTTTATAAACTTTATTTATACATAGCCTTAATGTAATTAAGGGTGCTGTGGCTAAACCTTAATCAATTAAAGTATATTCGTCACTAGACACAAATCATGTCAATTCATCCTAATGTGATTCATAGATACACTACATAATATATATACATGAATGTAATTGAGATGTTGTGGCTACTCTATAATTAATTAATAATATATATATTAATCACTGGACATAAATCATTCCTCAGATACCTCTCAGGCGGACCCGCCAGAATCCTGGCGGGTCGCCAGGAACTCTCCCGAGAGCACACTTATCTCTAACATTTTTCAGACGGACCCGTCTGAATCTAGGCGGGTCGTCAAGAACTGTCCCGAGAGTACACCTTAGAATCCTTTCAAGTGGATCCGCTTGAAACCGGTCTAAGAAGTGTATTGAACTTTATGCAGACCTGGACTAAACTGTCTATTATAGGCCCACACTGTTCGTATCCGCCTGCTTTATAAGACTTAAGTTTAACATAGATTATATAATTATAATTGTCTTTATTAGAATAATTACCATATGCACAATCCCTACCATATCCTTTATAAATACAATTTGTGTTATACCACTATACCATATGTATAGTTATCTAAATTTGTCAAATGAATGCTAGCAGTATTAATACTTATAGATTATTCCTTATAGTATGATGGTCTGTGGACTGCATCATTACTGTACTACTATAGCATTAAACAATCATAGCACTTTTGACAAATCAATTTTGTACAAAAGATGCCAACCATCTTTAACACAAATTTATAGTATTTTAGCAAATTGTGACTATTCTATAGACTCCCATTATAATTAATCTATCATTAAGCCTTATCTAACATTAGAGAACCAATATCAACATACTTAATCCTTGATTTTCATGTTAAAATTTATTTCTGGACCATTTCAGGCTGACCCGTCTGAATCCTGGCGGGTCGCCTGAAATCTTGCCGAGAGCAGCCAGAATTTACTGACAGACTGCGCAACATCTGGTAACATTAACTTTTTCTATACTTTTTCGTTTTCTGCGTTCTTAGTCATTCCAGAAACTAGACTCAAAAATCGAACCAACAAGGTAAATTTCAACATAAACAAGTTCTTAGATCAAAAGCTATGCCCCTGGAAAGGCAGACTATCACAGACTAATTCTGACAAACTGTCCGAATGACCTTTATTGTGAATAGCATAACTCTCTCATACTTTATCGGAATTTTACAAATTTACACTCTATGGAACGATCTGTGAAAGACCTACTTCCCTGGAACAATCTGCAAAATCGAATTATCTTGTAAGAGAAAACTAGCCTGCACAGTCAAAAGGTCAGAAATTTCAGAAACCAGACAATCTCACCTCTTCTGCTTGCGACTTGATTATCTCATTTTATATCTGTTTGATTTCAGAGATTTTTGACTTTATGGAAAGTAGATTCAGAAATCTTTCCATCCCTGAAAATCTCACGGATCTTGAGATATCGCTTCACGAAATCAGACAATCAAATCAGAATTTAGGGTTTCCCTTAATTATTCATCAAAACACGAAATTAAGCCTAATTGGTCCCTAATTAACAACCAGTTTTCATCCAATTTACCACAATTAACAGTATTAAACCTATATATACTGAATTTCAGTGGAAATTAAACAAAAAACAACGACAAATCAATAGACAAGGCAGAGGCGTTACCACTCTGATACCAACTGTAAGAACTTGATAGGATAATGCGGAATAAACATCCCAGGATCTTATAGTGCCTCCAGCCATTGCTAATGCCTGAGTTGTCGGTTGCGCCATGCGCTAGAAGGGCACCACTAGTCCGATCAGCCTCCCTTACAGTGAGGACTTTCTTCCGGAATGTCGGACTAGACCTTGTCTCCCTTCTCCCTCTCTATATTCCTCTCTCTAATACTTTGATGAGAGATAGAGGAGTAATGGATACTGGATATTGTTCTCCATCAAAACAATATTATTTAAGGGGGCTGTTGATCACTTGAAAAGGTGCAAACATCAGATGGAAATCAAGGGCTGAGATCACATACGTTCTGTCTAGATGCACTGTCTTCGTCCTGGCGACCCGCCAGAAAAGGACCCGACAACATAGCATATGACAGAACCCACAACATACACATACACCCTTCAATTGAAACATTTAATTACAACAACCAATCCAATCCATAAGTAGTAGGATTCTTTTTGTTTGATAGAATTCATGAACTGTGGCTAACGGCACGGTACCTTCAAAAAAATAAGTGCTTTGATTAAACAATCAAGACTCAAAATTCCTCAGACATAAGTCAAAAAATTATTTATATAGGTGAAATACTTTCAACCATTTCATATTCAATTTCTAAGAAAGGAAACATAAATAAATAAATGTAACGGCATATTACATTTACTCCACAAGGAGAGCGGTCTCCGATGCGTCGTCATATTCGAGCCAACTCTGAAGCTGATCACCAGTCTTTAGAAAATAACATCAATACATGAATAAATAAATATATCATCTTCTGGTAAACAATTTCAAAATGAAATAAATATTTAAATAATGTTTATGTGTTTATCAATTATCATCTCAAGGTTCGTGGACGACGTGGAGCATATATACCTTGTCAGAGAGTCGGCAGCTTGATGGTCTCCCTTCAAGTTTTCTGCTTGGGAACAAAACAAAAAGTTTTTCTTTCGTCATGCATTTACCAAAATTTAAATGAAATTAGAGGCTATTCTCTACATTGAATGTTTATACTGGTATATATATCATCATTAGATGCTGTACATTTACTAAATCAGCTAGTTTTGCAAATTAAGTTGCTCTTTCTTACTTTTTGAAAGAAATTCGAGAACAAATTAAAGCAGAACAGGCACGTACAAAACAATTGGCAATAAAAAACCTACGACATCAGAAACAATATGGACCCAAAAACAATTTGTCTATTGCGGTAGAAAGAGATTTGTCTATTGAAATAATAGATTGTAAAGTATAAATAATAAGAGTTTAGCTATGGTGAGATGCATCACAAAAAATTTTCTATGAGTCGCGATCAAAACTCGTAGATATGGTTCAAAATAACCGATCAAAACCATCAAATATGATCTTCCTATTGAAATCTCCACGCACAACAAATTTTATATTTTTTTCCAAATTTTTAAGTATTTTTTTTATTTTTGAAAATCATTATTCTAATTAGTTTTAAACCGTTAAAAATAGCAGTTTTTAAAAATTAAAAAAAAAATACTTAAAAATTTTCAAAAAAAATAAAGATTTCAATAAAGAAATCATATTGGACGGTTTAAATCGGTTATTTTGAATCAAATTTAGAAATTTTGATCGCGATTCACGGAAAGTTTTTCCTCGAATATTTTTGTGATAAGTGTACAGAAGTACCTATTCCAGCCAATAACCCAACTTAGAATTAAAGGCATTGCAATTCTTACGAAAAACCTCCCAGCAACGTGAGCTGCGTGTAGTATTCTCAGCTTTGTCAAAAACTAAGATATAAAAAAATATATTAAATAAGTATGAAAATTATACAACAGCAATTAATTGGAGATAGCTATCCACAAACTGGGGTACTTTCGTACCAAGAGTCCACGACTATGAATCACATGATTTGGTGATAATAAGTAAGGCAATTTTAAGCTCATTAAAGAAAAGAATAGAAAAGAGAAGAAAAGAAATGATTTTGGATTGAAATTCGGTGATCGGAAAGATACAAAAGAAATGATTTTTGAACATTTTGTTCTTTTTTTTGTCTCCATCTTTTTCCCAAGTAAGAGCTTATGAGAGAAAAACTCTCTGGACCGCCATGGCTGCACAGGCTTGAAAGAGAGGGTGAGAAGAATGACTCGTTTATCTCTCCTCTTTAATGGCTTATTTGAGCTGTCCTCTTAATGGATCACGAGCTCCAGAGACAAGGAGAGAGATGAAGGGACAATTTGGTTTGGATTTGTAGCGCTTCACTTTGTCAAAAGGAAATCACACCAAATTTCTCAGTTTTTCTCGAGAATTTGTAGCGCATAAATTTTCCCACCGAAATGGCATCAAATGAAATCAACTCTCGTGGCCGAGAAGATTCCGATCAGAGGAATTGAAGAAATGGAATTCCAATTCCATTTCCAGCGTCAATTTTGACCTTTCCGATCAGACCCTAACACTAAACCCGACCCCTTCCCTCTTTCCAAGAAAACCGAATCAAAAAACCCTTCTCCCTTGAACCCTAGACGGGGGAGGCGGCCGCCCCGACCTCCCCCCACCCTCTTTTTTTCGTTCTACCCTCCCTTTCTGCTACAACTAGTATTCTCAGCTTTGTCAAAAACTAAGATATAAAAAAATATATTAAATAAGTATGAAAATTATACAACAGCAATTAATTGGAGATAGCTATCCACAAACTGGGGTACTTTCGTACCAAGAGTCCACGACTATGAATCACATGATTTGGTGATAATAAGTAAGGCAATTTTAAGCTCATTAAAGAAAAGAATAGAAAAGAGAAGAAAAGAAATGATTTTGGATTGAAATTCGGTGATCGGAAAGATACAAAAGAAATGATTTTTGAACATTTTGTTCTTTTTTTTGTCTCCATCTTTTTCCCAAGTAAGAGCTTATGAGAGAAAAACTCTCTGGACCGCCATGGTTGCACAGGCTTGAAAGAGAGGGTGAGAAGAATGACTCGTTTATCTCTCCTCTTTAATGGCTTATTTGAGCTGTCCTCTTAATGGATCACGAGCTCCAGAGACAAGGAGAGAGATGAAGGGACAATTTGGTTTGGATTTGTAGCGCTTCACTTTGTCAAAAGGAAATCACACCAAATTTCTCAGTTTTTCTCGAGAATTTGTAGCGCATAAATTTTCCCACCGAAATGGCATCAAATGAAATCAACTCTCGTGGCCGAGAAGATTCCGATCAGAGGAATTGAAGAAATGGAATTCCAATTCCATTTCCAGCGTCAATTTTGACCTTTCCGATCAGACCCTAACACTAAACCCGACCCCTTCCCTCTTTCCAAGAAAACCGAATCAAAAAACCCTTCTCCCTTGAACCCTAGACGGGGGAGGCGGCCGCCCCGACCTCCCCCCACCCTCTTTTTTTCGTTCTACCCTCCCTTTCTGCTACAACTACGGCCAGTATAAGGCTTTTGTAACAGGAAAAAAGGGCTTTTGTAACCCCCATTCTGAAACGTTTATTCAACAAATGGTTACAAAAGCCACAATGGCAGTGTTCTAATTTTTTGAAAAAGCCTTTTGTAACGCGTTTTACTAAAAAAACGTTATAAAGTTTCCCGTCCAAAAATTAAAAAATCTGTCCAGCTTTTTGTAACGTGTTTTATGTAAAACGCGTTACAGAAGAGGCATGCTTTTGTAACACGTTTTACATAAAACACATTACAAAATTATAGAAACGGTTTTTTAGTTTTAAACGTTGCAAAATATCAGCATTTACTAGGGTTATTATCTCTTCGTTCCTCATTTATTTTTTGGCCGCCGCACCTCCTCGCCAATAGCTCTCTTCGTAGTTATTAATTTTCACCATCTACCGTTCTTCCAAAAAAATAGATAAAAATTTCTAAAAAATAAAAAAAATAAGAATTAGAAGGAGAGCAGATTAAAGGTAAAAAAATTAATTTTGAAAAGTATTCTTTATTTTCATAATTTTGCCTTAATTCACTTTGGTTTTCAATTAATTTATAGTTAGATTAATGATTTTTTTCGTTTTTATTTTGTGATAATTTCAGATCTAATTAAAGGAGTGAAGTACTTCTTCAAATTGAAGGTATATTTTCATAATCTTTTTTTATTTTTAATCATTAGCGTTAATAATAGCATATGCATTTAATTAATTATTGTATTGTCATATAGGACCAAAATACCGGAACAAATAATACCGAATTTAGGTCTTTGCCCGTCCGAGATTAATCCATTAGGGATTAATCTCGGATAGTACTCCCGATCGGGAGTACTGCTCTTTGGATACTCTTGTCTCATTTAGGACAGCGAGTGGTACGTTAGATGCAATTTGTTGTCTGAGAAAAATTCGACGATATTTCTCCTTATGTTCCCCACGGATACGTACACACGAGCAATCGTGTGTTGGCGTATTCAGGGAACATAAGGAGAAATGCTGTCGAATATTTCTCAGACAACAAATTGCATCTAACGTACGCTCGCTAATGAGACAAGAGTATTCAAAGAGTGGGCTAGGATGGTAACCGGCCCGAAAATCTAAGGTGATAAATTGAGCTATAACCCTAAACCCTGACCTTTGCATATTTTTCATTTCTTCAGATTAGATGGATCGGACGTGGATGTACACAAGTAATCGGTTTTCGTCTATATTTTTGGAAGGACTTGAAGAATTTATGGTTTGTGGTAAAAAGAATATGGATTTGATGAGAAATAATAAAATGCGTTGCCCTTGTCGAATTTGTCAGAATTTGGTGAGTTGGGCTAATGTGGAATAAGTGAGAGGTTATTTAATTAAGGATGGATTTCAGCCTGGTTATACCAGGTGGACACATCATGGAGAGAGTAGGGAGAAAAATTTAGTTGACAATTTGAATATTTTAGATTCACGATTTGATAAAACAAATGTATTATTGGATGATGATAATGTATTGGATTATGATGATGTATTGGATGATGATAATGTATCAGATGATGAAAATGCATTGGGTGATGAAAATATATTGGATGAAATAGTGACCAATGTGGATGAAGATTTTGTTGATAATATTGAAATTTTTGGTTTGTTACGTGAACAAGATAAGATAAAGTTATTTTCCGGTAGTAAATTGTCAAAACTTAATGCTTTCTTCAAACTGTTCAATCTAAAAGCCAAAAACGGATGGAGCGATGCTAGTTTCACATCTTTGCTTACACTATTGCATAAAGATTTTCTTCCAGAAAATATTGAGTTGCCGGATTCAATTTATAAGGCTAAAAAGATGTTGTGTCCATTGAAAATCGAAGTAGAGAGAATTCATGCATGTCCGAATGATTGTATATTATTCCGGAATGAGTATAGAGATCTTAAAAAATGTCCAATTTGTAATGCATCACGATATAGACCGAGGGATGATAAGATTGATTCAGATGATAAGGGACCAGCTGCGAAGGTGGTGTTTTATCTTCTAATAATACCAAGATTTCAACGTCTCTTTTCTAATGCGAAGGATGCCAAATTGTTGAGATGGCACGCGGATTGTAGAAAACGAGGCGATGGAATGCTCCGGCACCCGGCAGACTCTCCTGATTGGAGGAATATAGATAGGGAATTTGAAGATTTCGGCAGTGAACCCAGAAATTTGAGATTGGAATTATGCACGGACGGGATGAATCCATACGGCAACATGAGTAGCCGTCAGAGGACATGGCCGGTTTTATTGTGTATTTACAGCCTTCCTCCTTGGTTATGCATGAAAAGGAGATACATGATGATGCCTTTGTTGATTTCAGGTCCTAAACTACCAGGAAATGACATAGATGTGTATTTGTGTCCATTAATAGATGACCTTGGTAAATTGTGGCGCGAAAGGGTGAAAGTATTTGATGCACACTCTAGAACTGAGTTCAATCTCCGAGCTATGATTTTTTGCACGATTAATGATTTTCCTGCATACGGTAACCTCTCGGGGTATAGGAATAAAGGAGCAAAAGCATGTCCTATTTGTCAGGAAAACACCCATTCTATTTACCTGAAAAACTGAAGAAAAAATGTTTATTTGGGACATCGCAGGTTTCTTAAAAAACGCAACCACCTTTACCGTCGAGACAAGGAAAGATTTGATGGTACTGAGGAGAAAGGGACGGCCCCGATACCGTTATCCGGGCTGGGAGTATATCAACTGCATCCAGTATTGCTGTTCCTAAACCTGTTTGTTTCTTATGGTCTGTACAAACAACTCTCTGTATGCAGCATTTCAAGAATATACAGATGCACAAAAAAATGTTAATTTTTGTTGCTTTACTATTTTAGTCGTAATCCATATTAGTGCCTCCATTAAGCACCAAAATTAAAAAAAAACGATACTGTCGTACATTAGTCACATAGTTTAGGTGGACATATTGATCATGTGTTTGCAAGTTCTGTGTATAAGTCCATGTATGTACTCCTCATACTTCATTCTGCATAATATTGAGAATTGCAATTAAGAAGATTTTATAACAAAACTGCATATTGTTGCCAATGTTTCATGATGTGCTAACTAGCAGGTTTTATAGACATTAACCTATTTTAAAAATCCAGTTCATCTTACAATTGCTTAATTTTCTTCTACACATTAAATAAATAATTAAATACAAATAATATTAATCATTCTTTATGGCATATTACTGAAACACTAGAACAACCATACCATGCTTCACCTTTATTTTGACATGTGTTATGTGATCTTAGGTACCTTAGAGCCGAGGACTCAGAGGTATTTCAGGGCGAGGGTCGTGTCAAGCCGAACAGAAGATACTTATCATATTCCGAAGAACGATAAGGCCGCGGCAGAAGCATTCACGCGGGCTTCATCTTTGTCTGAAGAAGTCAGTTCTGGGTCAATCAATCCTGAAGAGGCCTTAACTCAGGCAATTGGAAAACCAGAATACTCAGGGAGACTGAGAGGAACCTCCTCGTGGAGCACTAAGGCAGATGAGTACAACAAAAAGCCTAGGAAAAGGTTGCATGAAGGTTGCATAAGTCAGGAGATGTATGATAACTTGAAAAGGGAGATTCAGGTATCGTTTGATTTACCATGACTTTTTCACACGTCTCGATTTCTTTTATATGTGGATAATTAATTACGGTCCTTATAACATGCAGGAGGAGTGTCTTGAAAAGGCTAGAAAAGAAAGGGAACAAGAGAGGGAAAATGAGAGGCAACAGTGGAAGAGTGAATGCATCATGGAATTCCATTCATTGTTTACCATGATGGGAATATAGGTTCCAACAACACAATTACTTAACCTGCCTACCCCCGTCCCTATCCCTGACTATATTCCTAGTCCTGTTTCTGCCGAGGTAGACTCGGTAATGGTTAGACAAGCGATTGTCCAAACGACACCGAATATTGGCTCAAGCCATATGCCTCTGATTGGCGTTCAAGAGGTTGCTTTCATACCATCATTTTTTCTACATAACAAGTATAAAATGGAATTAGATTTGTAAATTAAAATGTTATTTCAATCTATTTGCAATTTGCAGGATGGAATTGAGTGTGACCTCTATTCCTACTCTAATAACAACGGGCGGGTTTAGGTGGCCAATGGATTAATCCTTCCAACTCATGAGGGTCAGACCGTACATTGTGTACCCATATCAGACAACTATGTTCTAATTCGAGTTGACTACGTAATCGACCAATATCGTGGATGGGCTGTCCCTAGATTACCCGAAGAATTATTGGGTCTTAATGTAGGCGGTCGATTCTTGTGGCCTAAAGATGATGTGGAGCCATGTAGAAAGGTATCATTACATTTACCAAAGTATGTTTGAACTTAATTGGATCTTCAGATTCTAAAAGGGATGCACAATATTGATATCTTCACTAATGATTAATAAATGTTTTAGACAGTTAGGCATTCTCAATTGAGAGATGATGTTGTCAAATGAACATTGACACAATATGCCAGAATTATTTGACTATGACAATTGTAGTAATGCACTTGCCAAACATAAGTCTGGTGCACTTGCCAAAATGATCAGATATTCAATTTTCTATTCAATTGTTAAAGTGATTTAAGCAAGTGCTTTTTCTTTTCAGTTGCTTTAGTTATGTATTGAGATTTCGTCCAGTATTTGGATGTAATAATGTTTTATTGTAGTAGTGCACTTGTCAAATTTACCCTAGATTTACATAAATCAAAACTAGGGTTTTTTAGTTTTTGAAGTCTGTTTTGATGTACTTATAAACTTTTTTTAGTTTTTTGGCTTAATGAAGCAGGAGTGTCTCTTCTGGAGACATTCTTTTCTCAAAAAAAAAAATTAATTGATGTTCTTAAATACTGAAGAAGAAGCAACCGAAGCCACGTGCGGCGGAGGGCGATAAGCTGAAAGTGCCAAGTGAGACGTTAGGTACAGGTCACGAAGCGCTTCTCCCAAAGAAGGTGGTTGATAGACTTCAACCATACGAACGGAAGGTCTATAACATGATGATGCTTCTACCGGCAGAACAAAAGATCATTATAATGCCTGACGCCAATCCGTGGGGAACACACTCTGATGAGGTCAGATTCTCGATTAACGTGGAGGATATTCTTGAATGCAGAGATTCTCTTAACTTTTCTATTCTCAAGTTATACAGCTGGTATGAATTTTCAACCTTTATGTATTATTTTTAACTTTTGGTATCGTTGCAGTTCAATCACTTGTGACAAACTTTTTTCTAGAGCAAAACTTAAAAAGATTTTCGTAGGTTATACTCTGTGTTGATATTCAATTGTGGTTTGATTCTCAGTTAGAACCTATTTTCTATTTAAAGGTAATTGTTGATATTGAATTTCCTATCTATCTCAGTTCTGTTTTTCCCTGTAATAGTTGACTGTGACGCATAGCTTGGTTAGATGTATTTTTTTCAAACTTACTTTTGTTTTTTACCTTTTTAATATCGAGTACAAATCTTGTGCATTTTATATTTATCTTTATTTTATCAACTTAAGAACTTTGCATTATTAGTTGGGGCCTTGGGGGAAATTAGTTGCGACAAGCTACTGTACACAGATTAATAAAGTATTTTTCAAATTACCTCCGTACCTTCTAAAAAGTTGGAAATGTAAATATTTTATATTCCCTACAGATCATTTAGAATCTGATACAAACCATTGCAACATGGAATTGTTTGAACGGGTAGATTATTAAGTTTTATGGGGCTACAAGTAGATGGACAATAGGTATAGTACACTCTTTCAGAGGGTAAATAATGCTAGTTAAGCTTGTATATCTCAGTGCCTCTTGAAACACGGAGATAAAATTATGTTTTATCGGTACTAAGAATCTGTTCTGGAGAGCTCTATGCGCCCTTTAAATAGAGCATAACAGACAGAGATGAGGATATTTTTGTCCAAAATTTAAAAAACGTTTTTTCTATATTTACTTGAAAACCATCAATATAATAGTCATTTGCATATAGTAGCAGCTTAGCTATTGTCAAGAACTTATCTTGTTACTTGCATTAAAATCTAGCATTAAATTTGGGGCACCAATATTGCAAACAGTGTGATGGATCCATAAATATCACATGCCATGAACATTAACCAATGATTTTTCCTTGTTAAATGGTACAGGTACCAATCCATGTACTAATATTGTGTTCAAAATGCAAAAGTAAGAAAAAAGAATGCTTTCATATGTAAATAGTGAAGTATGCTTTGATATGTAGGTATTGGACGAATCGCCTTTCAGAACTTAATCTTTCAACCATATTCGTATTGGATCCGGAAATGACTGCTCAAAGTACTTTCAGTCACGACGAAGCTAAATCGGTGCATTACATAAAGCGGTCTTTCCTTGATAATTCGGATGCTTACCATATATTTCCATATCACGAGGGGTGAGAATAATTAAACTATTAAATATAAATTACAGTTATTTGTTAGGGAAATCTTTATAATTAGTCATAGGACTAATTAGTCATATAAATTACATTTACCCCTCTAATTACAACTACTATAGATATTTACTCTTCCAGCTGTTCTTATAATATTTTTAATTCTAAAAATTGATTTTGTTATTGCAACATAGGACTAATTAATTTGTATTACAGGAATCATTGGACAGTCATTTGTGTTAATGTCGAGAAGCTCACTGTCCACTACATTGATTCGTTGGCATGCGTGAAGGTTCCGAGCAAAATTCAGGTCAAACCGATCATATCCATGTAAGTTCCATGTTTCTAAAACTTTCGAAAATAATGTCGAGATTACATGCATTGTTTTCAAACTAAATGGAT
Organism: Rhynchospora pubera; assembly: GCA_028095005.1. NCBI lineage: Eukaryota > Viridiplantae > Streptophyta > Magnoliopsida > Poales > Cyperaceae > Rhynchospora > Rhynchospora pubera. The sequence goes on along the minus strand of CM051461.1, from coordinate 13,353,636 downwards.
TGATTACATGCAGGGCATTTACCCTCTATCTGATTGAAAGGTACCAGACTGCTGTTTCAAGCAAGACATTAAAATGGATCGAAATAAAGGTACGAAACTTGTAGATTTGGGTGGTCTTACTCTTGGTGAAATCATAACTTTTGAAATTTGGATTTTAATTAGGGCCCGAAACAACGCGGCAGTACAGAGTGTGGATATTTTGCTATGCTTGCCATGAAACGCATTATTGAATATGAATTAACTTGCCAAGAGATGCCCAAGGTACTGTTTTTAGGGTTTAAAGTCTAAAATGCCAACAACGTACTGATAATTAGGGTTGAAAGTTTAACTTTTCGGTTTTTTTAATCAAATGTAGAAAATCGATCCGGTGGGAAAGCCATTTACGACAAAAGAGATTGATGAAGTAGTGAACGAGTGTTTTGAATTTGCAAATCAGGTATTATGGTAGGAACAATTTGAAGTTAGAAACAAATTGTATCGGATTTATGAAGTCGTGACAACCACATCTAAGTTAGAAACAAATGTGATGCACTTTGTATATTTGTGCTTATTCCTTGATTTTTGACTCCCATTATCATTTGAAATGAAGAGGCTAATTGAAGGCCAAAGAACTTGCTATTATGTGCATGATATATGTGTGTATGTGCTTGATGTCGGTATATATGTGCTTGAAAATGTATGTGTTTAATATTCAATTGGTGTCCAAAATTATACCAATTGGTACGGCTAGCATTAGTGGGCTAGCCACAGAAAACAATCAAATTAAATATATATATATATATAATATTTTGTAACGTTTTTCAAATTATAAACGTTACGAAATATAATAATTTTTTTAAAAAAATTCAACCTTTTGAAGCGTTTTTTTAGTAAACACGTTACAAATGGCCACTATGAATAAAGTATTATTTTTAAATCGAAATATTCTGAAACGTTTCTTATATAAAACACGTTAAAAAATGTTAGCTTGGGTAACGCTGTTTGTTTAAAAAGCGTTTCAAAAGGTTGGAATCTGAAACGCGTTTCTTATAAAACGCGTTACAAAAAGTTTGATCTTTTGTAACGCGTTTTAAGAATCTGCAACGGGACCTTTTGTAACGGGTCGTACACGTTACAGATTCTTTTTTAAAAACGTTTCAGAATCCTTCTTTTCGAGTAGTGTTCGGCGGTTCTAGCGTCGGATGTCGTGCGATTTTCAGTCGTGCGTCATGGAGAAGTGATTTGTTGTCGAGATTACGCAGTTGAGGTGCGGTGCAGCTTCCAGGGGTGAGCGACCGGAATTGCGGCGTCGACCTCCCCGCCAATCCCTTTTCACTTCTTCCCCCTTCTCTTGAAATCACCGTCAGCAAACGACGGTGAGATATGTTGATTATGCTGTCGCATCGGGTGTCGTGCGATTATCGGCTGTGCACAGCGGAGTCTTGATTTGGCTGCCAAGGGTGCGCAGCAGTGGTGTCGGATGGCCGTCAGGGGAGCACAGCCGAGATTTGCGGCACGATCGTCGTGGATTTGCAGCCAATGTGTGGTGCGACCGTTACGGTGCACGGTGGAGGTGCGCTATGGCCATTTAGTGCACAGCCGAGTGCGGCATGGACGTTGCAGATGCCCAGCTTGTGAAGTCAGCACATGGAATTTGGTAAGAGGCGGTCGTCGTAGGTGCACTTCAAGGTGTCGTTCCGGTCTGATTTTTTGCTCCCGCGATAGTGGATAGTGGAACTCTACTTCAAATCTGGATATAATCTCAATGCCGATCTGTGGTGAGACCAGATAGCATTGATCATCCTTTTCATTTGTTTTTCGGAGGTATTGTTTTGCAGTTCTGTAGGCACTTGATAGGTTCTAAATGGGATTTGGATGAGTTTACATCGGTCTTAGGTATAGACATTGTTAGGAGTTTATACCGTTTATTTATTGTGACGTACCAGTTTTGATATGTATTTGTTTTCAGTTTTTAATTTTTTATTGATATGTAAACTTTTGTTTTTATTAATGAACAATTGCTGACCCTCAAAAAAAAATTTTAAGCTCATTGGATTTTCGGAAAAAAAATGTTCCGCTAATTAATTGCAAAACAAAAAAAGAAGCATAGTGAACTTGAAAATTTTGACTTTATGCTATACATTCTTGCCAAAATGAGGTTGATTAAAGTTAATTTGCTAATATTTGAGATTATACTTACAGATAATGGGCCTATGTCAAACCCCATATAAGGTATATAAACAGAAGCCATGACAGCAGACAATCTTGCCATCCCATGTATAATTGCAACGCGGAACCTTCTTTCCTTTTCGTAACTACATTCAGGCCATTAAAGCAAACAAAAAAAAATTATAGAGTAAAATGGAACTAGAAAGAGTATTTACTATATAATTAATTCGGTATATATTCATCTATTTTCTTTTTGTTCTATATGCCTTTTTACTGAAATAAATTCATAGAAAAATATATAAAAAGGGAACAACAACCAAGTAGTTAGAGCCTAGAATTTCAAATTTTCTTGATTTTAAATTACCGCTTTAAGGAAGAGACAATGTCCATAGGAGCACCAGATTTGGAGCTCTCTATCCAAGCATTCTCCAGCTCTAAAGCTAGTTGATAACTATCCTGCAAAATTTCAGGTTATACTCAGAATCATGCATGCGTCTTAATCTCAGGCCGACATACAAAAATTGGCTACGTTGTCGACTTTAAAACATTTATAGGCAGAAACATTGAACTTGATGCATCGAAATATCATGGCAACGCTAGGGTGTAAATTCTATGATTTTCAAGTACTGAAAGTGCTTAGACGATAATTTACAATTTTACATATAATTTGCTAGGGTGTAAATTGTACGATTCATATATATGCTGAAAGTGCTCAGAAGATAATTTCCGTATAATTCACAAATTTAATTAAGGTTGTGTGCGTCACATTTGGATGTATTTCTGTTAGTTTTTAGTACTAGGACTACTAATATTCATGATAAATGTAAATCTAATAGAGATTATAAATATATCGTTGAGGAAGGATCGAATATGTCAGACTTCGATCTTATAGGCGGCACTGTAAGACATCAACCATATTGCATCTATTGTGCACAGCCTCTGTCTCTCTCCATATGCGGCCGATACAATACGATCTTAGATTAGGGCATAGAGCAAGCAGCCGTTCTTTATATCCCGCGAGAGTTCCATCTAGAAAATTTTTAAGGGGGCGTTTGGATCGCTTAGGAATTTGGAGAATTTGGTGAAGTTGCAATTCCTAGAAAATCTCTCGGGAGATTTTCACATAGCATGTCACTTATACGGCAAATCAAACGTGTGATCGGCGCATACACCAGTAAAGGGGAGCTTAAAAGCCTCACTTTAATCGAGTTAAAACTAACAAGTAAGCATCTACATCTTATAAAAATAATTAATTTAATGTGTATGCTTGTACTTTAGAAACATTCAAATCCACACTAAATCAGACATTATTGACTACATGATAGGTGCGTTTGGATAGGTGTGGGAAGAAGGGAAGAAGGGAAGAAGTGGGAAGAAGTATTGGAAAGTGTGTAATTTTGTGAAGAGTTTGGATTGTTTATAATTTTTTTTCTTCTTCTTCCTTCTTCTTCTTCTTTCTTCCAACGATCCAAACGCACCAGATAATACTTATCTTCTCAACCCATGACAAGTTTAGTAAGCTCTAAGCACCGACAAATTTATTGTTTATGCAAGATGAATCGAATTTTCCTTTTCTCATGAAAATTAAGACAATATTAGTCGCTTTCCTAGCAAAGATCCAACAGACAAAATATACATCACCATTGGATATATACCAAAGTAGCTGGCATCGATTATGTCTCTCACGACATAGCTAAAAGCCAAAGAGTACGTGGGCATGGGACACATAATAGGAAATTATATGGTCTTGATCCTGAAACCACTCAATCCATTCTCCAAAAGTCGCCAAGCATATGTGGTATGATTACATGTTATAAATAAATCATATGCTCTAACAGACATGTGTTCATGTTCATTATACGTGTCAAGATTTAGTTTGCAAACTAAGAGTTTATGATCTAGACCACATCTTATTGCATCTAATCCTGAGATTTTCAACTTAAACACTCACTGAGTAATAAGGAGATTCTCACCTCTGCTAATATTGAACTACATGATTGTTTGGGACACAATCATATCAGATAGCCTAAAAGAATACAAGATTTATTTCAGTCCAAGACTGAATCGATATTGAATTTTGTCCACCCTAAGGACCACCTTAGTCCCTGACTAAGCACAAATAGCTTAATCTAGTCTCATCTCTACATGCACCAAAAAATAGAGGCGATTTCTAATATGAGCGAGACAATCTAAAGTTCAATGACACTTAGTGCTAACATGTATTTGATCAATAATAAACTCATATTCACTATCCAAGTTCAAATACTTGTAATCATGAGGATCTGATCGTCATATAAATCGTCACCGAATGAAATAGTCCACCTGACATCTCTCTAAACTATTAGAGAATTCTAAGTATCCTGAAACAAACCATTAGGGTGTACGACAGACTATTCTACATAGGAATCCACTAAATATCATATTACTCTCTTTGTGCTATCATATCTCTAGATATCTGAATATGTTTGGTTTAGTCCACTATATGTACCCACGGTATGTTTCTAGAGCTATACTTAATAATGAGTTGTCGTTGACTTCTCAGAAGTCAAAACAACTACCAATTGTAATAAATGACTACTCAACCAAACTCCCTTTTGACATAAACATCAATTATGATAATTAAAATATGCTATTGATTCCATCTCTACCATAAGCAAGTCACACTCAATCTCCACAATGAGAAAATGTCAAATTTACTCAATCTCCCACATGAGAGCTAATTATTTTTTTTTTAAAAAAAAAGTTATTTTTATCAACTTAACTTTATCCTCAAATATATACTTGGTTATCCACAAACTAATCATTTGCAAATATTTATTAAACTTGATAAGTTGGCATGTTATTTATCATACATTCATTTAGATATATCAAAGTTTATATGCTTTTACAAATAGGTATTAGAATTGACTTATCACATAGATCAAACTCATAGCCTTGCTAGAGTGATCTAATTTTATAATCTGCAATAGTGTGTCAAGTAGAATGTGACACAATGCACTAGTCTACTATACCTCTAACTCAATATAGAAGCTCATGAGTCATAATATCTTATTTTCATAGCTACATGCATTGAAAACAAAAACCAAGCTTCTCTTGTTGCTTGTACTAGTCCTATTGCACCAAGCAACTAACTTGGAGATATCTACAATAGTTTATCAACACACAACAAATGCATTTATGATGTTCAAAAACTTCCTACAATTCTAGGTCAGTCCTAGTGGTCCGCTTAGCTTCCAATAGGTTCGCTCCATATAGAAACGATACAATACTTGTACTGAAAGTCATCTCAGTCCGGGCAATCCGCTTGCCTAGCAAGCGACTTGCTTAGATCATGCAACCGAGAGTTTGACCTTCCTCAGATACATTGAGTTATGAAGGAAAAACTACATTCAGTATTATCTCTTAAGAAATTTGAATATGCTTAGGAAACTCATTCTTACTGCTTGAACTACTCTAAGAATTTAATTAGATGCGTCTTTTCCCGATTGCTCCGAGCAATGAAATAACATCCCTCTCAAACTTAGTTCTAGGTACTCTCTGTTCTCTAGTAATACATACAAGAAGGTAAGTTTTAGAAGAGAGAAGAATGATTATAATAAGGAGCAATCTGAATTAGAGAAAAATCAATTCAGATCCCAATCAAAGTGGCTCTCTTAACCCAACTAGCGACTCGCTAGGTTGTTCTACGATAGTGGTCCGCTTGTCCAACAAGTGATCTGCTAAGAATAGCTCCATATACACTTTATAATATCTAATGTGTAACATTGCACAACATCCAGTAGTACTCAAGCATATATATTGCTTTCTATCTTATCAGACTTGTCTAGATTCAAGCATAGAAAATTTAACACGTACCCATACAACTGCCGCATTTTCCTGTAGTGGATAAAGAAGAGTTAAATATCTATTCTTCAAGTCAATAGTGAGTTATATGTACAATTCTTATTTAACAACTTGTTCTTATAACAAACCAATTGGTGAAGCGTGCACTCTCAACCATTAATTAACTAAGTCAGCTCCCCTTTGTGCTCTTTGTTGTCCATTGCTTAATCGGCTGAGTTATCCTTTTCTAAAGCTATTATATGTCCCTTTAGAATAATTTCAACATAACCATATTTATTTGTTAGAACGAAATAGGTAGATGCAAACTCATCTCTAATAAGAGAGTTTTCTCACAACTAGACTCCCTCTATTATGGTTTATCACTTCAAACGGACTATATCGGAGCAATTTCTCTTGAAGTTCTCTCTCTGTTACAAATCAAATACATCATGCAATAATTTTTTTATTTACTCAATGTCTCAATCTCATATGTCATCATTAGAACAAACTTCTTTAGCAATGTAACTCAAATTAACCTCAATATCAACTCTATTTCAACACTTCTATTTTGAGCAAACACTCCTCCTAACTCACAATTTTTCTTTAAAAGAATAAAATATTAGGACATTTGTGTTTGAATTGCTCAAATGAGATTTAAATTCTATCGTATTTTTTTAAAAAAAAAAGTTAACTTCATTTAACTTGTGCGTGGAGGTTGAGGAAGAACCTATTTCATTTCTCTCTCTTTTCCTCAGCATCCGAATCAATTTCATAATGACTAAAGTAGCTTGTATAAAAACTATAATTATCGATAAATAGCAATTTCACAAAAAAATTATTTCCTTAATGATTCATCAATATGGCATAAATATGATTCTTCTCCAATATTAAGAAGGTGCAATCAAACATGCAATTGAACTAGCTTGCCGAGCACAACAACGATAGCCGCCACCCAAATGTGCACTGCATGCAATCACAATAATGCGACGGTACCACATATACAATCACCCATAATGCAAACGTGCACCTAAAGTAGGGTATAAACCATGAGACTATCATCTAGATAATCTTATTGGGGTTGTTTGGATCAAATAGGAATTTGAGAAATTTCCTATTCCTAGACATAAATTTATTATAAGCAATTCAAAGTCTTCACAAAATTAAACACTTTTCAATACTTTATGCCTAGGAATAGGAAATTTATCCTATTCCTAAACGATCCAAATGGCCCCATACACAATTTTGAACAAATAGGAATGTTCAAAATTTGTCAAATCAAATCATTGTTGTAATAGTACACATCAGTCTCTGTCAGATTCAGGTCCAGCGATTTGCTAAGACATTCAACGGTCCACTTGACTTTACAGCGACTCACTAACACTAGACATACAACATTATACTAGTCTTAAGCTTCTATTTTATAGGCAATTCGTAGACCCTGCCAGCGGTCTAACGGATAACCATACAGAATAATCCAATGTTTTCTATCAGTAGAGTTCCAAACTGCCTGCTAGTCCTACAAGCAGTCTGCTAGGTCTCACGTGCTGAAACTCTAATTCTAGTGTCTCCATCGACAGAGTGCCTTAGAATCAAATGTCTCGACTAGTAAACATGTCCTAATCCGAACTTAGAATAATGCTTTGCAATATTTCTCATCAACTCACAAGGAGAGAAATTTGGAAAAAACTAATCAGTCATGGATCTAGATTTTTACAAGCACAAAACTGACGTAGTCAATATTTATTGTTATTTGGATCGTACTTGGCACTTAAAATTGACTGAAACCAACGAAACACTTATAAATTGTCATGTTTTTCCAGCATTTGGCTCTGTCATCGTTTCTTCTCTTCTCTATGTACAAGTTTTAGTAATTTCTGGTGATTACGGAGCGTTTCGATGGATTCTCGGTGTTTTCTGCACGCTAGACGACTCATTCCTAGCATTGGAGGTGATTCTCGGCCTTCTGCTCGGTCCGAGTGGTTCACAGCCGCCATGCTACTTTCCTTATACTCCACTCAGTCTGAGTGGCACCTAATTCGGTTCGAGCATATGGCCGCCATACCAAGTTTGGAATGTTTTTCAACATGAAAAATGAATTTTCTGGTATTTTTTCTTGCCTTGGCGTCCAAACCGTCTCTTTATGCACCTGGGAACATCCTGATATACCTCTGGCACGCCTTCAAAAAGGGGATTCCACTTTCTACCTTTGATTCCACCTTCCTAAGGCTCTTCTCTTCTCTTTCACCATTGGAGATCATTGGGGCTTGATTCTAGCAGACGATGGCAGCAATTGAGAGGCGATTTTACCATCCAGCAACACTTTACAGCCACCAGATCTTGATTTGGATCACAAAGGAGTATTTGCTTTGTATTTCTTTATGATTTTCTCTTACGATTTGATGGGCTTGTATCTTTACTTTTATATACTGTTTATTACGTGTTTTGCTACTATGTTAGGCTAGTCATTTATGATGTCTTAGGATTAGGGGATTATCTTTATGTTTGGATGATGTTTGCTTGACTTTATATGTTATATTATTCTTCAAGATTTGTTTATTGTGAATTATGTCGATTGCTTAAGTTAAAACACTTGTTGAATTGCTAATTACCCTCTAGTTGAACAACTGCATCTAGTAGGTCTAAGTTAGGATAAACAAGTTGAATTGATTTAAGTACTTGGGGTAAATTGTGGATCCGAAAGGGAAAATTAGTTAACACCAAAAGTGTTGTTTTTAGGATAGTTCAAAAGACTTCTAAATATCCCTAAGAACTCCAATAAACAAGTTTAATTTATCGAACTCTATACCAAAAGTTGTCAACCGATCAAATTAATTAGGTCAGATTGTGATTAAATCAGTTTCTGTACCAATAAGCGAAAGCTGAGGCTTAGAATAACTAGGTTTGACCAATAAACCCTGACTTGAAAATAACTTAGCAAATTAAACCAAATAAACTCGCTTTTATCTTCTGCTCGGAAAGAGTAAACCCTTGTTCGGACCGAGCAGAGTGGTGATTGTAGTTAAAACATCAAGTTTAGTGCGAAAGTGCTTAACTTTGGAGTTTTAGCAGCCAAACATAAGTGAAACCTAACTCCTAGGACGCTTTAATATATGTTTAAAACCCAAAAGACTTTACTTTTAGTATTTTATTATTATTTAGTTTGATTATTTTATTCCAAGTTCAAAAACCAACCGAAAACATTTACATTAGAAGTATTATTTAATTCCGTATCATTCAAAACTTCATAAAATATTTCTGTCTAGATTTTAAGAAAAGATAAGTCTGGTACTCATTGATCCGTCCCTTGGGTTCGACCCTAAAACTATATTCCGAATGATTAGTGTGGTTAGCTATAGGTTACAAATTTATTTGATATCCTAGGTTTTAATCCTTCATCAAAAACCATCACAACAAAAGATGGTAATGCTTTAGCAGTACCAATCCTGTGGAAAGAAATTCTAATAGCTCTAATACCAAAGTTGGTTTTATTAGGTATATAGGAATGCTAATTATCATGATTAATGTAAATCTAATAGAAATTAGATATACTTGTTGTGGAAGGATCAAATATGTTAAATTTCAATCTCGTAGGCGACACCACAAGCCATGAACCACATCACATCCGATGCGCAAAGCATTTCTCTCTCTCCTTATACGGCCAATACACTTACGATCTCATGTTAGGGCCTAGCGTCATGTTTCACGATTCCAAGTGTCTGACATGCCATTCCTCTCTTTCATTCTTGGAAAATCACCAACCAAGGGAGGAGAAGATTCCATCTCTCTCAGATGTCTCTCGAGGGTTCTGAACTTTTTGGGACGGAATAACCAAGGAACAAAATTCTAGATCTAATATTATATAGCATCTATCAGTTATCGCTTGGACCGCTGGCAGTCTGTTGTGCCAGAATCTACAAGCATCTCTGTATCTAATTATTACACTACACCAAAAAAAGTTTTAGTACCAGACCATTAGTACCAGTTTTTAAGAAAACCGATATAAATATTAGTAGATGGCAATCTTGTAATTGTCAGTCAATGTATTATCTGAGAAAAATTCGACGGCATTTCTTTTTATGTTCCCACGAGTACGTACGCACGAGCAATCGTGTGTTTGCGTATTCAGGGAACATAAGGGAAAATGCTGCCGAATTTTTCTCAGACAACACATTGCATCTAACGTACGCTCGCTAATGAGACAAGAGTATCCAAAGAGCGGGCTAGGATGATAACCAGCCCAAAAATCTAATATGTTGCATTAAATCTATAAACCCAAAACCTTGACTTTTGGAGATATACAGATGGATCTGAGGGAGAAGTACATGTTTGAGTATTCAAGAATATCAGATGAATTTGTTTGAGTTGTTGATGAGTTCATAAAATTTGCAGAAGAACATCGAAAGTTGACTGGAAAGCCCATAATTCTATGTCCTTGTAAACGCATGCCTTAATTTTGAGAGACAAGATAGTAATGTGATTAGATCACATCTGATTCAGCGTGGATGGATGACAACACCAAAATACCTCCGTTGGGTTTCACATGGAGAAAAATTGAAAGAAAATTTAGATGCTGGAACGAGCAATATTAATGTATCTGATGATTTGGAAAATATTGTACAAAATGATTGGGGGGATGATATAGAGGATAATGTAATAGTGGGTGATGATCATATAGAAAATCTGAGTGAACCACAATATAATGATGACATTAGATAAAATGATTTGGATGAAATGATGAATGAATTACCCAATGATTTTATTGATGATGTTCCTTATGTGTTTCAAAAGTTAGATGAAAACTCTTATATACCCTTATATCCTAGTTGCAATGAAGATAAATTCTCAAAAATAAAAACTGTTTTTAAGTTATATAACTTGAAAGCTAAAAACAATTGGAGCGATAAGAGTTTCACATCTTTGTTCGATCTTTTGCGAGAAATGCTTTCAGTAGACAATACATTACTAGATACAACTTATAAGGTCAAAAAATTATTATGTCCTTTGAAATTAGATATAGTGAAAATTGCAGCATGTCCGAATGATTGTATATTGTTTCGAAGTGAGTACGAGAACCTCCAGAAATGTCCAAAGTGTAATGCATCCCGGTATAGACAAAGGGACGATGATTTGGATGATGAAGAAGATAGTTGTAAGAAGAAACCAGCTGTGAAAACATTGTGGTATGTACCTATAATACAAAGGTTTGAGGTGGCATGCAGAAGGCAGAAAAAAAGATGGAAAGCTTAGACATCTAGCAGACTCATCCCAGTGGAACAACATAGACAGTCATTTCATGGAGTTTGGCAGCGAGTCTAAAAGTTTGAGATTGGGATTGGGATTGTGCACGGACAGAATGAATCCTTACGGTCTAATGAGTACCAACCGAAGTGTCTGGCCAATTTTGTTGGTTATTTACAACCTTCCTCCCTAGTTATGCATGAAAAGAAAATATCTTATGATGCCGTTGCTCATTTCTGGTCCAAAACAACCCAGAAACGATATAGATGTGTACTTGGCTCCGTTAATAGAGAACCTTGATAGGTTGTGGAAGGATGGAGTGAAGGTCTTTGTGGAAGGATCTTGATAGAGTTTAATGTTATTTAGAGAAGGACCTTAATAGAGTTCAATGTTATTTAGAGTCTAATCTTAATTTATATTGTGGCGTAGTTTAGAGTTTAGAGTTTATAATTAATCTTAGTATCTAATTTTTATAGGCTACTAACTATATGAAATGTCAATAAAATATAGTTTTTGCAACCGGTGGGGAAGCGTTATAGCGAGGACGAGCTTAATTTTACTGTAAATGAGTGGTTTGACTTTTTACTTGGACATTTAGGTGCTAACAATAATTGATGACTACAAAATTTGTGATATTAATATAATAGATGTTATGATAAATGTTAATTTGCATTTGATTTGATAAATATTATTGTGTGTATGATGCATGTGATTTGTATACGATGCATGTGATTTTTAGTTAAAAACCGGTACTAATGTGAGCCGCTTGTTTCCCCCGCGAATTGGACCATGTCTTTAGTACCGCCTTTTTAGTATCGATTTTTAAATATTTTTAACACCCCCTATTATTAGTACCACTGCAAAATCGATACTAAAGATGCATAATAAACCAGTACTAAAAAAAATTGGCGTAGTGTTATGTGTATATTCTGTAATAATAATTTAACGTATGACCAATATATAAAATATCCTACCAGACCGGCCGGTTCATCAGATCCTGGACCGGTAGGGTTAGAATTGAATATTGGGTAGCTGTAGAAACGAAAAAAAAACCGGATAAATATATCTGCTAACCCAGATAAAATCCTCTACCGGACCGACCAGTTCACCTTGGTTTGCTGGTTTAAATTTTGAGCGCTTCAATTGATCATCCGGGAATTGCTCAGGACAATTCCTTCTTACTCACTCACTCCCAAAAATGACCAAAATACCCTCCTCTCATGTCTTGATTTTCTGACTTTAGCCCTGAAAAAGAGGGCATTTTGGTCATTTTTTGAAGTGAATGAGTAATCGAGGAGTGGCCTGAGCAATTTCCTGATCATCTGATCGGTAGAAAAGGAAACCATGCTGCACAATTCCCTAAATTGTGCCATGGGAGGCGTGGTTACTTGGAAATTTGAATGATTATAATACAATTCTTTTTTTTTATGATTATTATTATAGGATTCACGTGAACTTTCTTTCTTACTTTAGTTTCATAGTTTAATTAATGTAATTTAATTAGCACAACACTAGGTTTTGCAATTGAGGTAGCTATTCTCAGGAAATGTATTGAAAGTCTAAAACTAATGTAAATCTCATTCTTCTAACTAATGTGGGCTATATGCGCTTAAGCATATAACAACAAACAACAAGAACAACAAGAACAATAACAATAATAATAATAATAATAATAATAATAATAATAATAATAATAATAATAATATTATTATTATTATTATTATTATTATTATTATTATTATTATTATTATTATTATTATTATTATGCATGTTGCTTATTAACTATTACTCTACATGTTTGATTTCTTGTTTCTCTATTTTAGTCAATTTTAGTGAACAATTTAGTGCAAAGGAGTACTGGACTATTGGAATTTTAAAATTACATATACTTTTCCTGATTTTTTTTTTTATAGATATAGCATGATGTCGTCCGGTCTTCGTAAGCGGTTAAACCAGTAAACCCTATACAGGTATACTTAGCTCAACCGGTTTGACATTGGGTACGGTATTTAGAACATTGTGTATAGGGATGACAACGGTATATCGTTTACCGTTTTTCGTGGACGTTTTGTCCAAATAGAACGGTAAACGGTATACAATACCATTTCATTTCTAGAAACGAAACTGTAAACAGAATGAGAGGCCATACCGTTGTTGAAATGGAACGGTAAACGAAATGGTCTATTTCGCTTCTGTTTCGACAAATAGTGTAGTTTTTAGTTTAAAAACACGTTGTTCCGTTTGGACGGAACGAATAACGGAATGAAATGGTATATCGTTTTCTGAAACGAAATGAAAAACGGAATAGAATAGGTATACCGTTGCTAGAACGAAACGACAAACGGAAGCCCATTCCGTTGCCGTTTCGAACATTAAGCAGGCCTAATTGTGTATAAGTTGGTGTTATTTCATGAATGACTCACTGAAATGTTACGTGGTGTGGTGCAGTGGTGCTAATGTTCATTTTTACCTCAATGGCCATACAACCACCTTGGCTCATGTTGGGTATCATCGCATGAACGGAATCTCCTAGTAAAGTGACACGACCCTTTCCCCAAGTCATAATAGGGTCATGATCGTAAATGTCACGTCTAAGTATCGTTTCTTCACTTGTCGCATTTATGAAGTCTAGTACAATGTGACACCAGTCTCCGAATATCTGAAGTAGCCTCTTCTTTTTACCTTTGAAAAATAAGAATAAGAAAGAATAATTTGTTACTTGTTGGAAATTAAACTTAATTAATAGTTAAATAATCAAAGTTAAATAGTAAATGAGTTTTTGGTATTTTACGTGAGTTAATGAATTAGAAAATCTAAATTCATCTTGGATTGTGTAAGACATGCACCTAGATAATTGTATGTTTAAATTATGTTTAGGGAATTAATGAGTCTAGTTAAGTTTATATAAATAGCTCATATGTTATATTATGTAAGTGTAGTAAGAATATAAAGAAAAGATAAAGATTAAGAATTTTACAAAAAAAAATTATCTTATATTTGGTAACAAATTAACCAAGATGATCAAGAGACCAATCATGGCAAAAAAAAAATAATAAGAAGAAGAAGGAAAGAAAGAGGAGAAAGAAAAAAATTACCACTAAGTTATCCGGTGAGAAAAAAGAGTGGTGAAAAAAATTTTGTTGATCCCTTTAATGATTAAAAAAAAATAATTGAGTGTCGAGTATTTTTCATTAAATAATGATGAGAATGAAAAATGTGTGTTGGGTATAACGAAGAAGTTGATTTCTAACGCGTTGAAAAGAACGTTAGAGATATATATGATGGACAGCGAATATTCGAATTAGCATGGTTACATTCTTGCCAATGGTCATTGACAAATCGGTGAGTGATAAGCCTAATGGAGTCCTATGCTAGCTGTGCGTCGAGAGAAGAGAACCGGCGACAAAATGAGGAGGTTGTTGGAGAAAAAGTCGAAGAGGAAGCTGATATTAAGATGACGGCTTTAAGAAGATATCTGCTTCGAGATATGGTATTGTCCAATGAAAAGATTGAAGATGAGACATCACCGACACAAGATTGATGAAGAAGCAAAAATTAGTTAATTAAGTTTAAGGGGGAGTTTTGTTGAAAATTAAACTTAATTAATAATAGTCAAATAGTCAAAATTAAATAGTAAATAAGTTTTGGTATTTTAGATCATTTATGGATTGGAAAAATCTAGGTTCATCTTAGATTGTGATAAGGCCTGATATGGTCCAATAAGAATATGGCCTGATAAAGCCTAATAAGGTCCGATATGGATCCAGTCCAACATAAGGTTACCCTAATTAGCCACTATAAAAGGGCTCTCCTCCAACGGCCTCAGGAGGACTCTCCGGGCTACGAAAAACTTCATCTCTCCTGAGCGGCTCCTTTCCTTCCGCATGGGGCGGTTGGTTGGCAGAAGGAAAGCCGGGCCGTTCCCTCTAAAAACTTGCTACCCAAGACGTGGTTTTCATGTCAGACGTAAGTCGCGATAGCACAGTCGAAGTTATCATGCCAGACGTAAGCCACGATAGCGCAGTCAAAGTTTTCATGCCAGACGTAAACCGCAATCAGCGCAGTCGAAGTTATCATGCCAGACGTAAGTCGCGATAGCGCAGTCGAAGTTTTCATGCCAGACGTAAGTCGCGATAGCACGGTCGAAGTTTTCATGCCAGACGTAAGTCGCGATAGTGCAGTCGAAGTTATCATGCCAGACGTAAGTCGCGATAGCGCAGTCAAAGTTTTCATGCCAGACGTAAGCCGCAATCAGCGTAGTCGAAGTTATCATGCCAGACGTAAGTCACGATAGCGCAGTCGAAGTTTTCATGCCAGACGTAAGTCGCGATAGCGCAGTTGAAGTTTTCATGCAAGACGTAAACCGCGATAGCGCAGTCGAATTTTTCATGCCAGACATAAGCCTTCATCAGCGCAGTCGAAGTTATCATGCCAGACATAAGTCGCGATAGCGCAGTCGAAGTTATCATGCCTTGCTAGACGTAAGTCGCGATAGCGTAGTCGAAGTTATCATGCCTTGCCAGACGTAAGTCGCGATAGCGCAGTCGAAGTTTTCATGCCAAACGTAAGCCGCAATCAGCGCAGTCGAAGTTATCATGCCAGACGTAAGTCGCGATAGCGCAGTCGAAGTTTTCATGCCAGACGTAAGTCGCGATAGCGCAGTCAAAGTTATCATGCCAGACGTAAGCCGCGATAGCGCAGTCGAAATTTTCATGCCAGACGTAAGTCGTGATTGCGCAGTCGAAGTTTTCATGCCAGACGTAAGTCGTGATAGCGCAGTCGAAGTTATCATGCCTGATGTAAGTCGCCTTAGCGCAGTTGATATTCTTCTTCCATACGGGGGTGGTTGGTTGGTGGAAGGGAAGTTTCATTCATCCATCTATAAAAACGATTTATAAACAAACATTCTATCGCTAGGCATGGTAACCAGCGAGAATGAAGAATAACTGAAAAATGAAATGAGACCTCGGATATAAGGTGCCCACTATGCGTCTTACCGATATAATTGCCTGAAGATCCAATGAAGACACGAAACTAGAAACTTAAAACTATCTTCACTCAGGACTCGAGGGCTCGTACACCCCGCCACCTCGCTTGATAGGTTCACACACCTAAACACCTCGCTCGATAAGTTCACACACCTCGCTTGGGACTCGAGGACTCGCACATTTTGCTCGAAGATTTATCAACCTCGACTACTTTGAGATCTTATTTATCTCTTTGATAGGGTCAAGGAATTGTTCACCTTGTCTGAAGGTTCAAGGGCTTGTCAGCCGACTATCTTGTGGACTGATTTATCTTACCGGAAGGCCTAAAAGTGCCGCTTACTTCACCATATAATTTGAGACTTCATGAACGATAGAATTGTATTTTAACTTCTAATGGAATTACATCCATTAGAAGCTCGAGGGCTTATGATAAGGCCTGATATGGTCCAATAAGAATACGGCCTGATAAAGCCTAGTAAGGCCCAATATGGATCCAGTCCAACATAAGGTTACCCTAATTAGCCACTATAAAAGGGCTCTCCTCCAACGGCCTCAGGAGGACTATCCGGGCTACGAAAAACTTCATCTCTCCTGAGCGGTTCCTTTCCTTCCGCATGGGGCGGTTGGTTGGCGGAAGGAAAGCCGGGTCGTTCCCTCTAAAAACTTGCTACCCAAGACGTGGTAACAGATTGTGTAAGACATGCACCTAGCTAGATAATTATATGGTTAAATATTATTAAGTATGTTTAGAGAATTGAGAAGTCTAGTTAAGTCTATATAAATAGTTCATATGTTATGTTATGTAAATGTAGTAAGAAAAAATAAAAAAGAGAAAAATTAAGAACTTTACAAAATTTTACATTAGTATGCTTTTGTTTAGCCTGTATAGGACTATTTTAGTTTGGGGGTGCATAACGTTGAAAAAAGCAGAATTGACCATTTTGTTTACAGTTCCATTTCGGGAAACTGCACAACCTCTAATTCCGTCTCTGTTTCGTTTTTGGAAATGAAAGACATTTCCATCTCGCTAGTTATTCCATTTCGACAGAACATAACGGAAAACAAATAATTGTTGTTTCGTCAACACTCAATAGATTTTCACTATATTATACCGGTTCAAATGATGAATGCAGAATCAGGCATTCTGTTTGTTGTTCTGTTTCGACAATGATAAAATCTGTCATTTTGTTTTTGTTTCGTTTTTAGAAACGAAACAAAAGTTTATACCACTAGCCATTCCATTTTGACAAAACGGGAGTGGAAAACTGATAACGGTCAGTTCACTGTTTCACAAGCTGACGCTTCATGGTCTCTTCAAGTAGTGATTGGAGCCGTTACTTTTTTACTTTCTCCTCTTTTACTTATGTATGTAATAGACTTTTGAGATCAATAATTAACTGGAATTCATTACGGGCGTTTCTTGATCTTCATACCGTACGTGTAAGTTATTGGGTCTATCGTCAGGACCGTAAACGGTATGCCACTTATCATTATGCCGTTTAATCTAACCTAAATGGAACGGGAAGTGGCATAAAAAATTATACTTTTTTTTAAACGAAATGTTATGGGGAACAGTTCACTACAACAAAAAGGATTATTAGTACCGGCTCATTAGTACCGGTTTTTAAGAAAATCGGTACTAATAATAAATCATGGCAATTTTGTAATTGTCAGATTTATTATTTAGTACCGGTTTTTTATAAAAAAAACAGGTACTAATTAATTGATTTTTAGTACCGGTTTTTTATAAAAAACCGGTACTAAAGGTTCGAAAGAATAAAAAAAACTGTTATATATTTAGTACCGGTTTTTTATAAAAGACCGGTACTATTTAAAAACTGTTTTTTTTTCAGGCGATTTTTAGTACCGGTTTTTTATAAAAAACAGGTACTAATATATTGATTTTTAGTACCGTTTTTTTATAAAAAAATCAGTACTAATTTAAAAAACAGTTTTTTTCAGGCGATTTTTAGTACCGGTTTTTTATAAAAAACCGGTACTAAAAATACACAGATATTTTTACCTAATTATATGTCTTCCCTTCACTATTTCTTTGTCTCTCAAGTTCTTATACCACTGTTCTATCTCTCAAGGTCTTCCCTTCACTAATTTTCAGTTTTAAACTGCTTCAAAACCCTCTATCTCTCCACTCGCCTCCTCCGCTGTCGCCTCTCTGCACCTCTCCGTCTCTGTCCGCTGTCACTGAATTGCCTATGTCCGCTGTCGCCGCTGCCTCCACCTCAAGTAAGCTTCTCCTCCTCTCATCTCTTATACAATGAGTTTTGGGTTGATTTTCTCTATGCGAATCCCACAATCCTTCTTTTGTATAGACCATGTGTTGTTAATTTTTTGTAATTAGAATTTTGTTGCTAGTTACTAATGTAGATTAGTTCCATTGATCAAAATTAAGTACATTGTGTTATGAGATAAGGCTCAATACCATACAACATAATTAATAACTTGAAATTAGTTTTTTAGTTAGCACAAAGCAAACAAAGAAAAAACCTCATTTTATTTTACAACTTTCTGTGGAATAATGTTAATTAATTTAGTACTAAAAATGTTAATTTATCAGGCCCTATACCATACAAAAAATGTTAATTAATTTAGTACTAAATTAATTTTTTTTTAAATCAACTTTAGTACCGGTTTTTTATAAAAAACCGGTACTAAAATTATTATTTTTAGTACCGATTTTTTTATAAACAACCGGTACTAATAGCGTTTTCCGCCAATTCCAATTCCTGCTACTACCGGCTTATTAGTATCAGTTTTTTATTAATTTTAGTACTCCTATTATTAGTAACGCTGCAAAACCGATACTAATAATCATTAAAAAACCGGTACAAATAATAAAAAATGGCGTAGTGGTTGGTTATATCATTATCATAAAATGAAATGTTAAAATTGGTTATTTCAATAAAAAAATGGTTAGGGAAACGGTTGATTGAACAGAAATCTATTTTGTTTAATAAATAGAACGGTAAATGACATCGCTGGTTTTTACCATTTTTAAAACGAAACGGCAACGGGGTTCTTTCCATGGTTTTTGACCACGTTTGACAGCCCTCTATAATGGTTGGAGATTCTAGCTGTCTGTGGTCACAAGTCAAGTCCAGATTCTGATTCGATCCATTAATTTTTTTTTGGTTTAGTTAGTATATAAGAACTTTATGTAGTACAACCATTTTTGTTTGCAACAATTTCCTTTTTTTTTTTTTGTAGATTCTCGTGTTGATAAAATATTGTGAGGGACTTCAATGAAAATTGATATTAATGTCCAGCTAGAATCTGGACTTGACCTTGGAAAATTGATACTAATAACTAAGGAACAAGCAATTCATATTCTGAGGTAATTTGGATGGTATGAGAATAAAGAAGGAAAAATGATTTTAGCGAGAAAATATTGGAAAGTGTGTAATTTTGAAAAGAGTGGAAAGATGTTATTCCGGAAATAAGAAATTTATTTGGATGGTGAGTTAGGAATAAGCAAATTGATATTAATTTAAATAAATTATTAGAAATTATTATTTTAATATTAAGTAAAGTACTAATTAAAGAGCACATAAATTTCATTTAGTTATTAGTATTTAGATAATTTTATCGAAATTATGTATATATAATTGTTGGAAGATGTTATTCCTAGGCAGTGGCGGAACCAGGGGGTGGCGGGAGTGTGCCATGCACACGCCAAAGTAGCAAAATTTATTAGAGAGGTTATAGTTTGGCATACGTCAAAGGTCCAAAGCTGAAGTAAATGAACTTATTTGATCTAGTAAGTAGAGGCTTCATCTCTCTCAATTTAAACACTTAGAGACTGTTGTTCCTAAGGAGGCGGCTTAATCAAGGTTTAGCGGAAGCGATTTAAGGTTTTGGACCGATTTGGTATGAACTATCCTAACACAATTCAATTGGTACCCAATACAAGCAAGCACACAAGCAATTCAAGTATAGCAAGATAATAAAGAAATAGAATATTTTTTAATATTCACAATGCTATTTTTTGGATTGAATGATTATTTTATCATTCTATATTTAGAAAAAGAGAGAGAGAAATTGAACACTCGGTATGATTACGGAGTTCCGACCCGCTAGAAGAAACTAGCCTTAGTCGTACGTCTCCGGGAGTTCCGCTACCACGAAAGGGTGCGCTCCGTTCAATTCCAACAAGAACGGGACTACAACTTCGAACCGAATCACCTCGTCACAAGGACACTCGAGGCGGATCGGCCTAACTCGAATGGCACAACGGCCTCAAAGGAGAAGAGCTCTCAACCTATTCCAACCTACACCTAGCGACAATGTCGGGGCGGTGGTGTTTGAGGCTACTAAATCTCTCAAGATGGTCTAGCTATGAAAAGCTCAAGTGGGAGAGTATCCCAATGCTCAAAGGCTCAATTCTGGTCTAATTTTGCAAAGTGAAGCTCTCTAACTCGTTGGTTGGAGAGAGAACAAGGGGTGGATATATATAGGGCTCGAAATGAGCAGTTCCCCAGCAAAAACAGGCCACAGCGTTGTACAACGCTGAATAGCGTTATACAACGCTGGAATATGACCGTTGTAAATCTAACGGCTAGTTAATATAGCCGTTGGTCTGTCAGAGCGTTGTGCAACGCTATTTGCCGTCGCACAACGCAGGAGTGTATAACCAAAGGAAAGCTCCGACAATTCCGTTGGAAATTGTCCGAGCGTTGCTTGCCACTGAATGGCGTTACACAACGCTAAAGGGAGACAAAAGGAACAACTCTGACAGATTCAACAGAGCGTTGTACAACTCTATATACCGTCACACAACGCTAACGTTACCCAACGCTGAAAGACGTTGGCTAACGTTACCAGAGACTTTGCATGTAAAAACGACTGTTTACATGGGACAGCTAACTTGGAATTTTTGTGGCGTTGTGCAACGCTATATGGCGTTGCACGATGGTACTCAGGAAATTTTCCAAGTTTTTTAACTGCAGCGTTGTACAACACTACTGAGCGTTGTACAACGTTGTGAATCAGCGTTGCCTAACTCTATATAGCGTTGTGCAACGTTGATTCACAAAAGTACGAACTTAGCTGTTCTAGCGTTGTGTGTCACTATCTAGCGTTGTACGACGCTAGGTCACTGAAAACAGGATTTTGCTGGTTTATTGAGGTTTTCGCTATCTAGACCATTTCAAGGATAAACAAGGACTAAAGTATACCTTCTATCCTAGTCTAAACTAGCCTACAAGCTCTCTAAAGACTTGATCTTGATCTTTCTCAAAGCTTTTATCCAAGTCCTCATAAATTGTATCTTCTTCCTATAAAACTCAAAGAAGATTGTTAAATGCCAAATGATATTGTTTTGCAATCGACAAACCTAGAGACGTTTAGTACAACAGAGACTAATTCTCATTCTCTTACACAAATTCATCTTCCAATTCCTGTCAGACAGAGAAAAAAATATCCAATTTTTAAATTGTTCCTCCTAATTTCTAAATCCATCTCCCAATTCGACAATTCTCATTCTCTGTTACGCAAATCCATCTCTCTTACTCTCTCTCTCTCTCGGCTCGGGAGTAAGGAGTCAGGAGGCTACAGGCGACACCGCGACAGACTCCACGGCTGCGACAGACGGTGTTATTTTTTACTCCACGGTCGACTGATCGGCCCACCCTATGTCGAAATCCTGGTTCCGCCCCTATTCTTAGGAAAAAGATATTCCTAAAAAAAATTATTCTTTCCTTATTCCTAACATGGTATCAGAGCGTGGTTCAGAGATGGAAAGACAAAACAGAGACGATGGAAGGCAAACAACGACTCGAAGCAAGTGCAAGGCGGGTGTTTCCTCAACCAAAAAGGTGTATGGAGATAGACAACCGTTCGAGTGGCTTTCTACATCTACTTTGAAGCACGAGCAGCGACATAACTATTGAAAACAGACTGTTCGGCTGTGTGTATGGCCGTACAGAATCAAAAGCAGGATTTTTGGCTGTGTGCGCGGCCGAACGGGACCAAAACAGGGGCATTCGGCCTGGAGTTCGGCCAATCGAGAACCAGAACGGTCACGTCCCTAGTGATTAAAGATGTTTCTGAGTCATATGAAGTTGTCACAGAGGTATCGCTTGGGTTGTGTGACCTGTGAGCGGTGATTAGAGCCCAAATCTACCATAAAGAAACAGATCTGTCTAGCCACAATAAAAATAAGGTATCTTATTTGTTTTTCTGGGAGATTGAATCAACAAGGTAATTAGATGTTGATTGGTTGTGTGACCATGGTTTATCCAAAATAAAACAAGTTTGTTGTGGTTTGCTTAGAATTGATTTTGTTGTATGGTTGATTATATGGTTTGGGTATAGAAAGAATATGACAGTAGATGAAATGACCAAAGTCAGAACATCAAAGTAACCCAAGTCGGGTTTGATTGAAGGCTCAAGTCGAGTCAAGAATGTAATCCTAGTTGGATTTATAGTCTGTTCGGCTGTATGTTCGGCCGAATGGTAGGTCAAATGATTTGTCTCATGTCAATTGATCAAAAGTATTGGTTGTGGCTCAAGTCGGGTCCAAATCGAAAACCTAGAACAAGTCAAATGGTCCATGATCGGCCCACGTGTTCGGCAGAATGGATGGCCGAATGGATGGCCGAATGGGTGCTAAAGTGGTCAGTTTTGAAGCAACGAACATGGTCCAAGTTGGGTCTATGGATATGGCCTACACTGGGTCATGATGTGGTCAAATCTGGTCAAATAAGAAGGCCCGAGTCGCGTCCAAAAAGAAAAAAAGAAGGCAAGTTGCATGTATAACCAAATATCTCTCTCAGGAGGAGAGCAAAACTGAGAGAGATCTTTGGTATCAATCAAGACGTGGCCCATGTCGGGTCAATGAAAGAGACTCAAGTAGGGTCTAAAGAGGTTCTTCAAGTAATATGAGCTAAATGTCTTCAAGTCGAGTGCATGTTAAGTCAAGAATTAATCAAGTATGCAAGCCATCAAATATCCCTTTCAAGGGGAGAGTTGAAATGAGAGAAATATTTGGTGTCTAAGATGGATATCAAGGGAATAAGTATGGGAGAATATGATCAATGGAGGCTCTAGTCATGCCATATGGTCCAGGTTGGGTCAAATGGTCAAGGCGAGTCAAGACATAAACTTTAATTCAAGTAAGCTCAAGGAATACTCGGGTCGAGCACAAGTGTGATCGAATCGAGTGGATATTGTGTCATGCAATGTATTCTACAAGATGGCTTAGAAGGTAAAGATCAAGTCATGTGCGAGTCAAGCAAAGGATGCTCAAGTCTAACATGTGACAGGTCAAAAAATTCAAAGCTATTGAAAGAAGAAGTTGGAGACGTGTTGCGATAGAAGAAGACTGAGAGTAATCTGCTTGGAATAAGGTTAGTAAATAATATTTCTCATGTGTGATGATATGAATGGTGAAGGTGGCTTAAAGCAAAAGGGTTACTTGGATTTGGTGCACGGGGTGTGCCAGAAGGGCACGGACCGGACAAAATGATTTGTTGCAAGGCGCTAGAGTCTATCAAAAGATGTGTGACTCGTGCCAAGTGAAGAAATTGATCCATGTGGCGGTGTGTGCCGTCGTTGTGTGTGCAACTCATGGAATATGTGAAACAAAGAAATTGGTGGCATGTGTGTGTCAATGAAGACAAATGGTGTATGCCTTAGAACACGGTGTGTACCGGTGTGCAGCACTCCATGCAAGTGAGACATGACAAATCAGTACATGTCCACTTGAGGGGGAGTGTGAGAAAGTGGTGCAAAAGATCAAGTTATGGATCGAATACATGGCACAAATTATTAAAGAAAAATAGGCAAATTGTCCTTACAAGTTGTATAACTTGAGGGGGAGTGTTAAAATATGAAGTATGGTAGTGTGTGTTGCCACAGAAGATCAAAAATAGGGCATTCGGCCCTGTGTTCGGCCAGGTCTAACCGAATGGTTGGCAGAACAGACGCGTTTTTCATACAAGGAAAGGTCCAGGCTGCACTAAAGTTGGAAATACGTATATGGCACGTCCAGGGGTGTGGTTCTATTATGTTGGGATAGTTTCCTTGTAAATAAAATGTCAAATGTAACAAATAAAGAAAGAAATAATGAGAAATTATGGAAATGGGGTGTGTGCCTTTATAGGATAGTTTTCTATTTAATATCCATCTTCTCCATGTAATATGTATCTCAGACATTAACAGAAAAAAAAAAAGAAAGAGTGTGCGTGTGTGTGGTGGACGTAGGCACCAAGTTGGTGCTGAATCTCGTTAAATTCTCGTGTCTCTTGTATCTATTTGTGTGATTTATTTGTACTGAGATCCTCGTACTGACTAGCCCTAAGGGACACGGTTCTTGTGCAAGTTGCACTTGGATCGTGCCTCCTCGAACCTAAAATCTAACTTCTGCTGCGTAGACGCTTGAATTCTTAACAAAATATACATACCAGTCCTGGTTTGACTTTTATATGGCATACAGCAGCATGAGTTTGCCTTTTAGAGTTTTACATCCTATTTTTTATTCAGTTCCTCATAATTAGAACATTATGAATATAGTGCATTAAGTATAATTAAGCTATGGAAACATAAGAAACTATGTTGTACCCAATCGTTTCGATATCTGGAGGCACAAAATCAGCTATGCCAGTGTAACAAGTGTAACCAGAATAAGATGCCTCTTTTGGCCCGAACAATATTTGGCGAACCTATTAATAGAAACATGGTAAGAAGTCGTGCATTTTTTAAGTGATAGTAACACTTAGTTCATGTTTGGCCACATTTAACTTACATTACTCAGTCCAAGTATGGTTTCATTTTTGCTTTGTAGTTATGTTTTATGTTTTATATATTGTGGCCTGGCCGAAATCAAATTAGGTAATGAATTATAGGAGGGCCACGTCAGACCGGGTTAAATTTTGGGTCTCAATCAGTTTATTTTTCACCTGTGTTATTTTTAGATTTATTCAGGTTGCCAACAATTAGATGAGTTGTTGCTTTTCTGCTATATACAGAAAGGAAGGACGATATTGCGGTATGAAAATTACATGGGCTATAAATTATAAGAGGAATTACCTTTGACCGAATTCCATCAGCACCAACCAAGATGTCTCCTTCAAGCTGTTGTCCATTTTCTAGTGTTACAATAACCTAATCATTGAAGTAACTAAGATTATTACCTTCGTTCAATTTTACAAAATTAAAGACAAATTAAATCTTGCAAATCTGCTGTTGATGAACTTTCCTATTTCCATAAAAAGAATTTTTTCCTTTCCCTCATCATACTTTTTGGTGCCTGTATGCAAGAAATAAATCTCTTTCTGAGCCATGTTGTTGACTTATTGCACTATATATATCATCTCTATGTTGACCGGATCACTGTCTATAATTATATAAAAAATCAAATAACTGTTTCTTCTAGACCAAATTATATATAGACGTGATATAGCCATATGTTAATATAATTTTATCCAAAATAAATTTGAATTCAAATGTGTGCTTTCCATAACTATTATATTTGCTGGAGTGTGCATTGGTTGTTTTGAAAATTTTGGTACAATCTCAATTTTCTCATCTTCAAAAGGTTGTAATACTTACTCATGGCTAGTAACTATTAACGGCTCCGTTTGGATGAGGTGTGGGAAGAAGGGAAGAAGTGAGAAGAAGTATTGGGAAGTGTGTAACTTTGTGAAAAATTTGAATTATTTATAATAAATTTTTTTCCTTCTTTCCACGCCTCATCCAAACGGAGCCGTTCATGAATAAATTAAGGATGCTATTGCAATTCGAAGCAAGTCGTTTTGCATTTAGATGTTTGTGCATTAATTGTTAAAAAAAAAATAGACATGTTAGCTACGATTTACATGACTATTAAGAAGACTGACCTTATTTCCATCATCAACAAAATCGACAACATTGCTATCATTTAATATGATATCATCACCCAGTGCATTAGCAAGTATGTGTTGCAAGGTCATGCGACTTATAACCCTAGTCACTGGTAGGCCCCGCTCCACTGCAGGTTTGAAAGTGTCAAACTTGACGTACCTGAGGTCAAAATTAAAGTCTAATTTTATACATATACAGATATACTAACAGAAAAATAATTAATTAGAATTGGAAACTCACTGAATATATATGGAACAAAACTTAATAAATCAGTTAGCACAACTTTTTTTTTATTTCTATTCGCTATAACTGTAATTATATCCCTGTACTCTGTTATTATTGCTATTGATCCCTCAAATCAAAGTATAGAATGAAAACGAACAAAAAGTAAATAGCTAACAAGTAACGTCTCTATATTTAGTACAGCTTACAGCCTTCCACGGCCCTCAGAGATGACATGAAAACCTGATTAATCATTTTTATTTCTGAAGAATTGGACAACATTCCCCCGCCCCCGCCACCCCAACCCGACACACACTGCCCCATCCATCCCAAAACTCCCGGCAGAATGAGAAATATCTAAAATCTCCCATGCCATTTTTCTTTGCAAAAGAATAGTATATGTTTCATAATCTTACATTAAAAGCGTCTCTGGTGTCTTAGTACGGTGGATTTACTGATTGTAAATCAGACTTGACATTAATTAATTAGAACATCCAGAGTCACAAGCTTGAATCGTAAAAATGAAATTATAGCAAAAAGTTCATATAGTACCATCTCCCGGAAAGCCCATCAACAATACCGTTAACCCGATTGCCCACTAAGCAACCTGCATCTATGATCTGAGATGCGACATTCATGTCAATCGCCTCAAGAACAGCCAGTGCATTGCTTTGCAACTGGATGGGTCCCCTGTACTTCCCTTCCCCTCTCACTGCGCTCATATCCCTCTCTAAAACAACTACCTCAAACCCTCTGTTTCTAGCCGCAATGGCAAATACCAAACCCCCAATTCCACCTCCTGCCACTAGAATTCGCGGTTTTGAAGAAGGATAGTAAGCCATAGTGATTGATTGTTTGTAGCTCCCTTTTCTGATTTTTTGGTTTATGATTGAATGATTGTTCTTCCCGACAGTAATCGATGTAGGGGAAGAAAGTAAGTGAGTTTTTGGAAAAAAGTAGGGATGCATTGGGAATGAAGGTTTTGTGTTTGTATTGGTAAATATGTAGTTCATTTGTTTAACTACAGCTACAGGCTGGAGTAAAGTGAGTTGAAAATAAAACTGAGGTAACAAGCACAGTTCAGTTTTCCTCACTTGCTAGTCCCTATCAAGCATTTTCTTAAATAAAAAAAAATTCTGCTATACTTGTATAGTGAATTTAGTGCAATAGTAATTTTGTCTAAAATTGAGGTCCAAGGAAAAGATAAAACAGCTGGATCGACTTTAAAATTAGAAGAACAATAATAATTAATTTGTGGAAGTGGATCTGATTGTGAGATGTCGGTTTAGATGTACTTTTATATATATTTTTTTTTAAAAAAAAAAGAAAAGAAAAGATTGTGCTGTCGCCTGTCGCCAAGAATCTGGCGCGTCAGTATTGTATGCAGATCCATATCCGTTCCATTTTGACGATCTCTTCATTTCTGTAAACTTTGTCATCATCTAGTTAAAAATTCAATATAAGATAACATTAAGTGTATCGAGGATGGACCTCCCAGTTGTCAAACGTTATTTCCGTGTACCGTTCATCAGAAGGTAACGGGAATTGCTTAAGATGATTGTATTGTCCCCATAATTCTCTGATCTTTGTTAACAAGGACATTCGATAATTAATAAAAATTTAGGGAATGATTGGAATAGGACTGTCAAAATGTGGTAAGTGGCACGGAATGATACCAAATCATTACAGGATAGAACGGAATGACACCAACATGGTAAGTGGCACGGAATGACACCAATTATATCATGGGATGATAGAATTTAGGGATGAAATCCAGCACAACGCTCTCAGTAATTATCTTCACCCTTCTTCTTCGTTCCCCTTCCCCGCCCTTTTGTTTTGCCCCATTCAACAATGACGATATAAACTTCAGGAGTTACATATTAAATTCAACAATTATCCGCACTTCTATTAACTGTTGAATTTAATTTACATAAATGTTGAATTTAAAATATATAACTGTTCTATTTAGATTATATTAATTGTTAATATATATAATTATTGAACTTAATATCGTAACTGTTGAAATTAATATATATAATTGTTCTATTTATATATATTAACTGTTGAAGTTAATATGTAACTGTTGAATTTAAATATTGTAATTGTTGAAGGGAGCGAAATAAAAGGGTGCTTTGTGTCGCTCCCTCCCTCTCCTCATCACATCATCCAAAAAAGAAAAACGCGTTAATCATCTTCTCATCTAAAAAAGAAAAACAAGTTAATCATATCTTCATTCTCACTCCCTCTTTTTTTTAGAATGCAATTAATTTAAGTGCTGAGAGGATGATGAGGAT
Organism: Rhynchospora pubera; assembly: GCA_028095005.1. NCBI lineage: Eukaryota > Viridiplantae > Streptophyta > Magnoliopsida > Poales > Cyperaceae > Rhynchospora > Rhynchospora pubera. Next base: position 13,325,063 of record CM051461.1, on the reverse strand, counting down.
AATGAATATTGGGGATGATCCTTCACTACCACAAAAAAGAAAATTTACACCGAATTTTAAATTTCATTAGCACCGGATTAGCAAGCGATGCGTATGGTAAGGGGTGCAAATGAAAACAACAGTGATTTAAATAGCGTCGTTATGAACCGCAATAGTCCCGCTATAGCGGTACGACTTGATAGACTGCTGCGTTGCTAAACTAAAAGTGTTGCTACAGCTGTGTTCATTGGTATATAGTAACATTACTTAAAATTATATTTATTTTTGGTTTTTTATTTCTTATGGTGGCTATAATGGTAAAAAGTAGCAAAATATAGATGCATTGTAATGGTATTTTAGAAAAAATATAGCAACATAATTTATTACTTGCTCGTATAAAATCAGTATTACAAACATATCTTTTGTTAGAAAGTGTTGGATATGCCATTTTTTTTCTTTTTATTACAATTAATAATAAGTAAACAAGCATACAACAAATAATAGATCTAGGCTTATGCATTCAACATAATTCGACAAGAGAGAAGGTTAGGAGGATCATTACTTTTTCTAGTATCGGAACTAGAAGGCTCGATTCCTGGTGTTGGAGTCGGTGGCGTGCACGTCTCCACCACCTCGTCGGCGTCGCCTCGAGTCCACCTAGGAGTTAACCAAATCCTTCTCAAGTCGTGCTAGCAATGAGAAGGATAAGTTTAATCCCTAAATTTTCTCTCTTCTAACAATTAATTTTCTACTTAATATGGAACATAGAGAGCTCAACACATGAGCAAATAGAAGAGGAGAAGAGGAAAAGAGGCCGGTGGCCAAGAGGAAGGGAGAGAGGCGGCCAGGGTTAGGGGTGGAATGTTGGAATTGTATTCTAAAAGTTATCTTATGGTGATTACTTTTATATGTTATATTTATGAATTGGATGTTATACATTTTGTTCCATGAGTTTATATTCGTATTTAGAAGTGTTCCAGAAGATGCTCTTGGTCTTGAACCGCAGAACTCTAAATAAAATGAATATATATCTCTAAAATGTTCACAGGTCTTGGATATTAGCCGGAACACTAATATGCCATACAAGACTGTCGTGTTGATTAAAAGTACGTTGTAGTTCTGTAAATGTTGATAAAGGATTATCATTTAATAACACGAGTATATGAAAAGTTTCATATATTGAACAGACCTAATTGATAAAAATATTATATGGATTGTGTTTGTATCATTAATATTTTTATCGTGTCATTAATTCTAAGATTGATATGATATATTTTCACATAAGAAATATGCAACGTGATTATTACTTAAAGCCATTTGAAGCTTGTGGTGATAAAAGTAATAGTTCTTTGTATATAACTTGTGTAGGAGGGAAATATATATGCCAATAGCTAATTGCAACTCATGAATTGAGGAATGATATTATAAAGGGCCCCTTGGTAAAGTAAGATTATAAATGGATCCAATATAACTGAAGTGCAGTTATAATTATATAATCATACTTATTGGAGACCAAGAAAAGATTATAATACGAAGATGACACAACCCTACTTTGTATAATAATCATAATATCATATGGGAAGGAATAGACACAAGTAATGTTAATAACATTACTAGAAGGATTGTGTTTCGTAAAAGGATTTGCTAAACATCTATATTATTTGGGTAGCTGTAATGTATGCTAGAGTACCGCTTACAGTTTATGGAATAAAATATTTTATTCCATTGCCAACATAATATGGATCCTCAATATAGGTCACACTAACTGAATGGGAAACAAGAAATATATTTTCTATGTACAAGGTTTCATGTTGTATGAAACAAAGTGTACAAATAAAAAATTATATCACATGACGTGATTAACTAGCAAGGAATAAATTTATCGATATGTGAATATTATGAGTATAATATGTGTTTCACATACTATAATATATATGAATATTATTATAGAGTGCATAAATTTATTTAAAGTCCAAGCCCAATTATTTTAACAAATGAAGAGAGAAAGAAGGCTTTAAATTCGGGTCAGAATTTGAGCCAACTTTAAACTGACAATTAGTATAGTAAATAATAACCAAATTGGACAAATGATATATAAAAATTATAGCCCTGGAAGTGTAGAATCCAATGGTGCAAGTTTCATTTCGTTTGGAGTTTCCTACAGAGATTTATCATTATTTTAGTGCTGAAACGTCAGAAATTAATGTGCTGTTTTAATTTCAGATTAGTGGCTTTGAATGCTATACGAATTTGAAAGGTTTATTCTGATGTTTTAAAAGGTAAAACAAATCAGAAAATTTGAACACAAGTAAGTCTTCATGTGTTGAAGCTTTGGCTTTCTCTTCCTCAATATATTTGTTAAAATATTCTATCGATTAAGCAATCGGTCAAGACACGGGTGGCGGAGCTAGGTGTTGACGGGGAGTTCGCTAGCACGGATTCAACTGTCATTCTTGTTTCGGATTCAAGGTGAACCAAGAGGAACAAAGTTTCGTTAGAGACCATAGGTATGGCTCAACAATCCTTCTTATAGGAATATATGTGATTCTGATGCAAACATAACATAGGAAAGTTTGCGATAATAAGAACGATCTTAGATGTCATCGGTTAATAAAATTTTTAAAATTACCCGATTCGCATCATGAAATCCTTCAATTGGTATCAGAGCATTAGGTTCTTTATTATTGCTAATTAGGCTATTTTATTATGTAATTTTATTACATAAGTGCTTAGTTAATTGTTCTTTTGTGTTGCGGTTCTAAAATTCGAGCTGAATTTTTGTTACAAGCTTTGCAATATTGTTATTAGATTATTGGTTGATTATTTTTGTAATTTCTAAAATTTTTACTATTGTAAAAGAAGTTTAGAATAGGATAATTATATAGATCAAGGTTTTTGGACAGATCTATGAGGTTAAACAAAAATAAGAAAAATAGCGCGTTGCTGGATTTTTTCCAGCAGCAGTAGTAGTTTTTGCTGAAATTAAAATAACGATTTCTCTCAAATTAATTATCGTATTTTAATGAAACCAGTTTCTAAATTTAGATATTGAAGTCTAGTTTTTAAATAATAAAACTTTCCTATACAAAAGTTTTATGAAATTTCGTCACAAAGGCAAAACAGCAACAGTGCGCAGTTTTTCTGTGACAAGGACGATAACGGTTTGAATTTTTTTTTAAATGTTTAAAAGATTATTTTTCAAACTATGGTGCAAATCGTAACAGAGAATTATAAATCATTTTTCTGAGATTTAAATGATTTAGAGAATCGCAATTGCATAAGAAATGGAAATTAATTAAAAGGTACAAAATAGTGTATTGGTATGCAATTCCTATTCTAATTTTGTTTTGCAGGGAACCGAGTTTGTATGTCTCAATCCAATGCCTTGTGTGATGTAAATTTTGATGTGATGTGTTTGTTTGATTGTAAGCAAGTTTAATAAATGTTTATTAATTAGGCACAAAAGACAATTTATGTATAGGATGCCTTTATTTATTATCTACATCATTTGCATTGTTAGATGAGATGGGTTCCTAATACTTGCACTTAGCAAATTTTATTTTGAAAGGATTCATAATAAAATTTGGGGCAGCATATTTATTTTATATGCAATTTTTCATCCAATGGTGCAAGAAGACAAAGCGGTGGATGAAGAGAAGCGCAAGAGGCATACAAACTCACAAATGTTTTGTGATTGTGTTATGTGATGTGCTTTATGATTATATGTGAATGATATGTTAGGATAGGTATGGATGTATGGAAACAGGACCTACCAAACTATAGTCACATTTGAATTGTCCAATGAAAAATTAAGTATTTTTCCTTCTTATTTTATCCACTTTAAGCTAAAGATTATTAAGATGCATGAGTGTAATTTTTAATCTTTAGAAATCGTGGAATGTGTTAGGATATATTATCAGGCCATTGATAGGTGGATTAAATGTGAGGCATTTGATACATTTATTTTATGGAGATAATATAGCCAAACATATTGACCAATAAAATAAGTTTGCTTAAAGAGCAGTCAAGATCTAGGCTTGAAGTCTCGGGAAAATCGTTTAGTAAGAAAAATTTCTTAATAAACAACAAGAGTCATAAAGTTTAGAAAATTGCAAACGATTGCAAAAGTTTTCTAAAAGATTATGATTAGTAAATGATTACTTACCTTGATTTTATATTTCGGATGAGTTCGATTTATTTATGAAGGGATCTTGAATATATTGCATAATGGACAAATTTTAAATATGTAGTATGAAGTTTTACATAAATATTAACATGAAATCCTTTAATTTATTTTATTATAGAATGACAAACAATGTACTTATCTGATCCATACTCGAAAAAATTCCGTTGGAGAATGATGGTTCCAATTTCCTTGATTGGGAATTGAAACTCCAACTTATCATCAGGTCGGAGGATCTTGTTGATGTATTGGAGGAAGATGCTCCAGTACTAGATACAAATTCCTCTGATGAGGAAAAGACCAAATCTGAAAAGTACCGCAAGGACGAACTGAGCGTTCAAGGTCTCATGTTGGCAAGTATGGCTACTGAACTTACTAGAAAGTTCATAAACAATACTCCAAAAGAGATAATCGAACGTCTCTCCAAGATGTTTCTGGAGAATGCTCATAAAGAGCGTTCAAAGATCACCTTAGCTTTCACAAGGTGTAACATGGCAGAAGGGTCTTCTGTCAACCAACATATGTTGAAAATGTTGGGTTACCTTGAGAAATTGGAGAAGCTAAATGCTCCAATGCATGCTGACTCTGCTGAGGATATAATCCTTGATTCATTGCCTCCATCTTACAGAGATGTAGTCATGCATCTTCACTTGCGTGAAAAGGCAATGACCCTGGATGAGATCCATCAGACTTTGAAGCAAACTGAGGCCGATATGAACAGACATAAGGGAGAGAAGAATGTTCTTGCGATCTCACAGAATGGCAAGAAAGTTCAAAAAGCAAAGGGCAAAAGAAAGATATCTAAAAAGAACAAGGGGAATAGAGAAGCTCAAGCGAGCACCTCCAAAGGCAAAAAAAAAAATTCGCCAACTCCGCAAACCGAGTGCTATTATTGTCATGAGTTGGGACATTTCTAGGCGAATTGTCCAAAGTACAAGGCTGACTTAAACTCAGGCAAAATAGAGCGGAAGCGTCCCAAGGTTCCGAAAGGTATCTATGTTATTGAGATTAATTTAACCACATCTATTCATGATTGGATAATTGATACTGGATCATGTGCTCATATTTGTGCAAATATGCAGGCACTAATGAATAGAAGACATCTCAAGAGAGGAGAAGTCATTTTGAAGGTGGGCAATGGTGTTAGTGTCTCGGCATTGGCCATTGGCTCAATAAATCTTCATTTATCTAGTGGTTTAATAATTAATTTGAATAATGTTTATTATGTTCCATCTATATGTAAAAACATTATATCTGTGTCATGTTTGGACAAAGATGGTTATGTCTTTACCATTTCAAACTCGTGTTTGAGTATTGCAAAAGATGGAATTTTCTATGCAAATGCTACTGTTCATGATGGTTTATATTTGCTAGAAGTGAATGATAAACATGTTCTAAGTATCAATAACAAAAGACTTAAAGTATCTCATGAAAATAACACTCTCTTATAGCACTATCGTCTTGGTCATATAAATGAGAAACGCATTAAGAAGTTACATGATAGTAATCTTCTTGGTCTCATGGATTGCGATGCAATAGAGACATGTGAATCTTGTTTAGTTGGTAAAATGACTAAGAAACCATTCAAGAAGAAAGGTTCAAGGGCGAAAGACTTGTTGGAACAAAAGTGAAGAACAAATGAAGAACAAAAGTCGTTTTGGCTATGTTTATCTAATGAAGAACAAAAGTGAATCTTTTGACAAGTTCAAAGAATTCAAGAATGAAGTTGAAAATCAACTGAGTAAGAGAATTAAGATTTTACGAACTGATCATGGTGGAGAATACTTGAGTAATGAATTTGGTATATATCTGAAAGAGTGTGGTATCATACCACAATTGACTCCTCCAGGAACACCTCAGTGGAATGGTGTATCGGAAAGGAGAAACAGAACATTGCTTGATATGGTTCGATCAATGATGCGCCAAATAGAATTGTCTCTTTATTTTTGGGGACATGCATTGCTAACTGCAGCTTACACACTGAATATTGTTCCATCTAAATCTGTCGAGAAAACTCCGTATGAGTTGTGGACAAGAAAAACTCCTGACTTGTCTTTTCTCAAGATTTGGGGTTGTGAGGCTTACATCAAACGATTGATGTCAACCAAACTAGAACCCCAAGCAGAAAAATGCTTCTTTATAGGTTATCCGAAAGAATCAAAAGAATATTACTTTTGGCACAAGACAACAAATAGAATATTAGTTGAAAGGGGTGCAATTTTCTTAGAGAAAGAATTTCTCGAAAGAATCAAAAGTAGTGGGAGTAGTGTAATGCTTGAGGAAACTCAAGAAACACTACAAGACCTCGATCAGGTCATGGATGACAACCATGTAGATCAAAGTAGCCCAACCATAGTTCCGACGGCTAGTCGGAGCATTAGTGTACAAGTTCCATAACCTATTGAGGAAGAGGTTCACGAATCACCACATGGTGTTCAATCGAGTATTGAACTAATTCCACAAGAGATTGTGCAAAAGGTTCGAGGTACTCAAGATGAACATGAAGAGGCACAAGAACTAAGAAGGTCAACAAGATCTAGGAAGAAGCCTGATATGTATCTAGGACTTCATGAGATCTTGGTAATGGATATGGATGATCCAAAGACCTTTGAAGAAGCAATGGAAAGAGAAGTCTCAAAATCATGGTATTTAAGTCAATTCGGATATTACTAGCCATTGCTGCATTTTATGATTATAAAATATGGCAAATGGATGTCAAAACAGCATTCCTTAAAGGGAATTTGGAAGAGGATGTGTATATGGTACAACCTCCAGGTTTTGAAGATCCAAATAATGGCAGTAAAGTATGTAAACTTCAAAGGTCCATTTATGGATTGAAGCAAGCATCCAGGAGTTGGAACAAGCGCTTTGATGAAGAGGTTAAACGCCTTAGATTTATTCAAAGTAAGGAAGAACCTTGTGTATACAAGATGGTCAGTGGGAGCTATGTACTTTTTTTGGTCCTATATGTCGATGACATACTATTGATAGGCAACTTTATTCCCTTAATGGAGCAAACAAAATTTTCATTGAAAGATATTTTCTCAATGAAAGACTTGGGTGAAGCCCAATATATCTTGGAAATCAAGATATGTAGAGACAGGTCACGTAGACTCATTGGCTTAAGTCAACGTACATACATTGACAAAGTGTTGAAATGATTCAACATGGAAAATTCCAAGAAAGGAAATGTGCCAATAGTCAAGGTGTAAAACTTAGCAAGTCTCAACGTGCTATGACACGTAAAGACATTGATTCCATGAAGAATGTAGAATATGCTTCTGCAATTGTTTCTATCATGTATGTTATGGTTTGTACACGACCTGATGTCGCATATGCTCTAAGTATGACAAGTCGTCATCAAGCTCATGCAGGTCCTGCACATTGGAGTGCAGTCAAGAATATCCTTAAGTATCTTAACAGAACTAAGGATAAATTTCTTGTGTATGGAGGGACAAGGGAACTCGTTGTAGAAGGCTACAGCGATGCGAGTTTTGCAACCGATTATGATGAAAAAAAAATATATTGCAATATGGATATGTATTCATTCTGAATGGAAGCGCTGTTAGTTTGAAAAGATTCAAACATTTAGCAAACTGCTAACTCAAGCATCCAATCAGAAGTGATGGTTGTTGCTAAAGCCAACGAAGTAAATATTTGATCAAGAAGTTCAATGAGGAACTTGACGTGGTTCACACCACAAGATCAAACATATGGATAAAAAGTATTTTGTCATTCGGGACTTCATAGAAGATGGTAAAATAAAATTGTTAAAGGTGGACACGGATGGTAACACAGCATATCCGCCAACAAAGCCTTTATCTCAAGCCAAAAGTGAAGTTCACTTTGATTCCATGGGTTTGAAAACACATGGAGAGTGGATAGAGATAACAGAATGAGTCAAAAGGCAACCCTAGTTTTAAAGTTAATACATAAGAATGTATAAGAAGTAACTTTAAGAACAAGTGGGAGATTGTTGGAATTGTGTTCTAAAAGTTATCTTATGGTGATTACTTTTATATGTTATATTTATGAATTGGATGTTATACATTTTGTTCCATGAGTTTATATTCGTATTTAGAAGTGTTCAAGAAGATGCTCTTGGTCTTGAACCGCGAAACTCTAAATAAAATGAATAAATATCTCTCAAATGTTCACAGGTCTTGGATATTAGCAGGAACACTAATATGTCATACAAGACTGTCGTGTTGATTAAAAGTACGTTGTAGTTCTGTAAACGTTGATAAAGGATTATCATTTAATAACACGAGTATATGAAAAGTTTCATATATTGAATAGACCTAATTGATAAAAATATTATATGGATTGTGTTTGTGTCATTAATATTTTTATCGTGTCATTAATTCTAAGATTGATATGATATATTTTCACATAAGAAATATGCAACGTGATTATTACTTAAAGCCATTTGAAGCTTGTGGTGATAAAAGTAATAGTTCTTTGTATATAACTTGTGTAGGAGGGAAATATATATGCCAATAGCTAATTGCAACTCATGAATTGAGGAATGATATTATAAAGGGCCCCTTGGTAAAGTAAGATTATAAATGGATCCAATATAACTGAAGTGCAGTTATAATTATATAATCATACTTATTGGAGACCAAGAAAAGATTATAATACGAAGATGACACAACCCTACTTTGTATAATAATCATAATATCATATGGGAAGGAATAGACACAAGTAATGTTAATAACATTACTAGAAGGATCGTGTTTCGTAAAAGGATTTGCTAAACATCTATATTATTTGGGTAGCTGTAATGTATGCTAGAGTACCGCTTACAGTTTATGGAATAAAATATTTTATTCCATTGCCAACATAATATGGATCCTCAATATAGGTCACACCAACTGAATGGGAAATAAGAAATATATTTTCTATGTACAAGGTTTCATGTTGGATGAAACAAAGTGTACAAATAGAAAATTATATCACATGACGTGATTAACTAGCAAGGAATAAATTTATCGATATGTGAATATTATTAGTATAATATGTGTTCCACATACTATAATATATATGAATATTATTATAGAGTGCATAAATTTATTTAAAGTCCAAGCCCAATTATTTTAACAAATGAAGAGAGAAAGAAGGCTTTAAATTCGGGTCAGAATTTGAGCCAACTTTAAACTGACAATTAGTATAGCAAAAGATAACCAAATTGGACAAATGATATATGAAAATTATAGCCCTGGAAGTGTAGAATCCAATGGTGCAAGTTTCATGTCGTTTGGAGTTTTCTACAGAGAGTTATCATTATTTTAGTGCTTAAACATCAGAAATTAATGTGCTGTTTTAATTTCTGATTAGTGGCTTTGAATGCTATACGAATTTGAAAGGTTTATTCTGATGTTTTAAAAGGTAAAACAAATCAGAAAATTTGAACACAAGTAAGTCTTCATGTGTTGAATCTTTGAATTTCTCTCCCTCAATATATTTGTTAAAATATTCTGTCGATTAAGCAATCGGTCAAGATACGGGTGGCGGAGCTAGGTGTTGACGGGGAGTTCGCTAGCACGGATTCAACTGTCATTCTTGTTTCGGATTCAAAGTGAACCAAGAGGAACAAAGCTTCATTAGATACCATAGGTATGGCTCAACAATCCTTCTTATAGGAATATATGTGATTTTGATGCAAACATAACATAGGAAACTTAGCGATAATAAGAACGATCTTAGATGTCATCGGTTAATAAAATTTTTAAAATTACCCGATTCGCATCATGAAATCCTTCATGGGATTTGTCACAGATGCACCCCTTTATATTACAAATTTGCCACCCTACCTACCACCTCCTTGAGGCCGGCTTAGTGATGGGTCTAGATGGGCCATTAGCTCTTCTCTTTTAATCCATAATTCAATTTATATGTCTCGTCATTTTCTATTTAATTGGACATTCAATTTACCAATAAGTAAAATCCCAATTAACTTAAATATGCTAAGTGTGTTGTAAATAAATAATTATTAACTCAATAATAATTATTTAAAGATTAGATAATCCATTAACTTTTTTCTATATGATCTATTTGACATAATTAATTGTAACGGTTCATAACAGTATATAATTAATTAATCAACTTATCATATTTTGCAATACTTACCGTTGCAAATAAATAAATAAATAATGCACGTATGGTCAATGTCCTATTTGTGTGACCCTTTGAGGATTTATACTATGTTGGACGTGGAAAATAAATATCTATTTATTTCCAATAATCATAAGCGGTATCTAGCAACACGTTATGATTCCTAATTCACATAAAAATTGTACTGCTATAGTATTTAAATCCTGCATAAGAGAATAAAAGTATTTTCCTATTTTGATTCTTATGTCACACGATATCATTGTATAATCCAAGATAGGGTTGTGTCATTCTTGCATATTATACGCTTCTTGATCTAGAGATAATTGCAATAAGTTGCTAGCAAACAATATATCTCCATCAAGGGTCCCAAACAGATATCGTCACTCACTAAATTAATTAATGAGGGACATAATTTTCTTGATGATTAACTTTTCCCCGCTCAATTCAAGAGAACATAAATAAATTGCGTATAGCAGCCCTTATCTGGAATCAGCGGTATGCAATATTTGCAGAATCTATCCTCATGTGTAAAAGATAACCATCTCTGACTTAGAACCAAAATCATAACGAAATAAATAATGACACATATACAATCCATATATTTATTTCGTTGGATCAATTCCTGTAATATGTTCTACAACATACACATATGCAATTAAATTGGTAACTATTTATTGTTTGCCTCTAAATTTTGCTGCATACAACCATACAATAAACTAAAGCCAAAATATCAAAATATTTACAATCAACCAAAACCGCCTCGATGCATCGTTATACGATCCGTATGCTGGAGTTGTTTTTGAAAATCTAAAATTCATACAGTCGATCCGAACAATTTAAATTGTTCTCCATATTTAAAATCTTAGGAAGCCAAAATTTATATATATATTTTTTAAATTTTTTGCTATATATTATGTTATTTTTAAAAAATACTATAAAGGTGTATTTTTTACCCTTCAATTTGAAAATAGCATAATATATAGCAAAAGAAATTGAAAAAAATATAAAATTTGATTCGAAAAAAATCCTCATATGAGTATTTTTTCGGATTTTTAAAAACTACTATTTTGAACCGTTCAGAACTAATTAGATTAACGATTTTCTAAAATTTTTAAAAAATATTTAAAAATTTCGAAAAGATGTAAAATTTGGTCAGCATGGAGGTTTCGATAGGTAGATTGTATTGAACGGTTTAGATCGGTCATTTTGAACAAGATTTAAGAATTTTGAGTCCGACTAACGGACCCTGTTGTGAGTCGCGACTCACCTTAGAAAAACTATATATATATATAACTTTAATTTGGCCAATAAAGCAAAGGATTGTACACTCATAAGTTAATTTACTATTTGACACTACCTCAAACCCTCTGTTTCTAGCCGCAATGGCAAATACCAAACCCCCAATTCCACCTCCTGCCACTAGAATTCGCGGTTTTGAAGAAGGATAGTAAGCCATAGTGATTGATTGTTTGTAGCTCCCTTTTCTGATTTTTTGGTTTATGATTGAATGATTGTTCTTCCCGACAGTAATCGATGTAGGGGAAGAAAGTAACACTACAGGAAACTGCTTCAAGTGCATCAAACTGTTCGGATGCTATCGAGGCCAGTTGCATCCGTTTGTGGATGCCACAGATCTGTGGCATCAGTTTTTTTCTGGTGCAACTGCCATGGATGCTACTGATTCAATAGCATCAATATTTCAATAGCATGAGCATAAACTTGATGCAACTGTAATTATCAGTTGCATCTGTATTCCTGATGCAAGTGTTTGTAGTTTCGCATCCAAAAAGCACATGCAATTGGTTTCGTTAGCATCAGTCAAGTACATGACAATATATTTTTTTTACATCAAAAGAATGCATGCTACTATTTTTGTTAGCATCAACTAAAGCGGATGCCAAGGTTAATTCTTTACATTCACTAAGCGGATGTAATTGATTCCATTAGCATCAACTAAGTGGATGGCAAGCAAGTTGATGCATTCGATTAGTTTGGCAAGGTAATATTTTTCATTTAGCATGAATTTACCGATGCAATTGCATAATTTTGTCAATAAAAATAGCTCTATAATTTTCTACAATTAATTTAAATATGGTGGATATCAAACAAATAAATCCAATAATAACATTTCATGACAATTACCATATACTTTATATCACAAATATAACAATAAAACAATCAATTAAATGTACCGCACAAATATTAAATAGCATCCACATACACAAGAAAAAAATGATCCACAAATATTTAAATGTAATCCACATCCAAATATTATATTATACTTCATAATAACACAAACAACCTAAGTTTAAAATAAACAGCTCCATCATCACTTGATGGTTCTTCATAATCTTCACATCTTATGATGGTGCTCCGTCATTACTGTGAGTGTAGATCTGCAAGAATTTAAATAGCCTTAGATTGAAAGTTAAGCTACCAAGACCACACTTAACTAATATACACACACATGACAACCAACTCAACGACAATATATCACAAAAGCATTTCTAATGCTATGAAACCAGAAACAAAACAAGACTCCATATACTCTTTAATTAGGATGTTATTAAGAGTGGGGACACCTAGATAATGAGTTAAAACTTGAGAATCTTGACAATTTGTTACCATAAAAAATATTTTTGCCTAATTTGAAAAGACATTGTCAAATCCTTATAAAATTAGCATTTTTTATGGCGATAAGTGTATAGATAAACACAACTGCAACACTCAAGAAAAATCTATAGAATATCATATATGGCAAGGCCGTAAAAAATAAAAATTTAGTAAAAATCAATAATTTAAGACAACATATCTGAGCAGAGTCTTGGAGGCTAAAATAAAAGGCATACCCAGACTAGCGTAAAGATAATCCTTCTCTCATAGCAGCCTCGTCAATTTGAATGACCTTCAAATCGGAAAGAAAAAAGTTGTCAGACTAGCACATAAAAGGTGATATGTTAGAAACATTAATTGTTTCAGCAAGTTCAATAGAATTTGACTAAGAAATATATTCCACCGGCCTCAAGCCCCTCAAACACTTTTTTAAGGCCAGAACAATCAGATTGCATGTTCCTGTTATAACTAATGAATACTAATATTTCAGTTATTTCGCTACTCAACCACTTTATTGTCTTTTCTCTAGGCCTTCGTTTATTTTGGTATCTGTTCTTTTGGAACAGTTGGCTTATACCAGCTATCATTTGTTAAAAGTACAGATTTTATGAATAGAATAAGGAATAACAATGTTGTCCTTGTATGTAAAGAAGAAATATCTAAAGGTTATCAGAACTTCCATAAAATAAAGAATCACCAAACAGGTTGGTACAGTACCCACCAGTTGGGGTATTACCATATTACCCGTACTGGGTTAACCAAACTATATCATCCATTAGAATTATGTTGTTTTCTTTGACAAGATCAATATGTAATTTCATTTATCCCTCGATCATAGGATCTAACCAAATATACAAAGAGAAAACAGAATGTGGTTCTAAACAAATCAAGCTGTGTAAAAAAAATTTTGAAGTACAATGAGATAAATAAATTCAAAGGCAACTTGTACCTTCAATCAAGCCTCTGCAGGTTCACACTTGCTACTGAATGTAGTAAATACTGTATGGCACATCTATAAATACTGTATTTTCTCAGTACAACACTTGCTACTGAATGTAGTAAACTAGCATCAAAATCCTTTGGCCAAAACTTAAATAACAACGTGGTTTCATAGTGGTCGAGATTTTCTAGCAAAATAGCTTACAGAAGTGCTATAATGATGTGAACGTTCAAAAGTTTTATAAATTGTGGAGTTGGAGTACTAAAAAAGTATGCAAAATATAGAATTATCAAACATTGGTCTAACTATTGTTTACCACAAGCACAACCCCGAGGAAGTTTGCGGTTTGCGGTTGCGACTCGGTGGAGTTGCTGAAGAAGGCGATGGTGGCGGATCAAAGAACACCTTCTCGAGCTTCTCGTAGACTGCGCCACGTCAGCGAGAGATTGTGCGTAGCTAGCGGCAGTGATGTCGGACATCTTACATGACAAGGCACAGCCGCCGCGACGGCCGGCGAGACCATGGTGGAAGGAGACCCGGAGAGCGGGAGATCGTTCGCGGAGGCTCCGATCGGCTTGCCTTGGGGCTGACTGTCATCGGCAATAGAGAACTGATAACCCTAGAGGGGGTTTTCTCTGACGGCGGAGGAGGAGAACACAGATAACCTAGAGGGGCGAGAGGAAAAAATGGAAATAAATAATGTAAAGCAAAGGGATTTGGGGGCAATTGCTGCTGCCTAAAATTCTACGAAGCGAAAATTCTACCAATTGTAATTGATAGGTGACACTCATTTTTTATAATTTTACATGATTACAATCATAAAAACGTATGTCTAGAATATTTGGAGGCAATTGCCAATTGCTATGATTATTCAAATACAACTCGATGTAAGTTCACTTTATATTTTCATTTTTGAGGGGAAAAAATCTAAGTTTATTAGTTTAATAAATTGAGAAATGCTAAAATTCGACTTATAGGATGGTTATGGTATGTCTAACATGATATATTCATCCTTCTTTTTCAAATTCAAATCATTAATCTAAATCGTTAGGTTGTATCTTTACACTTAAAACTTATTTGACATCAATTTTTATATTTTTCATTTTCTTACTGTATATTCCGTGTTTCTAAAAACTCCTCTTATAATTTTGTGTGTCTTACTATTTATTACAATCATGTTAGATTTATGTAACACTAAATATCAATTTCTAATGAAATTTTTGGCGGAAAAGAAGTGAGCCAAAATTTTGACACGAAAGATCAAAATTTTTAACATGAAAAAAACTGACCTAGGAAGATGGAGCAACATATGTAGAATATATTCATATAAATATTTTTTTCATAAAATTAATACAATGATAAGATAGTTACATAAGAGTTAATCTTATGAATTATTTACGATATGTACATATTCTCTTATATTTTAAATTAAAATTCCCTTTTTTATGATAATATACTTTTTAAAATTGAATATTGAATTAAATAAAATCATTTAAAAATTTTGTTGAATTTTTTTTAACAATGGAAATTTTTTTACAGTATCACTATTTAATAATTTTAAAGACTTGATCTAAGGGTTTGGATCGGTCGTTATAAATTTGAAACAACTAGGATGAGCAAAAAACTCATAATATTGAGAACTTGTAATAATGTTTTTCAAAATGACACGACTTGAATGCATATTGATACGACACAATTCAAACTAGTAATAATGTTCTTCAAAAAGACACGACATGACACGACTGGGATGAGCAGAAAACTCTCGTAACTTATGAGCTAAATCAAACTCGACTAAAAAAAGTTCAATAATAACATGAGGTAATAGAACTCGATTAAATTTCTATTTCATATAGTATTATCAACTTCGTTTACGAGTATTAAAATTTTATAAATTAACTATTAAAATTTATGAATATTACCAACTCGAATCAAGTCAACTCAACTTACAATTGAGCGGAGTTTGAGCTATCCCTAATCGTTGCTATTGGACGATCCATATTTTTTATAGCATAATTTTTCTAAAATAACAAACAAATAATAAAAAATCTAAAAACATGTAAAAATTGATTTCTTATAAGTTTTCAATATGAATAACATATTGAACAGTTTGAATCAGTCATTTGAACTTCAAAATGTGAGAATGACCGTATTAGACAGACTCACCCATGCAATATATTGGACACCAGCATTCCTCTGTCTAAATTCAAATATAATAACATTCAAACATTATTTTTGTTGCCAGTGAACTTGTTCATATTACTAATACATTGAGTTTATATTATAAATTTAATGATTTTTATTTGTAATATTTTTTATTCAATCATTATTTTTTATTTTAATATATGAAGTTAAAGTAAATTTCAATAATTTATTTTATTTTTCTATTTTAAGTAATTTTTAATATTTTTTAGCAAAAAAATTAATAGAAATTATAATATGGCTTGACAAATTTAACACGTCATGTTAGACGTGCCGTGTCATAAATTCATAATGTGTATTGTGTTAGCTAATTTTTTTACTTAACATGACACGACACTTTGAAAATATTAACTCGTGTTAACACGACATGACATATTTGCAAAACACTACAAACATGAGCTAGAACCAATTTGATATTTTTTTTATGATTTTCAACTATATATTAAAATACTAATCAATTTGATTAAAATTTTTCAAGTATTTTTCTTATGACATACAAAATTTTAATTTATGCGTTTTCCTTTATAAACTTGTCACATGAAATATATTTTTGTGGCCAATAATATGTACATTAATTAGTATTACTTAATTAAAATGAAATGGAATTTTATTGAGCGAATACTAATCATACAAGGAACTAAAAAAAATTGCCTACGGACTTGATATTGAAAAAAACAAATTGAACTAAAAAAGATCATGGAACAGAAAATTGATCATGGTACATTTAATTGAGGTTTATCGGCAACCACCAGCATAAATAATATTTAATTCATCAAATCTCAATAGATAACAACCAGCTTTAATAAAGACATTTATGAAAGGTTTCTTTTTATGGCGTCTCTTTGTTGGAATAAAATATATTAATTATATTTCGTAAAGGATATATGAAAGGGTTCTATTAGTTGCTTCCGATGGAAAAAAATTTTGGGGGGAAAGAGAAGGCCGGCTTTACCAAAATTTTTGGAGCGAAATCTTGAAAAGAGGGAGACATTTTTTGGAGCGAATCTTGGTGAAATTTTTGGAGCGAAAGTGAAATATTAGGGGGGAAATCAGAGACAAGTAAAATACTGAAAATATTTTGGTGGGCTATTACTCATGCAAGTAAAATAGAAAGGGCACGAGACAAATAAAGAGAAGCTTTATCGGTCCAACTGAAAAGGAGGGTCACTGCGAAGAAATTAAAAGAAAAAAATAGTATTTATTAGCATGTACAAAATCGATGCAATCCAAAATCAGTTGCATGCACAAAATGGATGCAATCAAGTAAAGTATGATGGCATCAACTATTTTGATGCCATGGCTCTTCTTAGCATCGAAATAATTGATGTAAGTGACATAATTTTTTTTTTTAGGCATCCATTTTATCCGGATGTAATTGATAAAGAGTTGATGCCCTTGCTAGAAGTCTGATGCCATTGTTACCGTTTCCTGTAGTGTAAGTGAGTTTTTGGAAAAAAGTAGGGATGCATTGGGAATGAAGGTTTTGTGTTTGTATTGGTAAATATGTAGTTCATTTGTTTAACTACAGCTACAGGCTGGAGTAAAGTGAGTTGAAAAGAAAACTGAGGTAACAAGCACAGTTCAGTTTTCCTCACTTGCTAGTCCCTATCAAGCCTTTTCTTAAATAAAAAAAAGTTCTGCTATACTTGTATAGTGAATTTAGTGTAATAGTAATTTTGTCTAAAATTGAGGTCCAAGGAAAAGATAAAACAGCTGGATCGACTTTAAAATTAGAAGAACAATAATAATTAATTTGTGGAAGTGGATCTGATTGTGAGATGTCGGTTTAGATGTAGTTATATATATATATATATATTTTTAAAAAAAAAAGATTGTGCTGTCGCCAAGAATCTTGCGCGTCAGTATGGAGATCCATATCTGTTCCATTTTGACGATCTCTTCATTTCTGTAAACTTTGTCATCATCTAGTTAAAAATTCAATATAAGATAACATTAAGTGCATCGAGGTCTGGACATGTCAGTTGTCAAACGATATTTCCGTGTACCGTTCATCACAAGGTAACGGGAATTGCTTAAGATGGTTGTATAGTTCCCATAATTCTCTGATCTTTGTTAATAAGAACACTCGATAATTAATAAAAATTTAGGGAATGATGATATCATGAGATGATAGAATTTAGGGATGAAATCTAGTGTGACACCTGATATTTTTACGGTTTTTGAAATTATTTTTAATATAAATTTGGGTGCACTTGATTGGTTTTGTTTTGAATAATTTCTGTGCTGGAAATTAAATTTTATACTTACTGGTATTCTTAAAATAAGAATATGAAAATTTCTAAATTTTTAGTTGCCATTATAAAAAGATTAGCTATTTTTATTTTTTGCATAATTAATTTTATGCATAGAATATTGATTTTTGATTTATTGGATAATTTCTGAATTTTGTAAAAAAAATAAAAAATAAAAATCGGAAATGTACAAAGTGGGAGCCGACCCTTTTATTTCTCTCTCTCATTTCCTTTCGGCTCCAACAGAGAGGCATCGCCTCTCTTTCTCCAAAAATAAAATCGCGACCCCTCCCCACAAATTCAATTTCCACCACTCCTCCACCGTTTCACCGGATCAAAGTACCTTCGCGTTCGTCTCACCACCCTCTCTCATTGTCTACCCTCGGATCGTCGATTGGGAGCCTCTCCTAGTCGTAATTTTCGATAGAAGTTTTTCGAAAATCGAAGCAAACTCATTGGTTTTGGTCGCCCTTCGACCTAGAGCACTCTGGGACCCTCTCCATCGATTTCTAAGTGGAGGCATCGATTTATACTAATTACATTAATATTTTTAAGTTAAGTTAAATTTTAAAATGTTACATTCCTCTAAACATAAACGTTTTTGTGATCCCAAATATTAAATTACTATAACTCTTATTGATTAAGATTCTAATAATTTTTTTCTTTATTCTAAGTTTGGGAAGCGCTACGAACTCATTGTTCATGAACAGCGACAGTTCGCTCGAACCAAATAAGTGGAGAACAAGAACCACACATGTTCGCGAGCTTGTTTTGGATTCAAGGATTTTGGAGGACTCAGCGAACAAGGCACGTGGATTTTGGGTTTCATTTTCTTTAATATATTAGGATTTGCGAACGCGTGTTCGCTGCACGGAACCAAACACATCCAATTCTAATAATTTCTATGTAATATCTATTTTGAGCATGAGGATGAGGAAGTGCTACCAAAGAAAGAGAAGCGAAAGGTGGAGGGGGGCTTTGAGCAACACACAAGAGAGGCAGAGACATGATGAAAATGAAAATAAGAAGGGGTCACAAAAATTAGAAACGAAACTGTTTGGAGCAATAATACCCACATCGGTCAACGGCAGCCGTTTGCCGTTTTGCCACCACGTTTCGACTGAAACAGAACGGTTTGTGGCATAAAAATATATGTCGCTTTCTTAACGAAACGGTATGTGGCACAACTGGTTATACCGTTTCGACTGTTTCAACCTCATTTCACACTGTTTTATGTGTAATTTCTGAAGTGGAAAGATTGATGGCACAGAATTATGTTTTGTTTAATAAATTGAACGATAAGTGACAATACCGATTTCATACTGTTATTAAATGGCACGGTAAGGGTAGAGGACAATATCGTGCCATTTAACCCCTAATAATACCCCCCCCCCCCTACAATTAGTTTTATGAGCAATAATATCCGACACACAATTAGTCATAGAGTATCGTGTTACAAAAATTAGAAAAAAAAAATGCTATTTCACAATGTTTGGAGTGTCGATCTACATTTAATTAAACGATTTCAACAACCGCACATTTTTATTTATAATTAATTAATGTTGCTTCAAACTCCTCCTGACCCTTAGCGGATTTAAAAGATAGACTGATCAAGTATCGTAATTAGATTAGGCCTGCTATGTTTGACAATACTCGAACTACGTTGTTCGTGAACAATTTTTATTCGCATGAAATCAAATATGAGCCGAACAAGCGAAAATTCTTGTTCGCTTGATTGTTCTGAATTCCAGTATTTTAGAAGAATTAAATGAACTAGAATCACAAACATTGAAATTATTTTTTAATATCCATTTCTAATTATGGGTTCGCGAACCCACGTGACCAATCCCGTTCCCAAACATAGCTCGGTGGTGGATAAAATTTTATAAACACGAACGGCGTGCACATGTTGGTTATTTATCAACTAAGGCGTATTTGGATCACTTAAAAATTTAGATAATTTGGAAAAGTTGTAATTTTTAGGAATAAATTTATTGAGAAGTGTGTAATTTTGTAAAGAGTTTGAATTGTTTATAATAAATTTATGATAAGAAAATAAAATTCTTCAAATTCTTTGGAGAATCCAAACAGCCCCTAAAATAATTTTGTAATAAAATCTCGTAGTAAGTTTGAACAAGTAAAGAGGTTAATGGGTAAATGTAAGCTATACTGATACACATCAAGAATTAAAAATCCATCTATAAACAAAGTTCTAGAACAAAGCCGTGCACTCCTTAGAATAAAATTGTCCATTGTCTAGTGTAATGTAACCTGACTAGATTAGAGTGATCCAGCACACTCCTTAACAAATTCAAACGAAAATTCAATTGCTCTTTACAAGCATGATCAATAGAAGAAAATGTCTAAAAACAACTATTATTTCTCAGCTAACATTAGTAAGCATATTTAAATGAGAGAAATAAAAAAAAAATACTGTACCTGAACGGAAAGGAGGAGACTCCAAGTTCGAATTTTTTTGCTAAATCAATAAAAGTGCACTTCAAGGTGAGAACGGTACAAGTATATTAGAGATAGAGGGACAGAGTCAAGTGAAGAGTAGTAGGACACATCTAGGGTTAGAGAGGTGCGCAGGTCGTGTCAGGGCAGCAGAGAGACAATCGAAGATAGTCGCAACAACTCGAGAGCACAAATTGCGAGTGAGAGTTGAAGCGTGACTGCGTGAGCGGAAGGCGAGTGCAAGAGAGGAGATCGTAGATTTTGCGGTGAGAATTTTAGATTCTTGGTGAAATGGAGAAGAAAGAAGAACGAAAAAGTGTAATTAGTAGATTTAATCGGGACCGTCGATCAAGACTAAATTCAATTGACAAAATTCTATGATAACTTGGGGGAACTAATTTGATTGGTAGCGGAACGCTCCTCTTATAATTTATAAAATTTTATTTAGGAAGACAGATCATTTATGTATTGTGAAATAAGTAAATTATTTTATATGTCATCCTAAAACTAATTAACCAACAGGCGACATGATGCTTAGGGGGTGGCAAAAAAATTCGTAGCTCGTGACTCGCTCGTTATCAATTCGCTAATTATTCGAAACTAGCTCGCTCGAAATAATTTCGAGTTCCTAACGAATCGAGCTTCTAGGCTCGAAATTAATTCCGAATCGAATACGAGCTATAGATAGCTCGCTCGTTAGTGGCTCGCAAACTATTAACTCGAAATTATACATTACTAGCGATAGTATCATATTATTATTATGTCCCTGTATGCACATGCAGTTAGGCGAAAAAGTGAAAACCCTAACATTTTCCCTCCTACCAAACCCAAATATCCAATCTTTCTCTATAAGCAAAGTTTTCTATTTTTCCAGAATCTTTTTATCATTTCTCTCTCTTCATCTCAGTCTCTCGCCTCTTTTTTCTCTATGGCTAAAATCTTAAAAAATTCACTCCGCCTCTGTGGCTTCGATCTCAAATTATCTCTTCTCCTCTAGCTCTGTAGACCCGACCTCAAATTTTCTCACCGCCCCTTCTCCGCCATCTCTTCGCTGGTTGCTCGGTTCTCGATTCCTTTAACTCTTTTCTCCCGCTACTCTGTAAAGGACTTATCAATTCGAGCTATTGACGGCTCGAGTCAAGCTAGCTCGTAATAAATTCGAATCGATTACAGACTGAATTTCTCTACTCGATATTCCTTGACGAATCGAATCGAATTGGCTCGAATATATTTCGAATAGAATTCGAACACGTCTTGGCTCGTTCGAACTCGGCTCGTTGCCATCTCTGATGATGCCACATGATAAACCTGAGCACACAAAAATATTGAAATTAATTTTTTAATATCCATTCCCAAGTTATGGGTCCGCGAACCCACGTGATACATCCCATTCCCAAACATAGCTCGGTGGTGGATAAAATTTTATAAACACGAACAGTATGGCTGTCATTTAGTACAGCTACCCCAAAACCTTTGACGCTTTCTGTCAACGAATATACCGTTTCGCCGTTTTCCGTTCCGTTCCGTTCCAACGGAACGGATAACGGTACGAATTTGCATTTCGTTTCCAGAAACGGAACGGTAAACGGAATAATAGGACATACCGTTGTTGAAACGGAACGGTAAACGGAACGAATCATTTCGCTTCCGTTTCGACAAATACCTCTATTTACAGTGTATATTACGTTGTTCCGTCCAACCGAAACGAATAACGGAACGAAATAGCATACTGTTTACTGAAACGAAACGGAATACGGAATGAAATAGCATATCGTTTAATGAAACGGAACGGCAAACGGAATGAGCCATTCCGTAGCCGTTGTAAACGTTAGACACCCCTAACGAACAGTGTGCACATGTTGGTTATTTATTATTTATAAAATTTTATATAGGAAGACAGATCCTTTTATGTACAGTGAAATAAGTAAATTATTTTATTTGTCATCCTAAAACTAATTAACCAACAGGCCACATGATGTCACATGATAAACCTGAGCACACAAAAATATTGAAATCGGTCTCCTAATATTATTTATAAATAATCCGAATTAAAAAAAGTATGGCAGCCCATGTCTATGAACCATGATACAAGCTTTACAAACGGTTAGGCCTGATCACGGTACGATTGTTATATGTTTTACGTGTTTTCGGTGAACGTTCCGTCCAAACGAAACGTATATATAACAGTATAAAAATTCATTTCGTTCCAAAAAACGACACGCTAAATGAATTGGGTGGACATATCGTTGTCGATACGGAACAATAAACGAAACGAGTCATTTTGCTTCTGTTTCGACAAATAGTGCAATCTTTTGTGTGAAAGAACGTTGTTCCATTTCATTCCGTCCAAACGACTGAAAGAGCATTTCATTTCTAAAACAACATGAAAAATAAAATGATATTGTCCTATAGTTGATGGAACGGCATAATAAATGTAATGACCAATTCCGTTACTATTTGACACGTTAACCAATCCTACAAACAGTTTCCACAATATGTTATGTTGCTTCTAGGACTAACTAAAACGTAATCTGCTCCGACATAACAAAAGTTCAAATTATGTGCTAACATTAACAACTTTTTTAATGTGATATGTAGAACATGATTACAGTTAATTTTAATCCAATTAAAAAGTGGTCTCAATGACTTCTTAATCCACGTTAAGAATATGATCCAAACACACTAGAAATAAAAATTTAATCTGAATGTTTTACCCCTTAAATATAGCATTTTAGATCTCAAAAAATTTATTCTTGATCGTTTAAGAATAATAATTTTTACTCCGAATAACTAATTAGATTCAATGTTTTGAAAACCGGACCGGACCGGCCGGTTCAACCAGTTTAACCACGAACCGGGCATAGTTCCGGTCTATTTTGGCTTTCAAACCGCCGGTTTTTTATTTTTAAAAGTCACAGGAAAATCATGGTAAAAGTGGTGAACACAAGGAATTGAACTTGGGCCTACACGTTGGTGTAATTGTAGTAATACTACTAGGACAACTTGGGCTCTTTGCTTAGTATTACAACAAAAATCTATATATTATATTACAAACAGTCTGGTTTTATCGCCGGTTCACATCGGCCGAACCGGATAAATCTCTGAACCGATAGCTTAGCCGGTTCGACTGACGGTTCGGTTTTCAAAACATTGATTAGATTAGCCAAATTAGTGATTTTGCTAATATAAGTTACGCTAATATTATGGAGTAACTTATCCAGAAATTTAGGCTCTGCTCCAGAAAGGAGTAGCCAAGGAGAATGGGGAGAGGGTGAACTGACCAATCCCTGCTCACTAGTGTTAACCTGCTCCAAAATAACAAATTTTCAAGAGAAACCAAGGTGAACTGGGGAGAACTTGGAGAAAGTCTGTAGAAAAGAATGAAGAAAATGAGAACTTGGTTCACCTCCAAATTTGAGGTGTACTGAGCTTCTTCTTCCTTTCTATGTCATTCTTTTTCTTTTCTTTTTATTTCAATTTCTGGAGCACGTCCTTAGGGTTTGAAAAGGCTTTTTAGAGGAAGGAAAAAGAAGGTAAAACAATAGAAGGAAAGAAAAAAAAAAAAAAAAAAAAGAAGACAACGGAAGAGACATACTAAAATTGAAAAAACTTAATAGTAAATTTGTACATCCCGATTTAGAGAGTAACAAAAATCGAACAATCTTTCTTTCATCTACTCTCCCTTCTTTTTATTAAAGGTGTTCTGGAGTCAAACTGATTTATCAATAGATAGATCAGTTTTGACACTGAAAGTTCAAGTGGAAATGTTAAATTAATCCATCGGAGCAGGACATTTGAAGTAAAATGATAGGATCAAGGTTCGGCACTGAGAGCACTCGCGTGCCACTGCATCTCTCTCAGTCTCTCTCTCGCCTGAGTCGCCTCCCTCACTTGGTCACTTTCCTCTCCAACCGAGACGTCTCGAGTTTAAATCACGCAACAAAAAAAAACAAAGTGAAAAAACACTCCTTCAAATGGAGGTCTCGACCGCCCACTGCCGTTTTATCCGTCCTTCCAGCAAAAATCTAAGAACAAAAAGATCACATTTTCTCCCGGCTTTCACAATAGGAAAACCACCTCTGCTATCACCACCATCACTGCCATTACTGTCAGCACTACCTTCTAAACCTTTTGACCGATCCACCACAGCCAATGTAGCGGCCCCTGAGATAACATTGCCAATGGCATTTTGTAACGCTCTCGAACACATAATCAATGCATTCATTGATCCAGCCATGCTACATCCTTTTGTGGACCCTTGTCATGATCTCACTAACAATTTTATGCCTGTTGATGAGCTCCCTCCAACACGTTGCCATATAATTCGTGGTTCCATCCCGCCTTGCCTAGTTGGTGGTGCCTACATCCGCAATGGACCCAATCCACAATACTTGCCCCAGGGCCCCCGCCACCTATTTGAAGGAGATGGCATGCTTCACTCCCTGCTCCTTTCTGCAGATGGTGATCCTATGCTCTGCTCTCGTTATGTCCAAACATACAAATATTGTCTGGAGCGGAATGCCGGTGCACCTGTGATGCCAAACTTCTTCTCTGGCAGTCGTGGCTTTGCTGGTTTGGCACGCCGTTCTGTCACACTATTAAGAATTCTTACTGGACAAATCAATCTTACACAAGGCATTGGATTAGCCAATACAAGTCTTGCGTTCTTTGGAGGATGCCTATATGCCCTCGGTGAATCAGACCTGCCATACGCTATGCGTGTTGACCCCGCCACTGGAGATATCTCAACTGTTGGAAGGTGTGATTTCAAAGGACGATTAGTGAGAGCAATGACTGCTCACCCCAAGAAGGACCCTGTAACAGGAGAGGTGTTTGCCTTCTCTTACGCACCTGTGCGTCCTTTTCTCACCTACTTCCGATTTGACCCATCAGGCAATAAGTCAGGTGATGTACCGATATTTTCTGTAATGCAACCGACACTTATGCATGACTTTGCAATCACTGAGAATTATGCATTATTTAACGATATCCAGTTAGTGATGAAGCCCATGGAGATGGTATTGGGAATTGGCGCCCCTGTTGGTTATAATGCAACTAAAAAGCCACGACTCGGAGTGCTCCCACGTTATGCAGCAAATGAGTCAGAGATTAGATGGTTTGAGATTCCTGGGTTCAACATGTTTCACTCCATTAACGCATGGGAAGAAGAGGGTGCAAACGGTGAAAAATATCTTGTGTTGGTGGCGCCAAACTTGCTGCCTGTTGAGCACAGCATAGAGCAGATTGAGCTTATGCACAACTGTGTGCATATGGTCCGGATCAACCTTGATACTGGAGTAGTGTCAAGAAAACCTCTGTCCGCAGATAACCTAGACTTAGGGGTTATCCACCCAAGCTACATGGGCCGAAGAAACCGGTATGCATACCTAGGAATAGGAAATCCCTGGCCCAAAGTCTCTGGGATAGCAAAGCTCGACTTCTCACTTACCGGCAAAGGGCACTGTGTCATAGCAACTCGTGAGTTCGACCCAGGATGCTTTGGAGGAGAACCCTTCTTTGTACCAAATGATGGTAGCGAGGAAGATGATGGATACTTGCTGTCATTTGTGCACAATGAAAGGACAGGTGAGTCGAGGTTCGTGGTAATGGATGCATGTTCCCCAAAACTTGACATAGTGGCCGAGGTGCTTCTTCCAAGACGTGTCCCGTACGGTTTTCATGGTCTCTTTATCTCTAGATCCGAGCTTCTTTCTCAGCAATACCTTCTATAACAAATTTTAGTGCCTACGTACGCTACTAGAAATTCGAAATTGAGCCAGCTATAATCAAAATAAGATATGTTTTAAGTCAAATATTTACTTAATCATTCATTAGTTTGTGGGATTTTACATTGATGGAGCAAGTTTTTGGACTGATTACTCACGTGAATGAGCTTCCTCTCGAGCTGGATCATAACTTACAAAAAGCTAATGGAGTAATGGGGGTGGTATCCTTGAGGCAAGAAGGGGTATCGATTTAAATACTACTTATTTATGAGTTTTTTTCTCATATTGTGTTTTTAGATTTTATTTGTGTGCTGTATTTTCTTTTCTGATCTTTTGAAGGTTTTTTGTTTCATATGACACTATGACTGTGCAACAAAACTCAGTTGATCACTTCTTGCACAAAATACAATTGTTTCTAAGGAAATGACAATCTCCAAACCAAATAAAAATGTCTCTTACAGTCTTACCTCAAAACATCCAAAGAAACATTATTTTTCACCTCATTTCCTAAAAACAACTGACGTGACGTCAATGCATCCACCACGTCATCCTCCACATATAATTTTTTTTTTAAGTAATTTCATTGTAGAAGCCACATAGGCAATAATCTATAAATCTACAAATTAATTTTGATAGACTAACTAATTGTAGAGAGAAATTGAGTTTTTTATACCTTGGGGTCCTGGTTATGCATTTTGTTGAACTTTTAATAAACAAACTTTTCATTGTCGTATTTCAGAATATCTCTTTCAAGATTTCTTTTTGTGCTATGCACCAAACTTTTTCAGAAACAAATGATTTGGTTATTCTCGAAAAAATCAGCAAAGCACAGCAAAACACAAATTTTTTTTTCGGTACCTTGGTTGCATGGACGATCCTCCGGTGCTTGACCAACTTGTCCATTGTTTTATATCCAATTTCATCTAATCTAATCAACCTCTACTATAAACCTCCACCAGAAACAACAAAGAGGAAAGCAGGAGAAACAAGCACCAACTTCTCCATTGTTTTATATCCAATTTCATCAAATCTAATCAACCTCTACTATAAACCTCCACCAGAAACAACAAATTAAGAGGAAAACAGGAGAAACCTACACAATTCGAAGAAAAAAAAAGAATGAAATACAAAATCAGAAGGAACCACACAATGTGTAGGAGATTGAACCACACAAAATCAGAAGCAAAGATCCCTAAAACTCGAGAAACAACAATAAATATAAAACAAGTTACTGTGTTTAGCGAATCACCCAGGACTAAGCAAATACATCGAAAGTAAAGCCTAGACGAGGATTAGTAGATTGTATACCATAGCCTACATAACAACATGTATTTAATTAACTAGGTACGTAGTCGCTGTCTAGTATGTCAAAAAAAAAAAACATGTATTACATTACTAATACATTACATATCACAACATACAAACCAATCAAATACAAATCTCTCTTTCATCTAAATTTTACAAAAAAGGACCTCAATTTTGTTCCAACGTTTTTTAGACTGCTCCAACTAAGATCCTAGACTCTTAGCTTTGTTAAAATGTATCTTGTTCATTTGTTATTATATTAATTTTCTAACGCATTGTTAGGTTAATACTATATCGAATATACCAAGAAAGATAAATGAAAGAAAAAATTTAATAAAATAAAATATTTACGCGTTAAAAATCTTTTTTTTTTGAAGAAAACGCATTAAGAATCTTAAATTCAAATTGAAAATCTGAAAGAATCTTTTTTGAGGGATGTTGTTTAAATATATTTCATCCTGATTCTCAGTTGCGACTCGATCGGAGCAGGTCTTTTTCCTGTTTTGTTTCAGAATCAATTTGAAAAATAAAATTAAGTTTCCAGTGACAAAAAGTCAACAAGAAACGGAACAGACGTAATTTATATTGTTTGATATACACAGACAAAACAGAGGAGGTGGGAAAAAGAGGGAAAAAATAGGAAAGATATATGTGAACCATATAATGTTAAGTTTACTGCAGAAGCTATATGTTATTAATTACAATGAGACAGAAGAATATTAAACAAATATTTTGTGGAGGAAAATTCAACTTTTCACACTGACCACTTAAAGCTCTATTGTTTGCGAATTGCGAAGCACTATCTGAGGCAAGCATCGAATCGGATACTTGTGTACGCAAGTTGTGAGTTACATACCTACAACACATAAATTACTAATTAGTTTTGATTCAGCCAATTTTGACTACAATAGTGAAGGCATTTCATCTTTCAAACTTATAAATATATCTTTTACCCAAAAATTAATTATAATATATTGATATACTCGTGCTTTCTAATTATTTTCTTCGTTTTCTTGTTCGGTATATACTTCTCTAGCTAGATGTTAGATCCTTTCACTGACATTCTTTTTTTATTTTTCCGCTTTCGCTGATATGCTAAACTAGTACTAATGTAGTTATCAGTAGTTTCAGCATTAAAGAATTCAAAAATTCAATATTTAACATCTGCACAAATTATTTCTCTTTTATTATATCTATTCACAATCACATAAATTAAAACAATACAATAATGTATTTATATTGTATACTGATGCACTTAATTGGTTCGATTCATCTTCACAATAATTCCGTAGTTTTTGCTCTGCTAGAAGATCAGCAACACTTATATATGAAGTTCAAAATGCTTTAAACAAACAAAGATTTACCAAAAAGTACTAGAACACGGGAACAAGTTGCAAAAAGACAATTTGCAAATAAAGTATAATTAAGCTTTTCAATCGTATGACGTTATCTCAAGATGTGGTCGTCAAACAATGACACCGTATATGACTATATGCAACTTGGGAAGCCCACCAATCTCAACTCTTCTTGATACACCGCCTAGCAGCTAAAAGATCCTTACAAATAATACCTAACTTGGCGTCCAAACTTCTCCTCAAACGAACACCACAAATTAAATTAGTTATTTTATTTAAGAAGTAGCAACCAAAATCATTTATATAGATACTCTCATTAACCCACCTTGCCAAATGCCAACTTATCTTCCGTTCATAGAAGAAAAATGACCCTTCCTATGACTTGCCTCAGTGACAAAAAAGCTCACTTTGTATTAATCCCTCTAGTGGCACAAGGCTATTTAATCCCGATGACCGACCTGGCTCTCCTCCTGGCAGAAAGAGGTGTCCATGTCAGCCTCATAATCACCCCAATCAATGCCACCCGTATACGGCCCATTGTGCAACGTTCAATTGAAACCAATCTTCCTATCCAGTTTGTTGAGCTAAAATTCCCATGTGCTCAAATCGGGCTCCCTGATGAGTGCGAAAATTTTGACCTAATAGACGGCAGTTATTTCTTACCTTTTTATGGAGTCTACAACCTGCTCAGAGACCCATTAGAGCAATATCTTCTAGCCCACCAAATTCCCCCAAGTTGCATCATATCCGACGGATGCAACCCTTGGACAGCTGAGGTTGCACGACGATTGTGTATCCCGAGGCTTGTGTTCCATGGACCCTCCGGTTTATTTGCTCTATGCAATTACAACATAAGTAAACACAAGATACTCCACCATCTGACTGATTATTCTGAGCAATTTGTAGTACCTGACATGCCTTTAACTCTCCGTTTTACTAAAGCAAATGCTCCTAATTTCTTCAGCGCACCAGGTTGGGAAAAGCTCCGTGATGATGCATTTGAGTCGGAGAGGACGGCAGATGCTATAGTCCTTAATACTTTTGAAGACCTGGAAAGACAATTCATCGAATTATATGAGAAAGTGATAGGGAAAAAGGTATGGACCGTTGGACCCCTCAACCTATACAACAAGGATGAGTATTCCAAATCCTTAAGAGGAAATAAATTGGGAGCAGAGAAGCAAGAAATAGTGTTCAATTGGCTTGACTTGCATACGCCCAAATCGGTTTTGTACGTTAGTTTCGGTTCCCTTACCCGTAAAAATGCCTTACAACTAAGGGAGCTAGGGTCTGGCTTGGAGGCAGCAAACAAACCTTTTATATGGGTACTAAAGGACGCAGAAATTACACCGGAAGTGGACAGATGGTTGTCAGATGATTTCGAAAAGAGGGTCCAACAGAAAGGGCTCATATGTAGAGGGTGGGCCCCACAACTGGCTATCCTTTCTCATCCTTCAGTCGGTGGGTTCATGACACACTGCGGCTGGAACTCCATATTAGAATCCATATCGCTAGGTGTACCAATGATCACTTGGCCTCACTTCTCAGACCAATTCACTAATGAAAAGTTGGTAGTGGATGTATTGGGACTAGGAGTGTCATTAGGCACTGAAACAGTGTGCTGGATGCCAGCTGCAGATGACAAAACCATTTGGGTACATAGGGACGACATAGAAAAGGCGGTACAGAAATTGATGGGCGAGGAGGAAGAGGCAAAAGCAATGAGGAGAAAAGTCGCAGATATGGCGGACAACGCGAAAAAAGCAATGGAAATGGCAGGATCATCTTACGACAATATCACACAGCTGATAGAGAGTATCATGCTGTGAGGAAATTTGAGTGCCAGTATCACATGAACGAGTACTCCCTTGGTTTTCTATAACAGTATGATTCGATTCCCATTGTAATTTCGTCTTTTTGCCTGTTGAAATTTGTATCTGATGTATATTATCATTTTCTGAAATTTTTATCAGTATCTGTACACAAATCATTGGTTTTCTCATCAACAGAATCCTCTATCGATGTATCAATGCAATCCCAATAGGCAATTTGTGAAATTTTCATTTACCTATTTGAATGTAATACTGCATTACTGCTATTCAATGCACTATCCAGGCCCGATTAATTAATTATTCCTTCATACAAAATTAATAAAATGGGCCTTAATGTCGCCCAATATAAATGGGCCTAAATGTGCCGAATTTGTAATTTTGATGTTCCAAGAAGGGGGTATGAATTCATCTGATGTGATAGATGCCTATTCACTCATGCAGAAAGGAATTCAAAATTTTGTACAGCACAAATTATGATACAACACGAAACCGTTTCATCAAAATGATGCAATGAGCTCCATATTTGAGTCCAATCAAATTAAAAGAATATATATTCTTTGTGTTTGTTCACTTAACTCAACTTCACTACGAAGTGTTTGAATTTTTCCAGTCGTAGACGTGTGAACTGCAGATATATATGGTTAAACGTAACCTTTTAAAATAACACAAGTGGTGGGGTCTGTAATTTGGTCTTTTCATCTAGTTCTCTAGTACTTAATTAGCATGGACGTGAAATAATAATTAAATCACTATCACTTATTATGGTTATTTTACCATGTCAAACGTTAAATAATGTGAAAAGGCATTACGTCACTAACTACCACTCAAAGTTGGTCCACCAGACTAGAATTTTGTATGGCCATTTGATTTTGAAGCTCGTCTTTTGGAAAAAAAAAAAATCTAGTCTATTAACCATATTTTCTTTATTATTATTTTCAGATTTGTATGGCTTTGTTTGCTAACAATAAATAATTGAATTAGAACTTCTCAAGAGTATAGTGAAGGACGTGTACTTTATTAATTTTAATTTTATCATTTCCAATTAGTGAGGGGATTGTACAAAAACTGCTGAATTTGAAACATCGGTACCATCTCTTGCCATGAAATTATGAAAATGATCTTTACTTTGAAATTTTAAATTTTAAAAACCCACAAATTGTGTTAGAAAAATATTGTGTGGTCAATTAAATTTAGCATCTGATTTTATTAAACTAGTAATTAAGATATATATATATATATTCTGACCATCAAAAAAAGATATATATATTCTATGTAACATCGAAACATATATTAATCCGGAGTATTTAGATCCGGATCCGACACTGTAGCTAAGCACTGTAGGCCTACAGTCTGGCTGACGGGTGGGGCCCATTGACATTTATCCGATCCGGGTCCGGCGTTCTCTCTCCTCAAATCGTGCAGCTGGTCTCCCATTTGAGCTACATGTACGATCTTCTCCTTCTTCTGGAGAGTTCCGAGCCCTCTGTGTCTCTCCCTCTTTCTTCTCAATACTCATTTTGTTACGCGCATCTTTCTCCTCTCTGTACGGAGCCCTAATCCCCTCTTTCTCCTCTCTATTGTTCTCTCTTGGTTTTGCTCAAGCCAACATCGGAGATAAGGAGGGGAAATAACATCTTTAGTCTTCGCCATTGATTTCGACGATTGCCAACCTCATATGAGAACCAGATCTGCAGCTCCTCCTTCAGATGAGTACAGTCTTTATCTCCTTCTTTCTCTCATAACTTAAATTCCTCTCATTTGCTCTTCGATTTTAAGGCTTAGTGGTCACCTCTAAGGCTTAGGAATTCCAGATCCAGTTTCTTTCTCTTATTCTCCTCTACGCTCTTTCCCCTCTTCCTTTTTTTCCTTTGTATTTCCGAGGGAATTTTTTTTTCCGAAACTAAAAGCTAAATTTCTCCTGTGAATTTTTCTGTTCTTTTTATGATATGCCTTCTTAACCCTAGAGAGGTTATATCTATGTTTTATATTCTTGCTTCAGAAAAAGCCAACTCAGCCATTGAAGACCAAAGCCTAGCAGCAACTCGATCATAGCTATAGAATTTTCGACTATGAAAATTTTCACAAGCTCATTGCCTTATACTTTTTTTGCCCTTTCAGCATTTAACATAGAAGATTTGGGATTTTTTTTCCTTGGTAATTTTCGAAGCACCAGCACTATTAATCAGTTAAGGAGCCCTGACGCATTACATTTCGAGGTAAGCACCTTCACCTGGTTTGTAAGTTTGATTGATTTAGCACGCTACATTTAAATTCTTTAAATTCCCTTAATTTCTGGACATGCTAACAGGTTCCTAGATAAAATAATTTTGTTGCTTTTCAGCTTATGTAAGAGAAAAAATCACGTTTACGAGAAGGGCCATTGATCAATTGAGGATACCATTTGTGTTACAATATGTGGTTATCAAGTGTTTGACAAAATTATCAGTAAGTGTTGTGTCCTTTCTTAATTTCTATGTATTTCAAAATTGCTATTTTTTGGGCAAATTTTTATATTGCAATATGTCCCTTTTCTATACAGGTTAGGGGGATTGATGTCCTTTGACTGTAGCTGTTGTGGTCTTATTGCATATTTAGTTGGCACAGCCGATAGCAAGGGGAACACACCACCGGTAGGAGGGCACACATCCAGGTTGTTTTTTTCTCTCTCCGATGTACTTTTGGAGGCCTCTTTATGTCTGTCTATTCCACAATTGAGAGAGTGCTCATATATCATATTTGTTCTCCTAGCTGTTTTCCTTTGGGTGCATGTTTGTGTGCTCCAATTAAATCTCAATTGTTTGTTCAACATTTTATAGGATTTGGTGATTACAGAATATATTCATCTTCTGTTCTAATTTCTCCGTTGTTACTTTTTGCAGGGCTTAAGTCAAGGTTAGATTGATAAACATAATTTCTGTAAGTTCAGGTTTCAATTTTCGAACTTGCAGTGTTTTAGATTACCAGTTAATTTTCTATACTTCTATGTGGTTTGTTTCTTCAGGTAATGCTTCATTTTCTTAGTTATATTTTTGGCTCTTTACTTCATTATAGGTTTTTTGCTAGCTAGATTAGTAGCTGAGCGTGGTAATTGTTTGCTGTTTGTTATCAATTTTTTTACTGTTTTGGTTGTGTGTTCTTTTACCGATAAGGGGTTCCATTTGTTCCTCATTGTACTGTTATTAGTGCCTATATTATTACAGTGAATTTTTTTGCAGCCTCTTTTGTTGACAAGCTTATGTTACGTGTCTTTATGCTCAGTTTTTGTTTTCAAGCTAACCCTTACAACTGTGTAATTTATTTTTTATGGTTCTCTATAGTTCTTGATTTTTTAAATATTTTTTTGTGCAGTAGATTGACAATCAGATGCATTTGAGGTCATTTTATCTCATATTTTATACCGGTGAAATGGCATCGTATGTGTATTCTCTTTATACAGTATGTCCCTTTTCTATAAATTGCACTGAACAAGTCTTTTGCAATTTCTAATGACACTAAATTGTGAACTAATTGTGTTATTCTATTCGAAAATTTTCCTTTCATATATACTGACAATTATGCCCCTTGCACAAGAAGTTTTGATCTTACTCAGCCTAAGCTTATGTTGAGCAACTGGTTTCCTGCCATACTGTTTCCCATAAAAGTTACACCACTAGATGCTTTGCTTAAGTTGCCAAGGTAAGAATATGTCATTTCTCTTCATGTTAGGTTACCATTTTGAAAATAATAGTTCTCATTCAGATAGCTATACTAATGTATCTAGAAATCAAGGTTACAATACTGGAATAACAATTAATTATGATAGACATAAAGTGAATTTAGGTTAACTTTTCTGAAGGATTACATTACAAATTTCTGAACTAACATAGTTTAGGTTGTCGGTTAGTCAATTGTCCCTTGCTTAACACAAGGCAATATTCAAGTTGATTTTTGTTTATTTGTATATACTATGAAAACTTTTTTTTTCGACTGCATGATTTGTTGTTTTTTAATAATTTCATAGATCTCTTCGCTCTCAGTCACTCATCTTATTTCGGTACTTTTTGTCGAACTTATTTCATTTTCTATTTTTTTACAGGACAATAAAATAACAGGTTCATTGTTTCAACTGATTTGGACTACTTGGAAGCAAAGCACCTATAATTTGAGTCTCTTCTCTGTAGTGTGGATGCTTGCTGCTCATAGGGGTAGTTATTTGGAAGTGGTATAATTTTTCTTTCATTATTTTCCTAATTGAAAAGTGCAAGAATGCTATGATCCTGGCAACACATCAGAACTGGTGCCGCTTACAAGTACCTATGGATAGCATTCTGATGTGTTGCTAGATGGTGAATAATTAGGCATTGTTTGTTTAGGTCTGAACGAATATAGGAAGATTTGTCATACTGGAAATAAAATGATGGTATCTGTAATTTCTGGGCACTGTACACAATTAATCTTTCTTTTTAGCTGGTCCTTAAAAGTGCTATGTTTTGTAATTTTATCTGATCCTTTAGTCTTTATTATACTTCATTTTATAGTTTTTATTATATAGTTTTTATTATATTTATTATGCTTTTGCGCAAAATCTATTACACTGATCCCACAATGCCCATAAATACCACTGTAATTGAAAAATCCAACAAAAATTAAGAAAAAAAAGTAGATCGCGCAACGCGCGAGACCCTGCTAGTATATGTTAATTGATCCCCTCTAAATTTTGACTCAAGCCCAGCGCGCTATTGCCGAGATTTGAGGATAGTCGTGTCTTGCATTACTTTGTGATAACGACAGATGCATTATACTCCATGTAAGCCACCAATTAAATACAACTAAAATTCTTTTTTTTTTTTATATCACACTTTGATTTTGAGAAGTGCAGCTCTTAAAAATTTCAAGTTAATTAATTAACCATTCCATAGCTAACATCACCACAAAAAAAAAAAGAAAAAACACAATAGCTGCTATATTTTTGTAGCAGCAAATGTGGGGTCATATGGATATGGTGTAACTGTGTAAGTAGTACCTCTCACGTCTGCAATCTTTTCAAAGTTTGATCCAAATCCTGATTCATATATGTGTTTGACCCTAAAATTTCGCGATTGGCGACATAGACCGATTTACGAGAAGTTTGAGAAAATCATGAAAAATAGCAAGTGGATCCCAAAAATTATGGAAAAATACCGACAATTTTAAGAGATGATGAAGAAAATTATGGTTCTTTCAGAATGGTCAAAGGAGCTGCAAAATTTCTATTTTATGCAAAGAGGCCCACGATTTTGGAGAAATTAAATAAAATAGAAGGAGGGGTATTTTTGGAAATTTCTTGATTCCACTGGATTCTACATATTTTTGTGAATCTACACACCAAATTTCACATGAAAAATAAATCGGAAAAGATCCCAAACAATTTATTTGGTTTCAGCAACAAATAGAAATTGGTTTAGAATAAGAAATGGAGATAGCCAATGTCAGAGAAATGGAGGGGAAATGGACCTGAATTTGAACTTCCCTCCTATAGAAAATTGCTTGGGTACTCTTGTTTTATGTACACCGTACACAGAGGGTTGAGGAACCTCAATTGGTACATGGTGAACCAAGAGCGCACAAAAACGGAGAAGAGGCGCTGTTCCTATGTGCCTCACTTAATCCGACTAGCGGGGCCCACAATGGAGTGATCTCTTTGCAAACAAAGGCCGAATGGAAGAGGTGCATCAGAGATTGAATGGAAAAGGAAATCTGGGGACCACTTGTAAATGACTGTTTCATCATGCACCCTGAGCAACCAAATTCGGATTCAACAAGAATCCTTCTTCCCCAACAGAAAGAAGGAAGAACGGGGAAGAGAAATGCGTAACTCCTGTAACCGCCTCTAACGAAATCACTTCGAGCCTCTCTTGAAGTGGGCCCCAGCGTAAGGCGATGTGAACCCTTCAATCAAATCTCAATCTATGGAAAAGAAATCAACGATAGAGATCAATCGAGACCCTAACAAACCCCAACTGCCATGGTCAACCCACCTATTCTCCTTCGTTGACCGCCCCAAAACAAACACACATTGATAGCCTCTCAGCCCTTAGATCAGGAGTCGATCCGTGTGCTCTGGAACGGATGGTTGAGATCGAACAAAAACTGAAGACATTTGAAGACAGAAGCCAGCCCCATTGCCTATAAATAGGCTGTTGCAAGAAAGAAAAGGGACCTTTTTCACACGCCTTTCCTTCTTCCATTTTCCCTCTCACACATAGAGGCTCGGTCCACTGCTTCTTCTTCTCCACAGATCAAAAGCTGAGGATTAGAACACACACAATAGGTTAGCATAGAAGCATTTCATCGAATAGTTAGTAGGCTTAGCGATAGATTGAAATTAGGAGAAGAGAAGAGCTCAAGCTTGTAATTGACGAAAGGTCAGGTATGAAATCAATGTTCTTTTGATGTTGAAACAGCGAATTTGAGGATTCTTCAATTGAAATGGCTGTATTTGATTTGAAATCGTGGCTTTCTTGATTCTTTTATTGCGTGCATTTGAAAATTCTGAGCTTGCATCTTGGATTTGATCTCTGCCTCCTTCTTTCTTAATTCCTTGATAAGATCCGATTGCGCACAGCGCATGAGAATCTGAATCAAGTGTTGTATATCCATAGTCGATCTCTAATAACACATGTACAATAAAGAATAGATAGCATGGTTGTAAATTGCTCAATTGTGTCCTCGAAGCTGTCCAGAAACCCTTATTAGATAAATTGCCGGGATCATGTTTTGTTAGATGTGCATGTTCCTTTCTTCTTGATAAACAAATCTGAATCTTGAATTTGATGTCTAAAGTTTGTATTTTTACTTTCCCCTGATTTGAGATTGAAATTGAGTTTCAATTGCGCCCAGCGCATGAGAGATCTCAATTAAATCACTAGAATCGGTAACAATTAGGATTAACTAATGCCTCATTTGCAATCAGACTGCGCACAGCGCACGAAGAATGCATTTGAGATGAACTTGTCTAAGAATGTTCCTTAGCACTGGCTTTGGAGCTCTTAGGCAGGTAGTGTTGCTTCGATTGAGCACATGATGAGTATTATCAGTCATGCTCGTGATGTGCTTGGTCAAGTATGCACTAAATTACTTTATACTCTCTCCAAATTAGAATGTAAGGTGTATATGGGTGAAAATAGCAAAGTAAAGGACCTGCTTGTAAGTATAGGACCTGGACCCATGGAAATGATAAATGATTCAGTGAATAGGACTATAAGGATGTCCCTTTGCAATATCTAAATCAAGAACAAATTAGGTGGGTCTTATGTAGTAATTCCATGCTTTCCCTGATTGAACAGAATAATGGCATAATTATCAAAAAAGTGAGGGATTGAAGTAAAGTTTCTGACTATTGTTGACTCATAATGGATTCTCTTATTTTCTGTACTTTTCAGAACTAAGGTTTTTGGCCTTACTTTGTATTGTCTTTGCAAAAGAAAAATGGTTATTACCTCTGTATACAAGTCATGCAATTCTAAAAAAGACTAGGGACCATAATGAAAATATTGATAACAGGTGACACATGTGAATGACCTTGGTTCCTAGTGTTGACCTGATATTTAACGTTGCTCGTGAATAAAGTTTTGCAATAAAATATAATGTATGGACATATCATTGAAAATGAACAGGTCTCTGATGAGGCAATAGAATTGTAGTCTTCTCTCTATAACCAGTTTGTTCTATCCTCGAACTTTGTTTTTTTCTTCATGATTGTCATTCTGTGAAAGCATGGTCTGTGACCAAATCGTTATTGGTTTTGATGAAATCTTATGAATTAGGAAGAAACAACCATTTTACTTGGGTAGTACTTGACTTCAGAGACCGTATGAATAATGTGTATTAGGAAGAAAAGCAATTTCATTTAGGTAACATGGTAAGCCTTGTCAAATTTGTGAAGTCATCCGTCTATGATTCCATGAACCAGGCCACATGTAATGCAAAAGTGAAATAATGGTATTATAGTATCGACATAAATTAAATTGAGCCCTACGTACCCCTAGAAGTAATATAAGTTCGATTAAATAACTCTTCAAGTCTGGTACCAAACTATCTCTTTCACTGTACCACATTCGATACCAAATTCCTGTACCATTGAACCAGCACGTTGCTCCCCTACCAAATTGTACCAACGCAACATAAACGAACACCACTCTCGTACTCCATGCTCTGTCATGACTCCAGGGAAGCTAGCCCCGTTGAGTTGGGCTTCGGTGATCGCCGGAAAACGAGAATGTAAAAAGGCAGGGGCCTAATCGAATAAACGTGTGTTACTATTGAACGAAAGCCTATTGAACGAAAACGACACGACGCAGATGGAGTTCACCGCTATGATCCTCTCTCTCTCACGATCCTGAAGACCTTCTCCATGCCGAGCGAGACGGCCAGAAGAGTAAGCGGACCTGTACCCGTTATCTATCGAAACCGTTAGCAAGTAACGAAACCCGTCTCTTCTGTTTAGACGAAGCGCGCTGAAACCCTGTTGATCCTCTATGACAAATGCAACATCAATGACCCACGCGTACGACTCCTGACAACTGACGGAGTGTAAAATGATGTAAGAATGAAGAAGCTTCAGCAAAGCCCAGAAAAGGAAGATCGAGCCCAATAAGCAGTTAATATGAAGTCTTTCTTGCCACTTCACCTGGCCTAGTCAGCATCCACATCAGCCCTTTTGATGACGTGGCCCAATAGGAAAAAGACAAATAAGCAGAAACTCATAAAGTCAATAAAGATAGAAGGAAACTCATAAAAATACAAACGACATATCCATAAAATTCTAAAAACCTAAATAAACCGATTTCACTGATACTTTGATATGAAAAGATGTCAAAGTAGCGGCCTTTTTGTATTTTTGAAGTATTTTCGCTTTAAAAATGAATTTTAGAAAATGCAATAAACCCCTTTTATAAAATGCTAGGTATTTTCAAAACTAAAATTTCAAATATACTATTTTCAAAAGTTAAATGTAATATACTCAAGTATAAAAAATATTTTCAAAAGTCTAAAAGCTTTCAAGTATCTAGTATACTCGATTATGGATATTTTCAAAAGACTAAATAATTTCGAAAATGATATTTTCCAAAGTCAAATATCTTCCAAGTTTAAGTATTTTGAAATAGAAAAGCATTTTCAAAAGTCAAAAGTGCAAAAGGCTAAAGTGAATAAAATCACCAATATCCCAAGTGAAATCTCAGGAATTAAAAGTCCAAACACGAAACCCAAAGTCCAAGCCGAAACCTCTCCGTTTGAGGAAAAGTCCCTCACTAAGGTTGAGATCGACCTTAGATGACTCAGAAATCGAATTCTTACGGGCCCCCTCGTCCAAAGAATTCTATTTTTGTTCTCATAAGAAGACCGACGAAGGAGGTCCCGAGAACCGACTCTTATTAAGAAGACCGATGAAGATGGTCCCTAGGGTCGTTAAAGAACCAACTCTTATTAAGAAGACCGATGAAGATGGTCCCTAGGGTTGTAAAAGAACCAACTTTAGCTCAAAGGCGCCACATGCCCCTAAGGTTGTAAAATTCCTCTTTTGTTCTCACAAGAAGACCGACTAAGATGGTCCCGAGAACCGACTCTTATTAAGAAGACCGATGAAGATGGTCCCTAGGGTCGTTAAAGAACCAACTCTTATTAAGAAGACCGATGAAG
Organism: Rhynchospora pubera; assembly: GCA_028095005.1. Taxonomy (NCBI): domain Eukaryota; kingdom Viridiplantae; phylum Streptophyta; class Magnoliopsida; order Poales; family Cyperaceae; genus Rhynchospora; species Rhynchospora pubera. Next base: position 13,284,448 of record CM051461.1, on the reverse strand, counting down.
ATGGTCCCTAGGGTTGTAAAAGAACCAACTTTAGCTCAAAGGCGCCACATGCCCCTAAGGTTGTAAAATTCCTCTTTCGTTCTCACAAGAAGACCGACTAAGATGGTCCCGAGAACCGACTCTTATTAAGAAGACCGATGAAGATGGTCCCTAGGGTCGTTAAAGAACCAACTCTTATTAAGAAGACCGATGAAGATGGTCCCTAGGGTTGTAAAAGAACCAACTTTTGTCGTGGCCGCCCAAGAGGCCCCAAAGGTTGCAAAACTCTTTTCACTCTCACAAGAAGGCCAGTCATAGCCCCGAGAGTTTATCAGAAATAACCTCAAGTGAAGCCTTCCCTTTTGTCAACTAAAAACCTCTTCTAAACCAAAAATCTATTTCTCCGTTAGTCCAGTTAGAAACCTTTTGTCGATCCTTAATTGGGTCCCGTCTAATAGATTTGGTACCATCAATTAAGTCCTCCTTAATAGCACTCCATAAGCCTCTTTTCTTAGCCCATTACGTCAACACCCTTTACGTCCCTTAATCAGAGGTTCTCGTAGGCAACTACGGGGTAATTAACAGTAGGGGCTTGCGCCTACTGGAAAGAAAGGACCCGCTAAATCAAGAAACTTCTTTAAGTAGCGACTCTGTACAGGGTTCTCTTGTGTTGAGAGATACCCGCCATAGAGATCGAAACCTTAAGGGAGGTGAATCTAAGGCTATGTTCCCATTGTTCTTCGAGAGATTCCTTCGAGGAGAATAATGACGAAAAAGCCGCGACAGATTCTCTGGCACGCCCGGTGGGACCTCTTTCTCCTCTCATCTTTAGGATTCGAAGGGCGACGTAAGGGCTAAGGAAATTTTAATGAACACTCCTAACGGTAACATTTGAGTTGGTTTATTGCAGGTTGAAATGGCATTCGCACCCATCCACGCTTTCAAGCCGACAGGAGTTCTCCAGATCGGAGGAGTGCCGATCTGCTACAATGACGAGTTCACAATCGGAGGCATGCCGTTTGGACATTCCTACGTGCCCGTCGTTCAAGTCCGTGATGGTACTTTCCAACTGGCAAAGGTTGTGATGGAGGAACCGCTTGAGGACGTGATGGAAGTCTCCAACACCGTGGAGGATCCCATGGAGATTGATGTCACCAAAGAAGAAGAATGGTCCATTATTCCTCACAAGCGGGCTCACTCGAGCTCAACCCCTTTTCCTCAAAGACGCCAATCCAACCGTCGCTCTTCCCCCAAGAAGATGGTTGTGAAGAAGGTGTATGCGCCAATTTCCCAAAGTGCAAGAACAATGAGGAAGGTTCAACGGGCCTATAAGAATGAATTGGAGACAAGGCCCAACTTGCCAGTTAGTAACCCGTTCTCCACCCTCCGTTTGGTGCGAAAGAACTCGCCCGTGGCCATACTCAAGACCATGGAAGAGTTCCCTCAAGAATACCAAGCACAATTTAGGGGAAGAAGTCCACAAAACCGACAATCGGTGAAAGAAAGATTGGTATTCCCGCGAGTATCAGCCCGCAATCGACTGGGGCCCAAAGGTCAAAAGACGGGATCTTCCTCCGTGCACCAAAGACTGGGGCAAAGGATCAAGCCGGTCAAAGAGAGATTGAGACCCAAGAAGATGTGGGTGCCCAAAGAGAAAGCTCAACCAATGGAGGTAGATCAAGAGCCAAGAAATAAAAGGAGACATGTGGCACGCGAGGATGGTCAACTTGTGGTCCACGCTCGAGTTCATATGGTGGAGATAAGCGAAGAGAATGAAATGCACGCTTTTGTGAATATGGCTAGTGATGGAGAAATCCCATTCACTAAGAAAAATAGCAAAGATAAGCAAGATCGCGCCTCTTCAAGCCATCTTCTAAATGGAGAAGGTCCGACAGAAGATGAAGAAAGAGATGTGAATGGTGAAGATCGTTGGAACGAGGGCGAAAGGCCGAAGTTGATGAGTATCATAGAAAGAAATGAAAGGAAGATGGCGGCTATGATGGATGAAAGAGAAAAAGAAAGAAAGATGTTCAAGAAGATGTACAAGCTTCTAGAGAGGAAGAAGCTACTTGAAGATCTTGAAAAGGAAGGTTCTTCTAGCGAAGAAGAAGATGAGTACAAGGGAAAAGTTCTCAAAGAGAGAAGAAGCAAGAGTAGATATGAGTACTCTGATGAAGAAGAGGAAAAGCCTAAAAGAAGACTCTCTAAAGAAAGAAGGAATAAGCACAAGTATGAATCATCGGAAGAAGAGGAAGAGAAGGGATATCGAAAGTATCCCAAAGGAAGAAGAAATAAAGTGAGATACGAATCTAGTGAAGAAGAAGTGCCCGAGCATAGGCACCGGACTGGGGCAAGAAGGCCCGATTCAACTAAGCAAGTCATTCAAGAGATGATTAATCTACAATTGCAAGCCGCGGGAGCGGGCCGATTTGCGAACTTGCGCAAGAGATGTGGAAGGCCGTACCCTAAGGAGTACGAGCACATTCCTTATCCCCTTGGTTATCAAGTGCCGAAGTTCAACTTATTCGATGGAACCGGTAAAGAAAGCATCACGCCCGATCAACATCTGATCCAGTTCCGCAATGCATGTGGAAACACCGCGCATGATGAAGCTATCTTGCTCAAGCAATTCTCTCAGAGCCTCACTGGGGCAGCATTTGAGTGGTATTCATCTCTCGAGAATGATTCCGTGGACACATGGGAGGAGATGGAGGATTTGTTCAGAGCCAAGTTCGCCATGGTCAACCAAAGGCTCCTCGTAGCCGATGTCGCGTGCGAAAAGCCGAAACCGGGTGAAGCGCCACTTGACTATATCAATCGATGGAGAAACATGCACATAAGGTGTTCTCATCAGATGCCCGAGAGGGAAGCGCTGGAGTTTTTGATAAGGAATCTTGATGACTGGATAAAGCGGCCTCTCTCGGGTAGCGATATCTATACCTACGAAGACTTGGTATCGCGTGTTGCAAGGATAGTGCACATTGGCCCTCCTAAGGAGACTCCAAGCTTTAGAGGCGAACCGAGAAGCAAAGCACAAGGGCCAATCAAGATAGCGGGTGCTAATGAAGCATCAATGAGTCAAGGTAGCGGTCAAAGAAATTTCCGCAACAATGGTAACAGTAATAACAATAGCAATGGCAACGGAAATGGTCGCGCCACTACACTCAATGAACGATTGAGTAGGCCATATTCATTCAAGAAGAGGGGGTAGGAATTATGTTGCAAAATTTGGAGAGATGGATGAAACGACACCTCGTCATGGCTGACATTCATACATATGAGAGGCTTGCCAAGAAAGTACATGAATTAGAAAAAATAGGACCTCCACGAGAAGTTCACTTTTCAAGAGGCCAATGGAAGAAAGATAAGGGTAGCCATAGTACCAACCCAAAACCCCTTCTGTCATTAGCGAAGTTAACTAGTAAACCATATTCCTTTAAGAAGAAGATAGTTCGAGGGATATTCGATGATATGGTGAAAAAGGATTTGCTCGAATTGCCACGATGCAAGCGTGAAAGCGAAAGGGAGAGGACAGACGATCCTAAATTTTGTCCCTATCATAGGATTATAGGACATAAAATCGAGGATTGTTGGGTGTTCAAAGACTGGATTGAAAAGCAATATCAAGCAGGTGTGCTGCCTCTTTCCCCGCGTGATCTACAGGAGCCGGCACCTCATGTGTAAAGAGGCACTGCGATCACAAACCACCTCGAAGACTCGTCCCATGAGATCTATCATTCAAACCCAAAATCCAATTTACCAAAAAACAATCAAAACCTACATTTTATCTACAATAAGGCCTAGTCCACTAAAACCCAAAACTCCATAAAAGTCCATGACAACAAAAACCTATTAAGGTCCCAAAACCACAAAAATCATGTACATAACCCAATAAAACCTTAGAATAAAACCCCAACGAAAAACGTTAGGATCCAATAAACCCAAAATCCAAAACCTTAACTTAACCTTTTAACCCAAAACCCGAAGAACAAGGTATTATGTCATGTCGGGCTAATGCTTGTAAGGGTGTTTCGTTCTTTTGAACATCATGGAACATTCCTTTGCAAGGCCCAAAATAAACAAGGCAATTGTAGATAAATAAAGTTCAATAAAAGTCCTCAACCTTTAGAACATGTTAGATAAGAATTTGTCCCGCCGGGCCTAAGTGTAAAGGAGTGTCCTTGTCCTTTTGGACGTTCATAGGGCATTTCCAATACAAAGGCCTACATTATTCTTACAATAAATCACACAAGAGTCCCTTTTGCAACCGATGACGGATTCTTATGATTCTCGAGGGTGCAACGTTATGCTACTAATATTGTTCGCATTGTGGAGATAGTTATAAGAAAGAAGGATCACACTGTGGCAGAGACAAGCAATCAACCATGTTGAAGCGCAAGACGATGGACGACCACACTGGGGCAGCCGTAAAGCACACTAATCAAGTAGAGAAGAAGAGTAAAGAGAATACAATGCCATGGAAAGAAGAAGATAGAATCTCATTCATTAAAAGAAGATACACCACTACAACCATTACAGGAGGAAGCCTCATACAAGAGAATCCTAAACAACCGCCGATGGCGACTAAAGGGATGCAGAATAGAAGACATAAAGATGCCATATAGCTGACACTGGGGCAAGGCAAGTTGAGATGGCCGCTTACTCTGGGGTAGCCACAACTTCATCAACAACCGCAGCTCCACCACCGGCCAAGTTGTTAAGGGTGGCAGAGATAGCTTGAATCATTCCTTCCAAAGTATTCAAGCGGGCATTCAATTCTCCGAAGCGCTGATCAATTAAACCCCGAATCGAGACGGGGGCAGGGTCATCAAGGGCCATCATGGCTGAGTTATCATCCGGCGGAGAATCAATACCCATAGGACCATACTGATTGGGGGCCGCATTGGGAAGCAAGATATAGTCATTCACTGGTTGATTGGGGTCGGGAACCAACATGTCCATTGAAGATTCAACCCACCCGATGAGTGGCAATGAAAGGAGAAGGTTGAAAGGATGTGCCACGTCGGCATCAGAAATACGATTGCCCCATAGCATGTCAGGCACACGGATACGAGCTCTAAGCATAAGAGCTTCAATCAGATGACCATAAGGAAGTGACTCCCGATCGGAGATGGCCACTTGGTGCATGTGAAAGAGAATCAGGTGGGCCAGGTTGATAGGCCATTGCTTTTGGATCAGGTTGCGGAGATAGAAGAGACTTCCTGGTTTGGCGAGATGAGTCATTACTCCTTGGGGAAAGATAATGTCATTAATCACCAAGAAGAGAAACCTGAAAATCATGAAAGAATAAGAAAGGAGAAAAGAAGCAATTAAAGTGGAGCGAAAGAAGAAAGAGAAAGAATACCTATGAAGAGCGGGCAAATGAAAAGTAGATACACCCTCCACATCAGGAGCCGCCGCCCTAAACCATTGGCGACATTCCTGATAACTGCCAAAACCTTGAGGCCATCTCTGATAGGCATAAATGGTGGAACCATTGGCGGTGTTAGCAGCTTGCAAGTAATTGGCCAAATCCCCAGTGGTGATATGAAAGAAACAGCCAAACAGATAGGAAGAAGCCGAAGGAGTTCCAAAGTGGTTGAAAGAGATCCTAAGATTGGCATAGAAGAGACGGGTGATTCTAGGATGGTATGGCTGATCGCAATCGGCTAAGCCGGCCAAACTCCACGAATCCAACCAACCCCTAATAAGATTCACTTGCTCTACTGGAATCCTCCTCATAGGGCGAAAGAAGTAACAATCAGCCACGGGTCTCTCTTCATTACCCATGTCGTTGTAATAAGAAAGGAAGGCAGTTTCGTCGCGGAAAAGATAACGGTTATCGGGAGTAAGAGACCAGTCTGGAAAAGTGGAATCCAGGCGCAAGATGGAAGAACCAGAAGCTTCCCTGGTACGTTTGGATGAAGGAGTAGAAGACATGGTGATAAAATTGGAGAAGTATAGAGAAAGATGAAAGGCTACGGTGAATTTGTGTGAAGAAAAGGAAAAGCAAAGGCGCGCTTATATAGACATGACAAGAGAAATGTTGCAATTGGAGTTAATGGCGAACGTGTGAACATGTGAAGAAAGTTAAGGCCGTAGTGGCAAGAAGTGAAATAAACTGTTCAAACTGATTCTTTAAAGAAATGGTATGAAGTCAAGAAGGCGTAGAAGAAGTAGAAGCGTTCAAGGCCGATGTCGGAAGAAAGTAACCAAAATCGGGTCAAGGTCCATGTAGGTTCAAGCCCAAGGAAAGACAGGAGCGGGCCAAATACCCTAACCTAAATTGTGGAGTGGATCTATGTGCGTTCGAGATTCCAAAAGAAGAAAGAAAGAAGAAAAGTGAGCATGGGCCAAATTCCCATGTTGTATGAAAGAAGAAACGGCGGTAAGAGTAAGATTATTCGAACCCCGCAAGTTAAGCAAGAAGAAAGCCTTGAGCGCTGAAGCCCAATCAGGCGCAAGAATGACGAAATACCCGTCATATCCTAAAAGAAGAAGAAGAAAGAAAGCCTTGAGCTCAAAAGCTCAATCAGGTTGCTATGAAGAGAAAAAGAGAAAAAGAGTAAGATAAGAGCAAGACTACTTGTTGCTTTGCAAGCAAGTATGTGGAGAAGCCCCGAGCGCAAGGACTCAGTCAGACACACGATCAATCAAACATCACAAGGCAAAGAAGCACAATACTTCAACAAAAGATCCAGGTTTACCAATAGCCAAGCATCCAAGCATCATATAGAGCAAGACAATCCGTGCCTCAACATGCACAAGCCGCGATTCCAACACGACAAGTCGTGCCTCGACATGCATAACCGCGATTCCAACGCGACCGGCCGCGATTACAATGCGACAATCTGTATTACATCATGCATCATCATGGTTCCAACGTAGAAAGTAATCAAAGTGCACAAAAGAACTCTCAATGTTCTAGTCCTTAAACATTGACACTAAATGTCAAAAGGACACAAAAGAACTCTCAATGTTCTAGTCCTTAAATGTTGACTCTAAATGTCAAAAGAACTCTCAATGTTCTAGTCCTTAAATATAGACTCCAAATGTCAAAAGGACACAAAAGAGCTCTCAATGTCCTAGTCCTTAAATATAGACTCTAAATGTCAAAAGGACACGAAAGAACTCTCAATGTTCTAGTCCTTAAATATCGACCCCAAGTGTCAAAAGGACACAAAACAACTCTCGATGTTCTAGTTCTTAAATATCGACCCAAAATGTCGAAATCCTAGGACCCAAGATGGAGCTTCCTACCTTCACCATGTTAAGGTCGTCGAAGGTATCAAATACTGCCAACGCCCATCAATGAAGGAAGAAGTTGATTCAACCATGCCGAAGCAACCAAGTTCAACCATCCGAGCATCCATACCACACCAACAAGTATCAAAATCCATCAAGATCAAAAGGAGAAACAAGGAAAAAACAAACCTGCTAAGCTGCAGTAGCGCCATGAACCGCAGCCTGATCCTGTGCCACGATGCTCCTCTCATGAGCCTCTGCCAAATCAAGAAATACAAGACCTTATAGTCCCACCGACAACTAAAAGACATAAGACCCCGAGTAGCCTACGAAAAGAGAGGAAGATACAAGACTATAAAAGAGACTCACAGTGAGACAACCAATCACGACCAAGGGAAGTGGGTCAAACCATGAAGCAATGAAAATCTACTAAAGCAAATGAGCATATGAAAATGAAGGAAGTGGGCTCGAAGTGAAGGCAAGTGTAGCTCAACCCAACCAAACCCAAGTTCAAGCGAAAACTCGACAAAACCACCATGCAACCAGTTTGACTGCATCCAAGGGGTCAAGAAGGGGCCACCAGAGTACGCTGTTCTGCCCAAGATCCTCACAACTTACTCTGGTGGGGGGCATTTGTTTGACCCTAAAATTTCGCGATTGGCGACATAGACCGATTTACGAGAAGTTTGAGAAAATCATGAAAAATAGCAAGTGGATCCCAAAAATTATGGAAAAATACCGACAATTTTAAGAGATGATGAAGAAAATTATGGTTCTTTCAGAATGGTCAAAGGAGCTGCAAAATTTCTATTTTATGCAAAGAGGCCCACGATTTTGGAGAAATTAAATAAAATAGAAGGAGGGGTATTTTTGGAAATTTCTTGATTCCACTGGATTCTACATATTTTTGTGAATCTACACACCAAATTTCACATGAAAAATAAATCGGAAAAGATCCCAAACAATTTATTTGGTTTCAGCAACAAATAGAAATTGGTTTAGAATAAGAAATGGAGATAGCCAATGTCAGAGAAATGGAGGGGAAATGGACCTGAATTTGAACTTCCCTCCTATAGAAAATTGCTTGGGTACTCTTGTTTTATGTACACCGTACACAGAGGGTTGAGGAACCTCAATTGGTACATGGTGAACCAAGAGCGCACAAAAACGGAGAAGAGGCGCTGTTCCTATGTGCCTCACTTAATCCGACTAGCGGGGCCCACAATGGAGTGATCTCTTTGCAAACAAAGGCCGAATGGAAGAGGTGCATCAGAGATTGAATGGAAAAGGAAATCTGGGGACCACTTGTAAATGACTGTTTCATCATGCACCCTGAGCAACCAAATTCGGATTCAACAAGAATCCTTCTTCCCCAACAGAAAGAAGGAAGAACGGGGAAGAGAAATGCGTAACTCCTATAACCGCCTCTAACGAAATCACTTCGAGCCTCTCTTGAAGTGGGCCCCAGCGTAAGGCGATGTGAACCCTTCAATCAAATCTCAATCTTTGGAAAAGAAATCAACGATAGAGATCAATCGAGACCCTAACAAACCCCAACTGCCATGGTCAACCCACCTATTCTCCTTCGTTGACCGCCCCAAAACAAACACACATTGATAGCCTCTCAGCCCTTAGATCAGGAGTCGATCCGTGTGCTCTGGAACGGATGGTTGAGATCGAACAAAAACTGAAGACATTTGAAGACAGAAGCCAGCCCCATTGCCTATAAATAGGCTGTTGCAAGAAAGAAAAGGGACCTTTTTCACACGCCTTTCCTTCTTCCATTTTCCCTCTCACACATAGAGGCTCGGTCCACTGCTTCTTCTTCTCCACAGATCAAAAGCTGAGGATTAGAACACACACAATAGGTTAGCATAGAAGCATTTCATCGAATAGTTAGTAGGCTTAGCGATAGATTGAAATTAGGAGAAGAGAAGAGCTCAAGCTTGTAATTGACGAAAGGTCAGGTATGAAATCAATGTTCTTTTGATGTTGAAACAGCGAATTTGAGGATTCTTCAATTGAAATGGCTGTATTTGATTTGAAATCGTGGCTTTCTTGATTCTTTTATTGCGTGCATTTGAAAATTCTGAGCTTGCATCTTGGATTTGATCTCTGCCTCCTTCTTTCTTAATTCCTTGATAAGATCCGATTGCGCACAGCGCATGAGAATCTGAATCAAGTGTTGTATATCCATAGTCGATCTCTAATAACACATGTACAATAAAGAATAGATAGCATGGTTGTAAATTGCTCAATTGTGTCCTCGAAGCTGTCCAGAAACCCTTATTAGATAAATTGCCGGGATCATGTTTTGTTAGATGTGCATGTTCCTTTCTTCTTGATAAACAAATCTGAATCTTGAATTTGATGTCTAAAGTTTGTATTTTTACTTTCCCCTGATTTGAGATTGAAATTGAGTTTCAATTGCGCCCAGCGCATGAGAGATCTCAATTAAATCACTAGAATCGGTAACAATTAGGATTAACTAATGCCTCATTTGCAATCAGACTGCGCACAGCGCACGAAGAATGCATTTGAGATGAACTTGTCTAAGAATGTTCCTTAGCACTGGCTTTGGAGCTCTTAGGCAGGTAGTGTTGCTTCGATTGAGCACATGATGAGTATTATCAGTCATGCTCGTGATGTGCTTGGTCAAGTATGCACTAAATTACTTTATACTCTCTCCAAATTAGAATGTAAGGTGTATATGGGTGAAAATAGCAAAGTAAAGGACCTGCTTGTAAGTATAGGACCTGGACCCATGGAAATGATAAATGATTCAGTGAATAGGACTATAAGGATGTCCCTTTGCAATATCTAAATCAAGAACAAATTAGGTGGGTCTTATGTAGTAATTCCATGCTTTCCCTGATTGAACAGAATAATGGCATAATTATCAAAAAAGTGAGGGATTGAAGTAAAGTTTCTGACTATTGTTGACTCATAATGGATTCTCTTATTTTCTGTACTTTTCAGAACTAAGGTTTTTGGCCTTACTTTGTATTGTCTTTGCAAAAGAAAAATGGTTATTACCTCTGTATACAAGTCATGCAATTCTAAAAAAGACTAGGGACCATAATGAAAATATTGATAACAGGTGACACATGTGAATGACCTTGGTTCCTAGTGTTGACCTGATATTTAACGTTGCTCGTGAATAAAGTTTTGCAATAAAATATAATGTATGGACATATCATTGAAAATGAACAGGTCTCTGATGAGGCAATAGAATTGTAGTCTTCTCTCTATAACCAGTTTGTTCTATCCTCGAACTTTGTTTTTTTCTTCATGATTGTCATTCTGTGAAAGCATGGTCTGTGACCAAATCGTTATTGGTTTTGATGAAATCTTATGAATTAGGAAGAAACAACCATTTTACTTGGGTAGTACTTGACTTCAGAGACCGTATGAATAATGTGTATTAGGAAGAAAAGCAATTTCATTTAGGTAACATGGTAAGCCTTGTCAAATTTGTGAAGTCATCCGTCTATGATTCCATGAACCAGGCCACATGTAATGCAAAAGTGAAATAATGGTATTATAGTATCGACATAAATTAAATTGAGCCCTACGTACCCCTAGAAGTAATATAAGTTCGATTAAATAACTCTTCAAGTCTGGTACCAAACTATCTCTTTCACTGTACCACATTCGATACCAAATTCCTGTACCATTGAACCAGCACGTTGCTCCCCTACCAAATTGTACCAACGCAACATAAACGAACACCACTCTCGTACTCCATGCTCTGTCATGACTCCAGGGAAGCTAGCCCCGTTGAGTTGGGCTTCGGTGATCGCCGGAAAACGAGAATGTAAAAAGGCAGGGGCCTAATCGAATAAACGTGTGTTACTATTGAACGAAAGCCTATTGAACGAAAACGACACGACGCAGATGGAGTTCACCGCTATGATCCTCTCTCTCTCACGATCCTGAAGACCTTCTCCATGCCGAGCGAGACGGCCAGAAGAGTAAGCGGACCTGTACCCGTTATCTATCGAAACCGTTAGCAAGTAACGAAACCCGTCTCTTCTGTTTAGACGAAGCGCGCTGAAACCCTGTTGATCCTCTATGACAAATGCAACATCAATGACCCACGCGTACGACTCCTGACAACTGACGGAGTGTAAAATGATGTAAGAATGAAGAAGCTTCAGCAAAGCCCAGAAAAGGAAGATCGAGCCCAATAAGCAGTTAATATGAAGTCTTTCTTGCCACTTCACCTGGCCTAGTCAGCATCCACATCAGCCCTTTTGATGACGTGGCCCAATAGGAAAAAGACAAATAAGCAGAAACTCATAAAGTCAATAAAGATAGAAGGAAACTCATAAAAATACAAACGACATATCCATAAAATTCTAAAAACCTAAATAAACCGATTTCACTGATACTTTGATATGAAAAGATGTCAAAGTAGCGGCCTTTTTGTATTTTTGAAGTATTTTCGCTTTAAAAATGAATTTTAGAAAATGCAATAAACCCCTTTTATAAAATGCTAGGTATTTTCAAAACTAAAATTTCAAATATACTATTTTCAAAAGTTAAATGTAATATACTCAAGTATAAAAAATATTTTCAAAAGTCTAAAAGCTTTCAAGTATCTAGTATACTCGATTATGGATATTTTCAAAAGACTAAATAATTTCGAAAATGATATTTTCCAAAGTCAAATATCTTCCAAGTTTAAGTATTTTGAAATAGAAAAGCATTTTCAAAAGTCAAAAGTGCAAAAGGCTAAAGTGAATAAAATCACCAATATCCCAAGTGAAATCTCAGGAATTAAAAGTCCAAACACGAAACCCAAAGTCCAAGCCGAAACCTCTCCGTTTGAGGAAAAGTCCCTCACTAAGGTTGAGATCGACCTTAGATGACTCAGAAATCGAATTCTTACGGGCCCCCTCGTCCAAAGAATTCTATTTTTGTTCTCATAAGAAGACCGACGAAGGAGGTCCCGAGAACCGACTCTTATTAAGAAGACCGATGAAGATGGTCCCTAGGGTCGTTAAAGAACCAACTCTTATTAAGAAGACCGATGAAGATGGTCCCTAGGGTTGTAAAAGAACCAACTTTAGCTCAAAGGCGCCACATGCCCCTAAGGTTGTAAAATTCCTCTTTTGTTCTCACAAGAAGACCGACTAAGATGGTCCCGAGAACCGACTCTTATTAAGAAGACCGATGAAGATGGTCCCTAGGGTCGTTAAAGAACCAACTCTTATTAAGAAGACCGATGAAGATGGTCCCTAGGGTTGTAAAAGAACCAACTTTAGCTCAAAGGCGCCACATGCCCCTAAGGTTGTAAAATTCCTCTTTCGTTCTCACAAGAAGACCGACTAAGATGGTCCCGAGAACCGACTCTTATTAAGAAGACCGATGAAGATGGTCCCTAGGGTCGTTAAAGAACCAACTCTTATTAAGAAGACCGATGAAGATGGTCCCTAGGGTTGTAAAAGAACCAACTTTTGTCGTGGCCGCCCAAGAGGCCCCAAAGGTTGCAAAACTCTTTTCACTCTCACAAGAAGGCCAGTCATAGCCCCGAGAGTTTATCAGAAATAACCTCAAGTGAAGCCTTCCCTTTTGTCAACTAAAAACCTCTTCTAAACCAAAAATCTATTTCTCCGTTAGTCCAGTTAGAAACCTTTTGTCGATCCTTAATTGGGTCCCGTCTAATAGATTTGGTACCATCAATTAAGTCCTCCTTAATAGCACTCCATAAGCCTCTTTTCTTAGCCCATTACGTCAACACCCTTTACGTCCCTTAATCAGAGGTTCTCGTAGGCAACTACGGGGTAATTAACAGTAGGGGCTTGCGCCTACTGGAAAGAAAGGACCCGCTAAATCAAGAAACTTCTTTAAGTAGCGACTCTGTACAGGGTTCTCTTGTGTTGAGAGATACCCGCCATAGAGATCGAAACCTTAAGGGAGGTGAATCTAAGGCTATGTTCCCATTGTTCTTCGAGAGATTCCTTCGAGGAGAATAATGACGAAAAAGCCGCGACAATATGTTGAAATTAAAATAGATATTTATCTACGTTGTTAGGTCTTTGGCTTAATCGTCTACGAAAGTACAAACGACAACTTCGATATGACCTTGTTTAATGCATGATTCACCTAACCCCAACCCCCGTTATTTTTCTTTGTTTCTCTCTTTCGGTTTCTGAGTGCGGAGGAAAATTAGAAGGATATATTACACTAAAATCCGAAAATTAAGATTAAAACAAAGAAGAAGATGAATACCGATCGAGGAAGCGATGGTATTTTTGCCATGTTAGATCTAGCATGTAAACAGGTATTTTTGTCATTCGATCAATTTGATCTATGGCTGGATATCAATCGTCAGACGAAGCAATAATATATTTTGGTTTTTCGTCTAATAAATAAACAAGTTGAATAACATATATATCTATTTGTATCGCTAGTAGATTAAGCAATATATTTCTATTACGTAACATTATTTTGTTTATTTATTATGTGAGGACATCTTAGGCTAGTATATATATAATATGAGGATTGCTAAAATGCTATGCATAGCACGGATGACCTTCATGTTACGGATTCGTTCTTGAATTTCATGCTTCAAACAACCGATCCGAACCGTTCATTATCTTCTACATATTGAAATCTCATTAGAAACCAAATTTTACATTTTTTTTTACTATTTTTCTCAGATTTTTTAAATACTTAATCTAATAAATTCTGGACCCTTCAATAATAGTGATTTTCAAAAATTTGAGAAAAATAGTAAAAAAATTCAAAAAAATGTAAAATTTAGTTTCTAATAAGATTTCAATATGTACAAGATAATGAACTGTTTGGATCGGTTATTTGAAGCATGAAATGCAAGAACGAATCCGTAGCATGAAGGTCATCCGTACTATGCATAGCATTTTAACAATCCTCTATATAATATATGTACAAACAAGGTGATTATTGCAGGCTTAATTAACAAATCGGCCCGATGAGTTAGTTTAGCCAAGTCGATATCAAAATGAAAATCAATCGAATTCAAGATGACTCGAACATGAATCCATCTCGAATTAATTTCGTATAGGCTTCATTATAATGATTTTCATACTTAGTTTAATTTAATCATTATTATTTTCATATTATTTTAAACAGTTAATTTATCTAGATATATTATTTAAATATGATATTTTTTCAGATAAAATTTAAAATTTTGGCATTTATATCCAAAGTATATTATGTCAATTTAAGTAGTAGATAGTATAAATTAGATAATATCATTACATATTGAGCTATTTCATCTTATTTTCAAATTTAAATTTTGAACTCAAAACTTGTTAAAAGTTTAATCGAGCACTTGTCAACCATGATTTTTTTTTTACTTGACAGCCATAATTTAAAAATTAAAAACTATTAGACTACAGCACAATATATTTTCAACTGTTTAGCCTACCTCATAATTCATGCTGCACGAATCATGACAAAATCAGATGGCTTCGCTTGTAACTGCTACTCTGAGTCCTGAGACTCCAAGAAGCTCGATAGAGACTCGCTTTGAAAATTGACACAAACAAATCTGGATGCCATATGTAATCAGTAATCTCCGCCGCACCAGTCACGTGTAACGGACACCTTTTCAAATTAATAAAAAATTAAAAAGTGTTACATCAGTGATTAATAAAGAACTAATTAGTCATATTTCCTGACCCAAGCAAAACCAACCACATATACAGTTATAATTCTTTTTTTTTTTTTGCAAATAAAAGCCCGTAGGCACATATACAGTTATAATTACACATATTTAGAACTCAAATTTGAGGTACAGCGCCACTCTGTTACTCTGTTTGGTCCCGTCGTGCAAAACTGATAGAAATAGAAACCATAACCAGACTTGCATGGGGTAGGAACCAAAGACAACTAGACAATTGGACAACCTCACATGGCTCATGTGACCAGCCAGTTCATCCATTTCCTAAGAGAAGATGACCTTGAAAGTATCATGTGGATTGCGATTCCATATTTCTTTTCCCTGTAACAAACTATACCCCGATATTGTTTACATGCCAAAATCTGACATAATTATTTTAATTTAATTTATTTTATTTAGTTATGAGATCTCAATGATTAATTTACACCTCTACAATGTCAACCCATAAAATATATGTTTAATAATTGGCCTAAAATGTTAGAGTTTAATATTCACTATGATACATAGGTTTGTCTATGCCTCGCAACCATTTTTGCCAGTGTTTTTTATAAATTGACAAATTTAATTTAACCAATCTAATGTTCATATTGAAATCTCATATCAAATAAAATTTCATAATTTTTAAAATTTTATTATTATTGTTTTCGAATTTTTAAAAACCTATCATTTTTTGAAACACATTCCATAAAATGGCAAGTTTTAAAATTTTCGAAAAAATAATAGTAATAAAGTGTGTGTGTGTGTGTGTGTGTGTGTGTAATTTAGTTTGCTAGAAGATTTCAATATTTAGATTAGATTGGTTAAATTAGAGTTGTCAATTTATAAAAATATCGACGAAAAAATTTGCGATGCATAGAAAAACTTATGCATCATAGATTCATAGTGCACCATAAACTACCTCTTAATAATTCTGAAGTTCGTTTTGTAAAATTCTTACAAGATTAATATATGAACGTAATAAATTTTTTTTATTGCAACTTCATGCCATGAATCCTAGCTTTATGTGATAAAGTTGACAATTAGTCAGGACAACCTGAAAGAATTGTAAATATATATATATATATATATATATATATATATATATATATATATATATATATAAATATAATGGCTAACGCGCCATCGATGGCACGTGCCATCAATTTTCTATCGACTCATTTTTCGAAATTCAAAAGTCAAACGGTCGATCCAAACCGTTCAAGTTGATCAAAATATTGAAATACCTTTGGAAACCAAATTTTATATTTTTTCGAATTTTTTTGTTATTTATTATGATATTTTCAAATTGGAGGGCCTGAAATAGTCTAATCATAATATTTTTAAAAATATCATAATAAATAGCACAAAAATTCGAAAAAATATAAAATTTGATGTCCAAAGATATTTCAATATGGAGATTATTTCGGATTTTTAAAAACTGTTGTTTTTGAATGGTTCAGAACTAATTAGATTAATGATTTTCTAAAATTTAAAAAAAAATACATAAAAATTTCGAAAAAATATAAAATTTGGTCTGCATGGAGATTTCAATAGAGAGATCGTATTAGACGGTTTGGCTCGGTCATTTTAAACTAAATTTCGTAATTTTGAACGCGACTCACGGATCATTTAGTGAGTTGCAACTCACCATAGCAAAACTATATATATATATATATATTGTGACTTTTCATTTATAACATGAATCTTCGTTTCTCAACTTGTTAAATCTTATATTATATGACATTTTTAACATATTAATTTTACGTCTAGTAAAAAACACGAAAACGATAGAGTGCCCACAAGTTTGTTTTTGGAATTATTTTGATATATTTTTAAAGTTTTGCGAATATCATGTCTCAGTATTAGGGGTGGGCACAAGTGGCACCCGTTATTGCCTGTATCCGACTAACCTTACCCAAATTATGTCCGCAGTTCTAAAGAATTGTACCCGTGCCTGCCTGTAATACTTGCGCAGGTCTAAATCTCAATCCCTGGCCTGCCTGCAGGTATTTTTTTAATGCCCTTACCTGCCTGTTTAGACCCGTTTGTCCCTGCCCCCTCTATTATCGCACAGCCCAAAGAAACTAGAATTGTTTATTATTGCAGTAAACAATATATTTCATCAAAATCATCAAATTCATATTAAAAGTAAGAGATACTAAGACAGATGAACCATAGATCCCATTATAACACAAAATATTAAAAATACGTTACTTGAATACAATGATGAGAAATGTATTGTTAGTGGATTACAAGAGTACTAAAATAAATAAATCCGTTTTGTAAATTTATGAAATATTAATTTAAAGCTCGTCATGGCTTGCAGGTTGACTTGAACTCATGGCAGCAAGCTTTTGCTTCAGTCCTTCACCTAGAAACTCGACTCTACAAAATTAACAATAATTGTTTAACTATTAAGTTATTATATGCAAATATGATTTTTTTTTTAACTTTAGAATCAATTAGAAATAAACAATGAAAAATGCTGGATCAACAAACTTATAAAGCTGGCATTTAACCAAACCGGACATAGTGAAATACATAATGGAAAATGCTTGATCAGCTTCTACTTTTCACCGTTTCACTGTTGCAAAGTAACTTCATTTGTTTATCATTTTGTTGGATAAATTCTTATAAAAACCTTCACATAGTGAGATTTGGCATTTTTCTTGGTTAAACTTACAACCAAAATAAAAATATTGTAAGACCTTTAAGGCCCATTAATTTCAGTTACTGACAAATATTTTGTTGATCTATTCCAAGGATTTTAACAGCTCTTGCTAAATTGTGGATTCCTTGTATTCCTAATGAAAATATTTGACCAGCAAGCAAAGTAAATTCTGAATTAGATGAAAAAAAACCAAATATTTTCAATCCTTCACCTGGATGCTTTTTAGAGACCTGAAATAATGAATCAATTCTTCACCTACTCTGACCTGCAGCTGCAAAAAATGTCCAAACTTTATAAACAAAGCAGTACAAGCACATCTATGCACATACAATAGAAATATCAAATTGAACAACTAGGCAAGCAATTCTTGCACTTACTATTTGATATCTCTCCAGTATGCACTTGCCCATCTCCAATGCTTGAAGTTTCTCCCACTAGCCTCCTAGATAAATAAAAAACACAAAGCCAATGCACCATAAACTGAATACAACACAATCTCCTGTGTAATAAAACCAGTTCCCACTTAAATCCAATGTACAATTTTCCATCCTGAAACCTTATCAAGGACCCATTATATTCAAACCTAATAGACATAAACTCAGCCAAAGTTAAGTGGTTGCCTTGTCACACATAACTCAAACTGATAAAATTTCAAAAAACAGCCTCTAACCTAACTTCCAAAAATTCATCAAAACAGCCTCTAATCTATTGACCAAACCAATGCATACAATTGAAAGTATGGTCAGATGTGGGTCTACAAGCCATACCTCATAAAGAAATTCGATGTTGATTCAACATTTTCATCAACTACCGAAATGTCATCTTGATATTCATCTTCGTCCTCATCATCACAACATGTTTTAAATTGATTATGCTCTACAGAATCTGAAAAAAAAATAGAATTATGGAGATAGATAATTAATTTCATTACAAAACAAAATACTAAAACAACAAGATTCAAAATGAGATTCAAACCTTGGTATTGTGCTCGTAACCAATTTTGTCCACAAGCAAGAGCTTCAACAAGCTTTGGATGAAGTCGATTTCTTAGTGGACTAATTATGCGCCCACCCATGCTAAAAGCGGATTCAGAGGCAACCGTAGAAACCGGTATTGAAAAGACATCTTGAGCAATTTTTTGCAAGGTTGGATATTTGTGCCCATTAGTCATCCACCAAGAAAGCACATTAAAATTTTCAGAATCAGCAACTAAATCTCCATTTATGTAAAGATTCAACTCATCTTCAACTTTCTGTTTCTTTCGTCTACTAAGTAAGAAGTCCTTCGATAAGTCACTCTTCCTCGTACTATCCTCAATAGCTGACTGCTCACTGTGATCATTAGACCCTCTACTTGCATACTCTCGAAACAACCGTCGGAACAACACAACTATCTTGTCAACTTCTTCCTCAAAATAATCCTTACCATAAATTTTCAAATAGTAATAATCTATAAGGTCCTTCTTACACCTTGGATCCAATATTGTGGCTACACCCATGATACCATGTATGACACTCCAATATTTCTTAAACTTTTTCATCATTTTAGTTGCCATTTCTGAAAATTTCGGGTTAGAATCTAATATCCACTCCATTAAATACAATCTTATCTCACAAATTTTTGGAAAGTAATGATTTGCTGTTGTGTATTTCGTACCAGAGAACAGCTCTGTAATTGTGAAAAATATTTTTAGTTTTTCATTCACCAATTTGGCATTCTCCCAATCCAAGTCAGTTGGCACAGTTTTGTATTGCGGGTCACGGAATTGCAAACGATGGAAAACACCTTTGTAAATGAGTGTTGTTTCCAGCATAAGAAAAGTGGAATTCCACCTTGTTTTCACATCATAACACATTTTTTTTGTGCTGTTTATGTGTGAGAGTTGTGCCTCCGCTTCAAACATTTCTATCTTTTTAGGAGTGGATGTCCAAAATACACAACTATTTCTAATTCTTTCCAAACCATCACCAATGATGTCTAACCCATCTTTTACTATCAGGTTCAATATATGCGCGCAACAACGCATATGCAAAAACTCTCCCCTTAACAACAACTCATCACTTTTCAATTTGCGAACTAATGATTGGACAACACCATCATTAACACTACAATTGTCAACCGTTATTGTTGACAATTTGGAATCCAAATTCCAATCTAGTAAGACCTCCATCATTTTGTTTACCATAACATCTATAGTATGTGGAGAAGGAACATATTGAAACCTACAATATTTTTCAATAAAACAGATTAAAGACACACTTAAATAATAGATGCAGTGACTTAGGGTGTGTTTGTTTGCCTTATTCCGGAATGGAATAAGAGGAGAGAGGAGAGAGGGTGTACTTGTTGACAGAGGACAGAGGAGAGAGAGTGCCGAATAAGGCCTCTATTCTAATTCGGCCAAAAGTCGGAATTAGACGAATAAGGGAAAAGAGGAGAGAGGAGAGAGGAGAGAGATAACAGTGGGGCCCACATTTGCGGTCAAATGTTTGAAATTCCATTCGCCTTTCATGTAGTGACTTAGTATTAGAAATATTAGTCATAAATAGTAAATTACTAAACTAACATAAAATAGTTTCTACTGTATGATTTGTTTGTCTCTACTGTACGTTTCACTCTGTTTTACTATTCCCATCAATAATTAGTGGCTAGTAATTATATATATATGCTACTACTGTTTTACTATTATAAGGGTAAGAACAGATGAATCCATATTCTACAAAAGATATGGAAAGAGGGATTACTTTCTTCACAAGTACTAATCATGCACATATATAAGGGTGAGAATAGATATAAATATCTATCTTATAAAGAAACTAGTTAAGATAATCATACATCACTAAAAAAGAAGATTAAAAAAATTTTAAGCTGACCCGCATAGCCAAAATAATACTAATAGAATATAAGCTGACCCAAATATGAAATCTGATTTTTCTTAAAGTAAAAGAGATACAGAAGTGAGAGAGAAATTAATTTAGAGAAACTTTATGAAGACGACAATTGAGCAAAAGATCACGCTAAAATAGAGAAGATTTAAAACAATAATTTTTAAAAACCAGATTTCAAATAACAGATTTATGATGCATTCATCAATAAGTAAGTAAAAAGAAAATATACCTTAAAAGTCGCTGTTGTAGACGCCATGAATTGTCCACGAAATGTGCTGTGACAGCCATATAAGACTTCTTTTGGTTGTCCGCCGTCCACATGTCAGTTGTAATTGCTACTCTCCCTTTGTTTTTATCCAACAGAACCATTGTTTCCTTCATTCGATTGATATAGAGTCTCATGATATCACGCCTGACTGTGGTGCGACTTGGAATCTTGAAGAGCGATTGCAAGCTATTCACAAACTTTTTGAAACCGACTTGCTCCACAATTGAGAGAGGGTGCTCATGCAATACCACCATCTCGACAAGATTTTTTCTGCATTCCGCTTGATCAAATTTGGCTATGGTTGTATCTTCCTCATTTTTCTTTTTATCCAGGCAAGCCTTTATATGGGAATGAAGGTGATTCGTGCCGCTCTTTGATGATGCTGAAAGTATGGCATCACAATAATTGCACACGGCCTTGATTTCATTGTTGATTTTCTTCCTACGCATATGTAACCACACCGAAGATCTCAGTTTCGATGTATCGAGATCCTCGATTTGATCAGAAGTTGCATTTTCGGTCCAACTTGGGACCGGTGTTGCTATTGTACCACTTTGTCCCTCTTCTACAGGTTCAGCTGTTGGAATTCTTTCAGCCTGTTCAGGAGCTTCCAACTCATTCACTTCTTGTGGAGTTGTCATATTGCCTATTCAATAAACGAAAATACATGATCTGTTAAGGAAATAAAATTCAGAGAAATAAAAGGGTTGCTAATAATAAATAATGACTATTAGTAGTTTAGTACTCTTTCAAGTTTTTTATTTGCTAGACTGACTTGATACACATAGTGAAGCTAACTTGAAGAAATCAACATAGCAACAATGTAGTGAACTACCACACAAGACTAGTATATTAGTATTTAGTATTTACTAACTATAAATTGTCAATTGAAGGGAGATGACAATAGACAGAGGTAAGTTCATGAAGACCCAGCAACTTATAAAATTAATGATCAATGTTTAACCATATTTCAACAAAAGGAGTGAGATATTATATAGTACCTTGTATTGAAATTCCTTGGTTCCAGCCTAAACAACAGTTACGGAGAACTGACAGACGACTAAGGCCCTGGCAATATAGAAACCCAGACAATTGTCAGGCTACAGAATGAAATATGTTTCAAGATGCATCATCTAATTACAATTAAGATTGATTGAAAGGTTCAATAAGTTCAAAAGCTCCCATTAATGGAACTCATGACCTTTGTTATAATCAACAGCTTGTGCATATGATGACGTGACATTTTGCACAAGAAACAGGTTCATGTTGATCTTGGAGTGAAATGAATTTATCATAAACAACGAAACATTATTAAGTAGTGTTACAAACTTGCAATGAATGAACAATGAAGATGGCAAGCAATTACCAAGGCAAATCAAATTACAGAACAATTCAGAGATATACACTACTACTACAACATACAAAGATAACAAAAGCTGATTGAATTCTTACCTGAGAAACCACATAGGCGGTGCTGCTCTATTGACAGAAGAGAGTAAGCATGAGCAGATGAGATATCTATTATAAAAAACACAATAGCACAATTATACAAGATTGTATGACTCAAGTAAAATCACTATTATATAAAAAGAAACCATTGGATGCATCTTGAGATATCTACCTTGAGTTGATCTTTTGAGGTAAGAGAAAGAACTATAGCAGGGAGAGAGAACCAAGGGGATTGATATCCTGTAAAAATATGCACAAAGCAGATTAATTTATCAATAAAACACAATAAAAAAATTCAATTGAACAGAAAGCGCTCTGGTGCTGATGCCAATTGGCTATTATTGAAACTCTTATTTGAAATAAATAGCTCATACATGTACATGCATATTCAAAAGAAAATAAAAGTAAAAAAAATCTGAGATGTATCAGAAATATCTATTTATCTATTTATTATTAACCACCAGATCATGCCAGAATATAATATAAGACCAGCACCATCATTTACAAATCTATAACAGCAAAAAGACCCTAAATTAATGGACAAGTTTTTCTTTCTTCAACCATTCGCCTTCTATTAATTTCCCCTCAATCAAACACAACCCACCATTAATGGACAAGTTTTTCTTAGCAGTACCAAGAATACCTATGCTCAGAAAGAACTTGTTCTAAACAATAAATTTTGTTCTAAACACCAAACCCACCATAAAATTTCCTAATATTTGAAAAGGCAAGTAATAACGAAGAGGAAGAAAGAAATTTCCAAATCCAGATATGATACATCTCAGATTGAAAAGACCCATCTTTACCTCCTTCATTTTGTTGAATTGGGATTGAAAACCACTATAATCTACCATTTCTTATTACACTCGGTGTTTGTAAATGACTTATAAGAGAAGAAATAAAATAAAGGACAAACATAGATATTATAGTCCAAAATTTCACAGACCAACATAGGAAAATATCAAAATGTCACAATAAAATCACCAAATTGACAAGTAATAACAAAAACATTTCAGGAGGAAGAGAGAAAGAGAGAGAGAGAAAGAGAGGGAGAGAGATTACCGGATAAGAGTGGAAGGTCGCTAGTAGTAGTAGTCCATAGTACTCGCTAGAAAGGGAGAGCTTGGAGTCTTAGTGTTAAATTTCTTCGCTAGAGAGAGAGAGCTTGGAGCGGAGAAATAGAGAGGGAGAGGCAGAGAGCTCGTGCGGCGCTAGGCCGCTAGGGTAAGAGACGAGACGAGAGAGATGAGAATTTGCGATTTGGATGAAGTCGGGTTCAACAGGCACCTGCGGATGCCTTCAGGTTTGAGAGTTCTTACCCGTTACCTAACCCGACCCGATAAAAAGCTCAGCCTTAATTAGCCTGTTAAACTTTCGGGCCGGGAAAACTATATTTCACGCCTTTCAGGTAAAGGCAGGCATGCAGGCCTTCGGGTTGAATGCCCAACTCTACTCAGTATGTTGTCTAAGTACAATGATAATTGTTTGCGTAGTTTTATGTCTCACGTGTGCCGTGGAGGATTCATGATTAATAAGTAAGCATGATTTTTTTTTGTTGTCCTTCTTTAATTTTTAGTATATTAATAATTATGTTATGTTGAAAATTTTATATAAATTTAATAAACTAATAGTAATTATTTTATTTTAAATAAAATAATAAATGCAATATGTACTTAATTTGTAGACATATATTTGTCATGTTTTCATAATCAGTAAATATATAGATTTGCGTAATATTTTATACGGAGTATATATTAATTGTTTATGAAAATCTTCGGAACTCGGAAGATATATATTAACAAAAATCTTAGAACAAGTGCTTATAACCTGACAACACTACTCCATTTGTATGATATAAAGTGTAACAAGACAAAGGATCCCGCCTCACAAAACATGAGAAAGGATCGCATAAATCTTATTAAAACAATGTTGATGATGATGGAGTGTTTGTTTCATACAAAGAGGTTAATGCAACACTTTTGCAATCAAACACTCGTTACATATATAAGATTGCATAAGGATGCATTACTTATTACATCCAAAGAGATTATATAACTTATGCACCAGATTCTTCTCATCTCATTTGACATTTTTATGCTTCGATTAATGTTCAATGGCTCTCAATATCCAACACTAATGCAATTCATAATAATTATTTCTAAATTATAATAATAATAATAATAATATATTATTATTACTACTACTTACTTACTTACTTTAGTAAGGAATATAATTTGTTTTATTATAATATTATTATTATTATTATAAAAGTATTGTAACAAACACTATAATAATAAAACCATTAATTATTTTATTATAAAAATAATAATATTATATTATTTGTTTTATTACTTATTTTATTATTTATATTTTTAGTATTACATAATAATAATTACTTTTATATTATTATCATTATTATTAATTATTTTATTATAATATTAATTAATTTTACAATAAAATTAAAATATTTTTATTATTCTTATTATTGGTATTAAATAATAATAATAATAATAATTAGGTATTGCATACTAAATAGGCATTGTGAAATCTGATTTGAAATAGACAGTCTAATTATGTATTGCATACTAAATAGGCATTGTCCTTTTTCTAAATCAAATAACTCAAATTCAAAAAAAATTTAGTCTTTTGATATGAATATATGCAGGAATTAAGTTACTCTTCCTCAAGTATTACATAATCAAATATTCATTACATAATACTACATAAACAGTTATGCATCTATAACTTATACAACTCCTTAATCCACAGCCGACCAACCACCTCCGATAATAGTAAGGATCACAAGAGCGTTTAAAGAATCAGAGTGCTGCCTCTAGACCAATGTGATGAGAGAATTGAGAATATCCCACAAGATAGAGAATATGAGTTGGTAAAGGACCCTATCAATCTGTCGTCTGCATGACCTTAGATCTCTGCTGGGACCTAGTCAAGTTTTTAATTTTGTAGTCCTTTTTTCCAAATTAAATGATTACTATGTCAACAAAAAAAAAATAGAAAATGTACATATAACAGAAAAATACGTGTGTGGCCAAATTAAGCCAATGTGTCATACCTGCAGTTACTCCGTGATTGTAGCCTTGATTGTGGGGCTGTGATGAAATGTCGCTTTTATTTTAGAGCCAGTCTCCCATGATCTGGTTTGAGACAAGTCCAACAAAAAAAAATTCTTAAACTCCACATTCCCTGCATCACTTTGATTTGGTTGGAATGTTAGTATATAATTTTTTTTTTTACTTTTCATCTCGCCTATTCTGATTTGTTGGTATTTTTTTATTTAATTTTGTATGTTCTAGCTTATTAGTGTATGTTTTACGAATTTTTGAAATTTTTATGAATTTGTTTCCATTTAGCTATTCTTTCTAACACATTTTCTTATCTGTTTTACGTACAAATACATTCATAAGATTAGAGGTAGGGCCCTTTTTTTATTAAGAAAACTAGTAGAAGAAGAAGAAGAAGACAATTATAAATTATTGTTTCTATATTCTTTGAGGGACCATTCATCATTATATGCAAAAAAATAATCTTCTATATTTCTTGACTGAAATTAATTTAAGTACATCGTGAGTTCGTTTTAATAAATAATAGGAAAATTTATTAATTAAGTTAATTGTTTAACCAGTGATTGCGGACCAAATACTGAAATACCATATATTTGTTTACGTACTTGCATCGAATCACTTGAATCATTTAGTTTTGACTTTTGATAAGTTTTCCGCTTAATTTTCTGCATATTCCTACTTCGTAGCTACTCTAGCTATACTTGCCTCTTATGTATTCTTTTTTTTTTAAAAAACGTCCTCGAATTAATTATTCTTATTCAAATTTCATAAAAAAAAAGGTGTATGAAAATTTTATGCGAAGTGTTCAAGTGGCGAATTCATGAATTTTTTTTTTAAGATAAATTGGGGGTCGCGAATTCATGAATTATATATAGTTTCTTTATAACTCTATAATCTACTCTATTTATCGTAAATATATCTACACCTGCTTGTCAAGTCTTAAATGGTTAGCCAATGCGATAAGAAAGTAATTGGAACTTTTTTATCAGACACAAAACAGAGAAAAAATTATGTTTGAGGTAACGTTAAATCGAAGTGAATACCAAATTACTTTACAACATGGTAGTAGTAAATAAAGAGATTAAATAACGGAATTGCTTAGGACCATCTCTAAAATTCTATCATCTCCATCATCCTCACGTGTACGCTGTAACTAACTATTCCCTTCTCACGCGTACGTTATCTCCCGCCTCTTCCCCCTCCTCCGTACACTATCTCCCATCCCATCCGTTCTCGCTCCACCTACGCCTCTCCTTCATCCATGGGCCCATGGCCTCTCCTCCAGTATCGACGCCCTCCCATTCCTCTTCTCCCCACCACTAGCATCTGCAGCTTGACAGCTTCCCTACTTCCCCAGTTCTGTCCTATATTTTTTTTGAAGTTAATATATATAACTGTTGAAGTTAATATGTGTAACTGTTGAAGTTATATATGTAGTTGTTAAAGTTGTATATGTAAGTAATATGTTATATATGTAACTGTTGAAGTTAATATATATAACTGTTGAAATTAATATATATAATTGTTGAAGTTAATATGTGTAACTGTTGAAGTTATATATGTAGTTATTGAAGTTATATATGTAAGTAATATGTTATATATGTAACTGTTGAAGTTAATATATATAACTGTTGAAATTAATATATATAACTGTTGAAATTAATATATATAACTGTTGAAGTTAATATGTGTAACTGCTGAAGTTATATATGTAGTTATTGAAGTTATATATGTAAGTAATATGTTATATATGTAACTGTTGAAGTTAATATATATAACTGTTGAAGTTAATATATAAAACTGTTGAAGTTAATATGTGTAACTGCTGAAGTTATATATGTAGTTATTGAAGTTATATATGTAAGTAATATGTTATATATGTAACTGTTGAAGTTAATATATATAACTGTTGAAGTTAATATATATAATTGTTGAACTTGGCATATTTAAATGTTGAAGGTAATATTTGAAGTGAGCATATTTAAATTGTTGAAGTTGGCATATATATTAACTTCAACATTTATATATATTAACTTCAACAGTTAAATATGTTAACCTCAACATTTATAATTAATATATATTGTGTGTGAGAGAGTATGATATTACCAGAGGGTGGGGGGGGAGGGGGAGGGGGGCGTACACGGAAGGGTGGGGGTTGGGGAGCGTACGCGGGAGGGTGGGAGGGGGGCGAGCGTACGTGGGAGGGCTGGGAGGGGGGACGAGCGTACACGGCAGGGAGGGAAACAGAGCAATTTCCAGAAATAGAAAACGCGTAGAGCCAAAAATAGAGAAAACGCGTGGGGATGATGGGGATGATGAATATCGGGGATGATCCTTATCACCCCTGATTAAATAATATTCAATAAATAAATTAATTTCCTCGTGTTTGTGTTGAATAAGTGGAGTAATAAAATGTTTCAATCAATGTTAAGATGTTTCAATCAATGTTTTAAAATGCATTTTTCAAATTAATATGCGCAACTATAAGAGCTGAAGCCGGTTTTTCTAAAGCTAGAGGAAAAAGGAAAAAGGAGGAAGTGAAAAGGAATTTTGATCTACCTTTTCCTTAACAGACCTTCCACTACCTAGTCAAGGGAAGTTAATTTTATTGGATGACATGGCGCTAGTAGCACCTTTTACCTAACAAACCTTTCATTAGCTAGTCATGGCCTCATGGGGAGTTAATTTTATAGGATGTCATGGCGCAGGCATTTTGTTCTTACGTGCTTCAACTTTCAAGACCTTTTAGTTGGAAAATTGAATGCGATTTGACTGTATACAGTATACATGGAGAAAAGATCACTGATGACATTCGTCACATGGTCAATTCAGACAATAAAACCAAATTTACCGAAGTAAAACAATCACGGTACTAAAGCGGCTGCCGACTTTAGTCTTGCTGCAGTGCTTAGTGATCAAAATCCAATTGCAACTTTTTTACTTGTCGAACCGCCTAGAACAAATTTGGAAAAATGTTAAAACTAATGAATTATAAATTATAATGAATATTATGTGGTGGATTAAAATTTGTTAATCAGAACTAAAAGTTCTTTAATCAGACTTGAGCTCGATCTGATCAATACTTTTAAATGAGGAATCAGGATTTAGCTCATGAAAAAAATTAGTTCACTGAAAACTTTGATAATTAATATCTTCATCAGACATTATATCAAAAAAAGCATTTTGTATCCTACTAATATTGTTTTTAGTGTGACTGTGGATATTTAAATCATAAACGTCAATTTAATGCATTCATATGGTAAAACTAAAAAAATTGAAATTGGATTTTTAAATTTTAAATTGAGAAGGGACGCTGGACTGCTCAATAAAAGTTGATGTTTAATTTTTTTATTTCAATTTAAGATTCGACTCTTTTTAAACGTACATATTTCATATGAATTTATCAAGTATATATATATATAAATTAAATATGATCCAAATTAATTTTTATATTATAAATACTGAAAAACATCAATATGCCACTAGTTATGGTCAACCACTTAATTAGAAATCATTATGGTAACTTCCGATGACGAATGATGAAGTTAAACTATTCTCCTTTCAGTTTCTGTCAAACCTGCCTTCCAAGTTCCAAATACTTTACAAATTCAACTAGCAAGATGGTCTGCCTTCTTTTTTGCCTTTTTGTGTATTTGAATACGGTACCTCGATCCTTTCGCTCACAATTGAGTCGCGTCAAGTTGATTTTTATTGGCTCATGCAGTCATATATGTTCTTGAAAAAATATATATATATATAAAGGGAACAAATTTGATTACATATGAGCACCGCATTGTGCTGTTCGAGTAACTAATTATTCAGTTTCCAGAACTAAATCTAACCCAAAAAAAAATAATAATAACAAACTACAATGAATTGTATAATATTTCTGTAACTTGCAAAGCTTTGAAATTTTTTTTTAAAAGAAAATTAGGGGGAATAGATACCCACTGGCCACTGCCTTTGTGTGTTCTGACTTCTGACCAATAATAAATCATTAGTCCTTTTTGTTTTGTGATTTCCTTTGTTTAGTTATTACTTATTAGCTATTGACGAGCAGGAAGGACTCTATGGATTAAACTTAAACTTTGATCAAAATGATTCTTATATTTTTTACATGAGATTTCATTTTATTTGAATTGATTTCTCAAAATTTCATTTATTTTAATAACATTGAAATTCCAATCAAATGACATGAAATTCGTTCATTTTGATTAATAAATTTCTAATAAAACAAAATTAAATGAAACCTCAAGTTAAAAAAATGATTATAGCCTTTAGTTTCCAAAGATTGTTAATTTCCCCTCTTTTTATCAAGACTCTTAATCGATATTAGGATTTTAATTAAGTGATAAAATAATATATGTATACTTCTTTTCTTAGTGTAAGGAGAATTCAAATTTTCTAAATCGTTAAAGTTCATAATTGAAGAGTGTGGAGTCCAACATAACCGTACAGTACAGATAGTCAATAACTTCGTCGTTTTTTTTTTTTACAAGTGTGTTGGTGATCATATATCTTTAATTATAAGATCAACATATTTTAAAATTTTTCATAACTTCGAATCTTAGTCGACTTTATATTCGTCGTTTTACATTGTAAAAATAAATGTGTTACTACTTATTATGGGTTCGGCAACACGGCGACTCTCTAATTCCAACCTAATCTACCTGAATTACACATTTAACATTTTAGATCACACGATTTAAATCAAGGATCATTTATACTATTGCAATTGGACAAAATATTATTTTATTTTATTTTTTTTTTTATAAAACCCGTAGGCAAACAAGAAACAACATTACATGTCAATAAAAGCAGGGAAAGCAATTGGACAAAATCGAACTTGTAGCAGACTATGATGGTAGATTAGAGAGAACTACCAAGTCGTTTTATATGATCCACCTAAAAACAACACAAAATACATGGTGATAATAAAAAATGCAGATAAGCCTGTCCCGATGTACTTTTTAAGAGTATCATGCGTACCAACAACTAATGCAATGTGAGTGTTAAGATTTGAGAGATTTTTTCTTGAAATATTTCAACTTCTCTGCATGACTGCATGTCCTTGAAAGCTGCTACTCCACACCAAATTAGTTTACTTACTGCTTAGGCAATAAATAAATAAAAATCCATGATTTTTGTGACCCGCTGTAATCATCTGATGGCAATTATTTGAAAATTGTTAGAAGTTTAATTGGAATTATCATTGCCGTATTCAAACTTTCTAAGTTTTGCAAATCATCTTTTGTTCACCTCTGACTTTAATTGGGTTGTGCTAAATTGACAAAACACCTTTTTTCGCTAAGTAAAACAAGCTTTAATTGTAGTAAAAACAGCGCACACTAGTGCACGAAGAACAATAAATGATATGATAAGTAATTTGTCAAAGTTGACCAATTTTCAACGGACCACTTTGGCACCTAGCCACCTAGTCAATTGGTCAATTTAGTCCAACCAATCCCATCCAAAAAGGAAACTTCACAAAATTGCTGTGTGGAACTGGAAACCAAATCTGAGCCAGAAAAGACAAGTAATCACATTTTCTTTGACAATTTGATGAAGCTAATGATCATATCAACGTCAAAAATTAAGTTAATGTATATTTTCTCTCTTTCCAATTAGAAAAGTTGCATTGAACTTCTGTAGAAATTGTATATTTAAAAGTGTCGTCAGTATCATTTTTTTTTTTGGTACCCCGTTTCGGTACAGTTGTGGTTTTCTTAAAATCGTTTTACTTTAGTTTATCATAAGTGCAAACTGTGAAATTGCGAGAGCAGTGATAAAAGTAAAACAATAGAAAAGACAGCTAATAAGTAGTGTATCTGTTTAATAGTATAATAATAATAATAATAACGATGATGATGATGATGATAATGATAATAATAGTAATAGTAATGATTGTATTATTATGCACAAAAATATTAAATTAATTAAGAGTGTATTGCATCTTTATTTTTGTATAGAGCATTTTGTTAATTTTTTTTTTATTTTTGTGCTTTTATTTTATTTTTTTCCGAATCATGATATGAGGGTTTGGATTTTCATCAACTTCACTAATAAATGCTGAATTTCGAGTATACAATTTTTCACATAAACGATTTTAATAGACATTAATTATAACACATGTAGGAGTACAATTACTATCCTCCATCCGCGCATCTTGATATTTCAATACACATTTTTTGTGGCAATTCTCTGTCCGCATACTATTCCTAGATAACCCTAAAAAAATGCCTACTCAAGATGATAAGTCTTTTCGTCATATGTTAATTTTAATTGATTTTTCGAAAGGTATACATTTCTGGTGTGTATAACTTTCATGATATGAAATGATACTTGAAAGT
Organism: Rhynchospora pubera; assembly: GCA_028095005.1. Classification (NCBI taxonomy): domain Eukaryota; kingdom Viridiplantae; phylum Streptophyta; class Magnoliopsida; order Poales; family Cyperaceae; genus Rhynchospora; species Rhynchospora pubera. Next base: position 13,252,864 of record CM051461.1, on the reverse strand, counting down.
GATGACGGGTCTTGTGCAAAAAAGTTCTAATTTAAATACCGAAAATTTTACAATTCAAATATTAATTTATGAAGCTAGCAACAATCAACACTGTGTCTGTGCTAGGAGACAAAAAAAATTCCTCTTAATCCAACAAAGCAATGGACATTAAGATATTTTAAGCGAAAAATATAAAAATATAAAAATCAAAATCATTTTAAGTGATTCATACAAGATCCGGAATGAAATGCAACACTTGTGTTCTAGAAGAATGTTACTAGAGCAAGTATTAGAAAAGTTAAATGTACCGAGTTGGAACCGTTGAGGCTTCTTTTGTATTCATGCGAGACGATAAATTCAGTCAAACGCCGCCTCCCTCAAGTCCTTCTAACTCGCCTTCATACACCTGGATTTCATCCCTTATCTCTATTTTCTACGCTGTTTTACTTTTAAACAATGGAATGAAATCGAACGGTACTCATTCATTACCTCTTCGTCTACGTAGATAATCGTAAACTTTCCGCGTACGCGAAGTTGAAGAAACCGATATGAAAGTCTGAAAACAGGCGATTAAAATGTTTACTCGATATTGGCCGTCCGATTGAGGTTTCAAGTTTAAAACCCTTTCCTACTGGTTTCCTTTCAATCTTTCTAGATTCCTTCCTTTTTAATCAGAGAGAAAGAGAAAGAGAGGTTTATATAATACACCGTTGCATCCACTCTGTATTTAGCTAGCATCTCTCTCTCTCTCTCTCTCTCTTCGTCTTTCTTCTTCTCTCTCTCTCCTCTCTCTAGACGCGTCGTGTACTTGTGTCTTCCTCTGGAGAGGAGAGGGAAGGTACTTATTTTGGGCTATTTTTTGCAATTTTTCATTGCATAATTTCATCGAGGATTGGGCGATTCCAGAGCAGCAGGACCAAGGTACGATTTTCGATAACATTTTGAAATTCGTTGTTGGGTTTGTAAATTTCGATTCGATTTTGGTCAACTGAGAGAAATTTTGGATACTACATTGCGAATTTATATCATGGTCCTTTTTCTTCTCTACACATGCAATAGATTTTCCTTTTTAAGCTCTTGTTTATAGGCGTGAAAAATCTTCTTGTTTGGTATTTGCCATTTATTGCTCAAATCTCTGATGCATTTTTTCCCTGACAATTTACCTTTAATTGATCCCCTCACATGCCGCTTTGACAAATCTATTTTGCACAAAAGACCAGATCTTGCATCTAATCTGAGTTCAACTTCTTTGTGTGTTTAGGTTTGATCAGGTCGATCGAATGGCCGAGAAGCAACCGCTGACCGCCCAGACGAACGGGTCAGAGCAATCCGCACCCGCACCGGCCCCGTCAACCCGATCCCGCTTGCCGGATTTCCAACAATCGGTTCGCCTCAAGTATGTCAAACTTGGGTACCATTACCTGATAACCCATTTCATGTACCTCCTCCTCTGCCCATTAATTGCCCTTGTGGCTGTACACCTCTCCACTCTCTCCTTCCAAGATATCCTGTCCCTCTGGGCCCACCTCCAGGTCAACCTCCTCATCTGCCTCTCTCTCCTTGTCTTTCTCTCCACTCTGTACTTCCTCACCCGGCCACGACCTGTTTACCTTGTTAACTTTGCATGCTACAAACCCGAACCCGAGAGGAAGTGTTCCCGCCAGACCTTCATGCACCGGTCAATGCTGACCGGCTCGTTCACACAAGAGAATCTAGAATTCCAGAAGAAGATTCTAGAAAGATCTGGGCTTGGTGAAGATACATACCTCCCTGAGGCAGTACTCAACATCCCTCCTAACCCGTGCATGGACGAGGCCAGAAAAGAGGCCCGAACTGTTATGTTTGGTGCCATTGATGAATTGTTGGCCAAGACAGGTGTTAAGCCGAAGGATATTGGTATTCTGGTGGTCAATTGCAGTCTGTTCAACCCGACGCCTTCACTCTCGGCCATGGTTGTAAATCATTACAAATTGCGTGGTAATATCATTAGTTATAATCTTGGTGGGATGGGCTGCAGTGCGGGGCTTCTCTCAATTGATCTAGCTAAGGACCTCCTACAAGTACACCCGAATTCTTATGCGCTAGTGATAAGCATGGAGAACATAACCCTGAACTGGTACTTTGGCAACAACCGCTCCATGCTCGTGTCGAATTGCTTGTTTAGGATGGGTGGTGCGGCTATCCTCCTGTCCAACAAACGGTCTGACCGGTACCGGTCCAAGTATGAGCTGGTACACACAGTGCGTACCCATAAGGGGGCTGATGACAAGTGTTTTGGTTGTGTGACTCAAGAGGAGGATGCCATTGGCAAAATTGGTGTTTCTCTCTCTAAAGAGCTTATGGTGGTTGCTGCTGATGCACTGAAGACAAACATTACCACTTTGGGCCCTCTCGTTTTACCAGTCTCTGAACAATTGCTGTTTTTGGCCACATTGATTGGTAAAAAATTGTTCAAGATGAAGATCAAGCCATACATCCCTGATTTTAAGCTTGCTTTTGAGCACTTCTGCATCCATGCCGGAGGGAGAGCAGTCCTGGATGAGCTGGAGAAGAACTTGCAGCTCTCTGAGTGGCACATGGAACCTTCTCGGATGACTTTGTACCGATTTGGAAACACATCCAGTAGTTCTCTCTGGTACGAGTTGGCATATACTGAGGCTAAGGGGAGAGTCAGGAAGACAGACAGGATTTGGCAGATTGCTTTTGGATCCGGGTTTAAGTGCAACAGTGCAGTCTGGAAGGCCTTGAAAACTGTCAACCCGGCAAAGGAGAAGAACCCATGGATGGATGAGATTGACAGGTTCCCGGTCGAGGTGCCTAGGGTGGCAGCATTGAGTTAATTGCCTTACTTTTTTTGGGTTAATTTGCGATATGTTTGAATTGAAATGCGTTTAATTTGGGGTTCTCTAAGCTCAATTAGGTGATTTTCGTAGGTTGATGGTAACTTTGATCTGCATTTAGCGGTGTAATCTTGATTAAATTATTGAGAAATCTGGCTTATTTGTGGTAATTATCATTTTCTGTTTTGTATTTATCTGTGTAGGCCCTAGCTCTTTTTTTAATCAATTCTTGGACACTTGTATTCATTGAATTTCTATATGGCGCTATATCTATGTAAAACCTTTTTGTACTTCTTTACCGTCATTAATTCAATGCGACCTGTAACTTTTAATGAAGAAAAGATAGTAGTTGATCTGTAAATGCTTTGATTAAATGTACTTCTCTGATCATATGCATAGAGTATTTACTGAAAACAGGAAGGTTGAGTTGGCTCTTATAAATTCTCTGTGTATCTCTGACTTAAAGTTCTTTGTTTCTAGTTGCATTCTATATTTAATGCTTTTTACTTCTACCTCTTTATCATTATATTCTAAAAATCATTCAGGCGTCCCAGTACAACATATTTTCGTAAAGGTGATAATCAGAAGGGTCATACTGGTTTGGTTCAGGTTCAGTTTTGGTTCGTTTCGGTTCTGTTTCGACACACACTCCAGATTAAATTCTGGTATCCAGCGTTTATAGAGGTGGTAATCTGATAATTCGTATTGGATCGAGTTAGATTAAGGGTCATTTGATTTCAGGTTATATCAAAGTTTTGCCATTCGGATCTGAGTACGAGTCTCCCCGGTACGAAGTATTTTTGAGTTGTATAGATCAAATTATAAGTCATTTCAGTCCACTAAACATTCTCTTCTACCAGCATGGAGCGAACTGCCGCTGCTCCTTTCCTTTTTCTTCAATAATTACTGTATTTTAATTTCTTTTCGTTTTTGTTTAGCTACTTGCTAAACTGTACTTTTGTAAGTCTTTATTTTTAATGAAAAGATAAGGGCGCGACCCTTCTTTTTGTGTCAAAAAAATTATAAGTTATTTAGTCTCGAATCGAGTTCAGATCAGTTTTAACTTCTTTCAATTATCTAGATGAGTCGAGTTCGAAATCCAAGTCAAATTGGACGAAGTTCTTTGGTGTGCAATGGTCGCACACTGGCCTCGCATTGTCAAGCAGTCTGTGACCATAAACAATCAGAATGGAAACTAGCAAACTCACGAAGCATGCATGATTGCCAACTGACATTTCATGAACCTTGATACTTAAAAATATCAATCTGTTACCCAGAAGGAAAAATGCTTGCTTAAATATTGCTCATGAAATATGGCTGACTCGCCTACTTACGCAAGGAAATGTACAAACGATTTTACGCAATAACAAATTGACAAAATTTTCATTTTCAAGTGAAGCTTCCGACATCATGAAAAAGGCCTCTAATTTAGAGCTGAGATGACAATTATGTGATTTGTGGCCCCACGAAATGACATCAGAAAACAGATAGTGACCCACTTGGTATTTGCACTTGTGATACCTCAAATGGGGGAGCAAAAAGGGAGTAATAAGTAACAACAATACTATAGGGCACTTTTCTTCTCAGTAGATCATGTGGAACGAGTAATTAGAAAGCCTAAACAACAGGAAATGTTAATAATTTTTTTTTTTTTTGAGAAAATAGAATGAATCACTTGCAGATCCAATTGTGGGATAATCTTACTCTAAATTGCCAGAAAAGAACTGCTAAACTAAGGAGACAAAGGACAATTCAAAACAGCTAAGCACGACTACATTATGCAATTTGTAATTGTAATTGTAATAATAAAAAAGAACATACAACGAACTGGTTTGGCAGCCGATTGCAAATATCCTCAAAGAGTCAAGTATATAAGTAAAAAACCATATATATAACGAGCTCTTATAGAGCCAACTGCACATATCCTCAGCACTTTGCGACAACAAGATCAATTACCAACACAAACTTACATAATTGTACAGACAAGTAGCCTAAGCTTCTTATCCTACTTACTAAACAAAAAAATCAAATTAACAAGGCACATAGACTTGAACAAAACCTTTTGACACATGGATCAGTACTATATATTCCTTTTATCCAATTTTTTTTGTTTATCACCTTTCCCTTGGCTTACCTCAGACTAGTATCATCTTCTTAGCGTACAAAGTGCAAAATGTACTTAACATAAATGCTTACAATTTAACTAAAATGCTTCATTTGATCAACAAAAAAATTAAAAGGAAATAACACCGGGGTATCTCAAATCAAGATGGCACGGAGGGGCGAGTGAGAAAAAATTACAAGCACAACAATAACTCCCCAGTATTGTACACAGAGCAAACCCACAGAAACCTTAGCTCTCACCATTGCCATCTTTGGGGATGTGGAGGCCTTCTACCTTGCGAGAAATTTCACTTACCCCGGCCTTGACCTTCCCGGTGGTACTCCCATTGGATGTATGCTGAGAGTTAGTGTTAGAATTTTGGTTTGTCGCCTCATGATCTTCACTAGAGGTGGGGCTTAGTTGCCATATCCTAATGGTACCGTCTTCTGATCCAGACGCATAGGACTCACCAACTGGAGAGAAGCGCACACAATGTACTGGACCATGGTGACCTTTGTTACAAGCTGCACAGGAGGATATAAAAGATTGTGTAGGTTAGTGCTACGTAGGTTAGCAGCAAGGAACATAAAAACCAAAAAGTTTGAAATCTACATTTAGTAACCATTTTATATCCCTTGCAATTTACATTGAAAAACAAAAATAGTTCCTCATTCCTTGGAAGACAAATAAATGGTAGTATGGTGCCAATATCTAATAGTATAAGGAAAACACTTTGCTTGGGTATAATAAAACAACTACAAAGTAGGGAACCTAAAAAGCTCCATAATTCAAAAACTCCATAAGAGGTTTTGCAATAAAAAAACTCCCTTACAAGAGAAACATTAAAGAATTTTGTGGATAATAACATACTAAATTGCATCTGTCACAGATGTTTCTACTTGCCAACTTGCTAATTCTCAGGTATTGTTTCATAAAATGCAGCAGGGGCATAAAGAAACATTAGCAAATCTACGAGGAGAAGCATGTATAATTGAATTTACAAAGAGACTGAACTTATATATGTGGGCAAAAAATCACAAAATGAAGATGCTTGTACACTACAACCATTCTCAAGTGTTTAATTAACATGACTATTAAAACTAACTGCACATGCGAGTCTGGATAATTCTTTGTCCAAAAACACAATGTATGCATTTACTGTGGTGAGGAATTGAAGGGGCATCTTGCAAACATGGAAGTTTCCAGTGAACTACAGAAACAATATCTAAAGATTAAGTATATGTACATACCAATCTCCTCTCCTGTGTAGAAGTCAAAGAGATGTACCCACATGTCTTCTCCTCCAGTAATAAAGCGACTACCATTCTTGGGCTCGAGGGAGGCCGACTCAACTATGCATGGCATGTCATAGCTCTTCACCAGCCCAAAGCTATGAAATAACAGATTAATAACTTAAGACTTACATTTTTTGAAAGGCTGAAATGCACAGGTACCCTTCATGGTAGAAATACCATTAACGGTGAACAAATATAGGGTGTCCTATAAAGCAGGTAAACTATCCTTAATAAAAAAATTCCATAACTTCTCGAGCTGCCCAAGTTATGCTCCTGAGTTTTTCACCATGTAAAGAGAATGCAATGCTACCAGTTTCTATTTCAGAAGCTAAGTATGAACACCCCAGTGATAAAAGCTGATAAAATACAAGAATTTCTCAGATACTTCACATAGTGTAGACGACAAATTTTGATAGTGTAGACGACAATTTTGGTAGTTGCAAAGTGCAAGCATTATTTTTGACATTTGCGTGCCTTTCTTTATCTCAACATGCATAATAAATACACTACACTTCTTTTTACATAGAAAGCAGAGAACATGTGCTTGAGATAGAGACTTACTGATTTGCATCCCAGAATTTGACAGAGGATCCATCAGCAGTGGTTATATAGCGGCCATCTTGGCTTACCTCAGCACTAGTGACTGGTGCTTTAGTCTCTAAAGTTTGCACTATATTGCCACTTCTAACATCCCACAACCTATAGCATGGACAAATAAATTTAAGAAATGAGTAGGAAAAGATCAAGCCATACTGTTGCATGCATTTGGCTAGCACATGCATAACAGTTGTAACAGGCTAAAAGCTGATAAGATACAAGTAATAGTTTGCAAAATGTTCCCCACTTCTGATAGGAAATTATGGATCGAGACTCAGTTTGCTTAAAATGATAATTCCAGCACTTGTGATGTAACTTTAAGATCCATGGGATCAAACTGAGTTTTAAATTGATTCTATCAAACACTATATTAATTTAAACTGATGATCAAGCATCCAAATAGTAGCCATAAATTGTGTTTAGTGGCAAAATGCAATTCTAAATCTTAAAAAAAAATAATATTACTTCCATGTTGGGCTTTTTTTTTTTTACAAAACTCATTTGCCTTCTTCATAATTAGTTATCCAAGTCCCAAATTGGTTATTATGGCCCATTTATAATGTAAATCCTTTATTTCTCTCTACAAACATCTGCAATCCTTTTTTTCAGATTTTTTGTGTTTATAGTCCTTGTCATATGACATTTATATGTGATTGGTCATTATACATACAACATTATTATGCTCATATATATTATGAAATTACAACAAAATAAGAAAGATAATGGATTGAATAACTCTGATTAACACTAAATTGGTGACGTTGGGTTCTGATATTATTCATCACTGCTAAAGACTGCTCCACACTATTTCAAAATTTTCTCTAACGCTTAATTTTACAAGAAACATCTATAGAATGTAAATTTCTATTATTCTATTTGTTAAATAAAGCATGAATGGAAGACAGACCTGACGCCACCCATGTCGCTGCAAGAACTCAAAATGGTTTGATCGCTATGAAGCCAAGTAACTGTCCTAACAGAGCCTGGCGACTTGTCGATCTCCCTTGGAGTTGCATCAGGGCGGTTTAGATCATATATGCGCAATATCTTCTCAAATCCTCCTGTTAATAGTAGATGTGTATCCTGCACAGCAGACAAAAAGCAACATATCGTGTCAATATTCTGGGTGGGCTCATGCTAATTTTTACTTAGTTTAGTTCCATTGCGAACTCATTCTCATCGTGTTGCTTTTCCCCTTTCTTTTTGCAGGGAGGGTGGATCATGAAAATGTCAAACAATGAGTTTAAAGTTCGGGAGAGAAGAATTGAACAAAAGGAAGAACAAAGAATGTATAGTATTCCGTTGAATTTCAGAACTCTGAGCTCCTCATCATGTGCTGTATATAGCTTGCGAAGACCCAATTTAATAAGAAAGAAAAAAAAGGACTAGAATATAAAACAAGTAATATCATGTTAGGTTTCTGAATTATATCAGCCACAGCTAGTACTGCTGCATATCTACCAAATGCACCAACAATAATATGAGGGCATTTTAATTTTTTATGTGAAGCCTTTTTTATTTCATTTACTTTTTGTTCAATTGCACAACTGGATTATACTGAGGTAAAGCTTGTTGAACTCAAGCTTTTAAACAACTAAGGTAGCATGAGATCAGTATGGGCAATTGTCCTAATTGGCTAATTGAAAATTACTTGCACAGTCTAGAAGACAGGGTTTGGTTTCATTGCTAACACATTATACCGATCACAGATATTTAATAAGAAATACACTAAGTTATTTCCTTGAAGAAAAGTAGTAGATAAAGACCTCAGAAAATGCACAGGCCCGAACAATGTGCTTGTGGTCAAATGAGTGCAGCACATCCCCTGTTAGTGCATCCCAAAGTTTACTACAAAGTAAGGAAATTATCAGAGATAGATCATCCTATGAAAAAAAAGTACTAAATGAGTAAAAGAAAAAGAACTTCCAATCTTAACATCAACTTTTTCTATTGAAAAATGATCACATATAACTCCTCAAAGACAGGTCTGTTTACACTATGCAGATCTGGCAGTATAAATTTGATCCGAACAAATATGACAATTTCAACTACATCTTTTTCACAAATTAAAAGATCAAAACATTTTTTTACACTTAAAAGTCCTCAAGGAGTCTCTAAGAATAGGATGAAAAACCATGCACAAAGGATTATATTTCAGCAGAACTTCCATAATTTTTGCTGCAAACTATGGTAAGTTGGTAACTAGCAGAACATGGATTTTTGGCAGTATTTATTGCTTCATGGTACTAAATAAACACAAATAAGATTCAAATGCTTAACCAGGAATTCTCTTGTACCCGCCCAACCACCCAGAGGCTCATGCCACCGCCAACAACGACAAAACCACAAAACCATCCATATAGACCAAACAGGTGCCATTTGGGTACAGTCATAGGAGTGTAAATTCTATCGAAACTAATGATCCCATTCTCAACTTACACAGAGAAATCAGCAGAGCCAGATGCAGCACGAAGGGCATTGGTGTCTAGACAACAGCTCCAAACAGCACCTTTATGGCCTTCGAATGTCCCAATCCAATCTCCCGTCTCCCCATTTCTTAGCATAGGGTGTGAATCTAGCAATTAATACAAAAGTGACAGTGAGTCAGTAGATTCTATAAGATCATTGAATAGGCTTTTTGCTTCACAAAATTACAATGTAATGATAATAATAAAAGTATAAAACATGCAAACTGTAACCTATAATTGCCCCAAGATCAAATGGAAAGAAACCCAACCACCTCAAGACAACTATACTTTATTCTAGAGATGCATATGGTACATTCCATTTTCATAGGAGAGCGTACAGAACTTCTCCTGTTTCCCAATGTCAGCAGTATGTCAGGAGAAAAATTAACAGAAAATGAATTTTCCTTATAAATGGTATTTTTATAAGTAATGATTAAGCAACATTAGCCCTCATTTTGGTGCTACTATCAGACTTACTATATTCTAGAAAACAAGGGTAACCTATAAAGTATGAGTGTATAATAATAGGTCTCGGGATCACTTGCCAATGCATTATCTCAACAATAGCAAAAAATAAAGTATAAATTTTAAAAAATTATATGCACGATCCATAAGTTGTACATATCATGATAAAATGATGAGGCTTAGTCATCATACATGTTTTACCATTCATAAAGCAATTTGAATTTCTAACAGGTCCTTATAGCAAAACAAACATGAATATTCAGATCATAAATTGCAATAGCCCAGACAATCCAAAGCATACATTTAATAAGCCAAATTTCAATTAATTAGATTAGGAACAAATTTGCACCCATCATAACATGAGATCGAATACAATTGTTACCTTTGCTAGCACTAATCAGAAAATACCCATCGGGCGTGACGGGGCTGTAGAACAGATCCACGACAGGTCGAGAATGGCCATGGCAGACCAGCGGGACCGCCACCTTCTTCTTCTCCATCTCGTCCGTCCGATCTAGCGAAACAAAACCCTAACCCTAGTTCGTAGCTCCTAATTCCTATCTCTAGAGCCTAACCCCAGCCTGAGCTCTCCAGATCAAAGGGGGAAGAACGAAGAAAGATACAAAAATCCGATCAAATGTAGGAGGCTGTCACAAATCAGATAGAATTCGCAACGGAAATCGCAAATCGAAGATTGTATGTACACTGGAGAGAGAGACCTAAAGGCTAGGTAAAGGAGAAATGAGCGGCGCGCTTGCTCTTTATAATAACGAAAGAAATGAAAGAGCCAACAGACCACCACCTAGACCGGGTCTATGACATTTTTAAGTGGGACCCATTTTTCAGTGGTATTGATGTTTTGCCTCGACGTGCGCTGGTCTTTGCTTTGGGTAGACTGTGAAACACGTACGCCGACCAATGAAAATGAAGAGCCAATTTCAACTAATAATTAATATTCTGAATTTTTTATAAGGTCTTAATACCAATAAAAATAATCTTAAATTGTCGGTAACTATTGTGTAAGCATATTTCTATCATCTTTTTATTTTTACTTTTTAAGTTTTGCATTTTAAATTATTAAAATTTTAAATTGAAGACACTTAAAAAAAAACATTATAATCCTCCTCTACTCTATTGCACTGAGAAGCATTACGCTAATAAAAATTAATGATGTTATTTGCATGTAAAGAGCCCTCTACTCCTTTTAATTGCAAAAGAAAAATAGTGCTAAGGGAGCTTGATTTTTTTGACTTAGGTGTGAAGAACTTGAAGGCGCATGTATATATCAAACTAATCTCTCTAGTCTCTACAATTGATAAGACTTAAGAAATTAACCAGTCCAGCAAACCTATTATATTGAAAGCTTCATTGGGCTACTATTTGTGCATACATATAATATACAGTATTCTCTGCAGTCTTCGTCAAAGATATGTAAATTGCCAAGACGACTGAGGTTTATCTAATTATCTTAGGGGCTGTTTGAATGCTCTAGGAATAGGAGAAATTTCTTATTTCTAGACATAAATTTATTATAAATAATCCAAACTCTTCACAAAATTACACACTTTCCAATACTTTATGCCTAGAAATAGAAAATTTCTTCTATTCCTAAGCGATCCAAACGAGCCCTTAAGAAGGCCACAGAAAATCAGACAGCGTTTGTCTCCATTCTCTTTTATCTTTTTTTTTTTCCGATGATCACATTCTCTTTTATCTGGTTTCTCTGGTAGTCTGGTACTCTGGTGCACTCTATTATGGGGATTCATTTACCCGGTTACCCCTCCAACTCATTATTAGATAGTATAAATGATTGGAGAAAATATTAAATTAGTATTAAAGAGTTAGATACATTCAATGTACTTCAGTTTGATATTTTTATTGTAATAGAGTAATGGATAGAGAGAATAATAAATACATTGTCTATAGTTGATATTTCCCCTATAAATTATATATATGACACACTGTCACACAACATTTCAATGAATCAATAATACAATTCATTCATTTCAATCGACCTTTTACCTTGAGCACTTCATTTTGTACGCATGCAAGTTCCTCTAGTCTGCTGTCTAGTTTCTCAAAATAAAAAATATATATAGCACTCTTTTGGAGAAGGTTCCTAGCTAATACAAATCAAAAGTATGTTGACTTGACTAAATCTGAAAATAAGCATGAATACAACCATAGAGCACCATTATGGGCAGGGGCGGAGCCAGAAAAAATAATTTAGGGGGGAAAATATGCAATTTTTTATGTCTGGGGGGGCAAATTGCTTAATTTCTATATAATATTACAAAAACTGATAGTAGTAGTATACTAAAATGTGAAATGACGGGGGGTGCAATAGCCCTTGCTCGCACCCCCACTGCCTCCGCCCCTGATTATGGGGTTGATATATTTGCAAAGAATTAATTAATACTCGATTTAATGAGCAATCAATGGAACTCCTAGTCCTTGGCGTCATCTTAGACCCAAAGACAACAACTCCTTCACCATTGGAAAAATATGCACATTGGTAGAAAGAATCCATCATATCGCTTTAACTGATCAAGAATAACTCAATTGGAATGTCAATTGCTTTAATGTGTGCAAGTATCAACATATATTCATTAAACAGCATAAGATTAGCTTGGTCTGTTGAGCTCTTATGACTTGTACTGAATAAATGAAACCAAGTTGAAATATACAATGATGGAAAGTTAAATTATGCAAATTTTGCAGTGAATAAATTTTTTGTATGTCGTTCCCTCAAAATTATGAGTGGATGTGATTAATTCGAGCAACATCATGACTCAAACTGAGCTGAAAAAATTAGTCCATGATAGAATTAAACTTAAAGTAAGTTTGAATTTAATCGATGGTAGAATCAATTAATATTACTAATCCTTACAATAAACTAAAAAGAGCAAATATATTTATATTTACTTATAGTTGAGGAGTATAGCACATATACACCATCTAAGCAAAATCTACTAAAAATAGAGTAGGTCCCTTGCTGAATAACATCATCCAAGGATCTCTACAACAGGCAACTTGTTTTACTGTTTCTCCAGAATAGAACCTTCAAGATCTAAAAGCGAAAATTGAATAAAAGGATCAGAGTCTAGTAGTCTACTAAAAATCAAAACAAATCGAACAGATCAAATTAGGTATAATTATGAAATAAATATTACAAGTTAAGACTATACCAGAGAGTAGAGTCCACAGCAGCTATCATTGCAATCTTCATAATTCATTAAAATAATCAGACTTTACCGAGTAATACACCTGAACTGCAGCTACCATTACTGTTAATTTACTTTTGGCGGCTGAGATTTAACCTTATGGAGCCGTTTGGCAACATCATAGATTAGTGAGATCAAGGATTAAAATAATCTTTTTTAAGCAAACAAATGAGTTTACTAATCTAAAAGTTAGGCTAACGATCTCATGCATGCCAAATGCCACCATAGTTTTCTGCATCATCTTTGTTTTCGCACTGCCTAAGCTGCTGATACATATAATAGGCGATAAGAATCATGTCTACCTCTTGAAAGGTATTGTACAGCTTGCCTGAGCAATCTTCTACTAATTCCAGAAACTGCCCTTTTACAGAAAAAAAAAAAATATATATATATATATAGGACGGGAATTGCTCCAGTATTTTTCTTTCTTCTAGAGCGTTTGGATTTATTATTGGGCCGGGTTGTTTGTTAGATCATTAGATGGCCGAAAAATTTATAAATAATATTAAATTAATATAATATATTAAAAATAATATCAATATAATAATATTTTTTTAGATAGTATCACGAGATCGGAATCTGGGATTCCGATCTTAGCTAAGATCGGATTCCCAGATTCCGATTTTAGCTAACATCGGAATCCCAGGTTCCGATATAAAAAGTAGGGTCTTTGCCGTGCATATTTCGACGGAATAATCATATAGTTCGACGGGAATAATCAAGATTCTGCAACTTGAATAAGTACTTAAATTAACCTAGTAGTTTGACCAGCTGCAACAAGGCTGATACCCACGATCAATTCTTAAATTCCTACATATACCCCTGATAAAAAAGTGATTTGAGTTGTGTATGCACATACTTAACAGATCAAAATAATTTTAAGACCCGACTAATAAGAGGTCCTTTTGGTCCCCTCTCCGTCACAATTTTGAGACCTTTTGCTGCCCTTTAAACTATTCTTCTTACAAATACTAAGGGTGCGCTCCAGAAAGGTTTAATGGGTGGAATGGAATGGAAAAGGGGAAATTTAACTTGCTCCAGGATGGCTTTTAGAGTTAACGGGTGGGAATGGATGGCACAAAAAGTGAGTTTGGGGAGACAAAATGAAATCCCCAAAATCGGGGTGTAGAGGGTGGAAACCAGGAACATTTTCTATGAGTGTGGGTCCAACATAAATTTTGTAGCTTATCATTTGAGTGATAAATTTTAACTCTAAACAAGTTGTGGAGCAAGAACAATTTTGTATCCCCTCTTCCTTCAACCTCCATTCCATTCTATTGCTTCCCTTCTCATTACTCAAAAATCCTAGAGCACACCCTAAAAGGTTGCTAGGGAAAACACCAAAAGTCAAAGTTAATTAATGAACTTACTTTGCGATAATCTGACATTTGGCTGTATGAATACTTCTATTGCAATCAATCTATTCTTGATGCATATATTTAAAGATAATAACTTAATAACATACAAGTGAAAACCAAACAAAATAGCAAAAAAAAAAAAGTAAATATTAAAAGAAAGATAAAATTAAGTTAATAATACATAATAGCATGAAAGGCCTGTAAAAATTTGTTAGTTCAAAAGTCCTAATAAAACAACCATTGTAATTTTAAGATAGAAAATTAGTCTGCAGAAATTTAATTAAGTTGGACAGCATATTCATTCCTTGTAATTGATTAAGTTGGATATGACATATTTTTATTTGACTAGTATGTTCAACATAAATAATAATGATAGTAATAGGCAAGTGCATGTAAAATTGAGTTTGTAAATAATATTAAATTGGATATGGGCCTCACATTGGATATGGGCTTATATTTGTATTATGTTATTTCATCAAAATATTGGGAGTTGTAACTGTTATTTCGGATTTGGATTGAAATAAAACAGGAATTATAAGTGTCATCAGCAAATATATCATCCCAGCCATCGCTAAATATAAAGTGAACATATACAGCAAACAAAGTGAACATATATATGATCTAAGTGAACACATACAAACAAATAAGTGTTATCATCACTTGTTCATAAGTTTACATGCATATTCAACTTATTTTCATTAAACTTATTTGTTTACATGTGTTCACTTAGATCATCTATATGTTCACTTTGTTTACTGTATATGTTCACTTTATATTTAGCGATGGCAGGGATGGCAAAATTGTAGATGACAGTAATCAATTTCAAAAATAAAATGATGATCAGCCTCCAAATTTTTATTATTTTTTATGGTTCTTTAGAAATCGCTCTTCCTTTTTAGGACGTATCCAAGGAATATTTAGTCGTTGAAAGGACTAAACGAAAAATATGATACATTTCATAGGAAGTCCCTACGAATCTACGATGACAATTTTACTTATATTTTGCCTCATGTGATAAAATGACTTTTGTTTCTGCTCTCTCAAGTCGTTGAAATTATTTTTTTTTAACGTCAAAATTGCAATCCTTTATTTCCCTACGAATCTACATGCCAAAATTGCAATTCTTTATTTTAATATATCCACTTTTTTCCTATAGAAAAATTCTGATTTGCCCACATTAATTGGACCTTTAAGAATGTCAATAATTCCTAAAAGAGTGGTGCATATTGTTCTTGAAACTAAAGCAAAAGAGCTTTTTCCAAAAGACATAAGGGTTGATCCGTTAATTTTTTTTTTGTTTACCTTAAAGTGACAAGCTCTCTTTCTTGTGCCTATGTATCTTCCATGTAGAATACTTCCTCCCACGAAACAACTCTGCTTTGAATTGAATTGAAGCATCAATCCATGGATCAACAATTGCCACAACGTTATTTCTTTTCTTAACAATCCACACTAAACAAGCATCCCATCATTCCCAATTATGTACAATGAAATCCGTTATGACCATTTGCAAAACCAACACCAACACGACGATAACCTCGTGTGCTATATGCAGGGAAGATATTGTCACTGCTTCGACCATTCAATGGATGCCATGTGGACATGCGTACCATTTCAACTGCATCATCCCATGGATCAAACTACATGAGACGTGCCCGATTTGCCGTATTCAGCTCTCGACGCCATATCTTAGCCTGTAGGAATTTAAGAATCACTTTTTTATCAGGGGTATATATAGGAATTTAAGAATTGATCATGGGTATCAGCCTTGTTGCAACTGGTCAAACTACTAGGTTAGTTTTTTTTAATTGGAGAACTACTAGGGGTGTGTTTGTAATGTGTCATGAACAGCTAGTTCATGAACTAGTGCTGTTCGCACGAACCAAACAACCCACGAACAACCGTAGTTCGTGAACTTCTTCCTAGTTCTTAGTTTCCCGATTTTCACGAACTAGTTTTGTTCATGGGCCTATTCGTGGGCCTTTGTTCTTCCCCTTGTTCATCCCTCGTTCGTGAAGCATCCAAACACACCCTAGGTTAATTTAAGTATTTATTCAAGTTGCAGAATCTTGATTATTCCCGTCGAACTATATGATTATTCCCGTCGACATATGCACGGCAGAAACTGTACTTTTTATATCGGAACCCGGGATTCCGATCTTGCAGTCGGAAACCCAGTTCCGATCTCGTGATACTATTTTAAAAATATTATTATATTGATATTATTTTTAATATATTATATTAATTTAATATTATTTATAAATTTTTAAACTAAGTATCAAAGGGTAAGAAAGTATACTGGACTGGGCCAGGTATTGGATTGAATTAAAAAAAGCGCAATGGTTAGTTGGTCTTGGATATATTAGTATATTATGTAACCAACTGATTTGGTCTAATACCGCGCCAAATAACATTCAATAACCTTAAATTTGAGTTAACTCCATCAAATCACTACCCTCACAATAGGTTAGCACTAACTAAGGTTAGTGCAACTAACCAACTAATCTCAACTTGCCAAATGAGTTGAGGTTAGTTAAGGTTAGCACTAAACTTGTGCTAACCCACTACCTCTCCCAAAAGATGAGTTAGCAATTTCACCCCGTGGGGTTAGCACAAATCTAGTATTAATAATGATGATTAATAATTAAATAATTAATAAATATTAAATATTAATATTTAATAATAAATAACTAATTAACATAAAATAATAATAATTAAAAAATTTTAATAAATAATAATAATTTATAATTATCAATTATTATTAATTAGTAATTTTAAAACAATAATAATAAATAATTAACAACTAATTTATAATTAATAATATTAAAGATGATTAATAATCAATAATAATAACAAATAGTTAATAATTAATGATGATTAATAATAATTAGCAACTAAAAATTAGTAATTAATAATTAATAATCAATGATAACTAATAATTAATAATAATTAGTAATTGATAATGGGTTTTTTTATAATTTATTCAAGTTGCAGAATCTTGATTAATTCCGTCGAACTATATGATTATTCCCGTCGACATATGCACGGCAAAGACTCTATTTTTATATCAGAACCTGGGATTCCGATCTTAGCTAAGATCGGAATCCGGAAATCCAATCTTAGCTCGATTCCGATCTTGCCGTCAGAATCCCGGATTCCGATCTCGTGATACTATTTCAAAAAATATGATTATATTGATATTATTTTTAATATATTATATTAATTTAATATTATTTATAAATTTTTCGGGGTGCACGGCCTAACATTGATTCAAAGCTCGAAAAAAAAAAACTAAGATCGGAATCCCGATCTTAGCTAAGGTCGGAATCCGGAATTCCGATCTTGTGATACTATTTAAAACAATATTATTATATTGATATTAATTTTAATATATTATATTAATTTAATATTATTTTTAAATTTTTCGGTCCACGCCTTCTCTTCCTCTTTTGATCCAGTAAAAATTCATACTTAGGCCCTGATCATAATGTTTTTTACCCGGGATTTCATTTCAATTCATTTGATTTCAAAGGATTTCGTTGGATCTAACTATATGAGGATTCCAACCAAATGACACCAAATTCATTCATTTTAATCAAGAATTTTCCAACGAAATGAAATGAAATCAAATAAAATTCCATGTTAAAAAATTGGGATTTTAATCAGGGCCTTAATGATCGCCGAAACAATCGTCTGTGCACGACTTTCTTTGTTTTACTTTTTATTATTCAAATGTAATTCTTTTTTGTTGATATTAATTTAATTCTATTAGTTAGTTCTGGTACGATACATTATTAATCATTATAAAATGAGGAATTTACAAAAATTAAAAGTTTGACACATTCCGAAATCGAACCGCTTATGGTTGATGTTATTATGGCAAATTATGTAATGGACCATTTTTTTTATAAGGATTTTTTCAAAAAAAATAGGATTTTCTTTCAAAATTATAACTGTTGTGAATGATTTGAGCAAAAAAGATAGACTGAAAAACTGGTTCAAGACATAACGTTCCATTTTTTGTTATTAAAACTATATGGATCCTACTTGAGAGGAAAAACAGAGCTTTTGTTTCAGATAAATAATCATAAGTTCATAACAAAATATAGTAATTGTTACAATTCGCAATTAAATTGCATTCATATGGCCTAACACCGTTCCTGATTCAATAGTGTAGTGCACTGCTTGATTAACATTAACCTAGGACCAGAACAGAAGTCTCCTCACGGAATCAATGTTATCGTCTGTCACGTAAATGTTGCAATGTCATAAATTACCAATAATTTAAAATGATATCCTTTCATTGAACTTCATAAATGCATGCAGAGAAGCATACAAGTAACAGCTATCACTAGAGTAGCCGGTTGATGCTGCTTGTCAAACACATATTGATTTTTTTTCCCCATGAAACATTGGATGCTAAATCTTGAACTATGAGAGACCAGACAAGGACCCAATTACAGGTGTGATGAATAAGTGGTTAAACGCATCTAATTAATTAATTGGATGCAATCAATTTTTTAAACAAAAACATATCCGTAGCCTGACTGCACATGCTGGAACCTGGTAGATGCTTGATTCTAATTTTATGCACATGATTGTGCCCCAAGACTGCACATGAAGGCCCCTCCTCTGTCCATTTAATATTTTCTGTACTTCCCCATTAAGAAACATCAATTAAGAATTTTTGCAATATAGCCACAGGAGAATCTTTAAATTGTTATTTGTTTCACTCATTCTTTTTAGACTGCCCACACCAATATTTGTACATAATCTTGTTTCAAATAAAACAAATTGAATATTATATTTATATTCAAATATTCAATACATGTAATTTTACTAATTAAGTAGAAGACGAGTAATTTGCCAAAGTCATATATTTATTACTACCTTATACATACATAATTAAGTTTTTAAACAATTTGTGCACCATAGAAGATCTAAAATACTGTGGTTTGAATAGTACTGAACTCCTCCGTACGCCTTTCATTTTTATATATCTTAATAAAAAAAATTGTTCAATGAAATTTCTAATGAACCTATTGTGCAAAAATATGAGAAAATAAAATTCGCAGGGAATTGTTGTATTTATTTTGCTGTCTTGATTCTTAAATTATTAATTTATTATTCTATGTATTCGATGTATTATTTTAGATCTTATGTTATATTATAATATATATTTGATTTCTTATGAATTTTTTATGTAACATTATTTGAGAGTTATTTATTTAAAAATTATTATTATACTATGTCCATATTAGACGTTATGTCATATGTATGTTTTTAACAAAAAAATTTATAGACTCTTCTTACACGAAATCCTAGCTACGCTCCTGCTTGTATTCCAAATTTGGCATGTATCAATTAAAATGACAAATTAAAAACGTTTTAGACCCTCCAAGATATAGAAAACTTATATATATATATATATAGTAAATCTATTGTGAACCATGATGCATAGAGAGCTCCGTGCACCACGACCGTTTGATCAATGAGTTTGCAAATTGACAAATCTAAATTAACCAATCCAATCTATATATTGAAATCTCATAGAAAACAAAATTTTACAATTTTTTAAATTTTTTTACTATTTTTTTGAATTTTTTAAAACTTACCAATTTTGACTTACAAATTAGTGTATTTATAGCAAAAAAAATGACAAGCTTTAAAAAATAAAAAAAATAGTAAAAAATTATAAAAATTATAAAATTTTGTTTACTGTCAGATTTCAATATATAGATTGGATTGGTTAAATTAGATTTGACAATTTATGAAACCACCAACCAAAACGGTCATGGTGTACGAAAGTTTATATGAACCATGGTTCACAATAGATTTTGTTGTGCTGTAATAGCTAGTTTTGGATCTAATTTTGGCATGCCTCAAGAGAGTCGTTTACTTTCCCTTTTTGATATGGGTTTTAAATCCAGTCTGTATTTGTTCGGCAGAATAAAAAAAACGTCTACATCTTTGAAGGACTTGTTTGTAAAATTACCAAAGGCTAAACAATGTTAACTTGAATCTGATGAAACGCTCATATTTCTCCACAAATTAAGATCAATTTAAGTCCAAGGGTGTACTCCTGTCTGCTTGAATCCTGGGATACTAGGTCAATTATCAATATTCTGGAATTCTGGTTCTCTCCATGTTATATCATATCTCTACTACTTATAAAGCACCCTTAGCAAGGTCAGTATTTTTTACACAAAGGGGTCCAAACAATTTTGTTAGCATCATTATAAACCATTGATCAATATGGTGTACGGTTTGGATTGCTATTTTTATAAAGGAGTCGACTCTGCACACAAATAAGTCAAGTCGCTGGATGGTATGCCTATGTGTTGCGCTTCTAAAACACGCGAGTTCGATTCCGTTTATCTCTACTACTTATAAAGCACCCTTAGCAAGGTCAGTATTTTTCACACAAAGGGGTCCAAACAATTTTGTTAGCATCATTATAAACCATTGATCAATATGGTGTACGGTTTGGATTGCTATTTCTATAAAGGAGTCGACTCTGCACACAAATAAGTCAAGTCGCTGGATGGTATGCCTATGTGTTGCGCTTCTAAAACACGCGAGTTCGATTCCGTTTATGCGCTGAATTTTTTTTTCCGCCTCTATTTTCTTCCACTCCTGTGTTCCATGGAAGGAAGTTTCTCTTTCCTCCAAAATTTAGTAGAAATGGAAAAAAGACCAGCGCCGTTCCTCTCTCTCAATCAAAATCTAGGGTTTTATAGATGGACCTCTCCTACGTCGTTCCTATTGTCTCACTCCGACACAGCCATCGCTCAAATCCATCTCGCCCTCCGACGTCCTACACACTCAGGCAGACATCTGCCTCCTCTCGACCACCATCGGTGCACCTCCCTCCGCCTTCGACTCCCAACGACAGCCTCACCGCAGTCGAAACCGATCCCCCTCGACAGGGCTTAGGCCTTGATCGGACCCCGCCTCCGTCTCACATCTCACCTAGACCGCGTCGGGTTTCCTTCTCCGCCCCCAAAGCTGGTAATCGATGGAGACCAAGGAGGAAAGAACAAACGAAAGAAGAAAAAGAATCGGAAGAGGAACAAAGCTGCCAATGGTTCCAATATTGCTAATATTAACAGGTTCCTTTTTCTGATATTCATGTTTCTCTTGTAGAAAGAATATCAAATGTTGTTTCAATTGTATGGCAGTACTGGCTAATTTAATACCTTTTGCGTTTATATAATGTTTGAGCCTTGTTAAACATTTTCTAATTCTGAATTGGTATTACTGAGAAGCGACATAATTGAGTGGGATTGTAGTGGAGAGGTGCCAATTGAATGATTTATTTGAAATTAAATTGTATAGTTATTACTATCTTGCTTTAATTTACAATATTTTAAAGTTAGGTAAAGTCGAAATGTATTTGTAGATCAGTCAAATCTTCATATCTTCTTCTTTTTATTGAACGAATAAAACATAATAAAATTGTTAAAACACTATCCGCAAATTAAATCTCTTTTGTTTTTCGATCGATCCTCATCAGTCAACTCAAATCTGATGAATCAATCACTCAAGCTCCATTCTTTTCAATTTCAGATTTTACTTTAAATCTCTTTCTTTTAATGTATTATGTATATATTTCTTTCTTCATGAGTTTTGGTTTATCTTCTTCCACGGGGATTGGGAAATGATCAAAGAAATTAGAGGTCAAAGAGGGAACCTACGGGATTGAAAGAGAAATTTAATTCTGACGAAGGTACTCACTATTCTTTTTTCAACTTCATTTGCTCACTTCCTCTTCCCTCAGTTCGATTGAGTTCACCTTTTGGCTCTGATCAAAATCCCTATTTTAAACATGGGATTTCAATTCATTTCATTTGGATTTAAATCCTACCTGCACAATCACACACACATAGAGATGCATCTCGAAATAATTTCTTTGTTTTATTTTCAGAATCGACAGATAAAAAGCCCTTCTGATGGTACACAGCTTTAGTCTTGGAGTGATGTGAGGTAGCTTGACTTTTTATTCTTTTTTATTTTTTCAAATCAAAATTATGTCTTTTTCATTATTGGGAATAAATTAGCAAATGAAAATGAGTATTGCAAGGTACAGATAGCAATTTGATTTGCTTGAAATTGATGCAGAGCTTTGTTTCTTTTTAATCATTTTTTATTTCCTTTTATGCTTTTGATTTATATGTCGACTGGATGAATAACATGATTTATATGTCAACAAATGAGTATTGTAAAGCCAATACAATCAGTCAAGATGAATAACATGATAGAGGCTCGGATCATTGGGCGATTTGGATCATATATAGAAATATGGGGTTCAAATTGGTAGTGGTAATCCTTCGCGCTAATTATGAGTTTTTTTTCAATTTTACCAGTTGCCACTAGAGGATAAGGATGCCCTTTCAAGAGAGAACTCTGGCCTAGAGTTTCTGATAACGCCAAGGATCTGGTACGAGAAATGTTGAATCCTGATCCAAAGAAGCGGCTTACACAAAAAATGTTCATTTGTACAGTAAGTTCTGATACAGGACAACTGTTCTGACAAAAATGCCCTTGTAGATCATTCCTGGTTGCAAAACATCAAGAAAGCGCTGAATGTTAACTTGGGGGAGGCTGTCAGAGCAAGGCTTCAGCAATTTTCCGTCATGAACAAGTTAAAAAAAATGGCTCTCAGAGTAAGGCCCTTAAGGGAACAAACGAGGAGATACCTCCAACAGAGCATATTAATATTGTTTATGAACAAACAAGGGAAGAAACAAGGAATGCAAAATTTTCCGAGTATGACAAGGGGAAGGGTATATGAAAAGAGAGAACCTGGATGTGTTGCCTCAAGGTTTTATTTAAAAAAAAATTATTTATGTTTTCTAATCTTACATGTATTTTACATTTTTACTTTATGTAGCAAATACATATATTTTATTATATGTTTGTCTTTATAGCCTGAAAATCTTTTTTCTAGATTCAATTGGAAATGTTGACCTTTCTGTTTTATGATTCATTGGTTTTGACTCGACATTAATTGGATATGCTCAAAATGCTCGGACATATGCTGCCTAGATTTTGAATGTTTGTTATTGCTCTAGATTTTGACGAGTATAAATAATTTTGAGGCTCATTATGTTAGAAAAGAATTATTTTTTAGGCATATGCAATTACAACAATCTATTATCCTATCATGACTAATTTTGAAGTTTAGATTTTGAATTTTTTGTTGAAAACAAGTTGATAATTGGATCCTTTTGCAATATATATTTTTTTGATTGATGTGTAAGTGCATATGTGTGTTGTCCTGATGGCAATAGCCTGTACAACAGGCTTGTGGCGACCCCACCTGATGAGCCTCCATATCGCGAGAATACTGATGTTCAAACACACTATTTTTTAGCTCAACAAAATTCTTGTGGACTACCGATTTCAAGTGGGCATGTCTTCTGGCCCCTCTATTAGGAGCTGTCATGATTTTTTTTTTCTGGGATGAATAAGTTAGACACATTTTGTGTTCAACGACACAATGATTAGTTGTATAGTATAGCTGTATGAAAATTTTGCATCTTTATATAAAAGATGGTTGAATCTGTTGTGTACTTGCTCAAATAACATGCTCTTCAGAGAGTAATTGTACTATGCTGCTTTTTGTTCTTAATTTATAGAACATCCTATTATGTATAAGTTCGATACAATTCTCAATCATTTAGTCTTTCTTTTTGCTTATGTTATTGATTTAGTTATTTCCTTTTGCTTATGTTATTGATTTAGTTAGTTCCTTTTGCTTGCTTCATGCCAGTTTGTTGTTGTGGTATGACGAAAATATTTTTACCATTGAGAATATGGATGTTAATGTCTCGCACTTTTTCAGTCCGACCACGGAAGATCAGATAGTCCTCTATGGGGCGAAGAAAATGCGGATCAGATACCCCTCGAGCATCTTGAGACCCGTCGTTACTGCCCATTCCAAACGAGCGAAGGGCACTAATGCGGTTCTAAGTACCTCGAGAGTTGATTGTTTGTCGTAGGTCCTTTTTTTCCAGTAGGCGCAAGCCCCTACTGTTAATTACCTCCGGACTCAGTCACGAACTGAGCTAAGAGCACCTCTAGATCGGGATAATCAAAGTTTAAATGTCGTAAGTGGCTGAAGTCCATTTCAATAAAAAAAGGATTGTGTCTTGATAGGGAGTTTCGGGGTGAAAAGCACTACAGAAGGGCAGCTATTTTAACAGAACCATGCAAACATGAATGGTGTGGTTTAATTCTTTAGTTTCACATTTTAAGACATTTAGGTTATTTTTACTTTGCTGTGTCAGGCTTAGTGCCGTTACAGAGATTTTTTTGAGTTCGATACTAGGAAATTTGGTATCCTAGATCAATCCTCAATCGTTTGGGGATTTAGAGATTTTGGGATATCGTTCAAGTCTTGAGTACAGATGCGCTATGCCTTCTCTTGACAGGAACTTAGGTGATGGCCACTGGTTGACTTTTCTTCTGGTCACCTGGGCATCAGATTTCAGTCTGCTTCTGGTCAAACATGCTGTGAACTTGTAGAAACAGGCTGTTAGATTTGAGTCCAACGCTAGAAAATAGGGTATTCTAGGTTAGTTCTCAATCGTTTTGAGGAACTTAGGGATTTTTTGGGATTTTCGTTCAAGTCGCGAGTACAGATGCGCTATGCCTTCTCTCGACAGGAACTTCAGTGATAATTCAGAATTGACTTTTCCTTTTTCTCAATCTGAACATCGGGAGGGTGTCTCCTTCAGGGCGAAACGCGATGCAGTCTTGAAGGGACGAACTTTTGACTTTTAAGACTTTATGTCACTTTAGACTTTGTATCTTTTGGGTCACTTTTAGGCTTTGTGCCATTTTGACTTTGTGTCACTTTTAGATTTTGTGTCATTTTCAGACTTTGTGTCATTTAGACTTTGTGTCATTTGGAAGTTTTGACTTTTGATTTTTGCATTTTTAGAAGTTTGAACTTTGAGTTTGACTTTGAGTCTTATACTTTGAGTTTGACTTTTGAGTCTTGCATTTTAAGCTAACACTTTCGGAGCTTGACTTTTGAGTTGGGCTCTTGAGTTTTGTTTTTTCGGACTTTGGTTTAAAGTTTGAGCTTGGTTTGAACTTTTGAATTCTGGCATTCTGGACTTCGGACTTTTTAGTTGTGACTTTTGAGTTTTAGATTTTCGGTGTTTGGTTGAGATTTTGAGTTTGGACTTTTGAGTTTTATCTTCTTGGTGATATGTATACTTTATTTATTTCAATTTTGTTTGCGGGCTTTAGCGTTTAACTGTACCTATTGCAAGGAATGTCAAGTGTACCTGCTGTCCAGAACATAAGCTATTCAGATGTACCTGCTGTCCAGAACATAATTTGTTCAAATGTACCTGCTGTCCAGAACAAAGAATATTCAAAATGATTTTCTTTTGCCTTATTTCCTTTTCTTCTTCTTTTTTTTTATTTAACCATATGAATATAAATTTATTATTATCCGTGGTTATCCTTTAATCCTTCTAATTCTAAAATGTTTTATACTTTGGTGTTTTGGCATGACATGGCACATCAAAATATTCCTCATATTTTTCTTGACATTTTGATATTTTATGGGAATTTTTCTGACAATCTAACTATTTTTAATGCATTTTTGAAGTTTTCTGCTTCGCACAATTTTCTGATTGGATGTGGCTATGCTGTTTCGCTGTTTGTTGCTCGGTGACCCGCCCCAGACTAATCGTCACAGAAGATCATTGCGCGTCGCTGGGTTTGGGAACTGATGAGATCGATTGGTTTGTACTCGCGTCTGTGCACCGAGCGAGTTTAGACTTGAGTCAAGTTGGTTCCATGGGTCCCCCTGGCCAGCGGGCTTATCGGAACTCCAGGTTCACTTGGCATTTATTCCATTTCAATCTCCTTCCCCCCTCCGCCTCTGTTGACTCGGCGGCAACAAGGGTTGACTCCGCGATTCCGACCATCGTTTGGACCATAGTTAGATCTCGTCTGGTCACTCACTCACCCTCTTCTCAATTCCATTCTCAATTTTGGCCATGTCTGCTCAATTTGTACACATCGTCATTCCCAATTCCGCTCAGTGGGGTTTAGGTAGGCGAGGTGGGAACCATTGACGACAATTCCTTGTCGGAGGACACTTGATGAGCGTCGTGGAGATTCCCTGTGTCACTTGTAGCAACCAAAGGAGATGCAGGTGTTGTAATTTTGCTCAGAGTTTAAACCCAGGGTCTGGTATTGGTTCAATCAATGTATACAATTGACATTTAGCTTTGACTGATGGTGATCATTTCTGGTTCAACATTGACACCACCAATGCTTAGAATGGCTTAGACCATTATTGTAAGCGTATGTGGATGTTTGCAGGGTGCCATTTCTGGTTAGGGGTTCCACTATTAATCATACTGTAGAATGCATTCATGACAAATAGTAAGAAAACATTTCATCATTTTCTTTATACATTTCAGAGATGATGCAATTATTCCAGATCTTAGAGGTATCCGTTAAGGTGAACATCTGATTTTTTGCTAATCACAAGAACATTAGGCTTGTCTTCCTTAACTGCATTCACTTATCTTGGAAACTTTGTTATTTGTGCTTTACTGACCCCTTTGCTATTCCTATTAAGTGTGCTTTTGTTACTTGACAATACTTAATTTTATTGACTATATTATGACCTTGCTAACTGCCCTCTACATTACAGATTGAGCCACTGTGTTATTTCTGTCGCCTCATACTTTGATATTTTCAATTTAGTCCCTCCATTGCACTATTATGCATTTTTCCTTTATGGTCCATAGGTTTAGCTTATATTACCACTTCTGTTATTGCCACTATTTTGAGGTTTTCTTTTGATTAAAATAAAGAGGAAGTTTCAGTGATACACCTTTACCAGGGATACATTTCTATTCTCAGGTGTGTTTAAATGCATTCCCCTTAATAGATTTGGCAGCATGCCTTTCAACCAAGATGGAATTATATGTAAAAAGGTTTATATATGTATGTATATATATTATTTATATCATTTTTTTTTATGCATATTTTGAAAGATCAAACACAGTCCCTTTCTCCTTCTTTTTTTTTATGCTTGCCACAGACTGAAGTTAAACTCATATAGAGGAGTTGTACTTGACAAGAATACCATCTACACATTTGTAGTTTTTTAAAAAAAAAGGAAGGAAATGAAACTTTCCGTATCCATGAGGTCCCTTTTTCACATTTTCAATTTAACCCTTATTGTTTGGCAAATATATATATATATATACCTTATTTCTTAATATATATATTACTACCCAAAATGCCTTTGTTAAATAGAAATTTAGTAAACGCACACATCAGGGGCATGTTTCTATCCCCAAGTATGCGCTCTCAGGCAAGCATCCCTTGGGTATAACCACACACACACCTCAAGCATACTTAATTAGCTTTTTTTTTTTTTAAAAAAAAGTTTCTACTGAGACAGATTTGATAACATGTGCTTTTACCAAAAGATAAATTTTATCCCCCACACATCGACATCCCCCTTTCTGTTTTCTCTTTTTTTTTTTTTACATTAACACAGTTTCCTTACAAATACACCCTTGACTTTTATTTTATCATACTTTACTGGGTTTGACTTCTTTTACTTTGGTTTTATGCATAAGGTTTATGAAATATGACATTTATATTAAAAACACAGCCGAACTCATGAGTGTGCGCTCTCAGGCAAGCACCCCTCACATATAAAGCCATGCTTCTTATTTTTTTGCATATTTTTATTACATCAAGGAACTCATTGACAGAGGCAAGTGTGCGCTCTCAGGCAAGCACCCCTTACCCATGTCTTTGAGCCCTAAGACAGCATTAGTAAATGATTCACATGAGGACTCCTCCTATAAATAACACTTAATTTCAAAGGAAATGAAAAGAAACAGGAGAAGCACACAAAAAAAAAAGAAACTGAAAGTGGAAGCTAATGAGAGAAACTCATAGAGATGGAATTTTATGTATTAAACTTAGTACAGTGGAATTCCTACCTCTCTCTAGATTTGCTCCTACTTGTTTTAGAATTCGATTACAATAGTATCACTAAACAGATTGGCAGAATTTCAGCCTGTTCTTTTTTCTCCCCTCCCCTCTTTTTCTTCTTTGCTTTGATCTTCTTTTATAGGCGAAATCTCTAGGGCTTTGTTTCATTCTTTCAACACATGGCAGCATCTCCTATCTTGGATTTGTAATGGAAGGGCTGGATGTAAAATGGGGCTGCCGCCATACTTTTACAATTCCAATTTCACCTATTTCTTTGTTACTTCTTTTCACTCCCTTTTACTAACCAGTGGTGGTATGGCACCTGGCACCTGTAACTTTTACTCCTTTTCACAGGGTGCTTGGAGGAGGAGTTACATTCATTCTGGCGCCAATTGGTGTGTTGTCTCTCATCTAACGATCCATGGGTTGATGAGGGGCTAGGATTTACATAGAGAGGGAATCCCCTCATAGCTGTTGTTATAGGGTTGTAGGCCTGGTGCATCAACAGGTCACTATTCATCCCCTCCATTTGTCCCTTTTATCAATTTCTCATGGCAATCACTGATGTGTTATTTTATGGCTTGTGTTGGGGGTGTCACTGCCAGTTGGGTCCCTCATGTAGCCGTCTTTTAGCACTTCCAATTAAATTTCTTTTTCATACTTCACAGTCATTTCTCCTTGTGTTTGGAATTTGCCCCATTTTTACTCCAATTTGCTATATTTTTTTTTTGTTCATTTATTATTATCATTTTTGCAATGTTTCCATTGGCATGTTGATCTTAAGCATGGCATTTCTCATTTAATTTCATTTTAAATTGGGTTGCATTTCCTTTTTTTTTTTGGTCAGCAATCAATCATCACATAGGGATATTTCAGGGGTAATATGGGTATGCATGTTCCTCAAATTCCTTTACTGCTCATTTCATTATTTTGTCCTTTCCTTCTAATGCCTGATTTGCCCCAAGTCAAAAAGGATCACGCATGACTCACTTGCTCTCCATGTATATTATGATGTATTCACATCCCACACCTTCTGGGGGGGTATATGATTTGATCTAAAACCGTTCTTTCACCCTTCAGCCTCATCCTGAGATGCAAGTGCACGGTGAGATGAATCACTTTCCCTTTATCAGGTATATCCCTTCTTTGTATTTCACATGTGCATGACATAAGCAAATTGATAGTTGTACTGTTATGACTAAAGTGTGGGAGCTTTTCAGCCTTTGCTTAAATCTCATCTCAAATCCAACGGTCCCAATTGGAGGGTAAGCTTACCTCCTATTGTCATACCTCTGGCGCCAAGGACTGTTACAGGGCTAGTCTTCCTTTTCAGATCATAGGTTATAGGGGAATAATGCTCTCCGTTAGCTTCCATCCTACTTTTCTTTATTGTTATTATACTGGAGGCATCCAATTTTGTGCAAGTGCTAGGTTATTGTTTCCATGCTGCCTCTTTATGCCCCTTTTTCAGCGTGAATTTACTTCAATTTAAAGAAGAGGGACTGAGCTTATTACAACACCATGGCATGTGATACTATTTCCCTCCTTTAATCAAAATTGAAGTTCCCTGGTGCATCGCAATTCCTTCTGAACTTCCTGAAGGCCCTTTGAGGTAACCATCTCCATCATTCGCTCATTAATTTCAAGTAATTCTGCACACATGACCTCCGTCACTACAATCCCTTGCTGAGGTGGCATGTTCACCAATGCATGGCTCAGTTTTCCAAAATTGAGGCACTGGGCATGTCATATGTGCGTCACTGATATTCCCTAGCTGTTCAATAGCTTGATTTCATGCCTCCTCAAACTTAATTGTGCGAATTTCCTTTTCAGGTAGTCAGCTTGCTTTCCGTCGATTCTCCCTCCGTTTGTCGCCGAATTTGGTGTCGCCAGAGTCGCAGAGGCATTGTTGGTGCAGTGGCAGTATTGGCTAGGGCTGAGGTGGCGTAGAACGGCGACGAACTTACTTCTCGCGCTGGTGTACAACGACTGTGTCAGACAGTACTGCTTCGTCCCCTTCTTTTTTTCTTTTAAACAGAGCTTGTGGGGCCCATAGCTTCCAACCAATCGGAAAATTCAGTTCCGTATTTTAAGCTTGGGTCAAAATCCAACCGTTGATTTTAGATAATGTTATAGGGTTTTATCACGGCCGTCAGATCAAGGGAAAATTGGGTTTGAACACAATTTGGATGGGCCTCAATTTCGGCCCATTGTAGATTTTATTATTTCCTTGAAAGCCCATCCGAAATTTCCTCCATTTATGTGGGGTTTTACCTCCATTTGTTTCAAAATGGAGCTGTCCATTTAACTGAATTTTGAGGATAATTAAGCTGCTTTGTTCTTAGAAAAATTGTTTGGTGCCCCTTCATAGGTCAATTTGACATGAGATTTTGCATGGTTCCTCATAAAAATATGAAGAATTTAGCTGCCACAAATTTTCTATTTTTTAGGACCTTGGTAATTAATTATAAGGATATCACAGGCGCATAATGGCATTCCTCGTAATTAATTAATTTACTGTCCATTTTTAAGAATTTATGTGTTCTCCTTTCATGCGTCATGACCAATTATCAGGGCTATTTTGTTGAGTCATTGGTTATGTGGACGGGATTTTGATTATATGGTTTTGGACTTTGGTAATAAAATAGGGAATTATTCAGGGTTTTACGCAGCAGAATTTAGAGGCAAACAAATGCCCCCCACCAGAGTGGACTGTGAGATATATCGATCAGTCTACTCTGGTGTCCCCAATTTCTAGGCATTTTTCTTAGTGATTTGTGGGCATTTTCTGAGTGTTTGACATGGTTTTCGCTTTCTTTGCAGGTAGTTATGGCTTCGGTTGATGAAATTTATGATACCATCCCTCGGTTTGAGATTGTCAGGACGGGTTTCTATGGTCCTTCGGATGAGGCCATTGAGTCTTATATCAGTGATTATTTGGATCCTCAGAAAGTCCATGTGCACCTTCATCGCTTATGGAAGCGCGCCATTCTCAGAGGAAGAGATAATTTCCATGGACTTTTGGTTCGGCACAATCGTTTACCCTTACCGGCCATCTATGACTATCCAAGCCTTGCTGTTGACCCTCCTTCACGCACTGAGGAGCGCCGAGACAGGTATTACACCTCTCATTGTTCCATTGGTCGAGATAGGCGCGGTATTCCCTCTGGTGACCTTGCAGGTATTTTTCTGAGCCCCACTGGTCGTTCTACTTTTTCTGCTGATTTTCACTTGTTGAGTATGGAGATGATGGAGGGGCATGTTATCCCTTGGTCTCCTGGGAATTTGAGGGTTCAGGGTGATTTGAAATGGAGTCCCGGGCAAGTTGAATGGACCCGATATGTCTTGTGTAGTATGGGGAAGAAATTGGATAAGGTTGAGATTTTTGGAGGTGTGATTTTGGCTTTGTTTGAGTATACATGGAGTTCCAATCTTCTGAAAGCAATGGCCTCCAATTGGAATTATGTTCATAACACCTTTCCTTTAGAGGATCGCGACGCTACTATCGATCTTCAGCAGATGTCTGGCCTTATGGGGGTGCCAGTAGAGGGGTTGGTTTATGAGGAGAGGGTACCACCCGATTTCGAGCTCTATGGTCCTGATCATAAAGGGTTCCCTCTGCATTCTTCATCACTTCGGGCAGTTTTCCGGATTTATTATGAGATTGCCATGTCACGTGGTCAGCGTGGCTTGGACAGGGATGTCCCGTTGAGGGACTGGGTTCGCTATTTCACAGACTTGATACCTGAGAAGAGGGCTGCGCATTTTGCTAATCCTTTGGAGCCGATTAAATTGGGTTCTGACAAGACATATATTCCCTCTGAGCGGGTGTCATTCTCAGATTTCTGTTCCCATGAGTTGGACGATGAGACAGTCTTGACTGCTTTTTTGGCTTGGTGGTTGTGCTATTTCCTGATTATTTACGAGCCGGCCGGGTATATTCGCCCTGGGGTCTTTGTGGTGGCGAATGCGTTGGCTCGCGGTAAGCGGGTCTCATTGGCCATTCCAGCTTTAGTGAACCTTTATAGGTCCATGAGAGAGCTTACTTCTTCGAGGGATCCTTCCAGAGCCACAGTAGTCATGCCTTTACATATTCTTTCTGGTTGGTTTTATCTTTACTGGGAGAAGTGTTATACTCCACTGACGTCCGCTGGCATGAGGCAGTCATTGCCGGGTTTGATTCATATTGCTGGTTGTACCGTCCGTGATCCGGATCAGATTACCGCTCATTTGTGCTTTACTCAGAGTAGTCAATTTATCATGGATTATCGCCCTGAGGCTTTCAGCAAGGGTTGGCCTAAGGACACTGGGAAGCCATATATTGTCAAGGATGTGGCGCCTCGTCAGAAGGGGGCCTGTCCTAAGTTGTGTTCTCCTCGGCACAGGCGAGACCGGGACTACGCCGTCAGTATCAGAGCGGGGTGTTTATCCATGCGCATGGGGAATAGGGTGATCCATGAGGTTTACAGCCCTCACCGTTGTGCTTGGCAGTTTGGGTATGACCAGGCTATTCCAGCAGTTTTCAGCTTTCCTGACCCTCCTCGAGTCACTTTGCCGTCATGTGCAGCCTTTAGTGCATTCTCAGTGCGTTTGGGCACCGACACTAGTTGTATTGTTCCTCCAGCTTCTCGCAAGGGGACATTGACTGGGGATTTTGACAGGTGGTTCAGAGGTTGGTCTAAGATTCCTCACGATGTCAGCGTGGCCATCCTGAAGGAAAAAGTTTACCCTCGTTCTCGGATTGTTCCGCAAAATCCGGAGGTTAGACAAGGCGGTTTCAGACCACTGAAGAATTCTTTTGGGGTTGATGGTTTTGTGCCGGTTGGCGTGAAGTCTTTGGAGTACGTAGACCCTCCTTCGCTTCCAGACGGCCGTTTTCCTGGTTCGTTATTTTCCTTTCTCATTTGAATCACCTTCTTGGTTATCTTCTCTCTTTCTTATGATGATTTGTTCTAGGTCTTGGTGGATATGATTTTGGTCATTTTCACTTCAAAGTAGAGGGTATTTCTCCTATTGAGGGAGAGTCTCCCCAAGCTTTTGCATCTGAGCCTTATAGACGCTGGGCTATCTACTCAGGTATTGCATTTCTCTTCTTTTCTGTTTAATTTTATTATCAATGTATGTTTGTCATGGTTTGGTTTTATAGGTGTTCATAGGCTCCCTCCTTCAGTGGAAAATGAGGAGTTGGCCCCTTCACGTTGTCCTTCTCCTGAATACCCTGATGAGCTGGCTGAGGAAGCAGCTAGGCTGCTGAAGAGGCAACGTGAGGATTCTTTGGTGGAGGAAGAAGTGGCCCGGTATGAGCTTCGGCGGCGGCTGAGGGAGAGTCCTTCAGATGACGGGTTTTCCATGGAGCCTCCTCTCCTTGCACCACATTCATGTACGTTATTTCCATTTTTCTTTCTGACTTCATTTCATTCGATTTTGATTTGCTATAAACTTGTCATGGTATTACTTTCCAGGGACTGCATGCTCCGGTATATGGGGTAGCGCCATTCTGGCTGAGTCCGTGGTTGCTACAGAGGACATTGAGATGGAGGAGGTCGAGGTGGAGACCGTCGCCGTGCCATTTGAGGAGATACTGCGCCCCAGGCTGATCTCTCCGGCTCCATTTATCCAGGCGAGTGACTTCCCTGTCACGGATGATTCTATGGCGATTGTTGCCGTTACCGTCTTTTCCTGTGAGACTGCTCCGACACCGGCCATCTTTCCAGCGCTTCGAGGTCTAGGTACGCCTTATTTCACTGAGCTTTTTACCTTAATTTTCCTTCTGTTTCATTTTATATTTCCCTTATCACGTTTCATTTAGGTCGACTTCCTTATATCCTAATGGCCTTTAGCATTGAGTTTTGGGCTTTGGGCTTACGGGATTTATGTCATTTATATCGGCTGTCCCTCCGGAGTTTCATGAGTGTTGATGAGCTGACGAGCCATGTCATGGGCATGGAGCTGGACGTTCTGGATCATGCCTCCATCTTATGTCCAGGTATTTACCCATAATTTCCCTTGTCATCGTGATGTGCATTTTATTTTTATCATAACCTTTTTCTTTTTCATTCAGGAGAGAGCTCCTCAGGCAGTCCTGCCCTCCAGACTCTCCATGATTTTCTTTTCCCTGAGTCGGACATGGTTCCGGAGTTTTCTGATGAGGCGCCATTGGACTACTCCGAGTGGGAGGCTCTTCTCTTTGACTCTATTCCTCTAGCCGTGTCATCATCTGCTAGCGGGGCGGGTTTGCCATTATCGCCAGATACTGTGTTAGTTGAGCCGGTAGTTGGGGCGTTATCTCATCGAAGGGATGTTGATTCTGATGATGATTCCGAGAGAGCTCTCGCAGGTGTGGTGCTAGCCCTTCCTTGTTTTGCCTCTCTCGTGGCGGACGCTTCTCGAGAGGTTGAGTTGATGATGGGTTTCCTTTGAGTAGGAGTTATGTAGCGCGGTGGCGCTTTGTATCTTTTCTTTTGTTATGGTTTTAGTTTTAGACTTGGTTTTAGTCGGTCGCTCCTGACTTTGTAGCGGCTGGACCTTCTGATCATGATTATGTGATGTTTTAGGCCTTTGTTGGACTCTTGATTGTAGTTGATTTATGGGCATGGATATTATATTTTGGTGTCATTGGGCTCATCATTTTTCATTAAAATCCTTGGATCGCGAAGCGATCATGTTCCTTGCAAACCGCCACGCCTTTTGATCTTTTGTATTTATGGGTAAATTCGAGAAGACGTATGCTTTCTGGTGCCCTAATTTCCTTTATATATATATAAGGCATCATGCGTACGTATCTCGTATCATTTCCTTCTTCTTCTGAACTTTCTTTCTTGGACTTCATTTTCCATGGCCGGTGTCATAGATCCAAGGAATCCCAAGCGTCCCAGAGATGAGGGCAGTTCCTCTGTCCAAGGTGCGTCACCTTCCAAGCCTAACTGGTCATATGACCCAGGCAACCGTTATCTGTTTCGAGACGACGAGGCTTTTGAGTGTTATCAAAGTAACATTGGTGAAGGGGGGCGTGAAGCTTCCGCCTGCTTTTTCTTTCATTCTCAAGGGCGTTTCACCACCCCTTATATGAATTTAATAACAGGGTGGCTCAATGCCTGGAGCCTCCACGGCTTGTCAAGGCTTGATACTCCTTACCATCCGGACATCACCAAGCTATTTTATGCTAACCTCCGTGTCACATTTGACCACCATGATACTCCTTCTGCCTCTTCTTATCTTTTTGGCAGGCTCTTTCACATAGGGGTGGAGGATTTGGCTGACTTGATTGGTGCCCCAGATACTTTAAATGGCTTGTCAGTTTATGCCTTTGGGAGTTGGCCTCGCGAGCAAGGGACATACCGGGGCCACTGCGATTGGTTCAAGATACCCAGATCTGAAGCGGGTTCTGAACTGGTCTCTACTGCGCATTTGCCTGCGCTTCATCGGTAATTTTGCTATTTGTGTGTTTCTGTTTTGTTTGTTTCTTTTGTTTGTTTCTGAAGGATAGGTTCATGACCATGAAGTTTATATGTTCTTTTTAGGTTATTTTTCTTGATTATCAACTACATCCTCTTTCCTCAGGGTGAGTTATCAGATTTGACTCGCCCAGGAACTTTGTTCTACCTTCGCTTATTGCTCCTTAAACGCGGTAAAGCTAATCTTCCCAGTCTCATCCTCCAAAACATGCATCATGTCACGAGGTTTCCCAAGGGCCATTTGCCTTATGGGAGTTTAATCGAGGCCTTGATGGAGGGGGCTCAGATTCCATTGTCTGAGACGTTGTGGGGGAATCCAATCACTGAGCGGCTTATGCTGTACCCGCGCAACCTGCTCTTAGATTTAACTTCCTTTGGGTGGGTGGAGATGGTTCATGGTACTCTGGTCCCTGACCCCAACTACCCGATGAACAGTCATATCCTTCATAGGTTTGCTGCTGTGAATCAGTATAGTCCGGTAAGAGAGGCTTCTCCCCCTTCTCCAGACGGCTCAGCCATTGAAGAATCTTTCCCACTCCAGGAACACATAGACCAGCGGTTTAAGGAGCTAGACCAGCGACTGGAGAATGTTGAGGCAGTGCTTCAGTCAATTCATAACACCTTGGAGACTTTTGCAGGGGCGATGGCCGCAGCTCAGGCGCCTCCAGTGCCTCCGATATGAAGAAGTCTTGGATGTTTGATCATTTGGTTTTGTTGTTTCATTGCTTTGTTTTGTATGTTTTTTTTTTGTTGTTGTTCAAACTGTGGTGACTTTGGATGGCTTATGTTTGGTATTTTGATTTTATGATTTGATTAGGGCGATTCGGAACCCTAATAGCTTTTGGTCTGTTGATCTTGATTTATGGACATCTGTTGAGGTTTATTAGTGATTTGGTTTAGATTGTCATAGGTAGCGACCTTAGATATCGCTAGTGGGACAGATATTTTTTGTTATTCTCCCTGCTCTTTGGTTACGGCAGCAAGAAACATACCGGTGGGATTTGTCTATTCTACATTGTTGCCTTGGTAGCTAGGACCATTCCGGTGGGACTTGTTTGCTCCATATTACCGCTCCGACATGTAGAATAGGCGTTCCGGGTATGGCACGCAGTGGGTACGGCGTGCAATGAGCATGGCCGCGGCGGGACTTTGTGCATCATTTTCTGTTGGTTGCTTTGGTATGACGGTAAGGGACGTACCGTCGGGACTTGTCTGTTCCATATCACTCTTTTAATGTAGTGAGATGGGGTTTTCTCCTGGCTCTTTGGGTACGGCAGCTAGGGACATACCGTAGGGACTTGCTTGTTTCACATCACTTTTTGCATGTTGTGAGATGGTTCTTTTTTTTTTTTTTTCTTCTTCTTCTCCTGGCTCTTTGGGTACGGCAGCTAGGAACATACCGTAGTCGGTGGTTTAAGGCCCAACACGACCATGGGCCCCTCTGGGTATTAGGATTTACGAGGCCTATTCCTTGACATGGTTGGCGGACATCAGTCGTGGTATTCTCCGTTTTCAGAGGGGCTTTCAGGTTTGGTTTGGTCTTAATTAAAATTTTTTTTTAGGTAGGTGTGGGTAAGGATTACATTTTTGAGCAGACATGTTGTCTCCTCGATTTGTAACTGTCGAGGACGTGGTTTTGACTAATCCCATGGTAAGTTTCACCGTTCGGTAAGTTTCACCGTTTGGCAAGTTTCACCGTCTGGTAAGTTTCACCGTTTGGTAAGTTTCACCGTTTGTGTCTTAATTTAGAGTTCAAGACACGGAACTTTTGTTCATCCTTTAGTTCGGTGAGATGAACAGGCACCTAGTACTTTGTTTTAAGGACAAAGCACAAGACTTTTTAGGGTCGTATTTTTGGGGTGTAGGCCATTTGTAAAGGAAATGTTCTATGAATGTCCATAAGGACAGAACACTCCTTTTATCTTTGGCCCGGTGGGACAGAATGTTTTGTGTATATTTTAGAAGTTTTGGATTTTGGACTTTGAAATTTGCCTTTTTATTTAGGGATTTGAGAATATTTAGGGAGATTTGGTTTTAATCTTTTATTTGAGCTATACTTTTAGCTTGGTCTAGTTTCTTTTGGTCACATGCTTTTATGCTTTGGAATAAGATGCATTTTTTGTTGGGCTTGGATTTTATTTAGGATTTCAACTTGGGGTCATTTTAGGGAATTTTGAAGGGTTTATTTTATTTAAAGGTTAATTTATTACTTTAGGGTTTTGACTCAGGGATACTCCATAGTGTTCAAAAGAACGGAGTACCCTTGTCGAGCCTTGACCCGGTGGGACGTGAGAGATTTTTTTACCTAAGTGAAGAGGTGGTTGACCGCCTCGCAATTATCTGCCCAGTCGGTTTGTTGGTTGCTCTTCCTTTGGCTTTGGTGGGTTGCGGAAATGTCGGGGTAGTTTTGTCCATAATATTTCTTCAGGTATCTCCCATTTATGGAGGAGACAGGGTGTTTTCCATTTGAATCTGCGAGTAGGTAGGCTCCACCTTCATATGCTTGTTCTATGACATAGGGGCCTTCCCAATTTGGTGCAAATTTGGGACCATGGTGTCGGCCGAGGATAGGTCGCCTCAAAACTAACACTAGTTCTCCTTTCTTGAATGTTCTGGGTCTTGATAGCTTTTCATAAGCCCGCGTCATTCTGGCTTGATATAACTCCAAGTTTTGTTGAGCTGCCAGTCTTTTTTCATCCATTCCGTCCAACTCTTGCAACCTCAGTTGCGTTTGTTTAGTCAGAGGGATTTGTGCTGCCATAGCTACTCTCAGTGACGGGAGTTCCACTTCGATTGGTAGGACTGCTTCTGCCTCATACACTAAAGAATAAGGTGTGGCTTGGGTTGCTGTTTTATGGGTGATGCGGTATGCCCACAATGCTTCATGCAGCTTTTCATGCCAGTTTCTTTGATTATCTCCAATGGTTTTGCGAAGGATCTTGATCAGTGTTTTGTTGAAGGCCTCCGCTAGTCCATTGGCTCTTGGGTTATAGATGGAGGAATATCTCCATTCAATTTTGTGTTTATCGGCGAAGGCCTCAATTTTGGCATTCTTGAAGGCCGTCCCATTGTCGGAGATTATTTTCCTTGGATTTCCATATCTATAAAGCACTTGAGTGGTGAAGAATCTGACCACATCAGAGGCCTTAATTTCACGGTATGACCTGGCTTCGGCCCATTTGGAGAAGTAGTCCGTAGCGGCCAATATAAAGCGGTGCCCATTTGAGGCTGGTGGGTCAATGGGACCTACGATATCTGTCCCCCAGATTTCGAAGGGCCATGATACCACGGTTGGATGTAGCGCATTTGGGTGTTGGTGTATGAAATCTCCATGAATTTGGCACATGTGGCATTGTCTGGAGAAGTTTTCGCAATCATTGATCATGGTGGGCCAGTAGTAGCCCATTAGTTTGATTTGTACTCGCATCCGAGAGCCCGATTGGTGGGCTCCGCATACTCCCGAGTGAATTTCTTGCATAACTTGGTGGGCTTCGGTTTTCGATATGCATCTAAGCCATGATCCTTCATAGGATCTACAATAGAGTGTGTTATGGCACGGCACACTTCGTCTTCTGTTTCTTCATCTGACGGGTCATTGTCATTCCAAGACCATGTCAGGCATTCCTCTCTGGAGTGCCCCCAGACTTGGTGGTATCGGCAGTACGCCTTTCTTCCGGCATTATTTTCTTTCTTTGCTTTGTATGGTTTTGGTTGTCTATTTATGGTTTGTGCCCGGAGTGCCCCATTTTCAGCTTCTGGCATCTCCCAAGGGTTTACACGGTTCCTGTGTCTGAAGTGCCCATCGGAACCTCCATGTTTTGGTTTCAGTTTCCCTGTTATCTTAATTTTATGTGGTAATTTGTTGCAAGGGGAAGCGTTGTCGAGCTTAACCAATTTCATTTTCATGCGGTATTGCCCTGCGTGGTTTTGTCCATTTTTTATTTGTTGGGTTGAATTGGTTTCGGCACTTCTGTGTCTCATATGGCCAGACTCATACCTGGTGGGAGGGCACACTCGCGTACGTGAGCTCTCACCTCTTTCTTGCCGGTCTGTTTCAGGCCCCTCGAACGTGTTGTCATGGGACCAGAGGTGTTTTGGTCTATGGTGATGATTTTCTGCATTGGCTTTCCCTTTTCCTTTTCCTGGGGGATGATTAGTTTTGGGTTTTGGCCTTTGTCCCTCCTGGATGACAATGTCGGCCTCTCTCCTTCTTTGTGGGAGGCTTCCTGAGTTGCCTGAGGTAGCATGGCCAGACTTCATGGCCTTTTTCTGACCTGCCCCCTTTTTCTGGGCGTGGTCCTTCAATGCTTTGAGTTCCGCTTCTATCGAGATCCTTTCCTTTCGCTCAGTCTTTAGCCTAGCTATTAGAGTCTCGACTAAGGTTTGTATCTCAATATTTTGCCTGGTCATTCTTCTCAGAGCATTTGTGCAGAAATCCAGGTCTATTAGGAGTTGACGCTTTTCCCTTGAAGTAAAGGCAGCGCTATCTTCCTTCGACGGTTGTTGGGCTTGCCCCCTATCTAAAGCGATGCTCGGTTGTGCTTGCTTTGACCTTGTACTGTGGGCGGGGCCATCTGTTGCAACTTCTTGAGCTATTTCTCTTGAGCTGTCCGCCGCGCGTGATTTAAACGGGCTTTCTTTTGGCTTGGCTATTTTCTTTTGAGTGAGTTTTGGTTCACTTTGTGAGCTGTCACCTTGGGTTGTTGGAGATTCCTCCTCTTCGCTATCTGTGTCGGACTCACTCACAGTTATTGTCCGACAATTTTCAGAAGTACCTTGGCATAATTCAGAGCTTTGGTTTTGGTTTTCTTCTTGGTTTTGATTTGAAGGGGCGGTATTTTCAGCTGGGTCTTCAGTAGAGGTGGCAGCTGCCCCCTGTTCAGTACTAGCATTTTCCTCCGTCTCTAATTCAGCGGGTTCATTCTCTTCACATCCCTGCTCAGTAGACGTGGCCTCCCAGATCTGGTTGACCATTTGCCGCACTATTTCCCCCAACTCCTCGAGAGTAAGGTCAGGTTGACCTGGAATGTTAGGGATATGGATATCCAAGTTTACCATTCTTGGTTGCCGTCCTTGTAGATCGGCAGGGTCCATTTGTTCAGCAGGGTCTAGCACGATCTCATAGTCATATGCCATCTCCTCTGAGTTGGTTTGGTGTTCTTCTGTGGCTTCGGTCTGTGGCTGTGGCACCTCAGAGGACTCGCCTTTGTCGGAATCATGATGGCCAACTCGATGACAAGTGGCGTCATCACGAGAGGATTCGCCTTTGAGCAACTTGTTCTTTCCTTTGTTGGTTCCTTTGTTTCTTCTTTGATAGGTTATTATTTCCTTCTCATTTGCTGGCTTCTTTCTTCTTTGGTATACTCTAAGGGCTTTAGGGCTCTTGACCCCTTCCTCATCATCCTCGGTGGGGCAATAAGTATCATCATCGCTATTTACCCTTAGGTTTCTCATGAGCTCATTGGTTGTCATAGCCTCAGTTTCAGCGATGGCTTGTTCCAGCTCACGCCGCGCATTTTCATCCCATTCGGGTTGTGGCCGGACAGTCATGCGAGCGTTTCTTCCTTGTTGTCTTCTTTTATTACATGGTTTTAAGGAAGGTTCATCATCATCCGTCCAAGCTGCAATTCGGGCGGAACGGTGATCATAATTTTTGGACTCAGAGTCATCAGACCCTGAACCGCTGATGTAACGGCAGTTTCCCGTATCAGAGCCGTCATCATCACTACTGTTATTGTCAATATCGTTTGAGATTTTGTACAGCCTTTCTATTTGTGCCCGGAAACGGGCGGCCTCCCGTGGATGGGTTCTCCTGAGCCTTTCGTAATTGGCTCCTGGTTGTTGTAATATCTCAGCGTGCTGAGCTATGAAGTTTAGGAATGCAGGGTCTTCCCGTCTCAAGTGTTCCATATATGAGAGGATCCTGGTTGCTTGTGAGATATTCAACCCTTCAAAAGCTGAGGTTATATCGGCTGGCGGACCAGACCCAGATGCCATCAGGATTGAACTTCCTTGGAGGGTGCTTGGTTGAGGTTCTTCATGGTCAGATTCCACCTCAGGCTCCCTTTCGGCCTCTTCTTCATCGCTATCGGATTCGCTATTTTGGGCGTTTCCATCAGATGTTTTTCCGCAGAAGAAGAATCGCGGAGAACCTCCGCTATCTTCAGAGTCAGAGCACTGGGGAGTTTTGCCTTTGTTAACCTCTTTTAGGACGGTTGCTATGGCTTCTCTTTCAAATTCCTTCGTAAAATCTGGATCTTTGGGGTGGGTAGCTCGGCGGAAGGCCCTTGGGTCTGCGATTCTCAGTTCCCTGAGCTCAGACACATACCACTCTACCAGGCTGTCATGTTCATTGTATTCTTCTTCCTCAGGGGCTTGCTGGGATGATTCACCCTGAGTGGTATCGACTTGGTTGGAAGTCTCAACTATTTCTATTTGGGTGGGGAATGTCACCTCGGCCCTGGGGCCTGATGTATGCCTGGAGCGCCGAATCCTCCTGGATCTACGGCGTCGAGTGATTCTTGGTGGGGTTGCTTCTGGATTTATTTCTCCTTCCTCGCATCCCGTCTCATTAGCTATTTCTCTTACGGTCCTGTTTATGGCTTGCCTTTCATATCCTTGATATTGTTGAGGATTTTCAGGGTTCAGCACATCAGGGTAGCCGACTGGGTCTGAGACTCTCAGGTTTCTCAAGTATTGGGAGAATTTATCAGCCTGGTCCTCCTCGGCCAGGAAAGTTTGGTCGTTTTGGCTGAGGTGGGCTTGGTTATCCATGCTGTTTTCATATTCCGCGAGGTCAGTTTCAGTAACCTCGATATTCTCCCAGAGGTGTGAGTCCTCCGTGCCTTCCAACTGCGCACGCATGATTTCAAAGTCTGTAGGGTGGTTTGGGTCTGGGTCTTTCTTGTCCCATTCATTTTGCACCACAATATCCACCGCGGCTTTCCTTATGGCCATATTTTCAACTTGTTGTTCATAGGTATCGGAGTCTGACATGTTTTCTATCTCCTCGTCAACCCTTAATTCCTGTTGGAACAAGTCAGGCTCTTGAGTTTTTAGTTGCATCAAGAAGTCCACATACTCTGCCACAGCATTAAAAGAGATATGCGGTAGCGAATCATCGCCTTCTTCCTCGGCTTCTTCTTCTGATTCCCCGGCATCACTCAGGTATCTGCAGTGCTCCGCGGGTTCATGGGTTTTTTGTTTAAGGATGCTAGGAGGTATTTCTTTGGTCCAGAACCTATTTGCCAGCCATGATGCTAGCAATTGGTCCACATCATCTCCATGCATAAGCTCTTGGATCCACCAAGCTGGGTTTAAGGCGATTTCTACTTCCAGGATGGGATGAAGGTTTGTTTGACCGCACCAGTAAGAGGGGTCTCTCCATTGTTCCCTTGCTTTCATATACATTTTTATCCTCCTGTAACTGGCCGGCTGGCATCCCTCCAGCGCTTTATAGAAGGCATCATTATCTTCTTGTGAGTTTTGGTTCATGACTGCGGAAGAGAGAACGGCCTGTGTAGCCTCCTCTATTTGCGCAATCATTTCTGTTTCCTCTTCTTTAGTGAGTTTTTCTTCTTTTTCTCCCGAGTTATCCTCCGGGTGTGCATTTATTGTCGGTGTTGAGATGGCGTTGCAGGAGATTCCACCAGAGTCACCACCTCCTCTTTCCTCATCACTGTCAAAGTTGCTACCAAAATCGTAGCTTTCATCCTGACTAGGAGGGTCCGGATCGGACCATTCATATTCCTCGTCGGTGAAACCAGGAATGTCTTGGGCATTTTGGGTATTGGTAGAGGTGGAAGCCTCTTTGTTTACTTGGTTTCTTACAAAACTAGTCACAGCAATGGTTTGTTTCATCAGTTCAGACACATGCTCTGCTAGTATCGCAATGGTTTCTGGTGGAATCCCGGATTCTCCCTTTTTCTTTGGTATGACAAGGTTGAACCCTAGATTCTTTAGGCTTGGGACGCCTTCTGAATCCAGACACTCGTCATGAATGTCTACAAACACTTTGCGATCTTGACCATTGATCTTGACAGGTAGGGTCATTCG
The DNA here is from genome assembly GCA_028095005.1 of Rhynchospora pubera. NCBI lineage: Eukaryota > Viridiplantae > Streptophyta > Magnoliopsida > Poales > Cyperaceae > Rhynchospora > Rhynchospora pubera. The sequence continues at coordinate 13,209,033 of CM051461.1, read as the reverse complement.
GTCCGGCTTCTTTCCTTTGTGGATGAGGGCCTTATCCAATTTCTTTATTTCAAGGATCTCTTTCTTTTTCTTTCCTGATTGGGTCATAGGTTGAACAGTGACCGTCGACCAGGCATGTTGGGTTGGGACTGAGCTGGATGACGACTCAGTAGGGTCTTGTTCATTTGTTGTTGAGGTTTCGGAGGGTCTGGTGTCTGCTTGTGCCGGCTCCTGTTGGTTAGAGGATTCTTCATGTCCTTCCTCATTACCTGAGACATGATGGCACGCTGCCGTCCAGAACTCCTCTTCTTTCTTTTCTTTTCCTTCGCCTTTCAACTCCTGCCACACTTGTCCGCTAATTTGAGCAGCGACTTTGGGGGAGATGAAATCAGCGAGGGTTGTTTGTGTTGGTTTTTCTTGAACATAGGGATCTTCGACGGTTTCGGGAGAGGTTTTCCTCCAGAACGCCTGTCTAGATCTCACATTACCCGTTGTTGCGTTACGGGTCATTGGTTTCGGTTGTGTTTTCATTGGTTTGAGTCTCTTTGGGACTACTGGCATGATAGGGCTTTTCCATCTGAGTTGGGGTTCGGCCTGCAAGGCTCTCAACTTCTTCCTGGTGTTTTTGTTCAAATATACGCTCCATGTCGTGGGCGGCTTTCCGTCAGTAGTGACCGAGACACGACGAGAGCTGGCACTTGGGGCTCCGTTTGAGATGGCATGAGGAGCCGGTTCCTGCCTAGCGTCATCATGGAGGGAGATTGCTCCTTCTTGGATTTTCTGTTCGAGCCAATCCTTAAAGACATAGCAATCCTCTATGTTATGACCCAAAACTCTGTGATACACACAGTAATTAGGGTGGTTTACTTTGTCTTCTTCTTCGGGCCTTTTGCATTGGGGCAATTGAACCTCGAGAACTTCCATAGCTTGCTTGAACAGTTTCATAGTTTTCTCCTTTTTGAATGAGTAAGGTTTGCTTTTCAGCTCCCTGAGTGTTGGCCTTTGAGCCCTGGACTGTGGATTTCCGTCCTTCGTTTCGCCATTCTTTCCCCATTGGGCACTACCAGTGCCTTCAGCCTGGTTAGTGATGGCTTTGACTGCCTTTGTTGTTTTGATTTCCAGCTTCTTTCCCTTTTCTTTATCTTTTTCCTTGGTGGAATAGTATAGCTGGTTCATTTCAGGCTCCACTTCCTCATACCGAGCAACCATGGCTACCAAATGTTCAAAGGTGGTGACATTGTGTCCCACCATCCATACTTTCATCGGTGCATGGATGCTGTTCAGAAGCATACGCACCGCCTCAGATTCACTTATGTTGGACTGACATCCTGTGTACATGGTTTCCCACCTTGACACGTAATCGGAGACGGACTCGCCTTGTTTTTGTCTGGCATTGACTAGATTGGTAACGGAGACCCTATGCGGAGTCGTCCTGAACCTTGCACAAAAGGCATTTGCCATTTCTTTCCAACTTTTGATACTGTCTGCCTCGAGAGAGGCATACCAGTCGAATGCTACTCCAGATAGGCTTTGTGAAAATTGCCTTAGTAGCCATTCCTCCCTCCGAGCAGTGTTTCCACAGGAGGTTATAAAGTGCGACAGATGTTGACTTGGGGTGATTTTGTTTCCAACCCCATCAAACACCTTGAATTTCGGCACTACGTGTCCCTTCGGGTAATCCAGCTGGTCAAACCTTGCGGGGTAAGGCCGGCCTGTGAAATTGACGGGCAGTTGAGTGCCCCCAATCCCTAGAGATTGCAGTTTCTGATCCATGGCCCTTTGCATTTTCTCCATTATGGCCTCAGGGTCAATGACATTAGTCTCCTTTCTTTCAAGCAACTCTTCTTCAGAGGTTTCACTGGAGCTGCTATCCTTTTCCGGCACTATTTTAGAGTGGGATTTCTTGGTTTTCTTTTTGTTTTTGGATTTTGGCTTGGAAGCCATTCCTTGGGTTTCGGTTGATTTTGGTACATCGTTGTTTGGAACAGCATAGCTTGGGCGTGCCTCCTTTTTGGCTATGTGTTTCTGGACTTCCGCGCATGCCGCGGTTACCCGAGCATTCTCCGCTTGGAGTTGCTCAAGTTGCTTGGTTTTCTCTTCCAGCTCCTTGCGAAGCTGGGCCATCTCATCAGATATTTCCTCGAGGATTTCAATTTCCTCGTCAACATCTTCAGATGAACTTCCATGGTCCGGATTTGGATCCTCTTCATCACTTGCAATGTTATCAGTGGTCTTTTGGACAATTTCCTCTATTACCGGGCTGCGGTTCATGGGCCGCCCTACCCGTTTGGGAGGTTTAGATGCCGAAGCTTTTCCTTTCTGTCCTCGTGTTTCCACGGGGACACTTTCAGAATGAGGCGGTTCCTGGGAACCTGTCCCGACCATACGGACTTCCGCCGTTTCCTCGTCATCATCATCATTATCATCAATTGACACATGATGTACTGAGGCAGAATCAACATTCCGTCTCTTCCTCATCACATATTTCTTTTTGGTTTTATTTTTCATCATCTGACTCGCCACCTGGCTAGCCAGAGAGGTATCTTTTCCTTTTGGCACCCATCGCTTGGTGCCCCCTGTGTTTTGCTCAGGAGCGGGGATGGGTTCCGGTTGCTTGGGCTTCCAGACCTTCTTCACTTTTCCTTGGGCCTTCATTGAGCGGGCATTGGGTTGGAGTGATGGAAAGGTAAGCCGGTCGAAGACTGAAGGCGGGTGGGCCACAGTCCTTTTTTCTGACGCACTATAGTCCGCGTCTCCCTCTCGGTTGTCCTCGCGGTAGGGAAAGCGGAGTCTTTGGTGCGCTGGGAACTTGAGCCTGTCCTTGATGGACGACTTGTTGGGGTTGGCAGGGATTGCAGTGACAATCCTGCGAGATTTGCGGGATCTCTTGACAATCTTGAAGGCCGCATGAATGGCCTCCACTGCCTTGTGTTTTGGGTGGGTCACTTTCTCTGTCTCAGAGACTGGGGCGTACATGGGGAGCTCCCAATCCTCTCTGAGGTGCATCGCCTCGCCTCCCTTTTTGAGCACATGTAGGGGGGCGAAGGTGTTGCTGAGGGACAGATCAGTGATGGTATCAGGTTGCTGGACCAGGTGGAGAGCTTGGGCCCTCGAGATCCTAGTCCTCTTTTCCTTTTTGAGTTTCGGGGCTGTCGCCCCCTTGATGTGGGTGTTTGCCGCCCGACCCTTTTTGGTGTTAAGGGCAGGCTTTCCAGAGACTTTCACCGATGCTTCACCAGCAAGCATCACAGGAGAGATTTGCACGACAGCTTGGACGGGCACATAGAGAGTCCCGGTTGCTGCTGTCTTCATGTGGCGAAGACGCTCGCCCTTCACGATTTGACTCCAGGTAAACATGATTCCTGCAATGGAGAGAACTCAGAGTCAATCATTAGTATATTTTTTTGAATATTATGGACTTAATTCCACCTATACATTTAAACTTTGATTATGCCCTGATGAGAGGAGAAAAAAGTCCCACCGGGCGTGCCAGAACCTGTCTCGCACTTTTTCAGTCCGACCACGGAAGATCAGATAGTCCTCTATGGGGCGAAGAAAATGCGGATCAGATACCCCTCGAGCATCTTGAGACCCGTCGTTACTGCCCATTCCAAACGAGCGAAGGGCACTAATGCGGTTCTAAGTACCTCGAGAGTTGATTGTTTGTCGTAGGTCCTTTTTTTCCAGTAGGCGCAAGCCCCTACTGTTAATTACCTCCGGACTCAGTCACGAACTGAGCTAAGAGCACCTCTAGATCGGGATAATCAAAGTTTAAATGTCGTAAGTGGCTGAAGTCCATTTCAATAAAAAAAGGATTGTGTCTTGATAGGGAGTTTCGGGGTGAAAAGCACTACAGAAGGGCAGCTATTTTAACAGAACCATGCAAACATGAATGGTGTGGTTTAATTCTTTAGTTTCACATTTTAAGACATTTAGGTTATTTTTACTTTGCTGTGTCAGGCTTAGTGCCGTTACAGAGATTTTTTTGAGTTCGATACTAGGAAATTTGGTATCCTAGATCAATCCTCAATCGTTTGGGGATTTAGAGATTTTGGGATATCGTTCAAGTCTTGAGTACAGATGCGCTATGCCTTCTCTTGACAGGAACTTAGGTGATGGCCACTGGTTGACTTTTCTTCTGGTCACCTGGGCATCAGATTTCAGTCTGCTTCTGGTCAAACATGCTGTGAACTTGTAGAAACAGGCTGTTAGATTTGAGTCCAACGCTAGAAAATAGGGTATTCTAGGTTAGTTCTCAATCGTTTTGAGGAACTTAGGGATTTTTTGGGATTTTCGTTCAAGTCGCGAGTACAGATGCGCTATGCCTTCTCTCGACAGGAACTTCAGTGATAATTCAGAATTGACTTTTCCTTTTTCTCAATCTGAACATCGGGAGGGTGTCTCCTTCAGGGCGAAACGCGATGCAGTCTTGAAGGGACGAACTTTTGACTTTTAAGACTTTATGTCACTTTAGACTTTGTATCTTTTGGGTCACTTTTAGGCTTTGTGCCATTTTGACTTTGTGTCACTTTTAGATTTTGTGTCATTTTCAGACTTTGTGTCATTTAGACTTTGTGTCATTTGGAAGTTTTGACTTTTGATTTTTGCATTTTTAGAAGTTTGAACTTTGAGTTTGACTTTGAGTCTTATACTTTGAGTTTGACTTTTGAGTCTTGCATTTTAAGCTAACACTTTCGGAGCTTGACTTTTGAGTTGGGCTCTTGAGTTTTGTTTTTTCGGACTTTGGTTTAAAGTTTGAGCTTGGTTTGAACTTTTGAATTCTGGCATTCTGGACTTCGGACTTTTTAGTTGTGACTTTTGAGTTTTAGATTTTCGGTGTTTGGTTGAGATTTTGAGTTTGGACTTTTGAGTTTTATCTTCTTGGTGATATGTATACTTTATTTATTTCAATTTTGTTTGCGGGCTTTAGCGTTTAACTGTACCTATTGCAAGGAATGTCAAGTGTACCTGCTGTCCAGAACATAAGCTATTCAGATGTACCTGCTGTCCAGAACATAATTTGTTCAAATGTACCTGCTGTCCAGAACAAAGAATATTCAAAATGATTTTCTTTTGCCTTATTTCCTTTTCTTCTTCTTTTTTTTTTATTTAACCATATGAATATAAATTTATTATTATCTGTGGTTATCCTTTAATCCTTCTAATTCTAAAATGTTTTATACTTTGGTGTTTTGGCATGACAGGGCACATCAAAATATTCCTCATATTTTTCTTGACATTTTGATATTTTATGGGAATTTTTCTGACAATCTAACTATTTTTAATGCATTTTTGAAGTTTTCTGCTTCGCACAATTTTCTGATTGGATGTGGCTATGCTGTTTCGCTGTTTGTTGCTCGGTGACCCGCCCCAGACTAATCGTCACAGAAGATCATTGCGCGTCGCTGGGTTTGGGAACTGATGAGATCGATTGGTTTGTACTCGCGTCTGTGCACCGAGCGAGTTTAGACTTGAGTCAAGTTGGTTCCATGGGTCCCCCTGGCCAGCGGGCTTATCGGAACTCCAGGTTCACTTGGCATTTATTCCATTTCAATCTCCTTCCCCCCTCCGCCTCTGTTGACTCGGCGGCAACAAGGGTTGACTCCGCGATTCCGACCATCGTTTGGACCATAGTTAGATCTCGTCTGGTCACTCACTCACCCTCTTCTCAATTCCATTCTCAATTTTGGCCATGTCTGCTCAATTTGTACACATCGTCATTCCCAATTCCGCTCAGTGGGGTTTAGGTAGGCGAGGTGGGAACCATTGACGACAATTCCTTGTCGGAGGACACTTGATGAGCGTCGTGGAGATTCCCTGTGTCACTTGTAGCAACCAAAGGAGATGCAGGTGTTGTAATTTTGCTCAGAGTTTAAACCCAGGGTCTGGTATTGGTTCAATCAATGTATACAATTGACATTTAGCTTTGACTGATGGTGATCATTTCTGGTTCAACATTGACACCACCAATGCTTAGAATGGCTTAGACCATTATTGTAAGCGTATGTGGATGTTTGCAGGGTGCCATTTCTGGTTAGGGGTTCCACTATTAATCATACTGTAGAATGCATTCATGACAAATAGTAAGAAAACATTTCATCATTTTCTTTATACATTTCAGAGATGATGCAATTATTCCAGATCTTAGAGGTATCCGTTAAGGTGAACATCTGATTTTTTGCTAATCACAAGAACATTAGGCTTGTCTTCCTTAACTGCATTCACTTATCTTGGAAACTTTGTTATTTGTGCTTTACTGACCCCTTTGCTATTCCTATTAAGTGTGCTTTTGTTACTTGACAATACTTAATTTTATTGACTATATTATGACCTTGCTAACTGCCCTCTACATTACAGATTGAGCCACTGTGTTATTTTTGTCGCCTCATACTTTGATATTTTCAATTTAGTCCCTCCATTGCACTATTATGCATTTTTCCTTTATGGTCCATAGGTTTAGCTTATATTACCACTTCTGTTATTGCCACTATTTTGAGGTTTTCTTTTGATTAAAATAAAGAGGAAGTTTCAGTGATACACCTTTACCAGGGATACATTTCTATTCTCAGGTGTGTTTAAATGCATTCCCCTTAATAGATTTGGCAGCATGCCTTTCAACCAAGATGGAATTATATGTAAAAAGGTTTATATATGTATGTATATATATTATTTATATCATTTTTTTTTATGCATATTTTGAAAGATCAAACACAGTCCCTTTCTCCTTCTTTTTTTTTATGCTTGCCACAGACTGAAGTTAAACTCATATAGAGGAGTTGTACTTGACAAGAATACCATCTACACATTTGTAGTTTTTTAAAAAAAAAGGAAGGAAATGAAACTTTCCGTATCCATGAGGTCCCTTTTTCACATTTTCAATTTAACCCTTATTGTTTGGCAAATATATATATATATATACCTTATTTCTTAATATATATATTACTACCCAAAATGCCTTTGTTAAATAGAAATTTAGTAAACGCACACATCAGGGGCATGTTTCTATCCCCAAGTATGCGCTCTCAGGCAAGCATCCCTTGGGTATAACCACACACACACCTCAAGCATACTTAATTAGCTTTTTTTTTTTTTAAAAAAAAAGTTTCTACTGAGACAGATTTGATAACATGTGCTTTTACCAAAAGATAAATTTTATCCCCCACACATCGACATCCCCCTTTCTGTTTTCTCTTTTTTTTTTACATTAACACAGTTTCCTTACAAATACACCCTTGACTTTTATTTTATCATACTTTACTGGGTTTGACTTCTTTTACTTTGGTTTTATGCATAAGGTTTATGAAATATGACATTTATATTAAAAACACAGCCGAACTCATGAGTGTGCGCTCTCAGGCAAGCACCCCTCACATATAAAGCCATGCTTCTTATTTTTTTGCATATTTTTATTACATCAAGGAACTCATTGACAGAGGCAAGTGTGCGCTCTCAGGCAAGCACCCCTTACCCATGTCTTTGAGCCCTAAGACAGCATTAGTAAATGATTCACATGAGGACTCCTCCTATAAATAACACTTAATTTCAAAGGAAATGAAAAGAAACAGGAGAAGCACACAAAAAAAAAAGAAACTGAAAGTGGAAGCTAATGAGAGAAACTCATAGAGATGGAATTTTATGTATTAAACTTAGTACAGTGGAATTCCTACCTCTCTCTAGATTTGCTCCTACTTGTTTTAGAATTCGATTACAATAGTATCACTAAACAGATTGGCAGAATTTCAGCCTGTTCTTTTTTCTCCCCTCCCCTCTTTTTCTTCTTTGCTTTGATCTTCTTTTATAGGCGAAATCTCTAGGGCTTTGTTTCATTCTTTCAACACATGGCAGCATCTCCTATCTTGGATTTGTAATGGAAGGGCTGGATGTAAAATGGGGCTGCCGCCATACTTTTACAATTCCAATTTCACCTATTTCTTTGTTACTTCTTTTCACTCCCTTTTACTAACCAGTGGTGGTATGGCACCTGGCACCTGTAACTTTTACTCCTTTTCACAGGGTGCTTGGAGGAGGAGTTACATTCATTCTGGCGCCAATTGGTGTGTTGTCTCTCATCTAACGATCCATGGGTTGATGAGGGGCTAGGATTTACATAGAGAGGGAATCCCCTCATAGCTTTTGTTCATTTATTATTATCATTTTTGCAATGTTTCCATTGGCATGTTGATCTTAAGCATGGCATTTCTCATTTAATTTCATTTTAAATTGGGTTGCATTTCCTTTTTTTTTTTGGTCAGCAATCAATCATCACATAGGGATATTTCAGGGGTAATATGGGTATGCATGTTCCTCAAATTCCTTTACTGCTCATTTCATTATTTTGTCCTTTCCTTCTAATGCCTGATTTGCCCCAAGTCAAAAAGGATCACGCATGACTCACTTGCTCTCCATGTATATTATGATGTATTCACATCCCACACCTTCTGGGGGGGTATATGATTTGATCTAAAACCGTTCTTTCACCCTTCAGCCTCATCCTGAGATGCAAGTGCACGGTGAGATGAATCACTTTCCCTTTATCAGGTATATCCCTTCTTTGTATTTCACATGTGCATGACATAAGCAAATTGATAGTTGTACTGTTATGACTAAAGTGTGGGAGCTTTTCAGCCTTTGCTTAAATCTCATCTCAAATCCAACGGTCCCAATTGGAGGGTAAGCTTACCTCCTATTGTCATACCTCTGGCGCCAAGGACTGTTACAGGGCTAGTCTTCCTTTTCAGATCATAGGTTATAGGGGAATAATGCTCTCCGTTAGCTTCCATCCTACTTTTCTTTATTGTTATTATACTGGAGGCATCCAATTTTGTGCAAGTGCTAGGTTATTGTTTCCATGCTGCCTCTTTATGCCCCTTTTTCAGCGTGAATTTACTTCAATTTAAAGAAGAGGGACTGAGCTTATTACAACACCATGGCATGTGATACTATTTCCCTCCTTTAATCAAAATTGAAGTTCCCTGGTGCATCGCAATTCCTTCTGAACTTCCTGAAGGCCCTTTGAGGTAACCATCTCCATCATTCGCTCATTAATTTCAAGTAATTCTGCACACATGACCTCCGTCACTACAATCCCTTGCTGAGGTGGCATGTTCACCAATGCATGGCTTAGTTTTCCAAAATTGAGGCACTGGGCATGTCATATGTGCGTCACTGATATTCCCTAGCTGTTCAATAGCTTGATTTCATGCCTCCTCAAACTTAATTGTGCGAATTTCCTTTTCAGGTAGTCAGCTTGCTTTCCGTCGATTCTCCCTCCGTTTGTCGCCGAATTTGGTGTCGCCAGAGTCGCAGAGGCATTGTTGGTGCAGTGGCAGTATTGGCTAGGGCTGAGGTGGCGTAGAACGGCGACGAACTTACTTCTCGCGCTGGTGTACAACGACTGTGTCAGACAGTACTGCTTCGTCCCCTTCTTTTTTTCTTTTAAACAGAGCTTGTGGGGCCCATAGCTTCCAACCAATCGGAAAATTCAGTTCCGTATTTTAAGCTTGGGTCAAAATCCAACCGTTGATTTTAGATAATGTTATAGGGTTTTATCACGGCCGTCAGATCAAGGGAAAATTGGGTTTGAACACAATTTGGATGGGCCTCAATTTCGGCCCATTGTAGATTTTATTATTTCCTTGAAAGCCCATCCGAAATTTCCTCCATTTATGTGGGGTTTTACCTCCATTTGTTTCAAAATGGAGCTGTCCATTTAACTGAATTTTGAGGATAATTAAGCTGCTTTGTTCTTAGAAAAATTGTTTGGTGCCCCTTCATAGGTCAATTTGACATGAGATTTTGCATGGTTCCTCATAAAAATATGAAGAATTTAGCTGCCACAAATTTTCTATTTTTTAGGACCTTGGTAATTAATTATAAGGATATCACAGGCGCATAATGGCATTCCTCGTAATTAATTAATTTACTGTCCATTTTTAAGAATTTATGTGTTCTCCTTTCATGCGTCATGACCAATTATCAGGGCTATTTTGTTGAGTCATTGGTTATGTGGACGGGATTTTGATTATATGGTTTTGGACTTTGGTAATAAAATAGGGAATTATTCAGGGTTTTACGCAGCAGAATTTAGAGGCAAACAAATGCCCCCCACCAGAGTGGACTGTGAGATATATCGATCAGTCTACTCTGGTGTCCCCAATTTCTAGGCATTTTTCTTAGTGATTTGTGGGCATTTTCTGAGTGTTTGACATGGTTTTCGCTTTCTTTGCAGGTAGTTATGGCTTCGGTTGATGAAATTTATGATACCATCCCTCGGTTTGAGATTGTCAGGACGGGTTTCTATGGTCCTTCGGATGAGGCCATTGAGTCTTATATCAGTGATTATTTGGATCCTCAGAAAGTCCATGTGCACCTTCATCGCTTATGGAAGCGCGCCATTCTCAGAGGAAGAGATAATTTCCATGGGCTTTTGGTTCGGCACAATCGTTTACCCTTACCGGCCATCTATGACTATCCAAGCCTTGCTGTTGACCCTCCTTCACGCACTGAGGAGCGCCGAGACAGGTATTACACCTCTCATTGTTCCATTGGTCGAGATAGGCGCGGTATTCCCTCTGGTGACCTTGCAGGTATTTTTCTGAGCCCCACTGGTCGTTCTACTTTTTCTGCTGATTTTCACTTGTTGAGTATGGAGATGATGGAGGGGCATGTTATCCCTTGGTCTCCTGGGAATTTGAGGGTTCAGGGTGATTTGAAATGGAGTCCCGGGCAAGTTGAATGGACCCGATATGTCTTGTGTAGTATGGGGAAGAAATTGGATAAGGTTGAGATTTTTGGAGGTGTGATTTTGGCTTTGTTTGAGTATACATGGAGTTCCAATCTTCTGAAAGCAATGGCCTCCAATTGGAATTATGTTCATAACACCTTTCCTTTAGAGGATCGCGACGCTACTATCGATCTTCAGCAGATGTCTGGCCTTATGGGGGTGCCAGTAGAGGGGTTGGTTTATGAGGAGAGGGTACCACCCGATTTCGAGCTCTATGGTCCTGATCATAAAGGGTTCCCTCTGCATTCTTCATCACTTCGGGCAGTTTTCCGGATTTATTATGAGATTGCCATGTCACGTGGTCAGCGTGGCTTGGACAGGGATGTCCCGTTGAGGGACTGGGTTCGCTATTTCACAGACTTGATACCTGAGAAGAGGGCTGCGCATTTTGCTAATCCTTTGGAGCCGATTAAATTGGGTTCTGACAAGACATATATTCCCTCTGAGCGGGTGTCATTCTCAGATTTCTGTTCCCATGAGTTGGACGATGAGACAGTCTTGACTGCTTTTTTGGCTTGGTGGTTGTGCTATTTCCTGATTATTTACGAGCCGGCCGGGTATATTCGCCCTGGGGTCTTTGTGGTGGCGAATGCGTTGGCTCGCGGTAAGCGGGTCTCATTGGCCATTCCAGCTTTAGTGAACCTTTATAGGTCCATGAGAGAGCTTACTTCTTCGAGGGATCCTTCCAGAGCCACAGTAGTCATGCCTTTACATATTCTTTCTGGTTGGTTTTATCTTTACTGGGAGAAGTGTTATACTCCACTGACGTCCGCTGGCATGAGGCAGTCATTGCCGGGTTTGATTCATATTGCTGGTTGTACCGTCCGTGATCCGGATCAGATTACCGCTCATTTGTGCTTTACTCAGAGTAGTCAATTTATCATGGATTATCGCCCTGAGGCTTTCAGCAAGGGTTGGCCTAAGGACACTGGGAAGCCATATATTGTCAAGGATGTGGCGCCTCGTCAGAAGGGGGCCTGTCCTAAGTTGTGTTCTCCTCGGCACAGGCGAGACCGGGACTACGCCGTCAGTATCAGAGCGGGGTGTTTATCCATGCGCATGGGGAATAGGGTGATCCATGAGGTTTACAGCCCTCACCGTTGTGCTTGGCAGTTTGGGTATGACCAGGCTATTCCAGCAGTTTTCAGCTTTCCTGACCCTCCTCGAGTCACTTTGCCGTCATGTGCAGCCTTTAGTGCATTCTCAGTGCGTTTGGGCACCGACACTAGTTGTATTGTTCCTCCGGCTTCTCGCCAGGGGACATTGACTGGGGATTTTGACAGGTGGTTCAGAGGTTGGTCTAAGATTCCTCACGATGTCAGCGTGGCCATCCTGAAGGAAAAAGTTTACCCTCGTTCTCGGATTGTTCCGCAAAATCCGGAGGTTAGACAAGGCGGTTTCAGACCACTGAAGAATTCTTTTGGGGTTGATGGTTTTGTGCCGGTTGGCGTGAAGTCTTTGGAGTACGTAGACCCTCCTTCGCTTCCAGACGGCCGTTTTTCTGGTTCGTTATTTTCCTTTCTCATTTGAATCACCTTCTTGGTTATCTTCTCTCTTTCTTATGATGATTTGTTCTAGGTCTTGGTGGATATGATTTTGGTCATTTTCACTTCAAAGTAGAGGGTATTTCTCCTATTGAGGGAGAGTCTCCCCAAGCTTTTGCATCTGAGCCTTATAGACGCTGGGCTATCTACTCAGGTATTGCATTTCTCTTCTTTTCTGTTTAATTTTATTATCAATGTATGTTTGTCATGGTTTGGTTTTATAGGTGTTCATAGGCTCCCTCCTTCAGTGGAAAATGAGGAGTTGGCCCCTTCACGTTGTCCTTCTCCTGAATACCCTGATGAGCTGGCTGAGGAAGCAGCTAGGCTGCTGAAGAGGCAACGTGAGGATTCTTTGGTGGAGGAAGAAGTGGCCCGGTATGAGCTTCGGCGGCGGCTGAGGGAGAGTCCTTCAGATGACGGGTTTTCCATGGAGCCTCCTCTCCTTGCACCACATTCATGTACGTTATTTCCATTTTTCTTTCTGACTTCATTTCATTCGATTTTGATTTGCTATAAACTTGTCATGGTATTACTTTCCAGGGACTGCATGCTCCGGTATATGGGGTAGCGCCATTCTGGCTGAGTCCGTGGTTGCTACAGAGGACATTGAGATGGAGGAGGTCGAGGTGGAGACCGTCGCCGTGCCATTTGAGGAGATACTGCGCCCCAGGCTGATCTCTCCGGCTCCATTTATCCAGGCGAGTGACTTCCCTGTCACGGATGATTCTATGGCGATTGTTGCCGTTACCGTCTTTTCCTGTGAGACTGCTCCGACACCGGCCATCTTTCCAGCGCTTCGAGGTCTAGGTACGCCTTATTTCACTGAGCTTTTTACCTTAATTTTCCTTCTGTTTCATTTTATATTTCCCTTATCACGTTTCATTTAGGTCGACTTCCTTATATCCTAATGGCCTTTAGCATTGAGTTTTGGGCTTTGGGCTTACGGGATTTATGTCATTTATATCGGCTGTCCCTCCGGAGTTTCATGAGTGTTGATGAGCTGACGAGCCATGTCATGGGCATGGAGCTGGACGTTCTGGATCATGCCTCCATCTTATGTCCAGGTATTTACCCATAATTTCCCTTGTCATCGTGATGTGCATTTTATTTTTATCATAACCTTTTTCTTTTTCATTCAGGAGAGAGCTCCTCAGGCAGTCCTGCCCTCCAGACTCTCCATGATTTTCTTTTCCCTGAGTCGGACATGGTTCCGGAGTTTTCTGATGAGGCGCCATTGGACTACTCCGAGTGGGAGGCTCTTCTCTTTGACTCTATTCCTCTAGCCGTGTCATCATCTGCTAGCGGGGCGGGTTTGCCATTATCGCCAGATACTGTGTTAGTTGAGCCGGTAGTTGGGGCGTTATCTCATCGAAGGGATGTTGATTCTGATGATGATTCCGAGAGAGCTCTCGCAGGTGTGGTGCTAGCCCTTCCTTGTTTTGCCTCTCTCGTGGCGGACGCTTCTCGAGAGGTTGAGTTGATGATGGGTTTCCTTTGAGTAGGAGTTATGTAGCGCGGTGGCGCTTTGTATCTTTTCTTTTGTTATGGTTTTAGTTTTAGACTTGGTTTTAGTCGGTCGCTCCTGACTTTGTAGCGGCTGGACCTTCTGATCATGATTATGTGATGTTTTAGGCCTTTGTTGGACTCTTGATTGTAGTTGATTTATGGGCATGGATATTATATTTTGGTGTCATTGGGCTCATCATTTTTCATTAAAATCCTTGGATCGCGAAGCGATCATGTTCCTTGCAAACCGCCACGCCTTTTGATCTTTTGTATTTATGGGTAAATTCGAGAAGACGTATGCTTTCTGGTGCCCTAATTTCCTTTATATATATATAAGGCATCATGCGTACGTATCTCGTATCATTTCCTTCTTCTTCTGAACTTTCTTTCTTGGACTTCATTTTCCATGGCCGGTGTCATAGATCCAAGGAATCCCAAGCGTCCCAGAGATGAGGGCAGTTCCTCTGTCCAAGGTGCGCCACCTTCCAAGCCTAACTGGTCATATGACCCAGGCAACCGTTATCTGTTTCGAGACGACGAGGCTTTTGAGTGTTATCAAAGTAACATTGGTGAAGGGGGGCGTGAAGCTTCCGCCTGCTTTTTCTTTCATTCTCAAGGGCGTTTCACCACCCCTTATATGAATTTAATAACAGGGTGGCTCAATGCCTGGAGCCTCCACGGCTTGTCAAGGCTTGATACTCCTTACCATCCGGACATCACCAAGCTATTTTATGCTAACCTCCGTGTCACATTTGACCACCATGATACTCCTTCTGCCTCTTCTTATCTTTTTGGCAGGCTCTTTCACATAGGGGTGGAGGATTTGGCTGACTTGATTGGTGCCCCAGATACTTTAAATGGCTTGTCAGTTTATGCCTTTGGGAGTTGGCCTCGCGAGCAAGGGACATACCGGGGCCACTGCGATTGGTTCAAGATACCCAGATCTGAAGCGGGTTCTGAACTGGTCTCTACTGCGCATTTGCCTGCGCTTCATCGGTAATTTTGCTATTTGTGTGTTTCTGTTTTGTTTGTTTCTTTTGTTTGTTTCTGAAGGATAGGTTCATGACCATGAAGTTTATATGTTCTTTTTAGGTTATTTTTCTTGATTATCAACTACATCCTCTTTCCTCAGGGTGAGTTATCAGATTTGACTCGCCCAGGAACTTTGTTCTACCTTCGCTTATTGCTCCTTAAACGCGGTAAAGCTAATCTTCCCAGTCTCATCCTCCAAAACATGCATCATGTCACGAGGTTTCCCAAGGGCCATTTGCCTTATGGGAGTTTAATCGAGGCCTTGATGGAGGGGGCTCAGATTCCATTGTCTGAGACGTTGTGGGGGAATCCAATCACTGAGCGGCTTATGCTGTACCCGCGCAACCTGCTCTTAGATTTAACTTCCTTTGGGTGGGTGGAGATGGTTCATGGTACTCTGGTCCCTGACCCCAACTACCCGATGAACAGTCATATCCTTCATAGGTTTGCTGCTGTGAATCAGTATAGTCCGGTAAGAGAGGCTTCTCCCCCTTCTCCAGACGGCTCAGCCATTGAAGAATCTTTCCCACTCCAGGAACACATAGACCAGCGGTTTAAGGAGCTAGACCAGCGACTGGAGAATGTTGAGGCAGTGCTTCAGTCAATTCATAACACCTTGGAGACTTTTGCAGGGGCGATGGCCGCAGCTCAGGCGCCTCCAGTGCCTCCGATATGAAGAAGTCTTGGATGTTTGATCATTTGGTTTTGTTGTTTCATTGCTTTGTTTTGTATGTTTTTTTTTTGTTGTTGTTCAAACTGTGGTGACTTTGGATGGCTTATGTTTGGTATTTTGATTTTATGATTTGATTAGGGCGATTCGGAACCCTAATAGCTTTTGGTCTGTTGATCTTGATTTATGGACATCTGTTGAGGTTTATTAGTGATTTGGTTTAGATTGTCATAGGTAGCGACCTTAGATATCGCTAGTGGGACAGATATTTTTTGTTATTCTCCCTGCTCTTTGGTTACGGCAGCAAGAAACATACCGGTGGGATTTGTCTATTCTACATTGTTGCCTTGGTAGCTAGGACCATTCCGGTGGGACTTGTTTGCTCCATATTACCGCTCCGACATGTAGAATAGGCGTTCCGGGTATGGCACGCAGTGGGTACGGCGTGCAATGAGCATGGCCGCGGCGGGACTTTGTGCATCATTTTCTGTTGGTTGCTTTGGTATGACGGTAAGGGACGTACCGTCGGGACTTGTCTGTTCCATATCACTCTTTTAATGTAGTGAGATGGGGTTTTCTCCTGGCTCTTTGGGTACGGCAGCTAGGGACATACCGTAGGGACTTGCTTGTTTCACATCACTTTTTGCATGTTGTGAGATGGTTCTTTTTTTTTTTTTTTTTCTTCTTCTCCTGGCTCTTTGGGTACGGCAGCTAGGAACATACCGTAGTCGGTGGTTTAAGGCCCAACACGACCATGGGCCCCTCTGGGTATTAGGATTTACGAGGCCTATTCCTTGACATGGTTGGCGGACATCAGTCGTGGTATTCTCCGTTTTCAGAGGGGCTTTCAGGTTTGGTTTGGTCTTAATTAAAATTTTTTTTTAGGTAGGTGTGGGTAAGGATTACATTTTTGAGCAGACATGTTGTCTCCTCGATTTGTAACTGTCGAGGACGTGGTTTTGACTAATCCCATGGTAAGTTTCACCGTTCGGTAAGTTTCACCGTTTGGCAAGTTTCACCGTCTGGTAAGTTTCACCGTTTGGTAAGTTTCACCGTTTGTGTCTTAATTTAGAGTTCAAGACACGGAACTTTTGTTCATCCTTTAGTTCGGTGAGATGAACAGGCACCTAGTACTTTGTTTTAAGGACAAAGCACAAGACTTTTTAGGGTCGTATTTTTGGGGTGTAGGCCATTTGTAAAGGAAATGTTCTATGAATGTCCATAAGGACAGAACACTCCTTTTATCTTTGGCCCGGTGGGACAGAATGTTTTGTGTATATTTTAGAAGTTTTGGATTTTGGACTTTGAAATTTGCCTTTTTATTTAGGGATTTGAGAATATTTAGGGAGATTTGGTTTTAATCTTTTATTTGAGCTATACTTTTAGCTTGGTCTAGTTTCTTTTGGTCACATGCTTTTATGCTTTGGAATAAGATGCATTTTTTGTTGGGCTTGGATTTTATTTAGGATTTCAACTTGGGGTCATTTTAGGGAATTTTGAAGGGTTTATTTTATTTAAAGGTTAATTTATTACTTTAGGGTTTTGACTCAGGGATACTCCATAGTGTTCAAAAGAACGGAGTACCCTTGTCGAGCCTTGACCCGGTGGGACGTGAGAGATTTTTTTACCTAAGTGAAGAGGTGGTTGACCGCCTCGCAATTATCTGCCCAGTCGGTTTGTTGGTTGCTCTTCCTTTGGCTTTGGTGGGTTGCGGAAATGTCGGGGTAGTTTTGTCCATAATATTTCTTCAGGTATCTCCCATTTATGGAGGAGACAGGGTGTTTTCCATTTGAATCTGCGAGTAGGTAGGCTCCACCTTCATATGCTTGTTCTATGACATAGGGGCCTTCCCAATTTGGTGCAAATTTGGGACCATGGTGTCGGCCGAGGATAGGTCGCCTCAAAACTAACACTAGTTCTCCTTTCTTGAATGTTCTGGGTCTTGATAGCTTTTCATAAGCCCGCGTCATTCTGGCTTGATATAACTCCAAGTTTTGTTGAGCTGCCAGTCTTTTTTCATCCATTCCGTCCAACTCTTGCAACCTCAGTTGCGTTTGTTTAGTCAGAGGGATTTGTGCTGCCATAGCTACTCTCAGTGACGGGAGTTCCACTTCGATTGGTAGGACTGCTTCTGCCTCATACACTAAAGAATAAGGTGTGGCTTGGGTTGCTGTTTTATGGGTGATGCGGTATGCCCACAATGCTTCATGCAGCTTTTCATGCCAGTTTCTTTGATTATCTCCAATGGTTTTGCGAAGGATCTTGATCAGTGTTTTGTTGAAGGCCTCCGCTAGTCCATTGGCTCTTGGGTTATAGATGGAGGAATATCTCCATTCAATTTTGTGTTTATCGGCGAAGGCCTCAATTTTGGCATTCTTGAAGGCCGTCCCATTGTCGGAGATTATTTTCCTTGGATTTCCATATCTATAAAGCACTTGAGTGGTGAAGAATCTGACCACATCAGAGGCCTTAATTTCACGGTATGACCTGGCTTCGGCCCATTTGGAGAAGTAGTCCGTAGCGGCCAATATAAAGCGGTGCCCATTTGAGGCTGGTGGGTCAATGGGACCTACGATATCTGTCCCCCAGATTTCGAAGGGCCATGATACCACGGTTGGATGTAGCGCATTTGGGTGTTGGTGTATGAAATCTCCATGAATTTGGCACATGTGGCATTGTCTGGAGAAGTTTTCGCAATCATTGATCATGGTGGGCCAGTAGTAGCCCATTAGTTTGATTTGTACTCGCATCCGAGAGCCCGATTGGTGGGCTCCGCATACTCCCGAGTGAATTTCTTGCATAACTTGGTGGGCTTCGGTTTTCGATATGCATCTAAGCCATGATCCTTCATAGGATCTCCAATAGAGTGTGTTGTTCACATACACGAACCTTAGGGCCCTTTTTCTGACTTGCTCCCTAATGGCCTTGTTCAGAGGTAATTTTCCTTGTTGGAAGTAGTCAAGAAAGGGTTGTCTCCAGTCCTCTTGGTTCGAACCTTCGGTTGTCATGGCTTGTGCGATTTCCCTCCATTCTTTTTCATGTTCTCTTTCGAGTGTTTGGATGTCAGTAAACAGGGTTTCTTCCTCCTCGTTTCTTTCTTTTGGGAAGCAAGAGGACAAGGATCTTCTGCGGTGAACCAGGACTTGGATTTCTTCCTGATTCGGGTCACCGAGTTCATTAGCCAGCCTAGCCAATGCATCCGCTTTGCCATTCAGAGACCTCGGGACTTTCTGGAAGGTAATATATGTAAATTTGGCCATCAATTCTAGGGCCTTTTCATGGTACTTGACCAATTCTGGTTTTCTTATTTTGAAGAGGCCTTCGATCTGACTCAGGATGAGCTGAGAATCTCCGTAGACTTCTAACTGTTCAATACCCATTTGAAGGGCAATTTCAAGTCCAGCTATCAGGGCCTCATATTCAGCTTCGTTGTTTGTGCATGGTTCGGTTAGGCTCAGAGCATGTCGGAGAATGCCTTTCTCTGGGGTGACAAACACCAATCCTACACCTGCTTGTCGTTTTGGTAAGTTTGGTTTGACTGCTGGTCGAATGGAGGAAGATCCATCGAAGTATAGCTTCCAGCAAGTTTCATTTTCCTCTATCTGCATAGCCTCCTCATCAGGGAAGTCGCATGCTAGTGGGGAATCATCAGGTATAGGATGAGCAGCTAGGAAATCAGCTAGTGCTTGTCCTTTGATAGCCTTTTGGGGCGCATATGCTATATCAAATTCCATCAGAGCCACTGCCCACCTTGCCAGCCTTCCGGTAAGCATCGGTCGGGTCATGAGGTACTTCAATGGGTCAGTTTTGGAGATTAATGTGACTTTATGGGCCAACATATAATGCCTAAGCTTCTTTACTGCGAAGATCAAGGCTAGGCAATGCTTTTCGATTGGCGTGTATGCATGTTCTGCCCCCACAAGCATTCTGCTGAGGTAATACAGGGCATTTTCCTTTCCTTCTTCATTCTCCTGGGCGAGCAATGCCCCCAGGGATCCGTCCAAGGCGGTGGTATAGAGAATGAGAGGTTTTCCCTGGATGGGTGCTGCCAATACAGGAGGTTTTTGTAGATATTGTTTGATATCTTCAAAAGATTTCTGGCACTCCTCGTCCCATTTAAAGGGGACATCCTTTTTTGTGAGCCTGGTAAAAGGTTTGATTTTGCCTGACAGGTTGGCTATGAATCTCCTAATATACGCCAAGCGCCCTTGGAGAGACCGGAGTTGTTTAAGTGTCCGTGGAGGGGACAGTTCTTGGATGGCTTTGATTTTATCAGGATCAATTTCAACGCCTCGGTGCCGCACCACGAAGCCTAGAAATTTTCCTGATGACACCATGAAGGCGCATTTCAGGGGGTTGAGTTTCAGAGTGTGTTGTCTCAACCGCTCAAACATTAGCCTCAGGTTCTCTAAGTGTTGTTCATGGGTATGGGACTTCACAACAAGGTCGTCTACATAACATTCTACCACCTTATGTATGAGGTCGTCAAAGATTTTGGTCATGGCTCTTTGGTATGTGGCTCCTGCATTTTTGAGGCCGAAAGGCATGACTTTATAGCAGTAGATACCAATTGGGGTACGGAAGGCAGTGTGCTTTTGGTCACTCTCATCCATTTTGATTTGGTTGTATCCTGAGTATCCGTCTACAAAGGAATATATCCCGTGGGACGAGGTGTGGTCTATTATGATTTCTGTCACTGGCAGAGGGAAGTCATCTTTAGGGCAAGCCTTGTTTAAATCCCTGAAATCGACACAGACTCTGATTTGTCCGTTCTTTTTCTTCACTGGGACAATGTTAGCCACCCAGTCGGGTGTTTCTTCTTCCCTTATGAATCCAGCACTGATGAGCTTTTTGACTTCGGCTGTCACCTTTTCTTCCAATTCGACCCTCATTCTCCGGGGTCCTTGTTTGACTGGCTTGAGTTCTTTGTCAATTTTGAGTTTGTGGACTGCTATTGCTGGATCTAGCCCGGGCATTTCACTGTAGCTCCATGCGAAGCAATCCTGATATTCCTTTAGCAGTTTGGTCAGTTCATCCTGCATCTCCTGAGGAAGGGAGGTGCTAATGAACGTAGGTTTTGGATTTTCCTCAGTTCCTAGGTTGATTTCCTTCAATTTATCGATGGTATTTTGACCACCTTCTTCTAGCTCCTTTGGCGCATTTTTGGCTGCTAGGATAAATTGTTCTGTTTCTGAAGATTCCCCTTCATCTGGGGTTGTTTCGCCTTCCTTGATTTCAGTGATTGTTATGCGACAGCAAGAGTGCTGTCGTGGTCTTTGAGGAGTGTTTGACCCTGAGCCCTTGGTTCGAGGTTCGAATCCTAGGCCCCTTGTGTTAGCAATCTTCCCATTGAGTTTTACGACTTCATTAGAGTAGCCATTCCACATATCTCGGAACATTCTTGCTCGCTTTTCAGGAATGGGCTCTAGGCATTGTGCCTTACGAAACAATTCAACCAACCGTGTGCTGGTGGTGTCTTGAAGCTGAGGGGGAATCCCCGTCTTCCTGGTTTCCTCTACGAGCCATTGTTCCCAGTCTTCGAAGTTTGACTCTTCATTTTGAGGTTCGATTTCTCCTATTTTGACAAATTGTATACTGGGATGAACAACGTGCCCTGTTTCAAGCTCTTCTATTTTGGGTGGGACAGTGAAGGTTTTGAACGGGATGACTTCTTCACTTTCCCGTGGCGTTAGGTCTTTACAGTGTTCTAGGGGTAGGATTTCTATGGACAAAGTATTTTGCTCCTCACCCTCACTGGAATAATTTGGTTGCATTCGAGCGGGTAAGTTAATGTCCTCGGCCGTGCCTTCCGACGATCCCGTCTCACTATCACTACCCAAGAGCATTTGTGATTTTATGGCCGCTTTGAGCACAGCATTTTTGACTGCTTCCTTCACGGTTTCAGGAGAGAGCTTTCCTTGTTTGGTGGCTGCCCCCTTTCCGGACTTGGGTTTGTAGTATTTAGCATCATCCAATTCGGCTTCGTGTGCCTCAAATGGTTGATCATCTCCTTTAATCACGTATTGTTTTCCGTCTTTGACATATTTAATGCACTGGTGCAGGGTGGAGGGAACCAATCCATTGGCGTGGAGCCATGGTCTCCCCAACAGTGCCTTGTATGTTGTATCAGCTTCGATGATGAAGAATTTGACCGGAGTGACCAGGTTCCCAAAGGTAATATCGATCACCGTGGAACCAAGAGCCTTTTGGTATTGGTGGTTAAACCCATGGATCCGGATTTTATCTTTCCTTGTTTCTTTAATGCTGAGCGACAACTGTACCAGCGTTTTTAATGGCATGATGCTGATTGAGGACCCAGGATCAATGAGGACTTTGTTGATTTTTCGGCCATAGATGGTGCCTGTGGTGTACAAGGGTCGATTATGATCGGCTGTGCCCGCCATCAGGTCCTCGTCTGTGAAGGTAATGTACGGTTCCTGGTCGATCTGTGCCACCTCCTCACGGGTTTCTTGGGCAAAATAGGCCTGGAAGCTGGCAGGGTTTTGCAGTGCATAGATTAAGGCATCACGCAGCTCCTGAGATACCATCAAGGCATCAAAGACACTGAGCAGTGAGGGGATTTTCCGCAAATGAGCGACCACATTGTAATCTCCCACGGACATTTTAGGTCTGCCATCGGACCTTGTTTCGCTTTCTGCTGTTGTATTATTTCTGTTTCTTATTTCATTGTTGGTCGTTTCCCTGGGGGGTTGTCTCTCAGGTATCCTAGTGCCCGATCTCAGACTAACATTGCAGTGGTTTTTCATATTTGGCCGGATTCTAGTAGAGACCTGCCGGACTAGGTTGGACACCTTGTTTGGTTTTGGTGGTGATTTGATTTCTCTTTCCTCTGTTTCGCTTTGGTCAGTATCACTTCCCAGTGGTCTAACTGCAGCGGAGTTGATCGCCAGTACAACAGGCTCCTCTTCTGGGCTACTGTACTGTAGTTCCCCTTCAGTATCATGTTCATATTCAGAGGCAGTTTCCTCGTCATAGGTTTGAGAGCTTGTACCCCGGGTTATGGCACGGCACACTTCGTCTTCTGTTTCTTCATCTGACGGGTCATTGTCATTCCAAGACCATGTCAGGCATTCCTCTCTGGAGTGCCCCCAGACTTGGTGGTATCGGCAGTACGCCTTTCTTCCGGCATTATTTTCTTTCTTTGCTTTGTATGGTTTTGGTTGTCTATTTATGGTTTGTGCCCGGAGTGCCCCATTTTCAGCTTCTGGCATCTCCCAAGGGTTTACACGGTTCCTGTGTCTGAAGTGCCCATCGGAACCTCCATGTTTTGGTTTCAGTTTCCCTGTTATCTTAATTTTATGTGGTAATTTGTTGCAAGGGGAAGCGTTGTCGAGCTTAACCAATTTCATTTTCATGCGGTATTGCCCTGCGTGGTTTTGTCCATTTTTTATTTGTTGGGTTGAATTGGTTTCGGCACTTCTGTGTCTCATATGGCCAGACTCATACCTGGTGGGAGGGCACACTCGCGTACGTGAGCTCTCACCTCTTTCTTGCCGGTCTGTTTCAGGCCCCTCGAACGTGTTGTCATGGGACCAGAGGTGTTTTGGTCTATGGTGATGATTTTCTGCATTGGCTTTCCCTTTTCCTTTTCCTGGGGGATGATTAGTTTTGGGTTTTGGCCTTTGTCCCTCCTGGATGACAATGCCGGCCTCTCTCCTTCTTTGTGGGAGGCTTCCTGAGTTGCCTGAGGTAGCATGGCCAGACTTCATGGCCTTTTTCTGACCTGCCCCCTTTTTCTGGGCGTGGTCCTTCAATGCTTTGAGTTCCGCTTCTATCGAGATCCTTTCCTTTCGCTCAGTCTTTAGCCTAGCTATTAGAGTCTCGACTAAGGTTTGTATCTCAATATTTTGCCTGGTCATTCTTCTCAGAGCATTTGTGCAGAAATCCAGGTCTATTAGGAGTTGACGCTTTTCCCTTGAAGTAAAGGCAGCGCTATCTTCCTTCGACGGTTGTTGGGCTTGCCCCCTATCTAAAGCGATGCTCGGTTGTGCTTGCTTTGACCTTGTACTGTGGGCGGGGCCATCTGTTGCAACTTCTTGAGCTATTTCTCTTGAGCTGTCCGCCGCGCGTGATTTAAACGGGCTTTCTTTTGGCTTGGCTATTTTCTTTTGAGTGAGTTTTGGTTCACTTTGTGAGCTGTCACCTTGGGTTGTTGGAGATTCCTCCTCTTCGCTATCTGTGTCGGACTCACTCACAGTTATTGTCCGACAATTTTCAGAAGTACCTTGGCATAATTCAGAGCTTTGGTTTTGGTTTTCTTCTTGGTTTTGATTTGAAGGGGCGGTATTTTCAGCTGGGTCTTCAGTAGAGGTGGCAGCTGCCCCCTGTTCAGTACTAGCATTTTCCTCCGTCTCTAATTCAGCGGGTTCATTCTCTTCACATCCCTGCTCAGTAGACGTGGCCTCCCAGATCTGGTTGACCATTTGCCGCACTATTTCCCCCAACTCCTCGAGAGTAAGGTCAGGTTGACCTGGAATGTTAGGGATATGGATATCCAAGTTTACCATTCTTGGTTGCCGTCCTTGTAGATCGGCAGGGTCCATTTGTTCAGCAGGGTCTAGCACGATCTCATAGTCATATGCCATCTCCTCTGAGTTGGTTTGGTGTTCTTCTGTGGCTTCGGTCTGTGGCTGTGGCACCTCAGAGGACTCGCCTTTGTCGGAATCATGATGGCCAACTCGATGACAAGTGGCGTCATCACGAGAGGATTCGCCTTTGAGCAACTTGTTCTTTCCTTTGTTGGTTCCTTTGTTTCTTCTTTGATAGGTTATTATTTCCTTCTCATTTGCTGGCTTCTTTCTTCTTTGGTATACTCTAAGGGCTTTAGGGCTCTTGACCCCTTCCTCATCATCCTCGGTGGGGCAATAAGTATCATCATCGCTATTTACCCTTAGGTTTCTCATGAGCTCATTGGTTGTCATAGCCTCAGTTTCAGCGATGGCTTGTTCCAGCTCACGCCGCGCATTTTCATCCCATTCGGGTTGTGGCCGGACAGTCATGCGAGCGTTTCTTCCTTGTTGTCTTCTTTTATTACATGGTTTTAAGGAAGGTTCATCATCATCCGTCCAAGCTGCAATTCGGGCGGAACGGTGATCATAATTTTTGGACTCAGAGTCATCAGACCCTGAACCGCTGATGTAACGGCAGTTTCCCGTATCAGAGCCGTCATCATCACTACTGTTATTGTCAATATCGTTTGAGATTTTGTACAGCCTTTCTATTTGTGCCCGGAAACGGGCGGCCTCCCGTGGATGGGTTCTCCTGAGCCTTTCGTAATTGGCTCCTGGTTGTTGTAATATCTCAGCGTGCTGAGCTATGAAGTTTAGGAATGCAGGGTCTTCCCGTCTCAAGTGTTCCATATATGAGAGGATCCTGGTTGCTTGTGAGATATTCAACCCTTCAAAAGCTGAGGTTATATCGGCTGGCGGACCAGACCCAGATGCCATCAGGATTGAACTTCCTTGGAGGGTGCTTGGTTGAGGTTCTTCATGGTCAGATTCCACCTCAGGCTCCCTTTCGGCCTCTTCTTCATCGCTATCGGATTCGCTATTTTGGGCGTTTCCATCAGATGTTTTTCCGCAGAAGAAGAATCGCGGAGAACCTCCGCTATCTTCAGAGTCAGAGCACTGGGGAGTTTTGCCTTTGTTAACCTCTTTTAGGACGGTTGCTATGGCTTCTCTTTCAAATTCCTCCGTAAAATCTGGATCTTTGGGGTGGGTAGCTCGGCGGAAGGCCCTTGGGTCTGCGATTCTCAGTTCCCTGAGCTCAGACACATACCACTCTACCAGGCTGTCATGTTCATTGTATTCTTCTTCCTCAGGGGCTTGCTGGGATGATTCACCCTGAGTGGTATCGACTTGGTTGGAAGTCTCAACTATTTCTATTTGGGTGGGGAATGTCACCTCGGCCCTGGGGCCTGATGTATGCCTGGAGCGCCGAATCCTCCTGGATCTACGGCGTCGAGTGATTCTTGGTGGGGTTGCTTCTGGATTTATTTCTCCTTCCTCGCATCCCGTCTCATTAGCTATTTCTCTTACGGTCCTGTTTATGGCTTGCCTTTCATATCCTTGATATTGTTGAGGATTTTCAGGGTTCAGCACATCAGGGTAGCCGACTGGGTCTGAGACTCTCAGGTTTCTCAAGTATTGGGAGAATTTATCAGCCTGGTCCTCCTCGGCCAGGAAAGTTTGGTCGTTTTGGCTGAGGTGGGCTTGGTTATCCATGCTGTTTTCATATTCCGCGAGGTCAGTTTCAGTAACCTCGATATTCTCCCAGAGGTGTGAGTCCTCCGTGCCTTCCAACTGCGCACGCATGATTTCAAAGTCTGTAGGGTGGTTTGGGTCTGGGTCTTTCTTGTCCCATTCATTTTGCACCACAATATCCACCGCGGCTTTCCTTATGGCCATATTTTCAACTTGTTGTTCATAGGTATCGGAGTCTGACATGTTTTCTATCTCCTCGTCAACCCTTAATTCCTGTTGGAACAAGTCAGGCTCTTGAGTTTTTAGTTGCATCAAGAAGTCCACATACTCTGCCACAGCATTAAAAGAGATATGCGGTAGCGAATCATCGCCTTCTTCCTCGGCTTCTTCTTCTGATTCCCCGGCATCACTCAGGTATCTGCAGTGCTCCGCGGGTTCATGGGTTTTTTGTTTAAGGATGCTAGGAGGTATTTCTTTGGTCCAGAACCTATTTGCCAGCCATGATGCTAGCAATTGGTCCACATCATCTCCATGCATAAGCTCTTGGATCCACCAAGCTGGGTTTAAGGCGATTTCTACTTCCAGGATGGGATGAAGGTTTGTTTGACCGCACCAGTAAGAGGGGTCTCTCCATTGTTCCCTTGCTTTCATATACATTTTTATCCTCCTGTAACTGGCCGGCTGGCATCCCTCCAGCGCTTTATAGAAGGCATCATTATCTTCTTGTGAGTTTTGGTTCATGACTGCGGAAGAGAGAACGGCCTGTGTAGCCTCCTCTATTTGCGCAATCATTTCTGTTTCCTCTTCTTTAGTGAGTTTTTCTTCTTTTTCTCCCGAGTTATCCTCCGGGTGTGCATTTATTGTCGGTGTTGAGATGGCGTTGCAGGAGATTCCACCAGAGTCACCACCTCCTCTTTCCTCATAACTGTCAAAGTTGCTACCAAAATCGTAGCTTTCATCCTGACTAGGAGGGTCCGGATCGGACCATTCATATTCCTCGTCAGTGAAACCAGGAATGTCTTGGGCATTTTGGGTATTGGTAGAGGTGGAAGCCTCTTTGTTTACTTGGTTTCTTACAAAACTAGTCACAGCAATGGTTTGTTTCATCAGTTCAGACACATGCTCTGCTAGTATCGCAATGGTTTCTGGTGGAATCCCGGATTCTCCCTTTTTCTTTGGTATGACAAGGTTGAACCCTAGATTCTTTAGGCTTGGGACGCCTTCTGAATCCAGACACTCGTCATGAATGTCTACAAACACTTTGCGATCTTGACCATTGATCTTGACAGGTAGGGTCATTCGGTCCGGCTTCTTTCCTTTGTGGATGAGGGCCTTATCCAATTTCTTTATTTCAAGGATCTCTTTCTTTTTCTTTCCTGATTGGGTCATAGGTTGAACAGTGACCGTCGACCAGGCATGTTGGGTTGGGACTGAGCTGGATGACGACTCAGTAGGGTCTTGTTCATTTGTTGTTGAGGTTTCGGAGGGTCTGGTGTCTGCTTGTGCCGGCTCCTGTTGGTTAGAGGATTCTTCATGTCCTTCCTCATTACCTGAGACATGATGGCACGCTGCCGTCCAGAACTCCTCTTCTTTCTTTTCTTTTCCTTCGCCTTTCAACTCCTGCCACACTTGTCCGCTAATTTGAGCAGCGACTTTGGGGGAGATGAAATCAGCGAGGGTTGTTTGTGTTGGTTTTTCTTGAACATAGGGATCTTCGACGGTTTCGGGAGAGGTTTTCCTCCAGAACGCCTGTCTAGATCTCACATTACCCGTTGTTGCGTTACGGGTCATTGGTTTCGGTTGTGTTTTCATTGGTTTGAGTCTCTTTGGGACTACTGGCATGATAGGGCTTTTCCATCTGAGTTGGGGTTCGGCCTGCAAGGCTCTCAACTTCTTCCTGGTGTTTTTGTTCAAATATACGCTCCATGTCGTGGGCGGCTTTCCGTCAGTAGTGACCGAGACACGACGAGAGCTGGCACTTGGGGCTCCGTTTGAGATGGCATGAGGAGCCGGTTCCTGCCTAGCGTCATCATGGAGGGAGATTGCTCCTTCTTGGATTTTCTGTTCGAGCCAATCCTTAAAGACATAGCAATCCTCTATGTTATGACCCAAAACTCTGTGATACACACAGTAATTAGGGTGGTTTACTTTGTCTTCTTCTTCGGGCCTTTTGCATTGGGGCAATTGAACCTCGAGAACTTCCATAGCTTGCTTGAACAGTTTCATAGTTTTCTCCTTTTTGAATGAGTAAGGTTTGCTTTTCAGCTCCCTGAGTGTTGGCCTTTGAGCCCTGGACTGTGGATTTCCGTCCTTCGTTTCGCCATTCTTTCCCCATTGGGCACTACCAGTGCCTTCAGCCTGGTTAGTGATGGCTTTGACTGCCTTTGTTGTTTTGATTTCCAGCTTCTTTCCCTTTTCTTTATCTTTTTCCTTGGTGGAATAGTATAGCTGGTTCATTTCAGGCTCCACTTCCTCATACCGAGCAACCATGGCTACCAAATGTTCAAAGGTGGTGACATTGTGTCCCACCATCCATACTTTCATCGGTGCATGGATGCTGTTCAGAAGCATACGCACCGCCTCAGATTCACTTATGTTGGACTGACATCCTGTGTACATGGTTTCCCACCTTGACACGTAATCGGAGACGGACTCGCCTTGTTTTTGTCTGGCATTGACTAGATTGGTAACGGAGACCCTATGCGGAGTCGTCCTGAACCTTGCACAAAAGGCATTTGCCATTTCTTTCCAACTTTTGATACTGTCTGCCTCGAGAGAGGCATACCAGTCGAATGCTACTCCAGATAGGCTTTGTGAAAATTGCCTTAGTAGCCATTCCTCCCTCCGAGCAGTGTTTCCACAGGAGGTTATAAAGTGCGACAGATGTTGACTTGGGGTGATTTTGTTTCCAACCCCATCAAACACCTTGAATTTCGGCACTACGTGTCCCTTCGGGTAATCCAGCTGGTCAAACCTTGCGGGGTAAGGCCGGCCTGTGAAATTGACGGGCAGTTGAGTGCCCCCAATCCCTAGAGATTGCAGTTTCTGATCCATGGCCCTTTGCATTTTCTCCATTATGGCCTCAGGGTCAATGACATTAGTCTCCTTTCTTTCAAGCAACTCTTCTTCAGAGGTTTCACTGGAGCTGCTATCCTTTTCCGGCACTATTTTAGAGTGGGATTTCTTGGTTTTCTTTTTGTTTTTGGATTTTGGCTTGGAAGCCATTCCTTGGGTTTCGGTTGATTTTGGTACATCGTTGTTTGGAACAGCATAGCTTGGGCGTGCCTCCTTTTTGGCTATGTGTTTCTGGACTTCCGCGCATGCCGCGGTTACCCGAGCATTCTCCGCTTGGAGTTGCTCAAGTTGCTTGGTTTTCTCTTCCAGCTCCTTGCGAAGCTGGGCCATCTCATCAGATATTTCCTCGAGGATTTCAATTTCCTCGTCAACATCTTCAGATGAACTTCCATGGTCCGGATTTGGATCCTCTTCATCACTTGCAATGTTATCAGTGGTCTTTTGGACAATTTCCTCTATTACCGGGCTGCGGTTCCTGGGCCGCCCTACCCGTTTGGGAGGTTTAGATGCCGAAGCTTTTCCTTTCTGTCCTCGTGTTTCCACGGGGACACTTTCAGAATGAGGCGGTTCCTGGGAACCTGTCCCGACCATACGGACTTCCGCCGTTTCCTCGTCATCATCATCATTATCATCAATTGACACATGATGTACTGAGGCAGAATCAGCATTCCGTCTCTTCCTCATCACATATTTCTTTTTGGTTTTATTTTTCATCATCTGACTCGCCACCTGGCTAGCCAGAGAGGTATCTTTTCCTTTTGGCACCCATCGCTTGGTGCCCCCTGTGTTTTGCTCAGGAGCGGGGATGGGTTCCGGTTGCTTGGGCTTCCAGACCTTCTTCACTTTTCCTTGGGCCTTCATTGAGCGGGCATTGGGTTGGAGTGATGGAAAGGTAAGCCGGTCGAAGACTGAAGGCGGGTGGGCCACAGTCCTTTTTTCTGACGCACTATAGTCCGCGTCTCCCTCTCGGTTGTCCTCGCGGTAGGGAAAGCGGAGTCTTTGGTGCGCTGGGAACTTGAGCCTGTCCTTGATGGACGACTTGTTGGGGTTGGCAGGGATTGCAGTGACAATCCTGCGGGATTTGCGGGATCTCTTGACAATCTTGAAGGCCGCATGAATGGCCTCCACTGCCTTGTGTTTTGGGTGGGTCACTTTCTCTGTCTCAGAGACTGGGGCGTACATGGGGAGCTCCCAATCCTCTCTGAGGTGCATCGCCTCGCCTCCCTTTTTGAGCACATGTAGGGGGGCGAAGGTGTTGCTGAGGGACAGATCAGTGATGGTATCAGGTTGCTGGACCAGGTGGAGAGCTTGGGCCCTCGAGATCCTAGTCCTCTTTTCCTTTTTGAGTTTCGGGGCTGTCGCCCCCTTGATGTGGGTGTTTGCCGCCCGACCCTTTTTGGTGTTAAGGGCAGGCTTTCCAGAGACTTTCACCGATGCTTCACCAGCAAGCATCACAGGAGAGATTTGCACGACAGCTTGGACGGGCACATAGAGAGTCCCGGTTGCTGCTGTCTTCATGTGGCGAAGACGCTCGCCCTTCACGATTTGACTCCAGGTAAACATGATTCCTGCAATGGAGAGAACTCAGAGTCAATCATTAGTATATTTTTTTGAATATTATGGACTTAATTCCACCTATACATTTAAACTTTGATTATGCCCTGATGAGAGGAGAAAAAAGTCCCACCGGGCGTGCCAGAACCTGTCTCGCACTTTTTCAGTCCGACCACGGAAGATCAGATAGTCCTCTATGGGGCGAAGAAAATGCGGATCAGATACCCCTCGAGCATCTTGAGACCCGTCGTTACTGCCCATTCCAAACGAGCGAAGGGCACTAATGCGGTTCTAAGTACCTCGAGAGTTGATTGTTTGTCGTAGGTCCTTTTTTTCCAGTAGGCGCAAGCCCCTACTGTTAATTACCTCCGGACTCAGTCACGAACTGAGCTAAGAGCACCTCTAGATCGGGATAATCAAAGTTTAAATGTCGTAAGTGGCTGAAGTCCATTTCAATAAAAAAAGGATTGTGTCTTGATAGGGAGTTTCGGGGTGAAAAGCACTACAGAAGGGCAGCTATTTTAACAGAACCATGCAAACATGAATGGTGTGGTTTAATTCTTTAGTTTCACATTTTAAGACATTTAGGTTATTTTTACTTTGCTGTGTCAGGCTTAGTGCCGTTACAGAGATTTTTTTGAGTTCGATACTAGGAAATTTGGTATCCTAGATCAATCCTCAATCGTTTGGGGATTTAGAGATTTTGGGATATCGTTCAAGTCTTGAGTACAGATGCGCTATGCCTTCTCTTGACAGGAACTTAGGTGATGGCCACTGGTTGACTTTTCTTCTGGTCACCTGGGCATCAGATTTCAGTCTGCTTCTGGTCAAACATGCTGTGAACTTGTAGAAACAGGCTGTTAGATTTGAGTCCAACGCTAGAAAATAGGGTATTCTAGGTTAGTTCTCAATCGTTTTGAGGAACTTAGGGATTTTTTGGGATTTTCGTTCAAGTCGCGAGTACAGATGCGCTATGCCTTCTCTCGACAGGAACTTCAGTGATAATTCAGAATTGACTTTTCCTTTTTCTCAATCTGAACATCGGGAGGGTGTCTCCTTCAGGGCGAAACGCGATGCAGTCTTGAAGGGACGAACTTTTGACTTTTAAGACTTTATGTCACTTTAGACTTTGTATCTTTTGGGTCACTTTTAGGCTTTGTGCCATTTTGACTTTGTGTCACTTTTAGATTTTGTGTCATTTTCAGACTTTGTGTCATTTAGACTTTGTGTCATTTGGAAGTTTTGACTTTTGATTTTTGCATTTTTAGAAGTTTGAACTTTGAGTTTGACTTTGAGTCTTATACTTTGAGTTTGACTTTTGAGTCTTGCATTTTAAGCTAACACTTTCGGAGCTTGACTTTTGAGTTGGGCTCTTGAGTTTTGTTTTTTCGGACTTTGGTTTAAAGTTTGAGCTTGGTTTGAACTTTTGAATTCTGGCATTCTGGACTTCGGACTTTTTAGTTGTGACTTTTGAGTTTTAGATTTTCGGTGTTTGGTTGAGATTTTGAGTTTGGACTTTTGAGTTTTATCTTCTTGGTGATATGTATACTTTATTTATTTCAATTTTGTTTGCGGGCTTTA
Organism: Rhynchospora pubera; assembly: GCA_028095005.1. Taxonomy (NCBI): domain Eukaryota; kingdom Viridiplantae; phylum Streptophyta; class Magnoliopsida; order Poales; family Cyperaceae; genus Rhynchospora; species Rhynchospora pubera. The sequence continues at coordinate 13,177,086 of CM051461.1, read as the reverse complement.
GCGTTTAACTGTACCTATTGCAAGGAATGTCAAGTGTACCTGCTGTCCAGAACATAAGCTATTCAGATGTACCTGCTGTCCAGAACATAATTTGTTCAAATGTACCTGCTGTCCAGAACAAAGAATATTCAAAATGATTTTCTTTTGCCTTATTTCCTTTTCTTCTTCTTTTTTTTTATTTAACCATATGAATATAAATTTATTATTATATGTGGTTATCCTTTAATCCTTCTAATTCTAAAATGTTTTATACTTTGGTGTTTTGGCATGACATGGCACATCAAAATATTCCTCATATTTTTCTTGACATTTTGATATTTTATGGGAATTTTTCTGACAATCTAACTATTTTTAATGCATTTTTGAAGTTTTCTGCTTCGCACAATTTTCTGATTGGATGTGGCTATGCTGTTTCGCTGTTTGTTGCTCGGTGACCCGCCCCAGACTAATCGTCACAGAAGATCATTGCGCGTCGCTGGGTTTGGGAACTGATGAGATCGATTGGTTTGTACTCGCGTCTGTGCACCGAGCGAGTTTAGACTTGAGTCAAGTTGGTTCCATGGGTCCCCCTGGCCAGCGGGCTTATCGGAACTCCAGGTTCACTTGGCATTTATTCCATTTCAATCTCTTTCCCCCCTCCGCCTCTGTTGACTCGGCGGCAACAAGGGTTGACTCCGCGATTCCGACCATCGTTTGGACCATAGTTAGATCTCGTCTGGTCACTCACTCACCCTCTTCTCAATTCCATTCTCAATTTTGGCCATGTCTGCTCAATTTGTACACATCGTCATTCCCAATTCCGCTCAGTGGGGTTTAGGTAGGCGAGGTGGGAACCATTGACGACAATTCCTTGTCGGAGGACACTTGATGAGCGTCGTGGAGATTCCCTGTGTCACTTGTAGCAACCAAAGGAGATGCAGGTGTTGTAATTTTGCTCAGAGTTTAAACCCAGGGTCTGGTATTGGTTCAATCAATGTATACAATTGACATTTAGCTTTGACTGATGGTGATCATTTCTGGTTCAACATTGACACCACCAATGCTTAGAATGGCTTAGACCATTATTGTAAGCGTATGTGGATGTTTGCAGGGTGCCATTTCTGGTTAGGGGTTCCACTATTAATCATACTGTAGAATGCATTCATGACAAATAGTAAGAAAACATTTCATCATTTTCTTTATACATTTCAGAGATGATGCAATTATTCCAGATCTTAGAGGTATCCGTTAAGGTGAACATCTGATTTTTTGCTAATCACAAGAACATTAGGCTTGTCTTCCTTAACTGCATTCACTTATCTTGGAAACTTTGTTATTTGTGCTTTACTGACCCCTTTGCTATTCCTATTAAGTGTGCTTTTGTTACTTGACAATACTTAATTTTATTGACTATATTATGACCTTGCTAACTGCCCTCTACATTACAGATTGAGCCACTGTGTTATTTCTGTCGCCTCATACTTTGATATTTTCAATTTAGTCCCTCCATTGCACTATTATGCATTTTTCCTTTATGGTCCATAGGTTTAGCTTATATTACCACTTCTGTTATTGCCACTATTTTGAGGTTTTCTTTTGATTAAAATAAAGAGGAAGTTTCAGTGATACACCTTTACCAGGGATACATTTCTATTCTCAGGTGTGTTTAAATGCATTCCCCTTAATAGATTTGGCAGCATGCCTTTCAACCAAGATGGAATTATATGTAAAAAGGTTTATATATGTATGTATATATATTATTTATATCATTTTTTTTTATGCATATTTTGAAAGATCAAACACAGTCCCTTTCTCCTTCTTTTTTTTTATGCTTGCCACAGACTGAAGTTAAACTCATATAGAGGAGTTGTACTTGACAAGAATACCATCTACACATTTGTAGTTTTTTAAAAAAAAAGGAAGGAAATGAAACTTTCCGTATCCATGAGGTCCCTTTTTCACATTTTCAATTTAACCCTTATTGTTTGGCAAATATATATATATATATACCTTATTTCTTAATATATATATTACTACCCAAAATGCCTTTGTTAAATAGAAATTTAGTAAACGCACACATCAGGGGCATGTTTCTATCCCCAAGTATGCGCTCTCAGGCAAGCATCCCTTGGGTATAACCACACACACACCTCAAGCATACTTAATTAGCTTTTTTTTTTTTTTTTAAAAAAAGTTTCTACTGAGACAGATTTGATAACATGTGCTTTTACCAAAAGATAAATTTTATCCCCCACACATCGACATCCCCCTTTCTGTTTTCTCTTTTTTTTTTTTACATTAACACAGTTTCCTTACAAATACACCCTTGACTTTTATTTTATCATACTTTACTGGGTTTGACTTCTTTTACTTTGGTTTTATGCATAAGGTTTATGAAATATGACATTTATATTAAAAACACAGCCGAACTCATGAGTGTGCGCTCTCAGGCAAGCACCCCTCACATATAAAGCCATGCTTCTTATTTTTTTGCATATTTTTATTACATCAAGGAACTCATTGACAGAGGCAAGTGTGCGCTCTCAGGCAAGCACCCCTTACCCATGTCTTTGAGCCCTAAGACAGCATTAGTAAATGATTCACATGAGGACTCCTCCTATAAATAACACTTAATTTCAAAGGAAATGAAAAGAAACAGGAGAAGCACACAAAAAAAAAAAGAAACTGAAAGTGGAAGCTAATGAGAGAAACTCATAGAGATGGAATTTTATGTATTAAACTTAGTACAGTGGAATTCCTACCTCTCTCTAGATTTGCTCCTACTTGTTTTAGAATTCGATTACAGTAGTATCACTAAACAGATTGGCAGAATTTCAGCCTGTTCTTTTTTCTCCCCTCCCCTCTTTTTCTTCTTTGCTTTGATCTTCTTTTATAGGCGAAATCTCTAGGGCTTTGTTTCATTCTTTCAACACATGGCAGCATCTCCTATCTTGGATTTGTAATGGAAGGGCTGGATGTAAAATGGGGCTGCCGCCATACTTTTACAATTCCAATTTCACCTATTTCTTTGTTACTTCTTTTCACTCCCTTTTACTAACCAGTGGTGGTATGGCACCTGGCACCTGTAACTTTTACTCCTTTTCACAGGGTGCTTGGAGGAGGAGTTACATTCATTCTGGCGCCAATTGGTGTGTTGTCTCTCATCTAACGATCCATGGGTTGATGAGGGGCTAGGATTTACATAGAGAGGGAATCCCCTCATAGCTGTTGTTATAGGGTTGTAGGCCTGGTGCATCAACAGGTCACTATTCATCCCCTCCATTTGTCCCTTTTATCAATTTCTCATGGCAATCACTGATGTGTTATTTTATGGCTTGTGTTGGGGGTGTCACTGCCAGTTGGGTCCCTCATGTAGCCGTCTTTTAGCACTTCCAATTAAATTTCTTTTTCATACTTCACAGTCATTTCTCCTTGTGTTTGGAATTTGCCCCATTTTTACTCCAATTTGCTATATTTTTTTTTTTGTTCATTTATTATTATCATTTTTGCAATGTTTCCATTGGCATGTTGATCTTAAGCATGGCATTTCTCATTTAATTTCATTTTAAATTGGGTTGCATTTCCTTTTTTTTTTTGGTCAGCAATCAATCATCACATAGGGATATTTCAGGGGTAATATGGGTATGCATGTTCCTCAAATTCCTTTACTGCTCATTTCATTATTTTGTCCTTTCCTTCTAATGCCTGATTTGCCCCAAGTCAAAAAGGATCACGCATGACTCACTTGCTCTCCATGTATATTATGATGTATTCACATCCCACACCTTCTGGGGGGGTATATGATTTGATCTAAAACCGTTCTTTCACCCTTCAGCCTCATCCTGAGATGCAAGTGCACGGTGAGATGAATCACTTTCCCTTTATCAGGTATATCCCTTCTTTGTATTTCACATGTGCATGACATAAGCAAATTGATAGTTGTACTGTTATGACTAAAGTGTGGGAGCTTTTCAGCCTTTGCTTAAATCTCATCTCAAATCCAACGGTCCCAATTGGAGGGTAAGCTTACCTCCTATTGTCATACCTCTGGCGCCAAGGACTGTTACAGGGCTAGTCTTCCTTTTCAGATCATAGGTTATAGGGGAATAATGCTCTCCGTTAGCTTCCATCCTACTTTTCTTTACTGTTATTATACTGGAGGCATCCAATTTTGTGCAAGTGCTAGGTTATTGTTTCCATGCTGCCTCTTTATGCCCCTTTTTCAGCGTGAATTTACTTCAATTTAAAGAAGAGGGACTGAGCTTATTACAACACCATGGCATGTGATACTATTTCCCTCCTTTAATCAAAATTGAAGTTCCCTGGTGCATCGCAATTCCTTCTGAACTTCCTGAAGGCCCTTTGAGGTAACCATCTCCATCATTCGCTCATTAATTTCAAGTAATTCTGCACACATGACCTCCGTCACTACAATCCCTTGCTGAGGTGGCATGTTCACCAATGCATGGCTCAGTTTTCCAAAATTGAGGCACTGGGCATGTCATATGTGCGTCACTGATATTCCCTAGCTGTTCAATAGCTTGATTTCATGCCTCCTCAAACTTAATTGTGCGAATTTCCTTTTCAGGTAGTCAGCTTGCTTTCCGTCGATTCTCCCTCCGTTTGTCGCCGAATTTGGTGTCGCCAGAGTCGCAGAGGCATTGTTGGTGCAGTGGCAGTATTGGCTAGGGCTGAGGTGGCGTAGAACGGCGACGAACTTACTTCTCGCGCTGGTGTACAACGACTGTGTCAGACAGTACTGCTTCGTCCCCTTCTTTTTTTCTTTTAAACAGAGCTTGTGGGGCCCATAGCTTCCAACCAATCGGAAAATTCAGTTCCGTATTTTAAGCTTGGGTCAAAATCCAACCGTTGATTTTAGATAATGTTATAGGGTTTTATCACGGCCGTCAGATCAAGGGAAAATTGGGTTTGAACACAATTTGGATGGGCCTCAATTTCGGCCCATTGTAGATTTTATTATTTCCTTGAAAGCCCATCCGAAATTTCCTCCATTTATGTGGGGTTTTACCTCCATTTGTTTCAAAATGGAGCTGTCCATTTAACTGAATTTTGAGGATAATTAAGCTGCTTTGTTCTTAGAAAAATTGTTTGGTGCCCCTTCATAGGTCAATTTGACATGAGATTTTGCATGGTTCCTCATAAAAATATGAAGAATTTAGCTGCCACAAATTTTCTATTTTTTAGGACCTTGGTAATTAATTATAAGGATATCACAGGCGCATAATGGCATTCCTCGTAATTAATTAATTTACTGTCCATTTTTAAGAATTTATGTGTTCTCCTTTCATGCGTCATGACCAATTATCAGGGCTATTTTGTTGAGTCATTGGTTATGTGGACGGGATTTTGATTATATGGTTTTGGACTTTGGTAATAAAATAGGGAATTATTCAGGGTTTTACGCAGCAGAATTTAGAGGCAAACAGTTAACAAAGATGCTGAGGGTTATGCACAACAATATTTTTAATTAATTGAATCAAAACAAATTCATGCACAATAATGCTATTAATTAGTATTCGTTGCATGCCGTAACAAAGAAACATGTAATATTTTAACCAACATATTTAAATATTTTTTTGCCCACACATTGGGTGGGCGTATATGCTAGTCATCTTAAATATCTTATAATCAGTGTTCATCACATCCCATAACCATTAACTGGTGATATTGGGTGAAATTCCATTTTGATCTCCATTCAAAGCCCAAAAGTAATGTTACAAGAAAAAGTGACCAAAAGTAAAGTAGTAAACTATAACACTGCCTTTCCTATTAACTTATTAAGTTAAAAAATTTCCGTAAATGACCATCCATGTTTGTTTGCTTAATTATGTACTAGTTTCTACCCATGTGGCGAGGTAAAGAGTTGGTTTAGTATCATGTCTCAGCTCTGACCAGGATGGACTCCATATGTTGCATGTCCTCTTTGGAAATAAGATATGCTTGTGGGGTGTTCACCTCTTGTTGTTTTTTAATGGTTTGTAGGGGCATTAGCGAAATTTCCTTTTTACTATCTTTGACCCTTGTTTCTTGCAGTCAGTTATATGTTAGTTTCTTTGTGGACTAAAACCCGCCAACGTATACCATCTGTAATATTGAAAAATTTTCTACCAAAGAACAATCGCAGAGTACTAAATTAACGCTTTTATTTTTGTGTATGTTCTACAACGTGTATTTATTAATACAACTTGTTTATTTAATTTTTTTAGTTCAAATACTATCCTCACATTTTTTTCAAAAAAAAAAAACTTTATTATTAAGATATCTGTATCCAAAATCACGTTCCCGAGAAACATTCCGCATGGACTTAATAGTGTGATTAAGAGACTGAAATGACGAAAATGCCCTCATACTAGGCGTCACGGCTCTGATCTGATGCCTTGTGCTGGGCTTGTAAGATATTATAAGGCACACCAAGTGGACCCCACGTGAACGAACCTGCCGCGCGAGGTCAGAACCGTCTAAGTCGGTTAGGTCGGTAATCATGTTAACTGTAGTGCTTAGGTTAGAGTTGATCCTCTCCATTCTTCAACGACCGGACACATGAGTCATGGCAGATTTTGTGTAATTTATGCCGAGCGGCGAGGCACGATATAAATTGATATTTCATATTACATCGTGTATTGTAGATCGAAAATAAAATAGGATTTCCATTCCATGTAATCCTTTTGTTGAATTAGGCGGTTATTTTTGCGACCTGGATTATTATAATGTCACATTACAAATTAGGAAATTGATTATGCCATCGCTATCGCTAGCGAAGCGCGATGCTCTCCTCACTCAGTGAAACGCTCCCATCTCCTCACCCAGCGAAGCACTTCCCTCTCCTCACCCGGGTACGCACCCTCTCCCTTCTACGCACTTCTCCGTCTCTCTCCCTTCCCTCTCCCTTCTTTCTGTGCATCTCTCTCCCTCCCCCTCCCTTCCTTCTATGCGTCAGACTTTGTTCACTTTGTTTATTGTATCTGTTCAATTTGTTATTTTAAGTGTTCATTTTGTGTTGCTGACTTTTGTGTTTATTTTATACGTCTCACTTTGGTGGGGTAGATGTTCATTTTGTTCGTTCATATGTTCAATTTGTTTCTTTTATGTGTTCAATTTGTTTTGTTGCGCGTCAGACTTCTGTGTTTATTTTATATGTCTCACTTTGTTGGTGTATATGTTCAATTTGTTCATTCATATGTTCAATTTGTTACTTTTATGTGTTCAATTTGTTTTGCTGTGCGTCAGACTTCTGTGTTTATTTTATGTCTCACTTTATTGGTGTATATGTTCACTTTGTTCATTCATATGTTCAATTTGTTACTTTTATGTGTTCAATTTGTTTTGTTGTGCGTCAGACTTCAGTTAGTTGTTATATATTTTCAATTTGTTGATTTAAATGTTCAGTTTGTTGTCATATATATCTTCTTGAAAAATTGAAACATTTTGACAGTGAGGAAATTTGGAGAGAGGAGAGAAATGAACATAAAGGAGAGGATCTGGGGAGAGAAAATCTTGAAAGATGAGGGAGGAGAAACGAGAAAGGAGCGTTAGGAGAGGGACATGGGAGAGATACGGAAGAGAACGCACGGGACAGGAGAGGTGTGGAGATGCGGAAGAGAGCGCGCGAGAGAAAATATAAAGTGAGCGATGGTAGCGATGGTGGTTATAATTCCCGTTACAAATTATACTAATTTTATATGTTTTGAACTCCATAGAATTGTTGCATTTGAATGCTAAGCGGCAATTAATAAAAAAACAGGAATGATAACTACCATCTGTAGTTTTGTCATCCCTGTCATCGCTAAATTTAAAGTGAACATATACAACAAACAATGTGAACATATAATTGATCTAAGTGAACACTTATAAACAAATAAGTGTTGTCATCACTTGTTCAGAATTTTACTTGCATATTCAACTTATTTTCATTGAACATATTTGTCTTTATGTGTTCACTTAGATCGTCTATATGTTCATTTTGTTTGTTGTATATGTTCATTTTATATTTAACGATGGTAGGGATGGCTAAACTGCAGATGGCAACAATCAATTTCCATAAACAAGGCTTAAAAAAATATAAAACCTACCAAATCAACATAATATATAGAATTAAAGCATATATGAGCTCATAAGAGGTAAAAATATACTAAAGAAATATATTTTTGTTCTTTCATCTTTTGAAATAGTGCGAGTAATATATTTATTGATTAATTATCATTAGCAATTTTAGGTATGAGGACGCTCAAAAATATTTTGAAGCAACAAATCTCAAACCAATAATTTTATTCTTCCAATAAAACAAGAGCACACTTGTTTATTGGAAGATCTAACAATTCACTTTCTCCATATATATTATTTTATTTTATTAGCTATAATATTTTATTGAGAATATCTACGGTGCAACTAATGTACTGGAGCTTTGGTGCGAACTGATTCGAATTCTTGAATTTGTTTTAAAATGACCGATCCAAACTGTCCAATATAATCTCCCTATTGAAATCTCCTTGTCGACCAAAATTTACATTTCTTTTTTGTGAGTATTTTTTAGGATTTTTAAAAACTGTTTTTTTTAATGGTTTAGAAAAAAAATTAGATTAATGATTTTCTAAATTTTCAAAAAATAGTAAAAAAATTCAAAAAATATAAAATTTGGTCGGCAAGGAGTTTATATTGGATTGTTTGGATCAGTCATTTTAAAGCAGGTCTACGAATTTGGATTAGTATATACCGAAACTTTGGTGTATTAATATGCACCATAGTTATTCTCTTTTCTATTTATACAAATTATATAGAATTATTATCCATTGATAACTCAAAGAAGGACTTATTGCATTTGATCTTTCGCGAACTACAAGAAATAAATTTGAATATTTATTGTACTGTTTTTTATATAGACGGGTTACAAAATGTCTAGTGTTTGGTGATGCAAGTATAAGGAATAGGGAAGAGGCCGCATCGATCCAAACATGGATAAATTGAGGTATAAGCCAACTTATCCCTATTTCTTATACCATATATTTGTAGAATAGAGAATAAATTGGCTTATACCCTAATTTATCTCATATTTAGATGTTGCCTCTTCCTTATTTCCTATATTCTGTTGCTTATACTTACACCACCAAACACTTAATTACTTTTCAATACAAATAAATTATTCGGTATTGCAACAAGCTGTTGACAAATATCAAAATATGACCAAGTTTGGAATATGAATAAACCATAAGAATCCATCTCTTGATGCGAAATGCCTTCATAAATCCAAAAAGAAGGATATCTCCCGGCCCCTTTGCACGGACTGGAGAGGTCCCCAACTTTGAATGTGGCGAAGAGGGAGCATTCACTAATCAGGCAATCCCAAGTTTTATAAACAGAAAAACTAGAATCAAGATCCACCGTTTTGATGGCAAATTAGAAAATAAGTGCAAATCTAAGGTCCATTAGGTAGAAACAAAACAATTTAAGCCCCAGTGAGCTTCTCGTTTTCGACTCACCAGACACCAATTCACCATCGATCCTTTCTCCGACTCTCCCTTCTACTTTTCTCTCTTCACCTCTTATTCGCACACTAACACAAAATAAAATGGGGAAGTTGGCATTGCTTGGTTCGCTCATGCTACTATGTACAATCTGTCAGAGAGTATTTGGCTTCACTGATGGTAAGATAATGTTAATAATGTATCAGCTTGTTAATTATATGCACGTATTTACTTGCTTAATGAGAGTCACAATCTTGCATATTATTATAAGTTCATTTCCAAGGTTGAATTATGTTGAGGCGCCATGCCGCCGTTAGTGTTAGTTTAATGAAGTTGAGGGAATCATTAAGAAACTTGTGTGTTTCAACTCCATCACTTAGCAACACCAAAATACAAATTCACACTCCATATTTGCAGTTTTGAATAATTACGGTGCTTATGAATGTATTTAAGGTGACAGGCTATAATTAATTTACCAGGGGATCCTACTTCACTATTCACAGTCTTAAGTGTGTAGTCTTGAATAGTTGAATCTCAAGTGTTAAGTGACATAACACAAAGGCGCTTTTTATGTTTTAATACATAATTATAGCTTAGTTATATAAAGTTGAACATTAATTTCACTATATGTTTTTCCTTTTCCTTTTATCCTTTTCTTTTCTTTCCTTTCCCACTTTTGGAAGTAGCCATGTGCATTCATGCATGAATATGAACCTCAAAGAAAAGGGGTTCTATGTGGCACAGCCAAAATGGAATCTTTTAACCCTGTAATAACCAGAATGCAATTATAGCACAGCAACAATAATTGTTAAATACATATATTCAAAGTAGCAAAAAAGCCAAAGAATATATTGTTTCTTTGGAATATATAAAGAAATAAAAGTTTGCACAGCCATTTGTAAATTATGTTACATCTAGATAATACTAGATTAAAAATATATATATAAGTACACTTACTAGTTTCTATACCAATCGCCAAGAGGCTGATTATAAAACCAAACACACACAAAGCAACAATTTTAAAAGTGCAAGCTGTCTAACTGTCCACTAAAACACCATAAATTTGTTTTCCAAATTTTGGTAAAGAGAAAACTTGATCCACAAAATATTTCGAAGCATTAAAATAAAGTCAAAAGAATGTCATGAAATTTTATCCTTTATTAGTTACCACAATAAAAGGGACATCAGTCAGACTATAGGTAACCTTTTCAGATTGTGCATAAAACCATCTGACCTGGTGCCATGTGCGAATCAGATCTGATGATATCAATTATCATGAGCCCATGCATTTAAAACGGGGAACATATTAAAAATCTCTTACTAAAGGCCAATCAAAATTTTTATCCATGAGCGGTGGAACCAAAAACCCCTTCCCGTCTCCTTCTCCCTAATCTCCGCTCCCCCTCCTCCATTTCCCTCTGCCCTCTCCCCTCTCTTTTCCCCTCTCTTCTCCTCTCTCTCACCTAACCACTCACCATGGACTCACCCCAAGAAGACGATTATCCATATCGGGAAAATAGGGCCCACACAGTCCATGTGTATCTGCCAGAAAGCAACCATCACCAGCAACTAAGTTCCTCAATTTCTCAGACCATTTCTATCTCAGCAACCAGTCATGAGCAAATATGGACTACTAATAGCCTTCGCCACTCCTTTGCACAGAGATTTGGTGGGATCCTTGATGACTATCCAACATACTCACATACTAGAGCTACCATTCTGCTCACCTTGCCCCCTCGGCTAGACAGAGAAATGGTGTTGAGGAACTGTCAATCGTGGTCTCGCCGCTCCGGACTAGCCCTCAATCGGTACTATGACCTAACTAGACCGTTCCAGTCCCCATTATATATGGTCAATCTGAAAATCCACAGCTTCCCCCTCTCATACTGGGACATCCCTTTCTTTCAATTAGCAATTTCAGAGTTTGGTAAGTTGGTCCAGCTTCATACTGACAACTACCCCGGCAGTGATAGATCTAGCCTCAAACTCTGGATGGAATGCCGCGATCCATATGCCATCCCAGAATATCTCATTCCAAATTTCTCAAACAAATGGTGTAGGTGTCGCGTTCGAGTCGACGCTTGGTATCCTCTCGGGTGGACCCCTCCCCCAATTCCACCCGACGACCCTGAAATCACTCCGGTAGCCGCTGAGATACCCTCTGATAGCTCTCAACCAATGCAAGACCAGCCCCCTACTGCGATGGATCTGCTACTCAAATGTCACCGGAGAGTTCTCAAAACTCTACGAGCTGGCCTACCGCTTCAAAGTTCAGACTACACTCTCATTCCAGAAAACCTCTCTTCACTGACTTTGCCATCGCTTGGCAACCGTTCACCGCCTGAAAAACTTCTCCAGTCTTGGTCTCCTAACACATCCCATACTCTCCCAACGGTCCATTACACCGATTCCACGAACTTTGACACAATCCAAATGATGGAACGGGACAAACCAGAAACAAGCCAAAAAGCTCTGAACTCTCAGACTGTTCCCTCTGAAAACTGGCCCCACATTCCACAGAAGAACTTTGAACACTCAGAAGTGAAGCTTCCTCCTAACCTGTCTTTTTCTCCTCTCCACAACCAGACAACTGCTATTGGGCCAACAACGGCCCAATCAACCCAGAGGTCTGTTGGTTCTAAGCGTGTGACTGCTCCACACCCTTCCTCTATTTTAGGCCCTTTGCCACCTCATCCCATACACTGTCAAACTAGGGATAATGACAAAACTGAGCCTTCTACTACGGACCTAGAGAAACTGATGTCTTGGTCTGCTAACTACAGTAAAGCAAGGAGTAGCCTTTTAACTTCTCTTCCTCTCCCGCGTCTCACCACCATCCAACACACAATCTCTTCCTTTCAGCCTCTCCATTTACAGAACCAACCAATGGAGGAATCAACCGAAGCACTCATTAAACGTTTTGCTGGTCTCCTTCAAACCTCCAAATCCCCACCATCTCTAACAATCTCCCACAAAGGCATTGGCACTAAGAACCTAACCCTATGTCTAATGATTCGTTTAGTCACAGACAAGCCTTTTCTTGATCAAGCATTTATTGATGCCATGATCCGTGCTTGGAAGGTCCACCCTGACACATCCTTAGAATCACAAGGTAAAGCCCAATTTCTTGTTGAATTCACAAACCAGCAGGATCAAATGTATGTACTCAACAATGGGCCCTGGTTCTTCCGTAATGACTTTGTTGCTTTAGACTTTATCTCTACCCCTCAAGTTTTACCCACTCTTCAGGCCAAAACAGTTCAAATATGGGTTCAACTCCACAATATACCCCCTGGGGCTCTCTCTGAAGAAGGAATCTTAGAAGTCGCTTCCCAAGTTGGCATTCCTTGTTCTCTGATTTCAACGGGTTTTTTCCATTCGAAGAAATTCTACAAGGTGAAGGTGGAACGAGATGCAAATAAACTATTGCCAGAGAGTTTCAGCATCAACCATGACACCATGCAACACTTCACCGTCTACCTCGTCTATGAACGGCTCAATCGTTTTTGCTCTTTTTGTGCCCTCCTTGGACATGAAAGATCAACATGTCCAGATTATACCCACCTTTTCAGGCTCTCATTGCAACCAGAACTAAGATCAAGAGAGGACCTACAACAAATTCTTAAGAAGACAACCGGTCCCTGGATCACTAACCCTGCTCGCATACCTCATCTCCCAAACCCATCAGATACCCACCCTTCAGGTCACATCACTTCAACTAGCCTTAAAAGATCTTCAAACTTTCAGCTTACAATCCTTTCTGACCGCCGACCAAATAATCAAACCATGGATATTGATCCTCTTTCCTCCTCCTCTTCCCTCACTAATACTGACACTCGGTCTTCTAAGAAGGCAAAGGCGACGGGCAATTCTGTCCCGTCGCTGCCAATATGAATCTTTTTTCCTGGAATTGTAGGGGCAGTGGAGGGCCCCATACAATCTCCTCTCTCAAACGTTACCTCCACTGCACCGGTTCCCACGTGGCAGTTATAACGGAAACTCGGTGTAATAAAGATAGGGCACAAAAAAGATTACGTAGCCTGCCACTAAAAAATTTTGAAATAATTGAAGGAAATGGAAAAGGGGGTGGTATTTGGTTACTATGGTCAGATGAGGTTGCAATCAAAATCATTCACACTTCCAACAGATGCATAGTGGCCAAATGCACTCTCTCTTGGGGCTCGCAAAATACCTGGCTACTAGTGGCTGTTTATGGAGACCCAGGCCATTCTCAAAATAGAATTCTTTGGAGGGAGATTCAGGTTCAAGTAGCACAGCTCAATTTGCCAGTCTGCCTCATCGGGGATTTCAATGAAATTGCAAGCATTCAAGAAAAATCAGGGGGAAGTGACAAACTCAGACCTTCTGCAAGGTACTTTATCAACCTTATTAATGATGCAGGATTAGTGGACTTAGGCTATCGAGGTCCAGCTTATACCTGGTCAAACAAGCAGTATGATGGTACCTTGATTAACCAAAGATTAGACCGGGCCTTAGCCTCAAATAGTTGGTTAGAATTGTTTCCCAAAACCGCAGTCTTCCACCTCCCACGTTTTAACAGTGATCACCTTCCCATTTTGCTAAGGACTAATCCACAAGCTATCAAAAGACCAAAACCTTTTAGAATTGAGCATTGCTGGATGCACGAACCGGATTTCAAACAACTCTGTACTGATACTATCCAACAATTCTCTGGAAATTGGGAAATGATTCAAAAAGGCCTTAAATCCAAAGTTACAAACTGGTACAAAAAGAGGGGCAATCCTGATTTTCACCTTCAACATCTCCATAACCAAATGCTTCTTACTCATCACCTACCTGAATCTCAAAGCAAGTGGGATCAAGAAAAAACCATTGAAAATGAATATAATCAGACAATCAGGGCCCAAGAAATCTTCTGGCACCAGAGGGCACGGTTGAACTGGTATTTCTTGGGTGATAAGAACACCAAATTTTACCATGCCCTGGTCAGAAATAGACGCAGGAAGAATAACATCTCCTGCTTAGAAATTGAGAATGGGGATATTCTTACTGAGGAACACCAGATCTCTAAACGCTTTGTGGCACATTACCGTTCGATTTTTTCAGCGACCCAGACCACAAACCTTCTCACAACCTTGGGCTCAAATATTATTAATGCTCTCCCAAAGATTCAATCGACACATAGTTTCGGCCTTGCGTCGTGTCCCACTGATGATGAAATCAAATCAGCTCTTTGGTCGATTGGGCCAGACAAGGCTCCTGGACCGGACGGCCTCACTGCTAGGTTTCTTCGAGCAAATTGGGACCTTTTGGGGCCTTCCTTTTGTGGAGAAATAAGAACCTGGTTTGATGAAAAGCAAATCCCGATCCGTCAAGCCCACACTAATATCGTCCTTATCCCAAAATGCAACAACCCAATGCAGGTAAACCATTTTCGACCGATCAGTGTCTCTAATGTCATTTACAAAACCTTCTCCAAAATTCTGGCATTCAGGCTCAAGCCTTTGTTGTCAGATCTCGTTTCCCTCGAGCAAACCGCCTTCCTCCCAGGAAGAGAAATAACAGAAAATATCATCTTGATCAGAGAGATTCTCCACTCCTTCAGCACACCAACCTTCTTTTCTCAAGCTTTTCTCATGAAGACAGATCTTACCAAAGCTTTTGACTTTATGTCGTGGGATTACTTGAACCATATTCTGCCTCTCTTTGGTTTCCCTCCTGATTTTGTTCAACTTCTGATGGCCTGTGTCACTTCTCCTACTTACACAATCCAAATCAATGGATACGGCTCTGGCTCTTTCACTCCAAGCCGGGGTCTTCGACAAGGGTGTCCACTCTCGCCGTACCTATTTATTCTGGGGATGGAACCACTATCCATTTTATTCAATGATTCCATAGAGAAAGGTTTGATTTCTGGGGTGCGTCTTGCCTTCTCCGCCCCACCGCTGACAACCTCTCTCTATGCAGACGACCTTATGGTTTTAGGCCAGGCCAATCTGAATGAAATCGAGGCCTATAGAGAAATTATTGCAAAATTCATGTCAGTCTCAGGCCAATCTGTCAATCCGCAAAAAACAAAGTTCTGGTTTTCAGCTGCCACAACTACGGAAATGAAAAATCTTGTAATTCAAACTTTTGGTGGAGTAGAAGCACTTCCTTCTGAAACTTACCTTGGATTGCCAATAGAACCTAGGAAGCTTTTGTCAGGTGATAATCTTTTGGCAAAACTCTCTACTGTGTTAGCTGGCTGGAAAATGACGGCTTTGTCACAAGCTGGTAGACTAGTTCTAGCAAAGGCGGTCCTCATGTCAATACCAGTCTACCAGATGTCCACACAACTCTTCAATAAGAATGTTCTCTCCAAAATAACAGCTTTGATAAGAAATTTCTTTTGGGGAAAGACAGATTCTAAATACCTATCTCTTTGTGCCTGGAAACGTATTACAAAGCCGTTCAGCATGGGAGGGTTGGGAATTCGTGACATTCGGGATTTCAACAAAGCCTTAATTTATAAGCTAGCTTGGAAAATGCAAACTGTACCTGACAAGCTTTGGTGCAGAGTATTCAAGGCAAAATATTTTCCTAGAAGGAACTTCTGGCATGCGAAGCACTATGGCCCGGCTTCTCATACTTGGGGTGCTATCTGCAAAGTCAAATCTGATTTTGCAAACTCTGTACAGTGGCTTATTGGAGATGGGGAAAACTGTGCAGCTTTAGGTACGCCTTGGGTGGAAGGTTGGCAATCTAACAACCCAACTACAAGAGCGGAACAAAATCTCAAAGTTGCACATTTCTGGAACAGACAAGATGCAGTATGGGACATACAACAGCTGATGGCAACCTTCAACCTTCAAACTGTACTTCAAATTCTCTCTGACCCGTCCAAGCAACCTTCTGCCTTGGGACATCCTGATAGACTGATCTGGACTCCTTCCTATAATGGCCTCTTTACAGTCAAGTCGGCTTACAAAACCGTGCAACTATCCCGCCGTCAAACCTATCAACCACAGCAGCTGCCACTACTCTTCTTCTGGAAATCCAAAGAACTGATGCCTAGAATCAAACTTTTTCTTTGGAAACTCTGCTCCAATGTCTTACCTACAGCTCACCGTCTTTCTACCAGAATACCATCTCTCAGCCAATCTTGCCCGAGATGCCAAGCCACCACTGAAACAGATTATCACATCTTCTTCTCTTGCCCGATTTCTAGGGCAGTCTGGTTCTCCTCTTCTCTTGGTATTCGGTCTGACTTGATTCAACAAACGGTACCGGAGTTTCTTGAGCATTGCTTCCTGACACTACCCCAGTCCAGCTTTATTCAAGTTAGTACTACCCTCTGGGCCATCTGGGAACAGAGAAATCAGTGGGTCTTCTCTAAGAAAGTTTCTTCTCCTCAAGCCATCTTAAAAAGAGCGCAAATAGTCTCAAGCCCATCTTCAATTAATGTACTAGAAGGGGACCCTTCATGCACTCCTGTAAACCAGCATCCGCCTCAACTAGACATAGGCATCACAATTGTTACTGACGGATCATGGAACCTCTCGGGAGGGGGTTGGGGTTTTCTGATTTTCAAGGATGGCATTCTCCTGGAATATAATTGTGGTGCCATAAACAATTCCCCTTCCCCAATGCATGCTGAAGCTGTTGCAATCCTCTCTGCCTTGCAATCCTTGAAAAACATCTTGCCACTCGCTATTATTAACTCTTATCATGTCACCATCCTCTCAGACTGCCGTAATCTGATAAAGGCAATCAACAACCACAACAATGAGCGTCAAGAGCTGCTAGACTGGAGGGCAAAAAGAAAATTCTTCTCAATTCTACAGGAAAAAGGGGACATAACTGACATCTCCTTCTCATACATCTCCCGTGAGCACAACCTTGAGGCACATATTCTGGCAGCAAGAGGAAGGGATTTTGTTGAAAGGATCAGGGGCTTCCAATTCCCAACGTTCAAACCTCCGTGAATCTTGATCTGATGACCAATCCTATGGCAGCAGCTCTTCAGACATAGTCTCCGTTATGTCTACATGTGTCTTTTTTCTTTTTTTCCCGCCTATGCAGCTTTCAGTAGTTTTCAGTCATTATTCTGTTTTTGGTCTTTAGTCTTAGTTTTTGTTTCTAGCCCTTGTTTCTTTTATTTAGCTAAACCTTTCTAAAGCTGCTTAATTGTAAGGACGGGTGTCGCATGTATTTTGATTCTCGCTGTCTTTAATGAAAGCCATTGGCACATTGACAAAAAAAAAAAAAACGGGGAACATATTCTGCCCATTTCTCCTGTCTTATTCTTTAATTAGTTGTCCCAATCTAGATCTCTGCTTATATATATCCTCTTTCGTTTGTTTTTTTGCGACATGAATGAATTGACACTCTGTTTTGGTGCAATTACTCCTAATCGTACCAGCAATAAGTCTTGATTTTTTAAAATTTTATTTATTTATTTATTATTATTATTATCATTATTATTATTATTATTATTATTATTATTATTATTATTATTATTATTTGCATCATTAAGTTTCTTGATTGATCGAATGATTGTGCCTTGTGGGATTATTGGGCCTGCTTTGGAAAATTGGGCCAATTATGTCAGGGTCATGGCCCAAAAATCTTAGGTAAAAAGGAATATTACATAAGTAATAAGTTGTTATCAGTGGAGTTGAATTAAAAAAAGGAAAAAGTAGAGTTGTTTCTGAATCTAATAAGCTC
The DNA here is from genome assembly GCA_028095005.1 of Rhynchospora pubera. Classification (NCBI taxonomy): domain Eukaryota; kingdom Viridiplantae; phylum Streptophyta; class Magnoliopsida; order Poales; family Cyperaceae; genus Rhynchospora; species Rhynchospora pubera. The sequence goes on along the minus strand of CM051461.1, from coordinate 13,158,937 downwards.
ATAAGAATGCAAAATCAGTAGATATAAATGTATTAAATATATGTGATTTATGAACACGTTATAGATAAGGTCTTGGGAAAATTTTAACTTTGACCGGCGTAATGCAGGTCTAAGTCTAACAATAAATTAATTCTGAGAACCTCAATGAGGCTACTGAGGAAGGTTTTTAAGTGGAATTATGTTGAAATGTATCTAGAGGAAAATTTTACTTGTCAGCGGAAATGCAGATATAACAATGTGAAAAACATCAAAAAGGGCATGCTGAGTACTTCTGTCTCTATAAAATTTTAAAAGTTCTGGGTCTTTTCTTAGCTTCTTACACTTACCACTTAGGAAGCTAATTTTTTGGTTCAGTCCTTTTTCCATAACAAAAATAATCTAGAAATAATGAAATATTGAAAAATTGATTGTAGGGTTATTACCAAATGGAAACTTCGAGCTGGGCCCACGCCCGTCAGATCTAAAGGGTACACAGGTGATGTCCCCTGCAGGCATACCATCATGGCAGATCTCTGGTTTCGTCGAATACATTCCATCAGGCAAGAAGCAGGGCGACATGTTGTTAGTTGTCCCAGAGGGATCCTACGCTGTCCGATTGGGCAATGAGGCATCTATCAAGCAACGTCTAAAAATGACTCGTGGCAATAGGTATTCAATTTCATTTAGCGCAGCACGCACTTGTGCTCAGGCTGAGCAGCTCAATGTAACAGCCTCGGGCCAGTCAGGATTCCTGCCCATGCAGACATTGTACAGTAGCAATGGATGGGACTCATATGCTTGGGCTTGGCTAGCAACTGTGGATGAGGCCGAGGTCGTCATACATAACCCCGGTGTCAGCGATGACCCAGCATGTGGTCCATTGATCGATTCGGTTGCAGTCAAGGAACTCAACTCACCTAGAAGAACCAACAGTAAGTACAAAGTTATATTAACATGCATTGTAAAATATCATATTGACTGGTACAATAGTAAATTACGGATCACAATCAAGATTTTTAGCAATCAATAAATTGATCTATAGACCATGTGTCACTGTAAAAAAAATGACAACACATGTAATTATATGTATTTATTCCGTTGATTGCTCAATACAACAGCTCAGCTTTACAGTATCAGTAGAAAAATGTAGTAATTAGAGTCAAGATAAAAATTTATTGAAAATTAACAAGTGACAATAATTGTTTGGATTAATGCTCAAATTTACATTTGTCACAGAGAATTTGGTAAAGAATGGAGAATTCGAGGAGGGACCATTCATTTTGCCGAACACAAGCTGGGGAGTGTTGATCCCATCACATATCGAGGACGACCACTCCCCTCTGCCCGGTTGGATGGTCGACTCATTGAAGGCCGTCCGCTACATCGACTCCGATCACTTCTCTGTCCCACAAGGTCACCGTGCAATTGAGCTTCTGGCTGGCAGAGAAAGCTCCATCTCACAGGTCATTCGTACCGTGCCTGGTCGTGCCTATGTCCTTTCCTTCTCCGTCGGTGATGCCAGCAATGCTTGCAAGGGTTCCCTCATGATTGAGGCTTATGCTGGTATAGTAAACATTTTTCACAAATATTTACCAATTAGGAATTCTAAAAGTAAGAAGGTGCAAAGTAAATATTGGACATTTTGCGCGTAACGAAAGAGCGCTTGAAATCTTGAATTAGAAGACCTTCCATTTCTAAAATCAATTCAGATTGTGCATCAGAATTAAATTTCTTAACTTTATTCACAGGTACACAGACAGTGAAGGTGGCGTATGAGTCGAAAGGAACCGGTGGTGACAAGAAAGCAGTCTTGCCATTCCGAGCCACGTCAACTCGCACCAGGATCATGTTCTACAGTTCCTACTACAACACAAGGAGCGACGACCTCAGTTCGCTCTGTGGACCAGTTCTAGACAACGTGTTAGTTGTCAGTGTTCGTTCTCCTTCTAAGAGCCAGCGTGTTGGCTGATGAGACTTTACTGTTTACTGACTATTTGTGTTACAAGTTACAACGGTGAATTAATTAGTGTTGTTGTATAACGGTTTATTTCGTTTTTCTCTAAAGAAAAAATTATTGGAGAAATCAAATCTGTAGTTTGATTTGATTGGTTGATAATATATTATTATTATCATTTTTTTAAGTGAGTGGCAGAGGATTTTTTTTTTTAATTCTTGTTTGTACCTGTCCCATGCGCCAAAATATTTCGATTTAATGAAAGTTAATTGTAGAATTATTTTAAAAAAAATACGTTAGAAAATTGTAAAAACAAAAAAATTACGCTCGCTAATACTTTTTGCACAGAGTTTGTTCTAATCAGTGCTAAATTAATGTTGATGTAGAGCATATTTTTAAGTTTCGATGATTGTTAAACTTGTACTGGGCTAGGAAATACTTAAAAATTAGTATTATATTGGTAACGGCACTATAAATGGATCAAAGGAAACTTTTGTAACAAATTTCATATCTATTTTGCATTAATTATGTAATTTTCGCATTTCTTTTAACATTTTTTTTTCTTGTTGATGAACACTTTCTTTTCAACGGAGGGGAACCTGCAGTTTTTTTTTAAATAAGTGGACATAATCCACCACTTTTCATTAACGAAAAAGCAGTACACAAAATTCACACAAATCCAAAGAGTTTACATGCTATCCGCACTCCTCCGAATTGAATTAATTAACAACATATTACCTGCAATTTTGGAGCGATACCGGCATGTATAAAAACCAGCTAGTGTCACTCGGTTCTTTCGGAGTGATACCGGCATGTGATTTTAAGGCTCGCAAGCGGTATATAATTTGCAAATGGGAAAAGTGCGAGACAAATCACAAAAGAGATTACATGTGTAGTTAAATTGTATGTATTCTGGAAATTTTGTATCATTGATTGTATATTTTGCATCTTGTTGCCATTGTGAAAAACATATGATCCTTAATAAGCTGTGTAAGAATATAATGTATCTCAAGATTTTGGTAAACTGTTGTAATTTTTTTATTGTATTTATCATTTGATACTTGATAGTTGATACTGTTTCTGAAAGAATATTTTATATTAATTTTTATCAAGTGGATTTCTTTTTCTATGCATGATACATGATTGCACAAAAGGGTTCAGCATAGCAAAATTGAATAATAGATTTCATGCGAATATAATAATATGCAGATTTCAATTGCTCACTTTATGTATATACTTAATAGGATTTATAAAATTTTGCATTCCGAGACGGATGAAGCTTCATTTCCGTATTCCAATAGAAATACTAGGAATTCTATTTTAGTTTAGTTTTTTAAAATAATATTCTAATTTAAAAAAAAATTCCTCTATTATACTTCTATTTTCTCATTTATTTTTTGTTAAAAAACTTCATAGGAAAGTATGCCCACAATTCGTATGTGATGGTGGCCAGAAACTAGCTAGTCCTAGCCTTTACTGTGATCCAAATTAATATCACTCTTCGTAGGTTGGAACTTGGGACACAAAATATAAGTGGTAGCTAATGGCTAGCACGTTAAAAAGAGATTCTAAATTAGTTCAAATTTTAGCTTGCGGTTGGCGCACTAAGATCTAAGAGATTTGATCAATCCTCACAAAAGCAAAATCTAATTAATGGTGTGACTGTTTAGTGTTAAGAAAGAAAGAAAGCATCACGTATTAGTTCAATAGCAGCCGATAATTACATACTGTAGTAACTAGTAACTACAGCATCGCTCTTTATAAGTACATAAGACAAAACACTCCCATTCGCTACTCCAAGATACAACAAATTAAGTAACGAATTTAATATGTATCCTTGTATTTTATATATAGAGAGTTTTAAACTATTTTATACTTATAGAGTCTTAAACTGCATTATTGTTGAAACCCTTTAAATTGTATTATTGTTTGAATCTCTTAAACTATTTTATACTTACAGAGTCTTCAATTGCTTGGTAGAAACGGAATCTTTCTTATATTGCTTCATAATCATTGCTCTGTAATTCATGATAGGTGCATTATTGATATTGATTATCATACTTCAACTCATATCCCTATTCAAAATTCAAGCAGTTGAATCAGCTGTGAACAATTTGACGAGTGCCAAAACAGCTGTGGAGGGGTATCCATTTCATAACATTTTAGAATTGACCAAAATTTTTCCATATCTTGATATTTTAAAGTTACCTGTAATACAATAGAAAATTGTACATATATATGCTTCTTTTCTTGTTGGGTAAAAGTTAGGATTCTAAATATAAACATTTCGTTGGGTCATGTACGTGTCAACATGAAGGCATCTTCCATGTGCTACAATAGCACAACAAATCTCGTCATGGATCTAGTCCCAATAGTACAACAAAACAGTTGTTCCTTAGATTGTAAAACTGTAGATAGTTTGATCAATGGGTCAAAGGCCGCATGAAATCTATTTTCAAAATATTGAACTTTATTCAATTTAAGTTTGATGAGAGATTCAACAACTCATGGTATCAGAGTTAGGTTACAACTCATGGTATCAGAGCCATGTTAAAAAAAATAGAATTTTGATCAGGACGTAAGAGATCAAGTTGTGGCCATAAAAAAAATGTAAGATAGCTGACGAGAGATGGAAGAAAAAATTTGATAAAGAATTTTTTATTTTAGTGCAAGTGAACCATAAAAATATCGTTAAAATTCTATATTTTTTATTAGAGATTGAGGTTCATATCCAAATATATGTGTTTATCCCAAATGACACTCTGATTCACCACATACATAGAAATAATCAAGATTCTCACATTTCCCTCTCAATCCGTCTTCGGATTGCTCATTAATCAACAGAAGCACTTGCTTACTTACATTTTTTGTTATGTCATCCGATTTTTCATGGAGACATGAACTCTTCAAATATTCTTTTGGATCAGAATTACTCCGCGAAAGTTTTTGATTTTGGAGCATCAGTACTATCTCCAACAAATGAGTCTCAAATCGTCACGTTTGTACAAGAAAACATGTGGATATTTTGCAAATTGTTTGACAAAAGTGGCGTGTATAGTTTTGGTATGGTTCTTGTAGAGCTTCTAACCAGCAAACTTAATCTATCTATTTCATTAGCTCTATGATTATTTTTTTACCTTTTGGCTTAGCTGAAGAGAATCTAGGAGAAAATGCATCAAATAGAAATTTGATGTAACATTGCTTCCACTGCTACTCGTCACTCTTACAAATATATATAACTAAAGCATGCTATCGGGGATCAATATATAGGAACTTAATTGTCAAAATCGCTTTTAGTAGTCTCTTCTTATATATAGAGGATCAATTTATTGTATTTTAAAATGATTTCAATTGCTTTAAAATATAATCTACATATAGCCCAATAAATTGATATTGAATAATGGTCCACTGTATGATATTTGTTAGGCGGAAGAAAAATACAATTACTAATGGACTTGGTAAAATTGATAGTATCTGTATTATCGGACCATGTAATATGTTGTTGATTCAATTCGGAAGAGAGCTTTTATTTTTTTTAAAAAAAATTGATGTTGTGAATTTTTAAAATTTTAATTTGACCAAGCCCAAATCAGTGCATATAGTCGCGCACTATAAATGATGCAATAACTAGAAACGTCAGAAGATAAATTGAATATATAGTCCCATATAATGCAAGTACAAATGAATATCTGTCGTCTTTTGTGCTTCTTGTCCTACTTATTCAAAATGTAGATGAAAAGAGAAGAATGAAAATGTAGAAGCCATGAAATCATGATAATAAAGAGAAAAAGGAAAGAATAATAGAACGCACAATGTAACATGGTAAATGGATCATAAATTTACTTTCATGTTTTTGTGTTTATATTTCTCGAGTTTAATGGCACCTCTAAAAGGGTTTTATTTTGCTTGCATCATCATGCATATTAATACATACATTAGATATTTAAACCAGCTACAGCACTATTTTGTCTGATCTTTCTGCGGGGTGCAGGCTTGCAGGAAGTTTATAGTGGGTAAAATGGGTCAGGTGTATAGGAATAACACTCGTTGCACTTATACTATAAAGTTTAGTCCACAGGATATCCTTCTGATAGAAAGAACTGAAAATCTGAAATGCAACGAAACATGCTCCACTGTTTTTCTACTTTTCACAAAGGCTCCTATTTAAGGCAAATTCTATTACTTAAAATTTTATTTCGGTCTCAATATTAAAACAACTAAATTTTCCAAATAAAAATGCATGGAGAACGTAAAATATGATGTCTTTTACTCTTTTTTAATTTAACATCATAACTATTCAAAATTTGGACTTGCTGCTTGTACTAAAAAAAAATGGTATCATCAATACTCCCGAAATTATTTTATTTAAGAATTTAGACACAAAAAATTTTAATACAAAGAATTAATTTATTTTTTTTAATAAGAAGAAAGTTCGTACGCGTTTCATAAAAGCGTACAGTATTTCTCCTTCGTACCCGTTTATAAAATGCGTACGAAGGCTTCGAACACGTTTTATAAACGGGTACGAAGGGGAATAAATTCATCGCTTCAGTTACGACTTTTGAGGCAAGTCAGACCTTCGTACCCGTTTATAAAATTCATTCGAAACCTTCGTACGCGTTTTATAAACGGGTACGAAGGTCGTCTCTTTTCAAAACCGAGTTTTAGCCCTTTTTCTTTCTTTCTTCGTCTTCACACTCGGCCAGTACACAGAGAGAAGAGAGAAAGAGAGAAAGAGAAGAAGAGAAAGAGAGAAGGAGAGAAGAGAAAGAGAGGAGGAGAGAAAGAGAAGAGGAAGGCGATTGTGGCAGCGGGAGAAATAGAAGAGGAGAAGCGACAGCGGAGAACTTCCGACACCGAGGTTTTATTTCGAAAACTATTTTGGATAATTAGTGCAAATAATAATTAGTAATTGAAATAGTGGATTAAAATTGTGGATTGAAATTGTGAAAATTAATTATGATGATTATTGGAATTGTGGATATTATTTTAAATGTGCACATTATTTAAATTGTGAAAATTATGGATATTAGTTACGATGATTATTGAAATTGTGTATATTATTTGAATTGTGCACATTAGTGGATATTATTTAAATTGTATGGAATTTGTATGCAATTAGTGGATATTAGTGGTTTAGGGATGGAAATTAGTGCAATTTGTATGCAAATTGTGTATGGATTTTGTATGAAATTAGTGGAATTCGTATGGAAATTAATTATGTAGGGATTTTGTATAAAAAATAAGCGAAAATATTGAAATTTTATTTTGTGGAATTTGTATGCAAATTAATTGAAATTGTGTATGAAAATTACTGGAATTATTGAAATTTTATTTGGTGGAATTTTTATGTAAATTAATTGTGTAGGGATTTTTTGTATTAAAATTAGTGGAATTAGTGAAATTATATTTTGTGGAATTTATATGCAAATTAATTGAAATTGAGTAATTGAAATTGTGTATGAAAATTAGTGGAATTATTGAAATTTTATTTGGTGGAATTTGTATGTACATTAATTGTGTAGGGATTTTGTATTAAAATTAGTAGAATTATTGAAATTTTTTTTTGTGGAATTAATTGTATGCAAATTACTTGAAATTGAGTATGACAATTAGTGGATTGAAATATGCACGATTGAAATTAGTCAATGTTGTTTAATTTGTTTAAAAAAACTGTGTAATTCATTGTTGTTTTAAATTTTGTTAAATTATTTGGGGGCCGTTTGGATCGCTTAGGAAGTTGGAGAATTTGGAGAAGTTGCAATTCCTAGGAATAAATTTATTGGGAAATGTGTAATTTTGTGAAGAGTTTGGATTGTTTATAATAAATTTATGGTAGGAAGATGAAATTCCTCAAAATCCCCATGGGATCCAAACGGCCCCTTGAATCAGATGAGTTCAGCAGAAGACGAGGCTGGTCCTTCTGGTGCTTCACCACCTCCCACCGAAGCACCCCCCGTCCAGCCTCGCCAAAAAAGACGTAGGCGTCACGCAGCCTGTCCGAACGCGCTCAATGTCAATCCACCAGTGCAACCAGCCAACGCTGAAAACCAACAAATTTTGGTTGTTACGAATAACGACCATATCGTTGGTTTGTCTTTTGAGGAGGTAATAGATTGTTGTATGTTAATTTAGATTTTTTATTTTAATAATTTAGATTTCTTAATAGACTGATAATATTTTTGTGTTAATGCTTATTATAAAATTTATTTAAAAATTAATTGAAAACAATTTATTTAATTGAAGAGGAGGGTTCCAATGCCAACATTTTGGTTGCCCCCAAATGCCAACATTTCACTATTTGATTACTTTTTTAAAATTTAAAATAGAAACGTCAAATCCAAACCGGTCATCTTATTTAGTTCAATGATCGATGCATTTTGATATAAGTTTTGTAAATTTTAGAGTTTATTTGCTACTCTATCAAGAGGTAGAAAAATAAACGAACCTTATTAATTGTGACAGATTCATTCTAATACGTCCATGTTTTAGCCTTTGATGGAGTATAAAATAAACTCTAAAATTTACAAAACTTATATCAAAATGCATCGGTCATTGAACTAAATAAGATGACCGGTTTGGATTTGACGTTTCTATTTTAAATTTTAAAAAAGTAACCAAATAGTAAAATGTTGGCATTTGGGGCAACCAAAATGTTGGCATTGGAACCCTCAAAGTTTAATAAAACGTTTTATGTTTTGCGTTAATGCAACGTGAAAAAAATTTGGAGATGAGGTCGCACAAGCGAACGATTGAGGTGGACAATCGGATTGAGGGAAGACTGATCAAACTGGGCCTGAGTCACATTACGAAGGTGAAGCATGTCAACGTGGACATGCCATTACTGAAGGCAATGATCGAATTTTGGCATCCGAAAATACATAATTTTCATTTTCCCGTCGGAGAGATGAGTATTATTTTACAGGTAATTTATTTAAACTTGATATTAAATTTTTTTGACAATAATTTTCGTATTAATTTTCACGGTTAATTACAATATAGTTTAATATTAAAATTGTAAACCTTTCCTGTGCAATAAAAGCTACAGGAATTATATTTTTTAAAAATAATAGAAAAAAAATGAAAATTGGCAACTCGACAGCTTGACAAATGACAACGCTTCCTTTGACTACTTTTCAAACGAACGCCACAAAAGTTTCAAAAACAAAAAAGGTAAAAAACCGAGATTTTTATACCAAAATGTGGTCCCCATGTCTCGGAAATACGACGCGGTGAAATTCTTTTGAAATAAGTGGGCCGATATTCGATTCCAAATCATTACAGACCCATAATACAGGCCCACTAACGATTCGGCCTGCAATAGCGAACCGTCTGATGTGCAACGACTGCTTCGGATCTTTCCAGAAGAAAAGAAAAGGGACTTCAACCTTCAAAGTAACGCAGCGATCGCGATCTAATCGGACGGCCAATATTCTCGCGTGGATTCAAAGCAACGGCGCAGGTCTCGGTCTCGAACTATATCAAAACCCCTCGCTTCATTCTTCTCTGTTTCTCTCGCCTCCATCTCAAAACCAAAACCCTAAAAAAGAACAAAGAGAAGCGAAGAAGCGAAGAAACGAAACCATGGTAAGCCCCTCTTCCTCTTCGATCTCTCCTTTCCGATCTGTTTGCGATTGAATCCGATTTGGTTGATCTTATTTCGTGCATTTACAGGCTCTTCCGAACCAGCAAACCGTCGATTACCCCAGCTTCAAGCTTGTGATCGTCGGCGATGGAGGAACAGGTTTGGTTGATTATTCGTCGATCTCCATTTCAAACTTTTTCTCTCTTGTTGTGTTGTTTGAGCTTTTGTGCTTTTGTTTCGCACAGGAAAGACGACATTTGTCAAGAGGCATCTCACTGGAGAGTTCGAGAAGAAATACGAACGTACGGATTCTGAATCTGACAGTTTCGTTTGTTTAATTTTGTACATCGGATTGTTATTTCTCGGATCTGTGGCTAATTTTTATATTTGATTGTTATTTTACAACAGCTACAATTGGTGTGGAGGTGCACCCATTGGATTTCCACACAAACTGTGGAAAGATCAGGTTCTACTGCTGGGATACAGCTGGTCAAGAAAAATTTGGAGGACTTCGTGATGGCTATTAGTACGTTTCTTGAAATGATTTTGTTATTTGTAGATATGATTTGTATTTTCTCTCAAATATGTTACTGTATCTATTCAGCTATTCTGCTTGATAATTTTAGGACGCATTCAGTCAACCTGATATATATAAATCATATTCAGTAAACATTACTTGTAGTAGGGAGTACTATTGACTAAGCATTTGATATCATTAACTTCAGTTTTCCATGTATTGGAATAGCAAATCCTGTTTCTTGTTAGATTATTCTAGTAGTAAATCAGTAGGGCACAAGGGAAGTATGATGTAAAACAGAATACTCTTACATTCTCTTGGAAAATAAAGCAAACAGTTTGGAACTTAATATTCTAATAGTGAGTGTGATGTTTAATGACATCATCTTATGCATGAGTTCCTTGTTTTGTTTACAGATTCTGTAGTAATGCCAATTCCATGGTAACATCAAGTTGTTTTTTGTGAAAGTGTGTTTCTGTGGTAAGCATCTAATCTGTGGTCTCTTTTTCCTCTTGGCAGCATCCATGGTCAATGTGCTATTATCATGTTTGATGTCACAGCTAGGCTGACCTACAAAAATGTGCCCACATGGCATCGTGATCTCTGCCGGTCAGTGTTCTTCTCTTTTTGAAAAGAACCTTAGTTGGCATCATCTACTCTCAAGTTAAACAGTTTGTACTTATGTTTATGATGTGATTACTTGTATACAGTGTGTGTGAAAATATACCAATTGTGCTCTGCGGGAACAAGGTGGACGTGAAGAACCGTCAAGTCAAGGCCAAGATGGTTACTTTCCACAGAAAGAAGAACCTTCAGTACTATGAGATCTCCGCCAAGAGTAACTACAACTTTGAGAAGCCATTCCTCTATCTTGCCCGCAAGCTTGCTGGGTAAGAAACTATATCAACTACAACTGCTCTCCCCTTCTGAATTTTCTTTTTAACTTATATGGGGTTTGAATAAGTCTTATTTCGAATAAGGCTTATTCAGGATGAAACCAAACACGTTTTGAATAAGGCTTATTTCAAATAAGGGCTTATTCAACCCCTTATTCTAATTCCACCATATAGATGGTATTAGAAGAATAAGCTCTTATTCAGAATAAGGCTTATTCAAAATGCGTTTGGTTTCATTCCGAATAAACCTTATTAGGAATAAGGCTTATTCAACATTTTTCCAAACACACCCATAATGTTTTGCAAGAGTTAGTTCTGCTTATATTCTGGTTTTAGAATTCTTGTTATGTTTTCTAGAATTTTTCAACTGTCCAATTACTTTGACATATTTTTGGTGTAAATGGTAATTGCTACCATGAGAGAAGTTATAAAATAGGTTACTTTTGGTGTAAATGGTAATTACTTTGACATATTTTTGGTGTAAATGGTAATTACTTTGACATATTTTTTTTCTTCTGCAACTGATAATATTTGGTTATTACCAGACATTGTTTTAGAAAATAGGTTATTGAAAAGAAGTTATTCAGTAATCCTGCAGTCAGAAATCATTTTTCATGATTTGTCCATTGATTGACATGTTACTCAGAATTTTTTTTTATGGAATATTGTTGATATATGTTTGACAAACTGCTGGATTTGCAGAGATATGAACCTTCACTTTGTGGAGTCCCCAGCTCTTGCTCCTCCAGAGGTTCAAATTGATCTTGCAGCTCAGCAACAGTAAGTACCTACTAATTATTTTGTCATTTTTATTTACCCATTTTTAAGTGTGGTCTTTGCTTGGAACATTGATGTTTAATTGCATTAATTAAGAGCTTAGATTCTCTGTTACAATTTCATGACATAGTGATAAAATGTTGCTTGGTAAGTTCAGCACAAGTGTTGTGGGGCTTTGCATATGAATGAAGTGTAACTTGTAAATAGTACATTTGAATTTTTTTTTCCCTGGTGCCTCTTTGGCTTTTTTGTTTTTGCTTATTTTTTCTTTAGGTTGCGCAGGGATGAGATCTTATTTGGTTTATGTTCCAAATATATGTAAAAGTGTGTTGGCAATACACCTGAACCAAATCTTATGAAGTTCTTTTTTGCAACTTTTGGTTTTCATGAAAATCATTGTTTACTCTCCTCTTACAGGTATGAGCAGGAGATCGCAGCTGCAGCAGCTCAGCCACTTCCAGATGATGATGATGATGCCTTCGATTAAGTGTGATGCGATTTTTGAACTGTGTCACTTTGTTTTAAGCATTGAGTTTTATGTTGTGTTGGTTGAGTTTTTATCTGTTGAGGGTGTAGTACCTTGTAAGACTTCAGCCCAGAGTGGCCTTTGATTGGCTTATTCTGTTACCCTCCTATATCTTGTAGCATTAGATGTGACTTGGTGAGATGTCTTTCCATTGTTAAGGTTATTTGTCTGTTTTCTATTGCTTTAATAGAAATTGGGTGAGCTGTTGCTTACCATCAATTCCTTTGTAGTGTTTGTTATGTTATATTACTTGTAGGAAATGTTGTTGGAAGCTGGTACTGCTACTTGTACATGCTTCTCAGAAAAAAACATCTGTAGGCATCAAAACTGTTTTGGGGTTCGTAATCTTTTATGGCATGATCTTGTATCCAGCCATCCAGGTCATGTTATGAGATCTGGGTTACACATGTTTGGTCATGCCTCGTGGTTCTTTACGCTTTGCTCTAAGTGGGAAGAAGGGGAGGATGGAAGAAATTTGTATTTATCCCCAAATTTGGGGGTGACAAAATTGATAAGTTCTCATGCCTCATCTATATCCTTTTGTGTAGTAGTAGACCCTTGGGAGATTCTATGGGTAAATATGCTTAGAGAGGTGCACTAAAACCTCGGATGCACAATGCGAACTAGTTATTAATTATAATTATTGTTGTTTATATTTTCGTTATCGGTTCGCCTCACATGTGATTGGGTGGGAGTGCTTTAGTTGAGAAATTAATTAATTTAAATACAATAAAGCTATAAGAATGCATGGGCTTGATTGATGTCCCCTTACATAATAAACGATACACTTGGTCGAATAAACAGCCTTCGCCTACTATGTCTCGCTTAGATCGCTTTCTCATTTCAACTGCTTGGATTTCTTCTTATCCTCAGTTCGGCTTGCATGCGCTGCCTCTGGTTGTGTCTGATCATTCTCCAATCTTGCTAAGGTGCCGCCAGCTTCCCACTCGTCCTAAACCGTTTCGCATCGAGAGATTCTGGCTAGACATTAAAGAGTGCTCTCAAATCACAACACATGTGTGGCAAACATCTACCGGTGGAAATACTCCTTTGCAATTGTTTCAAGAGAAAACTTTGAATGTACACAAAGCTTTAAGAAGCTGGCACCAACAAAATTTACCGTACCCAGCCATTTTTCTAAAAAATGCGAAAACCTTCCTTCACTGTTTTGACTTTATTGAAGAGTACAGACCACTTACTTCTCTGGAATTTGGGGTCAGGCTTCTTGTTAGAGAGCACGCTTATTTTTTTAGCAAATACCATTGAAATCAAATGGCACCAGAGGGCTAGAACGAAGTGGTTAACCTCTGGTGATAGAAACACCAAATTTTTTCATAGTACCTCTTCTTCAAAACTCAGAAATAAAACAATTTCAAGAATTGTTTCTGATGGTACAGAATTTGTGGGCACGTTTGAGATTTTGGAAAAGTTCACAGATTTTTTCAACAATCTGCTTGGCCGAGAGGTAACAACTACGGTCTTCGAGCCGGCAACTTTATTCTCTGATGAATCGGAGTTGCTCAACCCTTTGGCTGAAAGGTTTTCAGAGTTTGAGATCAAAAAGGCTGTCATGGGGCTTGCAAATAACAAAGCATCGGGACCTGATGGGCTCCCAAATGAATTCTGCAAATTTAATTGGGACTTGGTTAAACAAGATTTGCTAGCTCTTTTCAACTCTCTACACAATGGCACTCTAGACCTGACCACAGCTAATCGTGCCAACATTGTTCTCTTACGCAAAGAAGATGAGGCTGAACGTCTCTCTGATTTCCGTCCAATTAGCATTCTATGTTACCTCCCCAAGTTGATCTCAAAGGTCCTAAACAATAGGTTGGCGATTTACCTTCCCTCCATCATCTCTTCAACACAGACTGGTTTTATAAGGGGTAGACTTATCTCTGAAAATTTCATTGCAGCAAGAGAGATTATTACACATGTGTCGAAAGGATCGGACCCGGCTTTTTTACTTAAGCTTGATTTTAAAAAAGCGTTCGATTCAGTTTCTTGGCCTTTTCTTCTCAAAATTTTGGAACGAAGAGGATTCCCAGACCGTTTTATTTTTTGGATTAAGTTGTTGCTTGAGTCAGCTTCCTCCTCCATCCTTTTAAATGGCGAGGAGGGTCCAACCTTCCGTCATAAAAGAGGGTTGCGCCAAGGGGACCCTCTTTCCCCCTCGCTTTTCATCATTGCTGCTGATGTGCTTAGCAGAATGGTCCAAGCAGCCTCTACTTCCATTCAAGCCGGTATTTCTAGGCGGCTGCCAGACCCTTACTACATGCTACAATACGCCGATGATACCCTTGTTTTCTCGACTACAAAGAACCAAGCTGTTAGAACTTTAATTTGTGTCCTACATGCTTTCTCAAATGTCTCAGGAATTCAGCTAAACCTGAACAAAACAGCTTTAGTGCCGTTCAACTTACATTCTCAACAATGCTATCTCCTCCAATCACTGTTGGGTTGCCCGACCACCACCCTGCCTATCAAGTACTTAGGACTACCGCTCACAGATAGAAGGCCAGATAGAGCATGTTTTCAGAGCTTGATTGACAAAGTAGCTTCCAAACTAGCTGGTTGGAAATGTAGACTGCTTTCAAGAGCAGGTAGAATTGTTTTAGCTTCCTCAGTCCTTTCTTCGATTCCAATTTATTTTATGTCTGTCTTTTCTCTTCCGGCTTGGGTCATCAAAAATCTAGATAAAATAAGAAGGAACTTCATTTGGAAAGGACCTCACTCGAGCAGCAAAGCTATTCATCTAGGGTGTGTTTGGATGTCACACGAACAAGGGATGAACAAGGGTTGCGCGAACAGGCGTTGTTCGTATGGTGTTCATCCCTAGTTCGCCAAAAAGAGGAAACTACGAACAGGGGGTTTTGTTCGCGGAACTTCTTGTTCGCGTGTTGTTTGGTTTCCACGAACAGCCGCTGTTCGTGAACAGGCTGTTCGTGAGCACTTCCAAACACACCCCTAGTATCCTGGGACAAGATGTGCCTACCAAAAGCCTATGGTGGCTTCGGTTTGATAAACCTCAAGCTCCAAAACATCTCACTTCTCATTCGTTGGATTTGGTGGCTTTATAAACAACCTGCTTCGCTGTGGACTTGTATAGCAAAGCAACTATATGCTAAGCGTGACCACAACATCCCACCGTTGGCATGGAATGCACAAGGCTCTTTTTTCTGGAATGATATCTTCAACCTGAGACTATACTTCCAACTTTCGACCAAATCAGTGGTGACTAGCGGCTCTAATACACTTCTGTGGTATGATAATTGGGGAGGAAACATCTTTGCCTTTTATGGATTTGAAAATTCAATGCTTCCATGCAAGAATATTACTCTGAAACGGGCCAGGAGTCGCTTGTACTCTCTTTTTGCTTCACCCCTGACTGCTGTACAGGCGGAAAAGCTTGCCTTGGTCTCACTGTTGCCGAATAGTTCAACGCCTGATACTCTCTTTTGGAGATGGAGAACTGATGCAACTTACTCAGCTTCCTCATTGTACAAGTGCCTCGTCTCTGCTGGTAAGATCAGTTTCCACTTCCTCATGCTTTGGAAGGTTAAGGTTCCTCCTTCAATCCGACACTTTCTGGTTTTCCTGGCCCATGGCAGAATAATGACACAGGATCAGTTACAAAAAAGACACATTAACTTTGCTCCCCGGTGCCATATGTGTAGAGAGCAGATTCTGGAGACACAATTCCATCTTTTTTGCGATTGCACATTTGCTAAAGCCATCTGGTGCATGCTAAATGTTGACCGAACTGTGTATTCGTCCATCCTTTCTGCCCTTAGCGCTTTATGTTCCCATCAACAGAGCTTACATGGTATTTACATTGCTGTGACACTCTGGGGACTGTGGATTGAAAGAAATAACAGAGTTTTCAGGAACCAGAGGAGGAACATACAAGGAGTCCACAACTGGATAGTTCATGAGGCAACTTTGTTTCTTAAATATTGCTAATTTTTTAATTGTTGTTTTTTTTTCTTTTCTTTTTTAGTTTTGTTTTCCTAGATAGCCCCTATCTAGCGTTTCTAAAAAAAAAATATAAGAATGCATAACATTGGTATGGGACAATAGGGTTATTCTGGTTTGCAGCCCGTATCACTTTCAACCAACAAACAACAGCAAGCTCAGGAGACAAAATCAAAACTGTGTTTCTAATCTAACAAGAGTAATGCACTAAAGAGCACAACTTGGAAAACACAACATAGATGCCAACTAAAGGTTCCATTTGGATAAGGTGTAGGACGAATGGAAGAAGTGAAAAGTATTGGGAAATGTGTAACTTTGTGAAGAGTTTGAATTTTTTATAATAAATTTATTCTCTTATTTTCATCCCAAAAGGCTCCGTTTGGATTCATAGTAAGCTAGATTAACCAGAAATTAAGTTACAAGGCAAAAAAAAAAAAAAAAAACACTCAAAACATCACTACCAGTGTATTTGTATATGGAAGTAATTTCTTAATTTCTGAGACCGGAAGAGGAAGAGAAATATTCGCAATTCATTTTTCATAAATACCGGTGCCAAAAGGATGACATTGAGATTGGAGTCTCGGAGAGACCTCTTTTAAGATGATTTCGGAAATCATCATCCAGTAATCGGTAGTGGCATCAGTTTCATTAGGCAAAGAAAAAAAAAACTAGTTAATTAAAATCAATACTTAAACACTCGAAATTAAATGACTTTGACATTTAATTGATCAATTACTTTTTTATTTTGATCCTCCTACCATAAATAGCCGTTGCCCCCTTTCAAATGCCTCCACTTGCTATAGCCTTATAATAAGAAGGATGAAGCATCCATTGAGATTGCATTGAGATATCGCGAAGTGCGATTAGTTTTTAAATTCTGATCATGAACCCAATACGATACCAATTAACAAAACCATGCCTACCGAAATTTTTTTTAAAAAAAAAAAATTACCGTCATACATAGGGCTTGGAGAATTTTTTTGGTGCTATTTGATTTATTAAAAAAAATTAATTATAGTTGACATAATTAGTACAACCAACTTATTTTAATTTCTATTTACCATTTATAATTTTTTTCCTGAGACCATTTTTATGTAAAAAGTTGGTGTGAGCATCATCATATATTAATGTTCCAACTCTTGGCATAAATTCGAGAGATGCAGAAACCAAAATAAGTATGAGATTTTATATAGGTAACTATTTCACATTAGATATCCATATGTACAACATGAGAATGCAACATCCTTTTTTTTATTTTAACTGCAAGTTCATATCATATCTTCTCTTTAGCCGAACCTCCAAAAATTTGAACACAAACTCCTACAGAAATTTGGGCCACTTGACCCATGTCTGTATAGCGTAGTTCCTTTTAATTTCCTCAGGTAACACAAATATGATGGCCCGATTTTCATGCAATTGACCCAATTGAGCATAGCTTTTATGACTCCGCATTCAGAGAAGATCCAGTGGATGGTTTCGATCTCAGCCGTCCGATTTAATCTCAATAGATATGGATGTCCTGTGTATGATACCAGAATTAATAGTCTTGAAAAAATTTAACCGTTGAGATCAAATCAGACGGCTTGAATAAAAAACATCCACTGGATTGTTTTAGAAAATAATAAAAAAGAATTACTTCTATTCAGTCCACTTATGGATAAACTTGGTACAACATTTATGGATAAACTTGCCCCCTCTAATTATGTGCACTAACCGTTGAGATCAAATCAAGGAAGTAGCAGTACTAAAAAAACAACTGCTTCAGACATTGTTTAATTTTCTTGGTACAACATTTATGGATAAACTTGCCCCCTCTAATTATGTGTATTCTTTTCCAATACTATTTTTTATTATTTTTTAACTTAATTAAATATAAATATATAAATATATAAATACAATTTATGAAAAAAAATATAAAATAAGAGTTTGAGAAAAAAAAATCAAGTTTAGTCCAACAAAAAATATAATAAATGATTTTATCTAAATCAATAGTGAAATTAATAAAAAAAATAAAAATAGTGCAAACAAATTCATCAAATATATTTTTTAGTTGCATGATTTATATGATACATAATCTAATCTAAATAACGTAGATTTATCTAAGTTTAATTGTGAATTTAAACATAATGTTGCATTGCATTTGGTTGCAGCTGGTAAGAGGGTATATCTTCACCAAAAAATTCTAAGAGGTAATTTTGTTATTAGTGTGGTGTGGAGAAAATTGTTGCCTACTAAGGACTCGTTTGGCAACCACAAGTTTGTTTGACTCTTAGGTCAATAGGTCAACGAGCTAACATACGAATTTTGCATATCAAACAATTTTGGAGTCAATGAGATTAGCAGTACCTCCCTAACTTGATCATTCCAAATTTAAACATTCCTCAAACACAAAAAAAAATAAAACGTATATGAAGAGAAAAATCTTGAGAAGAAAGCTTAAAAGTTAAAATTGAAAAAATGTAAAAAATTTTAAAAGTTGAAAATTAAAATTTTTAATTTTAAATTTTAAAATTTCAAAATTCAAAATTTTTATTTTCAACTTTTAAAATTTTTTACATTTTTTAAATTTCAACTTTTAAAATTTTCAAAATTTTTAAATTTCAACTTTTTAAAACTTCAAATTTTAAAATGTCTAGATTAAAATGAATGTCACAAGTGAATGCATTCACTTTGATCACTAACTTTAACCTATCATGTCATGTCAAACAATAATTACTAAGTTAGTACTAACTTTTACTAATTTTTATCTCACACATTAATAATAAAATGCTAACTTTGATCCCTTATATATCTCATTAAACTTTATGTCGCGGAACGACCCTAAACATCTAGCCAGGGAGTCGGATCCTCTGGACTGCTAAAAAAACGACCAGGTGAACTGCTCTGGATTTGAACCGTCCGATCTAAAAGGACGGTTAGATTTAAACATATAAATTCTTCCTTCCAAAATTAAAAAAAAAAAGAAAAACGCGCTTAAAGGTATACGAAATCGTATCCTTTATGGAGCGAAAACGAAATCGTATGCTTTGTCTTTCTTCGTTGTCGATCTTTTTTGGCGTGCAACCAGTGGTATCGTCTGGTTTATCTGGCGTGCAGGTAAACGACTTGGAGTTTTGAAAAAAAATTGGAGAATTTATGATAGTAAATCCACGTGGTTTAGTCTCCATCTTAAATCCCTAGTTCTACTGTATGTGGTTTACTCTCCGTCTTAAATCCATGATCTTGGATTTTAAGTGAGAAAAATTTGTTTATTTAAATGAAATTGGTCTAATTGATGAGAGGATTTTATACTTATATTGGTAGAATTTTTTCTCCAAACTAAACCAATTTGACTTGAGTTAGGTTAATTAGGGTTATTTTAATTAGGATTTGTGTCAAGAATGAGTTACTACCATAATTCCTACCTTAATGCAGATTTTGGACATAAACATAACTTGGATGAATCAATAATGATGTAAAGCTTGTTTTAAGCTTTCCAACGGTTCTTGAATCACCTCAATCGGAGTCCGGATGAAGGAGATATGGGCAAAATACTGACATGACGCAGTGCTGAAATTTCTGGAACGGACCGTTCCAAATCAGAACGGTCCGCCCCAGCCGAAACTGCCAGAAACAGCAGGATTGCCCGTTCTAGATCATTGGGACGACCCATCCCATATTGGAACGGTCCGCCCCAACAGAAACCGCCAGAGTTTCCAAAAATAGTCCAGAGTTGCCAAATTTAGAGTTCTATTATGTCATGGCGGTTCTAATCTATCTCTGGCACTTCTTGAACGTGCCTCCTGCTATTTCCATCATCTCTACACATTTCTAATACCTATTTAAGCATAGTTTGAGGAGATTTTTGAGATATACAAGAGTGAAGTTCAATTCCAGATCCAAGTTAGGGTTATATATAGTTTTATTTGAGAGGAAAGTCTCAGGTCAAGATCGTGGCAGCGCCGAATCGACTGGTTTGTAGCAGAAACAAGGCGTTTCGATAGAAGGCTTCGACCTACAAGAGAAAGCAAGGACATATTGGGTTTTATTCTTCCTTTATTTTCTATTTATCTTCGTTTTGCATGATGTCTTTTAGTTGTTGAGTTGATTGTTCTAGGGCTATGGTTGTAAACCTTTCTACTTAATTGCTTGTTTTGTTTGAATACTTCTTTGTTAGTTGAGTTGAGTTTTTATTTTCTGTGATTTGATTTGCTATCTATTTGTTGAAGTTAGTTATTGTTTGATCTGATTGTTGCATTAAACAAAGGCCTAGTTTAATTGTCAAACTAAAATCGAATTGCAATAACAAACTAACACTTAGAATAATTAGGTAGGCGATATCCGAAAGGATTTAACCAAACTTTAAGTAATTAGAGTTTTACTCAAAATACCGAGAGGTTGAGAGTTTATCGAGATCCAGAAAATAATCTAAAGCACCTGAAACAAGAAACAAGAGTTGAAATTTAGGAGTTTTAGGAATTACCAAGCATAACCCTTCAACTTGACCTGAACGAAAGTTAGAGCGCAAGTCTGTAGGTTAGGTTTGGTCTAATTCACGTAAAAACACTCAACAAATAACTAAGTAGGATGACAAAACAAGTATCAACCATTGGAAAGGACCGTTCCAAGGTTAGAACGGACCGCCCGGAAGGGGGCGTCTGACCTAGAACAGCCAGTTCTAATCGTTGACAGAGGCTAAAACGGACCGTTCCAACCATTAGAACGGACCGTTTCAACTTTGACAGAGGTAGAATCGTTTGGAACCAGAAATCCTAGAATTATTTGACCTGCTGATTTTCTCTTGTTTAGTTCTTGCTTTAGTCTTAATATTAGATTTAGGATTTGTATTCACTTTCAACCTTTAATCCACAAAAGAAAGTTGAACTCATCTAGCTAGTTTAGTAAAGTAAAAGACCGATATTCCAACACCGTCCCTGTGGATTCGACCCTCGAGCTGTTCTGCAAACGATTAGATCGGTAAACGAGGTTTATTTATTTTGAGACTTGGTTCCACACCCGATCACTAATCTAAGTGGCATTGCCAATATAGGGTTGGTACCAGTATACTGATTTGGGGGGAGACAAACCACGTAGTATACGGATTTAGAGGAGTTGTTTGAGTTTTGTTTCATTTAATGAAAGAAGTGGTACCATCTACATTTTTTTGAAGAAGAAGGATAACCATGATAGTGCAATAGTTAATAACAGTAAAGTAATTTAATTATATAACTCGTCAATGATTGAGATCTTTAAATCCTTATCAATTTTTTTTATCGTACCATCATATTTTGCTATTTCTACATTAGAAAATACAGTTATGTACCATAATGGTGTAGTTATCTATTGTACTGGTATTAAAAAATATAGTAATTGTTGTATTCATAAAATTTATGATTGGTACCATTTCTGTTGAACGTTCAAACCAAAGTTCAATCCCCAAATTACAATGGCACAAAAAATGACTTATTTATGTGTAATTGGATAGAATAACTGACAAAGAGTGTAAAGAATACAAAGTAATAGCATAGTCAATTTCATTGATGTCTTAATACATACCACATTTCCTACAACTGATAGCAAATTACATGCTTCAAATGACATAATCCAACATAGATTTAAAGCAACAAAATAAAACCAACAAATTAAACGAAACATAGGAGGAAGAAAATTAGCAGTACGTAAAATTAGAAGAAACAAACAAAGACAAGCTTCAGCCTCCAATTTTAATTGCTGAACTTTGTATCCTTATCAACTTGTTGCCTTGCAACAGAATTCATACAAAAAAATAAAATTAAATTAAACAAACCACATATTGCTAGGAGAACCAGAATTCCTGATTGAACAAAGTTCAAATTAACCTGAAAATGACCCAGGATTAACAAAGCCCCAAGCTTGACATTCATTATGCTAGTGTCAACTGTCAAGAGACCCTTTAAACTTGAGACAAACCCTAGGAATTGAACAGTTCAAATTTATTTAGTCTTCTTCTTCTTGTCAGGCTGACAAGCTGCACAAATCCTATTCCAGGCTCGAATTGCAGTAAGAGATGGAATAAGGACCCATGAGCAGTTGGCCCCAATGTAGTAGGTCCAGTAGTAGAACTCAAAGGTTTAAATAGCGGATAGCGGACTCGTAGCGGACATGCTAATATCATAGCGGATAGCGGATAGCGGGTATTTAGCGGCCGCTATCGGACCATAGCGGACTTGCACACACAAGTGTATTTTGAAGGTCTAGTTTAGTCTAAAATAAAAAATTAAAATAATTTCAAGCAACTAATAAACGCTAATTAAAATTATATTTATTTTCTATGTATATTTGACCATTAAATTTTAAGAATTTGAAAATGTTCAAAACATAAAAATTGTGGCCAGTTTTGTAAACTTTCCATAGAACTTTGAATCATATCAATCGGAGTTCGTATGCGAAAGTTATGTCCAAAATACTACTGCTATATCAACAAATTATAAACTGCACCGCTATTTCCGCATTATACCGCTATATCGCCCGCTATTTTCCGCTATTTCCCCGCTATACCCCGCTATTTCCCGCTACAGGTCGCGCTATCGGACGGGCCGCTAAATCTGTAGCGTTATAGCGGTGTACCAAATAGCACCGCTATAGCGCCGCTATTGCGGCCGCTACGGCCGCTATTTAAACCTATGGTAGAACTCGTTTGTTGAGAAATTGTCACCCTGTAAGTATGTCGTCATGAAATAGACAAGGTAGCTATACAACTGGCCGAGGCACACTGCACTTGCCTCTCCATTACCTCCGTTCGCCGACTCCTCCAGTACCACCACCTCCCAGGCCCCAGCTCTCCTCCCTCTCCTCTCCCATTTCTCGTCCCAAACCAAAACCCAACACGGCAACACCCCAACGACAGAGACGCCTACTTCGCGGCGGTGCGCCACATCGCCTCCATCGTTCAGAAGGACTTCTACTTGGAGCGCACGCTCAATCGCCTCCGCCTCCCTTCCCTCTCCTCCGACCTCGCCTTGCGCGTTCTGTGCTCCGCCGCGCCGTCCAACCCTCTCCAGTCTTCATGCGCTGCGATTCCTCAAGTGGCTCCAGTCGTTTTGATATTCTCCCTTCTCAGTGCTGTTGTTCACCACTTTCACCTTAGGAATTTTTAAGTTGAAATGTTATTAAGTCAATTTATTGCCTTCACAAAAAAGTTATAAAAGTAGTCAGGTAAAAATGAAAACATTACTTACTCAATTCATGTAATGCAGGAAAGTTGCGGGAGACTCAAGATTTTTTGGATGAGATGGGAGAAAATGGCTTTAGAACAACTTTGCAAGGCAGGGCGTTTTGGAGATGCATCAGGGTTCTTTGGCGATATGAAGGAGAAAGGCCATCCACTAAACCGGCCGGTTTACAGTATGCTTGTGAAAATGTTTGTGCGGGGTGGGAGATTTGTTGAGGCCTCAAATTATTTGCTTGAGATGACCGAGATGGGATTGGTGCCTAGAGCTCAGAGTTTTGAGTCCGTTGTGGATGGGTTGAGGCATATAGGTAAGCATGATTTAGCAAAGAGCTTGGAGCAACTGGAGGTCTCTCTCAGAGGGGTTTAGTTGAATGGAATGATTAGTGGAACCAGGGGGCTTCTTGTTGTGATTTAATTTGGATTGATGTCTATGGTTTGGAATTTTGAATCACTAATGGATGGTAAGCAGGGGGGCTTCTAGTTGTGCAAGACCATTAATTGAGATCTTAACAAGCTCTAATAGGAAGGTATATGATTTTCTAACTTTCACTTAAACTACTAAGAACATCTAACTATGCAACACATCCAATCACCTTCAGTTCTTTATTTTCTGACTTTTTCATGCTTCTCACTAATCCCAATTTTACCTACTGCTGGTACCCTTATTTTGCCCAGTTACCATATTTTCTGGCTGCACTCTTCTATTGCAAGTCTCTGATTTTCAACTAACATACAATTGGAAGCTTGCTCCAGTGCAATGGTTTTGGTTCTGATGAAAACCTGGATTAGTGGACTGATTGGCTTGATTACAATGAGCAAATGTTACTTTGGTGCTTCTGATTGGTACAAAGAGTATTGGAAACTAAGATGACTGGCACGTCTGTGGCAATTAAAGCAAAAGGGGCACATTGGTGTACCTAAACGGCCAACTAATCTAGTCTTGTTATTGGCCGTTGATGAAATGTATGTGGAGATGATTTGCACTCGACTTTATTTCTTTTGATCTTCTCTAATTACGAGTGGAATTAGTATTGCCCTAGGAGTTGGACTAAACCAGTACATTGCTTGTAATTACTAGTTAAATTTATAATTGCTGTAGTCCTGAAAAGGTTTAGAATTGCATTTAGGCGACGTTCTGGAAAGAAAAGTTTTTGTACCGTAGTTGATTTAATATTTTGATAATAGCATATCGACCAATATGTGTAATAATTAATAAATCAACTTACATTCTTACAATGCTCATCAGAACCATTTTCTCTCTGGGTCCTGTTTGGAGTTATGTGACTAAAATGACTTTATTTCCCAGTTGATGACACCTGGACCTCACGGCTACTCAAGTTTATAAGAGGGGATGCTGGTACTGCTGCTTGTACATGCGTCTCATAAAAAACATCTGTAGGCGTCAAAACTGTTTTGGGGTTGGCAATCTTTTATGGCATGATCTTGTATCCAGCCATCCAGGACATGTTATGAGAACTGGGTTACACATGTTGGGTCATGCCTTGTTTCTTTACGCTTTTGCTCTAGAAACGAATGGGAAGAAGGGATTGGGAGGTTGGAAGAAATTTGTATTTATCCCCAAATTTGGCGGTGACAAATTTACTTAGTTCTCATGCCCCATCTACATCCTTTTGTAGTAGTAGACCCTTGGGAGATTCTATGGATAAATATGCTAAACCTGTTGGAGGTGCACTGAAACCTCGGATGCACAATTCGAACTGGTGTTCTGTGTTTTAGTTATTAATTATAATTATTGCTTTTTTTTTCGTTGTGGTCGGTTCGCCTCACATGTGATTGGGAGTGCTTTAGTTGAGAAAAAGTGATTAGTTTAAATGCAATAAAGCTATATGAATGCGTAACATTGGTATGGGACAATAGGTTTATTCTGGTTTGCAGCCCGTATCATGATTTCAACAGAACCACTTTCAACCAACGAACAACAGCAAGCTCAGGAGACAAAATCAAAACAGTGTTTCTAACAAGAGTATCTAGCAGCGATTGCTCAAGTGTAATGAATCTATCAGTACATAATTGTTCCCTCATGCGAGATGCATTTTCGTACTAAAAAGCACAACTTGGAAAACACAACATAGATGCCAACTAAAAAGCAGTGGCAGTGTCTGCACTTGTATAGACTATTTATTGCGAGTACAAATGCAGATACACAAATTTCTGAAACACATTGCCACTTGGTCCTCTTGTTGGTACAGTAGGTAATATGAATAACTAATCGCAGAGAAGAAACTCTTTTATAACAAACCATAAGTTTCTATGAAAATATAGCATTTGGGTTAAGTTTACACTTCAATAGCCGTCTACCAGTAAATTGAGATGGGAGCTGAGCTATAGAACACGAAAATAGTGTTTTATGGGGTCAGATAAAAGTTCTGTGCATCTTTAATAAAGTAATTCTAACACGAAATTATTTTTTATGGTATATTCATATGATATCATAAAAACTTACTGTTCAAACTAAAATGAAAAATGCAAATATGTTTTCTATCCTTTAGATGCATGCACATTATTATGGGTAAAATATTCATTTGATATCTAAAATTGATTAAATTAGCTAAATATTATAACCACTAATAAACAAGCATTAACTTCAATTCGTACAGTATCAACATTAATATTAATAATTGCCAACTAAAATTGTGTAAGACATGAATCATGTACTAAAATCAAATCATATAAATGAGCTGAATCTCATTCGAGTTGTAGATGAGCTAAATGTCCACTATCATTAGCATGGCTCAAATAGTAAAATGGAGATTTTAGCAAATTAGTCTAAGTACAGGCATGGATAATGAAAGGAGCTATGATTGCAATTTTTTTGTCTAAAACAATGATTCTCATGTTGTGTTTTGGCATGTCATGTGGAGCCTAGCATCTCTTCTTATGCCGGTTACCATGTATTAGATAATCAAAATTAGCTCCCATTCTTTTAGTTGTATTAGCGCTAATCACAACAATGACAATGATACTAACAAAGAACAGCATGACCAGTAGGGCTGAAAACGGAAGTTATTTTATCCATTTCTCGTTTCGTTTCGTCCGGACGAAATGGTTAATGAAACAACGAAACGGTTAACGAAATAATAAAACGGTTTCGTCCATGTGTAAATCACGAAAATTTCGTCAATTTCGATCATTTCGTCCTGACAAAATGATCAACGAAATAAAAAAACTATTTCGTCGCATAGGACGAAACGATCAACGCAACAGCTCATTTGCGCCATCGTCTCGATCATTTTGCAGCCCTAATGGCCAGCCAGGCAAATTGATTCAGTTATTTGGGCCCCCTCTATTGAAGGCTAGAGTGGGCTATTTATAGTCAGGTGGGCCCAGGCCCATTTAGTACATTGAACTTGAACATAACAAGGTACCGTTTTTTTCTCCAACTATATTTCCGGGGACAAACATGCCACCCGTCTGGCGTCTACCCCCCTAGGAGGGCCCGGACCTATTCTCTCTTCTCTTTCAGTGTGGTTTTTGGTGTATCGAGTCGCATTGAACGAGATTCACAATTCCAAAGATTTGTAAGAATATCAAAGGTTTTGTATAGAAAGATAATTTTGCATATACATGAGATAGAATTTTAACAAATCTGTTCCTTATTAAAAAAAATTAACAACAATGATATATTCAGTGCTCTTCCTTCTAAGCACTTATATGGTTAGTTTGTTGATGCTACAAGAGTCATATATTTTGATAAGAAAATTATACAGTACATTATCATCGCATACACAAGATGATACACAACTATCTTTTAAAATAAGTATCACTGAATCAGTATATTGATACACAAGATGATACACAAGATAATACAAATTCAAATAGTATATTGATAATTTTCTCACTCAACTTGTAACCTGGCACACTGATTACCACTGCATCACACAATAACTGATTCGCTATTTGTTAAATGGGCCCACATTTTGCCTCTAACATTGCCCAGCAAGCCACATGCAATGCAAGGACGGTGTGTGTACTAATTATGTGGGCTATATGCACTCTTACATTGGGCTTGTCTTATTTGAGGTGTACGGCCCAATGATAATGATCTAGATTTGAAACATCAATGCTGCACCTTAAATATTACACTAGCGTGGTCCATGTGCAATGACTAGAGAAAAGAAAATAAAAACAACGATCAACTTAACATTATACAATATATATTGAGGTTTATTTTCTTATAATTGCGAACTTCATAAATTAATTTAACTCCCTTGTAAGTAAATAATTGTTTCTGAAATTTAGAGAAAGGTCAGAGTTAAATAAAATCATCAGCAGGTTATGGATGTCAACAGAGGATTGATCTTGTGACCAGAACTGTATGGCTGTCAATCAACAAGTTAGCATTAAAATAATTAGCTATTTTGACTTTACATTAATGCCACAGTGGCGCTTGGATAATATTCATAATAGTCACTTGCTCGCTGCATACATTGTATTGTTAGGTAATTATTCCATGCATATGAAATGGTTGGTTAGCATGGTTGGCTTCACATTTCACAATGTACTTAGGAAATTATACTGTAATCAATTTATTATGTGCAATTTTCAAGGACAAAAATTCTTAAGAAAAAAGTTGTGTGACTTTATAGTGGTGAAGCCATCAGAAAGATCACAGAAAACAAGAGGCACCTGAGATACCAGTATCAATTTTGATGGGAAAAAAAGAAAAATAATAAATAAAATAAACCGAAGATAGATGGTTCCTAAGTCCTAATCATAGGAGCATTAATTTCTCGTCTCAAAAACCTACGTGGCCACCATGTCTGTCCCATGCACCCAGTGGGACCCACATCACCTCCCCTGAATGCCCTGATACAGAACATGCATTCAAAAATAAGAGTGACGGAAAGAGAGAGCGCATCAAAACAAATTGTTTTGGTCCCAAAGGAATGGACATGGTCGGTGGTGCTGTCGGATTGAGCTTACGTGGCGCATTCTTGCTCCAGCTGGTATGGCTGGTACGAGAGAAATTGATCTCAAAACTAGTGTGGAGGGTTTGACATGTGATCATATAGATGATTAAGGTAGATATTTATGCTTACTATCCAAATTAGACAGACAGTTTCATATGCCATTGCTTTTAATTTATCGACTTTTAGATAATATTATAAGATGCATGGTTTAAAAGCCTTTTTTTTAGATTGGATTATAGTCCTGTCCAAAATTGTTCAATGGACTCAATTAAACAAATTAATTTGTATTAATTTTTTTTTAAAGTAAAAGATAATTTCAGAATTGATGTCACTCCTACTTGCTTATCTTCGCAAGTGATTCTTTTTTTTCTTTTACTAAGGCATGATACCGCACATTTTCTCTTCTTCTTGTATAAAAATTGCGTTTAAACACGACCGTTTAGTAAAATTAAAATCAATTAGTAGCTTTTTTAGCTTTTCATAATCAAAGATTAACAAAGACCGGACAAACAAGTCTGACAGTCAACAACTTTCAAATAAATCCGTATCAACAATTCCCACTTAAATTATCCATACCAACTCTCCCTTTGTTCCTAACTTCTAATTATGGGCCCCATAAAGCGCGGTTGTAAATTTGGAATATCTTGCGTTCAAGACCAACTTAATTAATAACTTTAGACTAACGATACCGTCGATACATCTGTAACATAGTCGTGATTAGTGGAATTTTAACGGCTGATTTCAGTTTGTTGTTCAATTTCTTACGCGTGTTAGGTTGCTGAAATCCACAAAAGGGAATAACCAACCAATGGGGGTATGTATGTAATAGGTTTGGACAAGGCATCTGGTTGAAATTACATTTATTTTTGTCATATATATATAATCGCCATGGTAGGCAATTATATATATATGGTACAAAATTATATATGTGAAAGTTTATAACAATTTCAACACAAAAATCTCTCTAAAATAATCAAATTTATGCTTGGCGAAAATTTAATTAATATGTTTTAATTATTTGCACTGATTATATTGCTCCTTTTCTAATTCAGGCAATTACTGAAATGTTGTTGGAAGGTAGTTGGCTAGCATCGATTAGACATGAGGTCGTCTATAGATGGTTAGGTTTGATGAACCCTTTTTTTTTTTTGGTTACAGCTCAATATATTTGCCGTGTAATTTGATGCTTCTTGGTTGTTATGTTACAGTTACGGTAACATATTGTTTTTTTTTTTTTTTTTTTTTTGATAAAACCCGTAGGCCGGTAACATATTGTTTAGATGATTGACGTTGGAGTTTATTTAGATATTTAATGTTGCATGTCCAAAAGTTAACCTTACGAAGTATAAATAAAATGATGTCTAATCGAACATGCAGTAATTGATATTGTTTAAAATTTTATCATCAGAGCGTAATAAATAGTAAATAAACATACACTATTTCTTAATTTTTTTTTGAGAGGATGCTTGAAAAGGTTTAAAAACTTAGAATGTAATTTTCTGTGCTCTCAGAGCATAATAAATAGACATACTATCAAATGACAAAGATATGCTATTAAAAGTCAATTCTAACATAGATAATATTTTCCAGGATGTCATAGTTCACCTAGGAATGACAAATTCGTCGGTTAGGATCAAAGTCGGAAATATATTATTAGTTCATATTTCTTTAAAGACAAGACAATGCACAAAGTCTGCAAGCGTCACGTCATGTAGATTTTCAATCTTCTTTCCCACTATATGATAATGAAGTTATCATTTTGGAAGTAAACCATTGCTGTACAATTTTGAAACTAGCAATTTTTTAACAAAGAGTAAAAAAAATGGTTCCACTTGTTGTGGAGAAGTCATGATTGTTAAATTAGAAATCTAGTACACGCAATAAATGAAGATAACATGTCAACTACTCAACTTCGCTTGGATAACATAATTAGTATATTCTAGTTGCATCGTACATATCACACAAGGTCAAAAACAGAGTATATCTATTTTGATAATGTGAAATCAAATGTATATGGGTAACTTAAATTATTATATTCAGTTTTCATGGTTGACTTGTGTCTTGTGATAAGCTTCACTCACAAATCCATTAAATTATGTCTTTTCCATATTGGGTTGTGATGAAAATATACTTTTTATAAAAGGTTAGCAGTGAGAAAAGTTGGCCTGTCATATCGTCACAGCCATTGGAGGTGATTGGATACAGGAAAGGCGAACTTCTCCGTTTGGATGGTGTGGGAATAAGAGGAATAAGGGAAGAAGTATTGGGAAGTGTGTAACTTTATGAAGAATTTGGATTGCTTAGAATAAATTTATTTTCTTATTCTCTTATTCTCTTATTTTTAGGGCTCATCCAAATGGAGCCTTAATTAATTGTTGTAAATTTGTTAACATCAATCATCAGTGTTGTTTCTAAGTACGGCTCAGAGCCAGTGAATAGTCACAATTTCAAAGTGCACACTAGTTTGGATAATTTTACGGAAATAAAAAATAATTCACATAAGCAAGTAATTATATTATAATTAAGTAAAGAATAAAGAGAAGAGACACGCAAGTTTGTTTACCGAGTTCTGACCCGTTTAAAAATTTATTAGCCTTAGTCGTACGTCTCTGAAAATTTTACAACCATAAAAAAGAGTGTGCTCTGTTTTTATTCCTAAAAAATGGAACTACAACTTCAAATTAATCGGCTTGACCACAAGAAAGCACGACTAGTCTCGTGCACAATGGAGATTAATGCTCACAACCAAAAATAACTCTAAGATCTAGTTATAGACTTGATTTGGTGTTGATCGAGGCTAACTAATTTCAAATCATTTGCAAATTAATGCTCAAACGAAGTGAGAATAGGAACTAGTTTTTGATATTTCGCAATAAATAAAGAGTCAAGTGATGCGTTTATATGATGCTAAGATGTGTTAAGTAACGTATCAGTGTAGAATTGAAAAATTTACCAGAAAAATAATTAAGTTGAGTTTAGCACCAACTTAATTATACCTAAACTAATGATTTAATCTAGTCTATAACCATCTTATGAAGCTATACAATTTGCACAAATCTTGGTTAAAATATTTCTTCACTTAAATGTCGAATAAAAGTCTAGAAATTGAGATTAGTAGAAGGTTATGTTGTTTTGTAAATCGGGAAACACACAAGGAATAATTGTTTGGTTCAACAATCATAACTATCCATTCCCTTAGTACTACTTATAAAAGCATATATTCAAGTCATTGATCATGTAAATTAATGATTGGATGTTAGCGATGGATATAAGTTTACTGGCTTTTCACTTTTAATCGAAAAATATTTATTCATGATTGGCTGTGCGTTGTGTTTGAAAAAAGAGCACAACACATATGGAAAACTTCCTTAAAATAACAATTATTTTATTCATTTTGGAAATAGATCACATATGTAAAATTTTCTCGTCCATAATTTTTCAAATAATTTTATTTATTAAAAATAAATAATTCTATTAAATTATTTTTTTTGTTGAGATGCCGATTTTTATTTCTGTTGAAGTATAAATATTTTTTTCCAAATTTTTATTTATCCACCCATTGAAAAGTTTACGTTTGCCACTATATATAACCGGCCTTAGTCTGTCAAAAGTATATATAACCGGCCTTGATTGAGCTAGATTTGGAAGTCAAAACATGAAACAAAGGAAATGACATCACGATTTTGGAAGTCAAACATGAAACAAAGGAAATGGCATCACGATTTTGGAAGTCAAAACATGAAACAAAGGAATTGAGATCACGATTTGCAATTTTCCTGCCTATGAAATTGGACGCACATATAATTATAGTTTTTGGTGAAAAATAATTGAAAATTAGAGGTGGCAAATTCAAACCGGAGTCGAAAATCTTAACAAGACGACATTAGTTTAAACCGAATTCAAATCGTTCTGCACATATATATAAGATAGGGGCTTGACCTCTATTTTTCTTCAAAAAATCGTTCTGCACATTTAAATGAGAAGGATTAAAAATATTTTCAGTTTTGTGTCTTTTGCATATATTAGTAACTCAAATTCAAAAGCTTCACTACGTTAAATAAAAAACGTTAGATGGTATAAGAGCTTCACTATGCCGTCACATCTATGGGAAAAAAAAATACTTTTAATTTAACTGCAATCCCAACAAAGCAGCTAGTTAAAGTAAAAATTAGCTTGAAATGAAAAAAAAAATTAATAGATCGAAGAAGTTTGACTTCTATTTTTTAGCTCTGTTTTGCTGTTGTTTGCTTTGAGTAGTCCCTTGCTGGGACGACTCCTACTTGAATGGCTTTTATAATTGTACGTGAACCTATAATTACTAATCAATTTTTTTAAACAATAAATCACATAAAGTTTCTAATATTGCAGTTCGTTTCTTATCTTTTTTTTTTATTTTTTGAACCACGAGTTGCCATAATGAAACCATTTTTATCTTAATTTAGCATTGAAACTAAAAGCTAGTTGTCAAATTTGACAGTATTAATGAGATCCTTCTATTTTAAATTTTAAATCTCTACAATACAACTATATAAGATCAAGACGATAAATGCACGTATACATTTAACCAAAAAAGTATTTGAATACGTCTCAGTAGGTGGTGCTTGGGAATAGAAGTCAACATCGCAATTCGAATACATTATTTGAATTTTAAATAATTGAAGTATAAGTTGAGTTCTAAATATATGTATGTATATTAGTATATATATATATATCGAGGTACTGAAGAAGACAATTTTATCCAAGTATTAGAACTATATTTTCCATATGGGATCGCTGTAGCAGGTGCCAAGGATTGGCTGAATATCTCATCCAGGGAACGCCACTTGGAGCAAAGTGGAGAATCCCTGACGTTGAAAACCACAAAAGTTAAATGGGTCCTTAATTTTGAATTAATCCAATCTAACATTTACAGCATGACTGTTTTCTCATAAAATTCAACAAGTTAAATCATTTTCTAATCATTGTTCTTGATTCGTCCAATCTTGATTTGATTCGATTGAAATGGAATCAGTCAGAAACCAAGTTTTTCTACCGCAAGGAGATATATAGTCATATGTGTAAAGATTGTTTAAAGATAAATTATTTTAAAACAGAACTAACTTTATAAAAAGTATTTTTTTTAAACAAAAGAACAATTTAATTTTTAGTTTCATCTTGAATAAAATGAATCAAATTTTAATAATCTTATGAAATAAAATAACCATGAACTTGGGATTCATTTCTCAAAACTCGAATTTGAAACGACTGAATTGAAGTTGTTCAATTTCTTTTTCATATCAAATTTTATGTATTCTCTAAAAATATTTTATTACTATTTTTTTTAATTTTTAAAAAGTCCTTGATTCTGTGACTCAAAAATAATAATTTGATCATGAACCCTTAAATAACAACTGTTTTGAAAATTACAAAAATAGTAAAAAAAATAACAATAATTAAATGTGAAATATGGTTTCTAATAAACTAATTATCGCATCGCGCTTCGCGCGATGTATGGTTAACCCGAAGCGATTATATTATTGATTTCAATACATTGCTTGTTTATTTTTCCACATTCTATAATTGCAATATATTGTTGATTTCAATACATTGCTTGTTTATTCAATCAATTCTATACATTGTTTGTCAGACAATACATATAGCACTAACAATTGGCAAATAGAAAGCATAGGAATATAGAAATTCACAAATTCAAATAGCACGGCATGGATTAATTGCAAAAAATAGACATTCCAATTAATCTCATTCTCTTTGCCGTAATGTACAGCTCAGAGTCAGCCCAGACTCATGACTTATCGTTTATTACAGACATTACAAAAATCAGAATAAAAAATAGCAACGGCACCAAATCTCAGTACCAGTGTCCTATCACTATCTAAAATGTTTCCAACCCATATTGTATCATATTAAGTCCAGACAAACAAACCACATAAGTGACCAATTTCTCACTACTACAATCAATCATTTATTTGAAAAAACAAACATATTAAGTTACATGAATTGCGACAGAGCCCACATCTTCATCCTTCGGTTCCTACGTTGTCATCATCTGCAAAGGTGTGTCTTCCTCATTAGGGCAAGTTGCCATTAGCTGCCCCTGCATTATTTTCTCTCCTGGTCACATCTTCCAAATCTCTCGAGGGCATAACTCCATAATCCAGACCAATAGATCATCAACCCCTTCATATCTGACACAAATTTTCTAAATGTGTAAGGTTGAGCATTGTTAAAGATGCTATAATTTCTAAACTTCCAAATCAGCCGAAGTATGGCAGCACACCAATATCTATATGCACTCTAATGATTTGCTAAAAGCAGTACACCTCATCAATTCTTCAAGTTTTTCTAGAATGATATTAAAATGTAAAAATCTATTAAACCAAATTCAAATTCTGACATTCTGAGAGCAACTAAACACCAAGTGATCTACAGTTTCTAAAAGTTAGATATGTAATATTACATTTCTTTTGCTTAACTTCCTCAATATGACAATAGCCCTCAACCATCATATTATTAAGATTATTATATCTATTTTCGATTGAAAAAAGGGAGAATCACAAAATATTGTTGTCTTGTTGTATGCCTCCATTACTTTTAAACAAAAACAACAAAAAAATTAAAGCACAAAGTGGGAACACCAAGAAATCATTTAGTAAGAAAAAATTAGTGGCAGTAGAGAGAGACAATACCTCATATGAAAACCAAAACCCTTGAACCAATGACATGCTGCCTCCCTCATTGAAATGGTGTTCTACTGTAGAAATCAATAATCTCCAGCTATCCATAATAATCTCTGGCTCTCTAGACAAAAAAGAGACTGACGACTTTTAATAAAGAAGCAAGCTAATTTTCATAATGAAACATAGAAAGGTTGTTAGTTGAAAAACTTTACTGAAAAAATTTTAACTATCAGATATGAAAAAATCACACAAAATACTCTAACTCCATAACTTAAGCCACTGGTGAAGGATTAAACAACGGTACAGTGGCAGAACATGAAAAAAGGAAAAACAAAAAGAGAAAGCAATTCAATTAGTATAAGGATGCATCTACAACAGTTCTCAGCTTGTTAGCGCCCAGATCATTTAAAGGCAAATATTTTCTTTTTATTGTCTTTTGTCTAATCAATTGATTAATTTTAGGAATGGTTAAATGTAGATTGGCAAGACTTGATAGTTCAAAGTAACTATTTGACCACTAACATCCCAAAATATCAAAAGGCAAGTATAAATTTAAGTTTTTGAAAAATAAATCTTGAATAATATATGAACGGATATATTTCAAATACAAAAAAAAATACATAATGTATATATGAGGTTACCATTTTGTGTTCCATGTAGGGTCCTTTTCTATTCAGCGCATGGAACTCATAGTACAACTGCTCCAAATATGACCTCATCAGACAACAAAAACACAAATAAAATACTTCTTAAGTTGAATATTAAAACTATTATGTAGCTAATAAATTTGTAACCAAAAAGATATGTCAGATCCTATCACCGAATCAGAAAAAATATATATATCAAACATAACAACGATTATATATATTGTAAAGGATCATCAAGGGAGGGCAAACTGCCCAAATTATTCTTTAATCGATGAAGTTACGGTCTTCAGTTCAAACTATAAGAGAACCAAATTGTCTCCATAACAATTAAAGAGGCACCAAGTTAGGGCAAAGAAAAATTAATAGTGCTTAGTAAGAAAATATTTGAGAAGTGCTTATTAACTTGGTGTCGAAATAGTTATAATTATAAGTGATACTCGATCCAAAATCTAATAAACACCAATCATAATCACAACAGAAATTATAGGAGTAATAATTCATTTTTCGATTTTTTTTTGTATTTCTTCAGTTCATTTTATAGAAACTTCAACTATAATACAAAACTTTCAATAAGAAAAGAAAACCATGGACTTACCATTCAACAGCCCAAGGAGAGAGCAGCTTCATTCCTTTGGGGTTGATACTTCTCTTGTTAAAATTTAATTAAGATAATTAGATGAGGAAAACAAATTTGAAGAGTTTTAATATGCCTTTCTTCAGAATGTTTAGGCCAAGGTTTGAAGAGTTTTAATCAAACTAAATTATGTTATCCGCTAAATATTCTCAAAGGTGACGATAGTCTAACCACAATGTCCAAAGCTGATGCTTACTTTACTATGTTAGATTATCACCACTTTTCAGTATATTAGATAACTCATTCAATTACTAATTTCTTTATTAAACACACATATTTTAAAAAAATCGAACAGGCACCAAAATCTATACCTTCATATTCCAATTGGAATCAAACTGATTCTAAACAGAGATAGAGAAGAGCTGTTGTAGACTATTTGAAGCAAAAATGGTAAAAAAAAGCGAGAGAAAGAGAGGCAAACCAAAACTTTTGAACATGAGCGTGGTTCTTATTAGAAGCAATTCTTTTAGCACCACCTCAAAGCTTTTCTCGACTCTTCAATATCTTTTCTCGATCAAAACTTGAGTAAAATTGGATATATGAATTGTGCACATCAGGATTGTCATAAATGAGCGACATCTATCCAATCTGCACATAAAAATTAAGAGTGTTAGCAACATAAATCTCGTGCTGCATTAAAGAAACTCTTCAAAATATACCAATACAAATAGCTTCATTTTTCTAGCACCCAGCAGGTAGATTTCGCTCATTCAATCATATCATATCACTATAATTGTACTCACATTATACTGACACGTTGTTATTGCTGCAATTATGTTATCACTATACTGTCCTGCAAATTAGCCAATACGAAACATGGAACCCATCAGCATAGCATTGTCCAGATCGATCATTTTTTAAAAAAAAATTAAATACTATGTATCGTTTAAATTAAATAGAACTCTCAGAAATCTTTATTTTGGTGAGGCAAAGTGTTAGCAATAACTTACTCTAGTACCTCGCATCAATATTAGCATGACTGATCAAATCAAACCGTGTTTGATATGGCAATATTCCTACATAGACTTAGAGATGTTAGATGGAATCACTTTAGCTAAATTGCTGCATAATTATAAAAAATTTAAAGGAACAACAAAAAAATAATAATGCAGGATTGTTGGGATTGAAGTTCAAGTGATCCAGCAGAAATTTTGAATTGCGTCACTCAAGAAACCACAGTTGTCTCAGGTGAAAATTTAGCTTTTGCATCTTTCGATGTTCTCATGTGCCTAGTCTATTACTTTCTTATTTGGATACATTAATACATTACCTAAAACTAATGTTTTGCTTTTACTTTCAATCTACAGATGAGCAGCTAACCTCTATGTTCTTAGAAAGCCCCAGTTTGCCGCCACAAACTGTACCAGATCACAATGCATAGCTTAATAGTATAGAATCAGACAACTTGAGTGCTGGCACAAAGCCTTCATCTCCTTCATTTACCCAGAATTTTCTTACCTTTGCCACAGAACATATATACCAAGAAAAGAAATACAAACTTCCTTGTAATCCAGATTTTTTTGTGCATTCTATAGTGATTTTTTTTTATGTAATTATATACAGGTAATAAGAAAAAGAGGTCCATCAGTGTGGCGCATCCATTCTTGATTTAAAGAAAGAAGCTCAGTTCTCGATTTAAAGCTTGTCTTGTTGCAAAATAAGCACAATAATTTTTAATACATTTTTTTAACATGCCAAGTTTTCTGCTAAAGCTTGTATTTCATTTGACCGCGATGGTGAATTTTTTTTTTCTAGTAAGTTAGCACAAGTCACCCGAGGAGAAAGGGAGCAAACAACCAAGCAAGAGAATCGACTGAGGCCAGACCCGTAGCAGCCCTAAAATCTCAAATTTCCAAATGTGCACGCTACAAAGGCGGAAGAAGAAAAATCAAGTCTAAATAGAAGGGAAACACCAAATTGGATAGAAAGTCTGAAAGGAAAAAGACGGAAGATGCAAAGCTAAAGTGAAGAAGAAAAGTAAACAAAGAAAAATACAATAGGAGAAGCTAGGGTACTCACCTGAGAGAGAGAGATTGAGCATGGCAGTATTTTAAGAAAAAAACACCAACCTTTAATTGATTTCAATGATTAGCATATCAACAGCTAAAACAAAAGAAGAGCAACACCCAATAAAAATGATACTCTCATGAAAGGGGAAGAGGAGATCTGCTCATCTGCGTAGGCCAAATTGCGAGCTGAAATCGACAGCCGTCGTGATTTGAGGACTAAGAATGCCAAGCACTTCCTCTTTCATCTTGAAAGTAGCGCTCAGAGGAGCTGCTCCTCTTTTTCTCTCTCGGAGATGTTGAGAAGAATCGAGAAAAAGAGGAGAAGAAGCTGGACCGTGTATCCCTGGAGCATGCACACCGTATATCCCTGCCTCTCTTATTCTTATTCAGTTCATGTGATCTGCGTCCATTTAGAAGAAACGGAACCCATTACATGTGTGGTTGTGCACAATAAATTGATCCCATACGAAGGGTTCAATGCATCTTTTTCTGGTGCGAACTCAATCAAACAATAATCTGCCCAGCAGGGAAAAGAAACACAAAAGAGATCATCTCCCGTACACAGAAATTCTGAAGCGAAAGGAGCATGTACATTTCAGTGGAGGCGAACGGCCACGATTCAATCTATCGTGCAGAAGGAAAAATGGACGGCCCAGATAATTGAACAGTAACGGCTGGTTTGAAATTGAAGTATTTATAATTTTTCTTATGATGATCATATCGAAAAGTTTGGATCAGTCGTTTTAATCTCAAATATTGAGAAATGAGTTCGAAGCATCGGTTATATTTTACTTCTTGAAGTACCGTAGCCTATCTCAATTATTTGTAATGATTCATAAAAATGATAAAAAGTACGTCCATGGTTGCAATTTTTGGCATCAATTATCATGAAAGCCGTTATACTTCAGTGCGTATACTTTTTTAGCAAACTATCGAGAACATAGTAAAATTTTGGTAATTCAAGTTTAAGTATAATTAAGGAACTATGTTACCCAGATACTTCACAAAATACACGAATTTCGTATCCGACGCGTATCCGACGCGGATTCGCATGCGATTCGCACCCAAAGCTCCACGTGGCGTATCCTATAAAGTTGAGGCTTTTGACTGCAAAATTCGGTCATAATTCGGTTGGATACGGAATCAATTCGTTTGAGATACGAATCAGATTCGTTTTTCCCAATTATTCCGACATGGCCCAAACTCAAAAAATAAAATTTATCGGCCTATAATGGCCCAAACTTGCGAACCAACTCTAACCACCTAACTTAACCTGGATACGCAGCTCACCTCTTCTCTTTCTTACTCTCTCAGTCTCTCTGGCTCCGCCTCTGTTGCTCTCAGCCTCTCCTCTCTCCGTCAGTCGTCCATCGACTCTGGCTCAGGCGCTTAGCAACCTCTCTATCGCCTCTGACCTGATCACCTCTCCTTTCTCTAGCGGTCTAGCGCTAGCAACTCCATCGCCTCTCACCTGATCACCCTCTTTCTCTCTCTCAATCTCAGCACCACAGTCACCTCTCTCACTCTCAGTCTCTCAGCTGGTCAGCTCTTCTCTCCGCTCTCAGTCTCACACAGTCATCGACTCTCTCTCTCTGTCTCTCTGCATCGCTCAGCCTCAGCGCCTCCGCCTAACTGAACATCTCGCCTATTGCCTCAATCAGTGGCTCTGACCTCAGCTCAGTGAATTGGTAATTTAAAATTGCTAATTTGACTAATTTATTATTCTCATTTTCTGTGATGCCTAATCTGTATTGAACTAGTCTTTAGTCTTTCAGTCTTTTGTGTGTTGCTTTGCTGTGTTTTAATTTGATGTTTTGAACAATTATGTGTTGAACAATTTTGTGTATTGAACTAGTCTTTAGACTTTCAGTCTTTTGTAGTTTGGATTGTGCCTTTGTGGTGTAGTTTGTGCTAGTCTGCTGGACTACTCGTGTAGAAACAAACTTTGTGTTTATTACTTTATTTTCTTTGTTATGTACTTATGTGTTGCATAGACAATATAGTTTGTTGTAGTTATTACTCCAAGCATGCTTTGTTATGTGTTTAATAATCACAGATTCACTATATAATATAGTTTGCTACTTTGCTTTGTTGTAGTATAGATGTTGCTATCATGTTATGGCTGTCTATAGTTTGCTTTGTTGTAGTCTCATTGCTGTAGTTGTTTTAACTTTTAACATGTT
Source organism: Rhynchospora pubera (assembly GCA_028095005.1). Lineage (NCBI taxonomy): Eukaryota > Viridiplantae > Streptophyta > Magnoliopsida > Poales > Cyperaceae > Rhynchospora > Rhynchospora pubera. The sequence goes on along the minus strand of CM051461.1, from coordinate 13,118,458 downwards.
TACTGGTACAGGGGTTCAGTGGTACACTGATACTATATTTAATATTTCAAATGTATTCGTGGGCCGTAGTCATAACAATGAAACATGCTTTGTTGTAGTTTTTGATATATACAATCAGTGAAACAAATCTTTTGATATATAATATGATTTTTTTATTATTTATATATACTACCGTATCCGTATTTTTTTAAAAATGCCGCATCCCCGCACCCGCATCGTGTCGGATACGACACCCGCACCCGCATCCGTGCAACATAGTTAAGGAACAATGATTGCAATTAACGTGGAATCATATAACATTTTGAAAGCTCAAAGTAACAAATTTTCATTGTTTACTTTCCTAAGTCATTTTAATCGGTTATTATAACGGTGACGTGTTTAACTCAAATAAACCATTAATTTGTTTTAACACAAGTCCGTAAATACACTGTCTTTTAATAAAGTCTCTGTTTAATCTTTGCTGAATTTGATTTCTAAAAGTACACAATGTAAAGGGCCTATGGATCATTAAATGGTAATATAGATTTTCTTACAAGAACAAGCTTTCAAGAGGTCAAGTTATATAAAACGCCGCATAAAACCTTTCTCTCATATCTTGACAAGGATATAACCTACTTGGTCACTAGAGCTGTCAACGGCACTGCCACCAACGTAGTGCCGTTCCGTTTAACTGAAACGGAACGAATAACGGCACCAGTTTTCATTTCGTTTCAATAACGAAACGGCAAACGGAATAAGAAATTGTGACATTTCGAACCGTTTCGTCTCTTTTCAAACCGTTTCATGTGTATTTTCTTATGTGAAACGAATAACGGAATGGATTTCTGTACCGTTTTGGAAACGGAACGGTTAACGGAATGGTATATCGTACCGTTTTCTTAAACGAAACGGTAAACGGTATGAGGTGTTCCGTGCATTTCGGCCACGTTTGACAGCCCTATTGGTCACCACTGATTAATGTTATTATTGCCACAAATGTCTTGTCGACGACTCATCACTCATCAGAAATTCAGAATATATTAGCACGCTCATAGAGTGCTTAAGGCTGAAATTTCAAAAATGCTACGGGGAGTCAGATGTTTGAATTCTGTATGAATATTACAACAGCAGCAGGTCCGTTATTGTGCATAAATAGTTTTTGACCTTTTATTGATCAAAATTCAACAGTTAGGTTACCCATAAATTAGTTTTAGTAGTGGTTCTTCTATCTCCAACGAACCTTTAATTCAAGTTTGACATCAAGCCGAAACCAACGATGACATATATATATATATATATATATATATATCGGAATGATATCCTCTGTCCGTCACGCACTCTAGACATCGGCATCACAACCGTCCGATCAATTATGGATGTCCCGTGATTATACCAGATTAATAGGTCCAAAAAAATTAACCATCGAAATTAGATCGGACGGTCCTCACTGAGACATCCCCTCTGCTTTTCCTTGGTTTGTTTTTTTCCCCTTTTCACTCTTCCCTTTCTGTCGCAGAATTAGGTAGCGTTCTTTTTATGCTTTGTTTTTCAACTTGACAGTCACTGACAAAATTATATAAAAGAAACGATGACATATCAGCTGACAAAACCATATAAAAGAAACGATGACATATCAGCTGCCATCATTTTTAGCTGCTAATGTAGCATTTTGAAAAATACTCTTTTTTAAACATTTTTTTCTCAAATTAACGGCCTAAAGTAAGGTTAATAGGTTAAAACTCTAATATAGTCAAAACTTTTACTTAAACTCTTAATTTCCAGAATTTAGTTCTAACCAATAATCAATTACACAAGTAAAAAAAGAAAAAGACAAATACAATTCCTACTGAGCACAACACAGAAAATAAATTAATGGAGACTGAAAATATGGGATGCATCTTTTTGTTAAAAAAATATATTAAAACCTTCAACTTCAACCAGTTCCTCTCATACCAAGTAAAACAAGAACAATCAGTCTTGAAAAAAAGGGGAAAAAAATAATCTCACAAATATATAGTCAATGTATAATCCCTCAACCAATACACACATTACAATACTTTCAAGTTGGTATGATATATTTCTAATATTTGAGGCTAAAGTCACAACTATAAGAACATGCAAAGCTCAATGTTTGAATAATATTAGTAATTTCATACTAATTAATTTATTGAGTTGAATCCATAGCTCTTTGGGGAATGTTTGGTGCGCCAAAGAAAGATGGCAAAAAACTCTCTGTTCAGCTGTGATATACTGATATATAGATATAGGCTCGCTTGAAAAGATGGGAAAAAGTAATGAAATCCCATCTGAATCACTTTGCAATTTAATAACATGAATCTGTGATCTGTAATGATGCAATGGAAATGAGGCGCCAGTTGGGAAAAAAGGACCACTAAGCAACAAAAAGGGAAAACGGACCCAAGAAGAGAATCTGAGATGCGCCTCCCCTGTCACTTCCATCTTTTCATTTGTCAGATAGCAGCGTATGTATAATTGTATGTATGTACGCTTCCTGACACGTCTTGTTTTCACTTACTGGTAAATTCGGTACCAGTTGGGACGAAATAGAAGTATCAAACTACCTTCTTGCCGAGGTAAATACAAATACGTCGTGGTAATTCGGTACCAGTTCTGTTGTGTAATGATTAATGAAACTAGTTTCCTTGTTGTCGTGACTTTTGTTTTCATTGCCTTGATTATTCTATTTGGATAATCTTTTTGAGGGCCTATTCTATTTGTATATTTAAGCATAAGTTATCTATCACTTAGTCAACAAACATTTAGCATAACATTGCATAAGATGAATAACTTATCCAACAAAATATAGTGTCATAAGTTAAGTCAGTAGATCCACGCTTGATATAAGAAATAAAATTAAACCAACATGACAAAGAAAATATTTTAATATTATTATTATTTAATTATAGTTGGCACTAATATTATGATTAAATTTAATAATAATAATTAGAATTATTAGCATGTGGTCTAGTAGCTCAGGTGGTAAGAGCGCTTGGCTCTCTTCTAAGAGATCCAGGGTTCAAGCCCGCATGCTTGCGATAGGCTTGACGAGCCAGCGTAAAAACTCAGTCATATATACAAGAAATGACCAGGGTCGGGGTGTCATTTCTAGCCTACCCCAACTTGTTTGGGATAAAAGGCTTAGACTTTAGACTTTAGACTTTATTATTATTATTATTATATTTTCATTATCATTGATTTTGTAATTTTAACTTAATAGTTACTTTTTAATTGTATTCATTATTAAAAACTAACTATGTTATTTAATTATAATAACATAATAGTAATAATAAACATTATTATTATATAATATTATTAACTTATCATAATAATAAATAATAACTTCTATCATCATTAGTCATTCATTCACCTATATCACTAGATTTACTACCAAAAGACACATTACATAACATGACATAAGCACTTATGTAACCATAACTTATACATCCTCTTATTTCATAACCAAATGCCTCTTTTTTTTAGTAGATGTAGTTTAAAATCATAATTAAAAAAAAAATAATAATTATCGGTATTTTAGAAAATTTTAGTACATAATTGTATCTAGTTTTTAATAACTGTTTGGATAAGTAAAAGTATAATAAATTTAGCATATATCTTTCTACCGAAATATTTGTATTTACTATAGTAAATAGTTCTAACTTTTCGTGTATATGTATATGAATTCTGCAGTTAGTTTCTTTAAGATAGTTGTATCGTGTTTTCCAAGTCTGGACATCAGATCTAAAAGACTAAATCATTTTGGTCTGGCTCGATTGTTTTAAATCGAACTGTCTGGATAGAAAAAAAAAGCAAAATTCTATTCTACCCTATTTTTTTTTTAAATGTAGCGTCAATGCGTCATCCATGTAGAACAATGACGCCATTTGAATCACATAATTCATGAGCGATCTTATACAAAATTGGACCATCACTTTCAAATGCAGGGGTCAATACCACTCATCATCACAAACTTATTCATTTGTACATGTCAAGACAACATTCAACAAAGAACTCTTTCAACCTCTAGCACTCATCCATCTCTCATTATTTGCTTATTTTACCAGAACCCAAATAAACCATGAAAGAGCAAAGAGAATTAACCGGATTCTTTTTACCCTATGCACATGGCAGTCACATTTTGCACCTCAGGAAGAATTCAGAAGCGCCTGATTACAAAGACGCAACATAACGAAACTGGGCCCGACTTGGGTTTGTAATTTTTACTGTAGCACAGAAAAGGTTCTGGCACAGTGAGTGACTCGTCAGTGCTTTACGGGTTACGGGCCTTATGACATGGCAGTATTGAAAGAAAATGTCATGTAGGCTTTCTATCCCTATAATTGCCTATATACAATCTTTGGAAGGATCTCATTTCGCCAGTTATCTCTTTCTGTGTAGTTTTTTGTGAGTGTACTGTTTGATGCAACATGTATATAGGTCAAGTTTTATTTGTTTTTTGTGGTTACAAATAGAAGCATACTTATACTTGCGTCATTGCTGATTATGAAAACACAATAGAATTTTGTTGGGTCACTCGCTTTTTGTGAATTCAACATAGAATCTAAGGTTTTCACAATTTCGCAATTTGGTGAAAATTATATATTCTGCTTGCGTAGCACCTCTTTTGGTTGATTATCGAGTATCGAGTGGGTTGTTAGGTGCATTTTTTATTTGTTACTACTTACTAATATTACTTTTTGTCGCCATACCTTAATGCACCATTTGAGTAATAAATTAATAATCAACCGAAAGTTGATTTACTAAAAATAAAGATAGAAATATGAAACTGCTTACAATGCAATATGGAGAAAATTCTCTAACACCTAAAGGGGGAAATGTAAAAGTCTACAAATTAGTGGAAACAGATATTATATTAAATCAAAAGTGTTGGGATACGAATCAATATGCAATTTGCAGAAACAGACATTTGAGTTTTATTCTTCAATTTGGGCTCCGTTTGGATGGCTTCTTCCCGGAATAAGGAATAAGGAATAACCACTTTTTACCAATAAATTTATTTCTAACCATCCAAACTCTTCACAAAAGTTACACACTTCCCAATAAATTTCTTCCCTTCTTCCTTCTTCCTACCTTATTACCACACCATCCAAACGGAGCCTTGTTAACCTCAAACGCTCAAAATTTTGTTTGATTTTTTACCATAAGCTTCCGAATAACCGAAGTTCCGGATTAAACAACCCGGATCATCAGATTTTTCATAGACGTTGAATCCAATCATAGTTATCGTTTAATAATAATATTTCAATATGCAATAAACTAATAAAACTTAAAAACTACTCAAATCATGGAACATTTTATGCAAGTGAGAGTTACTGGTTTACGAATTCATTCATCAATGCAGACTTTTATAAAATAAGAAAATTAACAAATTTAAAATTTAAATAAATAAACTTGAAATAGCAATAATATAATAAAATTTCAGAAATTTACAATCACAAAAAAATATCCCATTATTCATTAAAATAACGTTATATTTTTCTGTATCCAATATAAGTATATATTTTACGTTGCATAATCAGATAAAGTCGATTTTTTTTTCTAAATTATTTGTTGCAATCCATATATACACAAAGATCATGCGCGCTTGGTTGTGAAGTATGTAGTTGTATAACTTAGGCTCCGTTTAGATAAGGTGTGGGAAGAAGGGAAGAAGGAAAAAAGTGAAAAGAAGTATTGGGAAGTGTGTAACTTTATGAAGAGTTTGGATTGTTTCTAATAAATTTATTTCCTTCTTTCCAAATGAAATCCAAACGGAGCCTTAATACATAAGCAGGGCAGAGCCAATGAGGCTAGGTTGGGCATTGACCCCCGTGTTCCAAAGAAAAATACATTTTTCATGAATATTTTCTTTGATTTTTAGAAATTTTCTATACTTTGTCCTCTAATTAATTGTGAAATCACCTAATTTAGAAAGAAAAAGTTCTCCTTTATAAATAAGTTGTCAGTTATGTAAATAATCTTCAAAAAATTGCCCCCCCCCCCATACTAATTTTCTACCTCCGCCAACATAAGTACTTATACAATGTTATGCAATGGAGTTTTGGTTATTGAATAAGAACGAATAACTTATATAGTGTGTATATTAATGCCAAAAGGCCAAAATATTCATATGTATCATTAAAAATTCTCAGATTTGCGAGGAATAAAAAAATAAGTATATTTGAAAATAATGATAAACAAATATTATCTTTTCTTTTGGAAATCCATTGGATAACTTATTACACCTTTTAAGAAGACATGTTATGCATCCTTATGTTGACTTCGTTTGGTAACTTAACTACTACACAGTGTGAAGTTATGCACCTCTATTCAGCAACCAAAGAGAGCCAAAATCATCAAAATCCAATCAATATATATATATATATATATATATATATATATATATATATATATATATATATAGAGAGAGAGAGAGAGGATTGCTAAAATGCTATGCATAGCACGGATGGCCTTCGTGCTACGGATTCATTCTTGCATTTCATGCTTCATACAACCGATCCAAATTGTTCATTATCTTCTTCATATTGAAATCTCATTACAAACGAAATTTTACATTTTTTTGAATTTTTTTACTATTTTTCTCAGATTTTTTAAAATACTTAATCAAATAAATTCTGGACCCTTCAATAACAGTGATTTTCAAAAATCTGACAAAAATAGTAAAAAAATTCAAAAAAAATGTAAAATTTGGTTTCTAATGAGAATTCAATATGTAGAATTCAATATATAGAGTTTTGCTACGGTGAGTCGCGACTTACAAGAGGGTCCGTGAGTCGGGCTCAAAACTCCTAAATCTTGTTCAAAATGACCGATCCAAACCGTTCAATACGATCTCCCTATCGAAATCTCTATGTTGACCAAATTTTATATTTTTTCGAAATTTTTAAGTATTTTTTTGAAATTTTAGAAAATCGTTAATCTAATTAGTTCTGAACCGTTCAAAAATAGCAGTTTTTAAAAATCCGAAAAAAATACTTAAAAATTTTAAAAAAATGTAAAATTTGGTCAGTATGGAGGTTTCGATAGGGAGATCATATTGAACGGTTTGGATCGGTCATTTTGAACTAGATTTAGAAGTTTTGAGTCCGACTCACGGACCCGCTTGTGAGTCGCGACTCACCATAGCAAAACTCTATATATATATATATATATATATATATAATATTTAAGTTCATAAAAATTTCAAATCGATTCGATCAGATCAATCAGATAGATCGGAATAAAGGAGTTACTTACATCCCTATCCAAAGTTATCTTACAAATCTAACATAGATACATCACTGCAAATTTCGGAAGTGGGACATGTACACAAGTATATTTTAGACTTATTTTTTAGTTGATGTGAGACATGCATCTGTAATATGAGCGGTTAGCCTAGCATAAGTCGATATCATATTGGACCCAAATTGATAGATGTTGCACCTGAATTATTTCATGGCTCTCTGTTGATGTGAAGTATGCTTCCATACTTGCCAAGGTACAATAGTAATGGCTAAAACATTTTTGTTAATTTTTTATATGCTTTTTGTATAAATTTCTTTCAGAACAAGATAGAATTATGATTTTTAACATTCAATATTTATGAGGAGTATTTTCAGGCAAGTTATATATTAATATCTCCCACCGAAGTGCTATGTTTAACCATTGAGTTAAAGATTATTTTTTGTTTTTTTTTCAGAAAGCAACAAAAGCATATTATTTTTATTTTGTTTTAGCCCGGAAAAGAAAAGGACCGTTTGCTAAGTTTGACCCAATTGCCCCATTTGAACTCTTGTTCATATAAGTTTAATCACGAGGTTATTAAAAGAACAATTTTTAGTTATAAATAAGTGGGGTTTTCTCGTGCTGTTATCTTCCTGGCTGAACTGAAGGTTGAAAGGGATGTATTAACTTCCAAAACTATTTAAATTTAGTACATGCTTACAAATTATACAATCATTGGGTGTATTTGTTGACTGTAACATTTTTTTAAGCGTCAATCAGATGAATTTTCTTGTCAAGATAAACAAAAAATGGATAACAACTGTTTTTGATATACAATATTGTATATTTTGGCTTGTTGTTCTGCACTATCAGCATGTAACGCACAGTAATGCTATTATATCAGTTTTGTCTTTGTACCTTTTTTAAGTATGTATATTTAATTGTGGTAGTACCCAAACTATAGACAATTTCTTTTCTGAAATAAAATATCTGACTTGAGTCCAGCTCTTCCACAGAGGTGATAACTAAATAATTAGATAGAGAATGCAAAACTGAAATGTTTGATAGTCTTGTTTGTCTGGTGAATTTATTACTGCTAAGTCGTGTTTTTTTTAAGTTTATTAGTCGCTTGAATAATTGTTGTTTAAAATTATGCACACTTAGTGTTTGCCCATTTCTTAATTTGCGCATTGATCATGAGTCCTCATGTTATTTTAAGTTTACAAAAATAAATAAAAGATGTGATATGGTTGCATTTTTCTTCTTAGCTGGCTCCGTTTGGATGGCTTCTTCCCGGAATAAGGAATAAGGAATAACCACTTTTTACCAATAAATTTATTTCTAACCATCCAAACTCTTCACAAAAGTTACACACTTCCCAATAAATTTACCCCTTCCCAATAAATTTCTTCCCTTCTTCCTTCTTCCTACCTTATTCTCAACCATCCAAACGGAGCCAGCATTTTTGTATTTGTTTCTTTTAAAAAATTGTGTTTGATTTTTTGCTTATACACAAACAAGACATTGAAGAAGAAAAGAGACTAATCATCAGAAATTTAAGAGGAAAAAAATATTAAAAGGTGTATCTTGCAAAAGCTTCAGCCGTATTGGATAATTAACCATATGACAGTGCAACTGCGCAAGCGTGTACAGCTACACAGTTCTATTCTTTAAAAAGAAAAAAAAAATACAGTTCAGTGTATAAAATAGTGGTATTTGTTCCCATAATACCAACTTATGTACACGCTTTGTGCCAAAATCAACATGATCGCAACGAATTACCTAAGTAGAATATATAAAGGTACCAAACTAAAGAGTTGGCACACCAGATGTCAACCAATATTACTATGAAATGATAAACCCAAATTATTTCCTCAGATCGAGCGGCGTATGGCTAAGAAAATAATGTTTGATTGGTAGATGTGGGGATGTTAACTAATAGAAAAGTAGTAAATAGAAAGACTGTTAATGTCTAGGTGCATGTAACTTTGATCATCAAATTTATTAAAATATCACAAAACCGTGTACATAATAAATTATGTATACATGCCCTCATTTCAAATATTGTTTTTAGTAATAAGGTTTTTTAGCAATAAGGCTTGTAACCCCACTAGATTAGGTGTTGATAAGCATACTTATAGTACAGTTTTGTTTTCTTCCTCCTACATTAGCTGTACAATTTTTGTGTAATACCTTGTTACCTCAAAATAATAAAAAAAAAAAAAACAAATGATAAACATAATTGCATTGCTTTTTTATGATTGATTCGTTAATCCTGCCAGTGCTATATTTAGGAGATACGAAACAAATAGTGACATTTACATATTGGATGTTTATCAAATTTCAGTAATAAAAAACTAAATTTTGACTATTAAAATTCACTTGATTAGAAGTATGTTTACACACACAGAGGAATGCTATAATGCTACACTTAGCACAGATGGGCCTATGCTACACGTTTCATTCTTGAAATGATCGATCCGAATCCGGTCAATGTTTTTTTTTCATATTGAAATCTCATTAAAAACAAAAAATTACATTTTTTTAGAATTTATTTACTATTTTTTCTGATTTTTTTTTTAAATCGTTGTTATTGAAGGGTTTACAATTAATTAGATGAAGAATTTTCTAAAAATCTGGGAAAAAAAACAGTAAAAGAATAAAAAAATAAAAGTTGATTTCTAACAAAATTTCAATATAAAGAAAATATTAAACGGTTTGGATCGATCGTTTAAAGTACAAAATTCAAAAATGGGTGCGCAACACGAATCCCATGTATGCTATGCATAGTATTTTTAGAGGATTGCTCAAATACGTGTAGCATACATGGGCTCCGTGCTATGCATTCGATTTTTAAATTTTATGTTTGAAACGATCGATCCAAACTATCTAATCCATTTGGATGGTGTGGGAATAAGAAGAATAAGGGAAGAAGTATTGGGAAGTGCGTAACTTTGGGTGCGTTTGGATCGTTGGAAGAAAGAAGAAAAAGAAGGAAGAAGAAGAAGAAAAAAATTATAAACAATCTAAACTCTTCACAAAGTTACACACTTCCCAATACTTCTTCCCACTTCTTCCCTTCTTCCCACACCTATCCAAACGGAGCCTTTGTGAAGAATTTGGATTGTTTCTAATAAATTTGAGAGTAAGAAGAAATTATTCCCATATTCTTGTTCCCATCCAAACGGAGCCTAAACCGTTCAATGTCTTCCTCGTATGTTTGTATGTTTCACGAGTGTATAATAAAAAACATTTGGATCGAATTTCTATTTGTTGATTTCTAAACTGTAACTAATCTCTTGTGGCTATTAAATATAACAAGTCGCAATATTGTCGTAAAATTTTGTGCTAAAATTTGAAATTAAATTGATGAAATTCATCATTAAGTAAATATAACAACATGTTAACTTGACTCTAAATATTTTTTTTTCCGAAATTATATCGCCCATTGCAACGGTCAGAACAGGAACCAAGCCGACAACTATTCAAAATAAAGGAAGCAACAATGCAACAAACACAATCATACCACCATACCAAAACCCGACCCAAGATAGGGATCTGGTATACACTATCCGGTACCGTGCCCAAACCGGACCCTGGAACGGAGCATGAGGCACATGGTCCCAAGTTGTCTCTGTTTCATTAGGACACGCCTACACACCGCGTTGTGCCCCCAAATGCCAAATCATAGCATCCTCATTTCATTTCATTTCATATTATCATGCTTTTCAAATTTTCTCTTTCTCTTGCTTTTCCTAGGGTTTTGGGGCTACTCCCAGTCTCTAGGTCTGTGGGCCAGCCCTTATGGGGCCCACAATTTAGAATTATTTGATTTTTGTCGGCCCGTTGGTTTTTGGAAATGAGTAATTTAATTTTCAGTTTATTTTTTATATGATTGTTTAGAAGTTTGCAAATTTATATGCCGCGTGCAATTTCCTTGATCTGCAACCGGTGTTGGTTCCAACAACCAAAATTAAATAAATGACAATTGAATAGAGGGATGAAGAGAAGGGGTTGTCTCGTTTACAATTTACTTAATCTGCAATTAAGGTCAGCTCATCTTCATTGGGGAACATTATTTTGCTTCCAACTGTTCAACGAAATGCACAACAGTACAACACCCCTATATGTAATAGTATACTTGAGCCATGCATTATAATTTTTGAGCATTTGATTTTATCTTTCTTTCTTTTTATTCAAGCAACAAAAGGACACTTATGACAGGTCGCTTAGTTAAATAAATTGTTAACTAGCTGGCAACTGAAAAAATAATAAGGTTGACTTGAGGTCTAGAAAAAAGTGGAAGGGGGCAACTGAGTGAAGTCAAAAAAATCTTTTGATATTAGTGGAATAAAACTAATTGCACTTTATAGCCAAATATGTGACAGATGAACAGCTAATAAACAAATTTTATTGAGAACCAACCTGATTTAATAGTAAAGGGCAACGCATTTATAATGGAGGTTGTGGATTTAAAACCTGACTTAAATTTTTTTTGTGAATTTTAATGTTTAAAAAATATAAATTTTTGACCACATCTTGTTTAAAAAAAAAACGGGTTCTATTATTGATATCGTGATTGATATCATCCGTACTCAGCTTAGTGAGTTACTATATATGTTGAGAACTTAATAATGCACCTTATTTTAAAATAGTACTAAATATATAAAGTGCATTCATTAAGAATCGGATTATCAAATCGCTACTGTCAGTATTGTTCAGGGTAAATAAGTTATTGTACAGATTAATGACTTTATTAATAATACTTTTGATTCACGAAAATCTGTTCTTGGTCTAGTGGAAAAATCCGGCTGGAGATTTTTCATAAACATTTAATTTAAAATAAGTAGAATGACTTAGATTTTTAATTTATCTTCAACAAAAAAATATATATATACTTTTGATTAACGTAATTTTTAAATACGGTCGACTCACCTTTCATTGGGGAACATACATTTTTGCTTCCGGCTGTCCAACAAAATACACATCAGTGCAAACACTACTATAATTTTCTTCATTTTTCCGCATAGAAATAAAGGACGATTATTCCAGGTCGATTAGTTAATATATATATAGAAAGCTTTCAATCAAAGCGCTTTGACCGGAGTTCCGGTTAAACCCCGTCAGATCTCCATATTGAAAGTTCAAATGACTGATCCAAACGGTCAAATATGATCTCCATACTGAAATCTCCTTGTCGACTAATTTTTTAATTTTTTTAATTTTTAAATATTTTTTCGGATTTTAGAAAATCGTTAATCTAATTTGTTTTGAAACCTACAAAATCTGTTGTTTTTAAAAATCCGAAAAAAATACTTAAAAATGAAAAAAAATGAAAAAATTAGTCAGCAAGGAGATTTCAATATGGAGATCATATTTGACGGTTTGAATCGGTCATTTGAACTTCCAATATTGAAATCTGACAGGGTTTAACCGGGACTCCGGTCAAAGCGCTTTGATTGAATCCTTCCTCTCTCTCTCTCTCTATTTATATATATACTTTTGACTAGCTGGAGAAAGAATAAAACAAGGTTGACTTCGATTTAGAAAAAGTTGAAGGGGACAATTGAGTAAAGTCAAAACACTAAAAGCGTTGTTTAGGCTCAATTGCTCACTGTATATAACCAATTACACTTAAATCCGGGAAAAAAAATTGAAGGTAGCTTAAAAAAACCATTGACTAATATCATTAGCATAATAGTATTATCACACTTACTCTTTGTAGCCAAGTGGATGTCAAATGAACTTGTTGCTTAATTGGATGAAAGGGATTGATAAAGGAGTAATTATGCAGGTAAATAATTTATATTATACAGTTTATTAGAGTAGTAATCAACTATAAATAATTAAATTGAAAAAAATTGAAGGAATTATCACTTAATTTAATCGTTGAAATTAGTGTTGGTATTGTCTGGCTTAATTAGTTATTAAACGGATCAATTGTGACTTTGTTACTCAATTTAGTTTCGATTTAATTAGTAATTGCATCGGAAAAATAAAATAGATCCAATTCGATTCATTTATATCACTATGAATAAATTTTTATTAGAATTATGAAAAAAGTGCACAACAAAAATAATTTTTTATTAGAATTATGAAAAAAGTGCACAACAAAAACTATTGACATAATAACTCGTTTAAGCTGCGCAACAGGGAGGACATCGATGTGATATCAATTAAGTTATCTCTGCAGCATTTCTCCAAATGGATTTACTTTAATTTCTTTTTATAAGTTTCGTGCTATAATGCAACTTTTAGAACACTAGTTTGAACTTGCCATCATCATTTTTGGATCACGGATATAATTATGATGGTATACACCCTGAAATCTGAATTATACCACATGAACCTTCTTTTGATTTTACATGCACATATGAATGAGAATCCTTATCCGGTGTAGCTAGCTTAGCATCTAACTGTTCGATCCGATCGGGACGGCTAAATTTTTTTCGGAACTTACAATTTGATATAATTTACGGGACATCCATCATAAATCGGACAATTGGGAGCTGCACTACACCCTGTCTTGCGCTGCATAGGATTTCATTTCTATGAATGGTACTTCTATTTTTACAATCGAATAAGAAAACTAGAAAAGTGTCACCCTTCTTTCAAATAAAAGATCACCTGCCTGAGAATAAGATCTTCTTGGATTTGTTAACTTATCTTTCTGACTGTTCTTATTATTTGGTGTATGTATGACACTTCTATTTTTTGAGAAGTTGATTTGATCCTAAAACAAAATTGAGAGCGCTATATATATTTGAAAACGTGTCTCTAAATGTGTCTGCAGCCAACAATTTTGACCTCAGCAGATTATTGCGTTTTAACAAGAAATATTATGTTTCACGTGCAAAACTATATTAGCTCATTTATGTTGATTAAAATTATAAAACAAGATCAACACGGACTTCACGTCATTCATACGAAGGAGACAATTTTTCTTTCTACTCAAGTAAACCTTCGTCTTTTGAACTTTTTAATTTTACTAAAAAAATGAAACATGTGAAACATCAAAAAATTACTGTCATGAATATCTTTTTAACGACAATGGCAGTCAACGTTGAAAAAAAATAAAATGAAAAAAAATCAATCTATATCTATATATATTTTCTATAATAATGTTTGCCTTTGGTGGACCATATTGGGCACGCATACTGCATACACTTTGGAAAATTGATTACTGCCATCTGCAGTTTTGTCATCTCTGTCATCGCAAAATATAAAGTGAACATATACAGCAAACAAAGTGAACATATAGACGATCTAAGTGAACACATACAAATAAATAAGTTCAATGAAAATAAGTTGAATATGCATGTAAACTTATGAACAAGTGATGACAACACTTATTTGTTTGTAAGTGTTCACTTAGATCATCTATATGTTCACCTTATTTACTGTATATGTTCACTTTGTATTTAGCGATAGCTGGGATGGTATATTTGCCCATGACACTTACAATTCCTGCATACACTTTGGTTCACAGGCTCATAACCGTCCAATCGCACTAAAAGTCCAAAGGCATGCACAATCAAACGGTCCGGATTCTGCTAAATTTTAATTTTCTTTTAATATCTCCGTTCACAATAAATATTTCGTCAGTCAACGTAAGATTTCATCAAAATAAAACATTGTGAATAATAAGTGGTTTTTATTATTTAGATATGTCCTTTTTCAAATTCTGCATAATTTGAGATCCAGTTGATCATAGCCAAATTTTTCTAAAACAGATTTTTTTTTATATATATAAAAATTGCTAAGGACGTCCAACTAAATTTCTAACGGTATAAAAGTACTTTGTACTGTATTTGGTAAGTTGTAAAAATATATTTAATTTATTTACCTAACCGAATTGTAAAGTTTTTTTTAATTTAAAGTTTGGTTTGAAACTAACAATTTTGTTATAAAAAATTTGAAAATAACTGCTCTCTCCGTGATTCGAACCAAGGACCACTCAATTGACATAATAGAGACAAATCACTAAACCGAACAATCCAACTTAACTGCATTGTAAAGTTTGATATGATACGTTTACATATATTGCTAAATTAAACAATTGTTTTTACAGGTCAGTTGCACTGCCACATCAGCATTGTACTTATTTTGCAAGTAGGATAAAAATCACGTCAGTTTTTAATAGGCCAATTATATTTGTTATCAATATAATCTTATCTAAAAGGATAACATACCCACTCTTATCCGAAAACTGATTAATCAAATTTGACATCAAATTTTATCGGATGAAAATAAAAAATTAATCGGACATGAATCCATATGGACTGATTCGGATCCGGAAACCCACTAACACTGTAACACTCGACCGAATGGCCACAAAATTGACATGTCCGGTTGATTAGCGACCCGACAAGTAACTAGAATTCTGTACCCAATAGTGAACCCATTTGTTTTATTTAATCCGTAGCAGAAAGAATCCGAATCCGATAATGGGCTCAATTCATGGGTCATGAGTCATGACATGGCGCAGCTGTAACGGATTTGGTCGCTTTAATTGTGTCCATTCGAAATTCGAGCACCGTAATTCACTAATTCTTATTCTGTATTTTGATAACTTAGTTCGCACTTTTGTTATACCTTATTCCGAGGCATGTCCTCGCTTTGCGTTTATTCATTCATTCATTTGTTTGTTTATTTGTTTTATTTTTGTTCGCAAGTGGATGGCCATTAATTCAGTTCTCTAAATTGATCTACTAGGAACTGCTCTTCATGATCTTTAATAGAAAAATTCGAGCAAAAATTAAACTGCAAAATACTTTAATAGGAATCGATTCGTTTAAATGCTGGAGGATAGTAAGTTAGTAACGTTAGTAATATTTTTATATTTTTTTAAAATGTAATTTAAATGGTTTTAAATTGAAGTAGTGTGGGTTGGTGTTATTTTCTGATTTAATAATTAAAATTACATAATAAAAAAAGATCTCGTTTCTGAGTAGCACGAAATTAGCGTTATTCTCACGATATTCGAACAAATTCTGGTCTGGCACTATTCTCGCACACTAATAGTAATAATAATACTATTTTTACATTATTTCACAATGCTAGTGGCTCCGTTTGGATGGTTTTTTTCCGGAATAAGGAATAAGGAATAACCATTTTTTACCAATAAATTTATTTCTAACCATCCAAACTCTTCACAAAAGTTACACACTTCCCAATAAATTAACCCATTCCCAATAAATTTCTTCCATTTTTCCTTCTTCCTATCTTATTCTTAACGCATCCAAACAGAGCCTTGGAAAAATAATCAGAACAAACTCTGACAGAGTAATGAACATTCTAACAAGGACAAAATGAGAGAAAAATAAACTTTGCATAAATACGGTACAGAATCAATTTAAAATCATTTTTGTTTGTTCAAATGTAATGATGATATATATCAACGTTATGTATCAGTTCCTCAACAACATGATGGCAAAATTGTCGGATTGAAAAATAATTCGACACGTACCATTGTATCAGAAATCAGAAAGCAACAAAAAGTACTTACAATTATGCCACTAATAATGAGCGCAGTTAGTTTTGTCAGAATTTTATTTTTGAAGGATAAGAATAATAGAAAGAAAACAGTTAGAGAGTTGAATCCAGAGTTCCAGTGATGAACAGACAATGTAGACATGGTGGTATTAAATTGTGGGATACCAAAATGAAATGATATAAATGCAGGCCCTGAAATTCCGGACCCCTATTCTTGCAAAATAAATGCAAAAAAAAAAAAAAAAAAAATTCTCTGTTCTCTCCCTCTAAGATTAATAATTACCTATATAATAACAAGTGGCAATCACATTGTTTTTCCTCCTGCTATGACTATCCCACTCCCTAACTTCCCATTTAATATCTTTTGTCTCTTCTGCGCCGGGAACTTTTCCCTTTCCACCTTAGAATAGGCTAAATTTTTTTAACTTTAATTTCATTTATTTTCCTTAATGTATAGTCAACCCATGCGTTTTGAATTTCTTTTATTTTAAGAGAGGATTTAATTAATACTTTAATGATAAAACAAAATTGGTATACATAATATAAAGTGCAATACATTGGATGGAGGAATCCGTCCAAATCGCTCATTCTTAGATTTTGAGTATCAAGCGATCGATCTAAACCATTCAATGTGATCTTTATATTGAAATTTAATACGGAATCGATTTATATTTTTCTTAATTTGTTTACTATATTTTCGGATTTTTTTTTAGGAAATCATTATGTTAAATGATTCATAATTTTTTAGATTGATGATTTCTAAATTTTGATATGAATATCACATTTATTGGTTTAAATCGGTAATTTGAGACTCCAAATTCAAGAACGAACACATTGAACAGACTCTGATTGTCCAATACATTGGACTTTATCCTCGCTCTTATAAAATAATATACTTTATTGATAGATTAATTGTAGCGTGTTCATTTTTTCGAGCTCTTGATCAAATATCAAATCAATTTAAAACATTTACAAAATTTTAAGGCCAGGCATCTAACGTTTAAATGAACAAGATCAACTATTCAAATCTGATATTTAAGTTTTAAATTTTATAAAGATAAAGTATGATATTTGTGGCATCCTAAAACTAGAGCACTGAAATCCTTCTCATTACAAAATTATATATTTTTTGTCCAGAAGTACTCAGTATTTCTTATTAACAAACAATCTAAACAAAGCGGAAAAAGGTGGTAAGAAGATTTCCTTTCTAGGGGTGCGTTTGGATAGGTGTGGGAAGAAGGGAAGAAGGGAAGAAGTGGGAAAAAGTATTGGGAAGTGTGTAACTTTATGAAGAGTTTGGATTGTTTATAATTTTTTTTCTTCTTTTTTCTTCTTCTTCTTCTTTCTTCCAACAATCCAAACACTGCCTAGGAAAAATACTCTTCCAATAGTTAGTTAGGATATTTAAAAAAGAATTCTCAAAATAGTTTTTCTAACTTTTCTTTCTAGGGCTCCGTTTGGATGGCTTCTTCCCGGAATAAGGAATAACCATTTTTTATCAATAAATTTATTTCTAACCATCCAAACTCTTCACAAAAGTTATACACTTCCTAATAAATTTCTTCCCCTCTTCCTTCTTCCTACCTTATTCTCAACGCATCCAAACAGAGCCTAGAAGAATTTTTTTAGAATTATTCTCAAACCATCCAAACACAACAAGAGAAAAGAAATTGAAGCAATCTCATATCTAAGATCATGTGATCACTCTTTTCTTAAAACAAAGATTCCAACTATAAATGCTTTTCTATAGACAAATAGGAATTTCTTTTTTCCAAAATCGCATAATGTGGTTTATTGTTGTTCATTTTTCACACTATTTTTGGGATCTTATGCTTGATTTCCGTTGGTTAGCTATTCAAAACAGTAAGGTTGAAATTTCACTACAAAATAAAAAAAAATTGCATTCTAGCCCTCTTCGTTGATTTGAAAAACAGATCCTCTATTTGGAGAAATAACAAAATGACCTATTTTAGATATTTTACAATCATGCATACTACTGTATCGATTATCAAATCAGTCCTGAAGGTAGACTTGAGAAATTTTCACCGTATAAATAAAAAATTAAATGTAGTAATGTATTTCATTTGCAAAATTAAAGAAAAAGAAAATCAGGCGTGCTGATATAAACCTCCAGCGTTGTCCCTCCAAAGCATCAACCATCCCATACAATGGGCCCTCACACATCAGTGGATTCGACCAATCATAGATGCAAGTGATGTAAAGGTACAATCATGAGGTACCGTATCAAAAACGAATAATGGAGCATATGTGAATGAATCGATCTAGTTTGATATAATATATAAAGTTACATTAAGGACAATAAAAATTGTAATAAAATGAATTAAATCCGAATTGATTTCAAACCAACAATAAAGGTACAACATTTTTTTATATCCCTAAATAATTATATGTTTTATTTCCTCAAAATTCAAATTTGCAGCCATTAGGTATTATGTTCAAACTTGAAGCTATTTAGTCCTTGCATACGTAATAATAACAAAATAAAGGAAGCAGAAAGTTCCAAGTTTAAAACCTCATACAAACGACTAGCTTAGATGGATTACGTGGAAAAGGTCCTATAACAAACACATTTGTTCTTATAGCACATAAAAGAACCATCCATCCACACCACACCACACACCAGACACTGGAAGGGTAGTTTAGTCATTGCACAAACATATCAGCCACCTCGTTGACCCTTTTAACCCTCTCTCAAACCCCAAACGGCGGCCCCATCGGCGCCGGTCTCGCTTCATTTTCTCTCTCTTACTCTCTCTCTTCGTCTACATATATAAACCCACCCCCTCTTTGTTTCTCACTACTCCAACAATCCAAAACTTTCAACAAAAAGCTCAGCTATTCATCTCCTCATTCATTCTCCTGCTGTTCACAAAACAGAGAGAGGAGAAATTACTGCAAGAAACAAAACAGAGCATGGACGAGATTATGGCATGGTGGTTGTTCAAGTCGCTTCTCTCTTTATGCTTGTTGTGGTTTTGCATGTACATGGGCATGAAGGTGCTTGACATACTCTGGTTTCGACCGAAGAAGCTCGAAGAACACTTTGCGAAACAGGGTATTCGGGGACCGCAATACCGGTTCTTCCTTGGTAGTGTTAGAGAGATGGTTGGTTTAATGGTGGAAGCTTCATCTAAACCAATGGTGCCTCAGACTTCTCACAATATATTTCCTAGAGTTCTTGCCTTCTACCATTATTGGAAGAAGATATATGGTAATGATAATTTTCATCATTTTTTTTTTGAAAAAAAGAAAAAATGGAAAGAGAGAGAAGTTTTCAATCTAGCTTATGCGTACTTGAATAGTATCGGTTTTGGTATTTTCTCTGTTTGTGCATATGTTTTTCTGTCATGTGTTTTGTTTGGATTCAAGCGCTTGTTAATCACCTCTTGGTGTTTTCCCAATCATGAGGTGCCTTCTGAATTATGGGTCTACAGATTAATTATTATTATTATTATTATTTACTACTGCTCCTATAACTTTTATCATGTTTATCCTCCTTTTCTTCTCTTTCTTTCTTTCATGATCTGTTTCCCATTCCCCTTCCGTAACTGATTCCAGCCTTTTTCTGTTTTTTGTCAGCTTCTACAGTCCTATCTTTCAAAACAATAGATATGCTCCTCTTTTCTTTTTGTTTTTTTTTAAAATAATTTTCACAATTTCACCTCATTATGTAAAAACCCAAAACAAAAAGGAAAGTTCTTTAGAAGAAAAAAGGAAAAAGAAATAAATGAGAAAACACTGCTGTAGCTCTCAAGCGCTAGGGAGTTGTTGTTCCCTGTTCGTTATCTCTCTTAATCCATGTCTCCATCTTGTACCCCTACAAGGTGTCCAAGATGTATCCCTCCTGCGTGATATGTGCCTCTCTATTAACTCCTCTTGCCTCCCTTCCTTTCCCTTTCTCTTTTATAGCTAGCTGCTCTCTTTTGTCATTTCTAATTTAGTGCCGTTGCTGACTCTGAAAACTGACACTGAACTGCAGGTTCTATGGTCCTGATATGGTTCGGCCCCACGCCTCGTCTCGCCATCTCTGATCCTGAAATGATCAGGGAGATCTTCCTGTCGCGATCGGAGTACTTTGACCGGTATGAGTCCCACCCGCTGGTACGCCAGCTTGAGGGAGATGGTCTTGTTAGTCTACACGGCGAAAAGTGGGCCCACCACCGCAAAGTTCTTACCCCGGCATTTTACATGGACAATCTTAAAGTAATTGGATAATTTTTTTCACTTGCTTTGTTATGAATTCAACATTAATTCGTTACATTTTGACTGTTGAATTCAAATTTGTTGCATTTTTTATTAATTAATTTGAATTTTGACTGTCAACAGTTGTTAGTGCCATTTGTTGCAAAGACCGTGGCAGATGTGGCCAAGAAATGGACGGCCATGTCGGCATCAGCTGAGGCAGGTGAGGTGGAAATTGATTTGGCTGAGTGGTTCCAAGTTGTAACTGAAGATGCGATAACTCGTATGGTTTTTGGTTCGAGCTATGAACACGGCAAGGCTGTGTTCAAATTACAGACACAGCTCATGTCCTTTGCTTCTGAGGCCTTCCGCAAGGTCTTCATCCCAGGATACAGGTAATTAATTCATCCTCTCAAATTTTGAATTCCAATATCAATGACCAAATTCAATTTACATAATAAGTCTACAAATTTGACAGGTTCATACCAACAAAGAGAAATAGACAATCATGGATGTTGGATAGAGAAATCCGAAAAAGCCTACAAAGCCTAATCGCACGTCGACAGGAGGAGGATTCAGTCGATGCTAAAGACCCTGATCAGAATAGTGTAAGAGATTTGCTCGGCTTAATGATTAACTCGAGTTTGAATTACAAGTGTGCCTCGACTGGCGGTAATTCCCCGATGATCACCATAGACGATATGGTAGAGGAATGCAAGACATTCTTCTTTGCCGGGAAGCAGACAACCTCTAACCTTTTAACGTGGTCCAGCGTGCTTCTCGCCATGCATCCAGATTGGCAAGAGCGGGCCCGGCAGGAGGTCCTTGAGGTCTGTGGTCCCACTGAGCTTCCCTCCAAAGAGCACCTCCCCAAGCTTAAAACGGTACACAATTTGTTGGCTCTTCTGATTATCCTTTTAACTTATTCAGGCAATCATTGAAATAATAACTATGTGCCAGTAGAGCAACATGTTGAATGAGACAAGAAATCTAATGGATCTTCCTTTTTTCCTGATAGATTGGTATGATATTGAGTGAGACACTACGACTGTATCCACCGGCTGTTGCGACAATACGACGTGCAAAGGATGATGTGGAGCTTGGCGGCTACATGATCCCACGGGATACAGAACTCCTGATCCCGATCTTGGCCGTGCATCATGATACACAACTGTGG
Source organism: Rhynchospora pubera (assembly GCA_028095005.1). NCBI lineage: Eukaryota > Viridiplantae > Streptophyta > Magnoliopsida > Poales > Cyperaceae > Rhynchospora > Rhynchospora pubera. Next base: position 13,096,362 of record CM051461.1, on the reverse strand, counting down.
GGCCCGGATGCATCACAATTCAATCCATCCCGATTTGAAAACGGTGCTGCCCGTGCAGCTCGGCACCCGTTAGCCTACATTCCCTTTGGGCTCGGGGCACGCATGTGCATTGGCCAGAACTTGGCAATTTTAGAGGCTAAAATTACACTTGCGATTTTACTGCAGCGGTTTACCCTTCGATTATCACCGTCGTACATTCACGCACCGACGGTGTTGATGCTTTTATACCCGCAATACGGGGCGCCGGTTACTTTCCGACCGATCGAACAGCCCCGGCCATCTGATCCAGAGGTTCAGTGAGGTAGACCAGTCTGTTAGTCTGTGGTTGTTTACCACTTCTCTAGAGACCCAGTCATAGAATTTTGATTGACTAAAATACCCTCCAAATTGTACTTTGTTCTCCCGCCTCCTTGTATATGTTTAGTTGATCCATATCATAAGCCACTAACAGTCTAACACTGTCCCTTTCCCAACTTTTGTTTTACCTTTGCATATAAGTTCCGACAATACCCCTACCTTTACAGATCCGATCCGGATCGCTTTTTCTAGGGCGCTTGGTTAGATAGTGTAAGCTGTTTTAGTGTTTTTTTCCTCTTTTCTTATTGGTTAGTGTTTTTTTCCTCTTTTCTTATTGGTTAGTGTTTTTGATGTATGTAAGTTGTACAGATGGTTTATTGCATCTTTGTTTTATACGAGTTTGCATTTGTTAATCTCGTGAATTTAATGAATTCTGTCCTCTCATGAACATTTGAGACATTTATCGTCTGGTCGTACAAATGGCCTGTTCTAGAAAATGGCAAAAGCCCAACGGAGGCTGCAGCAGCAATTGCTATAACAAAATTCACATGACATAAAGAAATCAATTTAAAAATTTCAGTAATAAAATAACTCAACTTCTATATTAATTTTTTCATATCAAGGGATATTTAGAATTAAATAAATGTACTTTTCAACCCTTTATATTATATTAAAAGGAAAGTATATTTATTAACGAGACGATTATTTGTGTACTAACTAATATAGAAGAATACAGTACAATTGAATTCACCTAAAGATTAATTGAGGGTAGCAAATGATTTAATAATAGTTAGAAGTACCACATGGATACAAATACAATTGGAGAGTCCTCTTTCAATTTTTTAAAAATTGTTATGTGCAAGTGCAACCATAATTTTACCACAAACTTCAATTTTATTTTTTTTACCAATTGCGTCGCGGTGTAGCTCACAGTCCATGCATCATATCATTAACATAAATTTGCTGCTGTACTGGTAAACAGGTAAAGTGAGTGTGGAGTAGATCAACCACAAGATAGGATAGGAATAGGATAGATACACAGTGACACAGGAGGAGATCTAGGCAAAATGGGGTGCAGTGCAGGGAACCTGGACTGGACACCAAAGATCAGAATCCTCTTGTGTTTTGCAATTTGTTTGTTTGGTTGGATTGTTTGAGTGGGGAGAGGTGGAGGTGGCAGAGAAAGAGGCCAGCTGTCAGGAGCAGAGGCACTAGGCGCCGGAACAGCAAAGAGAGCAGGAAACAGGACGGCCACTGTTTGGCTGCTGTTGCTTAGTGTTCACCTCCCTGTGGGCCCCACCACCTCTTTGCCTTCTTTTTTTCCTACAGCCAGCCGGCCACAGGCAAAAATAAAAAGACTGGTGGTTAGTGACTGGAGGTAAAAAAAAAAAAAACTGAAAAAAAGGGAGCATTTGGGACCCACTATGGTAACTAACCTATCATTTGATTTGAATGGAACAAAAAAAGGAAGCATCAATTGGATGCATCTGTAATTACACTACAGGGTCAAGTCATTTTTTTTTTGTTTTTGAGGAAAAAAGTTAGAATTAACACTTAGAATACAATGTAAAAGAATTTTGAAATTGTTTTAAAAATGTTTTCTTGCATATTCTGACTTCTAAAACAGAGTATATTAGTACTCTTACAAACAAAGAGGGAAATTTTTACTGTGATGTAATATGATTTCACAAGTAAAAAATAACATTCTTGGTTTGTTTTTGTCATGACATTTTTGTGTCCTACTTATTTTTACATTTTACTTGCTCTGAAATTATCCTTTACTAAGAAATTAGTTCTGCTGATGCTGAAAACATTACACTGTTGATCAATTTATGACATAATAATGGCATTCCAAAATTTATAGCGCATGACATGCTCTGCCATCCCAATGTACTGGATCACTACCTGGATAATTGGGGCTATGGAATTCACTTTTGCATCATTTAATGTTGTTGTGTATATCTACTTTAATGCTAACTGTTTAATCATATGGTCCGTTTTAATGTGTTTTCCCTCGATCATATATGTGGTGAATTTTACTCTTTTTTTTTTAATAACCGTGAGTATGTAGTAAACTAGTAACTGTACAATTCACAAAACAAAAAAAAAACTAGTAACTGTATTTTCTAAAATGGGTTCTTGAAACTTATTTAATGTATGGATGCAAGCTAACATGAAACGTCCACTCTGTTCTCAAAACTTCTAAGTTTTGTTACTAAACTCTTATGAGACGCTATTTTTGTTAGTCGTCCGTTGTGGTAACAGTTTTGAGGATGTCTGTAATAGCAAAGAGCTGGTATTGTAATATAATTTTATCGATTGCAAGAAATTTGAATATATTTAATTAAAAGAATATGTCAATTGGAGAGGACTACAGTTTCCTTTTTTGTGAAAGTTAAGCCATTTCTAGCAGAGCAGCTCATTCATGTAAGACATGTATATATGAATTTTCTGCACAATATGGCCCACAGGAGGTGGTGGGTATTTCTTAGAAGAAAGAAATACTGATTGTAATGGCAAAAATTGTTACATTTGGTACAAGCAAAGTGAAGTCCTTTTTGAATTTGAAAGTTCAAACCTGTTGCAACCAAATTACCACGGTACCACCTACCCAGTTCTACTGGTTTAAAACCTAGCGACCTTTATTATCAATTTCATACTCTATGATCAGCCTTTTTGAAAATATATAAATCAGAAATAGGGTTTCAATGATTGATGAACAGATAGCCTATCCTGGTTGCTAAAGCCACTGTACATATACCTGTGTTCGTTACATTCCATCCTTTACACAATTAATTTGTAGTGTCACCATTCCCCAGGTGACCCAATTCACCCCCCAATTATGAACCCTTCGTTTTCCTTGTGAGTTGTGAGAAGAGTAGTTAACGTCACCTCTTCTACCAAACACCAGTAAGTTATTGTCTACCAAATTGGAATTATTCAAAATGGTTTCACGTTGTAGGGATGCCATGAAAATATGTGCAAAGGATTTTAGAATTACAAAACACCCATGAAATTTAGATGTACAAAAATTTGGAAAACGCTGAGAAAATAAAATTCCCCCAAACATATATCATATATTGCGATTTATTGCTATGCAAAAAGTGGAGCATGAAAAGAACAGTATAACATAGTTTGTTGTGTTTGAAACCCTTTGGAGATCTCAAAAAAGGGGATTGGTCCCCTTAAGAATTAGCCATGTGATGCAGCAAAACTGGGATTCTCTCATGCAGTCGCTGCCATCCTCATTTTTCTCTCTCCAATAAATAAATTCAGACAAAGCGAAGTATATATCATGTGGCCCATTGCATGCCATAATTACCTCTTTCATTTGCAAAGTGTTATATAACTTGGTAAATCAATCATTAGTACCTGGAAAATTAATTTGTCTGATGAAGTACTACCTTTTCTGAGCTCTCTTGTTTTTTTAGCCAAAAGCAGATTGCAGGTGGAATGTTAATCCTCTCCAAATATTTTTATGGACAACAGATCAAAATTATACTTCTCTAATTTAAGTGGATGAAACATTTTATGCTTGAATAGTTGGAGTATCATGATTGACTTCAATTTTAAATGGAATTATGTGAATTTCTTTCTTTACTAGGATACTTAATTAAAACGAGAAGAAAATAAAAGGAAAAAACAAGCCCCTATATTGTACCAGTATGCATTCTCTGCTTATCTTAATCAAAAGACTTAAAACTAATTTTTGTACAGTAAAGACAACGTCCGATATTGCTATTCAAAAAGAGCAAGCTGATAAATCTCATGTATCTAATTTATTCCACAAGACACACTATATATATGTCAAGTAAAATCGGTTTATTTTTTTTTTCAAAACGACGAGGTGATGATTTTTATTCGGAATTGCTTAAAATCATCCTCTCTTCTGTATCATCCTCAGATAATGCATCATTAAAAACGAGTTAATAACTGTCTAAACGCGTTATCCTCATCTTTACCATCATCCGCATCATCCCCATCTAGCGCTATTCCTTATCTCTGGTCTCATCTTCCTCCCTCATTCGTTCTGGTTTTTTTCTTCCGTCACGTAACTTCTTTTTTTTTCTTTAATGAAAAGATTTTCCAGAACCTTTATATATAAGTAGAACTTTTATATATATTAACTAGAACTGTTAATCTGTTATGTATATAAGTAGAATCTTTATATATATTAAGTAGAATTTTATGTATATAAGTAGAATATTTATATATATTAAGTGGAACCAAGCTTCTAAATTTCTCCGAAATAACGGCGAAATAACAGAAATAGCGGTATTATGTGTCAAACCGCATGAACGTTACAATCTTAATTGAGAAAATGACGTAACACGTTATTTCTGTTATTTCGGCGATATAACGCGTTATTTCAGTTATTTCGGTGAAATAACAAGCTGTTATTGCTACTATTGTTAAATTGTGTATTCAATATTGAACTATTGTTAAATTGGTACAAGCTGCTACTGCTACTCAATATTGGTACACTGCAGTATATTGAATTTGGTATGGCTGTATGCTATTTGTATGGAGTATTGGAGATGCATAAACATATAAGTTGATAGTTATTGAATTGATGTGTGTCAAACTTTGAAAAAAACACTACACCGTTATATCACCGTTATAACATCGAAATAACACCGAAATAACATGGGGACCTGGACCGTCATACCGAAAAAACCGAAATTTAAAAGCTTGAGTGGAACTGTTACTGTATTAAGTAGAACATTTATGTATATTGCTAGAACTTTTAAATATATTACTAGAATTGTTAAATATATTAACCAGAATTGTTACAATTGTATATCTCTTTCCTCTGTGTTCGCTCCCTTCTCTCTGTGTCGCTGCTTCCTTCCCCTCTGTGAGACGCTGATCTCTCACCTCTGTTTCGCTCATCCCGCCCTAGCTCCCTCATCTCCTCATCCAAAAAAGAAAAAACGCGTTATCATTTCCTCATCTCACCCCTCTTTTCTTTTTCGGAATGCAATTAATCTAATTGTTGGGAGGATGATGGAGATGATAGAATTTGAGAATTATCCTTATTGGTCCCCATTTTTATTGTTTTGCGGAAAATTCGATTAAAGTGTCTTATACTCTACCAAGTTAAACATGGAAATTTCACAATTTTTTTTTTTATCTTCATTCCTTTTCCTTTGTTTGATATGCACATTGAGGTCCTTTTCTCGTATAGATGTCTAAAAAGACACTATCATAGAATGCAATATTGGGGATTGCTAGCATGCATGCTGAATGCTAAGCTATAACCACTCAGTTTACCTCAATCCGACTCTGCTGTTGCGCGACACAGCGTGTAGCGCACTACGAGCCGTCTGATCTTGATCGGACGGTTCACTTTTTACGGGCCTATCAATCTAGGTTACATGCACGGGGCTCCCTTGTCCATTGGATCTTAATCAGACGGCCAGCGTACCGCGCGACACGCTGTGTCGCGCGGCAGCGGATCCGAATTTAGTTTACCTATTCCAACTTTTTAAAGTGTTTTCCTGCTAACCACAAACCACCATGTCAAATTGTGCACTCTTCCCTTTCTACCGGCATGTATAGAAAGTGCTTTTGCCTCAAAAGCTGTGACAGGAAATAAAATATAACAGAATTAGTGATAACAATAATTACCTCTCTTACCAATGTACATGCATGAATTAATTAATAACCATTTTCATGGAAGGGATGGCTTTCACCTTACTGTAAGGAGCAACACATGGCATGCATGACACGTACCATTACAAGTCTGAGATGTTTTTGGTATCATTTCTTATCGTTTCTGACCTTTTGGATAGTGAGATTTTTTTTAAAAAAAAAAAACGAAAAGAAAAGAAAATATACTTACACAGAGACCAAGATATTGAAGGGTTATACATGCAGGAGAGGAGAAACTTCCAACATTCTATAATATGCATATAATATGCACCACACATTTCAATGGATAGAAGAGGTACAAGGCCAAGGAGGGTGGAAGGTAGGGAGCAAGGACTTGTATGGTGTCTCAATAGAAGGCACCTTGCTTTGTCATTTCACCCCATCATGGGGTCTTGTCTCATGACAAATCATACACAATTTTAAAATTGCAAAAGCCAACCAAATCTTTTCTGTGCAATCGTATCTTTCAGAACAGCAATTTTTGAAAGGAGCCATTTTTAACAAAAGTACACACTTAAATATAGATGTTCTGTTTTACATCAAATAATCTGGTATGAGAAGCAACATATACGAACCCAAAATGGACATGGACACAATCAAGTAAAACCAGGATCGCAAAGCCAAACCAGCTTTTAAATTTTGAGTTTAACAGTTTAAGCGACTAAAGTGGTGTTACTTTTTGTCACATGAATGGTTATTTTCATGAGTTAAATAATTAACTAAAATTGATTGGCACTACAAAAGGAAAAATATTTCTAAATATTGTTGGAATACAAGGATATGAATGTGGTAATGCGGATGCAAAATGTTATTATTATATTTTATATAAGTATTGACCCTTATTTTAACTAAAAATTGTAAAGGGTCTTTATTTTTTTTTTTTTCAGTGTGCAGCAAAGGCTGGGCCTGATATCGTCAATAGCGATGTCACAAAAAATTAAATATGCTTGATCGTTGTTCCAAATTGCTGTTCTTAAGAAGAAAGGTGACTTGTGATTAATTGGCACTCGCTAGAGGACCGGCCAGAGATGTCCTTGCCGGTGTCTATAACTTACAGAAACTATATAATTGTCAAAATCATCTGCAAATTAATTGTTAGTAAATTCCAAATTTCATCGATTGACGAATAGCCCCCCCCCCCCCCCCCCCCCCCAAAAAAAAAAAAAAAAGTTACAAGACCATCAATTAACGCCTTTATCTTGCTTACAAGCGTTACAGAAGACCATGATCTCGGAAATTCTAATTCTAAGACAAATAATCATATGTTATTCCAAATATTAATCAATACTTATAAACAAATTAAACTTTTATTTAACACTCCCAAAGCGGCCTTGGAAATAGAGCGCCGATTTGGTATTAATAAAGGACTATTAGCTAGCGACAATCAGAATTTAAAGACGGATGACTCTAATTAATCAACCACATTAATGCTCACTATGTTAGATAAATCATAATAAGTCAACTCGGAATTAACAAATGTAGGCATCAGAAATGGTTTACAGGCGCAAGCAATAACGAGAAAACTTCAAATCAAATACACAACTCAACCCACAAAATATAACTGTACATACATCTGCTATAGAGCGCTGTTAAAAGCCTTTTTTGTTGTTGTGTCGAGCGATAAATTTGATTTTATTTTAGTGGGGGAAGTATTGCACGAGCTGGAGTTTTCTATAAATTACCGAAAGCAGTGCGGTACAGGTTGTCAGGGCTGTCAATATATTGTCGTTTCGTACATTTTCGTTTTGTCTGAAACGGAACATAAATGAAAGAAAAAATGGTTTTGTTTTCAAAAAACAGAACGAAAACTAAATGCGGTTTTGTCAAAGAATGGAACATGAAAATAGACTGATTTCAGTGGAAAATTAAAAAGCAAAACTGAAAACTGTTTCGTTTACCGAAACGAAACGGAAGCGAAATAATTATCTCTGTTTTGCGGCTGAAACAACAGCTCATTTCCATGCCGTTTCCCACGTTTGACAGCTATACAGGTTGTTATTGCTTGGTACTTTTATCGTAAATTTTACTAGCAGCCAATAGAGAGGTACATGAAAAATAATGTAACTAGCAAGTTACTTAAATCAACTCCGGAGAAAAGTCAGCCTCTAAAATATTAGAAACATATTTTGGGATCTGAAAAGCAAGCTTTTAAGTCAACTCTGTTTCAATTAAACACCTTGTGATAATTTTGATATGTTTCACTTGAACAGTGTTGCGCCAATGATTATTCAAATAAATAATTCTTGAAAGTTAAATATAAAAACGAAAATCAGATTTTTTTTTTTTTACAAAATTGTTGCCGACATCCTTTATTTAATTACGCAATCAATAAATCAAACCGTGGATCATTTTTACAAGGATGAGTGCACAACATTGTATTCTTCCAACTATTGCGTTCTCACTTCTAAGTTCTATCATGTAAAATATGTAGGCGTTGGGCTTAGTGTGAAGAATTGAAGATGGATTGTACCACGTTTTACTGGATTAAAACTTAATCCTTTTTTTTTTTTTTTGAGGAAGGACTAATTAAAAATCGTATTAGATGAATATTGGTGTGTTCGATTGGTGGAGTTAGTTTTTCTTTTCCAATTATTTTCGTCCATCTGATCTCCGTTAAATGCTTAGGATGTTTGCTCGAGATTTCTAACGTTCTGGTACGTGGATTACATTTTTTTTGTCAAAATGGGCAATAAGCCAATAACCCTCATTCTTTTTTGCTAACTATACACGATGACGAAGCAATTTAAAAGTAATGCCAAAAAGGAAAAAAAAAATCTATTATAGCCGTCAATTTACTTGTATAATTAATAGTCACAAGGATCATCCCCACCATTTCAAACAATTAGTAACGCATTTTTTTTATTTGTGCCTATCATCCCACATTTTCTCCACGAGTTTTCTGTTTTTCGAAATCCAACACTCATTCTCTGTTTCGTTCCCCTTCCCGCCCTTCTATTTTGCTCCCTGCAACAATTACGATATTAATTTCAACAGTTACATATTAACTTTAACAGTTATATATTAACTTCAACAGTTAATAACTACAATAGTCATATATATTAATTTCAACAGTTATATATATTAACTTCAACAGTTATGTATATTAACTTCAACAGAGGCGCTGGATAATTAATGATCCTTAATATGTAAAAGTTGAAGTTAACTTCGTAATTGTTGAAAGGAGCGAAACAGAAGGGCAGGGAAGGGGAGCGAAGCAGAAAGGCAAGGATAATTAATGAGAGCGTTGGATAATGTTGGATTTCATCCCCTGGATTCTATCATCTCCATCATCTCCTAAAATCCTTATTAATTATGAAGATGATAGAATCTTAGGGATGGTCTTAAGCAATTCCGATTAATAATTATGAGATAATTTTTTAAATTTGATCCATTGGTATCATATTTTAGCTTTAGCTGCCTCTAAAATATGAGGTTTTCTATGTTATAAGTTTTTCTTCTTTTTTTTCTGTCACAGAATCATACAACGCGCTTTTCATTTATATTGCAAAAAGTAATATTCATATATCAAATTCAAACATTAAATAATATTTTTAAAAATCGAATCGAACTAGTCGAACCAGTTGGATCGAAAACCAGACAGTGGCCCATCTCTAGTTCGACCTCTTTTTGATTGGTTCGACTGAGGTTGGTCCATCCGCCTTGTCAATTTACCTTCCGGTCTAATTTTCAAAACATTGACATTAATCATGTTTAGTTTCACGAGTTTTGTGTTACATAAATTTTATAATTTTTGAAGTTTATTTTATACAATAGTAATAAGTTAAAAAAATGAATGAATTTAATTAATTAAAATATATTAATTTTAATAAGTTTAATTGTAATATTTTAATTCAGTATCACCTATCAAATTAACATTGAAAGATTACAAAAGTTATGGAATTTAATCTCGTAAAATTGAATAAATAAATGGTTTAATTTAATGTTTCAACTTTAAAATTTAAAATATAAATAAAAAGTGATATTGTGACATTTTTTTTCGGAAAAGGCTTATGAATTGACATCTCCTTCCAAAACATATATATAGATTTTGAGAGAACCAAAATTTAATATAAACTTACCTACAGTTAACAATGAAAAGAATTAGAGACAAAAACTCTTATATAGCTCTATAAACAATAAAACAAGTCTCCTCTAGTTCCCCAAAAAATTAATTAAATTTCCACAAAAATAAAATAAAATACCGAAGTGTGGGTCCAATTAATTAAATTTCCACAAAAATAAAATAAAATACCGAAGTGTGGGTCCCACATGATTATTGAAGGGGGCCGACAGCCGTCCGACCAACGATTGCAATTGCTGCTGCTCAATGCAGTTATAGTTTCAAAATTAAGTCCAAACAAACAACAAAGCAGAAACTAACGAGACATTAATAACCATACTTAAATCATAGGAATGCACAAGTTTTTTGCCATGAAATACGAAGCAGCACATGGTAGCATGCAAAGCATGCTTTGCTCCAATGCCTTCCAGCTCATTCGATACTTCCAAAATCTTACACATTGTAATAATCATTTGTTTTTTAAAGATTGTTGTTCCCTAGAAAATTCCCGCCTATCACTCCATCAATTAATTTTTTGCTTTAATTAATTCTTCTTTGGTGACAGATCCAAAAAATATCTCAGGAAATCAGTTCGGATCTGGTTTAAGATAAGATCATTAAAACAGTTGCTTCTGCGAAAGATCATGTAAACATTCTTTTTTTGTTCCCTTAGGTTCCGTTTGGATGCGTTGAGAATATGATAGGAAGAAGGAAGAAGGGAAGAAATTTATTGGGAAGGGGTAAATTTATTGGGAAGTGTGTAACTTTTGTGAAAAGTTTGGATGGTTAGAAATAAATTTATTGGTAAAAAGTGATTATTCTTTATTCCTTATTCCGGGAAAAAACCATCCAAACGGAGCCTTAGGAAAAAAATACGCATTCTTACAATTTGCTTCTTCTTCTTTTTTTTTTTTTGGTGCATGGTTTCAGTGTACACCAAAGTTGCTTGTTCAACAAAACGATAAAATTCGAACAATGTGGCTACAATGAAAATTGTCAAAATTTATACAAACACAAGTTTTGATAATTGATTCGTCAAGAAGCAATAAACTACTTCCTGAGTTTCCATTAAGTAGCTCAACAAATTGAATAAAGTAGGTGTGATGTGAATGTTTAATTCTGGTTAAGTCAGGTTGGGTTTGATTTGGCGCTAGTCTAGTTTCAATTCGCTCAAGTTTAGAATTGAGATAAGTTTTGAGTTTATTATTTTTTTTTGGGACCTGATTTGATTATCTAAATATGTTTTGCTAGCTAAAATTTAAATTTTATTAATTTTTATATAATTGGGTGTATAGAAAATATCTTGTTACCCTAAAAATTAATAAGGGGGTGGGGGGTGGGGGGGGGGGGGGAATCTGAACTGTTCTGCCTTGTTGGTTATCAGAAAACTTAAGTGTTTTTTTTTTATTGGAGAAAACTTAAAGTCATTTGCTTGTTGATTATTGGATTGGAGTTTACACAGTCTTGAGCGGATCAGCAGCCATTACGGACTGGCCACGTCATCTGAACTCAGTGGCGGAGCAGAAAATTAACCAATGGGGTGCAATAAATTCACAATATTATTATTGTCATACTAAATTTTAAATCAATTCATACATATATTAATATATATTAAAATTTATAACCACACTAATTCAAAAGTTTTCAAAACAAATAAAGTAAAAAATAATTTAAAACTAAGTACCCGATGAAGGCAAAAAAAATAAAAACACAAATATAGAACATTTAAGTAATTTTTTTACGGGATTCAGCCATTAAAGAATCATATAATTATTTATGGGGTACACATTAGTATATTCATACAAACTTTCATCTTGTAAACAAATTTTTTTACATGCAAGGTAGCAATTTTTCTTTTTAATATGGGGCCAACTGACCCCCCTTTGTTACACTTATCTCCGCCACTGTCTGAACTAATTGATTAATTAAACAAACAGAGAAGTGCGCTTTATTGAGCCCATTTATCGTCGTTATGCGGAGAGAAGCAACGTGTAAGACTCTGCTTTCTCCAAACTTCAGCTTCTCTTTTCTTTTGTTTTTTCTTTTTGTATTTTTTATAACGAGCTATATTTAAAAATGTTGTCTTCACCCAAGAACAGTTGTGTTCCGAGAACAAGTTGGCATATATTTATTGAGTTAGAGCATAAATTTTGGAGTTGACATCTGCTTTATTGGTGAATAATTTCTATATAATTCTTATAATAAAAGATTGTTAGACGCTGGTCGATGGAGGAAGTAAGAGCGTCGAAATATTTCTTTATTTCCATCTCCGTTTGATTGCATAGAGATTTGCATTGTGATTAAATCAGACGGACATTAGCTGGTTAGTAAAATACAGTTATATGTCCCGCGTGACGAGCTTTGGTGGTTTATTGGGAAAGATCTCCTGTGGTACTTCTCTTGTGGCTAATGGGACAAATGGTCGAAAAAGTCTAGAACCCACATCAACACTCTCGCAAAAATTTGCAAAATTAGAGAAAAAGAAAATACTGGCTTTTGAAACCTTGAATAATTTTAAAATTGCAGTATTTTTTTTGGATGTTTAGTTCAATTATGAAAATGCAGATATAATTCCATGCATATTTAATGAGTGTGACGAAACATTATTTATTGATGTTATTCATGATGATTTGCGACTAGCACAATCGAACAAATTATTTTTCAAGAAGGTATTAGTTATAATTTATATTTAGAATTGTATGTTTTTGCATTTGAGCGATCTCCTGCGAGCCACTATTATTTATTTTGCCAACTTTAACCTGCTGTCAAAACCAACAGACCTGACAGATCTAAATTTGTCATCAAAATTGGACATGAAATTTAAGTTGCCTAAAGACTCATTAGTCCCATTAGGTGGCGATTCAACCCTTCTGGTCCCATAATTTTACATTTATTTTTTACCCTAATGAATTTTATCTTCAATTTGTCACGTTGTCAAATAAGTTGGTTATATATTTTTCATTTCTCTTTACAGGGGAACTTTCTTTGGGAACATTATGTCATTATTGCATACCCGAACACCACCAAGAAAAAAGTTCACAGTTATCCAATCATGGCCTCACATGCTCTTCACATGACAAAACGGAAAGCTCTATTAGAAAAAAAACAAAAACAGAAAGAAAAATAACTAACTGCAGAGGAAGGAAGTGTAGCGCGGATAAGAATGAAGTCATGAAGACGCATATAATGTCCCATCTTCTGTAAAGAAAGGATAAATATCTATGCAAATACACATCACTACTAGTACTAAGTACTCTGTTTTAGTCTCATTAGTTATCATTGGTGTTTTGATGCACTTTTAGTGGATACTGTATTAGCACATGTGGCACTGTCAGTAATTTGAGCAGCTGAGTGAAACTCAGGGAAACCCAATAATTTTTCATGAAAAAGTATATACGGAAATATAAGGGGAGCACATGGGAGGCCTAAATATAGCAGGCTGTTGGCACATGAAATGAGGAATTGCAAATTAAAAAGACAGACTAGACTGACAAATAATGTATGTACATATGCTGTCCCCTTATGGTGTATGCATTTACCGTATTCTCTGGTGGCCAATAAAGTTACAACATAAATACCTCTATATTATATGACAACGAAAATGTATATACTTATTTTTTTAAGGACCTTTTAATTAGTGTATGCATTTAAGGTATTCTCTAGCGGCCAATGAAGCTACTGTACAGATGTCTCTTTATATGACAGTACAAATATCTCTCTATGTGACATGTGACAGTGGAAATGTATATATCTAATTATTTATTATGATGACCTATTAGTGCAGGCACTTGTAGTATTTTTTGGTGACCAATGAAGTTACCATTACCATACAAATATCTCTTTATATGGCAGTAGAACTATGTGGATGCCATGCATGTGAGTTTCTCGTGCTGATTTATTATAGCCGCCCCTTTCAAAATTAGCAATCTAGTGTCAAGTTCTAGGCCCAAAATTTCCAGTTTAGGCCCCAACCGAATCATCACCTAAATTAAAGCTGGTCTAATTTCGGCCTCTAAGCACAAGTAGCGGATGTTTTCATGTAATCAAGTCTTGAACTGTTTAGGGGTTAGTAGTCCTGACTTTTGGCATTTAATCTACATGATTGATCTGGCGGTTGCCGCCAAAAGCCTAAGAAATTGATGTGAAACCTATATCAATTAATAGATGGGAAAATCGACCTAAGTTCGTGTAATATTTATATCTAACAATTAAGTATCTTGTGTTTTTTGGAATAAAATTAAAAAAACTTTTGGTTGCCCCAAAACACATAAATTTAAAATGCTGGTATGTTAGCACGACGGTGTTTAGTCAAGTTACCAACATCGTAAGTTTTTTTTTTTAAATGGTTCTAGATATAATTTCATCCCTAATAGAGAAGAATTAAATGCTAATGTTCTATAAGTGCGATGAAACTCTTCTAAAGTTTTAGGACAATCCATTAAAAAATCCACCTCATATACAAATAACTAACAAATGTTGAAAAAATAATTTGGCCCCTAAAAGGACTCATGTAACATTGTTTCATTTCTCAAATATCCTCAAATCGCATGGCAAAATAATGTTTTAAATTGGTATTTCCATTTCTTTACCTCCATCTAGCAAGAAGGGTTAGTAATAGCCTATGTGAAAGTTTGGGATCAAACTATTTCATATTTTTATGGATTTTGAAATGGAAATTTAAGATGTAAGAACATGAGACAAAAAGTTACATTTTAGTTTAGTTTTGAATTCGTTCAATTTTTTTGGATCAAACGACTTAATATTTTTATGGTTGAAAATCACCATGGCTTTTTTTGCTTGATTGTAGTAGGATTAATAAGGTTTTAATTTATGTAATTTATGGTACTTGATGAGCCTATCTTGACCCAGTAATGTCATTATAAAAGTTATTAAATTTGAAATTATTGTATTCTTGAAACACTCTTTGTTGCTCTCGACTAGGACGTTTTGTTGAAATTATTTATCAAGGTTAACTCTAATATCTTAAAAAGTCCGGATCCATTGACTCGATTATAATTGTGATGTTTTGAGAAGTATTCTCCAGCCGAGATGATAAGTGCAATTTTCATGATTGTCATCCGTATCATTCTAGCCTAAAAATAAAAAGGAAGCTGGAGCGTCTTTTTTTTTTTTTTTTGCATCAGCACCTCCCTTCCCTTCACTTTCGCTCCACTCCCTATCATGTCCTCTATCTCACGCGCTTTACTCCCTCTCTTTTGTATCATCTATTCGTGCACGTTTTACTCCATTTCATTGTCTTTGTATATGCACTCTATACACTTATATTAAAATGATCTCTTCTTATAATTAAGTGAGAATTTATGCCTACAAGTTGATCTCTTATTACATCTAATTAATAAATGCACTAACAAGATAAATTTCTCGTTATACCTAAATGAACATTTATATTTATCAAGATGATCCCTTATTATATCTAATGTACTTTACAATATGATCTCTTATTATAACGACCTCACCATTTATACTTATAAGATGATTCCTTATTACACCAAACTGAACAATTATGTTTATTAGTTACTCGCTTATTATACCAACTTTAGAAATAAAAACAAAGACCTAGATGCACATTCAGGCCGGAGAAGATGGCATGCGTCAGTCCAGCAGAACTTGTCCGAAGCAACATCAGTCCTTTCTGTTAAAGGAGGAAGAGGATGGCGTGCAGAAGGAAAAAGGGAGGAGATGAGCGAGAGCAATATGAGGCGAAAAGGAGAGGAAGGGAAGGGTGTGATGGCGGGGATAGCACTGAAGGTGAGAGGGAGATGAGGAGTGAATGAAGATGAGGAGTGCGGGGGGATTAGATAAGATAGGAAGGAAGAGAAGAACGCTGAAATGAGAAGGATGATGTTAGAGAGGATGGTTGGAAATAATTTCTGCCGTTAATTGTCTTACCATCCTCATGTACGTCGATCAGTAATGTGTTCTAAGTTGCAAAGTGCTTCTTCCATGCATGTTTATGGCATGAGAAGAGGGGACCAATTGTCACAGCAATCCAATTATCACGTTTTCCTTTTTCTTTGGATGAAGGATTTGACCATATAGCTAATTCGTTAATCAAACATTCAATTCAAAATCCAGACAGTCGGTTGTCATGTCCATTGGACTAAACAATGATTATCGGATTCATCATTCTTCTGATCCACAGTTTAGATCAATTACTATTTTCTTCTTCTTTGAAACTAAGTGGCACTAACACCTCTAGTTGGGATAAGACTGGTTCCCTATGCGAATTAAACTAATAATCCTAATTTAAGTAATGACATGACACGTGAGCGACTGAGCGGCCCGTTTTGTATTGATGCAGTGTTTTATTTAATGATTTACTTAATTTTTTTAAAAAAACGTAATGTGCCCATCAACGTCGCAATTTTCTCATGTGAGAGAGCAATAGCCTACAAATGTGCCCAAGCATAAATTTGGATCTTATGGGAATAGGAAGAATTTTGTATTCCTAAGCATAAATTTATTATAAACAATCTAAACTCTTCACAAAATTACACACTTCTCAATACTTTATGCCTAGGAATAGAAAATTTCTCCTATTCCTAAACGAATAAGCGATCCAAACTGCCCCATAGAAATATATCTCACTAATCTCGCATGTACAAAATGATATCTACAAGACTACAACTAACTCGGCCCGGATATTTTGGACTTGACTCTTCTGCTATGCAGAGTTCGTTAATTGGGCTTTATTATTTTTGAGAAAGCTATTGGGTTTCTCTTCTTTTTTTTATTTGATAACATTTATAGGCTTTTTCTTTCTTCATACGTACTTAATTTGGGCTTCTTTTTCTTTGAAAATACATACTTTTGGGTTTTAGTTGAAGCCGATTGTACCAAACAATTGTCTAACATTGGTCCAGGTTTTGTACATTATTGCTAGGGATTTGATAGGCTTCCGTCACCCTAATTCTACCATTCTATACATTACATGAACCGAAAAGCTAACACAGCTTTTGTTTTGATCATTTATTAATTTAATACTATTCTAGAAAACTTAATAGATCACATATTCACATTTCGTTGACCGACATAAGGAAAATTGTTATAACTTGCGAATAAAAAAAAAAGTCAATAAATGATGCTTTGGTAAGAGAAGGAAGAGAATAGCTGAGTTTAGGGCCTGACCCGAGGAATAATTTGTTTTTAAATAATCTGAGATACACTTTTGTTTGCTTTATTTTCTTTTTTCATTTTATACATTGATTACAACATACTCCAACCATTGCAGGATGGAACCTTCAAGAGCTAAATACACCTGATGCGTGCAAGCTTTTAATTATCGATTTCTTTTTTTTTTGGGTTAAAATGAACAAAAGAAAAGGCAATAAGAGACATCTTTTTCCGAAACTTATGTTTGTTTCTTTAGAGGCATCTTGTTAAAAAAATGCATTAGAGGTTAAAAGTATATTCTACATGCATTATAATTTATAAAAGGTACAAAAAAAGTAAAATTTTGTTAATGTACTAATGTTGGCATTTCTACTGAAATATTAACGGTATAAACTTTGAATTTTTAAAATTTTAAACAGTTCATTCAAGACATTTAAATTCGTGATATTTACTTTTTCTGACTACCGAGCCTATCTTCACTATGGCTCCGTTTGGATGGCTTCTTCCCGGAATAAGGAATAAGGAATAACCACTTTTTACCAATAAATTTATTTCTAACCATCCAAACTCTTCACAAAAATTACACACTTACCAATAAATTTACCCCTTCCCAATAAATTTCTTCCCTTCTTCCTTCTTCCTACCTTATTCTCAACCCATCCAAACGGATATATAAAAATGTGATATCAAAGTTTTAGTGTGCATATTTTGACTTAGTAGCTTCCGATTTGTAAGTAGCATAGCATTTATTGAGATTGAAAGAGAGCATACACTTGCAGTCCCCGAGAAAACCAACTGGCGCTGCATTTTCTTTTCCTTTTTTTCCCTTTTTCCGTTTTCATTTTCACCCATTTGCCAAATTTCAAGTACCAATTACCAGTAAACTATACTTATCAAATCGTTGCATTTTCCTTATATAGATCATAAGCTTTTATTTTTTTTACTTTTTGATACAGTTTTAAATTGCATCCTTTTAACTCGCAGAAGGAAATAGTAAAAACGAATACTCTGCCTTGAACCTTTCAAATCATGAAAATTGAGCATCTTCACCATCTCTTGCAAGCATATCGTCAATTTTCAGATGGATTGGATACATAGCGGCTTGGTAATTGAACCCTTCCAAACAAACTGGTTTATTAGATAACCATATTCTGACGAGGGTTATCAAAATACATCATAACAACAAAGCCTGCTTAAATCACAATTGACAAGTACAGGACCATGCATAATTATTACAGGTCTGGGTATCCTCTGGTACATGTGGATTGTATCTGAACCGTTCGATCAAAGTACAAGCAGTTTTTTAGGAGACCGGACAGCTATGAGACCAGAAACAGACAGTTCGAAATTTCGAATGCCGTCAAGGATGTAAAGTTTAGCTATTATGGCCACTCTTAGCATTCTAATAAGCTTCCATAATTCAAAATCAGGATTTGCATCGCTACTGGTCTTCTTACAAGATAGTATTATTTTAAGCAAGAAAAGAGGCTCATTTTGTAGAGAGTAATTCTTTTGTGTGCATCTGATGCTTGAAGAAGGCTCTTTCTTTGCTGATGGGAGATCCTTGTTTCTCTTGCTCTTTCAACCAATACTCAACTAAGGTTCAGTTAACTCTTTTGTGTGCTTCAGCCTTGACTTGGCCCAACTAGTTAAATTTGCTGAAAGGAAACCCATTTTTTCCCCTAAATTCTGTCAATGTACAATTGTACGCACATGTACAAAAAGAGAGAAAAGAGAGGGATAGAATGTTGATATACCAAAGTTATGTGCCTCATAGAGGAAGATAATTAGAAATCAAGGCATCACATTGGCGCTAACTAAGTCACTGATCTCTATTTGCCACATCATTCTGATGCAACCAAGTCAAACTTCAATCACCAAAGCAAAGAGAGCCTCTCATAAGCCCTCTTAACTTGGTCCTGGAAATTAGTTGCCAAATAAACATCAGAAATTCTTATTATTTAAAATAATGGTTGGTTTAATCAGGTTACCAAAATGACTAAACAGGTTAACCTGAATTTCAGCAAGATTTTATTTTATTTTTTATACTATATACCTAGTGAAGAATTGTTACAATCAGGCCAATCTGCTTTTGCACTCTTTTGTCCTTCTTGTGAATAAAAAAGTAAACATTTTAGGGACTTAGTCCATACAGAGAGTTAAATAGGATATTTTGTTTCCTTTTCAGTTCCTTGTAACCTATCTGGAAGGTGTTAAACTCCTAAGCACTAATTGGTGCTCGTCACATGATATATTTAGCAAAAGACGAAGGTTAGACAGTATAGCTTCTTGCTCCCAACTAATAGAGCCATTTGCATATAATGCAGCCATGGTCGAATGGTATGCATCCAATTCAAGCTTATGCGCTTCTGTCCCTGTAGACTTGTAACTGGTACCCTCTGCAACTTGTATTGGTACAAATGAGCTGACTGCATCATCTTCACAATAACTCGAGAATGGATGCTGGTATGTGCTGCCACTTGTGCTACAACTTCCAGTAGATGACACTGCACTCCCATTTCCACATGAATTATTTGCATATACCTTTTCAGAATCTCGGGCCATTTTGCTGATTTTATCAGCTGCCGCCACTAACAACTTCCTCTTCTTGTTCCACATTTCCATTCCAGTTTCCTATGAACAAATGACAAATTAAGAGCAGTAAGCACGTATTTATAGAAAAGATTGAACTCTGGATGGTACCAAAAAAATTCTTGCCAGATCTCTATGAATGCTGAGAACTAGTGCCCTAAATTACCCCTCAGTTTCAATTTAGAGAACAATTAAACTGACCAATTCAATTCAACCTACTTAATGTATGCAACTTAACACAATGAAGTGAAGAACAAAAATACACAACAGGAAAATTGAAATGGAAAAGATAACTGTATTTACCAAATAACCAGAATAAAAAATAAGGTACATATACAGGACATACAATAACATTAGGTACTAATAGTAGACCTAAGCAATTCAATTGGGTTGGGCACTTGGGCATCAAAAACTTGGTAGCTATTGTAAATATCCAAGGGAAACAAAATAATATATACCTTTTTAATCATAATCCATTTGCCATTTTCCCATGCACAGCGCTTCCTCAGGTTTGATTTCTTGACAGCCACCTCCCTACATTGACCGAACAGCGAGACAAAGTAATACTCCTTCCCATAAGCGACGCCTGTCACTTTAGCCGGCTTCCAGAAACCATGCACAAAGACCTCAACCAGGTCATCTGGGGCCCACTTGACAGCTTTCTCCTTGACAGGAGGTGGTGGTCTGAGCACCTTCCTCAGTACTCTCTCCTCATCTGTGTTGTTGTTTGGAGAAGAAGAGCAGCAGTGGTTGTACCGCACGAAGTATGTACGGCCATTGCCACGGGCAATCACAGCTGGCCTCCAGCAACCAGCTGGGAGCACCTTGGAGCTATGAAACACCTCTACTTTACTTCCTTTTTTAAATCTCATGCTTGGTAAGTGTTAAATCTATTGCCTGAAAGAAGAAACAAGGAGATCTTGTAAGTACACATAAAGAAAGGAACTAGGTTCCCACAATAAGAATTTTGTCAGTTAATTCAATCATTAAGTAGGCCCTGTAAACTTTCAATGATTAGGCAAATAAGGGAACGATTTGTTTTAAAAAAAAATGGGGAAAAGTAAAGAATAATTTTGATAATAATGTTATATTTTCCAAAGATTATAGTACAGGTTCTTGCTCTGATTACAAAATGTTAGATTCTGTCTTAACCAAAGCTTAAAAACTAAATTCAGTTGCATAAATTTTCAATATTAAACAGAAAGGCCTGAAAACTAATCATTCTATTTTTTCCCCAATTCAAAAGTAGATCATCATAAAGTAAACACATAATCTTCTTCAACACAAAAGGATTCATTGAACTAGACATAATAAAGGAGCAATGGTAACTTAGAAACAAATCGCCAATGTTATGATCATGCTCAAATTATTTGGAAAGTAGTAATCAAACTGAAAACTCGCCCAACATAAACCGATCGAACTAAATTCTAAATCACAAAAAATTGAAAAAAGTATAACACGCAATACAGAGAACCAAGAACTTACTCTTGACGAATTGATCAATTGGGAACGGAAACAAGTAGAGACTAATAAATTTCTCAACTTGAGAATGCGAGAATTGCGAAATTGGTGAAATTTATGTTTTGCTTTTATTGATTACACAAAGAGGAGATGTATCCAATTAAGAACGAAAATAGGATTGCAGTTTGTGTGTTTCTAAGTACTCAATGTTTGTCCTCTCCAGTAAAGAATGGCGTTCATAATCTGAGCCGTTGGATCAATGCCACCTGGCAGGGAGGAAACTTTCACTCAATCTTCGGTCGTTGGATTGGAAATGGATAGTGGATGATTAGATGTTGCTTCAGTAGCAATATGCGGCTTTGCGGCCACGTTGGGTTTTGTATCGGTTTTTTTTTTTCCTTTTTAATATGACAAAGATTTTAAGATTATTTACGTTTTGGGATTTTTTTTTTATCCTCCTGATTCCAGATATATTAGGTGGATCTGGTTATTTGTAAAATATTACTGGTCATTTGTAATATAGAAATATTTATTAATTTATTTATTGTTGTCATAATATTATTATTTTTTAGAGAAACTTGGCAGAGGCTATCAAGTTATATAATATTATATTTTGTAAATGCCTCTCTGGCCCCGTTGTATAGACAGGAAATGTGAGCGAGATACACGTTTAGGTTATTAACTATCCTGGATGGAATTGGATACTTGGATTAGCAGTGTCAAACGTGCTGAAACGGAATGGAACGGAACATACCAATTCTGTTTTCGTTCCAGTTCTGGAAACGTACCATATACCAGTTTCGTTTCTTAAAACAGAACAGTTTTCCGTTCCTGTTCCGTTCTCCTTTTTCCACTTATTTCAGTCATTTTCCATTGATTTCAGCAAATGGAACACTAACTTTAACCGGTACGTGTTCCATTTCCATTCCGTTTTCATAAACGAAACAAATTTCCCTTCTATTAGCTATTCCATTTGAACGGAACGAAACGGAAACGTGCGAAACGACATTTCGTTGACAACCCTAACTTGGATGAATCACATGTAGCAACTATTAATCTATTATTATATATAGGATTATTTTATTGGTCACGTTTACATTTTTCCTGACAACTTATGAAATAAAATATTTCACACTTTAACATCTGCATATATTTGTTTGTTTATCTAAATATATATTTTCCTATGTTTCCGGATCAACACCGTTATTGTAGTCGATTCCCAAGTGTTCTTTCTACAAAAGGAGCTATTCTTGCTATTTTCTACAAAAGGTAGCTCCTTGCTATTTTCTACAAAAGGAGAATGTAGCAAGATTACTACAACATGCTGGATTAACAGAATAAGACCAGACACATTCTTAAGAGAGAAAAATAATTTAATTGCATACAAACAAAAATTGCAACATAAATTCAAAATTTTCAATTAGTAAAATAGTACTAACTCAAAATGTGAACAATCGACATTGTATGAAAAAGTAAAAAAAAATGAAATACATCCACAAATAAAGTCATAACATTAAATCTTTGAATTACTAATATTCTCATGCAT
The DNA here is from genome assembly GCA_028095005.1 of Rhynchospora pubera. Taxonomy (NCBI): domain Eukaryota; kingdom Viridiplantae; phylum Streptophyta; class Magnoliopsida; order Poales; family Cyperaceae; genus Rhynchospora; species Rhynchospora pubera. The sequence continues at coordinate 13,073,617 of CM051461.1, read as the reverse complement.
TTAAACATACTCAATTACTCATCAACAAGACAACGAAAGTACAAGCACTTGCAAAATTTATGCGTGCAAACACATTCAAAATGTAGTAGTACCAGATCAAAGACTTGGTTTTAATGTGGACGCTGGCAGGGCCCACAAAATATATAACAAGGTGTAATATTCATGAGAAATATTAAGTACCTGTATAAGATTGATATATATAATTTAATTAAAGCAACCTCTATTACCTGAGATATTTGAAATTGGTACAATATATTATCGAAGTTTAATATTATAAATAATGCCAGTAAACTCTCTGCCTCTCTGGGCACAGCTCCAAGTCTTTTAAGTTTTCCACCATGGAAAAGACGAATTAAGGCAGGTGTTTTACTTTCTTCTTCCTTCTCGGCAGAAAGAATTATATTCCCTATTTATGACTCTACACTTAACTGAATGAAAACAAACATAGTTCAAAAAAGCAGAATATTTAGGCAGTTCAACTGCAAATTATAAACTCAGATTGACAATCTACCTTTCTAATGCGTGGTGCTTTCTTTCGAGATTCATGACTGAACAAAACCAATCTAGCTGCTGCTCCAATGATGAAATCTGCCTCAGCTATTAGTTAACCCCATTTAAGCGGTTAATACAAGGTTATTGAAATTGGTACTATCTCCCAGTTTACTGACTATATATCTCAAGTTGTACTGTGATAGTTAGGGACTTCATTACTTATTCCTAAAAGAGAGGGGAAAAAAGAACCTAAAACTGCACAAAAAAGAAAAAAAAAAAAAGAAAAGTGAAGGAAACTACTCTAAAACAGAAGTTAAAAGAGTACCAGCTAACAGTTCCTGGTGGCCGCCCACAGTCCATTTCAATGCAACCAACAGTTGCAGCACCCATGGAACCAAGCCTCTATTAATTTAATCAGAACTGCTCACATCATCAAGAGAAACAAGGATCTCCCATTAGCAAAGAAAGAGCCTTCTTCATTGCTCATATAAGGTAAAATTGATGAGATAAGCATCAGATGCACTTGGAAAAAAGAAAAATAATAATTTGCATAGAGATAAAATGCTGCATGGTAGATACAAAAGATAAAAAGCAATGTAACTTTAAACATAAGAAAGGTAATCTATATACAAACTAAACTTAATGAAAGACCACTTATTTTTTACCTTCTGAGAAAACGAACAAACTTTGCATGCACATCCCTCCCTTCCTTACTTTTCACATAAAATTATATCACCTAGAAAATGGCTTAAACTATTCTCAACCCTGAACCAACAATTCAAAGAACTAACCAAATAGAGGACAAGTTTCCTAAATCCTATCTAGAAGATCCTAGACTTCTCAGTACAGACTGTTGTTCATCATTAGAGATATTTAACAAAAGACGAAGATTAGATAACATTGCCTCCTGTTCCCAGCTAATACATCCATTCGCATGTAGTGCAACCACGGTAGCATGGTAAGCATCCAACTCAACCTTATGTGCCTCTCTCTCCATTTCTCTAATTTTCTTTTCCTTCTCCAGACAGAAAGTTCCATTTTCTGGGACAAATGAACTCATAGCATCATCATCTTCAACATAACTAGAGATCACATGCTGGTATGGTCTCCCACTGGTACTACAGCTACCAGTTGACGATAAAGTACTGACATTATCAAAAGAACTATTCCTGTAATTCTCAATCAGCATTACCTTTTTTGAAATCCGTTGTTTTTTACCAACTTCATTAAAAATCTCTGATGGTGGCTTTCTCTTCTTCATGTCCATTCTATTTCCAGAGTCCTGTTAGACAGAAGAGAACAAAACTGTTACAATTTCAAAGTAAGAAAGTATGCAATTTGGGTTACACCCTATCTTGTGAAGATTCACTAAATTATAATAATCTTATCTAGAAATTATGTGTGTTTTTTGTTAGTCATGTATTTTCCTCCTATATGATGTGATTTATATTTTCCCCTTTTTTTGAAATCCATTGTGAAGATTCACTAAGTATGCAATTTGGTAGTCATGTATTAATGCTCAACATGATGCGGTTTTAAGAATTGTAGATTGGAGGAAACAAAATTGGATGCAGTATATACTTTATTTTTTAACTTTTTTACTTCTATTTCACAACAATTGGCACTCGAGACAACTATTAAAAAGAAAGAGGCCTAGTTAATGAAAAAAACAAACTAGCAGAGCAGCACACGCTGGTATTGCCCTGATTTTCCCCAAAAGAAGCAATAAAGCCAATATGTACCAGTCAAAATAAGACAAGTCAACTTGGAAATTAGGACTAGGTCCCTCCATTGATTAAACACTCAGTAAGTACTTGGGTAGTCTGATCAGTTATACAGGACAACCCCAAATCAAATTTGAACAGTACCTACAATATGTTAATCCTTTGACTACCCTTGTATTCAGCAAAGTTACACGAAGTAGGGAAAAATTTTCTACCTTACTAATTGTAACCCATTTTCCATTGTCCCATACACGCTGCTTCCTCAGGTTTAGTTTTTTAACTGCCACCTCTCTACCAGTACCCGAGAGCGAGACAAAAAAGTACTCATTCCCATAAGCGACACCTGTCACTCTGGCTGGAATCCACGAGCCATGTACAAGCACCTCAGCCAGGTCACCTGGGACCCACTTGTCATCCTTCACTTTCACTGGTGGGGGTGGCCTGAGTGCTTTCCTTGGTACTCTATCTGCACATGCTACTTCTACAGTGTTGCTATCCGGAGATGACAAGCGGGGGCAGTAATTGTACCGCACAGAATATGTACGGCCATTACCACAGACAATCTCAGCTGGCCGCCACCTGCCATTGCAGAACACCTCTACTTGGCTTCCTTTATTAAATCTTGTAAACTGTTTGATTTTAGGCCTGCACAACATAACAAGAGATATATGTATTATGATATATGTGATGAAGGCTAAAATTACGAAAAAAATTGAGGAACAAATTTCTGAAATCCATGATTTGGTAACATAGCCATAATTCAAATTTACCTAATTCAGTTCAACGATGGTAAGAACAACAAAAACAAATTACAGAATTGCAATATATCTTGTTCTAGAAGTTTAAATGATTAGAAAGGTAGTACCAAAAGAGGAAACGTTTATAAACTAAATATAGTAAAACTAGATACGGATCTTAAAGGAAATTAAACAAATAAAGGAACATTTATTTTTATACTTTCCCCAAATAAATTGCTATTATTGTTACTTAGCAAGCTGAAATAGAAGAGTCTATTTCTCTTCTTCTTCTTCTTCTTCTCCACAAGAGGAACAAAATTACCAATTTCAAAATCAATAACTTCTTCAGAAATATGATCTGATGAATCGATATTGCCACTTATCTATCGTACATTAAAATACAAATTAAATTAGCAAATTTTATCAAAATTGATTTCTAGTTTATAGCGATAAAAAAAAATACCAAAGTAATAATTAGCTTCGGGTAGAGCAGTAAAATAGCATATAATACGAAATTACAAATAAAATTAAATTATGCAAAAAAAAATCAGAAATCGAATGCGAGAACAGCATTCTTGAACTAACATGACAAAACCATTTACAGATAGATTATACCAAACGATTTACTCCTTCGAACTCATCAAATTAGCAATATAAAGAAAAGAAAATAATATTTCATTCGCCTTGAATAATTCAAAAGAACCATCTCTTAAAGCAGAGAAATCACAAACAAGAAGAGAGATTTCAGTACAATGCATCGAGATAGAGAGAATCGAGAACTCACATAGCTGAATTGATCAATCGGCGACGAGAGGAATGGAGCTAGATTTTCTTCGCTTTGAGAAATCAAGAGCAATTTAGGGAAATTCTTTCGCCTTTTTTTTTCTTTCTTTTTTTCTGATTAGAATCGCTCCGTGTTAAGAGAAATTGAAAAATGGAAAGGTAATTGTGATGTTCAAATGTCCCCCTTGGATCGTCCTTGAATCTGAGCCGTTGATGGAAACCGACTTTGTTAAGCGTGGATGAACCCAAATCTCAGCCGTTCAGTGTCTGATGGAGCGTCTTTCCTTATTTTTTTGCGGCTTTGCGGCCTGGTTTTAGTTTCCGGTCGGTTTAGTGACAGGGCTGCAAAACGAGTCGAGTTGGGACAGCACAAATTCGAACTTCAAAATTTTTTTAATCTATATATTGTTTTATTTTAATATTAAAACTAATTAATATATACATCATAATAAACAATAAAATTGTTGGCAATATTTTTTCTGTTGATTTGAAGTGAAATTTGTCTTGAAACATAATTTTTGGTATGTTACAAATATCTAAAATAATTATATAAGAAGAACATTTTTGTTATTAATATTCATAAATCATGTTGATAATATTATCTAAAATAAAATTTTATTATGTCATGAGTAGTCTCACGAGTTGGTGAGCTAAATTGAGCTCTTCAAACTCGACTCATCAGACGACCGAGTTAGCTCTTGTCTTGAGTTATAACTGAGGTTTTTCTTAATCAAGTTCGAGCAACTCACAGGTTAAAAAACTTTTTGCTCAAACCAGTTTAGTTATACTTGACAAGTTGCCCGGTTTATTGGGATGGGCAGGTTTAGTTATGCTTGCATAATTGTTTAATTTCTTGGAGGCCACTAAAATTTCGTTAACTATAATTTTTCCCCCTCAATCAACAATTTCGTATGATTTTTATACTGGAACTGTAAAAGGGCTGATTTAAATTGTTGCATTATTTTTTAAATTTGTGAGTAAATTTTGAATAGAAAATTATATAGATCGAGCTAATGATTTGCCAAACAAAAAATTTTCAAACTTGCAATTTATAACATGTTATTATTTCAGTTGAACTTTTTTATATTAACAACAAAAATTGATAAACTGTGTGCTCATAAATATGCTAAAACAGATGTATGTGTGCTCAACATAAATTTATGCGCAGAGAAGGTATGTAAGTTTGAGATAATTACAAATTTACTGCTTTACATATAGATATAGTAATACAAGTTTCAGACCGGTCTAAAAACTTGCAATCGTCACACTTAAAATATCACTAATTATGGTTTTCCAAAAATTGGAGAAAATACCACTTCATATTGTTGGTTAGATCAAACAACGTACAAAAATAACGCGGAAATGCATTTTCAACATATTATATATTCATGTTGGTTTTATTATCTAGTTCGTACCTTAATAAAATTTATGGAATTACAATAATTGAATTAATATTCTCGAATATTATCAAGTTGGTGCACAGTTGAATAATTGGTACTAATTTAAAAAAAATGCCCCTAATTTTTACAACTAATTTTTGCTGTAGTAAATGTTTATCAGCATAATTATTTTTTGTACGAACTAAAATCATCACATCAATTTTCTACAAAAATGTTTATTGTATATCAGTTCATGATGCATTATGCGCGCCAACATAACATTCTAAATTTAACGGGGCAGAAAATATACATCAATCAATTAAGACGCACCTCAATATAGACTAAAAATTGAAGTTAATGCCAATAAAAAATCATCTCAGCTGTCGTGTGCCTCAATGCAAGTCAGAGATTGCCAACACTTAGAAGGTATGCTTAAAGTGTTATCTGGTACAAGCAGAACTATATTTGCTAATTTATATGAAACAACCAAATAAAAAATAAATTATAGAGCCTTGTGAGTAATAGATCAATTTTTTTTTATTAATATACAACTAGCACCGCAAAAGTCTAGTGACATTAAAAAAATAGTCCTTCAACTTTTTTCCTAACTAAATAGAAATACTTTTTAACAATTAACAAAGTAATGTTTCTTGTTAGTACATTAAATACTAGTGCTCGTTTACTATGTTTCACTTTTTTACAACAACACTTTAGATGGTGTGTGTATTTAATTTAAGGCAAACATGCATTGACCTGTGGATGGAACCTATTGGCGACGCCTATAGTTTGGAAATGGAATTGGTCAAAACTCAACTGATAGGATTAGTTTGGATAAGGATAACCATGTTTTCTCAAAGTGGGGCCCCTAATCCTAACTGATCCAATCGTTTTAGTTCTTAGTTTGGGTCCAGTTCTGGAATAAAAAGCTAATAAAAATTATATAATAGTAGTAGAAAGATGAGAGAGTTTGCAAAGTTGTGCTCCTTTTTATTAGTATCTAGTTTATTAAATTGTCTAGATAAATAGGGACCAATTGTTTCGGCAAATCTGATATAGACCGTTAGATTTGAAAGAACCACTATTTTTATTCCACCTAACATTTGCAGGGAAATTAAAGGGAACCAATTAAGTTTTGGAGAGTAGAAATGTATCATTTACACTCCCAGTGCAATTCATTAAAAACTGATCTTAGAGTAAATTTGAAATTAGTTTATTTTTTTAATCGTACGGATTTGAGAATTATATATTTTCAATATATCTGAATCATCTGTTTTTTAGATTAAAAGATTCAAATCGTGATTATATAATTGATTTTTATCTGTCCAATTTGAGCATTATATATCAGTTAAAATTTATATAATTTGATGTAAATAAAATAGACGTATCAAATAGTATTCACTAGTTCTTTCATGCAACTTCTATTGTTATCATTTTGTCCTCTTTTTTTGGCCTGTCTATAATAAGGACTTGATATTCCTGCCATGGTCTGACATCCTCTGTTCATATGTTTTCATACAAAATTTGCCTCCGTTGCTCAAATAGTTTATGAGTTAGCATACGTGGCAGCTGGCTATCAAAAGGTCGAATCAAAATACGGTTTGCACGTGAGTCGGTCTTGAAGTTACTTTGTGTTTCTGGATCCCTCTATTTTAGCCTTCTATTATATACATTCCATTTCCATGCCATATTGCCATTACGGGTGAAATAGTGAAATGACGAAATTTTTATTTTGTTATGTTCCGGTACAAAAGACGGAACAGAAAGTTCTGCAATCATTTTCGGTCAAAATTCAGTCAATTCCGGTTGAACAAAATTTCCGCACGGATTGATTTGACTTTGACAACAAGCCAAGCACTTTAACTATAGTTGTCAACGGCAGAAATAGACACGTGATGCCGTTTCGTTTAAATGAAATGGAACGGTTTGTGGCATAGATAATTATACCGTTTTCTAAACGGAACTGTATGTGACACAGTTAATTATACCGTTTCGACCGTTTCATCTTCATTTCAAACCGTTTTATGTGTAATTTCTGAAATGAAACGGTTGATGGAACAGAAACCTGTTTCATTTAATAAACGAAACGATACGTGGCATGACTTGTTTTTACCGTTTTGCAAACAAAACAGAAACGGCAGGGGCCAATTCCGTGGTTTTTTACCACGTTTGACACCCCTAACTTTAACGCATTCAATTTATAGATAGATGTTACTTGAGTTTCTATCTGGTTTGACTTTGACTTGTGCTTCTTAAAGAGAAAAAAAAAGTAAAAAAACAAAAAAAAATCGACATACAGCATTGTCAAATTTTTGAATGCGTGCATGGACTGATGATTTATAATTTACACTTTAAAATTTTTGTAAGCAAAAGGAGTAGATAATTGGAAAAAAAATAATTCGTGAAAACCAACCTATCATCATCGGTATTTATTTATTTTTTTGTTCTATATCATATATGATTTGTGTCACTGTTGTTCCTAACAAGTTATTTCATTTTAATTGCTTTTAGTCTTTGCATAAACAATTTTAATTAACGCAGCAAGGTATATTCTATGCAACAGAAGAACCAAAAATGAATGTCATTCAAGTCGCTATGTAAAGAAGTCAAAATAAGCTTCCCTACATTCAAAATTAAAAAAGAAATGTTGGAAGTAAAAGAAAATAGAAATAGAAGAAGACGACGACGACACTACATAAGCATTCCGTTACAAATAATTAGGGGGGGGGGGGATATTGTTTAGGGTGCGTTTGGCAAGAGATGGATTAGCACTTGGGTAGTGGAACTAATCAACTAATCTTAACTCGTCAAATGAATTGAAGTTAGTTAAGGTTAGCACTAACAATATGCTAACCCACTAACTTTTTTAAGAGGTGGGTTAGCGGTTTCATCTATGAAAGGATTAGCGTAAATTTTGTATTAATAATTAGCAATAATTAATAATAATAATTAGTTAACATAAATAATAATAATAAATAATACTTAATAAGTAATAATTATTAATAATGAACAATTAATATTATTTAATAATTAAAGGTAATTAATAGTTAGCAATAAATAATAATAATTAATTATAATTAATAATATTTAATTAGTAATAAATATTATATCAATTAATAATTATACAAAAGTAAATAAGTAATGAATAATACTAAATAATTAAATAATTATTATTAATTAATTAATAATCAAAGAATGATTAATAATAATTAGTAATTAACAATAATTGCATAAATTTAAATATTGTGATATAAAAATTATAATAATATTGACAATTAATAATAGTTATTATAATAATGATAATAATAATTAATAATAGTTAAATATAATAATAACACTAATAATTAATAACTTTAAAGTACTAACCAATTACTAACTTTATTCTCGGGAGAGTATTATGTGCCAACCTTTTAAGATTGATAAAGTACCAACTTTTGATCCTAATCGTTTGATCTAATCTCGACGGTTAAAATTTTTCTGACCTATCAATTTGATATTATACATGGAGCTCCCATTAATAATTAATCATTGAGATTAGATCTAACAGTTTAGATTAAAAATGGACAATGGATCATGGATCATCGGATCCGCCTCCTCCAATCGTCGAGCTAACCCTATTCTGTTAGCAAAGCGTCGAGGCCTCTTTCAACGCTCTCTGAAACCCTGGCGGATTCGAACCCCAACCCCCATCTCTCTCTTTTCTTCGCCTCTGGACAGTCTCTAGTTTCCAAATGTTGGAGTTGTGTCCTAGAAGTCAATATTTTGATGACTTAAATATTAGTTTATGTTATGGATGATATTTTATCATCTGTTCCTAGGTTTATTATTGACAGATTATTCAGGTTGAGGATCTGAATTGTAGATCTCTATGGATCATTCTTTAGGATGACAATAATAAATCTAAATGGTCAATAATCTTGATAATTAACAAATAAACATTAATTATCATATAAGATTAGTATGCAAGTTAAGTGATGATTAAGTTCTACTAATCATAGGTAAAGAGTTACCAACTTAATTGCATATGTATATGTTATGGAACATAGTACAGGACTTGACCCAACGAAATAAATATATGGATTGTGTTATGTGTCATTATTTATTTCGTTATGATTTTGGTTCTAAGTTTGAGATGTTTATCTTTTCCACATGAAGATAGGTTCAATAAATATTGTTTACCGCTGATTTTCGATAAGGGCTGCTATACGGACTTTATTTATGTTCTCTTGAATTGTGCGGGGAAAAGCTAATCATCAAGAAAACCATATGTCCCTCATCAATTCACTTAGTGAGTGACGATATCTGTTTGGGCCCCTTGATGGAGTTGGATCGTATGCGCGCAACTAAACGATCAACTCTAGATCAAGAAACGTATAATCTGCAAGAATGACACATTCATATCTTGGATTATACGATGATATCGTGTGACATAAGAATCAAAATAGGGAAATACATTTATTCTCTTATGCATGATTTAAATACTGTAGCAATACACTATTTATGCGAATTGGGAATCATAACGTGTTGCTAGATACCGCTTATGATTATTGGAATTAAATAACGATTTAATTCCATGACCAACATAGCATAAATCCTCAAAGGGTCACACAAATAGGATTTTAACCATACAGTGTATTAAGTAATTTGTTTGCATTGGAGAATGCAAAATATGATGTGTTGATTAATTAATTATATACTGTTGCAAATCGTTATAATTAATTATATCAAAAGGATCATATAGAAATTAATTTAATGCATATGCTAATCTTAAAGTAATTATCAATAAATTGATAATTAATTATGCTCAACAATATTTAATATAACTGTATGAATTATATTGAATAAATAGACTTAATTTAATTAGCCGATATGAGCCGAAATATAATCAATTGGATAGGCCCATTATATAATTGATATAATAGGTCTAAGAGAGATTAAACAATCAAATGTAAAGGGAAAATTTGGTTTATGCCATTGCAAAAGGTTAAAATTCGAGATATGCCACTCCAAAATAAGTAATTGGTTTTATGCCACCGTAAAACAATACAAATTGATTATATGCCATCGACTAGTTAAATTGACCGTAATACCCCTTTGTAACGAGAGCCCAATCCGAATGAGATCGAGATGGCACGTGGTGCAGCGAAGGATGGCATTGTCGCCGTTGATCGAGTCAAATAAAGGCATCGCCAAAGGGGGCGCGAAGCTACTGAAGTCGAACGACGTTTGACGGCTGGAGCAACATAGAGTCATAGAGAGGCAGCCGAGGCATGTGAGAGGAGGTGGCGTTCAGGGTGTATTGAGGCGGAGGTGGGCTGAGGTGCAATGAGGGGGGACACGTGAGAGGAAGGTGTTGGGGCAGGTTGCAACCCCAGTCGGGTGTAGTGAGGCGGAGGTCGCGGCGGGTTGTCGCGCCGGCGGTGCGAGGTAAGGCAGGCGGAAGTGAAGGTAGGTGTAGCGATGGTGATGTGTGGTGACAAGACAGAGTGGGACAAAAAATGTGAACGGGAGAAAAGATGGGTTATGGGGAGAGATGGTTTGGAAGGGAAAGAGAAGAGGGTAGTTTGGACAATTTCAATAAAATTGACATAATTTAAATGGCATATATGAAATTTAATATGCTTTTGTTATAAAATAGTGGCAAATATCAAATTTGTTTGGTTTTGTGATGGCATATTTTCAATTAGTCATTTTGTGATGGCATATTTAGAATTAGCTTGTTTTGCAGTGGCATAAAACCAATTTTCTCAAATGTAAATGGCCCATTTAGGCCTTTTATTTGGTCGGGCATAGAGTGGCATGATGGTAAATATAGAAGTGAGAAGGTTGGACTTGATCTCTATATAAGGACCACTATTTGGTGCTTTCCAATCTTAGTTCTCTCTCCTCCTCTTGCCTCCTTCTCTAGCCGCCGTTTACAAGAGAGAAAAATTGTTTTCTCTCTTCCATTGATTATTGTTAGGTCTCATGTGTTGAGAATAGCTATTCCTAAATTGAATATTGGATTAATTCAAAAATGGCAAAGGGATTAGCATTCCTCTAGTTCCTACTGGCATAGGACCTATGAGAATGGTTAGTTTTCTTGGTGGACTCGAGGCCAAAATGGAGGAGGCGCATGGAGGCACGCCACCGACTTCTAAGCCGTGGAATCGAGCCTCTTGGTTGTTATACCAAGAGAGGTACAACTTTCCACCCTTTTCTCTATGTGTTAATGAGCTTAAGTGTTAGATCCGTTTGTGTGTTGTTTTAATCGCTTAATTAAGAGTAATTAGCACAAAAAATTAAAATTAACACCTTTCCTAACACCAAATCCCTCCCACTCGACTGCTGACTGCTCAGGAACAAGAACAGAGTTTATAGCAACCAATCCAGGTTCAACCTCTATCAAATTTTGGATTACTTTCTCGACATGTCCTGTCCAAACATTTTAATTTTCGATTACTTGGATTCCATTTGGGAAGAAGGGAAAAAAATAAGGAATAAATTTATTATAAACAATCTAAACTCTTCACAAAGTTACACACTTTTCAATATTTTTTCTTACCTCTTCCCACACCTTATCCAAACGGAGCCATAGAGAAAATTAATCATATACCTCATATACCCCAATGGTAGGCTGAAACACGATTTATCACACAACATACTGCCACAAATAATTCAATTTTTATTCTCTTCTCGGCCTCCTCCGACTACGAGAGCGAACCCTATTCCTCTTCGCCTCCCTCATTTCTCTCTCTATATAGAGTCCAAATCCCTCCTCTTGGACTTTGCAAACCAGCGCTCGCCTCGTCCCGGCCCTTCCCTCCCACTCGACTGCTGACTGCTCTCAGTTCAGTACGCAAAATCATCACTATCTTACCCCTCCACACTTCCACTATGCTCAGCCCAACCACGGAGTAGCTCTATTCCTCTCTCTCCTCTCCTCTCCCCTCCTCCTCTCCCGACGGTTGTTGCTCTAACAAGAGCAGGGTTTATACTTTATAGCAATCCAATCCAGGTTCAACCTTACTCAATGGATCACATTTTTATTACTTTTTGCACATGTCCCGCCCAAACATTTTTATTTTGGATTCCTTGGATTAGTAAAACCCTATTATCTCCATTCAGTTTTTAATGCCCTAAACTAAATGATTCCATACCCAAATTTGTTACCTTCAGAACTTGCAGTAAACTAAAAAGGTATGTTCTCCCATTCTAGGCTGAAACACAGATGGCCATACGAAATAATGTCACAGAATATCCAAGATCTACTAAACCTAAACATCAGCCGTCGTCTCTCCTCCAGTCGTCTGCGCCTCCTCGCCCTAGTCCCCTCGCCCTCTCCTCTCCTTTTCTTTTCTGCTCAGTCCGGACCTCCGCCGATCACGTACCTCCTTCGTTCCGCCCAATCCTCCGGCAGTTATCGAGGTTCTCTCTCTCTCTCTCTCTCTCTCTCTCTCTCCCCCTATTGTCAACATTTTTATTTGAAAGACTATGGTGGGACTTTCGGAAGGAGAGAAGCAATTCTTAAGGGGTGGAATTGAACAGAATCTCAGAGCTGATGGCCGTACTAGAAACCAGTTTCGACCCATCTATGTTGAAACTGGTGTCATCCCTCAGGTTTGTATCTACCTGTAAATACATAGATAGATACCTCCAGATTTGAGAATCTTTCCGAGATGACTGTACTTGTAACCAATGTTGCAATTTGCAAAAATATTTTGATATGCTAGGCTAATGGATCAGCTCGAGTTAGGTTTGGTGCAACTGAAGTCATTGCAAGCATCAAGGTCCTAAATCTTTTTTGTTCCACTTTTCTTAACTACCACTGGTCCACTGCTATTGCAATAGACATCACATGCTTATCTCTTTTTCATTTTTCATTTATCAAGGCTGAGCTGGGTAAGCCAAGCATTCTTCATCCTGACAAGGGAAAGGTTTCTATTTTTGTAGACTGTAGCCCAACTGCAGCGCCTATTTATGAGGTGACAAATTTTTACTAAAGTTTATTATTTTGCTATTTCCGCTTGTTCCGAGTCCTGGATTACTTTAAATTAAAAAGATTGTTTTACTAGGGCAAAGGTGGTGAAGAATTGTCAATGGAACTCTCAGTTGCACTTGAGAGATGCTTGCTAGGTGGCAAAAGCGGGGCAGGTAATGTAGTCTGTTTCTGTAGTTTCTTTTTTCACTCTCTATTATTTAAATTAAATGTACGACTCAGTAACTTGAGGTTACATCATATAAAATTAAGGTTCAATCGTCATGTACTGGCATGATTGCCAGGTTGCCACTCCAAGGTGGTGATAAGTTTCTCAATGGGGTTAATTTAAGCCCCCGGGGTAATTTGCAATAATTTGTTTGTTTTTAAGTTCATCTAATTTCTTAGCTTCCACAATTAATTAATTCAGGAGCTGCGATAGATTTATCTTCGTTGGTTCTAGTAGAGGGAAAAGTATGTTGGGATTTGTACGTTGATGCCCTTGTGGTCAGTTCAGATGGAAATTTGCTAGATTCACTTGCTGCAGCTATTAAGGTAAGCACTTCTTCTTTACCTTACAGTTATTATATAATAATATATATTATGTGTTTCTGATTCTAACCTTGGTTGATTTACTTTATTTTCTCTTACCTTTCTGAAGGCTGCTTTGAGTAACACAGGATTACCTAAGGTTAATGTTGTACTTGGTGCCTCGCCTGAAGAGCAGCCTGAGGTTGATGTCAGCGATGAAGAATTCCTTCAATTTGACACTTCAGCTGTTCCTGTCATAGTTACTTTAACCAAGGTAAACTAGTACATTTCTGCACCATTATGTTAATATATTGATTCTTATAACGTGGCTTATAAATATACTAGGTTGGGAAGCAATACATTGTAGATGCCACATCAGAGGAAGAGTCACAGATGAGCTCAGCCGTTTCGGTTTCAGTAAACAGGAACGGCCAGATATGTGGTTTAACGAAGAGAGGCGGGGCTGGACTGGACCCAAGTGTAATACACGACATGGTTTCTGTTGCCAAATATGTTAGCCAAGAGTTCATATCAGTTTTGGATTCTGAGGTCGCGGCCGCAGAAGCGTCTGAAGAATGAAAGCCTGCATTTGTAGCCTCGAGTGAATTTCAGTCTGCATTTTTGTTAAATTTTTGTGGCAATTAATTGATATATTTTCAATTTTTCATGGATGTATTAGATGTAGGGTAGCACTCATTTTAGTGAGTTTGAATATTATCATTGTGCTTGAGTGTGTCAAGTGATATTTTTTTAGGCCGAATGATGATCTTAATACCATGATTCAAGAGAAATAGTAAGAAATTTCTTATTTTATTTTCGCCTGGACGGTTCAAAAATACCAAATGATTATTTGTTTTTTTGGCGGGCAATGTGACTATTCTCGGAAAAGAAGCAGCTTCCTAGTGTTTTATCGTTAGGCTTGTTCTTCATAAACTCAAATTGAAAATACCATTTTTGTTGATATCTTTAGGTGTCTTTCAGAAGTTTGTCATCAAGAATTAGTTACACACGGAATTGAGGTAATATGAGCATTGTCATATATATCAGCATTTTTTTTTTTTTTGCAAAAGATTACACAGCTTCTCATTGCAGATTTTACTGGTTTTCAATACACTTACAGCCCATAAAAAAGAGAGAGTTTAGTAGGGAGTATTGCAACAATTTTCAAGGAAAACAAAAAGTTTGACGCGTCCAAACGTGCAACTGAGCTCACTAATAATTCCCAAAAAAAAAAAAACGAAAAGAAAACTTTTAATCCTAGTAAGCCTCAATTTACGCAAGTCGTGCCTTAATTAGTCCTTACTGGAGCCCAGTTAAGCATCTGACAAGCTTTTACTCAATCTAATATCAGTTTTCCTTCTATTTTTTTTAAAGTATAATCGAACATAAATTCAGTAAATAATATTAGTAAATTAAAAATATGGAGCAGATACTAGCATCCCGTGATGGTGTTATTTTTTAAGCATGCTTATAAAAACCCAAATCCTATGCTTAAAAAACATATCCAACAATATCATATCTATGATGATGTTATTTATTTATTTTTCTATACAACTAATATTTGATGTGTCAGATCATATGCCAAAAATTGATGAAACTCCTTCCTCTTGCAAAATTTTAAGAAAAGAAAAGGTCCAACATTTCTCCAAAATTAAAATAAAATACTAGTTGATTGCAATGTTATATTAAATGGAGGAGGCCTAATGGAACCATGCTTATGTAAGAACTAATCAAACTTTTGCCAGATTATTATGCAAAAAGGAACAAAACCAGGATCACATCATCAAAGGGAAAATGCAATCTGCAAATAAACCTTTTAAATTTGTTTCCAGATAATTAGCTGCTAGAAAATATCACATTATTTATTTATAACTTCTGAATCAAATAACAAAATTTTACCAGACTGTCTTGGTTTGCTTTCTTTCTACATTCAACTCAACAGCCTAGATAAATGATTTCTAAAGCTAGGAAAAAGAGGCTTGCGCTTATCTCTAGACCTACAATCTCAAGAATAATCAATTACAGGAAATGATTTCCATCCTATTCAAATCTATTTAGAAGATGATAAACTTTTCAGTACGGATTGTTGTTCATCAATGGATATATGTAACAAAAGACGAAGATTAGATAGCATAGCCTCCTGTTCCCAACTAATAGTCCCATTTGCATGCAATGCGGCCATGGTTGCTTGGTATGCATCTACCTCTAGCTTATGTGCTTCTCTCTCCATCTCTTCATCCTTCATTTCTTTCTCAGAAAATGAAGTTTCCTTAATAGGTGTGAATGAACTAACAGCATCATCGTCAGCATAAGAAGAGACCAAGAACTGGTACGGCCTCCCACTAGTACTGCAGCTACCCGTGGAGGATTCAGTGCTCTCATTATTCTCGCATTTCCTGTGCAGCTTTTTACTAATTCCTCCACATGTCTCTCCTGACAGTTTTCTCTTCTTTGAATTCTTTACATCTCCAGATTCCTGTTAATGGGAAAAAAATAAGTTGCGAGTACAAACGAAGGGCATATATGGGTGATCACAACAGAGATAATGCATTAACAGTTTGGAATGAAATGTAAGTCCAGTTTGTGCCTCAATGTTTTTTTCATTTTGCAGCTTTTTCAGCTAAGACACAAATCAATTGATTCCAATTATGCCCCCATTTCAACCTCAATAGTAAAAAATTAAAAATTCAGTTCTTCCTCCATTCTGCAATTAGACTCCAGACAAGCTATGAAAGGGGAAAAAAAAGGAAAAGAAATTTGGTGTGCCATGTACAATGTTACTTCTGAATTTATCCCAAATCTAATCAATCAGCACCGAAACCTCTTTAATTGACACATTTAAGCAACAAGCTTGATAATGCAAAGGGAAAAAAAATAATCAAGTCATGATTCATATTATACCTCTTTAATTGTAACCCATTTGCCATTTTGCCACGCACGCCTCTGCCTCAGGTTTGATTTCTTAACTGCTACCTCTCTACATTGACTTAAAATCGAGACGAAATAATACTCATTCCCATATGCAAGGCCTGTCACCTCTACCGGCTTCCAAGAGCCATGAACAAGCGCCTCAGCAATGTCACCTGGGGCCCACTTTCCAGCCTTCTCCTTTATTGGAGGCGGAGGCCGGAGCACCTTTCTCGACACCTTCTCCTCATTTGTGCTCTTGTTTGAACAAAAAGAGATGCAGCAGTAGTTGTATCGCACCGAGTATGTATGGCCATTGCCGCAGATAATCTCAGCCGGTCTCCAGCTGCCTGAGTGGAACACCTCCACTTGGCTTCCTTTTCTGAATCTCATTTTTGTTTTTAAGTGTTTGACGCAAGCCCTGTAAAACAAGCAGAGATTTATGTAAAGATGCCGAAAATTGAAATACAGAAAACTATATTGATGAACAATTTTTAGAGAGTTCTTACTGGAATCTGACCCCTAATTCAGCCTTAATTTGGACACAAATAATATGAGTAATTGCAATAACTTAAAAACCACACAAAAAAAAGGAATCAACAGATTTATTTTTGTTTATTTTTTTTTATTTTTATTTCCAGGGTATATAGGTACTATCACAAGAGCAACAGTCCCAAAATAGATAAAACAATGACGCTACCAAATTGGAAAAGAAACAAATAAAAGAATGAAAACAGTTAGAAGCTACTACAAAATCCCAAACATAATTTATACTTGGAATAAATTAAACACTGTTCTTTCTTATTTTACAAACCAGAAAAAGATCGCTTCAAAGAAATCAGAATCAATTCAAAATCACAATCCTATATACCTTTTCCAATAATGATCTTAACTCCAACTCAAAATTCAAAATCATTCATCACATCAATTAGAACCGATTTGTGGAAAACTTGATCTGATTGAATTAATGCATACATAAACACTACAATCATTTTGAAATTAGAAGAAAAGGACCTGAAACTATAATCATTATAGAAAAAAGATAAATGATAAATACATCACTTCTCCATCAATAAAATCAACTTATTCTTCACCTCTTGATTTTGTGCGCAATTTTCTAAAACTAGCGTCGTTAGAAAACACAAAACATTAAAGGGAACATTCAATTGTCAATATCAGGCGTAGAAAAACACAGCGTTAACTTCAAATACTTTGAAAAATCTAAATAAAATAGAAGAATCGCAGATTAATTATCGATCGAACTACTTCCCAAAGGAAAGAAGAAATCTACAAGTAGAAAAATAAACAGAAGAAATGAGAGAGAGAAGAGAATAGAAGTTTAGAACTCACATGTATCAACTAATCAATTGAGACAATGAGGCGAGAACAATCAACAATTCTCTTCACTTTTCTACTAATTGGGGAAATTCACTTCTCCTCCTCTGATTAAAATAAATTTAATGCTGGTAAAAATGGAAATGCAAATGGTAATTTTTGAGGGAGCGTTTAAATGCATCCGATCTTGATGGGGCCCACTGAGGAATCTAATCGCATCTGACCCGTTGATCGAAAGCGTTAAATGAAAGTAAAATAACGGCCGTTTATTTTCAGTCGGATGAATAACAGCCGTCCGATTATGGGGGTTCGCTCTCGTGTGCTTTGCACGAGACTGATGTGCGGCGGTTTAGTCACGACCCACGACTCACGACTCACGACTCAGGGGCTTATTGACTTGGATTATATATGGGCTTAATATGGGCCTGTGGGCTGAATGCATTTTCTAGTTTGGACCCTGTTGTTTCTCTCTTTTCCGATCAAGTGGATCGCAATAATATGATTTCTATGACTTTCTATAAATACAAACGTTCTATATAAACATTCTCCTAGATTAAACTTTTGTAAGAATATGATTTAAAATCAGAAATTATAAGTGCCATTTCTGATTATGTCATTCCTGTCATCGATAAATACAAAATGAACACTTACAACAGATAAGATAAACATATAGACTATTAATGTGAACACTTACAAACAAATAAGTGTTGTCATCTCTTGTTCAGAGTTTTATATGCACATTCGACTTATTTTTGTTGAACTTATCTGTTTGTATGTGTTCACTTTAATCACTATATATGTTCACCTTATCTGTTTTTAAGTGTTCACTTTCTATTTAGCGATGACAGTGATGACAAAATTACAGATGGCGGTAATCAATTTCCTTTTTGGAAGCAACTTAATAAAGAAACAATGAAGTCACCAAACATGTCTTAAACTATATTAGGAAGATCACTTAAGTGATGACTAGGATAAGGTTTTTAAGGAAAAAAATAATAGTGTGGCATCTTAAAAAATGCCAAATTATAATGCATCAATATGTCAAAAAAATGCCACATTCTTTAATTTATCATTATAATGCATCTATATATTGCTAAATTTTACTATTCTAGCCACCATAAGAAAAAAAAGACAAAAATAAATATTTTTTACATAATATTACTATGTACTAATGAACATCGCTTTAGCAACACTTTTAGTTTAGCAATATAGCGGTCTATTAAGTTTTATTGCTATAGCGGATCATAGCGTCGCTATTTAAATCAATGGATACTAGATTTTATTTTATTTTTTGAACCCCCGGTAGAATTGGATAGTTTCCAAGTCAAAAATAGCACCCAAGGAGCTATAAAAGCATGCCACTTCCTTTTTGGAATGCTTTGAAATAGCACGTTAAACTGGCAACCCAAACAGTTGTTCTTTCCTAATTTGTGTACAGAAAAAAAAAATTCCTGAAATCCTCGACAGTACCTAACTACCTGTCAAGTTTGTTATAATAAAAAAAAATATAAAATAAAAGCGAAACATCAACATCACGTGGCATCAAAAATTCCTTTTACGTCCTGTAACATGGGCGTTTGGATGTCCTGTAACATGGGCGTTTGGATGGGATTGGAATAAGAGGGAATTGTAAATTTCCGGAATTTTATATGTCAAATTTATTATAAACAATTCAAACTATTCACAAAGTTACACACTTTCCAATAAATTTATGTCTAAAATTGCAAATTCTCCAAATTCCTACAACATCCAAACAGCCCCTATAGTTGGTAGGCCTTTTTACGACGTGAGATTGAGAATATAACACATTAAGCAAAACATTTGATATAGAAATGTGAAATAACTTCCTGTGTACATCTTTTTTGACCATTCCAAGCTCTAGTTTTTTCATGTTTGACAGCATTAGGGTCAATTTTAAGACTTTGACCTCCTGTTTCTTTTTCCTAGCTATTTCACGTATAGTGGCAAGTTCAGTTGTATTTAGACTTTTTTTTTTTTTCCAAGAATCAAGGCGGCTTACAAATATCTGTAGTGGAAATTTTAAACAAAATTCATAGGCAACATTTTAATGTTCTATGATTTTTTTTCTTTCGGTCAGAAAAGCTTAAAATCACATATATTCACATACAGAGAATGTCATTTATTAATGTTTAAAGATTAGATGGTCGAACAAAAAAAAAAAAATCATTTCTTCACAAAATTATGAATTGAAAAAAAAGATATATATGATCCAGCGTCATGTATGAAGAGCTTGACCCCAATTGAAATAGTCAAAATCTCCAATAAAGTCTACCTCATCATACAATATACAAAACAAATAAACTAAATGAGCAAAAAAGTAAGGAATAAAATGATTGGCCGACCATGTCAAAATTTCTCCCAATTTTCATCTTCTGACTTGTCCGATCACGTTTTCTAAAGGATCTTATGTTCTTTTTTTTAAAAAAGAAAAATAATAGCTTCCAACTTGTATTTTTTTTTCATAAATTATGTACGAACTCGTTCTTTTTCCTTTTCGTTTTCTTTTCCTCAAATTGTGTCATTCTCCCCGTCTCGTTACTGGTTGGGAAACACACACCTTTGTCAGGGACGGAGCCAGAAAATTTTTCGAGGGGTTCACGGTTGGCTGGGCTATAAAATTATTTATTTAGGACTATTTTTTTAACTAATTAATCAATTGAAGCGCCCACAAATCAAAATTGAAAAGAGCAATTCTGTTCTCGACTATTGAAATAAATTGTTTATGATAATAATACTTTACAAACATAAATTGTTAATCCTTCCCAAAAAAGATCCCACAAAGAAAAATTGTATAAAATTTGTATGGGGTTCACTAATGAAAACTCACCTAAAATTTTATGGGGTTCAAATGTATGGTTCATATAACAAATTTATATTTTATAATTATAAATGCTCATTTGTAACAATATTTTTTTAAAAAAATAGGGGTGACATTGACACCCCTATGTTATACTTAAATCCGTCAGTGACCTTTGTTCTTCCAATGCATTGACGAAGTACGCCTCCGGGATTTGTGTTAAATATAAGAATTAGCTCTCCTCGTAATACTTTCAGCTTTGTTAAAGCAATACTTCACTATCGGAATTTTTCTCGTTTATAAAAGTAAGATTTTACTGTTATTTTTTTTATATTTGGAAAGTTTTTCTTTTAAATAAACACGTTTATTTAGATAAAAAAAAATTCTGATTAACATCAATGGATTGTCTCGGCTCATTTTTTTTTTTTTAATCAAACATCATGGGAAAAAAGTTCAGCATAAGAAATAATTATAAATGTCAAATGTATCATAAAGCCTTTCAAAATGATTTTGTGCATATTTTCTGATGTTTCTTTATTCTTTTTGAACAAATAAAATAAGTTCTTTCTGATGTTTCTTTATCATACTGGTAGTTTTAAAATCAGAAATGTAGCACCAAGTGTTGCTGTTGTTTAATAGGAACTGGGTATTTTGCTATTGTTTACTTGTTTGGATTGTTGACTTGGGCTGACGTTAGAACCAAGTCTTGTTTTTTCTTCTGGTTTATAGTCACGGTTGTGACTTAATTTTTCTTTAGTTTTAATGAATTGGATCCCTACTTGGGTTCTTAGTTTAAAAATAAAAAAAAAATCAGAAATGTACTTGGAATTTGAAATTTATGAATTTCATTTCATACAAATATATATTTTGTCAATTTAAGCGGTTTTCTTTTTTTTTTACTTGAATACACCATGATTGATTAAAATCAGAAAATATGCTGAAAATGTGGTAACAATACATTATAGTTGTACAAAAACGTGTCTGAACATTATATCGTACTAGATTATTTCGGTAGAATAGTATGTTGAGATTGGCTAAAATCAGCCATGATTGACGGATAGACTCGTCAGCTGCGATTATATCTCAACTTTTGAGGTTCTAATGGCTAATCTGAACCGTTCAATGTGTTCTACATATTGAAATCTCATCGGAGACCAAATTTTACATTTTTCTGATTTTATTTAATATTTTTTTGAGATTTTAAAAAAATCAAAGTTATTGAAGGGTCCATAATTGTTTAGATTAAAATTTTTATAAAATATCAAATAAATACTAAAAAATTTCAGAAAAATATAAAATTTTGTCTCCAACGATATTTCAATATGAAGAACACATTGAACGGTTCGGATCGACTGTTAGAATCTCGAAAATTGATATTTGATCGTAGCTGACAGTCTCATCCGTCCCTATCTCCAATATGTTTGTGTGATTTTATAAGTTGATAAAATGACGTTGCAATTGATCATTGAAATCATCAATAGATGCACATAATGCGTACTAAATACATTTCTGCACGATTACATGTGCAATGATAAAATTATATTATGAAATTTCATGCATGCTGAAATTCGCCTCCTATTGCACTGTAATTAGAGGATGATTGGCAATGTGGCAATTTCAGGACGTGAGATGTTCAGAAATCTGACAATTTCTTGCTAAAATTTGTGCTATAAACGCATTCTAACTCTTCGTACGCATATAAAAATTATAAAAATAGATATGTTTCTTGGATTTCACGTGAGTGAACATTGATCTCGTCTCTTATATATATATATATATATTATTATATCAGGAGGAGAACGTTCGGTTTTGGTAACTTTATGACTGGAAATGCGACCATGATTGATTATGATTATTAGTATATTAAAAAATTGCTAAAAATGCATTCAAGATGCTTGTATCCACAAAATAATATGTCTTATAATGGAATAAACACAGGTGAAATTAAAATCTCTTATTTAATTGTTTTAGAAGGATATATAATAGGAGAATGGCTAACGCGCCATCGATGGCACGTGCCATCAATTTTCTATCGGCTCGTTTATCGAAATTCAAAAGTCAAACGGTCGATCCAAACCGTTCAAGTTGATCAAAATATTGAAATACCTTTAGAGACCAAATTTTACATTTTTTCGAATTTTTTTGCTATTTATTATGATATTTTCAAATTGGAGGGCCTGAAATACTCTAATCATAATGTTTTTAAAAATATCATAATAAATAGCAAAAAAATTCGAAAAAATATAAAATTTGGTCTCCAAAGATATTTCAATATGGAGAACAACTTGAACGATTTGGATTGACCGTTTGAATTTTGGATCTCGAAAAATGACTTGGGTCCCGTGCCATCGATGGCACGTTAGCCATTCTCTATATAATAGTCAATTTTGATAATTTTATGACTTTAAAATGAGATAAAAAAATAGCTATATTTTTCTAAAAAATCAGGATCTGATAAAATTAAGCATAGCAGTAAATAATTATATAAATAATAGACATGAAAGTATTTTAGGTCTTCTACAAAATAGCAGGATTCAACAAAAGAAAAAATAATCAATTTAATTTCGTTTGGACAAATTTTGAGTTTCTTGGCGAACAAGGACCCATATTGTCACAAGTCACAAAACATGTTAGAAGTATTCCTTACGGAAAATTGTATCAAAATCTGGTTACTTTCTAACACATACACCGAATTTCCATTTACACAACTCCTTTATTTAACTCCGAGTCTTTAGTATAATCATCGTATAGACCGGGTCCATACAAGAAAATCACATCCCAACCCCACCGAAATCAAGAGCCAAACCTAGACCGCAAGCCCAAACTAAACCAATCGCATCACGGCCGTCCATTTCGAATCTTTCCATCGTTAACTCCTCGTCTGTACGGTCCAGATTCAGCGGCGCTTAGCTATCTGGCGGTTTGATCAGAACTGGAGATGCACTAACGCAATATAATCCTCGAAACTATTTTATTTCATTAGTTAATTAATCAACAAATTAATTAGCTCTTATACAAAGACCTCCTTCCTTCCTTCCTTCCTTCCTTCATTCTTCAATCTCGCTTGCGTTCGCACTTGGGAAAGAAGAATCGGCCTCGATCTCTCTTCTCTTCGTAAGTTCTCGATTTCCCCTTTTCCTCTCTGATTTTATATCACATTTTGATTAATTTCGTTGCGAATTCTTTTCTTTTAATTGATTGTAAGTATTACGTGCTCTGAATTTGGATTTTAGCAATGTGGATAGAATTTGATTAAGCTTGTCAGGAGTAGATCGTCAGATCGAAAGGAATTAATTAGCGATTTTCAATTCGTGTTCAAGCCTTGTGGTTTCCATATCGAATTATCTCGCAATTTTCGAGTTAATTTTTTCGTAAAATAATTCAGGAGATAATTTTATTATTGTTGGAGGATTCTTATTTGATTTAATTTTATTATTAATATAACATGATATTGATATAACAAATAGATTTTGGTTAATTTATGAACAAGTTCTGGTAGTTTCTTTTTTGACACTCCAGCTTTTACTATTATAGACAATCAATCAACATCGTACCTTTTCTTTTTCCCTCTTTAGTTAGATGTAGAATATATATTTTTTTAATTTGTGTTATTTGTCAACTTAAAATTTGCCACCACTTTCCTCCATCAATTTTCAATTACTTATGTCAATATTACTATATTTTTAAAGAAGAAAAGATCAAAGAGAAATAAAACTTTGTTGCCTTGTTCTTATTATTTGATGGTAGTACTCTTTTTGGTGCCAGAAAGAAAATTTCAGTAAAGTTAGGGTTTCCTAATTATAGAACGTTTCTTTTTATTATGCCTAAAATGCTGAATCTTCATTATTTTTCTAGGTCTTTACAAAGAAGAGGATTAGGCAATCAACAAATAGAAACCATGAGATCAAAGAAAGGAAGTAAGGTGGTGAGATTAAAGAAAGGGAGCAAGGTGGAGGTGTTCTGTACCAGCAAAACCATCCCCAAGGGGTTCTGGCGTCCTGCACAGATCGTCTGTGGAAACGGTCACACCTATACTGTGCGTTATAATTACCTTTCATCTTCTCCAAACCACATGTCAGATCTGGAGAAGGTACAGAGAAAGGCTATCCGGCCGTGCCCTCCTGTGAAAGAGAAACTTGTCAAGTGGGCCGTCGATGATATTGTAGAGGTGTTTGTGCACGGCTCATGGAAGGTGGGGAAGGTGGCAGGTGTTGCTTATGGGAATAACTTCTATTTTGTTACACTAATGGGGCATGGTCGAGAGCTTGCAGTAAAAACATCAAATCTGAGACGGCGGCATCTATGGCAAGACAACAAATGGATTCTGATGAAGAATGTATGATATCATTTCAACCTAGCCCTCCACATTTATTTTGTTCCTAATTCCTATATCACTACTTTTGTTTGCTTTATTATTAATATTATCTTCTTTCATCTGTAATAGGACTCTGGACATAAGGAAATGAAGAAGCAAAAGAGCGGTGCAATGTGGTCTGAGGGAGTTTCTAAAGAGCCTCAGCTTGCGAATGGTAAGGTAATGCTGGGTGAAAGGTGCGGGTACAATTTGTGTAGAAGTGAGAGTACTGTGTCCTCTACAGGTAGCTGTAGTACCAGTGGTAGACCGGACCATTATCCTGTCTTTAGTTATTGTGAGGATGATGCAGTGAGTTCTTTTGTACCGGTAAGAGAAACATCACTTTGTGAAAAAGAAGAGGATGGACATATGGAGAAAGAGGCGCATAAGCTTGCATTGGATGCATACCATGCAACCATGGTTGCACTACATGCCAAGGGGTTTATTAGTTGGGAACAGGAGGAAATGTTATCTAACCTTCGTCTTTCGTTAAATATCTCTATTGATGAACAGCAGTCCGTGTTGAGGAGTCTAGCTTCTTCCAGATAGCTAGCTCCTAATGCTTAAATTTTATTTTATTGGGTTAACTACATATCTTGATTGATTGAAAGGTAGAGGAAGTTTAGTGAATTTGTACAGTTCATTGAATAGAAAGAAAGAAAGAAAGAAAGTATATCGGTCTTTGTCTTTACTAGTTGAATGTAGCTTGCAATTGTTAGTGCAAAGGTCCAATGAAGCTCTCTTTTTTGTATGCTTTTATGATAATGAGGTAAGAAAGTTGGAGTGCTGTTTCTTTTTGAATAATGGTAATAGGCTTGAAACAGTCAAAATTTGAAAGCATTTATGATGCTTCTCATACATTATTAACAATATTATAATTCCAGGACCAAAGTTGGAGGGCATGTAGTTAGTAGACTCCCTTCTCTTTGGTACTCTGCCAAGTGCGGCTACAAATTTTCTGCATATCAAGCCACTGCTTGGTGAATATCTGGTATGCAATTATTATGTATTATGCCTTATGATTTATTCTGTCTTCTGTAGACTGTGCAGAATGAACTCCCAACTTTTATGAAAATTGACCATGATCCAGAGTGCAATTGTATATCTCATGTCTTGATTTTAGATTTTATGAGCAAATTAACAACTTATATCAAGTTTTTAATCACAACTCTCTCCCCTTGATATCTATATCTAATGTTTTGTTTTAATATTTGAGTTTTAAAATTTGAGTAATCAAAGATTTATGGATGCATAACACAGGCACCAAAAGTTGGATGCATTTGAATTTCATAGTTTTCTCTTTCAGGAACTCGGAACACAGATTTTGAAATAATTAAAATATAATAAGTGAAACTTAAATTACGTTCTGGAAACTTATTTCAATAAGCCATATACAGGATCTGCTAATGTTGTTGAAACTGATGTAAGGAAACTCAAAATTAGATGTCTTGCTATCTCACTCAGGTCTTCTAGCTTAAGTTTGCTCTGCTAATGGCTTGTATTATTGGTCATCTTTTTTTGGATATTTTCATGTAGTCCTCCAGGAAACATAAAATATCTGGTATGATGTTCAAGGGGAACATTGTGCGTCTCTCCACAACATGAGTTATCTGATAGGTGATTTTCAAAGATTGATCCAAGATGCATGTTGTCTGCTGGGACGAATAAATCTCCTGAAAAGGCTAAGATATTGTGTTCAAATTTAATAATTTTTATATCTAAAATTTCTGAATTCCCTTTTTAATGCAATTTGGTGGCATCTAGCACTTCGTTAAAAATAAAAAGTGGACTAAAGTAATGGAGGGGTAGTTTGAGCCTATTTAAGTAGTGACAACGATGGGCACAGAACTGTTATGTGTTGAAATCACAGGCTGTGTTTTGTATATAGCATGTACAGGTGATACTTAAAAATTTTGTAGGGTTATCCGTGAAAATACCCTTGTCATATCGTGTGAAGTTATATTGGTGGTTGTCGATTAACTTCCAAAGAGGGTTTATACGCCATCAAAAGATAACAAACTGAAGAAAGCATTAATATGCTTGCCGTCCAAGAGAATCCTCTCTTTTTTGCATCAGTTGTTTATCATTGAATATTTTAATACGTTATGTGAACCTTTATAATGTTGGGTATGAGCTGGTACAGAATATACCGCAAATGTTTTTTGTTTTTTTTTTACCATGTAGACAATTTAGTCGTTACCGGGCTTCTTGGGGATTTTTTTTTTTTTAATTTGTAAAGGTCGTTTGTGTGTTTATTGACCTACCCAAGCTGGGTATTTTTTGGGTACTCACTTTTTGGAGCTTTCAGCACGTGGGTCAATTTTTGGACCCTTTTTATAATTCGTGTTTGTTTTATGTAATAGAAAAGATGGACTTTGAAACAATAAGGGGGGCATCATCCTCATCCCCTTGGCATCGAGCTCTCCGTACGAAGGCGATTTGATGGCGAAGGAAGGCGATTGGACCCGTGTGCAGCCTAGGCGGCGTCGCAACCACCACCGCACTTCAACCACCGCAACCTCCACTCCTTACCTTCTCTCGACCTACAACGCCGCTCCTACCTACGCTCAGGTACTCCGAAATCCTCCTGCTCCCCGTCAGACCCAACCCCGCTCTCAGCCCACCAAGCTCCATAACACCTACCGATCCAACCACCACCAAGCTACTTCTGCCACTGAGGACCAGCCAAGGCACCCCCCCCAAGCAAAGCCGAGACATGCCTCCCGCCGCCGCTGGCTCCCAAAACCTCGTCAGGCCTCCATTCGCGTTGTTGACAAGGTTCCCTCCGAGGTGACTCTGCCGGAGAGCCCCACCACCCTCCGCTTCCCTCCTTCTCCTTCCTATGAAGAATGGCACCTTCGCTGTTTCAGGTGTTTCCAGCGCGGACACCTCTCCGACGATTGTCAGAACGCTCGCCGGTGCGTCCTCTGTTGGGGAATAGGCCACGACTACAAAGAGTGCCCTGATTCTTTCCAACAGCCTTTGGCAAAGGCTCCTTCTCCTAAGGCTTGGCTAGCAGAGCATCCCTTTGAGGAGTTGCTTGATAGCTGCAACCCAAATCTGCGTACTGTTTTGCCGTCTGAGTCGGAGCGCCCCAAGGAGGTTTGTTATCATCTGTCAAGGGATAAGGCCTACCATCAAGAGGTGCAGCGCCTGTCCAAGGCGTTGCTGATAACCACCCCCTCTAACTCTGAGGTCCCATTCACTGCTGATGTGATTGCTGCCCAGCTTGCTTCGACAGGTTTAGTGAGGAAAGAGCATCTCCAAATAGCTAACCTCACTAAAAATAGGCATCTGGTTCTACCACCGAAAGGTATTTCACCACAGCAGTTGGGTATGGCCATGTCTGAAACATGGTGGGATAGAGGTTATCAGGCGGCTCTATGGTCCCCGGCGATTGATGCTGAAGTGGAGATTCCTATTTTCAAAGCCTGGGTAACCTTGTCTGGTATTCAACCTCACCACTGGAGGGAACGATATGTCGCTGATTCAGTCAGTAAGTTTGCGACCTACCTTGGCACTATACCCTCTAGAGAGCCGAACAACATGGCCACTTGGGATGTTGCCTTAGCTACTTCAGACCTCCGCCGGATTCCTCTCACTATCTCCATGACTGGCGATGGTTATAAGTACTCAGTCTCAGTTCACATTAATTGCTGGATCCAGCTTCCGCCTGAGGTGATGTTTCAAGTTCCTCCACCACCGCCACCTATAAACCATCCCAGTCACCGTCAGCCCAAGTCACCTACACCACCTACCACCTCTGATGAAGAAGCCTGCCGTTTGCAGGGGGACACCGTCACTTTAAAAATTTCTTCCTTACAGGAGATTTTTCGAGGAGTGCCTCCTTCCAGCATCCCTTCTGAACTAGCTTCCCTGTTTACCCCTTCCGATCTTGCCTCGAGTGAGCACGGTGTGGTTCTCCGCCGTAAGGACCTCGCTTTGGCAGGACTGGCAGACCCAGCCACACCTATGGACCTTCAACAGGTGCCACAGAGGATCCTACCCCGTAGCAAAAGGATGTCATCCATTGACGTCATGGAGCTGCAGGCCTCTGTTCTGGAACGTTCTCCACATGAGAAACGTTTGGCTGTTTCTTCTTTCCAGGTACAGCCTCAGGGTACCTCTCTGTTACATAAAGCCAACCTTCCTGTTGATGCTTGTCTGTTTCCTGAGGTTTTCCATCGGTTGGATAGTTCGGTTTTGACTGACCCTCAAACAATTTGTTTTGAACCAACACAGTTAGAAGTTAACGGGTCGGTTCTTTCTAAAACGGTTATTGGATCTGATCAACCTGAAACGGGTCTTGTAGAAAAGGCTAACGGGTTTGTTCAACCAGAAACGGGTCACGGGTCCACTCAACCTGAAACTGAGAACGCTGTTTTGGGCCCTTCCCCAAACAGGCTTGCCTTAGTTGTTAGTGAGATACCTTTTGACCGGCCGGTAAGTTCTGTTAGCCCAATTGTGCAAGAAGGAGGCCCATCTTCTTTCAAAGGTCGATCCCGGCCTGCTCGTGTTGAGAGTAATGTTACTTTTAAGGCCAAGTATGGTTGTAAAACCAGAATTCAAAAGAAGTTGATCAAGGAAACGGAGCAAGCCTTGTTGGCAACTACTGACGCCGGTGACTTTATTGATGTGCCTTTACAACTGGTTGAGGCTGTTGACATGCTAAACTTGATTGGTGTAAGCCAAAACATACTAATCAATGAAAAAGATAAATTCTCAAAAGATGTCCCTGAGCTTTGCTTGCGTAAGTCTCGTGTCAAAGTTAAACCAGTTAAGTTGGCTAAAACTGTTAAATCTGGTTTGGTCACACAGGGGCAGGCAACTTCCAGTAGGCCAACTGCAACAAGATCATCATACTGCTGTCCTCCTGAGAGAGTGGACATCCCAGGATCCGACGAGGAACTTGGAGATTACTCCTCGGAGTAGTATCTGTGGCCTTCTGCTGCTTGTAAGCTTCCTTTTTAGGAGCTGTTTTGTTGTTGCTTCTTGTTGTGAATTTTTGTTATGATGATGTATAAACCTCTAAAATTATTATCTTGGAACGTTCGAGGACTAGGCGAAGATAGTAAAAGATTGGTAGTAAGTGATGCTATTCGCACATCTAGATGCGATGTTTTTTGTTTGCAAGAGACTAAGCTTAGCTGCCCATCTTTCTCGACGGTTTCTTCTTTTACTCCCAGTTTCTTTGATAGGGATATTGCTGTGTTAGATTCCATTGACACTAGGGGTGGCTGCGTAATTGGTTGGAAACGGTTCTTCTGTCAACTCTCCTCTTGGACTACACGGCACACTGTGTCGGTGCTTCTCTTAGATTTGAGAACTGAGTCTAAGTATCTTGTCACTAATGTGTACGGCCCTCATACTTCAATTGAACGAGCTAGCTTTTTTAGAGAGCTCAAATTCATTGCTACTCTGGAAAGCTGCCATTGGGCGATTTTAGGAGATTTCAATATAGTCCGTTGGATGAGTGAGCGTTCCACGTCAGCTACTGAGTTTTCCCAAATGCAGCTTTTTAATGACGTGATTAGGGACTTGCATTTGTTTGATACTCCCCTTTCTAATAAGCGTTTCACTTGGTCCAATAAACAGCCGACTCCTATTCAATCTCGCCTTGACAGGGTGCTCCTTTCCCCCCACTGGCTAACCTCGTTTCCTGTTATTGATTTACAAGCTCTCTCCTCCCCTGTTTCTGATCACATCCCCATCCGGTTGCATTGCAAGCAAATGGCAACTGGGCCTAAAATAAGAAGGATGGAGTTGTTTTGGTTTAAGCATGAGGCCTTTCACTCCATAACTCAAGATACCTGGGCTGAACATAATCAATTACCTTCGGCCCAAAATTTCTTTTCAAAGAATCAGCTACTGCAGGAGAGGCTCAATAATTGGCATAAATCCACCTTCCCGTCAGTTAATGTGCACTTGGAGAATGCTAAGCATTTCATTGCCTTGTTTAACTCTGTTGAGGAAACCAGGGCTCTCTCTTCGTTAGAGATGCGGGTAAGAGTTCTGGCAAAAGAAAGAGCTTATCATCTTGCTTGTATTCTGGAAAGCAGATGGCATCAAAGAGCTCGAATTCAATGGTTGAAAAATGGAGACCGTAACACACGCTATTTTCATGCAACAGCTTCTGCCAAGTTGAGGAAAAAACATATTTCTTCCTTAATTGTTGATGGGGAAACACTAGTCAATCCAAGTCACATTTTGCAGGCATTTACGGACTTCTACAAAAACTTACTTGGCAAATCAGACCCCGTGTTCCCTTGCTCCTTGCATTTGTTATATGGCCACCAGCCTACTATCCTACAGCTAGGGGATCAGTTCACTTCACAAGAAGTTCATCATGCAGTTATGAAACTTGCAAATAACAAAGCTTCGGGTCCTGACGGCCTGCCAAATGAATTTGTAAGAGAAAAGTGGAGTGTTGTGGGTCAGGACATCATGCGTATCTTTGATGATTTGTTCTCATTGAGCTTGAACTTGAAAGATTTTAACCGGGCTCATATCATCCTTCTGCCAAAATCCCAGAACGCAACTTCCTTATCTTCTTTCCGCCCGATAAGTGTTATCAATTACATTCCGAAGCTGATCGCTAAAGTCCTAGCAAACAGGTTGGGGAAACATATCGATGAGATGATCTCTCCCTCTCAAACCGGGTTTATCAAAGGAAGACTTATTCATGAAAATTTTCTTGTGGCTAGAGAACTTATTGCACACTTCAAAACTTGCAAAGAACCGGTAATTATGATCAAGCTTGACTTCTACAAAGCATTTGACACAGTTAATTGGTCCTTCCTACTCAATGTGCTAAAAGTTTTTGGGGCTCCCTCTAAGTTTATTGATTGGGTGGAACTATTACTCACCACTTCTTCTTCCGCCGTCCTGGTAAACAATCAGATAGGGGCAGTGTTTCAACATCAACAGGGACTGCGTCAGGGGGATCCTTTATCCCCGTTTCTTTTCATCATGGTAGCAGACGTTTTATCTAAGATGTGCCAAGCTACTGCGTTATCTATACCCTTCTGCCTCTCAGATCGAATTCGTTATCCCTTTCAAGTTTTGCAATATGCGGACGATACGTTGATATTCTGCACTGTAAAAGGAAGAGCGGTGCATTCTCTGAGATTTATGCTCACGGTTTTCTCTCTCTGTTCAGGACTAAATCTCAATCTTAGCAAATCCTCCTTTGTACCTTTTAATCTCTCCCCTTCACAGACTTATGCAGTGTCGTCTTTATTAGACTGTGAAGTGGCTCAGCTCCCTCTCACCTACTTAGGCTTGCCACTAACCTCGAGTCGACCTTCCAAGGATGTGTATCGACAGTTGATTGAAAAGCTAGAGCAAAAACTGGCGGGGTGGAAGAACAAGCTCCTTTCAAGAGCTGGCCGTCTAACTTTAGTTTCCTCTGTTTTGACCTCTATCCCGATCTTCCTCATGTCAGCGTTTAAACTGCCATCTTGGGTAGTGAAAGCAATTGACAAATTGCGTCGCAACTTCCTGTGGGGACGCTCGACAGGATCCACTTCTGGTATTCCTCTTCTTGCATGGGATCGAGTTTGCCTACCCAAGCATCTAGGAGGAATGGGGGTACTGAATCTAAGGATTCTCAATCTTTCTCTACTACTCAAATGGCTATGGCGCCTGTTTGAAGTACCCAACTCTCAGTGGGCAACTGTGACTAGATCGCTGTTTGTCTCCAGAGGACTTACATCACCTCTTTCTTGGACAGCTAGGGGCTCCTTCTTCTGGAAGGACTTACTGACACTGAGGCACATCTTCTCCATTTTCACTCATTTTAACTTGGGAAGTGGCAAGGAAGCACTGTTTTGGTATTCAAATTGGGGGAACGGCCTCCTGAGGTTTTTTGAGTGCAAACCGCCGCCTTCTAAAGCCCATCTGACAGTAAGCAAAGTTTGTCACAACTTGTTTTCCTCTCTGCAGGCTCCATGGAATAGAGATGTTCATAATGCAGTTCGTTACCTCTCTTCCTTCACACAATCCGATGCAAGAGATAAATGCGTTTGGAAGTGTACTTCCTCTGGAAAATTTACTGTCAAGTCGGCTTACAACGCGTTAGTTTCTACTGGTAAAGTTGAATTTCAGGCGACGTTAATCTGGAGTACGAAACTACCCCCCTCGATTCGAGTCTTCATTTTCCTCCTTTTTCATGACAGGGTACTCACACAGGAGGCATTAGTTAAGAGGAATTTTGTGCTACAACCAGGCTGCTCTCTGTGTGATTCGACAGGCTTGGAAACGGCAACTCACATTTTCTGCCTCTGCCCCTACTCGCAGGAGCTATGGAGTAAAGCAAAAAGCATCTTCCCTTCCCTTCTTAGCCGAGATCACACAGACGTCAAGCAACTCATCATGGACGTCGTCAGTGGGAATACTCATAAAGCAACTGTCTCCTTAACTGTCTTGTGGGCCCTTTGGTTAGAGAGAAATAACCGTGTCTTCAGAGGGGCTGTCAGAAATACGGAGACTCTACTGCACTGGGTTACTTCCCAGCAGAAGTTGTTTTTGAAGCATTGCTAGTTGCCAAGTTTTCAGTTCATAGCGGCAAGAGCTAGTTTTTCTGGCCTTGTAGTGTTTTCTTTTTCTGTTTTTTTTCCTTTTCCTTTGATCCTTTTGTTGTAACTTGGTAGCCACTACCTAGTTCTCTAAAAAAAAAAAGAAAAGATGGACTTTGACTAATTCAATAGTTTCTGGTCAAATTTCCTATGGAGGTTCCACTTCAACAGAGGAAAACCGCGGCTAAATCATCTAAGTTCTGCTGTTGGTCTAGTACGGCTGCTTAATTTTGTCGCTATCGCTTCTATTCATCGGGCAAGTACTTTCCACGAAATTAGCGCGCTACTGTGGAACGGGACTGAGTGATTTTCATCTTTATCTGAAAGATCTTTCATATTTTTCTCATTTAGTTTAAATGGTTAGTTTTTCTTTAATCGTTAGTTTGTTGTTGTAATATATAATATGTGTAATTAATTTCTTTATAGTTAATTTAAAATTGGGAACAAAATAAAACTTTTTGCCAAATAAAAGAATTAGAGGATTAGTGTTTGCGACTTTTCAATTAGATTCATTCAATTTAATTGTGTGAGTAAATTACACAATGGCCGTAAAATTACCGTTTATTTTGGTCTTTTATTATTTCAAAGCTTTTAATTGTGGCTATTTGATAATCTTTTGTAATTTTTTTTATGGATCATTCTATTTACAATACAATCAAAAGTAAGGGAGGAAAAAGGAAAATCATTAAAACGTATCGTACAGGAATTAGTAATCTAATTGTGCCTTAGTAAAAATTTACGAGTTCATTCTGATAAAAAAGAAAAAGAAACTATCAAAACGTGTCTAAATATTGGCTTTAATTTTTAAATTATGATCAGTGTAGAGAAAGCTAGCATTGCAGCTATGTTGTCTCTATTACATTGATGGAGATGTCTTTTTCACGCATGTTTCAATGCGGCGCTCTATTGTGTTGCCCTCTAGCTGTACTTGTTCCTATGCATTATAAAAGCTCATTTTAACCTGCTATACAAAATCGATTTCAGATAAAAAAACACAATAATAATGATGAGCTCTTTTGAACTGCTAGATGTAGAATCCAGGTTCACATTTTTTGGAAGTTGGCAATCAATTGAGTGTAGTTGTGGTTATCATATCATGAGAAAATCATGTTTCCAAAGTTTGGTATTGTTAGCTAAAATTCTGATTCAGTATCCTTGCTGGAGGCATGCTCATAAAATGTTATTGCTGTTGAGATCAGACATATTTTCTTTTCAATCATAAAAAGCAGTATAGAAAGAAAATAAATTAATAATAGAAAAATTTTTACCTAACTGATACAAACAAGAATACAACGACAAAACCAAGTTCGTAGAAGAATTAACTACGTACAGCAATAATAGAAAGAAAACAATCGAAAATATATGTTACCTAACAGACACAAGAACACAACAGTAATACCAAGTTCTAGCACAATTAACTGGTACATATTTATGAACTGTATGTTAAAATTCACTCATTCTGTCTTCTTTCTTCGTTTACTTTTAAGAGAAGCAATTTCATTACTATCATTGTGGTTCTGTTGCTTCTTTGAGGAACTAGATGCAAAGGCTTCTCCCATCTTTTTTTTACATTCTTTACTTGCATTTTCATGATCGACCACTGCAAAAATTACCAAATAACAATGTAATCTATATTAAACCTACTACCATAAGCTTGTATAATGACAAGATAAAAAATAACCCAACTACATAAACGGAGGTTTCAGAGTAGATAATTGAGCAACCAAACAAGAATGTCCTAATCTCAAGCTGACAAATGTGATCTTGACCTACAGAGTACTTTGGAAAACCTTAGCACAATCACGAAAGCAATATGTAAACTGAAAGAACTTGGTCCAACCAAAATCAAATTCATCTTCTAGTCCTAAATTTGGTCCACGTCAAATTCGTCCCAAATAATCTGAAAGAATGTAATTATCATCTGAGGTGTCATAATTTCAAATCCCTGGCTGACTGATACCCAAATCAATAACCCGGAACTTGTATTGATACAAGTCCTAATTGGACCTTGGACTTCATATCAAAACCCAAATCAAATTTGACCACAGGCAAATTCAATCTGCACTGTGCTTTATCACTTTTGCATTGACTTCACAATTAAGGAAAAATTAATACCAAACTGGGACATACTGAGGCACACATGAGGCATATTAAATTGCACAGTTTAGAGTTACTGAGGCCATTTTGGGAACAGTACACCATAATTAGTGAGTGTTAATCATAGCTTCTTTGCACATAGGGATATACAGTACTATAATATCCATTCTGAGGCAGCTTAATTTTATGTAAAGATAGCAAATATAGAAGCACATTCCAGCCCTACAAGCTGAAGAAAAATTCATTTTCCTGGCTCTTATGCATTAGGCCAGAAGCAGTTACTACAGAATTTTCTGTGAGGTTTGAATATTTGATTCAAATAATCAAATCATTAATATTTATAATACCTGGTCTTGGGTAATCCTTCCCAATGATACAGTTTGCCTTTTTTTGAACACTCAGTGGTGCAGTCCATGGTTCGTAAATGTATTCCTTTGGAAAATCTGAAAGGGAAACAAAAAATGAATTATATTAGAACTACATTTGAAGAATACAATTGTTGGAGTCATTCTTCTGCAAAAATAAAATCTCATACACCTTTTAGAACTGGTAGAAAGTGTCGAATATAATTCCCACTAGGATCATACTTTTTCCCAAATGAAATTGGAGAATAAATCCTATAATACTGCATAAAAAACATATTTAGAATATTTTGAAAGTTAAAATATAGAAGGATAAACGTTTTAACTAAAACCCTTCCAATATCAGAAATAACAGAAAATTCAATATTTATTCAAAAACTTCGGGGGGGGGGGGGTTTGGGTGTTTGACCAAATCTTTCTAATTTCTAATGCTCAAGGTACGTTTTCCAATTTTTTTTGTCCTGCATACTGCAAATTTTGGGTAGTAAAATAGTTTCCATGGTTTTTTTTTGTTATTAGGTTGCTCTTGTATCTCTTTACTAATGAATAAGACTGCTACAAAGGTCACTAAAAGTAAGAACATTAAGGTTCAACAATTAAAAGCAAAAATACAACAACAACAACTAAGCCTTTTGTCCCAAACAAGTTGGGGTAGGCTAGAAAAGAAACCTAATAAGAGAAATCATCCAAAAAACAAAAATTAAAAGCAAAAATACAAAAGATAATTTTCAAATATATAGAAAACACAAGGTCTTGTGTAACTTTTAGATTTTTGTAGTTACTTTTTGCGGTTGATGGCATTGTCAGGTATTAAAAGTTAAAACCTGATAGAAGAAGGAAGAACAGGAGAGCCAAAGCCAGTTTCCATTATTTATGGCCCAATCAGAATCTATCAGTAATCGCTCAAAGACATCTCGTCCCTTCTCCCAGTGTATAAACTTCAAAATGAATTAAATAATTAAGTTAA
This sequence comes from Rhynchospora pubera, assembly GCA_028095005.1. NCBI lineage: Eukaryota > Viridiplantae > Streptophyta > Magnoliopsida > Poales > Cyperaceae > Rhynchospora > Rhynchospora pubera. Next base: position 13,036,601 of record CM051461.1, on the reverse strand, counting down.
CTAAGCTAACTAGAGAAATAAAAGTTACACAATATATCAGCTAATAACAGATTTGTGCCTATTGGGTACCAGCACTGAAACTAGGTTCCAATGCTTTAATCTTTACTGCAATTTAGCAAATGATGAAAAAAGGCACATCAATAATTGATTTCAAGATACAAAATTGTGAACTGCAAGATAAATACTTACCATGTCGCCACGAGTTAGAAAACATGCAACACAATGCCGAGCAAGATGATGAATCCAACCCCATTTCTTCAACTATTGTGTTTAAAATAAACTAATCACTGATGAATCATAGCAAAAAGTTTGGTATACCATAATTAATTAGATATGAATTCAGCCAGTACTTCTATTTACCTTTACAAAGGATTAACACATCAAGTTTTATTACCTTTCTGTGAGGTCTGGTAACATACAAGTGGACTGACAAGATATTCAAAAACATGGACTACTCAACTCCTTTTTATACGTAAGTTGTCACAAACTATTGGTGAATTGGTACTAACTTAAGTTCAAGAGGGGACCACCTATAATTGGGTACCTGAGGTTTAATTGAGTCAAGGTTGGGTAAAAATAATGCATAATTTAGAACAACTGACAGGTTAGTGATACATAGTTGCCTTCATGGACAAACTCCAATGGTATGAGAACTTTAAACAATTCAGTATAGATGTTTCATTTCAGCTACCATTTCCCCACATTGGTTTGCCGTTTGCAAATTATTTTTGAGGTTAAATTAGGCTAAATGACCCAGATTCTGTAAATTGAGTAAATTTTGATAACATTAAGTTGTATTGATGCATAGGATTTTGTTAAATTACCTTAAAGCAATACCAATAAGATCAATAAACAGTTAAAATGGAGCTAGTTGTAATCCTTTGCCATACCTGGATCATGATGGCATCAATCCATGGATAACCAGTTTGACCATCTCTCCATGCCACCAAAAGTTCTTCATTCTCGCTCCAAGGAATCTGTGCCAAAAATTGCATGTAATTAATTATCAAGAAGTGAGGAACATAGTTGGAACCGTGTGCTAATTGCTAATGTATTGTACCTGTTTACATATTTTGTTTCCCTTCATCCTATCAAAGTTAGGCGTTCCAAAGGCAACAGTGTAGAAGAAATCTCTCCACAGTAACTGTACAGAAATTCAAAGGCAGAGAAGTTTAAATAGAAAATATGTTATTTATTACATCTGAAAAGCTCACGAACAATCAATACAATTTAAATTCATTAGCCAACAGAACCTAAGAATAAGCAAACAAACACTAGCACAATGTAAGAAAATCAATCGTCAACTGAATTGGTTACTTTATGGTCTAAGCCAAAATGATTGGAAAACCAACAGACCCTGGCGAGCCTGGCCTGACATGGCACAACAGTCTGATATCCAAACTTGGTCGAACCAGAGAGGCAACAAATCACTATAAATAATAAAAAGTAATTCAAGCATGGCCATGCTCAGCTTTTTTGTGACAAAAAATAAAACCTGACGAACCTAATGTGTGACAAGTTTCAATTCGTGTTTTTGTACATGATCCGCATCAACCAGACCTGACGTAAATATAACACTTACTGCCTCCTATTAGAAATTAAACCGGAACATACCTGACCAACTAGAGAGACAGGAGGCTTCGTATGCTTCCCTACACTTGCATAGATACCTTGTAGGCGCTTGTAGAAATATCTTGATGATAGACAGCCAAACTGCATTTAGAATTTAATAATCATCCCCTCAATTATAAAATCACCATTCAATTTAATACATTTTTGTCTCAATTAACCCTCAAGTAGAGCACCTATATCCAACAATAATTTCTAAATTGACCCTCAGTTAGGAAATTAAACCTTGATTTTTAACCCCAAAACCCAAAGTTGTCACAAGTATGGTCAACTGAGCTAGCTTGCTTAAATCAAGCACCAATTCCAGTATTCAGCCTTATTAAACATTAACTAAAAAGTTAAGAGGGATTAGAAGAAAAAAAAAGCTGGATGCTTAGAACTAAATTTAACAATGACTTCCTCTCACTTTGAGGTAAGGAGATAGTACAGTGGTCGCAGGTGTTAGAAAAGCCGAAGGGTCGCCTTTAGGTTTCTCAAAATTTGTGACCCATGCCTGTATAATCAATAGTTAGTATGAGAGATACAAACATTATTTTTCCCCCATTTTTTCCATAATGTGTTGGCACAATTTTAATCACCAAACTCAAGAGCTTAGAAAACTTCAAAGTAAAAAATCATGACTTGTTAATAAAAAGACAAGTCTTAAATTCATTTCACTGTATGGCCCTAAAAAAAGTTCATTTCACTGTATATATGAAGGTGAGGTGTAACAATGTATGCATCATATATTACCTTATCTTCAAGCACTTGATCCAGTCTCTTAAGAGCTTCAGTTTCTCCACCATGAAATGGAGAAAGCTCTTCCTGCAAAAAAGAAAATCTAGGAAAGAGTCAACTTTAAAATATTTCACAGCAAACAATGTTTCTATACACCATGTGCTTATGCTAGTAAACAATTATTACCATCATATAGAAAAAGTACAACAAATATCTATAAGACTCTAACAGAAAATAATGCACTATAGTAAAAGCCTTAGTCAAGTTGATGTAGAGAGGATTTTGAAATCAGAGACTTTCTGTTGTTTATCAAAAAATAATAATAATAATAATAAGAAGAAGAAGAAAGATAATAATCGAGAAGATTAGACCTGAGAGATATCTCCATAGCCAAGATCTTCAATTTTAGGAACACTTAATAACTCATAATCTCCCGTTTCTCCTATGGGAGGAAGCTCAGAATAAGTCGTGGCACACGGGTCTACTGGACATCCCGCAAGTGCTACGAATGACTGGTATGTCAGAGGCGGTTTACCCCCATTCTTTTATATCAACATACAAAAAGTGGAAACCTGATTTAGTATTGTTAGAGAATTGGAAAGAAATGAAAGGATGACTGGTTGCAATACTAACTGGATAAGTACCAGGAAGTTGGATGATAATATACCAAAAGAAATAATTCCAATATCTTACAATTATTTATATCTTTACGACTTTATCTATTAATATATTCAGTGATATGATGCACAAACAGCAAACAACAATAATATAAAATTAAAAACATGTTCCAATCCCACGTCTTAACAACCGAAAAATAAGGGAGACATATAAAAAATTATATATCTAATGGAAGTATTAGACAGTGTGACGAACATTTGTAATATTAACCTTTTCTATGATGCCAGAAGGATTGAAAAGAGTATGGCTGACAGGAGAATGAACATCAATCCCGCAATCAGAGGCAAAATCCTATTAAGAAATGTTAAAAAAAATAAACAAATTACATAATCACACTAGCTTTATATTGACACATAATTCAGTTTCATCAATGAGCAACAAACAATTCACCTTGACTTGCTTGTCTCTTGCCAGTCCATATGGTTCAGTATCAAACTCAAAGCACAGTTTCCCAATCTTCCACTGTACCATTGGAAACCAAATCATATGTTGACAATTTTGAGATGAAAAACTACTTTGTTGCTTTCTTTCTTGTCTTACAAACATTTACAGTAGAGAGAAAAAAATCAAAAAGGAAATAAAACCCAGGCTATATAGAGAAACTATCCTAAACAATATTATGAGAATCTAATCAAATCTAATCCCAAATATCATGCACTTGACATATCTGCATAGATAATATACACACACATGGAAATATATCGTCACACTCCCCCTCAAGTTGGAGCATGAAGATCACGAATGCCCAACTTGCTGAGAAGATACTGAAATTGTCGCTTTCCAAGGGCTTTTGTGAAGATATCTGCCAATTGTTCTGTAGTACGAACATGTGAAGTAATGATGTGTCCTGCACGAATAATATCTCTCACATAATGACAATCCACCTCAATGTGTTTGGTACGCTCATGAAAAACTGGATTAGATGCTATATGAATAGCAGCTTGACTATCACAAAATAACTGCATGGGTTGTGTATGTGAAACACCAAGAAATTGAAGAAGAGACTTGAGCCATGTCAACTCACAAGCAGTGGTTGCCATTGAGCGATATTCTGCTTCAGCCGAGGACCTGGAGACTGTGTGCTGCTTTTTGGTTTTCCAAGAGATAGGTGACTGCCCCAACATCACAAAGTACCCGGTCAACGAGCGTCTAGTCAAAGGACAACTCGCCCAGTCCGAATCACAATAGGCATACAATCGAAGATCGCTATCAGCACGAAGCACAACACCTTGCCCTGGATTGCCTTTCAAATACCGCAACACTCTAATAGCGGCATCATAATGCGCTTGAAGAGGAGCCTGCATAAATTGTGCCAACACATGCACTGAATAACACAATTCAGGCCTTGTGATCGTCAAATAGATTAGGCGTCCTACAATCCTCCTGTACCGCTCAGGATCATCCAACAATGGACCAGTTGCACTCAACAATTTGTGGTTTTGTTCAATAGGAAAAGTTGTAGGTTTAGCACCAAGTAGCCCACTTTCAGCTAAAATATCAAGTGTATATTTGCGTTGGCATAAGAACAAACCCTCGGACCCACGTGCTATCTCTATGCCAAGAAAATATTTAAGAACTCCAAGGTCCTTCATATGAAAAGTACTACTCAAGTACTGCTTAAACCTTTTGAGAGCTTCTGAGTTGTCCCCAGCAATGACCAAATCATCAACATACACGAGAATGGTAAGAAATACATCACCTTTCGTGTAGGAAAATAGTGAATAATCAGCTTTTGACTGAATAAATCCATATGATTGCGAGGCTGCACTTAGTTTAGAAAACCACATTCTCGGAGCTTGACGCAATCCATAAAGAGATTTTCTCAATCTACACACTTTTCCAGGTTGAGAAAAATTGAATCCTGGCGGTAGACGCATATAGACCTCTTCATTCAAATCACCGTGCAAGAATGCATTATGGACATCCATCTGATGCAACTGCCATCCTTTTGCAACGGCCACAGCCAAAAAGGTTCTCACACTAACCATCTTTGCAACTGGAGCAAATGTTTCAGTATAATCAATTCCTTCAACTTGTCGGTTGCCTAACACAACAAGTCGGGCCTTGTATCTTTCAATTGTTCCATCAGAATGATATTTGATGCGATATACCCACTTGCATCCTATTGCTTTCTTTCCAGATGGCAAGTCTTCAATGGTCCATGTGTCATTTCGTTCAAGTGCTTCAATTTCAATTCTCATTGCTTCTCTCCAATTACTATCCTTCACAGCCTCTCCAAAATGTTCTGGTTCCTTCTTCGCTGTAACTGCAGCTAGAAATTTTTGATGTGCCACAGAAAAGTTATTACAATTTACATAATGAGTTATGGGATAAGAAGTACCTGAGGAAGCTGTTGATGTGGGGTGAGTGTGAGATGGGTCACATTGAGCTGTATAGCAAATATAATCCTGAAGTTTAGTAAGAGGCAGTCGAGATCGCTTCGCTGGCATCTGACCCGATACGGGTGCACTCTGACCCGACGGGGGTGCACTCTGATCTAACGCGGGTGCACTCTGATTCGATGCGGGTGCATTTTCGGATGCACTCTGACTGGATGCGGGTGAACTCTGATCCGAAACGGGTGTACTCTGACCCGATACAGGTGCTTTCGTGGGTGCACTCCCCCCTTCTGATGCATCCTGACATGATGCAAGTGCACTCCCCATTTCTGGTGCATCCTGACCTGATGCGGGTACACTCCCCCTTGCTTCCACAGCCTCATTTATTGACTGTTCATTATTTTTTCTATTCACATCCAGATCTACAAGGGGTGTATCATCAGTGTATATGCTTTCTTGCATCAAACTTGATTGAGGTTGCTCATTTCCAGGTCTCAATGAAAAATAAGGAAATTTATCCTCACAAAATATCACATCTCGAGAAACAATGAATTCATTTGCCTCTAAATCATACACTCGCCATCCCTTTTTTCCAAACAGATATCCAACAAATACACACTTCCTACTTCTAGTCTCAAATTTATCTGAAGTGTGTGACTTGATGTAACACAAGCATCCAAAAATACGGACAACACCATATGACGGTGGTTTGCCAAACAACATTTCATAAGGAGTTTTATTCTCTAATAATGGAGTAGGTGTTCTATTAATAAGATAGGCAGCAGTGAGAACACACTCCCCCCAAAATTCGAGGGGCAAACCAGATTGGAACCGCAAGGCTCGTGCCACATTTAGAATATGACGGTGTTTTCTTTCCACTCTACCATTCTGTTGTGGAGTAAACACACATGAAGTTTGATGCAAAATTCCACATTCCATATAAAACTGATTCATTTGACGAGATTTGAATTCTAGTCCATTGTCACTCCTAACAAATTTAACAAACTTACCAAACTGTGTTTGAGCCATTTTACAAAAAGATTTTAACAAATGACATGTCTCGCTCTTTTCAGCCATCAAATAAACCCAAACGGCTCGAGTAAAGTCATCCACAATTGTCAAAAAATAATGTGCACCACAATGTGAACTAACACGATATGGACCCCAAATATCACAATGTATTAGCTCAAAAGACTCAGTTGCTTTATTCAAACTAATAGGAAATGTTTCTCGAGTTTGTTTGGCTCGCACACAAATTTCACAAACATCTTCAGAAATACTACTGTTACCAGTCAGAAATGAAGTCACTTGTTTGGAAGGGTGCCCCATTCTTCGGTGCCACAGCTCATAGGATTCATTTCCACGCATGTGAAATCCTTTTGCCGAAGCAACTTGATGATAATAATAGACCCCATCTCTTTGCTCACCCACACCAATCAACATCCTCGTATTGTGGTCCTGTATAACACATATCTCATTAGTAAATGTAATAAAGCAACTGCTGGTTTTAATCAACTGATTTACAGAAATAAGGTTGCAATCCAAACTTGGCACATATAAGACTTTTTGAAGGACCAATCCTTCATTCAGTACTACATTCCCTTCATGTTTGGTTACTATTTGCTCTCCATTTGGAAGACTAACAATTGTAGGTTTTATGTCACAAATATCATCAATACAACCATAATTTCCTGTCATATGGTGAGATGCTCCACTATCAATTATCCATCTCAAATTTGGTATTCTGCCATACAACTTCTGACTGGATGCACCTGCACCCGAAACACTAGAGTTAGCTTGAATAGCCCTGATCCGTTGAACTCGTGTAATGCTTTGAGACTCATGCTTGTTATTCTCCGTGCCAGTTGATGCACCTGAATGCACCTGCTCTGGATGCGCCCGCACCTTGCTGTCGACGCTTCCGTATGCACCTAGATGCACTGGATGCGCCCGGACTTTGCTGTCGACGCCACTGCATGCCATGGATCTCGATCTACACGGCGTCTAGAGTTTTGCTTCGTTGCTTTCGTGCAGCCACCTAAACCTGGCTCTCTGATACCATGACAATTTTGAGATGAAAAACTACTTTGTTGCTTTCTTTCTTGTCTTACAAACATTTACAGTAGAGAGAAAAAAATCAAAAAGGAAATAAAACCCAGGCTATATAGAGAAACTATCCTAAACAATATTATGAGAATCTAATCAAATCTAATCCCAAATATCATGCACTTGACATATCTGCATAGATAATATACACACACATGGAAATATATCGTCATATGTTAATCAAAACTGAAAATACAAAATCAAATAAAACATTTTTCAAGCTCACATACATCCTTCAACAAACGGCACACTACCGGGGCTGGTTCACCCCGTAAGAGAAGCAACCGGGACCCCAATCGGCGCAGACTAGTATCCAAATCCCTCAAGCTCTCTAAGAGGAACTGAATCCGGTTAAGCCCGGACCGAGCGGATCCGGGCGAGAAGGCACTACAATCCGGGTCGAGATAATGCGGGTCGAGCACAAAGACCGGGTAGAGATGCTTGCACCCGCGGCGCGCCAGGTCAAGTGCCGGGTTGTCATGAATCCGCAATCCCTTTCGAAACCAAACCAATGAGTTAGTTTCCATAATTGAATTTCAAATTTCCGATCTTTGAGGAGGCAAATTGACAATTGGAGATTTAAGTTTTGGTTTTTGTTTTGTCTCCGGTGTTTTCTCTTCTTTCGCGCTTTTTCGAAGAGACGAGGATGGACGGTGGAGATGTTGGGGAGGGATGATCGGACGGTCAGATTTGAAAATGAAGGAAAAGGTAATGAGAGGTCTAGAAGTTGCCACGTGGTTTGATTAGTTCTGGGACTGAGTGCGTGTGTGGCTTAAACCTTTCCAAGTGTGGAGATTATTAAGTTGTTTAATAAGTGGTTAAATTCCGATTTGGCATCCGCTGCTATTTTGGCATCGTTCTGGGCCATTGGATACAAATCAAGCGGTTCAGATTGCAATGAGATTATGGAGATACGTGCCTTTTAGACTTTGATAGGACAGTTTTACGGACTATACTGTGGTTATTTATGGTAGCTTTATCATGAAACGAACGTGGAATTATTTACGTCTTTTATGAGTATTTTACTTTTTACTTGCACCAACCCTTTTTACTTCCATTTTGAATTTTGATGCTTGAAATGTCGATTTCAAAATCTGTATCCCTGTTTCATCAAGTAATAATAATATGGATCATATACAAGAACTAAAGGAACGCCAAAATGGAAATTAAATTAATCCTAAATGAATACAGATATGGAGTGAATAATTAATGATAGAAATTTGAATACATATAAAAAAATGGAGAATGACAAATATTGCTATCAAATATGCACATATAACAAAACTGAATATTAAAAATCTAGAAATATAAATATTTCAACAAAAAATATATAATTTTAGATGCACAAATAAAAATCTGACAACTTGACAGTGTCATTAAATAAAAAACTTATCGGATTTCAAATGCCAAATTATAAGAACGGTAGGTTTCTTAATCTTGGTATCATGTTGGATATGCAATCCCAAAATATGACGAACCACGTAAGGTTAGTTCAAAACAATTTATTTCAAGACAGTTAAAATATCTTATAATTTTAACACAGCATTAGATTTAGGCTATAAGTATTACTGCGGTAATTTTTGTTTTCTCTTAGTTTTTTTTTTCATCATTTCATGTCTTTCGACCCAAATAACAGGGGGTGTACCGAAACAAACATTTATCCGTTTTATTCCATTTTGTAGTATATTATTTGTACTCGTAATAAATTATTTACTCACATACACCCCTTAATGTTAAAATAATACGAAATTTAAAATTATTCACATACAAAGCAAAACGGATTCTATAAATTTTTATTTGAGAAGTATCAAATTGTCAAAAATGTTATTATGTGATTCAATCCTGTTATTATCAATTATTTTTGGTAGGGGATTGCATTCTAAAAACTCATACTACACGTTAAACCACACTAAAAAAATTGGTCAGAATGAGCCACTTGCTCCCTAGTCTATTCATTTTAACTCATTTCTTATTAATCCTTCACATTTAATAAATGATCAACTAAATGAATTACTAAAATTCTTTCACATTCAATTCTTCACGAGGACATTATAATCCCTATTATTATTCATGTGTCTTTCTAAGTGAATGTTTGTAGAAGAAATTAATGTATAAGTTAATAATCACTTAACACCGTCACAATAAACTTATGAGATAAATAACATTTGTCATGACTTTGATAGTATGCTCATGATTGAAATGTTTGCACACCACTTCAATATAAACTTCTCTAACTCTCTTTTAAAGATACCAAAATATAGAAGTTGAAAGCCATATAAATACATATGATATACATCCAATAAAACATATTTTGTAATATTAAAGTTAAACTTGACATTTTGATGAATCATTGGAGGAAACTAAAACTTAAAACAAATGGCATGAAAAATGAGGTGTTTTGTAAATTTATTCTTTTATCACCAAAATGATATTGTTATAAAAATCATAACACATTTCTTTAGAGACCATTTCGCATGCATTAGAATATTTATATGTACACGGGAGTGAGGCTACAAGTGATCGATCACTGGGCTTCTCCTAAAATTTTTTAGGTCTAAGATTATAAAGTTAGTGGCAAAAAATAAATATTTTAAAGTTTAAACTAATTGTAAGTTTATTTGTACTTTTTATGGATATTTAATCAATAAATTGTCCAAGGACCTCAATTTTCAAAAGAAAAAATATATGTTTTATTCATGCTTTTGAATGTAACTGTTGCCGGTGGGAAAAAAGGCTATTTCCAAATAAAGATGAAAGAAAAGAAGATGAATTGAAAGAATTTAGATCAAGTGAATTGAAAGAAAGACATTGAGAGTAATAACATTTGTCTTGACATTGATAGGATGCTCATGATTGAAACTAGCTATGGATTCGCGCTTCGCGCGATGAGGGAGAGTTTTAAGGCCAACTTATAATTTCTATTAGGGCTAGAATTATGATTGTAAATATTTGAATAAATACCAAATTATCTTACAATTGATCTTTTGATTGTAATTAATTGCATAGTTTGGTATGTGTCATTTGTAATATATTTATCATTTATGTCGGAACTATTATTTTAGGAGATTTTTTTTCAAGAGACCTTAATTGTCTCTATCATCTTTAGTATATAGAAAGTGAAGGGTGACATGTAATCGTTAAATAATTTTTGTTAAAAAGTGTTAGGATTATGAGAACAAAACCGACCGTGTTCATCTTGGATAAAACCAACTATCTTAAAATTTTTCTAAATTTTACCAATTCAATAAACTTTTTTTTTATTATTGATAATCAATAATTGAATACTAACAAAATTTAAATACTATCTTACAAATAATTTAAATTACTTAGCAACAATGGATTTCTCATATTTACTATTCATATAAAATTTGATGAAAAAATTAATTTAAAAAAAAATCACCAAATATTTAAAAGTTATGCAGTTCTATAGAATTTGCAAAATTTTAAAAAGATGAAAATTGCTAAAAAAAATAAAAAAAAATTCAATATCATTGGATCAATATAATTTTGTATGCTTACATGTAAAATTTAATAAAAAAATCAATCTAGGAATATATGTCAGCAATCCAACATTTAAAATACAATTATGTAAATTTACAGAAATGAAAAATTATATAAAATATTGCAAAATTATAAAATCTATAGTTTCATATCATTAGATTTTTGTATACTTTTTTTATGATATATAGAAATTTTATACATCAACATATTTTAGAAATTTTTGGAAACAATTAAATGTAGAATTATATTTTCTGAAATAATATAATTTAGTAATCATATTTAAAAAATTTTAAAAATATTTAGAACTCTATATTTATTAAATGTTATATTTTTGTGATGAAAGATATAAATTTTTTACAGATAATTGAATTAATAATTAATCTCAATTATATTTTATATTGCACAAAATTGTATTGTTATATTAAAAATAGCTCTATGGAATGAATAAATTTTTCATAATTTTAAAAATATTTATACAAAAATTTATGCATAAATAAAGTCATAAATTCCTTTAAATAATTAAAAACCTGTTGAAATTTATGAAATTATGGAAATTTAATTTTATGAGATTGAAAAAATTATTTAAAATTATAACTCTATAATTATAAAATTTCATGTCGCTAAATTCTTCATATATCTTTGAGTAAGAACATAAATTTTCATAGCCTAATAATTTTTTCAAATCCTTGAAACAATTAAAAAAAAACTATAATAGAAAAAAATTATGAGATTAAGAAAATTATTTAAAATATTTTCTAATTCTATAGTTAAAAAGATTATATAATTAAATTCAACATATTTTTGTGCGATTGCATATAAATTTATATCACCAAATGATTTTTTTAAAGATATCATAACAATTTAAAAATACAACTATATTTGATCTGAAATTTTTAAAATGGAGACTCCAATTTTAGAAAAATGGAAATGATGATATTCGGAGACATGATGATGACATCATCAATGTTAATGTAGAAAATACTCCTACAATTGAAGTATTTATAGATGTTTGTACTACTTCAATATAAACTTCTCAAGCTCTCTTCTAAAAATTGCACATGACACTTGCTCCATTACAGTCCACTTGCATTATTCAATTTATTAGTCAATTTTAAGCTTGACAACCTCAATGATTTAGGACAACACAATGTTGTGGTTAGGTTAGTATTTAACAATCGAGGTAAACCAAATCAAGAGAGGTAAGGAAGCCAAACCAAATCAGGATGAGCATATCTTAGTTTAATTCCTAGAAAGATCAATTAGAGCAAGATTTCAATTCCTAAACAGATCAAGATGTTGTGATCACCTCGATTTTGCAATCTCATTTTAATTCAAGAAAGAACTTCAATTTCATAGAATATCTTAGTTTAATTCCTAGACTAATCAAATAGAGCGAGATTTCAATTTCTATACAGATCAAGATGTTGTGATCACCTCGATTTTGCAATCTCATTTTAATTCAAGAAAGAAGTTCGATTTCATAGAATATCTCATTTTAATTCCTAGATAGATCAAGATGTTGTGATCACCTCGATTTTGCAATCTCATTTTAATTCAAGAAAAAACTTTGATTTCATAGAATATCTCATTTTGCAATCTCATTTTATCACAAATCAAGAAAGAGCTTCCATTTAATTTCAAATCTCACATTTTTTTTTTCAATTGATTACAAAGTTAGGTGACTTCTCTTCAACACTTCTCTCTCTTTCTCGCTCTCCTTTTCTCTAATCTGATTCCTAAGGGGAGAAGGTATCTCTTATAGCTAGGCGGAGCCTAATTGAGCAGCTGATGGCGGCCTTGAGATACGGAGCCCGTATTGCAAGGTCCATATTTGGGCTACTATCGGCCTTTACTCTTTATTTTTCCCGTAATGGGTTGCTATAGGCTCAGCTTCTTCATTTTCTCTTTTCTTCTCAATTTTTACTCAAATTGGAGATCTAGGGTTGGCTTGCGACTACTCTTCTCAGGTGGGTTCTTTGTTAGAAAGTGTGCTAATTTTCAAATTTGTGTTAATTACCAACTAATTAAGCCAAGAAAAATAACACACATAAACCGGATCGTGCACAAAAGCCATTCGACACGAGAGATAGGTGGAAAAATCAATACCTCATCCAATATCGTAATTGAATGGCTCGACCTAGGCATTGATGTCGATAGGGTTGCTCTCCAATCGCCCGCCTCGAGTCCACTAAGGTATTAACCAAGTTATTCTCGAATCGTGCTAGCGATGAGAATAACAAGTCTAATCCCAAAGCTTTCCCTTTCTTCAATTAATTCACCAATTAATTTGTGGAAGAGAGAGCTCAACACATGAGCAATTGTGTGGGGAAGAGAGAGGGAGGCGCATGGCCAAGAGAGGGAGAGGGACGGCGGCTAGGAGAGGAAGAGAGAAGTGTCCCAAGGAGCCTCCACTTAGGTCCTTATATAGGCTCCAAATCCTAGCACCAAGTTGTAATAAATTACATGGTGTGCAACCCCACCTACCACCTCAATGAGACCGGCCTCTTATGGGCCTAGATGGGCCACAAACTCATCTCTATAGGTCCTCAATTCTATTAATTAAAGGCCCCATTCAATTGCTATTTAATTGGACATTTAATTTACCAATAAATAAAAGCCCAATAAATCAAGTGTGTTGTTTATAAATAATTATTAACTTAATAATAATTATTTAGAGATTAGACAATGCATTAATTTATTTCAATATGATCCATTTGACTTAATTAATTATAACGGTCCACAACGGTATATAATTAATTAATCAACTTATCATATTTTGCAATACTCACTATTGCAAATAAATAAATAAAGCACGTATGGTTAAACACCTTATTATGTGTGACCCTTTGAGGATTTATGCTATGTTGGACATGGAATTAAATCGCTATTTAATTCCAATAATCATAAGCGGTATCTAGCAACACGTTATGATTCCCAATTCGCATAAATAGTGTACTGCTACAATATTTCAATCCTGCATTAGAGAATAAATATGTTTCTCTATTTTGATTCTTATGTCACACGATATCACCGTATAATCCAAGATAGGAATGTGTCATTCTTGCATATTATACGTTTCTTGATCTAGAGTTGATCGCTTAGTTGCGCGCATACGATCCAACTCCATCAAGGGACCCAAACAGATATCGTCACTCACTAAGTGAATTAATGAGGGACATACGGTTTTCTTGATGATTAGCTTTTCCCCGCACAATTCAAGAGAACATAAATAAAGTCCGTATAGCAGCCCTTATCGGGAATCAGCGGTAGACAGTATTTATTGAACTTATCCTCATGTGGAAAAGATAAACATCTCAAACTTAGAACCAAAATCATAACGAAATAAACAATGACACATAACACAATCCATATGTTTATTTCGTTGGGTCAAGTCCTGTACTATGTTCCATAACATACACATATGCAATTAAGTTGGTAACTCTTTACCTATGATTTGTAGAACTCAATCATTACTTAACTTGCATACTAATCTTATATGATAATTAATGTTCCTTGTTAATTATCAAGATTATGGACCGTTTAGATTTATTATTGTCATTCTAAAGGATGATCCACAGAGATCTACAATTCAGATCCTCAACCTGAATAATCTGTCAATAATAAACCTAGGAACAGATGATAATATATCATCCATAACATAAACTAATATTTAAATCATTAAATTATTGACTTCTAGGACATAACTCCAACATTCTTCTCTTCTCTCTCTTTCGATTCTGATCGATCTTGTTGATAGGGACGAAGAAGAAGGGAGAATAAAGAGATTTTAGTGCCTCTATCTCACATTCATCCGTCGACTCGTGATCCAACGGTCTTGGTTGAATTGGACTGCTTAAAGCTGCTTGGTGTATACATTTGTGGTGCGCCGCTCGGATCAGATCTGAACATGGGTTGAATTCAAATCCTACCTATACACTAGCTATGAACCAGCAGCCATATTCTAAAAAAAATCCAAAATTTTTAACTAGTATCGGTTTTCCAAAAACTAAAACAAGCTAGTATCAACTTTTAAAATAAAATATTGATTATTTTTATTATTTTAATTAATTTAAAATGAATATTAATAAAATATAATTACTTTTAAAATAAAATATTTGTAACAAAGATAATATATATTATTTTTATTTAACTGAATAGTTTCTCAGAATTAATTTGTTAGGTACTTTGATGAATTTTCGTTTTTCTTTGTTTGGAGTTAGGTTATAAAAATCATAGATATGAAAGTAGAGTCCCTCGTTTACAGAAGGTGATTCTTTTCGGATTTTTTGGAACTATTTTTCACATAGTTTTTCAATTCCGAAAAATGAATGAATTACAAAAATAATTTCTCGAAATTGATTTAGGTACTTTAGCGATTTTATGTTTTTTTTCTGTTTGGAGTTAGGTTATGAAATCGTAGGTATAAAAATAGAGTCGCTCATTTACAAAACGTGATTTTTTTAGAACCATTTTTCTCGTAGTTTTTTCAATCTCAAAAACAAAATAAATTACAACATCTTTTAGAACGTTAAAACTTTCAAACAGACATAACTTTTGATAGGAATGTTTGTTTGGGACAAATAAACACAATCCTTAAAGTGATATTGTCCTGTGAAGAGCTTGTAAACTTATATCCATCGATAACATCCAACCATTGATTTAAATGATTTAATGGTTAAGATTGCATAGTGTACAACACCCTTCGCTTAAGTTTTATCATATAGGACAAGAAGATCGAGAATGCAACACATTTTTTAATCGGACTGTCAAATTCTATTTTTCAGTTTTGTGATACAGTTGTGTTCAGGGGCGAAGGCATACTTTGATTGGTAGAATTTGTATGTAAATAAAAATTTAGAGGATCCATCTTAGAAAATCAGAAATTGATTTGTTTCCTCCTTCTCCGACTTGCCTGTTTGCCTTCTCCCGTCTCCATCGCGAAGGAACTAGCGAGTAGCGACTTCTCACCTTCGAGGCTTCGACCAATCGGTCCTTTTGCTTCTTCTTTCTTCTTCATCGTGAAGGGACCTAATTTTCATCCATCTAGTGTAAGTCGCTAACACTTATTTTTCATACTGCTTTATTATTTGGCGTATACAGGGCGTTAGGGGCCATGTTAGAACTTAGAAATTGACCATTAAGAAAGAAGGTCAAACCCAATTAGCCTTACTTTGTTATTGGCGATGAAATCATCATACTTCTCTTTATCTCTTAATTTGAAAATTTTGATTTCGTTGTCGTACTATCCGCCCGTCTCTCTAATTTCTAGGTTCTTTTGCTGCCTTTGTTTTTGTTTTGACAAATTAATTACTATTTATTTCAATTTTTAGGAACCACAACTTCAATCAAAAAGAAAAATTTCTCGTTTGACTCTTTTATCTTTTTTCTATTAATTATTTTATTTATTTCAATGTTCAGTTTAGACAACCTGTCAGTAAAGAGGTATTGTGGGCGTGGTACCTAATTAGAAATATGTAAAAAAATGTTGGCCTAGAAATTAGAATATACTCATTTTCTATGTTTAATCTAGGATAATCTTTGTGTAATTGTAGATTCATGGCTGAATTGGGTAATGCATCTAATCAAAGATCAAGTAAATTTAGTCGAATTGATTTCAATGCATTTAATCCTCCATCATATCCGGGGACTCGACCTCAAATATGTAACTATCACCCAAATGATAGAGAAGGTGCGAGAAGAAGTTATTTAGCCAAAGGATCGTGTCAGCCCAAATTACATGACTTTGAAGGGAGAGAAATTGGATCTAGATTGCGAGGGTTTAATCCAAGATGGTATGATGATTTTGGATCCTGGCTAGAATACAGCATGGAGAAAGAGGTTGTGTATTGCTTCTTTTGTTTTTTGTTTAAGCCATAATTAGGAGGACAAAAAGGAGGCGGGGATGCTTTTGTTGTGAATGGTTGGAAAGTGGAACAAAGGAAAGGAAGCTCTGTTGTCACACATTGGTTAAAAGAATAACATTCATATGCAAAATGAGTTGAAGGCACGGGCATTGTTAAATCAAAGGCAGTCAATTAGCACTTTTTTTGGAAGGCAAACTGAAAAATTGAGAAATGATTATCGAGTGAGAATGAATGCATCACTTGACTGCATAAGGTATCTTCTACGTCAGGTAATAGCTTTTCATGCACATGATGAATCTACAAATTCAAGAAATAAAGGAAATTCTCTTGAACTAGTGAAGTTCCTTGTTGATCATAATGCGAATGTCAAAAGTGTGGTACTTGAGAATGCAACAAAAAACCTACAACTGACGAGTGCTGATTTCCAGAAGGAGATGGTTCATGTCGCTGCACATGAGACCACAAATGCTATTATTCGTGAGCTTGGTGATGAGTTGTTTGCTATATTAGTTGATGAATCGCGTGATGTGTCTTGCAAAGAGCAAATGGCCTTGGTGATACGCTTTGTTAGAAAAAGATGAAAGTATGGTGGAAAGATTTTTAGGCATTGTTCATGTGCTTAATACGGCAACTGCCACACTTAAAGTGGTCGTGGAGTCCAAGCTAGCTGAACATAGCCTCTCTTTGTCGTGTGTTCATGGTCAAGGTTATGATGGAGCAAGCAACATGCGAGGCGAGTTCAATGGGCTTAAGAGTTTGATTTTAAAGACTAATTCATCTGCATATTATGTTCATTGTTTTGCGCATCAACTTTAGTTAACATTGGTAGCCGTTGCTAACTCTCACATAGATGTTGCTCATCTTTTCACTCTCACTGATAAGATCCAAAACACTGTTGGGACCTCTTGTAAGCGTCAAGATATGCTAAGAAAAAGACAAGCGGCTGAAATTGTCAAGGCTTTAAACAATGGTGAGAAAAAAACAGGCAAATGGCTTAATCAAGAAATGAGCCTTTCTAGAGCGGAGGCTACACGATGGGGCTCTCATTATGGTACTGTTAATAATGTGATTGATCTTTTTTTATCCCAATTCTTGATGTGCTTGAGATGATTAAGGAAGAAGCTAAGGATTCTAAGCAAAAAGGAGAAGCACAAATTCTATTAGATGGATTGTGCCCTCTTTTGATTGTGTTTTTATTTTGCATTTGATGCGAGATGTTTTGGGATTAACAAATGCGCTTTCTCAAGCATTACAAAAAAAAGATCAACATATTGTTAATGCCATAGAACTTGTCAAAGTGGCCAAGTTGTAGTTGCAAAGAATGAGAGAAGATGGATGGGATTATCTTTTGCAAAAAGTTTCTTTGTTTTGCAACAAACATAATTCTCATATTGAATATGGAGGTAACATTTATTACTCGAGGAAGACCACGAGGGTAGATCCGAAGAAATGACTAATTTATATAGGTATCATATTTTTCTCTTTCTTTGTCTTGTTATGTCATTTTTTTTATTATTAATGAAATATAATACTCAAATATGCATGTATCGTGTTGAGATTTTTTATACCATCTTGGATATGCAACTTAAAGAGCTTAATGATCGGTTCGATGAGAGAAGTTATGAACTTTTACTTTGTGTTGCTTGTTTGAACCCAAGAGATGCATTTAAGTCTTATAATAAGGATATGTTGATCAAGTTGGCATCATTTTATCCAAGGGGCTGTTTGGATTCCCCAAGGAATTTGGGAAATTTCATCTTCCTACCATAAATTTATTATAAACAATCCAAACTCTTCACAAAGTTACACACTTCCCAATAAATTTATTCCTAGAAATTGCAACTTTCCCAAATTCCTAAGCGATCCAAACGGCCCCAAGAGAGTTTGAAAATATTGATATGGCTACACTTGGTTATCAACTTGATTCTTACATTATTGATGTTCGCTTAGATGAAAGATTCCATGAGATACGAGATATCAATGAGTTGTCTAAAATGTTAGTTGAGACCAAGAAAAATTTGACATTTTCGTATGTATACCTACTTCTCAAATTAGGATTGCTTTTACCGGTGGCAACGGCATCCGTCGAACGGGCATTCTCGGCAATGAATCTTATTAAGACAAAATTTAGAAATAGAATGATAGATAGTTGGATGAATGATTGTCTTATAACATATATAGAAAGAGATGTTTTTAATGAGATTTCTAATGAGTCTATTATGCAAAATTATTAGAAAATAAAAACTCGTAGGAAATTATTGTAATTTTTACTTTATTGTTTGTCTTGATTTATTATTTTGGGGGCCGTTTGGATGTTGTAGGAATTTGGGGAATTTGCAATTCTAGGCATAAATTTATTGGGAAGTGTGTAACTTTGTGAAGAGTTTAGATTGTTTATAATAAATTTGGCATATGAAATTTCGGAAATTTACAATTCCCTCTTATTCTAACCCCATCCAAACGTCCCCTTGGATATTTGATATGTTATTTTTTTGTGTTGTTGTTATAAATTTATTCGATTTCTGATGAAAATGTTTTTATTTACATTATTTTAGTTTGTTTGCAAAATATTATTATATTATATCTATATTAGACGTTATGTTATATATAATTTTCAAAAGAAATTATGGATCTTCCTTACATAAAATCCTAACTACGCTCCTGGTTGTGTTGATTCCCTATAAGCCTAAAAAGAAACACCTTTTTGATATATTATATTTGAACCTCGTAACATTCAATCATAATTAAAAAAAGTAAAATAGTAAATTATTAATAATTCCAACACTTAATCCATACTCCATAGCAAAATAATTTCAAACTTACATTAAAAAAATTATAATTATACACATCATATTAAAAATATAAAATATACACTTACATACAACTAGAAGAGAAAAAACAAAACAAAATACTCTTTTGAGTAGTGAGTTGATATAGTCAGTGCAACTGTGCAAGCAAAGAAACAGAAACTCGCCTCAAAGCCAGACAATGACTGTATTTTGGTCAGACGCAGTGGTACAAGGTCTCCTTTTCCTCCTCGCCGCCGGCCTCCTTTTAGCACTCCATTCCATCCCTTCTCGCCTCCGTCGACGCCGAAGTCGCACCTCCGCCGCCTCCGCTCAGGCGCACCGCCACTTCGTCACCGGCGCGCAGCTCCTCTCGCGCGCCCGCTCCACCTCTCCTCCCTCCATCTCCCTCGCCAAATCCGCTCTCTCACATGCCGATCTCGCCATCTCCCTCTCGCCTCGCGACGCCGCGCCGCTCATTCTCAAAGCTCTCACCTTAGATCTCCTCGGCCGCCGTCTCCCCGCCATCAAATCTCTCGATGCTGCGCTCTCGCCGCCGCTTGTGAGTTCCCTCTCGGACGTAGAGCGTGGGGATGCTCTGTTCAAGCGGGCTGAGTTGCAATTGGGGTTGACTCAGAGAAAGACCAGGAGGAGGATTGATGGGGCAGTTGCGGATTTGATCGAGGCTGTGAGGCTCAGTCCCGACAATGCGAAGGCGCTTGCGAAGCTCGGTGATTGTTATGAGGAGAGAGGTGAGGTGGATGAGGCACAGAAGAGTTTTGAGATGGCCGTGCAGGTCGACCCGGCAAATAAGGCGGCTAAGGACGGGCTTAAGAGAGTTACTCGGATTAGAGAGGTCGAGTGAGTTTTACTGATTTATTCGTATGTTTGTCAGGATTTGTCGTGTAGATTGTGCTATTGTAAGATTCGGAATTCAAATTGTTAGTATTGTTTAACATGACTAAATTACTTGAACAAGTTATCCCATCTAGGTAATAAGTTGTAAGGTGTTAGTTATGTAATTAAGAAACCTGATGAAGAAAGAAGAACAGGAGAGCCATAACCAGTTTTCATTGTTTATGGCCAAATCAGAATGAAACATATCACATTCCTTCTTCTCTAATGTATAAGCTTCAAAATTCTAGTTAACTAAGCTAATTGGAAACAAATCATTATTTGAAGCAATTCTGTGCTCACTGCTCCTCACCACCATCTAGTCCTGTTGTATCATCAGCAATCCGAATGTACATCAGCTGGTATTAGCTAGATTTCAATGTTAGGTTCCAAACATGTAGTCCTGGTATATCAAGTTATCAACAAGCCGATTGGATACAGTCAGACTAGGTTCCAATGCTAACCTGCATTGCATTGTAGCAAATGAAAATCAACAAAAATGAAAAAAAAAATTAGAACTTTAATAGTTAGTAGTTACCTAGTGGATTATACTGATCGGGTATACATGTGCAATAGAACTTTAACCTGGAGATCTATAATAGGTAAAAGTAAATGTTATCCTGTCTAGCCACAAAAGAAGAAGAAATTATATTAAAAGGTAGTTTTACAAGCTGATGCAGCTTGTAGTTTTATTCATATGAAAATTGTTCATGGCAATTATTTCCTTGATCTGAGATTGTGAGTAACAACCTACAAATTTTGCAAACAATATAAATAACTTACCAGATTACTGCTAGTTACCACTTACCAAACATGCAATCATTGCTGAGTGCTGAACCTTAATGAAAAGTTTGGTATTCATTATGCCATAATTAATTAGACAAAACTTCAGGTCTTCAGCCCTTCTCTATTTTACTTCTACCAATGATTAACACTCCACAGTCCAGTATCTGTCTGTGAGTTTTGCCATCGTATGTGGTAACTGATGCAATACCAGTGACTTTTCATTTTTAGATGATTTTGCACCACTGATGGTAAAGTAACCATAACAACTAACAATTTGGTGGGGCACAATATGTGCTGCTCTTACACCTTGCAGTAAATAAGAAAAAATAAAGTTGCTTTGAAACGATCTAAGGAATGGACAGCATGTTGGAAGATTTGCACTAATAACCTTTTCGATGATGTTAGAAGGATTGAAGATAGTATGGCTGAAAGGAGAATGAACTTCAATTCTACGATCAGGGCAAAATCTTAATTAAGAAACATTGAAAGAATGACAAACAATGCAATCGCACTAGTACTATAAGAACACTTTGTAAGTGCAGATTTTTAGTTTCCAATGGTCCAGATTATAATAATGAGATTTTATAGAGAGTTCTAATATGCACTGTTGGAATTTGACCGACAGTTCACAAGTTTTACCGTAGTTTTATGGCAGCATTCTTAGTCTTATGACAACGGGTGTTGACACAAATCATGTCCATAGATTATCATCATTAGTCATATAAAGATATAAGATGGATGAAGGCGGTTGACAGTTCATTGGGTTCAATCATAAATTATAGCAGACTGTCAGGATGACTGAACTTTGAATAAGAGAACATACAGGATGAAAAGTTAAAAGAAAAATGTCCAGCTCATATTTGATTGAATTTCTATTGATCACAACTGTAATTCTATTGAGCTTAAACCTATATTTATTAGGAAGTCTATTGAAAATGAATAAAGGACACATCAACAATTTTAGATCTTTTAATATGGTATCGCTTGTCAATGACTCGCCGTTGTTCAGAGAACATGTTATCAATAAAATACCGTCCTGTACCTTTAAAATTGCGCATTAATCACAATGTGAAAAATGAAAAGACGTAATATCAATCTGCGAACATATTGATCGCAACAATGATTCTAAAAATATCTCAAAATCAGAATACTTTTACAAAAGCAAATTCTAAACGGGGAAAACTTTATGTCGTATTTCAATTTTTTTATCAGAATTCAGCTGCCAAGCCTTCAAGTGTGGTTGTTTTCTTCTATAAATTCCTTCAAGTTTCACTTTCATACTCTTGGATCTGCAATGTCACCAATCATGTTGTAATACAAGTTAGTTCAAAACTGTGAGTATTTCATCAGGAAAAAAATTAACGAATATAAAGGACATAAGTAAGAAAAGAAAATAAAATAAAAGAAGAATTTAGAAGTGGATAAAAAGGACGAGTAATAAACGAATAATTAATAGAACAGGTACCAACATTTGTCTTATTCTACTTTTTTTTCAATAAAGTTAATAACTTTGGTAATTTGTAATTGTAGTTGATACTAACTTATCAGATACTAGGTATATATAATAATAAACTATTTGGTAAAGAAATAAAAAAAAAAAAAGGAAAAAGACGAAAGATAGCAAGAGGTAGAGCTAAGTAATGGAACCATACAGGAAGAGAAGCACCACAGGATAAGCCCGGATACAATGAGGAGTATAGGGATGAAATGCACTGCGTCATGGGGAAATTTCAGCCGCTGCACCTCTTTCTTCCCGATCTCCGATTGGGGATCATACATTGGGAGTTTATCGACGAAGGCTAACTCTGACAACTCAGAATGATGACGCTCGTCCGGTACGACTCCGTAGCTGGATGGTCTTTGCATTTTGTTGCGATACTAATTAACACTAGATAGACCAGAGAACAAGTGGTGGTGGTTGGGTGTGGTATGATTACTTGTTTAGCAATGTCTTTATGAGTTTTTCATTCTCTTTGGGTCTTTTATATATAACTGATGAGAGTTAGGCAAGAACAAAAAACCGGCTGTTATAGGTCAACTTTGCATATCCCATCCGCACTGAAAAGGTTGACAACTTGAAATGTTGACAAGGTGTTGACAATGATTTATCATTTATAGTTCCTACTCTGGAAATTTTTAAGAATTGGTAGTTTGTTTGACTCTTTAAAACTTTCCTGAAAGAGGAAAACAGTGGAATAGTGTCAGATATAAAAGGTAGATAATAAAATAAAGTATAATGAGGACAAAGAAAATAAAAATTAATTAATTAATCTAATTTTGTAATCAGATCCTACCTATTTCATGAACTGTCTACTATATATATATTTTTTATCGAAACAATAGATTAGGTCATTTTTAAGAACTAGTTGACTGAAGGTTTTCGACTAATCCTATATATCTTCGCTCGAGTTGTCATGTAGTAAAGTTTGTTAAAGGTCAATGTCTTATTTTGGTTGTACGTCCATATATATTTTTGCTTTGTTCAAAAGATATTAGTGCAAAGCCTCGCCCTACCGTGAGAATTATTCTTTTATTTAGCTTCCAACTTGCAAAGACTTTCATTTTTTTTTTTTTGGAAAAAAATATTCAAGGCCCTGGATTCATTCAATAAAGAAAATCATCAAAACTTTTTTCTACGTATTATAGTAGTACATTGACATTGCCTAGCCGATAAAATTTAACTTCGTAGAAAAGAAAAAAGAATAAATATAATCTGAGCGGCCCGATATTAACGCACTGTCAGATTCTTTTTTTTTTTAATAATCTGATCTAAGATGTCCCAATTTTAATTAAAACAGACATTTTTAATTGCCCGTTTGCAACTTGCCGCTGGCGTGTAAATACTAGACCGTTGTAATGTTACAGTTGATTGATACCCAATTTTGTTTGGCGATTTTAGGTACAGCGTCACCCGCTGATGTGGAATCACAAAGTTCAACACCACACCAACCATTAAATAAACAAACAACTCGAACCTAATAGCTTTTCACATTGTATAACACAGAGTATGTAACAAGAGAAGTGCATTGAGAGCAAGCAACGATATTGTACTCGACTCGTTCTGACGGTTGGCTAATAGAAGATATTTTCTAAGACGTTTTTGCAATTGAAAGAGACACGTACAATGGGGCCGTTTGGATTAAGTGGGAATTTGAAGAATTTTATATTCCTATGCATAAATTTATTATAAACAATATAAACTCTTCACAAAATTACACACTTCTCAATACTTTATGCCTAGAAATAAAAAATTCCTCTCATTCCCAAGCGATCCAAACGGCCCTGTACGTGTCTTTTTTACATAAAAGATTATTCAACTAAAGTCGATTGTTTCTATAACACTCGGATCCTGATCAAAATCCTCCTTTTTTTAACATGAGATTTCATTCCATTAAAAAATTTCTATCAAAATGAATAGATTTGATGTCATTTGATTAGAATTTATATATTATTAGCTCCAACAAAATCAATTGAAATGAAATGAAACAAAATGAAATCCCGTGTAAAAATATATTATAATCAAGGCCTAACAGAGAAGGACATCTCATGCATTGCAAAAACTATCCAAATCCAATGAAAGGGTATACCAATTGTTATCCGGCATAAAGTTTTAACTATCTACCCACTGCTGCTAGTGCCAGTGATGGCAGGTAAGGTAACATGCCACATCCTACTAAAAAAAAAAACAAGGGGAACATTGGAATCATCACGCATTGTTAGGCCTCAAATTTTGATTACTGGACAGGGATACAGACTGCCCAATGCACTTTCGACCAAATGCTCCCGTTTAGTATTTAAGCCATATCATGAAATCAACAAAAGAAACAACTCATCCCTAAAAGTGCTTACTTAAAAAACATCCTCAAATTATTACATGATAAAACATGCAACAAGTTACCTGACATCAACTCAAATAGTCTCCGAAAAGGGCAAGTACCACTGGCCCACTTGAGTAATACCAGAAAATCAAATTTGTGCCGACCACTACATACTCAAAATACCATTAACTACCTAAAGACTTGAAAAAGGTCCACGAATACAAAGATCAGCTAAAGAATCCAGAAAGTACAGCAAACCATCCTTACAGCACATAATAACAATAACAATAACGATATGAAAGGTCTAGAAAGGACAGAAAATCCTACTATGATAGAAAGGTAGGTAATACACAAGCACATAATAACAATAACAATATGAAAGGTCTAGCTGTCAGGAGAAGCATCTCCATAGGAAACTAAACCCTTCTTTCCACCAGAGCTAGTAGATGAGGATCTTGACTTCTCTCTGCTGATGCGCCTCGGAGATGGAGTATCTGGAGAAGAGTTGCGGGACCTTGAAGGGGGAGGTGACCGAGACCGAGAACGGGACCTGGATCCAGTAGGGCTCCTGCTGCGGGAAGGCGAGCGGGTCCCACCGGCACCACCCCGGTAGCGGCTAGAGGGTCTGTCAGGAGAAAGGGGAGAGCGGCTGCGGCTACGTGAGGGGCTTCTGCGTGAAGGTGGACTGCGAGAGATGCTCCTGGTGCGGCTCCTCCGTCCCCTATATCTGCTTGGCTCAAAATGGAACATGTATTACTAAAATAGAAGAAAAATAAATAAACAAACAATCAAGTATTGAGGGCCCTAGTCAAAATTTATGACATCTTTATAAAATTAATTGATTTCTTGTTGTTCTGCAAGACCAAAAAGTTGCCATGGCAACAGACTAACAGGGATGATACAAAGGAACTGTATTGCGAACGTTGTCCTTTGATTACAGACTTGTAAAATAGAAATGTAATCAACTTTGATTTGTCTCACTACTGTACTAATTCATTAACAATAGACCTGTCTCCTTTTTTTCCCACTTCTCCATTGGGCATCTTAGTTCTCTTCTATTTCTCATCCCTCTTCAACATTATTCACAGAGAACTCGTGGAATTTAATGGAGATGCAGTGAAAAGCAATAAAGAGAAGGGAGAAATGTATAGCCTTGTTGGCTTAAGAATGATGACTTAATTACAAACAATCATAGTTCAAGCACTTAGGGAGTGATCAAAGTTGAGTGAAAATTCTAATATTTCAGGTACTTTACTGTTGAACAAAAATACATTCCATGAGAAAATTTCAGACTAAGTGATGTCAAGTGAAACAATCAATCAAGAGAACAAGAAAAAAAAAACATGTCAGGTCATATAACGTACCTTGGTGGAGTTCGCCCGCGTGGGCTCCTATAACGCCTAGGAGGCGACCTATAGCGATAGCTTGGGTAGTACCTGGAACAAACAAGGCCAACCCAAATGAAAAATAACAAAAAAAAAAACAGTTTCCTGTGGGATTAAAAATAAAACCGGAGTACTTAAGAATTGAACCTTCCCCCATAGCGAGATCTAACAGGCGACCTGTCAGGCGAAGGAGTCCTATAGCGTCTTGCATATGAGTACCTCTGGCTGAAACCTCGACCCCGCCTAATGCGCTTTGGGGACCCATCAGGAGAAACACTTCTAGATGGGCTCCTCCCATTGTTTGGAGGAGAGATTGCCCTTCGAGGCGGAGGGCTCCTTGACCTGCCCCCTCTGACTAAAGGGCTCCTAGAGCGGGGCCCCCTGATAGGACTCCGGCTCAAACTCCTACTCAGACTACGTCTTGGCGACCTAGCAGGGCTCCTGCTCGGACTTCTCCTGAAAGACCGAACAGGACTCCTGCTTGGACTCCTCCGGAAAGATCTAACAGGACTCCTGCTTGGACTCCTTCGCCTGGCAGGTAGGCCCCGTGCTGAGCCCTGGCTGTTACTGCCTCTTCTGGGAGGGCTAGGACTTGAGATCCTGCGTGGCGGTGGTGATCGCCTGGGAGGGCTCCGGCTGATGCTTCTCCTTTTAGGAGGGCTTGGGCTTGGGCTGACTCTTCGAGGAGGGGGGCTCTTGCTTCTTGATCGCTTAGTGACCGGGCTTGGGCTCTTGCTAGATGGAGACCGTCTTGGACTGATGCTCATGCTCTTGCTCATGGATTGCTGCCGAACAGGGCCTGGGCTCTCACTCCTATTATGTTCACCAGTTTTTTCAAATTAAAAGATTGTTCATCTCATCCAGGAACCAAGTTGTACTTGTTTTTTTTTCAGAGTTACAGTATGATATTGATAATGATGAATTGACAACATGGAGGGGAGGGGGGGAAAAAACCTAGAAACCTATTATGTTTACTAGTTTTTTAAAATTAAAAGATTGTTCATCACATCCAGGAACAAAGTTGTACTTGTTTTTTTTCAGAGTTGCAGTATGATATTGATAATGATGAATTGACAACATGGAGGGGGAAAAAAAAGACACCTAGATTTGCTCGGAAGTTCATTTCCTCTGGTGTTAGCACGAACCGGGCCAGTGCTTTGATGGCCATTGTGCTCAGATGTTTTTGAGGTGTGTCCGTTGCCATTGCCATTTTCAAATGCAGCCCTCTCTTCTTCTGGAATAAGATTCTCTGTGGTTTCTTTTGTATCCTTGTCGGCAATCAATAAAGGCTCTTCCTGTGGCGGTTTCTCCTCTGGAACAACCGTGTCAAGTAAAACGATTAGCATGATTTTGAACTTTTGTGGAAGTCAAAATAACAAATTACAAAAAGAACCAACCAGAAACATGTGAAGCAGCCTTAGACTTTCTACTCCTCTTGCGCTTCTTTTTCTCACCCTCATCGGAGCTGCCTTCGCTTTCGCTTTCACTTCCGCTATCACTATCATCCGTTCTGCAATTAACAATGCAACAACATTTGAACTATACTAACACCACAATCTATGGCTAAGTACATGTACATGTGCACTGCAATTAACAAGGTATGAACATCTAAACTATACTAACAATAGTCTATGGCTAAGTACATGTTCATGTGCACTTGTGCAGTACAAATTCACAAAAAACTCAGCACGACATTAGATCTAGCAAAGATCAACGAGACAAAAGAAAATCTCAAAAAAATCAACAAACACAAACCTCCTCTTGTGTCGTGATTTCTTGTCACGCCTACGGCGCCTTCTTTCTTTCCTCTTGTCCCTCTTTCTCCTACTACGCTTGTGTTTATCCCTTCTAGAGTGTCGCCTCCTGCGTCTACGCCGTTCCTCCTCACTTGAGCTGCTCAGATCTGAATCAGAGTCAGATTCTGAATCAGATTCCGAATCGCTCTCACTATCCGATGAGTCTGATTCAGTGTAGCTGTCTGAGTCAGATGAGGAGTAATGCTTTCTCCTCCTCTTTCTCCTCCCCTTAGATGACTTCTTGCGGCGATGTTTCCGTTTTTCTCCAGAGCCCTCATCACTGGAGTCTTCCTTTGACGCTTTTGATTTTGACGACTTCTTCTTCTCTGGAGTTAACAATGTAATATAACAATATAAGATAATAATTTAGAATCTAGTCAACCTTCTGCCATCTGCATTCATTTACAGATTGTAGAAATGCTTAACACATTGATGTCTCTTGCAAAACATGTTCTCACCTGCACACCCTAAATATAAAAACTTTTGTAAACCAACAAAGACAGACATCCGTGCTCTTTCATTCCTTCCTTCAAAATATAATATATCTAAAACAGAGTCCCCACGTCTCATTTTTCTCTACAGGCAAATGGATAGAAATACTTTGGGTTGTTTTTTTTTTTTTTTTGAAGATGGAATGACACAAAATGAACATTTTCTGAGTCAAAAGCTGGACCTTTTTGCAAAGAACTATCTGCCACATCATTACTGTCCTTTTTAAGTTCACCACAGTCAACCACCTTGATCGTCTCCACAGGAAATGTGCCATCCACCTCGGCATTCTCCATTTTCTTCAGTGTCTCCTTTCCCTGAGTCAGCTTCCCAAATACTACATGCTTCCTGTACCAAAACCATCAATTCAAAACCTAAGATAGTGAACCTTCACAACAAATCCATTACCAAAATGAGCACAAACTGCTCAATTATCATTTTGGTATGGAGGATTTGCCAGACAACAATCAATTCATTATTGCGTATTTGCAATCCCACATCAAAAGCCACTGTTGGATATTTTTTCTAGATTTCCGATACAGAAGCTGGAACTAATATTAACAGACCCCATCTAAACATAACAAAAAAGCAAAATGTGTTTTATCAAAAGAACACAAATGATAACAGTCATAAGTTAATTGGTTTCGAAATATGGACCACACAGGAAATCAAAATTCTGGTTGTATGACAAAATTTAGATATTATTGATAAACAAGTCAAGCTACTCGTTCCTATTGGCCATGAACAGACTGTTATTTTAATTATTCCACAAGAAAAATTGCATGTGTTGAAAACAGTGCACATATTTTCTTTCGCATCAAGTTTCACAAGGAAAATAAAATGTCAAGTCAATCAAAACTCTTGTGTGTATCATAATACAACCAACTGCAATGCATTACATAACAGAAGAGGAAGCACAAACCCGTCAAGATGCGGAGTAGCACCGAAAGTGATGAAAAACTGAGAACCATTGGTGTCACGGCCAGCATTTGCCATCGATAGTAAGCCACAGCTGTCATGGCGGAGCTTAAAATTCTCATCTGAAACAACAAAATAGAAATATTTATAATGTTCGGAGCTTTGCAAGACTATTTCTGTGAGAAAACTATGTTTCCGAAAGTAAACAAACATAAAAAAGCAAAATAGTAAATCACTCAATTAAGAGGTTAAAATCTGCTTTCATTTTTTTGTACACGTCAAATATAAAATCCATTACTTACAAATGTGGGGTAGTGGAGCAACATTTCTCAGCAAAGAGTCAGAAATAAACCACTGGAACAAATTGCCACACTAGAGATAATTACTAGGAGAATAGTTGATGCCAAGAAAAGAATTTAAGCTTGACATGTAATTTCGCTAATCATACTGATTCTACTTTAAAATAACAACATATCCTTAATAGAATGATTTGCTGTCATGATACCATGGAATGTATTATTACAAGTAATTGATACAAATACATGGACGTATACCTTTCAAAATTTAGTATAAAGAGCCAGCTGGCATATGAAGATAGAAGATGCTTCCCAACATTCCTCTTAAAACTTCAAAAACCAACAAAAAAAGGTTTTACGTTTCTTTCTTTTTGAATTCTATCCTTGGAAAACCACTGTTATTTCATTTAGGTAATTGCCAAGAGTAGTTGAAACAACAGTTCTCAAAGATCACTAGAGACTGACGATGGTTTTGTATCAATCGGCTATATCTTTCGACACACAGCAACAAATGATATGGAATTAACTTTTTCAGGTTGATATTAGTAAGTAAAAGAGACATCAAAGCAACAGCAAGAAAGGTGATATCGAACATCATCATAAGACAAATAGAGCAATCGAGAATTTTTCATGTTCAAATTTTAAACAGAAAACATAAAATAACTATACAACTGAAACGTTGCTAGATAAGAAAATTACCAGGAAATTTTCCACCATAAATGCTCTCGCCACCAGTTCCTGAAACCATAATATTCACTATCAATCATTAAGGTGGCAAAACAACACTGATTTCTCCTATATTAAAAAAAATGTTCACATTTATGTCAAAATACTATTTTATTGAACCATCAGGCATGGCTTCCAAACTAACATGACGATACTGAAAATTTCTATAAACACCATCTTGAAATATTGACATCACTAAGCCAATAAAGAGTTATAGAAGTCAATGCAGACCTTCCAGAGATTGTGCTATAAAGAGATATTGTAATAACTTGGAAAGAAGGTTCTGAGAGACTGAACTATATGGAATTAAGGAATTAACTTAAATAACAAGAAGTAACATCAAAAACATACCATCTCTCTTTGAAAAGTCACCACCCTATTAAAATAAGAAAATGAGTTAGTTTAACCTTAGTAAAGAAGATTGCATAAAAATGTTACCATTCAATATAATTTGATACTCTCCAACTGTAAGAGCTTACTTATTTTTCACAATAGAAACATGGAAAAAGCAAACAAATTAAAAAAAAATTAGAACATATCTGATGACTAGGCTTATGAGTATCTATTTGACCTCAATAATTACAAAACTAGAAAACAAATTAGACAAAACCTGAGTTGCTTCTTGAGGCTTTATGTTGGTCTTTTTCAAGACATATGTGTGGTTGTAAGGTTTGTTCAACTTTAGAGCATAGATTTAGTCCATCATTTCTTCGAGTGTATGATTTAAGTGTAGCTGTCAAGGTCTATTCAACAGTATAGCGAGTTTAGATCTAATTTTCCTTGAAACCTTTTAACCTTTTTCAAAAAAGAATAAAGTGTAAAAATAATTCTAGAGCAGTAAGATACTTGAGCCATGAAACCCTTGATGACACGGTGGAATATAGATCCCTTGTAGTGCAAGGGCTTCCCAGTCACTTGTCCTTCACCTTTCTCGCCTGTTACAACATTGAAATCAAAACATTTGATTATTCACAATAAATATAAGCAAATCTCATTTCGTTAAAAGAAGTATAAAAAATTAATTGGTATAAATTGAATAGTTACAAGGTATAAGTGTAAGACAGAGATTTACCAGTGCAAAGAGCTCGAAAATTTTCGGCCGTCTTGGGAACTACATCTGCAAATAGCTGAGAAAAAATTGAAATAAAAAAATTAGTTAGCTCTGGATGATTCTAGTACGACATCATAACTGCTATATATATCCTTAAAGGTATAGGACCTAAAAAATAATTAGGCATGATAATAGTGGTAGTTTTACAAGGGAAAACTTGAACAAGCTTCAAAAGTTAAGTGCTTTACAACTGAAACATCAAATAAAAGAACCCACAAATATTGGTAAAAAAATACTATTATGACGCATCATGAACAAAAAAAAAAAAAAAAACACACCTCAAACACCATCCGCTCAGCTGGAGCGCCTCCTAAGGATACATCGAAAAAAACATTGGGATTCTTCGCCTTCCCCATCACTTCACCTCCACGATCGAATCTCTACACAAACTTCTACACTGAACAAATACAACAAACCAAAAATTCTCATCAGATCTCAAAATACATCCCAGCTTCAAACCCTCCGGAGTCAGATCTCAAACCTCAGTAGTGAAAAAGAACAAAAGAAAATACAAAAGGAAGAGGTAGAAGAGAACAAGATATAAAGAAATGAATGAAAAGTGACAAGTGAAGGGAGATTTAAAGAGGCGAAGGAGACCTTGAGGGGGTTCAACCGGAGATGCCAATCGCCGCTCCGGTTCGCTGACGCATGCGGCTTGTGTGCTGCGTGCAAGTGCTAGGGTTAGGGTTTTGGTTTTTGATAGATTATTATTTCGTCAATTGGATGACGATTTTGGCGAGGAGAGGCCTATTAAAGCCACAGGTGAGGTGATATCTGCTGCTATCGGGTCGGGTTTCGGATCTTTGCTGTTTCCGTGTTAGTTAGTGTGCAAATTGGACAAGATTATATTCGTGGTTTATTAATTTATTATTGGATTGGATTTAAATTAGAGAAAAGTGAAGTAAAATGCGAAATTATTTTGATTAAGTTATTATTTTTAATTTGAATCGAAATAGATTGATATGTAAAATACGCTGTTTAGTTGTAATAGTAGTATTAAATGCGATTATAATGTATTTTTATATAGATATTAAATTTCTTCAAATTTTATTATAATTATAAAATAAAATTTCGGTAAGAAAATTAAAATAATCTATGAACTAATGAATATTGATAAATTTTGAATTAATTATTTCAGATAATTAAAAATTAATTATAAAAATTGTAGTATTTTCTATCGTGTGGAATTCACGTTCGATTCATATTCGACTTAGCTTGAGCTTGATAGATCGATTGTTCTCGACTCCACTAGTTCGAACTTGATTCATTGCAATGAATTCTGATTACATCACCTGTGCTGTGACTGTGAGCCTGTGACTTATTTCACCGTACTATTTTATTACTCTATATTAAAATTTTGGATTTCATTACCATTCTCTCTCCATATATTTCTCAGTTTAAAGTAATCATCATAATTTTTTTTAATTTTAAACGTTTCTAAAATCTTTTATTTTATTTCCGTTTAAATTTTTAAATCATTTATTGAACTTGAAACAACGAAAAGTTTCTAATAATATAGAGTGTTTGATAAGTTTTTATATTTTTTATTGAGCGATGGAAAGATTTTTCTTTACTCATTGGAAATGGAATACAAATAAGTGGGAATCGGAGGTAACTGGATTTTGTTCATCACCTGCCTAACTATTAAATCTGTAGGGTTATATATCGTCTAAGGTTTTAAAATACTATTTATGCGGTTTAGTGATTGGATGATGATTCGTAATAAAACAGTGATAATACGGGCTCCGTTTGGATGCAAGAAGAAGAAGAGGAAGAAGGAAGAAGGGAAGAAAAAAAATTATAAACAATCCAAACTCTTCACAAAATTACACACTTCCCAATACTTCTTCCCACTTCTTCCCTTCTTCCCTTCTTCCCACACCTATCCAAACGGAGCCACGGTGATAAAACGGTAATAAACATTCATGCGGTATGCTAAAAAGATAGATAATTTAGTTCAATCGGTGATAAAAACGGAGCATTTTAAAACCTTTATAATAAACAGCTGGACTTAGTTTTTATTAAAGGTTTGACTTCTCCTCAATTTACTGAACATATTTCTTCAGGATTATACATTTTCTGACTAGATATTAATTTTATCTGACAACATATTCATTTTATTTTCGATAATTTAGTTACAAAAATTTCTTATTATATAAATATTATATACTTGTTAAAATTATAGTCTAACTTCGTCAAGATATTAGTATGTGCTTGAACG
Organism: Rhynchospora pubera; assembly: GCA_028095005.1. Classification (NCBI taxonomy): domain Eukaryota; kingdom Viridiplantae; phylum Streptophyta; class Magnoliopsida; order Poales; family Cyperaceae; genus Rhynchospora; species Rhynchospora pubera. Next base: position 13,002,541 of record CM051461.1, on the reverse strand, counting down.
GTTTTCTGAGTAAAGTAAAACAAACATTTTGTATCATTAACTTTACATGACCCTCTAATAATAAATCTATGACTTCGTTGCTTGCTTGCTTCAAAATATGTCGAATTGCTGCTCATTTCTCGGTCCCTATGAATCTATGCCTTTTTTTTTTTCATGTCCATGTTTTTTTTTCATGTCCATTTGGAATATATACCATCCTTCTGCTTAAAAAAGGACATGCATTTTATTTATTTATTTATTTATTTTGTATAAGGAGCATGGTACAAACAAACAAGAACGTCAAATAATTTGAAAAATAATGTCATCAGTAATTTTGTCATCCCTTATCATTCCTAAATAGAAAGTGAACACATAAATAGATAAGGTGAACATATATAGTAATCAAAGTGAACACATATACTCAATAAAAATAAGTTGAATGTGCATATAAAAATCTGAACAAGAAATGACAACACTTATTTGCTTGTAAGTGTTTGCTTTGATCGTCTATATATTTATCTTGTTTGTTTTTATGTATTCACTTTGTATTTTACGATGGCAAGAGATGACAAAATTGGAGATGACATTTATCGTTTTTGACTTGTTGATTTCTCTTGGGTAGCTGCTACAACAAAGTATAGTAATAATAATAATAAATAAATAAATAATAAAATGGAGGTGACTGAATCTCTCTTAAGGAAGTCTGTGAGTCTGCTAATAGTCCGATTCGGGTGTAAATTAAAATCCATGGAAGCTCAAAGTTCAGAAATCCCAATTTTTTTTTCAATTTTCTTCATCCTTCTCCTTAGACTTTGCTCCAGAATAAGAAACTCAAGATTAAGGAAAGGAATGGAAAGACAATCAAAGCTAAGAAAGTTGACGGAAATGAAGTTCACCTGCTCCACACTAAAAATAACATACATTAAAGTAAACGATTGTAACCTTCTTCTTAATGTATTGTCTTTTAATTTGAATTGGAAGAGAATGATGCAATTATAGGCTAAGAGTAATGTTGGTAAAAAAGTGGGTTTTTTTAGTTACACTCCAATTTTGGAATATAACCGATCTTCTCCTTAAAATTAAATTTTGGGGTTCTTCTATTTCCGCTCGTTCATCCAGCAAGGTAACATCGTTCATCTTCCTTCCATTAGCTCCGATTCCCCGAGTTTTTTTAAACGGCCACTGGATTTTTTTTTTCGGACCGTCTAATATAATCTCAATGATTAATTTTTTCAGACCTATCAATCATGATATTATATACGGGATATTCTTAACCATTGAGATTAAATCAGACGTAGAGGATCTCGTTCCCTTCTCCTTACTCCTCAGCGCCGGAATCACATATCCTTGAAAAGCAGGCCGTATTACTGGTTTGTGTTGTGCGGGCTGAAAAAGGCTGCAGGAAACACAAGAATACAAGATCAGACGTAACCAACCCACAATCACCCTAGACCTAGAGGGCCCAAATCATCCTCCTGACAAATGAAGGCCTGTACATCTAATGGATCGTAGCGTGCTCCAGCCTGCAGGATGTGTCCTCGACCCATGTCTAAAAAATAATAAAACAAAGTTGATCCGGCCTGAATAGACATATTAATATTTTGATCACTTGATCAGCAAGGGTTTCTCACATAAACCGGAATTGGAAACATAATTCATGCTATATATCAGATATTCAGATGAAAAGCTCCACTCAGAAAGAATTAATTTCAGTTGAAACAATTTGTTCTCTCGAAAATAACTCTGGAAAATTCTACAAAAATCATAGATATTTGGTGAAAATAAAATCATGCCATACATAAAAGACCGTATCTTCATTCTGCATAGGCGTTCGTTGATCACAAACTCTAATAACATAATTTTTTGTTTGATAAGGTAATAATCTTAGTTTCTCGTACATGATAAATCTAAGGAGGTACTAAATCCTAACTAGAATTTCAGTGACAGTCGTGGTAAATTAAAGAGGATTTTAATATCATATTTTTGTTATAAAATAGAATTCTTCTAATTAATTTGCTCAAGATACAAAATCAACGTTTCTAACTCTATATCATGTGTTGAAACTTGAAACACAGTTTTGCTCATTAAATTTCAATTTATTTCTATGGAATTCTTCTCTATTACTCTGATTTTTTATTTTTGTAACTAAAATCATGCCCTGAATTTTCCGATCAGGGTGTAAACATTCAATAAAATTTGTATTAAACACTCTTTAAAAAATCAGAGGTGCGGTATGCATGAAATTTGCACTGTGGTCAACAGTACAAAGGACTAAGCAGAGAACTTCACGAGAAGTTAGTGAAGGATAACCAAAAGGGGTGCATATTTTCTATTTCCGACTGGAGGCTTCCAGTTTGGAGTGTTTTATTTTTATTTTTTATATTTTTTCCGTTTAAAAATTCAATCTCCTCTTTTAGCCGATTCAGTCTGCTTTCTTTTCTCCTCTTTACGAAAAGAGAAACAATAAAAGAAGAGAAGAAAGGGCACCCTCTTACACCTTTTCTCCGACTCCAAATTTTTTTTATTTCTGGTACGCCTTATTGTGCCTCCTTTTCCCTTTTCTTGATTTTGAAAATTGGGGCTACAACAATTGCTTCATATCAAATTATTGGTCTTGATTTCTTAAGTGCTGTAGTTATAAATTTGATTCGTTATTATTGAGTATTCATGTTTTTCTTGCATTTCTGATTGATTTTCCCTTTAACTTCTGACGATTAGTCCTATAAACAAAAAAAAAAAGGATAGGAAAATTGTAAAAAAAATGATAATTGAAATTGGTTATTTTCAATTTTTATAATTTGCTGTAGCAATTTGTGTGTGAGAGTAGAGTTGCGCCGCTTGAATATAGGCTTCTGATAACATAGTTGGGCTACTAATATATGGGCTAATTTTCTTGTATGCCCAACCTAGATTACTGTTTGCAACATAAATTAGGGTTTTTGAGTTTTTTGACCGAAGATGGGAAAAAAAAATTTGACCTAAAAACCCCACATTGCTAATGTCGTTATCAAATTATTTTTTTTACCTTTTTTTTTCCCGTCCCTCTCTATAGCATACATACTTGTAAATTCATTCGTAGAAATTAGGCCATTAATCGCATGGCTGTTATGTAATATAAATTCTACGGTCACTCTTTACTATATTATGCATTACAATATTACATATATTAATAACGAAAACTCCAAATTTTGATGAGCGCCATTAATACATATAACGATTTAATCTAAGATTTTCATTTGATTCATTGTACCTATCTGCGCATCCAACTATATATTAGATTCCCCATCCAAATTAATTATATATAATACGTATAATAAATGAAGATTTGATTTGTTTCATTGCTGAAAGCTTATCCTATTACACGAATGTCTTCTCTATATATCATGATGTGGAAATTATAAGGTGAGTTGGCCTGGAGAAATTGGTACAGTAGAGAGTTGGTACTAATGCATGCCAACTTTTACTTGCATGGTTATACATCTAGAGCATACATTTTGGGTTTTGAGATATTTTGCTTTCCTGTTTAGTTCGTTTATCTAAACTGTGCATGCACGGCACCAAGAGGTAGTGCTGATCCAATAGTTTACTCTTAGCAAGGAGCTTCACAGAATCCAAAGAAGTACAGGGTGTTAAAGTGCAAAATCTTCCTGGTGGTCATCATAGTACTGGTTTCAGTTTAGAGAAAAGCTAAAAAGTTATTGGAGGTGTAAAAACAGAGAATCAAAGCATGTTATGTCATTTGAACTCTCTTTGATTTTTGTTCTGTCGACTGTCATGCATGGCACCATTTCCCTAGAAGAGAATCCAATTTACCTCGACCTTTTTTTACCTTTTCTTTTTTACCTCTGCTGCACCAATCCTTCCATCCAACCTATATATACTCTGCTTAGTTTAATCAGCACCATCATGCCAAATTATGTCATATTGTTCCTGCATTAATGATGTTAATTCATGTGCATGGTTGTGGTACCACAAGTCAAAGCAAATATGATTAATTTAATTTAATTTGAAGGGGGGTGTTTCTCTATAGAAATTTATCAACTAGTTTGAGACAAATTAATTAACTCAGTTTGTAAATTTCGTTGCACTTTGGCAGTAAAATATTTTCCAAGTAAACGAAAAAATAGATTCTCTTCTCTTTTCTTATTTAGGAATTATGCAATTCAGACATACTGATACCTACGTTTCCTTGGGTAGCCAGCTAAAATAAGAAAAAAATGGGGAACATGTGATCTTATAAGTTATAACCACAAACATGAGTAAGATTACCTCAGATGACTTACCAGTTACCACCGGATGATTGAGTAGTGTTTCGTGGATGTTAAAAGAGAAAAATGTGTAAATAATCTTAACCCCAAAAGTAAAAAGAAGGTAGTATGATATAATTTGCCACAATGGCGAAAATGTACCATTCATATCATAAAAATATAATTACGGAATTAACTTAATTGAGCTAAGAACCTAGCTATGCAATGGCATATTAGAGACTGCCTAGATAATTAAGCTCTTGATTATTTTGCTTTTTTGATTCAGAGTTTGTCCTTTAACGTCACCCAAGAGAGAATTCCAAGGGTTACATGACATTATAGTTTTGAGTTAAGCTTTCTTCTTTCATCTTTTTCTTTTTTCTGGTATTTTCCGTTATGAGGTATATATAATTAAAACTTTAATATGCATAAAAGAGAGTAAGAAGAGTTCAAAAGTGAAAAGCAAAACCACTGAGAGATAAAAGCCATAGGATGAGAGCAATAACTAAAGCTGGAGATGAATTTAGAGAGAGATAGATAGGTTTTACTTATAGAGAGAGAAAAGATGGTCAATGGAGGCCTTGGAGACTACTTCAAATGCTTTTTTTTTTTCTTTATTGAAACTCACCATTGTTACCTCTTTAACACTCTCTTTTGAGAAATTTCTCTTGGAGATACATCAATACTGATTATGCACTCTTCTATGCTTTCTCATAGTTCAAAGTACTTATTTTTTATTGCAAACCCCCCAAATCTTGATTTTTAGTTAAACCACTCCAGTTATATGAATGTTCTGTTATACATATATGTTATAAAGTTTCTTTTTTTCAAAAGAGTTATATTACTTATCATTTCCTTTATCAATTTGTCCTTCTTAAACCGAGTTGCCTATTTGCAGATCATCTTCACTTTCCCATTATTGAATCACATTCTGTTTGGATCTTTAACAAGGATTTTAGTTGCCTGGTCTATTTGGTGTTGATGCTCCTATACATAATGATACTTGAGGAGAATTTGGTTTTGTAAATATGGATCAACATTATCTTATGAACTAGAGTATATATGATGTTAAAATTAGGTCTTATCAGGATTAAACTGCAAACATATCAAAAAGTGAAGCTCACAATTCAGCACAACTCTCTCTATCATTTTATGCTAATCCTGCTTTGAGAACAACCTCCTTTTCTTTGGTTCATCTTTCCTTTACTTTCTAATAGATTCTCAATTATTTCATTCATGTATTTTGCTTACGCATTTATCTATATAGACCCGAAAAAGATAAATGACAATCATCAAATCACTAGTTTTTAAAAATATTCTAAATTTGTTAATGAATTGTGGTATGGCTCACCTAGCTTTAAAAAATATTATAAATTTGTGAATTAATAGCTAAATTAAAAAAAAATGCATCATGTGTTTGCATTTGATATGTTTTCATTGAATAGCAGTGACATCATATAGGTATTAAACAGAAGGAAAATTATGCATGTTTTCTAATTCCAGTGGGCACAAGAAACACAAACCTATTTTTTGCGTTTCATTGCTTATACACTGAATTATGAGACTGAAAAAACCAAATGAATACACTTTGTCTAGATAGTCCTATACTCCTATGTCAAATAGGGTTACATAGACGTTTTTTTTTTTTTTTGATGAAAACATAGACATATTTGGAGCTCCTTGAAAATGTTATGAAAGGTTTAATTTATTTAATTTGTTCAATAATTAACCATAGCATAACTACTTTTTTTATTTGTATACTATTTTTTTGACAAGTTACATGTCTCCCTTTCGATTTCTAGTTTAGTTAAGTGTTTCTTCTGTCATAAAAAGGCATCAACAGGTTTTTATTTTTTAGATAAATTAATTCCTAATTAACTTTGCAATGTCTAGTTAACCAAGTTAACTGTTTTAAAGTGATCTTATCATAGCATTATGCCGTAAATAAGATGCTTAATTTAGGCTTTTCAGCCGCATTAATTAATCTGTTCATTTATATTGTCCCAAAGTAGAGTAGAGTACTATGAAAGACAATAATTGGTTACAAGAGCATCTTCAAAAGTTAAATAAATAAGTTTTCTAATTGCATAAATAAGTTAGAACTGAGCATGAAATCTGAAACATACATTGTGTGCATCATCATTCTATATATCTATATCGATCTCCTTTTTTTTTTTTCATTCTCTGCAAGATATGTTGGAATAGGAGAATCATTATATGCAATTGGTGATTGAGGTGCGTGAATGAGAGAGAGTTTAGAATCAGAATATTTTTTAATAAAATTGGGACAATAATGCAGTTGTAAAGGCATTTGGATATCATTCCCATCAATTTCATGGAAAAGTTTTATCCGAAATTCTTAGTTAGCTCTTTCGCACCTCAACTATCCTAGCTAGTTTCTATTTTTTATGAGGAATTTCAGCCCTTCTTTCTCTTTTTGTTTAACATTAATTAATCTCAAGTATTACATAAAAAGTATTTGGTGATTATGTTTAATCGGTATATCCAACACCAGTATCAATAAATTAGTCACTGCAAGTATTTAGATAGAACGTTTACATAATTACATCTGTTATGTCTGTTTTTGTCTCCACATTATATAAATTTTTTTTGTAGAGAGGCTACCTAGCTAGATAGAGGCTATCTAAAAATATATACTGGATATTTTTTGCAAATTGAGCTTCTTTTTAGTGACGATTAATGAATATAAGTATCCAAATTTGAAGGGTGCATGTAATGTGCAAAGATAGTTTGATTAATGATGTGGGCAACAACATAGTTTAGTTTCATGCAAACAGTATTTCTCTTTGGTATGCCATCATATTTCACACTTGCACCCTCTCCCAAATCCATGCAATTTTATGCACTCTGTCTTAAAAGATGGTACAGCCCACCCCAGAGCGGTATTCAAATTCCCCACAATATTTACCATCTTTGGGCATCCCTCCCAATGACTTTTTTTTTGTTGTTTTTCTTTTTCCTTCTTTCATTTTTGATTCTCCCTGGGGCCCTCTCCTGTTTTTAACTTAATTTGATTTTTCTCTCACTTTTTGCCTCCAAGCAAGTATAAAACCTACCAACCCTGATCCAAATGAACTCACAAAATCAAATCTCAGTGTTACCACTCAAGTTTCACTCTTCTTCTCCAACTTATAGGGTGAGTTTTTCTTTAATTTACACTAGAATTATCGTAATGCATGTATTATATATGTCTTCTCTCATAATTTGTTTATTGTAGTTATCTCTGCTTTCTTATTTGCCTTGATATTTTCATCATAGTTTTAGCCTCTAAGTAGCATATGGAGAGGCTAGGTACCATAGTTTTCCATGGTTAGGCTTAGGCATCTGAATATTCATTTTGGTAATTAATAGATTTAGATGCTTTAAATCATATTAGTTAAAGTACAGCTATTCTGTATGGTATGTACTTCTGCTATAACAATAACAACTACAATCAATCCTTCACAGTATTAGTAGTTAACGTACAGGGATAAACAAGACTAGAATCGAGAAAATGAACAGGAAGCCAGGAGACTGGAACTGCCGGTCATGCCAGCACCTCAACTTCAGCCGACGTGACATGTGCCAGCGGTGTGGTGATCCCCGCTCTGGTGGTGACTTTGGTGCCAATTTTGGAGGTGGCCGCAGCATGTCATCCTTCGGTGGGGGGTTCGGTGGGTCAGATGTGCGGCCAGGTGACTGGTACTGCAACTGTGGAGCCCACAACTTTGCTAGCCGTTCCAGCTGCTTCAAGTGTGGTGCTTTCAAGGAGGACTCTGCTGTCAGTGGTGGATTTGATAGCGATATGCCCCGCTCAAGGGGGTTTGGGTTTGGCAATGGTGGTGCCGGTGGTGGTGGCCGGCCCGGATGGAAGTCTGGTGATTGGATTTGTACCAGGTATTATTATAAATTTATAATAACTTAGTACTTTGGTGACATATCATTTATCTGAGATATAAGGGGAACAAATAACTTAGTACTTTGCTGACAAAAATATAAGGGAAAAAAATGCTTTATATAGTCTCTTATTGCTTTAGAAGTTTAAAGATATTCAAGTTGTGCATCTTTAAATTAATTTAATCTTCCTTCAAAATTGTTACGTTAGAAAAGTACTGTAAAAAGAGAAGTCTTTGGCCGAAGTGATATCTTTATGTCTAACTTTTTGTTCTTAAAGTACTGCAATACATCTATTCTCTAAAGTAAACTAGAAAAACATATGCGGCTAAAAGAAGCATATCTTAGTGCATATTTTAATCTTTTCAAGAAGTATGTCCAGTATCCTGTATATTAAATAATGTCTGTTCATTTCTCCAGTTCAGCACTCCTGACAAGTAAAAAGCCTTATTTCTCATTTATTTATCTAATTTACATGATAACCACCAAGTAAAGACTGTGCGAAACAAAGCCTAAAGAGTAAAGACAATAGATTAAACAGAAGAAGAAATTAAATAATACGGAGTGTGCTTTCCATGGTTGGGTATGGAAATGGAAAATTTGAACATTTTTGTAAGTCTCTATGCATTTTCTTTTTCTTTTGATGGTAAGATGATGAATGCACATTATTAGCAATATATAATCATAAGTGTTTGAGAAATGTTATTTATTGTCTGGACAGATCGGGTTGCAACGAGCACAACTTTGCTAGCAGGATGGAGTGCTTTAGGTGCAATGCACCAAGAGAATCTGGTACTCAAAATTTCATCTCTTTATTAGCACGCTTTATTTTGTTTGATTGATTTAGCCTCTAATCTAGTTCCTAATTTATGCATGGCAGGTGCTGAAGTCTAATTAAGGAGCAGATAAGAGAGAACTGAAGGCATCTGTCAAAAAAGTAGAGAAGATTCAACCATGAGAACATTAGAAACCTAAGGCTTTTAAAATAATTACTAGTTTAATTTTGCCCCTTTTTAATTTTGAACTTTAATTTATCATTTTTATTTTGGTTTGAATGCTGCTGTTATGGAGGGAATGTGGGTTAATACCAACATTTCTTCTATGAGGCATCTTTTCTTTGTTTTAATTTGTTTGCTGCTGGAGTTATGTAATGCCTAAACTTTTGCTTTATGTGATGATAAGATGGTAGTATTACTCAACATGTTGTATTAAAAATATTTAAATTCACGTGTGATTATTTTTTACGCCACTTAATTGTGAAACATTCTGTATACCCTAATTAACTTGGTGGTTAGTGGTTCAGTCCTTTATTCTTCCTCAGTTGTATGTAATTCAGACTGAAAGGATACAGAGAATTTAAACCCAATAAAATAGTACGGATAGGAGTGAACATCCATTACCAGTCCCTGTATTTATATCCCAGCTAGCAAATTTTGATGATGGTGTAATTTCAAGGAAAAAAGTACTTTTATTATTTTGAATACTACTATGAACAGTTTTGAGATTTAGCATCTCTTTCCATGAACTTTACGCCAACAAATAGTAGCACACAAAAATAGAATGACAACAACTGCTAGTTGAGCAAAGCGGATCCCACATGCTAGTCATGACCTGGCTAGATTCTCTGAATTCAGTTAACAATAAATGCTACCAAGGTGCAGGATGTCCTCTCGAGTCTCGACCTTCTTTTTCAGTTTTTTTTTTTTAACTCGTTTAAAAACCTAGTTGTTAAGCTTTTTTGCTTAAACAATTACACTTACGTGGAAGCTAATGAAGACCAAGGAAACGCTTCTATGATCCTTGACAAGATCAGTAGAGAGGGGTGTACTTAAAACTTCTATTACAACTTTAATTAAAGTCCTTTTTTTATAGCTTTAGTTAAAGTTAACCCTTGAAGAATGAAAAAAGAAGTAGAAATGCTGCTACCTCTTTAAGAGACAAAGCTCACAACATGAAACGCAATAAAGGCATTAAGGCGGGGTAAAATCTACAAAACCATTTGTTAAGAGGGAATTAATTGTGAGAACCTTTATATAAGAATAATGGTCCGATGGCTGAGTTTAGATAATAAACTTTGATTGTTAAACTTAAATTATGTTTCCTGTATGAGGATCGAAATTAAACAAACAAATTTGTTAAAAGCAACATGAATTCACTTTATTTCACACAATTGATGCACATCTATAATCTATAATCTATATATATATATATATATATATATATATATATATATATATATATATATATATATATATATATATATTAAAAGTCGTGATTTTTTCCCTATAATTGACCGCATTTTTGCATTTTCTATTTTTGGTTAAATATTGTTTTCTATTTTTAGTTAAAAATAATTTTCTATTGTTGCATTTTCTATAATTAAAAATAGTTTTTTTCAAATATATTGAAAATAGCCGTACCAATTATTATTTAATTTAAGAATTAAATATATTTAGAAATCAATCATTCTGAATAATTATCATTTAAAAAAAAACATAGTACAACGAATATGCAATTGCCATGCCAAGTATATACTCAAATGATACTCAGAATAAAATTTGAATCATATTCTGGACCACAAAGAGAGTCATAAAAATCTACATTTAAAATCTCTATACTGTCCAGAATATGATTTAGATCTTAATTATTCAAAAAGATTGGATTATACGTACTAATTACGCATATAAAATGCAAATAATGCTTATTCTGAGTATCATTTCAGCATTTCATATGCTTCTGCATTCATTCTAAGTCATTTCATCAAAATAATCTACATTTAAACTCTCCATACAATCAAGAATATGATTCATATCTTATTTATTAAAAAATATGCTATTATGCCTAGTGATTACGCACATAAAGTGCAGATAATGCATATTCTGAGTATTCTTTGATCATTTTTATCGTTTCAGAATTTATTATAAGTCATTTAATAATAATTATATTATACATTCAAGCTCCAATACGATCTAGAATATAATTTAGATATTACTTATTAAAAAATATTCGAATATACAATAACACTTATTCTGAGTATTAATTAAACATTTTCAATCATTTCTGCATTCATTCTAAGTCATTTCATCACAATAATTTATATTTAAATACTTTATACTTTCTAGAATATGATTCATATGTTATTTATTCAAAAAGATTGCATTATACATGGTAATTACGAATATAAAGAGCAAATAATGCATATTTTGAATATCATATGAGCAATTCAATCGTTTCTGCATTCATTCTAAGTCATTTCATCATAATAATCTACATTTCAACTCTTTATACTGTCTAGAATATGATTCATATCTTATTTGTTCAAAAAGATTAGATAATTCATCATAATTAACTAATTATGCATATAAAGAACAAATTAAGTAATTCTGTGTATCATTTGAGCATTTCAAATGTTTTTACATTCATTCTATGTCATTTCATCACAATAATCTATATTTAAACTCATTATATTATTTACAATATGATTAATATCTTATTTATTAAAAAAGACTGGACCATACAAGGTAATTACGCATATAAAGTACAAATAATGCAATTCTAAGCATCATTTGATCATTTCAATCATTTTTGGATTCATTCAAACTTCAAAGTCATTTCATCATAATAATCTACATTTAAACTCATTATACTGTCTATAACATGATTCACATGTTATTTAATAAAAAATATTGGATTATACATGTTAATTACGCTTATAAAGTAAAAATAATGCAATTTTGAGCATCATTTGAGCATTTCAATCGTTTTGGATTCATTCTAAGTCATTTCAACAAATAATCTACATTTAACCTCTTTATAGTGTGTAGAATATGATTCAAATGTTACTTATTCAAAAATATTGGATTATAAACGGTAATTACGCATATAAAGTGTAAATAATGCAATTCTAAGCATCATTTTAACATTTCAATCGCTATGTATTAATTCCAAGTCATTTCATCATAATAATATACATTTAAACTCTTTATACTCTCTAGAATATGATTCATATGTTATTTATTCTAAAATATTGGATTATACATGGTAATTATGCATAAAAAGTGCAAATAATGCAATTCTAAGTATCATTTGAGCATTTCAATCTATTCTGGATTTATTCTAAGTCATTTCTTCACAATAATCTGAATTTAAACTATTTATACTGTTTAGAATACGATTCATATGTTATTAATTCAAAAAAATTGGAATATACATGGTAATTACACATATAAATTGCAAATAATGCAATTATAAGCAATATTTGAGCATTTCAATCGTTTCTGGATTCATTCTTAGTCATTTCATCACAGTAATCAATATTTAAACTCTTTGTACTGCGTTGAATTTTGTTCGAATGTTACTTATTCAAAAGGATTGGACTATACATGGTAATTACGCATATAAAATGCAAATTATGTAATTATGAGCATTATTTGAGAATTTCAATCGTTCCTGTATTCATTCTTAGTCATTTCATCACAATAATCTACATTTGAACTCTTTATACTGTCATGAATATGATTCAAATGTTATTTATTCAAAAAAATTGAATTATACATGGTAATTACGCATATAAAGTGCAAATAATGCAATTCTGAGAAATATCCGAGTATTTCAATCATTTCTGGATTCATTCTAAGTCATTTTCATATAATAATCTACATTCAATCTCTTTATACTGTGTAAAATATGATTCATATGTTATTTGTTCAAAAAAAATTTGGATTATACATGGTAATTACGCATATAAATTTCAAATAATGCAATTCTTAGAAATATTTGAGCATTTCAATCCTTTCTGGATTCATTATAAATGATTTCATCACAACAATCTATATTTAAACTCTTTATACTACGTAGAATATGATTCAAATGTTATTTATTTAAGATGATTGGACTATACATGGTAATGACGCATTTAAATTGCAAATAATGAAATTCTCAGCATCATTTTAGAATTTCAATTGTTTCGGGATTCATTCTAAGTTATTTCATCACAATAATCTACATTTAAACTCATTATACTGTATTGAACACGATTTACATATTATTTAATAAAAAATATTAGATTATACATGGTAATTACGGATTAAATTGTCAATAATGCAATTCTGAGCATCATTTGAGAATTTCATTCGTTTCTGGATTCATTCTAAGTCGTTTCATCACCATAATCTACATTTAAACTCATTATACTGTCTAGAACATTATTCACATGTTATTTAATTAAAAATATTGGATTATACATGGTAATTACGCATATAATGTGCAAATAATGCAATTCTGAGCATCATTGGAGCATTTCAATCATCACAATAATCTATAATTAAACTCTTTATAGTGTGTAGAATATGACAAATGTTACTTATTCAAAAACATTAGACTATACATGGTAATTACGCATATAAAATTAAAATAATGCAATTTTGGGCATCATTTGAAAATAATGCAATTCTGCGCAATATTTGAGCATTTGAATCGTTTTTTGATTCATTCTAAGTCATTTCATCATAATAATCTATATTTAAACTCTTTATACTGTCTAGAATATGATTCATATGTTATTTATTCTTAAATATTGAATTATAAAAGGTAATTAAGCATATAAAGTGCAAATAATGCAATTATGAGCATCATTTGAGCATTTAAATCGTTTATTGATTCATTCTAAGTAATTTCATCAAAATAATCTATATTTAAACTCTTTATACAACGTAGAATATAATTCAAATGTTACCAATTCAAAAATATTGGACTATACATGGCAATTACGCATATAAATTGCAAATAATGCAATTCTGAGCATCATTTGAGAATTCAATTGTTTTTGGATTCATTCTAAGTTATTTGATCACAATAATCTACATTTAAATTTATTATACTGTCTAGAACATGATTCACATGTTATTTAATCAAAAATATTGGATTAAACATGTTAATTATACATATAAAATGCAAATTATGCAATTCTGAGCATCAATTAAGAATTTCAATCGTTGCTTGATTCATTTTAAGCCATTTCATCACAATAATCTACATGCAAACTCTTTATATAGTCTTGAATATGATTCAATTGTTAATTATTCAAAAAGATTGGATTATATATGTTTATTACGCATATAAAGTGCAAATAATACAATTTTGAGCAAAATATTTCCATATTTCAATCGTTTCTGGATTCATTCTAAGTAATTTCATCACAAGAATCTACTTTCAACTCTTTATAATTTTTAGAATATGATACAAATGTTATTTGTTCCAAAAGATTGAAGTATACATGGTAATTACGCATATAAAGTGAAAATAAAGCAATTCTGAGCATCATTTTAGTATTTTAATCGTTTCTGGATTCATTTTAATATATTTCTTCATAATAATCTACATTTAAACTCTTTATACAGTATATAATATGATTCATAAGTTATTTATTCAAAAAGATTAGATTATACGAGGTAATCACGTATATAAAGAGCAAATAATGCATTTCTTAGCATCGTTTAAGCATTTCAATCGTTTCCGTATTCATTCTAACTTCTAAGTAATTTCATCACATTAATCGTTTGAGCATTTCAATCGTTTTCGTATTTATTCTAACTTCTAAGTAATTTCATCACATTAATCGTTTGAGCATTTCAATCGTTTCTAGATTCTTTGTAAGTCATTTCTTCACAATAATCTACGTCTAAACTCATTATACTGTTTACAACATGATCCACATGTTATTTAATAAAAAATATTGGAGTATACATGTTAATTACGCATACAAAGTGCAAATAATGGAATTCTGAGCATCATTTGAGCATTTCAATCGTTTCGGAATTCATTATATGTCATTTCATTCCAATAATCTACATTTAAACTCTTTATACTGTCTAGAACATTATTCTTATGTTACTTACTCGTAATGATTGGATTATTCATGATAATTACACATATAAAGTGCACATAAAGCAATTCTGAGCTTCATTTCAGGATTGTTTCTGGAGTCATTCTAAGTCATTTCATCACAATAATCTACATTTAAACTATTTATACAGTCTACAATATGATTCAAAAGTTATTTATTCAAAAAGATTGGATTATACAAGGTAATCAAGCATATAAATTGCAAATAATTCATTTCTTAGTATCATTTGAGAATTTCAATTGTTACTGCATTTATACTAAGTAATTTCATCACAATAATCTACAGTTAGACTCTTTAAACTGTATAGTATATGATTCATACAATACTTATTCAAAAATATTGGATTATAAATTGTAATTATGCATATTGTGTATTTCAATCGTTTCTGGATTTATTCTAAATTTAAACTCTTTATACACATATAAAGTGCAAATAATGCAATTCTGAGTATATAATAATCTACATTATATAATCTACATTTAAACTATTTATACAGTATATAATATGATTAAAAAGTAATTTATTTAAAAAGATTGGATTATACAAAGTAATCACGCATATAAATCGCAAATAATGCATAACTTAACATAATTTGAGTATTTCAATCGTTTCTGCATTCATTCTAAGTAATTTCATCACATTAATCTACATTTAAACTCATTAATCTGTACAGAATATGATTCATGTGTTACTTATTCAAAAATATTGGATTGTAAATGGTAATTATGCATACAAAATGCAAATATTGCAATTCTGATCATCCTTTCAGTATTTCAATCGTTTCTGGGTTCATTTTAAGTTATTTCATCACAATAATCTATATTTAAACTCTTTATACTGTTTAGAATATGATTCATACTTTATTTATTCAGAAACATTGGATTATACATGGTAATTACGCATATAAAGTGCAAATAATGCAATTCGGATTTTCATTTGAGCATTTAATCTTTTCTGGATTCATTTTAAGTTATTTCTAAAAAATAATCAATATTTAAACACTTTATACTGTATATAATATGATTCAAAAGTTATTTATTCAAAAATATTGGATTATACAAGGTAATCCCGCATATAAATTTCAAATTATGCATTTCTTAGCATCATTTGAGCATTTCAATCGTTTCTGCATTCATTCTAAGTCATTCCATCACAATATTCTAAAATTAAACTCTTTATACTGTCTTGAATATGATTCAATTGTTACTTATTCAAAAAAATTGGACTATACATGGTAATTACGTATATAAAATGCAAATAATGCACATTTGAGAATTTCAATCGTTTCTGGATTCATTCTAAGTCATTTAATGTCAATAATCTACATTTAAACTCTTTATATAGTCTTGAATATGATTAAAATAATAATTATTAAAAAAACATTGGATTATACATGGTAATTACACGTATTAATTGCAAATAATGCTATTGTGAACAATATTTGAGTATTTCAATGGTTTCTGGATTCATTCTAAGTCATGTCATCTCAATAATCTATATTTATACTCTTTATGCTGTCTTGAATATGATTCAAATGTTTTTTATTCAAAAAGATTGGATTACATATGGTGATAACGAATATAAACTGCTAATAATTCAATTCTGAGCATCATTTGAGCATTTCAATCGTTTCTGGATTCATTCTAAGTCATTTCATTATAATAGTATATATTTCAACTCGTTATACTGCGTAGAATATGATTCAAATATTACTTATTCAAAAAGAACAGACTATACATGGTAATTACACATATAAATTGCAAATAACGCAATTCTGAGCATCATTTGAGAATTTCAATCGTTTCTGGATTCATTCTAAGTATTTTCATCACAATAATCTACATTTAAACTCTTTATATGGTCTTGAATATGATTCAAATGTTATTTATTCAAAAAGATTGGATTATACATGGAAATTACGCATATAAGGTGCAAATAACGCAATTCTACGCAATATTTGAGCATTTCAATCGTTTCTGGATTCATTCTAAGTCATTTCAACTCAAGAATCTACATTTAAAACTCCTTATACTTTCTAGAATATGATTCATATGCAATTCTGTGCATCATTTGAGCATTTCGATATTTTCTGGATTTATGCTAAGTCATTTCATCACAATAATCTATATTTAAACTCTTTATAGTGTCTTGAATATGATTCAAATGTTATTTATTCAAAAAGATTTGATTATACATGGTAATTACGCATATAAATTCAAATAATGAAATTCTGAGCAATATTTTGGCATGAAAATCGTTTCGAGATTTATTCTATGTTATTTCATCACAATAATCTAAATTTGAACTCTTTATACTGCGTAGAATATGACAAATGTTACTTATTCCAAAAAATTGGACTGTGCATGGTAATTACGCATATAAAATGCAAATAATTCAATTCTGAGTATCATTTGAGAATTTCAATCGTTTCTGTATTAATTCTAAGTCATTTCATAACAATAATCTACATTTATACTCTTTATACTTTCTAGAATATGATTCATATGTTATTTATTCAAAAAGATTGGATTATACATGGACTAATATAAAGTGCTAATAATGAAATTCTGAGCATTTCAATCGTTTCTGGATTCATTCTAAGTCATGTCATCATAATAATATATATTTCAACTCTTTATATGCGTGATAATTACGCATATAAATTGCAAAGAACTCCCTGTTGATTTTCTTCTTTTTCTCGTTTTTACGTTACTTTCTTTTCTTTTTTGATGTACATAGATAGCCACTATCTTGCATTCTCTAAAAATAAAAAATTGCAAATAACACAATTCTGAGAATCATTTGTGAATTTCAATCGTTTCTGCATTCATTCTAAGTCATTTCATCACAATAATCTACATTTAGTCTCTTTATATAGTCTTCAATATGATTCAAATGTTAATATTGAAAAACATTGGATTATACATGGTAATTACGCATATAAAGTGCAAATAATGCAATTCTGAGCGATACTTGTGTATTTCAATCGTTTCTGGATTTATTCTAAATTTAAACTCTTTATACACATATAAAGTGCAAATAATGCAATTCTGAGTATATAATAATCTACATTATATAATCTACATTTAAACTATTTATACAGTATATAATATGATTAAAAAGTAATTTATTTAAAAAGATTGGATTATACAAGGTAATCACGCATATAAATCGCAAAAAATGCATAACTTAACATAATTTGAGTATTTCAATCGTTTCTGCATTCATTCTAAGTAATTTCATCACATTAATCTACATTTAAACTCATTAAGCTGTATAAAATATGATTCATGTGTTACTTATTCAAAAATATTGGATTGTAAATGGTAATTATGCATACAAAATGCAAATATTGCAATTCTGATCATCCTTTCAGTATTTCAATCGTTTCTGGGTTCATTTTAAGTTATTTCATCACAATAATCTATATTTAAACTCTTTATACTGTTTAGAATATGATTCATACTTTATTTATTCAGAAACATTGGATTATACATGGTAATTACGCATATAAAGTGCAAATAATGCAATTCGCATTTTCATTTGAGCATTTAATCTTTTCTGGATTCATTTTAAGTTATTTCTAAAAAAAAATCAATATTTAAACACTTTATACTGTATATAATATGATTCAAAAGTTATTTATTCAAAAATATTGGATTATACAAGGTAATCCCGCATATAAATTTCAAATTATGCATTTCTTAGCATCATTTGAGCATTTCAATCGTTTCTGCATTCATTCTAAGTAATTTCATCACATTAATATACAGTTAAACTCTTTAAGCTGTATAGAATATGACTCATGTGTTACTTATTCAAAAAGATTGGATTATAAATGGTAATTATGAATATAAAGTGCAAATAATGCAATTCTGACCATCATTTGAGCATTTTAGTCGTTTCTGGATTCTTTTTAAGTCATTACATCACAATAATCTATGTCTAAACTCTTTATACTGTCTTTCATATGATTCAAATAATATTTATTCAAAAAAATTGGATTATACATGGTAATTACGCATATAAACTGCAAATAATGCAATTCTAAGCAATATTTGAGCATTTCAATCGTTTCTGGATTCATTTTAAGTCATTTCATTACAATAATCTATATTTAAACTCATTATACTATCTAGAACATTATTCACATGTTATTTATCAAAAAATTGTAATATACATGTTAATTACGCATATAAAGTGCAAATAATGCAATTCTGAACATCATTTGAGAATTTCAATCGTTTCTGTATTCATTCTAAATCATTTCATCACAATAATCTACATTTAAACTCTTTATGCTGTCTTGAATATGATTCAAATGTTATTTATTCAAGAAGATTGGATTATACATGGTAATTATGAATATAAAGTTCAAATAATGAAATTCTGAGTTATATTTGAGCATTTCAATCGATTCTAGATTAATTCTAAGTCATTTCATCACAATAATCTACATTTAAACTCTATATACTGTCCTGAATATGATTCAAACGTTATTTATTCAAAAATATTAGATTATAAATGGTAATAAAGCAAATCGATTTCAAACAATGCAATTCTGAGCAATATTTATACATTTTAATTACGCATATAATGCAAATAATTTCAATTGTTTCTGAATTCATTCTAAGTCATTTCATCACAATAGATACATTTAAACTCTTTATACAGTCTTGAATATGATTCAAATGTTATTTATTCAAGAAAATTGGATTTTACATGGTAATTACGAATATAAAGTTCAAATAATGCAATTTTGAGTTATATTTGAGCATTTCAATCGATTCTGGATTAATTCTAAGTCATTTCATCATAATAATCTACATTTAAACACTTTATACTTTCTAGAATATGATTTATATGTTATTTATTCAATAAGACCGCATTATAAATGGTAATTACGAATATAAAGTGCAAATTATGCAATTCTGATCATCATTTGAGCATTTCAATCGTTTCTGGATTTATTCTAAGTTATTTGATGACAATAATCTATGTTTAAACTCTTTATACTGCCTTGAATTTGATTCAAATGTTATTTATTCAAAAAGATTAGATTATACATGGTAATTACAGATATAAATTGTTAATAATGCAACTCTGAGTATCATTTAAGAATTTCATTCATTTCTGGATTAATTCTAACTCATTTCATCACAATAATCTATATTTAAACTCTTAATAGAGCGTATAATGTGATTCAAATGTTACTTATTCAAAAAGATTGGACTATAAATGGTAATTACGCATATAAATTGCAAATAATGCAATTCTGAGCATCATTTGAGAATTTCAATCGTTTCTGGATTCATTGAAAGTCATTTCATCACAATAATCTACATTTAAACTCTTTATATAGTCGTCAATATGATTCAAATGTTAATTATTCAATAATATTGGATTATACATGGTTTGATCATTTCAATCGTTTCTGGATTCATTCTAAGTTATTTTATCAGAATAATATATATTTAAATTGTTTATACTGTCTAGAATATGATTCAAGTGTTATTTATTTTAAAAAATTGAATTATACATGGTAGTTACGCATATAAAGTGCAAACAATGCAATTCTGAGCATCATTTGAGCATTTTAATCGTTTCTGTATTAATCTACATTAAAACTCTTTATACAGTATATAATTTAATTCAAAAGTTATTTATTCAAAAAGATTGCATTATACAAGGTGATCACGCATATAAAGTGCAAATAATGCATTTCTTAGCATCATTTGAGTATTTCGATCGTTTCTCCATTCATTCTAAGAAATTTTATCACATTAATCTACACTTAAACTATTTAAGCTGTATAGAATATGATTCATAAGTTATTTATTTAGAATGATTGGATTGTGAATGGTAATTATGCATATAAAATGCAAATAATGCAATTCTGATCATCCTTTGAGCATTTCAATCGTTTCTGAATTCATTTTAAGTCATTTCATCACAATAATCTATATTTAAACTCATTATACTGTCTAGAACATGATTCACATGTTATTTAATAAAAAATATTAGATTGTACATGTTAATTACACATATAAAGTGTGCAATTCTGATCATCATTTGAGAATTTCTATCATTTCTGGATTTATTCTAAGTCATTTCATCACAATAATCTACATTTGAACTCTTTATACTGTCTTGAATATGATTAAATGCTATTTATTCAATAAGATTGGATTATACATGGTAATTACGCATATAAAATTCAAATAATGCAATTCTGAGCAATATTTGAGCATTTCCATCGATTCTGGATTAATTCTAAGTCATTTCAACACAATAATCTACATTTAAACTCTTCCCACTTTCTAGAATATGATCCATATGATATTTATTCTAAAATATTGCATTATACTTGGTAATTACGAATATAAATTGCAAATAATGCAATTCTGAGCATCATTTGAGCATTTTTATCGTTACTGGATTAATCTAAGTCATTTCATCACAATAATCTATATTTGAACTCTTTATACTGTATTGAATATGATTCAAATGTTATTTATTCAAAACTATTGGATTATACACGGTAATTACGCAAATAAACTTCAAATAATGCAATTCTGAGCAATATTTTAGCATTTCAATTGTTTCTTGATTTATTCTAAGTTATTTCATCACAATAATCTATATTAAAACTCTTTATACTGCGCAGAATATGGCAAATGTTACTTATTAAAAAAAAATGGGCTATACATTGTAATTAGGCATATAAAGTTCAAATAATGCAATTCTAACCAATATTTGTGCATTTTAATCGTTTCTGGAGTAATTCAAAGTCATTTCATCACAATAATCTACATTTGAGCTCTTTATAATGTCAAGAATAAGATTCATATGTAATTTATTCAAAAAGATTGGATTATACAAGGTAATTGAGAATATAAAGTGCTAATAAAGAAATTCTGAGCAATATTTGAGCATTTCAATCGTGTATGGATTCATTCTAAGTCATTTCTGCACAATAATCTATATTTAAACTCTTTTTACAGTGTAGAATATGATTCAAATGTTACTTATTCAAAAAGATTGGAGTATAGATGGTAATTACGCATATAAATTGCAAATAATGCAATTCTGAGCATCTTTTGAGAATTTCAATCGTCTCTGAATTCATTCTAAGTCATTCAGCACAATAATATACATTTAAACTTATTATAATGTCTAGAACATGATTCACATGTTATTTAATAAAAAAGATTGGATTATACATGTCAATTACGCTTATAATTTTCAAATAATGCAATTCTGAGCATTATTTCAGAATTTCAATCGTTTCTTGATTCATTCTAAGTCATTTCATCACAATCATCTACATTTAAACTCTTTATACTGTCTTGAATATGATTCAAATGTTATTTACTCAAAAAGATAGGATTATACATGGTAATTATGCATATAAATTTCAAATAATGCAATTCTGAGCAATATTTGAGCATTTCAATCGTTTCTGGATTCATTCTAAGTCATTTCATCATAATTTAAACACTTTATACTTTCTAGAATATGATTCATATATTATTTATTCAAAAAGATTGCATTATACATGGTAATTACAAATATAAGTGCAAATAATGCAATTCTGAACATCGTTTGATAATTTCAATCGTTTTTGGATTTATTCTAAGTCATTTCATCACAATAATCTACATTTAAACTCTTTATACTATCTAGAATAAGATTAATATGTTATTTGTTCTAACAGATTGAATTATACATTGTAATAACGCATATAAAATGCAAATTATGCAATTCTGATCATCATTTGATCAATTCAATCATTTCTGGATTCATTCTAAGTCAAATCATCACATTAAACTTCATATAAACTCATTATAGAGTCTAGAACATGATTCACATGTTATTTAATAATTTTTTTTGATACATGTTAATTAAGCATATAAAGTGCAAATAATGCAATTCTGAGCATCATTGAGCATTTCAATCATTTCTAGATTCATTGTAACATTTCATCACAATAATCTATATTTAAACTTTTTATACTGCCTAAAATATGATTCAAATGTTACTTATAAAAAAATATTGAATTATACATGGTAATTACACATATAAATTGCAAATAATGCAATTCTGAGCATTATTTGAGATTTTCAATCGTTTCTACATTCATTCTAAGTAATTTCATCACAATAATCTACAGTTAGACTCTTTAAGCTGTATAGAATATGATTCATTTGTTATTTATTCAAAAAAGAAAAAAAAAACAATTATAAATAGTAATTATGCATATAAAGTGTAAACAATGCAATTCTGATCATCATTTGAGCATTTCAATCGTTTCTGGATTCTTTCTAAGTCATTTCATCACAATAATCTTCGGCTAAATTAATTATACTGTCTAGAACATGATTCACATATTATTTAATAAAAAATATTGGATTATACATGTTAATTACGCATACAAATTGTAAACAATGCAATTCTTAGCATCATTTGTGAATTTCAATCGTTTCTGGATTCATTCTAAGTCACTTCATCACAATAATCTACATTTAAGCTCTTTCTACTGTCTTGAATATTATTCAAATGTTATTTATTCGAAAAGATAGGATTATGCATGGTAATTACGCATATAAAGTGCAAATAACGCAATTCTGAGCATCATTTGAGCATTTCAATCGTTTCTGGATTCATTCTAAGCCTTTTCATCACAATAATCTACATTTAAACTCTTTATAGAAAGTAGAATATTATTCAAATGATGATTTTTCAAAAAGATTTGATTATACATAGTAATTACTCATATAAAATGCATATAATACAATTCTAAGCATCATTTGAACATTTCAATCTTTTATGGATTCATTCTAAGTCATTTCTTCACCAAAAAAATCTACATTTAAACTCTTTAAACTGTCTAAAATATGATTCATTTGTAATTTTTTAAAAAAATTGGATTATACATTGTAATTACGCATATAAAGTGCAATTAATGCAATTCTGAGCATCATTTGAGCATTTCAATCGCTTCTGGATTCATACTAAGTTATTTTATCATAATAATCTATATTGAAACTCTTTATACTGTTTAGAACATTATTCATATGTTACTTATTCGTAAAGATTGGCTTATACATGTGAATTGCGCATATAAACTGCTAATAATACAATTTTGAACAACCTTGGAGCATTTCAATCCTTTATGGATTCATTCTTAGTCATTTCACCGCAATAATCTACATTTAAACATTTTGTACTCTCTATAATATGATTCATGTGTTATTTATTCATAAAGATTGGATAATACTTGGTAATTACGAATATAATGTGCAAATAATTCAATTATGAGCATCATTTGAGCATTTGAATCGTTTCTGGATTGATTCTTAGTTATTTCATCACAATAATCGACATTAAAACTCTTTGAGCTGTCTATAATATGATTCATGTATTATTTATTCAAAAAGATTTGATTGTACATGATAATTACACATATAAAATTCAAATAATACAATTCTAATTATCATTTGAGCATTTCAACCGTTTCTACATTCATTCTAAATCATTTGTTCACAATAATCTATATTTTAATTCTTTGTGCTCCGTAGAATATGATTCATATTTTATTTATTCTAAAAGATTGTATTATAAATTGTAATTACGCATATAAAGTTCAAAATAATGCAATTTTGAGCATAATTTGAGAATTTCAATTATTTCTGGATTCATTCTAAGTAATTTCATCAAAATAATCTACATTTAAACTCTTTATACAGTCTAGAATATGATTGATATGTTATTTATTCAAAAAGATTGGATTAGACGTTGTAATTACGCATATGAAGTGCAAATAATATAATCCTAAGCATCATTTGTGCATTTTAATTGTTTTTGGATTGATTCTAACTCATTTAATCATAATAATCTTTATTTAAACTCTATATAATGTCTAGAACATTATTCATAAGTTACTAATTCATAAAAATTGGATTATACATGTTAATTACTAAGTAATTTCATCGCAATAATCTAGATTTAAACTCTCTACACTATCTATAATATGATTCATATGTTATTTTCAAAAATATTGGATTACACAAGTTAATTATGCATATAAAGTGCAAATAATGCAATTTGGAGCTTCCTTTGAGTATTTCAATCGTTTGTCGATTCAATATAAGTTATTTCGTCACAATAATCTACATTTAAACTCTTAATACTGTCTAGAACATTATTCGTATGTTACTTATTCATAAAGATTGGATTATACATGGTAATTACGCCTATAAATTGCAAATAATGCAATTCTGAATGACATTTGAGCATTTCAACCTTTTTGGATTCATTCTAAGTCATTTCATAGCAATAATCTAGATTTAAACTCATTACACTATCTACAATATGATTCATATGTTATTTTTTCAAAAAGATTGGATTGTACATGGTAATTACACATATAAAGTTCAAATAATGCAATTTTTATCATTATTTGAGTATTTCAATCGTTTCTAGATTCATTCTTAATCATTTATTAACAATAATCTACATTTTTAATTCTTTATGCTCTGTAGAATGTGATTCATATTTTATTTATTCTAAAAGATTGTATTATAACTGGTAATTACGCATATAAAGTGTAAAATAATTCAATTCTGAGCATAATTTGAGAATTTCAATTGTTTCTGGATTCATTCCAAGTCATTTCATAACAGTAATCTACATTTAAACTCTTTATACTGTCTAAAATATGATTGATATGTTATTTATTCAAAAAGATTAGACAATATGTGGTAATTACGCATATAAAATACAAATAATGCAATTCTAAGCATCATTTGTGCATTTTAATCGTTTCTGGGTTCATTTTAACTCATTTAATCATAATAATCTACATTTAAACTCATTATACTGTTTAGAACATTATTCATATGTTACTTATTAATAAAAATTTGATTATACATGTTAATTACGCATATAAATTACAAATAATATAATTCTGAACAACATTTCAGCATTTCAACCGTTTCTGGATTCATTCTATGTCATTTCATCACAATAATCTAGATTTAAACTCTTTACACTATCTAGAATATGATTCATATGTTATTTTTTAGAAAAAAAATTGATTATACATGTTAATTACGTATATAAATTGCAAATAATACAATTCTGAACATCATTTGAGCATTTCAACCGTTTCTGGATTCATTCTAAGTCCTTTCATCACAACTATCTACATTTAAACTTTTATATTGTCTAGAATATGATTCATATGTTATTTATTCTATAAGATTGGATTATACATGGTAATTACGCATATAAATTGTAAATAATGCAATTCTGAGCATAATCTGAGCATTTCAATCGTTTCTAGATTCATTCTAAGTAATTTCATCATAATAATCTACATGTAAACTCTTTATACTGTCTAGAATATGATTCATATGTTATTTATTCAAAAATATTGGATTATATATGGTAATTACGCATATAAAGTGCAAATAATGCAATTCTGAGAACCATTTGAGCATTTCAATCGTTTCTGTATTCATTATAAGTCATTTCATCATAATAATCTATATTTAAACTCTTTATAATATCTAGAACACTATTCATATGTTACTTATTCATAAATATTGAATTATACATGTTAATGACGCATATAAAGTGCAAATAATACAATTCTGAACATCATTTGAGCATTTCAATCGTTTCTGGATTCATTTTAAATAATTTCATCATAATAATTTAGATTTAAACTCTTTATTCTGTCTAGAATATGATTCATATGTTATTATTTTAAAAAATATTGGATCATACATGGTAATTACGCATATAAAGTGCAAATAATGCAATTTTGAGCTTCCTTTGAGCATTTCAATCGTTTCTCGATTCATTCTAAGTTATTTCATCACAATAATTTACATTTAAACTCTTAATACTGTCTAGAACATTATTCATATGTTACTTATTTATAAAGATTGGACTTTACATGTTAATTACGCATATAAAGTGCAAATAATGCAATTCGGATTATCATTTGGGCATCTCAATCGTTTCTGGATTCATTCTAAATCATTTTATCACAATAATCTATATTTAAACTCTTTATAATGTATAGAACATGAATGACATGTATTTAATCAAAAAAATTGGATTATGCATGTTCCCATAAAAAGTGCAAATAATGCAAATATGAGCATCATTTGAGCATTTTAATTGTTTCTGGATTCATTCTAAATCATTTCATCACTATAATCTACATTTAAACTCTTTATACTGTCTTGAATATTGTTCATATGTTATTTATTAAAAAATATTAGATTATATATGGTAATTACGTATATAACATGCCAATAATGCAATTCTGAGCATCATTTGAGAATTTCAATCATTTCTGAATTCATTCTAAGTTATTTCATCATATTAATCTTCTTTTAAACTCTTTATACTGTCTAGAATATGATTTATATGTTGTTTATTCATAAAGATTGGATTATACATGCGAAACATACATCACATACATACGAATAATTTGTACAAAAAATGCCACAAATCTTTATTTATTCAATAATAAAAGAGTTTGACAAACGACAAGGACTAACATGGTGAGTTGAAAACGAGACTCCCATATTAGTTAAAGTATCAAAAGTAACTACATAAAAGCAAATAATACAATCAGTGACATTTATTAGACCTGCTTGTTTTCCTCTCTTTTCTTACAAAAGCTCTAACCCATCGCCTTCAAAACCTGAAACCCATATTAAAATGGAAAACGGGTGAGAGATCGGACAATCTCAGTGCGGTATTTTCTTCCAGCCTGGAGATTTGTAAAATTTACCAAATAGACTAGTAACACGAACAAGTACCTCTATGAGATAATTATGTATAATGCAAAAGACATCACAATGTATGGTGCATCACTTATGCAAATCACTAAATGCAATGCAGATATCAATAAACTGCAAAGACCATTCATTGTATAACAATAAAAATGCAATAAAAATGCTAGCATGCAATTAATTAAATCTCGGATGTGATTTTATATATATCACTTTCATTAGGGTAGCAAGTAGTTCCTTCGTTAGCTACCCTTATAGGACTATTATCACTTGTTCTTTTACATTAGGTAACACATCCCACTTGCCAAGCCCACTTGATTGGCTACACGATCACGAACCCAGGAAGCACACTTATCCGTGCTAACGGATATCTTCTAGGAGCGCGCTAGTACTAGACCCCTCAAGCCAAACACTTAGTACAACGGTTACCATTCACTTCACTTAACATTCATGAAATCACCGTCCATTTTCTTTACGATTAAATCAACAATTATAACATGCGTATGCATTCATACACTATGCCTTGTATATTAATTAATGATGCAATTCCATGCTCACTAAAGTTTATTCCATCAAGCAGATATTCAACAATTAAAAAAGGATATTAATCACTATCCAAATTATGTCCGATTCAACATGTCATCTAACAACAATTTATCAACATGCACAATAAGATTGGTAATATACTTTACAAATAAGTCCAGGAACCCGCACCTGACAAGAAGACGAACTCGAGAACAATAGTCCAAACTAACTTCCGAGTCGCCACGATTCTAAAACACTTGATCATTTACTCCTAGTATCAATAATTAAGTAAAATTTAATTTAGTGTTAATTAATTCTCCAACTTATATATGTCACTAATCCAAATTCTAAACTAAAATAGTAAAGACCGGATTAAACCTTATTAAAATTCTCAAATAAAAAAGGGAAATTCTGAAATATAATTAATTATAATGTGAATATGAAAATGGTTTTAACAATAACCATACGTAAAGATTAAGAGAAACATAAAATTATATTAAGAATAATAGTTGCGCCTAATTTAATTTAACTTTTTAACAAAGAAGGGATAAAAATCGGATCACGAAAATGAAATAGGATAAGAAAGAGAATGGGAAATTCATAAAAAAATTTAAATGCACCGTACCATGGTTTGATTTAAAATAATATATTCATCATGCATGTCCAAAAGATAAAATGCGTTCTTTCAACAGCACTATAAGAAAGTAATGTCTAATATAATACGCTGTATATACTTCCAAAATTAAACAAGATACTTTGTACCTTATATAGGTAAATAATAAACAGAGAAGGGTTTGTACTGTTATGATTCGAATATAGAATATGAATGAAAATTAAACCAAACGTTGCTTCTCATTTTTATATAAAGATCAACGAAAGATTTTTATCAATGATAATTATATTTTGTAAAGAGAGAATTGAAGAAATGGAAACAGTTATGATGGATAAATTTTGGTGTAGGAAATTCAATTAGTAAATATATATAATAGGATTGAAAAGGAGGAGTAATTGAGTTTACCACTCAAACAAAGAGCAAATCCTGGGTGCCAACTTCTGTCCAAACTCCAAAATGAAGTAGTAATTAATATACAGAAATTCGAACCAGAAAATGGAATTAGAGCGGAGGATGTATAAATATGTATTAAATATAGCGACAACTCTTGGACAATTGGCGACTTCCAAAAAACCAATAACTACCTCTGTAGCGCCTCTTAGAAACCATCTCCATCTTAAATAACTACCAAACCAGATAATAAGAAATGAGGGTTAAAAATAGTGTATAGAAGTAACTCTATTAGACAAGAATTTTGAATTCACTATCTTATAATTCTGGTTTGGAAGCAAATTGAATATAAAAACAAAAGTCACAAAAACTAAAAGTCTAGGTTGTTACAAGGGAGCACAGACATGAAGAGGGGCGACCAAGAGAGAAGTGAGAGAGATGAGGCGATCTAGAGAAACTACGGAGGCAGAGAAAAAAAGAACTTAAGGAAAAACAAAATATGTATATATAACTTTGCGACTCATGGTGTAATGAGCCAATTTTTATAGTAATAGAATAAATTTTGATTCGGTGCATATTGAAAACAAAATGCTACGACATAGAAAAAGAAAAAAAAATCACTAATATTTATCAAGAGAGATGCCGTGTTGTTAGAAAAAAAATCCAAAACACAATTCAGACACGCCCACACATCTTGATTTAGTATTCTGATAACTTGCTGCCTGTTGCTGGACAGAGAGGTCATGCATGAAACCGCTAGGTCCTGTTCTGGTGTAAATAACTGCTTAGTTAATTGTTCAAAAGTAATGCACATGATGTCCATATATGATATGGACCAACGAGTTATTAAGCAGACGTAGTAAAGCTTCATACAAATAATTTATTTTATCAAAACAAGAGATTGAATTATTGAGCCATGCTGAGTAGTGAGTAAAGTAAGATTTTTATATACATTATACTGTTCGTGTTAAGCACATCAGCTTCAGTTGTTTATAATTAAAAGTGAACATCCAAAGCCTCCATTGCCGAGAAAGCTTTAAATTGGTTGGATGCACTGTTGGTTTATTTGAGGCAAAGTTTGAGAAGGAATCTTTAATATAGGAAAGCATGTGTGACATGTGTGTCATCTGACTATGTACTTGGTCAAAAGTCTGTGATATGTGATATGAATTAGCTATATTCTCACACCTCTTTTAAGCCACTCTACTTTATGTATTGCGCAACCTTACTTTAGAGTTCCTTTGCTTTAATTTCTTTTTTTGTTTGGGAGGGGGTTGCTTTAATTTGTTTTTATCTTATCCAATAAGAAAGTGTTTCTAGTAGTGGCATTGTATAAATATTTAATTAAATTTAGTTTACTTAGTTTTTTAGTGAATAGTAATCAACTTGTTAGTTCATATAATCTGACGAACTACATGTTCATAATTTCTTTCTTGCCTGGTAGAAAGGAAAAGAAACTAAAACTAAAAGAATAGTTATTGCTTTGGATGTGCCTTGAATTTGAATGTAGTCATCATGTATAGTATAGACCATTTTTGGGTTTCCTAAAAGCAGGAAACAGAGAGAGAATGGGAATCATTGAACCAAACTACCAAAGCGACGCATAAGGCCCAAAAACTGGTGAACTTATATGGGCCTAAAATAATTGGATCAGTGCGTCGGTCCGGCTTTGTTTCCTACTTGCTAGTATATGGGCTAAGATGCTTAAACTAAGACAACACCTTTGGAGATACTTTGGATAATAGACTTAAGAAAATTACTCAGATCACCGAACCTAATAGAGACTTGAGAAATTTTTGTAAAAAGAAAGAGACAACAACACCTTTGGAAAATTGGAATGATTAAACTTTGCTTTAGAGAATTGTGCTATAATTGCAGCGTGCATGCTGATTCAATAGTATTGTCGACTACTAAGATTTCGAAGTATTGAGAACCATTTTTAGGACCTAATTTGGAAAGGGAAATTAGCATAGATTTAGATTTAGAATTGGAAGTTCAATTCGGTACAATCAGCAGCTGATCGGAAAGGAAGAGACTTAATCCTAGGAGTCGAATTGATGGGAGTTCACTTGGCTCAAAATTTCATTTTGATATCCCATCAAAAAAGGAAAAAAAAAATCGGCCCAAATTGATAGAGAGTGTCCGATTATTTTTATTTGTGGTTACAGATGAACTCCCATCAATTATCCTCCTCACTAGGGGTGCGTAACGTCTAAAACGACCACAAAAGTGATCAATTGCGTTAACCGTTTCATTTTGGACACGAAATTGACTATCAGTTACGTTAACCGTTTCGTTTTGGACCAAACGATCGAAATCACGAAAATACCACGAAAATACACATGGACGAAACCGTTTCAAGCTTTCGTTATCCCTTTCGTTTTTGAAACGTAACCGAAATCTTTAACCATTTCGTTTCGTTTTGGACGAAAAAACGATTAAAACGGTCTCCGTTTTCACCCCCCTACTCCTCACTCATCTGAATTTCATTTTAAAATCAAATCATTTTGTTTTTCTCTAAAATCAATTCCAATCAAATCAGCTTTTGACTCCTTACTGTTTGAACAAACACTGCTACCCGAAAAAATTAAAACTGACGTTACTGTTCACTCGAATTACGATAATAACAATTAAAAATTCGAAATTTTAAAAATAACGTCGCTGGATCGTCATCTGGATTGACGAAATCAAAAAACCCTTGGATCGTCATCTGGGGTGACGACCCAAGCTTGGATCGGCATCCCAATTGACGATCCAAGGTTGGATCGTTAATTGGATTGCCGATCCAATTCAATTCCAACTTCTTTTGTAATTTGCAATTATATAAATTGGATTGCCCATCCAATTCAATTCCAACTTCTTTTCTAATTTGCAATTTTATATGTTCCGTTTCCAAGCTTGTAATTTTCTCTTTCTTTTTATTTGCAATTTTACCTTTTAGTCCTCAACTTTTTTATTATTGAAAAATATATAATTAGTGATTAGTAATTAAAGATAATTGAAATTTCTATAATGAAATATAAGTAATTAAGTATATAATTAAATACATATTATTGAATATAATTAAAATATATGATACATATTATTATATGTATATTTATTTATATGATACATATTATTTTTACGTATATTTTTTTATACATTTAAAAAAATTTATATATTAATATCTACATTTATTGTATAACTGATGAGATGATTTTATATAGATATTTTGGTAGGGTTTTGACTCCAAACTAAACCATTTGACTTAAGTTAGATTAATTAGGATCATTTTAATTAGGTTTTTATGTTAAGAATGAGTTACTACCATAATTCCTACTTTAATGCAGATTTTGGACAAAAACATGGTCTGGATGAATCAATGATGATGTAGAGCTCCTCGTAAGCTTTCCACTGGTTTTTGAATCGCCTCAAACGGAGTCCGGATGAAGGAGATATGGGCAAAACAGTAACAGTGCGCAGTGCAGAAATTTCCAAACGGACCGTCTGAAAATTCAGACGGACCGTTTGACTTTCGCAGGAAAGAACTGCTATTTTCAGCCAGATTTCAGTCGGTCCGTCTGGAACCTTCCAGAAATAGCAGAAAGTGCCTGATTTGGTGGTTATTCTTGGTGGGGTGGTTATTTTCGACTCCCAACACGTCCAGAACAAACCTCCTGTATCTCTAAACAATTCCAATGCCTATTTAAGAGGACTTTGAGGAGATTAAGAAGATACAAGGCTAGAGAAGTCCATACAAAGCCATACAAAGGGCATACAAGGTGGTGTTTTAGATCCAAGGTCAAAGTTTAGGGTTAGCCATAGAAATATCCGAGAGTTTAGTCTCAAGACCAGATCGTGGCAGCGTTAGACGGGTTGTTTGCGATAGCAACGAGTCATTTAGAAGGAGATTTCAACAATTTCAAGGGAAAGCAAGGGAATTGGTTGTAACTTCTCTTATTTCTCATTTTCTCTTGTTTGTTTGATGTCTTTGAGTTGTTGATTTGTTATTCTAGGGTTATGGTTGTAAACTTATTTGTTTAGTTGTTTATTTGCTTAGTTATTTCTTTATGTGTTTCTCTCTTTCATGATTTAATTGATTATGTGATATCATTGATTGCTAGGGTAGAATCGATTATACCAATTAGATTAAGGCCTTGTCTAGTATGGTAATAATAATCTATACCTTTGTATGAATTGATTGACCAACTACCACAATCACTCATCAGCTACTACCATCCTCAAGTTGGTCAATCAATTCATACAAAGGTATAGATTATTATTACCATACTAGACAAGGCCTTAATCTAATTGGTATAATCGATTCTACCCTAGCAATCAATGATATCACATAATCAATTAAATCATGAAAGAGAGAAACACATAAAGAAATAACTAAGCAAATAAACATCTAAACAAATAAGTTTACAACCATAACCCTAGAATAACAAATCAACAACTCAAAGACATCAAACAAACAAGAGAAAATGAGAAATAAGAGAAGTTACAACCAATTCCCTTGCTTTCCCTTGAAATTGTTGAAATCTCCTTCTAAATGACTCGTTGCTATCGCAAACAACCCGTCTAACGCTGCCACGATCTGGTCTTGAGACTAAACTCTCGGATATTTCTATGGCTAACCCTAAACTTTGACCTTGGATCTAAAACACCACCTTGTATGCCCTTTGTATGGCTTTGTATGGACTTCTCTAGCCTTGTATCTTCTTAATCTCCTCAAAGTCCTCTTAAATAGGCATTGGAATTGTTTAGAGATACAGGAGGTTTGTTCTGGACGTGTTGGGAGTCGAAAATAACCACCCCACCAAGAATAACCACCAAATCAGGCACTTTCTGCTATTTCTGGAAGGTTCCAGACGGACCGTTTGAACCTCCAGACGGACCGACTGAAATCTGGCTGAAAATAGCAGTTCTTTCCTGCGAAAGTCAAACGGTCCGTCTGAATTTTCAGACGGTCCGTTTGGAAATTTCTGCACTGCGCACTGTTACTGTTTTGCCCATATCTCCTTCATCCGGACTCCGTTTGAGGCGATTCAAAAACCAGTGGAAAGCTTACAAGGAGCTCTACATCATCATTGATTCATCCAGATCATGTTTTTGTCCAAAATCTGCATTAAAGTAGGAATTATGGTAGTAACTCATTCTTAACATAAAAACCTAATTAAAATGATCCTAATTAATCTAACTTAAGTCAAATGGTTTAGTTTGGAGTCAAAACCCTACCAAAATATCTATATAAAATCATCTCATCAATAACAAAATTTTTTTAATGGACTATTTTGTAAAAATAATAATTTTAGGGCCATCGACGAATAAATTCAACAAAAATATATTCAATTTTTCGCCGATGAAACTAAAATTATTATTTTTACAATACAGTCCAATAATTTTTTTATACATTAAATGTAAAAAAATATTAAAATATTTTTAAAGTATAAATTAATATACATATAAATATATAAAAGATTTTTCATATACATTAAATATACAAGAATATACACTAAAATTATTATTTTTACAAAATAGTCCAATACTTTTTTTTATACATTAAATATACATATCAAGCTTTTAAATTTCGGTTTTTTCGGTATGACGGTCCGGGTTTGATATAACGGTGCGGTGTTATTTCGGCGATATAACGGTGATATAACGGTTTAGTTCTATAACAATCAATTTCCTACGCTTGGCATGCAAAAAAATTACAAATTTGTTCTATAACCATCAAAGTTTGACATACATACATCAAGATTACACATTTATGCTACCACCGTAATTTAGATTATACAATTATACTGCAAGAAGGATTCTTTATAATTGTTTGGTTATGCAAACAATTTAATGAATGAGCTAGGTTGATATTTCAGCAATAACATTAATAAGAAAATTCCAGCATTTCTACAGTTCCGGCAAGTCTATACGGTTATGTCTTGTATTTATGCTTAGTTGCTCACAAACTCACAGTAAAGAGAAACAAGACAAACATGAAACAGCTCAAACAAGTAAAATTAGATGAAAATACACAATTGCAATAATAATTACACGTACGGTCATTGAGTTCAATTAACATTATCACAATCAGTGGTTCAATCAAATTTGTAAATCTTTAGCATGCCAAATTAGCACGAGCTCCAGTGGTAAATATTTGCATACCACTAATTTGCATTCCACAAAATTTGCCTCTACCAGACAAGGATGATGGCCGAATACATGAATTTGTTTACTTAAGAACAAAAGAACAAACAAAGAAGTCATATACGAATCCAATTTTGCCAAATGAATAAAAAAGAAAAGAGGGATCTTGAAGGGAGAGAACGATGGCATCAATGGAGCAACCCCCCCACCCCACCAAAAAAAAAGAAGAAAACGAGAAGGGAGAGAAGAAAAGGAAGTACCAAAATCAGCCGTGACATGCATCGCCTCTTCCTCTTCTGTCGTGGATCGCACACGTGTTCCTTTCATAGCTTGCTGCTAATAGAGAGGAACGAAGTGGCGGAGGAGAAGATCGAGTAGCGGAGGAGTTTGGGTTATGGCCAGGTCTCCGGCGAAGGATGGCCAGGCCTCCGGCGAAGGATGTCCAGGCTCTCCACCGGAAGAGGAGCAACTCTGCTAATGGCGGGGGTATAGAGATAGATTGGGGAGGATTAGGATTTGGTTTCAGTCGGGTGAAAAAAAATTAAATACTTAATAACTTGACAACATTTCCGCTTTTACTCCGTCAAACGCAATATAATTT
Organism: Rhynchospora pubera; assembly: GCA_028095005.1. Taxonomy (NCBI): domain Eukaryota; kingdom Viridiplantae; phylum Streptophyta; class Magnoliopsida; order Poales; family Cyperaceae; genus Rhynchospora; species Rhynchospora pubera. Next base: position 12,966,444 of record CM051461.1, on the reverse strand, counting down.
CCGATTTTTCGCCGAAAATTCGGAAATTTCGCGTTACGTCATTTTCGTAATCGGAACCATGACGTTCGTGCGTTCAGCTCAAAAAAAGCGATATTTCCGATATAACGGCGTTTAAACGCCGAAATTTAAAAGCTTGATACATATACATAAATAAATGTTAATAAATATATAAAATAATTATATACATTAAATATACATACAAATATGTATGTATAAAATTAAATACGAATGAAAGTATTACACATGCCATGATATAAATTATATTTAATTTTATACATTTATATTATATTTATAATTATATATATTTGTATGTATATTTAATGTATATAAATTTTTTGTATTTTTATATGTATATTAATTTATACACTAAAAATCTTTTATATATTTTTATTTACATTTAATGTATAATAAAAAAATTTTATTAGATTATATTGTAAAAATAATAATTTTAGGGCCATCGGCGAAAAATTGAATATATTTTTGTTGAATTTATTCGCCGATGACCCTAAAATTATTATTTTTACAAAATAGTCCAATAAAAAACTTTGTTATACATTAAATGGATATATTATAATATAAAATTTTTTAATGTACAAATAAATATACATAAAAATATATGTACATATAATAATATGTATCATATATTTTAATTATATACAATAATATGTATTTAATATATAAAATATATGGTACATAATGTATATATATATATATATATATATATATAAATAAGTATTATACACATATACAATATTATGTATTTAACATAAATAATTTAATTATATACTTAATTACTTATATTTCATTATAGAAGTTTCAATTATATTTAATTACTAATCACTAATTATATGTTTTGTAATAATAAAAAATTTGAGGACTAAAATGTAAAATTGCAAATAAAAAAAGGGAAAATTACATGCTTGGAAACAGAACATATAAAGATTTAATTGCGAATTACAAAAGAAGTTGGAAACAGAATTGGATCGGCAATCCAATTAACGATCCAATTTATATAATTGCAAATTACAAAAGTTATTGGAATTGAATTGGATCGGCAATCCAATTAACGATCCAACCTTGGATCGGCATCCCAAAGCTTGGGTCGTCATTCCAGATGACGATCCAAGAGTTTTGTGATTCCGTCAATCCGGATGACGATCCAGCGACGTTATTTTTAAAATTTTGAATTGTTAGCTGTTATTATCGAAATTCGAGTGAACAGTAACGTCAGTTTTAATTTTTTCGGCACTGCTACACTACACTCTACACTATCGCAATAAATAGCCCATTGAGTAGGCCGAGAAATCAAATTGAATTCAGGCCCAGATTAATACCCCACCTAGAACTAGAGAAAAGCTCATTCTGAAAAGAATTGGAGATATTTCGAAAAGAAAGAGATATCTTTTTCAGGTAACTCTACTCTTTAGCCATGGCTGCTTCTACTTGCTTCCCTTCAACACTCTCATGTTGGGTTCCTTCCTTCCAACTCGCTTCCCATGTTGGACGCTCCACTTACTCTCCCTTACACCTGGGGCCCACGATTCCTTCGTTCGTACCTCTTAGCTCCGCTCCACTTCGCTCCTCTGTCGTCGCCTTCTGGCGTCCCAAAAAGAAGAAAGAGTCGAATTTAGTAACAACGACCCAACCTATAGAGACTAAGAAGAAGGTAACATTGAAGCTTGTTGTGGCAAATTTTACTTTAATTCTTGTTGCATTGTATCTGTTTGACATGTGTAAGTTACCTTTGTCTTCGAATTGAGAAGTGGCATCACTGGTTAGGTACTTATGGTTCCCAATTTAATTTGATCTTCAAAATGAATTCTTAATCTAAGTCGCAAATATCCTGATTTTCTTATTAAGTCTCTAATTGTAGCTATCTGAAAGCATGTTTTCATGGACTTGTACCAATTTGGTATGAACCTTACTTTAAGTGTACATTACCACATTACCAGATGGGATAACTTAATTAAGTCCTCAATCAAATAATAATAATAATAAATATAAGGCCTATAAACTATTTCTTTTACGAACCTCCATACTGAACATGTGTCTTACTAATGTTTACAAATGTTTATAACAATGTCAGTCAGCTCTAGATGATTTCATGGACGAGGAAGAACAGGAATACATAGAGGAAGACGAGGAAGAAGAGAATGGAGTAGAAGTTTACTCAGAGGAGGATGCACTCAATGCCTTCTTTTCTCAATTGGAAAAAGACATCAATGACCACAGCCCTTCTGAAGAAAACATAGAAATTAAGGACGAGGATGTGGCAGTGTTTGAAAAAGAACTGGCAGAGTCACTGGGGGAAGCAGGAGGAGAGTTGGAAGAAGGTGTCTCAGATAGTGAAGGTTTTGTAGAAGAAAATGCAATTCAATCGCCTGAGAATAAAATATGGCAGAAGCTTAAAACATGGCAGATGAGAAAGTTGGCTCGTGCATTGAAGATTGGAAAGCGCAAGGCCAGTGTAAGATCATGCTCATATGCAATTCTACAAAGTATAAATTTGAGTTTTTTTTTTCCTCTTTTGCGAATTCCTTGACTAATGTCTTTTCTTTGTGAGAAGTACATAAAGATATCTTTTCTATGTCTGGTCAAACAATTTTCATTATTGGTTGTTTTAGAATAATGGCAAAGCATCAAAATTTAATACTGAGCTTTAAGTCAAGCTAAAAATGACCAATCACCTAAAGTTTTCTTACCAGCTGGATTAATACTTGATTAAATTATCAACTAGTACAAACAAACTGAAGGTCAGCACATAGTGCTTGCTTCCGACAAGTATTCATAATTTCATATAATTACAGCAAAAGTTTTTAACATTCAGGGATTCCTTTTTCATCACCCCAACCTACTTGTTGACTGTATTGCAGAAGCGTGCTATAATTATTATTGGGTGCTATTTTGAACTCCTTCTCTGTTGTCGTATTTTTAGGCAGTATGGTAGAGTCATGAAGAGACCTGATGTTTTGAAGTTATTTCCAGAATTTATGAGAACTTGCAATGAAGCAATAACAGATTGTCCTCTGCTGTAAAAATAGGCTGTCCTGACATAGCAAAAGAAATTGTGCTATATTTAAAATCTTGATGACTGCTCATGCAAAGTTTGTAACGCACTTAACCAGAATAAGTTTGAAGATGCTCAGTTTCAGCACTGAAAGTGTAGTTCAACTTTCGGAAAAGACAAAAGAGTTGAAAATTCCTTTGATTGTGGTAGTTAAAGTATGTTGTGTAGTTGCATAGTTACACATTTTCAGAATAAGAATTAAGATGGATAAATTCTGATATAAAAGCTATGTAAAATTTCTTTTATTTTCTTATAATAAGTTATTTGAAGCTGCAAATAGTTGTGATTTAAAATTTAGACGGGGGTGTAAATGTCAAAGCAGACAAACCCTTGTTTTCTTCTAAAAGAAAATTTGACCTTTGACATTTATATTTTGTTCTATCTTTCAGTATTTTATTGTATGGGAACTTCCTGAAATTTTGGTGAAGTATTTATGATTGCCCTTTTAAAAAATATCAACTTACTACTGAATTTCTTTTTAAGTAAAAAAAGATCAGTCAATTTTGCAGCTGCTCGCTCTCTCTCTCTATTTCTGTTGTTTTTTACACCAACTTTTTCATGTTTCAACCCTAGAACGGTAGCACCCATATTTACTAGATGTCATATTGTTTGCTATTTCCAGATTAAAAAACTTTCAGAAGAAGTGGTATTAGACAGAGCCACAGTCCTTGAATTACTTCGCAATCCACCTCCCGGCCTGCTACTTATGTCTGATTCTCTGCGAGATGAGCCCAGGCCGCTCCCTCCTGCCGAGCCAAAGAATACCGAAATAGGTTCCTCTATTTCTAGTGATGATATGGAGGTCAAATCCAAAGGGACAGAGCTTGAAGTAAAGCAACAGGCCCCTCAACAGCCACTGCCTCCTCAGAAGAGGCTGAAGAGAGCACAGGTTGAGACACTTGAAAGAGTGTACTCCAGAACAAAACGCCCCACGGTTAGGAAACCTTGTATATAAATATTGCCATGCATTTTGCAAATAATCACATTCAGTAAACCAATTTCATATGAACTTGCTATGAGGAAATTTGGTTTGGTTGATGTTAAAAATTAGGGGCAATGTAGTCATTTTGGTCAAGTTACTCCTGCCTTTGCAGTGATTATTTTTTTGCAAATGCGCTAGAACCAGATGATTAACATAGCGCCTGCATTGTTTAACCAATAATGAAAACATGAAAATGAGGAAACCTTGTATCACTGACCTGCATTGTTTAACCCAGAAAAGAAAAACTGAAAATGATAAAAACCTAGGATTGATGACCTGGTTGAAATCTAGACGTAGCAGGAGCTAAATAAAGCCTATTAGCCTACCAATTTAGATTTTCAGAAGTCGAGACGTCAGGTTAAATAAAGCCTATTAGCCTACCAATTTAGATTTTCAGAAGTCGAGACGTCAGGTTAAAAGACAGTTTTGTGCTAGGCAAGTAAAAAATCTGTGCAATTGAGTATATATCCATTACCACTTACCTGTGAAGAATTCCTCTCTAACTAAAAACATGATAATGATATCTAACCCCTCAACTCGTAATCTTTTAAAAATGGAGACCTTTGTTTTCATTCCTTTATAGAACTGCAGTGAGGGCCTGAGGAAATAGTAATTCTCAGTGCTTAAAGAAGTGCTGAGGATAGGCAAAAATCTGAAAATGCTTCCTTGATGTATTTCTTAATTATGCTCTAACTTCTCTTGTAACTTGTGTATTTTGTCAGAATGAGATGATTAGCAGTATAATGCAAGTGACAAATCTACCTAGAAAGATTGTAGTTACATGGTTCGAGGAGAAGCGGGAGCATAATGGGGTCCCGCACCAGCCCATGATTCATGCCCCATATCAGCGGCGATCTGTAGCTCGGACCGTATCTAGATGAGTCAGGGATGTTCATTTTTTGAACGTGAGTCAAAATGTTGTAAGTTTCAAATTTTGAAATGTTCAAGGGCCACTTTCTAAAAACTCCTCCATCTTTTTGCCCTCATCCCATTTTATTATGGTTAAATTCAGAATTACATGTGACTGCAAGACTTTCGCATGTGCTAATTATGTTACTCGTTTATATATACAGCGTCAGAATAATGTTCAGTCTTAGCATGTGCTAACTATATTTGTTTGATTGCGGACTGGGCAAGTTATGTGAATAAAAATTATTACGGTAGGTGTTTTTTTTACATTTTTCAGTTGTTACCTCTATGATTATGCGTTTTTTTATTTTACATTATTTTATTTGCTAAATATATTTGATTGATTTGATCATGGACTGGGAAACTTCAAGCGAATAAAATTGCTGTTTTTTTTTTTGTTCATACTTTCAGCTTTGAATATGCGGAATTTATTATTATTATTTTGGTTCCAAATGGACTTTATTTAAAATTTGATTTGATTATAGAGTGAGGACAACTTGCACTATAGTTACAATTGGTTCATTCTTAAAAGTCTGTTTCACTCAAAGTCAGATCATAAAGTGAATTTTGAAGTTCTAAATTAATTATTCTTTTGTCCCCTTGTTCTTTTATTACTATATATCAGTATCACAAAAGAAAGGGTTCCACAAACATGGTCAAGTCATGCACTTAGATATTTTCTCTCTTTATACTTTTTTTTTCAACTTACCGGAAAATTGAGAGTGATATCTCAACAGAACCATAGTGGAATTAAATAATGCGCTTAACCACAGATCACGAGTCCAATGAAATGCTAAGGTCTGAAAATAAAAGTCGTCAAGGTCGGTTATGAAATTCTATATACGAAATGTTATTCTACCAACTACTAGTGAATTGTCCCACTTCAAATGTCAAAATAACTGTCCTTTGACCGTTATTTCGTCCTTGTTTAACCACATGTTTGGGAGAATTCATTCTGTGTTTTTGTCTCTAATGCAGTAGAGTCCACCCTAAAACGAGTTATCATTGGCTAATTATGTACAACCCGCAATAACTAACCCGCTTTTGCATATATAGTATTTCTAGGCCACATACAATCAATGATAATCCCTGCTTATATATACCCGGGCAAAAGAACACCCAGAAGTATTTCTGTGAATTTGTCTCCTATTTAAGCATCACCTCTTAAAGAGAGAAAAGTATAGAGGAGAAGGGAGGAGAGGGATTGGTATGGCCGGGTTGCAGAGATCAGCAACAACATTCAGGCGATCAGGTTCGTCTGGTCTCGTCTGGGATGAGCGGTTTCTTGCAGGCCTCAACGGTGAAGAAGAGAAGAACGGAGAGCATGAGGGGGAACCGAAACCCGATTTGCCGCAATTAAGACACTCCCGAAGCGTCGGCTCAATCGACATGTTGAAGCGAGACGTTGAAGAAGGAAAGCAGGTATTGGACGTGAAGGAGAAAAGCAAAACCGATGCTAGGAAGCAAAATTTTCATACCGCCTATGTCTCGCCTGATATGGACCCGCCATCACCGAAGGTCTCGGGTTGTATACTTTGCTCAATTTTCCGAAAGCCCGAACCTAAAAAACCGGTGAAGGGGCATGTAAAAAGGCGCTAGATGTACGTTTTTCTTTTTTGTTTAATATATTGAAGTAATGAGAGAATTTCATTTTTGTATTTTATAGTTTGGAGAAGGAAATAGTTTGGTTTTTTGTTCTCTTTCCCAACTTCAATTTGTTTTCTGGTGTACGATCATCAGTAGTTTATTTGCTTGCAGCGTTCATGTACATATAGGTTTATTAAATTTTGTCCTTTTTGAATCTTTAGGCGCATGGTTCAAATTATCTTCTTCTTCTTCTATTCTTTTTTTTTTTTTTACATTGAATTTGATTCAAGACATTTCTGGTCAAGAGGTGCTGGTTGTCTACTCTACATATGAATATTAAAGAACAGATACACATTTGATGTTTGTTGACATATATCTTTACAAGGAACAAGGATATATTTACTCATCTCAATTTAATGCGAGCAAATTGAGATATCTAATCATGGCAGTCTCTACAAGGAACAAGGAAATATATAGTCATCTCAATTTACTGCCACCAAAATTAAGATATGTAGATAATCGAGGCCAATTTGATGCATGTGCCATTGTGCCAATCATGTGTAGAAGCACATATACAAACATAAGAAACCGTTCTCTTTCAGCAAGGTGCACATGAAATGGTGAGACCATGTAACCATATGGGGTTTCAACTGTTAACCTGTTATCATGTGGCATTGCACATGATGCACAAGTGATGTCGGCTATGTATTATCTAATCATGCCAAGAGTTTAAGGTCCTGTATCTGGATGGAGCAACTGCATATGTGTATGACCCCATATACAGCACAGCAGCCAGTGGCGAAGCTAGGATTCAGTGTCAGCAGGGTCCATAATTTTTTTTTTATTGAAAATATACATATGATGTAACGTCTAATATAGACATAGTATAATAATAATTCTTAAATAAACAACTTTAAAATAATGTTAGATAAAAAGTCATGAGAAATAAAAAATATATTATAATAACAATAAAAAATTTAAAATAACATATTTAATATACAAGATAATAATCCAAAATTCAAGACAAAAAAAGTACAATAATTTCCTACGAATTTTTTTTTCATAATTTTGCATAATAAGCTCTTTAAAAATCTCATTGAGCACTTATTTTTCTAATTTTTTGTGGTAGTTTTTATATAATATCCGAGTTGCATTTTTTATCCGTTGTGACAGCTTTTATTTATAATGTCTTAAAGTTCATAAAATATTATATAGATGAATCACGTAATGCGCGAGATTCACGCTAGTATGTATATGCTAAAAATAACTTTTCATCCAAATATTACATTCTATTCTAAGTTTTATCTCAATAAGATTCATTGGGTAGGAGGGAAGAAAGACGATTAGCTAGGAACAAATGCTACCTGGGTCCCTATGAGATTTTTTAAGTGTTGTTATGCAATTCAAATCAAACACGACATGTCCAGCTGGGTCCTTCAAATTTTTGAGATGGGTCCCTAATTTCTTGTGAATTTTTTTAATTAAAAATAAATGTAATTATCAAATAAAATTTTTTTTTGAGGTGGGTCCATGGACCCACCTTATTACATGTAGCTTCGCCCCTGACAGCAGCAACAGAGTAGTGATTGGGAACAGCCAGATTTATTATACCTATATATAAAGTTAGACGATCTGTAAAAATCGTGCTATGAACAGTGCACTTTCTCATTTTTCGGAGAATTATCTGGACCGTCTGTTTTGTTTGGATGGTAGGATTTGCAGACGGGAGATAGCGGTGGGTGTGGGAATGTGGATCGGTGGGTGTTATTTGTGTGTAAGCATGGTGCATAGAATTTATTGATATATTCATGTTGTTATTTGGTTGTGGGACTGTATTGTCGGTGTACTTTGGTTTTGGTCTATGATAATAAATGCTGGTATGTTTGTATCCTTTCCTTTTCCTCCATCGTCATTTTATTCTCCCTTATTCTAAGCGGCCGTGAGAGAGAGAAAGAGAGGAAAATTAAGGAAATGAAAATCTCCGACCATAGAGAATCATTTTAGTCGATCAAACAACCATGCTCCGTGGTTGTGCTCCCCGCACGTTGAGGCCTCGATAGAGATCCGTATCAAGGGAAGGCAAATTGGGGGAGGCGCATCGAGGATCTTTTTTCCTCTATAGGGTTTTCCATTCTCCTTCGCCTCCATGGCCTCATTCTGTCACTGCTCTCTCGATCATCTCTCCGGCCCCTTCCGCGCTATCTATCTTCTTTTAATGAAAAAAGTGAAGGCGACCAACAGTGCGTGGGACCCACGAAGAAAGTTCGGGGCTGCCTTGGGCGACTGGAAAAGAGAGGCGGAGATCGAGCCCCGGAGGCAGTGAGGTGAAGGGCACGGCGAAAGACATAGCTTCTTCACTCAAACTGTCGAGTCTGATTCACGGCATGAAAACAAAGGTATGCAATTTTGTTATCGAATTAATTTTTGCTACTCCCCTTTCTCTCTCTGTCTCACGATAGAGAGTTATCAGAAGATTTGCGCTCATGTAATATTGGTATTGAATAAAATAATAAAAATATAGTATTGGGTTCATGTAAGACATCGGTTATCAGGTTCTCTTCGGTCTTTCTATTTCATTTTTTCTCTGTTAATTTGCCTAATTAATTTTGCTGCTTTAACTTTTTTTGTTTCCAATTTTTTATTCTACAATTATCTAATAATATCGTACATAAAAGGAGTTGTATCCAGCTGCTTACGATTCTTTTGATTTTGTGTATTTTTAACTTTAATTTTGATTAAATAGGTATTGGTAGGTTGGCTAGAGTGTTGGCGGATCAAAGTAGGAAGAAGATTTTGGGGCTAATCGAAAATATATGGTTTAGGATTTAAGCGCGTCATCTTTTATGAAATACTTCTTCCAGGTCAATCCATTTTGTGTTATGGTTGTTTATTCTTATTATTATTCAATAATGCTCAATTAAGATGGAGCGTTCAAAATATTATAATTTGTTAACATTTTCTGGTATAATAGACTGGGCATCGATAATTGAAACTAAATTCATAATCTTACCATGTGGTTACATTATTACTGGATATAGTTGTTGCTTCTTCTTCCTTTAAGCCAATTATTAGTAAAAAATCAGTACTAATAGAAAATAGGAATACTTTATGTGTAGTCTTTCATCTGCCTGTGCGTTGTTAGTTCGGTTTGGTGCTGTGCATGTTGTTTTTGGATGATCAGTGAGAGTAATATTTTTATTAGTTATTACATGAATATATGTATGTACGTTCTATTCAAATTGGATGGTATGTCCTTAATGAAATTGGGAACAGAATTTGAAGAATTATGCTTTTGTGTACAACAGCTATTATATATAAAAAAAAACTTCAATTTCAGACCCAAAGAGATTTGTCGCGGCAACGCCGCGACACCAGAGCCATCTAGTTTTATATATAACGTCTACAACATTATCTCTTACCAATATATTAAATTTGAAATGTTAAATTAGATGACTAAAGTACTAAACGGATTTTATTTTTAGGTGTGATAAAATGTTGTGCTATAAAAGAGGCAACTCTTCGCGCACAACCCTTGTTAAAAATTAATTTAGGTCGACTTATATAGCACCAACTTAATGACATGGCAGCCCACAATTAGCAATATAAAGAATTAATTAAAAAAAACAGTCCGTTCAAATGGTTTTGTGTACTTTAACATAAGGTGGTTTGACTAGATCTAATTAACAAAGTTTCACCATACCGAGATAAATGGCTTAGATCTGATCAGAATAAATCTTAACTTAAATAAAATAAAATATATTAACGCATACTTTGGTTATATGGGCTCAAATCTAGACCATTCATTCAAGCCCTTATCAAATTACAACCATCCATAATTATGAATGAATGGTTTATGTTTAGGCCATATAAAATAAAGTATGCATGGCAGGATTTACTTTTAAATTTTGAATATATATATTCAAATAAAAATAATGTGTACTAATAAAGTAATAATCTTAAAAAAAAAAACTGAAGGCCAGAACAACCCGAAAAGGACATACTTTTTTTTACTGACAATTATCCAAAATCTAAGTTAATCCAAACAACAACAAAAATATGGAATCCAAAAATATGTAAACAAAAATGAATCAAACTCGAACTTAAGACAATAACAAACCGAGAACTAATTTTGGAACCGACAAAATCTAATTAATCCAAAAAAATAAAACCTGATCTCCAAAAGAATTTTAATGGAAGTGAATAGGCATAATCAGAACTAAGTAAAAACTGAAATCGCACAATATATAAATATAGATCGATAAACAATTGTTCAGATAAGAGTTCAATAATGGGCAAAAATGTGAAAGTTTGCCCTGTTGGTTTGATTAGAGACGTCTTCTTCCAAATGAGAAAATTAGAAAAATAGTATCGCCGGCGGAAGCGTTATAAATAAATATAATTCATTGTCAAAAAACAAATAAAATATAATTTTTCATATAGCTCTCGTCTTTTTAAAATTTTATGAGTTCCATTTTTCAAAATTTAGTTTTGTTATTGTATTTTCTTCGACATTAGAATATCCCTATCTAAAATTCTTAACACATCAAAATTCTATGCTTCTTGATTTGCACAGAGACCTTAGCATGCATGGTACAATAAAACGGTTAAGATGCGTCTCATTTTTTAATCCATAAATATGGGAAAAAAAATTATATAGCATTCCATACAGTATACATGGTCATGGAACGATACTAAAGTTCTATTGTAATAAAATTGTGACAGGAAATTGACATACAAATATTTTCTCTTCGCATTGGGTCCTCATACTAAGCGGGATTGTATTCTCTTCGATTAATCAAAGTTTGTCATACTTTTCTAACGAGAAAAATCATTATTGACTATTAGTTGAACGGTCATAAGTCTTTGTATCTAGCAAACTAGACATGATAAACTCACAACTAATATTAGTTTATTTAGTAATCTGTGTACTGACTCGTGTAAAATTGAAGAATGACCAGAATTATTAATAGCATAATTCTAAATTTAATAATGTATATATACTTAAAATCAAACTTAAACTCAACCAACTTTAATTTCTATATAATATTACGTGCTCTTCGCAAGAAAAACATGTTTAGTATTAACTAAATTTTATGTCTATGCCAGTAATCTTTTAAATTTTTTTTTTGTGGATTGAATACAAAAGAAAATATAACTATATAAAGTTTATTATAGATACCTTGACTGATTAAACTAATCTCCAGCACGCGTTTATTTTCGGAGGCAAAGCTCGGAATACAACTATGGGTGCGTTTGGATAGGTGTGGGAAGAAGGGAAGAAGGGAAAAAGTATTGGGAAGTGTGTAACTTTGTGAAGAGTTTGGATTGTTTATAATTTTTTTTCTTCTTCTTCTTTCTTCCAACAATCCAAATATTAACTAACTATATATTGTAAAAAATAGATTTTTTTGGTTCTAAGCTTTATATATCAATATATGTATAAAAAAATGAAAACTTTGCATAAATTCAAATTTATACATTGTTGCGCGCGCTTATTTAGAAAAAAAAAATTCTCACTTAATCTGCCATGTCAATTCGATAGCTTTCGTGTACCTTTTTATACAGTGTAGAAACGACGGATTGAACAAAAAAAAAAGAATAATTAAGTTTACATCATTCTGAAAACCGCCAAAGGTCAAAGTTTTTCATTTCCGATCGTTTGTAGACACGTATGTGGGCTGCAAAACGGAAAAAAAGTTTACGTAATTCCGTTTGTTTCGTATTCTACGAAACGATTAGCGAAATGAAATCTGGTTTCGTCTGGTATAACGAAATGATCAACGAAATAACGAATAGTTTCGTCACAGTGTAATTTATGTATAATTTTGACTGTTTCGCACCTTTTCAACCCTGTAAAACGATTAACAAAACAGAAATCAATTTCGTCACCGAAACGAAACGGTTAACGAAATACTCTTGTTTCGCCACCGTTGTCTACGTTAGACCAGGTCGTGACGTATGAATTCATGAGGAAGATCAATAAAATAATTATAAACAATCCCACATTCACCGACGAACCTTTTTGTTGACAAACAATGTAGTCAAAATGAAGTAAATATTATTAACATTTCAAATTGTTGGAATTTTATCAGTGATTTAAATAGCGCCGCTATGAACCGCAATAGCCCTGCTATAGCGTAGACCGCTACGGTACTAAACTAAAAGTACCGCTATAGTGGTGTTCATTGCTATATAGTAATATTACTTAAAAATAATATTTATTTTTGGCGTTTTATTTTTTATGGTGACTATAATGGTAAAAATTAGCAAAATATAGATGCATTATAATGATATTTTAGAGAAATATAGTGACACAATTTATTACTTGCTAGTATAAAATCAGTATTACCAACATAACATATCTTTGGCATATAAATTCTAACTTACTTGATATAATATTAAGTACAATGAGATTTGTCTATTGCAATAATGGATTGTAAAGTGTACGTGTTAAATTCAACTATCATAACATGCATATAATGTAACATGATATTTAATTTTTAAATAAAAATATGTATATGATGTAATAAATAAGTACATTTGTACATGTCCATTATGATCCTATAGCGGCCGCTAAATGACCGCTACGCGCTTTCCGCTATGACATGAGGTTATCCGCTACCAACCCGCTATCCGCTATTTAAACCTTTAAATTTTATCGAAAATCAATATGCAAACTCACAGTACAACGAACACTGTAAATTTTTTTCCTTAAATCCCACAAATTTTTCTTCAAAAAAAATATCCCATAAATTTTAATCAATTAAGACCGTTGGCAGCAATTTAAAAATATTCTCAGATTTAAGAATTGCATGTGGTCTAGTGGCTCAGTGGTAAGAGATTAAGAACACTAGACTGATCTCCAAGATGTCAAGGATTCAAGCTCCATATACATTTTTAATTAAAAAAAAAATTAGATGACAAAGAACTCTCTCTTTCTTAAAAAAAAAAAAGCTGATTTAAGAATTAGTTAAGAAGTCAAACACACCTTAAAATCAGATTCTTCATAATCCGAATATGGCCTAAATAATTTGGGATGTCCGCAACTTAGGAATTATGGAAAATTTTTGGGATCTTAAAATCCTTAATACTTAACAGTGTATTAATTCTTATTAAAATGGACTTCGTAAAAAAATTGCGATCAACTAACAACTTCTTATTTTATTTTTATTGCCATATTTCCAGCAAACCCATGCTCGCAAATAGAGGGATCCAACAAGGCCTCAACACTTACAATTCGTATCCATGCTAACGCCTCTCTTTAAAAATCATCTTTAAATTTAAATTTGAAGAGAGGATGAGTCATTCGGATCCGTATCCTCTGGACATCTTATTAAGATGGGTCCATCTTATTAAGATGTCCAGAGTACCTATCTCTCACCGTAGACCGTCTGATCTAAATGAACGGTTCCGATCTAATTTGCTCTCTATTTATCTCAAAAACACATCTCGTTTGGATCAAGTGAGAATTTGGGAAATTTTCTATTTCTAGGTATAAATTTATTATAAACAATCTAAATTTTTCACAAAATTACACACTTTCCAATACTTTATGGCTAGGAATATGAAATTCCTCCTATTCCGAAGCGATCCAAACGGCCCCAAACAAGAAAGGTTTCTCTCAGAATCGCCGAAGGAGTCAAACCTAGGTCGCTATCTCTGTTTCTCTCTGCGATCCGATCGACGTGGACCACCTCCTCTCCTCTCGAAGCATCTCCACCGCCACGAGATCAATAGGCCTCCTAAACCTGAGGTGGTCGGTCGAAGATCAGCCTGAGCCCTGAGGTGGTCCACCATGCTGACAACCTCCTCGACATGGCGCACCGCCTCCTCTCTCGGGGCTTCTCCATCAACAGGCTGAGGTGGCCGAGCGCTTCTCATTGTAAAACTAGAAATTATAGGTCTATTGTTGTACATGTACCTGAAACATGGATCCAAACAATTCTTTATAACAATTAAAATTACATGCACTTATAGTTAATTTTAGGTAGGTGGCGATATCAAGTTGGTACAAGGAACATGCACCTTTAAACTAGCTGCTAGATATGGTGTCTGATCAGGTATTTTGTATTAGGTGTGATAAAATTACTAGTGCTATCAGCTAAGGTTGTAATTAAGCCTAACTTAGGTTATATATAAAGACTAAGGTTCATAACAGACCATTATGTTTGATGCTAGCAGCTTTATTTATCTACTATGTATTCCTTTCAATGTGCAAAAAGATTTATAATCTCTTATTTTTTGTAGGTTGGCTAGAGATACAAGAGTTGCTGTACTGAATGCAAGGGAATTAACTATTTGCTGGCTGTTTTAGTTAGGCGTTGAATTGTCAAGAACTCAAGATATTAAGTATTTTGTTTGCTTCATTTGTTAATGTTGAATTTACATATTGTTTTTGTTCATTTTGAATGTGAGTTGAATATAAAGCTTGAACCAATTGTAAATGAACTTGTTGTAAGTTTGATGTAATCTGACTTGGTGTAAATACATACTATATAAGTTATGACATAAGTTATATTGTCCTGCTTTCCTATATTGCTTACTGCAATGAGTCATCAATTGAATTATTTTTTTGTGAAAAAGGCTGCTAGATAGATTCGTTAAAAAAAAAAAATGAAGATTGTGATACTAGGTGCTGACTGCTGAGATTACAACTCAAAATCAATGGGTACCCACCTTTCAAAATCTTTGGTTACATCTAGAAAAGTTACCAAACTATTTTATGATATCCAAACTGAGAAATCAGAATAGAGAATGAGAGAGAGTCTTCGGAGAAGAAACTTTATTTGTTTTGTTAGAGGAGAAACAGGAACGCTAGAAATCCAGTCGTCGATTTCGATCGAACGGTTTAAAACGAGAGATGGGCACTTTGGATATCTTGTTAAGATGTCCAGAGGATACGGATCCTGAGTCCTCCCGGGTGCATATCCTCTACAGGCGAGGTTTGGCTGTTCCAAACAGTCAAATTATTATTTTTTTAAATATTTCAACAATTTAAAATTCAAATATAGAATCAAAACCGTTGATCTTGTTTAATTTTATGGACGATGCATTTTCATATAATTTTTATGAAATTTGGAGCTGATTTGATACTAGATCAAATGGTCAACAAATAAACGAATCTAATTAACTATCAGTGATTAATTCTAATACGTTCATAATTTGGTCACTTAATAAAGTATCAAATCGGCTCCAAATTTCATAAAACTTATATGAAAATGCATCGCCCGTAAAATTGAACAGGATCAACGGTTTGGATTCAACATTTGAATTTTAAAATGTTGAAATATTTTAAAAAATAAGTGTTTGACTGTTTGGAATTGGCCGTAGAGGATGTGGATCCGAGTCCTCCCACCTCAATCAATAAATTTCATGAACTTTCCGACTCTTTAAGGGTGTGTTTGGATGCTTCACGAACAAGGGATGAACAAGGGGAAGAACAAAAGCCCACGAATAGGCCCACGAACAAAACTAGTTCGTGAAAATCGGGAAACTAAAAACTAGAAAAAAGTTCACGAACTACGGTTGTTCGTGGGTTGTTTGGTTTGTGCGAACAGCGCTAGTTCACGAACTAGTTGTTCGTGACACATTCCAAACACACCCTAACTAAATATTTAAATCTGCTATTCGTTAAGGACACCGGACACGGCATTTTCATTCTTCAATCAGTTTTTGCCCAAAAATTTTGAACTCCTGACAAGATATCCATCAGAGTTATGTTTGAAAGTCAAGTGGACCTATATAATATTATTACCAGTCTTAATCCTGAATTCCTGACAACGACGATGACATGCATTGGAAGCCTTATCTCCATTTTATGCATTTTTTTTTCATTTTTTCTTTAAATTCTGCGAGCTCATTATTGGACCTTTTCCTTTCTTGAATTAATTAAAGATAAATTCAGTCCTTCCTTCTTTCCATTAATAGAAATACCAAGGTACAAACTTTTCCCCATTCAAGAGCAATGAATTTAAGCCATCTTCGTTTGCACCAAATATTACGAATTTAAACATGTGCATAATTTGTATGTGTTGCAATCAGAATTTGTACCATTCATTAATGAACGAGTTGAACTTAAATTATTCTTACAATCCTTGTTTGACTTTTTTTAATTCAAAACTATGCCAATAAGATATGTTGTAAAATTTGAACTAAATAATTTAAATTTATTTTAAGACGATTCTGCATAATTGAAGTGATGTTGACCTAATCCAAATGTATAATGTTAGGAATGCAGAGGCTCCTTTCTGCCTTCACCTCTATCAATATATGCTGCTGTAATGCTATTCATATTATATAGCATGGCCAATGAATAATTAAATTACATGGATTTTCTATCTCATTTTTATTTGAAGAAGTACTAATATATTAGTTTTTAAAAATTTTTTTTATCAGTCGAGTTTAATGATAAATGTTTTTTTTTTGAATCGAATGATGAATAAATTGATTGGAAAATGGGATAAATGATCACGTTAATGGCTTCTATTGTCATCATATGTTCAGAAACTAAGAAATATTTTATACAAATATTCATTATTTTTACGGTTTTCGCTCCTCAAATATGTTCCCCGTCAATTTAATCCAACTTCAAAAAATAAAAAATGGAAATAATAATAGGAAAGCTTCTCTCCTTGAAAATAAGTGTATCCATCCATTAAGTAAGGCTCCGTTTGGATGGCTTCTTTCCGGAATAAGGAATAAGGAATAACCACTTTTTACCAATAAATTTATTTCTAACCATCCAAACTCTTCACAAAAGTTATACACTTCCCAATAAATTTACCCCTTCCCAATAAATTTCTTCCCTTCTTCCTTCTTCCTACCTTATTCTCAACGCATCCAAACGAAGCCTAAAGTACATACTATATAAAAGGATGTATTTCGATTAAACAAAGCGTGCGTTCTAGTTAAAGTACATTTTGATCAAGCGTGCAAATCGTATTTGGGAAGTTCGATAAACACTTAACATTACTCGCTGAAATCAAAATATATATATATTTTTTTGAACTTTTAACAACCGTTGCAAATCTTTGGAATTTAAATAAATGAGTATTTAATTAATTTTTAGTCTAATCAAGTGTTCACAAATGATAATCACTTTGAAATTAATTAGACATTCAACTGTTCCCAAGTGACATGGAAAGGGTAAAGGTGGCTTCTATTCTATCATCATTAAAGTATAGAACCCTACCAATACCAGATTCACTGTACGCCGCTCATCCACCTCCAAATCAGCGGCGTACACAAAACCCACGCATCCCACCTCTCAACCTTTGGATACCACCCACTGTTTATGGCTCCTCCTCCATCCACGTTTCCCCATCCATAGCCGTTGGATCATCTCCTCCCCAACGGCTGAGATTGCGTCTCTAAACCCCCTCAAACCCACCTTAAACTTAAACTATTCGATCTATCTGTAATCTGCTTTTGCTTGTCATACCATACTTTGCCAGCTTTCGCCTTTACTTGTTCCTGTTCTTCTCAGCTCGAAAACAAATAGATCTCTTTTTTCTATTTCTCTTTTGGAGAGAAAAATAAAAAATGCAAGATCAAGTGACGAGCTCGCTTCCTTCTAGTAGCGAGAGATCCTCCAGCTCTGCGCCTCAGATGGAAGTTAAAGAAGGTATGATTGATTCATGTTACAACAAGCACTTTATTTAAGCGAAATTGGGTTTTGTTATTCCGAATCCAGGTTTCTGTGTGGTTTCATTTTCGTACAGTTGACTTAATTTGCTTTGTTGGTTCTTCAATTGGCGACATTTGGATCGGATTTTATATATGTTGGAGCAATTGCTAATGAATTTGGTTGTCAGGAATGGAGAGTGATGAGGAGATTAGAAGAGTGCCAGAATTTGGTATTGGATCTGGTGGGGCATCGACGTCGGGTCGGGAGAAGGCGGGTGCTGGACCCGATAAGGCCCAGTCTTCATCCCAACCTGGTCAGAAAAGAAGAGGAAGAAGCCCTGCTGATAAAGAGCACAAGCGGCTCAAAAGGTACCTTCATGTTTTCTTTATTTTATTTTTAATTCAAAATTAGTTAGACAGATTATCTTTTGGAAATTGAACATGATCAATGTATAACTTGACCATATAATGTTCAAGAGAAATCGTAGACTAGTTACTGATGGTATTTATATTGTGATGAAAAACATAAGGTTGTTAAGGAATAGAGTGTCGGCGCAGCAAGCGAGGGAGAGAAAGAAAGCATACCTGAATGACTTGGAGACACGAGTCAAAGAATTGGAAAAGAAGAATTCTGAGCTTGACGAGCGTGTTTCTACTCTTCAGAATGAGAATAATATGCTTCGGCAGGTATGTTTTATTCTGCCTAATTTTCTTTCTGCTGTGGCATGTCAGCAATCTTATATAGAGAATAAGTGGAGTCATAGGTATGTACGGAGTTGAGAAAATATTAGCTTAGGTAGACGGTGCACCGTACCATAATTTCCCAATATGAAAAGGCATAGATGATCCTCATATACAAAGATCCATGATGAATCTGAATATATTAGTAAAAAACTTAGAAAGAATACTTGAGCTATAAATTATTATAATATAAATGAAAAAAGAGTGGATAAATTAATGTTTTTAGAAAAGTAAGACTCCAAGTGGAGCGGGAGTATTAATTTCCTGGTGTTATATTCCTTCTCTAATTAACTTTGAAAAAAAAGGAATTTTTAATTTGGTAGAACTAAATTTAGCCTACGCATGGAGCATATTGTGTACTTGTAATTAGCCATACCAATTAAAAAAAGAAAAATGAACACTGTCGTAAGCAGTTTTGCTACAGCTTGTCATTTCTTGAACAAAGTGAACACACAAATTAGACAAGGTGGACATTTAAATGATCAAAGTGAACACATACAAACAAATAAGTTCAATAATAATAAGTTGAATATGCATATAAAAATCTGAATAGAGATGACAAAACACTTATTTGTTTGTATGTGTTCACTTTGAGCATTTATATGATTATCTTGTCTATTTTATACATTCACTTTGTTCAAGCGATGACAAAATTATAGATGACAGTTATCATTTCTCATAAAAAAATGAAATGATTCTTTACTTATTTCATTTTAATTTTCTTAGCAAAGTATTTTCTTCTGCTTATAATGTAGATTTCAATTCATTTTAAGTATCAGCACTCCTAACACCTAGCAGTATGTTAAGCTTAGGTTCTTAATTTTCCAAATTTGTGGTAAATTATCCTGATTAAGTATGATTGAGCTTCAATTAATATTAAGTTGGTAATGAGCATTCAGTTCCAAAATTGTTGCATCTTAACCCTATTCGTGGACTACTCTTGTTAGCTTTTTTTAACACTAAATGCAATCAAGGAGCACATACAAACAAGGGACATTATTGGTTTTTTGGGAAAATACCCCTTATTTTTCTAAGGTGCATTAGTGCCTTAATTGAACATATATACTTCATACTGTGATGATTCTATGCAAATACTTAAATAATAAATATAGATATACTGAAGTGTGTTTCCTGGCATCTGTTAGATATGAATTATGAGCATTTCGAAAACCTAACCCTGTTCTATAATTTGGGCAAAATATTGAAGTAAAATTGTTCATTTTTGTTCTTAGCAAAAGTTTCCTTAGATTACCACAGATGGGATATGCTTGAAAAAGACAGATTTTTTGCATATCTATTTAAAAAATGTACTAATGCAATTTTGAAATTAGAATATCCATTTTGTTGTGCGTTCAATGTTCTATGTTATGTAATCATTGTCTATCTTTTGTGCTAGTTAGCAAATTATTAAGTAATAATCAGAAAAGAATATTCCATTCATTTGTGATTTGTCAGTGTGTTTTGTTGTCTTTTGATAAGCATTTGTTTGAATTTTTTTCTCACATATTGGCATGAAAATTTTACTAGCTGCTGTTGTCATTAATTAGTAGGGACTCTTTATTTTCTGGACTTTGTTAATCATGTCTTCACATATTTGTGCAGATACTGAAAAACACTACAGTGAGCCGGAGAGGTTCAAGCAGCAGTGCCAATGGAGATGGAAAATAGTAATTTTAAAAGAAAAGAAAGTAATTTAAATTGAAAAAAAATTTTGCATGAATTAGATAGGTTAAGATTATTTTTTTTTCTTCTTTTAAGTGATCTTGTACTTCGTTGGCATTAGTTGTCTCGAGTTGTTTGGGTTTTGTATTTATCATTCTATCTAGTAAAACTTGAGGAATGATTAACTTATCACAACGTGAACATTATCTAACTTTTAATTTGATAGTGTATGACGAACTATTATATCGTGCTTAAAAGCGCCTTGATCAACTGATAGGTGTCTTTGACTTTTAACCTTTCCCTTGTCATTTTGACAGTGGCGCAAATGGCGCCACCAGTATTCTGTCATTTTTATATAATAACTTAAATCTTCATTTTTATCTAACTTAAATCTGTCATTTATATTCTGTTCGCAAGCTACAAAGTGTTATGGTTGTATTGGGCCAAATTTGAATCGCGCAAATAGAAAGTAGGTTTTGCAATGTTTTTGTTTTACAGGATTTTGGCCTTATAAGTGAATTTATCTTTGCCATTTATAAGTTCTTTCTTTTGTTTTTTGCTTAATTTTTACAAATTTTATGTGCACGCATGATTAAGTGGGTACTTCCCATGGACCCTTGTGGTGGTGGAACTAAGAATCTATTTTCTAGCACAGAGTGACAGAGGAAAGCTTTTGATTGCTTGAAGGCCTGAAGCGAAGAAATATACTATGTGGGCCTCGGACACTCCAATCTAGCTGTATGAATTAATATATCTTGTCTAGAATCTATACCCGTGACAATGTTTCTGTATCTTAGGTTCCGTTTGGATGAGGTGTGGGAATAAGTAAATAAAAAATAAGAGAATAAATTTATTATAAACAATCTAAATTCTTCACAAAATTACACACTTCTCAATATTTCTTTCCACTTCTTTCCTTATTCCTCTTATTCTCACATCATCCAAACGGAGCCAAATTCAAATGCTTTGAAGATGACAAAATGGTATATGCAGTCTACCAGCAACTCTAAATTGTAAAATCACATCTTAAATTCAGGTGCTATTTCAGTACATAAAATGTACTGCCTTTGAAGTTTGATCATTGGCTTTCCTTCAAAAAAAAAAAAAAAGGGAATTCATGTGCTACAGTCATATATTCTACAAAGGTTGAAAGATTGTCGAGTTTCGGAATATGAGAGAATAACTACATCAAATACTTTTTCCTGTAAAGATTGGTGCGATCTAAATGTGTGGATCAGCTAGCTGGTGGTTGAAGTGATTTTTCTTTCTATAGTTGTTACTATAAATGCGAAGTAGCTATACTCCTGTTTAGTATAGTCATGTCTGCTTTGGTCTGGATAGGCATTATTAAATGTGAATGAACGACGATCTGTTCGGCTGTTCTCTTCTCTTGTTTTAGATTTATCATTTATTTTTTGAACTTTTCAAGCGAACTACTCATAAAAGAAAAATGCAACACAAAATCTACATATCTGCGCGTTTCCTCTTTTGAGCTTTGTAGAGGGTTTCTGAATTTTATCATTTTATCGGGAGCGTATTCTGCTGCTCCGAGTCGAGACAAGATTTATTTTATTTTTTAAAGATGTATTATGAACAGGATGATTTCGGTTGAATAATGTGTGCCTCCTTTTATTGAAATTAAATTAATTGTTTTTTTTTTCATCTTCTAAAACGACCAAACGCTGATTTGATGGTCCTAAAAAATGATTATATACATATAGTTCTTTCCTTTGTGAATATTACTTGGAAAAATATATTATGAAATTCATGAAAGGTTTTCGCAGTTCAAAACACTCGCTGGTAGCGGAGATGATTTGAGTGATTTACCTCATGGTCTCATATCATGTCAAAAACTAAGTTTCGCAAAAAAAACCGTTCTGATACTACTTTATCCTAAATTAAATGAGGAGATGAGTAGATTCCGGTGCCGCAGTTTTAGAGTGCCATCAAATGTCACAATTTTATCAATATTTTTTTAATTTTAAAATTTAAAAGACTAAACCAAACCGTTGTTTTTATTCAATTTAACGAGCGATGCATTTTTATATAAGTTTTATAAAAATTAAAGTTGAATTGATACTCGATCAAAGAGGTTAAAAAATAAACAAATTTGGTTAACTATGATAGATTAATTATAATTTCATGGTTTGACCTCTGAATATAGAAGATCAACTGTTTAGATTCAACATTTAAATTTCAAATTTTAAAACATTAATAAAAAAGTAAAGTTGTGGTATTTAGTGGCACCAGAACTTTACTAAAATTAAATTATATTATTATGTTATAGAGTTTCTAATCTATATGACTATTTATAAAAGCACCCATTAAAAGGTCATAACAATTTCGCTTGAGGGGGTCGAAACAATTTTTATATCAATTATGAACTATTGATTTAACCATATAATTTTATTTTCTAACGTTATTATGTTTCTTTATCTATGGGTGCGTTTGGATAGGTGTGGGAAGAAGGGAAGAAGGGAAGAAATATTGGGAAGTGTGTAACTTTGTGAAGAGTTTGGATTGTTTATAATTTTTTTTCTTCCCATCTTCCTTCTTCCTCTTCTTCTTCTCTCATCCAAACGCACCCTATATCGAGGGAATCTTTTGCTAGTGCCCATAAAAGTTCCATGACAAAAGAAAAGAATAATGAAAAATAATATGCATTATGACTTAGGCCATGATAGAGATATTCATATGATAAAAGTTACTTTCGACAGCACAAATTGGAAAACTTCGAATAATATTCAACAGAATTATTTATTTTCGATAATCCGTAGATGAAAAAAAAAAAATGAAAAGTCATGAAGATAAACTGAATAGGACATCAAAGTTTCGTCGGTAAGAGAGAAAAAAAAAATAGCAAACATGCAACTCAACGTTAGAAATTTTCGGTAGTACAACACTATACTGACCAAGTGATCATATTGTTGTAAACTGCATTTTTTTTTTTTTGAAACACTGCCAATCGGTGAATGTAAGAGAAAAAAAAGAAATAGCAAACATGCAACTCAACGTTAGAAATTTTCGGTAGTACAAAACTATACTGACCAAGTGACCATATTGTTGTAAACTGCTTTTTTTTTTTTTTTTTTGAAACACTGCCAATCGGCGAAACATCATTAACTTAAATCAAGAACTTACAAAGTAATGTAGATTACATCATCAACATGAAACATCACGCAACTCCCAACCCATCAGGAACAAATACCTGAAAGTACCAGAGCTACCATCGTACAGAAATTAAAAAATGATTCTACCAGAACTACCTTCCTACAGCTAATCTACTGAGACTGAAAATTAAAAGCTAGAAAACCGAAAATAAACTTAGATAGCATGTATTAAGGTTGCAAACAAGGAAGCATCAACTGGTGTCACCCCTTTTGCTGTTTGAGATCTTCTTGCAAAGTTGTAAACTGTATTAGATCAATTGTTGGAGCGTGCCTGTGAGGCTGTTCCTCGGGCCCACCACGTGCGCTCACACTAAAATAACTAACGATCCTCTGTTTCTAGCCATGTTTTATCCCATCATTGTTCATACTATTCTGACCCGTCGGCGTTGTTATCATGACTCGCTGCACGAAGACTGTACTATTTAACAAGCCGTAATACTGAAAAAAGTAAAAACGATTCTGAATCTTGTGATCAAAGTGCGCGAATGTTGACACCATTTGACGGCTGTAAGTTTTGTGATGAGTATCCTATGCATTAGCTACTGCACAGCAGTGGTTCTCATGAACCGTATATTTAATCTCAACGGTTAATTTTTTTCGTGTTTATTAATCTGATATTAATCATGAGAGACCCATTATGACACGATACGAGAAAGAACTCACTCGAGATACCTAGGGGTTTTTTCACTCGAAGTACCTCGTGATAATTCACCGGAGCATTATGTGGGTCATTCATCCAAGATCCCTAGGATTGTTCAATCCGAACAAGAATCGGGTCATTCTCTCGAAGTACATCGGAGCGCTCCATACTCCCGAGGTACCCTGAGGTTCCAAATACAACACGAACCCGATGCGAAAAGGTACCTCACCCGAGACCTCACCCGAAGGTATCTTCCTCGAGGTTATCAAGGGATATTGTATCGGGGCATAGTGCGAACCAAATGCAAGAGAGTACCCCGAGGGTACACCCCAGAGAACAGGGGCGGATCCAGGATTTGAGGACAGGGTAGGCCGAATTGTCGAGGTCGACTTCAACTGGACATTAGTAACTTGAAATTTTAATAGTAGAGTAGGCCAAATACATTAAATAACCGAATTATCACTGTATTTTTTATATTTTAACACTAAAAACAGTTTTCGCAGCGTAGGCCAGGCCTATGCTTGCCCCTGCCTGTATCCGCCCCTGCCAGAGTACTTCACCGGAGTCAAACTCGAAATCTGGCGATGATCTATCTTTTAGTTCATAGCATAACTATATTTGTAATTTTATATTTTTTTTTCTCTTTTTGCAAAATTTTTTTTAGTACTATTTTTGAAAATAAAGTGACTTAGACTTCAAGTCACTTTCTCTTATATAAAAAGTGCTTGTCATTGTAAAAAAAAATTGATTAATTTATGAAATTTCTCTTTAGGTTCTTTGAGTTCCTCTTTACTATTTAATATTTTTTTTGTGATTTCTAGTTCCACTAAATCAGTTATTGTCGGCCTCCTCTGACGGATCGGTGGTTTGGGACGAAAGACGTCGTCACATTATTAATCGGACGGTTATGATGAGCCAGTCTGCAGTACCACGGCAGTACCACGTCACATTATTACTGCAGACCACGGCAGTCTGCAGAGGATATGGATTCGTAAGTCATGAGATCAGGAGAAGCAGAGGCCTGGATAGATATATTTCCAGAAGAGAGAACAAAAAACAAAGAAGCGATAATATGTGATGAGTGAAAATTTCCAACTGGATTCGAGGCTTAATCAATCATAGCCATTCATTATTTTACTTTGCTTGTTTGCATGATAGCCGTTCATAGCCATTCATAAAAAGATATTACGTACGATTCCTTTCATCTCTTGCATGACACATGTGACATGTTTTTTAGATGGCCGGGCAGCGGCTGCCAAGCTTAACACATGTGACATGTTACGATCAAGTCTAGTAAATATGCAAAGTGAGATTTGGTCTCTCTCTATTATTAGGAGGTACAACAAGAGGCCCACTAGGCCGACAATTCTTCCTGTGCTGGGCCGAATCGCTGTCAGTGTCAGCACGCAGGACTTGAAATGTATCCAGCTTGCAAATTGCAATATTCTCTTTACGAGAATCCCAAGCAAGGGCAAGACTTAGACGCAATACAATCTCCAAATCCTAGATCCAATTTTCTATCTATGGGCCTTTGGATAGCTTAAGAATAAGAAAAATAGTCTTTTTCTAGGTAAAAATTTATTTCTAATTATTCAAATTCTTCATAAAATTATACACTTCTCAATATTTTTCGCCTAGAAATAAGTTATTCCTCTTGGCTCCGTTTGAATGAGGTGTGGGAATAAGAGAATAAGAAAATAAATTTATTATAAACAATTCAAACTCTTCACAAAGTTACACATTTCCCAATACTTCTTCCCACTTCTTCCCTTATTCTTTTTATTCCCACACTATCCAAACGGAACCCTTATTCCTAATCGATCCAAACGGTCCCTATATTGCGAAAGTGCGAAGAAAGTCAAGAAACCGCACCATGTTTTACGTCTAGTCAAGACTTGAGACGAGATAGCTCTGGAATCATTAAAAAAAAAAAAACAATTTTTTGTTTAAATTTTTAGTTAGGCACCAATTTTTACATGAAGATGAAAAATAGCTCTGGAATCGTAAAAAAAATAATAAGAAGAAAATACTTTGTGTACAAAACTAAATACAAGATGCGAGACAAGGCGTCAACAGTTTGATAAAATTTTATCAAATAAGAACGTAAGATACTTTGGACCGGCGCTTTAAAGATAAGAGACAAGGCATCAACAGTTCTATAATTTTTTATAAAATTTTATCAAATAAGAATGTAAGATACTTTGGACCGGCGCTTTAAAGACAAAATATGAGACGATGAATCAACAGTTCTATACTTTAAAAAGAATCTAATATTTTTCTCTAAATACACGCTAAAAGTTGTATTCTAAAAAATACAAAATAATTAGATGGTTTGACACATAATAGTGTTCAACTCTTCTATTGAAGTTTATTTTGGATCAACTTGAATAAGAAGTAAATTGCATCCACATATCACCCCTATTTAAATACTAAATAAACACATTTTTTCTTGAATAAATGATCAAATACAATTTACATTGTTTATGACAGATGTTCAGTACAGCCAATGGAACCAACAATTGGGAAGTTCCCCACAGCTCAAAAAATTTACTTGGTTTTTAGTTTTTCTTCTTTTTGGACGGCTCTTTTGTCCACAAAAAAACTCAATTAATTCAAATAGCTAAAGAAGAAGACAACCATGATATGACAACAGACAAAACTACGGACATAAAAAGATAGATAATCCCAACTCAATTTTCTAATTTTTCCCTCTTTTCAATAGACATCTCAACTCATAGTAGATAACAACATTTCTAACATAGGAACAACAAAAAAGCCAAAAAGTCCAATCAAGATAATAACCACTCCTTTGGTGGCATCCAACTCTTTTATTTAAATATCTAAATATTAAAGATTACATGCGATCAGATGCCATTATACAAATCTCTTTCAACCAACTAGTTAACAAAACATTTGGAACAAATACCAAACCTAGACCCACCACCATGCATGCAATGCAACACGACACTCATGCACAGGTGATATGTGACTCTTCAGTGCTAGCATATTGCATTGCCATCTTTTGCTGAGGCATTATTCCTAAATTAACCCTCTTACAGACCATAATCTGCTCTCCGCCTCGGAGCGGTATCACCGGCAAATTGTCGCAGTTGCATATTTCGATCATGAAACCGTCGGGATCGTGAAAAAATAATTGATCCACATATATTCCTCCCTCTTCGACCCGCTGCTGGATGTAATCTATGTTCAACTCATCTAGTTTCTTCTCTACTAAAGCCATGCTCTCACACTACAGGTTCAAGAAAAATGAGGATATTTTTGTCCTTTTTACAATTTTGGTTAATTGAATCAACTCAAAACAAGTGCTGATTGATTGTCGATTGAGTGTTTAAAACGACTGTACTTGGTATCATTTCTTGTGCACGCATAATAGTGACATTTTTTTTTTTTTAGAGAACTTGGTAGTGGCTACCAAGGAAAAAGATAATAGTGACAATTGTTAGTGGCTAGATTTTTCACGCTACCATACTAAAAAAAACTACTAGCTCTGACATTAAAAAAAATATATCAAAATTGATAAAGATCTGTCACATGATGCTCGTACTAACTTTTGGTTCCGTGCAATTATTAAATTTCTTCAACACAGGCTGGTTTCTGTACCAAAATGTCCGACGACCAATTATAGCAAATTTTATGATCATTCAGATTATTCAGATAAAATGTAGTTCTAGGAAAAGAAAAAAAATTTCTTATCATATGAAATCTCAATTATTATAGCTACCTGGAAAGAGATATGGTTATCCTTTGGATTAATCTCAGTTTTCCTTGGAATTGCTTCTGGATCTGGAGACTGCAGCAGATGAATTCCTATTCCATACTTGAACAACCTAATTAAAGAGAGCAAAACAGATAAAACACACATTAGATTTAGACCCACCAAAAAATGAAAAATTAAAATCAAAATCAACCCACACAAAAAGATTTCACTGCTAATGCTAATTTGATACTAAAATGAAAGTGATCGGTGTAGTATAGAATTTGTCCATACCATGCACCATCAAAATCCAATGAGCCGGGTCGCCTGATAGGGGTGAATCCGAGAACATTCTGGTAAAAATTAAGAGAATCCTCCACTGATCTGCACAGAAGTGAGATGTGATTCAGTGAACTGAGAGGCAGAGCACCACCTTTCATTGAATCTAACATCTTTCAATGCAAGTCGAAGACGAGCTTAGATTAGCAAATTAGAAGAAGAACAGTGGAAGAGAAATTGAACAAGAAATTTGTCAATAGAAGTGAGCAACTACCTTGAGCAAGCGAAGGGAGAGAAGGAGGTTATAAAGAACTGAGTAATAGAATAAATCCAAACAAGATAATAATAAAAGGGAAAAAAATGGCAGTTATTTATGAGAAAATGATTAAAAAAAGGATAGAGGAGGTTAAATAAAAGAAAGAGATACGGAGAAGAGAGAACATGTAATGTACTAATGTAACTAAAGAGAGTAAAGTTTGGAGAGTGGAGTGGATAGCTGGCGTGGCGTCTGATATGTGTGAGGATACATACAAGTGACACGTGGATCCACGTAGCACGGGTCGAGAAAGTTCTTCGATAAGCTTGACACCTAATTTCGCGGACGCGGTGCGCTGAGACGGTCGTACACTCGTGTAGGATTCCTATCAGATTTCGTTGAGTAAATTAGGATTTTGTTATTGTTTGAGATGTGAGTAAATTAGAAATTATCTTCCAAGCATCCGAAGGAATCTCATATGTCGGGTTCACACACAGATAAAATTTAGCTCCTATAAAGTCCAGATCATCGGGAGCAAATATATATATATATATATATATATATATATATATATATATATATATATATATATATATATATATATATATATATATATAATTCAGGCCTAGTCAGAATGACATTTTTTTCACATAAAATTTTATTTTGTTAAAAAATTTGTTTATTAAAATGAATAAATTTCATTTCATTTAGTTGAAATTTCTATATTATTAGATCCAACGAAATCTCACGAAATAAATTCTTATGAAATGAAATGAAACCTCGCATAGAGTAAATTAGGATTTTGTTATTTTTTGAGAGGTGAGTAAATTAAAAATTATCTTCCGAGCATCCGAAGGAATCTCACATGTCTGGTTCACACACAGATAAAATTTAGCTCTCAGATCATCGGGAACAAAAAAAAAAAAAAAAAAAAAAAGAATATAATTCATTTTGATCTGGGCCCAAGAGTTTGGGTTGTTAGGATTTCTTTTTTCATGCATGCGAAATCAAGCTAAAAGTACTTGTACTAAGTAAGAATAACCCCATCAGATTTATTTATTTATTATTCCAAAAAAATATTTTATTGGTATTTTTTCTTATAACGTAATTTTAAGAATATAAAAATGTTGTTATAAAGCCTGTGGTCTAGTAGCTCAGGTGGTAAGAGCACTTGGCTCTCTTCTAAGAGGTCCAGGGTTCAAGCCCGCATGCTTGCGATAGGCTTGGCGAGCCAGCGTAAAAAACTCAGCCATATATACAAGAAATGACCAGGGTCGGGGTGTCATTTCTAGCCTACCCCAACTTGTTTGGGATAAAAGGCTTAGACTTTAGACTTTTTTTTTTTAAAATGTTGTTATAAAGCTCAAACTAAGCTAAACTGTTTCAATCAGATCAAATTGTGTTTTCATTCTCACTGACGTATTTTTTTTAAATACTAGCAAACGAGCCCATCCGATTGTGTGTGAATAAGAAAGGAAATTTGAGGCGATTTTGTTAGATGGCGGTTTTACTATGATGAGAGAGGATTGATTTTTTTTTTATTTCCTTTACCATGAGCACAAATTAAGAAAGAATAAGAAAGGAAACAACCATCTGCGCAGATGTTAACACGGTCTAAACGAAAGGTTTAAATCTTTTATCTCATTATTAAATCTACACCACTGATCTGATCAAATCGCAAAAATGGACGGTCCATACTGCATTGGGTAAACAATTGTTTGCTCTTTTGGGTTCAAATTTTAGATAGATCTTTGAATTAGTACTTTTATAAGTAGTAAAGATAAAGATGAAAATGAGTGCCTTGCGCTTTTTTTTTTTATCAGTTAACTCTAGTTTGATTTAGTAGAATTATAACAATCTAAGAAAAATTTGTGAGAGATTTTTAATTATTTATTGGTGAATATGTTCTGTATGTAATTCGATCAAAATGAAATTTTGTTTAAAGTTAATTAAATTCAACGTCTATTTCTACTAATTTGAAGTGAAATGTTACTTGATTTTTTATGATAAATGATTAAATATTATAAGATTCAAAAAAGGTCTATTATATTATTCAGTGGATTGGAATCTGATTTGTGGGTCGTGATTTAAAACTTTTAAAACTACAACATATTTATTTATTTTTAATGTGAATTTTTAATAAGATATAACGTCAACTGCAATTTTTTATTTTACTTACAAATATATTGTTACTTCGAATTAATCATATGAATTTAATACAAAAAAAGTGCACTATATATTAATTTATCAAATTAACAAAGTACCATTGTAGCGAAATCCAAAACCGATCAAATATAAGTACCAGATTTAACTTTAGATTCATTTGCTATGCGGGTTTTATCGGACCTTCGATTGTGAATTTCCACGACGGCCTTAGCTGGATCAACACAACAGAACCGCATGAGTCTGGTCGGTCTGACTTGGAACTTTGGAGTTTGGATGATGTTTATTCCGGCACGTGAAATCTGAATCAACACAACAGAGCTTCTGGCTCGCGACTTGTTAGAAGTCAATTCGACTTTTATTCGAAATTAATATAATTTCTTTGAGCTCGAAATAAATCCGAATCGTTAGAATTTAGCTCGAAATTGACTTGATATATATTTTTATTAACTAATTTGTAATACTTAGTAGCTAATTTGATATAATATATATATATATATCTATTTCTTACATATAAATATTATTTTTCTTTAAAATCTTATTATAAAATAAAAATATTAGTTATACATAAAAATAATATCAAAATTAACAGGTTTTAACTAATTTGTATATTCCCTGTTTGAAAAATTTATAAATATTACTATAATTCAGCTCGAGGAGTTCGTTATGAAACTCAATACTTACTCGATTCGATTCGATAAAACTCGAATTAATTTCAAATCAAGTTTGAGTTAAAAGACCGGTTCGCTCGAACTCTACTCTTTATCAGCCCTAGTTAACAATAATATCTTTTTAAATTCAACAATGAAATTGTTATGTCCAATGGTCCCTCTTTCTTTCACAAGCAGATAAAAATTAACGACATCAGCATTTGACTAATTACGTACCAATGGAAAGAAAATTTTGCTTTGATGAGCTTTACTTTCTAACTGTTTTTTGGTCGGGTGTTCCATATATAATTTATTTTTTGAAAAAAATGTTTCCGTATTGTTGAAGCTTTGTAAAATGATACATTGAAAATTTTCACCGATATTTATAGGACTAGTTTGATAGCTTAATATAGTCCGATTTTCCGCGCAACAATAAGGTTTGATGAGAAATTACTCGCATATATTCATTTTCGACGAAGACGAAGTAAACACACTTCGTAATATTACAAACCATTTTTTTTTAATTTATGGAAAGCACTTGTAAATCGTGGCTTGAACCCATACTTCACTCCATAACTCACAAATCGTTCTTGATAAATATCAATATATTAACATATTATTTGTATTTAGAAAAAAAACGAACTGTTTTTTATTATATGATATATATTTATATTGTGTCCGAACAAATTTGAGGTCTTGCTGAATTAAATTTTGAATTTGTCACTAAAACTTTTACTTTATTTATGATTTAATAACAGGTCCAAAAATCGGTCCTTCTCAAGCAAGGAGCGCTAAAATAATGCTATTTAGCAGAAGTAGAATAAAACAAGGAGTGTAAAATGCTATTTCATAAACTATCAGTCGGATCAAAGCGATATTAATAATAAATGTTGATGTTATGTACATATAATGATAATTATAAAAATATTAATGTAGTAATAATTACAACAGTTGTTAAAAATAATATAATGCCAGTTATGATTATGAAAATAATAATAGTAATTATAATGTTAATAATAGTAATTATAATTTTATATTTTTTTGAAATTTTTTAGTATTTATTTCGGATTTTTAAAAACTGCTGTTTTTTAACGGTTCATAACTAATTAGATTAATGATTTTCTAAAATTTAAAAAAAATACTTAAAAATTTCGAAAAAAATATAAAATTTGGTCTTCATGGAGATTTCAATAGGGAGATCGTATTTAGACGGTTTGGATCAGTCATTTTGAAGTAAATTTCAAAATTTTGAGCGCAACTCACGGACGCTTTGGTGAGTTGCAACTCACCATAGCAAAACTCATAATATAATATATAATTACAATATACAATAGCATTGATGAGAAATAAATAAAACAAAATATTAAAAATATCCATTTCACGGACTGGTAATATGCTATGAAATCTATTTATTAAAATAGAAATTTAGTTTTTTCAATGCTATTTTGAAAATTTCTGATTAATCTTAACAATTGTTTTCAAAGGAGCATTGAGAAAATGGTAAAAGAGGAAAAAAAGAAACAGACCGTGCATCAATGATTTCGATTTTCAACTCATGTCACATCCGCAAAAGCAACTGGCTAAAAATCAAATAGTGATTGATTGTTTCGTAATTTGTTTAACCAAACGAATTTCACTGGAAAATGGAAATTTAAGCGTGACGTACGTGGCAACTAGGGTTCATGATAAGCTCGAAATGCAAACAAATGATTGTTATTATTTTTTCCCCTAGCTAGAAAACTGGTCCTTAGACAATTGACAATTATGTAAATTAATGAAGTAGATATTGAGATAGCGACCGGGTGGCCAGTCTTGAAAATTGAAATACAAGATCTTTTTCTATAACGAGAAGAAAGATTGTGATTTTTCATTTGCAAATTGATTCATTGTATATATATTTCTGTGTTTGATACGGTAGTTATCATCATGTTGCAACTTGCAAGGCTAGGATACCTTATCAATTCGGGGAATGTCATGTATCCATGTCAAAGCTCAACAACTTACGTATACAAATCCGATAAAACCTCTGTTCACCACTAAAACATCACATACGACAATGATAGAACTTGTCGATTACGACTATGAATGATCTCAATTTCAATATCTTCTTTATCTTACCTACAAAAAAATAAAATAACCCTACGTGGTGATTTTTTTTTTTTAGAAAAAGAAGAATAAGATAAATGTAGATATACAAATTAACTTCAACAACTTATCACATCTATATTAATAAAAGATGTTTATTTATGTAGAATCCCACATAAAGTCAATCAGTAAGTCACAATATGTCTATGAATGTACAAATTTCTATTTTTTTAGTTTTTAAATATACGTTATTAAATTTTAAAATTCATTTTTTCTCGTTCTCAATAAAACCGAATGTCCGAATCCTAGATGAGAACAAATATGTTGATCTAAAGCCAGGAGTGGTTTCCATCCACTGATCCACAGACCACAGGCCTCTTCTCTGAGTGCTAGACCAAGTGTTTGGGCCCAAATTAAAAAAGTTGAGGCTACAATTGCAGAGATGGACTATATGATGGATCATGATTGATTAAAAGGTTCTTTAAATTAATCCATGTTATTATTAAGTTAAGTCTTAAACCCCCTGTTAAACATAAGCTGATTATGATTTATGACGGAATTTGGAAATGTTTGGAAGTTAAATCTAAAATGACTAATCTTAACTATGTTAAACATGGCCTAAGACTTTTAAAATTACTAATCTTTATCTTAGTATAAAATTTAAAAGTTGGAATCTAAAATTCTTGATATAGAAATACATATATTATATAATTTTAAAGAATATTGTTTTTTCATGTTGCGAACATAAACACCAAAATATTATTCTTTCTAGAGAATTAATATATGCAAATGATATGAGAATTATTCATAAAAATTGTCTAATTCTTTCGTTTGTTCCGAGGAGGCCCTCAAAACGAATAAGCAATTAACTCGTCGATCTTATCGCTATGCTTCTTAGACGGCTTAATTAATCCCCTTTTTCTTTGAGTCTGAGGATTTTACCTTTTGAACTATGGTGGCTTTATTGTGTGATGTGTGGGCAAAAATATCACCGTTGCTAATAATTTCATGTTTATAATTCTCACTCTTTGGTTTGGGCTTCAAATAAGGAATAAGTCTTGTTCAAACAAGTTTTTGTTTGTTCCTCTTGTTCTTAGAAAACGACGGAACAAGAATAAGTGGTCAAATTGACACTTATTCGAATAAGCGTATATTCATTGGTCGTTTGATTCGCAGAGTAAGATCTATTCGTGAATAGGCTTATTCGCAACCAAACCAAGCACACAATATTTTTTCTTATCACTAGAGCAACAAACATTTAAGTTATATTCTCAATTTTTTTTCCTAATTTAGTCAGTTCCTATTATTATTTGAAATTTATTACATTCAAATATTATTTACTAAGATTACCATTTCGTCATTTAGTACTACTATCTTCTTATTATCTATAATGTAATTATACGACTGGATATTAATATATTAACCTAATTGACGAGGGTACCTTACTACCTTTATCCGAGAGTACATCACTACCTTCTACCGAAGGTACTTCACTTGAGGGTATCTCACTACCTTCATTCGAGGGTACCTCACTACCCTCACCCGAAGGTACTTCACCCGAGGGTACCTCATCGAAGCACAACGCGAGCCGAACCCGAGAGAGTACCTCACTACCCAAGGGTACCTCACTATCTCGACCCGAGGGTAACTCACCTGAGCACGAGCCGAATCCAAGAGGGTACCTCACTATCTTCATCCGAGGGTATCTCACTATCTCCACTCGAGGGTATCTCACCCGAGCACAATGCGAGCCAAACTCGAGAGAGTGCCTCACCCGAGTTTGACTCAAATTCCGACTTAGATTTATTTTAGGATATTACTATATTTGTAATTTTCATATTTTCTTTCTATTTCTGCAAATTTTCTTTTGAGGTTACTATTTCTGAAATGTACTAGCTTGGACTCCAAGACACCGTCTCCCTATATAAAGGGGTGCTTGTCATTGTAAACAGTTTAGTTGATTAATTAATGAAATTTTCCTTTGGCTCTTTGAGTTCATCTTTGCTATTTAACATTTCTTTGTGATTTCTAATTCTACTAAACCATTTATTGCCGGCTTTCTCTGGCGGACCGGTGATTTGGAACGAGAGCGTCGTCACTAATATAATTATGTTATTATTATTAATCTAATTAAGTAATATGATTGATCTAACTTACATCTTATAAATATTTATTATGATTTAATTAAGATAATAATCATGAATACAATAAGCAATTTCATGTTTACCCAAATTCTTACATTGGAACATATTTTACACATTCTATGTTAACAATTTGATTACCGTAATTGCTTAATATAAAGAACATTATTACAATTTATCGAATTATGTAATATAGTCACATAAGAGAAACACGCAGTAGTTTTCAATTACAAAAAAAAAATCAAAAGTAATATAAAAATAAAAGTAGATAATTTTGTCTCTGCATATATATATGTGTGTACCTCTCGCTACATCTCATTATTCATCCTACTATTTTAGCAAACACGAAATCCTTAGCA
This sequence comes from Rhynchospora pubera, assembly GCA_028095005.1. Taxonomy (NCBI): domain Eukaryota; kingdom Viridiplantae; phylum Streptophyta; class Magnoliopsida; order Poales; family Cyperaceae; genus Rhynchospora; species Rhynchospora pubera. The sequence goes on along the minus strand of CM051461.1, from coordinate 12,930,413 downwards.
AAATTAACTGTTTAAGTAATCCTTGGCTCCTTAATCTGTGTTGCCGAACTCACTCTTGACTTGTGTCCCACAAGTCCTGTAACTTTTTTTTTTTTTCCGATATTGGTATTTTATTACTCAAAGTCCGAAGAGCTACGTACGTTGAAAACTATGCTGAAAAAATTAAAACTGACGTTACTGTTCACTCAAATTTCGATAATAGCAGTTAAAATTCAAAATTTTAAAAATAATGTCGCTGGAACGTCATCCGGATTGACGAAATCATAAAACTCTTGGATCGTCATCCGGGATGACGACCCAAGTTTGAATCGGCATCCCAATTCACGATACAAGCAAATTGCCGATTTAAAAAGAAAATAAAAAGTCTCTGACAAAACTGATGTAGCTACCACCTACGAATAGTAGGTCTACGCCAGCTTTTTCAACTTTCCAAATTTTCTAACTTTTGTTTTTTATTTGCAATTTTACCTTTTAGCCCTCAACTATTTCATTATTACAAAACATAAAATTAATGATTAGTAATTAAATATAATTGAAACTTCTTTAATGAAATATAAATAATTAAGTATATAATTAAATTATTTATGTTAAATACATAATATTGTATATGTATATAATACTTATTTACACACACACACACACACACACATATATATATATGCACCATAGTGCATAGGGCATTCCGTGCACTACGGACTTTTTCGGGAATATTTTTGTAAATTGACAAATCTAATTTAACCAATCTAATCTACATATTGAAATCTCATATCAAACCGAAATTTACAATTTTTGAGATTTTATTACTATTTTTTTCGAATTTTTTAAAACATGCTATTTTTGGAATGTTGTACTATTTACAATTTTCCAAATGACATCATTATTATAAATAAAAACCCGTGGGAGTCCGCAATCAAATTTTTCTACAAAACTCGACACGGCATTTAAAAATTTTACGGTGTTACTAATTTTATATTTCATCATACATAAACTTTGTAACAGTTTGTGTAGCTAGAAATAAAAAAAAAAGACTGAAATGGCCCGTCACATGGTTTGCTATAAACTGAATGCTTAGAATCAATTAAACCCAACAAGGAACCATATTTTTTTTTAGAACACAAACTGCTAGGTTGTGCGCCGCTCTTCTTCTTCTTCTTCTTCTCTCTCTTTGCCCTTTCTGCTCTGATCGCCTCTCATGTTAGATTATTTGACCATTTGGCACTGGAACGGCCTGTTCCAGTGGTCTGGGACGGCCCGTCCTAATTCTGGGGCGGCCCGGTCCAGACACTGCGCAGAGAGAGACACGTTCTAAGTCTAGAACGGCCTAGTCCAATGCACTGGGACAGCCCGTCCTAATTCTGGGACGGCCCGGTCCAGACTCTGCGCAGTATTAAGGAAATAATCTATTTTTGGTGGGCTGTTTCTGCTTGGTCTCCAAGTCATTCAGTTATATGGTAATAGGCTAAACGTGGCTGTAAAGAAAAGCCAGATTTGGTGCAGGGATGTGTTGCCTTTTATAGGTGGTAATATTTAGAAACATTGCCTAATTATGATGGTTAATTATAGCATTGTTTGGAGGCCAAGAAGCCTTTGGCTCTCTATATATAAAGGGGTTGGTCCCCAAGGGACAAGACATCCATGAAACATACTGCATACATGTGTTGGAAGCAGTATTTTCTGCCTCTCTCTCTATTCCTCCATCAAATAGCTTGAGAAGGTGCTCTAAGTTCAGGCAAAGAGTACCAAGGCGAGTCTTGATCCTTTGGAAGACCTTTTCTCCTGTCCTTGGTGTGCACAACAAGAGGAAATAAGAAGCATACACGATAGGAGACATCAACAAGTGCTCAACATCAAGATTCAGGTCATAGCAATGGAATTAGGTAAGCTTCCGCTCATGATTTAGTTTTCTGTGTTATTGGAACGGTCCGGTCTATGACCAGGACGGTCCGTTCCAACTGCTGGTTCTGCGAGTTTATGTTTTCTGGGTTGCTTATTTGAATTGCTAGAATTGTTTATTCCCTTTGGCTTTAAAGCAAACCCAACAAGTGGTATCAGAGCCACTCGTCGTGAGCCAGTAGCATGACACATAAGTTTGGAATTAATTGAAGTGTTTGAATTGATTTGGTGAGATTGAAGATCTGGTCTGAACTGCTTTTAGTTTTCTGGCGCTGCAGACTGGGGCAGTCCGGTCCAAGTCTGGGACGGCCCGTCCTAGTGGTCTGGGGCGGCCCGTTCCAATTCTGGGACGGCCCGTTCCAGATTTTTTCTGCACTTTTCCTGAACTGTTTCTGAAGTATCTGACATTTGGACGGTCTGTTTCATGGCTCGAACGGACCGTTCCATTAGTTTTGGATTGTTTTATGATTTGTTGATTGAGATTTGTGCCAGAATTGTCATTTGAAATTGCAATTGCCTGAAAAGATTTTGAAAATTAAGTTAAAGTTTTGGAAATTCAAAATCGTTTAAAATCTGACCTAATTGGATGATTTAGATTTAAAATAGATTGTCAGGTTAGGAGAGAAATCATTAGGGTTTCTCGACCTAGATTAGGACGACATCTATCTACTTCTCTGCGGTTTTCAAACGGACCGTCCTAGAACTGGGGCGGACCGTTCCAGATTCAGTTTTTGGTTGCAAACTGCTTAGGTATTGATCAGATCTTAAGGGGGCGGTCCGTTCCACTACCAGGACGGTCCGTTCCAGAACCAGAATTGTTAGGTTTTAGGCCAATATTCAGGTTGTTTGTACTGGTTAGGTACAAATAACGGTTTATGCATCCCTCCTCTTCTTTTCTCTGCCATGGTTTTCATTAGTAAGAGCTGTAAGCGTTGGGTTACACCATGTTGTCATGAGGACAAGTTCTGCCGCAGAAAATAAGGTCGGCGCCTAAGTGTCCATATGACCCTGACCTTTTCTGGGAATCTTGCCTGGATGTGGTGTAATTTCAATGGCTGCTGGCTGAACGGGAGACCACCGCTTTCTTTTCTTACCTTAATATGACCATACTGGACTGTATGGTCATATCTCTCTTTGGTTCTCTTCTGATCTATTTAGGACGGACCGTTCTCTCACCAAAACAGTCCGTTCCAGGTTTGTTGGTTTGTATGTATTCCATACGATTCAATATGTGTATACCTTAGGGTTTGCAACTGGATCCTAAGTCTTTATCATCCTAGGTCAGTATTTAGTTAAGACTTTTCATATTAGGATTGATGTGCATAATGAAAAGTCTAGGTTTAAGGTATACTTTAAGTCTAATATAAAGGTAACTTGAGTTGTATTTGAGAATTGAACCAATGTTAATATCATCCCGCCAAAGTGGGCTCTCATATTAATGGTTGTTTCAAAGGCTCAAATACAAAGTGTATTAAGGTACATGTAACTTTTAAATTATGGGTCGGCCCAAAGGAAGGACATAATTTAAAAGGCTATATGTGCAATGTTTTGGTAGAATCAAATGGGTAATGAATATAAGGTTTTACATATAATTAATTAATCGGCCCAAAGGAAGGTTAATTAATTGATATGTTATGAATCATTACATTTGATACTACACCTAGTTGATTGAAGTTTGCTTGGAGACTCCAAAGAGCACTTGCAAATGAATAAAGACTAGTAGATGGGATTTGGACCTTTATATTTTGTGATTTAACTTATACATTATGGTTATTAATATTAGTGTATTTTGTCTTTGGTTTATTTTAGCAAATATTCCAGCTAGCATTAACAGCATACCCATGTTGACTGGTTCCAACTTTAAGGAATGGAAGGAGAACTTAATGATAGTTCTCGGTTGTCTAGATCTTGACCTTGCATTTAGGGAGAAGAAACCATCTGAGATTACTGCTAAGAGCAGTCAACAACACATTCAAAGTGTAGCTCAGTGGGGACGCTCCAATCGCATGGGCATTATGATCATCAAGAAGACAATCCCAGAGGCATTCAGGGGTACCGTTTCTGATTCCGATGAGGCTATGGCATGCTTGGAAGAAATTGAGAAGAGATTTGCCAAGAATGAGAAATCGGAGATTTGTACATTTATGGCAAGACTCACCTCTATGAAGTATAATGGGAAAGGCAACATTCGTGAGTACGTTTTGGAAGTGTCTAATCTTGCTTCAAAGTTACAAGCCCTTAAGTTAGACATATCTGAAGAAATTCAGGTTTGTCTAGTGCTTAACTCTCTCCCTAGTCAGTATAACCATTTCAAGGTTACTTATAACTGCACTAAGGACAAGTGGACTCTGAATGAACTGATTTCGCATCTGGTTCAAGAAGAGGAAAGGTTGAAGCTTGATAAGACACATAGTGCTAACGTTGCCTCCACTTCCAAGAATAAAGGGAAGAAGAAACAAAACAATAATAAGGCTGCTAATTCAGAGTCAAAGAAGGAACCCAATAAGGGGAAGACTGGCAAGAAGCCAAAGAATCCAAATGGGTGTTTCTTCTGTGGCGAAGAGGGACACAAGAAGACTGATTGCACAGGCTATATAGCTTGGCGCAAGAAGAAAGGTATGTCTCTCTCTTTGGTTTGTTCAGAAGTTAATTTAACTTCAGTACAAAAGGATACTTGGTGGATTGATTCGGGTGCTACAACTCACATAAGTATCTCTATGCAGGGTTGCCTGAACTGCCGAAAGCCAAATGATGGTGAAAGATACATCTATGTGGGCGATGGCAAGAAGGCACAAGTTGAAGCTATTGGGCATTTTAGATTGTTACTTAAGACTGGATTGTATTTAGATTTATATGAGACTTTTGTTGTACCGTCTTTTAGACGAAATTTAGTTTCTATTTCTGTACTAGACAAGTTTGGTTACTCTTGTTCTTTTGGAAATGGAAAATTCAGTTTATCTCATAATTCTAAATGCGTTGGATCTGGTTTTCTTTCAGTTTATGACAATCTATATTCTTTGGAAACTATTGCTTCATATAATGAAAACTTGCATACAAGTACTAGAAGTGTTAAGCGTAAATTAACTCATGAGAATTCAGGTGCACTTTGGCATAAGCGTTTAGGTCACATTTCTTTAAAGAGAATTGAAAAGCTTGTGCAAAGTGACATACTCGATCCTTTAGACATGACAGATTTAGGCCCATGTGTAAGTTGTGTTAAAGGAAAACAAACCAATAAAAGAAGATATGATGCCAATAGAACGAGTGATGTCTTAGAACTGATTCATACGGATATTTGTGGACCATTTCCTACACCTACAAGGAATGGTCAATCTTACTTTATCAGTTTCATAGACGATTACTCAAGATTTGGTTATCTATATCTATTAAGTGAAAAAGCGCAAGCTTTGGACGTGTTCAAATCATTTAAGGTTGAAGTTGAGTTACAACTCAACAAAAAGATTAAGCAAGTCAAATCTGACCGTGGTGGTGAATACTATGGTAGATATGACGGTTCAGGTGAACAACGTCCAGGGCCTTTTGCTAAGTTTCTAGAGGAAAATGGCATTGTCCCTCAATATACCATGCCAGGATCGCCTAGCATGAATGGAGTAGCTGAAAGGCTAAACAAAACATTGAAGGATATGGTTAGGAGTATGCTTAGTCATACTAATTTGCCAAAATCTTTTTTGGGGCGAAGCGCTTAAAACAGCAGCCTATTTGCTTAATCGTGTACCAACTAAGGCAAATAACAACAAAACTCCCTATGAGATGTGGACTGGTAGGAAACCAAGTCTACAACATTGTCGTATTTGGGGATGTCCAGCTGAAGCTCGGCCGTACAGGCCAAATGAGAAGAAATTGGACGAAAGGACAGTTAGTTGTTATTTTATTGGATATGCCGAACGTTCTAGGGGTTACAAGTTTTACGATCCCACTAATAGGAATATATTTGAGACGATTATAGCTAAGTTCTTTGAGGATGTTTTGGTTGTGGGGGGAGATATGACACATCAGGATATTATCTTTGAGGAGGAAACAAGCACTGATCTTCAAACGGACCGTGACATGGCTGAAACGGACCGTTCCAGGATTGGAACGGACCGGTCTGAAGTTGAAACGGAACGGTTGATCATAGATACAGTGCCCAGCATTGAAACGGACCGTTCCAGGACTGGAACGGACCGTCCCAATACTGAAACGGACTGTTTCATTCAAGAAATGGATCCTGTTCCAGATGCTATGGACTTAGACTCTGGAAATAATCAAGTTGAAGATAATAGTGTCATTGAACAACTACAAACACCTCAAGAACTTGTGCCTAGGAGATCCACTAGAGAGAAAAGACCAGCAATACCTAATGATTATGTGGTCTATCTCCAAGAACATGAGTTTGACATTGGGATGATGGAAGATCCTCGTGATCTTCGTCAAGCTTTGGACAGTCCAAACTCACAAAAGTGGATCGATGCCATGAATGAAGAAATGAAGTCCATGTATGACAATGATGTATGGGACTTAGTACCATTACCAGAGGGAAAGAAACCCATTGGTTGCAAATGGATATTTAAAACCAAAAAGGATTCTAAGGGTAATGTGGAAAGGTATAAGGCACGTCTTGTTGCTAAGGGCTTTACTCAAAAGTAAGGTATTGATTACAAAGAGACTTTCTCTCCAGTTTCATCGAAAGACTCTTTTAGGGTGATCATGGCACTTGTGGCACATTTAGATCTTGAGCTTCATCAAATGGATGTTAAGACCGCGTTTCTCAATGGTGACATTGATGAAACCATCTATATGGTGCAACCACCCCACTTTGTATCGGATGATCCAAAGAAAATGGTTTGCAAACTTAAGAAATCCATTTATGGGCTCAAACAAGCGTCTCGACAATGGTATTACAAATTTCATCGAGTGATTCTCTCATTTGGTTTCGAGAGTAACCCGGCGGATGATTGTATATATCACAAGTTCAGTGGGAGTAAATATTCTTTCTTGGTTTTGTATGTAGATGATATACTGCTTGCCACAAACGATAAGGATATGTTGCATGAAACTAAGAAATTTCTATTTAGGCATTTTGAAATGAAAGATCTTGGTGAAGCATCATACGTGTTAGGCCTTAAGATACTTAGAGATCGTTCTCAAGGTATTTTGGGCTTATCACAAAAGGCCTATATCGATCAAGTACTCAAGCGGTATGATATGGAAAACTGCAAACCAACAGAGACCCCTGTTGCTAAAGGGGACAAGTTTAGTCTTGAACAATGTCCCAAAACACAGTTGGAAAAGAAGCAAGTAATGGACAATAAGTATGCCTCCATTGTTGGAAGTATAATGTATGCCCAAGTGTGTACACGTCCAGACATTGCTTTTATTACAGGAATGCTAGGCAGGTATTTGCACAATCCAGGTGTTCAGCACATTAAGGCAGCCAAACGAGTTTTGAGATATCTTCAAAGAACCAAAGGCTTTGCACTAACGTATCGGAGATCAGATAGGCTGGAGGTCATAGGATATTCTGATTCTGATTTTGCGGGATGTCAAGATAGCTTGAAGTCAACCACAGGGTTCATCTTCATGATGGCAGGTGGAGCTGTTTCATGGAAAAGTGCCAAACAATCCCTAGTGGCATCTTCTACCATGGCAGCAGAATGTGTGGCTTGCTATGAGGCATCATTGTTTGGAACATGGTTGCGAAATTTTGTCACTGGGCTGCGTGTAGTGGACTCCATCCAGACTCCACTAAGGATTTTCTGTGACAATAACTCGGCAGTCATGTATGCTAATAACAACAGAAGCTCAGCCAACTCGAAGCACATCGACATCAAGTTTCTGTCTGTTAAACAAAAGGTTGAGAATGACGAATTGTCAATCAAGCACATTGGAACAAACTCAATGATAGCGGATCCACTTACTAAAGCACTAATACCCAAGCAGTTTCTGAAACATGTAACTGATATGGGTGTAATTTCAGTTCATGATTCTAGGCTTTAGTGGGAGTTTTGTTCAGTGGGAGTGCTAGATTAGATGATGGTTTCAGTTTATTCAGTTTATTCAGTGTATTATGTAATGAATATTTCTGCAGAAATGAATAAAGTTTCAGCTTTCAGATTCAGTTTCAGTTTCGTTCTCAATTTATTTAAGTTGACCTCACTTCAGTTTTGGGTGACCAATAAAGTTGGAAATAGACACGTGACAGTCACACTTACGTGTATTTTCCACACCACTTATACACATCTTAATTCAATGTCATTCATTTATAATGATATTATGATCATTGTGAGTTTAGTTGCGACGGCTTTATAGGATTAGAGACCTGTAAATGCTATAATGTAACGAATGCTTCCTTGATCTTCTATTATTATGAATGATGGACGAAATTAAAGGCACCAAGTTTATTTACCATTAAGTTATGAGCTCATTAAGTTAAGGACATTGGATAACACTAAGCATAATAGCCCAAGTGGGAGATTGTTAGATTATTTGACCATTTGGCACTGGAACGGCCTGTTCCAGTGGTCTGGGACGGCCCGTCCTAATTCTGGGGTGGCCCGGTCCAGACACTGCGCAGAGAGAGACACGTTCTAAGTCTAGAACGGCCTAGTCCAATGCACTGGGACGGCCCGTCCTAATTCTTGGACGACCCGGTCCAGACTCTGCGCAGTATTAAGGAAATAATCTATTTTTGGTGGGCTGTTTCTGCTTGGTCTCCAAGTCATTCAGTTATATGGTAATAGGCTAAACGTGGCTGTAAAGAAAAGCCAGATTTGGTGCAGGGATGTGTTGCCTTTTATAGGTGGTAATATTTAGAAACATTGCCTAATTATGATGGTTAATTATAGCATTGTTTGGAGGCCAAGAAGCCTTTGGCTCTCTATATATAAAGGGGTTGGTCCCCAAGGGACAAGACATCCATGAAACATACTGCATACATGTGTTGGAAGCAGTATTTTCTGCCTCTCTCTCTATTCCTCCATCAAATAGCTTGAGAAGGTGCTCTAAGTTCAGGCAAAGAGTACCAAGGCGAGTCTTGATCCTTTGGAAGACCTTTTCTCCTGTCCTTGGTGTGCACAACAAGAGGAAATAAGAAGCATACACGATAGGAGACATCAACAAGTGCTCAACATCAAGATTTAGGTCATAGCAATGGAATTAGGTAAGCTTCCGCTCATGATTTAGTTTTCTGTGTTATTGGAACGGTCCGGTCTATGACCAGGACGGTCCGTTCCAACTGCTGGTTCTGCGAGTTTATGTTTTCTGGGTTGCTTATTTGAATTGCTAGAATTGTTTATTCCCTTTGGCTTTAAAGCAAACCCAACATCTCATCCACTTCTTATTTGTCATGTCGCTCGCCCCAGCCAACGACTCCGCATCCGCCGACATTCCTCCTCTCTTCTCCGCTGGAACTTCCCCCTCCGCCGCTTCCTGAATCAGTATTAGTAAGCCTAATAAAACCAAATAATTGATTGCTATACTGGAACAATGCCAACGACGAGCCCTTCAGGAGCTGCAGCCACCAGCGCTGCTGTTTACCTATCCTTTAACTCCGTTCGCGTTTCTCTTGTACGAATCTTATAAGGTGGTTAGCCATGGAGATGGAATCTCATATTAAACGTTGCAATTCCTGGCCGTTGCCTTAATCGTTGATCGGATATCAAGGTTTTTCCAATTATATTTTTATTAATAGTCGCAATTCCTTTGCCAATAGAAAATTGAGGTCAGATATCAAGGTTATTGATATCATTTTTTTTCCTCTTATAAATTTGCTAATTGCACATATTGCCTATTAAAAAATGTTATTATTATTTTTGTTTTGGCCTCAGCTTCGCAAAATAGTTAGAGTCAGTTAATACAATGTTTTGCTTCGTTTGGTATATTATTGAGTTTCTGCTGGTGGCCAAGCTCTCACTCAGGAGGCCCCACAACTTTACTGGTAATCTTTCTGTCTGGCGTATAGCAATATTTTGTGATTATTTCACTCTTGATCAAACTATGATTATTTTCTTTCAAAAAATTGATTTGTGTTTTGAATTACAGGATTGGTATCAATCAATGTGTTTATTTTGGACAAAAAATAACATAGGGTACATAATGTTGAAGTAAATATTTATTATAGTAGTGTTTATCATAATATAGAATGATACATGCTTAAGAATTTGTTTATTTTGGTTTTTACTTGGGAAGGGTGGAATATTAGAATGTCATTTGGTAAGGGAAAAATTAATGAAAAGATCCTACAAAAATTGTAAAAATATCTTCAAATATTGGAGAGAAATGTAGTAGAAATGGTAAGAAATATGTACTGATAATGTCATTTGGCAACATATAGGGGAATAATTTTGTACTTGCAGACAAATAGGCAAATTCAATTGCCATGTAGTTCATATATCCAAATATTCCTTCCAATGCATAGTGTTAGATAATTAATTGTATTCTACCAATTTGACTATTATAATTTTTTAAAATAGGGAGGTGCAATCCAGGGGATTGTCCCTGTTAATGTCTATCGCCGTATCGAAAGAGATTTTAACGAAGTATAAATGATGTAGTTGGAAGGTTCACGGCTGAACACATAAGAGATAAGAGATAATGGTTTCTTGACAGTATCTCATGAATTTACACTGATAGTATAAATGATGTAGTATAGGGGATTGTCCCTGTCTGAGATTGGAAGGTTCACGGCTGAACACATAAGAGATAAGAGATAATGGTTTCTTGACAGTATCTCATGAATTTACACTGATAGTATAAATGATGTAGTTGGATATCAATAGTATAAAGGTTCACATATGTCAAATTTTTTATTAGCATTACCTGGGTTTGGTCATATCAAATGAGATTGATTTTGGGAAATTTAGAATGCGTGACCATGATTAGATTAAAATTGGAGACCTATATCGTTTATTTGGTATTGATTAACCAAATTGTTTCTTCATTTATTTTCTATGTTATTTTTCGTTTAAAATTGCAGAAAATTTTGGATTTAGTGTGGATTTCATAGAGATGAGGATACAATCACTAGATGTGATTATCGATGTAATTGTGTCTCATCATGCTAAGAAAAAAGGTTATCTTACTCACCATGTTAAAAAAAAAACTTTCGCACTAAAAATATGAGAACTACACAAAGAATAAATAGGAGAATTCCCCTGATTTATAATCTTTTTTGAAGGTAAGAAGACCAAAAGCCCTGATTTATAACCTAATTGTCGATTTTTTTTTTTCTGATTGATATTTTTGTATGTTTTTTTTAAATAGGAAAGAAATGGACATGTGCTGAGGAATCAATCAACTTGATCCCCATGGATCAAGTAAGAAATTAAGTTTCTAAAGTCAAAGAACATAAAACAATAGTTGTACCAGTAAGTAAAGATTTTAACAATGCTGTGTCTGGTTGTAGCATAATCGGATATAAGTTTAATAGTAAATAGAGATATTGTACACTGGTGTTGTTATCCCTGGCACATACTAAGTTTGTTTAGCTTGGCATGGTTTGCATCAGTTCTTCGATAAGGAAATAATATCGAATGTGCCATTTGGAAATGCAAAAGTTGATATAAGTCTTTTATTAATCAATTAAAAATACTTTGTGGTGGTTTTATCTCAGCTCATTGGACTTGATCTTGAGGAACCTTCTGAATGACAGTCTCCCTAATGAAGGTACATACCTCTAAGAAAATCAACAGTACATTAATACTTGATTTATCTAATTAATTCCAGTCATTCATTGTTTGGGAAAATATTAAGATTTGCATCTAAAGCTTGCAAGACATTAGGAATCGCATTGTAATTAATTTTGAGTTAACTCTCTTCCTTTTTAAAAAAAGATGTACTTTTATAGAAATTACTGTAATAGGAGCAACAAATTGTTGTCAGTATTGTAAAAATATATAAATTTTTATGTAATTTAGGTAATCGTATGTATAAATTACATTTAAATATATTGTCTGTATAAAATACATTAAAATATATAAAAAATTTCATAGGTTATGTAATAAAAATATTAAAATTACGTATTTATTAGAGATGCATATATCGAGCGAAGCTCGATTACCCCACCTAGTGTTTTAAAAAATTCGAAACAAATAGTAATAAAATCTAAAAAAATTGTAAAATTTGATTTTCTATGAGATTTCAATATGTAGATTAGATTGGTTAAATTAGATTTGTCAATTTACAAAAATATCTCCGAAAATATCTACGGTGCACGAAGTGCCCTATGCACTATAGTGCATATTAAACTTTCTCTCTCTCTCTCTCTCTATATATATATATATTATGTACCATATATTTTATATATTAAAAACATATTATTGTATATAATTAAAATATATGATACATAAAATGTACATATATTATTATGTATATTTATTTGTACATTAAAAAATTTTACATATTAATATCTCCATTTATTGTATAACAAAAAAATTTATTGGACTATTTTGTAAAAATAATAATTTTAGGGTCATCGACGAATAAATTCAACAAAAATATATTTATTTTTTTGCCGATGACCCTAAAATTATTATTTTTACAATATAGTCCAAAATTTTTTTATTATTTATATATTTTTATTTACATTTAATGTGTATAAAAAATATTTTATATATTTATATGTATATTAATTTATACATTAAAAATCTTTTATATATTTTTATTTACATTTAATATATAATAAAAAAATTATTGGACTATATTGTAAAAATAATAATTTTCGGGTCATCGGCGAAAAATTGAATATATTTTTGTCGAATTTATTCGCCGATGACCCTAAAATTATTATTTTTACAAAATAGTCCAATAAAAAAATTTTGTTATACAATAAATGGAGATATTAATATATAATTTTTTTTAATGTACAAATAAATATACTTAAAAATATATGTACATTTTATGTACATATAATAATATGTATCATATATTTTAATTATATATACTAATATGTATTTAATATATAAAATATGTGGTACATAATATATATATATATGTATGTATAAATAAGTATTATACACATATACAATATTATGTATTTAACATAAATAATTTAATTATATACTTAATTACTTATATTTCATTATAGAAATTTCAATTATATTTAATTACTAATCATTAATTTTATGTTTTGTAATAATAAAAAAGTTGAGGGCCAAAAATTAAAATTGCAAATAAAAACAAAAGTTGGAAAGTTTGGAAACCTGGCGTAATTAAATACATCAGACTTGTCAGCGACATTTTATATTCTTTTCAATTTGGATCCGCAATTCAATGCACGATCCAAGCTTGGATCGTCAATGAGGATGACGATCAAAGCTTGGATCGTCAATTGGGATGACGATCCAAGGGTTTTGTGATTTCGTCAATTCGGATGATGATCCAGCGACGTTATTTTTAAAATTTTAAATTTTTAATTATTATTATCGAAATTCGAATGAACAGTAACGTCAGTTTTAATTTTTTCGGAAAACTATGTATGTTTGGGAGCGTGCATCGAACAATAATTCGCGGAGCCAGTTATATTATAATATATATTTTTTCCAGCTCGCTCGTCTAGTTCGCGAAGTTCTCCTGAAAAATGGAATCCAGGAACAAGGATTGTTCGTCTCCATCGCGTAGTTCGTGAATTGTTTGGTTTACGCGAACAAGACTTGTTCGGGAACAAGCTGTTCCGTTACTGTGACCCAACCAAACAAACATAAGTTAGTTATTCTGCTCAAAAGCAATGAATCGCATGACTGCTTTATATCTACATGTGCAACATACAAAAGCAAGATGGCTGGATGAAAAAAATATATACATATATATACACTGAAAAAAACCAAAAGTCCCCATTTGAGTTCCACTTTTTTCTTTTTATTTTGCATATTGAACTTATATAAAATAATTACGAAATTATTTTTTTATTACAAATGCATCACTAAGAAGTCACCGTTAATGAAACAATATCTACGTTGAGAAAAGAGAATAATATTTATTAAAATATTTTTGTATGCACGCAGAAGTCAATGTTAATAAACTATGATTATCCTTAAAATACCATCATCCTCATAAGAAAAAAAAATGTAATTTATATTTTGTTGGTTCATTGAAGAATCAACGAAACTATAAATTATAAAATTGATAACTCATGCCCTTGTTCATGACAAGTAATAAATAAATCCAACCAATTGAAGAGTCATTGTCCAACATTTCCTGCTAATTTGAGAGAAAATATTATGTCTTTCCATTTTCAGACAAGTCCACTCTCAGGTCCTGAGGAAAACATCAAAGATAAAAACAAAGATGCCTTGCCAATAGGGAGTCTACAAGTCAAACCTGAAAACATCCTTCATGAATGCAAACAAAACTTGTATGAAATTTTGCTGGATGACATATATCAATTTATGCATCTTTGGAAGATTCAAACTCGTAAAAGTCACGTCTTGACTGTTCCCCAGCGTTTAATTAGGGTGAGAATTTTCTTTTATTTTCTGTTAATAAATTGTTATCACAAATAAATATGAAAATCACTGACGACCAACCTGAATAAAAAAATGTAAGATGCTTTATTTTATCCGATTCTATTTTTCCGAAGTAATGGCCTGTTATCGAAAAGCTAATTTTAAATAGTTTTACAATATATGCGCTTTTCATGAACAAAATCAAGTCAAGTCGGATTCGTTCGTGTAAAAATAAGTGAGTACGGACGAGGAAAAATATGTCGCAATTGACATCATTTTCCTTAGTGGTTTGGGTCAATCTCTGGTTTCAACCACAAATAGTTGAGAGTTGAGACCAAGTCCCACAAAAAATCTAGATTAAAAACTAATGAGGCAATGAATTCTCAGATTGGCGAGTAATAGCATGGATGGACTTGGCGGACGCCCTAGTATGAAGACCAATTTTTTTTTCTTTATTTGTTACCTTTTTTTATGAAAAACTATTTAGTACAATACATTCAAAATTCATATTTTGTTGCAGTAATAAACCACATAAAATCGAAATAATTCTTATGAAAACAATTATGTTAAAAATTTAACTTATTAAAGTATTTTTTTAATTTTGTATTATTATGAAATATTTTTTATTTTGTTAACAGTTTTCCGATGGAATTTGATTGTTTCCAAGATAATTTTTTTATAGGTCAAGCTGAATTAATCAATTCAAGAGATACATACAAACATGATTAAACATAAAACAACAACAAAAAAAATATTATATGAAGGACATATAAGTTTGGGAAACGGAATATTTCTAAAAAAATAAAAGTATTTCTAAAAAAGTTTGCAAAATGGAAAAAGCTATGTAAGTTTAAAAAATGTATTGGATGACGAAAAAAGAGAGCTAGGAAAATAGAAAAGGTGATGAAATTATTTTACATTGTGAATATAGTAATAATTTGTCATTTGAGTAGATTAGTGTTTTCACGTGCTGACAAAATAAAAACTAAAAAATGATTCAAGAAGATAATAAAACGAGATATAAATAAAACTAAATACACTCTTAGTAGATATAAAGTATGATATTAAACTTTTGATATTTGTATTTTATATAATAATATATAATATTATAATGTGTTATTACTAGTAAATATATAATCCAAATATTTTAAGTATTTTATATTATAACCTATGCGATTAAATTCACTTCATAAAATGAATATAAATTACACTCAATAATATAACTTCATGTTAACAAAATTGTATGATTAGTATATTTATTTTTATATAAAACTAATTTAGCTACGTTTCCGTCAGTCAATTAATTATTAAGAAACGCTCGGTGGATGCTGTAAACAGTACACCACGTCCATGCAATATTAAATTTGCCGCCTGGCTCTGGGCATTCACAGGTGGACCCACCTATGTGGGGCTCCAATGTGTTTTTCAACTACCACCTAGTTCAGAGTTCGCATTAAATGCCTCCTCATGGAATTTATTCATTGGCGTTTCTGGGCCCCCACCTGACAGCAACAAACAAGGTTATTAATGCACCGAGAGAGAGAGAGAGTGAAAAAGAGAGAGAGAGAGAGAGAGAGAGAGAGAGAGAGAGAGAAATTGCCTTCTGACTTGTGAATTGCGAGTTGGAGAAGACAGAGAAGAGAGAAGAGAAGGATAGAGATCAAAGCAACTAAGCGGTGGTGGCATTTGTGTGCCTTTATTTGCCACTTT
Source organism: Rhynchospora pubera (assembly GCA_028095005.1). Classification (NCBI taxonomy): domain Eukaryota; kingdom Viridiplantae; phylum Streptophyta; class Magnoliopsida; order Poales; family Cyperaceae; genus Rhynchospora; species Rhynchospora pubera. Next base: position 12,914,370 of record CM051461.1, on the reverse strand, counting down.
CACACCAACTCCACCTTCTTCTCACCTCCCCTCCTTTATAATCTCTAACCCCACCTTCTTTCAGAAATGGGTTTTGGGTCTTCATAGCTTCTTGCCTCTTGCCTCTTACATACTATGAGATTGATGGGATTCGGTTTACTTTGATGAAACCTTAATTATTTGAGAAGAAGAAAATGAGGTGAAGATGGATGCATCTGCTTGAGAAGAGATGCAGAGAAGGAAGCACGCTCCTTTGGTACGTCACTTTCTGTTGTCCCTTTTGGTTAATTTTTGCATCATTGTGCAGCTAAAGTGGGGTGCTCTCCTTCTTTATCACCTCTTTTGGATTTTTATAATCAGACCAACCTTCTTTTTATGCTTGGAATTTAATGATTAGTGTATGCCATATGTCATACGGTCTATATGTAGCTAGCTTAGTTCCAAATAATTATTCTATCTTGTCATTCCCAATAAGCTGCGGTTTACAATGACATTAATTGTTTATAAGGGACCTTGACTCAATACCGAAACGTTAGAACAAATGTAATTCATGCTAACATATTGTTGTTCTCTGAAATTTATTGTACATAAATAAGTTATGCTTAGAAAATCTGACTGTACTGCTTTTCACCTTACCCAACTAATCACTGACCTTACCTCAATTAGTTGATATTTTTTGATAAGTCAACAAAACATGTTCTTAATTTAAATTAATGTGCAATTAGGTTTGACTTATGCCCAAACTGAACCAAAGAAATTGGAAATCTAAACTAACCTTAGATCTTACTTGTTTGACTCATAATCAAAACTGAGACCTGAAAAATATTGGAGAGAGAAAATAGATTCTTTTGTAATGAACTTCCAAAAGCTTGGTATATTTTCAGAATTTTTTTTTGCTATTTATAGGAATTCAAAACCAATCTGTACTAGACAACCAACGCCATTTCATGATAAATTTTACATATCAATGTGTAGGTGGATGCCTCAGCATGCCTTTGCCGTGCTGACATTGGCCCGAAAACAATTTCTGACACGAAGAAGTATGTCCCCAAAACAAAATTATGTATCCAACCAAATCTCCGTGCATCTATCCACCCATCGAAGCCTAAGAGGGTGGAACTAGCTGAGCGGGCCCGCTGTCAGTCCCCTCTCATCCCAGGCCTTCCTGATGACCTAGCCATCGCCTGTCTGATTCGTGTCCCCAGATCCAGCCAACCCAAGCTCCGCCTCGTGTGTAAGAGATGGCAGCGCCTCCTGGCAGGAAATTACTTCTATACTCTTCGCCGGAACTATGGCCTCGCTGAAGAATGGATTTATGTCATAAAAAGAAACAGGGATGGCCGCATATCATGGGATGCTTTTGACCCGGTGTCACAGTTGTGGCATCCCCTGCCTCCTGTGCCAGCTGAGTATTCTGAAGCTGTTGGATTTGGCTGTGCGGTACTTAGTGGGTGCCTCCTATACATGCTCGGTGGACGGGATCCACGGAAAGGTTGCATGAGAAGGGTGATATTTTACAGTGCACGTACCAACAGATGGCATCGGGCACCAGATATGCTGAGGAGGCGGAATTTCATGGGTTCATGTGTACTAAACAATTGCTTGTATGTTGCAGGAGGAGAGACTGAGAGTGGTAGCAGAACTCTTCGGTCGGCAGAAATGTTTGACCCTGTCCAAAACCGGTGGTCTTTCATCTCTGAAATGTGTACTCCTATGGTACCATTCATAGGTATGGTGTATGAAGGGAAGTGGTATTTGAAAGGTCTCGGGTCTCAGAGACAGGTACTCAGCGAGGTGTATCATCCAGAGACGGATACCTGGAGCCCCGTTTTTGATAACATGGTATCCGGTTGGAGAAACCCTAGCCTCTGTTTGAATGACCGGTTGTTTGTGGTAGACTGCAAGGACGGGTGTAAATTGAGAGTTTATGACAAGACTACACATTCTTGGTGTAAGTTTGGGGATAGCAAGCAACACTCAGGGATTTCAAGGAGTTCAGAGGCCGCGGCTCTTGTTGTGCTTAATGGTAAATTGTGCGTAGTTAGGAATAACATGAGTATTTCACTTATTGATGTGAGCGGAGATGCTCAGTGGGAGATGATTAGCAGCAAAGGGCAGATCAAGACATTTGTTACCAATCTATGGTCGAGTGTTGTAGGTCGGTGTCGCTCCAAGAGTCACATAGTTCATTGCAAAGTTCTTCAGGCTTAAAATGATGTTGATTTGTTTATCCACTTTGTAAGTTAGATTTTGTACAATCTTGTGTTACACTATTACTTAAAGATGGCCTAGATTTTCTGGATGAGAGATTTAGTTTGCTATTTTTATTATAATAAGCCATGATTACATTCTACTCAAGTTGTCAAACTGTTACTTACTGATAGGGTAGACTGTTGGTTTTGATAGCTAATTAATTTATCTGTTGTTGGTTCAATTTTAACTAATAAATAACCATTAGCCAATGAAGCAGAGGAAAGTAGAAAAAAACTCCACGCATAATTGAATTGGAACTTGTGGAATTAAGGATGTCTTTTAACTATAGATGATAATGTAATTATCTTATTTGCAAACTTGATTTCACTGATAAGTGGTAACAGATCAATATCAAGCATACCTCAGCCTCCTCACAAGGCCTTCTACAGCTTTGTGCAATGTTGTTTCTTTCTTTTCCTACAGTACTCCCCCCTCTTTAATGAAAAAAATGCTTTGTGAACCCATCATTTCATCAATAAGCACAACCTCTGGAGACTGGAGTGCTTGCTTGCACTGGAGAAATGATTGCGGTAATTGCAATAAATAAAGTTTAAATCTGTTGCTCACTTAAACAACCAGCTTGATGATCTTCTCCTTGGTTTCTTAACTAAGAGCTCTCTAACAAAAAAGAGTAATCAAAATCTGCCAAAAAGAACCCCTTCTAAAACACAATTCACTAGTCTATTGTACAATCGAAGCTAAAAGAGTCATATTATCATGCCAGATTTAAAAGTGAAGAAGATCTAGTTTTTGTACACTACTTGATTGCTTGTTCTTCGAGTGATCAGATCTGGTAATCTAATCCTTACTTCTATATGCTGCCTTTACCATCAGAAAGCTAAAATCTGAGCTTTGCTTACAGCTCCTAGCAAGTATGGTATTATAGCTATGGATGACATCAGCAAGGAAATCTGCATTATAAGAGGGAGAGGGTAACAAAGACATTATTACTGGCTTTGATGAAAAAACTGAGCTAGAACATGACCTTAGGGGGACTGGATCTACTATGAACATAGACATATATTAAAATGAACAATTATTTATATTATTAATATAAAAAATAAAAATATTTCTATCTATATTATTAACTACATAACTGCCCCCTTTATGAAAGTGACACTGTAAAAAATGAAAACAAAAATAAATAGGGTACAGATATTTACCAAAAGAAGAATGCTCAGAAAGCTCCAAATTGGCCATAATGCATACAATAACCTACAGTAAACAAATAAGATAGTACTGAATAAAACGGTAAAAAAGAAAAAACAAAAGGGAAATTCAGCCTGGGTGCAAAGAAACTATAAGTGACTAAAGAATGCTAACTAAATCATACATATTCAATATATTGCTCAACTTACAGGCAAAATGTAGAAATCCCCATTAGAACAAGGGATCGTGTAATCTTCAGAAAGATTTCAGGCTTCTCTCCCATTAATTCAGGTGTTTCTATATTAGGTAGCTCATGTTTTTCATGAAATTTCGGTCTGGAACTTGAGGAAAGTACCGAATAAAGAATAAAGCCAACATTAAATGAGGCACCGAATAGCCCAAGCAACACAGCTCTCCTAGAAGAATTCAGAATAATGAGATATTATCAAGCAAAGTAAAAAGTAAAAACATGAAACTTGGAATTTTTCTATGTACTGATATAAAATGCAATATGTCATCCTTGCCCTGGAATTTACAGATATAAGTTTCCTAAACACTTGCCTAGCTTGACAGAAATTCTCTGTAGAGAATGCTATTAGAGAATAGATGTATTCATTGCCGTTGTATTTAATCATTCATTGTACTAGTGTCAAATGCACATCACAAAATGAATATGCTAAATACATTTGTATGGAGTGGATACTTCTCCTATTTAAGAAAGACCAATGTAACATATTATTATCATGAATCAATAAACTAGTGAATACATGTCATTCAATCTCTTTCCTCACTATCTTTTCCTCTTCCCTCTCCATAACTATCATTTATGGTATCCTTAAAATATATTATTCTTTGTAACAAAATATTTAACAACGTTTTTCACACTTAATTAGAAGGCTTATAAACTCAAGACTTTCAGTACTACTCTTGTACCTAACATTTTGAATTTGCACAAATTACCGCAGGGCTATCAGCTAAAGCCACTGCATATTTTTATCACAATGTCCATCTCATCAAATAGAAACCTGCAAGTGCTGTGTTCTTGCTCAGTTTAATTAGCTGCCGTAATACTTTGTTTAATCTGTTGGACTTGGATATGCTCATCTACGTACGTACACCGTTTTTAAGAAAGTTTTACTGGTACATGAATTGCAGCCTACATGTGACATTCCAGAAAATAAAAAAGAGGTATTTTCAATTATTATTTACCATTTGGAATCAGATAAATAAAACCTAGTTACATTAGACACAAGGGCGGTTGTTGTTGTCCAGTTAATTCTACAATGGTTCTTGCCTTTTAATTAATCAATAATTGAATTTACATTTCATAGAAGTATAGTTTCTTTTTTTTTTAGGGTCAGAAATATAGCTTCTATCGATTATTTCTGCAACTGTTTTCCAAATTATATAAAATCACAAAATTGGACTGAATCGAGCGACCACAATTCCCAAAGAGAAATAATTGCAATGTATAAACCACAGAACTTACCTATGAATCCTTGGATCCCAGAGCAAAATTGACACCAAATTTGTCTGGCAATCACCCAAATATATGATGAAAATGGCAAGGGCAACCCAAAGCAAATCCTCTAAGGCTTCTTTCGTCGTTTGTGCTCTCCTTATTACTACTGAGCTCGCCAAAGAATGGTGCTCTGCTTCCAAACATTCCCTCAATCCTTCTCTGTGTCGAAGCCGCATGTTCACAAGTCAGTATTTCAGCACAAAAATTTGACAAACAGAAGTTATGGCAGAGAAGTACTGAGTGTTACATGAGAAATTGAGAGTGTAGAAAAGGAATTAGTTATTGTTTAGAGAAGAGAGGAGAAGCAAATATGCAATTGCCTCCAAGTATGGAAGAAGAACAAGCTTCGATGCTTCAAATCGGAGGAAGTATTCGATATTGGCAATTGGTGTAAGTGTAACGCACAAGTAACGGTCGTTTCTTCTTCTTTACGACTGATCTTTTGTGGCAGGTTTTCTTGTATATTCACAGAGTAGAAGATGCAGTGCAATATGAACTGTTTATGCTATTATTATTTGGAATATGAATTGTAGGAAATTTGGTGGCTGATTTTATATTATTATTATTATTATTATTATTATTATTATTATTATTATTATTATTATTATTATCGCTACAAAGCTCAAGACTCCACATCTTTCTTTTTTTTTTCTTCTTATTTTTTAACCTGACATAGAACTAAATTCTAAGGAGAAAAGTCCACAGCTCCAGGCGCCACGACTATAGCCGTTGAAATTACTACTATTGCTACTTATTTTTATAAATTATTTTACTAAAATTTTTTATTAATAAATCACTAATTAATAAAAGGAAACCACTATCTACCATCATTTCACACGTCATCCCGTGCGGCCGTGTCATCGCATTTGTATTTGTTCACTCATTCATTTATATGTTGAGTTTGTTTACCTATGGGTTTACTTTATTCAAATATGAGTAAAATTTTTTTTTATTGTTGTTCAGATTTTTATATGCATATTCAATTTAATTTTATTGATCTTATTTATTTGTATGTATTTATTTTTATTACTTAAATATTTATTTTGTATATTTTATATGTTCATTTTGTTCACGTGTGATGGCAGAATTGCAGTTAGACCTGTCAAATGTGAAAACGGAACGCGGAAATGAGCTGTTCCGCTTCCGTTCCGTTCCAGACGACGAAACAGAAATCTATTCCATTTCTGTTTCATTTCGTCAAACAAAACAGATTTCTGTTCCGTTTAACGTTCCGTCCTCCATTTTCTATTGATTTCAGCACATTTCTGTTCATTTTCGTGTTTCGTTCATTTTCATTTCCGTTTCATTTTCCGAAACGAAATTATTTTTTTTATTTCGTTTAACGTTCCGTTCGGACGGAACGGAAACGTTCGAAACGGTGAAACATTGACTGGCCTAATTGTAGTTACCATTCTGATTAAACGTGGACCATGTGTCAGATGATTACAGCCCATTTTATCAAAAAAGAGCCCAAAATGGGACTGAAATTGGGCCTCAATGGAAAGTAGAGTAAACGTGGACCATGTTGGAGCAATCCTGGTGGCGCGCGCCGAAATTTTAAAAAATAATATTAAAATAATATAATCCAATAAAATTAATATCAATTTAATCAGTTTAATAAAGATAATATCGTAAGATCGGAATCCTGGATTCCGAACGTTAGATCGGATTCCTGGATTCCGATCTAACGTTAGATCGGATTCTCGGATTCCGATCTAACGTTAGATCGGAATCTGGGATTCCGAACAGTGCTGTAACTGCTCAAATTTGCCTTTTTCATGGTTTTATTGTAATTCTATTATAAAAATTAATTTAATATATGAAATTTTAATATTAAATTAATATATTATGAAATTTTAGTAATATATTTTGAAGATAAGATATTAAATTAATATATTTTATTTTACTTCTATTATAAACATTAATTAAATATATAAAATTTTAATATTAAATTAATATATTATAAAAATTTAATATTAAATTAATATATTATAAACATTAATTAAATATATATTTTGAAGAATGTTAGTATAATATAATTCTATTTTATGAATAATATTTTAATATTTAAAGTTTTGATATTAATTTGATATGGATGATTTTATTTTAATATTTTAATATTTTAATATTTAAAGTTTTGATATTAATTTGATATTAATTTTATTTATGGTAATAATTATTATATAAACTTATAATTAAATATTAGATTTATTTCATTTAATTCATAATATTTATGTAATAATTTATTTTTATAGAACTTATTTATTTGTATGTGTTCACTTAGATCGTTTATATGTTCACTTTGTTTTATGTATATGTTCACCATTAGAAGAAGAATTGAATTTTGTAACCATAATATAGATTAGCACACTAAAATAAAAGAAAGGGAAAAATACATGAAAATCATAATATAATTTAGCACACTAAAATAAATGAACACACCAGGGTACTTAAAAACAAAGTAATAAATAAACTTAGAGATCTTGATCATCTACATGTTGCAGAATTTCCTCCCACCAGGGTTGATCTTCTTCCACATTCATTTCTTGTTGATTACTGGCACCATGGTTGTCGGCGAATTGAGCTGCTTCGTTCCAAAAAGCCTCATCATTTTCTTGTTGATTATTCGCAGCCGGGTTGTCTGCGAATTGAGCGGCTTCGTTCCAGAAAGCTGCCTCGGCTTCTTGTTGCTCAATCTCAGCCATTCTAGCTACTGCACCGCCTCGTCATTCCATTTGGTCAGACATATGGCGGAGCCTCTTCTTCTAGTGCACCGCCTCGTCATTCCACTCCTCAGATGGCTCCTCGTCCACCACATGTCGGACTTGCTCGAGGACGAGACCCCCGTCAGCCGCCAGGTCCTCCGTATATTTGGTCCCCTAGTGAGGGGAGGTGGATCCACCGTACTGGACATATTTAGGATTTATTTGTATTTTATATTTTATTTACTTATGTATGACTTATATATTTATGAGTTCTATATTTATGACTTATATATTTATGAGTTCTAATTTGGACCAATCACAACGAGAACGAAACACCTAAGTACGACAAACGCTTTGAAAAATATGAAGTTTGGCGCTATCACACCTAAGTACGAGATAGTCACACATTCGAAAAGTTTGGAGGTAGAAAAATATAAAATACGTTCTGAAAAATTCTAACAAAAATACTGAGCTGTTAATTGGCGGACGAATTTTCCTAAACTTAAATTACAAAATTTTTAGACTTACCATTTGTTCAAAACAAAAATGACAAAGGACCAAGATAGTCACACTTTGAACTGAAAAAACAGCTCTACATTCGAAAAGTTTGGCGCTACAAAAATATGAATTACGCTCTGAAAAATTCTAACAAAAATACTGAGCTGTTAATTGGCGGACGAATTTTCGTAAACTTAAATTTCAAAATTTTTAGGCCTACCATTTGTTCAAAACAAAAATGACAAAGGACCAAGATAGTCACACTTTGAAGTCTGGAAAAGAACTGCAAAAGGACAGGCGTGCTCTGATAAAAGCTCAAGAAGCCGAGATTGAGCTCAAGAAGCCGAGATTGAAGTCTAGAAGAAGAGCCATCTGAGGAGTGGAATGACGAGGCGGTGCAGTAGCTAGAATGGCTGAGATTGAGCAACAAGAAGCCGAGGCAGCTTTCTGGAACGAAGCCGCTCAATTCGCAGACAACCCGGCTGCGAATAATCAACAAGAAAATGATGAGGCTTTTTGGAACGAAGCAGCTCAACTCGCCGACAACCATGGTGCCAGTAATCAACAAGAAATGAATGTGGAAGAAGATCAACCCTGGTGGGAGGAAATTCTGCAACATGTAGATGATCAAGATCTCTAAGTTTATTTATTACTTTGTTTTTAAGTACCCTGGTGTGTTCATTTATTTTAGTGTGCTAAATTATATTATGATTTTCATGTATTTTTCCCTTTCTTTTATTTTAGTGTGCTAATCTATATTATGGTTACAAAATTCAATTCTTCTTCTAATGGTGAACATATACATAAAACAAAATGAACATATAAACGATCTAAGTGAACACATACAAATAAATAAGTTCTATAAAAATAAATTATTACATAAATATTATGAATTAAATGAAATAAATCTAATATTTAATTATAAGTTTATATAATAATTATTACCATAAATAAAATTAATATCAAATTAATATCAAAACTTTAAATATTAAAATATTAAAATATTAAAATAAAACCATCCATATCAAATTAATATCAAAACTTTAAATATTAAAATATTATTCATATTAAAATATTATTCATAAAATAGAATTATATTATACTAACATTCTTCAAAATATATATTTAATTAATGTTTATAATATATTAATTTAATATTAAATTTTTATAATATATTAATTTAATATTAAAATTTTATATATTTAATTAATGCTTATAATAGAAGTAAAATAAAATATATTAATTTAATATCTTATCTTCAAAATATATTACTAAAATTTCATAATATATTAATTTAATATTAAAATTTCATATATTAAATTAATTTTTATAATAGAATTACAATAAAACCATGAAAAAGGCAAATTTGAGCAGTTACAGCACTGTTCGGAATCCCAGATTCCGATCTAACGTTAGATCGGAATCCGAGAATCCGATCTAACGTTAGATCGGAATCCAGGAATCCGATCTAACGTTCGGAATCCAGGATTCCGATCTTACGATACTATCTTTATTAAACTGATTAAATTGATATTAATTTTATTGGATTATATTATTTTAATATTATTTTTTAAAATTTCGGTGGCGCGCGACATATGATATAGGGCATATAGCGCATCTACGAACCGACTATCTTGATCGGAAGAAATCAATCTAGATTACATGCACGGGCTTCTTTATCCATGTGATCTTGATCACACGGCCAGGAGCCGTTGGATGCATCAACTCCCCAAACCCTTCGCCTCTCTCTCTAGTCTCTACGACTAAACCAGACAAGGTCGCGAGAGAGAGAGAGACAAGTGATGCTTCGTTCTTTAACAAGGCGTGCTTCGCCTCTTCCCACCTCTCTCCTCTCTCACCTCACTCATCAGGTCTGAACTACTCTTCTAATTTCTCTACTCTTTATATTAACTTTTATCTGATTTTTGCGAAATACAAACTGGTCCATACATACGAGCGCAGAGAGGAATCCATGATCGGAACAAGAAGGCCATGGAGCTGGTGGCAAAGGGATGGAGCGCTCTCCAAGAGGTCGATCGGGTGATCGACTACGCCGACCGCAACGACACCCGCCTCATCCCTCTTCTTCGTGTATTGCCTCCTTTCTTTTATCTTCTTATTTGTTGAATTGTTATGTTGCCAAAGTGTACTTTTGTTTTATTTTGGGATGTAAAATTTGTTTAAATAGGGGGCGAAGGAGAACTTTGAGTTGGCGCTGGAGGTGGACAACATGAATACTCATGCCAGATATTGGCTTGCCAGGATGCATTTCAAGTATCATGTCCCTGGTGCTTGTAAAGCCATGTATGGTACCATTTTTAGAATTTTTTTTTAATTTTTACCTTGATTTTTGTATGTATTGCACAATGACACCCTTCTAATATTACCATTTCCTCAGTTGATGCAAATGTATGCATCTGTTATATGACAATGGTCCCTTTTCTTGGTGGTAACTGGCAAGGCAATTAAACAGTCTGGTTGTAAGTTGTAACATGCCATTGGAACAACTATAGGGCTATTTTCCCTAAACTATTGTCCAATTGGTGTCAATTAATCAACATTCATCTATCCAATTAAAAGTTAAAGGGGAAAACCAAAACATGCATGGAGTCACTAATATAGGCCAGTCGAAACTCGAAACATGTCCGAGCTGGTGTCATGCAACTGAGCGAGATTTCTTCTCCGCACGTTTATCATATATTTTGAAGCCTTTTTTTTGTGCAGTTGAACATATTTTAACTTAAATATCCCTTTGATATGCAATAAACCCTCAGAATTATCGCATTGCTCATGGAAATCAATTTTGATGAGTGTATCCTTAGTTGAGCACCAGATTAGCCAAGAAGAATGTATTATGTGGGCCTAAAATAATCACACTTACTATCTTATCAACTTTTAGTAAGATGTCACTGATCTGCATATACTAAGTCTAGTCTTACTAAATTTGCGGATGTGTAGTGGAGCTGCTTTGCTAATAGAAGCTGCGAACATGGGGGATGCAGATGCACAATACGAGCTCGGCTGTAAATTAAGAGTTGACGTGAGACTTTTTTCCAATCGTATAAGTACTGTAATTTGCTTGCTAGTTTATGCTAACATCAACATACAGAGTTCTTAAGTGCCTTTCACCAGAAATTTTAATCTTGGACTATCAAAATCATTATACTTTTCTTTAATATTTGGTCAACATCACAAATTTGTACCAGGCGTTGGATTTGATTGATCTGCTATTGAATCTGATTAATACTTATTTCTCAAATTATTGAACAGACAGAAATTTTATACTCCAAATTAATCAATCAAATGATTTGTCCCTGTCATGCAATTAAGCTTCAATTTAGAAAAGTTGAGATTAAGTTGGAAGATCAGGGAGAAATAACACAGACATAAGGTAATGATAAAGGGTAAAATTGCTGTTTGGTCAATTTGATTTCCAAATGGTTCAGGGACCCAAAACATTCTGATTTCCAAATGGTTCAGGGACCCAAAACATAAGATGCTTGGCATTCATACATTACCTGAAGAAAAAAATAACCCAATCCAAGATTATGATCTTTTATACCATACAAGCAGTATGTTCTGTGTTGAGTTGTAGTGTTTCTAGCAACTAATGAAAAGCTAAACTTTTATTGATGTCAATTCTTAGTTGTTTTTGAAACTTGTTGTTTATACTTCTCTTTTCATGTAGAATGAACATGTGCAATCGGATCAACAGGCTTTCTATTATTTGGAGAAAGCAGTAGACCAGGTTGGTAGGTTTTCCATTTCCTCTAATATTTTCAGCCTCAATTCTTCTGCAAATAAAAGAGATTCCTACAATTTCATTTTAGTTCCCTAATATGTCCATGATTTTTGGTATTCACAAGAAAATATTTTTTAGTATTTGGTAAGGCATAATTTATCTTTTGGTTCCTTTTTGTCTCTGTGTAAAAACCATTTTCGCTTCAAAGTTTATTAAATACTTGCTTTAATACAAAGTTGCAGAAATTAAACAGAACAAAATTAGTCAGAGAGATCAAAATTAGTCTCTGAGAAACTGATATGGAGGAGAAAATAATTCCAGAAACAGCCATATTAATGCTGATAGAGAGTGGGCTTTGGCAAAGTTGTTTCTTTACTTCTCAAATAAATTCCAATCCGAAATATTTTCTCTTTTGCTAGTTGCATCCAGGTGCTTTATATCTGCTTGGTGCAGTGTACTTGGCTGGGGATTGTGTGAAGAAAGATGTCACGTCAGCCATGTGGTGTTTTCATCGAGCTTCCGAAAAGGTTTTTTCATCTGAAATTTTGTTTTTTCTCTATCCGGTCCTTTGAAGGTTTTGTTTTACATTAATCAAGGGAGTTATAGTATTTCAATTTTTTACGGGTTACAATTTTTTGTATAGAACAATCCAAAACTAGTACCAAACCCTGCTTGGGTCGGCAGGTATGAAAGGGGTTCAAGACAATGAACTATTTCTTGTATCATGTATCACTAAATCTGCTCTTCTTTTTTTTAAAAAAAAATCAGGGACATGCTGGAGCTGCGATTGCTTGTGGATCGCTTGTTCTTAAAGGCATTTAACCAGTGATTTAATAGTTTATTTTATCCATAATTTTTGCAGTCTTCTGGTTATACCAAAATTTACTGTGTTTGCAAGGCTCGTTCTGTCATATTGGCTAATCCAATTTACAATTTTTTCTAGAGAATTTAGGGATAGTGATATCAAAAAAAATCTTTTATCCACCCCTCTGAGTTCTATATATAGGAGTTACCTTTTCCTTTGTGAAAATAGAATTAGATCAGATAGGGACTAGAGAGAATAGGATTGTGCTTTTCAATATATCAGGAAGTAACATTATTTAGTGATCATACACCGTTTGTCCTTTTAGAGCTGACTGCGGTTCAAGTCAAAGGAAGTTACAATTTACACCTTAATATGATGATGTTTTAAGATGTTTCTCATCATTGACTAATATATGGCAGGTGTGGAGATTCCAGAAGTTGTAACAAGATTTAGTACAACTGGAAAGCTACGAAAGAAAGGAGGAAATATTAAACAAGATTTGCTGAAGCTGGCAAAGGAGAAGTTTCAAATTGCTGCTGAGGCAGGCAACGACCTTGGTTTTCGGTGGTTGAAGCATCTTTCAGATGAGATGGGGAGAAAGGAGTCCAAACAAAGATAAATGGGATGGAATTTGATCGCAGTGAGCGACATGAGCTCGTTATGGAGTAGTCCAGAAGAGAGCAAAATTTATTTGATAGGAAGTTGAGTTTTACAATTTTCTTTTCTTATTAATTGAAAAATCATGCGGGTAGGATTTATGTTCTTTGTTTGCGTAAATTAATAGCGTAATGATGATATAGGTGACAATTATGCCCAAAAAACGAGCCATTTTTTTTGGGTATTGTAAAATAAAGTATTGTGCATAATGATGTGTTGCGGTGGGTAACAAGTCCTTTCGGTTTCAACCATAAAAGATAGCCATGAAAGATATCATGAATTCCCTTGTAAAATGGCTTATCAAATAAAAATTTTCTCATATAAAATGGCATCGATATTGACCATATCCCTATTTTATGGAAATTGATTAGTGCCATCTCACTCCGCGCCATCGCGCTGCATAGCGCCTCAGCAAAGGTCAAAGCAGCGCTCTATCTCCTCTACTCACCCAGTGCGTATTTTTTGTCCATTTCTTTATTATAAATGTTCATTTTATTAGGTACAAATGTTCACTTTGTAGTAAATTGTTCACTATTTTATAAGTGTTCTCTAGACCAAATATATTCATTTTGATTTTTTTTTGTCAAAAGTTCAGTTTGGTCAATACAAATGTTCAGTTAATTGAGTATAACTGTTCAGTTAGTTGCATCAGAAAATGTAAATGTTATGAGCAAACATGTTTATTTTATTAAGTATAAATGTTTAGTTTAGTAAGTATGAATGTTCAGTTTAATGAGTATAAATGTTCAGTTATTTAAATATAAATGTTCATTTAGTTGCAACAGAAATATAATTGTTATAAGAAAAAAAACCAAGCGAAGGGGTCACGAACCGGACAAAAAACACATGAAAAAATTAGAATTAGAAATGAACCGATCTGGTTCAAATTATTTTTTTCCGATTCTACCCGTGCTTTCTAGCGCACCTCTTGACCACGCGCTTCTCTGACTCTAGTGCGATTCTGGCGTATTATACTGAACATTTCTTATCATTAACTAAATATTTGTAACATATAGCAGCGTTGGCGCGAATGATTATTCTGCCGATGACACTTATAATAGTGTTATTTTATCAGTTAACAATATTCTTATAAGAGTAGTTTAGAAGTTTTTTATTAAACTGTGAAATAACAAAAAGAAAGCAGTTATTAAGTTATATCATTCTAAACTTGCCTCGTGCACAAAATAAACAACTAGTAAGCAGATATGTTGCCAATAATTTTACATTTCAGCATACGATTTTCCAAAAAATTATTCAATTCTTTTGGGAAAATCGCTTCGCTTTTTCCTCTTCTCTTCTTCTTTTGTTAAGGTTGGTTAGGAATTTACGACTTTCCTCGTCTTCAGTTTCCCTCTTTCTTGCACAACGGGGGCACCAGTTGTATGCACTACCAGCGGCAGCAGTTAGCATCCCCAAACCAAACATTGTCAAAAATGTAATAGACTCCAACATCGGAAATTTTGAATCCGGGTCTGCAAAGTAAATTGAGTTAAGATAATATTAGTGCATGTACGCTTGAAAGTAAAAATCTAATTTACAGTTGTTCTAATATATTGCTTGTATGTACACAATTACTCTTCTTCTCCTTGATTCTCTTCCAAGAGCACAGTTTGTTACTCCTGGGCATGATCGATATATTCAGAATCAGACCTTCAGAGTTTTAACCTGGATAGTTGACATATAAAATGAACAAAGTTTAAGGTTATTAATAGAATGGCTTTACTCAACAATTACTATATTAATCCTTAACGCTGTTGCAATAAGAATATATTATCATGATAAAAAATTGATTCATTTAGTCAACGGATTAGGATTATATTCCTTCTTAAGTTATTATATACCTACTGGTTTCTGCAAAATATTATACCCTATATCTTCTCCTTTAATTTCAAGATATCAGGTGGGATATTTAAGAAAGAATGTCAAAATACTTAGCAAAACCTAACTAACACAAAATCCAGAGAAATTTATCAAAAAAAAAATTTCATGGAAAAAGCAAAACAATGAATTACAAAGCTGGAAAAAGAGAAGGCTCAAAGACTTTGGTGAAGAAAGTGCCAAGCTTACCAGAGAGATTTTCGTCTTCAATATGAGACAAAAAACTAAATTATTGCATAAGATGATAAGAATCTTATATAATTATAAACAATGATTTAAATTGCGTTAGACAGATACATATAGAGATGGTGAAAATCATGCAACATAATTAGGACCTCTTCTGTCTCTCTATTTCTTTATCATTTTGTGATATATTTCTTTATTTAGGGTAGAACTACGACATAAGTGACCTGAACATAACAAATGTGCACCCTTCAAAAACTTCAAAATTAAGAAGCGAACTTCATTTTTACCTTCTAAATTAGAAACAATTCTCATTTTTATCTATACTACTTATAAACGCACGGACCGTAGAGGTATACACACTAGGTCTAGCATGTAAACGCATGTTTCTGCCGTTCGATTGATTTGATACGTGGTCGGATATTAATCGCCATACGAAGTAACAATATATTTTGATTTTCTATCTAATAGAGAAACAAATTAAATAACATATCTATTTGAATCGATGCTAGATTAAGCAATATATTTTTATTATCTAATATTATTTTATTTCTTTATTTGCTCACATATGAGGACATCTTAAGCTAGTCCTATATAAAATTTTCACTAAACCTCATAAATTCTCATCTTTCCCTTTGCATGAAATAAAAGAACTAATCGTAATCAGAGATCTTTTGTGTGTCAATAACAAAAGCTGCATGTATGTACCAATATAATTCAGACCAATTTCGGTTCTGCATCTCCTTACCAATGAATGTTCTGACACATTAATTAAGAGCCTAAGCAGTTTTCATTAATTATCCAATTTATGTTCATAGGAGGACATTTTTCATTGTAATGAGAAATAAATAACTCGTTTAATTGGTGTGTTGCAACAATAGCTTTCTAACGAAATGTCCAAATAAAAATTTCTATTATTTTGATTAAAATTTTCTATAATTAATGGGCTTCCACAGATTGACATTGGAAGGTGCTTTTTTTTTTTAAAAAAAAAGAATTTTAATTACTTGGTGCATTTTTTTAGTAATTTCTTTAAAGTGTGAGTTTTATTTTCTTTTACTTTTTATAGAATATATTTTATCTATAAATAGAATATAGAGATAATGAATGTCCTAATTCTCAAGGCCCTTTTTTTCTTATCAAAGTTCTTAATTTATCAATTAAAAAAAGTTCTTAATTTTATTTATTATTTTTACCTTAATCCCCATATACTCAAACCAAATTTCTCTCCTCTCTGATAAATTGGTGCTTTGTAGAAGTATATATTGCTCCTTTTTTCGGCTTCCTCTCTTCTGATTTGGTTTTCTTTCAATTCCTCTTTTTCTTGAAGAAGTATATTCTACTTAATAAGAGTTTGTCTTGATAGTTTTTTTGTTAATCCGGCTCAATCATTTTATCCAAGCCTTCCAGGTTAGTAGCCACATAGAGCTGATGAACAGAAATTTTGATTTCACCGATTAACAACTATCAAAACTGTTTGATTGATTATTGTCGCATCAAACACTAGTGGGTTGAGTAAGGATCCGTCCCTCACATTTGCACTTGTCTTGTCTTTAATTTTGCAAAATTGCTTCTCATATGTGCGTTTGTAATTTTTCCTGGAATTATATAGATCCATGCATCTCATTGTTTTTCTCCTGCACGAACTATATATTCTTTTATACTTTATCTGTCTTTCAATGTTTTTTGTATATGTTTAAACTAGATGACAATTAACCGAAGAATAATTAATTTGGAGCGCCTTGTGAGACGAAGAAGAATGAATAGCTCATACAGGATGATGTCAAAGATGAACAATTCAAACAAGACTAAGAAGTATCGTGCGTATCAATTATTTCTCTTTAATTTAATCTGATATATGCAATTTTTTTTTTCTTGTTTTTCTGTTTTCTGTGTGCATTACTTGATTTAATATTTTTTAGTGAACTTCTTGTTATACTTTTGTAGCTGGATTCTGTGCTTCGTGTTTTCCCTTTTTCACCTTGGGTATGTTTGTAGAGTCGGCTGCCACATTCTTTCACTGTCCAAAATGCATAGGTCAACATTGCGCTGAATGGTACAAGTCCCGAATCTCGAGAAACCAAGAGGACAACTCAATCAAAGAAAATGCTTTGAAAAGATCAAAATAAAAGTGAACTCTTTGATTATCCAGGACTGTCTGCCAACCATATATCATATGCACGCTAGAAGGGTTGTATTTCTCGACTGTGCAGAACTTTACCATCTTTTTATCTTTGTTTAGGCCTACTAATTTTCTTCACAGTGAAATAGGCAAATTATATTATACTCCTTAGTTGATATGTTACCATTTCCTCCGTCATTTATGTGAGAAATTATCGTTTAACAATTAGTATTGATACAATTAATTAATTAGTTGCATACATCGGACCATTTATTTAATATCAGGAATTTCAGTCAAGTCAATTCTTAGAATATATATTCAAAACAATATATTTTGCTTTCAACCGTGTGAGGTTGAATGTACTCAAATCCCTAACATCACCTCCATTAATTTCAGATAATTGCGTCTTAATTTTTCTTCTAATATTGTCAACTATATGAAATGACTAGTCTTGGAATTTATCCTCTTCTTATTCCTTAAGCCACCTTACCTAGCTTTTTTGTGGGCTCGTTTGGATGATATGTGAATAGGGAATGAATAAGAATTTTAGGAAGAAAATATTGGAAAGAGTGTAACTTTGGCTTTGTTTGGATGAGGTGTGGGAAGAAAGGAAGAAATTTATTATAAACAATCCAAACTCTTTACAAAGTTACACACTTTCCAATACTTCTTCCCTTCTTCCCACACCTTATCCAAACGGAGCCTTTGAAAAGAGTGAGAATAACTTATTCCTAGTAGTTTGTTTGCTCTTTAATACCGAAATAGAACCATGAAAATCGTTTTAGTTGTAATATGCAAGTTCAGTTAAAATTTGTGGTCAAGCTTTACCAATGTATTGAGTAGAAAGACTGAACTACGGACTACTAAATATTTTTATATATTAGTTAAATTATATTGTTCTTCACCCATAATACCACCTAATATGTTGCTTTTCCGACGGATTTTCTCCTCAATGCAAAACAAACAACGGTGATATATAGGAAGTATCTTTATAAAAGCATCCATAAAAAGTAAGAATAATTTTAGTTTATATAACCCAAGCAAATGTGATAGGAGTTGTGTTTGTAGAGGAACCAACATTTCATCTAAAAACAACAGTTTTGAATGTTTCTTTAACAGTCATCGAGTTCTTTTTGGAGTGGCAGAACTTGATCATCGAGGATCCAAAATCGTTGATTGCGGAATGTTGGTTTGACTCAGACAATGCTGATAGGTTGTGGCTTCAAACTGACAACCTCGGCATGTTAATCTGAACCCTCCTCCGCACATAATAATGAATTTCATGCCGAAGATTTTTATTTATAGTTTGTGGAATATTAATAGTCATAAGAATTGTGTGCAACTATGTATCGCTAAATAATTGTACCGCATACAAACTTTATGGCTATTAATTTCGCACCAACTAACATTTTTAGTGGATTCTATTTTCTAATGTGTTTGAGAGAGATAAAGAAAGAAAGAGAGGAGAGGGGAGGTTTGAGTCCTCGCAGATGGAGGAGTGTTTTATAGATTTTAATAATGCGTTCATAAATTCACAAACTGATTAAAGGACAAAAAATAATGTAAATTTTCTATTTATCCATTTATAAAATGCGTTAAAAAGCTAATAACATGTTTTATAAATGCGTTAGTACATGGTTTTAATATAAAAGTGCGTGAAAGTTCAGTCAGAATTGGCGGCTTTTGAAAATGCAAAAGTTCAGCCTAATTATTCTTTTTATAAACACGTTAAATCCCTGATTACCCATTCATAAAACGCGAAATTACATTTAACGCGTTTTATGAACGGATAGTTAGGAGAGAGGCGTTAACGCGTTCATAAAAGGAGTAGTTCCTTGGTTCTTATTAAAATATAAAATAATACTTGATTTCTATTAAAATTTTTTATGTATAATTTCTTTATAATAATAATTTCGGGTGTTACTATGTCGTTTGCATCAGGAGGGATTTGGTGCCTTCACTGACAACAAATTTCGGCAGCTGAGTGATCGGTGCTGAGGGTACAAGTCAAATTTATTTCTTAAAACTCGATACTAATTCGTTTTCAGTACAGTTTAAGGGTCGAATCTCGAGGACAGACTATTTTTTTTCTAAGTTAGACAATTCGTATTAGATTAAATTCCAAGGTTTATACAAATAATTCAAGTTTCGAACAGGTTTAAACAGTAAGTAAATTGCAAGATGGAAAACCTAATTAACTAGAAAATCAAACTACTAAAGAGATAAATCAATTGACGAATGATTAGGGGTTCAGGTTATCTAACTTTTCTCAACCGTCAAGACTGAGACGGACCGTTCTATTTCTAGAACGGGCCGTCCTGTAATTTGTCAGATGACTGGAACAGGCTGTTCTGAGTCAGACGCCCCCTTCCGGGCGGACCGTCCTGATCATGAAACTGTCTGTTCCAATCATCTGATGCTTGTTTTGTTATCCTACTTGGTTATTTGCTGAGTGTTTTTACGTGAATTAAAACAAACCTAACCTACAGACTTGCGCTCTAACTTCCGTTCAGGTCAAGTTGGAGGATTCTGTTTGATAATTCCTAAAACTCCTAAATTTCAACTTCCGTTTCTTGGTTTAAGTGCTCTAGATTACTTTCTGGGTCTTGGTAAACCCTCAACCTTCCGATTTGTTGGGTAAAACTATAATTTCTTAAAGTTTGGTTAAATCCTTCCGGATATCACCTACCTAATTAATCTGGGTGTCAACTTGTTATTGTAGTTTGATTTCAGTTTGACTGTTAAACTAGGCCTTTGTTTAACGCAATAATCAGATTAAGTAATATCAGATTTCAACAAGCAGATAACACAATCATATCACAGAAAGCATAAACATAACTTAACTCAACTAATAAACAAATATTCAAACAAAACAAACAACTAAAAGTAAAGTTATCAAACCATGGCCCCTAAACTAATCTACTTTAACAAATCCACGCAAGAAAACGCAGGTTTCATCAAAAACAGATACATAGAAAAGAGAAAAAACCAAGTTACAACAAGTTGTGCTCGAAAATCCCGCAATTTTTTGCTCTGTCCTGTCTGGGGAGGCCCGTCCTGATCCTGGGGCGGTGCGTCTCAGGTAGCTGGCTGACCGTCTCAACAGGCTATCTCCTCCTTGAGTTAGTTTCTGGCTCTGGAATTAGCATTTCATGCGTCCCCTTAACTTGGAAATAGGACAGGGCTTTTATAGCAATCATATGACGGTTCTAAACGTGGCATACAGGATCTGGAAGGCGGTGGAAATTGTAGAAACCGTTGCAGCAAATCTGGCGCTCTATTTTTAGAAGTTTGGATTTAGCTGGGACGGCCTGGTCTGAAGTTGGGGCGGCCCGTCCCAGTCTGGTCTGCACTAGGTAGTTTGGACGCTTTCTTCACTCCTTGGGGTGGCCCATCCTGAGGTTGGGCCCGTCCCAGTTTGCCTGAGCTGATGACTTGGTTGATTTTTTCCGTTTTTCGTGCCAAAATGTGATGAACCTGTAAAAAAACTTGTCGGGCTACGGCTGAACTTTCCTGCATCCTAACATTAGTACAATTTAATAGAAAATGAGTAAAAAACAAGTTTTTGAACACAATTTAGGGCTTATTCCGGTTGAAAATCAAGTACGTATACATCACGAGTTTAATTTGGCGTTAATATCATGATTGATTATCAATTGACTTATACTCCATGAATTTTAATGAAATCAATCATAGTCATGTCCCTAAAAAACGTTCAAGCTCTTCAGAACAAGGGGCCGTTTGGATCGCTTAGAAATTTGGGGAATTTTCAATTCCTAGACATAAATTTATTGGAAAATGTATAATTTTGTGAAGAGTTTAGATTGTTTATAATAAATTTATATCTAGGAATAGGAAATTCCTCCTATTCCAAGAGCATCCAAACAACCCAAAATGAAGATTGTTCAACAAATTTTCAGAAACAAAAGTAGAATACAATACACAACAAGATTATAACAAAAATTTAGAATACCGTACCGTATCCATTGAAGAAAGATATTTTCGTGATTTTGTTCGTTTCGTCGAAAACGAAACGGTTAATACAAATGATAATCAATTTCGTATCCAAAACGTAACGATCAACGCAACATTCCATTTGCGTGATCGTTTTAGACGTTATGCACCCCTATTCACGAATCACGATTCCCACTTGATATTGTATAATTGTAAGATGATTACAACCCATTTTGTCAAAAAAGAGCCCAAAATGGGACTGAAGTTGGGCCTTCAGGAAAACTAGAGTAAACTTGGACCATGTTGGAGCCGTTGGATGCATCACCTCCCCAAAGTCCCAAAATCTCTCTCTCCGACCAAACCAGACGAGGTCGCGCGCGCGACAGAGAAGAGAAGTGATGCTTCGTTCTTTAAGTAGGCGTGCTTCGCCTCTTCCCACCTCTCTCCTCTCTCACCTCACTCATCAGGTCAGAACTACTCTTCTAATTTCACTACTCTTTATATTAACTTTTATCTGATTTTTGCGAAATACAAACTGGTCCATACATACGAGCGCAGAGAGGAATCCATGATCGGAACAAGAAGGCCATGGAGCTGGTGGCAAAGGGATGGAGCGCTCTCCAAGAGGTCGATCGGGTGATCGACTACGCCGACCGCAACGACACCCGCCTCATCCCTCTTCTTCGTGTATTGCCTCCTTTCTTTTATCTTCTTATTTGTTGAATTGTTATGTTGCCAAAGTGTAGTTTTGTTTTATTTTGGGATGTAAAATTTGTTTAAATAGGGGGCGAAGGAGAACTTTGAGTTGGCGCTGGAGGTGGACAACATGAATACTCATGCCAGATATTGGCTTGCCAGGATGCATTTCAAGTATCATGTCCCTGGTGCTTGTAAAGCCATGTATGGTACCATTTTTAGAATTTTTTTTTTATTTTTACCTTGATTTTTGTATGTATTGCACAATGACACCCTTCTAATATTACCATGTCCTCAGTTGATGCAAATGTATGCATCTGTTATATGACAATGGTCCCTTTTCTTGGTGGTAACTGGCAAGGCAATTAAACAGTCTGGTTGTAAGTTGTAACATGCCATTGGAACAACTATAGGGCTATTTTCCCTAAACTATTGTCCAATTGGTGTCAATTAATCAACATTCATCTATCCAATTAAAAGTTAAAGGGGAAAACCAAAACATGCATGGAGTCACTAATATAGGCCAGTCGAAACTCGAAACATGTCCGAGCTGGTGTCATGCAACTGAGCGAGATTTCTTCTCCGCACGTTTATCATATATTTTGAAGCCTTTTTTTTGTGCAGTTGAACATATTTTAACTTAAATATCCCTTTGATATGCAATAAACCCTCAGAATTATCGCATTGCTCATGGAAATCAATTTTGATGAGTGTATCCTTAGTTGAGCACCAGATTAGCCAAGAAGAATGTATTATGTGGGCCTAAAATAATCACACTTACTATCTTATCAACTTTTAGTAAGATGTCACTGATCTGCATATACTAAGTCTAGTCTTACTAAATTTGCGGATGTGTAGTGGAGCTGCTTTGCTAATAGAAGCTGCGAACATGGGGGATGCAGATGCACAATACGAGCTCGGCTGTAAATTAAGAGTTGACGTGAGACTTTTTGCCAATCGTATAAGTACTGTAATTTGCTTGCTAGTTTATGCTAACATCAACATACAGAGTTCTTAAGTGCCTTTCACCAGAAATTTTAATCTTGGACTATCAAAATCATTATACTTTTCTTTAATATTTGGTCAACATCACAAATTTGTACCAGGCGTTGGATTTGATTGATTTGCTATTGAATCTGATTTATACTTATTTCTCAAATTATTGAACAGACAGAAATTTTATACTCCAAATTAATCAATCAAATGATTTGTCCCTGTCATGCAATTAAGCTTCAATTTAGAAAAGTTGAGATTAAGTTGGAAGATCAGGGAGAAATAACACAGACATAAGGTAATGATAAAGGGTAAAATTGCTGTTTGGTCAATTTGATTTCCAAATGGTTCAGGGACCCAAAACATAAGATGCTTGGCATTCATACATTACCTGAAGAAAAAAGTAACCCAATCCAAGATAATGATCTTTTATACCATACAAGCAGTATGTTCTGTGTTGAGTTGTAGTGTTTCTAGCAACTAATGAAAAGCTAAACTTTTATTGATGTCAATTCTTAGTTGTTTTTGAAACTTGTTGTTTATACTTCTCTTTTCATGTAGAATGAACATGTGCAATCGGATCAACAGGCTTTCTATTATTTGGAGAAAGCAGTAGACCAGGTTGGTAGGTTTTCCATTTCCTCTAATATTTTCAGCCTCAATTCTTCTGCAAATAAAAGAGATTCCTACAATTTCATTTTAGTTCCCTAATATGCCCATGATTTTTGGTATTCACAAGAAAATATTTTTTAGTATTTGGTAAGGCATAATTTATCTTTTGGTTCCTTTTTGTCTCTGTGTAAAAACCATTTTCGCTTCAAAGTTTATTAAATAGTTGCTTTAATACAAAGTTGCAGAAATTAAACAGAACAAAATTAGTCAGAGAGATGAAAATTAGTCTCTGAGAAACTGATATGGAGGAGAAAATAATTCCAGAAACAGCCATATTAATGCTGATAGAGAGTGGGCTTTGGCAAAGTTGTTTCTTTACTTCTCAAATAAATTCCAATCCGAAATATTTTCTCTTTTGCTAGTTGCATCCAGGTGCTTTATATCTGCTTGGTGCAGTGTACTTGGCTGGGGATTGTGTGAAGAAAGATGTCACGTCAGCCATGTGGTGTTTTCATCGAGCTTCCGAAAAGGTTTTTTCATCTGGAATTTTGTTTTTTCTCTATCCGGTCCTTTGAAGGTTTTGTTTTACATTAATCAAGGGAGTTATAGTATTTCAATTTTTTACGGGTTACAATTTTTTGTATAGAACAATCCAAAACTAGTACCAAACCCTGCTTGGGTCGGCAGGTATGAAAGGGGTTCAAGACAATGAACTGTTTCTTGTATCATGTATCACTAAATCTGCTCTTCTTTTTTTTAAAAACAAATCAGGGACATGCTGGAGCTGCGATTGCTTGTGGATCGCTTCTTCTTAAAGGCATTTAACCAGTGATTTAATAGTTTATTTTATCCATAATTTTTGCAGTCTTCTGGTTATACCAAAATTTACTGTGTTTGCAAGGCTCGTTCTGTCATATTGGCTAATCCAATTTACAATTTTTTCTAGAGAATTTAGGGATAGTGATATAAAAAAAAATCTTTTATCCACCCCTCTGAGTTCTATATATAGGAGTTACCTTTTCCTTTGTGAAAATAGAATTAGATCAGATAGGGACTAGAGAGAATAGGATTGTGCTTTTCAATATATCAGGAAGTAACATTATTTAGTGATCATACACCGTTTGTCCTTTTAGAGCTGACTGCGGTTCAAGTCAAAGGAAGTTACAATTTACACCTTAATATGATGATGTTTTAAGATGTTTCTCATCATTGACTAATATATGGCAGGTGTGGAGATTCCAGAAGTTGTAACAAGATTTAGTACAACTGGAAAGCTACGAAAGAAAGGAGGAAATATTAAACAAGATTTGCTGAAGCTGGCAAAGGAGAAGTTTCAAATTGCTGCTGAGGCAGGCAACGACCTTGGTTTTCGTTGGTTGAAGCATCTTTCAGATGAGATGGGGAGAAAGGAGTCCAAACAAAGATAAATGGGATGGAATTTGATCGCAGTGAGCGACATGAGCTCGTTATGGAGTAGTCCAGAAGAGAGTAAAATTTATTTGATAGGAAGTTGAGTTTTACAATTTTCTTTTCTTATTAATTGAAAAATCATGCGGGTAGGATTTATGTTCTTTGTTTGCGTAAATTAATAGCGTAATGATGATATAGGTGACAATTATGCCCAAAAAACGAGCCATTTTTTTTTGGGTATTGTAAAATAAAGTATTGTGCATAATGATGTGTTGCGGTGGGTAACAAGTCCTTTCGGTTTCAACCATAAAAGATAGCCATGAAAGATATCATGAATTCCCTTGTAAAATGGCTTATCAAAAAAAAATTTTCTCATATAAAATGGCATCGATATTGACCATATCCCTATTTTATGGAAATTGATTAGTGCCATCTCACTCCGCGCCATCGCGCTGCATAGCGCCTCAGCAAAGGTCAAAGCAGCGCTCTATCCCCTCTACTCACCCAGTGCGTATTTTTTGTCCATTTCTTTATTATAAGTGTTCATTTTATTAGGTACAAATGTTCACTTTGTAGTAAATTGTTCACTATTTTATAAGTGTTCGCTAGACCAAATATATTCATTTTGATTTTTTTTTTGTCAAAAGTTCAGTTTGGTCAATACAAATGTTCAGTTAATTGAGTATAACTGATCAGTTAGTTGCATCAGAAAATGTAAATGTTATGAGCAAACATGTTTATTTTATTAAGTATAAATGTTTAGTTTAGTAAGTATGAATGTTCAGTTTATTGAGTATAAATGTTCAGTTATTTAAATATAAATGTTCATTTAGTTGCAACAGAAATATAATTGAGTTAAGATAATGTTAGTGCATGTACGCTTGAAAGTAAAAATCTAATTTACAGTTGTTCTAATATATTGCTTGTATGTACACAATTACTCTTCTTCTCCTTGATTCTCTTCCAAGAGCACAGTTTGTTACTCCTGGGCATGATCGATATATTCAGAATCAGACCTTCAGAGTTTTAACCTGGATAGTTGACATATAAAATGAACAAAGTTTAAGGTTATTAATAGAATGGCTTTACTCAACAATCACTATATTAATCCATAACGCTGTTGCAATAAGAATATATTATCATGATAAAAAATTGATTCATTTAGTCAACGGATTAGGATTATATTCCTTCTTAATGCGTTTGGATAGGTGTGGGAAGAAGGGAAGAAGGGAAGAAGTGGAAAGAAGTATTGGGAAGTGTGTAACTTTGTGAAGAGTTTGGATTGTTTATAATTTTTTTTCTTCTTCTTCCTTCTTCTTCTTCTTTCTTCCAACGATCCAAACGCACCCTAAAGTTATTATATACCTACTGGTTTCTGCAAAATATTATACCCTATATCTTCTCCTTTAATTTCAAGAGATCAGGTGGGATATTTAAGAAAGAATGTCAAAATACTTAGCAAAACCTAACTAACACAAAATCCAGAGAAATTTATCAAAAAAAAAATTTTCATGGAAAAAGCAAAACAATGAATTACAAAGCTGGAAAAAGAGAAGGCTCAAAGACTTTGGTGAAGAAAGTGCCAAGCTTACCAGAGAGATTTTCGTCTTCAATATGAGACAAAAAACTAAATTATTGCATAAGATGATAAGAATCTTATATAATTATAAACAATGATTTAAATTGCGTTAGACAGATACATATAGAGATGGTGAAAATCATGCAACATAATTAGGACCTCTTCTGTCTCTCTATTTCTTTATCATTTTGTGATATATTTCTTTATTTAGGGTAGAACTACGACATAAGTGACCTGAACATAACAAATGTGCACCCTTCAAAAACTTCAAAATTAAGAAGCAAACTTCATTTTTACCTTCTAAATTAGAAACAATTCTCATTTTTATCTATACTACTTATAAACGCACGGACCGTAGAGGTATACACACTAGGTCTAGCATGTAAACGCATGTTTCTGCCGTTCGATTGATTTGATACGTGGTCGGATATTAATCGCCATACGAAGTAACAATATATTTTGATTTTCTATCTAATAGAGAAACAAATTAAATAACATATCTATTTGAATCGATGCTAGATTAAGCAATATATTTTTATTATCTAATATTATTTTATTTCTTTATTTGCTCACATATGAGGACATCTTAAGCTAGTCCTATATAAAATTTTCACTAAACCTCATAAATTCTCATCTTTCCCTTTGCATGAAATAAAAGAACTAATCGTAATCAGAGATCGTAATCAGAGATCTTTTGTGTGTCAATAACAAAAGCTGCATGTACCAATATAATTCAGACCAATTTCGGTTCTGCATCTCCTTACCAATGAATGTTCTGACACATTAATTAAGAGCCTAAGCAGTTTTCATTAATTATCCAATTTATGTTCACAGGAGGACATTTTCCATTGTAATGAGAAATAAATAACTCGTTTAATTGGTGTGTTGCAACAATAGCTTTCTAACGAAATGTCCAAATAAAAATTTCTATTATTTTGATTAAAATTTTCTATAATTAATGGGCTTCCACAGATTGACATTGGAAGGTGCTTTTTTTTAAAAAAAAAAAGAATTTTAATTACTTGGTGCATTTTTTTAGTAATTTCTTTAAAGTGTGAGTTTTATTTTCTTTTACTTTTTATAGAATATATTTTATCTATAAATAGAATATAGAGATAATGAATGTCCTAATTCTCAAGGCCCTTTTTTTCTTATCAAAGTTCTTAATTTATCAATTAAAAAAAGTTCTTAATTTTATTTATTATTTTTACCTTAATCCCCATATACTCAAACCAAATTTCTCTCCTCTCTGATAAATTGGTGCTTTGTAGAAGTATATATTGCTCCTTTTTTCGGCTTCCTCTCTTCTGATTTGGTTTTCTTTCAATTCCTCCTTTTCTTGAAGAAGTATATTCTACTTAATAAGAGTTTGTCTTGATAGTTTTTTTGTTAATCCGGCTCAATCATTTTATCCAAGCCTTCCAGGTTAGTAGCCACATAGAGCTGATGAACAGAAATTTTGATTTCACCGATTAACAACTATCAAAACTGTTTGATTGATTATTGTCGCATCAAACACTAGTGGGTTGAGTAAGGATCCGTCCCTCACATTTGCACTTGTCTTGTCTTTAATTTTGCAAAATTGCTTCTCATATGTTCGTTTGTAATTTTTCCTGGAATTATATAGATCCATGCATCTCATTGTTTTTCTCCTGCACGAACTATATATTCTTTTATACTTTATCTGTCTTTCAATGTTTTTTGTATATGTTTAAACTAGATGACAATTAACCGAAGAATAATTAATTTGGAGCGCCTTGTGAGACGAAGAAGAATGAATAGCTCATACAGGATGATGTCAAAGATGAACAATTCAAACAAGACTAAGAAGTATCGTGCGTATCAATTATTTCTCTTTAATTTAATCTGATATATGCATTTTTTTTTTCTTGTTTTTCTGTTTTCTGTGTGCATTACTTGATTTAATATTTTTTAGTGAACTTCTTGTTATACTTTTGTAGCTGGATTCTGTGCTTCGTGTTTTCCCTTTTTCACCTTGGGTATGTTTGTAGAGTCGGCTGCCACATTCTTTCACTGTCCAAAATGCATAGGTCAACATTGCGCTGAATGGTACAAGTCCCGAATCTCGAGAAACCAAGAGGACAACTCAATCAAAGAAAATGCTTTGAAAAGATCAAAATAAAAGTGAACTCTTTGATTATCCAGGACTGTCTGCCAACCATATATCATATGCACGCTAGAAGGGTTGTATTTCTCGACTGTGCAGAACTTTACCATCTTTTTATCTTTGTTTAGGCCTACTAATTTTCTTCACAGTGAAATAGGCAAATTATATTATACTCCTTAGTTGATATGTTACCATTTCCTCCGTCATTTATGTGAGAAATTATCGTTTAACAATTAGTATTGATACAATTAATTAATTAGTTGCATACATCGGACCATTTATTTAATATCAGGAATTTCAGTCAAGTCAATTCTTAGAATATATATTCAAAACAATATATTTTGCTTTCAACCGTGTGAGGTTGAATGTACTCAAATCCCTAACATCACCTCCATTAATTTCAGATAATTGCGTCTTAATTTTTCTTCTAATATTGTCAACTATATGAAATGACTAGTCTTGGAATTTATCCTCTTCTTATTCCTTAAGCCACCTTACCTAGCTTTTTTGTGGGCTCGTTTGGATGATATGTGAATAGGGAAAGAATAAGAATTTTAGGAAGAAAATATTGGAAAGAGTGTAACTTTGGCTTTGTTTGGATGAGGTGTGGGAAGAAAGGAAGAAATTTATTATAAACAATCCAAACTCTTTATAAAGTTACACACTTTCCAATACTTCTTCCCTTCTTCCCACACCTTATCCAAACGGAACCTTCGAAAAGAGTGAGAATAACTCATTCCTAGTAGTTTGTTTGCTCTTTAATACCGAAATAGAACCATGAAAATCGTTTTAGGTGTAATATGCAAGTTCAGTTAAAATTTGTGGTCAAGCTTTACCAATGTATTGAGTAGAAAGACTGAACTACGGACTACTAAATATTTTTATATATTAGTTAAATTATATTGTTCTTCACCCATAATACCACCTAATATGTTGCTTTTCCGACGGATTTTCTCCTCAATGCAAAACAAACAACGGTGATATATAGGAAATATCTTTATAAAAGCATCCATAAAAAGTAAGAATAATTTTAGTTTATATAACCCAAGCAAATGTGATAGGAGTTGTGTTTGTAGAGGAACCAACATTTCATCTAAAAACAACAGTTTTGAATGTTTCTTTAACAGTCATCGAGTTCTTTTTGGAGTGGCAGAACTTGATCATCGAGGATCCAAAATCGTTGATTGCGGAATGTTGGTTTGACTCAGACAATGCTGATAGGTTGTGGCTTCAAACTGACAACCTCGGCATGTTAATCTGAACCCTCCTCCGCACATAATAATGAATTTCATGCCGAAGATTTTTATTTATAGTTTGTGGAATATTAATAGTCATAAGAATTGTGTGCAACTATGTATCGCTAAATAATTGTACCGCATACAAACTTTATGGCTATTAATTTCGCACCAACTAACATTTTTAGTGGATTCTATTTTCTAATGTGTTTGAGAGAGATAAAGAAAGAAAGAGAGGAGAGGGGAGGTTTGAGTCCTCGCAGATGGAGGAGTGTTTTATAGATTTTAATAATGCGTTCATAAATTCACAAACTGATTAAAGGACAAAAAATAATGTAAATTTTCTATTTATCCATTTATAAAATGCGTTAAAAAGCTAATAACATGTTTTATAAATGCGTTAGTACAGGGTTTTAATATAAAAGTGCGTGAAAGTTCAGTCAGAATTGGCGGCTTTTGAAAATGCAAAAGTTCAGCCTAATTATTCTTTTTATAAACACGTTAAATCCCTGATTACCCATTCATAAAACGCGAAATTACATTTAACGCGTTTTATGAACGGATAGTTAGGAGAGAGGCGTTAACGCGTTCATAAAAGGAGTAGTTCCTTGGTTCTTATTAAAATATAAAATAATACTTGATTTCTATTAAAATTTTTTATGTATAATTTCTTTATAATAATAATTTCGTAAAATTTTTTATGTTTAAGGGTCGAATCTCGAGGACAGACTATTTTTTTTTCTAAGTTAGACAATTCGTATTAGATTAAATTCCAAGGTTTATACAAATAATTCAAGTTTCGAACAGGTTTAAACAGTAAGGGTGTGTTTGGCAACAACGCCGAACTAGTAGTTCGCGAACAACTCTAGTTCGCGAGTGCCAAACAACCCATGAACTGGCGCGAACAAAGAATTATGGGCTTGTTCTTAGTTCCTCGATTTTGGGGAACTAGAAAAGTTGTTCGTGAACAAGATGTTCATCTCTTGTTCACCATGTTGCCAAACACACCCTAAGTAAATTGCAAGATGGAAAACCTAATTAACTAGAAAATCAAACTACTAAAGAGATAAATCAATTGACGAATGATTAGGGGTTCAGGTTATCTAACTTTTCTCAACCGTCAAGACTGAGACGGACCGTTCTATTTCTAGAACGGGCCGTCCTGTAATTTGTCAGATGACTGGAACAGGCTGTTCTGAGTCAGACGCCCCCTTCCGGGCGGACCGTCCTGATCATGAAACTGTCTGTTCCAATCATCTGATGCTTGTTTTGTTATCCTACTTGGTTATTTGCTGAGTGTTTTTACGTGAATTAAAACAAACCTAACCTACAGACTTGCGCTCTAACTTCCGTTCAGGTCATGTTGGAGGATTCTGTTTGATAATTCCTAAAACTCCTAAATTTCAACTTCCGTTTCTTCGTTTAAGTGCTCTAGATTACTTTCTGGGTCTTGGTAAACCCTCAACCTTCCGATTTGTTGGGTAAAACTATAATTTCTTAAAGTTTGGTTAAATCCTTCCGGATATCACCTACCTAATTAATCTGGGTGTCAACTTGTTATTGTAGTTTGATTTCAGTTTGACTGTTAAACTAGGCCTTTGTTTAACGCAATAATCAGATTAAGTAATATCAGATTTCAACAAGCAGATAACACAATCATATCACAAAAAGCATAAACATAACTTAACTCAACTAATAAACAAATATTCAAACAAAACAAACAACTAAAAGTAAAGTTATCAAACCATGGCCCCTAAACTAATCTACTTTAACAAATCCACGCAAGAAAACGCAGGTTTCATCAAAAACAGATACATAGAAAAGAGAAAAAATCAAGTTACAACAAGTTGTGCTCGAAAATCCCGCAATTTTTTGCTCTGTCCTGTCTGGGGAGGCCCGTCCTGATCCTGGGGCGGTGCGTCTCAGGTAGCTGGCTGGCCGTCTCAACAGGCTATCTCCTCCTTGAGTTAGTTTCTGGCTCTGGAATTAGCATTTCATGCGTCCCCTTAACTTGGAAATAGGACAGGGCTTTTATAGCAATCATATGACGGTTCTAAACGTGGCATACAGGATCTGGAAGGCGGTGGAAATTGTAGAAACCGTTGCAGCAAATCTGGCGCTCTATTTTTAGAAGTTTGGATTTAGCTGGGACGGCCTGGTCTGAAGTTGGGGCGGCCCGTCCCAGTCTGGTCTGCACTAGGTAGTCTGGACGCTTTCTTCACTCCTTGGGGTGGCCCATCCTGAGGTTGGGCCCGTCCCAGTTTGCCTGAGCTGATGACTTGGTTGATTTTTTCCGTTTTTCGTGCCAAAATGTGATGAACCTGTAAAAAAACTTGTCGGGCTACGGCTGAACTTTCCTGCATCCTAACATTAGTACAATTTAATAGAAAATGAGTAAAAAACAAGTATTTGAACACAATTTGGGACTTATTCCGGTTGAAAATCAAGTACGTATACATCACGAGTTTAATTTGGCGTTAATATCATGATTGATTATCAATTGACTTATACTCCATGAATTTTAATGAAATCAATCATAGTCATGTCCCTAAAAAACGTTCAAGCTCTTCAGAACAAGGGGCCGATTGGATCGCTTAGAAATTTGGGGAATTTTCAATTCCTAGACATAAATTTATTGGAAAATGTATAATTTTGTGAAGAGTTTAGATTGTTTATAATAAATTTATACCTAGGAATAGGAAATTCCTCCTATTCCAAGAGCATCCAAACAGCCCAAAATGAAGATTGTTCAACAAATTTTCAGAAACAAAAGTAGAATACAATACACAACAAGATTATAACAAAAATTTAGAATACCGTACCGTATCCATTGAAGAAAGATATTTTCGTGATTTTGTTCGTTTCGTCCAAAACGAAACGGTTAATACAAATGATAATCAATTTCGTATCCAAAACGTAACGATCAACGCAACATTCCATTTGCGTGATAGTTTTAGACGTTATGCACCCCTATTCACGAATCACGATTCCCACTTGATATTGTATAATTGTAAGATGATTACAACCCATTTTGTCAAAAAAGAGCCCAAAATGGGACTGAAGTTGGGCCTTCAGGAAAACTAGAGTAAACTTGGACCATGTTGGAGCCGTTGGATGCATCACCTCCCCAAAGTCCCAAAATCTCTCTCTCCGACCAAACCAGACGAGGTCGCGCGCGCGACAGAGAAGAGAAGTGATGCTTCGTTCTTTAAGTAGGCGTGCTTCGCCTCTTCCCACCTCTCTCCTCTCTCACCTCACTCATCAGGTCAGAACTACTCTTCTAATTTCACTACTCTTTATATTAACTTTTATCTGATTTTTGCGAAATACAAACTGGTCCATACATACGAGCGCAGAGAGGAATCCATGATCGGAACAAAAAGGCCATGGAGCTGGTGGCTAAAGGATGGAGCGCTCTCCAAGAGGTCGATCGGGTGATCGACTATGCCGACCGCAACGACACCCGCCTCATCCCTCTTCTTCGTGTATTGCCTCCTTTCTTTTCTCTTCTTATTTGTTAAATTGTTATGTTGTCAAAGTTTAGTTTTGTTTTATTTTGGGATATAAAATTTGTTTAAATAGGGGGCGAAGGAGAACTTTGAGTTGGCGCTGGAGGTGGACAACATGAATACTCATGCCAGATATTGGCTTGCCAGGATGCATTTCAAGTACCATGTCCCTGGTGCTTGTAAAGCCATGTATAGTACCATTTTTAGAATTTGTTTTTTTTTCCCTTGGATCTTGTATGTATTTCACAATGAATCCCTTGTCCTCAGTTGATGCAAATGTACGCATCTGTTATATGAGAATAGTCCCTTTTCTTGGTGGTAACTGGTAAGGCAGTTAAAGTGTCTGGTTGTAATATGCCATTGGAACAATTATAGGGCTATTTTCCCTAAACTTTTGTCCAATTGGTGTCAATTAATCAACATTCATCTATCCAAGAGAATTGCTAGTGTCCTATGTATAGGACGGATGGGTCCGTCCAATACGACCGTTTTCACGTTTTTAAATTTCAAATGACCGATCCGAACCGTTCAATATATTCTCCATATTGAAAACTTACAATAAACCAATTTTTATATTTTTTCGATTTTTTTACTATTTTTTTAGTATTTTTGAAAATTCATGATATAAATATTATGGATCGTCCAATAACAACAATTTTCTAAAATACCAAAAAATAGTAAAAAAATTCGAAAAAAATGTAAAAATTGGTTTCTTGTAAGTTTTCAATAAGGAGAATATATTGAACGGTTCGGATCGGTTATTTGAAATTTAAAAATGTAAAAATGATCATATTGGACGGAGTCCATCCGTCCAATATATTGGACTCTAGCATTTCTCTCTATCCAATTAAAAGTTAAAAGGGAAAACCAAAACATGCATGGAGTCACTAATATAGGCCAGTCAAAACTCGAAACATGTCCGAGCTGTTGTCATGCAACTGAGCGAGATTTCTTCTCCGCACGTTTATGCTATAGTTTGAAGCCTTTTTTTTGTGCAGTTGAACATATTTTAACTTAAATATCCCTTTGATATGCAATCAAGCCTCAGAATTATCGCATTGCTCATGGAAATCAATTTTGATGAGTGTATCCTTAGTTGAGCACCAGATTAGCCAAAGAAAAATGTATTATGTGGGCCTAAAATAATCACACTTACTATCTTATCAACTTTTAGTAAAATGTCACTGATCTGCATTTACAAAGTCGAGTCTTACTAAATTTGTGGATGTGTAGTGGAGCTGCTTTGCTATTAGAAGCTGCGAACATGGGGGATGCAGATGCACAATACGAGCTCGGCTGTAAATTAAGAGTTGACGTGAGACTTTTTGCCAATCTTATAAGTACTGTAATTTGCTGGCTAGTTTATGCTAACATCAACATACAGAGTTCTTAAGTGCCTTTCACCAGAAATTTTGATCTTGGACTATCAAAATCATTATACTTTTTTTTAATATTTGATCAACATCATATTTTTGTACCAGGCATTGGATTTGATTGATCTGCTACTGAATCTGATTAATACTTATTTCTCAAATTATTGAATAGACAGAAATTTTATACTCCAAATTAATCAATCAAATGATTTGTCCCTGTCATAAGGTAATGATAAAGGGTAAAAAAGTTGTTTGGTCAATCTGATTTCCAAATGGTTCAGGGACCCAAAACATTCTGATTTCCAAATGGTTCAGGGACCCAAAACATAAGATGCTTGGCATTCATACATTACCTGAAGAAAAAAATAACCCAATCCAAGATTATGATCTTTTATACCATACAATCAGAATGTTCTTTGTTGAGTTGTAGTGTTTCTAGCAACTAATGAAAAGCTAAACTTGTATTGATGTCAATTCTTAGTTGTTTTTGAAACTTGTTGTTTATACTTCTCTTTTCATGTAGAATGAACATGTGCAATCGGATCAACAGGCTTTCTATTATCTGGAGAAAGCAGTAGACCAGGTTGGTAGGTTTTCCATTTCCTCTAATATTTTCAGCCTCAATTCTTCTGCAAATAAAGGAGATTCCTACAATTTCATTTTAGTTCCCTAAAATGTCCATGATTTTTGGTATTCACAAGAAAATATTTTTTAGTTTTTGGTAAGGCATAATTTTATCTTTTGGTTCCTTTTTGTCTCTGTGTAAAAACCATTTTTTCTTCAAACTTTATTAAATAGTTGCTTTAATACAAAGTTGCAGAAATTAAACAGAACAAAATTAGTCAAAATTAGTCAGAGAGAGGAAAATTAGTCTCTGAGAAACTGATATGGAGGAGAAAATAATTCCAGAAACAGCCATATTAATGCTGATAGAGAGTGGGCTTTGGCAAAGTTGTTTCATTACTTCTCAAATAAATTCCAATCCGAAATATTTTCTTTTTTGCTAGTTGCATCCAGGCAGGGCTGTCAAACGTGTGAGATGGAACGGAAATCCATCATTCCGTTTCCATTCCACTTCAAAATACGAAACAGAAAACCATTCCATTTCCGTTCCATTTCGTTAAACGGAACGGAAATTTCACTTCCACATTCATTTTACATTGAAATTTCTCATTTCAACGTTCCATTTCCATTCCGTTTTTGAAAGTGAAACTACTTTTCCTTCCACTTCTGTTCCATTTCAGACGGAACGAAACGGAAACGTTCGAAACGGCGGTATATTGACAGCCCTACATCCAGGTGCTTTATATCTGCTTGGTGCAGTGTACTTGGCTGGGGATTGTGTGAAGAAAGATGTCACGTCAGCCATGTGGTGTTTTCATCGAGCTTCCGAAAAGGTTTTTTTATCTGAAATTTTGTCTTTTCTCTATCCGGTCCTTTGAAGGTTTTGTTTTACATTAATCAAGGGAGTTACAGTATTTCAATTTTTTATGGGTTATAATTCTTTTTATGAACAATCCAAAACTAGTACCAAACCCTGCTTGGGTCGGCAGGTATGAAAGGGGTTCAAGACAATGGACTATTTCTTTTTTTGAAGAAATCAATGGACTGTTTCTTATATCTTAGATCCTGTATCACTAAATCTGCTCTTTTTTTAATTTTAAAATCAGGGACATGCTGGAGCGGCAATTGCTTGTGGATCGCTTCTTCTTAAAGGCATTTAACCAGTGATTTAATAGTTTATTTTATCCATAATTTTTGCAGTCTTCTGGTTATACCCAAATTTACTGTATTTTCAGGGCTTGTTCTGTCATATTGGCTAATCCAATTTACAATTTTTTCTAGAGATTTTAGGGATAGTGATATAAAAAAAACTTTATCCACCCCTCTGAGCTGTATATATAGGAGTTACCTTTTCCTTTCTGAAAATAGATTTCGATCTGATAGGGACTAGAGAGAATAGGATTGTGCTTTTCAATATATCAGGAAGTAACATTATTTAGTGATCATACACTGTTTGTCCGTTAAGAGCTGACTGCGGTTCAAGTAAAAGGAAGTTGCAATTTACACCTTAATAGGATCATGTTTTAAGATGTTTCTCATCATTGACTGATATATGGCAGGTGTGGAGATACCAGAAGTTATAACAAGATTTAGTACAACCGGAAAGCTACGAAAGAAAGGAGGAAATATTAAACAAGATTTTCTGAAGCTGGCAAAGGAGAAGTTTCAAATTGCTGCTGAGGCAGGCAACGACCTTGGTTTTCGGTGGTTGAAGCATCTTTCAGATGGCGAGAAAGGGGTCCAAACAAAGATAAATGGGATGGAATTTGATCGCAGTGAGCGACATGGGCTCGTTATGGAGTAGTCCAGAAGAGAGAAGTTTTATTTTTGATAGGAAGTTTACCATTTTCTTTTCTTTTAACTTGGAAATATCATGTGGTAGCAGGATATGTACTTTGTTTCCGTAAGTTAATACTGTGATATTAGGTGACAATTATGGTACTTTCTAATTTAATTAACTTTGAAAAATGTTACGAGTTACGAGTATAGTTGTAAACATTTTACGAAATTTCAAAAAAGCATTACTCTTCCCAATTTGTTTCGACTAAATACGTTGTTGTGGTAAAAAATTAAAGTTACTATAGTTTGCTAATTAAGTCCAAAGTTTGATTATAAAATATATACAAAACCACACTTTAAAGGTGAATGATCAAATTACTGTAATTGCTTAATTGAAGAAAATTAATACAATTGGTAGTTTAGTCCAAAATTAGTCGCATGACTAATGCAAAACATTAGTTATAGAGTGGGTTATTCTTGAGGTAACGGGTTAAATTAATGCTAGACATGGAAGATGAATAAACTCTATTTCATAGAATGGACTATGCTTTTATAAATAAATGGCCTTACTTCAAAAAAAAAAAAAAAAAGCAAGATGGCTGGATGAAATAATATATGCACTGAAAATTACCCAAAGTAACCATTTGCTTTCCACATTTGAATGTGGAACTTATATATATATAATGGTTATGAAAAATAAAAATTATTTTATTGTAGATGCATCACTTAGAAAAGTCATCGTTAATGAAACAATATCTACGTTGAGAATAATATTTACTACAATAGTTTTTTATGCATGCAGAAGTCAACGTTAATGGACCATGATTATCCTATAAAAACTAACATCATCCTCATAAGAAAAAAAGAAATGCAATTCATTTTTCGTTGGTTCATTGAGGAGTCAACGAGACTATAAATTGAAAACTCATTACCCTCCTCCATGACAATTAAATAATTTAATGAATAAATCCTACCTATTGAAGAGTCAATCTCCAACATTTTCTGTCAACCGGATAGAAAATTATAGAACCGTATCCTCTGCCAACCTTTAAGAGATTGGCAGAGTGCCTACCTACTCTGTGGAACGTTGGATTAGATCCAATGGTGAGAGCTCGAGTAACCAAAGGTTTCGTTGAATTTGATCCTGCCCGCTGCCTTCTTTTTCTCTCTCGCATATTCTCTTAAAAATAAATAAAAATTATATCTCTCTGCCGCTCCTTTGATTGCCATTTGGGAGAACAGAAAAATTATATCTCTCTGCTCCTTTCATACTGTTTTATTTGGCAACAAACGAAAAAAGTTACCCAGAAAAATATATGCTGAAGGAAGTAATGAAAGATTCCATTCTAAGAGCATTCAACAGGAGGTGATTGCAACATAAATTCTAAAAAAAGTTGAATACCAAACCCAGCACGACAGTACACAGCCAGAGTAGTAAGACAAAAGAAATTAACTCAATAATCAGCTAATTAACTGAAAATGAAAGAAAAAAAAGGAAAATACAGAATAAAAGAGGATGCATAAACTTTCCAAAATACAGGAGACCAGAAAAAACTCATTCGATACAGGAATTTTAACTAATTGTCCACGGCGACGGAGACGAAAGTAGAGGTCGTGTCAAGAAAGGAGGCGAAGTGTGACCAACAATCGGCGTGTCAGGTTTGTACTTCTGAGTTCGCATTGAAATCATTGCAAAAGGCCATGAGATTGAGGCGGTACTGACTAAGAACTGGACCGACGGGAGGCGCCAGACGCACGCCTCCAGCAGGGAGAGTGAGGCGAAGTGTGGCGACGACAGGGGCGTGGCTCTACGACGCGTCTTTCAACACCGTCGCCATGGCAGAGTTTGAAGTTTCGGGATGGGTGTGTGAAAGGACATTAGGAAAAGACAAGGGTTTAGGGGCAACGGGCAGGAGCGAATTTAGCAAAACATTTTGTTACTCGAGCGCTCACCGTTGGATCTAATCCAACGCTGCACAGAGTACGTTGTCACTCTGCCAACCTTTCAAAGGTTGGCAGAGGATACGGTTCCGAAAATTATGTCCTGTCCTAAGGGACTTCAGTAAAAATTTTCCATTTTTCAGACAAGTCCACTCTGATTCTCAGCCTCAGGTCCTGAGAAAAACATCAAACAAACAAAAGATGCCAGATTGCCAGGCCAATAGGGAGTCTACAAGTCAAACATGAAAATATCCTTCATGAATGCTAACAAAACTTACTCGTATTAAATTTTGCTGGATGATATGTATAATTATTTCTAAATCTTTGGAAGATTCAAACTCGTAAAAGTCACGTCTTGACTGTTCCTCGGCCGCTCGGCGTTTAATTAGGGCCAGAATTTTCTTTTATTTTCTGTTTAATAAATTATTATCACAAATAAAAATGAAAATCACTGACGACCAACCTGAATTAGAAAAAAAAAAAAAACAGAGAGATGCTTATCTTTATCCGATTCTAATTTTTCCAAAGTAATATCCAAAAACAAATTTTAAATAGTTCTACGTTCTATCCGTTTTTCATGAAACAACCAAGTCAAGTCTTCGTTGGTGTAAAATTAACTGAGTACGAAGGAGGAAAGATATGTCGCTATTGAGTATTGATATCATTTTCCTTGTGGTTTGGGTCAATATCTGGTTTCAACCACAAATAGTTGAGATCAAGTCCCACAAAAAATCTAGATTTAAAACTAATGAGGCATTGAATTCTCAGATTGTTGGGTAAAACGATGGATGGACTTGGCGGACGATATACTATGGGGACCAAGATTTTTTTGTAGCCAAAAGAGGATATAAAAGTTGAATAATTCTTATGAATAATAATTAAAATTGAACTTATTTTAGTAAATTTATGTTTTATTATTCTAAATCTTTATGGCTCCATTTGAATGAGCTCTAGAAATTAAAAATAAGAGAGTAAATTTATTATAAACAATCTAAACTCTTCACAAAGTTACACACTTCCCAATATTTCTTCCCTTATTTCTCTTATTCCCACGCCATCCAAAACGGAGCCTATAAGAGTTTGTCCAAGAGAAGAAAATTATGGCTCCGTATGGATGGTGTGAGAATAAGAGAAAAAAGAAAAAAAGTATTGGGAAGTGTGTAATTTTGTGAAGAGTTTGAATTATTTATAATAAATTTATTTTCTTATTCTCTTATTTTCAGGGCTCATCCAAACGGAACCTATATGAAAAGATATAGAAATATACAAAAGAAGAAAAGTTAGGCACATAGGTTTAGAAAATAGAATGTATGATGAAAGAAGATACGAAAATAGAGAAGTAAAATGAAAACATTTTGATATTCAAAAAAAAAAAAAATGAAAACATTTTTACGTGATGGATAGTAACAATGAATCGTTATCAAATTGTATTAGGTTGAATTAATTGGAGTATAATGTAAAAGGGAGAGGAGAATCCAGCAGGAAGGAGTTGAATTAAAAATTTAAAATTAAAAGAGGTTAAGGTTCTCTTTCTGTCATCCGTTTATTATCTGAAAAGTTATCTGTTTCTCTCTCTCTACTCACCCTATAGTCCTATACAAACTCTTTCACTCTCTGCCATCGCTGAGCTCTCTCAACCTTTCCCCTCGCCTGTCCTCCTTTTACAGATTTGTGCCTCTCTTTTCTCTTGCAAAACTCAAAACCAAGAAAAAAAATTGGAGATGGAACAAGCGCCAACCGATGAAATCATCCCAGTAGTCGCAGATAAGCTGCAGAGCCTTATGGAGAAGAAGTTAACTGAGGTTCCGGGTGAGCCCTTAATGGCCAGGCCTGTGACCATCTTTCGTCTCCCGGCTTGGTTCCATCAAATTGACAAGGAACTCTGCGAGCCAAAGATTGTTTCACTTGGTCCATTTCATCGCGGAAAGGAGAGCCTTCGAGCCATGGAAGAGCACAAATGGTCCACCCTCCGTGATTTTCTGGCACGCAACATGAATGTCGAGTTTGAAGTCTACCTCCGAGAGATGAGATTGCTAGAAGCACGAGCACGTGAGTGCTACAGTGAAACTGTCAACATGGGAAGTGACGACTTTGTTATGATGTTGCTACTTGATGGCTGCTTTATATTGGAGTTGTGGTTAAAGTTAGAAGCAGGTCAATGTTCTGATGCTGTTCTTTTCGCTGAATGGGTTGGCTATGGTATAACTTCTGATTTGTGTTTATTGGAAAATCAAATACCTTTTTTTGTCATCCACAAGCTGTTAGCCATTCAAGGCAGGTGCGGTGAAAATTGTGAAGGTCTTTGCCCCTTAGTCGAGTTAATATATAACATAGGACCACTTTCCCTAGTTGCGGTGTTTCACTTCAAACCACCTCAAATATTATGCAGCGAAGTCCATCATTTGCTTCACCTTTATTACTCTGGAGTGCTGCCTGATATTCAGCTTGAAAGGGATCAAAGAGGCTTGATTACTGGTAAACCATGTCTCCAGGGACTTCAATTTTTCCCATGGTCTACAATATTTTCCAAATTAAGCAGCCCATTTTCCCAGAGTGCTAAATCGAGCGCTGATAAATCAATGTTTGGTGATCAGATAAATGTACCATGCATCGCTGAGCTTGACGAGGCAGGTGTGAGATTCAAGAGAAAGATAAGGCCACGTCATATGTCGGATATATCATTTCAGAATGGGATTATGGAGATGCCTTATCTCCTTATGTTTGATGATAATGTAAAGAACTTCCTCTGGAATATGGTTGCTTTTGAGCAAAGTCAGCCAGCCATAAGAGAGAAAATTTTGTCAAGCTATTTAGCTCTTATGGATTCACTAATTAACACAGAGAAGGATGTTGCTATACTAGTGCGATCTGGTATAATCGAGAATTATCTTCAGAATGATGAACAAGCTGCAAATTTCTTCAACCAATTCGGCAAGATTTTTGTACTCGATTATGAGAACCATTATTTTTATGGCCTGTTCAAAGATGTGAAAAGGTACAGCGAATCGACTTGGCACAAATACAGAGCACGGTTGATGCATGATTACTTCAGCAATCCCTGGTCCGTCATCTCTGTTGTGGCTGCTACCATTCTGCTCATTCTTACCTTTCTCCAGACTTACTATTCTGTCGCCAAATGATATTTTTATTAAGCATGTTCTTATTTCTAGCTGTGCCTAAGTTAATTGTCGTTTGTGTGGCAAGTTAATATCAGCATTTGTGTTGTTTGTTTTTTGTTTTGTAACCGCATTCTCCTCTTAATAATCAATTATTACTTTTCATTAGATTTACCTGTCAGTGCCTCCACATTGCTGTTGTTGTTTTCACTGTTTTTGATAAAAAAAAAAAACCTCTTCACGTAAATTAACTATCAAAATTATTGTTCCGTTGTTTTCATTTTCTTGTTGTGATTGTTATTACCTAACTTAAAATGTACTATCTAAAAAGAATAATATTGACATTCTCAAATGATTTGGGCTCTAAAGGAGCAGGCGAATTTTTTTTATCTGACTCACGTTAGTCATCTCGGTTAGGCCTGGCGTGCTAACGAATGGATAGAAATTCCAATAGCATCCACCAACATGCAAATCACAATTTGGGGTTTGGTTCCTGTCTAGACTAGATCAATACGGCCCAAGGAAACAAACCAAAAGAAAAAAGAAGAGTGTAACACCAGAACCAGGTCACTAGATCAGCGCATTCGTAACCTTCCCCTGCTCCCAACTCACTGCTTAATCTTTAAATTGGATTAGAAAGGATGGTCATAATTCTCGTAAATTGGAATTGCTAATGAGGGGTGAAATGGGAAATATGATTGAAATTAGAGAAAGGAGAGAATTTTATCAAACATTCAACATAATGTGTTTACGGGATATCTACCTATTTATAGAGTTCTAATTCTCTTAAATTACGGCTAAATTCTACGAATGAATTCAATTAAGGTGACAGAGGTCTCTCTCAAGGCCTTTCTTATTAATTATTATCCATCAAATGACTTCGTTAACAGTCTAAGGAATAGGTCACACCCAAGTCCCA
The DNA here is from genome assembly GCA_028095005.1 of Rhynchospora pubera. Taxonomy (NCBI): domain Eukaryota; kingdom Viridiplantae; phylum Streptophyta; class Magnoliopsida; order Poales; family Cyperaceae; genus Rhynchospora; species Rhynchospora pubera. The sequence continues at coordinate 12,871,069 of CM051461.1, read as the reverse complement.
AGGTCGAAGTCTCACCAACGTAACTAGGCCTGTATAACGTTCCAAACGACAACAGAATGGGCAATTCCGTTTGCCGTTCCGTTCTAGCAACGGTATGACCATTTCATTCCGTTTCGTTTCAGAAAACAAAATGTCATCTCATTCCGTTTGGATGGAACATAACGAAACAATATATTTTTACCCTAAAAACTACACTATTTGTCGAAATGGAAACGAAATAGGCCATTACGTTTCAGCAACGGTATGTCCTCCCATTCCGTTTACTATTCCGTTTCTGAAAACGAAATGATATTTTGTACCGTTAGCCGTTTCGTTTGGACGGAACGTCCACGAAAAACGATAAACGGTATACTGTCATCACCCCTGAGCGCAACTAATGGACGCACTTATATGTACCAATCATCAAAAATATAATTTTAGTCACATAAATTAACCTCAAACTATTAATTAGCTAATTCCAGAGATAATTTATGATTTTTGAAATTACAAATAGCAACAAAGAAAACGAGCTTATTTTATATGGAAAAAAAATGTCAATCAAAGTCAAAGGTGTGCAAAGAAAAGGTTTTAATATGCAGTAACAAAAGGGGGAAAAAAAAAGTACCTTCTAATCTAATTCAACTTTAAGTTTAAAAAAAATTACGAGTTATGTGTGTAATTTTAAACATTTTAATAAATCTCAGAAAATTGTTGCTCTTTCTAACTTATTTGGGACTAAAGACTTTATTTTTGGTATGGTAAAAAATTACTTACTCTGATAAATTCCATTAATAAAAATCTTTAATAAAAGTTATTGAACCATCTGTCAACCGATCAATTCAAAATGAAGAAGTCCGAACAACAAAAATTAAATTACTCCGATTGGATAATTAAGTCCAAATTTTATTTATAAAATATAAAGAGAAAACCCACACTTCAAAGGTCATGTATCTTTTGTTTTGGTGTTTGTGACTTTTTAGCAAAAAGAATGACCTCTGTATTTTAATACTTCTAACTTGGTTATTCAGATATGAACTTTCATGCTTTTCGCACTTTTATTTTTCTAATTTAATGAGATATTGAGTCCAGAGCAGGTGACTCAGTTAGGGTGAGGGCGGTGGATTATCCGAAGAGGGTACTCCCCCAGCTTCTTGCTGAACAGGCTCTTCTGTAGAGATAAACTACGGCACGTGTATCTCTACAAAGCGTAACGGACGAGTAACGTATAACGTTGCGAGTGGAAAAGAGTAGTTACTCACTGAGTGGAAAAGAGTAGTTACTCACTGGGTAAAGAAATTACAGGAAAGTAAACTCCTACGCTAACTAGTGACTTTAGATAATCGACTGAATAAACTAGGCTTCCTGAATATGCATGCCACAACTAAGATAGTAAAAGTAACTAACTACGGTTGCCGCGAGTAATTTTATTCAAAGAAAGAAACACGGGCAATGAATGATAAACTTTTTATTCCAACGGCTGCAAGCTCTAGCGAACGATACGCGCCCTTCCCAATTGGGGTCGGCCACAATCATTAGTTACAAACCGGGCGAAGCGTGAAATAAAATGTCTACTACAGCAATTTCTTACGATCGGATATATATGATATACGTATCACTAAAATTTATTTTCAATAAACATTAATTTTTAAAAAATTATACTTATTAGGATATTGGAGAAAAACCAGTAAAAAAACTTATTTTTTTCTCTAGAGGTCTGCTTATCATTTAAATATATAATATATTTTCTTTGCATGAAATTGTGCATAAAAAAAAAATTCAAAACAAACAAGTTGACCAATGTAGAACAATCTTGTTTGATAAACTGTCATTCCATTTATCCGCGTTGTGTTTGGTGGTTACCAAACTTATGTGATTTCTTCGCATAATAAAGAAACATTGAAGATTAGGCAAAAGTGTAAATGATATGAAAGACCAGCAAAATAGTAAGTACATTTTAGCCTTTTAATAAGATATAACAACTTTGCAATAAATTTGTATTGAATATTAAATGGTTGTTGAAAGATATTTGCCTTCCGAATACGCCACCGACTCCAAGAGATTGGATTCGAGTCTTCCGAATACGATTTCGGAAGATGTAACCTCCTATCTTTTAACGTGTTAACTACTTGAATAACTAGATCCGTTTTTGCAAATGGTTAATTGCTTGTTAAATATTAATAAAAAATTAAAATTTGCACTTGGACTTGAGTTCCTAACAGCAGGATATGGATGCATTACACATAGAGGATCAAAGGTAATTCCTTTTTTTTTTAACTCTTTGATGTGAAGGCGATTCTGTTTTTTTTTCTCCAACAGTTTACTTATATTAATTCAATATCTAATACATTTCTTTGTTTTTTCTTGACTTATAAATTATAGGCTAGAGATGGAGTGCATGAAATTGTGCTTGAAGAACAATTTCAAAACAAACAAATTGAATAATGCACATATATCATGTTTGCTAAGCTGCCAAAGCACTTTTCAAAAGGTATGCCTTCATATTTTTTTTTCATATTTAAATGTCATTACTTTCCACCATTTTTTATTAGTAATCTCATATATTTTTTTTTGTTAGGTAAAAGAATTGTTTGATGAAGTCAATTCTTCAAAGAAATGAGTTTGAAGCCTCAAGTCTCAAGCCTGAAGCCTGCGTGAAAAATAAAGAAGAATCTTGGGTTGTGAAAATGACCGTTTGTTATGAGCTTGTGTGGAAACGACTGTTTGGTTGTGCTGTTGGAACTATTTTGGAGATAATTCTTTTTTTGTCTTGTTAAAAAAAAACTTGACTTTTGATATTAATTTTTTTTTACTAATTGTTAATATAATACAAACTATTCGAACTAAAATTAGTTAAACATGCAATATTGCCCTTATGTTTGATGCTTCATTGTACTAGTGTCAAATATATTTGTATAGAGTGCATACTTCTCCTATTTAAGAAACACCAGTGTAACATATTATTATCATGAATCAATAAACTAGTGAATACATGTCATGCAATCTCTTTCCTCTCTATCGTTTCCTCTTCCCTCTCCTTAACTATCATTTATGGTATCCTTAATAAATATAGAATATATATTATTCTTTGTATCAAAATATTTAACAACGTTTTTTACATTTAATTAGAAGGCTTATAAACTCAAGACTTTCAGTATTACTCTTGTACCTAACATTTGGAATTTGCACAAATTACAACAGGGCTATATATATATATATATATCTCTACTAAAGTCCATGCATGTTTTTATCACATTGGGCTCTGTTTGGATGGGTGCAAGAATAAGGAAATAACTTCTTCCTACTTCCAAATTTATTATAAACAATCCAAACTCTTCGCAAAATTATATACTTCCCAATACTTATTCTCTTATTCCTCTTATTCCAACACCATCCAAACGGAGCCAATGTCAATTGCCTCCAAGAATGGAAGAAGAACAAGCTTCGATGCTTCAAATCGGAGGAAGTATTCAATATTAGCAATAGGTGTAAGTGTAACGCACACGTAACGGTCGTTTCTTCTTCTCTACGACTGATTTTTTGTGGCAGGTAGTCGTTCGAATTTCGATCAATTACATCGTTGGGATTTTGGTTTGGTTTATTCACAGAGTAAATGATATTTTGCTATAAATTGTTGGGAATATGGTGGCTGATTTTAGATTATTTTGCTACCAAGCTCTAGACGCCACATCCTAGTTTTTTATTATTAATAACTAGCAGCAGTGCCCGCTCAATGTGCGGGCGGAGTTTAATATGTGAAAATATTGCTTCCCATATATATTTTATAACACTCAAATTATGTTAGCTATTTAGTTAGTTTGCAATTTCTTGCATTTTATATTCCTAATATTTATCAAGGTGTATTTTCATATCTCTAGCTTTTATTTACACTTTCTCAAAACTAATTGATTCTAACCATTTCAATTGAACCGTTGTACAGTACTTGATCGAGTTCATGGTAACACATGTTAGCATATTGTAGTATATGTAGAAAAGTAACGGAACTGGAATATCAAGTAATTTTGACTAAATAATATTACTTTATCTTAATGCGCAATCTTTTTTAAATACAAAGGTGTACCAAGTCAACATTCTTGTTTTGGTACAATAAATATTGTTTTAAGAAAGAAAATGTTTTACATGTATAATTTTTATATTTTTTATTCTTCATTTCACGTTCTGGTTCCAGATTGCATTAGTGATTAGATATTCAGAATATTTTTTTCATCTCCTATGGCTAGAGAGCTGATGGAGAGACACAATAGGATTAGAGGAAGGTGCCTTAAAAAACTAAATTAAATAAAAAATAAAAAATTACACTAAAGGAACTGGTAGCTAAAAGATTTCTAATTTTCAAAGAAACATCAACTTCTCTTTTTTGAAAAGTATTTGCCTAGTTAAACTCTCTATCTACTTGATCTTTTCAATACCCAATTTTGTGAAGACTGCGTTATGCACCCCCTCTGTACATCATACACAGATTTTGTGCGTTGTTATGGTACTACAGCCCCGACATGCAATTTCTAATGTCCACGTGGATGATCTCTTGCATCATGGCCATGAACTCTGACCTGAATGGGAAAGCCAGTGAAGGTACTTGCCGATCAGTTGCATAGCTCACTGACACATCTTCTGTATCAACTTTCAAATCTTCGCTGACTCCATTATTAGATGCCAAATTAGCATCTTGTTGGTGTTGGTCTGCATGCTGCATACTGCCTCGAGATCTTTGCTTTTGTTTGAGATTTTCCTTTATTGTTGGTCTATTGCCAGTTTGCCACTGTTACTGTTGCTTCCTTTGTTTGAGATTTTTCCTTTACTGTTGGTCTGTTGACAAGAGCAGAATCTGTACCAGTGATGTGGTACTGGTATACAGTCAAAGCAAAGAAAGAATATCTTAGTATATGTTGTTTTCACAAAATATATATATATATATATATATATATATATATATATATATATATATATTAACCAGCTATGAGACACTTATTAAAAGGACCTCTAATTTTATTAAATCTGATTTTGTGTTTTTACTCAATTAAATATACCAGAAGATAGATAATGTTTGAATCACCATCAACACAATAGAATAAAATGCTTTGTATTCTCAAGAGACAAAATTGGATTAACTGTTATTCCCAATTCATGACAATTCCCTACTTATCCCCGTTCTAGATACTTGATGCACTTTTTGTCACAATATAGCAAACAACCATAACAGTAGTGACGGTTTTGACCATGTAGAAGGTACATCTGTACAAACAACATAATAATTGTTACTTTCAAAGCTTATATGTAGCTAAATAACAAGAGGAAACCAACTCCAAAACTTTCAAAATTTTGGTAAATCTCGATTTACTTACAACCTCGAGCCAATGTTGCAATCAAGTTTTTAAGCTTTCTCATCCCTCAATAGACACTGACCTGAAACATGACAAAATAAGGATTTCGACTTTAGGTTGATTCGCATAATCACAGCTTCGTACTGCCGTTATTTACTGCAATTAGCATAATTTAAATAAAACTTTTACCTTTGGCACCCTATTCTATGAACGCATGGACATTTGGTTATTTACCATGGATATGGAACTAAGTATGACATGTGAGATTGACATTTTTCTTACATGCTTTTGTTGGTCTGGTAACCTATATCCTTCCATAATTTGTCTTAATTTTGGCATATAATTATCACATGGAGATACCGCTAGTCAACAACATGTAGAGCCACAAGTTTTGATGTTTTTATTTAAAAACAAATAACATATCTCATATAAAAAAATGCAGGGAAACGATGAAAATAATGGAGATGATTTTGTAATTTCATTTGAATACAATGTGGATAATTTCATTTAAATACAATTCTTTTTAGATTGACTATGACATGGTTGTGTAAAACTAAACAAATCAAAAACAGAATGATGAAAATAATAGATCAGGACTATTTTGAAAAAAGAAAACATGGCACTGCATGGAGCAAATATTAAAAAAAATTAGAAAAGCTATTGTGCACTTCATCTCATGTAATAAAACCTCCAAATCCAAATTTAATAATTATAATCGCAAAAAACACATAGCAGCACAACAACCTACACGAGATTTAGTGTCGGGTTCACTGGAGCCCCTGGGGTCGGCCCAATTGATGGTTGGTGAATTTGTATCAAGCTTAAAATCTGATTTTGAGAGACACTTCAAAATTTAGAGACACTATCCAGAGCAGTTAAAAGATCTATTGGGAAATACAAGGGTGTTTAAGGATACATATGATAACTTCATGTTTTTAAGGGCAAAGGTAATATTTTCCTATACTATCAGGGCATTGCAATAGAATTATACCTTCATCAAGTCAACACGAACCATACTGGGGCAAATGAATGCATATCCTTTATTTTCGGATGAGTTGTTCTTTCTCACCATCCTGACCTGAACAGTAATTTCTCTAAGTCAATTTCAACAACAGAAAGAGTAACAAGCTGATAATAAGATTTTGTTGCAGTACCAGTCCTATCATAAGCTGAAAAACCACCAATTATCATAGTGGGTAATAATGCTAAATAAATTACATTTGATGGTGTACTGGTATGGTACATAGAGGCAATCTACAAAGATCTTTTCTTTCATTGCCAATGACTCATTAAAGTAATCCATAAAAATCAACAAAGATGAATGTCACGGTCAAAATCTAAATTATACCACCTAGAACAAGCACCCTTCACAAAAAGAATCTAGACAAATGATCATGACGTCTCTCAAAGAGTTTAAAGATGATATCTTCCATCTCGCGCTTGTCACGAAGTGTCGTCTTGTTGGTGTCAATTTCTTCTGCTTATGTGCACAAACAAATAATTAAAAGTCAAATTTATTGCACTGAAAAAACAAAAGACAAGAGAAAAGTTGGTGAAGTCAAGAAAGAACTGGAACTTTTATTTTATTTTATCCTTTGTGCCTTTGTGCCAGAAGACAGTAAGCTGACCATTCCAAGCATTGGCCTCATAAAAACGCCATGATCATTATCTAATACCTACAAACCAAAGAGAATATTTATTTTCTTCTGTTGTTTGCAACTTAATACTACAGCTTTCTAATAAGTGATAATAACACATAACCTAATGGTAATAACACATAATCTAAATGCCAAAACATATTTATGTCCAAACTCCAAAGAAAATGGTATTAATAAAGGACATGTGTAATGTCTAGACTTCTTGGCTCCCAAATTCACCAAAATTATCAGCATGTGGATCCATATCAAATTTATGCTCTACTCTCCCCTCCACTGCTTGTTTCCCTGCATTATTCACAAAATGTTTTTATTTCAAGTTACCTTGTATCAACACCAATAGTCCTCCAAAAGAACGTTTGTACTTCTATTTTACAAAAAGAAAATTCGGATATAATTACAAACTGGAAGTTCAGTTGGTATGAGTAACCATCAGCTGTATATCTCAAGAATCACAACGCAAGAAGTGCCAAATTTCGAAATAAAGAAAAGAAGAAATACATGCTCTCAGTGTAGAAGTAATACGTAAGGAATAATTAAATATATGCTATTTTATAAATTTGCCAAAAGAGACTACAGGATCAAGATTATTGGGTTCATCAAATTGAATGCATTTGTGTTTGGCACTTAATTCTGGTTGAGAAAACTGACAATTAATTAAGAGCAAGCAGTACCCATTACCTTGTTTGGCACTCAATTCTTCAAACGCAATTTTATATTTGAAGAAGAAAGTAGTACTGATTTAGTGCCAATTGGTAGTAGCCTTCAGATAAAAATAAGAGATACTAAGCTAAAATCATTGACCTTACAATTAAGCAAATTAAATTACCAAACACACAACAAAGAAAGAACTAAACTGATTAGGGTTAAGTACAAACCGAGAAGACGAAAAGTTCCCCAATAAGATCAGAAGCAGCTTGAACAACTTTTCTTCATTCAAAGGCCTAATCTCAACATCAGTTTTATGACCATATATGCGCCTTTGCAAATTCGTCAAAAGACGATGATTGGCCTACACACGACAACATTACAAATGCGCAATCAAGAAATGCAATGAAAAGGAGACCAACCAACCTGAGCGATGCTTATGATGAACTGGCAAAACTTGGGATGCTTCCCTGCCTCCTTCTTGAGTCAATTAGCGATTGGTTTGCACAGAGTCTTCAAACCCTGGATAAATAAGGGGGGACGCCGCCTTGATTCGTTGCTAAATTTTCAGGCACCATTCCTTCTCTAGTTGAGACGGAGAAGGAATGAGAAAGAAGGGCGTAAATTGGGGAGCGAATGAGAGAAATTCCTTTTCTGGCGCAGTAAAATGTTCAGGGGAATGTTCAGAGGGGAAGAGGAGGGTCACGCAGGACAAAGAAAAAAAATAACAAAACGCAGAAGAAGGAATCGAACCAACGCGCTTTACCAACGCACCGCCTAGACAGTTCCTGTTAAAAGGTCGACCTTTTAGTATGATATTTGAATCTAAACCGTAGATCATAGTAGATTAACAAAATCAATGATCCATATTTGATATTAGAGGGGTGTAACTCCCTTTTAGCTCGAAGTTTATGCCTGTTCTACTGATGCTTTATAAGTAGTGGAGATTTTAAATCTGACATAGAACTAAATTCTAAAGAAAAACGTCCAAAGTTCCAGACGGCACGACTATAGCTTTCAAAAATTACAAGTATTGCAACTTAATTTTTTAAATTATTTTACTAACAGGAATGATAACTGTCATCTGCAGTTTTGCCATCCCTACTATCGCTAAATACAAAGTGAACATATACAGCAAACAAGGTGAAAATATAGACGATCTAAGTGAACACTTACAAACAAATAAGTGTTGTCACTTGTTCAGAAGTTTACATGCATATTCAACATATTTTCATTTAACTTATTTATTTGTATGTGTTCACTTAGATTGTCTATATGTTCACTTTGTTTGTTGTATATGTTCACTTTATATTTAGCGATGGCAGGGATGACAAAACTGCAGATGACACTAATCAATTTCCTTCTTATTATCAAAGTACTAATTAATACATTTGTGGATCATTCACGAATCACGATTCCCACTTGATAGATGATTACAGCCCATTTGATCAAAAAAAGAGCCCAAAATGGGACTGAAATTGGGCCTAAATGGAAACTAGAGTAAACGTGGACCATGTTGGAGCCGTTGGATGCATCACCTCCCAACCCTTCGCTTCTGTCTCCACGACCAAACCAGGCGAGGTCGCGCGCGCGAGAGAGAAGAGAAGTGATGCTTCGTTCTTTAAGTAGCGTGCTACTTATCAGGTCACAACTACTCTTCTAATTTCACTACTTTTTTAATTCTCAAAGAAGCTTTATCTGATTTTTGCGAAATACAAACTGGTACATACATACGAGCGCAGAGAGGAATCCATGATCGGAACAAGAAGGCCATGGAGCTGGTCGCGAAGGGATGGAGCGCTCTACAAGAGGTCGATCGGGTGATCGACTACGCCGACCGCAACGACACCCGCCTCATCCCTCTTCTTCGTGTATTGCCTCCTTTCTTTTATCTTCTTATTTGTTAAATTGTTATGTTGTCAAACAGTCAAAGTGTAGTTTTGTTTTTTTTTGGGATGTAAAATTGTTTATATAGGGGGCGAAGGAGAACTTTGAGTTGGCGCTGGAGGTGGACAACATGAATACTCATGCCAGATATTGGCTTGCCAGGATGCATTTCAAGTACCATGTCCCTGGTGCTTGTACAGCCATGTATGGTACCATTTTTAGAATTTCTTTTTTTTTTTTACCTTGATTTTTGTATGTATTGCACAATGAATCCCTTGTCCTCAGTTGATGCAAATGTATGCATCTGTTATATGACAATAGTCCCTTTTCTTGGTGGTAACTGGTAAGGCAGTTAAAGCGTCTGGTTGTAACATGCCATTGGAACAATTATAGGGCTATTTTTCCTAAACTATTGTCCAATTGGTGTCAATTAATCAACATTCATCTATCCAATTAAAAGTTAAAAGGGAAAACCAAAACATGCATGGAGTCACTAATATAGGCCAGTCAAAACTCGAAACATGTCCGAGCTGGTGTCATGCAACTGAGCGAGATTTCTTCTCCGCACGTTTATGCTATAGTTTGAAGCCTTTTTTTTGTGCTGTTGAACATATTTTAACTTAAATATCCCTTTGATATGCAATCAACCCTCAGAATTATTGCATTGCTCATGGAAATCAATTTTGATGAGTTTATCCTTAGTTGAGCACCAGATTAGCCAAGAAAAATACATTATGTGGGCCTAAAATAATCACATTTACTATCTTATCAATTTTTAGTAAGATGTCACTGATCTGCATTTACAAAGTTGAGTCTTACTAAATTTGCGGATGTGTAGTGGAGCTGCTTTGCTAATAGAAGCTGCGAACATGGGGGATGCAGATGCACAATACGAGCTCGGCTGTAAATTAAGAGTTGACGTGAGACTTTTTGCCAGTCTTATAAGTATTGTATAGCTATTTGCTTGCTAGTTTATGCTAAATTGCTAATATCAACATACTACAGTTCTTAAGTTTCTTAAATGCCCCTGACCAACTTTGATCTTGGACTATGTAAATCATTATACTATTTTTAATATCTGGTCAACACCAAAATTTTGTACCAGGCATTGGATTTGATTGGTCTGCAACTGAATCTGATTAAATCTTATTTTCTCAAATTACAGACAGAAATTTGATGCTCCAAATTAATCAATCAAATTATTTGTCCCAGACATGCAATTAAGCTTCAATTTAGAACATTTGAGATTAAGTTGACAGATCAGGCAAAATAGTAGGGACATAAGTAAGGTAATGATAAAGGAAAAAAAGTTTGTTCGATCAATCTGATTTCCAAATGGTTCAGAGACCCAAAACATAAGATGCTTGGTATTCATACATTACCTGAAGAAAAAAAAAACCTAATCCAAGATTATGATCGTTTATACTATACAATCAGTATGTTCTTTGCTGAGTTGCAGGTTTCTAGCAACTAATGAAAAGCTAAACTTTTATTGATATCAATTCTTAGTTGTTTTTGAAACTTGTTGTTTATATTTTTTTTAATGTAGAATGAACATGTGCAATCAGATCAACAGGCTTTCTATTATTTGGAGAAAGCAGTAGACCAGGTTGGTAGGTTTTCCATTTCTTCTAGTATTTTCAGCCTCAAGTTTCCTGCAAATAAAGGAGATTCCTACAATTTCATTTTAGTTCGCTAAAATGCCCATGATTTTTGGTATTCACAAGAAAATAATGTTTTCAGTATTTGATAAGGCATATTTTCATCTTTTGATTCCTTTTTGTCTCTCTGTAGAAAGCCATTTTTGCTTCAAAATTTATTAAATAGTTGCTTATTACAAAGTTACAGAAATTAAACAGCACAAAATTAGTCAGAAAAAGGAAAATTAGTCTCTGAAAAACTGATATGGAGGAGAAAATAATTTCAGAAACAGCCATATTAATGCTGATAGAGAGTGGGCTTTGGCAAAGTTGTTTCTTTACTTCTCAAATAAATTCCAATCATAAATATTTTCTTTTCTACTAGTTGCATCCAGGTGCTTTATATCTGCTTGGGGCAGTGTACTTGGCTGGGGATTGTGTGAAGAAAGATGTCACGTCAGCCATGTGGTGTTTTCATTGAGCTTCCGAAAAGGTTTTTTGCATTTGCAATTTTGTCTTTTCTCTATGGAGTCCTTCGAAGATTTTGTTTTGCATTAATCAAGGGGGTGACAGTATTTCAATTTTTCACGGGTTAAAATTTTTTGTATGAACAATCCAAAACAAGTACTACACCCTTCTTGGATCAGCAGGTATGAAAGGGGTTGAAGACAATGGACTGTTTCTTATATCTTAGGTCATGTATCACTAAATCTGCTCTTCTTTTTTTAAAAAAAAATCAGGGACATACTGGAGCTGTGATTGCTTGTGGATCGCTTCTTCTTAAAGGCATTTAACCAGTGATTTAATAGTTTATTTTATCCATAATTTTTGCAGTCTTCTGGTTATACCAAAATTTACTGTATTTGCAGGGCTTGTTCTGTCATATTGGCTAATCCAATATACAATTTTTTCTAGAGATTTTAGGGATAGTGATATAAAAAAAACTTTATCCGCCCCTCTGAGCTGTATATATAGGAGTTACCTTTACCTTTCTGAAAGTAGAATTAGATCAGATCTGGACTAGAGAGATTAGGATTGCACTTTTCAATATATCAGGAAGTAACACTATTTAGTGATCATACACCGTTTGTCCGTTTAGAGCTGAGTGCGGTTCAAGTAAAGGGATGTTACAATTTGCACCTTAATAGGATGATGTTTTAAGATGTTTCTCATCATTGACTAATATATGGCAGGTGTGGAGATACCAGAAGTTATAACAAGATTTAGTACAACCGGAAAGCTTCGAAAGAAAGGAGGAAATATTAAACAAGATTTTCTGAAGCTGGCAAAGGAGAAGTTTCAAATTGCTGCTGAGGCAGGCAACGACCTTGGTTTTCGGTGGTTGAAGCATCTTTCAGATGGGGAGAAAGGAGTCCAAACAAAGATAAATGGGATGGAATTTGATCGCAGTGAGCGACATGGGCTCGTTATGGAGTAGTCCAGAAGAGAGAAGTTTTATTTGATAGGAAGTTGAGTTTTTTACCATTTTCTTTTCTTTTTACTTGAAATATCATGTGGTAGCAGGATTTATGTCCTTTGTTTGCGTAAATTAATACTGTGATATAGATGACAATTATGGTACTTTGTAATTTAATTAACTTAGACAAATATTACAAGTTACGAGTATAGTTTTAAACATTTTACGAAATTTCAAAAAATTACTACTCTTCCCAATTTGTTTCGAACTAAAGACGTTGTTGTTATGGTAAAAAATTAAAGTCACTATAGTTGCCTAATTAAGTCCAAAGTTTGTTTATAAAATAATACAAAACAACCTTAAAGGTGAATGACTTCTTAGCAAAAGACAAAAAGGGTCATGTATCTTTTGGTTTGGTGTTTGTGACTTCTAAGCAAAAGAATGAGTTTGAATTTTACTACGGCTCATTGGTTATTAAGACATGAACTTTCATGTTTTTCGCATTTTTTTTTTCTAATTTAATAAGACATCGAGTCAGATGATATCTGATATTTGTATTACTAAAATATATTACCAATGAACATTAATATATACAAAAAAAAAATTCTACTTTTTAAGATATTGGAGAAAACATTAAAACAAGGTTTCATAGACAGATTATAATCAATCAAAAAGCTAAATATGCTAAAATAACAATACTCAATAAAAATTTATCACGTAAAATGGTGTATCCAATAAAATTTTTGTCATATAAAATGTCATCGATAATGACAATATCTTCATTTTATACTGTCGTTAACAATACCCTTATAAAAGTGATTTACAGGTTGTATTAAACTGTGAAATAACAAAAAGATTTCACAAAAAAGCCAATAATTTTACATTTCATTATGGCGATTTTTTAATGAATTGTTCAATTCGTTTGGGAAAAAATCGTTTCAGCCCAAGCACTGTCTTTTCTCCTCTCTCTTTTTTTGAAGATTGGTCAGCGATTTGCATCTTCCTCGTCTTCACGATCTCTCCTTATTATACAACCGGGGCACTGGTCGTAGGGTCTTCCCTTATCTAGCACAAATTGTTATTCATTGGCATAACCAATATATTGTGTATATTTTAAAGTTATCATTTCCTACAGGTTTCATACATTTCTAGATCTTTTCTTTACTTTCAATAGTTGAGGTCAGAATTTAAGAGAAAATGCCAAATAGTTACCAAGATCTAATTAACATACAAATTTTCGACAATAATTCATTGAACGGACAAACCAAAGGGAAATACATAGTTGAAAAGAATGACGCTCGAAGACTATGGTGAAGAAAGTGCCAAGCTTTACTAAAGAGATATTTAAGAGACGAAAGCTTAATGACCGTGCATAAGAATCTTAATTATAAGTAAATAAAGGGTTCAATTGCGTGCAATAGATATATTAGGATGGTTTGTTCTTATGAATTGTGATATTTTGAGAGTTTGTTCCTGGATTGTTACGACTCGATTAATCTTTAGTTGTTTTAGGGTAATACCATAGAATGCTTAACATACCATTGGATATTAGTGAAGGTTTAATTCAGTATAAACCTATAAGAATAACTTAGAGAATTAGATATACCGCAGCAGAAATGATCGAACGCCTAGACCCGCTTGTCGGAGTTCGGTTCTGCAGCCTTGTCTCTCTCCGTATGCGTCCGGTACACCACAACCTCACGTTAGGGTTTGGCGTCATCTTCCACGCTTCCACTTGCCGGTCTCGACTCGTGTGTGTGATCCAATTGCTCCAAGCAATTGGATGGCTTCCTCCCTCTCAGAAACTCTCCTCTCTTTCTATGTGGAATATGCAGAACAGCAGTTCCAAGAACCAGAGAGACGTTTTTGTTTAGAGGGGTATATATAGGAGTTGATCTGAACAGATCACGTCTGTTCAGATCCCAGTACCAGCGGCCCGCAGGCCTTGCCTGCGACCCACTGGGTCGTTCAGTATCTGCGGCCCGCAGGCCCAGCCTGCTACCCGCAGAGAACGGCTCCACACATTTTTTCCAACATCTCCCTCTTGGAGACGTTTATACCAAACACTGAGCCAGACCTCATACGGCAAATGGAACATGCGACCAGCGCATACACCTGTCATGCGGGAGCTCAAAAGCCTCACTTTGAATAAATTCAAAGCCAACCAGAGAGCATCTACCCTTTTATATAAAATACAGTTTAATATGTATACTAGTACCTTAGAAGCACTCAAATCCGCACTAGATCAGACATTATCGACCATTCAATGATACATGTCTTTTCCTTCTCAATCTTAGTTTGTTGTATGTTCCCAACCTCAGTCCATATGACGAGTTTGGTGGATCCTGAACACCAACAAATCTATCGTTTGTGCATGATGAGTCGAATCTTCCTTTTAACTCATGAGACTCAAAACAAAATCAGTCGCTTGCTCAGTAATGCCCCGACAGGCGGAATATACATCACCATAGGGTACACACCAAAGTAGCAGCCCTGACCCCATTTCTCATGACATAGTCAAAAGTCAAAGGGTACTTCTCTATAGAACTCACACATGGGGAGTCATACGGTCTTGGTCCTGGAACCACTCAACCCACTTCCAAAAGTCGCCTAGCACATGTGGTATGAGCACATGTTACAATGAAATATCTGCTAAGCAGACGTGTGTTCTCATTCATTGTACGAGTTTAGATCCAGTTTGCAAACCAAGTGTTTATGGTCTAGACCACTCCTTATTGCAACTGATCCTGAGATTCTTCACTTAGACACTCCCTGAGTTCTAAGGAGATTCTCACCTCGGCTTAATTGAACTACGTGATTGTTTGGGGTACAATCACATCGGATCGCCTAAAAGAAGACAAGCCTCATTTCAGTCCCAGACTGAAGCGACAATGAGCTTCGTCCATCCCAGATGGCTCCTTAGTCCCCGACTAAGCGCACATAGCTCAGTCTAGTCTCATCTCTACATGCCCCACGCATTAGAGGCGATTGCTCGTGTGAGCGAGACAATCTAAAGTTCAATGACACACTACCAACATGCTAACATTTAATTGAACAATAACAAGCAATTCATAAACAATAATGAATAAACATGTCTCAACAATATTTTATAATAAAATATAATTATTCAAATACATACATACATAACAGATACATGTTACAGAATTCTCAGTGTCAGCGGCCCGCTGGCCCTGCCAGCGACCCACTCAAGCGATTCTGAAACAATCTCAGAAAATCTATCCATCTGTCTGCATCTCAGTCTGCGACCCGCTGATCAAGTCAGCGACCCGCTGGCAGACATCAGACCCATAACCCTAATCAGCTTTAGGAACTGCATCCTTGCGATGGGTTTTGTGAATGGATCTGCCACCATCTCATCAGTGGAAATGTGCTTCAACACTATCTTTTGATGTGTTTGTCTGTCTCTAACAAAATGATATCTCGTGTCAATATGTTTTGCTTTTCCATGGTACTTGGGGTCTCGTGAAAATGCTATAGCAGCCGTGCTATCGCAATAGATTGTCACAGGTCCG
Organism: Rhynchospora pubera; assembly: GCA_028095005.1. Lineage (NCBI taxonomy): Eukaryota > Viridiplantae > Streptophyta > Magnoliopsida > Poales > Cyperaceae > Rhynchospora > Rhynchospora pubera. The sequence continues at coordinate 12,854,971 of CM051461.1, read as the reverse complement.
TTGGGCACCTTGACTACCCCTAGTCCCTTTAGGAAACGTCTCAACCATATTGCCTCTTGGGTCGCCGCAGAACATGCAATGTACTCGGCCTCCATGGTAGATAAAGCAACACACGTTTGCTTTTTACTAGCCCAAGAGATCACACTGTTACCAAGCATAAAGATGAAACCTGAGGTGGACTTGCGCTCATCCAAGTCACCAGCCCAATCGGCATCCGAATAGCCAACTAGGTCCAGGCTTCTGCCTTGATAACATAACACATAATCCGATGTGTTCTTGAGATATCTCAGAATCCTTTTGACTGCTTGCCAATGAGCAAATCGAGGATTCGACTGAAATCGGCTGACAAGACTCACCGCATAGCAAATATCGGATCTTGTACACAACATGGCGTACATCAAGCTTCCAACTGCGCTAGAGTACGGCACATTTTCCATTTTCTTTCTCTCTGCATCTATATTGGGACCCATGTCACTACTTAAACTTGTGTTCTTATCGATAGGAGTGTCAACCGATCGACATCCATCCATGTCATATCGTTCAAGAACCTTTTTCATATAAGTTTCTTGAGATAAACTGAGAAACCTCTTGGTTCGATCTCGAGTTATCTTGACACCTAGCACATAGCTAGCTTCACCCATATCTTTCATGTCAAACATAGAGGACAACCAAGCCTGCGTTGAACTGATCAGCGACTTGTTGTTACCCGCAAGCAATATGTCATCAACATACAATGTCATGATCAAGAAACAATCATTGGACCCTTTCACATACACGCAATGATCCTCTTCCATCACTCTAAAGCCGTTTGACAAGACAGCTTGGTGGAATCGGAGGTTCCATTGCCGTGATGCTTGTTTGAGACCATATATGGAACGGCGAAGTCTGCACACCATGTGCTCATTCCCTTCAACCACGAATGCATCGGGTTGGACCATATATATCTCCTCTTGCAATTCTCCATTGAGAAATGCAGTTTTCACGTCCATTTGATATAATTCTAGATCCATTGCAGTGACAATTGCTAGGATCAAGCGGATAGAGGCAAACCTAACCACAGGTGAGAAGGTTTCCTCATAGTCCACTCCCTCTACTTGGGTGAATCCTTTCGCAACCAAGCGAGCTTTGTAACGCTCAATTGACCCGTCGCTTTTACGCTTGGCTTTGAAAACCCATTTGCTCCCAACAGCCTTGCGACCTCGTGGTAAGTCAACTAAGTCCCAAACCTGATTCTTCTCCATTGAATCAATCTCCTCTTGCATGGTCAGCAACCATTCCTTAGACTTAGAACTAGAAAGTGCCTCACGCACATTCTTTGGTTCATCCGGATCGATAGCTTTGATCGCCTTCTTGCGTTTGAGCTTATCATCCTCATTCGGCATGACCAATCCATCAAGAGCAGTCATGAACACTTCCCCCCCTTCGATCTCAAATCGTCGGCGGTGTACTTTCTCACGTTCAGACCTTCGAGGTTCAAATACTTTTTCAGTCTGCATATCAGTCACAGGTTCAGCGGTCCGTTGATCATCCCAGCGACCCGCTATCTTTGGATGCAGATTGACAGGACCTCTGTGAAGGATTTCATGATGCGAATCGGGTAATTTTAAAAATTTTATTAACCGATAACATCTAAGATCGTTCTTATTATCGCTAACTTTCCTATATTATATTTGCATCACAATCACATATATTCCTATAAGAAGGATTGTTGAGCCATACCTATGGTCTCTAACGAAGCTTTGTTCCTCTTGGTTCACCTTGAATCCGAAACAAGAATGACAGTTGAATCCGTGCTAGCGAACTCCCCGTCAACACCTAGCTCCGCCACCCGTATCTTGATCGATTGCTTAATCGATAGAATATTTTAACAAATATTTTGAGGAAGAGAAAGCCAAAGCTTCAACACATGAAGACTTACTTGTGTTCACAATTTCTGATCTGTTTTACCTTTAAAACATCAGAATAAACCTTTCAAATTCGTATAGCAATTAAAGCCATTAATCAGAAATTAAAACAGCACTTTAATTTCTGACGTCTCAGCACTAAAACAATGATAACTCTTTATAGGAAACACCAAACGACATGAAACTTGAACCATTGGATTCTACACTTCCAGGGCTATAATTTTCATATATCATTTGTCCAATTTAGTTATCATTTGCTATACTAATTATCAGTTTAAAGTTGGCTCAAATTCTGACCCGAATTTAAAGCCTTCTTTCTCTCTTCATTTGTTAAATAATTGGGCTTGGGCTTTAAATAAATTTATGCACTCTATAATAATATTCATATATTATTATATTATGTGAAACACATATTATACTCATAATATTCACATATCAATAAATTTATTCCTTGCTAGTTAATCACGTCATGTGATTTAATTTTCTATTTGTACACTTTGTTTCATACAACATGAAACCTTGTACATAGAAAACATATTTCTTGTTTCCCATTCAGTTGGTGTGACCTATATTGAGGATCCATATTATGTTGGCAATGGAATAAAACATTTTATTCCATAAACTGTAAGCGGTACTCTAGCATACATTACAGCTACCCAAATAATATAGATGTTTAGCAAATCCTTTTACGAAACACGACCCTTCTAGTAATGCTATTAACATTACTTGTGTCTATTCCTTGCCATATGATATTATGATTATTATACAAAGTAGGGCTGTGTCATCTTCGTATTATAATCTTTTCTTGGTCTCCAATAAGTATGATTATATAATTATAACTGCACTTCAGTTATATTGGATCCATTTATAATCTTACTTTACCAAGGGGCCCTTTATAATATCATTCCTCAATTCATGAGTGGCAATTAGCTATTGACATATATATTTCCATCCTACACAAGTTATATACAAAGAACTATTACTTTTATCACCACAAGCTTTATATGGCTTCAAATAATAATCACGTTGCATATTCCTTATGTGAAAATATATCATATCAATCTTAGAATTAATGACACGATAAAAATATTAATGACACAAACACAATCCATATAATATTTTCAGATAGTAGTATTAAATGATAATCCAGATTGCAACATTAGGTCTGTTCAATATATGAAACTTTTCATATATGAAACTTTTCATATACTCGTGTTATTAAATGATAATCCAGATGTGCTACTAAAAATATTTTTATCAATTAGGTCTGTTCAATATATGAAACTTTTCATATACTCGTGTTATTAAATGATAATCCTTTATCAACGTTTACAGAACTACAACGTACTTTTAATCAACACGACAGTCTTGTATGGCATATTAGTGTTCCTGCTAATATCCAAGACCTGTGAACATTTTAGAGATATATATTCATTTTATTTAGAGTTCTGCGGTTCAAGACCAAGAGCATCTTCTTGAACACTTCTAAATACGAATATAAACTCATGGAACAAAATGTAATAACATCCAATTCATAAATATAACATATAAAAGTAATCACCATAAGATAACTTTTAGAACAATCTCCCACTTGTTCTTAAAGTTATTTCTTATACATTCTTTTGTATTAACTTTAAAACTAGGGTTGCCTTTTGACTCATTCTGTTATCTCTATCCACTCTCCATGTGTTTTCAAACCCATGGAATCAAAGTGAACTTCACTTTTGGCTTGAGATAAAGGCTTTGTTAGCGGATCTGCTGTGTTACCATCCGTGTCCACCTTTAACAATTTTATTTTACCATCTTCTATGAAGTCCCGAATGACAAAGTACTTTCTATCCATATGTTTGATCTTGTGGTGTGAACCACGTCAAGTTCCTCATTGAACTTCTTGATCAAACATTTACTTCGTTGGCTTTAGCAACAACCATCAATTCTGATTGGATGCTTGAGTCAGCTGTTTGCTAAATGTTTGAATCTTTTCAAACTAACAGCGCTTCCATTCAGAATAAATACATATCCAGATTGCAACATTTTATCATCATAATCGGTTGCAAAACTCGCATCGCTGTAGCCTTCTACAACGAGTTCCCTTGTCCCTCCATACACAAGAAATTTATCCTTAGTTCTGTTAAGATACTTAAGGATATTCTTGACTGCACTCCAATGTGCAGGACCTGCATGGGCTTGATGACGACTTGTCATACTTAGAGCATACGCGACATCAGGTCGTGTACAAACCATAGCGTACATGATAGAACCAATTGCAGAAGCATATTCTACATTCTTCATGGTATCAATGTCTTTACGTGTCATAGCACGTTGAGACTTGCTAAGTTTTACACCTTGACTCATTGGCACATTTCCTTTCTTGGAATTTTCCATGTTGAATCGTTTCAACACTTTGTCAATGTATGTATGTTGACTTAAGCCAATGAGTCTACGTGACCTGTCTCTACATATCTTGATTCCCAAGATATATTGGGCTTCACCCAAGTCTTTCATTGAGAAAATCTCTTTCAATGAAATTTTTGTTTGCTCCATTAAGGGAATAAAGTTGCCTATCAATAGTATGTCATCGACATATAGGACCAAGAAAAGTATATAGCTCCCACTGACCATCTTGTATACACAAGGTTCTTCCTTATTTTGAATAAATCCAAGGCATTTAACCTCTTCATCAAAGCGCTTGTTCCAACTCCTAGATGCTTGCTTCAATCCATAAATGAACCTTTGAAGTTTGCATACTTTACTGCCATTATTTGGATCTTCAAAACCAGGAGGTTGTACCATGTACACATCCTCTTCCAAATTCCCATTAAGGAATGCTGTTTTGACATCCATTTGCCATATTTCATAATAAAATGCAGCAATGGCTAGTAATAATTGACTTAAATACCATGATTTTGAGTCTTTTCTTTCCATTGCTTCTTCAAAGGTCTTTGGATCATCCATATCCATTACCAAGATCTCATGAAGTCCTAGATACATATCAGGCTTCTTCCTAGATCTTGTTGACCTTCTTAGTTCTTGTGGCTCTTCGTGTTCATCTTGAGTACCTCGAACCTTTTGCACAATCTCTTGTGGAATTAGTTCAATACTCAATTGAACACCATGTGGTGATTCGTGAACCTCTTCCTCAATAGGTTGAGGAACTTGTACACTAATGCTCCCACTAGCCGTCGGAACTATGGTTGGGCTACTTCGATCTACATGGTTGTCATCCATGACCTGATCGAGGTCTTGTAGTGTTTCTTGAGTTTCCTCAAGCATTACACTACTCCCACTACTTTTGATTCTTTCGAGAAATTCTTTCTCTAAGAAATTGCACCCCTTTCAACTAATATTCTATTTGTTGTCTTGTGCCAAAAGTAGTATCCTTTTGTTTCTTTCGGATAACCTATAAAGAAGCATTTTTTTTTGCTTGGGGTTCTAGTTTGGTTGACATCAATCGTTTGATGTAAGCCTCACAACCCCAAATCTTGAGAAAAGACAAGTCAGGAGTTTTTCTTGTCCACAACTCATACGGAGTTTTCTCGACAGATTTAGATGGAACAATATTCAGTGTGTAAGCTGCAGTTAGCAATGCATGTCCCCAAAAATAAAGAGGCAATTCTATTTGGCACATCATTGATCGAACCATATCAAGCAATGTTCTGTTTCTCCTTTCCGATACACCATTCTACTGAGGTGTTCCTGGAGGAGTCAATTGTGGTATGATACCACACTCTTTCAGATATGTACCAAATTCATTACTCAAGTATTCTCCACCACGATCAGTTCGTAAAATCTTAATTCTCTTACTCAGTTGATTTTCAACTTCATTCTTGAATTCTTTGAACTTGTCAAAAGATTCACTTTTGTTCTTCATTAGATAAACATAGCCAAAACGACTATAGTCATCTATGAACGTAATGAAGTACCTAAAACCATCTCGTGCACTTGTTCTCATTGGACCACATACATCAGAATGTATCAATTCCAACAAGTCTTTCGCCCTTGAACCTTTCTTCTTGAATGGTTTCTTAGTCATTTTACCAACTAAACAAGATTCACATGTCTCTATTGCATCGCAATCCATGAGACCAAGAAGATTACTATCATGTAACTTCTTAATGCGTTTCTCATTTATATGACCAAGACGATAGTGCCATAAGAGAGTGTTATTTTCATGAGATACTTTGAGTCTTTTGTTATTGATACTTAGAACATGTTTATCATTCACTTCTAGCAAATATAAACCATCATGAACAGTAGCATTTGCATATAAAATTCCATCTTTTGCAATACTCAAACACGAGTTTGAAATGGTAAAGACATAACCATCTTTGTCCAAACATGACACAGATATAATGTTCTTACATATAGATGGAACATAATAAACATTATTCAAATTAATTATTAAACCACTAGATAAATGAAGATTTATTGAGCCAATGGCCAATGCCGAGACACTAACACCATTGCCCACCTTCAAAATGACTTCTCCTCTCTTGAGATGTCTTCTATTCATTAGTGCCTGCATATTTGCACAAATATGAGCACATGATCCAGTATCAATTACCCAATCATGAATAGATGTGGTTAAATTAATCTCAATAACATAGATACCTTTCGGAACCTTGGGACGCTTCCGCTCTATTTTGCCTGAGTTTAAGTCAGCCTTGTACTTTGGACAATTCGCCTTGAAATGTCCCAACTCATGACAATAATAGCACTCGGTTTGCGGAGTTGGCGAATTTTTTTCTTTTTGCCTTTGGAGGTGCTCGCTTGAGCTTCTCCATTCCCCTTGTTCTTTTTAGATATCTTCATTTTGCCTTTTCCTTTTTGAACTTTCTTACCATTCTGTGAGATCGCAAAAACATTCTTCTCTCCCTTATGTCTGTTCATATCGGCCTCAGCTTGCTTCAAAGTCTGATGGATCTCATCCAGGGTCATTGCCTTTTCACGCAAGTGAAGATGCATGACTACATCTCTGTAAGATGGAGGCAATGAACCAAGGATTATATCCTCAGCAGAGTCAGCATGCATTGGAGCATTTAGATTCTCCAATTTCTCAAGGTAACCCAACATTTTCAACATATGTTGGTTGACAGAAGACCCTTCTGTCATGTTACACCTTGTGAAAGCTAAGGTGATCTTTGAACGCTCTTTACGAGCATTCTCCAGAAACATCTTGGAGAGACGTTCGATTATCTCTTTTGGAGTATTGTTTATGAACTTTCTAGTAAGTTCAGTAGCCATACTTGCCAACATGAGACCTTGAACGCTCAGTTCGTCCTTGCGGTACTTTTCAGATTTGGTCTTTTCTTCATCAGAGGGATTTGTACTTAGTACTGGAGCATCTTCCTCCAATACATTAACAAGATCCTCCGACCTGATGATAAGTTGGAGTTTCAATTCCCAATCAAGGAAATTAGAACCATCATTCTCCAACGGAAACTTTTCGAGTATGGATCGGATAAGTACATTGTTTGTCATTCTATAAAATAAATTAAAGGATTTCATGTTAATATTTATGTACAATTTCATACTACATATTTAAAATTTGTCCATTATGCAGTATATTCAAGATCCCATCATAAATAAATCGAACTCATCCGAAATATAAAATCAAGGTAAGTAATCCTTTACTAATCATAACCTTTTAGAAAACTTTTGCAATCATTTGCAATTTTCTAAACTTTATGACTCTTGTTGTTTATTAAGAAATTTTTCTTACTAAACGATTTTCCCGAGACTTCAAGCCTAGATCTTGACTGCTCTTTAAGCAAACTTATTTTATTGGTCAATATGCTTGGCTATATTATCTCCATAAAATAAATGTATCAAATGCCTCACATTTAATCCACCTATCAATGGCCTGATAATATATCCTAACACATTCCACGATTTCTAAAGATTAAAGATTACACTCATGCATCTCAATAATCTTTAGCTTAAAGTGGATAAAATAAGAAGGAAAAATACTTAATTTTTCATTGGACAATTCAAATGTGACTATAGTTTGGTAGGTCATATTTCCATACACCCATACCTATCCTAACATATATCATTCACATATAATCATAAAGCACATCACATAACACAATCACAAAACATTTGTGAGTTTGTATGCCTCTTGCGCTTCTCTTCATCCACCGTTTTGTCTTCTTGCACCATTGGATGAAAAATTGCATATAAAATAAATATGCTGCCCCAAACTTTATTATGAATCCTTTCAAAATAAAATTTGCTAAGTGCAAGTATTAGGAACCCATCTCATTCTCACAATGCATATGATGTAAATAATAAATAAAGGCATCCTATACATAAATTGCCTTTTGTGCCTAATTAATAAATACTTATTAAACTTGCTTACAATCAAACAAACACATCACATCAAAATTTACATCACACAAGGCATTGAAATGAGACATACAAACTCGGTTCCCTGCAAAACAAAATTAGAATAGGAATTGCATACCGATGCACTATTTTGTACCTTTTAGTTAATTTCCATTTCTTATGCAATTGCGGTTCTCTAAATCATTTAAATCCCAGAAAAATGATTTATAATTCTCTGTTACGATTTGCACCATAGTTTGAAAAATAATCTTTTAAATATTTAAAAGAAAACTCAAACCGTTATTGTTCTTGTCACAGAAAAACTGCGCACTGTTGCTGTTTTGCCTTTGTGACGAAATTCCATAAAACTTTTGTATAGGAAAGTTTTATTATTTAAAAACTAGACTTCAATATCTAAATTTAGAAACTGGTTTCATCAAAATAAGATAATCCATTTGAGAGAAATCGTTATTTTAATTTCAGCAAAAACTGCTACTGCTGCTGGAAAAATCCAGCAACGCGCTATTTTTCTTATTTTTGTTTAACATCATAGATCTGTCCAAAAAACTTGATCTATATAATTATCCTATTCTAAACTTCTTTCAAAATAGTAAGAATTTTAGAAATTTCAATAATAATCAACCAGTAATCTAATAACAATATTGCAAAGCATGTAACAAAAATTCAGCTCGAATTTTAGAACCGCAACACAAAAAAACAATTAACTAAGCACTTATGTAATAAAATTACATAATAAAATAACCTAATTAGCGATAATAAAGAACCTAATGCTCTGATACCAATTGAAGGATTTCATGATGCGAATCGGGTAATTTTAAAAATTTTATTAACCGATAACATCTAAGATCGTTCTTATTATCGCTAACTTTCCTATATTATATTTGCATCACAATCACATATATTCCTATAAGAAGGATTGTTGAGCCATACCTATGGTCTCTAACGAAGCTTTGTTCCTCTTGGTTCACCTTGAATCCGAAACAAGAATGACAGTTGAATCCGTGCTAGCGAACTCCCCGTCAACACCTAGCTCCGCCACCCGTATCTTGATCGATTGCTTAATCGATAGAATATTTTAACAAATATTTTGAGGAAGAGAAAGCCAAAGCTTCAACACATGAAGACTTACTTGTGTTCACAATTTCTGATCTGTTTTACCTTTAAAACATCAGAATAAACCTTTCAAATTCGTATAGCAATTAAAGCCATTAATCAGAAATTAAAACAGCACTTTAATTTCTGACGTCTCAGCACTAAAACAATGATAACTCTTTATAGGAAACACCAAACGACATGAAACTTGAACCATTGGATTCTACACTTCCAGGGCTACAATTTTCATATATCATTTGTCCAATTTAGTTATCATTTGCTATACTAATTATCAGTTTAAAGTTGGCTCAAATTCTGACCCGAATTTAAAGCCTTCTTTCTCTCTTCATTTGTTAAATAATTGGGCTTGGGCTTTAAATAAATTTATGCACTCTATAATAATATTCATATATTATTATATTATGTGAAACACATATTATACTCATAATATTCACATATCAATAAATTTATTCCTTGCTAGTTAATCACGTCATGTGATTTAATTTTCTATTTGTACACTTTGTTTCATACAACATGAAACCTTGTACATAGAAAACATATTTCTTGTTTCCCATTCAGTTGGTGTGACCTATATTGAGGATCCATATTATGTTGGCAATGGAATAAAACATTTTATTCCATAAACTGTAAGCGGTACTCTAGCATACATTACAGCTACCCAAATAATATAGATGTTTAGCAAATCCTTTTACGAAACACGACCCTTCTAGTAATGCTATTAACATTACTTGTGTCTATTCCTTGCCATATGATATTATGATTATTATACAAAGTAGGGCTGTGTCATCTTCGTATTATAATCTTTTCTTGGTCTCCAATAAGTATGATTATATAATTATAACTGCACTTCAGTTATATTGGATCCATTTATAATCTTACTTTACCAAGGGGCCCTTTATAATATCATTCCTCAATTCATGAGTGGCAATTAGCTATTGACATATATATTTCCATCCTACACAAGTTATATACAAAGAACTATTACTTTTATCACCACAAGCTTTATATGGCTTCAAATAATAATCACGTTGCATATTCCTTATGTGAAAATATATCATATCAATCTTAGAATTAATGACACGATAAAAATATTAATGACACAAACACAATCCATATAATATTTTTATCAATTAGGTCTGTTCAATATATGAAACTTTTCATATACTCGTGTTATTAAATGATAATCCTTTATCAACGTTTACAGAACTACAACGTACTTTTAATCAACACGACAGTCTTGTATGGCATATTAGTGTTCCTGCTAATATCCAAGACCTGTGAACATTTTAGAGATATATATTCATTTTATTTAGAGTTCTGCGGTTCAAGACCAAGAGCATTTTCTTGAACACTTCTAAATACGAATATAAACTCATGGAACAAAATGTAATAACATCCAATTCATAAATATAACATATAAAAGTAATCACCATAAGATAACTTTTAGAACACAATTCCAACACTCTGTCCTGGAAGTCTCGCCAGTCTTGGCGACCCGCTGGCCCAGCCTGCGGCCCGCTGAAACTGGGCGCCAGAGAGGTTCTGACCTGCTGAGCTACCTCTTCCGCGATAGTTCTGACCTCAGGAGGTTGAGGAGGACTTTTATTCCCCCCTCTCGCCTCGACATCCTGATCAGTACCATCATTTTCGGAAGGAATTGACTCATATAGCCATTCCTCTTGAGAAACCTCGCTCCTCTTTGGAAATTCACTTTCATGGAACGTCGCATCCCTCGATTCGATTTTCGTGACTGTCCCACTTAGATCCTCTCCAACAAACACGTGACCCTTGGAAGTGTCAGAGTACCTTATGAAGATACACTTTCTCCCTCTTGGACCAAGCTTCCCATGTTTGTGAGACGGATCATGGACATAAGCCAAACAACCCCATGGATGGAGATTACCCAAATTCGGTTTTCGTCCAGTCCATAACTCATAAGGGGTGGCTGTCACGGACTTCGAGGGAACTCGGTTTAGAACATATGTGGCGGTCAACAGCGCATCTCCCCAATACGAAATTGGTAGACTTGCTTGTGCCATCATAGATCTAACCATCTCCAACAATGTCCTATTACGCCTTTCAGCAACACCATTTTGTTGAGGCGTGTAGGGAGTTGTCAATTGATGAACGATTCCCTTTTCATCACACAAACTCTTGAATTGATCCGAGAGGTACTCTCGACCTCGATCTGTCCTAAGAGCGTTAACAAGTCCATTCCGTTGATTCTCAACCATTGCCAAGTACTTTTGGAAGCAACCCAGTGCATCCGACTTGTGGGAGATCAAATAGACATGACCAAAACGTGTATAGTCATCAATGAATGTGATGAAATAATAGGCACCATGTCGAGCCCTAACACTCAAAGGACCACAAATGTCCGAGTGTATCAACTGCAAAGGAGTTGTGGCACGAATAGCCTTACCAAAAGGCTTTCGGGTAGCTTTACCCGCTAGACAACCCTCACAACGAGGCAAGGAGACCTTGGTTAAGGGACCCAAAAGTCCAACCTTAGCCAATCTAGTCATCCTATCTTGCCCCACATGGCAAAGTCTAGCATGCCAAATTAACATGTTATCATTCACATAAGAACTAACATTAGAAGAAGAAACATCATAAGAGAAAGAAGAACAGCCATCAATTGTGTCTAAAATCATGAAATTGTTCTCAAGAAATCCATTACCAAGTAAAACAGAATTCTTATACAATTCAACACAATTATTAAGAAAAACAACACGCAATCCAGTTTTGACAAGAACTAAAACAGATACAAGACTTCGCCTCACATCAGGCGCATTCAACACATCATGGAGAACTAATTTATGTCCATTGTGAAACATTAGCTCACAAGTGCCAATGCCATGCACGAGAACACTACTATTATTTCCCATATAAATGCGTTTGCTTCCTGCCGGTATGCGACGATAGTCCACAAATGCTGCTTGATCCCTAGCTATGTGGTCAGTTGCTGCAGAATCAACAGTCCAAACGGGATTGTTATTAGTAAGCATAAAGCAACTGGACACATATAAAGCTGAATCACAAGCAGAGGGGAGACCAGCGGCCCGCTGATCATACTAGCGGCCCGCTGATACTGAGACAGTAACACTGCTCAGTCCAGAAAGTACCTTTTTCGGCTTCGTGCAATCACGAGCGAAATGTCCAATCTGATCACAGTTGAAGCAAGCCCCCTTGGGCTTCTCCTTCCCCTTTCCGCGCTTCTTGTTGCGCTTCTTGTCAATCTTTGCATTGGCCACGCCAGTGCTACCCGCACCTTTCTTGGAACCGGAATTCTTCTTCGGTTTCCTTTGCGAGTTCTTTGAGGCGGCAATCATTGCCTCTCCAGCAGCCTTTTCAGCCTTCTCGGCCGATAAGCGGTCCTCCTCCAACTCCACATGACACGCCACTTGGTCAAAAGTGCGTATGTTGTCATTGTGAGTGAGGTTAACTCTCAAATGCTCCCATGAGCGAGGTAGAGAGCGGATCACAGCCTGAACTTGTTGCTCATCCGATAGGACATGGCCCGCTTGAGTCAGCTCACTTATCATATTAGACATGGCTAAGATATGCTCCCGCATAGAATGCTCGGGACGCTTCTTATAGCCATCAAGTCTAAGAGTGAGTTGGCGCAGCCTAGTGGTTGAAGTACCACCATACTGGAGTTTTACCGCGTCCCACAACTCTTTCGTGGTGTGATACCTCTCGAACCTTAAGAGTACATCATTGGACATGCTACTCAGCAACGTTATGCGAGCGGCACGATCCTTTTTCTTGAACTCCTCAATGGCTCGATTTCTATTTGGATTGGCCCTCTCGGCTTCCCTGAGTTCCCTTGTCAATGGCTCCAACAAATCCTGCATCTCAAGCAGAAATTGAGCTTTACGATGCCACACATCGTAATTGTTACTCGTCAATTTCTCACCAGCATTGAGATCAGCGATTATATTTTTACTTGTCGACATCTTTCTACAAAATAGAGACAAAGCACAAGTATGCATGTTAGCATCATCAATTATGATATAACTAGAGAGTTATAACATATGGTTACACTTCACCGCACAATCCTTGAATCGATCCAAGAGATGATACATCTTAGCAATGATAACCGAAAGATGACAACCAGGGCCACCAATCCTGTCTCATATACTAAGAGTATCCCCTCCCAACCAACTTGATTGGCGCAAAGTTCAGACATTGGACAAGAAACCCAGTTCTTTTAGGTCCAAAGTCACCCTACTGTGTTGTCTAAGCATGCGAGTCAATGACCCCGAGTCATTACTCAAACACGCCCACAATTGTGAGAGGTATAAATACCTACCATCACTCTCTATGCAAGTATGCATCTTAAGAAAGGTATTAAACCATGTTACTATCTTCAGGATAGTTAATTCACCATGTTGGACAAAGAGGGAGGTCTCAAGTTGGTCAAAACAGATTCTGGTTGCTTTATTTTCAACTGTCAGTCTCATGTCTGGCGGCCCGCTGAACTGAACAGCGGCCCGCTAAAACTACCTGCGGCCCGCTGAAAATACCAGCGGCCCATCGGAAAATGACAGATTTAACTGGTCTCATTTTTCTGATCAGACGACCCGCAGACCCAGTAAGCGATCTGTCTGACAGTTATACAGAACAACCTAACGTTGTCTGTCTTCACAACAGAATCCTGCGACCCGCTGGCCCAGCCTGCGGCCCGCTGATTCTGACGGACTGAAAACCTAAATCTGGTATTCCTGCAATCAGGACTCATCAGATGGTTTCTTTGCACCAGAACTGTTACTCAACCCTGGTTAGACCATTTACAGTGTTTTGCTACGAACTCCTACTGAGATCTAGCGTTAAAACACGTAAAATTTGGATCTAGGGTGTGTTTTGAGTAAAAACGTCACAACCAAATCTAGTTTAACAAAAACATGGTATTCTAAGGCTTAAACAGATCCATAACTTCAACAAGAAGCCTTATGGCTCTGATACCAATGAAGGTTTAACTCAGTATAAACCTATATGCATATCTAACCTATAAGAATAACATAGAGAATTAAATATACCGCAGCGGAAATGATCGAACGCCTAGACCCGCTTGTCGAAGTTCGGTTCTGCAGCCTTGTCTCTCTCCGTATGCGTCCGGTACACCACAACCTCACGTTAGGGTTTGGCGTCACCTTCCACGCTTCCACTTGCCGGTCTCGACTCGTGTGTGTGATCCAATTGCTCCAAGCAATTGGATGGCTTCCTCCCTCTCAGAAACTCTCCTCTCTTTCTGTGTGGAATATGCAGAACAGCAGTTCCAAGAACCAGAGAGACGTTTCTGTTTAGAGTGGTATATATAGGAGTTGATCTGAACAGATCACGTCTGTTCAGATCCCAGTACCAGCGGCCCGCAGGCCTTGCCTGCGACCCACTGGGTCGTTCAGTATCTGCGGCCCGCAGGCCCAGCCTGCTACCCGCAGAGAACGGCTCCACACATTTTTTCCCAACAATTAGGTTAAATTTTAGCTTTTGAATCTTGTAAGAATTTTATTCGGCTCTGAAATCTCAATATAGCCTAGCATCTTTACTTTTATTTCAAAAAAAATTTTGGGGTGATTTAATTGGTATATGTTGCAACAATAGGCTTTAATAAACTGTCCAAATTAAAAAAAATAGCACACTTTTGATGAAAAATTTATAAAATTAATGGACTTCAACGAACTGACAATGTAGATCTTTTATCGGGGCTGGTAAATATCATTCCCCAATAGTTAGATTAATTGGAAAATTGATTACTGTCATCTCTCCAATTGCCATCGCTTCCATCGAGCGTCAGCGCTTAGTGCTCTACCCCTCACTTATACCCAGCGTGCACATTTATTTTTGTTCATTTCGTTATTATAAGTGTTCACTTTATTAGATACAAATGTTCACTTTTTATAATAATTGCTCACTATTTAATAAGTGTTTACTATGTTCAGTATGTTCATTTTGTTTTTTTTTTATCAAAATGTTCAGTTGGGTCAATACAAATGTTATGTTAATTGAGTATAAATGTTCAGTTAGTTGCAATAAAAATATAAATATTATAAAAAAAACGTTATTACTAAACCAAGCGAAGGGGTCACGAACCGAACACAAAACACATGAAAAAATTAGAAGGGTTCATTAACCAAACCGGTTCAAATTAAATTTTTTCTGACTCTACCCCTGCCTCTGGCGCACCTCTTGACCCACGCGCGACTTGGACCCTGGCGCGACTCTGACGCATTTAACTGTACACTTTTGATTATTAAACTGAACACTTCTTATTATTAAACTGAACCTTTATAACATACAGCAGCATGGTGCGAATGGTTTTTTAAGTGATGGCACTTATCATTCCTGGATTCATTGCATTCCGTAAAAGGAAAGAGGGGATGATTTTTCTAACGCGTTTTCTATTTTTGGATGAGGGGATGACAGAAAGGAGGGAGTGAATAAAGGAGAGGGAGGAATGGGCAACACAGAGGGGAGAGGGTGAGGGGGGAGGCGAAGGATTGACATAGAGGGGGCAGAGGGAAGAGCGACACAGAACTGTTCTATTTAATAAACATTTATATGTTCTAACTGTTCTAGTTAAAAACATAATTGTATTATTCAAAAACATAACTGTTCTAGTTAAAAACATAACTGTTCTAGTTAAATATATAACTGTTCTAGTTAATATATATAACTGTTCTAGTTAAATATATAACTGTTTTGATTAAATATATAATTGATCTAGTTATATATAAATGTTCTAGTTTATAAATCATTCCCTGGGATCTCATCCCCTCTAATTTTCTCTATTTCGCTCTCTTTTCCTCTCCCTTCCCCCTTCACTCCCCTCCCTTCCCTCTCATTCGCTCTGTCCTCATCCCCTAGCAGTCATCTCCTCATCCTCAGGATTCTATCATCTCTATCATTCTCTGGACTTCAATTAATGAGGATTCTCGAGATGATAGGAATGATAGAATCTAGAGAATGATCTTAAACAATTTCGGATCTTTTATCATTTTGAATTACCTCAATATTTTTCTTTTTTTTTAATTTCTATAAATATAAAGTGTAAATTTTGTTTTCTTTAACATTTTTAATTTTTTATACAATATTGAGAGGTACTAATTCTCGCGGCCTTTTCTTTCGAACTACATACTTTTATTCACACCAGAACCACTTATTTTATCAAGTTCTTAACTTTATCAACCTTAAATTCTAATACTTATACCAGATTTCTCTATAAAACTGGTGCTTCGAAAAAGGGATCAAAATCCTTTGCTGTCGTGCATATTTTATTAAAATAAAAAATTTAAAAATTTAAATGTTGAATCCAAAATATTGATCTTGTTCAATTTTACGAGTGAAGCATTTTTATATACGTTTTATAAATTTTGGAGTTGACTTGATACTAGATCAAGTGGTCAACAAATGAATAAATCCGGTTTGATTAATTCTAATATGTTTATAATTTAGTTATTTAATCCAGTAATAAATCGACTCTAAATTTTATAAAACTTATATATGAAAATGCATCGCATGTAAAATTAAACGTGTTACGTGTGCCATTTTATTCCTTTTTTGGCTTTCTTTTTATTAAACTTATATGAAAACTCATCGCCGGTAGAAGATTTCGTTCCTTCGAGAAAGTCTGTACCATTCTATTCCTCTTTTGGCTTTCTTTTTATTTGTTTCGGCTTTTCTTCTGTTTCTTCTTTTAAATTGTGTGTGTGTGTATATATATATAGAGAGAAAGATAAATGCTACGGTCCTACGCGTAGGATGGATGTGGTCCGTCCTACATGATGTATTCGCATAATTAAATTTTGAATCTCCGATCTAAACCATTAGATTGAATCTTCATATTGAAAACTTGTATGAAACCAAATTTTACATTTTTCTAAATTTTTATTTTTTATTTTGTATTTTAAAAAATTATTGTTATTGGACGTTCCATATAAGTTCTAGGAGCGATTTTTTAAAAATACGTATCATGTAGAACGGACCACATCCGTCCTACGTGTAGGACCGTAGCATTCCTCTCTCTCTCTCTCTCTCTCTGTGTATATATATATACATATATATTTAGAGAGAGAGAGAATGACTAACGTGCCATAGAGTCGTTTTTCGAGATCCAAAATTCAAATGCTAAATTCGAACCGTTCAAGTTATTCACCATAATTAAAATACCTGTGGAAATCAAATTTTACATTTTTTCGAATTTTTTTACTATTTATTATGATATTTTAAAAAAACGTTATAATTGGAGTATTTCAGACCCTCCAATTTGAAGATATCAAAATAAATAACAAAAAAATTCAAAAAAATGTAAAATATGGTCTCCAATGGTATTTCAATATGGTGATCAACTTGAACAGTTTGGATTGACTGATTGAATTTCGGATCTTAAAAAAATAACTTAAAAAAGAGATCTATGGCATTGCCATCTATGACACTTTCCGATCATTCTGCCTCTCTTCCGATCATTCTTAAACGTGAGATCTATGGAATTTCGTTCATTTATTTTTCTCCCTTTCATGAGAATTTGAGCAAAATATTTTTCGGTATACTATATATGATTTAAGTGTTTGGCATATTTGGTTTATCTTTGTGCGTAATTGAAACTTTTTTTTGTACTGATATGTTGTTGTTGTATTTAAATGTAAGCATGTTTTCTATATATATTCTGTGATTTTTTTAACATTTTACATGATTTGATTCATAGGGCTTCAATAGAGCACAAAAATTCAATACGATTTAAACGTTAAATCATTTTTTCGTTTACTTAAATTCAAAATGAAGAATTCCATTAATAAATTTTTTTACTTCACTCACATTAATCATCTCGGTTAGCCCACTATTTATAATTTTTTTACCTCACCAACATGCAAATCACAATTTGGGGTTTGGTTCCTGTCTAGACTAGATCAATACGGCCCAAGGAAACAAACCCAAAAGAAAAAAAGAAGAGTGTAACACCAGAACCAGGTCACTAGATCAGCGCATTCGTACTCAGCGCAAGCGCAACCACTTTCTTTCTACCCGAAACCTTCCCCTGCTCCCAACTCACTGCTTAATTTTAAATTGGATTTGACACGATGGTCATAATTCTGGTAAATTGGAATTGCTAATGAGGGGTGAAATGGGAACTATGATTGAAATTAGAGAAAGTAAGGAGAGAGAATTTTATCAAACATTCAACATAATCTGTTTACGGGATATCTACCTAAATAGAGTTCTAATTCTATAAATTACAGCTAAATTCTACGAATGAATTCAATTAAGGTGATAGATTCAGTGCGGTTGTACTGAACAGATCTCTCTCATGCTCTTTCTTATTAATTATTATCCTATTTGTTTGGAAGTCCATAGAATAAGAACAAAAGAATAAGAATAAGCTATTTCTTATTTGGCACCATTTAGAACAAGAAAAATAAAAACAAAATGAACTTTGTTCTTGTTCCAACAAAAACATGGAACTAGAACAAGAATAAAAATAAGTTTATTCTTGTTCTTGTTCTTATTCCACACCACTTCCAAACACACCACTTTGATAGATTGATATCTTCTCCTTTGATAGATGTTTGACATTGAGAGATAATTGCCTTAGTGTTTTCAAAGGAGAATGTTGATAGATGACCCAGGATCAACCAGGATGCGATTGACCTGTGACCCGCTTGTTACTCATGTGATATACATCATCCTCAAAAGTTATAGCTGTTGTTCGGTCAATTTACAAGGCTTCTTGCATGCTTTTTTCAGCAAAATAGGCTTGGAATTTTTCAGGATTTTGGAGTGCATGAATAAGCAATTCACGCAAGTCCTGTGACATCATTAGAGCATCAAAAACACTCAACAATGCTGGAATTTTGCGCAAATGAGCCAACACATTGTAATCTCCAATATTGTTCTTGGATTTATCACTTGGTCCCGCTTCGCCTTCTATCTCTTTCGCTTTAGCTTTGTTCTTCTCCTTTTGTTTATCTTTATCACCTTCTTTAGGCATTTCTCTCTCAGGAATATGGGTGCCCGAACGGAGATTCACATGGCATTCCTTTTCTTCTTCATCAGAGCTGAACATTCCTTTGGATAAAATCGACTCGTCTTCTGAATCGCTTCCGAATACTACACCAGAAATATTATTCTTAAGGAAGATAAACTCTTCGTCAGAGTCAACATAAGAGCTAGATGTGGCCATACAGCTTTCTAAACACAAGTCTAACTCTTCTTCGTAAGCCTCAATGTGAGAGATGGAATGACAAGATGCTTTCCAAAAGTAAACTCATGAAATAGGTGAAATCAGAAGGAAATAGCAATCGCTCACCCCTAAATCACTGTAAATTGTGTTCTCTCCCTCCTCCCGATCGCTGAATGTTGTCCCACTTTCATTTTTTGTTTGCTTTGCTAGGGAAGGTGGAAGAGTCATCGAGAAATAGGCTATCGAGTCAAGCCGTTCTATTCCCACCAGAGCCTGTCGAGTTTAATTCTTTTTTACTATATCAACAAAGAGCAAAATAAACTTTATTAAAGCAAGAAAGAGTAAGTATGCATACCATGAATCAAAATTATCACAATCTGAATTGAGCTGTCCTATTCCCACCAGAGCCCATTGAGCTATCTTGTCCAAATGTCTTTTTCCCATCTTCCTTACAGCACATTACCTCAATTTATTGATCAATCTAATCTCCTCTCTGACCATATATTTTTTCAAGTACCTGATGAAAGCACCAAATGCACTTACACACATCGACAGCCAAAACCAAAGCATGCCCCTAAAAAATCCAATCCAAAATATTTAGTAAAAATAAATTTCTTTTCCTATGCTAATTTACCAACCTAAAACAATAATTGATGTTTGAAAAGAATCTAAACTAAATAGATTAACTAATTATTTATCAGATCAGTTCTCAGAGAGAGTTGAGATCATGTCTACGCGCACATGATTTGTGCTTTATAACTAAAATACTTGATTAAAGGAAAAAAAAGTTCTCTCTTACTGTCTTGCCTTTCACCAGTACAATGAAACCTTAATGCTGAAGAGGTTTCGCCGGTTCTGTAAAAAAAGAAGTCAAAATTTATTGAAACGATGATAAAAAGCACATTATTTAATAGCAAAACCGGCACATTCAATGCAACACAACTCTTCTATCCAAAAAGCATTGGCCATGCGGTGTACTCATTAATTTTACAATGTTGTAATTCTTACAACCATACTTGAGAATATTATTCAAAAAAGCAAATGAAATTGCCAAGTAGATATTTGCAAAAGGAAAGAGAAGTATAGAAGCATAGAAAAATAGAAGAAGAAACCTCATAAGGACACAAAATTTTCAGCAAGCAGAAGAAGAAGAACTCCCACAAAAAGGCATAAAATGACAGCAATCTCCTAAAATTGAACCAATGGAGCTGCAAGTAAGAAGGTAATATGAAAAATCAGCTTAAAACCGAAACAAAACTGAAATTCAGGGTCAAAAGTAAACCAATAGAGATATTTTTTTATGAATATTGCTAACAAACATCTTGAAAGTCAGCAAAAAAAGCGAAACGCTGAAACAAAAAAAAAGTAAAGAGGAAAAAAAGACCATACAGCTCTCCTCGATGAATGTCCTATTGCAGCTGCTAGTCGAATCGACCATCTAATAGGAAAAGAATGAGCAAGTCCTGCAGAAATGGCGCTCCATCAGAGAGAGGAGCAATCGATGTATAGTCATTCGTAAAATCTATGCTGTCAGCTCAGATCAGCGATGATAGGCTAACTCTAAAAGCCAAAAACAGGAACAGAACTATGGAAAGGAGCAGAGGCAAACCTAGAAAACAGAAAGGCCGAGAAAAATAGTACCAAAGACAGTAACACCTGCAAAAGTATAAATAACAGAAGAATGCATTAGTTGATCTAGGTAAAAGTTTACATCTCCTACTAAATTTTGTAGAAGATTTATCATAAAAAAAAGAATTTAGGAAAAATTTAGCTGTACTTGATAGATCGCAAATGCATTGTTGGTTTTTTTTTAAAAAAAAGAAAGGAACGAAAGGGAAAAAAAGAAAGAAATTTCCTTTAAAAAATAGAGCTGTAGATGTGTTGTTGTTTTGAAAAATTCAACTGTACATAATAGATCGTAAATTTCCTCTAAAATTTCTGTAGAGAAAAGAAAGGAAAAAAGAAAAAATAGAGAGAACGAACCAAAGAGGAGAAGAGAGAAAGAAAGGGTGCTTCTTACGGTTCAGCAGATGATGTGTGCTTTTTAGGGTACACAAGACTAATTAAAAACCCTAATCCTATTTGGTCGGAATGCAAGCGCACTATTCTACCGCGTAGTACTTAGGGGTCGATCCCACAGGGAGGCGGTTTAGAATTACCGGACTAACAACTTTGGGTAATCTAGACCTGGCAAATAGTCGGATTTGGTGTTTAAACTACAGGGGTAAAATAATAAAGTAAATAACTAAATTAAAGACAATGCAGGGGAGTGATGCAGTCGCACTGGACTGAGTGCAACCAGAGATGCAGGTGAAGTGTTGAAGTAGGATGCAGGTCGAGATGCAACTGGTTCAGACTGGATGCAGGGTTGACAGAAAAGACTCGAATAAAAACTGAATGTATTTATATGTTTTTGGACTAGTGTTATGACTTCACAACTTTGTAATGCTTGGATTAATGAAGCTTGTTTATTGTATTCACATGGCTTAATAGGTGAGTGTTAATAAGTGGTTTATAAGTACTTTTGTGCATATCTACTTGTGTAAAATCTGAAATGCATTAATCTTGAGCGGACCGTTTGGTAATAATTTATTCTAACTTCCTCTTGAATCTGTCTACTCAAACTATAATCAAATAATTTAAGCGGATTGCTAAAAAGACAGAAAATCAATTATACCTTTGTGTCTAGCTACTCAATGATAAATCCAAATAGATATTAAGACAAGCGTGCAAGTGATCAAATAAATCGCACCACACAATTTAGCAAAAGATAGGAAGAATTAAGAACAAACCATGATATAAAATAAACTAAGCATTCAATAATCAAAGCATTTCAGTTGTTACATCATAACCCTAATTAAAGTTTAGCTACTCATAATAAAATAAAAACAAACAACAAGATTAAACACAAACACAAGAGATAAAGAGATAAAGATGCAACCAATCTCCTTGGCTTTCATCTCTAGGCTTGAGTGTTGCACGTCTTCTCCTTGCTGTCACCAAGAGAGATGCATCCACGCCTCCAAGAGAGACCAGTGCCGAAGCCCTAGGTCCAAATTCGACCAGAGAGAGGGGGCAAGAATAAATCTGGATCTGAAATTTCAGAGGTGAGAGGTGTGTAGAGATGTAGAGCCCTTGTACAGCAACTTTTCTTCCTTTTATTGCTGGCCTCATTAAACATTCCTTGATGTCCTCCTTAATTTCCTCTTTTTCAGCCTGGAGGACTTGAATCACATTCCATTTCAGCCTTGCAATAAAAGAAATCGGATCGCAGAGATAGCAAGCTGTCGCTTAAGACACAACATGGTTTCCAAATCTGTCTCGGGATGCACCCTGGGATGCGAGTGCACTCACAGACTGCAGCATATCATTGTCTTCAAGTATGTGCCAGGATGCACCTTGGGATGCGGGTGCACCCTCAACCCTGAAATAGAGCAAAAACAACAAATCAGCAGTATCTCGATCTTTCGTGCAAAAATAAACAAAATGATGTAAAATGAACGTGAAAAGGACAGAAGTTAGGACGATAATTAGGCTTAACCGGACATAAATACCATGTCATTTTCATGTTCATCAAACACCCCATGCTTGAATCTTTGCTTGTCCTCAAGCAAAAGGCACAATTTCAAGACAAATAGAAACGGGATCGAACCCCTTCAACTCAAATAATACTAAACCAATTTTCAGTCCTGAATCACATGTTTGGAAATTTTAAACCACACGAAAATTTTTGAAAACATTTTTGGGTTAATTACACATTTTTCCGGGGCAAGGAGGTTTCCCGTGTGACATACGACTGTTTTGGCCCATGACTAGACCATGTTTCGGCCATGTAGAGCGTGGGCAGCAGCGATGCCTGTCACGCAATGTTGTTGGTTTGCCATGAACCTGCCTTGGATGTGTTGTGCATCATCTAAGGCAGCATGAAAATATGTTAATTGTGGGTGAAAATGACTTGTAGTGGTGACCCAAAGCAGGGCTGTTGGATAGGCCAAAGTGTATTGTATTGGCTGCCGGTTGTAAACCGTAAGTCAGAACGGTGTTTAGGCCGCTTCCCCAAGCGTGTGTTGGGTACTTAGCAACCTGGGCAGCAAGTATTGGAGGTGTCCAGTGGTTAGCACCAATGGAGGTGACCAATTGAACAGTCCAAATTGCTTTTGACCAGCCCTTAGAATAGGGACACCTAGCAGCTTAGTCACTAGGGAGGAAAAGGGGCTGTTTGACACATGTTCTCCCCTTCCTAAAGGTGTCTCTCCCCAGCCATAAGCCCCTCATTTGGGTAAAATTCGTACTGCTATGTCCAGCCCCAAAAACAGACCCAAATAGCAAAATTTGAGAGTCTCTAGTGCATGAAATAGCTAGCCTGGACCATAACGGTATAGCTGGGGCAGTCGGGAGCGATGTACGGTGCATGATTGACCATGTAAACTACTCAAACCAGGCCAAGGAAGTGGTAGGGGCTGCTGCCAAGTATGATTCATGGCTGCCACACCCGAACCAGACCCGCAGCAGTGTAAAGCGTGGGACTCGTGCGGTGAGACAGCGGCAATGACAGCGCCATAGTGATGGTCGACTGGGTAAAGGTTAAGGTGCGGGTTTCCGTATGAACTTGTTAAGTTTCAGTGTATGATTTTAACTGCATAAGTGCATGTTGAACTTGACTTGGTATGGCATGGTAATTGTAGGTGCTGAATTTATATGCATGGTAACTCTAATTTTTATAGTATGGCAGCTATGTAAATTGTTATGGAAATGCATGGCATGTGACTGTCATGTTGAATGGTTAATCTATTGGTAAGTGATGGAATGGCTTATGGTATGGATTGGAAGTACTAAATGTGCGATGAATGGCATTTGCATCTTTGGAAAGCGGCGTCATGAACCGTTGTTCCAAGGGCCGTGAGATAAGCGCTTATGTTCCGGGATTCAATTATTGAGGGGGTAAATGTCCTAGGCATTTGTACTATTTGACTGGATCGTATTGGATTGGATTGGATTGGATTGGAAATGGAATCGCCCGGCGTGGGATTCCAATGGAATTGTTGGATTTGGATTGATGATAAACCAGCCTAGATTGTGCATGGGTAGGTGTCCAAAACATGGCTGGCTTTTGTATGACTTGTGTTATTTGATTGCCTAATCTCAATCGGCTGGCCTATGCATTGCATGATGTTTTAAATGATTTCATGGCTGATGCTTATGTTTATTGAAAAGGTTATTTTCTAAAGTTGAACGTGTGTGTTTTTAGTTGCCGCAATGTGAAACTTAGGAGTTCATGTGGCTGGAACTAAAAACCGCACTGAGATAAATTATGTTTATCTCACCGCTCCACTGTTTTGTGGGTTCCAGGTACGACAAGGATCGGAGTAAGGAATCGTGCGATGGGAAGTAAATCAGCGGCAGTGCTTGGGTTGGGAAATTTGTGTGTAATTGACCATTTGATTATATTGAATTGCAAATGTGATTCCTGGGATTTTTATGCACTGTTTGTATTATTCTATTGACCTGCATATCATGGTTTGGACTGCCTTGTGTACATGCGCGGCGCGCTGTGCACGGCAGGCTGTGGCACCGACATGGCTGCGGGGTGTCACATCCCGCGGCGGAGAGGTCGGCCAGATGAGTGTGGTTTTTGCTTGAGGTTTTCCTCAAAATTTTAGATGGATCCATTTTTTTTATCCACACAAACCTATAGCTTTCCGCAATGGCCATCGTCAGAGCACCTCTTTTTAGTTCCCCTTTTTTTATTTTTTTCCTGATTTTTTTTTTTGAATTTTTTTTTTACGTTTTTTTTCAACCTTTAAATAAACTTAAAAACTGTGGTTTAATCATCCAAACATGCATCTCACTTCCTACAATCAGTTTGATTTTTGAGTTGAAAGAATGATCTTATGCAACTCATGGTCGCCCTTTGCCGGCTCTATCAAACCGAATTCAATTAAACCCTTATTAAATTAATCAACCTAATGATTAGAAAAACAACTCTCAGACAATTCTTGCTTTCATCTTTAGATCGCTCGAATTCAGTTTCATCAAATTCAGTTTATCGATTTTCCAAAGTCCCATGAATTCAACCAAGAAAAAAGAAATTAACAAAAGAATTACAAGTTCTTAATCTAATCCAGAAATTTTCAAAACCGTCATTTCAAACCCCAAAACTTATTTGCTCGCTATGAAACTACTTGACTCTTCACATTCAAACACATTCTCCAAAACATTCAATCAAACACATTCAAAATAACAGACCAATAGTTCATCCCAAAACACCCCATGCTTAAAGTAAGCATTGTCCTCAATGCTTAAAAGAGACAAATGAATCAGAGAAGGAAAAAGAGAGGAACTCACAAAGAATAGTGCAGGACAAAAATCTGACTGCACTGTAAGGTTAGGGTGCACTCGAGGGATGCAGGTGCATCCTGAGGTAGTGCAAGTGCACTGGCTGTTGCTGGTGCAGCTGAGGATGCGCCTGCATTACCCCTTCGTGTTGAGGCTTCTTGGGTGCATTCTTCAGTTTCAATCTGGGTGTGTTCCTTCATTATGCTTGAGAATTCTCTGCACAATTTGTTGTTGGGATGCAGTCTGACTGGATGCACTTGAAATGAGAGGGTGCACTTGGATGAGGATGAGCATTGTGCTCAGAAACACCATCTGGATGCACCTTGTCTTGATGCAGGCGCATCACTGTTTGCTGCCTTTGAATTTGAAATTTTGTCGTTAGTTGCATCCTTCAATTTTCTTTTCTCTTGTTCTCTGAAAAATCAAGTATCAGTCTCAATGCTTGTGTCTTTATTGAAGATCAAACTAAAATGAAATAGAACGAAAGAAAATTATTTTATTATTATTATTATTATTTAAGAAACTTGGGCTGCCTCCCAAGGAGCGCTTCTTTTAGGTCATTAGCTTGACCATTGCATTGCATCAAGTTGGAAAAGATGCTGCAAGAGAGACGAGGACTCTCTTTTCACCAGGATCGAGGGCCAAAAACTCCAGAAGATAATCATGGTTTGGGCCGTCATCTTCTGCTATTGGCGGTTCATGCTTTGTCTCACACCATACTTTGTCTCTGCAACTCGCATTGCCGCTTGCATCATAGGTTGCATCGCTTGATTTCTCCTTTAGGCTTGAATATTTCTCCTTTAGACAAAATGATGTAAAATGAACGTGAAAAGGACAGAAGTTAGGACGATAATTAGACTTAACCGGACATAAATACCATGTCATTTTCATGTTCATTAGCAGAGAAGAAAGCGAAGAAAAGGTTCTCTCCTTCGACCTGTCTTCCAGAAAGAGAAAGAAAGTGTGTCTCTCTTCCTCTCTCTCTCCACAGATCGATCCAACCTCCTTGTTCACCTTATGGCGCGCCGCGGGAAGAAACTCTTGACCCATCGAAGAGAGAGGGAACAGTCGAGATGTTAGGGTTTACTCATCTGGCTGCGAGGAGAGAGAAGGATAGTGTAGTTTGTAGAAGAGTACGGAGGAACCTCGAGAGAGGGTGAGAGATAGTGGAGACGAAGGGTCCGGATGCAACCCAGAACAGTAACACAGCCGGTAGGATTTGAGTTCTTTATACGGTGAAATGAAGGATTGGAAGTGAAGTATTTATTATATTATTATTATTATTATTACG
Organism: Rhynchospora pubera; assembly: GCA_028095005.1. NCBI lineage: Eukaryota > Viridiplantae > Streptophyta > Magnoliopsida > Poales > Cyperaceae > Rhynchospora > Rhynchospora pubera. The sequence goes on along the minus strand of CM051461.1, from coordinate 12,827,799 downwards.
TTGTACGTTCCGTCTGTAATGAACGGAACAACGTAACCAACGTTTAATTCTTTTTTTCATTGGCAATACAGAAATCACTACTTCACAAGTTCCAAATTTTGAAAAAAAATGTGAATCAAATAAAACAACAAAATGAAGATGGCGCTCGGAATGAAATAAAACAGCAAAAGCATATTATTAAGTTAACACACAAAATAAAGTACTAATTCATAATAAAAAAAAAGAAGATGGCGCTCAGAATGAGTAGGAGATTTGTTTTGTTAATCAACAATGAATATTTAGACCATTGAAATCCTCATAACGACAAGCATCAAACTCAAAGCAAAACCAACAAAGAATAAATATAAATAAATCACAAATCACAAATCACAAAAACAAGTAATGATTGCAAGATGCATTGAGTGTTTATTTCAGACAAATGCCTCTTTTAAATGAGCTCAAGAAATGTAATTAGAAAGAGAGAAGAGATGTATTGTAGGATAAGATTAACCGAGAGATTGTATTATGAGATCAGTACATCTATTACATCAATGTCTCTATATTTATAGTACACCTCCTCTTCTATACAAGAAAAACAAAAATCCAAGCCTCAAAGACTAACAATGCTCCCAAAGATGTTCGAGATTGAGTACTGGTAAATTACCTGTAAATTGCCAGTGCCAATGAGCAGGTACTTGTCAACATTCATACAAGCTGCAAGAAGCTTTTTGATCATCGACATGGACTTCGATGCAGGTTCTTCAGTGCTCATAGATCCCGTTCCCAAATCAACCCAGAATCCATCCTTGAATCCCTCAACTTCGTGAGCCAGATCGACCATAATTTCAGTCTGAGGTCTTGGAATCAACATTCCCTCTTATACAACCAACACCAGGTCCTTCAGTGCTCACAACCAACACTAGGTCCAGAGAGAGTAAGGGACGAATGAGGTTTTAATCGAGAAGGTTGGAAGGGATGTGTAGGATGAGGAGAGGTGGTTGTCTTGGAGGAACAAAGAGAGCTGACGGAGGAGGTCGGAGGAAAGAGAAGGTTGGAAGAGGGATTGAGCTCTGGTTCAGTGGTGGAAAGAGAGGAGGGAAGAGAGGTAGAGGGAGGAGAAGGGTTTGGCGACTGGCGAGAGTAGAGCCTCTATCTATCTGAATTCGCATCCTCTGGATGGCCATCCAGTGGATGGTTCGATCTCAGCCGTCTGATTTAATCTCAATGGCTATAAATGCCCCGTGCATGATACTAAGATTGATAGGCCCGAAAAAATCTAACCGTTTAGATTAAATCAGACGGCTCGTATCGAAAGACGTCCACTGGATGGTTGAATAAGAACCATCCAGAGGATACGCTCCCCTATCTATCTCTTCGCTTCTCTCAGAAGCTCCCCATCTACAAATTTTGGGCTGCAAATTTTGGATGGGCCGACGGAAGAAACGTGGGCCGAAGGAACGGAAAGAACTAAATGATATTTCTTTTTTTCTCCACTGTGCCATAAGAATCGACATCTAATCTGATCTAATTTCTTTCGAATTGATACTGGCATGTAGTAAGTAAAAAGACATCATATAAATGGCCAGAGATGATAGCACACTTTTATAGAATGTGTTTGCATTGAACTTAATAGTTTAATATTTCATTTCTATTGCTTATGTGAGTGTGCAATTAACTGCAATGTCTATTTATTCTAACTAAGTACTCAACAAGCTTATTTAAATTTTAGCTATGCTACTTTTATTTCTAATATGTTGGTTTTCCATAGCTTTTGGGATCATACACGGGTTCAGTTATATAACTTCCCATTGTGCCAATTTAGAATTGACTTTGACTATTGATAATCATCTTCCATATTTTATTTTACGTTCATAATCCAGTTTATAGCTTTATTGAGATCATTTCACATCTGAACCAATATTAGTTTATAAACTTTATTCCTTTTCTTTGTTTTCAACATTTACACTCACAGCCAACAAATGCATTATAAATATTTTAAGCCTTGAATTATGCTTTAATCATTTCTTAAACAAAACTCCATTTTAATATCTGGTTTAGTGAGGTAATAAGCCCACATAAGGCTAGGTCATCATTAGGTAAGTCGTTAAACTTATTTCTAGTTTATAATCTTTAGCTTATAACTCTTAGATAACAGGAAGGCAAAGACCACGCTAAACAACCTGAATCAAACTAATTCCTTTAATACTTTAGTCCAAACAACAGAATATTTCATAGATCGATCCAACAAGGCAACAACTATTCAAAATTATTTACAAATAGGTCCCTGAGTTAAGAATTTTTCTCACACAAAGGTCCTTGGAGCCAAAATGGCGTACCAGTATGTAAGAGAAGGGAGTAACTGCTGGTACCAAGCATGTACCAGCTTAGTAACAAACCCGAGATTGTTAAACAAGCCATTATCAAGTCTATTATCTTACAATTATTAATCTATGCCTAACAATCAATCACAGAGCCAAACATTACATACAACAGATCAGTTCAAGCAAATGTAATGTGCAACACTCAAGCTTTTATAGATCGATCAATCAGACTGACAATTCAATTCCTATAACAATTCAAGTTAATTGAAACCATTAACAACATATCAAATAGACCCATCGAATGACTGAAGCAAATAAACATTTGACAGTTTAGATTTCAAAACAAGCACAATCCAATTGATTACATGCATACACAGCAAAAGGGACACAAGGGAGGAGAAGGAAATACCAAACCGAGATAGCAAGGGAAAAAGGAGAAGAAGGGAGCCTCAACCGCTGCCGTCGAGCCACTACCAGCCATTAGCCGCCTTTGCTGCCGGAGAAGAGATTGGGTGGTATCGAGGTGTGAACTAGTGAGAGAGATGGTGAGAGGCAGTGAGGTGAGGGGTTCCCTCTGGTTCGTACAGGAAAGGAAGGAAGGGGCCGGAGGGGTTCCAAGGGGTTTGAGATGGTGCTCGAGTGGGAAGAGAAGGGGAAGAGGCCAAGGGTTATGGGTATGCGCTTGGTCGTGAGAAGAAGAAGAAGAAGAAGAAGAAGAAGAAGAAGAATCCGAGGACTAGAGGGAGAATAGCATACGGAAGGAAGGATCTTCGACTTCGAGCAGCGCAAAGACGGAAACGAAGAAACCAACAAAAAGAAGAAAATATGAGAACAGTTGAACGGACGCGATTTAATTAATCGGAAAGTCGGACGATTGATGTGGTGTCGCGTACGTGGCTTACAGTCAAGCTTGATTCAGATGACCCCATAGATAAGCTTACAGTGAAGCTTGATTCCAGATGTAAGTACAATTTTTGGAAGAATAAGTGAGTTGTAATGTAGGATGTTTAATCGAATAATTAGAACAATTAAAAATATAAACTTGAATAACTAGACTAGATATATTATATTAACTAGTAAAAATGCATTAGTCCGATAAATTACACATAAACAATTAGGCAAAATATCAGGATAATTTACATATAAACAACCACAATGAATAGTGGAAGCCGGGAGGTCAGGTAAGGCTACAACTACTAGGGTCTAAGTTATATTATATATATATAAATAGAGGAAAAAAAAAAAAGCGCGCGAAATGGGGTGGAATCTCCCGCCTTGGCGCGAAATGGGCTCTAAAAGTAAAATCCGAGGCAGCAGGCAGCAGAACTCTTTATACTGTCTACTGTCTAGATCTCTCTGATCTTTGCATATCTACATGGCCTCTGTCAGCTCGCCCTTCAAGCGCGCTCTTCTTCCCGCCTCAAAGAAGAAGCGCGGCAGCTACAACTGTGGCCGCTGCGGCGCCCCCAAGAAAGGCCACGTCTGCACTCTCACGGGCACGGGCACGGGCTTGGGCTTGGGCTCTTCCCCTCCTCGTCCTGGCCCCGCCCCCCGCTCCCGCAGCCGCCTCAGGCTCAGGCTCAGGCTCAGGCGGGCCCTCTCCTTCGATGCTCCTCCTGGTCCTCATGAAGATGGAGATGACGATGAAGAACAACAAGAAGCAGAAGCAGACGAGGAGCAAGACGACGAAGACCATCACCTCTCTGAGCATCAGCATGAGCTCGTCGGGGTCGGCTCCGCCGGTCTGGTCCCCCTCGCTTCCCTCGTCCAAGTCTTCAGACGGGTCCCGCTCAAGGCCCTCTTCGCTGCCGCCGCCGTCTGCCGAGGCTGGAGACACTGCGTCAAGAGGATGTGGCGATCCGCTGAAGAGCTCAGCATCTGCGTTTCTCGCATCAGCATCACCTTCCTCGACTCCATTCTTCAGAAATGTGCCGCCTTGCTCAGACTCACCCTCCGGATGCAAAGGTACCTACCTATTCTCATTGGTATTTACAACTTATATATATATATTAATTTAATTTACTAATACAATTAATATGCATTCTTTTGGTTGGTTGGTGCAGTGATGTCAATTCTACTCTGCTAGGTTGCATTGCCTTCTTTTGCCCCAAATTACAAGTCCTCGAGATTACTCTCACTGCTGGTGCTGTTAATAAGATAAATGGGTAACTAATAAAATCTTCCCTTTTTCTTTTTTGATAAATCAAGATAGATAATTTGTCCAATTAAATGCATCAAGGATACATTTTCAGTTAGTATAGTAGTGCAGTTCCACAAAAACTCATCTTCCTTTTTTTTCCCTAAATATCAAGCAATTAAGCCATGTAAATCCTAATACCCGTTGATTCTTGATCTATTAAATTTTAATGTTGCTTTCTCGATTAAGCATGCCTTTCCTGAGAAAAAACATACTAGTTGTCTCTCTTACTCTAGCTTGGTAGCTCTCGAATAAGATAATTTGGTTACTGAACTGAATTTTTTATGCAGTGTCGGACTTTCTCGTTTTGTGGCTGAGATGAGGTGTCTCTCAGTATTAAAAATCGAAGGTTGCACTAACCTTGAATATATAAGTCTCTCGTCAACAAGCCTTTCTATACTATGGCTCTCTGATCTAGCCTGCCTGTCCAAATTGGTACAAACTTCTTGCAACTCTATCATCCATGTAACTTACAAATCCTCAGAAACACATAAACTGCCCCTCCTTTCATGCTTGGTTTTGCAAGTGAGTGTTGGTGTGGAGGTGGTTTGGGGATTAGGGATGGTCTGGCAGAAATTTCAGACATTTCGTTTGGGGGTGCTTTGTTTTTTCATATATCCTTTTGAAAACTTGGGATTCAGTGATGTACATGATTTTTTTTTACCCCTGTTTTTGAAGCTTGATCAGGTGATACTAAATTATTACCGACATCGTTGTGTTGGAAAACATGTGCCAAGCTTAAACAGGGGCGTTGTTACTAAAGGCCATTGGCTGCTGCACTTGCAGTAGATTGATTAAAGTGCTATTAATTTCTTCTAGGTGTTTAACTGCCCCAACATGACCGAGCTATCTCTGGATTTCACCCGAGAAGGAAACGACTCAACTGATCTCCCTGCACTAATGGAAAATTTGGGTCGAACCTGCCTGAAATTAAGGAACTTACATGTGGCCTCAATCTGGCTATGCAATGAGGCTGTACTTGCTTTGGCAAGTGCTGATCTAAGGTACTCAAAATAATAATATTTTAAAGTTAATTAAAAGTAAGCATATTAAATATAGATACAAATATATATCCACCTGTACGTAGGGGTGAGCAAAAAGCTCGTAACTCGTGAGTTTACTCGAACTCGACCGTGAAAAACTTGGTTATAACTCGAGCTAAAAGAACTCGAGTTGAACTAACTCGGTTAATCGACGAGTCGAGTTTGATTTAGGCTCAACTCGGCTCGTTGACTCGTGAGCTGACTCGTGACGTAATAAATTTAATTTTTTGAATGTTATCAACATGATCTATGAGTATTAATACTTGAGTTCCAAGACAATATTTTGCTTCAAATCAATAGAAAAGAATAAAATTGATAACAAATTTATTTTTTATATTATTGTACATGTCAATTATTTTAATTTTGAAATAATATATCGATTAAAAAAAATTTTGAAGCAGATATACTCATGTCAAGTTGGCTCGTGACTCGTGAGCCAACTCGAGTTAGAGACGAGTTGAGTTTGAGCTGACTTAAAAAACTCGGAAGTATTTCCAACTCGAGTCGAGCTAACTCGAGTTATAGGCGAGTTGAGTTTGAGTTGGTCCCAACTCGCTCGAACTCGGCTCGTATACAGCCCTACCTCTACGACATATAAGAATTTGGCTTCTGTATAGTTGTAGGGTTCATTAGATGGTACCACTCAGGTCATCCAATTGAGATCAGTTCTGTTCTGGCTCTTTGGTGTTAAAACAGGCATGCCAGACAAGTGCTGGGAAGATAGTTGTTATAACTGATCAGATAATCAGATTCTAGTTAGATAGGCCAGTTTCCCCTATGACCATCTAATGAATGTGTGCAATTAGAAAGTACCCTTATTGTGCAGGAAGCAGTCTATGGGTTGATTGAGCTAGGGTTCTTTTGGGTTCAGGTTTGGGTCATTTACAGGTCTTGAATCATTTTGGTTGGATCCCTCGGTAACTAGATGTTGAGTTAGCCTCACGAGTCGAATATTTGTGACTAGAACGTGGTAATTAAAGCAATGAAATCTTCATTATCTAGAGATGTAATTTTAGTTTTTTTCAGGTTCTTGCAAATGCTGTCACTGCTTCTAGGCTCAAGGATCACTGATGCAGCAGTTGCATCAATTGTTCAATCTTACTTGAATTTGGAGCTGCTTGATTTGAGCGGGTACTATTCCTTTTTTCTCCTTTTTTGCTTTGCACCATATTCTAAATTACATCAAAAGCCTCTAATAAATCAGAAAATGGAAATAATGGAGGTTGACAAATACATCTCAAGCAGCAAATTATAAGCTGAGGGCCAAAGTAAAGCAAAAGGATCAATCAATTAATGCCAGTATAAGTCTGAATAATCCTGCATGCTGACCTGCCCTTTTATTAATTAATTATCTTTATTTCTGTGTGATGCCAATACAATTTAAATACTTTATTTTTTCTTTGCTCCATTCAGATCAAGCATTACTGACCGTGGAATCGGAATGATATGTCAAGCTTATCCCCACACCCTTTCCAGACTTCTTCTTGCTCTTTGCCCAAATATTACCACAAGTGAAGATCTCTTTTACTGCATTTTCTTAGAAATAAGTATTTGTGCAGTCAGTATATAACTTGCCCTCATGTTGTTTTACAAACAGTTGATTCTCAAAATAAAGTGTGTACAGTTGTGAAATAAAACCTGAGTTAAGAACGCAGTTGGCTGTCCTTAAGGAAAATTTTCCTTGTCCGCCCCTGTAAAACCTTGAAACTATTGATGCCTGATTTGTACTGATTTCCTTTGAGAGTAGTTGAATAACTCCATTTAATTTTATATATTCTACCTCTTGATGTGGTTCTTTTGTATAGTTTTTATTTTTTAAATATTTATGTTCTAAAATTTTAGGCGGAGTCCAGCTTGCTACTTCTCTGCCATATCTTCAATTGTTGGACTGTGGAATGAGCATATCGACTGCTCATCCTCAAACTGAAGAAAAGGAGATGCACTGTATTGAAGAAACTGATTCGCTTAGAAAGCGTCAACAATTCAGCGACATTAAAAAGCCATACCAAAAGCTGATCATTAAACATCCTAATTTGAAAAGGCTAAGTCTTTGGGGCTGCTCTGCTTTGGAAGTAAGATGAAATTTAATTTTGAAACATCACTCAAGTTTAGTAAATTACTCAAATTTCGTCCTTCGCTAAATTTTGGTACAACTTTAAGCCTTTATAAACAAAGTGTGAAACATGCATGGCAAGGTTTTTTTAAGTAAAAAAAAATGGGGTCACACCCTCGTCTTTCTACAAAGAAAGGATGCATGGCAAGGTTTATAATTTAACAACAATTACTGATGTTACATTCTTTTGTTGTTTGTAGGGTTTGTATGTAAATTGTCCAGAGCTGGAAGACCTAAATCTGAACTCGTGTGCAAACCTCCATCCAGGTCATTTATTGCTTCTTCTCTTTGCAGTTAGCAGTACCATTAAAATATATATCAAATCCACTGATACATCTGTATCTTGTTTCCAGAAAAACTGCTCCTCCAGTGCCCCATCTTGGAAAAAGTGCATGCTTCAGGCTGTCAAGACATGCTGATTGGAGCAATTAGAAACCAGGTATTACTTTTAAAACGAAAATTTCCAACAGCTGGTTTTAATCTCTCGAGATATTGAGATATGATCTATAACCTTAACCTGGTAACCATTTACTTCCACCCAACCACATTTTTCTTGCAAAGTTTAAAATGAGAACCATAGAAGTTTGCTTTCTATCTCAAGGAATGCTGCATTTTAGTTGTATTCTCGGTTCTCTAAGTGTTCACTTGAGATTTATTATGTGTTTCTGTTTTATTTCCGATTTGATGACTATAATGTAATGCAGGTGCTGAATGAGTTTGCTGCAGCTAGACTAGATTGGCCTTGCAAAAGATTAGCTGACAGATCGTCCAAACGGGTTCTTGTCCCCAGCATGTTTCCTTATGTTGGTGTAAGTCTATTTATTTTCTTTCTGTGCATTGTTCCTTTTCTTATTTTATTTTTTTATGAAAGCTTTTTGGTCTTATTATGCCATTGATGCGTTGTCTCAGACATCTGATGAAGAGCAAAAGGGCAAGAGATTGAGGCTGGGACAATGTGCCGTCCACTCATACTAATAAATTTTCTTTTTTGGGAGTGCTATCATTGATTTGTAGATTTGATCAAAACTGCAGCGATCATGATGCTGGATTAGATTTTTAGGCTTGTACTGGGGCGTGTTTTCGAACCCTTTTAATATTTCAGTTTTTGTTTTTTTTTTTGGTTCTGTTTTATGCCAAAGCTGCTAGTTTGAGCGGTTGTTGGTTTAATTTAGACTTGCCTAATTCTGCTAGGAACCTATAATTGAAAAAGAAATAAAAAATGTTGGACATTGGAAGAGATGGTGAGTTGGAGTTAGAGTGTGAAAATTCAAATAAAAAATAGGTGGGAGAATAATTGTGCTTTTTGTTTTGTTGATAAGATGAGAATTACTTTGATGGTACGTATGTTGGTGGAATTGGTAAGGATAATTGTATTGTATTTGAGAGTTTTGGTAGGAGCTGCTGCATTCGGAAATCATCTGATCAGCAAATAGCAATCAAATATTATCAACAATGACGTAAGTAGATAAAGTAATTACTAGCACTATTTTTCTCGCTTTTACGTTTTTACCTTCTCCCTCACATTCCTACTCAGACTCAGGAGTCAGCACTCACCTTAGAACCACCACCTGATTGGCTAATAAGCGTGCACTGTGGCTGCGATCTAGGCCTCTTTAACGTTTAGAATGGAGGTGAGGTGATTTTTTTTATTAAAATAATTTTTTTTAAATTTAAAAAATGTTGAATCCAAACCTTTAATGTTGTTCAATTTTACGGGCGACGTATTTCATATAAGTTTTATAAACTTTAGAATCGATTTGATACTAGATCAAGTGATCAACAAATGAACAAATTTGGTTAACTATTACGGACTAATTCTAATTTTTCATAATTTGATAACTTAATCATTTTTTGTTCCTTGGCAATTTTTTTTTTGTTTTTGTTTTGCTTTTGTTTTTGTTTTGTTTTTATGATAACTTATCAAATTTTTCATAATTTGACAACTTAGTTTGTAGATTTGTATTACCTTTCTTTTTGAACTTAAAATATTATGACTTGTAGGAATATAGCTTTTACCTTGTGTAGCTATACGTAGGGCTGTCAATATTCCGTTCCGTTCCGTCCGAACGGAACGTTAAATGAAATAGAAAATCAATTCCGTTTCTGAAAACGGAACGGAAACGGAAATGAAAAAAACGAACGGAACGTAAACGGAACACGAAAATGGACGGAATTCCGCTGAAATCAATGATAAATAAAGGACGGAACGTTAAACGGAATGGAATTTTGTTACGTTTGACGAAACGGAACGTGTCTGCTGAAATCAATGAAATCTACGAGCCATCGCACGCCATCGCTCTTCATCGCTCGACGAAGCAGGCTAGTGGGCTGCCTGTGCGATTATGGCCCACCACGTGATCGACACGTGAGAGGTTTCCAATTTCATTCTTTTCTTTTTCGATCCGATGAAAAATCTCTCCTCCTACTCATATCGTACCTTCCACCATGTCAAATTACTCTCATCTGTTGCTCAGATCGACCTTTTCTCTTCATCAATTTCTCTCTCAAATCGCTTGATTTTTCCATCGCTATCTAGTCTGAAGCTCAGGAAGGCAGTTTTTAAAGAAGAGACAGATGTGATCGGGATTTCAATCCTCCTAAGATATTAGGTGAATTTTTTCATTATATTTTGCCTTTATTGTTGATTTTAAACAATTTTTTGAGATCTAGATATAGTTCATTTCAGTTTACATTGCTAAAACCGGTGTTTACATGTATTAATTTCAATCTTCCACTAGTCTCTACGCTGACGGATAGTGAAATTGTTTGTATTTCTATATTTATCTTTTTATCTCTATTAGATTTGACTTCTAATAGAGATTATTGAGAACAAGGAGGACTATAACAAGTTCTACGAGGCATTCTCAAAGAACTTGAAGCTTGATATTCATGAGGATTCTCAGAACAGGACAAAGATTACTGAGCTGTTGAGGTACCACTCAACCAAGAGCGGTGATGAACTGACCAGCCTCAAGGATTACGTGTCACATTGAGGTACCACATTGTGCATCAGACTTTTGTATTTATTTTATACGTCTAATTTTGTTGGTGTAGATGTTCACTTTGTTCATTCATATTCACTTTGTTCATTCATATGTTCAATTTGTTTTGCTGTGCATGAGATTTCTATGTTTATTTTATACGTCTCACTTTATTGGTGTAGATGTTCACTTTGTTCATTCATATGTTCAATTTGTTACTTTTATGTGTTCAATTTGTTTTGCTGTGCATCAGACTTTTGTGTTTATTTTATGTCTCACTTTGTTGGTGTATATGTTCACTTTGTTCATTCATATGTTCAATTTGTTACTTTTATGTGTTCAATTTGTTTTGTTGTGCGTCAGACTTCTATGTTTATTTTGTCTCATTTTGTTGGTGTATATGTTCAATTTGTTCATTCATATGTTCACTTTGTTCATTCATATGTTCAATTTGTTTTGTTGTGCATGAGATTTCTATGTTTATTTTATAAGTCTCACTTTATTTGTGTAGATGTTCACTTTGTTCATTCATATGTCAAATTTGTTACTTTTATGTGTTCAATTTGTTTTGCTGTGCATCAGACTTTTGTGTTTATTTTATGTCTCATTTTGTTGGTGTATATGTTCACTTTGTTCATTCATATGTTCAATTTGTTACTTTTATGTGTTCAATTTGTTTTGTTGTGCGTCAAACTTCTGTGTTTATTTTGTCTCATTTTGTTGGTGTATATGTTTAATTTGTTCATTTCTATGCTCAATTTGTTACTTTTATGTGTTCAATTTGTTTTGCTGTGCGTCAGACTTCTGTGTTTATTTTGTCTCATTTTGTTGGTGTATATGTTCACTTTGTTCATTCCTATGTTAAATTTGTTACCCTTATGTGTTCAATTTGTTTTGCTGTGCGTCAGATTTCTGTGTTTATTTTATATGTCTCACTTTGTTGATATATATGTTCACTTTGTTTATTCATATGCTCAATTTGTTTTACATTCTCACTATTTGATGGCAAAGGAATCATTGATGAAAGAGGCAGAGGGAAGAAGACAGAAAAGAGAAGGGAATGTGTGGAGGTAGAAGGAGAGTGAAGAGGGACGGAGGGGAGTGTGGCAGAGGAGGAAAGAGAGGAGGTGGAGAAGATGAACGCGCCAGGGAAGGAGAGAGGAGATGAGGAAAAGAGGGTGCGCGTGAGAGGAGAGAACACGTCATCTCTGTGACTAGCGGGTGTCTGTTACAGATGTTCAGTTTAGTAATCAAATGTGTTCAGTTTAGTAATCAAAAGTGTTCAGTTAAATGCGTCAACTAATGGTTTTATTATATAGAGTCGTGCGTTAGTCACGTCAGTCTTGGAGAGAGGCGCGCCGGGGGCAGAATCAGAAAAAAATTTAATTTGAACCGGTCCGGTTCATGATCCTTTCTAATTTTTTTCATGTGTTTTATGTCCGGTTCGTGACCCCTTCATTTGACATTGCACCTATGAAAAAAACTAAAAAGTAATAGTTAATAAATTGAACATTTATATGTAATAACTTGAACATTTGTTCTTATTAAACTAAACATTTATACTTATCATTCTTGAACATTTTGCTTATAACATTTATATTTTTTATTGCAATTAACTAAACATTTATACTCAAGTAACAAAACATTTGTACTTACTCCACTGAACATTCATACTTACTAAACTAAATATTTATACTTAATAAAATAAATAGTTTTGCTTATAACATTTTATATTTTTTATTGCAACTAATTGAACATTTATATTCAAATAATAAAATATTTGTACTTATCCAACTGAACATTTATATACGAAATAAAAACGCGCTGGATGAGGGACGCGCTTCACTTACTACGGCAACGATGGTATTTTGATGGTATAAATCAATTTTCATTTCATTTCAAATATTAAACTCAAAAAATTGAGCATTTAGCTATACCGATACAATCAACTGAATTTGATTAACTAAAATTGTTTGTTTAGTCGCTAGTGGATTGGCCCAGAGTTAGCGAAAGGCCCAAAGGATGGCGCTGTAGACTCATAGACCGCGATGGCGGGGATGGTAATTTAACGGATGGCAGTTATAATTTCTGATCTTCAAAGTACATTACTAACAGGTGAATGGTGAATGGTGGGGAGGGCCCATGATAATTTGGGCCGAATGGTGGGCCGAGTGGAATCTCTATCGCTCTGACTGAGCATGCATTCTCGCTCGCGCAGTCGCCAGTCGGAGCAGGTAATACCAGTCCGAACTTCCTTTTTTCCTTTTCCCATCTCCTCTGAATTGTGAATTGTGATCCTCTTCCGATGGCTGCCCGACTGATGACGAAGCGCCTTCTCCAGATGGGATTGGGAGCTCCTCTCCGTCTCCCTCTCCCTCTCCAGATCGGATCCAGATGCAGATCTTTCTCCACGGCGCTCAACTATGTAATTAAATTGAGTTCCTTCTTTCTTTATTCACCTACTATCTACTCTACTCTACTAATAAGTACCAAATGCAACGCAATGCAATGCAGCACATCGATTCTCCCGATAACAAGTCCGACATGACGTGGCACTTCTCCCAGCCCAATCTCCAAAAGGTCCAGGACATTTTATCACACTATCCTTCCAACTACAAGCAGTCCGCCATCATTCCTCTTCTCGATCTCGCCCAGCAACAGCATGGTGGATGGCTCCCGGTCGCCGCTATGAATGCCGTCTCTTTCTCTACCCTATACTAATTACTCTTCTTCTTATTATTATTATTATTATTATTTATGACCACCAATCTTTCTTTCTTTCAGATTGCTAACATCGTTCAAGTCGCTCCCATCCGCGTCTATGAAGTCGCCACCTTTTACACTATGTTTAACCGTTCTAAGGTCCCCCCACCTATCTTCATCCTATCCTATTCTCTTCTAACACACTAACACCTCACCTGCCTGCATTAACCTTAATCATGCCCATACTTGTCTTAATCAATCAGGTTGGCAAATATCACTTGCTAGTCTGCGGAACAACTCCTTGTATGATTCGTGGCTCCCGTGACATCGAGGAAACTCTGCTCAAGCACCTTGCTGTCAAACGCAACGGTTTGTATTCTTCATCTCTATTTTGGAGTACATCAATTTAGAGCCTAATGCCTAAATCAATTGGATCCCCATCATCAATTTCAATACCAAAATGACGTGCTGTACAACTAAGAGTCTAAGACATACATCAATTTTAAAAATTTAAAAAATCATCAATTGGACCATACTGATTACTGCCTAAATCAATAAATCCTAAATTCCTAATTAAACTTGCTGCCTAATTACCCATCAGTTAGTACCTGACATAAGGAGAAGAAAAAAAGAAAAGAAAAGTCAATACTGAGCCAGTAACAAAAATTGAAATTATATGCCAAATTGACTCTCTTGTTGGATGGCATTAATTTAATGTAGTTTGTACTATGCTTGTTTGCACTTGAGTTATTCAGGGAATCTAAACTTAGCAAGTCAGTATATATGGCACATAATGCAAAGTCTTGCACTTGTACTGATAATTTCAACTAATTCTAGTATGGCTCTTAGACTCTGCCAAGATAGCAAGCCTGGATGGTTTCCTAAAATTATACAGGTTCTCGTGCATCTACAATCAGGTGCCATGGCTTAATTTAATGTGTCCAACTGACCATACTTCAAGTAACAAGCGACTAGGACTTACGTTTAACCAAACACTGCACCATTGTGGCTCTGAAACACTGTAGTGAGCATTTTATTATTTTGGTTCCTGCCTCATGATCTTGTTATGATTTCCTGGAGAGGCACAGAAGGTTACTTGTTGTAGAGGCCGACATCTTATAACAAATCTACAATAAAACAAAAACAGTACATGGTTATGCAAACAATTGGAAGTTGAGACCTGAAAAAATTTTTAGTTGCATATTGCCTCGCAAAAGTTTCAGTAAAGAACTAACATGAACTCACTTGGATAAGTTGCATATTGCCTATATCAGTGTAATGGTTTCAGTAAAGATCTTGTTGGTACACTAATCTGCGATAATTCTTGTTATTGATTTTTGTAATTTTCTTTTACCCCTCTTTATTACTAGTTGAAGCTTGTTTGGAAAGTTCCAACTTCTGAGTAGAGGGCAGGAGTTTAGAAAAGGATTTCCATTGTTTTCTGATAAATCCTTGAACTATGTTGTTGGTGTCTTAAGTCTCTGTACCTTGTAAATAAACCCTTCCAATAGTTATATCTAACAACCAGGAATAAGTTATTTAGTTTATTTGTGTACTGAAAATCTGAAAAGTGTTTATCATGAAATGGAGGATAAATAGAGAGTTAATATTTACAAACTTGAGTAAACTAGAATTTCTAATGCTTAGTTGTGGCTAAAATTTGATGCATTTCACTGGTCTTTTTTTTCGATCCATTATTTTTTATATTATTTATAAACGAAATAAAAGTGTAAAACCTAGTCCCTTGGATTTTATTGATTCTGTACGAGTTGCATTTAAATGATACTAAAAAGGATCGTAAGCTGGTGGTAGCGATGGAGCAAAATCAAAAGCAAAAGAGAAGAAAAAGAAGGGAAAAAAGAAAATGAATTACCAGTAGCAACGGAGCAACCGTGGCTTGCACCGCCTCTTTCCTTTTCTGGCTTGCACCTGTCTTCCTTCCGTGGCTACCAGTAGAAAGGAACAGGGTGGCGGCGTGGGAGGAGATTGGAGGAGGAGAAACTCTGGAGGAGAAATAGCTCTCCGCCGGAAGATGAGAGAGAGAGAGAGAGAGGGGTCTAGGTTTGGTTTGTACTCGGCCGGAAAAAAAAGTAGCATCTGCGTTTTTTCTCCACCAAACGCAAAAAAATCTTCCTATTTATAGCCAAAAAGTCAGAAATAACGCATTAGCTCATTTTCTCATTTTGAAACTTTAACGTTTTTGGTGCTGAAAACTTAATTTCGATATAACCGTTTAAATAGTGAAATTTAAAAGCTTGCAATTTAGTTTGAATTTTATTTTGTCAATATAATACTTTACCCTAGCATGTAGTTTATTCATCGAGATTTAGTATGTTACTGTATTGTTCTTATTTATCATTTTTTCTTTTTAAATGATTTTTGTTGCAGAGGTGACAAAGGATGGTATGTTCTGCGTTGGTGAGATGGAATGTATGGTAAGTTTATCTTGTTGATTTGTCTAATCTTGAATTTTGTTAGGAATTACTTTCATGGATACCCCTACAAGACGTCAAAGTAATAAGCACACCAGTGGAAAGTAGAAACATCTCATATACCTCTTTAAAACATGACTAATAATATATCACACATATCCTCTTATCTAATTTATGTAAATGCAAAAACTACGCCTTTGCTTTTCCGTTTGTGCATCTTTGATGGAGGAGGTTACTTTGGGCTGTCTGAGGCATATTTAACAGAACATTTAAAGATGTTATTTCTTGTGTTTTATAAGGTAAGTCAGCTAATTTTTTTAATATTCTTTTTTATGTTTTTGGTGTGACTAAAAAGGGGTGCTGTGTGAATGCTCCCATGATTGCAGTTGCCGACTATTCCAAGGGTTCTGAAGGCTACAGCTACAATTACTATGTAAGATTCATCCCCTAGATTTATATTTGATCTTTACCTATTTTCCTTGAATTGTTAATACTTTTGTTTCATTTGTTGCTTCATTTATTCTCAGGAGGATGTGACTCCTAAGAGAGTTGTTGAGATAGTAGAAATGTTAAGAAAGGGAGAGGCTCCACCAGTAAGTTCTATAATTCCAATTAAACTTATGAAAAAAATACTATTGGTTGTTTGTTGCTTAAAACCTGTTACAAATTCCAAGTCTGTCGATATCTCAAAACTACTAGTTCACCATTGTAAAATATATGAAAATTACCTTTGTATTATGAGAACTGCTAAAGATTGAATTTTAGCCTTTTACATGAAACTAAATAAGAGGCATTTGTGCCTCAAAAAATAAAAAATAAACATGCATTTAGCTATATATTATAGTCCAAATAATGATGTATGCTGCCGTCCTGAAATTCAAAGGCAATCTAAAGTGTAGCAGGCATCTTGAAAGGTGATGAGTGGTTATTTGTAGATACACCTAGCATTTAAAAAAAAATTTCCTGAAGAAATTAATTTTATCAATTTTTATAGGTTGGCACACAAAATCCAGACCGTATTAAGAGCGGGCCTGCAGGAGGGAACACAACCTTGCTTGGAGAGCCGAAGCCTCCTCCATGCAGGGATCTTGACGCATGCTAAACTTTTAAATCTGTTTCAAATATTTTAATAATGGGAACGCCATCTTTTTTAGATGACCTTGCAAATATAATTTTAACTTTGAGCTTTGCTGCTCGGTTCTGATGGTAGTTTTTTTATTGGTGTCAACCAAATGCAGATATATCTTTCTGCTGTTTTTCTCCCATTAAAAAAGAGGTATTTGTCTTGGTTTTGGTCAGTTGACGTCGCTTTACTATATTTAAGGTTTTGTTTTTTTTTTTTTGGGTCTTTTTTTCCTTAAAAAGTCACTGCTTGGCAGTTTCCGCTGCAAAAGTTGCGCATATGTGCAATGTTGCCGAGCCTCACAAATTATGTCTCCACTGGTTAGTCCAGTTGGTAGAGAGTGTTCCTACGGGAAGACCTAGTTATTAATTTTTGTGGGGGTGTGAGTGGCTACGGACTGTGATAAAAAATAAAAAAGGTCACAAATTATATATTAATTTTTGTTAGTTCTATTTTAAACCAGACCATTTGTTTAATTATGCTCCTGGTAAATTAAAAAAAAAATGCTACGTATTCTGTTTCCACATTAAGGTAAACAATTTAATTTTGTTTGAATGATGGGTAGTTTATGTAATACAATACTACGAACATCAAATCTAAAGTATTAATTAAAACTTGTGAGTGTTTGATTTTGCTATTTTGTTTTCAATTTCGATTTGGCATCTAAGCCATCCTCTTACGACAATCTGAACGTTCATTTTGATCTCCGTCCGTCCCTCCATTTTCTCTCATTCGCTAGAACTTGTCTTCTCATCTCCTCCTCAGGCAACACAGCCTGACCGTCATGTCCGGAGTTTCTCGTCAATGTAGCCCCACATCCTCCCTCCGTTCCTCTTCCTCCTCTTTGACAATTCTGCTTCTCCAGCTATTTTCTCTAGCGGCTCCATCATTCCAGTACGCAGCCTCCTTAAGTAAAACATCATATTCGATTTAGTTTAATTTGATTACTTTTTCCCTTTCAATACTTAACTTATATTGATTTATAATTTAGACTCGTATATCTCTCTGAATTTTGCCCTCAACTTTCAATTTTTAAATAAAATTCATGTGCTGATTTGGTTTTTAAAATGATTTCAGTCACCAAAATCAAGCATCAGGTCCTTCTCGGGTGGCTGGCTCACATGAAGTTTATGAGGAGTAAAACATGGAGAATGTTCAAGTGCAATAGGTCAGACATCTTCTGGAGTACCTTCCATCTTCTGGTTTCGATTATGTACTGAACTAAGGTTTTTGCTCTTTGCCATTGAATGGTTAGCTATTGAAATCAAGAAAAGTCAGAACCTTCGGATGCTTCATTGCACTAAAAAGAATTACTTTGGTACAATTATAGTAGAAAAACTAGCTGATCTATCTTTCTGCTCATGTCAACCTGCTGAGGTGAAATCCACATGCCAAACATTAGATTGTCCTTCATTGAATTGAAATTATTATACTGGTATTTGTTGTTGTTTTCTATTTAAATCGATTCTTGCAACACCTAATCTGGCATGGTATCTGTTCATGTACTTATGGTTGGACTTGGATATAAGTTTGGAGTCAATTTGGCCTTTAATTACTAACATGGAGAAAGTACCATTGATGGTTCTTGGGTGTGTTAAGGCTACAGTGCCAGCAGCAAACCTCGAGTTTAAATCTAGCATAAATGTATCTCATATCAGAAGCTAATCGAGAGTAAAATAGACAATGCCTGTTCTGGTACACTTGCAATTGTATAATATTAAAACACTGCCTCAAGAAATGATGCATATTCAATAGATATGAAACCAAGGTACTTTACTGAAATATCAACAAGCTAAGCTGGAGAGCTTTCAATAATTTAGTATGGCCAGTTATGAATGACAGAAACCATGATAAGATCTATAGTTTATAGTTTTATCCAATTGGGCCAACCCAAAATTGCGGAGAAGTGTCACATATTTTACAAAAGTGACAAATTTCTTCCTTTTTTATTAGTACCAATTGTTTGCTTCTGATTGATTTATATCCATTATATGTGTCCTATTGTACAACTATAAATTAATAATAGATGATAAAAAAAAATACATATATATCTGTACATAGTTGTATAAAAGAGAAGTTTTAACTTATAGGGGTAAAATTGGAATCTTTTGTAAAAAGAATCCATCATATTTACTTTCAGGAGTATATAGTAACATACTGACAAAGATAAATGAGCCGGAATTATGTATCTTAATTTATACTATAAAAGATGATATCATATGTGTCACTTATTCTTTGTTGTTTCAGCATTACTAACCAAATTGAATTTTGTAATTGATCAAATCAGCAAAAATGTTGTTATCACTCTTCCCAACAAGGATGGACTACAAGGAATACGTGCATGGAATCAACATTGTCTCCAATATCAGCTGCATCGCCAACTACATTGCTCTCCTTGCGAGAATAATACTTTAACCGGTATCCTTCTTTTACTTCTTTTTTGTGAATTTATGTTAAGGTTATTCTCCTAAATTTGATAATGAAATTAGATATACTGAGCAGCTTACAGTAATAATTGTGAGTTGTGACAATAATAAATAATAATATCAATAATGATGATAATAAGTTAATAACAGTAATGCTAATGATATTTATTATAATAATTATGGCATCTACGAGTTACTTTTGTTTAATTTGGTGAATTTTGTTCATTGAATAATTTTCAGGATCCCCAACTTGTTTGGGATAAAAGGCTTAGTTGTTGTTGTTGAATAATTTTCAGGATGTAGAAGTTCATCCACTGGTTGAGTATGACACAGATATTTTTGAGAAGATACTTCCTGAAAATTACACTATGGATAAAAAATCCATATTATGAGCGAGTAATCGAGTACATACCAAAATGTTGATCTCATGTTGAAATTATTAGTTCAAATTTTCATTTTACTCTTTAATACAATATTTTCTCTTTTGTTCAGATTGATTGGCTAAACAAGTTTTTAGAGCATATGTGGCCTTATCGATAGTACTTTTCCATCCTTGCTCGCATTGTTGTCATTATTTTTCCAACCAATCTTCATTTGCTTTTCATTCTTTCTTTTACCCCAAGCAATCAGGACAGCATGGGATATAGCAAATCCGATTATTGCTGAGAATACTGCAAATTAAACAATCGATTCCGTTGAATTTGAGTCGTTTTCTTTGGACACTTTACACCCCCCCCCCCCCCTCATGGTTTTTAATCCTTTTAACTCTGTTATCATTATACATTTTTTTTTTTCAATTTACAAATGTTTGAATAAGTAATACGCAATCAATTAAGCAGGAATGAAGGTGTACACAACAGAAGAACAACAACTGGTAAAAGAACCGATGTTAAAATAGGCTGGGAACCCCTAACATACTGGCAATACCGAGTCTGCCTGTTTAATAATTTGTTTATTGGATCCTTTTTCTTTCTTTTGCTTTCCAGGAGAATACAAAAACAAGTTGCAAGCATATTTCTGTGGCCAAAGACATTAGAAGTTCCTATGTTGGATCCTTCAAAGTAAACTTCTTATCAATTTTCTTTTAACACATTGGCACTGTCAAATTTGCTATTTTCTCTCATTATAAATTCTTATCACTGTATCCATAATTTTGTGGCACATATAACCTGTCTGGATTTTATTGTCCTAATGCCTTCTAAATTCTATTTTCTGAAATGATGTACTTACATAAGTAAAAAGACATACTTATATACCTATAAAATTGAACAAATGGATTATAACAACATAATCAGAATTAATTAAATGCAATTTTCTATTTCGAGCGAAGCTCGATGTCCCCAACCCCTTAGTTGTCTATAAAGCCAGAAGAATCGGCCCTATTGCTATTAATCGTTTGGTGGATGGTTGACGTATCGCATACTGTGTTTTTACAACACTAGGTGCAATTAATCTATTATCTATTGTTTTGATTCTAGCAAGTAGAAGGACGAAAACTTAAGTCAGCAACTAAGCTGACACTTGTTTCCTGAAACATGTTAAGAGGGATTTGTTTTGTACAAGGATGTCAAGACATTGTGCAATATATGAGGAGTCTGTTATTTCAATGTACCATCATTTACCGTTTTGATGACATGCCATAACATTGTGCAATGCAGTTGGTAAGTAGAGAGATAAGGTACAAGTATACAAGCACAAGCAGCTGCCAGACAAAAACAATTGCAATAGGTAGAAGCCTAGAATGTAGTCTTGAATGATAATGATAATGATAATGATATGATTACACTCATTAATTAGTTCCCTGACTGGAAGACACGAAAACTGAAGCATAAAATCTGAAATGAACTAATTAAGTAATTAATAATAATAATAATTTAAGAGAGCTGCAGTAGTACAGAAGAAAACAAGGTGGGTCGGTCCCAATCTAACTGGTCTTCAGTTCAGAGGGTTTCTTTGGTACTGGAAGTGGAAGTCTCCAGTTCTTTCTTAGGGTCAGCACCATCAGATTGAGGTTGAGATTCAGGGGGTGCTTTCTTCAACTCGGTCTCGAACTCTTTGGCAGCCTGAAAAGAAAGAAAGAATGAATTATATACATATAAGATAAGAAGGGAAGGGAAGGGAAGAATGAATGAATGAATGAATTACCTGTTGAAAACCCTTGACGGTCTTGCCGATGTTGCGGCCGATTTCGGGCAGCTGCTTGGGGCCGAAAACGAGAGCGGCCACTCCGGCAATGACCACCAACTCAGGCACTCCCAAGCCGAAGATGCACTGGCACTGCAGAGCCACGCGGCCGGGGGCACGCGGTCTTGGTCTGGATCCAGGGGAAGAGGATATGGATATGGATATCCCTCTGAAGGAGGAGCCGAGAGCGAGAGAGGAAAAGGGAGATCTCCTCCGGCGCCTGACGAGGAGGAGCGAGGCGGCCGTGGCGGTGGAGGAGCAGCACGCTATCTCCATTAGTTAATTAATTATTTTGTAAATTGGTCTTCTCTTCTCTTCTCCTTTAGTTCTTAGTCCTCCCTTCAATTAAAGGAGCAGAGATTTGTTGGTTTGGTACTTTGGTTGGATAATATCCCGATAATAAATAAATGGATAATAAATGGAGTCTGGACTGAGTCACTGAGTCTACTCTGGAGGATACCAAGACCAATACTATTCATTCATTTAATTTTTTTATTAAAATTAATTATTACTTTCCTTTTTACTCGCCACTCCAAAGGCCAAAGCCCAGTCTTAATGTGATTCGCGTGCTCTCTACTGCTTTTACCAAACAACCTATTTCCTCCTTCCACTCCATGAGTCCATGGTCCAAACAAACAATTTATTTAATTTCATAAATAACTCTCTACAAGGACTTATGTCTCATCATTCATCAATAATAATAATAATATGAGAATTGGTTGCAAGCACTCATAAAGTAAATTCACATTTGGGATTTTAAATATATTTAAGAGTTCAAATTCTTTAATTTTAATTTTAATTGGTTTTTTATTGAGCGATTATGACTTATGTTGTTAGAATTTTTTATCGACCATATCTTAAATATTTGCTATAACGTTATATGTTAAATTCTCTTTATGTTATTTAAATCTGTATTTTTATTTGATCAAAAGTTCAACCCGTAAAATTCATTTAATAAAAAATTGATGAGTTGAGTACAACTTTTTTCTTAACCCGACGTTGTTGTGATGGGTTCAAATTTTTAGTAAACTTTTTATACTGGGCTCCACGTTCAACAACATATATAATAATATATTAAATCGCATTAGTTTCCAATTTGTACATATTTATATTTAATTTATTAAAATTAAAATAGGAATTTTTAAATTTTTTTGTTTTGTTAATTAATAAAATAAAATAAAAATAATAATTTCCGGATCCCGACTAGACCAAAAATTTTGGGCCAACGTCATGTTACGTTGGGTGTGTTTGGTATCATGTTAGAATAAGCCTTGTTCCGAATAAGGCTTATTCGAGATGAAACCAAACGAGTCCGGAATAAGCCTTATTTCGAATAAGGACTTATTCAAGGTCTTATTTTAATTCCATCTATATGGTGAAATTAGAATAACACCTTGAATAAAAATAACTAAAAAGAAAAACGCAGTTTATACTTTATACTTTATACGGTGATGTGATGTTCGTATACGCATAACGCATCCTCAGAAGTCAGACGTCAGACGTCAGAATCCCCTTCTTCTTCTCCGATCTTTTCTTTTAGTATAGAGAGAAAAAGAGAAAGGAGTAAACCCTAGTTTAGTTTCTTCGTTGAAGCAAATCCTCAGAATCCCTAGTCAATCAGTGCCGTGTGTTCTATTTC
Organism: Rhynchospora pubera; assembly: GCA_028095005.1. Taxonomy (NCBI): domain Eukaryota; kingdom Viridiplantae; phylum Streptophyta; class Magnoliopsida; order Poales; family Cyperaceae; genus Rhynchospora; species Rhynchospora pubera. The sequence continues at coordinate 12,804,658 of CM051461.1, read as the reverse complement.
TATTTTATTTTTTATTTTGGGTAAAACCTAAAAAGGGAATTAAATTAGAGAGAGAGAGAGAGAGAGAGTAAAGTTGAGTTTGGATCCGATTCCAATTGAATTCATTCATTCCTCCATACTTCTTCTTCTTCTTCTTCTGACACCATTTGCGTTTGCCAAATTCAATTCAACACTAATTCCAATTCCAAGATGAGTTTTCTCTTCGGGAAGAAGAAAACCCCTGCTGGTACGTACCCCTTCTTCAATTCAATTCAATTCAATTCAATTCGTTTTGGGAATTAAGCATTTCCATTACTTTGCTTCAATTTGAACCCATGATAATGATATTGTTAGGGTTGCCGCCGCTTCCTAATTATTTTCTTATTATTTGATGATGCACATGCATCTACTCCGTGTTGGTCATTTTCTGTAACCTCCATCTTTTCTGACACATACTATACTGCAACAGAGTTATTAAGAGAGAATAAGAGGATGTTAGATAAATCCATCAGGGAAATAGAAAGGGAGAGGCAAGGATTGCAAGCCCAGGAGAAAAAGCTTATAACTGAGATCAAGAAAACTGCCAAGGAAGGCCAGATGGTAATTCTCTTTTCATTTCAAAATTTCTTTGATTACCCATTGTTAACTTCATCGCACTCCCTTATTTCAGCGTCCTATGCATTAGTCTTACTCTGTTGCAGTAAACAATTTGTGCTGTTTGCTTTCACTTTGACTTTTTAAACCAATTCACTCTACTACTGCCTTTGCTTTCTTTTTTTTCCAGTAATTAAGCTAAATTGCAGTTTCTTTTCTTTTTCTTATAAGTAGGTGCTCTTGTTTAGGCTGTACATGATATTCCACAATCTTTTCTGCTTATTTGCTTCAATCTAAATTTTTGCCCAACATGTTGAGAGCATCAACCAACCCTACTTCTGTTAATAAGTCTTCAATAGATTATGCTAAAAAGGCAACATGAAATGGTGTATTATTATGCTCACACAGTCACACTAATAAAACCATGTGAACTCTCAGATGCCAGTAAATATAATGTTTGCACTTTGTGCAACTCACAACCATCCCTCTTGAAAGTTTTGCTAAATCATCTAGACATCTCTGTTGAATTTTGAACTTACAGGGGGCAGTTAAGGTGATGGCAAAAGACTTGATTCGCACAAGACATCAGATCACAAAGTTCTATGCACTCAAATCACAGCTCCAAGGAGTGTCTCTGAGAATTCAGGTATACACCCATGCTCCAGTTTCTGTCTATGGACCTATCTTTTATTATAATATTTTCAGTGAAAGGAGGAAATGAAATTGAAAAAAATAATCATAAAAAAATAGACGCTGAAATCGACTCAAGCAATGGGGGAGGCTATGAAGGGGGTGACGAAGGCAATGTCTCAGATGAACCGGCAGATGAACCTGCCTGCACTGCAGCGCATAATGATGGAGTTTGAGCGGCAGAACGAGCGCATGGAGATGACGAGCGAGGTCATGGCTGATGCGATTGACGACGCCCTAGAGGGCGATGAGGAAGAGGAGGAGACTGAGGAGCTTGTCAGCCAGGTCCTCGATGAGATTGGCATTGACATCAACTCCGAGCTCGTCAAGGCCCCCACTGCAGCAGTCAGTGCACCGGCCACCGCCAGCAAGGTTGCTCAACCTGAAGGTGCTGCCGGTCCTGATACAGGAATTGATGCTGACCTACAGGCACGGCTTGATAACCTGAGAAAGATGTAATAATGTAATAATACACACTGCTAGAAATTATTTTACGAACAGCAGACACTTCCAACTTGAGGCTGTAGAACCCATTTTCCTGTATATTTGTTGATGGATATGTTTGACTGATTTGCGTGGAGATTTATGATGCTCTCAGTGTGTTAACTCTTTGTGGGTATAAGAAGTAGCCATTTATTCTGTTGTTGGCGTGGAGATTTATGATGCCTTCGTTCCTGGTCTGTGTTATTTGCTTTGTTCAAATGAGAAAGGCACGGCTAAAATTTCAAGCGATATAGCTTCTATAATCCAAGCCAACCGGGATTGAAGAAATATCATGTACTGGTGATTGAAATTTCAAGCACAAGTTATCTAAAATTACTGGTGAAAATATAGGCAATTATAATTTAAAAAGTGTTTGGAAAGATATGATTCAAAACGTCAGTGGAGATGAAAGTCTAGCTAGGCAACAGCATGAAGATCAGGGGTATAATGGTCAGAAGTTGTAAAAATTATTTCTTTTTTACTTAAACATGATTAAAATTAATCATAAGGGCATGTATCCTTAGTATAAACAAGATTAGAGGGGTTCATATCTGATTTTTGAAGATTTAAAGGGTTTATTTCCTATTTAAAAAGATTAGAGGGGTTATGTCCGGATGTTCCTAAAAAATAAATAAACAAATCAAATAAAATGAAAAACTAGGGCGGTCAAAATGACAATCCTTTCTTTATTGCAAAACAAGAAAAATCATCAGTCATCAATTGAAATAAAGAATTGCATATTATTATTATTATTATTATTATTGTTTTAGCTTTTATCCATTTGTTGCCTGTTATTTTGATTTTTCAAAAATTGGTTGGGTTGGCTTAATAAATAATGAGCAATTTAGATAATCCCAGAAATCAGAATACAACCATTCACAGCACAGAAACCGAGTTTGTATTAATGGTTGAAATTCTAGATAATTGTGTGAGATGAACTAAGAGATTTCTTGGTTGCTGGACATAATTACCTTTTAAGGAAACAGTAAGACATATCTTTTCATGGAGTCCGTCTACTTTTAAAATTGAAGCAATAAGAAGTTGAAAAATGCAGAAATTCATGGAGGATAAATTGTAAAGACTTGGCTCAGTGGAACCACTTGACCGGTGAAGAAAAACGCCTCGTGAACCTTTCTGCAAAAATAGTATTTACAACAATAAATTATTTGTTTTATCAATAAAATAGTATTTACATCTAAATTATTTTACTTTGGTCTTATTTAAGTCTTTTAACTTATAAGTGTATGTACAGAAATGCTTCTTATTTAGTTCTTAAATCATCACCCATTTTCTACCTTGGCCCATAGAATCCCAAAGTCTTATCCAGGTCCCAAATCTTGTATACTTCGATTGTTATAATTTAGTGTTGCCACTCACTCAAATTGGTTCCCCATAAAGGGTTTTCACAGTTGTGAGTTAATATGCCATGTTACTTAAGTAGCACAGTTCATTATTTCCTTATCTTTCGCATGTCAGTTCAAACAAAATTGAAATCTATCCAACCTTGTGGAAAATTGAGTTGTTTGCTCAGTACAAAAAGCCAACATTTAAAAAAAAAAAAAGTCAAGGAGGGCAATATGCTCACCTAATTAAACACAACCAGTCTGCACACAGTGTAAGAGCCTCACAACAAAAAACCTTTTAGAGGCCTCAGGATATCATTTTATGTGCACTAAAGAAAGAGAGGAAAAAAAAAGTAATATTAACTTAACATTGGTTCTAGGCATTTAATAAAAATAGAAAAAGAGTGAATACCTCAGTCTTCTAATTCGAAAGAATGACCACCGCTAGTGTTTTGTGAGCAGGTCTTGATCACTGATCGTCTTCTAACTCGAAATTTTATCGCCCAAACACTGTTGACTGCACAGATCATGCTAGACTGGTCGGCATGACGATAAAAGATGATGATCCCCTCAAGACTCACTTCAACCTAGAACTAATTGACTTTGTCAAGTAGGGGATGCCATCTTATGCACGACATGCTACCGTGGTTTCACCGATCTTGGCTACTGTACTCGAATTGATTATAATTTGAAACCTAGAACTCATTTTTTTTTAAGTTAAAGTGCTAATCAGTGGTTGTTACAATTCTCTCCATAAATTCAATTTTGCATCCCATGTATGAGTATGAAAGTTCAAAAGTTTACAAAAATTTTTGCAAAACCCTTTCTGTCATGAAACTACCAAAGAAATTCATATTAATCTATGCTTCAATCAGTCATTAAAAATCAATTTTGTATCCCTTTAATTTAATTGAGCTTCTTAACAATATAATAACTTTTTATCAGGCTAGTGCAACCATGCAAGAATTTTGCTTCAGTCATATGGAATTTACTGGGTGCGGATTGAAATTATAAAAATTGATCAAAACTTTCAGTTAATCCTTGAACCTTATCCATCGCCGCAATCATATGATGAAGGAAAGAAATAGGAGAAAAAAAAATAGTACAAACAAAACAAAATATCATACCTAAAATATATCCAACTTTCTGTAAAGACCTGAAACTTGCATCATTGGAAACGGCAAGTGAAGGAAAGGAATTGGAGGTGGGGCGGGTGGAGGAGGAGGAGGCGGCGGCGGCGGAGGATCGGGATCGAATCAAAAGAAGAGAAGAGGAGACATGAGAGAAGGAAGTTATCTTAGAGGGAAGGAACTGGAGAGCGTGCAGGTGATGGGGCTGGGAGTGGAGGAGGTGGAGGTATTAGGAAAGGAGTCGTGGAAGACACGGAGGAAGTGGAGTCGAAGGCATAGTCGTAGACTTGGTCCTGGCAGGAGCAATAGAAGAGCTCAGCGCAGAGGAGGTAGACGGGGATGTGGTGGCCGAGGGAGGAGGCGTGGGAAGGACAGAAGACCTGAACGCAGGAGAGGCAGGCGACAGGCCAGGGGCGAGGAGGGAGCGTATTCTCTGGATGGTTGTATTCAACCATCCAGTGGACGTCTTTCGATCCGAGCCGTCTGATTTAATCTAAACGGTCAGATTTTTTCGGGCCTATCAATCTTAGTATCATGCACGGGGCATTTATAGCCATTGAGATTAAATCAGACGGCTGAGATCGAAACCATCCACTGGATGGCCATCCAGAGGATGCGAAGTCGGGGCGAGGAGGGGAAGGGGACGGAGAGGTAGAGGTAGTGGGACAGAAGGGGCAGTGGGGTAGAGTCGGATAGAATTATAGAAGGGAGGCCCAGGGGTTGGGTTGGATTGGCATCCTCTACAGCCGGTCTCTACAGCCATCCTCTACAGCCAGCAAATTTTTTTTAATTTTTAAAAATTTTAAAATTCAAATGTTGAATCCAAACCGTTGATCTTGTTCAATTTTACGAGCGATGCGTTTTGATATAAGTTTTATAAAATTTAGAGTTTATTTGATACTAGATCAAGTGGTCAACAAATGAACGAATATGGTTAACTATCACTGATTAATTCTAATACGTTCATAATTTGGTCACTTAATCTAGTATCAAATCAACTCCAAATTTTATAAAACTTATATGAAAACGCATCGCTCGTAAAATTGAACAAGATCAACGGTTTGGATTCAACATTTGAATTTTAAAATTTTTAAAAATTAAAAAAAAATGGCTGGCTGTAGAGGATGGATGTAGAGACTGGCTGTAGAGGATGCCAGTCCGGGTTGGGTTGGGGGTTGAAACGCAAGCGGCGCCGGCGAAAAGTACGAAACGCAAGCGGAGCGAAACGCTTTTCACATAGCGCAATAACCGCGTGTCCGGAAAAAATAATCGGACTCCCACGCCTTTTTATTTATAATACTGATAATACTGATACTGATTTCCCTTAAAAGTAAGGCCATCTTCAAGAGGATTTATATCCTGAATTATGAATTATGATGGACAGATGGAGTAATTTGCGGTTGGAAAAGATTATTACATGGTCATATCCAGAAATATATCCAATTTTGGCTTTCAAAAAAGATACTGTTGGCACAAAGAGACAATAATTGTAATTATAATATTGAAAAAAGGAAAATAAACAGAAGACATATTTTACCAAATAATTAACCTTTGGAATGTGCAACTTAATTATTATATACATATAGTCTTAGTTATAACTTAAGAAGATGCATTTGTTTTTTGCTTGCTTGTTTTCTAAAAAAAAGAACTAAACAAGTAGTAATATAATATTCATATACAAGGTTTTGATAGGTATAATTATAAAGAGAGGGACAGACAGAGACAACACGGAATGCCATAGTGGAAAGGGGATGGAGAGGATCCAGAAAAGGAGATAAGATGGGGGACCAATGAAGATTGGAGATTGGATTGCAGGGGTTTCGGCACGAAGAAGGAAGGAAATTGGGAAATTGGGAAGTTGGAGATTGTTGAATTTCTTTTCTTTCAATTAAACTGAGCAGAGCAGCAGACGAGATCCCTCAGTTATGGCCTCATCAATTTTCTTCTCTCCTGCTGCAAATGCTGTTACCGTTGCCATCCCAACCCCAACCCCAACCCCAACCCCACGACTTGTTTTGGTCAGAGCCAACAACGCTTCTGCTTCTGCTACTGCTGCAACCCCAACCCCACGACTTGTTTTGGTCAGAGCCAACAACGCTTCTGCTTCTGCTTCTGGCCCAACTCTAACTCTCGAGGAGTGCGAAGCCGCAGCTGTCGCTGGCAACTTCCCTGCCCCACCTCCGCATTCCAAACCACCTGGCCCCAAAGGAACCCCGCTCATTGAACCTCTTGTCAGTACTTCTTCTTATTGTCATTTTCTTTTCTTTGCTTTCCTTATATATAATTTAATTTACTAATATCTATATATCATATACCCAGGATCTGACTAGGCGTCCTCGCCGTAATCGCAAATCACCCACCCTCAGATCTGCATTCCAGGAGACAACTCTCTCTCCTGCTAATTTTGTCCTCCCTTTGTTTATTCATGAAGGTTCCCTTATTATTTTCCTTCTTCTCAAACCCAAACTCATATTAATTGCATCAATCAAGCACGCTGACATTTACATTCACAAATGTTATGTTTGTGTCCTTCCTTGCAGGCGAGGAAGATGCTCCCATTGGAGCAATGCCTGGATGCTTCAGACTGGGATGGAGACATGGACTTATAGATGAGGTCTACAAGGCAAGGGATGTTGGTGTCAACAGTTTTGTCCTCTTCCCAAAAATCCCTGATGCATTGAAGGTTGCTTTTCTTCTTTTATTTTCTTGCTATCGCTACTATTCTCTCATTTTCTACTCACTAATTCTTTGTTTTTTAGTCTCCAACCGGTGATGAGGCCTATAATGACAATGGATTGGTTCCTCGGACTATTCGTTTGCTAAAGGACAAGTTCCCTGATATTGTGAGTCCTTTTTATTATATTATTGCCATAAACTCAATAAATTGGGAAATTTAACAATTTTAAATCATTCATAATTTCTTATCTGATGAATTTACCTTACCTAGGTCATCTACACTGATGTTGCCTTGGATCCTTACTCGTCTGATGGTCACGACGGCATTGTCAGAGAAGATGGTAATGGAAACTACATTGACAATCTACTTTGTAAATTTATTACTATTTTTGGAGGCCTTATGTTTAGTTAATTGTTACAGGTGTAATCATGAATGATGAAACCGTCCATCAGCTGTGCAAGCAGGCTGTTTCTCAGGTAACCTACTCTCCCTCCCTAATATACTATATCTATCTGAATATAGTCTTTGCATAAGTTCATTTGTACTTGCATGTAATAGGCCCGAGCTGGTGCAGATGTGGTCAGCCCAAGCGATATGATGGACGGCCGGGTTGGTGCCCTTCGTGCAGCCCTTGATGCTGAAGGATTCCATGATGTATCTATTATGTCGTACACTGCAAAGTATATTTCCTTTCACTAAGACATTCAAAATTGATAATTCTTTGTTCTCATGATGGCATCTAAGTGTAGCTATTTTCATTTACAGGTATGCTAGTGCATTCTATGGTCCATTTCGCGAAGCTCTAGATTCAAATCCACGTTTTGGAGATAAAAAAACGTAGGATGTTTCACTATTAGAGTATCTCTGTTGATTTATGCCTATCCTATATTCTGATGGTTGGGCAATCTTCTTTTGTTAATTAATTGTTACAGGTACCAGATGAACCCTGCTAATTACAGGGAAGCTCTTATAGAAGCTCAAGCTGATGAGGCTGAGGGAGCTGATATTCTTTTGGTGGGTTTCTTTACTTGGATTTTCCCTTTATTTAGTAGTACCTATTTTATAGATTTTAGTTAGTGCAACAACAAACTCTTCTTCTTTTTGCTAGGTGAAACCAGGACTGCCATATACAGATGTTATCCGTCTTCTTCGAGATAATTCTGCTTTACCAATTGCTGCTTACCAGGTACCCATATTGTTTTTTCCCTCCTTGATTCTTCTAATAGTTTTTATCCAACTTCTGTTTATCATTTATATTTGTTTGGTTTCCTTGTTTTTCATTTTTTTTTCTAATATTGTTTTTTGTTTGATGGATGCATAATTTATTCATACACAAAAGAGAAAAATTGAGGAAGCCTTCTATTTTCTTCCAAGAGTACTGTGGTGCCAACATCCTATTTTGGGTTAATAAATGAATGAAAAGAGTGTTGCTTGGTTTGTTCAAAGACTCATTTATTGTGCCTTGTCTATTGAATATGATCAGGTCCAGCTCCCCGTGACATGTGAAAATGTAAATGTAAACCGTTGGTTTAAGTTTCTATTGTTGTAATAATAAATTGCCACTTTTTGATTTGTTTTGTTTTGTTTGTCTGTTGTTATCTGGAGTTGGGTTTTGATTAAGATTTTGACTTGTTGAATTCAGGTGTCAGGAGAGTACTCTATGATAAAAGCAGCTGGTGTTCTGAAGATGATAGACGAGGAGAGGGTGATGATGGAGTCTTTGATGTGCATTAGGCGGGCGGGCGCTGACATCATTCTTTCATACTTTGCACGGCAGGCTGCTGGTATATTGTGTGGTGCAATGTCTAACTAAGTAGGCCGGCCGAAGTTAATTGAGTGTGTAATGACATTGAGTGTGTTTTTGTTGTTTTGTTAGTAATGTTTGGAAAGTAGAGGAAGAGGATTTAATTTGTTGAGAGGAGTTTTGAGTTGACTGACGGTGTTGGTATGTTTTTTGGTAGCTTAATTTTGTTTTTTGAGGATGGATTTGCATTGTAGAATAAAGTAATGTATGTTTTTGGAATAGAATAGAAGCAGTAAGATAATGTTTAGGGAGGTGAATCAGTGTCATATATATCTTTGCATGTAATTAAAATTGTCTTTATTAAAGCTCAAGTGAACAATGGAGTAGAGGAGAGGAGAGGAATGAAAATTAAGAAGAAATAGTTTGGAAGAGAATGGTATCATTGGTATGGTATTTTCCATATTAAATAAAATTGAGCGATGATTACCTAAGATAATAGAGAGAGCGATGATTACCTAAGATAATAGATATAGATAGATAGTATTGGGCCTTTAGCGGAATATTGGGCCTGAATGAGAATTGCAACTGCAACGGTGACAGCACTCTCTCTCTCTCTCTGGTCTCCTTTTTCCCCTTTCTTCTGGTTTGTCGCTGACAACTCTAGTCAAGTGATCTGAATAATTTCAAATTCAAATTAGCTTTCTTCTCGTTTCTCGCTATGGCGGCGGCGGCGGTGGAGAGCGCGCACTGTCTGTACCGCGAAGGGAAGCACGAGGAGGCGCTGCGGCTCTACTCCGACGCGTTGGAGGAGGCCTTGAAGGACTTGAAAGAGGACACCTCCTTGAAGGACTTGAAAGAGGATACCTCTAAACTCAAAATGATAATCGCTCTGCACAGCAACCGCGCCGCTTGCTTCCTCAAGATGCACCGCTTTAGGCAGGTAGGTATAGGTAATATTACTATAATATGCTGCCTATGCATTCATGCATGCATTCATTCATTCATTCATTCATTTGAATTTCACTTGATTAACTCAGGCCGCCGACGAATGCACTGCTGTCCTCGAATTGGACCATGACCACACCGGCGCTCTCATGCTCCGCGCTCAGACCCTCGTCACCCTCAGAGACTACCAGTCTGCCCTCTTCGACGTCAACCGCCTCATCCACATCACCCCTCATTCCCACATCTATCACCACTTGCGCGCTCGCCTCAAGACTCAACTCGTATTTACTTTACTTACCATTAGCATTAGCAATCTTCTCTCTCCCTCCCTCTTCCCTTGTCTATTTACTTTCTTTTACTTAGACTCCACTCTTTCCCTTTCTCTTTCCAGTCACTTGCTCCCATACCTGAGTCTCAAGAGGAGCTCGAAGAAGAACAACAACACCAACAAAAACAAGCATCAACACCACAAATTAATGGCCCCTGGGAAACAATCCCCAAACCAAAGGGCCATTCAGGCTTGGATTATTCTAGATGGGATAAAGTTCAAGATGCATCCAGTGAAGACGATTCAGACGACGACGACGACGACGACGATGAACCAGGCCAGCCCCAGTACCGATTTCGCCTCCGGACAGTCAGCATGAGGCCCATTAAATGAGTCTTATTTCTTATGTGAACTAGGTGTATAAATAAAAGGCACTAGCTAGTTATTCTTCACATGTACAGGTACATCAGTACAGCAATTTCAGGCCCCAGTTTTCATCATTACTGGGTCTAATTTATTTGTACAGGATTGGTATTCTACTGCTTCCAAATGTCCATAAATCTCAATTATACCCTACATTGAATTGCATTGAGCCCCAAAGTTATAGATAGTCACATACCCTACATCTGTTGATCCTCAATCATGCAATTCAGAAGCAAAAGGTGAAGACTAAAGACCATCATAAGGTTAAAGGGGCAAAAGCAGGTCAAATTGTATGGTACCAGTACCATAACTTACTGTATCACTATGTTTAAGCCCGCCCTTCTGTGAAACCTTCCTTCATTTTAATATAAAAATTGCTCTTTCTGGTACTTTTCTTTTTCTCACTGATTTTGTTGGTGATGTGCAGGAGTTGACTTGAGGTTTAGGCCTCTCAAATGCTGAAAATATCGAATTGGTCTTTTTGTTGTCTTAGTGATACTATGATGATGATTATTGTTATGTAGAAAGAATACTAGTTGCATGTCTGATGAGTCTTTCAGAATCTGGTTGGCATTTATTAATTATGAATTTCTTGGCCCCTACTTTGTTTGCAGCAGTTCAAGTTGTCTTACTTATAATTGAGCATACTTTTTCAATGGAACATAGATTAATATATATCTTCTTTTATTTATGCTCAGTCAGTGTAAATTGCAATCTGTTTAAGTGTTTATGGTTACATTACATTTTAGTGTGCACAAAGGTACGGAGCCTGTTGGTTTACGCTAATAATTTACAAGAAGAATTGACACTAGAACGTGAGTTATTCTAAAAAAAGTATGTAGTATGAAGCTTCAAACTGAACAGGAAGGTGAACCAGCAAGGCAATCGGTTGGGCCAACAGGCCGGTCCAACTGTGGTCGAACTTGTCAAAACGCAGTTGAACTGGAGAGTGGAGACGGACCATTGTCTGGTATGCGGGGACTAGTGCTTTGGACGCCAATTTTACTGGGGGCATTCTCCTAATTTTTTTTTTGACGTATTTGTCCACATTAAATAAAGCAAGAGGCTGCGCCATTTGTTCTGTAATTATATCACATAAAAGTTTCCTTAATTAATTTTTCTCTTATATTTAGATTGAAAGAAATTTTTATGTCAATCTTTTAGTTGCTACTTGCCACATTGAGAGCCGATTCTCAATCAGAATTTTTCCTAAAATGCACCTACAATCCTACCTACACTCTCAATTATTTTTCGGAATTGCTTAAGACAATTTTCTAGATTTCATCATCTCCTATTTCTTTCCAATGCCTCATTAATGATGCGTGAATCTCTCTCTCATTTTCAGAAATGCAATTAATAATGCGTTTTCATCATCCCTCATCCCCTCATAACTTCCTTGTATTCTCCCGTGGATGAAATCCAGCATTATCCGGTGCTTTTTTGTTTCGTCCCACTTTCCCGTCTTTCTGCATATATAATTTCAACATTTATATATTAATAGTTAATATATATATAACTGTTGAAGTTATATATGTATTGTTGAAATTATATATGTAACTGTTGAAGTTAATATATATAATTGTTGAAGTTATATATGTAACAGTTGAAGTTATATATGTAGCTGTTGTGGTTAATAAAAATAATAATTGTAGTTTGGATACTAACTGTTGTAGTTAATATGAGTAGTGGTTGTAGTTGGAATATTAAAAATTCTAGTTAATATTAGTAATTGTTATAATTCAGATATATACTAATTGTTGTAGACCATAAATGGAAAAGATGGGAGGGAGAGAAATAGTGGGGACCAAAATAGGAAAGGATGAGAGGAAGATAAATAGTGGGGACCAAAAATAGAAAGGATGAGAGGGAGAACAACAGTGGGGACTGAAATAGAAAAAAAATGGGAGAAAGAGAAATAGTGGAGATCAAAATATTCCAAAAATAGAAAAAATTAAAACGTGTTCCCACTGGGGATGATAAAGATGATGGATCTTGGAGATGATCCTTATCATTCCCGATTATTTTTGATACTATAATCTTCATTCTTAAATTGAAGAGACTCGTACTATTTCTTTTTATTTTCTTAGGATAATTTCAAGATTGTAAATATAGTTCATTGTCAATCAATTCTAACTTTAAATTATAATAAATCCAAGTAAATAAGATATAGTTTAAAAGAAAAATATTTAATAGTGCTGTAGACCACCAGATAGGGCTATACATCACAAAATTCCCTTGATTCCAAATGCTAAACCTATCAATCAAATACCTTACATGTATTCTTATTTTCAAAAAACTTTAAAGTGAAAAGATAATTGCTGAATTGCTAAAAGCGTCATTAATCTAAGAGTCAAATAGCCCTTATGCTTCACCATTGTTATTAGTCAAGAAAGAAAGATGTTAGTTGGAGAATGTGCGTGGACTATAGGTAACCAAACACACAAACAATCAAGGACATATTTTCAATACCATTGATTGAAGATATTTTAGATGAGTTGCAAGGGGCTACTATTTTCAAAGATTGACTTGAGAGCTAGTTATCATAATATCAAAATGCAGGATGAAGATATGTCAAAAACAACTTTTAGAACCCATACAACCATTATGAGTTCTTTGTAAAGCAATTTGGCCTCACTAATGCACCAACTACTTTTCAGTCATCGACGAAACAAGATATTCAAACCTCATCTTAGAAAATTTATTTTAGTATTTTTTATGATATTTTGGTATATAGTGATCGGTGCTGAGGGTACTAATTCGTTTGCAGTACAGTTTAAGGGTTGAATCTCGGGGACAGACTATTCTTTTTCTAAGTTTAAACAATTCAGATTAAAGTAAATTCCAAGGTTAAATAAGCAATTCAGAATTTCAAACAGGTCCGAACAGGAGATAAATTGCAGGATTAAAGTCCTAATTAACCAGAAAACTAAAGTGCTTAAGAGATAAATCAATTAACGAACGATTAGGGGTTCATGTTGTCTAACTTTTCTTGTCTGTCAAGGTTGGGACGGACCGTTCCATCTCTGGAACGGACCGTCCTAACCTCAGATGGCTGGAATAGGCCGTTCTAGACCAGGACGCCCCCTCTCGGGCGGTCCGTCCTGACCTTGGAACGGGTCGTTCCAATCACCTGATGCTTGTTTTGCCATTCTACTTGGTTATTTGCTAAGTGTTTTTGCGTGAATTGAGTCAAACCTAACCTACATACTTGCGCTCTAACTCTCGTTCAGGTCAAGTTGAGGGGTTCTGTTTGATAAATCCTAAAAACTCCTAAATTTCAATTCTCGTTTCTTGGTTTATGTGTTTCTAATTGATTTCTGGGTCTTGGTAAACTCTCAATCTCTCGATTTATTGAGTAAAACTCCAATTGCTTAAAGTTTGGTTAAATCCTTTCGGATATCGCCTACCTAATTGATCTAATTGTTAACTTGTTATTGCAGATTGATTTTAATTTGACAATTAAACTAGGCCTTTGTTTAACGCAATAATCAAACTTGGACAGCAACAAATTTCAACAAAAGATAGAATATTCAAATTGCAGAAATCATAAACGCAACTTAACTAGCAAATAAACAAATATTCAAACAAAACAAACAACTAAAAGAAAAGTTATCAAACCATAGCCTCTAAACTAAACTACTCTACTAAATCTATGCAAGAAAAAACATGTTTCATCACAAACAAACACATAGAAAATGGAAAAACCAAGTTACAACAGATTTGCGCTCGAAATTCTCCTAATTCTGTGCTCTGTCCTGTCTGGGGCGGCCCGTCCTGACCCTGGGGCGGTGCGTCTCAGGCTGGTGGCTGGCCGTCTCAGCAAGTTGACTTTCTTTGCTTCTCTTTGGCTCTGGAAATTAGGGATTTCGTGTCCCTCTTGAGTTGGGGATAGGGCAGTGCTTTTGTAGTCATCATTGGCGGTTCCAAACGTGGCATTGTGGCTTCTGGAAGGCGGTGGAAACTGTAGAAATTGCCTCGCCAAATCAGGCGCTCTATTTTTAGAAATCTCGAAATAGCTATGTCTGGCCTGGTCTGGATTTGGGGCGGCCCGTCCCAGCATGGTCTGATTGGGTCGTCTGGATCGTCTCTGCCTACGTCTGCACTGAGTTGGGAAGACCCGTCCTGAGGTTGGGGCGGACCGTTCCAACCTGTCTGAGTTGTACAACTTGTTGATTTTCTCCGTTTTCCGTGCCAAAATGTGATAAACCTGTATAAAAACACTTGCCGGGCTACGGCCGAACTTCCCTACATCTAATATTAGTACAATTTAAAGGAAAATGAGTAAAAACACAAGTATTTGAACACAATTTGGGGCTTATTCTGGTTGAAAATCAAGTACGGAAACCGTACATCATATAGCCCCATTCTAGAGTCATATCAACATCATTTGAAAATTGCACTTGTATTATTGAGGGAAAACCAGTTGTATACTAAACTCACCAAGTGTGAATTTGGAGCTAGGGTTCTGGAATACTTAGGACATGTAATATTTGCAGTTGGGGTATCTGCAGATCCAAAGAAAGTCGAGACCACGATATATTGACTTCAATCCAAGAATGTCAAATAATTGAGAGGTTTTCTAGGACATTTGATGTAATGTATCTGACAAATCCATCACCGATCAACTCAAGAAAAAATGCCTTTCTTTGATTAGTGTGGACTAATCAATTTTGTAGCCAAACCCATCACTTACACCATACATTGACAAAAGATTGTCAAAGGTTATGGAACTATAACCAAACCCATCACAGATCTCAAGAAAAATGCGAAGCCACAAGAGCATTTGATGCATTGAAGCAGGCTATGGTCACAGCTCCTCTATTGGTTATGCCTGATTTTAACAAAACTTTCATTGTGGAAACTGATGCTAGTGATAAGGAAATTAGGACAATATTGATGCAAGAGAAGAGGCCTATTGCATTTCTGAGTAAAAATTTAGGAATGAGGAACCAAAGGTTATCAACAGATGAAAATGAATTTTTAGCTCTCTTAACAACATTCAACAAATGAAGGCATTACTTGATGGGGGCCAATTCATAATCAGGAATGACTAGATTAGTTTGAAATATTTGTTAGAGCAAAGAGTACATCACATGTTACAACACAAGAGACTTTGCAAGCTGATGGGTCTATAATATAAAATTGAGTACAAAAAAGGAGTTGAAAATGAGGTAGATGATGCGTTATTAGAGCAACAATATTATGTTGGAAAGAAAAGTGGAGGAGAAGTTCAACTGAGGGCAGTTACTTAAATATTGCCTAGCTAGATAGATGAGCTGAAAGGTAGCTATTATGATGATCCATGGGTTGAAAAATTGAAGGCTAAGTATAGTGGAGGAGATGAGAAATTTTCTTTCAATCAAAACTAGAGATAATGGAGGTATAAGGGTAGATGTGTATAAGAAGCAACGATAGGTGGAGAGATAAGCTGATGGAAGTAGTGCATAACTCTAGCCAAGGGAGCCACTTACAAAAGAGTAAAGACTCAATTTCATCGGCCTCACATGAAGGACTTAGTGCCTCAGTATGGGTTAATTCATGCAACACCTTGTCAATAAATTAAAAGTGAGAATGTTAAAATTTCTGAATTGCTACAGCCACTCCCCATACTAACTGAAACTTGGTCAAGCATTAGTATGGATTTTGTGACAAGTCTACCTAAATCAGAGGGTAAAGATGTAATTATGGTGGTGGTAGACAGATTAACCAAGTACACCCATCTGATTGGTTTCAAACACCTTTTTTCAGTTAATGATGTGACAAGGACATTTATGGAAAATATATATAAACATCATGGGTTACCAAAGAACATTGTAAGTGTTAGGGATCCAATCTGCACTAGCAAGTTGGCTGGAGTTGATGGACAAGCTAGGAGTGGAATTCAACATGAGAACTGCATATCACCCCAAATTGATGGGCAAACTAAGAGGGTTAACCACTATATTAAAAATTATCTGAGAAGCATGTTTCTTCAATCGGCCTAAGAGTTGGACTAAATTGTTATCATTGGCTGAATTTTGGTACAATACTAACTTCCATACATCACTGAAAACCAATCCTTTCAAGGCTCTCTATGGTTATGAACCCCTCAATTGCCATTGGGAAACAGTGCCAAGAAGTGCAGCAGATGCAGTTACTGAAGTCATGAGAGACATGCATGAATGGATTCAGGCATTGAAAAAGCATTTGGTCAAGGCACAAGAAATGATGAAGAAATTTGCAGACTGAAATAGAACTGAGAAGAAATTTGATGTGGGCACGTGGGTGAGTGGGTGTATCTTAAGCTGTAGCCATTAGGCAATTATCTGTCAAGGAAAAGAAACAAGAAAAATTATATTCAAAATTCTATGTTCCATTTGAGATTATAGAAAAAAGAAAGGGGGAAGTAGCATATGAATTGAAGCTCTTTTGGAGAAAGGGAAAAAAATAGACATGAAATTACATAAGACAATATGTCTTTTTGGAAATAAAATCAAATCACTTAATTCTTTTCTACATTTTTCAAATTTCCTTCTTTTTTGACTCAAATCACCCCCTCTTGATATAAAAATACACTGAATCAATGAGTAATCTTCGTATCCGGAAGAATTTGACAGAAAATCACAAATATATATATATATTTTTTTTTTTGAAGAAAGACGGTCGAGATGGGCTTCCATTGAAAAATAAAAGTCAGTACAACCAAACAAAGCTCCAATTCTGCTAAGGCAATCTTGCGGATCTGCTCAGCAAAGAGAACTCAAAAGATCTAAAACCCGAAAAGGTGTTCTGCTAAGACAGAAAATCACAATTATCTTGTCAAATATACTCAGTAGGCATTTTTGTTCGGACCGAATAACATCTGTTCAGACGGAACACAACGCTGGATCCAAGTTTGCTTATAACCATGTTTTTTCACAAGAGTTATGTTGTGAGTCAATTTTGCTCACCAAGTTCGTGACAAAAAGCAGGGGAGAAACAAGCTCTTCCTTCCATCGAGACGAGAGGTGAATGAATGATATCTCCACCAACACTAATGCAACTTTTTTTTTTTCTAAATCATTCATATTATTGTAAAAATGGATAAACTTGGGTATATAAATAAAGATTTAATAATATTGAAGAAATATATTAAACATAAATAATGCAAGATAATTTTAAAAATAATTACAAATTTTTTTGGAGAAAAACTGAGTTTCTATAGAGTCCAATTTCGGACGAATTGAACTCGACTTTGAAATATAGCAAAGTAAATCAAAATCAATTAGCTTGAAGTGGACCTATTCCATTTGGTGTGTGAAATATCCAGTCCAGATTCTGCAGAAGAGAAGAGGATATGATCATATGAAGGAGGAACAGCGTGTGACGTGGATCGGCAAGTGGACAAGTGGTCCATCCCAATTCCCATATTCCCAAAAATCCATAATGGCATAATTCCATTCCCACCCACCAAACAAATATGAAATATGAAATATGAAATATCTTCTTCTTTGTTCAGAACTTGAGATGATTTGGCAACTTGCGAGCCTTAAAAATGATTCTGGTTGGGACCCACACGGCCAACTAGGATAGCCATGACCCATCTCAAATCAATATTCAATTCTTTTCTCCCTCTCCCTCAGAGGGTCGTTATAAGTTCCCTTGTGGCTGTCACATTAACGATGACCATGTTGGGGTCCCACTCCCATCAGCGTGAAGGTGCGGAATCGGAGGTGGAGGTGGTGGAGATCGTCAGCGGCAGCGGCAGCGGCCGCGGCCTCATCATCTCATTCTCATTCTCGTTCTCAGCCGTTGGATCCTGTTGAGCATGCCCTCATGCTCAAGGAGCAGCTCCTCATCTACTGCTCAAGGACCCATTCCCATTCCCATTCCCATTCCACTGGTAAGCGGTAACTTCACTTACTTCATAATCATTAATCAATAAATACTTCAATTAATCTCTAATTCTGCATTAATTACTCTGTCTCTACTCTATCCTACCATTCCCATTCCCAGTAAGCTTTGTCATTATAGTCCCGCTTACCATTATTATCAATGCTTAATCCTCACCTCATCACATATCTATAATTAATTATTCACAATAGTTTTCGTCTACTTCATTCTCCCAATTCCCAAATCATCAAATAAGCCCACTAATCTTCCGCTATGTTATGTAGCAGTAGCTACCACATGCCTACCTCACCTCCCTACTCATACTCAGAGTCTAGGGGATCATGGGAATATATTCAATTTGCCGCACAGCTCTTCTTCCAAGGACCTGTCCGATGAGGACGAAGAAGAAGAAGAAGAAGAAGAAGAAGAAGAAGAAGAAGAAGAAGAAGAAGAAGAAGAAGACCTCGCTGGCACCCTGGACCCTGCCAATGTCAAGCGAATGAGGAGGTAAAATCTCTCCAATATCTTGCCTAAACCATATTTTACTTTGCAAGGGAAATATTGTCTTTTTACCTGCCAAGTTAATTGCTTGTTATTGCTATTATTTTTTGACTTTAAAGAAATATGTTCTGATGACAACAAGTTCCATTGAACAAGAATTTTTTTCATCCACAAATACCTCACCATTAATGTAAGTAACATCAAAATTTGATTATAACCAAACCTTTTTAACCTACTCTACTTGACTTCTTGTTTCATTGTCGGTAATGTTCACTGGGTTGATGCGATATTTCCTATTGTTATTTGCTTCATATTTCTTGTTTCTCATGAACCCTTTTGTAAAAGAGCATATTTTTGGGTTTTGCTAGGTACATTATGATTATATTTGGATCCAAGCAATTATGGTTTCCTCTTGTAATTTCTTTTATACTGCTGTTAGGATGATTTCAAATCGAGAGTCAGCAAGGCGGTCTAGGAAGAGAAAACAAGTACATCTTAATGATCTTGAGGCAGAGGTCCTACAAAATTTCATCAAATTTATTATGTTGTTGAGAACTAAATAGATTTTGTTCAAAACCAGGTAATAAGGTTTCATTCGACAGACATGGTTTAGTACTGACTACTGAGTGAAACAAAAATGGTACCAGGTTTTATGAGGATCCTGTTTTTTAAAATTAAGTTGACAAATTCTATATTTTATTTTTCTATTTGGATAGGTATCACAATTGAGAGTTGAAAATTCATCTCTGTTGAAGCGTCTCTCACACATGACCCAAAAGTACAATGATGCCTCTGCTGATAACAGAGTTCTCAGAGCAGACGTTGAGACCTTGCAGGCCAAGGTGATGCCCCTACTTTCTTCCTTTGCATTTTGGTTGAGTGATTGCACCTTGATATCTGATATTCATTTTTTTTTAATTGTGACTTGTCATAAACATTTTCATGCTGAGCAGTGCATTCCATGCCACTTGACTACTTGAGTATCAGCTATTTGTAACAAAAGTGCCCTCAAATATTATTAAAAACTATAATTACAAAATTTATTTTTTATTTAAAATCATTTTTTGTTTGTTTCTATTTTTGTTTCCCGCAAAGCTCTTGTTTTTTTTTGAAGTACACATAAAGCCATAACACATAAAATGGGATGAAATGTTTGATTTTTATTAGTTCACCTTCACCTTGACTTATTAGCTTGCTCTTACGTTAGTTCGTATAAAAGAACTTTCTTGCAGGTACCTTGGAGGCTGTATAAACAGCACTTGTTTTCTTCTGACGACCAAAGTTTTGTGGTATTTCCTGGCTGGTGTTTTATAAATATGCCAAGAATCACTGAAATTTGGGCTGTCAGAGTACTTTATATTTTTCTTGCTCAAAGTTAGTTCCAAACTCCACCCTTTCTTTGCTTATTTAGCTTTACTCAGAGCAAGGGAGGCATTTCTACATTTGCATTTATCTATATTTCTTTGAAATAGAATATGTACTCTAGCATTCCATGGTTCATTAAGAGAGCTAATGCCTAACAATGAAAACATATTGTGTGCATAGGAATTGCAAACAACCTAGAATTTCATTATAGCAGTATAATGACGTAAACTGTACCTCTAGATTACTGAACCAAGTTGGTACCAGGCAGGTCCATTGTAGGTTGTAGAGTAACCCTTGCAAGATGTTTTTTATCTGGCATAAATAACTGAATCTGGATGACCTTCATGAACTGGAACCTGAACCTGCCTCAGAAATTCAAAGAATTTTGAGAATCTGGACCCAAGCTTGAACCTGACTTAACCTTTTGAACAATTGAAAAATCCAAACTCAAACACAGCTGATTGTTATGAAAACCACCTACATCATACCTGAGTTTTTAATAGTCAAATAATTAAACACGAGTGCCTTGAAACTGAATGAAACCCACTTGACATTAAACCTGATCAATCTGCACTCAGTTGACTTGATACCCAAACAACCTGAACTTGATCAGCTTGAAACCTTAAACACCAGGAACTGAAAATGATTAATGACCTGAACTGTGCTTGGACCCACAAACATGCAACTGAAAGAGCTGTAATCCTGAAGCAGACAAAATCTGACATGATGTTAGCCCTATCCATTACTAGATTTTCTGACAAGTCAAATGATCCACAATATGATTTAAATAAAGCCAGAACCCAACTCAACATGAGAAATTTTGAAAGACAAATCAATAGACACCTGGTAGCTCAAACTGCAAATAACGTCAAGCGAAAATAATATGAACCCAATGCGACCTGCCCATCATGCCCATCTGTAAACCCTAGCATCCAGTACTAGTAGTGGTCTAGATTAATATAACAAAGCTATATGGGATGACTCAGAATTTAATATGTTAGAAAAACAAGGGCACTACCAGGCCAAGCCAGCCCATTTGTAAAAAAAACCTCTGATATTATGATGCTGAATATTAATTTTATCAATAAATGGTACTATATTATGTTCATTTTCAGGTCAAGATGGCAGAAGACACAGTAAAGAGAGTAACCGGATCGCTGCAAATCTCTGATATTTCAGAATTGAGGATACCCTTTTATCGGACCCCACCTGATGAAATCTCTGATGCAGCTGTCCCGGCAAAAGATGCTGCAAATCTCTTTAGTGAGCCTAATAGCAAGTTTATAAGCCCTTCAGAGATTGATCCAACTGGTGTAGTAATCAACAGAACTGGTAGAAAGATGGGTAGGAGCTATTCTTTGCATAGAGTCGCTAGCCTGGAGTGCCTTCAGAAGAGGATTTGCAGTGGACATGGTCCATGTGAGCCGAATCAATGGGATGCCATCATGCCGGATGGCAGCGGGACATCTGATAATTAGAACTAGACACAAGAATATCATTTAATGTCTTGAGTGGCCTTTTCCTCCTGTAATTATAATTTGTTTGGCATCGAGTACAATTGTGTGAGTTACCATTCTATTAAGACGTTTGTTGTTCTCTTGCTCTATAATCTATGCTTTTACTAGTGAATAAAATTGTCATTACGTATCAAAAAAAAAATAATAAATAAATAAATAGATAAAATTGTCATTAATTCCCTCTTCAATTTGTGCCAGATTTTTGTTGTATTTGATGCATAAAATAAATGGTGCTGGAACTAATAATTCAGATGAGGTAACGGTATATTGACAGTAGTAATTATGCTGGTATTGGCCCCACATAATGCTGGCACATCAATGTTGTTGCGTAATTAGTTTCATGTCTGAAAATTTCCATTTTGTTAGCCAACTTAAGTTTTGTTGAACATATATATAAGGAAACTTATTTGAAATGCATGTCTTTGGAGACTATATTTATCAAATTATTGTAAGGAAAAGCAACCCGCGCACAAACTACCCGTATTGCTCTTATTATTATTGCTTTGTTAGTGCATTACGGAAGCAAGTATACTTTTGGAATTCGTTGGACAGCTCTTGTTTTGTAATCGTCTACCAAATTTGTGGTTTTACTAATAAGGGTTTGGTATTGGGAATTGCTTCATACACTCTTGGTACAGTGGCAAAAAACAATGCATCTTAAGTAAAAAGTCGCAAGTTCGAAATCCGGCTGGAGAGTCTTTTATAGGTATTTAATTTAAAAAATAAGTGATAAATGGTTTTCATATGTAGTATTTCAACCATTTATATGTCTTATTTTATGTGATTTAATGTGATTTCTGACATATAATTATTAATTTAGGGTAAAAGCTAGGTACTGCCATGGTTTCTTTATTTTTATACAGGATTTATATGATGAGACTACTCGACACGACGATTTAGCACTGTTCTAGACATGATTGGCGACCCGCACATCTGTTTGGCTACCCACAGAGAGCATAACGGGTAGAAGATGAAGATTGGCGACACAAAAGATTCCAACGGGCTGCTAGGTTCGACAGCGAACCGCTAGAAGAAGAGAAACCTACTGCCAAATATAACACAGCCAGTTTAGCATCTTCCCAACCTTGTTTTGAGCTATTCCTCGAGACATCTCTTTGCACGACCTCCACTTTTAAAAGCCGACATTGATTGCTATTTAAACCACATACTTTGATGCTATAGGGGTTGGCAATTTGAGAGAGAATTAACTTCTAAGTAAGACAAGATAACAGCTTACCAGCGGGTCGACATGAGCTTCAGCGGACTGCCGGAGAGTAGCCAGGAGATAGAAAGTTGGAGATTGAGTTGCATTTTGTTGTAAACTTGATTTTTGTCTTATATTTCCTTTTATTCTGAATATCTGTTGTTGTTTGATTATGTACTTTAACGAGTAGATACTTATTTAGACACCATGATAGTGAATATTTAGTTTATGATTAGATAATATACTTTTTAGTTAATTTCTTTATTGCATGTTGTGTTTTATGTCTTGTTTTCATTGCTTAATTTGATTGTGTTTGAATTGCTTAAATTAGTTTGCTTGCATCCGTCGAGTATTAGGCCTTGCTTGATTGTTAGATGATTAAGTCCAAATCCGACTTAGGTTATTTGGCATAATTGTACCAACTTGAAGGTTGATACCAAGAGGTTAAACTAAGACTAATTAACGAGAGTTAAGTCATTTCCAAAGGTGAAAATCCAAGGAGTTCATAGGTTAGAAAGGTATAAACTTGTAAAAACTAGACCACGAAATGAGAGTTGAAATCTAGATTCAATTTAAGGGAATTTGAGTCAATTGACTATTAACCAGGCCTAAAACGAGAGTTTGATCTTAATCCCTACACAAAGCGACTTCTAAATTAACTAAAAGTTGATTCTGCACTAACTCTAGTAGGCCACTGATTGAACCAGCGATGTTGTCTGTGGCCACCAAGTAACCAGTGAACAGTTATTTGGTTAGTGACCTAAGTTCTTTTAGCGGACCGCTGCGAGAGTCAGCGGGCCGCTGGAACTGGAGCAAACTGAAGTATTAACTTACCTTAAACCCCTAAGTTTTAATTAGCTGTTTAATCTCTCATTAATTGTGATATGTTAATTTAGAATTTATTTAATTGCAAATTGACTTAAATGTTTGATCTGTGACCAATCAATCTTACTTGTTAACTAATAATTTAGTAAATTGCGTTGAGTTAAAACTTGATTATCCCAATCCGTACTTGTGGTTCAACCCCGAAATATTAGATGATTTTCGTGCGCTTGCGACTCAATTTAGGTATATTAGGGTATAAATTTAAGAGCTGAAATATCCCATCAATAAGTTGGGAGGCTTGACCCTATATTGACTTGGTTTTACATTGGTGGACATTGATATCTCTTATTTATATATGTATTTTGATCGTACTTGGAACCCAAATACTATCCAAACCAATAATATTCAATGTGCTTTTGTGATTTATTTTGCAAGATTGGAAACTGCCGTAGCAATTTCATTTGTTTTGCAGGAACTTGGTGGATTGGGCATAATTATCACATAAAAAGGTAGATTTTGGAGAAACAAATGACTGAATAGAATCCATAGCACTGTAGAGCTCATCCTAAACTTTTCCAACGATCTTTGAATCACCTCAATCGGAGTCCGGATGAAGAAATTATGGGCAAAATACTATGAGTGCTCGATTCTGGAATTTCGGTCCGAAATCCATGTATGGAAAGTGAAATTTGGCAAGTTTCGGAGAAAGAAAGAAGATCTCTTGCCCTAGACGCCTCCTAGACTTTTCCTTGGTGTATTTAAGCACGAATTTCGACCAGAGAGGGGATACCACCTTCCTTAGCATATTTTCCACCTTTCCACCACCGTTTTCACGCCGAAAGGCGTGGGATTCCACCTCTCATAGCGGAGCACGACCATGGCAGCAACTTTGGAGCGATTCTGGACGCAACAGCGGTAGAACCGATCCAACTGTTTGACCCCGAATTTTCACGCTCAGAGAAGCATAACAATCTGCGAAGATCGTCAAAAATCCACAAAAAATATCAAATGACCTCCAAAAATTCTCAAAATTTATCCAAAAATTCCTTAAGAATTATGATGAATTATCATAATTTTTAAATCCCAAAAATACCCACAAAAATGCCAAAATTTGTAAATAAACCCAACAACTCCACAAAATTACTAAAATAAACCTATGAGGAATTTGCCAAATCCATTTGAACCATTAAATGCTTCATATTTTTCTAAGCCTATCCATGAAATTTCATCCAAAAATACCCAAGTAAAGGGCTTCAAACAATTTATTTTGGGTTGGACAACAAAATAAATAAATGAAATTATGGAAATTGAACAAAATCCCAGAAAATTCAGAGAGAATGGCTAGCCCAGCCCGTCTTCTCTCATTAAATCTAACAAGCAGGGCCCACTGGTAAGAGCCTCCTTCTTCCCCAGTAAAAGAAAAAGAGGTTAAAGTCGCGATTTTACCATGGAGGCCGGGTAAAAGAGAAGAAGAGGCCAGAAGCGCGGCGAAGTGGCTTTCTCCAACGCCACAGACCTAAAACCAGACTTGGCCGCCCATGGTATTGCAAAACCTAATCCCTAGCGCAGCCGAGGGATAGCCATTGGATGAGAATTGGACGATGGAGATGCACACGACCAAGGAAAGCGAAACCCTAAACCCAAGCCTATATAAAACCCCAATTGAAGACAGAAAGAAAAAAAGAGAAGAGAGCCGCAAAGTTAGGCTAGGGTTAGAATATTGCTTCCATACTAAATTGAGATAGTTCGAGTGAAATTGTAAGAGGGCATTTCATCAAACAGTAAGGAATAGAGAGAAAGAAAGGTGAAATTAAGTAGCTACTGTTTGTAAATTGTCCCTGTGTGAATCAAAGAAATTGTTCTGAGCTATTGGAGGTTATCCAACTTTTCTCTACTTGTCAAGGTTGGAACGGACCTTTCTATTCCTAGAACGAACTGTTTTAACTACCGTCAATTGGCTGAAACAGGCCGTTCTGGCTCAGGTGCCACCTTCCGGACAGTTCGTCCTAATCCTAGAACGGTCCATTCCAATCGGTTTATGCTTGTTTCGTCATGTTACTTAACTATTAACTGAGTGTTTTTACGTGAGTTTTACTAGAACCTAACTTACAAACTTGCGCTCAAACTCCTGTTCAGGTCAAGTTGATTGGTTTGGTTTAACAACTCCTAAAACACCTAAATTTCAACTTCCGTTTCTTGGTTTAGTGGTTATAAACTACTTCCTGGGTCTTGGTAAAATCTCAATCTTCCGATTTCAAGTAAAACTGTAATTACTTAAAGCTTGGCTAAATCCTTCCGAATATCGCCTACCAAACAGATACAATTGCTAAGTAATTACTGCGATTTGACTTTTATCCAACAATTAAACTAGACTTTTATTTAACGAGGCAATCAGATCAATGAATAACAAATTAACGCAATCAAATGTAAATAAAGATAACAGAAAGCAGATCATAACTTAACTCAACTAATAATTAAGCATTCAAAATAAAACAAGCAGCTAATGGAAAAGTTATTAAACCATAGCCCCTAAACTACTCTACTCTAACAAATTCATGCAAGAAAAAACATGTTTCATCAAATACAGATACATAGAAAAGAGAAAAAATAAGATGCAACATGTAATGCTCGAAATCTCCACGATTCTGTACTCTGACCTGTCTGGGGCGGTCCGGTCTGATCCTGGGACGAGAGAGGTCTCAGGTTGGCTGGTCGTCCTGCAGGCTGATATCTCATATTTATATCGATATTTTGACCAGACTTCACATCGAAATTATAACTAAAACTGTGATTTTATCTTGTTTTTCGTTTTTTGTTTGCCAGATTTGGCACTGCCGTTGCGTTTTGTTTTATTTTTATAGGAACTCGAAGAAAGCAGCAAAGAAGCAATGAATTAGATAGCTAGACGACTCATTCTTAGCTTAGATCAAGTCTCGACTCAGCCCGATGCACCGCCTACGCACAAAGCCAACCGTTCCACAGCCTATCTCACTCAACCTCTACAATCCAGCCCAGATTCCTCTTAATCCGGACCTGATCCTTATGCAAACTCAATCCAGTGGCTCTAATCCGGTCCGGATTGCATCCGGTCCGGGCCGGATTGCCATATAAAGAAGGTTCAGATCAGAAATTAAAGGTGATTTCTTTTATGGAAAGGGAGGTAATTTCGTGTGTGTGATTGAGGGAAGGTAGCTGGACGTCCAGGCAGGCAGGGGAGGCAATTTAGGCGTGCTCCATCTTTGGAAAGGCATCATTCCTCATTCCACAACTCTCTCTCTCTCTCTCTCCTCAGAACCAGATCTGGTTTTTGCTCTCTCTCTGCCTATGGGCAGAGGGAGAGAGGCAATTCTCTCATCTTTGGCAACTAAGGCAGGAGGGGGTGCGACTTGGAGGCTCAACCATGCTGTTACAACGAGTTCCAAGGTCTCAAGGAGTCCTAGCGCGATGGCGGTAGAGACGGGTTTTGAGAATTTGGCTAATTGGTTGTATCTCATGATTTTTCTCTTTTCTTTGATTTGTTCTTGTTCATCTATTGTTATTTGCATGGATTTTATTAGTATGTTAGGCTAAATTTCTTGCTTTAGGGGTAGATGTAGTTTAGGGTTTGGTTTGCTTGATTTACTCTTTTGGTTGATGGAAGAAGTCAATTACCTTTGGGAGTTTTATTGATTTGCTCGTGTTTTGTGTTTATTATTACTTGTGTTGCTCTGCTTGTGTACGACCGCACTTGTTTGAGACATCAACTCATTATAATAACCGAACCTTTCATTAGTATTTCGAGGTAGGTTAATGGCGAAAGTCGACCAGTTAGTAACCAAAAGTAAACACTTCTAATTAGGCGAAAGTCTAAGTTAGATATCTCGTAGAAAACCAATTGTAAACTCGAATAGGTCCACCGGCAAACGAAAGTTGAGGGTGCAATGCATTCGATGAGGGTTAACACTAGGTTCTATACCAAATACCGTACCCAATAAGCGACAGCAAAGGGTTAGGGAGTTTAGGTATGGCTAGATGGATCCTTGACTTGAATAAATCAGCGATTGAGTAAATCACAACATTCACGCAGTGGAATCCGGACCGGATTGGCCACGATCCGGACCGGATTAGTGAAACAGATACACGAAAGTGGTATGTTTTGCAACCCTGCGACCAAAGCTAAGTGAAATCGAACCCTAAGGCACTTTTCGCATCATATATTAAACCGTTAGAAAACCCCAAAAATATTTACTCGCATTATTTTGCATTATTTTCATACTTGCAATTGCATTCCTTTATTTCTCTTCATTTATTCGGATTGTGACACAACTTCTTTTCTCTTTTTTATCGTCTAGCTTTAGCGAACCAATAAGAATTAGTATTCATCACCATCTCTGTGGGATCGACACCTTTGCTTTACTACGAACGTCTAGTCGAGTAAACAAGGTTATTTTTGTTTGACCCTAGTTTACACCTCGATCAAAATGGCGCCGTTGCAGGGGATGGCGTTATGATATTATTTCTTATTGAAGTAGTTAGAGACTAGATTTATTTTTATCTTTTTACTCATTCGTTCGCTTGTTTTTCTCTCTTTTGTGTGTAGGTCAACACTGGCTAGAGGATCTAAAAACACCCAACCCCAGATACCACACGATTATAACCTCAGGGGGAAGGGAGATAACTTCCACGAAGCTTCAAGCTCGAGCACGACTCAAGCTGCAGCTCGTAAAGGGAAGAAACAACAGCAGTCGCCTACACTGAATCCGGACCGAATTCCACCCAATCCAGTCCGGATTTCAACTCAACAAATTCCAGAGGGCATAATCCGGACCGGATCACAGACCATCCGGACCGAATTACCAAGGGATCAGCACATAGGTGAAGGGACAAGTGTACCGATGGCTGATCGCACTGATGAAGCTCGACAACTTTTAGAAGCCACTCAACAAAGAATTCTCCAAGACCGACTCGCGCTCGAGCAAGACCGACTCAACTTCGAGGAGGAGCGCAATGGGAATTTCAATGATGGCGGCAACATCCATGGAGCGCAAGCTAATCCCGAAGAAGCTCAGGGGCCCCACAAAACTCTTCACGAGCATTCTGCCCCTCGAGTCCAAGACGTGGATGGACCGATCGTGATTAGGGGGATCGCTGCCAATAACATGCAAATCAACCCCGCGCATGTCGCGCTCGTGCAACAAAACCAATTCTATGGGGCTGACCAAGAGGACCCGCATGCACACTTACAAGCTTTTCTTGATTGCACCAAATTGTTGAAATTCAACGGGGTTTCCCCATATTCGATTAGACTTCTCTTGTTTCATTTTTCTCTTAGGGATAAGCCCAAGAAATGGTACAACACACTGAAAAGAGGGTCAATTGATAATTGGGAAGCCATGGCTAGAATTTTCCTTGAACGGTATTTTCCAGCAAAAAGGGCCTTTGAAATTAGGAAGGAAATCACGAATTTCAATCAAAGGGGGGATGAATCTTATTGGGAAGCTTGGGAACGGTTTAGGGATTTAGAGAACTCTTGCCCTAACCATGGAATCCAGGATTGGTTAACTATTCACTCATTCTATAATGGTCTTTATGATGGCATTAAAGTGAATGTTGATGCTCTTTCAGGTGGGAGTTTCACGCAACTCGATGCGGAGCAAGCACGCGAAGCGATTGAAAGATGTGCCTTGCAATACAATTGGCCAGCACCCAACCCAACAAGGAGCAACCCCACTAGACACGAAGTCAAGGAGATCCAGGACACGCGAGATAGGATTGCTCATTTGGAAGCCGAGCTCGCGAAGATGCAATCAATCAGCGGCACACACCTACTCTCCAATGAATGTGGAGTGTGTGGAGAAGAAGGGCACAAATCTCCTGATTGCCCTCTCCAATATGGCGATGGAGAACCCGAGGAGGTTAAGTCCTTCGAGGATGTTCACAACTGGTACCAAGGCATAACGGGGAAAAAGAGGCAGGTGGTAGCCAAGGCAACTACCAAAACCGCGCGTTTGTCCCGAGAAAGATATACACCAACCGCGCTGGTAACCTACCTCAACCCAATCAAAATCGAGGTGTCCCGTTCAACAATGACCGTGGGCAAAACTTTCAAAGGAAGCCCTATATTGCACCTGAAGTTGAGCAGTTCATAGAGACTCAAAAAGTCCTGAATGAGCAACTTCTTGAGGGAATGACCAAACTTCAAAAAGAATCTAGAGCCGCCTCGCGAGTGGAAAAGATGATGGAAGGATTCTTTGCTTCTCAAAACATCCGCCCACAAGGAAAGCTTCCAAGTCAACCCGAACCAAACCCTCGGGCAGAGATGAAGGCGGTGCACACGCTCAGGAGCGGCACCCAGTACAAAGACCCGCCTATGCCTGAAGAAACGACACCAAGCAATACACCAGCAGCTGAATCGCCAGAAAATCCAGACCGGATTCTCCCTAATCCGGACCGGACTCTTGCTCAGGAAATTCCAGTGGAAGTAATCCGGTCCGAATCACCTTCAATCCGGACCGGATTAGTAGGCGACAAGCGCATACCTCCTCCGAATCCCTTGTTGAAGGCACCCGAACAACTGGTAAAGGCTCCTTTTCTTCAAAGGTTGGCCAAGGCAAAGGTAAACTCTCAGTTTAGGATTTTCTTAGAGGTAATCAAGGGTTTGCAAATCACTATTCCTTTTACTGATGCGATTACTCAAATTCCTTCCTATGCAAAATTCTTGAAAGATCTCATTACTCACAAATTTCTTTTGGAAGAAATCAAAACTGCAGAATTGACTGAGCAATGTAGCGCGGTGATCCAAAACAAGATGCCTCCCAAGATGGATGATCCGGGCAAATTCACCATACCTTGCTCCATTGGCAAGACGACAATCGGAAGGGCTTTGTGTGACAATGGAGCAAGCGTGAGTCTCATGCCTAAGTCCGTCATCGACCGTATTAGTGTTGGGAGGTTGAAGCCATCAAACATGACTCTGCAACTCGCAGATTCATCGGTTCGGCTCCCTATTGGTGTAATTGAGGACGTCCCGGTTAAACTTGGTAAATTCTTTATCCCTGGTGATTTTGTGATAATGGATATGGAGGAAGATAAGGACGTTCCCATCATTCTGGGGCATCCCTTCCTTAGAACTGCAGGGATATTGATGGACACGAGAGATGGGACCATTCTGGTGAGAGTTGGTGGCGAACAGTGGGAATATTCAATTAGTCAAGCAATGAAGTGCCCAAACCAACTCAACTCGTGCTACAAAATCGAAGCTAAGGAGACACCGATCGAACAACCGCTTGAGGACCAATACTCGGATGCTCTCAGGAGCTATCATGAGTTTCTTTGTGACGTACAGGAAGCAATCGCGGTAGAGGACCCCATCCAGGAGATCACCGACGAGGCAAGCCCTGAAAGCATCAATAATCCGGACCAGATTCTCCCTGATCCAGACCGGATTCGAGGCTCTGGAATTACAGAAGTTTTCTCATGCGACAATCCAGACCGGATCGACTCCGATCCGGACCGAATTCCAGATCCAGAAAAGCCACCTCAAGTCGAACTTAAACCCTCTACCCGCCACATTAAGGTATGAGTTTCTCGGACCCAATCAAACATATCCTGTTATTATTAACTCTGCTTTGGATGATGAGCAAACAGGAAAACTCTTGGAGGAACTTAGGGCACTAAGAAGGCAATCAGGTATTCAATAAGCGACTTGAAGGGAATCCACCCCTCGTTCTTCACGCATCGCATATTGATGGAGGATGACCACAAACCTTCCATTGAGGCACTGATCGGAGGTAAAACCTAGGTCAAATTAAACCTCAAATCTAATCTATTGCAGCGTAGCTTGAGGGTCGAATCCGCAGGGACGGTTATTCTAAACTTTAGACTTTAAGTAATTTAGTTCAATTGATCTAGGGGGTAAACAAGTCAAAGATTGATTAAATGGTTGAAAAGATTGAATTTAAACTAAAAAAATTAATTCTAAAACTCTAATTAACCTCTAAATTACTCTAAAAATTAAGGTAAAGATCTAAACTCGAATTAAAGACTTAAACTAGGGTCAATTGATCGGGTTCCACTTCCAGGCACTATCCTGGCGGGTCGCCAGAACAGTACGACAATTCAGTTTAATTAGTTTCTAAGTTCTCTAAGTTCAGGTTTTTGGCTTAAACTCTGGTCCAAATACTAACTCTCGTTATTGATTTGGTATTACTAAGTTTTAACCTCTAAACCTCCCTAAAAACCTAAGTTTCAACTCTCGTTTCTTGGCTTAAGTTTTAGGGTTTGCTTTAACTATTCGGTAGGATATCCTAGATCTCTCGATCTTAGGAGGGAATAAACCTCTCAGCTAAGTTCCGGTTTCACCTTTTGGGTATACTAACTATCCTATGGTATGGGAATACAAATTGATTTGAATTTAGGGAACTTGGTGCTTATCTATTAGGCAATGCCTTAACCTAATGAGCGAACCTTCAAGACAATTCAATTCATATTCTCAATTCAAGCAATTAAACTTAAGAAAAGCAAAGCAACTTAGAAAGATTAGAAAACTAAATTAAGCTTCACAAATCTACCAAGTCATGGTTCCCTACAATTGCCCCTAAACTAAACTACTCACTACAAGTCATACTAAACATAAAGACAACAGGTTTCAACAGACTAAACATAAAAAGAGAGAAAATAGAGAAAGAATACAACAAAAAACTAAAAGAAATGCTCTCAGCTTGAATCCTGGCGGGTCGATAGGATTCTTGGCGGGTCGACAGGAGAAAGGCTGGGTGCGATTTCTGCTAACTCCTCTTGAATCTTGCTCCCAAAATCTGACTTCTAAACTGACTTGTTCCTTTCTGGAGCTCTTCCTATGTTTAAATAGCTCTCAAAGGCGGTTTCCATAGGTGGAGATCATGTCTGGCTCGTCCAAGAATAGAGAAAGTGCTCTGCCAGAAATATCTCTCCAAATTGGGCAGGTCGGTTTATGTCTGGCGGGGTCGACAGGAATCCTGGCGGGTCGCCTGAATTCTTGGCGGGTCGACAGAAATCCTGGCGGGTCGCCAGAACAGGGGACTTGTCTGGTTTGACCCTGTTCCTTTGCTCCAGTCGCTTGGACCCTGATTTGCTCCGCTTGAACTCTGCCTTGGGCCCAATTTTGCTCCAAATCATCACTGAACCTGAAATTAGACAAGGGCAAATAGCAGTACCATATTTCTAACCTAAATTGCATTAAATCTAACTAAAACACAAATATTTAATTGAAATTAAGGCCTAAAAGGGTTGAATAATTCGATATGAAACCCACCTATCAAATCTCCCCAAACTTAAACTTGCTTGTCCCTAAGCAACAATTCAAACTTAGAAAGATAGTTTAGGACTTAATTGCAATTCAATGGTTGGTTTCCTAGGCCTAAGAAGGGTCCTTAGCATAATTAACATTAAAACTTGAGCAATTTCAAAATAGAGCATGTCAAAACAATTTTTTAAAATCCAATTTCAAACTATTTTAGTCCAAGTGACCATGACTTCACACAAACAATTCTCAAAACAATTGACCATCATTAATCATGACTTTCCCCGTTTTTCTTTAATCCCAATTGGTTTTCAAGTTCCTAAAATTTGCATTAACAATCAAGACACGGGATCACACCCTCCCATCACAAACGTTAGCCCAACAAATTCAATCAAGCAAGAGTTAAGACAATTCACCTTTACATTTTAAATTTAAAGATTTTTCCCGAGGCGGAGAAGTCAGCCAGATAAAAGCGGATTTAACTTTAGAGGATTTTTCCTCTTTATTTCTTTTCTTTTTTTTATACCATGAATCTCTTTCTGTTTCTTACCCATGGTTTATGGAGTTCTTTTAATCCGCTAGTACCTATAGCTTCCTACAGTGTCCATGGCACTGCACCACTTTTTAATTCCCCTTTTTATTTTATTTTTTGGATTTTCTGATTTTTTTTAACATTTAATTGAACTTAAAAACAATGTGACATTTCATTAACTCTTGCTAATCATTCCTTTGTTGAATCTCGATTTTGTGTTGCAAGAATCGATCTAAGGGCATTTCGGGTATTCAATTTTAAGTGTGGATGCCAAATAAACCGAAATCTTGAATTTCAATGCAAACTTTAAAATCTTAAAACTCAATTGAACTTAAAGAACTACGAGACAAGTCATGCTCAATACTTTTCAATTGCTTTTAATCCTTGAGTGTATTAAGTTAGGTCAAATTCAAATTCAGATTTTCAAATTTCAATTTCAAGTCATACTCATTTCTTAATTTGCTCCAATTTCGATCCTAATCATTGCTAATTATCTCCTTAAACTATCTAAATGCAAATTATATGAATTAACCATGCAATATATACAAAACTAAATGAAAAACGCTCAAAACAAGGTTTCAGGCGACCCCGCCAGGATCCTGGCGGGTCCGCTTGAATTTGTCCCGAGAGTAATGCAAAAGGGGATTTATTCCTGGCGGGTCGCCAGAAATGGTCCCGAGAGTTAACATTCCTACATGCTATGATGCAATTTCCTAGATACATGTGCATTTCCATCAAATTTCCAAATTCCCCTCCCCAAACTTGTTCAATTGCATCCAACAAACACAAACAAATAGAATTTAAAAGAGAAAAACAAAAGAAAAGTGAAGGAAACTCACAAATTGTCGTGCCGACCTTCCGGTCATGAAATCTCACTGAGGTGGTGGAGGCGGTGGCTGTCCATAGATCGGGAAGAACCAATCATACATCTTGTTCACCCGTCCACGAGCCACCTCATTCTCTCTTTCGTGCTGGAGGAGGAGGTTGATGTCACGCCTCGCCTCCGCTTGTTCCTTCTCAATTGCCTCGCACTTGTCGCTTATTCTCCTCCCTAGCTCGATCGATTCATTTGAGAGGCGAGCTAGGTTGTTCAAGCTAGCACAAAGAGATGCATAGCTGAACTCTTCATGTGGCGGGGCGCTCGAAGATGAACCACCCGTATCAAATCCTCCACCTTGAAACGGTTGCATGGTAAAGGGCGACATTTGGTACGACGGCATCCCGTACCGGCCAAACGGCTGCGACCCTTGCATCGACTCTTGTGGGGGTTGTTGCATAGGAGCATCAGGTATGGCCGCTCCTTGGATTGCTAGGGGTAGCAACCACGTGTTTGGATCTAGACCCTTCAAATCATCAATTGAGTATCCAATGGCTTTGCGATGAAGTCGCAACTCCTTCAAGAGCTTCTCAATTTCTTCACTGTTTAGATGCGCACTCACAATCACCGGATATGTCTCATCAGGCCCCAGGTATTGGTACTGGAGGTTGGAGGGCAAAGGCTTCAGATTCAACTTCGGTTGTACCAGGCTGGCTTCCTGGCGGGTCGCCAGAAACTGTCCTGAGAACGTCCACTTCTTCTTCTGCCTCTGGTTCTTCCTCCAAACTCGCCACATAAGCATCCCATTCCTCCTGGTTGTCGATGGGGTAGGTGTAGGCTTTTGTCACCTCCGAATTGAACTCTTCTTGAACTATTTCATCAAGCATATCCACCATGCAACAAGTGTCAACTTGGTTGGGCAGCTTCATTGCTTTTTCAACTTCAAATTCGGCTGTTTCGTCTCCCACCTTCACGAGCATCTTTCTATTCCTACAATTAATAAGAATACCAGCAGTTGCTAGAAATGGTCTACCAAGAATAATGGGTACCTCGGGGTCTTCTTCCATGTCCATAATTACGAAATCACATGGCACCACAATATCTCCAACTTGAATTGGCACATCTTCAACTATTCCCAAGGGCAAACAAGTCGATCGGTCTGCGAGTTGCAATGTCATTCGGGTTGTCCTCAATTCTCCCACTCCGAGCTTGTTGAAAATGGATTCGGGCATGAGACTCACACTTGCTCCCAAGTCCAGCAAAGCTCGCTTGATGTTCGTCTCCCCAAACTTGCACGGAATCGTGAAGTTCCCTGGATCTTTCAACTTCGGGGGAAGTCTCTTGGTTGACACGGATTTGCTCTCATGAGTCACAACGATGCAAACGTCCTCCAGCTTCTTCTTGTTAGTCAAAATGTCTTTTAGAAACTTGGCATAGGAGGGCATTTTGGTCAACATGTCGGTGAAGGGTATGGAGATTTGGATTTGCTTCATTATCTCCATGAACTTCCCATACTCCTTCTCTTCCTTTGCCTTGGCTAGCCTCTCGGGAAATGGAACTTCTGGCGCATAACGAGTCTGAATCGGAGCCTTGATCTTGTCTTTCTGAGCTTCAGGATCGTTTCTGGCGGGTCGCCAGGAATCCTGGCGGGTCGCCAGAAATTGTCCTGAGAGCTCTGCATTCTGCGCATCATCCTGGCGGGTCGCCAGAAATTATCCTGACAGCCATGTTTTTCTGCATTTTCTTCTGGCGGGTCGCCTGAGCTTCTGGCGGGTCCGCCTGGACTTGTCCTGGGACCGATTCGTCTGGATTTTTGGGACCAACGTAATCCATTCCACTCCTTAGTCGATGTGTGACACTCTTGACTTCTCCGTTGGGGTTCACTTCAGGTTGGCTCGGAAACATCCCGGTCTTTGTTAGAGCTCCTTGGTTTTGAGGGTTTGCCAATTTGCTTTGTTGAATGAGAAATTGCAAGGACTCACGAACTTGCTTCATCTCATCAAAAACCGAATGATTCCACTCCGTTTGATCTGCAATGAACTTGTCCACCAAATTCCTATGTTGCTGATAGTAACTAACTTGATTGTTATTACCTGTTGCGTTGTTGTTAGGCTTGTTCTGAGGTGGTGGTTGAGCTTGCCCCGGATTCGCGCACCCGCTTGGATTGCCATAAGATAGCCCAGGAAGGTTTCTCTTATCTCGGTACACGTAATTCTGGAGCGCGTAGGGTGTGACATCCCAAGACTGGGATGTCGCAGTCGCCGCGAATGCACGTTGTTAACCATGCACCCGCAAGGCTTACTTTCAGCTATACAGTCCTAACTATCTTTAGCATTATACTTTATTAATCTATAAAATATACTATCACATTTTATTCAAGCACAAATTTACAAGAAGCAATTTCATATGAACCTTTATACTACAAAGTACATCTAAAAGAAACAAAGTGGTCGTCTACTCGCAAGTGCTTTCCAAACTCGATCCAAACTTGGAACCCACAAGAGCGGAAAAAGTGAGATAAATAAAATTTATCTCAGTACGGTATTTAGTTCCAGCCACACGATACTCAACGTTACATCTGTTGGAACTACTTACCGACCAAGAAGAATAATAATAATGTAAGATCTACAAACAGATATACAATACAGATCAGTCAGACATCATACCAATATGAAATGCACTTAGAAGCCAATACTAATCAAATTCAGATCACATACAATTACAAGTAACGCAACTTTTGTTTATGGCTTCAAATTTGGCAATCTATTCTAAATGCAAGCCTGGTAATCAGATCAATCAGTCGAGTCAAATGAGAGTTTTTCGGTTGCTCACAAACCAATGTATGCATACACAATTGAGAGTTTTTCGGTTGCTCACAAACCAGTCCCTGTGGACATTGAGTTTTTCGGCTACTCACAAACCAATCCCTAAGGACATGGAGTTTTTCGGCTGCTCCCAAACCAGTCCCTTTTGGACATTGAGTTTTATTTTACTTGGAACTCACAAACCAAATCAATTCAATTAAACACATTTCAATTCAATCGACAACCATTCAATATGCATATTTCCAACTAATACCAATAATAACTATAAACATATGCTAAGTGATGCGATGAAATATTCAAAAATGCAATGCAGATAATTATTCCAACAAGCATATAGTTGAGTTTCGTACGAAATCCGTACCTGCTAGCAAAATAAAACAAGCAAGCAACCAACAAGCAATAATCCTAAACTCCGTCAACGGTATCGGCCGTCTCCGGCTTTGACACACATCCTGATTCTACAATAACAAATTCTGGTCCTAAGTCTCAACTCAAAACATAATTTGAAGCCAGAAATTTATATTCAAAACAGCCATAAACTTTTGTCTAATGATGTAGTCGGTTTTGAGGTTGTACCATATATATATAGTTAGGCACTTGTACTTTTAATAATTTCTAATAATGAGCAAAACATAATAGCACACCATGAAAAATACAAAATACTTCTAAAAATTCCAGCGCCTAGATAAAAACAGATTATGAGTATAACTTTAGTAAAACAAGAATTTTCTATATAATTTTTTCAAAATTTAATTCCAGCCATAGTGTGTTTTATATAAGGTGTTAAAACAACTCCCAAATAGTAAATAATTGTCAAGAATTCACTCATTTGTCAAATAGGTTCAGCAGCACACAAACTTAAATTTGAATATTAAGAAAATTTAGCTTAAAACATCAACGAAAATTAAAATACACTTTTATATTAAAATTTCATTTGGACAACAAGTACCTTCTATGCTACAAATGATCAATGGATGCACAATTCTAGCTCTGATGCAACCCCTCTCCTTTCCAAGTTGGTTAAGTTTCCATCATATCTCTTCACAAGATCGATTTGTTCTAGACAAGGGCAGCACCATGCTCTCCTCACTATTCTCTTTCAAATTCTGATTTTTGTTTGATTTTTAGTGTTAATAAGATGCTTCCTTTCCTCACAAAACACAAAATACGGGTTTTCATGGAGTAGGAGAGCAAGAGAAAATAGATGAAGAGGAGATGGAGATGGCGTTAAAAACAAAGTGAAGAGGACTGGTCTGTTTTAAGTGGTGAAATGGTGGGTGAAACACTCAATGTTCTTCA
Source organism: Rhynchospora pubera (assembly GCA_028095005.1). Classification (NCBI taxonomy): domain Eukaryota; kingdom Viridiplantae; phylum Streptophyta; class Magnoliopsida; order Poales; family Cyperaceae; genus Rhynchospora; species Rhynchospora pubera. Next base: position 12,766,387 of record CM051461.1, on the reverse strand, counting down.
TTTGTCTCAATGACAACTGGGCCCTACTTGGAAGTGAGACATTACAAACAAGAGAGAAAATTAATGGAGTTATACAGACTAGGTGGCCTTGAGTTGATTGGTTGCTCCATTTATTTTGTATAAAATAGAATGAAGCTTACATGTGGACAATCTTGTCATATTGACAACTATTGTAGACCAGATCATGAAAAAAAAAATTCAGAATTTAAGGATTTCAAATGCACCAATATAAATATGATTGAGGAAAAGAAAATTACAATTCTTTTCTTTTTTTTAAGAAAAGATAGTTTTCTCTCTAATATTTAAGCAAGTAAAATTTATATTCTAAAAGTTGTAGAAAAGATCAAACTTAATTTCAGAGATTATTTACTAATTTTAGAGTATTATAAAACATCACGTGTTGCAAGAAATTATTTTTTTTTTGTGCAACATAAAAGTAGGCACATAGAAGTCTAACTATAAAATAAATAAAAGCAACTAAAAGTTCCAACAAAAATTTTAAGGACACAAAATAAAATCCAAGGTATAACATAGGGTGGAGGTGCCATGATTGCATTAACATCGGCTAAGGGCTTGTGTCTTGCTACCAAGTGACATGCCTTTGCTGTATGTCCCTCTTCCTCACAGAATTGACATTTCTGGACCGCTTCCACGGGTTTGGTCTTCATTTCCTTCATCATTGTGGTAAAGGCGTCCAGTTGAGCTTGCAAATGGGTTGATTTGTCCACTTCTATCATCCCTCCTTTGGAATTTTTCTCTCTCACCGACCAATTGGTTTGAGAGCTCGCCGTGCTTTCGATTAGCGCCTTTGCATCCCTACACCCTAGGTCGAGAAGAGACCCACCTGTTGTTGAGTTAACACTTTGACGAGTTTAATGGTTCAAACCGTCATAGAAACTACAAATTAGTCTATCTTGGCCTATGTCATGATGAGGACACATCCTCAACAAATCTTTAAAGCGTTCCCAAGCTTCAAACAAATTTTCATCACTTTCCTGTTTAAACCCAATTATCTCCCTCACAATCGCTGTGGTTTTGATTCTAGGGTAGAACCTTTCCAAGAAGGCCTTGGCCAAATCATCCCAACAAGTAAACGGGTTACTGTTGAAACTATTCAACCAATCCTCTGCTTGGTCTCTAAGAGAAAAAGGGAAAAGAGTTAACCGGATTATATCGGGAGCGACTTCTTCGAGGTTGAGAGTGATGCAATTCCGTAGAAATCGCTGCAAGTGCTTGTTCGCGTCTTCCGTCGGATTCCCACTAAATTGGTTCTGTTGGATGAGGGCAATGAGAGATGGGTTGAAGAATAGATCGCGAGTCCTTCGAGCTTGGGGAGGGTTGACTCCAAGTCGGACATTGTTTGCGGTTAGGGCTCCGATCTCCTTCAAGGGTCGGTTCTCCGCCGCAATCCTTGCCGCCTCCCTAGCATCATCAAGGGCTCGTTGAAGCACAGCTGGATCTACCATCAACGGCCTGTCTCCTTCTGGACCAATAGGAGGGTTCCCGTTCAGGTCTGCCATTGGTTTCGCGTCGTCTGTGTCTTTCGAACCTTCCTTAGGATGTTTTCTGGCTGGTCCGCCTGAATCCTGGCGGGTCGCCTGGAATAGTCCTGGTGGTTGATTCGTGAGTCGAGCTGATGGATTTCGCCTTCCTCGTTGGTAAAACAGCAAGGGAGTCGAAATAGGTGATGAAGTCGAAGTTGTGGCCTCCTTGGCTTCTATTTGTTCTCCTGGAAAACGAACGGTTTGGGAAACAAATGAAGCGGAAGGTCGGGGTGTCTCGTCGCTCTTGGCTTGGCTCCTCGTAAAGTACTTGCACTCGCTTGCGGGTTGAGGTTGCTTAGGCTTCTTCTTCCCGGCCAGTGTGAACTCCTACAAACAAGAAACAAGAGGAAAAGACAGAAGATCAATTAAACTTAATTGCCTAAACTTAAATCTAGTCACCGTCCCCGGCAACGGCGCCAAATTTGATCGGAGGTAAAACCTAGGTCAAATTAAACCTCAAATCTAATCTATTGCAGCGTAGCTTGAGGGTCGAATCCGCAGGGACGGTTATTCTAAACTTTAGACTTTAAGTAATTTAGTTCAATTGATCTAGGGGGTAAACAAGTCAAAGATTGATTAAATGGTTGAAAAGATTGAATTTAAACTAAAAGAATTAATTCTAAAACTCTAATTAACCTCTAAATTACTCTAAAAATTAAGGTAAAGATCTAAACTCGAATTAAAGACTTAAACTAGGGTCAATTGATCGGGTTCCACTTCCAGGCACTATCCTGGCGGGTCGACAGGATTCCTGGCGGGTCGACAGAGTTCCTGGCGGGTCGCCAGAACAGTACGACAATTCAGTTTAATTAGTTTCTAAGTTCTCTAAGTTCAGGTTTTTGGCTTAAGCTCTGGTCCAAATACTAACTCTCGTTCTTGATTTGGTATTACTAAGTTTTAACATCTAAACCTCCCTAAAAACCTAAGTTTCAACTCTTGTTTCTTGGCATAAGTTTTAGGGTTTGCTTTAACTATTCGGTAGGATATCCTAGATCTCTCGATCTTAGGATGGAATAAACCTCTCAGCTAAGTTCCGGTTTCACCTTTTGGGTATACTAACTATCCTATGGTATGGGAATACAAATTGATTTGAATTTAGGGAACTTGGTGCTTATCTATTAAGCAAGGCCTTAACCTAATGAGCGAACCTTCAAGACAATTCAATTCATATTCTCAATTCAAGCAATTAAACTTAAGAAAAGCAAAGCAACTTAGAAAGATTAGAAAACTAAATTAAACTTCATAAATCTACCAAGTCATGGTTCCCTACAATTGCCCCTAAACTAAACTACTCACTACAAGTCATACTAAACATAAAGACAACAGGTTTCAACAGACTAAACATAAAAAGAGAGAAAATAGAGAAAAAATACAACAAAAAACTAAAAGAAATGCTCTAAGCTTGAATCCTGGAGGGTCGACAGGATTCCTGGCGGGTCGACAGGAGACAGGCTGGGTGCGATTTCTGCTAACTCCTCTTGAATCTTTCTCCCAAAATCTGACTTCTAAACTGACTTGTTCCTTTCTGGAGCTCTTCCTATGTTTAAATAGCTCTCAAAGGCGGTTTCCATAGGTGGAGATCATGACTGGCTCGTCCAAGAATAGAGAAAGTGCTCTGCCAGAAATATCTCTCCAAATTGGGCAGGTCGGTTTATGTCTGGCGGGGTCGACAGGAATCCTGGCGGGTCGACAGAAATCCTGGCGGGTCGCCAGAACAGGGGACTTGTCTGGTTTGACCCTGTTCCTTTGCTCCAGTCGCTTGGACCCTGATTTGCTCCGCTTGAACTCTGCCTTGGGCCCAATTTTGCTCCAAATCATCACTGAACCTGAAATTAGACAAGGGCAAATAGCAGTACCATATTTCTAACCTAAATTGCATTAAATCTAACTAAAACATAAACATTTAATTGAAATTAAGGCCTAAAAGGGTTGAATAATTCGATGTGAAACCCGCCTATCAGGCACAAAGGAGGCCCAACCCAAACTTGAAGGAAGTTGTCAAGAAAGAGATACTCAAGCTCCTTGACGCGGGTGTCATTTACCCGATCTCGGACAACAAATGGGTTAGCCCAGTCCATGTGGTTCCCAAGAAATGTGGCACAACCGTGGTGAAGAATGAGAAGAATGAGTTGATCCAAACACGCGTGGTGACTGGTTGGCGCATGTGCATCGATTATCGAAAACTCAACGCGGCAACCCGCAAGGATCACTTTCCATTGCCATTTGTTGATCAACTTCTTGAAAGACTTGCTTCTCATTCTTACTTTTGTTATTTAGATGATTATTCTGGTTTCTTTCAAATTCTCATTCACCCAGATGACCAAGAAAAGACCACCTTTACATGTCCATATGGTACCTTTGCTTATAGGAGAATGCCTTTTGGGTTATGTAATGCACCAACAACCTTCCAACGTGCCATGTTGGCCATTTTCTCTGATTTGATCGAAAATGTGATGGAAGTATTCATGGATGATTTTCCTGTTTATGGTACTTCATTTGACACTTGTTTGACTAATCTTTCGAAAGTTTTGCAGCGTTGTGAAGAGGTCAACCTTGTCTTGAATTGGGAGAAATGCCACTTTATGGTGCAAATAGGGGTTGTATTGGGACACGTGGTCACGGCTAATGGAATTGAAGTTGATCGAGCGAAATTGCAAGTGATTGAGAAGTTAGGGATGCCATCAAATGTCAAGGACGTGCGAAGCTTCTTAGGACATGCCGGTTTTTACCGTCGCTTTATCAAAGATATTTCAAAAATTGCTAAACCTCTCACTAATCTTTTGATTAAGGAAATTGACTTTGTTGTTAATGATGATTGCCTTTGTGCTTTTCAGGAATTAAAGAAGGCTCTTGTCACCGCACCAATCTTGCAACCGCCGGACTGGTCCATGCCCTTTGAGCTCATGTGCGATGCGAGCGACTATGCGGTGGGAGCCGTGCTTGGTCAAAGACGAGATAAGAAACCCGTGGCTATTTACTACGCAAGCAAAGTGCTAGACCCAGCTCAAATGAATTACACGACCACGGAGAAGGAGTTGTTTGCCATTGTCTTTGCCCTTGACAAATATAGATCCTATCTCGTGGGGTCAAAGGTCATAGTGTTCACCGATCATGCGGCGATTCGATATCTCTTGGGCAAAAAGGATGCTAAACCAAGACTCTTAAGGTGGATTCTACTCTTTCAAGAATTCGACCTTGAAATAAGAGATAAAAAGGATCCGAAAACTCAGTAATAGACCATTTGTCAAGGCTACACAATGAAGAAAGTGAAGGGGAAGAATTGCCAATCAATGAATCATTCCCAGATGAGCAACTCATGGCAGTGACACATAATCCGGACCGGATTCCATCCAATCCAGACCGGATTCAAGCCTCTGGAATCGACGAAGTGCATTGTCATAAAGCAATCCGATCCGGATCCCAACCTATTCGGTCCGGATTGCAGGCGCCCTGGTACGCAGACTTGGCAAACTACTTGGCAAGCGGTGTATTACCTCCCGAGATGAGTTACCAAGAAAAGAAGAAGCTCAAGTCAGACGCCAAGTACTACTTTTGGGAGGAACCCTACTTGTTTAAACTTGGCATAGATGATGTCTATCGCCAATGCATCCCTTATGAAGAAGTTCGACTCGTTCTTGCTCATTGCCACTCTTCAGCCTATGGCAGGCACGCATCCTTCTCCAAAATGGCCGCTAAGGTATTACAATCTGGTTTTTATTGGCCCACCTTGTTTAAAGATGCTCGTTCTTTTGTTTTGTCTTGTGATCAGTGCCAAAGGACGGGAAACATATCCAAGCGGAGCGAGATGCCCCTCAACCCAATTCTTGAAGTGGAGATATTTGATGTTTGGGGTGTCGACTTCATGGGCCTATTCCCATCCTCCTATGGGAACGAGTATATCTTGGTGGCGGTTGATTACGTGTCTAAGTGGGTCGAGGCAATCGCATGCAAGGCGGCCGATGCAAATTCGGTAATCAAGCTCTTTTCAAAGATAATATTTCCACGTTTTGGTGTTCCCAGGGCAGTGATAAGCGATGGAGGCAAGCACTTCATCAATCGCCAATTCGACAACCTCTTGAAGAAGCACGGTGTCACGCACAAGGTGGCAACTCCTTACCACCCTCAAACAAGTGGTCAAGTCGAAGTCTCAAACAGAGAGATCAAGAGTATTCTCGAAAAGACGGTGGCCCGCACACGCAAGGACTGGGCGATGAAACTTGATGATGCACTTTGGGCATACAGGACCGCATTCAAGACGCCAATCGGCATGAGCCCTTTCAAATTGGTGTATGGCAAGCCTTGTCACTTACCCGTTGAGATTGAACACAAGGCGCTTTGGGCGATTCGCACACTCAACATGGACTTGCATGCAGCGGGTCAAAAGAGGATTCTTGACTTGCATGAGATGGATGAGGTACGTTTCCATTCCTATGAAAATGCAAAATTATATAAAGAAAAGACAAAATTATTGCATGATAGGATTATCTCGAGGCGAGAATTAAAAGAAGGCGACTTGGTGTTGCTATTCAACTCGAGGCTCAAGCTCTTTCCAGGGAAACTCAAGTCAAGGTGGTCCGGGCCATTTCGAGTCTTGAAGGTCTATCCCTTTTGAGCGGTGGACATTTGTGACAAGGACTCAGAGCCATTTAAGGTCAATGGACAGCGCCTAAAGCATTACATTGCAAATCATGACATTGGAGAAGTGATGGTTGTTTCGCTTCTTGATCCGCCCATCGTGACATGAGTCAAATGATGGTCAAGCTAAAGACCTAAAACAAGCGCTTCTTGGGAGGCAACCCAAGGATTATTCTCTCTTTGCTTTATTTTATTTCATATTATTTGTTATTTAAAACAATAAAAACAAAAAAAATTAATTAGGACTTTAGATTTTTCTTAGAATTTATTTTTTAGCATTATTTTTCTTGATATGTGTAGGAAAGAGACATGGTTGATTCGTGCTAGAGCACCAAAAGGGACGCAAAAATTGGCATCACGCGCCCACGCACGACCTCATGCGAATCAATTAAAAACGTGCAGTCAAGAAAAGGGCGAGAAGGCCCACACTCCAACGACGAGCCTGCACTACTTCTTCATACCTTGATCCGATAAGTTTCCTTTTTCCTCCTCTTTATTTTTCTCTGTATTGCATTGAGGACAATGCACTGCTCTAAGTTTGGGGGGGAAGGAAAAATGAAACAGACGTGATTTCACTTGCAAATTTTTGAACCGTCTCAAAAACTTGTGGAAATTTCAAAATTTTTTACTTGTTTTGTCTTCTTGATCTCTAATCCGGACTGGATTTCCTTGAATCTGGACTGGATTCTTCTCTCTGTCCAAAACGTTTCTAAACATCCGGTCCGGATTCAAGCCAATCCGGCCCGGATTCTCCTCTGGTGTTTGATATTTTATCACAGTAGTTTTGCGAGGCTTGAAGATTTAATTTAGTGCATTGATCAACTTTTCTCAATGGAATTTCACGCTAAAAATCCTGTGGTTCTTTTCTTTTCACAAAGGTTCATTTGAATTTCAAAAACTCTTGTTTGTTAAGACGTTTTAGGCTAATTTGTGTACCAATGGACTGAAGAATTTCGAAATTGTACTTGTCTGGATCTGAAAATTGGTTGCTTAAAATTGTTTAAATTCAAGTTAGTCAAAACCGAAACTTTTTGCCGAGTGAACAGATTTGTGAGTAGTAAACTTTTGTTCAAAAAAGAGATTTGCCGACTTTTGAAATTATAAGATGAACTTTTTCTGGTTTGAAATTGCTTTTAATGCTTGAATCACCAACGAGCAAACCTAAATTGACTGAAATCTAAATAGTTGTGAAAACGAGGAGTGTTGAGACCTTTTTCCACCAACTCAACCACAAAATCTGAGGGCGGAGCTAGTTGCGAAATTGTATAAAATCCGGACTGACCTCCCTTGTGCGACATGTACCAGTAGCAAAACTTGGAGGGTGGAACTAGTTGCGAGTTGTCAGGAATCTGTACCTCAAAGCACTCGAGGACGATTGGGTAGCTCCAACTAGTTTCATAGTGGACCGTAACAAAATTGCATAAAAAAACTGGACCAACCTCACTGGTGCGACATGTACCAGTAGCATTTTCAAGGTCAATGATACACATCAAATCCTCTAGGGTGTAAAGCCCCACGACTCGACTTGCACAATTCAAATTGGTGAAAATCGAAATTGTTTTTGAGAATAGTTCATTATAAAATTTCTAACTTCGGCAAAATTCTTTTACAAATTTTTGCGAATCATGGAAATGAACGGGCAGATAAACTTGGGTTTGCATTGTGATTAAATAAAGAAAAGCTAGGGTCCATACTTGTCAATCAAAATTTTCTAAGGGCCAAGAGCTGCATGAATTGGAATGAAACAAACTTATCCCTTGTTTGAGGATTTCAATTGAACAACTATTGAAAAGCGTGAATTGAAATTGATTTGAACTGTGCACTTGATTAAATTTCTGATTCTAAGTTAATTTCGATATTAAGTCTAAGTCATGTCATTTCTTCTAAGTTTAGATTTTTGCTTGGGGACAAGCAAGTTTTAAGTTTGGGGGATTTGATATCTCATATTTATATCGATATTTTGACCAGACTTCACATCGAAATTATAACTAAAACTGTGATTTTATCTTGTTTTTTGTTTTTTGTTTGCCAGATTTGGCACTGCCGTTGCGTTTTGTTTTATTTTTATAGGAACTCGAAGAAAGCAGCAAAGAAGCAATGAATTGGATTGCTAGACGACTCATTCCTAGCTTAGATCAAGTCTCGACTCAGTCCGATGCACCGCCTACGCACAAAGCCAACCGTTCCACAGCCTATCTCACTCAACCTCTACAATCTAGCCCGGATTCCTCTTAATCCGGACCTGATCCTTATGCAAACTCAATCCAGTGGCTCTAATCCGGTCCGGATTGCATCCTGTCCGGGCCGGATTGCCATATAAAGAAGGTTCTGATCAGAAATTAAAGGCGATTTCTTTTATGGAAAGGGAGGTAATTTCGTGTGTGTGATTGAGGGAAGGTAGCTGGACGTCCAGGCAGGCAGGGGAGGCAATTTAGGCGTGCTCCATCTTTGGAAAGACATCATTCCTCATTCCACAACTCTCTCTCTCTCTCTCCTCAGATCCAGATCTGATTTTTGCTCTCTCTCTGCCCATGGGCAGAGGGAGAGAGACGATTCTCTCATCTTTGGCAACTAAGGCAGGAGGGGGTGCGACTTGGAGGCTCAACCATGCTGTTACAACGAGTTCCAAGGTCTCAAGGAGTCCTAGCGCGATGGCGGTAGAGACGGGTTTTGAGAATTTGGCTAATTGGTTGTATCTCATGATTTTTCTCTTTTCTTTGATTTGTTCTTGTTCATCTATTGTTATTTGCATGGATTTTATTAGTATGTTAGGCTAAATTTCTTGCTTTAGGGGTAGATGTAGTTTAGGGTTTGGTTTGCTTGATTTACTCTTTTGGTTGATGGAAGAAGTCAATTACCTTTGGGAGTTTTATTGATTTGCTCGTGTTTTGTGTTTATTATTACTTGTGTTGCTCTGCTTGTGTACGGCCGCACTTGTTTGAGACATCAACTCATTATAATAACTGAATCTTTCACTAGTATTTCGAGGTAGGTCAATGGCGAAAGTCGACCAGTTAGTAACCAAAAGTAAACACTTCTAATTAGGCGAAAGTCTAAGTTAGATATCTCGCAGAAAACCAATTGTAAACTCGAATAGGTCCACCGGCAAACGAAAGTTGAGGGTGCAATGCTTTCGATGAGGGTTAACACTAGGTTCTATACCAAATACCGTACCCAATAAGTGACAGCAAAGGGTTAGGGAGTTTAAGTATGGCTAGATGGATCCTTGACTTGAATAAATCAGCGATTGAGTAAATTACAGCATTCACGCAGTGAAATCCGGACCAGATTGGCCATGATCCGGACCGGATTAGTGAAACAGAGACACGAAAGTGGTATGTTTTGCAACCCTGCGACCAAACCTAAGTGAAATCGAACCCTAAGGCACTTTTCGCATCATATATTAAACCGTTAGAAAACCCCAAAAATATTTACTCGCATTATTTTGCATTATTTTCATACTTGCAATTGCATTCCTTTATTTCTCTTCATTTATTCGGATTGTGACACAACTTCTTTTCTCTTTTTTATCGTCTAGCTTTAGCGAACCAATAAGAATTAGTATTCATCACCATCTCTGTGGGATCGACACCTTTGCTTTACTACGAACGTCTAGTCGAGTAAACAAGGTTATTTTTGTTTGACCCTTGTTTACACCTCGATCACAGGCTATCTCCTTTGGTGAGTTAGTTAGAGGCTAAAATCCTAGGGTTTTGAACTTCCTGGGCTGGAGACAGGACAGAGCTTTTATAGATGTCTTCTGGCAGTTCCAATCGTGGTAGATAGGCTTCTACAAGTGGTGGAAGCAGAAGAAACTGTCAGACAAAACTGTCTCTCTATTTTTAAAAGTCTGGATTTGGCTGGAACGGGTCGTTCTACCGGTGGGGAGGTCCGTTCCAGGCAGGTCTGATCAAGTCCGTCTGAACATGTTCTCTTCTGGTTGGAACATGCCGTTCTACCAGTAGGGTGGTCTATTCTGGACCAGGGCGCTTGTTTTTGTAGATTTTCTCCCGTTCTTCATGCCACATATGCGGTGAACCTGCAAAAAACTTGTCGGGCTACGATTGAACTTTTCTACAACCCGAATTAGCAAAGTTAACGTAAAAACACATGTATTTGAACATAATTTGGGGTTTATTCTAGTTGGAAATCAAGTATAAAAATCATACATCACATAGTGCCCATATTTACCATAATTGTAACAATCAACATTTGAACAGTTATACATGACCATCTCTCCCACGACCACGTCCTCTACCACGACCAAATCTACGGTCTCCAAAATTACCTCCTCTTCCTGGGTGGTTATAATTGACATACATGGCTTCTTATTTCTTAATTGTGGTATTTGCTTGTAACTATTCATTAAGCGACTCTTGCATCGTCTTGTTCTTTCTTTGCTCATGTGCCTCAAGTGATCCAGCTAGCTCGTCAATGGTCATCCCTTCTAGATTTTTAAACTCTTCAATGGCACACACCACGTTCTCAAATTTCTCGGTTAATGACCGCAGAATTTTCTCAACAACCCTTGCATCTATGAGTGGTTCACCATTGCGCTTGAGTTATTTCACCATCGTTTGCACATGTGTGATATAATTTGAGACTCCTTTTGTCTCTTTCATCTTCATGCCCTCCAACTCACCACGAAGAGTTTGGAGGTGCAGTTGCTTGACTCGATTGGTACCTTTAAACACCTTATGTAGTGTGTCTCATGACTCTTTTGCTATTGTCGCATCAGCAATTCTCTTAAAATATGATTCATCCACTGCTTGAAATATGAGGTAGAGAGCGGTCTTTTCCTTCACGGGTTTCTCCTTCCAAACCTTAGTTTGAACCAGAGTCATAGCGTCGATCTCGTTATTGGTAAATTCTTGGTAGCCGGTCGTGACAATTTTCCACGCATCTTGTGCACCGAGCAACTGTTATACCCTGAAATTCTAGTGAAATTTTGATATTATACTTCTGAATTAAAAATATATTTTTAATAATGCATTTTAGAATGCAAGAGATCAAGTAGTAATTTTGGACGGTTTTAAATAAATGTATTTTTATTTTTGTCCCAACTTAGATTGTCTATGTACTTTGTATAGCTTAAAATATGGGAATGACAAGTGGGGCCTATTTGCCATGCACAGTACATAACTTTGATATTTACTTATATGCCATTATATTATATTTATAACTATATAAAGCTTGCGCGGCGTGACTTGGAAACTGTAGTTAGTAAAGTAACTCATCCTGACCGTTCGTTTCTTTTCGCTCAATTGTATCCGTTCGTTCTGCGTGTGTTGATCACGTCCGTTCGATTAACTATCTCAGCAGCTTCTTCTTGATTCTTCCAGCCTTTTCGATTAACTCTCTCTCGCCCCCATCTCCCAAATCAGCGCGGTGCACCCCACCCTTTTCGAGTTTGATCGTCCTTTCAAAACCCTTTTCGAAGGTGCCTCTTTTCTTCCCGCCATGACTCGCCATAGCTGGCCAGTGCACTCCCACTGTCTCCGTCTATCAATTTCTCGATGGATCGACAGAGATGGTGTACCACGCGACTGGGCAGCTTCTTGCCGGTTGTGTATGGAACTACGACAACGAGGTTTTCTCATCTTAATCTCTATCCCTGATTCCCCTCCCTCTTCTCTCAAGGAGTGATCGATTTAGATTTTTCATGGTAAAAAAATTGCCAAATTTTAAGGTTCTCTAATTTGCTTTAATTTCCCAAATTAGTAGGTATTTCGAGCTGCTCTGGCACAGTAGACTGTAGGTATTTCGAGCACTTTGAAGACGTATCAATTCAATCCCCCATCTCTCACTGCAATCTGGTTTTGATCCTTGATTTCATCTTCTTTGATCAGGGCATCAGGCGGATGTGATTTTGGGAAGGTACAGCGGCTACAACACAAGATTTTTTAAATATTAATTACTGCAAAGCTACGATTTTTTTGTCCTTTTTTGTCAATGTTTTTTACTTTCGTTTCCTATTTTTTTGGCATGCTCTATTTACTTCGATAATTTTTTTTCTCAAAGAATGCCAACCTCAAATCGGTATTCTCTCTCTCTCTCTCTCTCTCTCTCTCTCTCTTTCTTTCTTTTGTTTTTAGTTGTTGGGTTTCTTAAATGTTTGCATTTGGGTCAAGTTTATGTGCTCTGATAGTTCTGGACATCATCGCCGTTATCTTTTGATTAGAGAACCTTTCTGAGCTAGGGTTAATGAGCTGAGTCAGTGCTTTTGGCAAGAGATTTTTTATTTGTAGAAGTTTTTTTATTGCTTGCCAATAGCACTGAGTCAGCTCATTAATCCCAGCTCAGAAAGGTTCTCTGATCAAAAGGTGTTGGATTTAGCTTTTAGTTCCACATTTGTAGTCCATGGAGGGGCAAACAATAGCTTTTGGTTGCACATTTGTAGCTTTTGGATTTAGGTGTTGGATGAGCTGAATCAGTGCAAACAAAAAATCCCAAAAGGTGTTGGATTTAATCTTTAGTTGCACATTTGTGGAAACCGCGTATTTGACATTTGTGGAAAAACAAAATGCAAGGAAACATGACAAATACTGTGATCAAGCTTAATAAACTTAATAGAAATGATAAAAATGTCTCAACAGGTAGACCATATTACAGAAGAGAATGAGCAACTGTTGGTGCCAAGGTAATATTTGTTTGTTGCCTACAGGCTTGGCTTGGCTTGGCTTTAGATTCAGTAAAAGTTGTTTCATGGTTTCAAAACTAGCAGAGATTTTGTAGGACGGTGGAGTCTTACTACTGATAATTAATTTATTGCCTCCGTTTCAGGTACTTTTTCTGTTTATCGTTCTCATGTTCCGCAAGGTCACTGAGGGTCGAACCAAGGTGAGAGGGCAAAAGAGGAGATGAAATCGAAGGTTATAGCCAAGCTCTCTGATTGTTCTGCTATTTGAAAATCAAGGTAACACAAAATTGAGTATATTATTATAGGGTGTGTTTGGATGAGCATGGAATAAGGAATAAGAATAAGAAATTTCGGTATGCGTGCTTATTCTTATTCTTGTGCAACCCAAACAACACAAGAATAAGGAATTTGGGCCCTTATTCCTATACTAACAAAATCATGATATAAGAATAAGAAATTTGGATAAGCACGCATACCGAAATTCCTTATTCTTATTCCTTATTCCATGTTCATCCAAACACACCCATAGTAAATTAGTAGTGTCTTCATGAATATTGCATCCAAAATGATAATTTTTTATTGAGTTCGTATATATTCTTAGTTATGCTATACTGTGAATTAAGAAGTACTATTCAAACTAAAGTATAAAATGAAGAAGAAAAGGAAATAGAGAACTGTTAGCATTTGTGCATATATATTAAAGAATCACCGAAGTCTAAGAGAAGAACACAAAAAAGCTGACACCAGTTTTTTTTTTTTTTTAGTACAAGACTCAGATAGAATAAAAATCGATGGTTGTTGCCCTTGATGCTTCTCTTATTACATTTCTCTTTCATTTTTCTTTAAAACTGACTATATCTCAATTTTATTTACGTAAGTGGTCTGATTTCTGACCGATCTGTTTTATTATTATATTTAGTTGTTATTCATCCATCTACTGTTCATTTTCATGTAAGTTTCGACATTTCATTGTTCTACTATTCGTTTAGTGTAACATGGGGTTTGTGTCCCTTTTGCTTATTTCTCCTTATTTTGGTTAAATAGAATGAGTTCAGGAAGCCATTCAACGAGAGAATCCTAAGAACAAGAGTGCAGCTGTTGTAAATGATTTTTCCTGCTCAGATCTATTTGTTATCCTGACATTAAATTTCAAATAATTGCATGGATTATTTTTGCTGAATAGAATTGAACGATTTGTTGCATTTGGTAAATTTAGGTTAGCAAAGCAGGAGATGGATGGAAGTTTATGTCAGAAAGGTGTGAGTGCTTTGATCTCCTCCCTTATTTAACTTCCAGGAAATTTAATGGTATTTCAAATATTTATGTATTAATAACTTTTGAATTGTTGTGGATGCAGAAAGCCAGTGAAGAACTGTTTGTGGAATAATTGCAAATAATCACGCATGTTTGTGGATTCAATAATTAGCACATTATCATATTACAATCTGGTAACAACAATATTAGTATTGATATTTAATAAAGTTACTTACAGGTAATAACAATCTGCTTTTCAAGTTTCCATTTATGAAGTTTAAATAAACGACTGGCAGTGTATACTTTATATGACAAGGGTAAAATGGGAATAAAATAATTAATATTGTCATGGTTTGCACATATTATTAGCTTCCTGTTGTGATTTATTAAATCATTGTTTTGTTACTTTTCATAGATTATCTGATTTTTTTTTTAAATAATATTTGTGGCTGTTTTAGTGCTACGTACACTGCTACTTCTGTATGTAACCTTTTGCCTTCTATTCATTTTTAAATATTGCTAGATGGTCATGGAACTCAAAGGTGTCTGATTTTTGTGTCAAGTGCTTCATGACAACAAATGAAGGTTTGCTTATATTTTTTAAATAATTTACAATGTTTTTTCTACGTTATGGTTAGGTTTGAGTATAAGTTTGGTACGACCAATTTACTGTGGTACTATGCAGGTTATAATATGGTACGTAATATATTGTGCTGATTATTGTAAAAAATTTGTTTCGAAAGAAAAATTAAGGTATTGTAATATGTTTTATTGATTATTTGTTGTTTTTATGTTCTACTTTCTCATTGACTCAAGGAAATAATAATATGTGAAAGAGTAAATATTTGTAATCTCATAAATTTAAACACTGTAAGATTGGGGGGAAAAAATAGAATAGTTAGTGCACATTAAGAAACCATTTAATAACATATTCGGATAAGAATGAATCGCGCAACGCGCGAGATTAGAACTAGTGTGTAAATATACACAAATTGGAACATGCCATGTGCCGTCCATGATTTTGCATTGACTTATATGTCATGCTTGAACATACACAAAGTGGAAAAGCATCCATTCATGTGCCGTCCATGACTTTTGCATTGACTTACATGTCATTTGTAAACATACACAAATTAGAAAAAACATAGTTTACCATTAACAGTGACATTGACAAATGGGACCCATGAGTCATTTAGTTCCCATGTCTAAGTAATATTGGTATTCCATGTTTATTAAAATTATTGGTAGTTGCCATATTTTGAAATTAAAAAGAAAAAAAAAATGATTTTTTTTAGAGTATTGAATTCATTTCATAATTTCATTGCTAGATCGAAATTTTATGTTTAATGTTTGTTGAAATGAATGTGGATTTGATTTGAAAATTATTTGGCTCAGTCATGTATTTAGTTCCAACACATGATAATCAAAACTCAAGTGGCTGGAACTGAATACCGTACTGAGATAAATTTTATTTATCTCATTCCGTGTTTTTTTTTTGCATGTTTCCACGATTGGTTGTGGGTTCCAGATTTCAGATCAAGTGTTGGACAACAAGACGAGTAGCGGGCCATTGGATCCTGTGGTTAGCAACCCGTATGAGCCAGACTGTTGTAGGATTAATTTATTTTATATTTGAGTAATTAATTATTAAATTTATTTCTGATATGTATATTAATTTTGTTTAATCAACATTAATTTGTAAAATAAGCATTAGTAAGCCTTGCGGGTGTAGCAAGCATCCGCGGCGGGCACTCTGTCGTGTGTTGTCTAGTTATAGTTTTTTACGGGGTGTCACAACAACGCTCTCATCTGAATACTCCAATTGTCATAGTTTACTTTGGTGAGTTTTTGAAAAGGTATTTGACCCAACGCACAACTTCTCGGATTCATCTTTCAACCAACGCTTTGATACCAATTTGATAAAATATAGAAAGATAGCGAGGAAGAGACAAAATTTAACTCAAACTTTCATATTATTTTCTCTCATACATAAAACAAAGGTACATGAGACTCTTTTATAACCATACAACTACGTTCTAATGTTGGACTCAACAAATATAGCACTACTAAATATAATAATTCTATTTTCTAATTTTCTAAAATAACTAGATTAATTATGACTCATGTCATAATTACATTTTCTAAAATAGGCGCTATAGTTTTTTTTAGTTTAATTTTCAACAAGCTCAAGCCATAATTGATAAAAAAAAAAAAGTAATTTTTTTCCTGTTTTTGTCGGTGTAGAAGCAACAAGCATGGGTTGAAGATGGTTGGGAATGGCAGGTCAACTTTTGTAATGCATCAAATCGACTTAAATTGTTCTAAGGGGCTCATATTAATCAAGAATACAGTAAGTGAAATGAATGTGAAATATTTGTTTTATCAATTTCTGAGGCATTTTTGTTGATTTTGAAAATTTTACGGTAAGAATACAATCATGATTAACCTTAAGATGTTTGTTTGCAATGTTTCTTCATTTTTATTAACGCATAACTTTGTACATTATTCTTACAATAAGATTGTTGTTCATATATTTGCGCAGTGCGATATTTGGATTCACTTTTAATTAATATATCATTTATCCATTATTGCTTGAGTTTAATCTTTAAAAAAAAAATCTTAATTAGTGACATATACCAGTTCACTGTTGGTGATGATTCTATTGTTATAGTATAGGAATAAAAAAAAATGCACATTTTGTTTTTTTTTTATTCTAATGTTATATATAACTAGATTTGTACGTCGAGCTTTGACGATAATGGCATCCATTGTAAATAACATATGGGACATTACGGCATTCATTTTTATTCTAAGTATATTGATGATTTTTAATCAATGATTTTAATATAAAAGAACTTATTTTTAAAATATATTTGCTACAACAAGATAAATTTGATAAATTGATTTGTTCAAGAATAAAATTTAATAATGATTTAAACATTCTGGTATTAATAAAAATTATTGTATAAAAATTTACTTTACTTTTATAAGAACAAAATTCATCCCCATGTATTTTTTTGCCTTCGAATTGTATACATGCACGTATCGCGCATAGATTTCTATTTGAAAGTAATACAATATCTATTATGTTTGTCTTTATTATAAATGTGAAATGGTTAGTGAAAAATTTAAAAAATATATTATTTATAGATAAAATGTTGGCACTTTTTGGTTGAGGAGACATCCACTTGATTGCATCCTTTGACAATGCACCTTTTGAGACATCAACTTGATTATATCATTTGAAAAGACATATTAATTGAAATCCTATGAAATATATGTTAAAAGACACCTTTTCATTCGCACACATTCATTAAATAAGACTACATACTCACCATTTCGTTTATTAGCATATAAATAGCCTAATAATATTTTTTAATTTATTTAAAACAAAAGGAATACTTTATTATATTTACAACTAAATATCAGCACTTTAGGAAGGAGATAAAATAATTATCTAGTTAGTGTAAGGCATCTTTTGGGACCTATTCATTGAATATAGACTACATGAATGCACCCTTTCGTTAGTCAACATCTTATTAATCTTATTATGATTTATTAATTATAATTTAAAAAAAAAGATAACTATTTATTTTACAAATAAGTATAAAATTCTTTTTAATGTTTACAAAATTTTTAGATTGTTTACAAATAAAAAGTATTACGAAATATAAAAAATTGAATTGAAGAGAAAAATTGTATTAAAAATATCAAAAGTAAATTGTTATTAAGAATTGTAAATTTTAATTTATATGACTATAGTAATTAAATAATAGGTGTGCCTATAGGTTGTATGAAGTCAGTAATTTCTTTTTTTGATGTTTTAAAAAGACTTGAAATCAGATAACACACGAACATGACAAGAATATTTGATGTCAAAATAGTAACATAAGTGTTTGCGGAAAAATCAATACAAAACTTGTGGGGAACCGTACGATATGCTTCTCTAATATGTTCTACATTAAACCGTACAACCTTGCACATGGCGCCTTGTGTAAAATTATTTTGTATCCGTTGATAATATCCAATATCAAAATAAAAAGTATTTTAGTAAAAAAAATATAATATTTTAAGCCAAAATGCATAAATATGAAAAAAATATTGGAAATAAATTCTTGTTAAATATTGAAATAGGGGAAAAAATGTATTGCATAAAAAATTAACTTACTATCTAGTAGAACAAAATTCATGCTCAGTGTATTTTTCGTCGTCCAATCCAATCAGGTGCAAGCCAAATTTTTCGTGACCCATTCACATATCACATCTGGATTTCTATTTGATAGTAACGTGATATCTATTATGTTTGTCATTTTGTAAATGTGAAATGGTTAATAAAAACTCGAAATATGGAGTACTATTTATAGATAAATTATTAGTATCCTTTGGTGGAGAAGGCATCCACTCGATTGCATCCTTTGGCGAGATACCTTTTAAATTACACCCTTTAAGGCATTTTCTTGATAAGCACCTTTTCATTCGCACATTTTAGGACCATCCACGCATCTTTATTATACGTAAGATGCGTGAAAATTTACTATAATAGTAAAATACAAAAAAATGATTAATGGAAAAATAGATCGCGCTAATGTTATATATAATGTGCGAAATCACACTAGTATATATAGGGCTGTCAAACGTTAAAAAAAAGCACGAACACGTGATTTCGTTTATGTTCCGTTCTAGGTAACGAAACAAACAAAGTGTTTCGTCCTTCATTTTCCATTGATTTCAGCCCATTTCACGTTCCGTTTCAACTTTCAAGTAATATTTATAATTTAGCATTTCGTTTCTGTTCCGTTCTAAAAAACGAAACATATTTCCTATTTCGTTCACTGTTCAGTATGGACGGAACGGAATAAAAACGGTTGAAACGGCAGCTATAAGTATATATAGACTTCTGGAAAAGAAGGGACAGAAAATCACGCGTACAATCAGTCTTCTCCTAAGAGGATAGGAGCGAGGTCATGGACAGTTTCATGGGATATTTCTTTTTTATTTTCTCCAGATAGATATAGGCTGGTAAAATATCACCTCTCCGGATAAGAGCGGTTGATTTTTTTGACAAGTTGTGGTGCATAGAAACAGAAGAAAGAGTGACTGGCCCAATTAATGATGCGTGTCCTTATCCTCAAAAAGCAAAAATGGGGCACCTAATGGTAATTTTTTTCTCCAAAACCCATAATATAATGTTGTTACTCGGGATACACACGTCTTAAACAGTAGTAGTATATATTGATCATCAATTAGTAGTTTCTGTGTAAGAAGCATGCAAAAATCATGTATTGGAGCAATTAAATAATATGCAAATGATGGTAGTGCAAGATACATTTTCAAATTAGTATAAAATATGTGTTCAGCAAAAATTGAATGATTAGTAGCAAAATCAGTATACAATTTAGAAAAGTTGGTTTGCTGATTTTGCTACTAATCATTCAATTTTTGCTGAACACATATTTTATACAATTTGAAAATGTATCTTGCAACCATATTTTGAAATGAAAGAAAGCAAACTCGCCAATTAGAGTACATGAATGGTAGAGGTGTCTTGCAAAATCAGTTCTAATGCAAGCTTGATAGAAATAATCAATTAAAGTCCCAAAACCTGACAGTCCAAAACCTTATATAACCAAAGAATACATTAACTAAAGCCGATTGCCTAAACCTGGCATGAAATCAGGAGAACCTGGTTAAACTCTCCGATCTAGGGTTCTCCGCTGCACAGATCAGATGAGGTAAGAGATCGTGACGAGGTAACTACACAAATCGTGAGGAGGAAAGAGAGAAGGAAGTGATCGGAGGGGGCGGAGCTATGTGTTAGCAAAACTAGGTAAGGAGTCGTATCCTCTGCCCATCTCATTAAGATGGGCAGAGTGCCCATCTCTCGTCCTTGACCGTCCGATCTAAACGGACGGTTAGATTTACAGCGCTCTATTTATTTCTAAAACACAGAACAAAAAGAGTTTTCTTCTCCGTTTCAGAGTCGATCGCTCAGCGCTCTCTCTCGTGAGCACGCAAGAAGAAAAACCTAAATCGCTCTCTCTCCGTTTCTCTTTGCGATCCGATCGAGGTGCACCGCCTCCTCTCTCTCGAAGCATCTCCACAGCCAAGAGATCAATAGGCCTCCTAGACCTTTGTTGGCCGAGCTCTTCGACCTCAGCCTGACCCGTGGTCTACCATGGCGACGACCTCCTCGACATGGTGCACCGCCTCCTGTCTCTCGAAGCATCTCCATCAACAGAGTGAGGTAATTGTTTGTTGTTATGTTTCTTGTTTGAATCTCCTTAGGTTTTGCCCCTTTTATTTGGAATTACCTTTGTCAATTTGGTACCAAATTGATAAGTTGCTCAATTACGGTTGTAATTTGTTGTTATAATTGGATTTTTCTTCTTTTTTTCCTGGACAAATGGGTCCCTTAGGCAATCCATTCATTGCAAACAACCATTTTATTGCTGTTTAGAGGGGTGTTTATTGTGATTTTTTATTTTATTGTTTCTGTCTCAGTATCTGAGATACTGGTATGGTGGCAAAGGCCACTCATTCAAAATGCTAGGTTTTATTTGATTTCCTAATTGCCTTTTGTATGGTCAATTTAAACACATATAAGGTAAAACAAATCCAAAGCATGTGACGTCCATCCTCTAAGGTTCATGACCCAGTAAATCAAGAAGCCAAAGTACTATTTGATGCCATTCTTTTAGTCATTATTTTAGAACTGCTGCTTTTGATTTTGTTGCAGGTCAGATCTCAAGAGGGTATGGTGTTGTAACAGATGGTAGTATGTAGCCAACAAGCCTATGTATTTATATGTTGGTCTATGTGTACAAATTTGTTCAAGTGAATATTTCTATATACACTAGAATTGGTATTGGTTGACACAACTCAGTACCAACTTGGTACGGCCAGTGTAAAGAATATGTAACTATCACATGTATGAGATGCCTTGTTTTATTACTGATTTTAAAGTTTATTTGAAGGAAATGATGATGACAAATGGTGTGATGATTAAATTGCTTATTTTTATTATTGTACTTTTAATTTTATTTTTAAATCTTAAAATAAAGAAGCATGCGTTTCTTTACTGAGACGTTGGTACTAGCTAAGCATGTGTTCTTAATTAGTCCCTTTCAAGTTTCAATATACTCTCTTTGTTCTAAAATACATGTTTCCTTCAAAAATAAACTGCAACTTTGTTCTAAACATGAAGTAAGCATCGTGCCTCAACTCACTCTTTGCCTTGTCTTTGCACTATCATTTCTTTTCTACAAAATGTTACCCAAAAAAATACTACTCTTATCTAATCTTCTCTACAAAATGTGGCCAAACTGATACACGGCATATTGTCTACGGTTCTGAAATCTTCAAACCGCTGCAAGTAAATAAATAAATTATTAGTACTCGTTCTCCGATATATCTTGAGATGGGTTTAATATATTTTGTGTTATTTTAATGCCCTTACTATAAGTCTTCAAGTTCACTAAAGCACCCAAAATTTCCTTCCGATATATCTTGAGATGGATTAGTACTCGGCCTAATATTGAAACATATATATTAGATAAAAAGATATATATGAACAAATGTAATTTTTTCTAAAATAACTTACCAAATCAAATCTTGGCTATTTGAGATAGTTTTATTTTTGACTTTCTTGACTCTTTTCCTTTTCTCAATGCAAGAAGGCTTTCGTTTCGAACGCCTATCACCGCCATTTTTCTTCTTTAAGCGGAATGAAGGTTCGGTAGTTGGATTGCCATCACCATTCTTTTTATTTTTGTATTCTTTGTAATCTCGTTGAAGCTCGATCAACCTATTCCTCACAAAATGACCATCTTCTTCATTACGGGCCGACTCTTCAATTATTGGTGTTGCTATATGAAACATATCGGCTTTACGGTTCCTAACTTCCAACATAGGATCTTCAATTATCCTTCTCCCTTCTATATCCACAACGGTATCATTTTTTGCCGCTCTAGTCCAACGGTTGAGAACGTACCTCGGTGGAATCACCTTAATATCCTCACGATCCAACACCTTCAATGCATGCCAACACAAAATACCCACTCTTTCAAACTTCTTACAAGAACATGAAACCATTTGATCCTCCCGAGTCCAAACAACTTGTCTACTCTTGTATGGAGTTTTATTATCAAGACCATACTTACCCACCGTGTATGTATTACCCTCTAGGCATTCTATGTGAGCTAACATGGATAACTCGACCTCCGCTTGAAATAGCTCGAACACTTTGGGTGTATACAAATTAGAGGCTCCACAAAGAATAGGCATATTGAACTTGAGTGTAGGTTGTCTACTTCTCATCCAATACTCAGACTTGATCTCTTTTTCACGATTTTGTTCAAGAACCCTATCAAATTGTTCCATAAATCTACACACATCCAACTTGCAATTTAAATAGCCTTTCAAGATTGAGTTGAAGCTCTCACTTGATTGTGTGCTACGGATTCCCAAAGTGTAAGCATCTTTCATAAAACAATACGCCCACTTTTCTTTGCTTTTATATATAAAATCTAGCCACTTCTTGCCCTCGTCATTCACTTGTTCCATGAGAAACTTAATGGCATTTTCGAACTCCTCTTCCTCTTCATACCTTAACATGAAGAAAATAGCAACATTAGTGAATTCATAAATATCATAATTAATACTAACAAATTAAGAACCTTAAACTAGCTAAAAGAAGTAGCGAAAGAAACATTAATTTAAGAACCTACAGTTACATTACTAGAAAAAATAAAATAAAACATTAATTTACTAGCTAAAACAGATATATAGCAGACCTAATTATTAATCCAAATTAAAATTGGAATCATTTATATCTCACAACTCGAGAGGTGTACCCTCATCAGATTTGTATTTGTAAACACAATAATAGTAAGAAAAATGAAAATAAAAAAGTACCTGTACAAACATTCATTAAACTTGGAAGTTATGTGATTCTCTTTATCATTGAACGTCGATAAATGTTTTACACAATTCTGATTAATATGCCACGTACATAAACCATGTCTAATATCGGGCATTATTTCCTCTAAAGCAAGCCCAATTGCTGTATCTTGATCGGTAAAGATGGTGTTGGACTTCTTGCCGCCATGTGCTTCGAGAAATTTTGTAAACACCCATTCAAATGACTCTCTTGATTGATCACACATGAGAGCCGCACCAAAAATCACAATCTCTCTTAGATGATTAAAGCCAACAAAAGTACCAACCGCCCACTTTTTATCATTGGTGCCAAATGTAGTATCGAAAACTACTACATCTCCAAACCGGGCGTAAGATGCAATCATCTTTGCATCCATCCAAACAACATTCGATATCTCTCCTTCTTCCGAGGTATCTTCAAAATGTTTGAAGGATGAATCTTCCCTAGAACGCTTTGCAAAGTACTTGATCATAGCAACGGCGGCTCCATATTGCATTGCTTCCTTTCTTATATTCCTCAAGCAATTATTATGGTCCACCATTGTGTAACCAATGCCACGAATTCCTCCGTGTTGTCTACTATGAAGATCATGTGCATCTTTCGGGCTAATTCCCGAACTAGCGGCTATTTGAATGTCAAAGCTCGCTATCTCGGATACTTTGCGTTGGCTTGGTATTAGATAGCATGCTTCGGGCGGTTGGAGAGGATGGTTGTGCTCGGAAACAAAGTCCACAACTTTGAACTTTTGGGTGTTTCTATCTAATTTTATTTGTAAACGAGTTTGACATCCGGTCCGCGTCTTCGCTCTTGTGTTTTTCGTCAAATGATCTCGCTTGTCTACTCCTCTTTTACCTTCGCAAGAGCACACAAAAAACTTTGAAATAATTACATCATCTATTTTGCTTCTTGTGTCACGGCCCTTTCTTACTCCAAAACCAATTTTTCCACCATAGTAACTCCAAGCCGACCATGCTTCCTCCATTGTTGGATATTCCATACCCAAACGAGGTACAAAATCATCTTTTTGTTCTTCCATAATCTTCAATTTTGAAAGAAAAATGTTAGCAAGTGCGGCTAACTTTGGATAGAAAAATCACATTAAGGCCAAAATGGTATAGTAAGAATATTACTGGTAAAGAAAAATCAGAAGATCAAAGCATATAAAGTTATAAACAAAGTTACAGAATGATTGATTTGATACTAGATACATAATAATTGTAAATCATGAACAATTCAATTTTTAGGTTCTAGCGAGCATTTAATAAATGAAATTCTCAACCCTTATACATGGATGGTTGTGCCCGTAAAGGAGGTACCTAAATTGGGTACCTAAATTGGTGAGGCTGATGGTTGTGATTTTTCTATAACCTGTCGATTGCTGAGTCAAAATCTTTCCTTATTAGTTACTAAGTCAAAATACGTAACGTTCATAGAAAAGCAATAGTCTAAAAGTCCGTTAATAGGAAAAGGTTTTAGAAAAATCACAACCATCAGTCTCAACAATCGACAATGAAGCGGAGAATCACGATATGGAGAAAAAATCACAACCATCAGTCGCAGCATGGTTCAGTGGTACTAAATCAAGCTCGTAAAGGAGGTACCTGAATTGGGTACAGTGGACGAAGCGGAGACGAAGCTTCAGGTAAGTGAGGGGCACACTCACGGAGACGAAGCCTAGGGTTTGCGCAAAAATAGAAGGCTCCGCTCATTCGTATCCATTTTAGCGGGTAAATTTTTTTTTTTTAGGGATCAATGAAGCACCGTAAATCTAACCGTCTATTTAAATCGGACGATCGAGGACGAGAGATGGGCAGAGTGCCCATCTTAATGAGATGGGCAGAGGATACGATTCCAACTAGGTAATGTCCCCTTGTATTTTCAAAATAATCCCTATAAAGTGTAAAAATCACATGCTATTATGTTTGATTCATTCAATTTGCCCCTTTTGAAAATCTAAAATTTTTAACATGGTATCTTTTTGCCTCCCTTGTTCTAAAAGTCTAGCTCCGCCCCTGCGCCGGAGGCGATCTTATCCTCTCTGATTTCTAGGGTTTGCTCTAAACTTGTTTCTGTTTCGAATTAGAAGAGAGAGAAAGAGAAAAAGTGTACCGAGGAAGAGACGGGAGACGGAGAGAAAACAGACGGAACGATGAAAATTTTAATCGCTCAGCGACTCATCACAACGCGGATTTGCACGAAAATTGAAGGCAAACGGACGGCTTGGATTGCGACTCACCAAAACTCATATGAGTTGCAACTCACCATAGCAAAATTATATATATCAGTATCAGTATTATAAATAAAAACTCGTGGGAGTCCGGATACCAATCTTTTTAGTTAACTCAGACACAGCAGCGAATAAAAGTACGGTGTTAAAAATTTTATAAACGTTGATACATAAACTATGTAAAGGAAGGAATATGTTGCCGGCAATAAAAAGGCTAAAATGACCCGTCACAGGGTTGGGCACCGCTCAACCTCTTCTCTCTCTCTTAGCGCAAATTCCATCCTGTGTGCTTCCTTCAAACCGCCCGCCCCTCCTCCGCTCTTGCCCTCTTTTTTTCATCTTCCTTGCGTACAGCCCTCTCCTGCTCCTTCCTCCTTCCTCCTCTCTTGCGCCGTCCCCTCTAGCTTTCTACCGTACTTCAACGAAACCAGTTCTCGACTTCTCCTGCTCTCACTCTTTCTCTCACACACATGGCAGTCGCAAAATCGACCGGATCTGCCTTGGCACTCTGAATCTCTACTCGCCTCGTCAGTAGTACCTCTTGCCTTCTCCGTACTTCCTCAGTGTGAGGTAACCTCAAAATTTGGTTTACTTCCTCACTCTTAATATGATGTCCATTGGGTTGGTTTATCAACAAAATCTAGGAAATAATAATTGAAATTACTGATTGATTTATTAGTGGTATTTACTACTATTCAGAGAGAGGTGATCGCCTGATTGACGTAGATGCATCGGAGGATAAACTTTTTGAGGTACAAACTGGTGTTTTTTTGGTCCATTGTTGTGCTTTTTGTACCCAGGGCAATTTAATTTTTGGTTTGACGGTCATTTAAGAGTTAGAATGGCAGTGATTCGACATTTGGTCATCTAATGGGTTTGCAATCATCAACTCATAATCAAATGATGCACTGCTGATGCGCGCTATTATAATTGTTACAGCCTACTCATGATCAAACTGTGCATTTCCCTCATTTGGAAAATGATAAGTACATTTACGATTTACAAAAATTGTTGTTTTAATAGTTGTAGTTCTTTTATTAAAGGTATGATATGTACCAAATCAGTATTGTTGGCAAGATTGATCTGGTGTCATTAGTAAAGGTATGATTTATATCAAATCAGTGTTGCTGGCAAGATGTTGAACCAGTTTAGTACAGGTGTTAAAGGATGATTTGATTAATGAGCTTTTGTGGATTGATCCTGATATTTACAGAGATTTGAGGCCCTTTGAATTAATAGGGGAAAAAATGAAATTGTGGATATCTTCAATGGACTGAGAACATTGTTTAGAGTATTTTGTAAAATTAGTTGAATATCTCATTGATGGAATTAAGTATATGCGACTTTATTATATGAAGTCTAGCTAAATACACCTTTATTTCTTACATGTACTAAAGTCCACTATTGTATTTTTGCTTTTTGACAGAAATTTTGAGGAAATGGTACAACGATATGCTGGCATTCTTTCTGAATAAAGATATGGAAGGTGCATACATACTTCCACCTAATTTAATTTTTTTATATAAATATTTTTTTCAAAATAGAAATGACAATTTCACCTTATGATTGAACAACAAAGTCAATGCTTTTGAATTGAGTCAACTTTCTTCTATTTCCTATCAGTCATACAATAACTAAATTTTATAATGTAAATTTCACATATTTGTGCATAATATTAAAAAATACTTTTCCCTGTGAGATTGTTTAGATTAAACATAGTGTACATAAAGTTGAACTAAATATTTATTATATTAATATTTGCAATAATATAGAATAATACATGCTTAAGAATTTGATTATTCTGGTATTTAATGAAAAGATCCTACCATAAATGTAAAATTATCATCATATATTGGATATAAATGGAAAGGCTACTCTGCTGGTAATTCAATTAAATGACCAGGTTGTAGCATTTAATGTTGAGCGAAATAAAAATTTAAAAAATTGTAATGTGTGAAGCTGATTTAGCGGGGTTATTTGTGTATAATCAGGCTCCTTTATTTGTATAAAATAAAAATAAGTTATTTATTTATATTGTTATTAATGATTTGATAGAAATTTATGTGGAATATTTAGGAAAGTAATTTTGGTGAGCTGTGATTTACAGTTTGTGCCCGCCCATTAAAATTTTTTATTTTTAGCATAAAGAATGCATTTATTTCGTCTTCTGTTATGATTTTTTCTCTGTATAAGATTGTATGTGAGAAATTTTTTTTTTGTATCTTTTCAAATGGGCCATTCTTATCTATATTCTTCATTATCACAGGTATTTGTGCTGATGTTTTTGTAATGCAAAAAATTATAATAAAAATTAAGATAGTTGAGCTAAACTTATTGTTTTTATATTTATCTATAGGTGACGATGTCTACTGTTATTCCGATATCAAAAATTACAAACAGGAAGAATCTTGGGATGCAGTTGATCCCAAAACAGGCAACATATGGGGGAAGAATTTTGTACTAAGTGTCAGAGAGGTATACTAAATTGATATGTAGTTCATTTATCCAACAGTTACTTTGTATTCTTGAAAATTTGACTATTGAAAATTTGGATTTTTTTTCAAAATAGGGAGGTGTAATCCTGGATATTGTCCCTGTTGATATATAACGGCGTATTGAAGGTGATTTAAGGAAGGGTTTGTTCGTGGGTTCACGCATAACATAAAAGAGAGAATGATTTCTTGACTATACCACATGATTTTACACTATCATTGTCGAGACAAACGTGTGTGAAAATCTTGAGGAATATTGTGACAATTTAATCTATATTTTGGCAGATGTATGAAACTATAGATTTGTTATTCTGTTAATTTGAACATATATTTTTGGCGTTGTTTTCGATTTTTAGGCCAAACCAAAGTACTGTACATAGAGGTATTTTAATGTCCTTATTAATTTCCTTAGATTTTACACCTTATTACCTTGCTGTACATAACCAATGAGAGGTTGGCATTTTATAATTATTCATTTCCTTAAATTTTACATCTTATCAATTCTATTCTTTGTCTTTCAAATTTATTTTATGAGCAGCTACATAATTTCAATTATATGTTCTTGCTTTTGATTAATGTGTATTTTTTTTTTCAGATGACAAATATTGCCGAAATCATTTGGATGTAACAATACGGAACCCAAAATATTTATTTGGCATAATTTTTCAATCAACCTTTGCTTCATTCTTCAACTTATATGCCAAGGAATTGCAATGCTTACTGACATGATAATAATATTCCAATGATTTTTCTAAATCCAGATCTTACTACTAAGTAGTTTACTTTATTTTTTTTCAGACATCTAGATATTGCGCAAGACTAGACAAAATTTTGAGGATTTTATTTACTTTGGCAACTTTTTCTATTTTGGTGTTTAAAGAATTGTAGCACAGAACTATATCATTTTGTATTTGGTGTTGGGAGTGTTGGGATACAAACATCTTTTTGTATTTGCCACAGAACTATAGTACAGATCTACAGCTGAAAGCATCAAGTTCAAAGCAATCTGAGATTACCAATTTCTTTTTCCTTTTGAGTATATGTGCATAATTTTGTGTCTAGCGGGTCGGATCTGAATGTCAGATTGTCTGGCCGGTACATATTCAAGTAGCTAAATGGAACAAAATGCAATGGTTGGAAGGTTTAAAGGATAGGTACATGTATTGCGCCAATATGATCTGAATTGGTTTTTCCCTGTAATAATTCAAGTAAATAACAACATTATTCGCTTTAACCCCTGATCTTCGACCAATTATACATCAATCCATTGCCCACATTCAAAGCAAATACCCAATTGTAGCACCGGCATTCCACCTCTAATATATCCGCTACACAACACATTTAATAATTAAATCGTTATACTAATTTTGACTAAGCCAGATTAAAAGGATGAAATGTATCTTCGATTGACTTTCCCTATTTCCATCAAAATTTATTACTTCATAAATAATAAAATATTTTTTTATTTTTATAATAAGACATATTATAAATTTCAGATAAAAATCGTTTCATATTACCTTAAATATTTTATTTTTTGTGTTCTGTATTGTTCCATTTTTTCTGAGCAGATGGGATATACAATTTCAATCATTTTTATTAGTAACACTTTTATGGCAGATCAAATTACAATTACTAATTTCATTAACACTGAATTCAAAGTTTTCTACAATTCTCACTCTTCTTTAATAATTTAATTTATTACATCGTTTCAACTCTTTAATAATTTAATTTATTTACATCATTTCAACTTTATTTAAATTTCCATAATTCACATTCCCTACTTACACAACTCAAAAACTTAATCACACTTACGTCCTATACAAAACATACAAAAATGTTCACTACTATATTAAATTTACACACACTAATCAAATTCATCATTTATTGTATTATTTTATTAAATTTTAAATTCAAATATCGAGGGAAGCTCGATTTTTCCAACTAGTATATATAGAGTTTTGCTATGGTGAGTTGCAACTCACCAAAGCGTCCGTGAGTCGCGCTCAAATTTTTTAAATTTAGTTCAAAATGACCGATCCAAACAGTCTAATATGATCTCCCTATTGAAATCTCCATGCAGACCAAATTTTATAGTTTTTCAAAATTTTTAAATACTTTTTTGAAATTTTAGAAAATCATTAATCTAATTAGTTCTGAACCGTTCAAAAAACATGAGTTTTTAAAAATCTGAAATAAATACTTAAAAATTTCAAAAAAAAATATAAAATTTGGTCTGCACGGAGATTCCAATAGGGAGATCGTATTAGATGGTTTGGATCGGTCATTTTGAACTAAATTTGGAATTTTGAGCGCGACTCACGGACGCTTTGGTGAGTTGCAACTCACCATAGCAAAACTGTATATATATATATAATGGCTAAAGTGCCATCGATGGCACGGAGGTGTTAGGAACTCAAGTCCACGTGCAATTAAAATTTTTATTAACATTTAACAAAGAATTAATACGTACGATTAACGGATCTAGTTATTCAAGTGATTAACATCATAAAATGAGAAGCGGTAGGAGGTTACCTCTTCCGAAATCGTATTCGGAAGGCTCGAATCCAATCTCTTGGAGTCGGTGGCGTGCTCGTCACCCTCGCGACTGCCTCAGGTTGCCTCGAGTCCACCTAGAAGATTAACCAAAGTCTCAAGACAAGTGCTAGCTTGTCCGAGACGATAGCTCATTCCCTTTTGTTCTTCTTCGCACGATTAACCGATTAATTGGAAGAAGAAGCGCTCAACTCATGAGCAAGAGAGATGGATGGATGCACAAGCAAGAGGAGAACCAAATTTCTGCCCTTGCTTGAGCTGTCAACTAGAGGAAGGAGGAGAAAAAGAATTAGGTCAAGACCGACTTGTTCCCAAAGAAACAATCAATATATATGCAGTCTTTCTCTTTTCCAATTTTCGTCTGGACAAAAATACCCCTCAAAATCCGAAATTTTCAGAGTTTTTATGGGCTAATTCATATGATATAATGGCCCATTAATTCACTCTATTAATCCATCTCAAATCGGACTTTTAATTAACTGATTAAACAAAAGACCGATTATCTCAGTATAATAAAATTGCATTGAACGAATTTAATTATTAACATATTAATAATTAATTTGGAATTAGCATATGCATTACATTATTTCTATATGATCCATTTGAGTTAATTAATTATAACGGTTCATAACGGTATATAATTAATTAATCAACTTATCATATATTCGCAGTACTCGCTACTGCAAATAAACAAATAATGCACGTATGGTTAAAGTCCTATTTGTGCGACCCTTTGAGGATTTATGCTATGTTGGACATGGAAAATAAATCACCATTTATTTCTAATAATCATAAGCGGTATCTAGCAACACGTTATGATTTCCAATTCACATAAATAAATACTGTACCAATACAGTACTTCAATCCTACATAAGAAAAAGTATCTTATTGTTTTGGTTCTTATGTCACATGATATAATTGTATAATCCAAAATAGGAATGTGTCATTCTTGCAGATTATACGTTTCTTGATCTAAAGTTGATCGCCTTGTTGCGCGCATACGATCCAACTCCATCAAGGGGCCCAGTAGATATCATCACTCACTAGGTGAACTAATAATATGCAATAAATCACACGTATGAAATAAATAATGACACATAACACAATCCATATATTTATTTCATTGGGTCATGTCCTGTGTGCTATGTTCCAGTAACATACACATATGCAATCAAGTCGATAACTCCTTACCTATGATTTGTAGAACTTAATCATCACTTAACTTGCATACTAATCTTATATGATAATTAATGTTCCTTGTTAATTATCAAGATTATGGACTCTTTAGAGATATTATTGTCATTCTAACGAATGATCCACAGAGATCTAAAATTCAGATCATCAACCTGAATGATCTGTCAATAATAATCTCTAGGAACAAATAATCAAGCATCATCAATAACATAAACTAATATAATAGCTACCAACTGATTGGCTTCTAGGACATATCTCTAATAGGAGGGTCCCGTGCCATCAAGTCATTTTTCGAGATCGAAAATTCAAATGGTCAATCCTGTTAGAGTTATGTCCTAGAAGTCAATAATTTAATGACTCAATTATTAGTTTATGTGTTGGATGATATTTTATCATCTGTTCCTAGGTTTATTATTGACAGATCATTCAGGTTGAGGATCTGAATTGTGGATCTCTGTGGATCATTCTTTAGAATGACAATAATAAATCTAAATGATCCATAATCTTGATAATTAACAAGGAACATTAATTATCATATAAGATTAGTATGCAAGTTAAGTGATGATTAAGTTCTACAAATCATAGGTAAAGAGTTACCAACTTAATTGCATATGTATATGTTATGAAACATAGTACAGGACTTGACCCAACGAAATAAACATATGGATTGTGTTATGTGTCATTGTTTATTTCGTTATGATTTTGGTTCTAAGTTTGAGATGTTTATCTTTTCCACATGAGGATAGGTTCAATAAATATTGTCTACCGCTGATTCCCGATAAGGGCTGCTATACGGACTTTATTTATGTTCTCTTGAATTGTGCGGGGAAAAGCTAATCATCAAGAAAACCGTATGTCCCTCATTAATTCACTTAGTGAGTGACGATATCTGTTTGGGCCCCTTGATGGAGTTGGATCGTATGCGCGCAACTAAGCGATCAACTCTAGATCAAGAAACGTATAATCTGCAAGAATGACACATTCCTATCTTAGATTATACGATGATATCGTGAGACATAAGAATCAAAATAGGGAAATACATATATTCTCTTATGCAGGATTTAAATAATGTAGCAATACACTATTTATGCGAATTGGGAATCATAACGTGTTGCTAGATACCGCTTATGATTATTGGAATTAAATAACGATTTATTTCCATGTCCAACATAGCATAAATCCTCAAAGGGTCACACAAATAGAGCTTTAACCAAACAGTGCATTATTTATTCGCAACAATGCGTATTGCGAAAAATATGATAGTTTGATTAATTAATTGTATAGCGTTGCGGACCGTTATAATTAATTAAGTCAAATGGATCATATAGAAATAAATCAATGCATATGCTAATCCCAAATTAATTATTAATGAGTTAATAATTAATTATGTTCAACTCATTTAAATTAATTGAGTATTGGGTCATTATTTAATTAGTTAAATAAAAGTCCAATTTGAGGTCAATTGAAAGGAGTAATAAATGGAATGGTTAAATGGATTAAGCCAAGGCTTAAAGCCCACTTAAAATGTCGGCCAAGAAGGGGCATTTTTGTCCAAATGAAAGGTTGGTAGAGACTAGGTCATGAGGTCTATATATAGGGGTTCATTTTGAGGGAAACCCTAGCCTCCTTTCCATCTTCTCTCACCTCTCCTCTCTATGGCCGAAATTCACAAAGGAAGAAAGAAAATTTCAGAATTTTCTTTACTCTTCCTCTCCTTTCTTCTACCTCAAGCTCATGAGTTGAGCACAAACTCTCTCCACCAATTAAAAGGGCTAATTGAATAGAAGAGAGCATACCTTGGGATTAGACATTCCTCTTCCTCTTGCTAGCACAAGGGTAGAAGAGATTGGTTAATCCTCTAGGTGGACTCGAGGCGGCCATCAACAGAGGAGGAGACGAAGAAGAGCACCCCATCGATTCCCATGCCGTAGGATCGAGCCCCGCGAATACGATTTCGCGGGAGGTACAAATATCCACCCTATCTCTTGTGTCGAATGAGCTTATGTACTAGATCTCGTGTTGCTTGTGTTTTAATTGGATTAATTAAGGGTAATTAGTCACAAAATTAAAATTGAGCAGTTTCCTAACAAATCCAAATAGTTGAAGTTGTTCTCTATATTGAAATATCTTTGGAGACCAAATTTTATATTTTTTCGATTTTTTTTGCTATTTATTATGATATTTTTTAAAACATTATGATTAGAGTATTTCAGGCCCTCCAATTTGAAAATATCATAATAAATAACAAAAAATTCGAAAAAATGTAAAATTTGGTCTCTAAAGGTATTTCAATATTTTGATCAACTTGAACGGTTTGGATCGACCGTTTGTCTTTTGAATTTTGAAAAACGAGTCTATCCAAAATTGATGGCACGTGCCATCGATGGCGCGTTAGTCATTCTCTCTCTCTCTCTCTCTCTCTCTATATATATATATATATATATATATATATATATATATATATATATATATATATAGAAAGCCTTCAATCAAAGCGCTTTGACCGGAGTCTCAGTTAAACCCCGTCGGTTCTCAATTTTGAAAGTTCAAATGACCGATCCGAACCGTCAAATATGATCTCCATATTGAAATCTCCTTGCCGACCAAAATTTTCATTTTTTTGAATTTTTTAAGTATTTTTTTCGGATTTTCAAAAACAGCAATTTTTGTAGGGTTCAGAACAAATTAGATTAACGATTTTTGAAAATCCGATAAAAATACTTAAAAAATTCAAAAAAATGAAAATTTTGGTCGGTAAGGAGATTTCAATATGGAGATCATATTTGACGGTTCGGATCGGTCGTTTGAACTTTCAAAATTGAGAACCGACGGGGTTTAACTGAGACTCCGGTCAAAGCGCTTTGATTGAATCCATTCTCTCTCTCTCTCTCTCTCTCTCTATATATATATATATATATATATATATATAGAGATTGGCTAAAGTATACTCCAGCATACGGATCAAACCCGTATGCTAGAGTCGTTTCTGAAAATCTAAAATTCAGACAGTCGATCCAAACCGTTCAAGTTGTTCTCCATGTAAAAATATCTTTCAATACCAAATTTTACATTTTTTTCGAATTTTTTTGCTATATATTATGCTATTTTCAAATTGAAGGGCCAGAAATACTCCTTTACAACTCCTTTACAATGTTTTTTCAAAATAACATAATATATAGTAAAAAAATTCGAAAAAATATAAATTTTAGTTTCCTAGGAGATTTCAATATGGAGAACAATTTGAAAGCTTCGGATAGACTGTATGCTTTTTAGATTGTGAGAAACGACTCCAGCATACGGGCTATCTATATGCTGGAGTATACTTTAGCCAATCTCTATATATATATATATATATATATATATCGGCTAAAGTATACTCCAGCATACGGATCGTCTGTATGCTAGAGTCGTTTTTCAAAATCTAAAATTCATACAGTCGATCAAAACCGTTCAAATTATTCTTCATATTGAAATCTCCTAGGAAACCAATTTTTTTATTTTTTCAAATTTTTTTGCTATATATTATGCTATTTTAAAAAAAACACAATAAAGGAGTATTTCTGATCTTTCAATTTAAAAATAGCATAATGTATAGCAATTTGACTGTTCAACAATTTGAACGGTTCGGATCGACTGTATGAATTTTAGGGTTTAGTGGACCATACAGCCAGCCGAGCGAGGAGCGCTGCTTGTGCTTGGTTTAAATTTGATTGGCCCCGTTAAGGCTGTGTGACGTTGAGAAATGGTACGGAATGGGGTGTTTTGTTTGTTGTTCCGTTAAGCAAACAAAACAGATTTCTCTATCGTTTACCGTGCCACTTAATAAACGAAATAATTTCGCTAAACGGCATGTACAAAAAACATGTTAAAACACGATAAACCGTTCCTTCTTTTGTGCAGTTTGCTGTTTCGTTAAGGAAACGAAATAGATTTCCTTAGTGTTTATCGTTTCGTTTTGGCAAAACAAAACGGCATGAGGATTCACGGACTGCGGTTGACAGCCTTAGGCCCCATTCTCTAAATGTGCTGATTAAATGGGGGGTGTCTGTGTTCCCCGTCTATTTCCTAATAATTATGCTGCCACAATGCTCAGAAAACTCATATCTTTTTTCATTTTTATATTCTTTCAATGTAACAATGTTAATATCATTAATTAATTAATTAATTGAATCTCATTATAAAATTTTCTTGATTTGTCGCGGTGAGTGAGATACAACCTCACCTCAAAGAGATTTCTTGTAATTTTCTTGATTTCAAATTTTAAATCTAATTATAATATTTATATTCTAATTTTGTAATTTGTTTTCTTTAATGAAAATATCAAATAGAATTAAGAAAATATATAATTTTTTTGCGGAATTTTTCTATTTAAAATAACCATATAGTTTGCTAATATATATTTTAGAACTTGGTTTACAAACCATATTCATTACGGAACCTATTCGTGTACATCACATTCAAATACGTCAAAATACAAATACAGTTGGCATTTAGTAGCGCTACATTCACTGGCTACGGGTAGCTAGCTGGTTTATGCAAATTTGTTAAAAAAGACTAGTCAAGTTTATTTTTGGCATTCACAACAAGACAATTTATAGTTAATCAAACCATCTCCTGTTGTATGTTGATGAATGATGAGCTGTCTTGCTACAGACGCGGTCACACTGCACTGCCTTTGGGGAAACCACACACCTTTATTATATATGCTTGTTGAACTTTATATGTCGGCTGGGGGAAAAAGAAAGCACTACGTTTCAACTTTCAAGTGTGTGCACATTTAATTGTACATATGCGGACATGATAATTAACTTCATTTCATCTCACCATCTTTCTTACGAGGACAGTGATTTTGTTTCCAAATTAATTAAAGGTTGCAAAAGGATAATCCAATCAGTTTGCTTTGATTACACAAATTTATTGAATTTATTACAGATTAGTCTATTGAAAATTTAGATCGTTCATTTAATTTTTCATTTGAAGTTAGCAGGCAAACCTCCTATTCCTATTGTTCAATATTATTGAAAAGATAAGTATTTGCATAGTATAAAATAAGAAATAACAAAGTACAAATAGTGTTACAAGTTCTGAAAATGCTGTGTTTTCTATGAGCTAGCACGTAACCTATGAAAATGCTGTGTTTTCTACTTTCTATTAAAATTTTAAGCTAGCACGTAACCTATGAAAATGCTGTGTTTTCTATGAGCTCATTTTTTTTCCTTTTAAATAATTGAACTTTATTCGTGTATACTCCTACTATGACAATCCAAAAAATAAAAAAAATTGGGGATATGATCCCGAACTTTGTCTTAAAAAAATGATTAATGTTGGAACAGGTGGTCGCTGCGTTGAAGTCAAGTATCTTTGTGGCGTGAGGCAACA
Source organism: Rhynchospora pubera (assembly GCA_028095005.1). NCBI lineage: Eukaryota > Viridiplantae > Streptophyta > Magnoliopsida > Poales > Cyperaceae > Rhynchospora > Rhynchospora pubera. The sequence goes on along the minus strand of CM051461.1, from coordinate 12,729,531 downwards.
ATAATTAAAAAATGTGAAATGTTAGTGTTTAATATATAGAACAATGAATACAAACATTTTCACTTTCAAATTTCATACAAACGATGTGAATTATTCAACTTATTTTTTATATTGAAAACTTATAAAAAAATTAAATATATTATTTATTATTTTTTGAAAATCTTTAAAATCATTGTTAGCGAAGAGTATAATTCTTGCATCATGAGTTTTCTAAATACTGAAAAAATAGTTAAAAATTAAAAATATATAAAATTAATTTTTCATAAATTTTTAATATGAAAAACATATCAAACGGTTTGAATTGGTACTTTAGAATTTGATATGTAAGTACGTCTTATATATCTAACTCTAGCATTTTTCTTAAAACATTAATAACTTGAGGTTAGACAGAAACTCAGAGACGATATCATTTTATTTTTTATTCTTGATTATTTTATTATTATGGTACAACCACAACATATAAGTATAAATTACGTATTTACATGTTAGATAATAATCAAAAGCGATCGAGCAAAAATTCGCACAGATATCATATATAAGCTGTATTCTCTTCTCGCAACTAACACAAATCTCCCACTGAGTTAATGAATCAAACGTGCAACAATTTAAATTAGCCAAAACCAAAATCCAACAACACAAAAATTTACCAAACTAGCTAGAACACAGCCATTACTGAAAACAAACAGAACAAACCGGAAAAGGAAAAAAAAATTAATTGGCTAGGTACAAAACAAATAACACTGATTAATAATATCCCCACCCAGGCACCCCGCGAACCCAATTGGACGTCTTTTGATCTGAGCGGTCCGATTTAATTTTAACAGTTAGATTTTTTTCGGACTTATCAATTCTGGTATTATGCACGACACATCTATAGCCATTGAGATTAAATCAGACGACTGAGATAAGAAACGTCTAGTGGACGGCCATCCAGACGATTCTTATGCAATATACGATCGACCTTCTCCTTCTTCATGGATTTTTACATTTCTATCTACAACCTCTGCCTAAATTATAATCAACAAGAAAAACAACCTGATATAGCTAGGCTGTTAATTAATTGTCAGTAATGTAGCCTCATGAGCCTGAGCCATCCTCTCCATTATGCCAGTCCTTGACAACATCTTCAATCTCAACTCTCAATTCCTCCCACTTGAACACCTCCTCTTCAACTACATCTCCGGCTTCGACCCGCAACTCCACCAGCAGGAGCGGTGCTACCACTTCTGACAGATCAACAGACAGCATCACCAACCCTGGCAAATATTGCAGCGCTAGCACACCTGCTTCCCCATCTTTCCCGGTGGCTAATTTCCTTTTCCCAACCACATATCCCAGCTTATCCCCGGCCTCATCGATCTGCTGCAAGATTGCTTGCACTGGTTCGACTGAGGTAAACCTCACCACCTCCTTTCTCTTCTTCCCTTCATCGAACAAGCCTGAGAGATCGAGTCCGGATGAGAGGGAAATTAGGTCAAATGCATTAACAGCCGGCATGCTGTTGCTGCTCGTGAGATGGCGTGATGGGGTTGTCAACGAATTAAGTAAATTCAATTGTGAATCGAGGCTTAGCGAGCGTTTGAACCAAGGGTGGTTCGTTAAGCTCTCAATGGAGAGTCTTGTGTCAGGGTTCGGGTCCAGGAGCTTGGAGATCAACCGTCGGGCGGTGGGAGAGAACCATGACGGGAAATCATATTCACGCTTCTGAATTTTTTTGTACATCAAAGGGAGGTTTTGGTCGTCGAATGGAAGAAATCCTGCTAGCAAGTTGAATAGGATCACGCCGCAAGACCACGCATCTGCTTTGGGCCCATCATACGCACGCCTTCGCATTACCTGTATTAATTTGTTCATCAAATTAAATTAATTGGTCATGTGGTATCGGAGGTCTAGTTCCGATGGAAACGTCGACATTGTTTGGGCTTGGCTTTAAAATTTTAAAATTTAAACTTTGCGTTATGACTTAGGAGGCACCAACCTCAGGAGCAGCAAAGGCCGGTGTGCCGCATGCGGTCTTGAGGCGGCCGTCGGGACGGAGCTGCTCGGGCAATGCAGAGAGGCCAAAATCAGAGAGTTTAAGTGTTCCATCTTGGGTGAGCAAGAGGTTCTGCGGCTTGATATCGCGGTGGGAGACGCCACGCTTGTGGCAGTATCTGAGAGCGGATATGAGCTGCAGGAAGAAGCGGCGTGCGGCCGGTTCACCCAGATGGCCACTTTTGATGCTGTTGAGGTACTGTGAAAGGTCGCCTCTCGGTGCGTAATCCATCACCAGATACACACGTGAGCACGTAGCGAGCACCTGATATATATGCACAGCACGGTAGGCAGAGCAATAAGTATCAGAATCTGCTTTGGCTAGCTTAAAACAATTAATACTATATATATGCATGGATCCATCCGATGATAAAAGACGCTGCGCAAGGGAGCTGTTCTTTCAATCTGCATATATATATGCTTAGGCAGTTTCTTGGGTTTTTTGTTCTTTTAAGAATTATAATATAAGATAGATAATCAAATCACCTCGTGCAGACGCAGGATATGAGGATGTGAAAGGCGGCGCATGGCGAGTATTTCTCTGAGAAGGAGGTCAGCGGGCATAGCGGTTATGGTGGGCGATGATTTGTCGATCACCTTTATAGCGACATGCGTGCCGTCCGAGAGAGACACGGCATGGTAGACCTTGGCGAAGGTGCCACGGCCGAGGACCTTTGTCAGCTCATACTTTCCGAGGAGTTGGTTGTTGCTTTTCTTGTTTGATTTGGGGGCGGCGGCTTTGGCGGCCGTGGTAGTGGCAACGGCCTCCGTTGGCATCCCAATTTGAAGGTAGTTAAATATATGGAACTTAAGTTAATCAATTAATTGAGGGGTTAGCTAGAGAGGGGATGAGAGGTTACGATGCATATATAATTAGTTTGGTACTTTGGTTTTGTCTGAGAAAGACTCAAACGAAGGTGGCAATTGAGGCATCATGTCTGTCTATATATGTGGTGTGGGGTTGTGGAGGAGAAGGTGCTGTAAATTAGGTGTAGATTCTGAGAGGTTTCTTAGTTGTCTACGCCATTTATTAACCGCATTAAATTACAGAAATACTTCGCTTAATTTATTATTCATCGAGGGCCCTCATTTTGGTTTTATTTTCTTGTAATTATTTGTCCCCGTTATTTATTTATTTTGTTGTTTGACAATGCCGCCATAGGTCACTACAGCAATATTTATATCTGCATTTGTTATATTTATTATATCCAATAATCGATGTATGTAACTATTTCAAACATTTATGAAAATTGCGTTTGTTATTTAGTTATTATAAACTTATATTTCCATAGACTTATGTAAGACCGCAATATTTTTTTATTGGAAAAAAGAGTCGTTTAAACAATTTTTTTTTTGAAAATATACAACGAGATATTTTCATTGCCTAATATTATTTTATTTATTATGTATTGGCCCACGTATTGGACATATTTTGCTATTCTTATGGCTCCGTTTGGATAGGTGTGGGAAGAAGAGAAGAAGGAAAGAAGTGGAAAGAAGTATTGGGAAGTGTGTAACTTTGTGAAGAGTTTGAATTGTTTATAATTTTTTTTCTTCTCTTCTTCCTTCTTCCTCTTCTTCTTCTTACATCCAAACGGAGCCTATGTAAAAATAAGCAAACATAGCATAATTTTATAGATCAATGATGAGTGCATACTTATGATTCGAACCGTCCGGTCAATGATGAGTGTCCCGCGATTAATACCAGGTCCGTCGAGATTCGTGCTGCTCGTAAAAATCTATCCATCGAAATTAGATCAAACGGTTCAGATCGAAAATTAGCACTTTGTTGATCTTTTAAGGTCAGCAGGGATGCTGGTCCTATTTTTGTACCGAGAATTTAAGTTTCTATTTATTTTTTACTTTTTAAAGAACGTACTTCTGAATAGTGATTTTTTAGAAGAGAGTACAGAAGGTCGCATCAAAGTTTTAAGGTCATTTTCGTAAATTTAGGATGGATTAATGAAAGTGATATCATCAGCGGTGTATCTATGATATTGTACCGTGGAAAGGGATGTGCAACCAGACCTTAGTTGATATATATATATAGGTTATCTCTACCATAAGGTCCAACAATTATCACTTGCATAAAATTTTAAAAACATATATACATCAACAGGTAAACGTGTATATACTTCCCGGACTGTACCGGTCATGTTTGTTGGACTATGTTTCCTGATAATACCAACAACACTTCTAATTTCTTCTTGTACAATGCAAAGTCTCAAATTTAAATTGGCAATTGGAATAAGGAGGCAGAGATATTTATGGTTGGGTCCACTGTAATTTGTAAATTTATGTTTGGACCAGCTCAACTTGCTGCCAAATGGGGCTTCATCCTTTTCCTGCCACTTGCATTTTTCCCACCTAATCAGAACTATTATAAAGTCCTGATTGGCCCTTTCAGATATTTTGCAATTTTCTATTTATACATTGAAACCATTTGCTGTTTTTGCTATATCTGATTTTCATTAACTCGATTGTCAAAATTAGAGAACGAAACTTTGGGTTTTTTTTTTTTGCCCCCCCCACCCTCTTTTCCTTACTCTGCAGCTTCATATAGTCAATAACTATAAACCATCTGATTTGGTATATATAACAGATGGTTGAGTTGTGACGATTAGAATGATTTCAATGCTGAAGTACATTGAAATTCATGTTGGGTGCGCACTAGTTTGTTTTGTAACATGTTCCAACTACTGAACCCAAATTGTCTCTAGAATCGAACCTTAATTGCTCCTGATTTATGGCTCCGTTTGGATGGCTTCTTCCTGGAATAAGGAATAAGTAATAACCACTTTTTACCAATAAATTTATTTATAACCATCCAAACTCTTTACAAAAATTACACACTTCCCAATAAATTTACCCCTTCCCAATAAATTTCTTCCCTTCTTCCTTTTTCCTACCTTATTCTCAACGCATCCAAACGGAGCCTATAATCTTCCAATTGTTATGAAATATTTAATTAAACAATGCCATGTATTTAATTGTGCCTAAGTTCGCTAATTTAGTAAATTCATGACATGTCTGGAATTAATTACCTTTTATCTGGAGGAGTCTTGTCTGGTGTACGCACTGGAGGTGCTCTATTATATGAAGGGAGCAAGGGCCTTCATTATGATCGCATCTATGTGCATGGATATTCTTAGATTCTAAGATTTTGATTATTAATCACCCACCAATTAGAGCAACCAACCCAAGTGAAAATAAACCAAAACAAAACTTCAGCAACTTAGTGCATGGATAGTCTAAGATTTTGATTTTATTTAAATTTCTATGCTCAATTTCAATTAGTGACTTTACTATTAATTTTATAGATTGTTGTCTTCCTAATTCTGCTTGCACTTTTTTCGTATGAATAAATATGGAGCTTCCAAATATAGGGAATAAACAATTTATAATATTATTAAAAAAAACCAAGCTTAAAAAATTTCGGGTTGCCAAATTCGTTGAAATTGTTTCTTAAGGTTTAAAACAACACCTAAATTGACCTTACACTATAAAAAAGATAACATAAATCTTCTGAACTCCGTACCAAATTAATTAGTCCTCAGACATCACAAAAGAGAACAAAATTAGCCTCTGGACTTTCAAAGGAAAAAAAAAATGAAAACCCAAGTAGTTGAAGTAGAACTTCTCTTAAAACAACCAAATTATTTTGAACCATCTGATAAAATCCGAATCAAACTTTGAATGAAAGAGAGGGATCGAGCTGACTACAAGAGTCGATGTGATTAGGGCTGTCAAAAGTGTTCTGCTTTGCACGTTTTTGTTATATTCCGTTCTTACGGAACAACCAATGGATGGATTTTTAGTTTCGTTTCTGAAAACAGAATGAACATTGGTAAACGCTAGTGCTCCGTTTATTGAAAAATTAGCTGAAATCAATGGAAAATGGACTGAAATCAATAGAAAATGCTGAACGGAGCAGCTAATGAAATAAAAAACTGTACGAAACGGAACGGAAACGAAATAAATTTTATTTATGTTACCTGGAACGGAACAGAAACGGAACATACCAGTTCCGCTTCCATTTCGCACGTTTTACACCCCTAGGTGTGATGTCGGTTTTGTCAACTTTTTTTATTTTTTATTCTTTGCTTTGACCCATCCAAAAACGAAAGAAACAGTGAGAGAATTGTAGTCTAATTAAATTGATATCACCAAGTAGTCTACATGGTTGTAACAACACTAATCAAAATGAAGTTAGCGTTAACGAATTTTTGTAGATTGTTCCAAGTAGTCTAAAAATTTTCTTTTGGTTCCAAGTCATTTTGTTTTTGTTTATTGTCATAAGAAGATCAATGGATTGTCACATTGTTATAAATATGTGAATTCAAAAGTTTGGACTCTTACGGTAAAAATTCTTAAATACGATAAAAAAAATCCATCTTTCTACTTTGCATTGTTTCATTGATTTGTTTTCTTTCTCTATTTGACAGCCGCTGTCAAGAATCTTTTTAAAAAGTTCTACGTAATATTATTATTATTATTATTATTATTATTATTATTATTATTATTATTATTATTATTATTATTATTATTATTGTTAGTAGTAGTAGTAGTAGTATGAAATTTGATAATTGTTAGTATACTTTTTGCTACTCACAACTCGGCTTAACCTAACTAATTAATTTAAAAACATGATAAAAGGAATTTATGGGTTTATTGAGTATAATTCAGTTACAAAATTTAGTGCATTATTTATTTTCTAAGCAGTCATTATTTAATAAAATTATATATTGTATTATTATACCTTATGTGATGGCTTGAGGGTGTCAGTTCCTCTATGCATCGTTCGATGTTGTTTATTTTAGAGGGTTAGCACAAGGCTAGGCTAATCTTATCCTCATGTTCATTTGATGAGTTGAGGTTAGCTAGTTAGTCCTACTAACCTTTGGTACTACTAACCCAAGGATAGGAGCAAAAAGCAAAAAAAAAAAAAAAGATCGATGATTGGTTATATATATATATATATATATATATATCTTTACTACTTATAAAAGCACCAGTTCAAAGGTCTATCCAAATTTGAGTCCAAAGGTGCAAACAATTGTTTACCCAATACAATATAGACCATAGATTGATTATGATCTAATCAGATCAGTGGTCTGGATTGAACAACGAGTTAAAAAGTTTAAACTTTTCATATAGACCTGTTAACTTTTGCGGAGCGGAGTCGCTAGCCGGTACGAGGTTTGTTTTGCTACTCACGTACGCGAGTTCGAATCTCCGCATCGCTCAAAATTTTTTTCATTTTTGCGATCGTGTTTCCTCTCTCCGAACCCTAATTGTTTTTTCGCTGCTTAATTTCTTCCCTATTTGCCTCTTTCCTTCTTCGTCTCCCTCTCCTCACTCCTCCCTCTCTCATCGCGACCACAAATGGAAACCAATTTTAGGTTTGTTCTCCTTAATGCGCCGCCCCCTCTCTCACTCCATAATCGAAAACCAAAAATAAAAACCATCTCTCTCTTTCTCTCCCTATGGAGCCTTGAAGAAGACTACTCTTCAATAGGCTGCTTCCCCATCTCAACCCCCCTCCATTCCCATCCTCCAAGCGGATACCTCCAGCCTTGACTCGCTCCTAGGTATCACACGCCAGGCACGCCCGGTTATCTCCTGTGTGGGCCCCTATCATCTCCATGGGAGACCTATGGTGTAAGCATGTTGCGAGGCCGGTATAGACTATCTTGACATAAGTGGAGACATGAGTTCATGGAGAGAATGGTGTCAATGCTCTTCCTTCCTCAATCTCTATTTGGTAAATTGTTGTTCATTTTTCTTATTTGCCTTTCAATTTTAGTTATTTTCATTAATTGTTTTGATTCTTATTCAACCTTGAGGTTCTTATCCAATTGGTGCTTTCTTAATCTCTTTTTTGTCGGTTTAGAATTTTTTTCCTCACTGGATTGATTGAGTTCAGTAGTGTTAAATTGAAGTTGGGAAGTGCTGAAAAGGTGTTGATTTTTTCCATTGTTGGAAGGAATGGTACTTAGAAATTGGTAACTTGTGTGACATATGATTTTCTGTGTTAATTTGCTTTCTTTTTACTTGGTGGTTGTTAGGTAAAAGCACGTTGCTTAATCTTTTATTCAAGATTAATTTCAGAGAAATGGATGCTATCAGAGGAAGGTCAGGCTTATAATATTTCTCTTTTTTGTTAAATTTTTGTTTGAGCATGGTATTCGATTTGTGAACAGTCAAGTCATGTGTAATGAAGATAGGATGTCAACATCAACTGAATTAAACCAAATTAACAACATATTTATTGCTGTATATTATGTTATTTTTTCTATTTTTTATAGAAATTGGATGTGACATTACACTTAGATGAACATCATTTGTTCTGCTGTAATTAGATGTAAGCCATAAATTGGCTGAATTTGCCTGATACTAATGGCAGAAAACATAGTCATATACAATGTTGTGAAGTCATGTATGGAATGGAATCATGGCTCTCTTAAGTTAATTGGCAATGTAAAGAGAGCACTTTATAGTATTCTTGCTCATCTATCATGTATGGAATCATGGTTTTCTTAAGTTAGCTGGCAACGGAAATAAAGAACTTTGTAATATCCTTGCCAATCTATCTTATTTCATCCCTAATATGCCTAATCTATTTTGTTTCTTTCCTTTCAGTTAATCATACATTAAAAGTGGCGAAGGGCATATTGAGCCAAGAAACCTCAAATTCTGTGAGAATAGATAATAGAAAATCATTTTTCTTGCTTTGATATGATCTTAGAGACTTACTGATTCAAGTATCTTATTTAGAAAACTATACACATTTAATTTCAGATGACCTGGGAGCATTGATGAACAACATTGATCCAGTCAATTTGGTAATGGCTCGCACATGTTTTGTGTTTGTTGTTTCCATTTTAATCAAACCGGTCAAGCACCGACTGTGAAAGGATATCATATGTTTGATCAGACACAAATTAGTTTTGGTCAAGTAAAAGGATACTCTGGATCCAATGAAAATCATCTTATATTGGTTTCATTTATTCATGATTTTAAGAGAATGACTGATTTGAAATACAAGAAATACTAGAAATAAAATTTGATATGACAATATGTCGATAGCTTTCAATTTTTTCGTCTTTTGCTTCTTTGCAAATGATGCTAGAGTTATGTTTACAAATGCTAATGCATTAATTGTATTTTGAACTCTTCAGAGAATATGAGGAAAGTAAGGATGCACAATCTTTAAACGAGCTTCTAACTCATTTAAATGGAAGAGAAGGTACTCCTTATCTGCACACCCAATTCTTATCAATTAATTTGCACTAAGAACATAAGCAGTTTTATTGAACTGTAGCTGGATGATATTGATAAGTGTTTTTTAGGCCGCACCTTTCTTTTTTCTCTGGGTTGTGGTTGATATGGTTAGTTTGCCGCTTTAATTTTTAAATGCTTTAGTAAACAACTGGAGCCGTATCAGGTTTTAGTTTCTTCAACAGATTCCAAGCAGTTTTAAAATTATTACTTTGACATGCACTCTTGCTTTAAGGTTGTTTTGGTTTATTTTGGTCCTTTGACTATTTTTTAATTCTTTTTTGGTTGGGATATAGCTGCATCAGATTTCGAGAAGTTTTCGTATTTGTATTGTGCGCCACATTATGATTTAAAGTTAGTTTTGATTATTCGTCCTTTTTTGTATTAGCGAAATGAAGAAAGTGTATTTGTTCACTTATGGGTAGCATGCTATTATTATTTTTGTTTAATGCTTTAAAGAAAGATGGCAATTTTATTTATGCTTACTATTTGAAAGGTTATCACCTACTGTTACTTAGAATGTTGGGAAAATAATTAATTGGAAACCTTCATAATCTTTACTACTTATAAAAGCACCAGTTCAAAGGTCTATCCAAATTTGAGTCCAAAGGTGCAAACAATTGTTTACCCAATGCAATATAGACCATAGATTGATTATGATCTAATCAGATCAGTGGTCTGGATTGAATAACGAGTTAAAAGATTTAAACCTTTCATATAGACTTGTTAACTTCGCTGGCGGAGCGGTTGTGCGCTGGTTTTAAATCGTGCAATACGAGAGTTCGATTCTCCGCCCCCTTCCTTTTTCGCTCACCCTAATACCTTCTTTCTATTCTCTGCTCTTGCTCTTATTTTTACACACGATACAAATTAGAGATAGAGAGAGAGGCGATGAAAAGAGAAAACGCTCGCCATTGAACTAATCCCCGCCGCCGCCGTTGTAGGTCGCATGATTTCTCTCCTCCGACCAGATCCAAAAAGCACCGCCTCTGCCTCATCCGAGCCATCCCTGCGTCGCAAGTTGCAACCCTAGAAAAACAGCCACGGAAATCTCGCGATCATTTCTCCTCTTCCATGGATCCGACAAACCCTAATTTCTATCAGATTCATTTTCAAATCGCCCCTGTCGGCGCACTTCTTCTCCTCTGATGACAACGAGATGAGCGTCCTTTCACAAGGAACAAGAGCGATCCAGGTCAACACCCCAAATGATCTCCTCTCTTTCGTCAGCTACATGGTCTTGATGCGTTGCACAGAGATCTCCGCCAAGCTCATCCGCGGCCAGGTGGTAAGATCAATTGATCATTTAAAATTTAAAAATTGATCATGTCCATTTTTTTACAATACTTGTATTCACCTTGTGTCTTGATTTTCTTAATTTTAACCGGCTGATCAATTGCAGAATCAAATGGACCAAGATTATGATATTGGGTTTCAATTTTAAGTTTTAATATAAAATAAAAATTGTGGTTCTTTATCTCTGTAAAGCTTACTGTCGCAATAGTAGAAATAGGAACAACTTATTTATATTCCTTCTCTGATCAATTTTTGTAACCATATCTTCTCTAATTGATTCTACTTGAAATCCTAAACTTTGCTACGTGGAATATGAAGGGTTATGGACTGATGGAGTCAACAGATGGTTGTTTTCGACCATATGGTCAAGAAGGAACAAAGTACAGTGGATCAGCAGGTCGACTGGTAGCAGGTTCTGAAGCAAAGATTGTGGACCTGGAAACAGGTATTGCTTTGCCTCCCGACTCTCCAGAGAAGATTTGGATCAGAGGGAAGCAAATTATGAAGGGTAATTTATGTTTTTGCATAATTAGGAGTTGTCAATTTATGTGACCAGTGGTTGTTATAGTCGTGCATCTCACTGCCATTATTATTGTATGGTGATTTTTTTTTTCAGAAAGCAAGTTGATAATTTTGTTTATTTTGGATGAGATGAGATGACTACTTTAATACAAAGACCAACACTAAAAGTGAGCTATAATTTCATTTAAATTTTGCAATTGTTAGACCGAATGGAATTGAAAAATTTGTCATACTAAAGCTCATATCATGAGAGCTACATCCAACTTCTGGAACTGTGTTTCCCTCTCCATTCTTACATCTAATTAAGGCTTTTTGCTCAAATATTGAAAATTACACTCTTCTCAAATTAAAGGAGATTTATATTTTCATTCTCATATGATAAATGGTGGTTTTATGTAGATTGTCTAATTAAATTAACATGGCAGGAATTTTTTAATACAAAAGGTTCAAGATATAGTTTTAAGTAGATTCGTATTCTCATTCTCATGTGAGCTTCATAGCTATACATAAAGCTTGAAAAAACTCTTATGTTCACATTCTTTTTCTAATGTTATTTCCTATGCAAATTTATCTATTTTGCTTGGTTGTTGATAATGTATTTCCATATGCATTCTCTCATCATAATATGTGGGCAATTAATTTTTTTTTATTTTTGGTTTTGGCAAATTTCCAAGGTACAAGGGAGAAGAACTGCTATGCTGTAAGACACATTCAGGTTTATCTTTATCCTAAGCCCTAATGATTCTGATTTGCTGTTGTTGTATTTCATGCTTTAAATTTTCACTTTTTGATAGAAAAAAGTGATAAATTATCTGAAGGTACTGTTGTTGTATTTCATGCTTTAAATTTTGTCTCTGATATTCTACCTCTCTGTGTGAATTGATTGTTCTTTATTCTTTTCTTCTTCAAAGATAAAAGAAAAATTAGAAAAGAAAAGCAGCTAGATGCAGTGGTACTTTGTCACTGGTCTTCTCCTCATCCTCGTCAGCTCTCAGGTTCGTACAATTTAACCTCTCTCTCACCCATATTGTACCAGGTGCGCCACATCAGTTCTGACGTAGTTATATTATTGTGCTACTATTTTTCAAGGTATTCTGACAAAGCTCTCTCAGAATAAGGATAGTACTTACGAGTTATGACTATGATACAGCTACGTACTGTGCCTTTTCTTGAGAAAAACTCACGGTGCATTTCTTCAAATTTGATGTTTCTATTGCTTTATTTTTTATTTGAAAGTTTAACTCATTTAAGAATGTATGCAGTTCTTTCCCATTTAACAAAACCAATCATTGGAACTTCTGCCCGTGTCTACACTGACCCATTTTGCAAATTTACAATAGGGGTTGCGACCTTCGCTTTTGCTGAACTCTATGACTTATCTTTGGTAGATAAATTGCGCAAATAGTCCTCGGTATCATCCCTTTTTTATTTTGGGAAGTTTAATTTTTGGTTTCATCATTGACTTCTATTTTATTAGCACACTGATATCATCATATATTTGGATCATCTGTTACTGTAAAACCATATCATCCATTCAGTTTTGAAAACATTATGGACAAACAATATGGAAATTTTGAAACTTGGAAGGACCGAAATTGGGAGAAAGTAATTTTTTGAAGGATCTTTGTTTAATTTGTATTTTGTTTAATAGAAAAATAGTTCCTTTTTGTTCTCCTTTTCTTGTTAGTGCATAACAAAGAGATTTGATTTATTATTTTTGGAATAGTTGGCTGAGAATGAATGGTAGCTACCTATCAGGAGATATGGTGTTTTCATTAATTTTTTTTTTTTTAATGTCTTGACATGGATTTTATTATTTAGATCCCTTATTGATGAATTGTTGTTATAACTGGTAAACTTTATATGTTGCACAAAGATGATGGATGATGTGCTTTTTGCCCACACATTGGGTGGGCGTTTATGCTAGTATATATATATAGAGGGGTGATAAAATACACTCAGGTGTACGGATCGTCCTCGTACACCAGAGTTGTTTTTGAAATCCAAAAATCAAACGGTCGATCCAAACCGTTCAACTTGTTCTCCATATTGAAAAACTCTCGGAGACCAAATTTTATGTTTTTTCGAATTTTTTTGCTATATATTATGATATTTTCAAATTGGAGGGCCTGAAATACTCCAATTGTAGTGTTTTTTGAAAATATCATAATATATAGCAAAAAAATTCGAAAAATGGTAAAATTTGGTCTCCGAGAGTTTTTCAATACGGAGAATAACTTGAACGGTTCGGATCGACTGTTTGATTTTTGAATTTCATAAACGACTCTGGTGTATGGGAGACGATCCATACACCAGAGTGTATTTTATCAATCCACTATATATATATATATATATATATAGAGTTTTGCTATGGTGAGTTGCAACTCACCAAAGCGTCCGTGAGTCGTGCTCAAAATTTCAAAATTTAGTTCAAAATGACCGATCCAAACCGTCTAATACGATCTCCCTATTGAAATCTCCATGCAGACCAAATGTTATATTTTTTCGAAATTTTTAAGTATTTTTTAAAAATTTTAGAAAATCATTAATATAATTAGTTCTGAACCGTTCAAAAACAACAGTTTTTAAAAATCTGAAATAAATACTTAAATATTTCAAAAAAATATAAAATTTGGTCTACATCGAGATTTCAATAGGAAGATCATATTAGACGGTTTGGATCGATTATTTTACACTAAATTTTCAAATTTTGAGCGCGACTCACGGACGCTATGGTGAGTTACAACTCACCAAAGTGTCCGTGAGTAGCGCTCAAATTTTCAAAATTAAATTCAAAATGACCGATCCAAACCGTCTAATATGATCTCCCTATTGAATTCTCCATGCAGACCAAATTTTATATTTTTTCGAAATTTTTAAGTATTTATTTCGGATTTTTAAAAACTGCTATTTTTGAACGGTTCAGAACTAATTAGATTAATGATTTTCTAAAATTTAAAAAAATACTTAAAAATTTCGAAAAAATATAAAATTTGGTCTGCATGGAGATTTCAAAAAGAAGATCGTATTAGACGGTTTGGATCGGTCATTTTGAACTAAATTTTGAGCTCGACTCACGGACGCTTTGGTGAGTTGCAACTCACCATAGCAAAACTCTCTCTATATATATATAGAGGAGGTTCCGCTGCCCCAGTTTTGAAATGCCCCTGATATCTCATATTTATACTTATATTTTGGCCAGACTTTACATCAAAATTGCGACTAAAACCGTGATATTATCTTGTTTTTCTGTTTGTTGGCAAGATTGGATACTGCCGTGGAATTTGACTTGTCTTGTAGAAATTTGGTGGATCACGCATAATCATTGCATAAAATGGTAGATTTAAGAGAATCAAATAGCTAAATGGAAGCAATAGCATTGTAGAGCTCATTGTAAGCTTTCCGGCGATCTTTGAATCACCTCAATCGGAGCCCGGATGAAGAAATTATGCTCAAAATACTATTGGTGCGCAATGCTGGCACAGGAATTCGGACCGAATTGGCATCAATTCGGACCGAATTGCGTCACAGAAAATTACAGAGATGCTAATTCGGACCGAATTGTCTGGAATTCGGTCCGAATTGCTATACAGGGAAGGTTTCCAGCTGTATTCCTGAGGTGTTTTCTCTTATGGAAAGGCCCCAATTTCGGCCTAAATCAAGGGAAAACGTTCCCAACCTGTCAAGGGGCCAGAGAGGAGTCTATATTAAGTTTATTCTTGCTTGAGGAAGGAAAATCCACCATTATCCATCAGCAGCCACCAATCTTCCACCTCTCAGCACCGTTCTCACGCCGAAAGGCGTGGGATTTCCACCGCCTCTCCACCATCACTCGACCATGGCAGCGATTTGGGAGCAGTTCTAGGCGCGGCAGCGTTAGATTCAACCCAACCACGGCTTCGGACTTGATTCAAATAGGAGTAAACCTGGATATTGTTGTATCTCTTCCTTTTCTCTTATTTATTCTTGTCATGGAGTTTGTATCTTGTTTTATTAGCATGATAGGTTAGATCTTTGTTGCTTTAGGGATAGATGTAGCCTAGAATTTGGTTTGCTTGGTTTGCTTGTCTTGTTGATGGACGAAACCAATTACCTTTGGGAGTTTTATTGATTTGCTCGTGTTTTGTGTTTATTATTACTTGTGTTGCTCTGCTTGTGTACGGCCGCACTTGTTTGAGACATCAACTCATTATAATAACTGAACCTTTCACTAGTATTTCGAGGTAGGTCAATGGCGAAAGTCGACCAGTTAGTAACCAAAAGTAAACGCTTCTAGTTAGGCGAAAGTCTAGGTTAGATATCTCGCAGAAAATTATTGGTAAACTCGAGTAGGTCCACCGAACAACGAAAGTTAGGGGTGCAATGCACTCGATGAAGGTTGTTTAACACTAGATCCCATTCCAAATACCATACCCAATAGGCGAAAGCAGAGGGTTAGGGAGTTAGGTTTGGCTAGATGGACCTTTGGCTTGAATAAATCAACAAAAGAGTAAACCACAGCATTTACACAGTGGAATTCGGTCCGGAATTCGGACCGAATTAGCAAGGCTGAATACGACAGTGCTAAGCCTTGTGACTCTGTGACCAGATCTAGGTGAAATCAAACCCTAAGGCACATTTATTATCATATTTTAAACCCTTTAAAATCCCAAAAATATTCTTTTAAACTGTTTTTCATCACTTTCATTCTTGCACTTGCATCTTTTTCATTTCGCCTTTTAGTTTGTAGCACCAATTCTTTTCTAAACTTTTATTGTCTAGCTTTATCGAACAAATAGGATTAGTATTCATCACCATCTCTGTGGGATCGACACCTTTGCTTTACTACGAACGTCTAGTCGAGTAATCAAGGTTATTTTTGTTTGACCTAGGTTTATACCTCGATCAGCCCCCAACTGTCACAAATCACTAACCATTGGATACAAATTTGATGAGCGGCTGTGATTAAGAGTTTTTATTAAATCTTCTCTGCTCCCAAAATCCAAAGGCATTTTATTAAAAGATTCCTAGAAAAGAATAAATTAATATCGTCTCTCTTGTCTCTCGTCTCTCCCAACATACTAATATGTAATAGTCGGGGTGAATAAAAAGTAAGAGGATATTGATGTCACAATTTATTACAATCTTATTGTTTTACAAATATTTTAAAATTAAAAATTCAGAAGATCAATTATAATTATTTAATCTTATATTTATTTACGAAGATAAAACCACCATGCAATTTATAAATCTTTTATTTTTATTTTCCACATGATCACGAGCGCAAAAATGGAACATACTAAAATTTGTATGATTCAGTAAATATATGTGATCTGTTAATACTATAAATTTAAAGTCTTGTATAAGACGTTTAACATAAATTAATTAAAATTTTTAAGTATCAATCAATAATTATTAGCAATCAAACGTCAACTCCCTAACTTAAATAATATCAACAATATATATTAGCGGAATCCAATTTAAGTTTGTGTAAAATGTGAATGATATCAAAAGTATTATATTCTGACGAAACTATTGCCTCGCCCAACCTAACAAATGTTTATAAGAAGGTAAAAGTTGGTTAATAGTATAACTGTGTATGGGAAATTTTTTGTCTCAATTGTTAGCTTAGTAATTTTCTGAAAGTGACTGTAAATCTAGGAGTAATGTTAGAATCAAACAAATATTACGTCAAACACGATCCAAACGTCGACCATTAAAATTTCAAGCGGCCGATCCTAACTGTTTAATATGATCTAAATATTAAAATATCCTTAAAAATCAAATTATATATTTTTTCCAAATTTTCTAACTATTTTTTTTTCTAATTTTCGAAATTGGAGGGTTCATAACTTTTTAATTTGAGCATATTCAAAAATTCGAAAAAAAAAGTAAAAAAATTGAAAAAAAAAATATAAAATTTGGTCTCCATAGAGATTTTATAACATAAAACAATTTGAACGGTTTGGATTGATCATTTTAATTTTAAAAATTAAAATTTTATCATGTTGAATAAGTGTATGTGTCCTTATATGTTTAACACTGGTCACATCCTAAATCTAGAAGTATAATAATATATGTAGAGTTGGTTTTCACTTTTAATACGATGATACACATCTAGACCTGCCAAACATGGCTTATGGTTACATAATAGCCCCTGACCGTTATCGTTTCGTTTTTATTATGCGGCACATATTTGTTTGTCATGAACCATATCGTTTATCTAAAGATACCAAAATCAATTATGTTAATTGTTTCGTTTAAGTAAACGATTTAACGTTTAGTCGTTTATTATTTTGCCAACAACTATTATTAATCAAAATTTGACAGACTTACATGACTAACATGTCCAAATTTTATAAATCAAAATCTGACCCAATAACATATGTGTTGCGGCTTTTTCGTCATCCCTTGAAGAATGGAATTGGGTTCCTCGAGAAATGGAAACATAGCCTTAGATTCACCCCCCTTAAGGTTCGATCTCTGTTCGAGTATCTCTTTATGACAAGAGAACCAAAACATGAGTCGCTTCTTAAAGAGGTTTATTGATTTCGTGGGTCCTTTCTTTCCAGTAGGCGCAAGCCCCTACTGTTAATTACCCCGTGATCGCTCACGAGAACCTCTGATTAAGGGATATAAGGATTTATATGTAAAGGTTAGAAAAATCGTTTGTTTCATGTTTTATCTTGAGTTTATTTCTTTGGCTTAAACCGAACTCGATTGGTGTACCAAACCTAATTGATGGGACCCAATTGAGAACATTTCGATCTGCTGAAGAGTTTTCGTTCTTGAAATGTAAAGGCTTCGGTTTTGATTTCGGATTTCGTGTTTCGACTTTTAATTTCTTAAGTTTCTCTTTGGGTTTTACAATTTTTATTTTTAATTTTAGACTTTTGAAATATCTTTTTATATTTTTAGTTATGTTTATGTTTGAAAATATTTGATATTTAATATATTCCCTTTAAATTCTCAATATCTATTTTTGAAAACTTGTCAAGAGAGTTTAATTGAGTTTTAAAATCATTTTGGAATTTTACAAAATTTATTTATTATCCTTTTAGAATTTTATAAAATTTATTTAATATTAAAAATACTTCAAAAATAGAAATACTCAATAATTTGACAGATTTTTATATCACAATATAAGTGCATTTGATTTATTTGGATTTTTAGAAATTTTTTTATATTTTATTTGAATTTTTCTGAGTTTCCTACTATTTTTAATTAATTTTTGAAGTTTGATGCTTATTTGGCGTTTTCTGATTGGTCCACTAGTGCACAGAGGGCTGATTTGGCCGTTGACTGGGCTTGACGTGGCTTGCTGAAGTGGCATGGACGTTGACTAGTCTGACATGAGTCATGTAGCGGGTTGTAGTCATGAAAGTGACCCGCCAGAGGTGATTTTGCTGCAGCAGATCAAAGGTGACTTGAGTCATGAGTCTGACTTGAGTCATGTAGCGGGTTGTAGTTTAAACCCATCTTCTCCGACTTGCACCGACGAAATTGCGGAGCTTCTGACAACCATTTCGATTGAGAGTTGTCTTGTTGGAATCGTGAAGTAGAGGAGATCACAGCGGTACAATAAATTAGAGCTATGGAGCCTTGTTCTGCCCTGTGGGACCTCAGGCCGCCATTAATGGTGTTCGAACCTTTACACTTCTTTTTCTTTGCCAGAGGTAGGTTAGACGCATCCGTGGAAGTGTTTATAAGATAATGGTGAGGTCAACTTGGACTGGGAACACTTTGAAGGGGGTGATCTGAACTGAGCCACTTCGGTTTGGTTTTGATCTGAATCAAATTCGATTGGTGGGGTCCACGAAGAGACTTTCTTGTGCCAGCAACAAGTTGGGGATAATCAGGAGGTCAAACTTGACTTGTCCATGCCTTTGTTTCGGCTTGAGGCACCATGGTTGGATGCGAGAGGCATTGAGGCAGAAGTGATGCTTTGTTCAATTTTGTTCAACTTTCAATTTTACATTCAAGTCGTTTTACAGCATAACAACTTGATTTGATGTCCAATTTATCTCCATTTAAACTTATTTCATGTGTTCAAATTGACACAGGTTATAAGACTAAGACATTTGGCATTTAGCACAACTTTCAATTTTTACATTTGAGTAATTTTGCTACTATTTTAGAGCAATTTTTGTTTGAGTTGCTTAAATGCAGTAAAACCAGTTGCAAGTGCTATGAGAAAGACATTTGAATTTATTGAACACAACAAATATACTTATTATTTTTTTTATGCAAAATGAGAAAGAGCCACCTGCTGTCCATGTAAACTTTATATTTTTTTTGTGCAAAGAAACCCACAAGTTTTGTTTATTTTTAGTCCTGGCCAGATTTGTATATTTAAGTACATATCCTTTTATTTTCATGAAAATGTAGATTTGAACTTAAAGATACAGAGCTCATGTTATCTTATGCATTTTAATCCTGTATTTTTAGCAAATTGTGAACATATGGGCTGGTTTGAGGTTCAACATGATTTTACCATTTTTCATGTCATTTATGGATTTCCAACACTTTGAACATGGCAAGGTCAGAGCCAGTGCTCTGACACAACACCATGTCAAATTAAGACCTTCACAAGAGAGTTGAGCTATGCTCCAAACTCTCAAATGAAGGCCATGGCTGCCTCTACACTTGGCATGAGAATACTCCATGAAGCGAAGAGCTAGGCTCTAAACCTTCATGAAGCACCTTTCCTTGACTCATCCAATGACCATGACTGATGCTACGCTTCAGACCATGGCTCAAAGGAGCTGTATTTACATAGCTCGAGCACACCATTATTTTGGTGGCTGAGCTAGAGAAAGAGAAGGAACAAAACAGCAAAACGATGGATTGACACTTCAAATTGATTTATTTGACCTTCACAGAGAATTACAAACTTGTTTTACTCAATTTCCCCTCCTTCCTTTCCTTTACAAAGTGCTCGACGAAATGTCTCTCTTTAATTTAACCTCTCGCTAGCCTAATTATCTAAACTTAAGCTGGAGACCTCTTCTCCTCCTCTCCTCTTTTTCTCTTTTTTTTTTCTTTCTGTCTTCGATTTGGGGGTTTATATAGCCAAGGGATTAGGGTTTCCTTTCCTTGGCCGTGAGCATCTTCACCTTTGATTTTGATCCAACTGCCTGGCATTGACTGCGCTAGGGTTCTGGTTTCGCAAAACCATGGGCGCAGGTATGTGGTATCGGGTATGTGGAGCTGGAGGAGCCACGTCGATGCTCCTCGTCGATTTACCCGGCATGCACGCGGTGAAAGTCCGGTTTTTCACTTCTGCTTTCTCTTCTTCTGTTTTTTACCAGGAGGAAGGGACATCTTACATGTGGGGCCCGTATGTAAGGTTTAATAATAGAGGAGAAAGATGTGTAGTCTGGGTTCTCCGTGAGCCAATTGATTGTTTTGAATTTCTGTGCACGGTTTACAAAGAACAAGAGCATCCAAACCTTTAAATGAAAACAGTAATTCATCAAAGGGGGTAGCGTCATACTTCGCCCTCCTGGGATCCTCTCCAATTGTATGCACGCGCCAAGAGCTTTGCATTTTTCTGGGATTTCCATTTGATTTTCCCAATTTCCTTTTTATTTCTTTAAGGCCAAACCAAAATAAATTAATTAGGGGTCTTCCCTTGAGTATTTTTCCATGAAATTTTATGGGTAGGCTTAATAAAATATAAGGAATTTAATGTTTCAATTGGTTTTGGTAAATTCCTCATAGATTTATTTCGGTAATTTTATGAATTTCTTGGGTTTCTTTGTAAAGTTTAGGATTTGTGTGGGTATTTTTGGGATTAAAAATTATGATAATTCATCATAATTCTTAAAGAATTTTTGGGTAAATTTTGAGGATTTTTGGAGTTTGTTTGATATTTTTTGCAATTTGGTTTTGAGTTTTTGACAATTTAGAAATTTGGTATTTGCTGTTTGGCTTTAGGTTTTCGGAATTTGAACTTGGTTTTCAGGGTTTAATTTTGAGGGTCAACAATATGATCGTGTATTGATATGATAGATAAAAAATTGGCACAATTATACGAATAACATGTCCAAATTTCATACATCAAGATCTAATCCAACAAACTATAATCATGTATAAATTTGATACATCAAAATTTGACAGAATGAGTATCAATTTCATAAATAACAACATATCAACACAAAGTAAAAAAAAAATCACAACAGAAACTTGCTCATTATAAAAAATATCTGGCTCAAGATCAAATAGATTATCAACAAAACCATGTTACCTGGCTATCTGCTATTATATGCAAAAACAAACTAAGATAGGACGAAATCACAATAGAAAGTAAAAAAAAATGTTAATAACATATTGAATTAAAATTTAATATTTACCTTAAGTAAATAATGTTGTTGCTCTTTGCCAATCTTCTTTTTCCCTTTTTTCTATCTCTCTTTCTTTTCCTTTTTCCTTCCTCTCTACCTCTCTTCTTGGCAGCAGATCTCGTCACTAGACTCAGATATGAAACAACAACCTTTCTCATCCTCTTAAGCTACTGGATTTTTGGGAATCGGTAAGAGATCGTCAAATATACAGTATCATACACCCACCAGGCTACAAAATCTGACTAGATTTTAGAAAAAGAATTGTAATCACAAATACACACAAATATGAGTTTTACTGAGATAGGGAGAGAAAGAGAGAGAGAGAAAGAAAGAAAGAGAGAGAGAGAGAGCTTATCTCGGAATGAGATTGAAGAAAATCTGAGATTGATTGAAGTGAGACCGATAGAGGAGAGGTTAGCGCCAGGAGATGTCGGCGACGGCGATGAAAGCACGCGAGAGAAAGAGGGAAAAGGAAGAATAGAGAAGAGGAGACAGAAAATGAGCGCAGCGGTGCTCTAGGGTTTAGTCAAGAGGGTATACCCCTCGTTTCCTCCATCCTTTCCCCTGCTATTATGCGAATTCTAAACTCGTAGAATGCTATACGGTATAACGAAATAACGATAACGAAACAACCTATTTCATTTACCGTTACGTTTGTATGTCTGAAATATTGTATATTCAGTTTGTCGTTTGGTTTCATTAGCGAAACACATTTAGCTGCCGTCATTCGTTTCGTTACGCAATAACGGAACAACATAACGCATTTTTTTGTTTCGTTGCCAGGTCTAGACACATTCGCATAAGAGAAAAATTCTTTGATACTACTCCCATTTTTTTATTTGCTTTTCCAACTGAAGAAAGTGATTGTTAGAATATGCTTCATTTTAATTTTTGTGATTAATTACATTTAATTAATCTAATTAAAACACAAGCAACACGAATCTAGTGCTTAAATTCAATCCAACACAAGAAAAAAGTAGGAATTTCTATACCTCTCTTAATATTGTAATTAAGAGTCTTAATCCTATGGCTTAGAAATCGGTGGGGTGCTCTCCAAACTCCTCCAAAACCGGTCACCTCGAGTCCACTAAGATATTAACCAAGTTATTCTCGAATCGTGCTAGCGATGAGAATAACAAGTCTAATCCCAAAACTTTTCCTTTCTTCAATCAATTCACCAATTAATTTGTGGAAGAAGCGGGCTCAACAAATGAGCTATTGAATGGAGAGAAGAGAGAGAGAGAGGCGCCTAAGAGGGGAGATGGTGGCGGCTAGGGAAGGGAAAAAGAGAACCATCCAAAGGAGCCTCCATATAGATCCTTATATAGCCTCCAAACCCTAGCACAAAGTTCACACTAATTACAAGTGTGCCACCCCTACCTACCACCCTCATTGGCCGGCCTATTAGTGGGCCTAGATGGGCCACTAGCTCTTCCCTTTAGTGTCTCAATTCAATTAATTAAATGCCCATTCAATTGCTACTTAAATTGGACATTTAATTTACCAATAAATAAAAGTCCAATTAACTTAATTAAATTAAGTGTGTTGTTTATAAATAATTATTAACTTAATTATAATTATTTAGAGATTAGATAATGCATTAATTTATTTCAATATGATCCATTTGATTTAATTAATTATAACGGACCACAACGATATATAATTAATTAATCAACTTATCATATTTTTGCAATAATCACTGTTGCAAATAAATAAATAATGCACTTATGGTTAAACACCTTATTATGTGTGACCCTTTGATGATTTATGCTATGTTGGAAATGGAATTAAATCATTATTTAATTTCAATAATCATAAGCGGTATCTAGCAACACGTTATGATTTCCAATTCGCATAAATAATGCACTGCTACAGTATTTAAATCCTGCATAAGAGAATAAAAGTATTTTTCTATTTTGATTCTTATGTCACACGATATCATCGTATAATCCAAGATAGGAATGTGTCATTCTTGAAGATTATACGTTTCTTGATCTAGAGATAATTGTATTAGTTGCTAGCAAACAATTTATCTCCATCAAGGGGCCCAAACAGATATCATCCCTCACTAAGTGAATTAATGAGGGACATACGGTTTTCTTGATGATTAGCTTTTCCCCGCACAATTCAAGAGAACTTAAATCAAGTCCGTATAGCAACCCTTGTCAGGAATCAGTGGTAGACAAGATTTATAGAACCTATCCTCATGTGGAAAATATAATCATCTCAAACTTAGAACCAAAATCAAAACGAAATAAATAATGATATGTAACACAATCCATATATTTATTTCGTGGAGTGAAGTCATGTACTATGTTCTATAACATACACATATGAAATTAAGCTGGTAACTCCTTACCTATGATTTGTAGAACTTAATCATCACTTAACTTGCATACTAATCTTATTGATAATTAATGTTCCTAGTTAATTATCAAGATTATGGACCTTTCTAATTTATCATTGTCATCTAATAAAAAATGAACTACAGTGATCTACAATTCAGATCCTCAACCTGAATGAACTGTCAATAAATAAATCAAGGAACAAATAATCAAATATCATCAATGACATAAACTATAGAAGTAGCCAGATATGATTGGCTTCTAGGACATATCTCTAACAATCTCCCACTTAGCCTAGAGTCAATCAACAGTGACTTCTAACCAGTGCATAGTAGTCAATGTAATATCCGAAATATACATGTCTCATACTAAAGCCTAAAAATAAAAAAAATACAACTTAAAGCCACTCAGGCATACGCCTAATTCCCATGGATGCAACATGCAACTCATGTGCGGCTCGAGATAAAGGCTTTGTCAGAGGGTCCGCTGTGTTCGCAGCACCGTCCACCTTCTTGACCTTGACCCAACCATCATTGACCAACTGACAGATGAGATGAAATCATCGTAGAATGTGCCTAGTCTTTTGGTGAGACCTAGGCTCCTTGGACTGAGTTATGGCTCCCGTGTTGTCGCGGTAGATATCCACTAAACCTGAGATGCTTGGAACCACCTCTAGCTCGGTCAAGAACTCCTTGATCCATACACCTTTAGCTGGTTTACCAGCCGCTAAGTATTCTGCTTCGGTGACTGAATCGGCCGTAGTATCTTGTTTGGAACTCTTCCAAATCACGGCACCACCATTGAGCAGAAATACGAAGACGGACTATGATTTTGAGTCATCTCGATCGGTTTGGAAACTAGCATCGGTGTAACCACTTACAATGAGCTCTTGGTCTCCACCATATACGAGAATGTTATCCTTTGTTCTCTTGAGATATTTGAGGATATTCTTGACTGCAGACCAATGTGTCATGCCAGGGTTGGCTTGGAATCGACTAATGACACTAATCGGATGTGCCACATCAGGGCGAGTGCATAGCATGGCATACATAATTGATCCGACCACATATGGATACTGGAACTTCTTCATGTATTCCCGATCTGTATAATTGGTCGGACTTTGAGAATTGTTCAAGAAAATGCCATGTGACATAGGCAAGTATCATTTCGTGGAACTAGCCATGTTGTGTTTTTGCAACACTTTGTCAATATATGCATCTTGGCTCAAGCCTAACATCCTTCTTGATCTATCTCTATAGATCTTGATTCCTAGGATATAGGCAGCTTCGCCCAAATCTTTCATTGAGAACACCTTCTTCAATGAATCCTGACTCCATTCAACTCGGGGATATCATTCCCGAGCAAAAGTATATCATCAACATATAGAACAAGAAACACAACCACGCTCCCGCTAATCCTCTTGTAAACACAAGGTTCCTTTTCACTTCGGACGAAGTTCAATTTCTTGACTTCTTCATCAAAGCGTTTGTTCCAACTCCTTGATACTTACTTCAATCCATAAATGGACTTTGAAGTTTATATACCTTGTTAGCATTCTTTGGATCCACAAAACACTAGGGTTGTGTCGTATACACATCCTCTTCTAAATTTCCATTTATGGAGGCGATTTTGACATTCATTTTCCATATCTCATAGTCATAGAATACGGCAATTGATAGCATGATCCGAATTGACTTGAACATGAGAATGTTTCTTCATAGTCAATACCATAAACTTGCTTGTAACCTTTCGCAACGAGTCGTGCTTTGTAAATGGTCAAGTTGCCATCCATGTCGACCTTTCTTTTAAAGATCCATTTGTTCTCAACGGGTTTTACTCCATTGGAAAGATCAACCAAGGTCCATACCTTGTTGTCATACATGGATTGTATTTCGATTCCATGGCTTTAAGTCATTCCTTGGAGTCGGGTTTTCTTTTCATGTCATCAATGGTCAAAGGCTCATCATTCTCCATAACGAGAACGTCGTACAAACCTAAGTATCTTATAGGTGGACGACTTGGCCTTGTTGACCTTCGTAGGGTTGAAGTTTGAGGTTCTTGAACTTGTTCCGTAACAGTTTGTGGACTTTGTTTTTGAACTTGTTCCACAACAGTTTGTGGACTTTGTTCTTGAGCTTCAAGGGCGAGTGTGACCTCAACACTATCGACTCGAGATATGTTTGAGTTTTCATTTGAGGGAGCTTGATCTTGAACCTCTTCTTCCACAATAACTTGTAGAATGGGCTCAGCTACAACCTCATTTGGCACCACATCGGGAGCAACTATATTACCTACTTGAGGTATGTTTTGTTATTGTGATTCATGATTTTTTTTAATAACCACGTTGCTCCCACTACTTCTTCTTGAGAGAAACTTCTTCTCTAAGAATACACCATAAC
Source organism: Rhynchospora pubera (assembly GCA_028095005.1). NCBI lineage: Eukaryota > Viridiplantae > Streptophyta > Magnoliopsida > Poales > Cyperaceae > Rhynchospora > Rhynchospora pubera. The sequence continues at coordinate 12,703,329 of CM051461.1, read as the reverse complement.
GAGCAACAACTATCTTGTTCTCGTTGCGGTTGTAGAAGTAGTAACTCTTTGTTTGTTTAGGGTATCCTACGAAATGACATTTGTCCAATTTGGGTCCAAACTTATCTCTTACTAGCTTTTTTACATAAGATTCACAACCCCAAATCTTGAGAAACGACATGCTTGGTTTCTTCCCAAATCAAATCTCATAGGGCGTTTTCTCAACGGACTTTGATGGAACACGGTTTAAAGTAAAAGCTGCAGTTTCAAGCACGTATCCCCAAAAGGACATAGGCAAATAGGTTTGGCTCATCATTGATCGAACCATGTCAAGCAAAGTTCGATTCCTCCTTTCGGATACACCATTCTATGGTAGTGTTCCTGGTGGAGTGAGTTGTGGAATGATTCCACACTCCTTTAGATAATCGCCAAATTCATGGTTCAAGTACTCACCACCTCGATCGGATCGTAAGACCTTGATCTTTCGACCAAGTTGGTTCTCGACTTTATTCTTAAATTCTTTGAACTTGTCAAAGGATTCGGACTTGTGATGCATCAAGTAGATATATCCGTATCTACTATGATCGTCGGTGAATGTGATGAAGTATGAGTAACCTCCACGTGCACAAATGCTCATAGGTCCACATACATCAGTATGTATGAGATCTAGCAAATCATTTGCCCTTGTCTCTTTGTTGGGAAAAGACGCTTTGGTCATCTTTCCTATCAAACAAGATTCGCATGTGTCAATTGGCTCGAAAGCGAATTGATCCAAGAGACCAACGGTTTGTAGTCTCTTGATGCGCTTCTCATTGATATGACCTAAGCAGCAAAGCCACATCAAAGTTGCATTCTCATGTGAAATCTTACGTTTTCTATTGTCATTCTCAACACTCAAGATAAGTTCGCTAGAATCAAGCACATAAAGACCATTCAATAAATGTGCATCACAAAAACGAACTTAATTTCGAAAAAAAGTCAAGCACTTGTTCTTTATTACAATATCAAATCCATCCAAGTCTAAACATGAAACAGACACAATGTTTCGAGTGATACATGGAACCACAAAAACATCCTTGAGTTCCAACACAAAATCAGAAGGCAAAATTAATTCTACGTTCCCAACGGCCATAGAGAAAACGCACGTGCCGTTACCGACGCAGAGCTGAACTTCGCCTTTCTCGAGACGTCTTCTACTCTTTAGGACCTGTACATTTTGACAAATGTGAGCACACGAACCAGTATCAAATACCCAATCAGTGTGAGAAGTGACGTGAAGGGTTTTGATGACAAATATACCTGAGGTAGAAAGTTGGACGGTTCCCGCCTTCATGTCAGCTAGGTACTTGGGGCAGTTCCTCTTCCAATGACCTTTGTTGCTACAGTAGTAGCAAACGGTCTCGGAAGTGGCCGGGTTCTTGTTCTTCTTGTTAGAACCTGCGGGAGCACCCTTGGCCGGACCTTAGGACGTCACCGGACCCTTACCTTTGCCTTTGCCTTTGCGGCCACGCTTCTTAATCTTCTTGCTTTTTTCACTCACCGCAAGAACATCCTTTTGGCCCTTCTCCTTCCTTAGACTCTCCTCCGTAACAAGCTATTCAACACTTCTTTAGCATACAAACAGGCTACTTCTTTATTGTAATTAATGAAGAATATACACTTTTTAATATACTCTGTAGGTTTATGGAAAAGTTTCGGGTTGAGTGGCCCACTCAAGGGTAAGAACGACACGCTTGGCCGTGAATCTTAGAGAGAGATCTGAGAGAGAAGGAGTCTTCTCCTCCCTTACTTGAGGTGTCTTCCAAGCATGAAATTGATGAGCATATGGTATGTCGGGTACTCAGGATAAATCATGGTTAGTAGTGATAAGTCCTAACTTGAGGTCGTAGTACATCGGCCACATACGGAGAGAGACGGAGGTTGTGCGCAGCAGATGCGTGGTGGTGATGGCTTGTGGTACCGCCTATGAGATCAAAGTATGGTATATGCGATTCTTCTACACTAGTATATCAAATCTATATTAGATTTACATACATCATTGTTTGTACATAGTAGTCTCACCTACCTAAAATCGACATTGGTATCTGAGCCATAAGGGATTCATTCCATAAGGTTGGTACTACTATGGTATAACCACCATTGTTGTGACAATTTTATTCTTGTGAAATTCTAGATCAATGACTTATCAGTTTTTCACACATTTCTCTCCTTCATAGTTGCGAAGAGAAATATTGCAAACCATTATTTTGAGTCTTGTTCTGTCAGGGCATTGTTGGGAAAGTGATTGGTTTAGTCTTGATTTTCATGAGACAAAAAGAAAATTCGATTCATCCTGCACAAACGATAGATCTGTTGGTGTTCTAAACTCATCAAACTCGTCACGTGGACTGAGATTGTAAACATACAATAGATTAAGACTGAGATGAAAAAAAAACATGTATTTTAAGCGATCAACAATCTCTAATCTATTGCAGATTTGAATGTTTCTAAGATACTAGTGTACACATTTAACTAACTATTTTTATAAAAAGGTTAGATGCTTACTTGCTGGCTTTAACTCGATGAAAGTGAGACTTTTAAGCTCCCTATTGACAAGTGTATGCGTTGATTGTACGTTCCATTTAAGCGACATGTTGTGTGAAACTTCTCCGAGAGGGAGATGTTGTATTTGGTCGTGAATCCAGAAAAGCATCTGTTCGGTTCTATAACCGACATAGGTTGTATAATCTCATATCTAGGTTCTTGTTGCTTTGAATTATGTCCCCAAATGTCTAGAACCCTAGAGAGATATGAGAGAGATGGAGTCTTTTCCTCCCTTGTTTGAAGTGTCTTCCAAGCATGCAAGGGATGAGCATATGGCATATCGAGTACTTTGGGTAAATTGTGGTTAGTAGTGCTAGGTCCTAACTTGAGGTTATAGTACATTGTCCACCGGGGGCGGAGCCAGTAGGGGTGCCAGGGGCGGAGGCGTGGCACCTCATAAGATTTTAAAACACTATAGAGAGGTTTTGTATTATAGAGGGAGAAAAAGGGTGGAGAAGAAATAAAGGCGGGTGAGTGAGAAGGAGAAAATGGATTTTATTTGGAGAAAGTTTAATATGCACTATAGTGCATATGGAGTTTTTCGGGAGTATTTTTGTAAATTGGCAAATCTGATTTAGCCAATCTAATCAAAATATTGAAATTTCATATATACCAAACCAAATTTTACAATTTTTTAGATTTTATTACTATTTTTTCGAATTATTTAAAACATGATATTTTTGGAATGTTGTCGTTAAATTACTGTTCGAATATTTATTTGCTACTTCTGACCATTTCATTGACACAATTGAAAGTCTACACGACAACATGAAACTGCTCTTAAGTCTAAACAGAATTTATTCACCACCTTCTCTCGTGTGTTTGTCAGTTTTATGTGTGTATCTATAAAAATATGTGTTGTTTGTCCATGAATTGCAAGATTGTTGGTAGATAACCAATATTCTTACCTATACTAATTAAGTCTTGAGCTAGTGGCATCCCAAACAATGGTTCAGCTGGCTTATATTTGTTATGTTTAATTGTTCGGCAGTAAATAATTCTTTCTCAATTTTAATAATGTGTTAAAAGAGACCTTTTGGACTTTGGAGTCGAATGGTTAAGAAGTAAGATTGTAAGAAAAGTCAAATCACCTCAAACAAAAGAGCTTTGTAATATAAATTCTCACCTTCACCTTGAACTTATCCACTATTAATTAAATAATAAGAGACGTATAATGCCTTATTATTTTATGCCTGCTTTGCTTGATCCAGATATCCCCAGCCTCCTTTTTCCTTATGATTAACTTATCTCTTTTTTGGCGCATAATGCATGCAAGCGCCAAAGGCAAAGCAGTAGGTACTAGGTAGGGTCATAAATCATAATACATACAAACCATGGTCACAGAATATTGCTTTCTCATATCATTTCCCTCTTGTTCATTCCTTTTAGTCTGCAATGAAATTGATGTAATAATTTGATATACAAGCATAAACATAAAGCATTCATATTATAGACTTATGTGAAAAAACCAAAAAACATATGGGGGAGACCATATCTATATCCCTTGTGTTTAATTTTTTTTTTTCTATTAATGCACTATGGATACAAGTCTAGAAATTTATCAAACTTATGTGAATAAGTACGCACGCAGCCCATATACCTCTGCAATTATAAACATATTAAAATAATTAATTCATGATTCTCATGACTAGGAGTATGGGAGAAATTTTTTTAACAAAGATAAAATTACCCTTCACAATTTTAAATAGAACAAAGGGTGAATTTTTTTAAAAAAATGCTATAGCGACAATATCAGTGCCGCTATAACATTTTTTTTTAAAACGTATGAACCATATTTAATTCTATTTTTTGTGTTTTGTGCCGCATTTAGTAGAGAGGGAGATGGGGGTTGAGGGTTCTAATGAACTTTTTGTGTTTCGTGTTTTTTTTTTTGTCTGCATTTTTTTCCGCTGGCTTTCAAGCCCTATAACAATTTTTTCTGGATCATATATTTTTTTAATGACATTTTATTATATCTTTTTAATACCTTGTTGTATTGAATATTTTTTTCAAGTTGATAAATATTTCCACAGAAAAATTGTCGCATATTATAATATGTATGGGCATTCAAACTTATATATTTTTTCAAACTTCATATAAAATCTAAAACAACTCATAATAAAAAAAATCGCAGACCATTACGAGAACAATTAACTTATTCATACAATAAATTTCAATGTACTAATTTATTTTATCCAAATACTAATTTCGCCATACAGTAATGCATCACTCAAAAATACTTTTTGTATGCATTAATTTATCCGTAATGTGACTTTTTCTTTACAAAAAAAAAGCTTTTTCTATACATTCATTTTTGTGTTTTATTTTTTTTCAAAAACTAATTTTACAAAAATACATATTTCCTATGCAAAAAATTTTCACCCAAAAATTTTCCATCTATAAAACTAATTTTCACCCAAAATAATTTTTCATCAGTAAAACTAATTTTCATATAATTAATCTAATGCAATAAATAACTCTGATCATTAGACAAATCACTAAATAAAAAAATCTACTTTTCACAAATTATGTTTTTTTCCAAAAATTAATGCATAGAAAAACTATTTTTTGTTAAAAAAACTTATTATGGATAAATTAATGCATACAAAAGTATTTTTGAGTGATGCATTACTGTATAGAGAAATTAATATTTGGATAAAATAAATTAGTATATGAATAAGTTAGTTGTTCTTGTAATGTTCTACGATTTTTTTATTATGACTTGCTTTAGATTTTATATGAAGTTTGAAAAAATATATAAGTTTGGATGCCCAACATATAATATGCGATAATTTTTCTGTGGAAATATTTATCAACTTGAAAAAATATTCAATACAACAAGGTATAAAAAAGATATAATAAAATGTCATTAAAAATATATATAATCTAGAAATAAATTGTTATTGGGCATGAAAGCCAGAGAAAAAAAAATGAATGCAGACAAAAAAAACCAAAGCAAAACAAAACACAAAAAGTGCATTAGAAACCCTCAACCCCCATCTCCCTCTCTCCTAAATGCGGCTCAAAACACACAAAAAAATAGAATTAAATACAGTTCAGACGTTTAAAAAAAAAACACTATAAAATTGCCGCTATAGGGCCTATAGCGGTAATAGGGGTGCCGTTATAAGACAGCGCTATACCGGCAATGTCAGTGCCGCTATAGCTGCGCTCTTCTTTAAAAAAAAGTTTCGCGCTTTGTTCTATTTAAAATTGTGAAGGTAATTTTGTCTTTGTTAAAAAAAAATTCAGTCTGGGATGTCACTACATATATAATAGCATCAAGTAAATTGACACTGATGAATTGCACAAACTTTGAAGTTGGCTCGTTCTTCTGATAAGCGCGTCTGAAATTAATGTATAACAATTAAACGCGGTCAGTGAAGAGTAAAGAGTAGATTTAAATTAATAATTTATATTAACCTTTCTAAAATAAATCTAACCAGGCGAAGCTTTTCTATTTTACTTTGCCATATCCATGGACAAAAAAAGTGAAGTTATTATTAGGATTACGATTGCTTGCATCTTTCATCTCTCGTTCGCTCTGTTTTATTTTATTTCATCTTATATCGCATTAAAAATAGGAAATGTCCCTCTAGTGATCGAGTGTCATTCAGTGGAAATTAGTGGTAACCAGAATCAAATTAATTATTGCGTAGGAGGCAGAATCCGACTCGCTTCGGCCCACATCACATCTCAGTGGACCCCTCAATTGTCGTTCGTGTCTCCAGTGATCAGTATGTAATCTAATCTGTGTTTCGACTTCAATTTCAATCATTGAATTTACTGTTGAAATAGACGTGTATATAGGTTTATACCTAGTTAATCATCAAATAATTTAATATTCATTTCTTAATTTTTGCTAACCGATAATACATTCATGTCCCTATTTCTTATAAATGCGCGGATTCAAAGGTATATCATCTCTAGATCTAGCGTGTACACACTTTTTGTATCATTTGATCGATTTGAATTGTAGCTGGATGTCAATTGTATATGAAAGATATTATCATTTGATTTTATATCTAGAGAACATTTATTAGAATAATAATTATTTTTCTATCTTAGAAAGAGAGCACGACCGAAAACTTTTATCACCTATAATATTTCAAATAATTTAAAAATATATATTTATATTTAAATTAAATTTTGTTTCCATGTTGATACTTTAATTTCAATTTTCGAATTATGTTTTCGTGTGTGTGTATATATATATTTTTTTCTCCGTCTTCTCTTCTTTCCAACAACCAGTGATGAGGTATTATTCATAGTCGAACATTCTGGACTATATTATACCTGGGACACCTCATCCTAATGTAGTGTAACAAAAATAAAGTATTCGACTTTACATAATCCAATTTATTATTATTATTTATTATATTATTTTTTTAAAAAAATGAAGATTCCCGTAGGCTTACTTTACATAGTCCAATAGGTACAAAGAAATCCTAAAATTTTACATCTTCTTTGTCATTCAAGACATCTTTCCTTTTGAAATAGACACAATTGTTATGAAAATAACCACAAAGCGTTGTCACTGTGAAATGGTGAATAATGAATCAATTTATGTAACTTTCAAGGAATCAAAAATTAGTTTACATAGCCCCACTAAGAAACTAAAAAAGAAAAAGAATTGGAAGTTGATACAAATCTCCAAAAGCAAATATCCTAAACTCCTACTAAGCCAAAACTAACATGGAAAGCGGTACAAGTTTCATTTTTTTTGTCTTTTTGTCTCTATGTTATTTATAAACTAAAGGTATATTTTGGTTCGCCAAAATTTATTTTCGTATGAAGCTAATTTAAGTTCTAGTAGTTTATAATATGCATAATCTATAATTCACATTTTGTATACGAAATTGTTTTCTATCATCCTATAATTTTCATCATCCCATCATCTCCAAGTCCTCATTAATTATGAAACATCTTCATTAATAAAAAATCCATGAGATGAGAGGATGAGCGTTGGGGTGGGGAATGGAGCGAAACAAAGAGAATTAGCACTGGAATGATGGGGAATAATTCATGAGGACAGAACGTTATTTTCGAAAAAAAAACAATTAATATTTTCTTCGTTGGACAGAACATTATTTCCAAACAAAAAAAGAACAATTAGCAAATAGAACAATTATTTTATGAAACAAGAATAATTAGATTCTAAAACTAGAATAGTTAAGTTTTGAAACTAGAACAATTATTGATCGAGGTGTGAACCAAGGTCAAACAAATAAACCTTGTAGTCGACTAGTCATTTGTAGTAGAGTAAAGGTGTCAAACCCACAGAGATAGATATGAATATTATTCTTATTATTTCGTTAAATCTAGACAATAAAAATTGAGAAAAGAATTGGTGACACGAATAGAACAAATTAAAGAGAAACAAAGGAATGCAATTGCAAGTAATAAAGATAATGCAAAACAATTCAAGTAAATATTTTTGGGGTTTTCTAACAAATTTAATATATGATAATAAAAGTGCCTTAGGGTTCGATTTCACCTAGATCTGGCCACAGAGTCACAAGACTTAGCACTGTCGTATTCAGCCTTGCTAATTCGGTCCGAATTTTGGACCGAATTTCACTGTGTAAATGTTGTGGTTTACTCTTTTGTTGATTTATTCAAGCCAAAGGTCCATCTAGCCATACCTAACTCCCTAACCCTCCGCTTTCGCCTATTGGGTACGGTATTTGGAATGAGATCTAGTGTTAAATAATCTTCATCGAGTGCATTGCACCCCCAACTTTCGTTGTTCGGTGGACTTACTCGAGTTTACCAATGGTTTTCTACGAGGTATCTAGTTAGAATTTCGTCTAACCAGAAACGTTGACTTTTGGTACCTAATTGGTCGACTTTCGTCCTTGACCTACCTCGAAATACTTGTACAGGACTTGATTATTATAATGGGTCGAAGTTCCCAACCGTTGCGGCCGTACAAGAGTCGAGCAACACAAGTAATAAACAATTCAAACACAAGCAAATCAATAAAAGCTCCAAAGATAACTAGCTTCGTCTATCAACAAAACAAGTAAACCAAGCAAAATCTAAATCTAGGCTACATCTATCCCTAAAGCAACAAGTTTTTAGCCTAACATACTAATAGAAATGATGCAAATAAAAGTAGATAAGTCTAAACAAGCCATAAATCCAGAAAACAGAGAACAAGTACTAAAGATACACAAATAGATCAAGTTTTAAGACACAAATCACTGCCAAATGCACAAGAGAGAATGAAGAATCCTTCGGAAAGCGTTGGAGCAGCAAGCGATGGTACCAAATTTGCCTCCCAACTCTGTCCAAGTCGCCTAGGTAGAGAGAAAAGTGCCAAGAAACCAGATCCAGATCTGCTGGAAAGAGAAAGGTGGAATATGGAATGAAAGTTGGTCTTCTCCCAAGATGGAAGGCCCCCTATATCCTCTCCTCTGGCTGTCAGACAGGTTGGCACACGTTTTCCCCCCTTCTAGGCCGAAATCAAGGCCTTCCATAAAGAGAAAACACGCCAGTAACATAGCCAGAAGTGTTTCCCTGTATAGCAATTCAGACCGAATTGATCTCACTAGAATTTCAGAAGTGTAGCTGGTGCAGGAATTCGGTCCGAATTCCGAACCGAATTGCAGGGTCTAGTTGAGGAATGTGCTGAGTCTAGTGTGCCTGTCGTGTCTGGTTGAGTCGGGGTTTGATCTAGGCTAGGAATGAGTCGTTTAGCCTCTAAATTGCTGCTTTTCTTGCTGATTTCCTTAGATTCCTACAAATAAGAGCAAAGTGGCAAAGGCAGTGTCAAATCTGGCAAAGAAAGGCAAAAATAGCAATAAATCAAAGTTTTAGTCACTATTTCGATGTAAAGTCTGGTCAAAATAATAATATAAATATGAGATATCAATTATGTTATGAAACTTGAACAATTATGTTCTGAAACTAGAACAATTAGGTCTGAAACTAGAACAATTAGATATATTAAATAGAACAATTATTTATATTAACTAGAACAATTACTTATATATAGCATTAGAACTGAAATTAGAATAATTAGTATTCAGAACTAGAACAATTAGGAGGGATGGGGGGGCAGGGGGTGAGTATAACATTGAAACAGTGGGGATTAGCGCTGGGGGAGGAGATGAGGGGGGAACAGAGAGAATCAGCGCTGGTATGATGGAAATGAGGAATATTAGGGATAATCCTCATTAATGAAGTGTTATCCTCATTAATGAATCTTAGGGGATGATGGGAATGAGAAAATATTGGAGATGATATTTATCGGACGCGGTTTTGTAAAGCATAATACTCTATTTCTCCTTCATTAATTTTTTTTTCCTCTAAAGAAAGATACAATATATGCATTGTAAAAGACATAGAAAGGGAATATATTGACAATCAATTTTATATGGCATATATGAAACAACTGAAGTGTAATTAGCAAATAAATACAAAAATAAAATTTCATGCTATTTACACTGATTTTGGATAGAAGGAAGGGAATCGGAAGGAATGGATATTTTAGAAGGGAATGACAAGGGATGGGATGGGAAGGAAATTTAATTTATTTTTTGTGTTTGGATGATTAATGAAAGGAAAGGAAAAAAATCTGTTTTATTTTCCCATGTTTGGACGACAAAATTAGTGGAAGGAAAAATTGAACTAATTAAGCACAAAAGACCATTATACCCTTAACCTGTTCAGTAAGTTAAAAATGTTATACATATTTCAAATGTTTTATTACATAATATGCTATCTCTGTTATTATTGATACAAAATTAAGGATGATGCTCAAATAAAAATCTCCAATTAAATAAGTGAATTACGTAATATTCCAGATGCTAAGAATGATACTCTACAAAATTGATATCATTATCATAAAGAGCATGATATTCAATGAGAACAAACAATATTTATATATCATTTTAAATAATCCATAAACTGATACCTTCTGATCAAGGTTTTAAAATGCGCTTCGTGCAGTTTGATGGTTGGATGGTGATTTAATATTTATCCGTGATAAAACGATAATAAAACGGATAAAGCGGTAGTGCGGTATGAACCAAAACGGCAATAAAACAAAAAAACTGAGTTGTTTAAAAGCTTGCTTCTGATAGAAAACATTTCCTTTTACACTGCTTAGCACTCAAATTTTTATCCTATTTTCAAATAACATGCTACTAGTGCAAATGCACAACCATTTTAATTCATAAATATTAACGGAGAGATTAACATCAAGAACACAATAATTTTTCATAAATCCATGAGATCCTTTTATTTGGAAACCCATGGTGCTATCTAATACCAAACATCAGTAGTCCAATGCATTAGAACTAGGCTGTAGAATTAGAAGGGAACTGAAGAAAAGATAACTGCCGCCTAATTGCAAAGTTTACTCAATTAATATAAAAAATTAATAAGGAAATGAAAAAGTAAAAGAGTTGGTGCCATGCCCAAAACTGAAGACTCTAAGGTCAGCAATTATTATAATAAAGAATGTTTTATTCAAAAATTTTAAAAGGGACTATGATTTATTATTTATTTTAATAAGAACCAAGGAATTATTCCTTTTTGAAACGCGTTACTCTTTATGTCCTAATTACTCGTTCATAAAATGCGTTAGAAGGAATTGCGCGTTTTCTAAACGGGTAAATAGCCCAACAATGAGTTTTATGAATGGGTAATTAGACTAAATTCTCGACTAATACGCTCTGAATTTTCAGTGGGGCGGAAAACATTTCAGGTATAGTAGCATGTTTACAAAACACATTAATAGACTAACAGCCCATTTTATAAACGCGTTACTAGGGTACAACATTCGGATATATATCTGTCTTCGTCTATCTTCTTCACTGCTCAAAGAAAAAAAAAAGAAGAAAGAGAACAAAAGAAGAGAAGAAAAGAAGAAAAAGAAAAAGAGAAGAAGAGAACAAGATTGTTATGGCTACTAAACCACATCGCGTCTATATCGGTGTTCTGTAAGGAGATGCACTTACGACTGATTGAGATATACTGATGCAAGTGTATGCTCAACACCCTCGCGATAAAATCTACATTAAGGTATTTGTAGACATTTATGGATTTGATTTATATGTTTCGAAAGAGATTATTTGATTCAATGATTTCTACGAGAATGATTAGTGTTATATAACTTGTACTAACGCGCTTATAAATTCTCAAATTAATGGACATAATTTTTTTGAAATGACAAAAGTTTTATTAAAATGACAAAAATTTGATTAAAAACGCCAAAAGTTACTCAAAACAGGTGTAATAACCCGTTCATAAAACGAATTATTACAACAATAACTCGTTTTATAAGCGCGTTAATACACCAATATAAAGTAGTAAAAACTTTGCAAAAGTAGAAATGAATTCAGCCTACTTACGCATTCATAAAACGCATTACTGGGCAATTTACATGTTCATAAAACGCACTAACACGTTTTATAAACGGATAATTAGGACCAAGAGAGTAATGAGTTTCAAAAAAGGTAATTTCTCGGTTCTTATTAAAATATAAAATAAATCATGGTTCTTTTTAAAATCATTAAATAAAGATTTTTTTATTATAATAATCATTGCTCTAAGGTAGTGAATTACAAACTGTGGCATGTTAGGTGTGTTGACAAGATACATATCCGTGTTGTCACGACACAACACGACACATGTACAGATTCAACATGACACGACTGTGTTGGTGTGTCGTGTTAAAACTGTGTTGTGTTAGCATTTTCATAAAACTGATAAGGTTTAACACGACACGATTCAACACGATACGATTTGACACGACATGGTTACAACGCGACACGACACGATTTTATTTTATTTTAAATTTTATATAAATTCATTATAATTATGTGTTTTGTTTTAGTCAAATTATGTATCTCCTGGAGACAAATAAAATAATACACTAATAAGAGCCGAGTACAATATCAAGTATAAGCAATGATGGCACCATTTGATAATTACTTGTATTGCAATCTTGGCAATATATTTTTTTTATCAAATTAATTCGAATATACTGGTCAATTTTTTTTGTAAATTGGGTATGCATCAAGAGCCGTAATTATAAATGATTAAAAATGTTAAATCACCTTGATTAATATGAAATCAATGTACTTATTCTCATCATTTTTTTATGTGCGTGATATTTTTAACTCTATATAAGTCATGCTTATAATTTTAGATTTCAAATTTACTTTTATTCTCTTAGTCACACGAGAAACGATTATTCGCCAACCATACAATAATCTAAATGTAATTACCAGGAGACGATTATTAGTCAAACTAACAAAATACTGAAATAGTGGTCCTAACTCCTAATACAGATGGTAAAATCCACAGATTAGCAACGTGGCCCAGTAAAACTTGAATGTTTGATTCTAGCATTACTCAAATTGAATAATTAAGGAAAATGGTATTCTTGGAAAAGTTAATATATACTTTTCTGGGTGCCACTGTGCCAGGCTATCAAGGGACCCATTATGCACCTACTACAGTTGTCCACTTGTCAATAAGAGGTCTTGCCAATTTCACATGTTGGGTCCCAAGAGGGCTAAACAAGGAGGTTTAGATATGCTGCAGCCAATAACAACAGAAAAAAAGATCTGCTTACCAATGGTATGATGCTAGCATGCAAGGAAATACTTCTGCAACTTGTTGTTTAGTGATTCAAATTTATAATAATAATGACCAAGTGGCACCTTTTAGCTACACCCAGAAGATGAGTGTAGCTGAGATGCGTATGTTGAGGTGGATCTGCGGTCACACGAGGAAAGATCGGATTAGAAATGATGACATACGAGATATGGTTGGGGTCGCACCAATAGAGGAGAAGTTGATCCAACATCGTTTGAGATGGTTTGGACATATCCAACGCAGACCTCCAGAGGCACCGGTACGTATCGGAATTCTTAATCATTTCGAGAACACCCGGAGGGGGAGAGGGAGACCAAGATTGACATGGGAAGAAGCGGTGAAAAGAGACCTTAAAGAATGGAACGTCTCCAAGGAGTTGGCGATCGATAGGAGCGCTTGGAAGTTAGCAATTCATGTACCGGAGCCATGACGTAGGAACTTAGGGGTAGGAGCGATGCCATAGGTTTGTAGGTCCCTCTATTAGGTCACGGTCGAGGTCTAGGTTTCTACTATTACTATTATTATTAGAGGTATTATTATTAGTATGGCTAGTCTTACTATTAGTATTTTTTATTTATTTATTTATTTTTTTTTCTCGATGTGTTCTTTTGTTGGGTTTCTTTCTAGCCTACCCCAACTTGTTTGGGACAAAAGGCTTAGTTGTTGTTTGTTGTTGTTTGTTCGTATGCTGACAGTAATTATAAAAGGGTTCAATTAGTAGTTGAGTGCATGCGATATTCCCCGAATATACTTATGGGCATTTTTGCATTATTGTTACTATTTATTATGGTTTTTCACCTGCAATTTTCCACATTTCAGTCGACTAGGCGAATTAATTATTTATTAATGAAATGTGAAAATAAGCCAAGAAAAATAATTTCTCAGAAATTAATTTAATAATTTTTCCCCATGGAATTAATTTTGAAGTGGATTTCCCCCATGGGTGTGTTTGGTTGCATTGGGAATAAGGAATAAGCCCCTTATTCCTTATTCCGATGAAAACCAAACAACGAAGGAATAGGAAATTTGGACTTATTTCGGTCCTTATTTATATTCTAACAAAATCTTGGTATTTGAATAAGGAATAAGGAATAAATTTTTCTCTATTCATATTCCCCATTCTTTGTGTTACCAAACACACCAAAATAAGAGGAATAACTTATTCTTAAGCGGAAAGTATTGGAAAGTGTGTAACTTTGTGAAGAGTTTAGATTATTTATAATAAATTTACGTCCACAAAGAAGTTATTTTTCCTATTCCCATACGATCCAGACGGGGCTATAATATAGGCTCGCCAAGAGAAATCACCATACTACCACTTTTATATATATATAATATAAGATAAATTTTATAGTGGATTAATATTTTCATATGAATTTTCTTATACAAATGACGGGCATTCAAAGTTATGAACGACTGTAATAGAACCCGACTCAAACCGGCCTCAAAAAATTGTCCATAATATAATGTTCCTGCAGTACATAATGGACTGCTTTGGAAAAATTGACATTATGACTTTTCGCTGTGGTCACGCGCGACTCCTGTCTTTTGGAGAATAAACCAGGTGTGTTTGTATTGGAGTGGAATAATAAGCGATAGGGTTGGGGTGTGCAAGTGCAAACCAATAAGTTATTGAAGAGGTACTTATTGGATCAAAAGTTTGTTCAACTCCTTATTTCAATTTTAAGTTTTCATGGAATAAGAAATGAAGGATAATTTTTATCGAAGACAAAATTACCCTCAAGAATTTAAAAAAAAACAAAGGAGGATCAGAATTTTTAAAATGAGCACAACTATAGCGGCAATGCTATTGTCGCTATAGTCCAGTTGGATTTTTATTTTTTTTCATTTTATTTTGCCTATAGCGGCAATTGTCCAATTGGATTTTTATTTTTTTTTCATTTTACTTTGCCTATAGCGGCAATGCAAATGCTGCTATAGGACTTTTATTTTTTTTCATGCAGTTTTACTTTGGTTTTTATTTTAATGTCGGCAAGATTTTTTTTCGTTTTATTTTATTTTTTTTACTTTACTAATTTTATATAATGTTTATATATATGCATAATTTATATTTTTTAAATTGTTTAATTTTATTTATATGTAGGTTTTTTTAAAATGATACGATACAATCGTATTGGTACGACATGACACAATACGAGTACGAAATTGACACGACACGATCGTGTTATTGTGTCATGTCATAATCGTGTCGCGTTGGCAATCTTGAAAAATTAATATGATTTGACACGACACGACTAACATGCAACACGACATGAACACGAACTAACACAACACGACACAATCGTGTATTGTCGTGCCGAGTGGTGAGAAGAGGCAATACGACATGCATTCTGATACGTCACGACTGATATAATCTTTTAACAAAAAATATTCTAGCAATTTTGTACTGATATATATACTGAGAATTTGTAGAACAGTCAAATAAACAGCAACAATATTTTTTTTCTTCATTTTAATATTTTAATAGTTTTTAATAAATTATTATTAAAAATAAAGAAAAGTTTTTGATATGACATGTCAACATGAAACCACACAACTGACATGATCGCGTATTGTCGTGCGGAGTGGTGAGAAGAGGCAACACGACATGCATTCTGACACGACACGATTGACACAATTGTGTATTGTCGTGCTAAGTGAGAAAAGACGACACAACACGCATTCTGATACGACACGACTAACATGATCATGTCGCGTCGTGTTGACACGTCATATCAGAAACTTTTCTTTATTTTTTATAATAATATATTAGAAATTGTTAAAATATTAAAATGAAGAAAAAAATATTGTTGCAGTTCATTTGAATATTCTACAAATTTTCAGTATATATATTAGTACAAATTTGCTAGAATATTTTTATTAAAAGATTATATCAGTCGTGTCGTATCAGAATGCGTGTCTTGTTGACTCTTCTCACCACTCGGCACGACAATACACGATCGTGTCGTGTTGCGTATTAGTCGTGTCGTGTCAAATCGTATTAATTTTTCAAGATTGCCAACGCGACACGATTGTGACATGACACCATAACACGATCGTGTCGTGTCAATTTCGTACTCGTATTGTGTCGTGTCGTGCCAATACGATCGTATCGTATCATTTTGAAAAACCCAACATATATATAAAATTAAACAATTTAAAAAATATAAATTATGCATATATATATAAATATTATGTAAAATTAGTAAAGTAAAAAAACAAAATAAAACGAAAAATAAAAATAAAATCTGGCCGACATTAAAATAAAAGCCAATTAAAACTGCAGGAAAAAAAAATAAAGCCCTATAGCGGCATTAGTATTGCCGCTATAGGCAAAGTAAAATGAAAAAAAAAATAAAAATTCAGTTGGGCTATAGCGGCAATGTTATTACCGCTATAGCTGTGCTCATTTTAAAAATTATGGTCCTCTGTTTTTTTTTTTAAATTCTTGAAGGTATTTTTGCCTTTGATAAAAATTTTCCAGAAATGAACAAGGACTTGTTCACGTGACTTCCAGTTATTGAGCAAGGTCTTCTAGGAAAAGAAGAGTAGAATTTAGAAAGTAAACTATGGTAAAACGGTGAAAAATAAAAAAAATAATAACGAAACTTTTACAAGAGTAGAAATTATACCAAATTCTCAAAAAATAAAATTATACCGAAATTTAGAAGCTAATAATTCGTTGGATGCAACGATGCAACTATATCATCAGTGAGTTAATCTGCTTTGGTTCTTACAGTAATTACTTGTGATGACGACGTTATTGCATTTATTAGTAATTATTCTGAAATGATAAGGTGTAGTACGTATGATGGTATTAATTTGTCTCATAGTCTTGATGCAGATGGGCAAGAAAATATTGCAATGGCAACAGACGGACGATATTAATCCAAGCACAACTCCATGAAAGCAATGGCAACTTTATAAAAGTAGTTTAAATGTAGTAAGTTATAAGAAGATCCATGAAAGAGGTCAGTGCATATAATCTGGCATTAAATTAGATTTTGCTTTCCCTTTCATAGCATATATTTGTAATACAGTTTGAGAATGACAGCATGGCTACAATTGGGCCAACTTGGGATGCAATCTCTTCGTGAAAATGAACTTAAAGCAGCAACCGAAAAAAATATTACAATATTCATAAATTATGATAACATAATTACTTAAAATAATCCGAATTATATAAATAGGATTGTGATATCGTTATTTGGAAATCCGATAATAATCGGTTTTTGAAAAATCAATATTGCCTGGTATTGGATTTTGGAAAACCGATATTAGCTAATATCGATTTTTCAAAGACCGATATACCTTTTGAACATATTTATGAAAAAAATAATTTTATTTATGTTTCACTGACATATTTATGAAACATATTTATGTTTCACTGACAATATTTGATTGAAGAAAATAATTTTAATTATGTTTTTCTTTACACAACAGTTTCTCTGAAATGATTTTATAAGTACTTTGGTGATTTTTTTTTTTTTTTTTTCGGGTTTGGAGTTAGGTTATAAAAATCACATGTATGAAAGTAGGGTCACCTGTTTACATATCATAATTTTTTCAGATTTTACAAAACTATATTTCACGTAGTCTTTCAATCGAGAAAATTGAACAAATTACAATAACAATTTCTCGGAAATTATTGTTAGGTACTTTGGCGAATTTTGTATTTTTCATGTTTGGAGGTTATGTAAATCACAGTTATGAAAATAGAGTCGCTCATTTACATAACGTGATTTTTTTTAACTATATTTCACATGTTTTTCAATCTCGAAAACAGAAGAAATTATAAGAATAGTTTCTCGAAAATGATTTTTTTGATACTTTGCCAATTTATCATTTTTTTCCTGTCTGGAGTTCGATTATGAAAATCACAGGTATAAATATAGAGTCGTTCGTTTACATAACATGATTTTTTCGATTTTTTGGAAACTATATTTCGTGTAGTTTTTCAAATCCGAAAAATTTGGAAAATAAAAGTTACATACCAAATATAAATATCATAAAAAAAAAGTCATAATTCTAACTAAAAATATCATAGCAATGTCATAAAGGTTTAAATATAAATATCACAATACTTGATGTGGATTTTCTTGCTTTAGAATTGTACCCTATTTTACTCAAATTTGTATCGCAAGCGTACGATAGTCGTCTAAGTATTTAGGGGTCGAACCACAAGGACGGATGTTTGATAACCAATTTTCAATTTTACTTAATCTACTAAACTAGAGATTTGCAGGATTATGGAGTTTGGTTTCGAGATTAACAACTAGATTAAATCAATATTAAATAAAACAGATTGCAGTAAAAATGGATTAATTGGCTAATTAGAAGTTAGGGGCTTAAGGCATGCTAATTCTTTCAGTTTATTCCAGTCCCAGCGGTCCGCTGGCTTTCGTAGCTGCCCGCTGAAGTGGACTCAGGTCGCTTGACAGATCAGCTGGTCGCTCGCTACTTGGCGGGCATAGACCACCTCGCTGGTTCACTCAGCGGCCCGCTGGTGTCAAACTGAGACTATTACTTAGTTGATTTAAATGTTGCTTTGTGTATAGAATTGGGCTGATGTTGAAGTGTTGCAGGTCAAACTCTCGTTTTAGGTCTGGGATTCAATTCAACTAACTTCAAAACTATCAAGTAGATCTAAAGTTCAACTTTCGTTTCGTGGTCTAGTTTCTACGGGTTTATACCTTTCTAACCTATGAATTCTTAAGCTTGCGCTGTTAGAAAAGACTTGTAACTCTCGTTAGTTAGTCTTGGTTCAATCTTTCGATTATAAACCTTCAAGTTGACACAATTGATGATAAATTCTTAGAGAAGTTTGGACTTAACTATCTAACTATTCAAGCAAGGCCTATACTTGATGGATACGAGCAAACTAACCTAAGCAATTCAATTTCAATAGATAAACAATTGAAGAAAGGAAATAAAACACAACATGCAACTAAGAAATCAACTAAATAACAATATCAATTCATAAACTTAAAGGTTCACTGCCATGGCCCCTAAAAAGGTATCTACTCGCGATCAGACATCAGACAAAACATCCAAGTATCAAAGTGAAAAGAAAACATAAGAAATAAATAAAGTTACAACAGAAAAGCAACTCGATCCCTTTCTTTCTATCTTCTGCTACTCGACAGCGGTCCGCAGAAATCTCTGGCGACCCGCTAGACCTGTGCAGAACTGTTCTCCTCTCGCCCAGAATAACTCCTCTAATTCGCCGATCCCTCTGTCTTCAACGCTTCCTCCTTATATAACATGCATTGGCGGTTCTCTAAAGGTGGAGGTCGTGCAAGTAGAGGCTCTAAATTTGGCACAGACAGTTATGGAGGAGATAGCAAATCTGGCTGGCTATTTTTGTCTGTCGGTTAACATCTTCCAACGGCCCGCTGTTGCGTCTAGCGACCCGCTGAAATCTCCTATATCGCCAGTCAACATTTGCTACCCGCTGCCTCCCTGTGGGTCGCTGGTGAGATCTGTGGGTCGCAGGTCTAGTCTGAAATCGCTCCAAATGTCGAGTCGAGTAGCCACATCGCGTAGATCCTATATAAAATGAAGCAACCATGCCAGTACCTAGCTTCTAACCTAAATTAACAATTAAACATTAGAAAAAGCACATAAAATCAAGAAATTAAGACCTATAAATGGTTGAATTACTAGGTATGAAAACCATTTATCAAACCCCCCAAGCTTAGCATTTGCTTGTCCCCAAGCAAAGTCCTAAGTTCTAGTTTTGGTTTTCAGGGCTTAATTTCAGTCAACTATATGTTTTCCCACAAGACAAAAAGTCAATTCATAAGCTAACTAAACAAGACTTGAGCAATTTCAACAATTAATCAACAATTAAAATTCAATTTTTTATTTGTTTTTTATTATTTTTTTTGTTCTCATGTCGTCAACTAAGCTAATCATGCAGCTAGGATATTTATAATTATTTTTCATGATTTATCTCATCAATTCCTAAGTTTATCGTCTCATCAAGGTTAAAGTTGATTAATCTAACAATTGAAACGGGATCTAACCCTACTAACATAAACAACCAATTCAACCAATTCATTTCACAACCAGGTCTTTGAGCTTTTTAACCATTCAATTTTCGAAACGCATTGGAATAAGTCTAAAGTGAGGCGGAAATAAGGGTACAACTCCCCACCCAACCTATTTCAAAGTTTTTGGGTTAGATTTTTAAATTTCTCTCGGGGCTAAGAGGTTTTCTCGCGGTGGAGAGGTTAGCCAAATTATGGTGGATTTATTTTCGAGATTTTTCTCGTTTATTATATATATATATATATATATATATATATATATATATATTTACATCATGAGCCTTTCTGTTTTTACTCATGATTTATGGAAGTTCTTCTATCCACCATAACCTATAGCTTCCCGCAATGTCCATGGCATTGCACGCTTTTTAGTTCACCTTTTCTTTCTGTGAATTCATTCCTTTTGTCTCAAGACGAGAGACGTGTTTTTATACATCTTCGACTTTTAATTATTATGAAAACAATGGTTTAAATGCCTTAGACCTAATGATCATTCCTTGGTTGTCATGCCTTTATGTTACTAAAGTTGATCTAAATGAATTTATCAATTTGAGGTGGCTACCGCTTCAAATGCTTTGATTAACCAATTAACCTATCTAATTCAGCAAACTTAGGTTCCGTTGAGATACTTCATGAAAAGCTATTACTCCTATCTTAGTCACATTTGAGTTAGTTAGATCGAAAGATATTCAAATTCTTTAATATTTCCTCAAGATATGTTTTCAATTTGCTTCCCTTTCAGTCAAACCTCTTATCTTTTGCTCAATTCCTTGTTCAGCTAACTCAGAATAACTTCTTAACTTTCCCTAAATATGCAAAATGTCATTAATTATGCAATTATTTACAAAACTAGATGAAAATGCATGGAAATTCTCAAGTTCTGGATAAATCAGCGGGCCGCTGGTGATGTTTGCTACCCGCTGCTTTAGCAGCGAGCTCAAAAGTCTGGGCTGCGACCCACTGAAATTCCCATACTAAAGATTTTTCTAAGTCCTGCCCACCTGCCATCTGCGACCCGCTGATAGGGACTGCGGTCCGCTGATGTCATTGCAGACAAAGACTAAAAATGCATGAATGCAATTTCCTAACCTATAATAATCTAACTAATTAGCAGTCCTAACTAGAAATTTTCAATTTCTCTAAGCCCCCCCCAAGCTTAATTCATGGCTCTGTACCTAAGGCCATTAATTACCTAAGGAAAGAAAATAGAGGGAAATTAGAAAACTTACAAACTTGGCTCAATCCTCAGGAGGTGGGGGTGGAGGTGGTTCTGGCACTCCGAAGATATGATCCGCGAAGCGCTGCATCATTGCCCTTTGTTCATTCCTCCAACTCCTTGCCTCTTCAATTTCTGCATCTAGCTTTGCTTCAAGGCGCTCATAGTCCGCGGAGAGATTCCACTGTGCAATGTGGATGTCATGTAGCATGTCCGCGATGCCTGGGACATCAGGTGTGGCCGTCCCCTGGTAAAAGTCCTCTCTTCCCCACTCTACTTGGCTTCCTGACCCAAATGTGCGGGCCGCTGGCTTTGACTGCGACCCGCTGGCGTGAAAATCAGCTTCTTCATGCTGGGTCGCTGGTTCTTCCTGTGGGCCGCTGGCCCAGGGCTGAGACTCTGGAATTGGCACCGGCAGAGCCAACACTCCGTTTCGGACTAAAAGATAGTCCCCGGAGCGCATCTGACCTATTCTGAATGCAATGGGGATATCCAGGCGATAATCCCCCACCACATAGCGTGTCTCACGCGGCGTTTTCTTTACATGACCCATGGATGCAAGGAGCTCCATGTTGAGGCGTTCGGGCCCGACACTTTGCTTCATGCGGAAGCTTGCCACGCCGACGTGCTTGGCCAGGTGCGTGACAAGGCCCCCAATAGTGATCTGCCCCTGCCCCGTTAATTTGTTGCGGGCAATAGTGTCGTGCCAATGCTTGAGCATGCTCCGTGCCAAGTTTTGATGTTGAGAGTTGCCGCGGCGGAGCATTTGGCACAACACCGATGTCTCTCCCACATTAGCTTTAGCCCCCGATTCTCCTCTTGCAAAGATGGTGAGAGATAGGGCCCGTTGGATGAATCGGATCACGGACATTTGAATGTCCACACTTTTCCTCTCTTTTGGAGCCTTCAATCCCGTGATTTTCTCCCAAAATCCTTCATCAATGTCCTTGACATCTAGCCCGCCTCGCCTCAAGCCAAAGATATCGGCGATCTCGCTCTCATATCGGGCATATCGGACCCCATGGAATTGCCACGATGCCAAGAACTCCCCTTTCTCCTTATTCCATTCGAGGCGGAATGTGCAAAGGAACTCCATAGTGAGGCGGGTGTAGGAGGGCTCCACTATCTCCCAAAATTCCCTCGTGATCCCGGCATTTTCAGTCAAAGCATAGAAGTCCTCCTCTATGTCGAGATCCTTGAGCACTCGAGGGTCTAAGGACCGAGTATTCTCCATTTTCTTAATCTTGAGGCGTTCATAACGGGCCTTGCATTCAGCCTCAAGAAAACGGGGCGGGTTTTCCCCGAGCTCCTCCTCCGCTGTCCGCGATTTCCTTGCTGCTCGAGTAGTGGTTTCAACCACATCCGGTTCCACCTCCATTCTATCCTCCTCTTCTTCTCTCCTCCTCCTCTTCTCCTGTCTAAACTCCACTTCATAGTCACTCCCAGAAGCACTATCCTCTTCACCTCCCTCTTCACTCTCACTCTCTTCATTTCCATCATCACTCTCTTCTCCTTCACTCTCCTCGCTCTCAGTTTCTTCCTCCATCGGAGCTTTACCTTTGTCATCAGTTACTTGGACTTGCTCCTCCTCACTCTCAGTCCCCTCATCCCCAAATATCTCTCTTTCCGCCTCTTCAAAGTTTGGGGGTGACTCCTCCCTTCTTGGAGGAGGTGACTCTCTCCTTGGAGGTTGAGAAGAGCCACTCCCAGAGCCTCCCAACAATAATCTTACTGCTCTAGCTCCTCTCTTGAAAACTTTACGAGCCATCTGTAGAGGTTTCGGCTTGTTTTTGATTGAATTGGTTGGGTTCTGTCTCAATTTTGCCCAGTATCAGCGAGTCGCAGGAGGTTTTAGCGGGTCGCTGGTCTGGGTTTTGCTGAGGTTTTGGCTTGTCAGACTGTTCACAGCGGTCCGCTGGTTGTGTCTAGCGGGTCGCTGGTACTGGCTGAGAGGTGGTTAAGGAGGACCAGAAATGTGGTTTTCCGATGGGGATCAGTGTGGTACCGTTTGGTTTGGGTTTTGGGTCCTTGTACCAGTTTGAATTGAATTTGAGGGTTTGGAATGAGTTGTTACCTTAGCCTAGTGGAGAATAGGCCGTTAGTGCGCCAAATTTCGGGATTGACACGATGAATCGACGCGTGGATGCGATGAGGCGGTGGAGAGGATCGTCACCTGCGGCTCCGGCGAAGTGATGGTGCTCGTGGGGCGCAGAATGGTGGAGTTTGCTGGTGTAAGGGTTGGGTCGCAAGAGAAGGGGAGTAGGTGTCGAAACTGCTCTGTTGGAAGAGATGGAATGGTGAAAAGTCAGAAATACCCTTGATAACCGTCAGATTTTAAATTTCAGTTCTTTTCAGCGGGCCGCAGGTGGTATCAGCGGGTCGCTCCTCTCTCCCCCAAGCTTGCTTGGAGCAGCGGGTCGCATGACGCCTGGCGGATCGCTGCAATGTCCTGCGGGTCGCTGGCTGTGTCGCAGAAGAACAGAAAACCTGAAAATTAAGCCAAGTTATATTAAAAACTCTCTCCCCTTTTTTTTATTTTTGTGTTTTTCTATTTTTTTGTTGTTTTTATTTTTCCAAATTTTTTTTTTATTTTATTGGGTTTACTGACTGAAAAAAAAAATATGAATTTAAAAACCCTTGGGTTGCCTCCCAAGAAGCGCTCGTTTAAGGTCTCGAGCTCGACCCCTCATATCTACGTCTCGCTAGGTGTCGGGTTAACGAAGCGTATGACCCCCGCATCGTCCTTCGTCGACACATCCTCCATATAAAGCTTGAGACGTTGGCCATTCACTTTGAAGCTCCCATGAGTCTCGCTCCAAATTTCAACCGCTCCAAATGGATAAACCTTCTTAACCTCGAACGGGCCGGACCATCGTGACCTTAACTTGTCCGGGAATAGCTTCAACCTTGAGTTGAACAAAAGAACTAAATCACCTTCTTTGAATTCTCTCCTCAAAATGCGCTTGTCATGCCATTGCTTGGTTCGTTCCTTGTACATTCTTGCATTCTCATAAGCATTCAAACGGATCTCATCCAACTCATGCAACTCCAAAACCCTTTTCTCTCCCGCTTCCTTGTAATCAAAGTTGATTGCTCGTGTGGCCCAATATGCCTTGTGCTCCAATTCAACGGGTAGGTGGCATGCCTTGCCATATATCAACTTGAAAGGGCTCATGCCAATAGGGGTCTTGTAAGAGGTTCGGTACGCCCATAAAGCATCATCTAACTTGAGGGCCCAATCCTTTCTTGATCTTCCAATCATTTTTTGCAAAATGTTCTTGATCTCACGGTTAGAAATCTCGACTTGGCCACTTGTTTGAGGATGGTAGGGGGTAGCCACCCTATGGTTGACTCCGTGTTTCTTTAATAAGTTCACGAACTGTCGGTTGATGAAATGCCTTCCCCCGTCGCTTATCACAACTTTAGGAACTCCAAATCTTGAAAAGATGACCTTGGAGAATAATTTTCTCACCGCTTCCGAATCGGCCTTCTTGCATGCTACAGCTTCAACCCATTTGGAGACATAATCCACCGCTACAAGGATGTACTCAAAACCACAAAATGACGGGAATGGTCCCATGAAGTCTATCCCCCACACATCAAACACCTCCACTTCCAAAATTGGATTTAATGGCATCTCACGTCTACTTGAAATGTTGCCCATCCTTTGGCATTGATCACATGTGAGCACGAAAGCGCGGGCGTCCTTGAAGATCGAGGGCCAGTAGAACCCTGCTTGAAGTATCTTTGTGGTTGTCTTTGAGTGAGAAACATGCCCTCCATAACTTGATGAGTGACAATGGGTAAGAATGTCGCTTATCTCCTCATGTGGAACACATCTTCGAAACATTCCATCTACTCCAAGCCTCCACAAAATTGGGTATTCCGAGAAGTAGAACTTGACATCTAAAAGGAACTTCTTCTTCTGTTGATATGTCTACTCTGGGGGTAGAACACCGGTGGCCAAATAGTTAGCAAAGTCAGCAAACCATGGGGGTCGCCCAGTTTTAGCGGGTCGCAGGTGTTGGGGTGATCCGCAGGTCAGACTGGCGGGTCGCTTCCATCTGGTCGACTCGCAGGACCAGGCTGCGGGTCGCTGGTACTGGGTTGACTGCCATCAATTGTTCATCAGGGAAGCTCTCGTTGATCGGTTTCGGTTGGGGTTCATCCCATCTGAGTCTGGATAGGTGGTCTGCAACTAAATTCTCCGTTCCCTTCTTGTCGCGAATCTCCAAATCAAATTCTTGTAGGAGAAGGACCCAACGAATGAGACGTGGTTTGGCATCCTTCTTACTCATGAGGTATTTAAGAGCCGAGTGATCCTTATACACAATCACTTTAGATCCGACCAGGTAGGGCCGAAACTTGTCCAGAGCAAAGACCAATGCTAGCAACTCCTTCTCGGTAGTGGTGTAGTTGATTTGAGCTTCATCTAGCACCTTACTCGCATAGTAGATAACACATGGTTTCTTGTCCTTGCGTTGTCCAAGCACCGCCCCTACGGCATAGTCGCTTGCATCACACATCAACTCGAATGGCTGATTCCAGTCCGGTGGTTGTAATATGGGTGCGGTGACCAATGCTTCTTTCAACCTACAAAAGGCATCAACACAATTTGAGTCAAATTCAAAATCAACGTCTTTCATGGTCAAATTAGTTAATGGTTTTGCAATTTTAGAGAAGTATTTGATAAATCTCCGATAAAACCCGGCATGTCCAAGGAAGCTCCGCACGTCCTTCACGCAAGTTGGGTTCTTCATCTTCTCTATGACCTCCACTTTGGCCTTGTCCACCGATATGCCTTTGGATGAGACATTGTGACCAAGCACCACGCCATTTTGAATCATGAAATGACATTTCTCCCAATTGAGTACCAAGTTGACTTCCTCGCATCGCTTCAAGATCTTCGATAAATTGGCTAAACAATGGTCAAATGAGGTGCCATACACCGAGAAGTCATCCATAAAAACCTCCATGTCCTTCTCAATGAAATCAGAGAAGATAGCCATCATAGCCCTTTGAAATGTAGCGGGCGCATTACAAAGTCCAAAGGGCATCCTCCTATAAGCATAGGTTCCATATGGGCACGTGAAAGTCGTCTTCTCCTGGTCACTTGGGTGGATTGGAATTTGAAAGAATCCGGAGTAGCCATCCAAGTAGCAAAAATAAGAGTGATTGGCGAGACGCTCCAACAATTGGTCCACAAAAGGCAAAGGAAAATGATCTTTTCGCGTGGCGGTGTTGAGCTTGCGGTAGTCTATGCACATCCTCCATCCCGTCACCATCCGTGTTTGGATCAACTCATCATTCTCGGTCTTCATCACCGTGGTTCCTCCTTTCTTGGGCACAACGTGGACCGGGCTTACCCATTCACTATCGGAAATCGGATAGATTATACCCGCATCCAGTAGCTTCAACACTTCTTTCTTTACAACCTCTCTCAGGTTTGGATTTAGCCTTCTTTGATGCTCAACTGAGGGTTTGTGTCCATCTTCAAGCAATATCTGATGTGTGCAAATCTTCGGGTCGAGTCCCTTGAGATCGTCTATCGAATAGCCAATTGCCCTCCTATGTGCTCTTAATTCCTTCAAGAGCTTCTCCGTCTGTTCCTCATCAAGCTCTGCATTGACTATCATGGGATAGGTCTGGTCAGGGCCCAGGTATTCATACCTTAGGTTGTCGGGCAATTGTTTCAGCTCCAGCTTTGGTGGCTCTGGCTCCTGGTCTGAGTGGGCCGTAGGTGATCCAAGCGGGTCGCAGGTGTCATCCAGGCTGAGCACTGTTCCTGTCGAAATTCTGAGCTGAACAGATACGGCCTGGCGGTCCGCCGCTGAGGCCTGCGGGCCGCTGGCATTCTGCCAGAGAGGTGGTTGAGGCTCTATTGCTTGCAGAATCTCGTTGAAAATCCAGTCTGCCTCTTCCATCTCTTCACTGGTGTCGGAGATGAAGCTGAACACTCTCATAAGCTGCTTGAGTACTGTCTCCTCCACCATTCCGTCGAGTTCTTCTACCATGAAGATAGAGTCATGTTGAGAGGGCATCTTCATCGCTTTGTCAATTTGGAACTCGACTTTGTCTTCGCCGATTGCTAAGGACATCCTGTCATTCTTCACATCTATCATGGCTCCAGCAGTGGCTAGGAAAGGTCGTCCAAGTATAATCGGCACCTCCAAATCCTCTTCCATGTCTACAACAACAAAATCACAAGGGACATAAAGATTACCTACTTGTAGCGGTACATCTTCAACGACTCCAAGCGGTAAGCGCACTGATCGATCAGCCAATTGTAGAGACATCCTTGTGTCTTGCAATTCCCCTACTCCAATTTTGTCGAAAATCGACTTTGGCATTAGGCTCACGCTTGCTCCCAAGTCACATAATGCTCTTCTAATGCTTGCCCTTCCTATCTTGCATGGAATGACAAACTTCCCTGGATCTTGCATCTTTGGTGGCAACTTATTGAGTATCAAAGCACTGCACTCTTCAGTCAAGGCCACCGTTTGGCATTCATCGATTTTCCTCTTATTGCTAAGTATATCTTTCAAAAACTTAGCATAAGTTGGCATTCGGGTCAAGGCATTCGTGAATGGGATGGTGATGGAGAGTTGTTTCAGGACCTGCAAAAACTTACTAAACTCCTTGTTTTCCTTGGTTTTGGCTAGTCTCTGTGGGTAGGGCACATTGGGGCGCGGCGTTACTTGATGGATAATTTTATCCTTATTTTGATGTCTGGCTGGCTCAGGGTCAGCGGGCCGCTGGTCAGTTGAGTGGGCCACTGGTTCTGGGTCAACCAGCACAAATTCACTGTCTTCTTCAGAAACCAACTTCATCTCAGGTTCAGCGGGCCGCTGGTCATCCCTGCGGGTCGCAGATGTTTGGTCTGAGGCTGGTTCTTCAGGCATTTCAGGTCCATCATAATTTGTGCCGCTCCTGAGTGTGATAGCATTGACGTCAGCCTTTGGATTAGGCTCTGGTTGACTGGGAAACATGCCAGTTTTGGTCATCACTCCATTTCCCGGCTGATGAATAACCGAGTTTTGCTTGTGCACCACTTGTTCTAGAAGTTCGCCTATCCTCGTTAGCTCGGTATGAACCTTGTTGTTCCATATCCCTTGATCACGCATGAAGTTGTCAACCTGAATTCGATGTGGAGACGGTTGATTTGGTTGATTTCCTCCCTTGTTCAAATGAACACCCGGATTAGCCGCGCCATTTGGGTTTGCGTATGAGAAGCCCGCATGATTGCGCCTATCCTTGTATCCAATCGGAGGGAAGTAAGACGGCCCATTGCCAATGGCATTGACTTCCTCTTCTACGGGCTCATTTTGTTGAAGACGAGGGCATTGGGGAGCCAAATGTCCCTCTTCATCGCAAAGTTGGCACGAATGAACTTGAGCCACGGGGGTGGACTTCTTGTCATTCATTTTCTTCATCAAGGTCGTGAGTGCATCGATTTGAGATTGTAGATGAGTTGTCTTGTCTAATTCGAGCATCCCACGAGGTTGGTGTTGAGTCCTTGTCGAGTAGTTTATTTGCGCAAGAGCCATCCTCTCAACCAAGTCAATTGTCGCTGCACTTCCCAAGTTTAAAAGTGATCCACCTGCAGTATTGTCCACATTTTGACGGGTTAGATGAGTTAAGCCATCATAAAAATAGCTAATCAATTTAGATTCAGATAGATCATGATGTGGACAAATCCTTTGCAACTCCTTAAATCTCTCCCATGCTTCTCCTAGGCTCTCATCATTCTCTTGTCGGAAGTTATAGATCTTTCGAACAATTTGGACCGTCTTCTCCCTAGGGTAGAATTTGTCCAAGAAGGCCTTAGCTAGCTCATCCCAAGTCCCAAAGGGTCGGGACTTGAAACCCGCTAGCCAAGTCTTTGCTCGGCCTCGTAAAGTGAATGGAAAGAGGGTGAGGCGGATCGTGTCATCGCGAACTTGGTCGAAATTGAGGAGAATGCAACATTGTAGAAAGTCCTCCAAATGCAGGGTAGCGTCCTCATGCGTGTCTAACCCAAACATGTTTTGCTGGATCAGATTTATGATCCCTGGATTGAATGCAAAGTCTCTTGCTCGCTGGGGGTTGGGTGGGTCAACTCCAAGACCGATATTGTTCGCGGCGGGTGCTCCAATCTCACGCAAGGGCCAATTACGTGCAGCAGTCTCCCTGGCTGTGACCTCTTCACGAACCCTACGCTCCAGGTCGGCCAAAGGTATCTCGTTATCACCCATGCGGTTGTCGTCGGAAAAGTCGGATTCTTCGGTTTTCGGGTCTTCAATTGTATCAGACCCAAGATCAGCGGGCCGCAGGATGATCTGGCGGTCCGCTGGTTGTTGGAATGTCTGTTCTGGATCACTCTTCGACCCTCCTCCTCGTCTCTGGTATACGAGAAGTGGTGGCTGATTCGATGTGGTTGCAACAGACTTCTCTCTGCCTTCTGTCACCTTTTTAGCGGCTCGCTGGGGTTGCATGCGGGTCGCTGAAATTGTTTGTTGGTCAGGAAGAGAGACTCCTTCCTCACAAAGCCTTGGTTTCCTCACTCTAGGGATGCTTCCACTGTTGGTTTTCTTGTTTCCTCGTCCTCCTGCCAGTGTTCACACCTATATTTGAAGAAAACCAAAGATAGTGAAGAAGGGTAAAGAAATCTAGCAAATTAAAAATAAAATTTAAACCTAATTATCGCTACCGTCCCCGGCAACGGCGCTAAAAAGCTTGATGTGGATTTTCTTGCTTTAGAATTGTACCCTATTTTACTCAAATTTGTATCGCAAGCGTGCGATAGTCGTCTAAGTATTTAGGGGTCAAACCACAAGGAAGGATGTTTGATAACCAAGTTTCAATTTTACTTAATCTACTAAACTAGAGATTTGCAGGATTATGGAGTTTGGTTTCGAGATTAACAACTAGATTAAATCAATATTAAATAAAACAGATTGCAGTAAAAATGGATTAATTGGCTAATTAGAAGTTAGGGGCTTAAGGCATGCTAATTCTTTCAGTTTATTCCAGTCCCAGCGGTCCGCTGGCTTTCGTAGCGGCCCGCTGAAGTGGACTCAGGTCGCTTGACAGATCAGCTGGTCGCTGGCTACTTGGCGGGCATAGACCACCTCGCTGGTTCACTCAGCGGCCCGCTGGTGTCAAGCTGAGACTATTACTTAGTTGATTTAAATGTTGCTTTGTGTATAAAATTGGGCTGATGTTGAAGTGTTGCAGGTCAAACTCTCGTTTTAGGTCTGGGATTCAATTCAACTAACTTTAAAACTATCAAGTAGATCTAAACTTCAACTTTCGTTTCGTGGTCTAGTTTCTACGGGTTTATACCTTTCTAACCTATGAATTCTTAAGCTTGCGCTATTAGAAAAGACTTGTAACTCTCGTTAGTTAGTCTTGGTTCAATCTTTCGATTATAAACCTTCAAGTTGACACAATTGATGTTAAATTCTTAGAGAAGTTTGGACTTAACTATCTAACTATTCAAGCAAGGCCTATACTTGATGGATACGAGCAAACTAACCTAAGCAATTCAATTTCAATCAGATAAACAATTGAAGAAAGGAAATAAAATACAACATGCAACTAAGAAATCAACTAAATAACAATATCAATTCATAAACTTAAAGGTTCACTGCCATGGCCCCTAAAAAGGTATCTACTCGCGATCAGACATTAGACAAAACATCCAAGTATCAAAGAGAAAAGAAAACATAAGAAAGAAATAAAGTTACAACAGAAAAGCAACTCGATCCCTTTCTTTCTGTCTTCTGCTACTCGACAGCGGCCCGCAGATATCTCTGGCGACCCGCTAGACCTGTGCAGAACTGTTCTCCTCTCGCCCAGAATAACTCCTGTAATTCGCCGACCCCTCTGTCTTCAACGCTTCCTCCTTATATAACATGCATTGGCAGTTCTCTAAAGGTGGAGGTCGTGCAAGTAGAGACTCTAAATTTGGCATAGACAGTTATGGAGGAGATAGCAAATCTGGCTGGTTATTTTTGTCTGTCGGTTAACATCTTCCAGCGGCCCGCTGCTGCGTCTATCGACCCGCTGAAATCTCCTATATCGCCAGTCAACATCTGCTATCCGCTGCCTCCCTGTGGGTCGCTGGTGAGATTTGTGGGTCGCAGGTCTAGTCTGAAATCGCTCCAAATGTCGATTCGATTAGCCACATCGCGTAGATCCTATACAAAATGAAACAACCATGGCAGTACCTAGCTTCTAACCTAAATTAACAATTAAACATTAGAAAAAGCACATAAAATCAAAAAATTAAGACCTATAAATGGTTGAATTACTAGGTATGAAAACCATTTATCAATACTCCTAGAAAAATATAAGTCCTAATACTATCTATCACGATGGAACAACAATCCCATCATCAGGGATTAATCAAATGGAGCACCTAGTGGATGTCGGTCATCGGGGAGGGGGAGGACGAGTCCTAGGTGCACTTAGAGTGAGATGACGAGGCAGTCACCCAGTGTGTGTCAATGTCATCACTCATTGCTAGTAAACACCAACATGTGTTATGCAAGCCACCACATTTATAGTGAGATTGTTCCACATGCACCATCCATCACCATTAACAAGCAATTATTAGGGGGATACCGATGAAATTATTGAACGGATATATAACTTCAATCATAGTTTGTAATTTATTGTGCTTGTTTTGGCTGAAGTTCATGACATCACAAATATTTTTGGTGGTCTATTTGTGCCACCAAATAGTTTGTTACCAAATGAAATGTCTATAGATCCGTTTGTACTTCAAATGATCTATTTGAATATCATATAGACACACCATCCTCTAGTTGTCTACCCACAAATTTTGTAAAGGTTTGTTTCGTCACGAAATGATCCATTTCACACGAAGTTTACCAATATATATCATGATTCCAACATTCGAAATCCCTCAGTTTCAAACTTTCTAGACCTTGGGTGCGTTTGGATAGGTGTGGGAAGAAGGGAAGAAGAGAAGAAGTATTAGGAAGTGTGTAACTTTATGAAGAGTTTAGATTGTTTATAATTTTTTTTCTTCTTCTTCTTTCTTCTTCTTCTTTCTTCCAACGATCCAAACGCACCCCTTGATAACAACACTGAACTGCACTATCAAGTACAGATGGGACAACACCAATTCATGCATGGTATCTCCATTTCGGTACTTGGTCCGTCATAAAATCATATACCCAAGTACCCAACAAAACCATATGATTATCGCTCAGATAACCTTTAAAACAAGTTTGGCTTAAACTATTATAATCTATGGTCTTTATGTGTCTTAATTTCTGATTTTATTCAGTGTTTTTCGCATTTAGACTGCCAGTTTGCCACTGCAAACTGTCAATATGCCAGTGAAGCTACCCACTTGTACTAGGCAGAATTGCAAAATCGATAGAAAATCAGATTCTGCACGTTGATTTCAGACCAGCGATATCTCGATCGTACTTCAATGAAAAATTTTGATCCATATATATCTGGAGAGTACATTCAATACTCTATCCAATCATGACAATCGTGAATTTTCAATAGTTTTAGAAGTATGAGAAATACCTATTGAAACTCAGACCAAAAACACCAAGTTCTGATTCTTACCAGAACAGATCCAACTTGCAAATGCGATTACTCACTTACCGTTTATCCAAAAATTGCAAACTTAGACTTTATGGAAATATCTCTAAAAGTTCTATCCCCAATCCAAATTTAACAGACAAATAAATTACAATGTGAGAACAATTCCATTTGTGCTACAGAAAGGTTAGAAATTTGAGAAACCAGTTAGAGTAACATCCTCTGATTGAGGGGCTAATAACTCTTTGTATACTTGTTTGTTTTTCGAGTTCTTAGACTCTCTGGAAAGTAGAATTCAAGCTCTTTCAAATGTTGCAAACCAGACTCAAACAAGTATATAGAACGAGAGTTATGCCTCCGTGAAATCAGACAACTAAATCTGAAATTATGTTTCTGGACATAACTTAGGGTTTTTCCTAATTCTCCCTCAAAATTACGAAATTAGACACACAAATCTTTCATTGATGACCAAAAATAAGGAGAACGGGGTTAGGTACCAACCCCTTTCGAAACAAAACCTATCGGCTTTAATAGACCTATTAGAAAATTGAGAGTATTCAACGTACCACAGCGAAAGTCGACTTTTTAAGATCTTGGGGCGATTCTTTTCGCGGCATGACACACGTAAACCTTCTCGTCATCTGAACCTCCATCTTCATGCATTAGTGAGTTTAGACCACATATAAGAACAAGTCTAACCCATGGTTCAATAGTACAAGTATTAGATGACTACCATATACCAATGTCTCCAATAGATTGCAGTGTTTCACTCTCATGGAGTGCCCCTACTTGATGTAACAAGTGAAGAGAAGTGGTGTTCTCTCTCCCTCTTTTTTCTATTTCTCTATGGTTCCGTTAGGATAGGTGTGGGAAGAAGGAAAGAAGGGAAGAAGTGGGAAGAAGTATTGGAAAGTGTGTAACTTTGTGAAGAGTTTGAATAGGCTATGAAGAAAATAGCCTATTTCATTTTATGCATATGTACTGAGAAATATATAAATAGATTGGCTCCAGCAACTAGCGGATGCAACTAACAAGACGTGAGCCAAGACGGTTTGTTCCAACACTGGAACAAACCTTTCCAAATATTGTGATTTCAATAAATGGATCCACTCTAAATTCCAAGACTTGCAAATTGCAATCCTGATAAGAGTACATTTAGCTCAGCTTGAAAAGAGGAGGTGACACATCCATTCTACAAGTCGTATGCAATAAACCATCTAGTGTAGAAGTAATCATTAATGTATGAATATATAGAGTTTAGAGTCCTAGTTAAGTAAGGAAACCTATCCTCTGCAGCACTGCAGAGGGCAACGATTTCATCACGACCGTCCGATCTAATTTCGACGGATATATTTTTACGGGTCGCACGAATTTCGACGAACCTAATAAAAATCATGGGACATTCATCATTGATAGGACGGTTGTGATGAAACCACCGCCCTAACGCACTGTAGAGGATATGGATTGCAACAGCACTTCACTTTTTGTTTATAAATTGTAATATTTGGATCGCGGGCCTAATAACTACAATCAAGCAGTTAAGCAATCAAGCAATCATTAGACAAAAATAGTAAAAAGCGCTAATATGCTCAATCTAAAAATAGAAATTGCTCACCGTTCATCCCTTTTTCATTTTATCTGCGTTCCTCGTTTCCCTCCTTCCTACGCAACTCCCATTCCCTCCTCTCCTTGTCCAAACGCCTCCTACCTTCTTCTTCTCCGCCTCACTTTCCTATTTCTATTGCTCTCCACTTGTGCCTCATCCCTCTCGGACTCTCTCTTCTTTCCTCTTCCTTTTCCATACCTTTCCCTCTCATCGGTGTTCTCCTTCTCTCATTAGCGACTCCCCCTCCAGTAGCACCCTCATTTTTCTACCATTTTTCCTATCTCGCACTCTTCTTCCATTATTGTCATTTTTTTTTGCACGTTTTTTATATACTCCCTTGTTAGATATAAATACTCTTATTTATACAAATAAATACTTATGATATATAACTACATAACCTCATAAGTTACTCCCTTGTGGAAAATAAATACTCTTTAGATAAAACTAAATAGTCCCTTATGATATATAACTATATAATTTTACAAGATATTCCCTTGTGAAATATAAATAACTTCTTATTATAAAATAAATACTTCATTGAACTTATTAGTTACTCTCTTATATCTATTAGATGATTAGTTTGATTATATATATATTATGTACTCCTTTGAACATGTTTAGTTACTTCTTTATATCTATTAGATAATTAGTTTGATTATATATATATTAAGTACTCTTTTAAATATATTTAGTTACTCCTTTATTATTGTTAATTACTCCCTTATATAGAATAATAAGATGAGAAAACAAAGATGTTTTGAATTGTAAAAAATGAGATACTTCCTTGTGAAATATAAATACTTCTTTAGTATAAAATAAATACTCTCTTGAACTTATTAGTTACTCTCTTATATCTATTAGTTAATTAGTTTGATTATATATATTAAGTACTCTTTTGAACATGTTTAGTTACTCCCTTATATCTATTAGATAATTAGTTTGATTAATCAAACATATTTAGTTACTTCCTTACTGTTGTTAATTACTCTCTTATATCATAAAATGAGAAACACAAAGATGTTTTGAATCGAAAAAAAATGAGAGCGGATGGGATGAGACACCACGAAAAGAAAGATGGAATGATAAGAGAGAAGAAAAGTCCAGAGGCAGGGGAAGAAAAAGGAGAGAGAAGAGAGGTAGAAAAGCGAAAGGGGGGGAGAGAGAAATTAGGGCGTAAGGGGTAGGGAATACTGGAACAAAGAGAATAGGATGAGAAAAGGAGGAGCAAATAGAAGGGAGAGCATGGTTAGGCCAACGGGGAGCATGAAGGGAAGAAACGAAATAAGGAGAGGGACAAAGGAACAAAGAGGAAAGGCGTAGAGGAGAACAGTAGCGATTAGGGAAATCAGGAGTAAAGGGAAGAGAACGAAAGAAAAGGATGTAGAGAGAAAGAAAGAAAAGGGGAAGGGTAGGAAGCGTTCATCTCCTTATTGTTTGATTGCGTAGAAATATGATTACGGTAAGTAATTCTCTATGGAAATTGATTACTGTCATCCCTTGTCATCGCTAAACATAAAGTGAACACATAAAACAGATAAGGTGAACACATAAGATATCAAAGTGATCACATGCACTCAATAAAAATAAATTGAATGTGCATATAAAAATTTAAAAAAGAAATGACAACACTTATTTGTTTGTAAGTGTTCTTTTTTATCATCTATATATTTATCTTGTCTGTTTTATATGTTCACTTTATATTTTTGTGACGGCAAGAGATGACAAAACTGGAGACTGCAATTATCCTTTCTGATTCTTTATGCATAGGGGTGAAAACGGTCACCGTTTCGACCGTCCTTTCGTTTCGTTTCGTCCAAAACGAAACGAAACGGTTAAGATTTTTTGTTGCGTTTTATAAACGAAACGGTTAACGAAAGCTTAGAACAGTTTCGTCCATGTGTATTTTCGTGGTATTTTCGTTATTTCGACCGTTTCGTTTTGGACGAAACGGTTAACGTAAATGGATGATCAATTTCGTTTTAAAACGAAACGGTTAACGAAATCGATCTTTTTCGTGGTCGTTTTAGACGTTATGCAGCCATATCTATGCATCAGATTTGGTCCTTGTAATCATAATAGGTGGTCTGGCCCAACGAGACATTAAATAAAAGAATAAATATATGTCCAACCCAGCCCAGACCAAGAAAATAATTTCCTGTGTGTTTTGTTTTGTGGTTTGCCCAACCGCCCCAACGAGACATTAAATAAAAGAATAAATATTCGGCTATCAACATCGAATCATATTTCATTTGTCTCTCTGTTTTTTGAGGAGATTATAATTAATAATAGACAAAAATTGTTCATGTTAATATTAATCAGATTAGATTATTATTGTTTTTATTATTCCTCAATTTGTTAATCTTAAGTAATCGTAATAGTAGTATACAGTACTATAGTACAGTTGAATGAATCAATCTCTCTCGCTTCTCTCGTTAGATGCTTGCAACTTTGCAAGGCGAGAAGAAACCCTAAACCTAAACCAACCTAAAGGGAGTGCTAAACTAGCAAAATTAGAAAAGAGAGGGTTAGGAACTTAGGATTCAGGTTCAATTGTGGTCACTTCGATTAAATTCAGTTTGAGTACACTTGCTACTACTTGTATACAATTGGTGGTTGGTTTGTGTTGCGTTGCTTCAATTTGCAATTGGCAATTGGGATTGGGATTAGGAGACTCAATCAGATTGAGATTGAGATTAAATGCAATTCGATCAGCATCACATTAACAACATAGATGAGGAGACGTTGCAGCAGCAGCAGCACTCTGATGGAAACAATGAGCAGCATCAGGATGTCCTCTTTGAGGAAGCTTCCACAGCCCCCAGGTGAGTGAGTGAGTGAGTGAGGTGAAACCCCTCCCCTCAATCTCAACACCAATCAATTATCAATTATCAATTCCAGTCTATCATTCTACCATTCATTTCTTTCTACTAATTATCTAATAATCATGTCAGATGCCTGCGATGCGGCATCAGCGCCAATGCGACCCCCCACATGCGCAAGGGCCCTGACGGCCCTCGAACCTTGTGCAATGCTTGCGGCATTGCTTGGGCTAAGGTTTCTATTCTTCCTTCCTTACCCTAAATACCCTCTCTCTTTCCTTAAATCAATAATGTTCGCATCTATATTTTCTTTCCACAGGGTAAAATGAGAAAAGTAATTGACGCTGATGCCCCTTTAGACAACGCAGCAATCGCTCAGATGCTACCTGAAGTTGGCATGGAATTTCAATCAGAAGATAAGGCCTACGAATTTTACAATAGGTTCACTTCATTTGCTTCTGTTTCCATATTCTGGATCTACCTTTTCATTTTTCAACTCCACATCTAATCTCTACTGACCAAGAGCTGCTGCAGATATGCCGGTCAGGTTGGTTTCAGTGTCCGTAAAAGCTCATCAGACAAATCATCAGAAAATGTCACCAGATCAAGAACCTTTGTGTGCTCAAGAGAAGGTTTTAGAAAGGAAAAAAAGGGTAAGGAGGTCAAGAAGCCTCGACCTGAAACCCGAATCGGCTGCCTGGCACGCATGACCATTAAAATCACACCAAACGGAACCTACCGTGTCACTGAGTTCCTCCCTGACCATAACCACCAACCAGCTCCACCTTCGACCACTCACATGCTGAGGTCCCAAAGAATTCTTACTGACCTCCAGACTTCTGATGTTGAGAATTCTGATGATGGGGCTCCCCCAACTAAATCAGCTACTACTTCTGGTCTACGAAATATAAACTTCCTCCCGACTGAATACACCAACACTCTCAGGTCAAGGCGAATGAAACCCATGCATACTGGCGATGCAGGGTCCATACTGAAGTACCTCCAGAGTATGCAAATGGAAAACCCCAACTTTTTTTATGCTATCCAGGTAGATGAAGATGACAAGTTAACAAACTTCTTTTGGGCTGACTCAAAATCTAGGGAAGATTTCAGTTATTTTGGCGATGTGCTTTGTGTTGACACAAGTTACAAAATAAACTCATATGGCCGACCGTTGGCTCTTTTCATAGGTGTCAATCACCATAAACAAACTATTTTATTTGGTGCATCTTTGATTTATGATGAATCGGTCGAGTCTTTCAAATGGTTGTTTGATACATTTACAATTGCCATGCGAGGGAAACATCCTGAAACAGTACTAACTGACCATTGGTTAGCTGTAGAGAATGCCATTGGTATGACATGGCCTAGGGCCAACCACCGGCTCTGTGCATGGCATGTGCACCAAAATGCAGCCAAGTACCTAAACCATATTTTTCAAGGATCCAAAATGTTTTCGAAAGATTTTGTGAGGTGCATTTATGACTGTGAGTCAGAAGAGGAGTTCATTCTTGGGTGGCGTGCTATGCTTGAAAAGTATGATTTGAGGAATAATGAATGGTTGGGCAAATTATTCGAGGATAAAGAGAGGTGGGCGCCACCATATGGACGCCACGTGTTTACCGCCGACGTAAATAGTTCATTACAGTGTGAATCCCTGACGTGCATGCTGAAGAAGTATTTAAACCCACAATTGGACCTCTTTTCCTTTTTCAAGCATTATGAGAGAGCCCTAGAAGAGCACAGGTATGCTGAATTGCAAGCTGACTTTAATGCGAGTCAGAGTTTTCCCCGAATCCCACAATCCAGGTTACTACGCCAAGCGGCTGGAATTTACACGCCGGTGGTTTTTGAGATTTTTCGGAGGGAGTTTGAGATGTTTGTTGATTCTGTTTTGTATAGCTGTGGCGGGTCAGCTACCAGGTTTCAGGTAGGGGTCATGGAGCAACCTGGCGAGTACTTCAAGGTTGGAGTCATGGACCGACCTGGCGAACACTTTGTCAGGTTCGACTCCAGTGACATGTCAGTGGCCTGTAGTTGCAAGAAGTTTGAGTTTATGGGGGTGCAGTGTTGCCATGTACTAAAGGTTCTTGATTTTAGGAACATAAAGGAGTTGCCTAAGAGGTATTACTTGAAGAGGTGGCGAAAGGATGTCAAATCATATGGGGATGAGGTGGTGGGTTGCACGAGTGCACCAATAAGCATGTCGGCACCAGTAAATGTGAATCAAGAGTTGAACCATGCAAACCATCTGATGGAACAGATTAGCCAGGTTGGTTTCCTTTTATTTTAGTGTTGGATCATAAGAGCGGGGATAGTTATCAATTTAAAGGTGAAATCTGCTCAGGCAAATTAAAACTATTATCAGTGAAAAACCCAATAAACTATATTAACTAAAAAGCTATAAAATACAGGATCCTCCAGCTGCAAACTTGCATCAACAGTCCTTTTATGGAGCACCTGAGCTAATTGGTCAGGTATATATACATATTAAAAAGTACTTTAATGCTTGCAATTTGATGTGCATAATTCTGGTAAA
The DNA here is from genome assembly GCA_028095005.1 of Rhynchospora pubera. Classification (NCBI taxonomy): domain Eukaryota; kingdom Viridiplantae; phylum Streptophyta; class Magnoliopsida; order Poales; family Cyperaceae; genus Rhynchospora; species Rhynchospora pubera. The sequence goes on along the minus strand of CM051461.1, from coordinate 12,663,353 downwards.
CATTTAAAATATTTAAGACTTGCAGCCTTGTTAATCTCAAGTGTCTTGACTCTTGACTCTCTGTTTTATTTGTTTTTTATTTTTTTATTTTTTGGTTTTTTCGTAGGGCTATGCAATGCAAGGAGTAATAAACTCACAACAATTTGTTCCTGGGTCGCAGTTGAATAATTGCACCAACAATTCGAGCATGCACTGAACTGCAGATTTTTAATTTGTTTCTCTCTCTATATATATTTTTTTAGGGCACTTATTTTTGCTTGTGTCTTGTTGCGGAGTTTAGGTAGGCATTTTAGTTGAAACCCTCCAAATCCAATCCTCCATGTAGGAGGCCATTAGAAGTGAAAGTGAAATTCGGGCTGAGATGAGGCCCATGTAGAAAATTTGTATAAAGTACTTGGACACCTTTTTCCTCTCTCTGGACTCTGGTCGCCCATTTAGAATTTTAGGTTATATGCCTACGGTCTACGGACGGACTGTTACTAAAATAATAATAATAATAACTAGCTATAGTATCGCGCTTCGCGCGATAAAGTTTCAATTTGCAATTGGTACGCAAAGCTTCAATTTGTAATTGTTTTGTAACATAAAGATCATTTAGATTCAAACAAATCAAAAAAGGAAGATTAACAGGAAATGCATACCTGTAAATTTGATGAATTGTAAAATTTAGCTATTTGACATTTTGTTTTTTATCCAATAGAAATCAATTAACAAAAGCACATAGAATCTAGAACACTTAAATAGACCATCAATGTAATTTTACATCCGTAATTCAGCATATTGCTCAACATATCCCAAAACAATGCATTCATACCAGTACATTCATATTTCATAAAATTAAATAGTACAATGAATAAGATACCAGTAACTATCCAACCAAGAAAAGATGACTACTTTGATCAGTCATTGCCAGAGTATACACCAAGCTTTATTATATCCTAAGGCTCCCACCCTAGTCTCATTGTAATACCTGAGTATATCAAGCAAAGATTAGCTTGAAGTTCTCACTGAACAATAGAGTCAATGACAACTAATTTAACTAAAAGAACATGTCAAGTTTATGCTTATACCATGATCAAGAATTGTTATTGTGACTCTTGGCATGTATATCACAGATTAAACTGAAACAAAAAATAACTAAAAAGCAATCATTGAAAAAAAAAATTCTAGAATTCTAGAAGAAGAGAGGCATATCTGGATTAGTTACCGGATGCATCAAATCAGGAAAACCAACAGGGGTATTTTTGGAAAAGTAAAGCGTATTTTTGATATACATAACTGGTCATGTGCAACATGTTCCATCAGTAGTCTAATGTTAATCAGTAATTTAGAAAACAAGTAGGACATATAAGGGATACTGACCAAAGTATTACGCCCCTACGAAGAAAATAACATCTTCTAAATCTTTTCTGACACTGGTTGATATATAATAATATTTGGAAGCAAACTCTTCTTTGAGAACCTCCACAACTAAAAAATAGTATGCAATGAATCTTTTCGATTGCTTTGAATCAACTTAGAAGCACATGTATTTTTTTAGATTTTAGATAGAAAAGGTCATAATTGAAATGGTATAACACTTTTAAGGCAAAAAGAAGCCTATAGCACAACATTGCCAAATTTTATTTTAAACAAAAAAATACAATAATTAAGTAAAACTATGTATAACTTGATTCGGAGAGGGAAAATGTTGGAATGAGTCATTTTTCTATGGGCAGAGTAGACTTATATTGTGCAGGGCATGAATGTGAACACCATTAAGAGAACCCAGACTTTTGCTAAACTTAACCTACCAAAATAACTAAATCAATCTTTCTCATTGAAATTGTCAAATCAACCTAAATAGATCAGATTTTAACTTATTTGTTAGCATAGCTCAAATAAGGAAGACATAATTTAAGAGACACCAATCAATGTACCCTATCAAATGTAAAATTTCTATCAACATGCTCTTTTTTTTTTGGATAAGCCAGGTAGCGACTACCAGGTTGGGTATCAACGTACTTGTTAGTGGTGTTCTTTTGAATGACAGGAACCTTTCTCCTTGACATGTTGCAAGGAACACTCTAAGGAGTTGTCAATCTCTGTTGTTCTACACTCGAGGGCCTGCACAACTCAAGAAAAAAATCAGAATGTAACGACAAAACAAATCCTTACTTTATCAAAGAAAAGTTGTTGGTGTATGTCCTGTGCATTGCTCTGACAGCAGGAAAACTACCTTTGTGACTGTTTTTTCAATGTCTTTTCCTTGAAAAATACCTTTCTTTGGATCTAGATGAAGGGTGGTTTCAGACTTCACATTGTCAGCAAGAATATGAAGCTCCTGAAAAGAGCAAACTAAATTGCCAGAATTTACGAATTTCAAAGATCACGCCTAAAAGGTTGATTTTTTTTTTAAAATTAATGAATAAATTAATTTTGTTGTTGTAGTGGGAGTGGGGGGCAGTGGGCAGAGAGAGAAAGAGAGGCCTTAAGCTTATCAGTAGTTTCAGAAAATGTTAATGTAAGTGAAGGCTTGAGTTTTTTGCTTGCTTCCTATCGCGAAGAAAATAATTTCTTAGAGAGAAAGATATTAATACCAGGTAATGTGGTGCTTAACTCTGTGCAATAGGCTTTACCTTGTAATGTAACATATTCAAATCTTAGTGATATGGTTCTATAATAAGAGTCTCTAACAGACTGCACAATGAGCGATAAAAAGAACTCGAACATCCACGATATTTAGCTAGGACATTTTAACCAATCGTGTGCCTAGTTTCTTACCAACACCAAAGACAGACAATCTTATTGCATTTATGGTACCCAAATCAGTCCTTTGTGTGCTGAGCACACCACTGGCAGTCCCACGCCACCCGGTATATCAACTTTGGAAATGCCAAGATCAGCTTATACTTGTGTCGTTGCTCAGCGCTACATCTTTGAATCTGTATTGGATCAGGATGACGCGTAGACAACTAATCTACAAATTCAATAAAGAAAAAAACACATTAATTAGATGATCGAATGATTTTTTTTGTCCTCGAACATGTATTTAGTAGTATGTATATCTGCGACTACCTAAAATCCTACATTTTTTTATAGCGCGTTTTCTGGCAAAAATTCACGCTGATTCCAGAATTTGACACAAACTTGTCCAAGTGAAACAATATAAGCTTAATTAGGAAAAAAATGTTTGGTCATACCAAATTTTACATTGCACTGCGAGACCGCTCCTACCGCTTCTGTCATTTTCTGTTGTATTAGAAAAGAGTGGATTGTTAATTTGTCACAAAAATATTTAGAAAAATAAATACCAATGTACAATGAAATATTTATCTGTTGATAGTCTTCTGGCTATTCACCAACAATCTGCATCTGAGTGGGCACAGATAGGCTTCTTCCTATGTAAAGTATTTTAACTGTTGCTTTTTAGATTAAGAATACGAAAATACAAAAAAGAGAATAATTCAAATAAAGAATACAAAAGCGCTAAAAGATCTGATGCTTCACATTTTCATAGATTTGAGTCATTGTGCAAACCAAATAGGGCAATAAAAAAATTAACACACACGAAAACAAAAAGCAATACCACTGTCTACAGTTTGTATTTGTCCAAGAACCTAATAGGCACTGTTAGGTAAGATGTTCTTAACAAATTTATTCTTATTTATTCACAACACTACAATTTTTATGCGAACAGTCCAAGCTTGATGACATTTAAATGATTTCAAGATGAAATTCTTTGGACATATTACTTGATCATAAACGCCTGTAATCAATATCATGCAATGATAAACCCAAACATACTAATAATATTATTTAATAAGAAACAAAGGGCTGCTCACCTGAGAGAATTCTAATTGATGAACCTAGTCTCCAAGAAGATCCAATCTCTTCTAAACCGCCTTGCCTCCTAAAAATATATACATAATATGAAACTAACTACTGAACCATATCAAAACTCAGATATTTGTGAAGCAAAACTAATCAGTGGACCCAAACAGAAATGAATTTCATACCATTATTATAAGAACCTGAACCGATCTGTGAACCTAAATACAGATTCACAACACAAACCACAATCCATGTTGACTATCCTCTTGTACCATGGTGATTGTTCTTTCTTGTATATATTATTGACAAACTAATGATAACCCGTGCAGAAACAGAAACATGCAGAACAAATTAGTAAAAAAGACAATGATACCTTTCTGTTTGTTCCAATTAAGCACCTAATGAAAAGGCAAACACCTTTAGCATTCCATGAGTATGCAATAGTAGGTTCTTCAACTGAACAAAAAGCAAAGAAAAAATTGTACAAAACAAATTCCTACCTCACATATCTCAGTTTGATAACCCATCTAAACTTCCTCAAATCGTAGATCCACCCTGTTCACTATCACAATAAGAAAAAATGACAAATATTTCCATCAAGCAAATCAAATGATAGAATATATCAATAACTATTGAGTGCCAATTGAAAAAAAAAAATAGTAGCCTTGATGAGAGAAGAGAAAAGGACATGGGGAAAACCAAACTGTAACAGATTTTAAAATCCAACAAACAGGAATTATAAAAATCAGATATGATCTTTTAGGCAATATGTTGAGAGAGAAAAGTTTATATATATATGGCTAACACCCAGAAGTACAACCATCATCCAGTATATATCTTTTAGTTTCTAAAGAATAACATTTTAAAATAAGGCTGCAAAATATTGGAAAAAAAATCGGAAAATTAGATTGAAATTCATAAAAGGATAGACAACAAAATTTGCTTATTCTAGCAATCGAACATTTGAACTAATAAACTAAATTGTATTAAGGAAAAGCATCGTGTCATACATTAAGCTCTAACGCAGCTAAAAGATTTTTTTAAATTGTTTTTCACAGTTTGTCATGCGATATCTGAAAACTTTAATGTTTATTAAAGACACGAAAGGCAAGAGGAATCAATACCAAATTGTAGAGCTCGAGCAATTCATGACCAATCTGCTTCCACCACCTAATGACACCTCCTTTTCTCAGCCAAGAGCACAATATTTCTCGCAGAATGCTAGGTCCAAGCGAAAGGCAGAAAATCAGCGAAGGGTAGAAAACAGAAGTAAATCGAGGAGCGCCTACCTACAATGAAAAGGATGGAGCGAATGGTTAGGATGGCGTGATTCGAGGGAAAAAAGCTTCAGTCAATTCAGCTGCAGCTTCTAGGAGCTCTCGAGATGGCATTTCCAGACCAATTATCCTCAAAATATTAAAAGGTTGCAGAACCAGAACACCCACTATATGAGTTGTAACAACACATAAAAAAAAGAAAACAAATTACCTTTTCTTGGAGCAAGCTAGGGTTCTTCTTCTCCATTTGACAGATGATTTAAATTTACCAACTGCTCATCTTTTGAATTCAGCAAATGATCGTCTTTGTCATTTTCTATTTGCTCATGATATGATGCGTGCTTTGGATTAATGTACTGGTTTAGTGTTGAACCTATGGCACCTAGTGTGGGGATTGCCTTTGAAGGGATAATGTAAGCATCATTCTAGTCTTTGTCCAGGTTCAAAGCGGTAAAGAGTTTTTTCAGAAGCTTGAGCAGAGACTTGTCAGAAATCCCTGACAGATCTACACCTTGGCCATTGTCTATCATTCGGAGCACCTAAAGATCGTCCAAGTAGAGAACCAAAACTAAATTTGAATGTCGAGAAGAACGAACTCGTAGTGTCTTAAAACAAAGAAGACTGAAATTATCAGACCTGTCGAGCATCTGTGTGGTAATCGCCTAGAACAATGATGCCGATCGGAGCTCGCCTAGGACAGCCTTGTCGCTCTGACCCTTGATCGAAACTCGCCTAGGACAGCCTTGTCACTCCAATACATAGGCTGATCTGGCGCAAAGGTAGGGTTTCCATCCTCCGTTGCTCAGCACCAAAAGAGGAAAGAGGAAAAGAGAGGAATTGGCGAAGAAGGCTCTAGAAGAGGTACGGAGGATTCAAGAGAGGGCGAGAGATAGCGGAGACGAAGGGTCCAGATTCAATTCTGCGATTTGAGCTCTTTTTACAGTGAAATGAGGCTTTGAAATTGAAGTATTTATAATATAATATAATGTTATCGGAGAAGGTGCTTGCAGCAACTAGACTGAAAAAAGAATCTGCTGAGTTATAATTAATATTAATACTTATAATAATACTTATAATTAATCTTTTCTTAGTGATAGTCTTTCCCTTGACCTTGAGTAAGCTGCTTTTAGTTATAATTAATATTAATACTTATAATAATAATCCGCCAGGCGCCAGGCTAGAAACAGCTATCCATTGCATATATAAATTATAATTATAATATATAGTAACTGATAGTACTACAAGGCTAAATATGAAAGGAAGAGAATGAATATGAATATGAATAAACAAAACCATCCTCCCGTGCGAATACACGTGGCTATCAGTCCAGGTCAAACTCAAATACCGCGTTATTTGTATTATTATTATTATTATTATTATTATTATTATTATTATTTTATTATTATTTTATTATTTTCTTTTTTTTGGTAGAAAATTTATTATTTGTTGTTATTAGGTATTGGACATTAACTATTAAGGCAGGCAACCCCGTGTCACGTGAAATATGCCATTGTCTCACCCAATTCTACATTCCAAATTCCCAAAAAAAAAATTATAAAATAAAAAAACAAAAATGAGTTCAACTTCAAGCACGCATTGATACTAATACCTTCCCTTCTCTGTATTTGGTACCATTTATACTTTTACTGAGAAGTTCGGACGACGGTAGCTACTTTTTGACAAAACAATTCTATGAAACGTGCTTGCAGTTGCAGGGTCCAAGGACAATTTATGAAATATTTTGGTAAGCTCGTAAATGTTTAGGGGTTAGGTTATCTACAAACTTATCTTTTTGGATTTTGCATTTATTAATGTAAATTATCGGTTTTCCGATCTTCAATAATAATAATAGGGTGATTTAGATATATGCCACTAGAAAAATTTGAAATTAGAGAAATGCCACTACTAAAACACAAATTATTTTTATGCCATTATAAAATAATAAAAATTAGTTTTATGCCATTGAATGATTGATATGACCATTTAACTCTTTTAAATATGTCACTATAAAATTAAAAAATTTGAAATATGCCATCGCAAATAAAATAACGAGTATCATGCAATTATAAATCAAATAGATTAAGATGCATGCCTTGAAATAAGTATACTTCTTTATTTTAAGATTCATCTTTTCAAGAGATTAAAAAAAAAAAGAATAGAAATCCAAGTTGATAATGGACGCTATGCTACGCTGGAATGTTTAGTCATATTTTCACACAATCAAGTAAGGTCGTTATGTATTAGGCTCCGTTTGGATGGCTTCTTCTCGGAATAAGGAATAAGGAATAACCACTTTTTACCAATAAATTTATTTCTAACCATCCAAACTCTTCACAAAAGTTACACACTTCCCAATAAATTTACCCCTTCCCAATAAATTTCTTCTCTTCTTCCTTCTTCCTACCTTATTCTCAACCATCCAAACGGAACCAAAGAAGATAATAAAGATGAACGAAAAAAATCATGATTGCAATGAACAGAATATAATGACAATTTTTTTTACTTGCTCACATTCATGTTTCCCTCCAGCGCCGCCTTTTTATTTTAGATTATTAGGGGTTTCTTTTGACGAGGACAATTTGGTCATTAATAAAAGTAATGACAAATTAATGATGCCATTTTTAGAATTTATTATGTTTTTTTGAAAAATAATGGCATAAAACTAATTTCAATAATTTTATAGTGGCATAAATATAAATAGCAATCTAAGAGTGGCATTTTCCAAATTGACAAAATTTCTAGTGGCATAAAATTAATTTTATAGACAGCCTAGATTATTTTGAAAAAAAAAACCGAGTTGGATGATCATATATTAGTCCTTGATTTCATGGAATTCAAATTCCAGCACTTTATCAATATCTCCTTGCACTTCTTCTTTCAAGTGAAAGGTCGCACGTTATACAATTTATCTTAATGACCTCCAATTTATCTTAATGACCAAGTTATACAAATTACTAATTGCGGACGGGCCTTGCAGGTTTTCAAATTATTAAACCCTGCATTTATACCAATGTCAATACGCAATAGATGATGTCCTTTTTTTTTTCCTTCATCCCAATGCATATATATTTTAACAGAAAAAAAAAGAAAATGAAAATGAAAGGAAGATTTGACTTGAATAATTCAAAAAGGTAAACCGCATTCAAACATCACGTAAGTAATTTCTGCATCTCTCTCTCTCATCAAATGGTCTTAAATAAATAACCCAACTCCCACCTTGCCATGACACACTTCTCTCTTTCTGTTTATCTCTCAAACAAATAAATTAAAACACAGAGAGGAGATCAGGTATCAGGATGGAGATGGAGTGCTCAAAAGAGGTAAACAGTGAGTTCCATGATGCCTTCGCTCTGTTCGACAAGGATGGAGACGGTTTGTATATACGTTATGCCATATGCATGCATCTCTGTTCTAACTTCTGTAACATTAATTCATTTCATTTTTTCATGTTTTCTCTTTTTTTTTCTTTTCGGTGGTTTATATTATTACTTTGAGCTTATTTTGCTTGGTTTGCTGGGTTGGTACGTCTTAGTCCAAGGTTTACATTTGAAGATGTTGCCTTTTATTTTCCAACAACACCTACAATATTAAACGCCTACAATGTTTGTTGTGTCTACAATCCTGGGTGGAAACAATTTTTCTGAAAAGAGCAAGACCCAACAACACTGCAAATTATTTCAAAAGCAACCGGTAGTCTGGTACAAATAAAAAATTACTGGCTGTGTTTCGTGGACATGGCTATTCATTCTATCTCGGATAAGAGCAGCTTTATGCTGCCATCATTTTTTGATGCCACAAGTTGCCACAATTTCATATTTTATCAATATTTGAAATTTTTAAAATTTAAATTCTGAATCTAAACGTTGATCTTGTTCAATTGAACGAGCGATGTGTTTATAAATAAGTTTTATAAAATTTGAAGTTAGTTTGATACACGATCAAGTGGTCAACAAATAAACGAATCTTGTTAATTCTAACAGATTGATTCTAATACGTTCATCATTCGGTCACTTGATCGATTATCAAACCGACTTCAAATTTTATAAAACTTATATAGAAACGCATCGCTCGCTAAATTGAATAAGATCAACGGTTTTGATTCAGCATTTGAATTTTAAAATTTTTAAATATTTGATAAAATATGAAGTTGTGGCAACTCGTGGCACCAAAAAATGGTGGCAGCGGAATACTGCTCCTCGGATAATGAACCAATGGTCTTTACAGCATATTCCTCCTTTCCAAACCCAATCTTTTTTTCTACTTTACTAGTTCTCTAATTCAAACATTGCAACTACCGTGGGGCATGCAATCAAATTAAGAAAACAGCTTCATTCTAACCTTTTTAATAAATTTGTTATGATGATATTAATACACAATTACATATAATTTCCTTTTAATTAGTAGCCAAAGGAGAGATGATTAACTAATGTTGATTGAGAGTTATTTACAATGTAACCACATTTTTTTGGGTTGCCATCAGATTAATAGTTGCTGATTGTATTAGTTCTCATCTTTTTCCTTTTTTTTTTTGTCCACATAATTTGGTAATGTTCACAGGATGCATAACATTTGAAGAACTAGCTAGTGTGATAAAGTCTTTGGGCCAAAACCCAACCAAGGAAGAGCTGTACCAGATGATAAACGATGTTGATTCCGATGGAAATGGCACCATAGAATATAGCGAGTTCTTGAGTCTCATGACTAGAAAATTGAAGGTACTTGTTAGTCCCTCATTTCACTAATATACTAATGCATGGCATATGGAAAAATAAATAGAGAAACCATGCATTTTATAATTTTTAATAGATTTTTAGAGTAATGAAAAGGAACTCAAAGCTTACCTTTCTTTTAGCTAACATCATAGCTAGCGAATATAAAACAATAAACCTTTCTGGTTTCGGTACACTACCTCCCGCTGACCGAAATATCCACTTATTAATTAATATTAATCGGGAAAAAGCTGCGATACAACAACTCATTTTTTTTATTATATATATCATACAATGCCCATATGATTTATAATTTATAATTTTAAATTAACGACCTTAATATCAAACATAAATGTTGATAATGTTCATTTTCCTGAGAAATGTGTCAATATATGTAATGTTTTAAACTACATCCAGCTTAATTTCGTGTATATTATGAGCAATGTTTCGGGGGGGGGGGGGGGGGGGCATGACTATCATACAAATAGCCCTTTATATCAAACTAAATTTGGAGTATATTTTTTTACTAGGTCTATGTGCTCAAAATATGAACAAATATAATAATTTTGGCACCGTTTGGATATAGGAAGAAAGAAAGAAGGAAGAAAGTCCAAATTTATTATAAACAATCCAAACTATTTACAAAGTTACACACTTCCCAATACTTCTTCCCACTTCTTCCATTCTTCCCACATCTATCCAAACGGAGCCTTTGGTATATTAATTTTATATATTTATTATTTTATAATGTTAATCTAGTATAATATGACCTCTAGGCTTTAGATCATAAAATCTCCATGTAAATGCATTTTTCATTACAACGAATAAAATCAAGGACTTGGATTTGGCAGTTTGTTAAAAAAAAACAAAAGTGATGTTACTACATTGTGTGGCTTAGAAATGTTATGGTATTGCCGTATCGGAAACATTCCTCTTATTAGTTTTATTCATTTATTAATTATTTTCTTAATTTATTTTTATTAATAAAAAAGGAGCATGATTCGGAGGAGGAGCTCAAGGAGGCATTTAAGGTATTTGACAAGGATCAAAACGGTTACATCTCAGCTGGAGAGGTATCGCATTGATATTGGCATCTATATATGGTATTTGTCCTATATATGATGAGGAGTTTATTATTTTCCAAGAAACTATAAATATTAGTACAAAAAAACAAATTTACTGAAGTCGATCTAGCTCGTTTAAATGTTTAAATAAACTGAATGGATAATATATGTATGTATAGCTGAGGAATGTGATGATAAATCTGGGGGAGAAACTAAGCGACGAGGAGGTGGAACAAATGATCAAAGAGGCCGATTTAGACGGCGATGGCCAAGTCAACTACGACGAATTTGTGCGCATGACGATGCTCTCCGATCAATAACTTTCAAATATTTCTTTCTTTCTTTCTTTTTTTAGAGATACTAGCTAGATGGACTGATGGAGACTACCTATTTCTTTCCTTCTTGTAATCAAATTTCATTCTTAATCTGTAAGAGAGAGAGAGAGACAGCTGAGACATTTGTGTATATAAGTTACATTACATCTTCGTTTCAATTTTGTTCAAAAATTAATTTTATATCATTTTTATTTTCTAAACAAGTTACTGAATCGATCTGTACTTGTTCTGTCTAATTTTTCCTCTTACTTCAGTTTTCTTATTTGTTATTAGAAAGAATGGACTGGACAGTAGTAGCTATATAACATAATCAGAATTTAGATGAAATTGCCATATGTTATTCTACGCGGAGGTGTGCAATTGTGATGCCTTTTCGCAGCCAGTAAAATCAGATCTCTTAATTCATTTTTCAGTTTTTCGATCTCTATAATTTGCTTTTGCTGAATGTTCCCGAAGAGGTTTAATTAGGAGTACGTAGGTGTAGGTCAGACCTCTCTACGCTAACGCTACTACTAAAACACACTAACTTTTGTTGAGTAACCAATACATGTTTATTTTATTGAATTCCCACACAAAAGGAATCTGACCACTTCTCGCATCGGCATCGGCATCGCATGGTTTCCAGATTTTCATAAAATCCTGCTTAAGGTATTTATTCTCTATTAGGCTGCTGTTACCTTTGCCAAAATTAAGGTCTTAGCTAGAAATGAGTGTTTACCATTAAATTAATGTCAACTTTGAAATTAACAAATTCCATCACGGTTGGAATTAATTGACCTTGAGGTCAAGAAAGCCGATCGAGTATTCCGTGAAAACTGTAGTCTAGATACATTTTTTAATTAAATATTTTCAATCTTTTAAATATATCCTAGTCAAGGAATAACATAAATAATGCAAAACTTATTTGGGTATTCATTCCATGAGCAGAAAATTAGATAAGTTAAGAGGGACTAATTATATATACATAATAGTATAATACATTCCTACCCCCTCACCCACACCCACCACACATACTTCTTAACTATCTGCCATCTGTATACTCAACTATCAAACAATCTAGGCTACCTTGCTTCTATTTGTCATAACATTAATTCTTTTAAAATATTAATTGTTCTATATCTTCTATTGATTTTATTACAAAATATAAAGAAGTATTACATTGTTTGGTCAAACAATATTATTCCTATGCTCAACTATTACAAGCTGTACTAAAGAGGAACGAAACGAAAGAGCGGGGGAAAAAATATTTAGAAACTTTCATCGGAATGAACAATTGACCAAACTTCATATATAGCACTTTTTTTGTACATTTTTTTATACAGTATTTAGAGAGAATATTATCACAAATAAAAGTTATGTGATCGAGGCAAAATCTTATTTGTCCGATTTAATCGTTTGCGGTAAAGCTAAGGATTGAATCCACATGGACAGTTTTGAAGTATCGATCTTTTACTTTCCTAAACTAGTTAGACGGTTCAACTCTTAAAAATTAAAGAATTGCAATTGGATCCAAATCCAAGTCTAGTTTCGATGCTAAAACAAGAATTAGTGAGAGAGATTCAACAAGTCAAGTAATTCTAGAATTTCTGGTTGTTAACACTTCTTCTTAGTTCTAGGTTTAGCGGCCCTCTTACTCTCGTAGTGACCCGCTGAGAATCAGGATCCCTGACACCAATAGTGGTTCGCTAGCTGTCAGTTGGCACAAACAACACGCTGAACAGTTAGGCGACCCGCTAGGATTAGCGCTGTGAATGCAAGTTGACTTAATTCAGTTGATAATTGTGTGGGCTAATCGTTTTACTAAGGCTCCTTGATCCCACTTTTGTTTAAGGTTAGGTTTCCATCAATTAACTCAAATAACCTCTAGTAAATTCTAGATTTCAACTCTAGTTTTTTTGTCTAATTTCTATAATTTTATACCTTTCTAACCTATGACTTTTTAGACTCTCTCCATCGAAAATGATTTCACTATTTCTAGCTCTTGGTCCTGTTTAACCTCTCAGTATCAACTCTCATGTTAATCATAATCATACCTAATAATCTAAGTTTGTTTAGACTTAACCACCTAGCAATTAAGCGAGTTCTAATTAATGGGTGTAAACAAATCAACTTAGATAATCATAACAATATTAATCTATACTACTTATAAATGCACGGACCGTAGAGGTGTTACACGCTAGGTCTGGCATGTAAACAGGTGTTTCTACCGTTCGACCGATTTAATCTATGTTTAGATATTAATCGCCATATGAAAAAATAATATATTTTGATTTATTGTCTAATAAAAAAATAAATTAAATAACATATCTATTTATATCGATGTTAGATTAAGTAATATATTTTTATTATCTAATATTATTTTGTTTCTTTATTTTCCCACATATGAGGGCATCTTAAGCTAGTCTAAACTAAAGCAAGGTATAAAACGCAAACATATCAAATAAACTAAAAAAAATATGCAATCAACAACTAAAAATTAGAGTTTACAACCATAGCCCTAGAACAAACAATCAACAACTAAGAGACATCATACAAACACAAGAGAAAAGGAGAATAAAGAAAGATTGCATGCAATTGTTCTTGCATGTCAAAATCTCCTATCAAACACTTCTGTTGCTGTCGCTATCAACCTGCTTAGCGCAGCCACAATCTGGATTTGAGACCAAACTCTCAAATAACTCTATGACCTTGGATTTGATCTCCTTTCTTGTCTCTCCCAAAATCTCCTCAAACCAGTCTTTAATAGGCATCAGGAAGGTGTAGAAACGCTGGAAATAACTGAAGTCGCGCTCTATATGCACATGGAGTCGCTGGAAAAAACTGGTAAATCGAAAAATTCTGGTAAATATGGCACTTCCTGTGGGACGCTGGGGCTCTCAGTGGGCCACTGGAAAATTCTAGTACTGTGTCATGTCAGTATTTTGGTCATATCTCCTTCAACTAAACTCTATCTGAGGTGATTCAAGAACTGTTTTAAAGTTTACAACGAACTCTACAACTTTATATATTCATCTAAGTCACTTCTTGACCAAAATCTACAATAAAATTAGAAACTATGGTAGTAACTTATTCTTTACACAAAACCCTAATTAAACTAACATAAACTCATCTAACTATCTAAACAAAAGGTAAATTATTTTAATTTGGAGTTAAAATCCTGCTTAAATATGTTAGAGATATGTCCTAGAAGCCAATCTTATTAGGCTACTTCTATAGTTTATGTTATTGGTGATTTCAGATCATTTGTTCTTTGATTTAATCGTTGACAGTTCATTCAGGTTGAGGATCTGAATTATAGATCACTGTTATTCATTTAGTAGTAAATGACAACGATAAATCTAAAAGTCCATAATCTTGATAATTAACAAAGAACATTAATTATCAATAAGATTAGTATGCAAATTAAGTGATGATTAAGTTCTATAAATCATAGGTTAAGAGCAACCAACTTAATTGCATATGTATATGTTATAGAACATAGTACAGGACTGGACCCCACGAAATAAATATATGGATTGTGTTACGTGTCATTATTTATTTCGTTATGATTTTGGTTCTAAGTTTGAGATGATTATTTTTTCCACATGAGGATAGATGTTATAAATCATGTCTACCGCTGATTCCTGATAAAGGCTGCTATACGGACTTGATTTAAGTATTCTTGAATTGTGCGGGGAAAAGCTAATTATCAAGAAAATCGTATGTCCCTCATTAATTCACTTAGTGAGTGACGATATCTGTTTGGGTCCCTTGATGGAGATAGATTGTTTGCTAGCAACTGATACAATTATCTCTAGATCAAGAAACGTATAATATGCAAGAATGACACGTTCCTATCTTGGATTATACAATGATATCGTGTGACATAAGAATCAAAATAGAGAAACATAATTGTTCTCTTATGCAGGATTGAAATTTTGTAGATGTACACTATTTATGCGAATTGGGAATCATAATGTGTTGCTAGATACCGCTTGTGATTATTGGAATTAAATAGCGGTTTAATTCCATGTCCAACATAGCATAAATCCTCAAAGGGTCACACAAAATTGGTATTTAATCATACGTGCATTATTTATTTATTTGCAATAATGAGTATTGCAAAATATGATAAGTTGATTAATTAATTAAATAGCGTTATGGACCGTTATAATTAATTAAGTCAAATGGATCATATAGAAATAAATTAATGCATTGTCTAATCTCTAAATAATTATTATTAAGTTAATAATTATTTATAAACAACACACTTAATTTAATTAAGTTATTTGGGCTTTAATTTATTGGTAAATTAAATGTCCAAATTAAATAGTTTTTGAGTAGGCCTTTAATTAATAGAATTAAGGGACAAATTGGAGATGGACTAGTGGGCCAAGGAAGCCCACTAGTAGGCCGGCCATGAGGGTGGTAGGTGGGAGTGGCACACTTGTAAATAGTGTGAACTCCTAGCTAGGGTTAAGAGGCTATATAAGGCACCTATTGGAGGCTCTTTTGCTCTCTTCTCTCTCTCCCTCTCTCTAGCCGCCACCTTGCCCCCCCCCCAAGAGGTGCGCCGGCCCCCCCTCATCTCCTCTCCACTCAAGCTCATGTGTTGAGCATCCCTTCTCCCACAAATTAGTTTGGTTCGTTGGTTGAAGAAAGGGAACGCTTGGGATTAGACTCGTTCTTCTCTTCGCTAGCACGAATTGAGAAGAGCTTGGTTAATACCATAGTGGACTCGAGGCACCGCGAATAGGAGGTGTTTGGAGAGCACGCCACCGACACCAAATCCAAGGATTCGAGCCTCTTGGTTGCTATACCAAGAGAGGTAAAAATCCATCCTTTCTCTTGTATCAAATCGTCTTTTGTACTAGATCCGTTTTGTGCTTTGTTTTCTTGGCTTATTTAGTTGGTAATTAGCATAAAAATGAAAATTAGCACACTTTCTAATAGTGGTATCAGATCCTTGGACGTACTTAAGCTATTTTGACACTTAATTAAGAGAAATTGACTAATTAACGGATTAGTAGAGATGATGCGTTTGTTTGCTGTCTGGAAATGGTATTTTCTGTGTTGTTTCGCGTTTTTCTCTGTGATATGTTCTCTGAAAGATCTTTCCATCTACATGAAAGTTGTAGATCTGTGGATTGTTATTCTTTTGGCGTTAGATTCACATTTTTTTGAATTAGTATAGATTTATTGTGAATAAAACGGCGACAGTGCGCAGAACCAGTTTCTGCTCGTACTGTCCTGTTTGAATGGCTTGAAAGATTTATATTTTGAATATAAGTACCAGTTTTCTATGGCTAGAACTAAAGAGGACTTGAAGCTCTTTCTGAGCATGTATAAATTGTTGCATGACTCGGATTAATTTGTGGGTTTTCAAGTATGAAAAGTAAGATCTTGTCAGATCCAGTTTGTTGAGCAAATCGATTGTTCTAATAAACTGTACCAACTGAGAACTCCTTTAAAAATTCTGTTTAAATGGAGTTGTTCTATTTTGAGTTAGAATTCCCGGAAAATTAATTTCATAATTTTTCGTGGAAGTTTGGACCTTCAAGTAGGTTAAAACATTTCGATCGACAGTCTGTTCCAGTACAGAATTTGTTGATTGTTTAGCATGTAACTTAATATTATTGAACTGAACTTGGTTGTTTTCTTTTCATGAATGGATGGCCTGTAGTCTAAACTAGTTTTTCTATGTATATTGTATATATAAAAACTGGATAGAAGATGGTCTAACAGACCAAATGGTTGAGAGGATAAGCTGAAAATCTCATAACGGTGTTTCGTGCACTTGTAAGAGATTTGTTTTTTTTTATTCTCCCAGATGGTTTAAGATCTCTTCTTGAAATTTTTACTGGTAATCACAACTATGATAAGGAGCTTAAGTAATTTATTTGAGAATTTTTGGAGACCAAAAACTGGTGATTTTGTTGGATTCCATTAGTTACGTTCTTTTTGTTAAATTACTGTTTTTCTAAGTATTCAAACTAGTTGAAAATAATTAGAAACCTCCTTGTTTGATCTCCTTTCAGTTATGGGATGTTGAAAGAACTTTCTAAATGAATTTAAACAAGTTTGGTTGTTTAAAATTGAGAATTTGTACACGGAATTTACTTATAGCAAACGATACGCAAAGATGCTTGAAAATCGTTAATTGGAAACAAAGTGCTTGTATGTGCTAACTTTGTTTTGTAGGTGGATAGTGGGTTTAGTATGGCTCATGACTCAATGCCTTGTGGTTGTAAATTGAATGCATGTGTGAATGTTTGTAATGCGGCCTTTGGTGCCATTAATTAATTAATTTGTTGATTAATTTTTTATGTAACTTGTGTGGCTTGCATGCCCCTAAGGCTAGGATGGGAGTAGGATATTTTCACATGTATTTTTGTTCCTTTATTTTATAGGATTTAGATCCTTATAGAATTTAGTGGGAGGGACAAGGATTAGATTAGTTTTGCTTCATGGAGGATGTGGCGAAACTAATACAAGCGGGAGTCATACAAACCCACAATAATGAGATGCTTGTATGATTGCTTGTGATAGGTTAGGTATGGGTGTATGTTTACACGACCACCAAACAAGCGTCATGATTGTTAATTGTCCCAAATTAAAAAAGGATTAAGTCAAACCAAAATTCACTCTCCTTCTTTCTATCCCCTTCTAACGTAGTATGATCGTTCATTGATGTATTCTAGCCGACGCGGGACATCGTGATCCATCATCCGTGTCGGGGTGTAAATCGGATTTACTAGGAGCAAATAGAAAGAAGTAAACTTAACAATGAATCAAATCGGATTGTTCATTGGAGTGAAGTTCGTTAATCGAACCAAGAGTCATAGGAACGTATGATTGGTTGGAGAACCTATTTCACATTTGTTGGTGTAATGTTCTGCCGACGCCGTCATTGCATTAACAAATAGTGGGAGTCTTGGAAATTCACTACATTTAGGGACATGATTTAATGTAGTGGAAGTTTTACTTAGTTAAAACAAATATTAAAGCATAAACTAATTGACCTTAAACTTATGTATTGTTGTAGATGTCTTCCTCATCTTTTATGCTACGTTCTCTTCTTGAGAGAGAGAAACTCGCTTTTAACGGTGCCAATGTATTGGATTGGCATCGCAACCTAAGGCTTGCCTTTAGGTATGAGAAAAGAGAGTATCTCCTTACCACTCCCATGCCATCGGCTCCAAAGGCAACCGCTACCCAAGAGTAAAAGGATGCCTTTGCGAAGCACGAAAACGAGAACATGGAGATGTCCGTCGTGATGGTGGCAATCATGGAATCCGAACTCCAAAAGGAGTTTATGGATAGTGGCTATGGAGTGTTCGCTATGATCACTCACCTATCCAACATGTTCCAAACTAAGGCTCGCACCGAAAGGGCCCGTCTCATCAAGGCCGTCGCCAACACTCGCTTGGCCGAAGGTCATGAAGTCGGGCCACACGTCATGAAGATAGCAGGGTTGTTTCGGCAGCTCGAGAAGCTTGATACGCCCTTCCCCTCGGGGGCGATTCAAGACTTCATTCTCAATTCTCTCCCTCCAAGCTTCACCAGTTTCGTTGTGAACTACCAGATGAACGGCATGGACAAGAGCATGGATGACATCCAAAACATGCTCATTGAGACGGAGGAGAGTCTTAAGAAAGAGAAGGGCCCAAAGGATGTTCTTGCGGTGAGTGGAAAGAGCAAGAAGATAAAAAAGCGTGGCCGCAAAGGAAAAGGCAAAGGCCCGGTGACGCCCCAAGGTCCGGCCAAGGGTGCTCCCGTGGGTTCTAAGAAGAAGAAGAATCCGGCCACTTCCGAGACCGTTTGCTACTATTGTAGAAACAAGGGCCATTGGAAGAGAAACTGCCCTAGGTACCTAGCTGACAAGAAGGCGGGAACTGTCCAACCTTCTACCTCAGGTATATTTGTCATCGAAACCCTTCTCACTACTTCTCACACAGATTGGATATTCGATACTGGTTTGTGTGCTCACATTTGTCGAAATGTGTAAGTCCTAAAGAATAGAAGGCGGCTCGAGAAAGGCGAAGTTCAACTCCGCGTCGGTAACGGCACGTGCGTCTCCGCTATGGTCGTTGGGAGCGTGGAACTAACTTTGCCTACCGGTTTTGTGTTGGAACTCAAGGATGTTTTTGTAGTTCCATGTATCACTCGAAACATTGTGTCCGTTTCTTGTTTGGATTTGGATGGATTTGATGTTGTAATAAAGAACAAGTGTTTGACTTTGTTTCGTAATGAAGTTCGTTTTTGTGATGCGCATTTATTGAATGGTCTTTATGTGCTCGATTCGAATGGATTTGTTTTGAGTGTTGAAAATGACAAAAGGAAACGTAATGTTTCACATGAGAATGTGACTTTAATGTGACATTGCCGTTTAGGTCATATCAACGAGAAACGCATCAAGAGACTACAATCCGTTGGTCTCTTGGATCAATTCGCTTTCGAGCCAATTGACACTTGCGAATCTTGTTTGATGGGTAAAATGACCAAAGCGCCTTTCCCCAACAAAGGGATAAGGGCAAATGAATTGTTAGATCTCATACATACCGATGTATGTGGACCTATGAGCATTTGTGCACGTGGAGGTTTCTCATACTTCGTCACGTTCACTGACGATTATAGTAGATACGGGTATATCTACTTGATGCGTCACAAATCTGAAACCTTTGACAAGTTCAAAGAGTTTAAGAGTGAAGTTGAGAACCAACTTTATCGAAAGATCAAGGCCTTACGATCCGATAGAGGTGGTGAGTACTTGAGCCAGGAATCATTCCACAACTCACTCCACCAGGAACACCACAATGGAATGGTGTGTCCGAAAGGAGGAATCGAACTTTGCTAGACATGGTTTGATCGATGATGAGCCAAACTGATTTGCCTATGTCTTTTTGGGGTTATGCAATTGAAACCGCAGCTTTTACTTTGAACCGTGTTTCATCAAAGTCCGTTGAGAAAACACCCTATGAGCTATGGTTTGGTTCGAAACCTAGCATGATGTTTCTCAAGATTTTGGAGTTGTGAAGCTTATGTGAAAAGGCTAGTGAGCGATAAGCTTGGACCCAAATCGGATAAATGTCATTTCGTAGGATACCCTAAGGAAACGAAGGGTTACTACTTCTATAACCGTGTCGAGAACAAAATAGTTGTTGCACGACATGCGGAATTCTTGGAAAAGGAGTTTATCTCAAGAAGAAGTAGTGGGAGCAATGTGGTTATCGAAGAAATTCAAGAACCACAACAACAAAACATACCTCAAGTGGGTAATGTGGTTGTTCCAAATATAGTGCCAAATGAGGTTGCACCAAATGAGGTTGCACCGAATGAGATTGTAGCCGAACCTATTCCACAAGTTGTAGTGGAAGAAGAGGTTCAAGAACAAGCTCCCTCAAATGAATACTCAAACATATCGCGTGTCGATGATGTTGAGGATGCACCTATACTTGATGTTCAAGAACAAAGTCCACAAACCGTTGTGGAACAAGTCCAAGAACCTCAAGCATCTACCCTACGAAGATCGGCAAGGCCAAGTCGTCCACCTATAAGATATTTAGGTTTGCACGATGTTCTCGCATGGAGAACGATGAGCCTTTGACCATTGATGACATGAAAAGAAAACCCGACTCCAAGGAATGGCTTAAAGCCATGGAATCCGAAATGCAATCCATGTATGACAACAAGGTATGGACCTTGGTTGATCTTCCCAACGGAGTAAAACCCGTTGAGAACAAATAAATCTTTAAAAGAAAGGTCGGCATGGATGGCAACTTGACCATTTACAAAGCACGACTCGTAGCGAAAGTTTACAAACAAGTTCATGGTATTGACTATGAAGAAACCTTCTCGCCCGTCGTCATGTTCAAGTCCATTCGGATCTTGCCCGCAATTGTCGCATTTTATGATTATGAAATATGGCAAATGAATGTCAAAACCGCCTTCCTAAATGGAAATTTGGAAGAGGATGTGTATATGACACAACCCGAGTGTTTTGTGGATCCAAAGAATGCTAACAAGGTATGCAAACTTCAAAGGTCTATTTATGGATTGAAGCAAGCATCAAGGAGTTGGAACAAACGCTTTGATGAAGAAGTCAAGAAATTGAACTTCGTCCAAAGCGAAAAGAAACCTTGTGTTTATAAGAGGATTAGTGGGAGCGTGGTTGTGTTTCTTGTTCTATATGTTGATGATATCCTCTTGATCGGGAATGATATTCCCGAGTTGAATGCAGTTAAGGATTCATTGAAGAAGGTGTTCTCAATGAAAAATTTGGGCGAAGCCGCCTATATCCTAGGAATCAAGATCTATCGAGATAGATCGAGAAGGATGTTAGGCTTGAGCCAAGATACATATATTGACAAAGTGTTGAACAAACACAACATGGCAAATTCTAAAAAGGGATTCTTGCCTATGTCACATGGCATTTTCTTGAGCTAGTCTCAAAGTCCGACCAATGATACAGATCGTGAATACATGAAGAAATTCCAGTATCTATCTGTGGTCGGATCGATTATGTATGCCATGCTATGCACTCGTCCCGATGTGGCACATCCGATTAGCGTGATTAGTCGATTCCAAGCCAATCCCGGCATGGCACATTGGACTGCAGTCAAGAATATCCTCAAATATCTCAAGAGAACAAAGGATAGCATTCTCGTATATGGTGGAGACCAAGAGCTCGTTGTAAGTGGTTACACCGATGCTAGTTTCCAAACCGATCGAGATGACTCAAAATCACAGTCCGACTTCGTATTTTTTCTCAATGGTGGTGCCGTAAGTTGGAAGAGTTCCAAGCAAGATACTACGGCCGATTCCGTCACCGAAGCAGAATACTTAGCGGCTGGTGAAGGAGCGAAAGAAGGTGTTTGGATCAAGGAGTTCTTGATCGAGCTAGAGGTGGTTCCAAGCATCTCGAGTCCAGTGGATATCTACTGCGACAACACGGGAGCCATAGCTCAGTTCAAGGAGCCTAGGTCTCACCAAAAGACTAGGCACATTCTACGACGATTCCATCTCATCCGTCAGTTGATCAATGATGGATGGGTCAAGGTCAAGAAGGTGGACGGTGCCGCGAACACAGCGGACCCTCTGACAAAGCCTTTATCTCGAGCCGCACATGAGTTGCACGTTGCATCCATGGGGATTAGGCGTATGCCTGAGTGGCTTTGAGTTGTATCATTTATTACTAGGCTTTAGTATGAGACATGTATATTTTGGATATTACATTGAGTACTATGCACTCGCCAGAAGTCACCATTGATTGACTCTAGGCCAAGTGGGAGATTGTTAGAGATATGTCCTAGAAGCCAATCTTATTAGGCTACTTCTATAGTTTATGTTATTGGTAATTTCAGATCATTTGTTCTTTGATTTAATCGTTGACAGTTCATTCAGGTTGAGGATCTGAATTATAGATCACTGTTATTCATTTAGTAGTAAATGACAACGATAAATCTAAAAGTCCATAATCTTGATAATTAACAAAGAACATTAATTATCAATAAGATTAGTATGCAAATTAAGTGATGATTAAGTTCTATAAATCATAGGTTAAGAGTAACCAACTTAATTGCATATGTATATGTTATAGAACATAGTACAGGACTGGACCCCACGAAATAAATATATGGATTGTGTTACGTGTCATTATTTATTTCGTTATGATTTTGGTTCTAAGTTTGAGATGATTATCTTTTTCACATGAGGATAGATGCTATAAATCATGTCTACCACTGATTCCTGATAAAGGCTGCTATACGGACTTGATTTAAGTATTCTTGAATTGTGCGGGGAAAAGCTAATTATCAAGAAAACCGTATGTCCCTCATTAATTCACTTAGTGAGTGACGATATCTGTTTGGACCCCTTGATGGAGATAGATTGTTTGCTAGCAACTGATACAATTAAACTAGCTGTTGAATTATGGACAACACGTTACACAACACTTGAATATATCCGTAATAATAAAACAAAATCAAACTAGCTGTTGAATTTTGTCGGAAGTGTTACAAAACGTTATTAAGGATTACACGACGCTTGAGCAAGGAAATTCAAACGGTTACTGACAGGAGTTAGAGCGTTACATGACGCTACCATGCGTTACAAAACGCACGCCCGAGGAAAAAAATTCAAGGCTTATTTCTAAAATCTATCAGTTTATATAACACATAGAAGCGTTATACGACGTCAGATTTTTCTTTCGTTATGTGACGCTTCATAGCGTTGTGTAATACATGAACATAGAAAACTGGATTTAATTTGTAGGTTTCTTAAGTTTTTTTGCTATCTAGATCATTTCAAAGATAAGTAAGAACTTGATAATATCTTCTATCCTAGTCAAAACTGACCTACAAACTATCTAAAGACTTAATCTTGATCTTGCATATAATTTTTATCCAAGTCTTCCCATATAAAACTCAAAGAAAATTATTAAATGTTAAATGATATAGTTTTGTAATCGACAAATTTGAAGACATTTAGTACAACAATTATCACACCTAAAAAAAATTTTGTTTGCTTTTTAAAGTATAGTATAGTTTCAAAATTGGCTGATAGAAACCCTCGACCAGTTTTCCATGTTATAATAACGACAACTTTTGACATTGAAATGTAGAAGATCTATGTCAGATTATTTCAAGCAGATTGACGGAAATGCACAATTCCACGAATTATTTTGTTTTATAGCATTCCTAATTTTCTTTTGAAACATTCTTCGCCATATTATTTATATATGTACGGCACATATCCCCGAAATTATTTAATATAAAAATTTAGACACAAAAAAATTTAATAGAAAGAATTAATTAAATTTTTTTTTAATAAGAAGAAAGTTCGAATGCGTTTATAAAACGCGCCTCTCTCTCTCTCCTTTCGAACGCATTTTATAAACGCGTTACAAGCCTTAAAACGCGTTTATAAAATGCGCTAGAAGGCTGCAGTGATTGCGGCGAAAGTTTCTGACTTTGCGCGTTATTTTTCTGATTTTACGCGTTTATAAAACGGGTAAGAAGCCTTCTTACCCTTTTATAAAACGCTTTCGAGAGGATCTAATTTCCATATAAATACCCCCACCTTCTATCGTCCAAAACCAAAAAAAAAAGGAAAAAGATCAGAAAAAAAGAGAAAAATGAGAGAAAAAGAAGAGTTAGATGGTGGAATGCAAAATAATATTAGTTGGTGCGAAACTAATATCCATGAGGGTTGTATGCGGCACACTTATTCACCGACACAGAGTCACACACAATCCTTATGGCTATTAATATTCCACCAACTTTAAAATAAAAATTTTTCCGTGGAATCTGTTATTACGTGTAGAGGGCGGTTTGTTGGGCTGGGTCTACGAGCCATAACACCGCAGCCGACATCCTTGGATGAGAATCTGCATACATGCAGTCATCTTCATCCAAGTCTCAGAAAAAGAGGGAGTCAATATGACAATCAGTCGCCCTACTCTTATCTATTAGTTGCGGTGCTGTTATCTCGACCCACCCTTAACAATGGATATTCTACAATTTTTTTTATGTGGTTCAAAATTTTAATATCATGTATTTTGTAATTTTTTTGTTGTGTATTGTGTGGTTCAAAATTTTAATAAATTGTAATTTTTAATTTGTATTGTGTTTTTTATTATAATGTTCATTGAGTTGTAATGTGTAATATAATTTAAATAAATATTAAGTCTCTTAATATTAATATTTCGAATTTAAAAAAAAACGAAAATGGATAAAACAAAAACTAAAATAAATTAGATAATAAAACTTACAACACATATACTACACGAATTAATACATATACTAAAACATAAAAGAAAACAGATAATAATAAAACACAAAATAATAAAAACATCTAATTATAGAAAACCTAATAATCAGTCCAAATGATATATGTCATTTCCATTTAACGGATGATTTTCAAATCCAGGATGACATGCCTGCTGCAAACGCAACCATACGATTCCATCTCCACGTCGGACATGGTATCCTCCATCCCTCTTAACTACATCAGTCCAATATTTCGGCCCTCTCACTTCAAAAACGTCGCGTTGAAAAACCTTCACGTAAAATTTGTCGGAAGGATAGTGCAAGTAGACGTGCCGAAGAATATCTCGTTTACTTATTCCTCCATCTCCTTGGAGAAGCACACCGGTACAAACATGACGTGGTTTAGTTGACATTATGTTTTCTCGGTTTCTCTTCTCTGCGTAACTTCTCTAAATTTTTGTTTTTTGATTTCTGAATTTTCGACGTGAATTTGCGGAGGAGGACGACTATAAATAAACTCAACCCTTATTACCCTTTTATAAAACGCATAAGAAGGATTGGAGCGCGTTTTATAAACGCGTTAGAAGGGCTAAGTTAATGGAATTCAATACTTTCGCAGTCTGTCAGTCTGTTTTACTGTTTTATGTGGACTGCACCTTCGTACGCGTTTATAAAACGCGTTCCAAGGCTTCCAACGCGTTTTATAAACGCGTACGAAGATGGAGTCCACTTTTTGAGCAGCGTGATACTGTGTTTGAGCAGCGTCAAACACAGTAAATTTTGGCAGACCCCTATTCTAGCGCGTTTTATAAACGGGTAAATAATTGCCTATATATATCTCTGAATTCGTTCTCCTATTTCGTACCACAAAATCACAAACAAAAGACACGTAGCCTTTATCCAACAACTTTAGAAAACACAAAAAGTGAACGATAGAAAATGTTAATATTCCAGCAATTTTAAATTAAAATTTTTCTTGTGAAATCTGTTATTATGTGTAGAGGACAGATGCCACAAAATGGGGTCCGACTTTTTGGTACTGAGCTGCCCGACTTTTTTCTCGTGAAATCTGTTTTTAGTTGGAGAGAATAGTTTATTCTGAGCGGCCCGACTTTTTTGTACTTGTTGTAATGTATTTGAATTTACATTTTTTTTTCCACTTGTTGTAATAGATAGCCAATCTTAATGCATTGAAATTTTATTTACAATTTATCTTTTATTGTCTTGTTGAAAATTAATATTGTTATAATATTCATAACTCATTAGTATAAAAATTAATAAACATTTCCATTACAATATTCAGAACCCATTAATATAAAAATAATAATAATTTCCATTACAATAACTCTCATTAATATGAAAACAACGATTTAAATTAATAACAATTTCCATTACAATAATTTTCATTAATATGAAAACAAGGATTTGCGGAGACTCATGGACAGTTGCCCAATTCTGCGAGAGCCTTCGACAGTCGTCGAGTTCTTCCCTAATTGGGTCGGCATAACTCTACCGTCCATTACCCATGATCGTAGGCAGCAGAGTGTTGGTCTACCTCAGATGATGATGAAGTTAGCGAGATGTCCATCTGGGCCGACCTTCGTACATAATAACAGATTCCACCGGAAAATCTCTTATTATAATTTCACACTTATTAACATTGAGAGGTGAGAATGAGAGAGGTGAGAATAAGAGATGAGAATGACATTCAGAGGTGAGAATGAGAGATGTGAGATGAGATTTGCGGCTTGGGTTCGGTTTATAAATTGAAATGATGAAAGAAAAAGACAAGAAAGTAGGGCTTGAACCCGTTCTTAAAACGGGTACAAAGCCTTTTAACGCGTTTTATAAAAGGATAAAGCTTTTTAACGCGTTTTATAAAAGGGTAAAGTCTTTTAGCGCGTTTTATAAAAGGGTAGAAAGCCTTTTATAAAAGGGCTTCTCAACGCTAAACAGTTAATTGAATGCTGAGGGTCCCATTATACGAGTTAATTAACTGCTTCTCAACGCTAAACAGTTCAAGTGCCTCAGTCTTTGCATGAAGGTCGGATGAACTAATGAGTACAAAGCCTTTTAGGGCTTTTTGTAGATAACAAGAATGTCTGTTTGTCAATGCTCTTCTTGACAGATCGAAGGGTTTCCTTCGGCACAATAAAATCCCTCAAGCTAACACTAAACCTTTCAACATTTAGAAGCTCCATCATCATCTGCTGTACAATGTCCATTAACGGATTGATCTACACCGTATGGTTGGATGAACTAATGAGTACAAAGCCTTTTAGGATTAGGGCTTTTTGTAGATAACAAGAATGCCTGTCTGTCAATGCTCTTCTTGACAGATTGAAGGGTTTCCTTCGACACAATAAAATCTCTCAAGCTAACTGTCTCGCACCTTCCGGCGCCCTCCCGGGTTGATGGGTGACGGTGTCCGTTTATGGCGGACTGAGGGCGGAAAAAGCATGCGGATCAGATACCTCTCGCGGGCCTTAAGGTCACGATACGGCCGTCCCCTTTACGGGTGAGACAACTGTACGACCTTAATACTTCCCTCGAGAGTTTATTATTTGGGGGGTTCGTCAGTTATTCCAGTAGGCGCAAGCCCCTACTGTTAATTACCTCTGACATGGTCGAGAGAATCTCTAGATCTGGAAACTCAAAGGGATATCGGTGGATTCTATGTCTTTAAACAGGTAGGGAATTGTCTAACACAATTAGCGTTTACGGGGGGGGGGGGGGGGGCTAAAAGACTTGTTCTATTTTTGGTGTTTTGAGGTTTTTTAGTTTTTTGTTGTTTTTGGGGTTATTCTTCTTTTTTTTGTTTTAGGGTTATTCCTTTTTTTTGTTGTTTTCTGACATATCAATGGATTTGATCGCAGGACAGTTGGTTCCATGCCCTTGGTTTTGGAGTTGCCTTGGTAGATGTTGGGTTGTTGCCTTTGTAGAGGTTTCGGCTGGATGCCCTTCAATTGATGTTGGCCTGGTGTTCTCTATTTGGTTTGGACCCTTAATTGCTGGAAGTTATCCCGATTTCCGGGTTCTGATATGAGAAATTTGAATTCTTGCCACTTTGGTTGGTAATATGAGGAAATTGTGAGGAATTTGGGATTTGAGGATACAAGGAACCTGAGTTAGGCTCCTGTTTGGATTCTGATGACTTGGAGAGATTCGCAAAGACCCTATTCAGGTCTAAGCTTCAGGGAGGAAAGTTCAATGTTGTCGGTTTTAAGGCTCGTTTTTGGAAATTTTTGGGTTGGTCGTTTTTCTGAGAACGGGTGAATGACTCGATACCAGTCGACGACGGTAATATCGGCCATTCTATCTGTTATCATCATGTCCCTGAATATTGTTCCTGATAACAGTCTAACGCCTGATTGTAGAGGGCGTTATTGAGGTGCACGGGTGACGCTTCAGACAGAACCACTCTGGCAGTCTCGCACATCGAAGTTATACTCATCCGTTAGCATAGAGTATGTGGCTGACATCTTAATCACCTGATCAAGATATCATGGTCTGGCCCCCACTGAGAGTTGATGTGCCTCGACATCGTCGGTAAGCACTTCGGTAGCCAACCGAAAGTTTGGGGTGGATGCCAGTATGATGCAGAGTTAGCCGCCCGTCAGAGATACGAGCGTGATGCTGGGAGTTGGGGTGGAGAAAAATGCAGTATGCACCTGGTTGCCAGCCAAGTGGGTCTAGTTAGAAGGTATATGACTCGGTGATCAATCGAATCATTGGAAGGTCCATCTGATTGCCAGTCAGATGTTGGTAACTTGGTTCCTGGTTTCTGGCTAGGATGTCAAGTTGGGTGGAAACATCGGGCCTTGGCGTATTGATGTTCTGAAGATTCAGCACGTGCCTTGGCTTGTTCGAAACTGAATCCCGGTTATGCACGAGGGGGCGGCTCCCCAGATCAAATTCTTCGTTGATCTGACCAGCCTTAAGAGCATTATGATTTGGGTGTTGACTGTTCAAATCGTCTCCTACCGACAACTTGGTGGTCGCAGATTTCCCAAGCTGCTTTCATGAGGGCGATATGAAGTTCATATTTAGAAGGGGGATTCGAGTAGTCATCCGGAACTGGATTATATGTTTGGCCGGACGCCAGAATCGGGAGGGGCCAGTGACTTATTCAAATTGTCTCCTGAGATTGGTTCATGGGTCATGACATATCCGAATTATCTCATGAGGTCAGTTTGAGGCTTGTCTCTGAAGAGGGGACTCATGTAGCTACCCAAGATTGGTTGATATGTTTGGTTGAGCGCCAGAGTCTTGAAATGTGGTCCATCAGATTATGGTGCTGAAAGACAAAAATTGGTGTGTTGGAGTTTTTAAGAAGAGCTCCTGAGTTATTCCCTTGGGATATCCCTGTTGCGGGTCTTATTCAATTAAAGTTCTTGAATATCAGGGGTTGTTGGGTGGATCTTGTCCCTATCGCAAAACTATCCGAGTCTTGCTGCTTAAATAGCCAGGGTTTATGGTATCTGAAATGGTTCCTCAGGTCATCCCAGACGGCCGGTTTAATGCTCTTTTTAGTCGGGTGGTTATCCAAATCAAATCCACTGACGATTCGGGTAACCGGGGTCGAAAGGTTTTGGCTTAGATGCTCAGAACTTTAACTTCGCATCGTTCTTAATTTCATCTTCCCAAATAATTGGCCTTAGCTTTCTTGTTGGTTGCTCTCAGATTGAGGTCACTTGACCGCATTGGCGAAATACGATCAGTATGTGTGTGTAGTGCCAATTCGACCTTTTTCGTTTACGACCATAGATTGTTTGTTTAGGTTTCCGCTAGGTTGGGTAGGACTGTTCCGCGGTTGTTTGGTTCCAATCTTGTCAGGACTTGGTTCTCCGGGATTCAGTGCTATTTTGGTGTTGGTTTTGGGTTTATCCCTTTGTTTTGGTGAGCCTTGATTGGTCTGTTCCTCGGGTAATAGGGTGCCAATCTTGTCAAGATCTGGGTTACTCGCGGTACAAGACTATTCATTTTTTTGTCCTGGATATTCCAGTGTTGGGATTTTAGTTGATTGGTGCACCTTGTTGAGTTGGTCTGTTCCTCGGCTGATAGGTTCCGGCCTCGTCAGGCCCTGAGTTTACCGGGGTACAGGATTATTTTCTGGTGGAATTGGATTATTCCTATTTTTCTGAAAAGGGATTTTGAGTCCCTAATCGGGTTCTCAACATTGAACTTAATTCTTTTGGGTTTTGGGTGGTCATCAGAGTTTGTTGCGGAGTTTCAGGGTTTTATCCGATTCGGTCCTGCTCAGACAGTTCCGGGTTTCGCCCCGCTGGGTCTCTTTAGGGATTGGTTTATTGGCTTTACTAGGTTTTGAGTTTTGGTTCGACATTAAAGTATTGTCCATCCCTTTATCGGTTTGACCTGAAAGGTTTAGGGTATGTGGGTTTTAGGTTTTGGCAGTGGTTCCGGTATGATTGTGGTTCCAAGTATGTCCTTTACCGGGTTTTGGCAACAGCCATTGGTGCCATTGGATTTCTCATATTTTTCTGGGTTCACAGGAATTTTATGTAGTTTTCTGAGTTTCCTGTAATTTTTAATGGTTTTTCCAAGGTTTCTGCTGAGGTGACAGGTCGTGATTGACCGTTTAAATGGTTAAAAATGGCTTGGTCCTGATTCTGGTCATGATTTTAGTAGAATTAAATTCCTTGTAATTTTTTGAGTTTACGAGAATTTTCCTCATATTTTTCTGAGCCTTCTAGGATTTTTGGTGGGTTTTGGAAGTTTTCTGGGTTTCAGAATAACCCTGGAAATGACATGGCAATCTCTAATTGGTTAGGTTCTGGATTCTCCCTTTTTAAATATTTTAGGTTGGTTTCGGCATGAGTTTGATCAGGGTTATGGTATGGTTAAATTCCTCATGATTTTCTAAATCCATAGAAATTGGATTTGTATTTTTTTTTGAGTTACGATTGATTTTCTATGAATTTCTGAAGTTTTCCAGCAATATGATTTGTCCATGTCATTAGGGAATGACACGTGGCATCTTTCTATTGATCCAGATCAGCAGAGAAGAGGGAATAGCCGCCATTTTTGTTCTGTTTATCTGAGGAGACAGGTGTCATCATAATATTGGTCCTTTCTTCATGTCAGTGACTCGCCATACGAAGATGCCGCAGAAAATCAGATGAAATAGGACTGTTATATTGAAAATACTCCGTCGGCTTCATAGATCAGGTGTTTTGTGGACCAATGCTACCTTTAACCCGCGGGGCCCGCTGTCAGTGTATGTCCATTGTTACACCGGGTTCGTTCAAATCAGAGACATAAGAGGGAATCCCTCCTCACTTCCTTCTTCTTCTTCTTCGATCCGTTGATACAGTACCGCCATGGTGAGTTCAATTGGAATGACTGAGCCACTGCAAGAGGTTGATATCGCCCTCTTTGTTGTCGTGGTGGCTCCCGGGCATCGAATGACCCATTTATCGGACATAGGGACCCCTCCCCCAACGTAATTGACTCCTCCTGCCATGGTTAGGGTTTTCGAGTGGCTTTTGTGGCAATGGAGTTTTCTTGTGACAAATACAGAAAGAGGGTGGCCCCTGTAGTATCGTATGCGGCTCCTGAGGCGTGATGTTTTCTTAATTGGGTCAATTGAGGCTTGTGGCTGTGAGTTTGGCCTCGATCAAAATCAGACATGACGGTGGGTTGATGATATGGCCTGCCATTGGTCTCGAGAGTAAATCGATGGGCTTGTGAGTGCTCAGGGATACGCGGGAGGATGCTTGTATCATCAATTCTAAGGCTGAGGGGTCTCGGCATAGAGTTTCATCAAGGTAAGGTTTCGGCCATGGTTCCCTGATGGTTAGAGCTTTCTAGCAATGATAGGAGCATGACGAAGCGCTTGAGAACCAGGTGGTATGCGCATGAAGCAAGGTAACCCATAAATTTCATGGCATGGCATTTCATTTTAGGTCTAAGTTTGATGTTTTTGGTGAGGATGGGTATAGCCATGGATCTGATCGACATATTGTATAAAATAGTTCTTGTATTAATGTCGAGCTCACTGTCTATCGTAGAGGTTTGATGGCTTTCCTTTGAGAGGGGTACTAGGGATTGTAATTTTTGTTGAGAACTCATGGATTGATTGGGGTGTAATAGGTAATGGTGAGGCATATGAGAACATGCAGGTTTGGTTGGCCATGGACTGGTTGTAAGAGGAGTATTTATGACAAGGCAAGAGAGGGGCTTTGGGGGCTTTAATGGCTGTGGTAAGGACTGATTTTAGGCAATATATGAGTATGGTTGAGGGTTTGTTTATGGGCAGCACAACGGCTATGAGAAGGCATTGTTTTTGGCAGATATTGAAGCATTATATGAACTCAATTGAGGCAGTGAGATCAGTGGTTATTAGGGCTTGAATGGAGGCATGTTTGTTGGTGGTTTAGAGCAGCATCATGGCTTGCAAGGCCTGGTTTGTCAGGGTAGGAGAAGGGTATGGTTGAGGTTTAATGGCAGTTGTAAAATAGGCAATATATGAGCATGATGGAGACTGATTATTGGGGGTTGACAAGAATTGGATAGTATGACAGTTTGTATGGCTTGGTTTTGACAAGGCAAAAGAAGGGCTCAACAATGGTTTTAGTGATGAGACAATGAGGCCTATAGGATTGATGTCATTTTAGGGATTAGGGGCTGGCAAAAATTGGACAGCATGACGGTTTGTAAGGCTTGGTTTCAGCAAGGCAAAAGGGGGTCACCATTTGAGTGCTTATTCTCACTCAAAAGGCCTTCATTCCAAGGAGCTTATTCTCTCCCTGGATGGTCTTCACAGGGCCTATCTCAGAGAGCTTATTCTCTCTCTGAGATGTCTTCAAATGGTGTGCCTCAGAGGGCTTATTCTCTCTCTGAGGTGGCTAAAAATGATCCTCAAATCCAGAGAGCTTATTCTCTCTCTGGATGGGGGGTACCTGCTGTCCTTTAACCACTTCCATTAATATGTTGCTTTTTTTATTTTTAATATAGTTATTTATTTACATGTTTACACAAACACCTTTTATATTAAGCTTCTACATTGTTGCTGTTTTGTTTTCTTTTTCTTGTTATATAGGTGTGATAAAAGTAAGGGAGGAGAGTTGCAAAAAGAAAACAGATGTAGCAACTTGTGAGAAAACACAAGGTGAAGTGTGAAAGAAAAGATAAAGAGAGAGGTTACAAAAAGGTTCAGCAAGGAGAAATGATTCTTATTTCACTTCCTAAAGCTTACAGACAGAAGGTAGAACCAGCTTCCTTCTTTACAAACTTCAGATGCTCCTTCTTTTACAAAAGCAACTAGCCTACACACTTTTGTACTGGCTATCCTAACATATTTTTGTATATGTGTATGTGTGCTGCTCAACACATGAGCTTGGTGTCACTCTTGGAGGCAGAATGTGGGGGTATTGAGGTTGTGTATAAGACTGGAGAGAGAGAGAGAGACCCTCTATGTGTGTTGTTGATGGAGAGCCCCCTCTGTGTATATGTGTCCAGCCTCTCTTTTCTTCATAGCTGATGGTCTTCTTATATAGAAAAGGGGTTTGCTTCCTGTAGATTAAGGTCAATTCCTATTCTGCCCTTCAGGGTCAATTCTGACATTTCATTCTCTTGTGGTCTTGGACAGGGTTTACATGGCCTCCAGTTGAGGTAAGCAATACTCTCTCCATTTGAGAATTTTCAATTTTATTTTTCCATGAACTTTTGATCCTGACAGTACTTGATGGTAATCGATTCTCATAAGTTAAATGAACTTTGCCATTACCATATGCAATGTTGGTTTCTTTTTATCTTAGCTTCAGCTCTCAATTAATCTACCTTTCCTTATTCTTATTTAGGTCACAGCAGGTGCAATGTAGCTGCTTTGCAACTTGATTATGGTCCTCAATTTGCCTTGTTCCTCACCTTTATTTTTAAACACTGGTTTTCAATCTGCTTTGTATCGTATGGCTGTTCTTTTCATTCCCTGATGATCATCAATTGTTCCAGGTTCTCAATTTGGGGAAATGTCATGACTGTTTCTCGTGCCCACATATATCCATTGATTCTTTTTATCACTGCCCCTATTACTTGCAAATGTTGTGTCATGATAAACAAAATCAATTGCTCACTGTTACTTCTCCATCATGTGTTCAATTATGGATATCTCATGTGGCTATAGTACTGCCTCAATAATTCTTCAAATTGAAGGTCTGTTGATCATCACAATTGCTCCCTCATTGATGTTACACAAGGAATTTTGAGTTCTCTTCCGTTAATTTGACTCAATTTTGCAAAAATCGGATTTGCAGGTCTGGTCTGAGTCTGAGCCATCTCTATTCCGTGTACACTGGAGAAGAAGGGGAATGAGGATCCTTTGGCGCCAAGTTCATCTCCTACCATCGACATTCATTGAATGCACAGACGGGAATTCTGCAGATTTTGCGGAGAGGTGTCTGTCATCATGGTATGCGTGAGAGGGGGAATGGCGGTTGGCACAGGAACGGAGAGAGGAGGAGGTTTGTCAACTGTTGTCTTCAATTTCGTTTCTGTCATGTGGGGTCAAGTATGCGGAGAGAGATTGAATGCCGAAGAGAGGTTGAATCCCTGTGTTGTGCTTGCGTGGGAAGAGGCAACAGTAACGGGAAGGAGGAGGGACTGACAGTGGGGTCGCGTCTCAGTGAGAGGGAGCGGACAGAAGACGGAACGGAGAAGAGGCTGAAGAGTGGGGTCACGGAGTCAGCGAGAGAGGAACGGAGGAGGAAATGAGCTGCTGGGCCGAGTGAGAAGAAGCTGGGCCTTCCTCATTTTATTTTGTTTTTATCATTTGTAGACTGGGCTGTAATTGGATTGGGCCGACATTTTCAACATTTTTGTAGAGACTGAAAGAACTGCTATCTCGTGGAATTAATCTGAGCCACATATTGAGTTTTGCACGGATCTTGATGCATCTAGGGTCGTTCAAAATGCAGATTTTTATTCCTTGTCGCTTCTTGGTGTTTAATCATATAATTTCATGTATAAATATACATAAAAATCATACAATTATTTTTTCTTGTGTTGAGGCATGAATTGTGGTTTACATGGGTCCAACAAAAAAACATATTGTATTAATACTAAATTAACATTCTTTCGTCAATATTAGTATTAATACAAATGTTGAAAATCAGAGCCAATTGTCTTGAAGTTTCGGTCATCATATCCATGCATGCGTTTTCTGAATGATTCGGAATGATCTGAAATCGGCCTAGAAAATTTATCAATGCATCAAGCGTCCCGTTTATTTGCCCATGGTTTTTCCAGATCCTATGTAACAGTCTCTCAACTATGGCCAATTTTTAGGGTCAAACACTAACACTAAACCTTTCAACATTTAGAAGCTCCATCATCATCTGCTGTACAATGTCCATTATGCACATACACATTATACTATACGAGTTAATTATAATACATAAAATAATAATACATAAAATAATACTAAATTAAAACTAAAATTAGAATGCATAAAAATTATAATACATAATTTTGAAATTCAAACTAAAAATGCCAATACATAAAATAATAGTATATTCTCTTACAATACATTCCATTACAATATATAAAATTACGACAACACTTAATCTTCAATTTTTTCATTTTTTCTTCCTACTGAAAGACAGTATATTGCGAAATTTCCCCCCAAACAATCCTTTTCGTCCTCTCTCTCCCCTGATGTATTGCCTTGATCTGTTGAGCTGGTTGGAAATCTAGCCGACTCACTTCTCATATTTCTAGATGCGACATCTCTTACCTGTGGATCAATGCTTATAGAATTTCTCTGTGGTTGTACAGATCCTTGGTCCTCCCTATTATTGTTGCTTCGTGGATCAACATGCAATGACATTCGTCCTAGTTGAATGGGTGTTTGACGAGTCCGAACCATACGTTCAGTACTCGCTGCCCTTCTTGGACTGTTGGCCCTTGTTGGTGGTCTACTGGTGTATCGACCGGATTGCAATGCGTCCATCGGATATGGCGGTTGAGGTCCTGCTTGTCGCGGTTGACTGGTTGAAGCTTCACCTTAATTTTTCTTTTTTGTTTTTCTTGTGGAACCTCCACCTTTCCTTCCTTCCATCCTATCCATCCACATCTCTGCACGAATGATTCTGCGCCTTCCTCGATTGACCAAACTCTTGTCGGGGACAATTATCAGACCTATATAAACTGGCCATTCTTCCTCATCTTTGTAACAATGAAACCGACCTGCTGACCAAATCATGTGCTGGTTTTGCATGCTATAGTGACCATCCACAAATTGATCTACATTGTAATTTGTCTCCCTGCAAACAGCAATGACATGTGCGCAAGGGATACCTGTCAATTGTGGTTTTTGGCACTCACATGTGGTTCGAGTGAAGGGCAATTGCACATCGGTTTGCTCCATGTCGGGTGGAATTTGAACTGTGTAATGGGAACAATCGTAGCCTAACCATCACGGTACTCCTCGCGAACTTTCACGCGAAATTCTCCAAGGTCCAATCTTAACACGAATGTGCTCATAAACTCCTCTGAGATTGCAACAAAAAGATGAAGTTAGTTCAAAATGAATTAAAATGAATGAATGAATGAATGGAATTGAATTCTTTTTCTTTAAGTACTTACGTGATTTTCCATCATGCTTGATCAATTTATTCTTTACTCCTTTCGGCCATCTTTCTCCTAAACTCAACCTTTGAAGTGCTTCTTGTGTTCGCTTGTTCATCCAGTTGGCACATTTATACCATGTGCCTTCTATAAGTGCTGTTACTGGTAATCTTCCCTCTATTCTAAACACATTATTCAGACTCTCCGATCCATTACTTGTCATTATACCCCACCGATGCCCCTTGTCAAAACTCTGAGCCCATTTATATAGTTTTGGCCGCTCGTTGTTGTCATTTTCATTAATTTTACCACAATTTCTTAGGTACTGATAAGCCCTCAGGTTGTTTTCCTTCAGTACTCCCAAATTCTCTCTAAAATGTCTAGGATTTTTCTTGTTAGCAAGTCTACACTTGAAAAAGTTTTTCAAATCACCATCTTGTGACCCGCCAGCCTCCTTCCATAAGTTTTCCGCAACATGCTGCATGCGGAACCGATGAATCGCTACTGCATGCGCCCTTTGTGCCTTCCAACCGTAATCTACGGATGCAAATACCGCTTTTATTGCCTTATGACGGTCAGATATGACACAGTATCTATTGTTCCGCCCTAAAACTTCCCATCTAACCCAAGACATAAACCATCCCCAAGTATCCTTATCTTCTTTCTCGCCCAATCCGAATGCAACCGGAATTAATCGATTTTCTGGATCATAACCACACACTGAGAACAATCTACCTTTGTATCGGCCCGATAAAAAACTAGCATCAATTGAGATAACAGGTCTGGCATATTTCATCGCTTCTATGCACGGACCAAAAGCCCAGGCTGCCATCTTGAAGACGCCAACGTTAGGATCGTCTGTAGGTCAAGAAACTATTGTGTATTTCGTCCCTGGGGTCGTCGCCTTCATTGCCTCCAGAAGGCATGGAAGTTTATTGTAGGCCCCTTCCCAAGACCCAAACAATTGCTCCAATGCTTGCTCCCTCCCACGCCATAGTTTATTGTAAGTCGGTTCAATACGTGGATATCTAGCCCTTATGAGGCTTCCTATGTCCTGGACACTTTTTCCTAAATTTTTTTTTCAATTCATCCCTAACGTGTTCGGCAATGAGACTAGCTGTAAGGTTTGCTTGACCTTTTTGGCCCGGGGGTCTCGAACAAATATGCTCATTTGGATTGGTAGAGATCTTCCAATTTGTATTATAACTCTCACGTCTACCATACAATCGCCACTTACAATTCGGTTTTTGCATGCAAACCATTACAATTTTTTGTTTATTGCTAGTTTCCGTTCGAATTTCTCGATTTGTTTTGCATGAAACATCACAGACAGCTAGAATTAGTTATTTTTTGGAACCGAATCATTTACCAGCAGCAAGTTCGCCTTGTGGCCCTAAACTACGCTCCGGCATACCAGCTGATGAAGGCTTAGAACCTAGGAATCAAATAAATTTATAAACCTAGAGCTAACCTCACTAGTCTTTTGGAGTACAGCTTTAGGGTCGAACCCAAGGGACGGTACAATTGATTACTGGACTTATCCTTTTTCAAAAGCTAGACAAGAATATTTTGGTGGAGAAATAATTGAAATAAATCTAAGTGCAATAAAGTAGATATTTTTTTGTTGTTTTGTCAATTAAAATAAAGTAAACAACTAAAGTAAGGTTTTTGGGTTTTCAAACAGTATAAAAAGTGTCTTAGGGTTCAGGTTTCACCTTGGTTTGGACTCTAGAACACATAACTTATCACTTTCGTGCATCGAACGGTGTTTTTCAAGCGTTTACTTCTCTGTTCGGTTCGAACAAGGTTCTGTTCAATCCGAACAGGAGTCTGTTCAATCCGAACAGGAGTCTGTTCAATCCGAACAGGAGTCTGTTCAATCCGAACAGGAGTCTGTTCAATCCGAACAGGAGTCTGTTCGATCCGAACAGTTGGTATAAGTGTGTGGTTTTGACCTTTTATGATACTTTATGCCTTGTGCTAGGGTTTGTTGGTCAAACCTAGATATTCTAAACCTCAGCTGTCGCTTGTTGGACTAGAAACTGGTTAAATCACAACCTAACCTAATTAACTCGATTGGTTCACAACTTTTGGTATAGAATTCAATCAATTTAAACTTGTTTGTTGGAGTTCGTAAGGATATCTAGAGGTCTTTTGGACTTGTCTAAAAGTTACACTTTTGATGTCAACTAATCTCCCCTTTCGGATCTACGATTTATCCCAAATACTTTATCTAAATCATCTTGATTAACCTAACTTTTAGAACTTAACTAAATGTGCCCATTCATCTAGAAGTTAATTAGACTTAACCAAGCAATTTAAACAAGCAATTAACATAATTCTCAACAAAACAAATCAACAAAACATATCATATCATATCGAGTCAAATCACAACATCCAAACCTAAGTTACTACCTTACCCCTAAGACTACATAAATTTAGCCTAACATAGTACTAAAACACACAACAAATAACATAGAAATCATAAGATACAAGCCCATTGAAAATAGAGAAGAAAACATAGAAAGAATAAACTGAATACTCCTTTATGCTTTCAAACTACGATCTCTAGGCAATGGGGTGTTGCAAGATGGTCACCAAACTCGTCTCCTTGCTGCCGTCGCTTCAAAGAACCACGCTTTGATGATCTCCAATGGTGGAAGAGAGAAAAACGCCTATGGAAAGAGGAATTTTGTGGTATGAAAGGTTGTCTCCTTTCCTTCAGGTCTAGAGGTGTATATATGGATGTCCCAGGTCGCAAGGATGGAAGGCTAGGGCACCAGGGCGCAAGAAATTGCCATTTCCATCAGTTTCTATGTAAAAAATAATGCCTTATGTGATATGGCGGCACCCTGGTCAAACCGAACAGATCCTTGTTCGAACCGAACAGGAGAGAGAAAATGACGCTTGGCTGCCATAGGTGCTGGTCGGATCGAACAGGCTTGTGGTCGGGTCGACCAGGAGAGAGAAAATGACGCCTGGCTGCCATAGGTGCTGGTCGGATCGAACAGATGATTGTTCGGGTCGACCAGGAGAGAGAAAAGAGCCTCCAATGCTAGGAATGAGTCGTCTAGCGTGCGTGCTACGTCGGGAATCCATCTATATGCTCCAAATTCATCAGAAATCATCAAAGTCCTGTAAAATGAGAGAAGAAACGACGGTAGAGCCAATTCCATGGAAATCATAGCAATCTATTGAATAATTCAATGGTTTGAGTGTTATTTGAGTGCCAAGTACGGTCCAAATGCCTACAAATAATGACGATATCAAATCCCCCCAAACTTAAACTTTGCTTGTCCTCAAGCAACACCCTAAGCTTAGAGTTTTGGACTGTACTTAAACCTTAAACATCAAGTTGTATCTCAAACCAAGAAATGTCGTGAAATCAATTGCTATGCCTAAAATTTCTCACACTTTCATCAAATGAGTCAAACAAGAATCAAAATCAAAAACCAAGTTAAGTGTTCACAACTTAATTAATGCAACTCTTGGCCCTAAGTAAAGTCTTTTCCCAAAAATTAGAACTCTAGCTTCCCTTTGATATTTCAAAAGCGATCTCAATTTCAATTACCCGTTCCTTTTCACATTCCACAAAAATTTGTAAAGGCCTTTATCAACTTCAGAAATTTTATAATGAACTTTTCTCAAAAACAATTTCAATTTTTCACCAATATTTTTTTTCTCTTTTTTTTTTCGTGCAAGTCGAGCCGTGGGGCTTTACACCCTAGAGGATAATGCGGTATCATTGGCCTTGAGTTTGCTACTAGCACATGTCGCGCTAGGGAGGTTAGACGGGTGTTGCTCGACTATGGCCACGGTACACTTGGGCCATAATACTCAACAACTCCTTTACCAATGCTTTCGCACCGGGTCCGGTAGAATTAAGCATGAGTTGTCCAATTATTTCTCGGTTTCTTTGAGTTGTAATTCCTAACAATTCATACCTAACCCAATACCCTCCAATTTGTGGCTAAGTTGGTGGAAAAAGGCCTCAGTGCGTCCTCGTTTTCACAGCTATTTTAATTTATTATCCCATTATTTTTGCTCGTTGGTGATTCAAGCGACTAAAAAGCAATTTCAACAAGACAAAGTTCATC
Organism: Rhynchospora pubera; assembly: GCA_028095005.1. Lineage (NCBI taxonomy): Eukaryota > Viridiplantae > Streptophyta > Magnoliopsida > Poales > Cyperaceae > Rhynchospora > Rhynchospora pubera. The sequence continues at coordinate 12,622,724 of CM051461.1, read as the reverse complement.
TTTCAATTTTTAAAGCCGATAAATTTCTTTTCAAAAGTTTGTCAAATACGAATCAGTTCACTCGGCAAAAACTTGTGAGAATCGACTAAAATTGACATACCAATTCTAAGCATTCAACATTCAAGTTCAAATCTTAAAGAAAATACTTCAATTTGGTCCATTGGTGCAAGATCAAGTGTGATATCAAAACATTCTAGGGTCATTTGAGAAAATTTTTGTTTGACTCAAAAACAAGGTTAAGCAGTGTGAGATTTAACGTTTAAAATTCAAATCGAGAGAGAATAGGCAAAACCAACTAATTTCAAGCCAAAATCAAACCAAATCGAGCAATTTCCATGTTCTGGTCGGATCGACCAGATGTCTGTTCGAACCGACCAAGGAGAAACAAAAATCATACTGATCTATGCAATTTTCATGCTCTGGTCGGATTGACCAGATACCTGTTCGAGCTGACCAGAGAAGCAAAAAGTTCGAAAAAATGCAAAAATTTACCAAAATTCACCAAAAGTTCGATTTTTCTCCTATTCCCTCCCCCCAAACTTAGATCAAGCATTGTCCTCAATGCATGCAATCGAATAAAAAAGTAAATAGGAGGGAAAAGAGAACTTAGCCATTTTTTTTTTTTTGCTTTCCAATATGTTGATTTGCCTCTAGTTTGTTCTCTCGTTGTCCAAGACGGCTCTAATTTTTCTAGATCTTTTGATGCAATCCGTATGAGGTCGATCGGAGTTAGTTGGTTCGCGTAACCCATGGTGCTCCAGCACGAATTGCATCTTCCTTCGTTTGTTCCTCAAAATTTTCCTACAAACAAACAAATACAAACATCAAATTCTATTTTTTTATATTTTCTATTTTTCTAATTTTTATGGATTTTCTATTTTTAATGACAAAATAAATAAAAGAGAGAAGAGTTGAGAAATCCTTGGGTTGCCTCCCAAGAAGCGCTTGTTTTAGGTCCCTAGCTTGACCATATTTCACTAGGTCTTGATCGGATCGGATCCGGAGAGCGAGACGGCGAGCGATTTGTCATGACCCTTGTTGGCGGGGTTGGAGCACTTCAAAGCATGATATATTGAAAATCGGAGTTTCTCTCCTCCAACTCTAACCAAAATCGTCCCATCTCGGGCATCCATTTTCACACCGGCGGTTCTAAGGAAGGGGCGTCCTAAAATTATAGGCACCTCCTTGTCTTCTTCCATGTCCATCACCACGAAATCGCCCGGTATGACAAACTTATCCACTTGAACGGGCACATCTTTAATAACACCCAAGGGCAACCGCATTGAGGAATCGGCGAGCTTCAATGTCATGCATGTGGGTGTCAATTCACCAATTCCAATCTTTTCATAAACGGACTTGGGCATCAAACTAACACTAGCCCCCATATCACACAAGGCTTGCTTGATTGTTGCGTTTCCAATAGTGCAAGGAAGAGCAAACCTACCCGGATCCTCAAGTTTTGGGGGCATCTTGCTTTTCAAAGTCTCGCTACTCTTGTGTGATAGGGCCACTGTTTTGAGCTCTTCCATGGATCTCTTGCCCGTGCATAACTCCTTCAAGAATCTTGCAAAGATCGGCACTTGAGCTATGACATCTGTGAATGGAATGTTGACCTTCAATTCCTTGAGAATCTCCCAAAAAGTTCGAAATCGTTCTTCCTCATTCTTCTTCACAAGTCGCTGAGGAAATGGGACAGGAGGCCTATAGGTTGACTCAGGTTGTTGTGCCTTCTTTCTGCCCTTGCTTTGGACCTCTTTTGTGCTCTGTTCGAACCGAACAGGAGCTTGGTCGGACCGAACAGAGGATGCAAGTGGCACCTCTTCAGCTTGTTCAGGCTCAGGAATGGTGCCTTGTGTCTGGGATGCCTCATGGAGTGGAGGGAATGCCAAAACTTCCTCAAGAATTGGTTGCATCTTCTCTGGTTCTTCCTGTTCGGACCGAACAGGATTCTGGTCGGACCGAACAGAGAGGCTGTTTCCCTCGTTTGGTGGTACGGGTGGGTCTTGGTACTCCTTGCCGCTTCGCAAGATATGTATGGACTTGATCTCCGCACTAGGGTTGACTTGAGGCTGGCTTGGAAGCTTGCCAGGTGGTCGGGAGAAGTGTGCTTCCATCATGCGCTCCAAGCGTTGCAAGGTGCTTGCACTTCCCTTGAATTCATTGACGGTAGCCTTCAATTCGTCGGTGGTGGCCTTCAATTCGTCAAACCCTAAAGCCATAGATTTGTTAAACTTTTCTTGCTCACTCATGAATTCTTGAACAACAATTGGAATCTCTTCCCTATCGAAAAAGGGTTTCTTTTGAAATGATTGGTCTCTATTGTTGTTGTTGAATTGGGCATTCCTATACAAATTTGGAGGGCTATTTTGGTACTTTGAACCGTAAGGGGGCCCATTGTGTAGGTAGTTCACTTGGGCCCCTCCGTTACCAATTTTGGCAATAGGACAATTGATAGATGTATGTCCTTCCTCGCCACACGCTCCGCATTGGTTTGAATGGAGATGTGTCCCTTGAGCCGATTGGTAAGCGGCAAGTTCAGCTTCTAGCTCCTCTATCCTCGCCTCTTTAGTTGAAATTCTGTGCACTTGTTGCCTTGAATTACTCGAGTGGCGGGGAATGAGTAGAGGGTACCATGTGTAATTTCTTGCACAATAATCAAGTAAATCTCGCCCTCGTGCCGTATCAAGTCTTTTGAATGCCCCACCTGAAAGAGAATCAAGATTGATTTTAATATTATCATCAAGTCCAGTGTAGAATGATTTAAGGAGCATCCATTCTTGAATCCCATGATGTGGGCAAGAATTTTCTAAATCCCTAAACCGTTCCCATGCATCCCTCATTGATTCATTTTGGTTTTGGGCAAAATTATTCAATTCAGCTCTAATTTTGTCCGCTCTATCCGAAGGAAAATACCTATCCAAGAAGGTTTGTGCCATTTCATCCCAAGACCTAATTGACCCTTTTTTCAATGTTTTATACCATTTTTGTGCTCGGTCCTTAAGGGTGAAATGAAATAACAATAGCCTAATTGCTTGTTGAGGAACACCATTAAACTTAATCAATCTAGTGCAATCAATAAAAGTTTGTAAGTGAGCATGGGGATCCTCATCGTCGTTCCCATAGAACGGATTTTGTTGCACAAGCACGACGTGGTTGGGGGCGATTTGCATGTTGTTAGCGGCGATGCTTGGAATCACCACTGGTCCGCCCACGTTTCTTGCGCTGGGAACTCCAAACTCCATAAGAGTCCTTTCACGATCTTCCTCATCTTCGTAGTCGGAGTTATGGACGCTTCCCTCGTCTTCTTGAGTCCATCGGCGACGCTCGTCTTCGAAATCCCTTCGTTGTCCTGCGAGAGCGTTCCGATTTGCTGTGAGTTGAGCCTCTCTTTGCTCGAGTTGGAGACGGAGGTTCTCCAGTTCCTGAGTGCGCTGGGCAATGGCCTCGGGAGTGAGTTGGTCGGCCATTGCTGGGTTTTCTTCTCTCTGTTCGGAGTGCTGGTCGGATCGAACGGGGCTCTGGTCGGATCGAACAGAGTCCTGGTCGGTTCGAACAGAAGTGAAGGAGGAGGAGCTGGCTTCTTCGTTTATTCTCCGGAGAAAGTCTTTGACCTTTGGGGGTGGGAACTTCTTCCTTTGCGTGTTACCTGCCAGTCTCCTTTAATCAAGAGAGAAGAAAACGTGAGTTTAAAAAGAAAAAGAAAAGATCTAGTCTCTTAATACTAAGATAAGGATCCAATATCAACACCGTCCCCGGCAACGGCGCCAATTTGATGAAGGCTTAGAACCTAGGAATCAAATAAATTTATAAACCTAGAGCTAACCTCACTAGTCTTTTGGAGTACAGCTTTAGGGTCGAACCCAAGGGACGGTACAATTGATTACTGGACTTATCCTTTTTCAAAAGCTAGACAAGAATATTTTGGTGGAGAAATAATTGAAATAAATCTAAGTGCAATAAAGTAGATATTTTTTTGTTGTTTTGTCAATTAAAATAAAGTAAACAACTAAAGTAAGGTTTTTGGGTTTTCAAACAGTATAAAAAGTGTCTTAGGGTTCAGGTTTCACCTTGGTTTGGACTCTAGAACACATAACTTATCACTTTCGTGCATCGAACGGTGTTTTTCAAGCGTTTACTTCTCTGTTCGGTTCGAACAAGGTTCTGTTCAATCCGAACAGGAGTCTGTTCAATCCGAACAGGAGTCTGTTCAATCCGAACAGGAGTCTGTTCAATCCGAACAGGAGTCTGTTCGATCCGAACAGGAGTCTGTTCGATCCGAACAGTTGGTATAAGTGTGTGGTTTTGACCTTTTATGATACTTTATGCCTTGTGCTAGGGTTTGTTGGTCAAACCTAGATATTCTAAACCTCAGCTGTCGCTTGTTGGACTAGAAACTGGTTAAATCACAACCTAACCTAATTAACTCGATTGGTTCACAACTTTTGGTATAGAATTCAATCAATTTAAACTTGTTTGTTGGAGTTCGTAAGGATATCTAGAGGTCTTTTGGACTTGTCTAAAAGTTACACTTTTGATGTCAACTAATCTCCCCTTTCGGATCTACGATTTATCCCAAATACTTTATCTAAATCATCTTGATTAACCTAACTTTTAGAACTTAACTAAATGTGCCCATTCATCTAGAAGTTAATTAGACTTAACCAAGCAATTTAAACAAGCAATTAACATAATTCTCAACAAAACAAATCAACAAAACATATCATATCATATCGAGTCAAATCACAACATCCAAACCTAAGTTACTACCTTACCCCTAAGACTACATAAATTTAGCCTAACATAGTACTAAAACACACAACAAATAACATAGAAATCATAAGATACAAGCCCATTGAAAATAGAGAAGAAAACATAGAAAGAATAAACCGAATACTCCTTTATGCTTTCAAACTACGATCTCTAGGCAATGGGGTGTTGCAAGATGGTCACCAAACTCGTCTCCTTGCTGCCGTCGCTTCAAAGAACCACGCTTTGATGATCTCCAATGGTGGAAGAGAGAAAAACGCCTATGGAAAGAGGAATTTTGTGGTATGAAAGGTTGTCTCCTTTCCTTCAGGTCTAGAGGTGTATATATGGATGTCCCAGGTCGCAAGGATGGAAGGCTAGGGCACCAGGGCGCAAGAAATTGCCATTTCCATCAGTTTCTATTTAAAAAATAATGCCTTATGTGATATGGCGGCACCCTGGTCAAACCGAACAGATCCTTGTTCGAACCGAACAGGAGAGAGAAAATGACGCTTGGCTGCCATAGGTGCTGGTCGGATCGAACAGGCTTGTGGTCGGGTCGACCAGGAGAGAGAAAATGACGCCTGGCTGCCATAGGTGCTGGTCGGATCGAACAGATGATTGTTCGGGTCGACCAGGAGAGAGAAAAGAGCCTCCAATGCTAGGAATGAGTCGTCTAGCGTGCGTGCTACGTCGGGAATCCATCTATATGCTCCAAATTCATCAGAAATCATCAAAGTCCTGTAAAATGAGAGAAGAAACGACGGTAGAGCCAATTCCATGGAAATCATAGCAATCTATTGAATAATTCAATGGTTTGAGTGTTATTTGAGTGCCAAGTACGGTCCAAATGCCTACAAATAATGACGATATCACCAGCATACTCAAACATGGAAATATCACACAATTCACTTACAGGATGGTGCAAGTCCGTCCTTCCTAAAACGTACGGCTGGTCGCAGTTTGCATAAAAAGGCACTTCTCTCTCGGAGAAGTCCTCCACATCGGTATATTCTTCTCCGGTAGGAAGGTCGGAGTAAGTCGCCGGACCCTCATCTTCATCACCATCGACAACCTCGACTTCATCTCCTGATGTGTTATTGTCTTGCGTAGGAACGGACTGTTCGCCAGTGTATTGGTAAGGGGTGGATTGCTGGCCACACATAAGGTTTAAGGAAGTGTTTGGCTCACTGCTACCGGGCTCGTCAAGGGGTGTTAGGTTCAGATCTGGTCCCGTGCCATATACGGGGATGAAATCAACATGCAACTCAATAATCGGTAACCCTCTCGTCTCGAATGTCTCGTGGTAAAAAAGACGTCATTGATCTTCAGAATTTACAGGAAGAAATAGCGATTCATATCTCCCATTTACAATATCGTTGTAACGACCATGGATATTCAAAGTGTACTGGGTTTCTAAAATCTATAGCCTGCTGTATAATTCATTTCGAATATCAGCATATATGGTATGCATACTACAACCGATGTGGAAGTAAGAAGCACCAAAAGTTGGACATTGGTTGACATATATTGTAATTGTAGACATTTTTGGATTTGATTGATAGGTTTTTAAATTGGAAGAGATAATCTCTTGTGGACGATTTCAATTCTGCGAGAATGTATAGTCTTATATAACTTCAAATAACGCAGTTATAAATTCACAAACTTATGGACAGAAATGACTAAAGTTCGATCGAAATGACTAAAGTTTGATCGAAGTGACAGAAGGTGGAATATTGCCCTCCCAGCGCGTTTTATAAACGGGTAAGAAGCCTTCTTACCCATTTTATAAACGCGTTAATTGCGTTTTAACTATTCCGATATTCCAGCCTTCTAGCGCGTTTTATAAACGCGTTTTAAGGCTTGTAACGCGTTTATAAAACGCGTTCGAGAGGAGAGAGAGAGGCGCGTTTTATAAACGCGTTCGAACTTTCTTCTTATTAAAAAAAATTTAATTAATTCTTTCTATTAAATTTTTTTGTGTCTAAATTTTTATATTAAATAATTTCGGCACATATCCAGTGATACTAACATACTGCAGATAGCAGCACGGTGGCTCACAGAAATAATTGTTTTATTTAATTATTATTTTTGTTCTTGTTGTTCTTGTTGTTGTTGTTGTAATAAGGAGTAGTAGATTTTGAGCCATTTTATTTTATCGGTTTTTTTAGTTTCGAGCAACCAATTTTCATACACAAGGAACAATAGGAAAGAATTTTCAAAGAAGAGTGCAGCATGGACCAGGACGATTTTATTATATTCCGTTTATATTATATGCTTTGGGATAATGTTAAGGCGAACTAATGTAGCAATGTAATTGTTTAAACTGAGGAGACCGGGTAGTAATGGAAAGGAACAACAACTGGTTTGGTAGGACTAGGAAATATTGAAGACGAGAAAAAAGGACTAGAGTTGGAAGAAAAAGGCTCTAAGAAATTGAGCTATTCTTTTTTGACCGACCAGTAAACGATACGACCAAAAATATAGAATGAGTCAGACATTCATGAATCATGAAACAACGGAGCCTGAAACAGGTAGATATTATATTATATAAATAAAGCATCAAAACTTGTTTAAATAATCCAACAATAGTAGATTACGAAAATAACAAAAGTTACATGAATTGCTTGAAAAGGGGCAGTGAGGTGGGGTGACACAGGAACCCGGAGAAGTAAAAAGAGTAAAAGAAAAAGAAAAGCCCAAACCCAGGAGGCCTTTTAATTACGGAGTTGATATGGGACATCCAGGAAAATGACATTTCAGAACATCCCACGTCAACCTGGTCCAAATACAGGCACGCTGGCTCAAAATAGAGGAGCGGTAAACTTTCAACGGAGCTGATATGGGACATCCGAAATATTTGACATCCTAGACATCCCACGCGTTCGCTAGCCCAAAAAATAGTACAGCTGGCCCAAACGATCGCGCCCTGCGATTTTGACGTGTTACGTCACTTAAAAACCAGGAGTCCAGGAGTACCTAAATTAGTGTAAAGGAGTATATAAATGTGAACTGGGAGTACATATCTTTTCATATAGAAGTATATAATTTTCAATACGGAAGTATATAATTTTCGGTAAAAACGTTCAAATAAGCATTCAATATATGAATTCGAAAATAAGAATAATCCTATAAAAATTGAAATATTAATAGAGTAAATAATTTTACGTATGGGAGTATATACATCTACATATGGAATACAAAATTAGCATTTAAAAACAGACAAAAAATGTGCAAATAAGAATTGAAAATATTAAGTATATACTTCTTTTGAGAGTAGTACATACTTCTTCTGAGAGGAGTACACATTTTTCCATACGAGATTATATAATTTTTTGTCAAAATGTTCAAATAAGCATTCAATATTTCAATTTGAAAATAAGAATAATCAAATAAAAATTGAAATATTAAGGAAGTAAATACTTCTCCATAAGGGAGTATATACTTCTACATATTGAATACCAAATTAGCATTTAATAAGCAGGCAAATTGTGCAAATAAGAATTCAATACAATAACAGAGTATATAATTCTTAAAAAGAAAGTATAAACTTTTTATCCAACCATGTTCAAATAAGAGTTATTTCCCAAACGAAATTCACTCAACAAAAAACAAACAGCACCAAGTTATACTCAACGACCAAGTTTTGTAATCTTCTCAGTCAACCACCGAATTCAGCTTTCTTCCTCAAGATCAAAGAGAACACACTCATTTGCAAATCTAAATTCCGGCTTGACCTTTATGTTCACCTTGTTTGCCGTATATGTTCACTTTATATTTAGCGATGGTAAGGATGGCAAAACTGCAGATGGCAGTAATCAATTTCCTTAAAAAAATATTTGCACACTCAACCATGTTCTCTTTGATCTTGAGGAAGAAAACTGAACTTGGTGGTTGACTGAGAAGATTACAAAACTTGGTAGTTGAGTATAAATTGGTGCTGTTTGTTTTTTGTTGAGTGAATTTCGTTTGGGGAATAACTCTTATTTTAAAATGGTTGGATGAAAAGTTTATACTTTCTTTTTAAGAATTATATACTCCGTTATTGTATTGAATTCTTATTTGCACAATTGGTCTGCTTATTAAATGCTAATTTGGTATTCAATATGTAGAAGTATATACTCTCTTATGGATAAGTATTTACTTCCTTAATATTTTAATTTTTATTTGATTATTCTTATTTCCAAATTGAAATATTGAATGCTTATTTGAACATTTTGACCAAAAATTATATAATCTCGTATGGGAAAATATGTACTCCTCTCAGAAGAAGTATGTACTACTCTCAAAAGAAGTATATACTTAATATTTTCAATTCTTTTTTGCACATTTTTGTCTGCTTTTAAATGCTAATTATGTATTCCATATGTAGATGTATATACTCCCATACGTAGAATTATTTACTCTCTTAATATTTCAATTTTTATAGAATTATTCTTATTTTCAAATTCATATATTGAATGCTTCTTTGAACGTTTTTATCAAAAATTATATACTTCTGTATTGAAAATTATATACTTCCATATGGAAAAATATGTACTCCCAATTCACATTTATATACTTTTTTACACTAATTTAGGTACTCCTGGACTCCTGGTTTTTAAGTGACGTAACACGTCAAAATCGCAGGGCACGATCGTTTGGGCCAGCTGGACTATTTTTTGGGCTAGCGGACGCGTGGGATGTCTAGGATGTCAAATATCTCGAATGTCTCATGTCAGCTCCGATTTCTATTTAGTTTCCAGAGTCGGAAACTCATTTCTGGCCTAGCATTTAGACCTCAGGCCCAATCCAAGTATTAGGTGTGGAGAAAAATGGATGTTTGGCTCGGTCCGAGTTGGGCCAAACTCGGACCGAGTTGAAGCACACCTCTTTGGCTCGGTCCGAGTTGGCCTGAACTCGGTCCGAGTTGGACCTTCTGAATTTCCTTTTTATGATTTTTGCATATATGGAAATGTAATAAAAAGAAATATTAGCCTACCTATTATAAAGGAGGCGTCTTTCTCTTCCTTTCGGACCTATCTTCTTCCCCAATTCTCTCTTGTACTCCATTATTATTGAAAAGAAATAAAAAGTGTGGTGTGTGTGAGTCGTGGACGTAGGTACATATTGTACCGAACCACGTAAAATCTTCGTGTTCTTTTCTGTGATTGCTTTTGTTTACATGGTATCAGAGCGGTAGGTTCTGAGATCTGTGCATTATTATCGTTTTTGTATCCCTGTGCGAGTTACTGCACAGTCGATTCCTCGTTGTGCGAATTACTGCACAATCAGACCTGTTCTTCTCGACGAGATCTCACCGAGTTACTGTGTGAGTTTATGACTTGCGTGAGTTACTGCGCAGTTGATCCTTCTTCCTTGAATTTTAACACCGAAACCGACCCCAAATCTCTAACAACCAAAATACCAGAAACCATGACTCATATCCAAAACCTAAACGATTGTTGGATTATAGATTCAGGGGCAACCGATCATATGACTTACAATAAGGACGACTTGATAAGAGAATCTCATCCAAGGAGGACTGAGATCGTCAATGCAAATGGGGAAGTTTATCCAGTCACAGGGGCTGGAGATGTTCAATTTTCCTCTTCTCTAACTCTTTCAAATACTTTATTGGTTCCTTCTCTTTCATCAAGACTATTGTCTGTAGGTCAATTGTGTGAAGAACTGAACTGTGTTGTACTCATGTATCCCAGATTTTGTCTCTTTCAGGACCTTATGACAAAGGAGATTATCGGTCGTGGTATTAAGAAGGGAGGACTGTATCATTTGGAAGACATAGCTACTGGAAGAGCTCACATATCTGCTGGCTCGAGTTCAAGTAGGAAGTCTTCAATTTGGATGTGGCACAGACGTTTGGGACATCCTTCATTCGGGTATCTCAAGAAACTTTATCCAAGTTTATTTTCTGGATTTGAGAACGAATCTTTTGAGTGTGAGGTATGTATTAAATCTAAGAGTCATCGAGCCCATTTTGCTAAGAACTTGGATAATGACAAAACCACTCCTTTTGACCTGGTTCACTCTGATGTATGGGGGCCTTCCCCAGTTGAATCCCTAGGTGGTAACAAATGGTTTGTGTTATTTGTTGACAATTGTACCAGAATGACATGGATTAATTTCGTAAAGCATAAAAGTGAGGTACCACTTGCCATCAAATCTTTCATTACCATGGTAAAGAACCAGTTTGATAGAAATGTTAAAATTTTCAGAAGTGATAATGGAAGTGAATTTGTCAACAAAACAGTAAGAGAATTTTTTAACACCAATGGGATTATACATGAAACAAGTTGTGTGGGTACTCCCCAACAAAATGGTATAGCAGAGCGAAAGAATAGGCAAATCCTAGAAATAACTAGGGCAATGATGCTAGAAAACAATGTACCACATTCTTATTGGGATAATGCAGTTACATCAGCAGTTTACTTGATGAATAGGGTGCCTTCTGTGGTACTTGACTTCCAAACACCCTTGCAAGTACTTTCAAAATACTGCTTAATTCCCTCTGTCCTTACAATTCCACCAAAGGTATTTGGGTGTATTGCCTATGTTCATATACAGAAACATCAAAGGTCAAAGTTGGATCCTTGTGCTGAAAAATGTGTGTTCATAGGCTATGGTCAACATCAAAAGGGCTATAGGTGCATGAATTCATCCTCTAGAAAAGTCTATACCACTATGGATGTGACATTTATTGAAAATGAAGGGTATTTCTGTAAAAACCAGACTCATTCTCAGGGGGAGAGTGTGATAGACAATGAACTCTGGTTCGATGCAGTAAGAAATGATGTTTTTGGTTCGAAATCTGAGATTTGCCCAAATGAACCTGTTCAACTCAGTCCGAGTTGGACTCATCTCGGTCCGAGTTCGACCCATCTCGGTCCGAGTTCGACCCATCTCGGTCCGAGTTCGACCCATCTCGGTCCGAGTTCGACTGAATGTGAGCATTTGAATCTAGAAATGGACCCATTGGCTAACTCGGGTCCATCTGAAGAAGGTTTGGAAAGTGAAGATGAAGAAATGATACAGTCTCCTACTTCACCACATGATCAATTTCCTGAGTCAGAGGTAAGTAATTCTGAACATGTTACTTCTGAATCTGTTACTACTAATCATGGTTATCAATTACCTTTCAGAATCAACAGAGGCAGACCTCCTAAGAGGTATAGACCAGATGAGGTTGGTGAGGGCAGGTATGCAATGGCAAACTTTATGACTATGTCTCACATGCCATCTTCTGTGAAAGAATTTGATAGAACCTTGTCGTCAGTTCACATTCCAAGAAATCTGAATGAAGCACTCAGTGATCCCAAATGGGTGGATGCAATAAAGACAGAAATGGATGCACTTGAAAAGAATGAGACATGGGAACTGGTGACAAGACCAAAAGACAGAAAGGCAGTAGGCTGCAAATGGGTATTTACAGTCAAATATGGGCCCACTGGAGAAATTGACAGGTACAAAGCAAGACTGGTAGCAAAGGGCTATTCTCAAACATATGGAGTAGACTACCAGGAGACTTTCTCTCCTGTAGCAAAACTGAACACTGTGAGGATCTTATTGTCCATTGCAGCAAATAGGGACTGGCCTCTACATCAATTTGATGTGAAGAATGCTTTTTTACATGGTGACATTGATGAAGAGATCTACATGGATATCCCACCAGGATACAGTCACTCAAGCAACCAACTTCTTGTGTGTAGATTGAAGAAAGCATTGTATGGTCTGAAACAATCCCCTAGAGCTTGGTTTGGAAGATTTTGTTGTGCTATGAGAGGATATGGATACACTCAGAGTGATACTGACCACACTTTATTTTTCCTCAAGAATAAAGGTAAAATTGTTATCTTGATCATCTATGTTGATGATATGATAATCACAGGTGATGACTCTGAAGGAATTCGGGATTTGGAAGAAAAATTATCTAAAGAGTTTGAAATGAAAAATCTAGGAGGGTTGAAATATTTTCTTGGAATCGAAGTTGCACGCAATAAGGAAGGTATTTCTTTGTCTCAAAGAAAGTATGTGCTTGACTTACTTGCTGAAACAGGTATGGTGGACTGCAAACCTGTTGACACACCAACCAAACAGAACACCAAGTTGGGTGTATTTTCTGATCAGGCACCTGCAAATAAGGATCAATACCAGAGATTGGTAGGGAGACTCATTTACTTGTCACATACTCGGCCTGATATCGCTTATGCTGTGTCTGTGGTGAGTCAATTTATGCATGCTCCCAGTGAACAACATATGGAAGCTGTCATGTGGATTTTAAGGTATCTCAAGGGATCCCCAGGACGAGGTATCTTCTTCAAAAGGAATGGTCATCTTCAGGTTGAGGGATATACAGATTCTGACTGGGCTGGAGATGTGACTGATAGAAAATCAACGTCTGGATACTTCACATTTGTTGGAGGTAACTTGGTTACTTGGAGGAGCAAAAAGCAAAAGGTGGTAGCTTTGTCAAGTGCAGAGGCAGAGTTCAGAGGAATTGCTAAAGGTTTGCAAGAATTACTGTGGATAAAGAGAGTACTCAAGGATCTTGGTCTCTATGATAACAGGGAGATGAAGTTGTTCTGTGACAACAAGGCAGCTATCGCAATATCTCACAATCCGGTGCAACATGATAGGACCAAGCATATTGAAGTGGATAGGCACTTTATTCGACAGAATTTAGAAGATAAAGTCATTAGCATTCCTCACGTGAAAACTGATGAGCAATTGGCAGATATACTAACCAAAGGGGTATCATGTACCATTTTTCAGGGAGTGATTTGCAAGTTGGGCATGCAAGATATCTACCTGCCAACTTGAGGGGGAGTGTGGAGAAAAATGGATGTTTGGCTCGGTCCGAGTTGGGCCAAACTCGGACCGAGTTGAAGCACACCTCTTTGGCTCGGTCCGAGTTGGCCTGAACTCGGTCCGAGTTGGACCTTCTGAATTTCCTTTTTATGATTTTTGCATATATGAAAATGTAATAAAAAAAATATTAGCCTACCTATTATAAAGGAGGCGTCTTTCTCTTCCTTTCGGACCTATCTTCTTCCCCAATTTTCTCTTGTACTCCATTATTATTGAAAAGAAATAAAAAGTGTGGTGTGTGTGAGTCGTGGACGTAGGTACATATTGTACCGAACCACGTAAAATCTTCGTGTTCTTTTCTGTGATTGCTTTTGTTTACATTAGGCCCAATTAAAGCTGAAGTCCCCGGAGGAGACGACAAAATCTGACGAAGGATTTGGGTAATCTTACAATTTACCAAGTAAATGATTGTAGTCTTATTCATAAATTGTTGTGAGCATTCATTCAGTGGTAAAGGAGTCCAACTTGAGATCTATTCAATATACAAATTAAGGCAACTTGTTGAAATCAAATCAGGATGTTTTCTTTTTTCTTTTTTTCTTTTTTCTGCTTCGGCCTTTGGTGGGAGTGGGACCGAGTTTTCTGTGCTTTGGTCAGTTGTCGCGGGCAGTTGGCTCAGCTGTGACTATAAGAGATTTATAGAGACACATTTTCAGACTATGTATTGTAGTCCAGTCCCACACAAAAAGCATTTCTGCACAACATCCCAAGGACATCCAAATTTCCAGTCAAAGATTCTTCCCAACACAACATTTTTTTTTTTTTTGATCGAAAACACAACATCTTTAGAACTTAACAAACAAGACAACAAATTTCATACATTCTATGGTTGTACGTTCGCCCACCACCCGCTACTTTGAACTCTGAAATAAATACATAAACAGATCATAAAAAAGCAAAAGCACCAGAGTGCAAAAGTTTACAAGAACAAACAGCAGGACACGACCCCTTTACCCTTTCTCTTCTTACTATGAGAATATATATATAGCTAGCTGGCTAGATGGAGTCATGGAACCCACATTCATCCATCCTTTGCAAAAGCTCTTTAATTTATATATATATGATCGGTAGGACCAATGACATGACAAGGTACTGCACTGCACATATGTTACATACATGATGGATTAATTCTTCAAGCAAGTTGCATCCACCACATCTAGACACTCAAAATTAACACATCCCCAAATAAAACAGTCTAACCTATTTCCCAACCCCTGCCTATGTCATGTTTCTTTCACTGTTCTGTTTTTTTTTTTCTTTTTTTGTTTTCCACCAGCCAGCTGATCAACCCATGCGCTTTCGTTCGCTCACTATGGAAAGGAGGCGACCGACGCCTTGGGTCCACATATCATACTCCCTCTGGCTTCTGCACTCAAATTCAATCACTCGGTGCTCAGCTGTTCTCAAGCCGAAATAGCGGCGCTGCTCGCCACCTTCAAGTAAATGCCGGCCCGGCCAAGCTGACACATCATGGCACACCTCAATCACCACGCCTATAATTATAAATTTTTGTCACGACATTTCATACTTCAAAAGACTAATCAATTTGATTGCAACATTTCAGGAATATAGCTGTTCAATTATCAAAACTGGTGCGTACCCTTTTTTTTTTTTTTTGTTACTTACTGCACAGCTTCTGGCTGTCATTTTGTATTTTGAACTTTTATGATTTAATATAAAAAGGCAAGGGCCAGACTCTTGTTTTTCTTCAAAAAAAAAAAATTTATCAAAACTGGTGCAACTTTTTTAACAGATAGGTTAGACCTGGCTTTAGGTGATCCCAAATGACAGCCAACAACTATCATTGGTTGGTTTTAGTTGGTCTGATAATTATGTAGAATCAGAGTTTATTGTTGGAAGTTAAAACGATACCTAATTAGTTAGGAAAAGGTACAAATTTGATTGAATCTTTGCCATACTGAAGTTGTCAGAAAGATTTCAAAGTCTTTGACCAAAGGAAATAATAATTAGTGACCCAGTGGTGACAAATTAAGGTTCAGGACACATTATTATCAGGACTTCTGCAAAATTCAAAATTGCAGGCGAGAATGAAATTGTCTGTCTGCTTACTCTTTTTCTTTTTAGTGATGGTTCCTGCCACATGCTTACTTTTCATCTTAAGCATCACCTATACGCAATTTTAAAATTCATGTATCAAAAATCAAACTCCATAGTAAACCCATAAAATATACAAACAATTAAGCAGTTGGGTTTGTTAATACCAGGCCCAATCGGTTGATGTAGACCGAGACAACCTTCCAATGCAAGGCGCCTGTGAGTACCACAAACAAATACACATCACAATGGCAACTTTCAAAGTAACCATTTTTTTTACATTCTCTAATACATAAAATAAAATAAAATAAAACGACAAATTATACATATTAAAACATGAGTACCTTTACGGGTACGCTTTAGGAGTTCGGTTCCCCGAGCCAGCAACTCCTGGCTGCAAAGGCCGAGGAAATTATCCTCCTCGAGCGGCAGCTCATCACTGAAGCTGCTCCCGTTGCTTCTCACATCTTTCGCGACCTTGCTCTGGCGACGTTGCTGACTGTGGTGGGGTCCACCAGGTCCCACTACACCCTTCTCCACTGGGATCACGGCCGCTATATTCCAGACCTCCTTGAGCGCCCTGGCCTTGAGCGTCGCTGCTCCTCTTAATGCTGAAAATAAAATCATTCAAATGTCTTAATTACCCTGTTAGCTCCAGCTCAATGCAATACCAGTAATTGTAATGTAAGACGAACAGATCAAATTTACAATTCAATACCAGTAGCAGCAGCAGCAGTAATAGTAGTAATATCTCCAGGCGTCCGCACGTTAACAGCAGACCCCACCACAGCTGCCAGGTGGTCCCGCTCGGCCCCCATGGCCTCGGCGGCTTCCACGCACTGCGCGGCCACCAGCGTAGCAGCTGATGCAACTGCCATATCGGTCCTTGCAGTCTTGTCATCCTTTCCTGATCCCGAGGCAGATGCTGCAGTGGCAGCCGCAACAGCAGCCACAGCTGAAGCAACGGCAGCCACAGAAACAGCTGCGTGCAGCTGGGCATTGTGGGCCCGGGTCTCCTGCTTTTTTCTTTCCCTTCGGTCTTTGAGCCAGCGGCCCACAGTTTTGCTTGTTGCACGGTAGGTCTGTGGCTTTGGTGTGGCTCCGGCTCGGCAGTACTGAAAAGTGGGTCCAGCGAGTTTTGGTTAGATTTGTCATTTTTGCATGAGCTCAACATGTGAGATACTCATACTATTGTTGTCTTTTTCTCCATTGATTAATTCGGTGGGATATTATTATATTAATATCATCAGGTTGTCCCCACGATTAGGAAAAGGTAGTTGGGAAATTAATCAAATACAGCATTGTTGTTATTTTGTGTGAATAAAAGTACATTATGGTTCATGACTCTTAATAAAAGTAAACTTTTTATTTTTGTTTTGTTTTGTTTTCACTCTCATTAGGATATTCCCAACATCTCAACATATGTTTGTTTTGTTTTCTCTCATATTAGGATATTCCCAACATATCAACATATGTTTGGGGGCACAAAAATACTTTTATATAGTCTATAGAAGGGTGAGGCCGCAAAATCAAAGGTATTAGAATCCATGTGTAAATATTTTATATTCCTTTTAAAAAAGGGACAGGGACGAACGTGCCGATAATTAAAAGCTTTTGCTGTAGCAGTGTAGCAGTAAGAATTAAGTAAAGAAAGCGAAGCAGTAGATTAAGAACATAATCATGAGATGGAATGTAGAGTGAGTTAAAAAATTAATGAAATGTAGGGTGGGAAATAGAATAGAGGAAGACTGAGAAAAGAAAGAGAGAGCAGAGTGAAGGAAAGGACAAAAGGGAGACAGGAACTGAGACCAAGTTACTTTATTTTTTATTTGTTTTTTTTGACAGAGGAGTGAGAGGAGAGATGGATGCACATGACATGGGAATTGGGAAGGAAGGAAGGGACAGAGGGACAGACAAGGTCAGAACTCAGAAGATAGAATCAAAGCTTCTTCCAATTCCATGCCGTGATGCCAAGGAGAGAAGTGCACAGCACACAGGACAGGAGCACAGAGGAACAGGGAGCGGTACACAGACACTGGTTAACTGGTACTGGACTACTGGTACAGAGTACAGCATCCCAACAAAATACAAAATACAGACAGAGTAAAGAGTAAAGAGTAAAAGAGTAAAACCCAAAAGGCAGTGTTGTTGTTGTGTTGTGGACGTAATTGTGGAAAAGCACTAGAGTAGACTGAGTAAAAAGTAAAAAGTAAAAAAGAAAGGTGAAAGGACCTTGAGATTGAGATGATCGATGATTTGGGAAGGGGAGAGGGGCAAGGCGGGAGGGCTGTCGGAGCTGAGAGAGAGAGAGGAGGATGCATTCGAATTCAAATTCAAATTCAAATTCAAGGGCCCACTGCTATGCGACAGGCGTCCAGATGTGAGCGGCGACTGGGACTGGGACTGGGACATGATGCGCTCCATGACGAGCTGCGACGTGGCAGAGGCGGAGGAGGCGGATGCAGTACTAGTACTAGTACTAGTAGTGTTGAAGGAGAAGGAGAAGGCGTTTCCCATTCCCATTCCCATTCCCTGAGGACAATGAGAATCGTCGACAGGGTCCTCGGGAGGAGGAGGAGGAAGGGCCTTGGAGACGTCGAGCGCCGAGGCACTCCAGGACCGGGACAGGAACTCCATGGAGAGTGAAAGAGCAGGGTCTGGGTCTGGGTCTCTCAGCTCTTGTTCCTCTTCTTCCTCTTCCTCTCCTTCTCTGCTGAGACTGAGACTGAGACTGAGAGCACAGCTTCTTCTCCACTCTACGTCCAAGTCTACGTCTGATCTCCCTCTCACCTCCGCCATCCCCCGGCCCCCTTTCCTCTCCTCTCCTCTCCTCTCCTTTCCTGTCCTTAAATCTTAACGCACACAGACAGAGTCACTCGTTTCGTTTCTACGCAAAACACAACACAACACAACACAACACACCAAAAAGGAACAAAAAGGAACAAGGTGTGAGCAGTGACTAGTGGGTGAGTTCTGAGCTTCTTTGCTTCTTCTATTTATCTGTCTCATTTATTTATTATTATATTATTATTTACTTTACTTTATTTGCTCAACAAAACAAAATAAATATTAAAATTAAATAGCGAGAGAGAGAGAGAGCGCGGATGGCCCACAATACAACGCTGCTGTCTCACTCTCACTCTCCACTCTCCAGTCTCCAGTCGTACCAGATAGATAGAATAGACTGCGACAGCAGCTCTTTATGTTTCTAAATAACAAAAATTAATAATAAACCCCCCCCCCTCTCCATTCTCCATTCTCCATTCTGCACTCTCCAGTTACTTCCTACTCTTGCGCGGTCCCATTTTTATTTTTATTTTTTATTTTTTATTTTTTATTATACCCACGCTACCGCATTCACCCTTAATTATATTTATTTATTTATTTATTATTAATTAATTAATTAATTTTCTTCTCAGGGCCGTTTCATCACGCCACTCTTCTCTGCAATCCGAATCATGTGGCGCGCGCCACACAAACCTTCCAATCAAATCTGGACGGGTTATATTTTTTTCGGGCCTTACAATCTGTTACATGCACGGAGCTCCATCATCCATTGAGATTTGATCGGACGGCCTGTGGTGCGTTGCACGTTGTGTCGCGCGCCACAGGATTTAAATTTATCTTCTCTGTACAGTGCTACTTCCACCCCAATTCACATCTTCCGCTGATCTTTTAAGTTCGGCCAAGACAGACCTACCATCCAAACTGTCCCATCAATCATGAATGTTCATGATTAATATCAGACCCGTTGAAATTCGTGTGACCCGTCGAGTTTAAATCGGACGGTTCGGATCAAAAGTATGCTTCTGCTGAGAATACCCATCCCCTTCCACCCCTCTCCCCTCGTACAGTCATACTTTTTTTTATTTCCACTGCATTAATTAATTACTTCATTATTTATTTAATTGCATTCTTATTGCTTTCTTCTTCTTATCATTAATTCATTATTAAACTTAAACTTTCTTTTCTCATTTTTTGTTATATTATACGATGATCGTCAAAATACTACGCAAAGCATGCATTGATGGACTCTGGCACCACATTAAAATATCTAATTTTATGCTTCAAATGATCCATCCGAAATTCTCATTTTATTCTTCATAATGAAATAATGAAATTTTACTAAAAATCAAATTTTATATTTTTTTCCAAATTTTCTTACTATTTCTTTTGAATTTTTAAAAGTGATTATTATTGAATGGCTCAAAACTAATTACAACAACAATTTTTAAAATTTTAAAACATAATATATATGTATATATATAGAGAGACAGAGAGAGGAAGGATTCAATCAAAGCGCTTTGACCGGAATCCCGGTTAAACCCCGTCAGATTTCAATATTGAAAGTTTAAATGACCGATCCAAACCGTCAAATATGATCTCCATATTGAAATCTCCTTGCTGACTAATTTTTTCATTTTTTTAGAAATTTTAAGTATTTTTTTCGGATTTTTAAAATTTGTAATTTTTTAGGATTCAGAACAAATTAAATTAACGATTTTCTAAAATTATATGTTATAATATAAAATTTGGTTTTCAATAATATTTCAATATAAAGATGAGACTGAAGAGTTTATATCCAACATTTCAAACATAATATTTGAGAACGAACGCATAGCACCTGATCTATTTATGCTACACGTAGCATTCGTAAAATCTTCTATATTATATTATATTATATTAGATGATATTATAATATTAACAATATAATGCGCTTTTTCTTTTTTTTTCTTTTTTTGAAAGTTTAAGCGCCCGTAGGCTTGTACTAAATACTTCAGAAGTTTAACAGATCCATACAGAGATAAAACTAAATTACTTTACATAGCAAATCACCCCGGAAAGAAAAAGATATGCGCTTTTTCTTTCTTTCTTTACTTTTTATTCACATAGCTAGTGAATGGCAAAAACGCCGGGCCGGATTTCAAAGGATCGGACTTGACGGGTTTGATAGAAGCGCCGGATCGGACCGGATTAAAAAAAAGGGTCAAGATGGAACAGGTTAGACGGGTTTGTTTTTTGAAACACGAGACCGGCCATTTGAAAATCCGGCCCTTATAAGTCCTTGGCCCTTCTAGTCCTTCTAAAATAATACCAACATTTAATTTTTTTTAATAGTTTTTTAATCTCTATCGTCCCATCATGATCAAATAGTCACTACTATTAAACGATTAGGTCGGATCCGGCCCTTCAAAATCCGGTCCTTCAACATCCGTCTTTGAAAAAAATTAGACCCTCAAAATTCTGCCCTTCTAGACCCTTGCCCATCGAAAAGCCCTTAGGAGGACCGGTCCGGTCCGAATTTTAAAACGGTGTTCCAACATACGAGCCAAGAACTAAGAATTTTTGGACTATTACTACACATAGCACGAGCATTGCTATTAAATTTATTCATTCATTCCTCCGCCCTCCCTCGATACATAAACAATTAATTAACATCAATTTTACACTAAATCAATTTTTCTATAAGGACTGAACTACATGTGATTCTGTCAAAATTACAAACGGCTATAAGAAGATCACCCTATAAAATTAAAACTGAATTTGGCCTACCAGTATAACTTTGTTGAGGTAATAAAACCCGCACTAATAAAATTCTAAAAATAAAGTAAACCTTTGACGAATTATTTTACTTTTTTTAATTTTTTTATAAAATAATTATTATATATGTTGATTCAAAAAAATTTCATCAATTGAGTTTCTAAAAATCCAGAACACTAGTAACAATTTGAAAGAATTTTATTTATTTTTTCCTATGAGATTTTAGTGTCAATATCATAATAAAAAAATCATATTAATCTTTTGTAGTTCTAAATTTGAAATCTGTTCAAATTTGACGCACGCACCAGTCAAATGTGTTTGAATCTACCATTATTCAAATATGTTGTTGGAAAAAAAAATAGCAAAAGGCTTATCATGAATTGTTCGTCTCTTTTATATACTTATTTTGCCTGGCTCCGTTTGGATGAGGTGTGGGAAGAAGGAAAGAAGTGAGAAGAAGTATTGGGAACTGTGTAATTTTGTCAAGAATTTGGATTGTTTAATAATAAATTTGGGTCCTTCTTTTATTATTCTCTTCTTTCCACTCCAATCCAAACACAGCCTCTGTTACGAGATTCTATTTTAAGAGTTTTTATTTATTTGACCGAATATGATCAGGTAAATTGTGTCTTTCCCGTGCCTTTTAAAAGATTATTTAGTTGGAAAAATATGCATTAACTCAACATAATACAAAGCGCAAGTAACTCGCATCGCTTCTTTGACCAATACACAATACAACTTCAGAATTTTCACACTGTAATCCTATGAACAAGTGATCTAGATAAAATCTAGGTCAAAATAATCTCATCTCTACCGATCTAATCTAATCTAGTATAACTTGAGGGTCAAATCATAGAGACAGACTATTCTAACTTCAGATTTTAATACATCTAATTTATTTGAATAAAGGAATAAAATAGTCTAAAATCAATGAAGGATGATTTTGTTGTTTTTTTAAAACTAAACAAAGCAAATATGTTCTGAACTAAATTAAGGATTAACTAATAAAGTAAGAAACTTGAATTTATGGGATTAAATTAGGATCAATTATTCAGGTTGTTTTACTTGCGCAGAAATCCAGACCGTCCAGATTAAATTCAATGGATGAGGGAGCTCCGCGCATGTAACTAGATTGTAAGACCCGAAAAAGATTTAACCGTCGAAATCAGATCGTACGGCTCGGATTGGTGCGTGGCATGGTACCGCGCGACACCGGATAGGGATTCGTATTCAGGCGAATCCGTTCATAAGGTTTCCAAGCGAGGTTGCTTCCTTTAAGACGGAGCCACTCGGATCTTTTGCTACGACAGTTATTGTATTCTTTCTCAAAACTTGTCCTAAAATCTGACCTTCCTTGGGGCCTAGGTCATTCTTATATATCCTTGTGATGGGTTGCAATTCGTGGAGAATTAATTTTAGCAGGTCTAAATTTGGAGAGAAATTGATTTTCAGATTTAAGGTTCTTTTTTGCTTTGTGGGCCCTAGTTCATGCGGATTCGTCTGACTTCAAGCTCCACTTGAAACTTGACCCGGTCCGTTTGAATGTTGTCAAGTCTCCAAAATTGCACCAAATCGTTGATCAATATGCAAAATAACATGGACAACCAGTGGCGGATCTAGCAAAAATATTTAGGTGGGGCTGAGTGCTCTAATGAATCATTTGATCGAACGGTTTCTCTTTCTTCTGTTCTTCAGCCCCACCTTTAAGTGCTCCAATGACTGAAAAAATCCATTGAGGCTAAAGAGGAGCTTCAGAGCTCGACGGCGGTAGGTGGGGCTCTAGCTCCACCCGCCCCACCACTGGATCCGCCCCTATGGACAACAACAGTATCTGATTCTAGACTAAAAATGCGACAAAATATAATTAAAACACAAGCATTTACAAGTCTATTGATGGAGAAACAAAACAAAATAAAACTAATTTTAAGAATTTTCTATTTCCTTATCATGAAAGTAAAGAACTTTTTTTTTTAACAATTGATTAGTTAAGTTATAAAATTTTTGTTATTTGAATATTAAAATAAAATGAAAAGTATGATAAAAATTATGACATTCTCATTTACAAACAACATCATAGCCGCTTAAAAAAAATGTTTTGATAGGTAAAGTACGAGAACACGAGAACCAACATCAAAGTTTATTTCAATTTTTTATTTTTTTTAACTAAAATTATTTCCACATTGAAAGCAACAATTTGGAGGGTTTTTAAAAAAAAATAAAATAAAAAATCTTAACATTGTGTTCGAGATCTTTGATATTTTCACAAAGAGTCTTCTCGGGTCCTAATTTGAATCCGTTTCTGGACTCTGGAGCATGCTAGACCATCTCGAGTGGCCTCATTCATGTCTGAATTTTTTTTTTCCGGACATGACATAGTTCTAAGCTATGTTATTATGATACTCGATATTTTAGAATTTTAATTTTTGCATACTTAATATCTGGGTTGTTATATAAAATTATATTAAGATCTTTCATGTTAAGTATAAAATTTTTGTTATTTAAATTAGACCTTGAACATATTAAAATTGTGTTTAAATATGAAGTTTTAAAAGAATAACTGATTGTAGAGGAAATGGGGGGCTACTTTGTAAAAACTCACTCATTTATTCTCTTTCCTTCCTTCTTCCCCACAGCCATTTTCTCCTCTCTTCCTCTCCCAACCCACCCACTGGCTCTTTTTTCTTTTCAATTGCTCTCAAGCAAAATACACTATTTCCATCTCAAAAGAAATATAAATAAATTTCAAAAATTCTGTAAAATTCGAAATTGAAGAGAGAAAATGAAGGAGAGTATATGCAAGTCAAGAAGTTTCAAGTTTGAGCACTATTTTGGTAAGATTTTGTTTTTCCTTAAACTATTTCGGTTTTCAAGTAATTTCTAGGATTTAGACTTAATTGGAGATTTTAAAATGAGATTTTCTATTAGAAGTAGTTGCATGCAAGTCTTGTTATCTACATTTAGTGTTTGAGTCGATTTCTTGAGAGTTTGGTTATGCATGCAAAAGTATCTTGGCTTAAAATAGATTTTTGAAAAATGTAGTTTAAAATCAGGTTTAGAATTGAAAATTCTCGTTGATTTAAGTTAGTAGTACACTATAGTAGCTGCATTTTGAGTTTGATTCGGTTTGGTGAAGTTTTGAGCATTTTTGCTCTATGGGTTGTTTCAAAAACGAATTTTAGCTTTAATTCCTTAATTGATTGTTCTTTAGTTTGTTCAAATGAATTTTTGTTAGTTCAAAGAGTTAAATGATAAATTTTATTGGTTAAACAATACCTGAATTAACCCATTTTGTTATGTATTAGTGTGAAGAAGTCATGCAATTAATCCTCAAGTTTAGCCACAAGATTATGTTCATATTCCACCTTTCGAGACTGGAATTCGGTCCGGATTAATGATAATTCGGTCTGACTTGTCCTCCATGAAAATTACAGCTTCAGAAATTCGGTCCGAATCACTTGTAATTCGGTCCGGATTGTCCCCTCTGAGAACAGATTTTCGTTTGGCCATAACTTTGTCATCCGGAGTCCGTTTTAGGTGATTCAAAGACTGTTAGAAAGCTCTTGAAGAGCTCTACAACCTCATGAGATCCTTTGATATATTAGAGATTAGAAAATTATAGTTTAGGTCCTAAACCTAATTCATATCATTATCTTTAATGTCTAAGTCGTGGTAAACCCTAATCCGACCACATAATGAGTCATAATTGAAGTTTGTATTTAGTTTTTCATGCTTGTATTTATTTGTTTCTTGTGTGATCTATTTGAGTGAGTACTTAGAATCGTCTTGTTGTGTAGACTTGGATAAACATATCGGAGTAAGAAGAAACCGATACAAAAAAGAGTACTACAATTAAATTGCTTGTCTATACTTGATGTTTTGCTGCTCGATTATCAAGTGCTTTGCTTTTAGGTGCAGATGCACACAAACTCTGATTCACATCTTATGAACTTAACTATAGTATTTGTATCATGTTGGATTACTCATTCATTGCATGCATATTTGTATATGTATCATATGTTAATATTATTGTATTAATATTACACATGATGAATGGTTTCCGATTGAGTGACTTCAAAAGGTCTGTCCTACTTGTGTGATTGAATAGACATTGGTTGACTCGAGGACGGAGTCATGACCCGTTCCTTGAGTCCCGAGAGATAAGAGCTTATGATCGGTATTCTGATAATGTTCTCTCTGGTAGTACTGTTTGATATTTTGTTTTTTTTCTGAATTGTGGTAATTATCAGAGCGTACGGACTATAAAGGCAGAGTCTACGGACTATAAAATCTGAGTCTACGGACTATAAAATCTGTGAATGAAGTCGTAATGATCAATAACCAGACTTGCATTTTATGTATTGTGCAACTTGAGCCTGTTTCTGAAATGTCATATTGTATTTGTGTTCATTATCGAAGGATGTAACTACCGTGCTCATAATGCATTGCATGTTTTGTATATAGGTGAGGATGAAACTAATGATTATGTATGATGTTATCTAAATTATTTGTACAGCTATAATGTTTGTTTTAAACTTAGCCGATAGTTAGTTCCTGATCATGTACCTTAGGGTTTGTGTGACTGAAACTAAATACCGTACTGAGATAATTTTATAATTATCTCATGCTCTGCTTTTTGCATTGTTTGCACATTGGGTGTGGGTTCCAGGTTTCGAAACGAGTGGCGTGAAGATCGACATATTGTAGGCCATTTGTTTATTTTGTCTGTGAACCAAGAAACTTATGTAATTTGTCCATTGAGTATTTGGTTTAAGACTTGTACAAGATATTAATAATTCTTACCTTGAGATTATTTGATAAAAGTTGGTAGAAATTGTAGTTTGAAACACTTGAATTGTTTTATCATAATGGATTAATTTAAGTTAAGCCTTGCGGGTGTGCGGATGGTAGCGTACACTCGCGGCGGCTGTGTCATACCCGGTTTTAGGATGTCACAGTCATACAATTTTTTAATCGTCGCGCACTTTTTTTAAGCATAATTTTCTCGTATGATAATCGTTTTGATGATTCAAATTGCTTGAGAAAAAAATCTACAAAATTTTTTTTATTGAGTAACTTACAATTTGAAATGCATTATGGTAAAAAAAATGATTTAACATGTTAAGTTGGTGGTAAATTCTTTTCGTGCACTCTCTTTTTATCGTGGTGCATTTGGAATTTAGAGATATTCAAAATAGCAAAGTAGTAGTAGTACTACAACGCAAAATGATGATGTAGGTGGAGGACCGGAGGGAGTCGAGGCCAGAAATTTTTGTAAGGAGATTCACTAAATTAATATATTAAAATTAACACATTAAATGTATATGAAATTAGACTATATCGGATATACACTCTTTATAATCATCATATCATTTAGAATTGAACTTTTGTCATACATATGCTATTTTAACTAGTTCATACTTGCATACTTTTGGTTGGTTTGGACCTAAATTTAAATAAAATATTATAATGTCATCTCGTTCATTTCGAGGGTACTCAAAACTCTTTTGTTGCTTTTCTAGATCAGTAAGATAATTTTTTGGATTAATTTGAACCCGTTTAGGAGCTTGACGAGTTTGAAGTTTCATCATGAAGCTACTGTCGTTTTAAAAATTTCTCCATACCCAATGTAATAGATAATATCAAGTGATTTTGAGGGAAAAAAAATAGGGTTATTTGAAACTAAAATTTGTGCTGCAAACCAGAATTTTGATATATTATACTTAAATAAACTAAAAAAAAGGAATGATTTGACGAATATAAAATGAACAATTTGAGTAATTGGACCTTTTCTAATTGTCCTTGCCAAAGAAGGTCAGAAGATAAATCAATGGAAATTAGAAGAAATCTTTTCCTGTTGAGAAATAGGAGAAACTCAATCGCTCGAAAAGCTAGTTGCTTGTCCAATTTTTTGTTTTCTTTCGTTCCCTAGTCGTAAGAAATGAAAGAAGGAAGTAAAAACGGGAGATGGGAAAGTGCTTTCTGGATATCCTTTATTTTTTTCAATTTGGATTGTTCTTTTTTTCCCCCTTTTTTTTCGGGATGATAAGGATCATCACCATCATCCCCACGCGTTTTTTATTTTAGGAAACAATTATTTACGCGTTTTCTAAATACGGAAATTCAATACTCATTTTTTTTCGCTCTCCTCTCCCGCGCGTGTACGCTCGCCCCCCCCCCCCCCTCCCACCCTCCTGTGTACGCTCCCCAACCCCCACCCTCCCCCAACTCATTCTAACTGTTGAGGTTAACATATTTAAATATTGAAGTTAATATATATGCCAATTTCAACAATTTAAATATGCTCACTTCAAATATTACCTTCAACATTTAAATATGCAAGTTCAACAATTATATATATTAACTTCAACAGTTATATATATTAAATTCAACAGTTACATATATAACATATTATACAACAGTTACATATATAACTTCAATAGCTACATATATAACTTCAACAGTTATATATAGTAACTTCATCAGTTACATATATAACTTCAACAACTACATATATAATTTTAACAATTACGCATATAACTTCAACAGTTATATAAATTAACTTCAACAATTATATATATTAACTTCAACAGTTACATATATAACATATTAACTTCAACAGTACATAGAGGATGTTCGTGACGTGTAGTTTGATTTTCGAATTATGAAATTTTTGGCCAGAGAGTTAATTTCAACAGTTAGGATATTACCTTCAACATTTAATCATATTGACTTCAACAGTTATGAAGTGTGTAGGAGGGGAAGAGGGAGTGTGGGGGACAGCGTCCGTGAGAGGGATGAGGGGGGAGGGGGGGCAGCGTACGTGAGAGGGAGGATGGGGGACAGTGTAAGCGAGAGGGGAAAGGGATTAGTTAACGCGTGAGAGGGAAGACAGCGTACGCGGAAGGAGAGCTCACGCGTTTTCTTTTTCTGAAAATCGGGGATGATGGGGATGATATAATCTCTGGGATGGTCCTAAGTAATTCCGCTTTCTTTTTGAATTCGAAAAACGCGACGGGTTTTGGAGCGTTAATTAAATATAAGATTGTTTTTCATAGCCTTTTTAATTTGGGCGTTTGATCTATTTGTGTTTTGGAGCGTTAATTAATTAATAAGATCCAAACAATCAACAACTAAAAATAGCAACATATCATTTTTGCCATAGAAAAGGAATTATATTATATATGGGGTTCAATATGGAAAATTTACACAAACATTTATGGGATCAAATAGGTAGGATTTATAACAAAATTATATATCCTAACTACAAATGTTAATCTCTAATAATGTAATTTATAAAAAAAAAATAATGGGTGACATTGACATCCATTATTTACATGTAGACTCGCCTAGAGGGAACATATTATCGGATTTGATTGGAAAGAAAGAGTAAGAGGGAGTTGAGTTTGGCTGGCTGTTACTCACGTTACTCTGTAAGTTCCAGGAACGACAAAATAATTACAGTGAGTACGTTGCATACTTGCATTGCACAGCACAGCACACATAATACTGCATACAAGCGAATTGAATTGAATTGAATTGAATTGAATGGTTGAGTGGCAGCTGCAGACTGCAGTTGCAAAATACAAAGTACAAAGTGGATGATATGATGAGTGATGAAGGCGCCGGGACCAGCGGGTGCCCGGGCGGGCGGTAATAAAAATAAAATAAAATAAATGCATTGCAAATTAATTCCAATCCATCAATCAATCAATAAAGGGATGGAATGGGATGGGATGGGATGAGTCCAGAAAAGAAAGAAGAAATTAATACAGGCTCTCCCCGTTCGGTTCCCCTCCCTAACCCCAAGTGACCAAGTCCCAAGGATCTGAAAACTTATTTATTAGTTATTACAAAACAACAGGAAATATCTCCATTTGGTATAAAACAAAAAAGGATATACAATATATATGTATGTGTGTATTTATATGCTGTATATGTAGATAATTATGTACTTACGTGGTGGAAGAGAGAAAGGGAAGGGAAATGCATGCTCTGTAATGTATGGTCAAATTAATTAAATTAAAAGGCGTTGGGAATTTAGGGAGAGATTGATTGATGATTGATGATTGATCTACCTTCTGATGTGATCTTTTGTGGGCTCTACAGCCACTGCTATTCTGCTACTCGCTACTGTATCTTTCCTTCCGCATGGCGCATCCCAATATCTATTTAAGACCTCTACATTAATTCTTCTTTATTTATTTTTATTTTTAAATTTGAATGAACCTCACTGCACTAAAAATTACGTTGGTAATCTACCACTAACCACCAGTTAGTCTTTAAGACCGCCAACCATTTCACTTAATTGCCAAGTTGGGCTCCATTTGGGGTCGCTCTCGCACGCACAAATCGTACCCCTCACAACTCACAACCATATTAAATTATGAGATGGGCTAAAATCAGCCACGACTGACGGATGCAACCGTCAGCTACGATCAAATTTTAATTTTTGAGATTCCAACAATCGATCCGAACCGTTCAATGTGTTCTCCATATTTAAATCTCATTGGAGACCAAATTTTATATTTTTCTGATTTTATTTACTATTTTTTTGAGATTTTTAAAAATCATAGTTATTGAAGGGTCCAGAATTGTTTAGATTAAGAATTTTGTAAAATATCAAACAAATACTAAAAAATTTCAGAAAAATATAAAATTTGGTCTCTAATGAGATTTCAATATGGAGAACACATTGAACGGTTCAGATCGACTGTTAGATTCTCGAAAATTGAGATTTAATCGTAGCTGACGGTTGCATCGGTCAGTCGTGGGCTCGTGGCTGATTTTAGCCCATCTCTTAAATTATTAATACTTCTGTGCAATATATGATAAAAATAAATAACTATACTCCAAACAATTCAGGGCTGATTACAACTTCTACGGTAATAAATAATATTATTAAGTAATAATGGGAATGGGGCTACTTACTAAGCAGCGCAGGCAAGACAGGGCACAGTGGGATACACATCCTCTACAGCCAAGGTTTGGCTGTTCCAAACAGTCAAACACTTATTTTTTAAATATTTCAACATTTTAAAATTCAAATGTTGAATTTAAACCGTTGATCCTGTTCAATTTTACGGGCGATGCATTTTTATATAAGTTTTATGAAATTTGGAGCCGATTTGATACTTAATTGAGTGACCAAATTATGAACGTATTAGAATTAATCACTGATAGTTAATTAGATTCGTTCATTTGTTGACCATTTGATCTAGTATCAAATCAACTCCAAATTTCACAAAAATTATATGAAAATGCATCTTCCATAAAATTAAACAAGATCAACGGTTTGGATTCTATATTTGAATTTTAAAATATTGAAATATTTAAAAAATAATAATTTGGCTGTTGGGAACAGCCAAATCTCGGCCGTAGAGGATGTGCATCCCAGGTGCTTGTGGTACCAGTACCACTCCCAAGTTTTATCATTCCACCATGAACCATGAAAATGAAATGGAAGGACCTATCCATATTAACCATAATGGGAATGGGGCTACTTACTAAGCAGCGCAGGCAAGACAGGGCACAGCCGCACAGGTGCTTGTGGTACCAGTACCACTCCCAAGTCTTATCATTCCTCCATGAACCATGAAAATGAAATGGAAGGACCTATCCATATTAACCATAAAATGGAATCTAATCCAACGGTGCTCACTATACCATTTAATTATGCATCCTCCAAATTTGTGTCGGTGTACGTAGTAAAAGGTTGTTCCGTTGCAAGAGAACCTGGTTCCTCATTCATTCGTCTTCTTCGTTTAATATTGTTTAAGGGTGCCATTCTTGAATATTTTAAGGGTGCCATTCTTGAATGAGCAACGGAGAAACTTTTCTACTAATGTTTTACAAGTTTGGCATTTTTGGTTGAATATTGTTTGAATCACAGCATTAATTATGCGAGTTTTTCTTTAAAAAAAATAGGGTGATTTAGATTTATGCCACTTCAAAAGTTTGAAATTAGAAATATGACATCACTAAATGACTAATTATTTTTATGTCATTATAAAACATTAAAAATTAATTTTTTACCATCACCTAATTGATATGACCATTATACCCTTTTGACTATATTATTATTTAAAATTCTGAAATTTAACATTACAAAATAAAAAATTATTTTTATGCCACTGCATATAAATAAAAAATATTTTTTAGCCAAATACAGAATAATAATAATCAGTTTTAATTACGATCTTAATGCATAAAAGTAGTGATATATTTAAAATTTACAAGTTGTATTTTTAAAAATATTTCTACGTCACCTTGGTCTTCGTTTGCCATGTAAGTTGCTAATTACTTTTATAAAGTAATATAATATATTAAACAACAACGTATATTTGTAGTATCTATATTGACCGATACATATTTCCTTCGAATCATATCAAACACGAAGCACAAAAACTGTGGATATTCTCAAAGCCGCCGCTATTTATCTTAGGGTTAATTTTCAAAAGGTTAGTTTGAGAATTTTTAAAAATAATGACAATTTGTGGACGATATTTATAGAGTTTATTCTATTTTGGAAAAAAAATAATGGAATAAATCTAATTGAAACAATTTTTGAGTGGCATAAATCTTATTAGCAATTTAACAATGACATTTATCAGATTGTCAAATTTTTTAATGGCATAAATCTAATTATCTCAAAAAAGTATAATATAGATCAACATGAATTGTTTATGACCATCACACATGATCATCATCATGCGCTTTCTATTACCCTACGGCCTAGGGCTGTACAACGGACGGGTCAATATTTTTTAATCAAAATTTTAATCCAACCCAATTGTATCGGGTTGAAAAAAATTTTAAGTAATCCATTCGTAACCCAACCCAACACAAAAAATTTTTACATACGAGTTTTTACGGATTTAGCGGGTTATACGGGTCATACGGGTTGTAATTTAAATTGTGTAAAATTAAAAGAATGACTTACCATATAACATTATCGATAAATAATATTCATTAAACAAGAGCAGCAGCGGTGGGCAACAAAATTCATAGTACAATATTATACATACATATACATGCATGTATAAAACTCCAACGTGTACAGCTTGGATTCAGCATTGTAGTCAGCGCAGTGCTTATTTATTATTTTTTGTGACAAATTTTTGTGTAGTTTACATTTATATTTATTAAAAAAAATATACGATGCGATCACATAGGACTAGGCTTGGCTCTGCATTTAATGAGCCAATGAGGCAAACCACTTAGAAGTGTTATATTTCTTATTTCTACTTATATTTATTAACTTTTACAAATAGTATTCTACTTTATTTGACTCCTCAAATGTCATTATTAATTATCCAGCAACATATACATTTTTTTTAAAAAGTAACCACTGGACTTCCTCATATACACATTATTTTACGAATTTGACCAATGTGTAAATCATTTTAAAAATTATGAATCACGTATAATCAATATAAATAAAAATTAATTTCACACAACGATATAGCACAAGTAACAATAAATTCACATTACTAATTAAAATTTAAACAAGAAGTTATATTTGTCTGGTTGGACGGATTAAACAGGTTATCAAGAATAAAGATATAATCCGACCCGATACAACCGGATTAACAAAATTGAAACCCGACCCAATCCGGATAATATTTGAACCCGTTAAAATACGGATCGGGATAGACGGATTAAACGGTTTGGGTGGGTTCCTTTTTTCTTGTTCAGCCCTACTACGGCCTACGCAACGCCTACCTAATACCAGCGCTTATCCACCATCCATCCAGCGTCTACCTAATATATACCTTTCACCCGGACCCGAATCCCGTGTAGCGCGGGACACCGTGTAGCGCGCGTACGGGTCGTCTGATCTTGATCGGACGGTTCATCTTTTACGGGCCTATCAATCTAGGTTACATGCACGGGGCTCCCTTATCCATTGGATCTTGATCAGACGGCTACGATGCCGCGCTACACGGTGTGCCGCGCGGCACCAGATCTGAACTCCCTTTCACCCTCTTTCTATCATCATGTCCTCCTTCGTGTAGAAAATAACAAAAATAATAAAAAGACACACGATTTAACGAGATTCAGCACCAACTTAATGTCTACGTCTTAACAAACGCACACGGCTCTTTTTTTTTAACATTACCCCTTGAGTTGATATATACAGATCTATCATACCTAACTTGCTAACCACATTCTTGAATGCATTGCTTGTAAATCCTTTGGTCAAAATGCCAGCCAACTGATTTTCAGATTTCACAAGTTTCAACTGGATAATCTTTAGGTCTATGTTCTGTTTGAGGAAGTGTTTGTTAACTATAATGTGTTTGGTCATGTCATGTTGAATAGAATTGTGTGACATGCCAATTACTGATTTATTGTCCACGCACAAGGTCATAGCTCCCCCTGACTCGAAATCGAGTTCTCTCATGAGTTTCATTTTCCATAGCAATTCACACACACCTTTCACAACACCAATGAGTTTCGTTTCCGCACTTGAAAGAGCCACTACCTCTTACTTCTTATTCCGCCATGTAACAAGATTTTCTCCAACAAAGGCGAAGTATCCTGAAGTTGATTTCCTGTAAGAGATACTACCAGCCCAATCATCATCAATGTAACCCATGATGTCAAGATGTTCATTCCTTCTAAAATGTATTCCTTTTTCTAGAGTCCCCTTCAGATATTTGATAATCCTCATCACTGCTTCCATGTGAGTTTCACTTGGATTGTGCATGAACTGACTAACTAGACTCACAACAAAGCCTATATCAGGTTAGGTGTTAGACAAATAGATTAGTTTACCTACCAGTCTTTGATATCCTTCCTTATTAGCTGGTACTTGATCAGAAAATTCTCCTAATTTTTCATTTTGCACCACTAGTGTGTGTCTGTTGGACGACAGTCTAACATACCCACTTCTGCCAACAGGTCTAGAATGTATTTTCTTTGAGATAAGACTATACCTTCACTTGATCGAGCTACCTCAATTCCAAGGAAGTATTTTAGTCATCCTAGATTCTTCATTTCAAATTTCTTTGAGTGTTTCTTCTCAAGTCTTTGGATTTTCTCCGAATCATCACCTGTAATTATCAAATCATCAACACAAATAGTTAAAACTATTAGTTTTCCATATCTCCTTTTGTAAAACAGTGTGTGATCCGATTCTCCCTGGATAAACCTATATTTTCTCATTGCTTGACAAAATCTTTCAAACCACGTCCGTGGGGATTATTTTAAACCATATAGGGCCTTTCTCAACTTGCACACCTTGCTTTCTGGGCCATCTTGCTCACTGTTCGAAGTACCATTCGGCCTGTTCGTAGTACCATGTCTACCTTAATTTTTCATATTAAATGTCCTTAACTCATCAAACCCTGGTGGTAACTGCATGTAGATTTCTTCTTCCAAGTCTCCAAATGCAT
The DNA here is from genome assembly GCA_028095005.1 of Rhynchospora pubera. Taxonomy (NCBI): domain Eukaryota; kingdom Viridiplantae; phylum Streptophyta; class Magnoliopsida; order Poales; family Cyperaceae; genus Rhynchospora; species Rhynchospora pubera. The sequence continues at coordinate 12,588,120 of CM051461.1, read as the reverse complement.
TCTTCACATCAAATTGGTGAAGGGTTCAGTCTAAATTAACTGCAAGAGACAACAACACTCGAATCGTGTTTAGTTTTGCAATAGGAGAAAAAGTCTCCTAATAATCAATCTCATTCATTTGAATGTGTTAGGAAATGCACAATTTTAATTTTTGAAGCTAATTACACTTAATTAACCACAAACAAGTGCAAGGATCTAGTGCTAAGTCAATCGACACAAGAGAAGGTGTAGGAGAAATGTACCTCCCGCGAAATCGTATTCGCGGGGCTCGACCACGGCATAGATGTCGGTGGCGTGCCTCCATGCGCCTCCTTCTAATTGGCCTCGAGTCCACCAAGGAATTTGGCCATGTCCCAATTCTTGTGCTAGCAAGAGAAAGGAGATAGCTAATCCTTTTCGTCATTCTTCAAGTAATTCTAGCAATTAACCTTTTGGAATAACTATTCTCAACACATGAGACCTATGGAAATGCAAGAGAGAGAGAGAGACCTTCATGGGAGAATCAAAATTCTGCCCATGAAAGGTGGTGGCGGCTAGGGAGGAAGAAGGGAGGCAAGGCAAGAAGGTTAGGTTTTGCTTCTTCAAGTGGTCCTTATATAGACCACTCTCCACCAACCTTTCTTTGACCTTTTTACCCCTCTAAGGACGGCCATAAAGTTGGGCCAAAAATGCCACCCCACTTATTTTTTTAATCTCACTTAGGCCATATATTAAATAAATTATTTAATAAGCCTTTTATGTTGCATTCTATTTAGGCTCAAATAGACTATTTAATTAAAAGCCTATACTTTAATTTAATTCACTCAATTAAATTAAAGTATTTTGAATAAAATTAATTATCAATATATTGATAATTATTTTAGAATTAGCATATACATTAATTTATTTCTATATGATCCATTTGACTTAATTAATTATAACGGTTCGCAACGGTATATAATTAATTAATCAACTCATCATATTTCCACAGTACTCACTGCTGTGAATAAATAAATAATGCACGTATGGTCAAAGTCCTATTTGTGTGACCCTTTGAGGATTTATGCTAAGTTGGACATGAAATTAAATCGTTATTTAGTTCCAATAATCATAAGCGGTATCTAACAACACGTTATGATTCCCAATTCTCATAAATAATGTACTGCTACAATATTTAAATCATTCATAAGAGAATAAAAGTATTTCTCCATTTTGATTCTTATGTCTCACGATATCGTCGTATAATCCAAGATAGGAATGTGTCATTCTTGCAGATTATACGTTTCTTGATCTAGAGTTGATCGCTTAGTTGCGCGCATACAATTCAACTCCATCAAGGGGCCCAAACAGATATCGTCACTCACTAAGTGAATTAATGAGGAACATACGGTTTTATTGATGATTAGCTTTTCCCCGCACAATTCAAGAGAACATAAATAAAGTCCGTATAGCAACCCTTATCGGGAATCAGCGGTAGACAATATTTATTGAACCTATCCTCATGTGGAAAAGATAAACATCTCAAACTTAGAACCAAAATCATAACGAAATAAATAATGACGCATAACACAATCCATATATTTATTTCGTTGGGTCAAGTCATGTACTATGTTCCATAACATATACATATGCAATTAAGTTGGTAACTCTTTACCTATGTTTTGTAGAACTTAATCATCACTTAACTTACATACTAATCTTATATGATAATTAATGTTCCTTTGTTAATTATCAAGATTATGGACCGTTTAGATTTATTATTATCATTCTAAAGAATGATCCACAGAGATCTACAATTCAGATCCTCAACCTGAATAATATGTCAATAATAAACCTAGGAACAGATGATAAAATATCATCTATAACATAAACTAATATTTAAGTCATCAAATTATTGACTTTTAGGACATAACTCCAACAGAATGTACCCTTTAGCAACCAACCTAGCCTTGTACCTCTCGATGTTAACATCTACACCATACTTAATTGTGAATACCCACTTGCATACTGGTTTCTTACCATTGGAGATTGGACAATTTTTTTAGAGTCCAAGTTTCATTCTTATGGAGAGCTTATCATCTCTTCATTCATGGCTCCTATCCATTTAGGATCACTAAGAGTCTCATTCACATTTTCAGGTGTAGGTATATTCAACATTTGGTCACTAAATTTCCTTAGTGGTTCTAATAGTCTCTTTGTGGTAACAAAGTTTGTAATTGGATATATGACTTTTTTACTTGTACCATCCTCAGATACATACCTCTTTGGTGGTTTACCACGATTGTGTCTTAGTGGAAGAATATATCTTGGATTAGAAACACTTACCTTAGGAGTGCACTCATGAGACGCATGGGATTGTGGACTTGGATTAGTCTGTATCACTTCTTAGTCTAGTTCCTCTTCCTGTGGGTCTCAATTGTCTTGAACACCTCTGGTATTTCATGTTCCTCCCTTAGATTCTAGTTCTCTTAATTGTTCAGCCAAAAACTCAATTGATTGCTATTGTTCCCCTCTCTTTTCAGCCGAATGGTCAACCGAATGGCCAGTTTCTATCTTCTCACTACTGTTTGAACCACCATATGCTCCAAATATCTCTTCCCCTTAGTGATACCACTGATTTATCTCATTTTCTTTCTCCCCCTATCACGCCCCGAAAGCTAAGTATGACGGTTCGCTCGCCACAAAAGAGAATTAATGCTCTAGATGACTTGTTCAATTTTCTTGATTTCGGTCCCAGGTTAAACAAACACACCAAAAGTAATATTATTTCAAGCCAAACGGTTTTACTGTTATAATCTCGTCAGCTGTATTATACAAACAAAAGGGCAGACGGATCCAAACCTACTATCATATTCGAGGCGTAATATAAAATATTTACAAAATAGTTTTTCAGAAAGGCTTACAACGTTACAACAGGTAGGGCCAACAAGAACTAACAATTGCAGAAAGGCATAACCAACAAGACCAAAACAACACCAGAGGGAGCAACACCATCCTCCCGACGAGCAAGACTACAGCTCGTCAAATTTCCTCTTGGGGGTCCTGTTGGGGTTCTTCCTCGGGCACCACTCCATTAAGCGGAGTGCCAGAACTAGGAAACTCAAAATAAACATAAGCAAATGTCTCCGGAAGGTCATCAATAGAAAGGAGAATGGCAACATTACACTGCAAGCCGGGCACAAACACTTTTAATTTGACAAAAGAGCACTTGATAGTCGCAACCGCTCGGGGTCTAAAAAAGCCCGCGATGTTCCCGGAAGCCTCAATTAATTGAGGCACAAGCAAAAACAATGAACAAATGAGAAATAAATTCTCAGTGCGAGTTTTAGTTCCAGTACGCGAATCATGATAATATTTGTGCATAGGACTAATCCTCGTTAAATAGATTTTTTCAATATAAACACAGATTAATCAGAATAACCAGATACAAATCAATACCGTAGGTATAAGCCTGAAAGGTCCTAATACCGGCATGCTGCGAAGCAATGCAAACATAAATATTAATAAGCATATTTACTTTGGAATTTCAGATGGAAATTTTCACACCAAAGTTCCCAAGGCCGACAGATTCAGAGAGAACACTTATCAAAAATCATAGATTTTACCATATGGCACAGAACAGACAGAGGGAATTATTTAGAAATAGTAGCGCTAATAACCTGACCGGGTCGCTAGCCAAACCGAATCACCGGTTGGTGTAATCATCCATAAATCATAAGATATGCTTTGTGCAGACTATTAAGAATGGTTATTAGTAAAAAAATTTGATTTTTCTATCACGAATAATCAGTCACATGATAAGAGATCCATTAAACCATTCTATTTATAATTAAGCCTGACATTTGATTAATTTCTCAAGATAGTTTAGAGTCAGACGACTCAGACTCCTTTATTCCAACAAGCCAAACAGATTTACTTTATTTCAAAAATGCAGTTTGTTTATTTAGGGCTTCTATGTCTAAATGACAAAATAGAATGCACCATCCAATTATTCAACATTCTATGCAAGAAATTAAAAAAAACCGACTATCCAGATTTTACAAAGAAACCGCGTAATCCGCACGTTCGAACGACTCGTGAGGCTCTCAACTATGATTGATGCCTCATTCTCGAAATCTCAGAATGCTCAAGCTTAAGGAAGAAATACCCTCACATGGACACAAGTTTTAACCTAATCCTCAATAAAGATCAAAGAAGTTCAACTCGAAATTAGATTCAACAACAAAAAGGTTCCCAAATTGAAGAAAGAAAGGGAATGGATTACTTCGATTTAAGCCAAAATCAGATCAAAATCGAGCAAACTCAATGCATCAACCTCAGAAATTCAAACATGTATCCAAGTGAAGAAGGAAGGGGGAGTGACACGAGTACTGTGGTCACACAAGAGATTGTTGTAGGAACCTCGACCTTCAGTTCCGGTCGGTCGGAAAGAGAGGATGATCGAGGGGCGACATAGCTGAGGTTTGGCGAAAGGGAGAGAAAAACACATCTCTGGTTGCTTCAAGCCTTCAAGTAGCGACATGCGAAAGAGACAGAGCGGCACTTTAATTTCACGCTGTAAATTTTAGGCTGCAAATATTTTGATAGACCAACAAAAAAACGTGGTTAAACGGAACGTAAGCGGTCCATTTCGTTTACGTTTCGTGTGTACCAGCGAAACCAATTTTGTTTCAGTTTATGTTCCTCAGTTTAACATAACCAAAATCTATTATGTTTCGGAACAGAAAACGTCCGAAACGAAACGATATTGACAGCCCTAAGTATGGGGTCTACCACATTTTGGATGATTGACCACTCTTTGACCTCTTCCAACGATGTAAGTTTATGTTATGATCAACCAATTTCTTCAATAAATTTGTAACGGCTAGCTATTTCAGTTGTTCTTTCATCTGGTCTGGAAATATATTGGTGGAATTTTGATACTTACATATGTCTTCCGTTTCTTTTTTGGAATAAAATGTTGTCACCTCACCTCACTTTTCATGCAAAACACAAATCTTATATTACTAAGTCAAGTGAAATCAATACCAGCATTGATGCCATCTAATAATACACCAACGTCACTTCCCTTAGCTATCTAATATCCCAATCCCGACATATATAATAATAAAGTAATAAACAAAGCCATAGAAGTTGTAAGAAAAAAAAAACTTTTCCCAAAATAAGTAATCAATTAATGAAGATATATATTGTTCAACAAAATCAAAAGAGCTACACCTCAGACAGTCAAGAGGCTGTCCTCAGTTGCTTCGCTAATTTAAGCCAACATCTATGTTTATTTTTATTTAGAAGTATGATGAATTTAAAATGTTGATTATCGGGATGAGTTGTTAAAACAAGTTGATGGCAAATGTATTGATAGTATAATAAATGCGAATGGAGAATTGGGGATGGCACACATATGTACAACTAAGATTAAGAGGAGAGAAGCACGCATATGGCCAGTGGAGGATGTTTTGTTTTCTGGTTGTTATAATCAAACAGTGAATGGCAGCTCTGCTTCTCTGGCCTCCATTTCTGTCCTCTTCTCTTTTGGTTTTTACTTTTTAGTTACTATTGTTTGTAATTATCATTACTGCTATTTTTTTAATTATTTTTTTTAAAAGGACTTTTTTGGTTCGGAAATGCGTACTTAATTTTTTTTACTATTAATTAGCGAAAATGATGCGTTTACTGGTAACATGCATTATAGACAGGAAAGATTTGACCACAAAATATGCACATAAACCACTAACACTGCCAACAAAGCAGCATACCATATCAATATATTATTTATAAGCCAATATCAGGAATAGAAAATATATAGAAGAAAGGTACACTTATATCGCTTTTCCATACATGGCTTTTTGGCATAGTTTGATGCCCTGAGTCGTGGGGTTAATTGTGAAATTTGTCCCTCTTTTGGATTTAGATTTCTAATTAAATGGGGGGCCTTTCTGTGATGCTTAAATGGGGACCCAGGTAACCTGGTGGATTGCATCTCATTTTCAAATGTTGTTAGCAATCTATTATTATTTCAATCTGGAAATTTTTGTGGAATCATAATTAATTCCGCTAGTTTTAGCACAACAACAATTAAACCATACACTCTTATAATAATAGCCAATCTTAACCACCTACATGGTTTTGTACCGGCATTTCTCATACACAAAATATAGTTTTATATGACTGAGCTAGACATAATTATCACCATATATATAATTTGAAAATAAGTGTCTTACACGAAAGAAATGTCCTTAATGAAATAGATTAAAAAAAAAGTGCACGTTCATATCCTTGTATTGGCGAATGATTATGATCGATGTTGCACTCTGTAGTGTCATGTGTTACTAATGAAAGATTGCACTGTTGTTATGCACAGCACCATCTCTCTTAATTTCTCTTTCTCATATATGATATATCCCTTTCTTCATGATGGGAAAAATGCAATTGAGGTAGGCAGATATTAGTGGGGGTATCTGTCTGCCTTTATTTTGTGCATGAGACAAAATATACGGTCAAATTTCATGTTTATCTTCAAAGAAGATTTTTTTAAAGGAGTTCTCCAAATGGATTCAATTTTATTATATTAGTGGGATTATTACTATTATTATTTTTGGATTTTCGGATACAAACAATGTCAGTTTATATAGGCCCTTATCAAAATCCCATTTTTTTTAATGTGGGATTTCATTTCATTTCGTTTCGTTAGAAAATTCTTGATCAAAATAAAGGGATTTGGTGTCATTTAGTTAGAATTCATATGCAGTTAGATCCAACGAAATCCTATGAAATCAATTAAATTGAATTAAAATGAAATGAAATGAAATCTCAAGTAAAAATCGTTTTGATCAGGGCCATAGACTTTTTATTTTGTGTTGGAGGAGTTGGGGAAAAAGTCCGGACCGGTAGTTGACACAATTATTGGGAGGATTGAACTAAGTTTTAAGATATATTAAGTGACAGCATAATGATGATTTAGAGCAAAAGCCCATAACTAATGACAGGGGAACAAACCCTCTGCAATCCAATCAATTTGTTATTTTTCTAGTTTTTATTTGAAACAAGGTATAAGCACAGAGATCTGTATTGGTCAGAGGAATCTTTTATCCAATGGGCAATGGCAGCCTTTATATTTTTTTTTTCTTTTGGGAGAGCTTCACCAAAAGAGAAGTATCATCACAACACAAGCAAAGCAGAAGCATGCAAGCCTACTCATGAATACTCACATGTGCAGATGTGCTCATTCTTTTAATTGACACACCATACCGGTATCTTATATTTATTAATCTGTTTATTTTCTATAATATACAGTATGCACCTACAAGTAGGTACAATTATACAGGTCTTGCAAGAGGTTTTTATGGGGTGTAATTAATAGCTGCTGTGTGCTCATATTCATTGCTCTTGTTAGCATCATCAAGTTTTATATATGGCCTTTCTTTAATATCAGTATGTATCGAGGATAATTTGGGTACTTAATTAGAGGAACGAGAAAGAATATGCGCCTTTAAAAGAGCACGCGTACATGTATTTATCATATTCCTTGAGGGATTAAACATATAAAAAATTAGATTTTTGTCTCGTAATTAAGAGCTTACAGTGAATTAATTTAAGAGGAGGGTTCCAATGCCAACATTTTGGTTGCCCCCAAATGCCAACATTTCACTATTTGGTTACTTTTTTAAAATTTAAAATAAAAACGTCAAATCCAAACCGGTCATCTTATTTAGTTCAATGACCGATGCATTTTGATATAAGTTTTGTAAATTTTAGAGTTTATTTGCTACTCTATCAAGAGGTAGAAAAATAAACGAACCTTATTAATTGTGATAGATTCATTCTAATACGTCCATGTTTTAGCCTTTGATGGAGTATCAAATAAACTCTAAAATTTACAAAACTTATATCAAAATGCATCGGTCATTGAACTAAATAAGATGACCGGTTTGGATTTGACGTTTCTATTTTAAATTTTAAAAAAGTAACCAAATAGTGAAATGTTGGCATTTGGGGGCAACCAAAATGTTGGCATTGGAACCCTTCTCTTAATTTAATTGTATATTTTTGAAAAAAAAACAACCAAAATAATCTATACTACTCTTTCGTAGTTACAAATGTGTTTCAACTATGTACAAAGAGGCTATTATTATGTCACGTGTGATTGAAAAGGAAATTTAGTTTTAGTAAATTGTGAAGCCAAATCATGGTTGTGATGTCTAATACGGCATCATTTTTCTTTCATTCCTCTCATTTGTAAGGAATCTCTTTGTCGTTGATGGTACGGACTACGGAGTTGATCAAAAGATGTTTTTTTTTTTAAGATAAATTCAGGGTTAAATTTTTCAATTTATTTTTAAATTAAATGTTTATAATAAAAGATTTCAATTGGATTTCGAACTTGCGATCTCTCTCACTTGAGATGCGTTGCTCTTTATCACTAGATCAAGAGCTGGTTTTGAGAGTTGATCAAAAGATGTGAAAAGGTTTAATGTCTCTGCGTTAAATTAAGGTATCAATACCTTGTTTTAAAAAAAAAATTAACATGTATGGTATTTTTTTTCTAATACAAATTCAAAGAAATCACAATTAAGTACCAAATTCTCGCTTAATATGCCAATTGGCAGAGCCGACAAAGTTGACAAGAGGGAGAGAGACAGAGAGAGCATGGCAGATGCAAAAGCAGATTAGTAAATAAATAAAGCCGGGCAGCTGGTCTGACGGCGTGGGCCCACAAAGACAGCATGATTGATAGTACGGAAATAGGAGATAGCTGGTCTGACCCCTCTCTAATGTATCATGTATTCATGTATGATTTATCCTCATTCATTCTGCAAATGATGCCAAAACATCAACAAATAACAAATTCATTGTTGATTTCCATCTACAGGACAACTCCAGATGCTCAAATGGAGGGAAGCAACAGTGTTACAAGGGGGGGATTATTCATTGTATTTTTTTTTTTTTTTTTTTTTGAGAACCGCCCGTAGGCTATTCATTGTATGATTCGGAGAAGAAGAGACGAAATGGCAATCTGAGAAACCAAAAAACAAACAAAAACACACCCACTTACTCATCCCTCATGCATGCTTACATTTTGTGTAAAATTAATTAATTCAAATAATGATTGCACACCACAGCTAGCACAGAACAACACAGTGTTGTCTACTATGGCACTCACTAGCTTACCTCATCACTCAGGACTCCAGTCTCCATCTCTGTCTCCTTATTCATTTTTCATATTAATTACAATTTTCTTGGTTCTCAAAAAAAAAAATTACAATTTTCTTTCTTCTTTTTTCCCTCTGACTCCGTTTGGATACGGTTAGGGATGTACAACGGACGGGTCGATGATATTTTAACAAAATTTAAAACCAACCCGACAATACCGGGTTAGAAAATAAATTTAGTTAACCCACCCATAACCTAACCCAACCCGTCAATTTTTTTATGTACGGTTTTTATGGGTTAAGCGGGTTAAACGGATTTAGTGAATTAAAATTTTGATCAAATACAAATACATATAAAAATCATTTTGTGGCTATTACAATTTAGTTCGAGGCAAATTAAAGACGCATTTGAATCATCTTTCAACTTTCGAGTTATTGTGAGAGAAATAGAGGACGTGCATGCCTATAGAGGAGATCGAAACTCCATGAAATAAAAGATATTTGAGTAAGGACATGAGAAAAAGTGAGACAAAGAGGAATAAATAATGATAAACGGGTGGGTTGAACTATACATGGATTTACTAGTATAAAACCCGTAACCCAACCCGAAATAATGAGTTTGTAAAAATTAGAACCCGTACCTAACCCAACATCATACTAACCCGGTAAAAAACGGTTCGGGTCGGGTGGGTTGAACGGATTGAATGGGTTCAGAGTTTTTTGTACACCCCTAGATACGGTGTGAAAAGAAGGGAAAAAAATTATTATAAACAATCCAAACTCTTCACAAAGTTATACACTTCCCAATACTTCTTCTCACTTCTTCCTTTCTTTCCTTCTTCCCACACCTCATCCAAACGGAGCCTCTATTTGGCATAAAAATCTACTAATGTATACTATTTCCAATTTTGAATTTTTTTAAATATAACTCAAGCGTTCGTCTTTGTCTAAGTGATGTATCATGTATGTGGGTACCATTTTCACAATTTTAAATTCATTTATATACCTTAAAAAGGCCAAGAAATTAAAATCCATAAAACTCCTATGATACAACAGTTAGTTTGATTCAATTTTTGACATTGTGAACTTGCACCCAACAACCTTCAAATTAATTTCATAAAGAATTTTGTTTCTACGCATGTTCACTTATGTACAAAAAATAAAGATCAGTAATTCCTGCTCGCATTTGTTGCTGTTGAAAAATCAAATTAAAAAGATTTTTGAAAAACTTGTGGTGTTGAAATATATTGCTCCGTGTAATATATAATTGATAAGCAAACCGTGCATGTTGACATTGTTGTAGACGCCCTGAGACAAACAATCTTAATTATTTATTTTATCTAAATATTGTAAATATTATTTCATACTGTCCATTGCGATCTATATGCATAATAAATATAATTCACATGTCAATTTCATTTCTTCAAAAGTTGGATCTTAATTTAATTTCAATTTTGTCAATATATGTATCCATTCTTCAAATTGTAGACTGCGTCTTATGTTCTTCACGCAATCTCATCTCTTTTTGTCCCTAAGCCACCCTTTACCTTTTTTTTTTTTCGTTTTTTGTGGAACAAATAAGTATTTAATTATTTTCTGTTTGTTTGACTAGGTCGCAACCTTATCTCCACTATTGATTGTCGGTGACGTGACTCGTAGCTCCTCTCCAGTAGTATGATTTACATGGAACTGTTCAATTTTGAATGGTTAAAAAAAACAAACTGTTCATGTTAAATCGGTCGATTGCGAGTCAAAATTGGTATAAACCGCAATCCGACTCTGCTGTTGCGCGACACAGCGTGTCGCGCACTACGAGCCGTCTGATCTTGATCGGATGGTTCACTTTTTACGGGCCTATCAATCTAGGTTACATGCACGGGGCTCCCTTATCCATTGGATCTTAATCAGACGACCAGCATACCGCGCGACACGCGGTGTCGCGCAGCAGCAGATCTCGATTTGTATAAACCGTTGAATTTAAACGGGGTGACAAGTACAATCAAGAATTTAAACGATTAAATAATCGGTGACTAAAAATAAAAAAAGTTGTCAATTACTTTTTTATGAAAACGAAAATCTCTTATCTGCACCTCCCTTTTCGCTTCTCCCCTTCCCCTCACACTGCTTCGCCCCTCCTCTCGCATCTCTCTCCCTCACTTGGATGAAAAATCTGTTCCGATCTGTATCCGAATTCGAAAATGCACATAATATTCGAACAATATCTGTATTCGAACATATCCGTATTCGTATCCGATAGATATTAATCTGTTTATTCGTATCTTTAAAGACATAAGATGATTAATACAATTACTTCTCTACATTAGAGAATATTTTTAATTAGATAATACTTAATTTTTATTGGATAAATTCTCTTACTATAATATTTTCATTTGGACTAGTAATATAAATTTTTTTTTTTTTTTTATTATTGAGACGATTTTAAATGATAACAACACTAAAATTATTTTTTTCCCTCTAATCATGATGATTACATGTGATTAATATACTATTTTTATTTATGATGACATTTAAGATAACATGATTTGATTTGACATTGACTAGTTGACTATAATGTTGGAATTCAAAATGTGGAAAAACAGAATTTATTGATCAATCCTGTTAGATTTGTGCTTATGTGTTGCTTGTAATTTTAAATGGTCTCTTATTTACTTTCACTTTTAGCCTTTTTATTTCCTTCTGGTTGTGAACTTATGTATTTATGTGTTGAAAGTTGGAAACCAACAAATAAATTTGCTTACTTTGATTTTAAAGAAATGCTTATTTGGCCCAAACTATGAAAAATAATAGATATTCATTTGCACGCACTACTACTGATCTTGACGAAGTACTAACATAGACACCGAGTATATTTTAATATCATTATATTTAAAAAAATTGCTATTGTAAATAAATAAAAAAATTAAAATGCTATATGTCTCCGACAAAATATGTTCGTATTTGATTCTGTATCCGATAATATTTGAATCGCATATGTATCCTCTTAATATCCGAACCGTATCCGAATGCATCCGTATTCATATCTGTATCCGAAAAAAAAAATATGGATGTGGATATAAAAAAGACCAACATCCGCTCCGTATCTGATTTATTTTCATCCCCCTCTTCCTACACCTCTCTCCCTCCTTCACCTCTCTTCCTTCTGCGCCTCTCTCCCCTTCATCTCATCCTTTGTGCCTCCTTCCCGTCCTTCCAGCGTGTTTTTTTCTCTTTTGTTCTCACCCTCACATATGTCTTCTTTTTCCTTGCTACTCTCCTTTCTCCTTTCTTCTAATATATTTTATTTTACATTTCTTTTTAGCCGTCTGCATTACTGATACATGACACTAGATGCTCACTTAGTAAAAATAAATAAATATTGTCTTAATATACAAATAAATAATCTTTTATGGCATATAATAACATAAATTTATCAGATATTCCTTTATGACAAAAAAATATTTCCTTAAGACAATTATACACTTCCTTATAAATATTTTCCATACATTTACTAGTTTTCCTTTATATTTATTATTTACTTCCTTGTAATTATTAGTTATTCTGTTTATCAGATACACATAAAAACTTATTAGTTACTCTCTTATAATTATTATGTACTCCTCCATAATTGATACTGACTATCTTAGATAAACATCGTATTTAATTTATTAGTACTCTCTTACCACAAATTATGTACTTCCATAATAAAATATAATAACACAAACTATACACTTCGTATTTACTATTTTTTGTTATAGTGGTCATAAGAGAGAAGAAAGGATGAGAGCAAGAGAAGGAAGGACCTAATGAAGGGAAGAGAGTGGAGTCGGGGGTGGAACGACAATGGATGAAGGTGAGAGAGAAAAAGGGGGGACGAGATAGTGAAGAGAACGAGAGAGGAGAAGGGTGGAAGGAAGGCGTTGAAAAAATGGAGGCGGCATGAAAAGAGGGATGCACATGAGGATGAGAAAAAATGAATCGTGCAAGGAGACAAAAGAGAGGGAAGGTGAGTATGGCTGTCAAATGTTAATAACGGAAGCGGAACAGGGTGTTCTGTTTTGCGTTCCGTTCCGACACACGAAAATGAAATCCATTCTGTTTCCATTTCGTTTCGTAAAACGGAACAGAAAACTATTCCGTTAGCCGTTCCGTTCCTCATTTTCCACTGATTTCAGCCTATTTTCCATTGATTTCAGTCATTTTTCGATAAAATGGAACATTAACGTACAATATCGCCTATTCCATTTCCGTTCCGTTTTCTGCAACGTAACTAATTTTCCTTCCGTTTCCGTTCCGGACGGAACGGAACGGAACAAAAACGTTCGAAACGATACCAAATTGACATCCCTAAAGGTGAGGGTAGGAGAAGGGAAAGAGAATGTTGATCCCTCGATTGATTCTTAGTGATTTGCGAATTTAAAATGAAGGGTGCATGACATTCGGGCAGTCAAATTAAGGATAACATGATTATTATTATGGCTGTTTATTAATGGGCTCATACTTATTATAACATAATACACTAGCACAGTGACAGAAGACACATTAGTGTCGGTTTTTTTTAATCAAATAATAATAATCGCTACTGTGGATTAACTAAAATACCAGACACTAAGTACATTTTTTTTTTATGAAGGACCGTAGGCTTATATTAAACAAAATAAAGAGTTTTTATAAAATTAGTAGTGGCAGGCATATTGCCTACGAGTATAACAAACAAAACACTTACGGAACTAACTTAAATATCCAACATAAAATACATATAAAAATTATGGGTTAAACACTGAGCGGATATATAAAAAACATCATGACAGAAGACTCCATCTGAAAGCTTCCGGCACTAAGAAATGTTCTTGTCTATTTCCAAAATTCAGCACAGCGCCTTTCCTTGCTACATTCGCCAATTAAACACACGTATATCGAGATAGAGACACACACGAATCGTCTTGTGCGTCGGAATTATTTTTAAAAATCTAAAATTTAAATAGTGGATCCAAATCGTTCAAGTTATTTTTCATATTAAAATATTTCAAAAAACCAAATTTTATATTTTTTTAAATTATTTTACTATATATTATGCTATTAAAAAAAATAGTATAAAAATATTTCAAGCCCTCCAATTTAAATATAAAATAACACATAGCAAAAAAATTGAAAAAAAAATTTTGTTTACAAAGATATTTTAATATGGACAATAACTTAAACGGTTCATATTGATTATTTTTATTTCAGTTTTCGGAAACGGTTCATGCATACGGATTCGATCTATGTGTTGGAGTCTACTTTAGCCGATATTTTTAAGTTTTTTTTAAAGCTGCTATTTTCGAACGTTTCAGAAAAAAAATTAGATTAGTGATTTTCTAAAATTTAAAAAAAAATACTTAAAAATTTTGAAAAATTGTAAAATTTGGTCGGTAAGGAGATTATGATAGGGAGATCATATTGGAAAATTTGGATTGATTATTTTAAATCATATCTAAGAGCTTGGATCAGTATGCACCGAAACTTCTGTACATTAGTATGCACCATATGTTCTCTCTCTCTCTCTCTATTATGATAGGGTATTTTAATATGGTGAATAACTTAAATGCTTCGGATTGATCATTTGAATTTTGGATCTCGAAAAACGAATCTATGGCACGGGACCCTTTGTGCCATCTATGGCACATTAGCCATTCTCTCTCTCTCTATATATATAGAGAGTATATATATAGAGAGAGAGTTTTGCTATGGTGAGTTGCAACTCACCAAAGGTTCCGTGAGTCGCGCTTAAAATTCCAAAATATCGTTCAAAATGACCGATCCAAACCATTTAATAGGATCTCCCTATTGAAATCTCCATGTAGACGAAATTTTATATATTTTTTTAAATTTTTAAGTATTTATTTAGGATTTTTTTAAAAAAAAACTGTTTTTGAACGGTTCAAAACTAATTAGATTAATGTTTTTTTAAAATAAAAAAAATATTTGAAAATTTTGAAAAAGTATAAAATTTGGTCTGCATGGAGATTTCAATAGGGAGATCGTATTAGACGGTTTGGATCGGTCATTTTAAACTAAATTTTAGAATTTTAAGAGCGACTCACAGACCCTTTGGTGAATTTCAACTCACCATAGCAAAACTATATATATATATATATATGATCGCGAGAAAACCTAAATCAAAACAAATCCATAGGAATCACCGATCTAATCATTTGCAGTGATGGCTTAAGGGTCGAATCCACAAGGATGGTGTTGAAATATCGATTTTTTACGTTATTTAATTAGCTAGACGAAAGTTCAAATCAATTTAGGGTTTAATTGATGAATTGAAGAAGAATCTAATCCTAATGTTGACCTAAGTTCGATTGAGAATGCGAGTTCTAAAACAATAACGCGAATTAGGGTTAATTGTTCGGGTTGCTTTACCTGGCCTATTCAGGCGGATTCGCCAGCTTCCTGGCGGGGTCTCCAGAATAGTACGATAAATCAGTTTAATTGGGGTTATTTTTTTCTATGTGTTGGTCATTGGCCAAAACTCTGGTCCAAATACTAAATGTCGTTTTTGATTTGGTATAACTAAATTTAACCTCTAAATCTTCCAAAAATCTTAAGTTTCAACTCCCGTTTCTTGTCTTAGGATTTTAAGGTTTACTTTAACTTTTCAGTAGGATATCCTAGATCTTTCGATTTTAGAAAGGAACATACATTCCGGCTAAGTTCCGGCTTCACCTTTTGAATATACTTCCTATCCTATGGTGAGTAAGTACAAATTAACTTGAATTTAGGATTTTTCATGCTTAACTACTAAACAAGACCTTAACCTAATGAGCAAACCTTCAAGACAAACAATTTATAATCACAAATCAAACAATTAAAAGCAAGCAAATTAAAGCGACTCGAAAAATATAAAATCCTAAATTAAACTTTCATTAACTACAAAGTAAAGGTCCTTACAATTACCTCTAACAGCAATTCTAAATTAGACAAGACATAGAATCATACAAACCAAGGTTTTCTCGAATAAACAAATAAAAGATAAAAAGAAAAGATTGAATACAACAAATGAACTTTGATTCCTCCCTTCTGCCTGCCTTCGAGCGATCCCGTCTCCTTTCGGGCGGACCCACCTAGACCTAGGCTTGTCGCGTCGTGTAGAAGCTCTCAATTCTCTCTCTAAACTTTGATTTCTCTCAAAATTCGATCTCCCCCTTGAAATCTGCTCAAACCATGTTTATATAGGCTTTAAAATTGATGGGAGGCGCTCACAATAATAGAGAGGTGCTTCTGGACGTGATGGGAATAGGAAATAACTGTCTTCTCAAGTTAAAATTCTAAAACGGACACTTTCTGCTAATTCTGGCAAGTTTCGGGCGAACCTGCTTGAATTCGGGCGACCCCGCCAGAAATCTGGCCGAGAACAGGTCTGGAAATTTGAACACAGCGCCTTGTTCGTATTTTGTCCATAATTTTTTCATCCGGACTACATTTGATGTGATTCAAGAACCGTTGAAAAGCTTGTGAGGAGTTCTACATTTTCATTTAATCATTTAAGTCATGTTCTTGTCCAAAATCTTCATAAAAATAGAAATTATTGCAGTAACTTCTTCTTTGACACAAACTTAATTAAAACTAACCTAAATATGTTAAAATCTAATAACTAAAACACATATATTTAGTTATAATTTTGGGCCTAAATGAATTGAAATGTTAGTATGCAATCTTCCGATCAAATATATATATAGAGTTTTGCTATGGTAGTTGCAACTCACCAAAGGGTCCGTGAGTCGCGCTCAAAATTTCAAAATTTAGTTCAAAATGTTCGATCCAAACCGTCTAATACGATCTCCCTATTGAAATCTTAATGCAGACCAAATTTTAAGATTTTTTTTTAAATTCTAGGTATTTATTTCGGATTTTTAAAAACTGTTATTTTTGAATGGTTCAGAACTAATTAGATTCATGATTTTATAAAATTTCAGAAAAATACTTAAAAATTTCGAAAATATAAAATTTGGTCTGGATGGAGATTTCAATAGGGAGATCGTATTAGACTGTTTGGATCAGTCATTTTGAACTAAATTTCGAAATTTTGAGCGCGACTCACGGACCCTTTTGGTGAATTGCAACTATATATATATATATATATATATATATATATATATATATATATATATATATATATATATATATATATATAGAGAGAGAGAGAGAGAGAGAGAGAATGGCTAACGCGCCATCGATGACACGTGCCATCAATTTTCTATCGACTCGTATTTTCGAAATTTAAAAGTCAAACGGTCGATCCAAACCGTTCAAGTTGATCAAAATATTGAAATACCTTCGGAGACCAAATTTTACATTTTTTCAAATTTTTTTGCTACTTATTATGATATTTTCAAATTAGGAGGCCTGAAATACTCTAATCATAATGTTTTTAAAAATATCATAATAAATAGCAAACAAAATCGAAAAAATATAAAATTTGGTCTCCAAAGTTATTTCAATATGGAGAACAACTTGAACGGTTTGGATTGACCATTTAAATTTTGGATCTCGAAAAATGACTTGATGCACGGGACCCTCCATGCCATCGATGGCACGTTAGCCATTCTCTCTCTCTCTCTCTCTCTCTCTCTCTCTCTCTCTCTATATATATATATATATATATAGTTTAGCTATGGTGAGATGCATCACAAAAAGTCCGCCGTGAGTCGCGCTCAAAACTTCTAGATTTGGTTTAAAATGACTTATCCAAACCGTTCAATATGATGTCCTTATTGAAATCTCCATGAAGACCAAATTTTACATTTTTTTGAAAATTTTAAGTATTTTTTTCGGATTTTAGAAAATCGTTAATCTAATTTGTTCTGAACCGTTAAAAAAACAGTTTTAAAAAATCCGAAAATTACTTAAAAATTTTGAAAAAAATAAAAAATTTGATCTACATAGAGATTTCAATAGAGAGATTATATTGGACGGTTTGGATTGGTCATTTTGAACCAGATTTAGGAGTTTTGATCGCGAGTCACGGAGGACCTTTTGTGATACAGCTCACCGTAGCTAAACTCTATTATATATATATAGAGAGAGAGAGCGCATGGCTAACGCGCCATCTCATAATGTTTTAAAAAATATCATAATAAATAGCAAAAAAATTTGAAAAATATAAAATTTGATCTCCAATGATATTTTAATATGGAGAACAACTTGAACGGTTCGGATTGATCATTTAAGTTTTGGATCTCAAAAAATGACTCGATAACACATGACCCTTCGTGCCATCGTTGACACATTAGTCATTCTCTCTCTCTATATAAATGTACGAAGGCTACGTGGCGATTGAAAAGGATTTATATATTAGATTATACGATAACTGGTACGGTCCAATGCCTTTCATGCATGATTCCATCAAACCTAATCGAATTTCGATTTGGGGAAGAAAATGTATCGTTAAATTTTTCGTCTCGTCCCAATTATATATAATTAGCAACATGAACTGATTAAACAAGTGATCGGGGTCGGCATAACTACTCATTAATTGCTGTAGATATAATGAGGGATATCAATGATTAATTGTACTAAATGCTAATTTTGACTGGAAATGTGCAGATGCCATGGAAAATTATTGTCCACTTTCTTACTGAAACAAAGTCCGCTGCATTCTTCTGGAATTGGAATTAGCTAGCTTCTCAGAAGAAACTGACAACCAACACACAATATAATTTTATTTAAACATGGAAGAAAAAGATTAAAATTAAGCGAAAGAAAGACGGGTCCAGTGGTAGATCCTAATTTACATTGGCCTAAGGGTACATGGTACGGACAATAGGAATATAGCTTGGGAGGCACAAACACATAATACATGCATGTACAAATTTACAAATTTAAAACAGGAGGAGGGTACCGGACCCATGCTCTGAAACAGCAGTAAGCAAATCAGTGGTACTACAATATTCAGATTCAGACAAGATTGTGATAAATAGAACTAAAATTTAAAGAGAAAGCACAAATGGATTGATAGATAGCATTACCACTTTACCAGTAAGGCAGTAAGGCATTTACAACGACACCACATTGGTCCTTTTTTGACAGATAACAGATCAAATAACTAAAGTGAACATTGGGATTGGCATTGTATCAACTCCTCCTTTTAAACTTGTCAATATATATGACAACATGCATCTCTTATGTCACTGTCAGCGCAGTGTAAACATGGTGCTGCACTTCTATTTTCATTTTCAATACTTGTCACCTCGTCAGCTCACTTATCTAAATGCAATAGAAAAAGGCGTTAGATAGAGCTAAATTAATTTGGTTTAAGAAGAGCATAAAGCAAGGTAACAATAAATGTATTAGCAATGATTGAAATATGAGGAATCCTTGAAAGATTGCATGAAAGATATGTATGCATTTGAGGAGGCTCTCCATTTTCAGGTTTTAATTGAGAGATTTGGGACCCACCCTCAATTATCTTGCATATTCCCTATAGGTTATGATTGATTAAACAAGAATACGAACTCATATAAATGAAAAAAACATACTATTAATGATTATGATGTTGAACTATGTATGTATGTTTGTATATATCTTCTATATATTATTATAGATTATACAAAGATAAAAACAACACAAATCAAAACCAAACAAAAACAATCAATCAATCACAGCTACGCTAGACTGAATTCTGTAAACGAGATATCCCTGAAGAAAATCATGCACTGTTTCAAGAAAATTTTGGGCATTGAACACGGAAAAAGCACGTCAATCTAAATGCAAATCCAATAATGAATAAATATGGAAAAAGGAGAAAAAAATTCAGTATTCGTCAATCGTCATAAAAAAAATGGCCCGGTAAGTAAATTATTTAGGCCCATTGGTCTTCGTCCTTTCTTAGTTCCATTCAGTTTTAATTTCGTACCCAATGCTTTTGCATTTGATTCAATCCTCCTTATTTTGGGTTTAAATTAGAAGACCTAATATTGAAATTCTTCTTTAGCCCTTTAAATAAGGCCTTGATTAGAATCACTTTTTTTTTAATAAGGAAATTTACTTGTTTGATTAAAATGAATAGATTTGAAGTCATCTTGATCTAAAATTTCATTTTTTTAAATTTTTTGCACCCAACGAAATCACGAGAAATCAATTTTAATAAAATGAAAATCCAACATAACAGTAATTGTGCAATCGAATTGCTTAAAAAGCTCATAACAGGAGGACAGATTATTAGAGATGGATGGATGCGTTGTTCTTGTACATGGACCATGTTCGTTTCCACTTGTTTGTGCTTGAAAATTTCATCAAATTGATCTCAACTAAAACGAATCTCGCGCATTGTGCGATTTATTTTGCGCTATATAAAAAATATTAAAAAACTGAGATTACTATTCAAATATTATCTGGAGCCGCCACAGAAAATCCTAAACACTGTTTTTGCCACAAAAGATCATACACCACAAAAAATCCAGAGCACTGTGCTAACTACAGTACCCACGTGCCGACGCCTGAACTTTATATATGTATAATTTCTATATCTTTTATATATATGTAGAAGCTAGTGTTTACCAAAAATCCGCCGGGTTGAACCCGCCCCGCCCCAAACCCGTCCCATGGACCGGACCGCCCCGGACCGTCCATGGACCGCGATGGACCGAAGGGTTAGAACGGGGCGGGTATTCGACGGGTTTGGGCCGCCCTTTCTAAAACTACCCGTGTTAACCCGCCCCGTCTTAACCCGTGGACCGAACCGCCCCGCCCCGTCAATCCGTCCAAAACCCGTGCTAATCCCGAAAAAAAAAGAGGATAACTTTATATAATTATATTCAAATTTTTCATCTAATAAAAAAATTACAAATCAAATATAAGAAAACAAAAAAATAAAAACAGAAAAGATAAGTAAAAAAAATAAAGAAAAAACGTAAAAGTAAAAAATAAGAGTAATTAACGAAAAATAAAAGACAGAAAAAAATATTGAAAAAACAAAAAAAGTATTGAAAAAATAATACACAAAAAAAACAGCAAAAAAAAACGTTATAGTGATTATATATGTAGTTTAATACTAAAGAAAAATAAAAAAATAGTAATAATAAAATAAATAAAAACCCGCGGACCGGACCGGACAGGACCGTTATAACCCGTGCGTGTTACATGGGGCGGGTTTAAGAAGGGTTAGGGCCAAGATTTCTAAGATGAACCGTCCTAACCCGCCCCGTCTTAACCCGTGGACCGTCCTAACCCGCCCCGTCTTAACCCGTGGACCGCCGTGGGTTTGACCGCCCCGGCCCGCCCCGCCCCGTTTGGTAAACACTAGTAGAAGCTGGCTCTACAATCCAGATTTCAACATATGGAAACTTTGTGGGGGTTTAAGCACATTGATCACGAAATTGGATTATTTTTGTGAACTATCGTGATGAAATAATATATTGCTAAAAAAGAGATCATGGTACAATAAACAAGAATGATATGTTCATCGCATTTTTTAAAAATTTACGAATTTTACAACACGTGTTTTTTTTTTGTAAAAACTTTAAAACCAAAGAAAAAGAAAAAATGTGGAGTTCCCACTTTATTTATAAGTGGCTAACTGACTGGGCCTGAGATCCGAAAAATGAATAGCGCGCCGCCGCCGGCCTATTTTGGGAGTTTGCAAACATTGTATATTATCTCTCTTTTACTCGAGAACGAGGACACTAATTTAAGATGCTGTATTAGTTTAATTGTAATCAAGAAAAGAAAAGGAACACGTACAAAATAGGGTGCCTTTGGATCGTTGAAAGAAAGAAGAAGAAGAAGGAAAAAAATTATAAACAATCCAAACTCTTCACAAAGTTACACACTTTCCAATACTTCTTCCCACTTATTCCCTTCTTCCCTTCTTCGCACACCTATCCAAACGGAGACATAAAGAATAAGGTAATTTTAGCCTAGGTACTTAATTGTACTTGTATTGCATGCAGATGTTGAATTTGTTAGAGTTATGTTATTGATGATATTAGATTATTTGTTTTTTGAGGATCTGAATTGTAGATCTCTGTAGATCATTCATCAGAATGACAATAATATCTCTAAAAAGGTCCCTAATATTGATAATTAACAATGAACATTAATTGTCACGAAAGATTAATGTTACCGACTTAATTGCATATGTGGATGTTATCGTAACATTGCACATGATTTGACCCAATGAAATAAATATATAATTGTGTTATGTGTCATTATTTATTTCATATGTGTTTGATTTTAAGTTTGAGAAGGTTCAGCTTTTCCACATGAGAATATGTTCAATAAATATCGTCTAATGTTGATTCCTAATAAGAACTGCTATATGAACTTTATTTATATTCTCTTGAATTGTGCGTGGAAAATTTGTTCATCAAGAAAATTTTATGTCCTTTATTAGTAGACCTAGTGAGTGATGATATCTATTGGGCCCCTTGATGGAGTTTGATCGTATGCGCGCAAATTAGACGATCAACTCTAGATCAAAAAATGTATAATCTGCAAGACTGCAAGATATCTTGAATTATACAGTGATATCATGTGACATAAAAATCAAAACAAGGAAATTATCTATTTCTTTTGTAGGGTTGAAATACTATAAAAGTATATTATTTGCTTATGTTAATTGGGAATCATAACGTGTTGCTTAATATCGCTTATGATTATTAGAAATAAATAATGATTTAATTGCATGGCTAACATGACATAAATCCTCGATGGTCACACAAATAAAGCTTTAATCAAATAGTGCATTATTTAGTTTATTTGTATTGGATAATACAATATATGATAAATTGATTAATTAATTATATACCATTGTGAACCGTATAATTAATTGAATCAAAGTGATCATATGAAACTTAATTGATGCTTATACTAATACAATAATAATTATCAATAAGTTGATAATTTAGTTCAACAATATTTAATATAATTATAGAAATTATATTGAATATATTGGATTTGTTTTATCAAAGTCTATTTGAGCCCAAATTGAAAGGAACTTGAGAAGACACTTAACAAATGGATTAATGGACTAATTATATATGTGATGTAGCCATTGTGGGCCTTGTTTATGGCTAGCCTTAGAGGGACAAAATTGTCTTTTAATTATTGGTTAATTGAAAGGACCCATTAGTGGGTTATATGAAGGAATTCAAGGAGAAACAAAGGAACATGACTCTTCACTTTCTCATCTCTCTTATCCTTCTTCCAATGTCGAAAATCATAAAGGAGAAAAAGAGTTTTCTGCCTTGTGTGATAATTCTCAAGTTCATTTAGATGTTCATGTATTGAACGATAATTTTTTCTTATTAATTATTGATTAATCGAAGAAGAAAATAAGTATTAGCTTCATCGTAAAGTTTTCTAGCACAAACTCTTAGAATTTAGTTAACTTTTTTGGTGGACTCAAGAACGAGTAGGGGGTGTTGGAGAGCACGCCACCGATTCCAAAGAGTTGGTCGAGCGTCCTTGTTACGATACAAGGATAGGTAAAAATCGTTTTCGTCCTCCTTTGCACTAAGTTTGTCATTCCACAAGATTCTTATTTTGTGCTTGTTATTTAATTATATTAAATATGATTTATAAAATTAAAATAAGTGCACGACTAAATTTCTTCCGAATTTTCGATCTTCGATTCTTGTAATTCAACACGTTGATGTTGATAGGATGGGCTATCATGGACAGTGCAACTGAACTTGTATAGCAAAGGATTACAGAAATATAAATATATAGTCGATTTAAATTCTAAGCTTGTCCCTAAATCAACCACACAAGGAGCTTTTGGTGAGTTTGACTCAGTCAAACTGTCGCTGAAAGACAATGGTCGTCAGGAGGATGGAATAGTAACAGACCACCAATCGTTAACTTCACTTACTCATTAGTGAAGCGATCGACTCATCTGGTGGCAACACGTGTCCGAGGACCAGTCACCCCTTATCAGAGAAAGCCAAATGAAATTACAGAGATAATTAGTTAAATATTCCTGTAATTTTTTTTCTTACTGTCAGATATTTTGTAACTCATATAAAAGAGATCTTGGATCAAATTAGGATCTCATGCGTTATTTGATAGCCAAGAACCCTAAAATATTATTTTTCCTTATTTCCCTTATGTTGTTCTAGATTAGAATTTGCTTGTAATTTTCGCATTTGTTAAATTTAAGGCTGATTAATATAGACAAATCTATCTTCTCTATTCTTTAAATCTATTTCAGCTTTCAATTTCTACTCAGAATACTTGTTCCATTTTTATTAGACATAACCTTATCGGTTGGTCAAATAAAGAGAATGTCGAAGACAGATCAGCTGATAAATAGATGATTTGAGCTAGTTCTTTACAGAAATTAGCAATTGTAATTGTTATACTTGGTATCATTCTTTGTCTACCATATTTCTTACTTTGTCTACCTTTTTCAATTACTGGTCCAATTTGCTTTCTTGCAAATTAATTCAGCAAATAGTATAATTTATGTGGAATTATCATTACAATTGGTATCAGAACATCGATTAATAAGGCGGGTTAGTCATCTTTCCCATCAAACATGATTCGCATGTGTCAATTGGTTCGAAAGAGAATTGATCCAAGACCAACGGTTTGTAATCTCTTGATGTGTTTCTCGTTGATGTTGTTAGAAAACTGCTCAATTTGAATTTTGTGACTAATTACGCTTAATTAATCCAATTAAAACACAAGCAACACGAGATCTAGTACTTTAAGCAATTCGACACAAGAGAATAAGGTGGAAATTATACCTCTCGCGAAATCGTATTCGCGGGGCTTGATCCTACGGCATAGAAATCGATGGCGTGCTTCTCCTTCGTCTCCAAATCGCCTCGAGTCCACCTAGAGATTAACCAAGGTCTAAATCGATTCGTTCTAGCGATTCGATTAGAACAAAGCTAATCCTAAGGATCAACCCTCTTCAAGAATCAACATATTTGATTTTTGGTGGAGAGTTGTAGCTCAACACATGAGCATATGGAGGAGAAGATGAGAAAGTGGCGCCGGCCTAGGAGGGAGGAAAGAGGTGGCGGCTAGGTATTCCAAGAGAGAAGGTTGGATTTTGCTACTATACACCTCCTTATATAGTGCACAAACCCTACCTACCTCCTACCATCTATTTACAAGAATGCCACCTACCTACCACCCTATATGGCTGGCCCTATAATGGGCTTTTGGGCCTCTCATCTCAATTGTTTAGGCCTCTAATTCATATAATTAGAACCTACTCCAAATACTCTTCAATTGGGCTATATATTTAATACATAAATATTGGCCCAATAAATTAATATAACTATTTATAAATTGAGTCGAGCTAAAATAATTATTAACTAATTAATAATTATTCTAGGATTAGCTAATACATTAATTTACTTCAATATGATCTATTTGACTTAATTAATTATAACGGTATATAATTAATTAATCAACTTATCATATTTCTGCAATACGAAGTATTGCGAATAAATAAATAATGCACTGTCTTGGTCAAAACTCTATTTTGTGTGACCCTTTGAGGATTTATGCTAAGTTGGACATGGAATTAAATCGTTATTTAATTCCAATAATCATAAGCGGTATCTAGCAACACGTTATGATTCCCAATTCGCATAAATAGTGTACTGCTACAGTATTTAAATCCTGCATAAGAGAATAAAAATATTTCTTTATTTTGATTCTTATGTCTCACGATATCATCGTATAATCCAAGATAGAAATGTGTCATTCTTGCAGATTATACGTTTCTTGATCTAGAGTTGATCGCTTAGTTCCGCGCATACGATCCAACTCCATCAAGGAGCCGAAACAGATATCGTCGCTCACTAAGTGAATTAATGAGGGACATACGGTTTTCTTGATGATTAGCTTTTTCCCGCACAATTCAAGAGAACATAAATAAAGTCCGTATAGCAGCCCTTATCGGGAATCAGCGGTAGACAGTATTTATTGATCATATCCTCATGTGGAAAAGATAAACATCTCAAACTTAGAACCAAAATCATAACGAAATAAACAATGACACATAACACAATCCATATGTTTATTTCATTGGGTGAAGTCCTGTACTATGTTCCATAACATATACATATGCAATTAAGTTGGTAACTCTTTACCTATGATTTGTAGAACTTAATCATCACTTAACTTGCATACTAATCTTATATGATAATTAATGTTCCTTGTTAATTATCAAGATTATGGATCGTTTAGATTTATTATTGTCATTCTAAAGAATGATCCACAGAATTCTACAATTCAGATCCTCAACCTGAATGATCTGTCAATAATAAACCTAGGAACAGATGATAAAATATCATCCATAACATAAACTAATATTTAAGTCATTAAATTATTGACTTCTAGGACATAACTCCAACAGATGTAACCTAAGCAGCAATGCCACATCAAAGTTGCATTCTAATGTGATATCTTACGTTTTCTATTGTCATGTTCAACACTCAAAATAAATTCATTAGAATCAAGAATATAAAAACAATTCAATAAAAGCACAACACAATAACGAACATCTTCACGAAACAAAGTAAAAAACTAATTCTTTATTACAGCATCAAATCCATCCAAGTCTAAACATGATATAGAAACAATATTTCAAGTGATACATGGAACTACATAAACATTCTTGAGTTCCAAAACAAAACCGAAAGGCAGAGCTAATTCCACACTCCTAACGGTCATAATGGAGACGCATGTATCGTTACCGATGCGGAGTTGAACTTCGCTTTTCTCGAGCCGCCTCCTACTCTTCAGTGCATGCACATTTCGACAAATGTGAGTACACGTACCAATATCAAATATCCAGTCCATGCTAGAGGTAGCGAGAAGG
The DNA here is from genome assembly GCA_028095005.1 of Rhynchospora pubera. Taxonomy (NCBI): domain Eukaryota; kingdom Viridiplantae; phylum Streptophyta; class Magnoliopsida; order Poales; family Cyperaceae; genus Rhynchospora; species Rhynchospora pubera. The sequence continues at coordinate 12,561,168 of CM051461.1, read as the reverse complement.
GTTTCGATGACAAAGAGGTGGAAGGGAGGCCAGTTTCCGCCTTTTTGTCAGCGAGGTACTTGGGGAAGTTTCTCTTCCAATGGCCCTTGTTGCTACAATAATAGCACATGATCTCGAAAGTGGACGGGATTTTCTTCTTCTTAAAACCCACGAGAGCTCCCTTGACCAAACCTTGGTGCGTCACCGGGCCATTGTCCTTCTTTGTTTTGCGGTTCCTCTTCTTCTTGTTTTTTTTGCTCTTTTCACTCACCGCAAGAACATCACTAGGCCCTTTCTCTTTATTGAGACTCTCCTCGGTTTCAACAAGCATGTTTTGGAGGTCATCCATACTCTTGTCCATGTCATTTATGCGGTAGTTCACAATGAGCCCCGTGAAATTGTGAGGAAGAGAGTTGAGAATGAAGACTTGAATCGCCCTCGTTGGGAATGACGTATCAAGCCTTTTAAGCTACCAAAATAACTCCGCCATCTTCATGACATGTGGTCCAACTTCATAACTATCGAATAATCGAGTATTGGCGACGACCTTGATGAATATAGCCCTTTCGGTGTGGGCCTTGGTTTCGAACATGTTCGAGAGGGAAGAGACGATCTCATACACACCATAGCCAGTATCCATGAACTCCTTTTGGAGTTCGGATTCCATGACAGCCACAATCAAGACGAACATCTACATGTTGTCCATGACGTGCTTGTCATAGGCATCCTTGTCCATTTGAGGGACATCCGTCTTGGGAGCCGCGGGCATAGGAGTGGTTAGGAGATACTATTTCTTCTCAAATCTAAGGGTTAGCCTAAGTTGCGGTGCCAATAAAAAAAATTGACACCATTGAAGGCGAGATTCTCTTTCTTGAGAAGATAACGTAACAAAAAAGGCGAGGAAGACATCTACAATAATTTTCAATTTTAAGGTCAATTAGTTTATGCATTTGTTTTAATTTCTAATAAAGTAAAACTTTCACTATATTAATTTATATCCCTAAATGTAATGAATTTCCAAGACTCCCACTTTTTGTCCTGATTAATTATTTCCCATCATCCAGTGCTAATTCTCTCTATTTCGCTCCCTCCTCAGCGCTCATTCTCTCATACCTTGGACTTTCTATTAATGAGGGTACTGGACAATTAATGAGGACCTGAAAATAATGAAGATGATGGAATCTATGGGATGATGGTAAGCAATTTCGATTAAAATAACTAGAAGGCATTATATGCATTATTATATACACGATCGATTAGAGGGGTTATTCCCATTTCGAAGATCACCGGGGATTTTCTCCAGTGGAATAAGATTAGAGGGGTTATATTCAAATTTTTCTAAAATGAGACACACGCCTTTGTAGGATGAATTTTACTTTTTTAGAGGATGTTGAGTATTTAACTCGTATCTATATGGAGTTATGGAATTACTGAGAAAATTATTTTTTATAACTCTCTTTTATTAACTAATTTGAAGGAGTACAATTATACACTCTCTTTGATACTTGATACATTTGTCTCATTGGTACTCATGCTACACATGTGCATCTCCTATTTATAGGAGCAACAAGCCGGTGACAAGAAGTACCTAGATGCACATTATAATTTCTAGAATTTTCTAACCGACTAATAAATCAATTCATTATTTTTCCCAATACTTCTGGTGAAATCCCAATATTACTCTACCGTGAATATTCTAGCTAGATAATTCATTTGTGTAGATGCATTTATGGGCTGGCCCAAATTTCATTCTCTTGTTCGTCGGTGATAAATCTTCAACACTCCCCTCAGCACTGACTCAATCTTCCATTGATTTACTAATGTTGCATATTTCTTCTCGAATAGCACCTTCTTGTCAACCAACAGCCCATCTTCTCGGCTGAACTTCGATTGCACTTCTTATTGTCTGACTGTGCTGCTCATGCTTGAAGTCTTCTTCGCGCCAATGATACGCGAAAGCATATTCTCGACAACACCTTTTTAGATTAGAAACAATCCCTTGGCGTCCTTCATTGTGTTTTCCGCCAACTGTTTTTTCTGTTGCGCCGTCAGTTCATCATACTCGGTGTAGCCGTTCTCCACGATATCCCACAATCCTTGAGACCGTAGCATTTTGATTCTCCAAATGTCATAGTTCTCTCCGGTGAATATGAGAATCATTGACTGCGCCATGCTTACGCCGACACTTGAAGCCATTGGCAAAGACACTATTTCAATCTTCACTAATACGTCGCTACTCCTTCTATAACCGTGTCTGACCGATCTATCTGTGATACCAATTGTTGAGTAATTATCTGAGAATATCTCAATAAACCGCACATAAAAAAAATCATCATTTATGAACTAGATTTCGTTTTGAATTGAAAATGGATGAATCTACATTTGCCCAATACTTATCTGTAGGTACCAAGTGATATATTCTTACGGTGATGGAGCAAGAAAACTTTAAGCAAAGTCTCATTGACTAAGAAATCTATTGTTTAAAGAGCATTGGAGGACAAATGTTGACATACAACTTCTAAATAATTTTACTCGAATTTGAATTGGATGATAAGTAGGTTACTGTTAATCTTTATAAATAAAAATAACTCGTTAATAGAAAATAAATTTATGCGTTCGTCCTCAATGCATAAATTCTGCACCATTCGAATTCCGTATTGTTAGATGGGTCAATGAACTCACAGAATTGAAAATTTCATATTATTAGCCGTATACTAACATATACAGTATAACGAGGAGGGTTCGCTGCCTCTCAATTTCGCTGCCACAAATGCCACGTATCCTTAGCCGTTCAATAAATTTTAATCAACGGTGATGATTTGATCTGGAGAACCATTCAGCTTCTCCTCCCTCAATTTTTACAAAGCCGACATCACATTTGAAAATTTTTCTTAATCCGATCTTTTTGAACAACTATGATCTAAATCATATTTTAAACTCTATAGATAGTTTAAACTTTGATTATTGTGATGAAATGACTTAAAATAAATTTGAAAACGGTTGAAATGTTCAAAGAATACTAAAAATATGCATTATATTCACTTTATAGGTGTAATAGCTATGTGTAATCCAATCTTTTTTAATAAGTACGATACGAATAATATTCTGGATTGTATATATATATAGAGAGAGAGAGAGAGTTTAAATGTAGATTATTGCGATAAATAACTTAGAATGAATGCAGAAACGATTGAAATGCTCAAATGATACTCTGAATAAGCATTATTTCTAAGTGTAATTACTTGGTATAATCGAATGTTTTTGAACAAGTAAGATTTGAATCATATTCTAGAGTTAGCTTTCAATTTTTTATTTATGTTTTCATAACAAATTTTTTCATCTACTTGCATGCATCTTCGTGAGTTAGCTTTCAATTGTACAATGAGTTAGGTTAATCATTAAGTACACATATAGTAACATGAATTAATTCTATGTAACTACACCAATGTAGCGTGCATATATCATGAGTAGAGATGCATGTATAAATAATAAATACAGAGCATGTGGCATGTCAGCATGTGGATGACAACTAAGAAGAGTTTGATTTCATTATCAATGGTGTAGGCATCACTTTCATACAATGCAATACATGTCAGCCATCAGCCATGCAAGTAGGGTTTATCACAAATCCGGCGGGTCAGACCCGACCGATCCAGACCATGGATGAACCTTGATGTACCAACGGGTGGTCCGGGTCAAGTTTATCACGGATTTGGATGGCCATTTTAGCATAAGCATGTCCTAAATCCGTCATGTCTTAATCCGTGTACCGGCCTGGACCAGACCGTAAATCCGTGTAAACCACAACATTCTAAAAAAAAAAACAACCGGACAATAAAAACATTAAAAAATAACAAATCAAATTTAAAATAAAAAAAATTAAAATGGACTACAAAATTATACTTAATTTATTTTGATCTATAAATATAGTATATTTTAACGAATTTATATTAATTTATTTTATAAATTTTTTAGATGAAAACAATAAAAAAGGAAAAATAAAAAATCTGGAAAAAAATCGCCCTTGGACCGGACCGGCCCGCCTTTACCCATCCGGTTTATCTAGGGTCGGGTCTATCAAGAGTTTGGTTCAAGATTTGAGAGGTGGACCGTGCTAATCTGTCATGTTTTAATCCGTGAACCCGTGGCGCGTGATAACCTGTGGACTGTGAGAATTTGAACCGGACCGTTTGGTAAACCCTACGTGCAAGAGAGAGAGAGAGTCGGACACAGCAAGAGTAACTGAGTACGAATAATAATAGAATTTAGCAGCTAAACGGGGACTGATATAGTGATATATAAATATGAATATATGATGATGAGTTTGTTGAGCTGTCCCTCTCAACTTTTCCCATCCCTCCGGACCTCAATTAATTAAGATTCACTTCACTGTTAACTTAATTACTATATTTTATTTATTAGAATATATAACTATGTTATTTTTTTTAAGAGAAAAGTGTGTGACTGCTGCAAATGTTGGGAGGATACAAAAAGGAAGGTCAGCAATCGTAGAGTTATTTTTTAAATAAAAAAATAAAATTTAAAATATAGAATGAGAGCGAAAATCACGCGATGAAGATCATGAAGCTATAAATTTAATTAAAAAATATATAAAAAAAACAATCTAGCTTTCATTTTGCCTCGCTTTCTTCCATGGTTTTCCACGGTCACGACTCACCAGAAAATGCATCGAAGAAAATCAATAGATTTAGTTTTTTTTTTTTTCGTAATACAGCATGAATATAATAAATTCAGCACAATATTGCAAGATTCGAACTGTTTTAACAGCGCCGTGCTCTCTACCATTTATTAGGTTAATTAAACTAATCACTTAATTATTATAATTCTTATAATAATAATAAATTTATTATTATTATTGAAGTTATATGTTCTTTGAAACCGGTTCAATTGGTTGAACCAATTATATCATTAACTTCACTTGTTGATTCGATATCTATGATGGATTAAAATTTTCAAATGAATTTGAGTCGTGATAAATCGCAATCATCAAATTTTATAAGTACATGTCTCCATGATAATATATACTAATAAATTTATTTCAGTCATAAAAAAACCACGACAATATTATTTACCAATAAATAAATAACTGATCTCAATTTTAGCCTCTATATATAAAAAATAGTCCGTGACATAACTTGCCAATAATAAATAAATAATCGAACAACGTCAACCTAATTAATATGTTTTTTTTATCTTTTCTTTCTTGCTACTAATTATCATGTACAACACATGCGATTGACCTGTTCTACAACTTTTAATTATCATTAGGCATGACAGCTGTAGTTTCACTGGTTATGTTTTTTTTAAATGATAATGAATTAATTTAGATTTTTAAATATATTTAACTCCTAAATTAGATAATGATTGACACGACTATTTTTAATGCATTTAACCAAAAAATTATTATTAATCATCGAAATAATGGTAATTTATAGGAAATAATATTTTAGATTGTCAATATAATACATATTGAATGGATGATATTATGAATGGATGATATTATATATAGAATATAAAAATGCTGTAAAAAATAAGAAAGAAAAACGCTACGACTTTATTGATACCATAGATATCAATTCAGTTAAATTAAATAACTCAATCATACAGAGGACTGACGTGTTAAAAGGAGATGCGTAAATTGTGGGGCCCACAGACCCAGGCCAGAGCTGATTTACTGTCTTTTTCTGGTGCAACTATTGGTGTGGGTGCCAGTGCTGGTAATAAAAAATTAACCTCATTTATTACTAGTTTCTTTGATTCGACATCCTTTTGATGAGCTTGCTTATTTTACAAAACCAAACTAGATTCTGAATAAATTTCCATGCACAACCTAGCTAAACTAAAATTTAATTAACTGCTCGCTCTATGTTAATTGTTGTTCAAAACTTTTGATTGCCATATAAAATCTGAAATATTAACGAGTTATCGTTCTATATTATTTACTGCCAGAGCAAAGAAAAAAAAAAAAAACAATGGTTGCTCACTGACTAGATATTTAATTTTAAAAGGTAAAATAGAACGTTCTATGTAAAATGATAAAATTTAATTGTTTTAACTTTAATATTTTTTAAGTTATAGAGGATGGAGAAATGCTAACGTCCCATATATAGGACAGGGCATCATGTTCAATATGAATATCAGCCGTACATCTACGTCAAAATTCGCACTTTGATGAGGCGCTTGATGAGTTCGAATTTCAAGCTTGCCGTTAATTTTCTTCGCTCCGTTCGTTCCGTCAGAGAACAAAGGCATATTCTCCTTCCTTTTCCGTTTTGTATCATCCATTTGATGTGCTCTCCCCCCTCGACGCAACTAGGTGGAGGCGCGCACACCTGTTTCCGCTTGTCTCAACCACCTCCGTTTTCGATCTGCTTTCGCATTTGCCTCACTCTTTCTCTTCGATTTTCCTCCGTCTAGGTCTCTCTCTCTCTCTCTCTCTCTCGCTCCCTCCCTCCCTCCCTCCCTCCCTCCCTCTCTCCCCCTTTTTGTTCCTCCATTTTTTGGTAGAGGTTATACCACCAACAATGTGTTTGATTAAATGCCTATATGAAATTGTAGGCCTTAGTACTAATTAAGCTCCGACCTAATTTGGTCTTTCTTTTTATTTGAATAGGTGAGTTACTCTAAAACATATACCTGGCTCAAGCTTGGTGCCAGCACACATTTTTTCATTTTCTGTTAATTTTTTATTTCACCAATGTATTTCTTATGTTTTGGATAAATTTTGACCTACACTTGTTCATTCTTTTCATTTCTCAATCTATAAGACTGAAAACTGAACTGCAATGCTTTTATTCATTTTCAAAGGAGCACTGTACAAAGAGTGAACTTAAAGAGGAGCTGATAGAAATTTTTATTTAAATTGCACTGCTTTTAGTTCAGTGATATATTATCAATCAGAAATAAGTTATTAAATATTTGAACTGATAGAATTTTCATTCATTTTTTATCACCACCATTTGTAGGAATTTTAATTGGTATTATTATATGTAGAGATGTCAGGCGGAGATGGGTCAAGTAGCAATACTTGTATACAAAATGATGAGAGCGATCCTTATATCGGTTTTCTGAATGAAGAAGAGGAAGGAGATCTAAAAGGAGATATAGACAAAGAATGAGAAAAAGAAGGAAGAGGAGGAGGAGGAGGAGGAGGAGAAATGGTAGCAGCAGATCCTAATGTGGAGAATTCCAATCAAGAGAAGATGCATTTCTGTACTACAATATGTATGGTTTCAAGAGAAGACATTAGCATATTTTTGTTTATTGTGCTAACTTTTTGTATAGAAATATAAGGGTATTTTTGGTACTAATAGAAAAGGTAGAAGATATATATTTTGTAGTTATGGATATCATCAAATGTGATGCTTAAATGATATGTGAAGTTATTTAATTTATTTCATGTACCAATATAATTAATCTCTTTGGCTATCACCATTTTAAATTTATTGTACCTCACCTTGGTTAATTTATTGTACCTGATGGCAAAATAAAATCAAGTTTACATATGTTAGAATAAAGGTGCTTTATCTAACTTGAAAAATGTTATCTATGCAAACGATGCAATGCGTAAATTGCTCTCTATATACACTGCAATTGGTATGGGCTGAAGCAACTCGGTACCAACTTGGTATCGGTCAGTGTAAAGAACATGTTTTTTTTTTATATCGATCTTCGGTGCTATAATTTCTGTTTCTTTTGAAATAATTCTTTGATTCAATGGAGCATATTTTAGAAGAAATTCCATTTACCTGTGAAAATAGCTCATGTATATATGACAAGCCTTGTTCTACTGAGCATGGACAAGCATATATTTAGCAATTAGTTTGTAATTTTTCTGATAAATTTGGATTTTTAATCAAATAGAAACACCATGAGCACCTCAGAAAATTTATAATGCAAACACAACATAATAAGATTAACAGAAAAGGTTAATTTAAATGATAAAAATGAAAAATTACTGCGAGGCTCAAATACTATATAAATATACATATACAGCATGAGAAAAGTTCAACATCAGCAAAGCAAACTAAATATTAGATTAACAAAGTATATGTGATCTAACTTACATTAAGAAAAAAAAAATGAAAGACCAAAGTATTTGCCACATATGCTCTGATCTCCCCTTACCAACCATAAAAAAAAAAATCTAATTCTAAACAATTCCCAATTTCTCATACAACAATCGACCCAAATAAAATTTTTGTGATTTTGTCGCACCAAATGCGATCGATGTAGTTCGGGGAGAGAGGATGCGAAGAGCACAGGAGTAAGAAGTGCGAAGGCGCTGTCGACTAGGGTAGGATGAGCAACGACATCACACCTTCTCGATCTGATTTAAACCCTAGGTTCAATTTAGGAAGTCGTATTGCATGTCTCAAGTGAACACAATGGTGTCTCTCCAGTGAAGAAGCGGCAACAAGATGTGATCGGTGAGAGAAGAGAGGACTGATTGAGAATTTGGATTGATTTGAGGCGGGTAGTGATTTGACCCCCCAACTGTCTCCCTCTAGTGTTCCGAAGGGTTATGGTACGCTGGAGAAGGAAATGAGCTCAGATAGAGACGTCTCTGACGGAAAGAACGGAGCGACTTAAAGTTAACAGGAAAATTAAAATCCCAACTCATCTGCTTTCTCATAGCAGCACAAATCTTAGAGCGATTGAATGGTCCACGATGGTATGGGATGGGACGCTAGCATTTCTCTAGAGGATCTAAATAGAACGGAGAAGACGGAACTGTCTTTATTCAAGTCGACAGATGGTTTTAAAGTGATTTTAAAGTGAAAAGTTTTTTAATAAAAGATTTTAGTGGAAAGTATCTTATTATAAATGTATATTTACTATATAAAACAATTTGATTAACTGATATTTAATTAGGAACGAAAAATAACAATAATTATAAAATTGTAAATTTTAATTGAATTGAAGTGAAAAGTGAATCGGAAAATGAAAACAACAATACATTGAATAGTGGTTCGATTACATATTTTACACATGATATTGTTTATTATGAAACAATATAAGGGAGGTATTAAAATCATACATAGGTGTACATTAACTATTATATTTTTACTAAGTAATAGAAATGGAAAGTAAAGTTTGCTACTTTATAATCGGTTCGTCTTCAAATTTTTCATCTTATATATCATCTTTATTAAGAGACATTGGTTCTATTATGCAATTTTCTCCTTCACTTTCACAGTCTGGCATTTGTATAAATTAGTTTTCTTCTTTAATCTTAATGTGGTGTGATTATATTGGTTCCATTGGGTAATTTTTTTCACCATTGTCATTGTCTGACATTTCTATAGATTGATTTATTATTATTTATCAATCTAACTGGGATTATTGAAAATAACTTGATAAATGTGTGAAGAGGTGCATTTAGAAGATGCGGTCAACATGTGCTACGAGCGGATGCGATGAAAAGGTACTATGGGTGGATGTCATGTGCAAATTTCATGAAAAAGTGCCATGACCGGATGCCATGAAAGAATTCCATGAGCATATGCATTGTAAGGACTTGATCGAAACATATATAGTCCATAAATAAGTAGGAAATTATTAAAATTAGCTTGATAAATGTGTGATTGTGAAGAGCTACACTGAGAAGATGCGATGAAAAACTTTTATAGGCAGATACCATGTGAAGATGCCATGGAAGGGGCCATGAGCGGATGTCATGTGCAGATGCCATGAAAGGACGCCATAAGCAGATGCCATAAATAGTTGCATTGAAAGGTTTTAATGAAAATATCTGTAGTCTATAAATAAGACTGATTAAAATTTTGAGAAAATCTCAAAAAATTGCAAATTATTTTTTTAATAAAAGAAAGATAGCACTATTTAAGTATTTATAGATAAAAATGTCGATACACTTTGGTAGAGAATGCATATATTTGATTAGATGACACTCTATGGTCACAATGTCAAGATATGCACATTTTCAATCACACTTTTTAAAACATCAACTCGATTGCATTTTTTGGAGAGACATCTTTCAAATGACATCCTATAAAATATATACTAAAATAGAAATATTTTCATTCGCACCCTTTGACACTATATACGCATCTTTATTATATGTAAAATGTAATTGATTAACCTTAATTTGATTTGTGCAACGAAAAATAATTAAAAGATCAATAGACTTCAACCATTAATCCTTGACGTCAGCGTACTTGTCCGGTTTTAATTTATCATTCGTTAATCTTACATTTTCAATCAAATTTTGTAATTAGTTTGTTCGAAATCTCAAATAATATTGACAGACGATTTACTTCGACAGACTCTATAATGGGTTTTAGGTGTCAATGCGAGATATTTCCTCCAGACCAAATGTGGGGTCTTCATAAGAGGACATAATAATCTGTTGTGAAGTCTGACAAAAAAATTCAAAGAAAAAAAAAAAATCAACGTGTCAAGATATTGCTACTACCTTGCAACAAATTGTATAATACTTTACTAGTGAATTGCCCTCAATTTTGGGAAAAAAATATTATTTCGACCTTTAAAATTTAAAATTTGTAACAAATTTATCATGCTTTTAACATCTGTTAAAGGAATAATATTTTTATTTATTGTGGCATCACGTTAATAAAACAATTTGTACGGATGTAATGACATAAATTATATGAATGACGTGAACATATACTCTAATATAACTATTCATTTTTTTTATCGATGTCATATTTTGAAATTAAAGCGCATCAATTTTTACAGGTTGTTTATTGTTAAGTAATAAGATTTTATCATTAAGGAAATAAAGTGCAGATGACGGACTAAAAAATGTATGGTCAAATTTTTCGTTGATCTCCATGCACCTCTATCCCATTAGCTAAGTTATATACTATTTCTCTCATTAAAAAAATTACATACTGTTAATAAAACCGAGTATCAAGGATAACTTTGGATCACGAGCTTGAGCTACAAATAATTAAACGAAATCAGATAAACACCACGGAAACTGACTTCGAGGAGCTGCGACGTGTCCCCCTCATTAAGGCCAGCAAATATCAGAAAATGCATAAATTGTGAAAATAATAATAATCAAACTGGACAGTCTGGACTCGGACACTTTTGACTGTGTTCTAAAAACGTAGAAAAAGAAAAAAAAACAATAAAAAATTGCAGTCATTTGAGATCCCGAATAAAATCCGAAAAAAATTTCTGTATCCAATTGATTTCTTTATGGCTGACAATCCGATAAAAGTAAAAGAGAATAGATGCGGGGAGCAGCTTTTTCACGTTGTCTTAATTTACAATACACGGTAATATTCAATGTTTTAAAAATCGGACCAACCATCGAATCGATAAAGTTATTAGTTTGATGGTTCAACTGATTCGACCGGTTGAACCGGTTTTAAAACCGGATGACATAATTTATAAAATTATATAACTCGAACACAAAGGAAATCGTAGATTTATAAAATTTATAAAAAAAAAATTTGCCCCCTCCCCTCCCCCCCTAGGAAAAAGTAGATTTTCCACCCAAAACTAATTTCTTCTCTTTTTTCCCCTAAAAACACCACCTCTTTCAGTAATTACCATTTTTCTCTTTTTTAATAATATATTTAATGATGAAATAATAAAAACATAAATTTTTTATCATTTTACCCCATCCCAAAACCAATCGATCAACCAGTCGAGCACCGTGAGTTTCGTCTTCACCTCCGTTGGCTTTGCTTCCTTTTTCTCCTCCTATCACTCGCACACCACCCTAATGTCTCGCACGTTTTTTGGTTTGACCACAGGTGAAGATCACGGATCTCAGCTATGGGGTGAAAAAAACATACGAATCAAATACCCCTCGGGCTTCCTAAAATTCGAACGCCGTTATCCGTTGATAGACGAAAGATAACAACGCGACCTTACGGACCTCGAGAGTTGATTGTTTGTTTGTGCGGGTTCTTTCCTTCCAGCAGGCGCAAGCCCCTGCTGTTAATTGCCTCCGGTCTGGGTCGAAATCGGGAATCCTGACAAGAGCACCTTCTCGGTCGGGAATGAACAAACTAAGTGGGAAGAAGCAACTTGGAACTCATTCTTTCTATTCCTCGCCTTTCGAGGAATATTTTTTTAATATTTCTAGTGTAATGGGGGGTTTGATCAAAGACTTTGTATTTGGTACCATACTCTGGTAATTGATACTATCCTTAATCAGGTCATATTTCGTTTTATGGTACTGTATTTTGGTAAGTACCGAACATTGGTCGACTTCTATGTCACGTTTTACTATGCTGAAATCAACTTAGTTATTTTACTATGCTGAAATCGGCTTGTTGCCACCATATGATTACTAAAGTCATCACTGGAGGTTATGTATCCTAGGTCAACATTTAGTCGATTTAGGGATTTCGGATTTGAGGGTTTCTCGTTCGAGTCTCGATGGTAGATGCGCTATGCCTCATCTTAACAGGAATTGAAGAAGTCATTCTTCCCACTGACTAAGCGCTATACCGTCTCGGAAGAACGTTTTGAGATTTTGAGCTCGACACTAGGCAGATAGACGACCTAGGTCAATTCTCAACCGTTGTGTGAGGTTAGAGAAATCTCGGAGTTTCGTTCAAGTCATCAGAATGAAGCGTTATGCCATCTTTGGACAAGAAAAGCGAAACAAGTGCTCCTTCCACTGACTAAGCGCTATGCCGTCTCGAAGTGAGCGAGGGTTGGACTTTTATTAGTCACATTTTGTTTTGGTCAAGACTAAGATCTTTTATATTTTCTTAGAGCTTTACTTTAGATTGACTTTCTTGAAATTTTGCATTTCAGTTTGATTTCATTAGTGTTAAATACTGTAAGTTGGAATTTTAAGTTGTAAACTTTCCAGTGAAAACATCAGGCCTACACTTCAAGTGAGACTTTTACGATGCAGTGCCATAAAAGTGTGTTCTTGACTCTGGTAGCGCTATGTTATGACTCATAAGTTTCAGACTTAAGTGAGACTTATCAGATTTTATAAACTTTCAATCATTCTAGCCATGGATAACTTAGAGGTCAGTCTTCTGAAAACTCGAGGATTCGTTTTTGGAACCTGATCTTGGGATTTGGATTTTCTAGGTGTATATGCCTAGGTTTTATATTTGGAGTTTGGAATTCGTTGTTTAGGGACATAAGCCTAGCCTTTGTGTTGTTGTGTTTGATATTTTCTGGATTCATATAGTATCGGTAGCCTCGGCTATCGAGTCTTATTTATACATGTTGTCCATAACATAAATGTTCGTTTGTACCTATTGTCCAGAACATGATATTCATGTGTTGCAGAAATTTAATTTTATTTTTAATATTACCATTTTTATATTTTTGAAAGTGGCAATCTTTGATGTTTTAACTCACATATTTTTATGATTCAAATGTGGGCTTGACAAATGACACCAAACTATTCCTCATATTTTCCTGAGCATTTTGATATTTTATTTTCAATTTTCTGAGCTTCCTGCTATTTTCTATGCATTTTTGAAGTTTTAAATGTTTTCGAAACTCTCTGATTGGCTGCGGCTTGTTGTTCGTTGTTTCGGGTTGCAGCAACCCGCCACACGGCGGAGGCCACATAGGATTTCTCATGGCGCTGAGGTTTTGGTTTTGCGCCGAGTTCAGGCCCTGTCTTGTGGGACCCACGTATCAGTGATACTGTTTACATGCGCCGAGCGCATTTGAGACTTGAGTTTTAATCCGTTGGGATTGAAATCCGTCCGTCCCTGGGCGTCAAGATTCGTTCCCAGGGATCGATTTTATTCTCTTCCTTTCTCCTTTCTCTCTCGCCCTTTCTTCTTTCACCTTCGTCGAGTGTCGACTAGGACTGTGGTTTTGGCAGAGAAATTGGACTGATGGTTGGGTTTACTTTACCAATTGAGGTGGTTTTCGAGTGTTTGCCAGTATTATCTTACCCTACTACTACACTACTCTATTTTAATTGGTACCCAATTCCATGGTTTCATTTCTCCCTTTTCATTCGAGTGTTTGGGCATTTTGAATTGGGCAGTCTCCGGCGGAATTGAGCCGTGATTGTGGGTCCTGAGGAACTATGGGTCCTTGAAGAGCTCCCTGAAGGCTTCAATTGCTGGGGTAACCTTTTACTTTTTCTCCATTTGATTCGTGTTTTGTATGGCCTGGTTTGATTTGGTATCATACCTTTGTTTGATTTTGAGTTGAATTGAGCTCGGCTGAGCACTGACCACGAGTTATCAGTCAGTACTGAACCAGTCTTTTGGCTCAATTAGGTGTGAGACCATGATTTGATTCATGACTCAGTTTTGATTTCACCATCACTGTTCACCACTAAACCTTTGCTTGGTCTGGTTAGTTTTGGTAACCATTGGCTGTATAAAGGCTCTCTCATGATGAGATTCATGGTGTGAATAATTCCTCTCAGAATTTAGATCTGATTTGTTTATTGAAATTATTCAACTTTGTTTGTGTTTTGCTTATGCAGAAAAGCATTTTTATTTTGAATGCATATGTCATGCTGTGCAAAAGAGGTTTTGTTTTGAATGCACATGGATGCAATGTGTTGATTAAACTCCTAATAGTGACCTAATCTATGCACATTATTCACATGGCATGAGGTGAGCTTTGTTCGTTTGAAATACTTTTTTGTGCAAGTTCTGAGGCATGAGTCACTCTGGACTGAGAGCAGCACTTATGCAATATTTGGCTTTGTTTTGAAAGGCATGCATGCATTGAGAGAGTTGGCTCTTGACTGAGAGTATTGTCCCTCTGACCATGACATGAATAATCTAATTTATGCACATGAACACAGTTTATTTAAACTGAGATGCAATGCTCACTTGAGTTTTTTTTATTTTGAAAACTGAAATGAACCATCTGAGCTATCTCTAGACTGAGAGCATTACTCAATCGGCCATGAAACAAATATTTTGATGCATAGGCTATCTCTTGACTAAGAGCATCACCTACTGACACATTTTAAAACTTGACATGCTATGATGTTTATGCCATGCTTGTCAGACAAATTCTGTTATGTGTACTTTTATATGCAGACAAACTTTTATTTGATATGCATGGAGCCATACCTATTTTGGTAAACTAACTCACTTGCTGGACTATGAATTGACACAACTAATGTTTTGAACACTACTGTGACACTTTACTTTAGTCCCTAAACTTCCATTTATTGATTTTCATGAGAACTAGACATGACTTTGGCTTATCTTATGTTACTCATGGACTTACTATGCTGATTTAGGCCTAGACATGACTTGCTCTAGCCAATATGCATAACTTGGGTTTGGTTTATGACTGTGCCAAGTTTTGGTTTAGCACAGTTCATGGACTGGACAGAACCTTTTCATTTTAGTCCCTGGCTTTTACTTATTTTGTTTTGTCTGGTTTATGAAGTTAACCATGGACTAGACTATACAATCTATGAACTTAACATGTTAATTTGAACTTGGACATGCTTCAGCCTAGAATGTACACACTGGACTCACTGTGCAAGACCATGGACTGATGCAATGAGTGTTGATTTTGAAATTTTTGGACCTAGTAAAGACATACACATGTATGGATGACATGAATACTTTGTTCTGACCTGACTCCTACATGCCATGACTATGAACATGTACCACTTGAACTTTATTTTGAAAACACGTTTGTATGCGCTGGACTCAACAAAAGAGGCAGTATGCAGGAACGCTTGGAAAGTGCTTTGCTTTGTTTTAAAACTGAACTCAGTATGCTTGACTATGAACATATGCTATGCATGCTTTGTTTTGGAATCAAGATGCAGTTTTGAGAATCATGCTATTGAGCACTTTTATTTGTTTGTTTTGGTGGTATGCAAGCCCTGCACGGTGGCTAGGAACATACACACCTAAATTTGTGAGGTGGCACACAGACCCTACATGGAAGCTAGGAATCCATGTGCCTTATTCACACCACAAGCTCATCATGAGAGCGTCTTTACACAGTCAAATATCATGCTGGAGTTTCTTTTTTTTTAAGCCAAATACCAGGCTTAAACCATGCCAAATACCAGGTATTTATACCATACAAGTCAAATACCAGACTTATTTCAAAGAAAACAAAGAAAAGAAGGAGTTGGGGAGGAGAAGAAGAAACAAAACATGAGAAAAAAAACTTATTTTTGGCCCCCTTTATTTCATGAAAAACATAATTTTACATGTCTATTACCGTGTTTTTTTTATTTTACAGTTTTCAGAAAATTGAAATCTAGCCTAATACTTGAAAATTAACAGAATGGGGGCCTGGATTCCTTCGTCTTGAGCTCCTTTTATAAGGTGGGACTAGGATTTCTCCAGGACTTCATGTGCCATGTGGCATTTTTTGGGAATTTTGAAGTTTGATGATGCTTGATGAAGGGTTGAGATGTCTTCTGGTCTCCACCGCCTCAGTCTTCATTTGTTATCTTCGCTTGGGTGCTCCACCATCTTCATACACTATCCAGTAGTCTCTTGACATGTGGCATTGGCATTGAGATGATGTGTTTGGGGTGTTTCGGGTTTACTTCATTTTACTGGGTTGGCTTTGTGCCTTTGACAATTGGGGTATGTGCCACCTAGGTTTGGGAGAGGATAAGCATGAACTATTTACTCTCTTTTACTTGGTATCAAGCTTGGGGAAGAGGTTTGCTTGGCGTAAGCTGCATACTGTGGCTTGTCGAAAGGGTATTTGAGGGATTTTTGGGTTATTAGGGTGCCTCCATGGTTTGGGGCTGTTCCAACGGCTTAATTTGACTTGCATTTTTCCCTTTTTATCCTTTTATGGGTTTTCTTTGATGATTTGGTGTTGCTTCTTTGCAGGTTGCTCCATGTGGCTACTGATTTAGCAACATTTGATTGAATGCCATGCCTATTGGCTATTTTTTGGCTCCTTTGTGGCATGACATTGCTTATCTTTGACGCCTGGGAGAGATGGTGCTCTTGTGCACTGGGACATGTGTCACAATTGAGTGGCTCCTCCTTGGTTGTTGGTTGTATGGGCTTTGGTTGTAAACTATCTTGCTTCAGCTGTTGGCTGTTGTGTCTCAGTTGAGGCTTTGGTATACCTAGAGGGGTATGTTCTTCTCCAGTGTATGCTTTGTATGATTTTAGCCTTTGATGCTTCTCATAGCTGGTATTGATTGATTTACTGTGGCCATTTGGTGGCACGACAACTTTGTTTGTTTGAGATGCAATTTGTCAATTATTGACATTTTGGATTCACACTCAGGTTGCATAGTTGGTTGATATGATCTGATTTATCTTGTCTCTATCTTGGAATCAATTACAGTGGCAGTTCTATTTTTGAACTTGTTTTAGCATTAGTCACATTATGGTAGTGACTGTTGTTGATGCATTACAACCCATGTGCTTGAGTTATCATTTTGTCAATTTTGGCAATTTGTGCTCACACTTAATATGATTAAGTGTTTACAGTGATGGCTTTTAAGATCTTGATTGTGTTATGTTCACAATCCAGTCCCAATTTAATTGTCCCTTGTGCATTTGGCTAATGATCAGACTAATCTGACTATTTTGTCAATTTCAAATCTGAGGCCTTATATTCAACAACATTAGTGTATCAACACTAGGAATAATTTTTTCCTTGGTACATTGGATCCTTGCTTGGTACATGGCATGATATTGTGATGCTTTTCTTGTGGCAAACCAGGGGTAAGACTGGTATACTTTCCTAATTTTACAGCCATGGTGTATTTAGGCGTCTTGTTACTTTGTCTTTTGGTCATATGAGAACGGTACATGTCACTCTCATGTTTCTTGGTTGCCTTGAGATGACTTATGATGGTTTGTGATGCTATGCAACTCCAACTGCATCTGTTGTGGAGATGGCACAGCTTTCCTGGAGCATCCATCCCTCCATCTGATCTTTGATGTGTGCAGACGATTGGATGTGGTTGTTGGGTATGATTTTGGTGCTTCTTGCTTGTGCTGGACCATGTGATATCTTTCATACCCAAGGCATTGTTCTATCATAGCCTTTGATTTGAATTTCACCTCCCATCAGATGGCTCTAATCCAAAGGGAATATGGTTCTTGTGTTGCCTCATGGAAGTGTGTGTACCAACAGACTCAGGCTAGAGGGTTCCTTTTCATAGTGTAGGCTATGGGATAGTATTATTTGTCCCCTCCATTGCTTGCACCTTGGCTGTCTCTTTCCTTTCGTTTTACTGGAGGTGTCCAGTTCCAGAAAAATCCAACTGGGCCTTCATCAGAGAGTTTACACTCCATCCAAGCATGCTTTCCGATCGAGGTTGAGTGTATTCATCATGTTTAAACCACACAGAGAACCTCTCTTCTTCATCTGAGCTCCGTCGCCATTGTTGCTCGAGATTGAGATAGTGTTGTTGCTCACACACGGTTTCAACATTAAAATTGACCATTTGAACATGTAAGCTATTCCTCCATGATGCTTACTTATCATTTAATTAGTCGATTCCATTCCCCTTTGAGTTTAATTTTTTGTTCCTTTTCACAGCCAGTGAAGGTTTCTCTCTTCCACTCGGAGCCATTGTTCCTCCAATTCCCCCCTTGTTTGATCTTGCTGGGATCGTGGAGTCATCGCCTCTGCAATGGTGCAATCAGTCGAGGCTAAGGCGGTCGGAGTCAACGGTGCAGCGTCTGGCTTCGTCGGAGACACTGTAGTTCCTCGTTAGGTAACTGCTCCCTTCTCTTTTACTTTTCTCTTTATTTCTATTAACGGCAATGATCTGAACCAATGAAGGCCTGCCACGTGTGAAGATCAAAACCTGACTCACTCGAGTCATTTGGCTTGTGTTGAATCCAGTCGGGATCAAACGTGGGTCGCGTCCCGCTTGAGTTGATTTCCGACTAATGGGCATGGTTTGGATAGCGAGTTTGGGTCAGGATCCGTTATCATTTTATTTGTTTTGGGCCGTTGTTTGGCATCGGGCCGTTATTTTTATTTGTTTTCTCTGGGCCGCCAGAAGTTTATATGGAGATGGGCTTTTTATTTAATGTAGAGCCCAACCTATTTAATATTTTGTAATTTGAGATTAATTTTGCTGCATGGTTTTGTAATATTGTTTTGGTGTCTATTTATTGGTCAGTTTGGCACGAGATTCTGCAGGGTTCTCTGTATATATGTGAGAACTATGACTGCTTCAGATTTTTCGTTATATAGGACACTGATGTAATTAATTGTAGGGATATCTAAGGCTCCATATGGTATTCCCAAAATTAAATTATCGTCCACTTTTTAGGAATTTCTGTATTTTCCTCTCATACTTTCATGACTGTTTTCCAAGGCTATTTTGTGTGGTTGTCGATATGGTTTTGGATTGTATGTTGCATGGTTCTATTTCTATATTTTTGGCGCCAGTCAGTAGGCCATTTCAACATAAAATTTTGTTACAAACTCTCCGTTATGTGGGACGTGAGCGTAATCGATCGCAGGGATATCTAAGGCTCCATACGACATTCCCATAATCAGATTACAGTCCATATTTAGGAGATTTTATATTTTCCTTTCACATTTCATGACTATGCGTCAAGGCGGTTTTAGCTGATTGTAAAGGTTTTGGTATTTTGGGTTTTATTCATGGTATGGTCGAATGCAGCAAAATTTAGAGGCAAACACCTAAGCCTTCCTCTCTCAGCCTCTCTCGCTCTCAACCCCACAGAGCACCTCCGTCGCCCCCCTTCTTCCTTTTCCCATAATTTTATTGTAGGAAAACTTCAACTGCACCAAGGCCAAGGCAAGATCGGTCGTGCGAGATAACAATCCAAATATAGTGACAAAAATGATTTTTATTATCTTACAGTGGCATAAAATAATTTTTTTCTATTGTGCAGTGTTATAAAATTGATTACTTTATTTGTGATGGCATATTTCGAAATTTAATATTTTAACATGACATAGTTAAAAGGGCATAGTGGTAATTTTAGTTAATGGTGGCATACAATTATTTTTCATTATTCTATAGTGCCATAAAAACAATTAGACTTATAGTGATGGCATATCACAAATTTTAAATTTTTGAAGTGGCATAAACAAAATTGGTTCTTATTTTATTACTTTATTCTTATTCAAATAATATCTTATGTCTGTTATTGTTTTATATAAATGTTCATTTTGTTGGTATAAATATTTATTTTTATTGTTACAAGTATTCATTTTGTTATTTATTGTATATGTTGTTATAAGTGTTCATTTTTGTTATTATAAGTGTTCATATTATTTGTTAAAGATGTTCGCTTTTGTTATATTATGTGTTCATTTTGTTCCGTTAGTATCTCAATGTGAAATACTTATTTTCACTTTACAATTCGTATGTTATAAAATCATCAGTTGACATATTTAATTGAATACAATGCTTATTAAATTGAACACATTGGTTATTAAACTGAACATATATAATGGACATCTAGACCTCTTTAGCGCTAGCTACACGTGAGGCCCCAAATCACGTGCTCGCGCATGTTAGCCAGCAATGGCATCCAATGACAAATTTAGAGATGACATTTATCATTTTTTATTTCTACCCATCTAAACACCCTTTTTAATTTTTACAAAGTAAAAAACAAATCTATCTAATAAAATGAGTAGCGAAAATTAAAATAATTTTAAATCACATGATATCTTAATTGCAAACTGAACTGAAAAATTCTTAAAATCGAGTAATCAAAGTGTTTTAGGATCACAAGAATTTCGTAATTTTACATCTTTAATAGACCTATTTTAGAGTAGTATCATATTTTTTATCATAATTTTTAAGTGAGGCAGGGAAGTCATTAATATGAAAAAAATGTTAGTAAAAGTATGTAGTGGGTCGCTTGCCGGGTAAGTGGACCGCTGCCACTGAACAACTTTGCGGGTTGCTGGCTGAACCAAGCATATCGTTGGATGAACCGACTCTGTCTGTTTTAGATCACTTCTCATACATATTTCTTGCTAAAAACTGCCTTTTCTACTGGAAAAATCCTTCATGTTCAAATCCAGATACAAAGAGATAGGCATAGGTTTGAGAAAGAGGCAGGCAGCCAATCAAGTGCTAGGATCAATTGGAGTACACGTGCACTACTAAGATGGTTCTTAGAAGCGTGAGAGGTGACGTCAATTCCTAACGTGGGCCGTGGTGATGTCACACCCCGCAGCGGCGGCATGACAAGTCCCCGCCGCAGGCACGTGCTTCGCATGCACTGTAAAACTTACTATCTGTCTATCGGTCCAATACTATGTTTTTATCATACCAGGCTACACTCATCCAGCAACAACAGTCCTAACTTGAGGTTATGCTTGTAACATGTGTAAAATAAAACTTCAACATAGTCTCCCCTGTAATAGGTAGCATCCAACCATGAAGGCAAGTATTCCCACAGTTGTAATAATTTTTCCCAACCCAAAACTTAAGGAAACAGTTAACACAAGCATTAGAATTTCAATTTACACACAACAAGCACATTTTTACACAAATAATATACAACAGCACACAAGTATAACAAAACATAGTATATGCTTAATGTACATGGCTTACTTCTCCAACTTTCCATCCCCCGTCTTCAACCTAGAACCCATGAAAATATGGAACGGTGAGAAAGAAAATCATTTCTCAATGCGGTATTAAGTTCCAGCTACGCATGAACCCGAAGTCTCACATTGCGGAACTAAATACAAACTGTTTATATAGAACATAATTTGCATTGTAAAAACAGTTCATTCATGAAAATATTTAATAATTCATGCTTATGCAATGCAAGGCCAACTAGTTGAGGTTATTGAAAAAGTGTCATTTCAATTAATACAAAAGCCGGCACTTATTTGGACACTTATTCAAGCATACTACTAGGGTGGTTACCAATCAGCCAAGTCCTTGTCTTTCCATCAATACAATCAAATAGAAATCAGTTGTTGAGAACATTTACCCCCTCACACTCCATTCAAGAACTGAAATGAGTCCCAGAACATAAGCGCTTACCTCACGATCCTTGGAAAGTCGGTCGCAACTCCGCTTTCCAAAGATATAAATGCTATTTATCACACAATTAGCACAACCATAACACGTACCACAATTCAGTCACAAATATATAAACCATCCAATATGCATGTCAATTAAATAGCAATTCATCCTGTGCATGATCACAAGTTATACCATAGCAATTCATATATGCATACTACATGCTAAGTCATGCACAATCCACAAGCAAACAAAACCTAAGTCACAGTTATGCACAAGACCATCCTATAACTCAAGCATTTTCGTGGTTAAGGCACCGGACCAAACACCGTTTCGTGACTGGTTTGCGGTGCAGCACCGTTTGCATCACCGCTTTTTTGTCTAACTTATGTCCAACACCAGATCTATGGTGCTTACTAGCACGTGGTCAGTTAGGGTGCATGACAAGACTATATTTTGCACCGAAAACATCATGCCTTAAGTCATGGAAACCAACAATCATGCACAACCGATGCACTGCCATGCTCCTTTCTTGCCCTGGTTTGAGCAATACAGGGTCTATATCATGCATAGAACCTTGTTTTCTACCTTTCCAACTGTCCTGCTATGATCCAAGCATTGTTTTTCATTGTCTAACACCTGACAACCAAGTTTTAAGGGTCAGTTTTGTTAAGGAGCAGAGCAAATACAAGTTTGGATAAGGAGGGTAAAATGGTCCGTGTAATTCGGGTAGAGACAGAGGTTATGAGGTGGGGACTAGGTGGCAACTAGACCCTCTCTCTCCTCAACCTAGAAGCACTTGGTGTCACCATTCAATTGGGGCTGGTCAAATGCAAAGTTGGAATGTCCAACTGGACAGCTCCAATGGTACTACCCACTGGACAAATTCAGTGCTACACGCAAAGGACACCTCCAGTACATGTAACCAAACATGCCTAAGTGCGGAATCAATGACTGGGCATCTAGGTTAACCACCGCACACACAGACCGGCCGTAACCGTCATGCGATACAGCATATTTTGGCCAATGTTTTGGTAACAGTTTGGATCATCACTCTATTTTAGTTTATACCGTAATAATTTAATTTCCGTTGGCATACATGATACAATACACACATAGTCTGAATTTTAAGGACAACCGTTGTCATAGAGGAACTAGTATCGCTTTCAGTCACGATTTTCATGGCTGTAACTCAAGTCTGAACAAGGACGGACTATGATTACATGAAACTATGGCCAACCTTGGTCTCACATATCACCCCGGTCTAATGCCTGATTTCATGGTATTTACATGACAGGGACAAGATCAAATTGTCGTCTCTCACAGGTGCATCGGTCACGTACAAAGAGGGACAAGCCGCTGCAAGGTAGGAGTTTGAGAATAATCTAATTGTTTGATCAACTTTCGTTGTGGTACTCTATGTTGTTTTCATAAATTAAATATACATATAAATTTATACTTAGTTACCTTCAAAAAACCTACAAATTAATCTTCAAAAAATGGAGCTCTTTCTTTATCCCTCCTCAGACTTGCTCTCACAAAATAATAATAAGATAAAAATAAAAAGGTAAAAGTGTAAGGTACATTAATGTATTGGAATGTGTCATAGTACATAGAACCATCCAGCTGCATCGATTTTATATTTCATTAGTAATATTAAATTATAGCCAAGTGGAAGACCACTATAATAAAATTGCGATATTAAAAAGAAAATAAAAATAAACTCTAAAAGGATTAAAAAAGAAAGAAAAAAAAAAGCGATGTAAGAAGCGACAAAATAGAGAATGACACGTCAGAAGATGGGCTGGATCATAACAACATGGATAGCGATCTACTTGGCATTACGCATTTACGAGTCACTTCCCACGTAACCCGGCACCGAATCCTCAGCAGTCCGAAAAAGGACTGCTCCAAGCAGTCTTTTTTATTTTTTTAAAATTTTTAAAAATTATAAAACTCAAATGGAGAATCTAAACCGTTGATCTTGTTAAGTTTTATCAGCGATGCATTTTCATATAAATTTTATAAAATTTGAAGTTTATTTGATACTTCATTAAGTGACCAAATTATGAACGGATTAGAATTAATTAAACCAGGTTCGTTCATTTGTTGACCACTTGATCTAGTATCAAATTAACTTCAAATTTTATAAAACTTATATAGAAACGCATCGCCGATAAAATTTAACAAGATCAACAGTTTGAATTTTCTATTTGAATTTTATAAATTTTAAAAATTAAAAAAAATAAAAAGGACTGCTTGGAGCAGTCCTTTTTATGGCTGTAGAGGATTCCGTTCCCACGTAACCCGCCCCTACCAGACCACCACCAATCACATTTCACATGCAAAACAAAAAAAAGGGGCTGGTACGCGTCTCCAATATATTCATTATTAGTGGTTGTGTCTATACATTCTCAGTTGCAAAAAAAAAAGTATTTCAGTCAGCAGATTAGAAGGCGTAAATACCATTTATTAATGAAAATTATATATTATGAGAGAATTTTAAATGAAGCATTATTTCTTTTAAAAAAAATTTTAAGTATGAAAGAAATACATGTCGAGACAACATGTAGCACATCATCTAATGTCTCAAGAGTAGAAAATTCCAGCGTTTAAATACTATGTCGGACCGGCCGGTTTAACCGGAAAAACCAGGAATCGGACCCTGGACCGGTAGGATAAGCTCAAAAAACCGGATGACTTGTGAACCGAAAAAAACCAGAAGAGAACCGGATAAACCGAAAAAATCGGATGAACCAGCATGTAAAATCAGTGAACCAAAGCATTAAACCAGTGTTGAACCGGCCAGATTAAAGGACGGTTGATTTGCTTGCGGCAGGGGACCGAACCCTCCCTCTATGCAACATGATGGCTTGCCACTGGGCCCAAATCCCTTATGTGATATTTTAGCCCATATAATGATATTAATACTTGTCCGGTTTTTCTCCCGGTATATCCTGGTAAAACCGATAAACCTCATACCGGATGTTTCACCGATTTGACAGTCGGTACGATATTTAAAACAGTAGAAAATTCACATCGTAAGAATAGAGATTGTAATATCTATGTCTACTCCTTATAAATGGGATCCAAGAGGATGTAGCGTGTATCTACATGTTTGTGTCGTAAGAAAACAAATTGAACAACATATATAATTGTATCGTTGATAGATTGTGCAATATATTTTTATTGTCTAATGTTATTTTGTTACTTTATTTGTCGACAGATGAGGTCATCTTTTGCTAGTTTAAAAAATAATAAAATAAGCAATTTAGTTCAGAAGAAATGAATTTAATCCTTAAATAATGAACGATCTTGGGCTCCGTTTGGATGGTGTGAGAATAAGAGGAATAAGGAAAGAAGTATTGGAAAGTTTGTAACTTTGTGAAGAATTTGAATTGTTTACAATAAATTTGAAAGTAGGAAGAAACTATTTTCTTATTTCTGTACCCATCCAAACGGAGCCTTGAGGGGAAAGAAATTGGCGCATGATGGACATTTCCTGAAATAAATAAGTTAGCTTCCAATGTAAGCCACCATTTGTTAATATACTATAAATTAATCAAATTGAAGGGTCTTGAAACGAAATGCTATAATTACGAATCATGTTGTTAGTTGGCTATTCTATCTTTTGCAAGGCAAAAAGTAATCTTTTTAGTACAATCGGTAGTGTGCTCTGTTAATGAATGCAAAATATGATTACATGATTTTTGAAAATTAATTGATGCAATTCATCACACTAATAGGCCGGTACAATATAATATTAATATTGAAATTTTTTGGAATGCTCAGTATGATTGGGTTTTCATTTAATTTTCATAAGAATGAACCAAGGAGAAGTACGCAGTAAAAAAATGTTCAGTGACTTGCTTTCCGGTTTGTTTATTTTTGTAATGATTCAGTGGGTTTGTTTTCAAATAGTAAGATGCTCAAAGGACTGATTGATTCTAGCAATATCCTACAGGGCTACACCTGGAGGATTGTAGAGGAGAAATTGGTTAAAACTTTAAAGAGGAATAGCTTAGGAATAAGAGAAATAGTTTATTTTTAGGCGAAAAGTATTGTAAAGTGTGTAACTCTGTGAAGAGTTTAGATTGTTTATAATAAATTTACGTTTAGGAAGAAACTATTCCTTCTATTCCCATATGATCCAAACAGGTAAGGGAACTAAACTAACGGCACCATTTCCTAAGTGCACAAAAATAAAAAATTTGGACTTATTCGAATTCTTATTCATATTATAATAAAACAATGGAATATGATAAAAAATTTGAAGATTATTCTTATCCGAATCCTTATTCTTGTGCATTCAAATACACCGCTAGAAATATGGATAGGTACACATTTCTAAATCTTTATTCATGGCAACATCGAACGAGAGACCGGAACCATTTCATTTGTATAAAGCATAAAACTGAGCTTCACTAATAAATTATTAGTGCATGAGCAAGTGGCTGTCTCTCTCTCTCTCTCTCTCTCTAAGTCAAGTTCAAGTTCAAGATCGATCAGGCTCTAGCCTTTAGATAGATCGATAGATAGATATTTAGATATATTGTCAGATTGTCAGTAATTGTATAGAATAAGATGTAGACACAGAGCAACACTATCATTAGAAAATACCAAAAAAGAGAAGAAAACATAACCAAACCAAACCGAGGCAGAGATAGAAACAGAGATCCACACCCCCATTCATTCTCTGTGCATCCTCTCCCTCTGTCTCTCTCCACACCAATGGCTCCAATTGGCAATGGCGCCATCTTCCTTTAGAGACCTTTAATTTAACTTACTCCTCCAATGGGTAAAACTGGAAAATGGCTCAAGAACTTCCTCACAGGAAAAAGATCAGACAAAGACAAAGACAAATCAAAAGATAAATATTGTGATAATTCTTCATCGACTTCCTCCACACCAGTACCCAAAGAAAAGCGCAGATGGAGCTTTCGCCGGCCAACCGACACCCGCAAGGACCACCACCAACCGCTGGCCTCCAAGTCAGCTCACAGCTTCTTGGAAACCGGCATTGACCAAGAACGTCATGCTGTTGCAGTCGCGGTTGCAACAGCAGCGGCTGCAGATGCAGCGGTTGCAGCAGCTCAGGCTGCGGCAGCCATGATTCGTCTGACAAACGGTGGTCCCGATGGTAAAAATGGGGCCAATGTGCAGGGAAGGAGGAATGGTACTGTGATTGAGGAGGTGGCTGTTATTAAGATCCAATCAGTTTTCAGATCATATTTGGTACGTTTAATTATTCAACATATGTAATACTGTACTGTACTATTGTGTGCTGGATTCTTGAGAAAGACTACAACACCGTGAGCAACTTTAATTAATTAAATATGGAAGCATAAATTATGATTCAACAAAAATTGATGAATTAGTGTTGTGCAGATCTTCATATAGATTGTGTTATTTGTTTTTTTCCCCAATTTTATTCCGGTACAAAGAAAATATTTGACTTCCAAAATGATATTACTTTGAGGCTAATTCTCTCTGCTTTAAGGCTGTTTCCTATTTACTTAAGTATACTATAAACTGTCTGCTATATGATTTCTTTCATATTTACTTATCCATTAATTATTAGGGAAAAAACAATTGATATTTTTTATATATACCCATTATTAGTAAAATATTTTCTATATATACCCATATTTACTTATCCATTATTAGTAAAATATTTTTGTCCAAGCGGCAATGTAGAATCTATAACCTTCCTTTTTAGAAAAAAAAATTCTCACGACTCTTGAGGTATCAGATATTGATGAGAGGCTGAGAGTCGTGTTAATAATTAGACAAATTTGGATATGCACCATTCCAATCTACAAATATATATAATAAATTAATAATAGCCAAATATCCATCCGTACTTGTCAATTTCTCGAAGTACTTGGTATATACGAGATTTTCCCAAGGCTTCATGCTTGACCGGCATGCATGAGAAATGAGGCTTTTGCACTGTACAAACAAGCAAAAAGGAAATGTAGAAAAAAATCTAGACAAAGGCAATAATTAACACTGCACTTGCAACAGGCAAGGAAGGCGCTATGTGCACTGAAAGGATTAGTGAAACTACAAGCACTGGTGCGGGGCCACCTTGTCAGGAAACAGGCCTCCACAACTCTGCGGTGTATGCAGGCTCTTGTGGCAGTCCAGACACGGGCCCGCTTGCAGAGACTGAAGATGCTAGAGGAGGAGGATGAGGTGGAGGAGGATAGGAGCAAGTGCCGGACCCCACAATGGCAACGTTCTGTCAGAAACTCGCCTCAACATCCCCGGTTCAGACACTCAAATGTAAGTCAACAAATGCACTGATCTGGTACTTCTTATTATTATTATCATCATTATTATTATTATTATTATTATTATTTTCTCTCTTTTCCTTGACTTGAGTGGTATGGTACCAGTACCAATGTACCATCCAGACAGTAAATGGCACTCTTGAGGATTGTTTATTGCCTCCAAAATGAACATATCGTATCCCTAGATGGATATGAATTGAAAAGCTAACTAGTGCCATATGGTTTTAAGACGCAAACTGCAGACAACTATGAACTATCATGCAATTTAACAAGTTTTTTTTTATCACTACTAAAATTTATTACAGGATAACATTAACAGCACAGAAGAGAATGTCAAGATTGTAGAAGTTGATACGAGCGCGTCAAAGGCCAGGCACAGCTACTCTACCACTGCCAGCCACCCAGAAAGACCACTATCCAGTCACAGCCGCGGCAGGGCCCACAACACCTGCAATTTTCCAAAGGTCTCACCCACCCCGTCTGCACTGACCGACCTGAGCCCGAGAACATACAGCGGTCGGTTTGATGAGTTCTCCTTCACCACGGCTCACAGTGTCGGCTGTAGCCCTTACCTTAAGTCAGGATCGTGTGCTTCTGATGCCACCAAATCACCTTATGGTACGCAAAATATAACACTTGTGCATGATGCATGGTCTGATTGGTACCGTTACCTTAAGTCAGAAAGTATTTTTTGCTAGAAATTGAACAATTTAATTCACCATAGGAGCTCTTGTGTTATAGATAATTAAATAAGACTCAACCGATCACCTCTTCTTGCAACAGGTACAAGCCAAGACTACCCACTATTCCCTAACTATATGGCCAATACTGAGTCGTCTCGTGCCAAGGCACGGTCACAGAGTGCCCCAAAATCACGACCGGCCGAATCCATCGAGAGGCAGCCTAGCCGGCGGAGGGCATCTTTGGAAGGGAGGAACATCCCTAGAGGGATTAAAATGCAACGGTCAGCCTCTCAGGTCGGCCCCACCGTCAGCGGGTATCAGTACCCTTGGTCAGTTAAGCTGGACAAATCAAGTATGTCGGTTAAGGACAGCGAGTGCGGGTCTACGAGTACTGTTATGACTGATGCCAGCTACTACAGGTCCCTTCTTGTGCAACAGGTGAGATAGAGTTTCAAAACTAAAAAAGTCCAAACTTGAGTTTCACAAACGTTTGTTGCTTAGTGCAATTTACAAATCCATGTTGGCCTCCTGATAGTAATTTATTTAGGCATTTGGTACCATGAATTTGAGTTGACAGATTATATAATAAAGCCTTTAGCTCCAACCGCTTGATACCCAATTTAAGGTTTCTGAGCTGATACACAATAAGCTGTTTGTCAAAATGAAAGGAAATGCAGTTTCTATAAGTTCAGAACGGGATGGTACTTGCAGTACTGAATTTTGCTAATGCATATTTTCTTTTTTTCTGATATGGTACTATTCAGGTGCACGGGAGTAGGTAGGCTGCTTAATCCATTACACCTGGAGCCTACATATAAACAATACGAACTTAAAAAAAAAAAAAAATCGAGGACGGATTTGTCTGTTAGGAGGTTGTTGTTTAACTTTCTTTCCTTTTAATTTTTAGAATTGGATTTTATGTGCAATTCTCTTGGTACGATTTTTGGTGATTGTAGATGATGATTGATAACCAAAATACACAAATTTCTAATCTTCTTTTGGTAGGTGGTGTAAGACCAACAAATGTAATTAAAGTTTGATCTTGCTTGATTATGGAACTGGTAACAAGTAACAACAGACAGCCAGTAGGAATGTAGGATCCAAATTTGATTAGAATGTTTATAAATCTAAATTAGAAAAGTCAAAGAGCCAATTGATTTCTAAAGTTGTACAATATATGTGCCATTGCAGCATCCCTGCTTCAAATTTCATTTTTCCAGGAGTGTGTCATTAAAAGGCTAAATTGAACTCTGACCCAGCTAGTCTACAAGCAGAACGGAAACTGAGTTAATTTTATTATATAGATAATGCATTGATAGTCTACTATTCAAATTGTCTAAATGAAATTTCAAGAGCTGATGCAAATTGGCATGTATAGCTAGATCAAAAGAGAGGCAATTCTGATTTTTTTAATTGGTTGGATATAAACAATTTAATTACCCTCTCAACAATTAAGCCTAAACCCTTTTGCGGAGAGAGAATATGTGCAGATGGGTTTGTAAACACGATATATATTAAAAATAAATTGGTAACTTTTAACACAAATTAATGCTCCTGCACTGTCTTATTTTGATCCGGCAATGCTGCAATAATAAAATGGAAGTGTTGTTTTAGCACGCCATTGGTCTATGTCTCTATGATCAGGATGATGTACCAATACAATATCATGTTATAGACATGCTAGTATGCTACACAGACCAAGTTCTGAAGAATTAATTTATTTTTTCATCTTCATATATCTATATGAGAATGAAGTGAACGTTTCGGTCATTCCACGGGAGAACGATAACAAAATGGACCTCTTGATAAGGACAACACAGCAAGTAAGCCCGGCCCAAATTTGGGCCGCAATGATTCTAAAGTTTTACTGGCTCATGATAACCGCAATTCAAAAATGATAAAGTCATTAATTTCTCTTCATTCAAAAATAGTAGATGCGTTAGTTTTTAGGGACTATGGCTCTGAACCAATTTGTTTAATTGTTATTTATATGTTTATTTAGTTTATTTGATATTTTTTTCCATTTATATCTTGTGATTTGATTGCTCAATTGATGCTGCAATTTATGCCAAGTAAATTGGTATTAGCCTGTTAAGCAAAAGGTCGCACCTTGATTGATAAGTAGTAAGACCTAAACAAACATAGCTATTCTATTAGTTTCATAGCATTTAGATTGTTGAAATTCAAGAGGTAGAATCACAATTAAGAACTAGCAATGGTGAAGTTAATTAATTTATTTATTTTCAAAGATAAGTCTGTTAAAACCAAGATATCGAGTTATAAAACCTAAGCCACGAAATAAAAAAATTAAAACTAGATAGGTATTTGACCTTAACCAGAGTTAGAACTAACCACTATTTGATAAATTATTAATCTACAAAAATATTATTTAAGTCGAATTGCATGCACATCATCACTTCAAGCGAGTAGCTTGATTGCTTGACGAGTTGTCTATGCCAGCCAGCAGGCAGCAACCAAAGAGTTGGCGACATAAGAATTCCAACCGAACAGCTAGATCTGACATCAAGTGATAGTGTTAGCAACCTAAACTCCTAAACATTTAAATTAGTCAAAATTTAAACTAGTGAACTGTTAATTTAAGAAATAATTTGTGGACTGTTAATTTAAGAAATTGTTAAACTTACATTCTCCAAACGTGATTTACTTTTTCAGATATCAAAATGAGTCTTTCATACCAATAATATGTATCCTCAAATTTACTCATTTAATTAGGTTACAATTTGATAGTTGAAAATATGTTGTTTTATGTTCGATCCCAATACTAAACCTAGATTGTGCACTTGCTACAGTCGAAATTAGATAAAATTGAAAATGCAACTCACATTACGATTCCCATTCTGTCATGGAAATGCATAGAGATTTGGCAACTTTGCAAGAAGCACAGAAATGTTCCCAAGAAGATTTTAAGACGGAAGTTACTGAACTATTCTACAGGGACTACTAGTTGACGCCAAAAATATGGAACAAGCTTAACTAGCATTCCTAATCCAACTACGACTAAAAAGCCACTGAGAAAGTGGCCAACTGGCAAGACCTAAACCCTAACAGCACTTCAAACTACGTCAACTAACATCTTAACCCACTACAATCCCTCAAATTTTACAAAACTTGTTGCCTGAGATCAAAACAACTACAAGCCAGTCTCCTTGAAACTTTTTGTCAACCAAATTGCTGTCTCTCTTGGCGAAACCTTCTCTGGTCCAAACGGCTTCAACAAAATCCCTAGTTCCTCATACCGTTCCTGCTGTAATAATTGAGCACTAAATTCCAACAAACCTTCCAAGGCCTCGGCTCTTTGCTGGTACGATGAAGTGTCAAACCGCCTTTGACGTGAGTCTGATGATCCCCGACTTGAGATAGCAGTGGTATCATCACTTCCATTTGCATTTGCATTTTGGTTTTCTGAGTGAAATATCTGTACAGTGCACTTGTCCTTGGTGATTGAACGGTCAGCAAGGTGCCACACGGCAGAAGGTGATAGGTCAGATTTATGGGGGAGTGAGAAGAGGGGTTCATCAGAGGCAAGTGGAAACTCAACCATGCGGTCAATGTGAGGCGCATTTACAGAGACATCAGGGGACTCGATCCGGCTCAACATACCAAGGCTTCGACGACTGGTATGATAAGATGGGGTCGGTAAGGGTAGGGAAGCTCTACGCATTGCACGTACAGTGTCCCTAGGTTTGGCTGGAGTGTACAACTTCTGCACCAAGCATTAAATCAAACAGGTAGGCCATCAGGGTGAGAGAAATTGCACAACAGAATTGCTCTGTTGAAAGTCAAACACAGTATATTACTGTACTGGCACAAAAGTAAAGCCTTTTGAAAATCAACTGGAACAAAAGTATGAACCTTTTGTAAATTAACACCGTCTGCTAAAACCAGGCTTATGTAATGTTATGTCAGAAAAGGTAAAAAGTCTTTTTGGATTTCAAGGAGCAGTCTTATTTGTAAAACGGAAGGGCAAATTTGAAGGTCCGGCTTGCAAGGAGCCTGAGAAAGAACAGAAGAACAGTCATTATAAGAAAAATAGCCTAATACCTCTTCACGGTTGGTTTTGAGATGGTAGGTGCGAGAAGCTTCAACACGACTCCGAGAAGTGGTTATTGTCTTGGCAGGCGTGTACTTGGGAGTGTGCATGACACTTGAGTGCCTCCTGTTAATCACACTTTTACCGCCTGAATTTACCTCCCCAATTTGATTGCTTCCTGTTAAGTTCCAACAAGATATAACACATGATTTTAAAAGGTGAATTAAAACTAGCATAGCAATCAGTCATTTCTGTCCGGGACCAGTAAGCATTGTCATATCAAAGCTATATTTATATATCAGGTCTCTCCCAAACCACCAACAGGTCAAGTATCAATGACCCAACCTGATTAATGATCCTATTGGATCTGATTCAGGTTACAAGGATTTCCCAACCTTTAATTATTTTGAATACATTAATCGAAAAACAAGTGGATTTAGGAAGGAGGCCGTCAAGTTGAGCAAACACACACCAGTACCAAATGGATATATAAGAAATCCATTCCGATTCCATCATCAAGTGAAGGAATTCTAAACTCAAATGCAGGTACAATGGAGGTTGGTCAGGTAAACAGTTACTCGCCAAATATCATTGTTTTATGAGCATTTAGATTTCCTCTGTATTTATTCTGTTTTTACATTACCTATAACATGTGCAATTACTATATACCTGTTGAAAAATCCTTGGTTCGTCGACTAGTGGCACTTCCAATATACCTCACGCTCTGTGTAGAACTAACAGAGGCCCTTTCAGCTGATGGCTTTAGAATCTTTTCATTCCCAAAGGAGCCCCTCCTGTAACTCTCCCTTTTCTCATTACACATTGACACTTCTCCTTCGTCTATTTCAACTATTTCTTGTTCAGCCTCTTCTTTGGGGAAACTGATGCGCTTTATTTTGGGGCTTGGCAAGTGAGAGTACTTTATTGGGGCCACTGGGGTGTGACGACTTGGGCTCATTGATTTTAAATGCACCTGAAGGACATACGGTTGAAGGTGTGGGTGCTTCAGTAGCTCACCAGCCTGTAGAAATAATTATTAATTATCTTCATTGTTGAATGCTGTTTCACCGACCACACTCCATTTATTATACTTTCTATGCCAGCTGATTTACAAAAGGCCCATAATTTTTTGCCAGTTGTGAGTACAGTAATTACACCAAACATGCTTGATACAATATTTAACTAAAACTGGCCTTATGGTATAATCTGAAGACATAATTAAAATGCAATCATTTAAAATTAAATGAAGTTACCTTACATTGCATGAGCTTCTAAGAATAGATTTGGCTGCCTTAATAAGATAAAATACATGCATCATTATTACATATGACTTGCCCTTCAATTTAATGGTTGAGTTTTTTTATGCCTGCAAATGATCTCATACTGGCAGGGTAGCTTTTAATTGCAATAGAAATGTGAGGTACACATGCTAATAAACTAAAATTAACAAGCAGGGCTTGTAAAACCCCTTAAAAACATCGTAACCATTTCCATAATTTTAAACACTAATCATGCCCGATAAAGTGGGAAAATAAGACTTACGCTTGGCCGGTGCTCAGGGCTCTTGCGCAACATGCTTTTAATAAGTCCTCTACTGCAATAACAAGAGAAGTTGACCATCTTAGATAGAATTTCCAAAAGTGTGACAGAAATGGAATTTTAAAGCATTAGCAGGAGCAGATACCTGTGTAAACCCCACCCACCCCCAGGTGTTCCCCAGAACACAATTTAAATCCTATTAAATAATGTATGTTTTTACAACCCCCCGCACCCCCTTTCCACAAACACAAACCCATGACAAATCATTTGCTCTGACAAATGATCAAAGTAACACTGCATCTTTTAACCTCTAGGTCCTCTACATTAAACAAAAAAAAGAGAGATATAAAAGAGTTTGTGAAATTAGCAGATGGTTCTGCCTAATATTTATAAAGTTTCAGTTTCACAGGAATATGTGAGATATCACTCATTTTACCGGAAAATACATGATATTTGATGGTATGGGCACATATTTGTTTGCACATCAATTTTATCCAATTAGATATAATGAAAGAAAAATCCACAGACAAGAATGAACTCACAATGCACCAGAGTATGTGGTTGGTAGAGGAGAAATTATTGATTTAGTAATTTTGTTAATCAATGCTTGCATGTCCTGATTAAAAAAATATATATATATATCAAGTCATGTTATCAGTTCAGCAGATTCTTGAAATAAAACCAAATGATATCAACATGGGGTTTTCAACATGGGGTTTGAAAAGCTTACAAAAGCTTTGAAAGCTGGCTTGAGTGAAGTCATTTCATATATGCAACAACCTGAAGTACATATTAAAGCCAATTAATACGAAAATGCTTTCCACACAAGAACACAAAAATAATTTTACAAATAAATTGCTATTGAGCTTACCTAGAGACCAGATGTCAGACTTGGTGCCATAAGGTATATCAGCAAGAAGCTCTGGGCACATGTAACTCGGTGTGCCAACAACCTACAATTAGAAGTCACCAGAAATTTATTGTACAAATTTTACCGGGTAGATTAATTATAGTAACTTTTTAGGAGAATGAATCGTAGGGAACTCACAGAAGAGGCAAGATCGTCAGACGTCAATATCTTTGCAAGGCCAAAGTCGCCTAATTACAATTGCAAATGAAAAGTTATAATTAGTGCATTCACTTTATGAACATTATGTAAAAAAAATGATGGAGGATCATAGAAGAAAAGGTTGCTTACCCAGGCGTATGCTTTGATCTTTCGTAAGAAAAATATTGGAGCACTGAAATAAAAAAATAGACAAGGTATGTTTGTAAAATTGAGCAAAAAGAATATAAGTATGGCATTATGTTTAAATTGTAAAAATAGAAGCAATGATTAAGAAAAAGAACCTTGACATCACGATGAAGAATGTGATTATTATGAAGATAATCCAAAGCCATTAGCAACTGAACCAGCCACTTACACAACTTCTGCTCGAATAAGAGAGTATTTTTATTTTGAAGATGTGTGTATATAATAAAGAAGAAGAGAAAAGGGTTTTTGGGTTGAGTAAGGAACCTGTTCAGAGAAAAGGGTTCCATTAGCCCTTTTGATAGCTTGAGCCCTGTGTGGAGGCAGAAGAGAAGAATGTAAAGGGGTAAAAGAGGGAAAATAAGAATGGTGAAAGTGGAGTGGAAGAGAAGAGAAAAATGCATACATGTCTCCTCCCTCGCAGTAACCAATGACGATGCAGACATAACAACCCTGTGTTGCATGCATATGGTATGAATATATGAGAGGTTAAGGTTGGTAAAAAAAAAGAAAGAAGAGAAAAAGGTTACCTTGTCAACCCAGGAATCCTTATAATGGACGATGAAGGGATTGCTGACTTTAGAGATGAGGTGCATTTCCTGGTGAGCAGACCTCTTGCAGCGGTCAGTTTGTCGGGCGAGGCGAATCTTCTTGAGGACATACCTGAGGAAATGAGAGAGAGAATTGAGAAGGCGAGGGGAAATGAAACGAGCGAGAGAGCGACAGACAAAGAGACTCACTTCTTCTTCTCGGCCTTGTGCCTGACGAGAAGAGCAGAGCCAAATGCGCCTTTGCCAATCTGCTCCAAAACCTCATACTGCTCCATTTTGCCGCTCTGAATTTCAATTAACGGAACAAGTAGGGTTGTTCCTTGAGAATTGAGATGGATCCCAATTCCCAATTCCCAGTTCCCAATTCCCAAAAGAAAAGAACAGTAACAGTACTAGTCACTGGTCAGTAAATTAGAGCGAGAGCGAGAGAGGTGGCGCCATTGTTACCAGCTTCAGTTCAACTTCAACGGAGAATGGAGGAGATTGGGACTTGGGATTTGGGATTTGGGAGGTTGGTCTGGTCTTGTCCTCTCTCTCTCTCTCTCTCTCTCTCTATCAGATCACATTCACATTCACATTCACATGCGCACATTATATTGCATTTTAGAATTTAGATAGAGACAAATACAATGAGAGAGAGAGAGAGAGCGAGCGCCAAACTCGAAGCCTTTTCGCAAAACAAAAACAAAAGAAAAGCAAGTACAAGTAGTGAAGCAAGCAGAGTTCAAACTTCAAATTTCGCAAGGCTCAAAAAAGGAGAAAAGCAAGCACCACTGCACCAGAGAGAGAGAGACTGACTGAGTGACACTGACAGCCACAGGTAGGGTCAAATCGTCAAATGTCCCCTTTTTACCATTTTACCATTTACCACTCTGTTACTCTTATTATTTTCCTTCATTTTCCTCTCCTAACCAATTATAAATCCTAATTACGTCCTGCAAATCTTTTTCCCCTAAACTGCTTCCTATTTTTTTTTCCTTTTGAAGCCTGCAACTGCAAAGTGCAAAGTGCAAAGTGCAAAGTGCAAAGGAAGGATGCAAGTTTATATTTATTATTATTATTATTATTATTATTATTATTATTATTTCCTTTCTTACTGCAATTAGACCCTAGTACTAATCACTCAGTCTTAATATCCATCCCTCTACACTTCTATCTTTCTTTCTTTTAAGTTGCCCCCTTATATTATATTATATTATA
This sequence comes from Rhynchospora pubera, assembly GCA_028095005.1. Lineage (NCBI taxonomy): Eukaryota > Viridiplantae > Streptophyta > Magnoliopsida > Poales > Cyperaceae > Rhynchospora > Rhynchospora pubera. The sequence continues at coordinate 12,523,707 of CM051461.1, read as the reverse complement.
TTATATTATATTATATTATATTATATTATATTATTATATCATCTCGTATCCCCAGGATTCTTCATTATTTTATCCCTTTGGACCTTCTGCTCACACCGGCATCTGCGCCGCTTCCCACCCCAAAACAACTCCTATTCTATTTAATAATTCCAATACCCAAATCCGCCTGCAAATTTTTTACACACATTTAATTTTAAAATAAATCGGAGATCTCTAATTTTTCATAAACATTTAATATAACAACAACAACAACTACTAATTATTTAATTTTTTAATTGGGTGAATACGAAGGTACATCTTTGTGGTGTTCCGCCGTTGAATAAATTATAATCTCAAGCGTCTCGGTTTTTTATGAAACACTAATCTTCGTTTTTACATTTCTTTCTTAACCTTTAGCTTTTGTTCTTTTTGACTCTTCTACTAGTAATAAAATAGTTTTGTAATTGCTCTGTTTTCTCCAGCCTTTGAGTATTTACCTTTTCTTTTTCTTTTTTTTTTTCCTTTTTGGCTCTTTTACTTTTGTTTTTCCCACTCATCGGCGCAAGCTCACTATCTAATAATTACAGAGAATCAACGACTGATAATATTATCAGGCATACGGTACCCCAGCCCGAATGCACCTCAGTTCCTCTTCAGTCTTCACAAAACCCAACTCCAACTCCAACTCCGCCATTCGATCCTACAAACTCCAACTCCAACTTGTAATTAGATTGTCCCAAATTTGTTTTTAAAGATATTTTAAATATTATATTGAATTTATATGATACGATATAACGATATTGATAATATTGTATTTTGTATTTAATTTCTGTGGGTGTTATCAGTAGGAATCAAATTTGTCCTATTTCAACTCTTCCATTTTTCCGTCATAAATTTTTAAATGTTGTTCAGTTTTGAAATTACAAACCTGTAAAGGATATGTCATTACATTCTATCGTAAAATTCTAATTATGTCATTAAATGGTGTTCAGTTTTGAAATGTCCATGCTTTATATAGAGGAATCAAGAGTCCATGGTCATTAATTTCTGAGATATCATTTACGGGTTGTGCAATGTCTTCAATAAAATTTTATTACACACATTAATATTGCTAATTAATACAGAAAAATCTCCCATTTTTCTTCTTATGCTTTTGTAATGTCTATATATAGGTGTTGAATTAACTCTGTGGGTATACTACATGCTTTTATTACCAGAAAATCTGTTGATAGACCCAGGAGATTATGCAAGCTATTATTGATGCTACCTATCCAAACTTGAAAATTTTGTATTCTGACAATTTCTTACTTGCGCACTTGAGCAATAATAGGTATGATTAGAAGATTAACAAGAGGAGAGGAGGAAGAGATTTATGCGCTGCATTAGTAGGCGTGACGATGTCTTAGTTCAGACTCACAACGATGGAGGTATCTTTCTATTTTAACAGTTTGCTTGCTATAAAGACCAATCACAATATTCAATTAGTCAGAGACTTAAGCAATTTTTACATGTACTAATTGTATTAAAAAAATTATTTTCCTTTTTTAAATATTTTATGGAAGCAAATCCTTTTGATTACTGTTCTAGGAAAGCTTACAAAAGCTTACGATCAAAGCTTCAAAAGCTTATAGTCTATTCTAGGAAATTAGTTTTAAAAAATAGTATTTTAATTGTCTATACTGCATATATCGAGCGAAGCTCGATTTCCCCACCTAGTTCAATCCAAACACACAAGATACAGGAATCCACCCTCTTATTCCGTGTGCCGCGTAAAATTGTGTGCCCCGTAAAATTGCCTGCCGCCTAAAATTGTCAGTAGACCTATATGAAATCTTGTCCCACGTGGGACTGTCCAGCGCACTGCTGTGAGCCGTGTGATTTAATCTTAATGGCAAAAGGAGCCCCGTGCATGTAACCTGATTGGTAGGCCCGAACCGTCCAGATCAGATCGAACGGTTTGTAGACTGCGCTGGACGGTCCCGCACGGAAGCAGATAAGGATTCACAATAGGTAAGCGCAGTAATCACTAGCGACTATTTATTCACAAAAATTAAGCCCTTTGGAAAAAAATTTTAATGCGCGGCCCTTCTAAAAATTTGAGAGAAAAATTCAGCTCTTTCGGAAAAAACTCCCAAAATAAATGGATCCAGGATCTTATCGCGGAATTGTCGAGAGGGTAAATTATTATAAAATAGGGTAATTTTTGTTTTTGATCTCAATTTATTTGTTATCTAACAAATCTCCTCTATTACTTGTTTACAAAAGAAACTTATATGATGGTCGTGAATAATCGAGTGTTATATATGTTTGATAACTTAATACTTAGCATCTAAATAAGAACATCTATTAATCTAATGTAAATTCTAAATTGATTTTTTATCAAGAAAATATTAATGTTTATAAAATAATTTTTTCAATTCAAAATTTGCCCACATTGGTGGGCGCACATGCTATATTGATAAAAAAAAAACGAATCAGTCCGTTGTACAGCCCCAAAATTATAAACATACTAGTCCGTGGTCACTCAAGGATGCATGGAAACTCTCAAGTCTCAAGTCTCAACTCACTATTGGCATTGGATTCTTATTAATTTCAATCCGGTGGGACCCACAGAGGTCGGGATTCGGGAATAGCTAGCTAGCATTTGCATTTGTGTACCATATATATATTATATTTATATCATTATTATTATATGTGAGTAGATATTAACATCCGTTCTGCTGTTCCGTTCCGTTCCGTCGAAACGGAACGTTAAATGAAAGCTGAAATGGATTCCGTTTTCAGAAACGGAACGGAAACGGAATCGAAATTTGTTAACGTAAATGGAACGGAATACGGAAATGAACTGAAATCAATAGGAAATGTGAGGCGGAACGTTGAATGGAACAGAAATTTGTTACGTTTATCGAAACGGAACGGAAATGAAATAGCCATTTCGTTCCGTTACCGAAACGGAACATTAAATGAAAATGGTTGTTCCGTTTCCATCTCTAACGTTTGACGAGTTCAGATCTGGTGCCGCGCGGCACACCGTGTAGCGCGGCATCGTAGCCGTCTGATCAAGATCCAATGGACAAGGGAGCTCCGTGCATGTAACCTAGATTGATAGGCCCGTAAAAAATGAACCGTCCGATCAAGATCAGACGGCTCGTACGCGCGCTACACGATGTCCCGCGCTACACGGGATTCGGGTCCACGTTTGACAGGTATATATGTGATAAATATTGTAGCTACGCATTGTTTTGTTCATTTGTTGGTATCCTTTTCATCAGGTATGGAATGGAATGGAAGGGAGCGCATTAAATGCAGACTACTTGTTGATTGACGACAAATATATATATATTTTTTTATTTGAAAATTGATTGAAGACAATGAAGAGGAGGTCGACCTACTTCTCATCAGCTCACATGTTTCTGCCTTTTTGTCTACTTGGTTCCTATACATAAATTTTTACATTTTTTAGTTGGATGTTTTATCTTTTCTATCCGATTTTTTAATATAAATAATTTAGTAATAAAAAATTTTAAGTATGACTAAGATTTTTTCAAGAACCATGGTATAGCGCGGATCAAAATAGCGAGAGTTAAAATTCCTTTACAAGGCCTATAGTGGGAGTCAAATCCGCGCCATATGGCCGAGATTCTCCACCATCTCCTTTTTGTCTTTTTAAGCCGAATTTATGTCATTTTTACTTAATTATTTTCTACTTTCTGGGTTTATATTTGTGCTATAGCATGCTATATAAACTCTTTCTCCCCTCTTGCATCAAATCAAAGCAAATGATACGAGATACATACGAGACATGACCAATTAAGTTGACGATAATAAAGATATATATATATAGAGATTGGCTAAAGTATACTCCAGCATACAAATTAAACCCGTATACTGGAGTCGTTTCTCAAAATCTAAAATTTAAACAGTCGATCCAAATCGTTCAAGTTGTTCTCCATATAAAAATATCTTTTAAGACCAAATTTTACATTTTTTCGATTTTTTTTGCTATATATTATGCTATTTTAAAATTGAATGGTCAGAAATACTCCTTTACAACTCATTTACAATGTTTTTTTAAAATAGCATAATATATAGTGAAAAAATTCGAAAAAAATATAAATTTTAGTTTCCTAGGAGATTTCAATATGGAGAACAATGTAAAAGCTTCGAATCGACTGTATGCATTTTAGATTGTGAGAAATGACTCCAGCATACTGGAGTATACTTTAGCCAATCTCTATATATATAATTATATATATATATATATATATTTTCGCTCAAGTCAGATAACATTCTTTCTTTTAATTAATATCAGTTTATTAAAATAATAATTAAGTGGACTGGTGGAGAGCTACAAGTGAACCGAGTTGTAGCACCGTTGCATATCGTATTGGACTATAGACAATTCGTACAAATCGCCTCGGATTCTAATCAAGTCAGGAATAATGTAGATCTACATCCCATTATTCTGTATGACCGATATAAGCAATAAATAACATTCACCGTTTCTCCGAGAACATGAGTACAACAGTAGTTATTTTTTTTTGTATTGTAATAGTATGTATCCGCGGCAGTTGATCATCAATAGACAAAACTACAAAGAGCGTTTGTACAATTTCCTTTTTTTTGTTTTTATTTTTTGAAAAAACACAAAGGGAATAAAATACGTAAATCGCATTATGTGAGAAATATTTTCTGCTGTTTGTAATTCCAAGTAGTTGTTATTTTCAGTTATGCTCATATTTTGCGAGAAATATTTCCTTGAATTTGGATTATTTTGACTTAGGTTGATTGATTGAACTCTTTTTGTCATACTTGATGAGCCAGAGCTAGCCATATGTGATGATTAGGTAGGTAACAACGGGCTTTTTTCTTTAAAAAAAAAATATTATGATGATTAAGTGCTTCCGTGCTTGGAATGACTGCGTATTGATGGGAGCCATAGCCACCTTCCTGGAATATGACTCTGACCACGCGAGAGCTAATGAACTAGAATGACAAATAATAATAATAATAAAAAATAAATAATCATACTGTACAAATTAACTACTATTTTGATAAATTAGGAAACAAGAATCTTTATAGCTGATTGTCATTATCTTAATAGTCATCCAATCTTAAAACAATATAAGTTGTGTATTATTATTATGTGTGGATCATCAGGTTCTTAGTTCTCTTAGCTTTAGTTATTGGTCAGATAAGGTACAACCAGTATCAACCTAAAGCTCCACGTCACCATCCATGCTCCTCTCATGTCTAGTCTAGTCAGTGTCAGTCTAACAGTGCCTAATGAAATCTATTATTAAAAAACCAACCCAAATGTAACTAAGAACCCGATGAATCATAACACAAATTGCTTTAACATCAAATATGTAGATAATATAATCCACCGAGCTATTATAAATTCATTTTCACCATTCTGTCACCCAATACGATCATCATAAAACAAGAAGCTGTGCATTCTGGAATTACATCAAAGGGAAATCTGGTGTTAATCTACAAAAGGAACTAAAACAAAATTGTTAAAAAAAAGTATGATGAAAATTGATTAAAAAGTAGATAATAATAAATAAGCATCAGCTAACAGAATCTTATAAGAAAATAATTTCTCACGAATAAAATACAGCTTGACAGCACAACCAGAAGTTCCACAGATTCCATTGTCGAGGACCACGTTATAATTTGTTTTACAACTTGTAGCCTGACAAGAATTCCTATATTACAACAGATGCTTCTTTGAAAATGCGAGGAACTACTTCATGGACGGAAATATCCAACAGCTCAGGATTCCTCAACAAGATAATAAATAGACATATTAGATCACTTGATATAGATATAGTATAAGGTGGATTCCACAGAGAATCCCTGTATGATGATTTTTTATTACATCCCCATCTATCCAAAGAAGCCAAGCTACACACTGTTTAGTTTTTAAATGAATGCAAGCAACAGTAATTACAGGTAGAGTGGATATCACAAGGAAGTTAGATGAGGCGTATACACGATGTCTCAAGTTTTAGTGAAGCTTATTATATAGGAAAATTCTGCCATGAGGTCCAATTTCTTAATCGGGCTTCGATCACAACCGTTCATGAGTGCTAATAAATTAACCTTTCTTGAAAATGAATGGTTGAGATTAAAGCCCAATTAAAAATTAGACCTCATGGCAGAATTTCCTATATACTATCATCTTGTAATAACATCAATAATTTTTATGTCTTCTATACACGAAGCCATTACAAGAAGAAGTTTTAAAAATAGAAAAAAGTTTTGAGGCCAACATGTTGCCAATATATCATATGATCATATGAGAGAGAGAGAGAGAGAGAGAGAGAGAGAGAGAGAGAGTACTTGCACAAGGTGCGTCCTTTCTCTGTGGAGCTAGGGACAAACCATAATTTACGAAGCATTGGCGACTCAAACTGCACAAAAAAACCATCGCTCTGAGCTAGCTTCCATTTTCTGGATCCTTGTCCTTTCCAGACCTATACCGCACAATTTTAATAACATGAGATTGTAGGTGGTCAAACAAGCACATACAAACCACTACGAATCACAAAAAATCATGTATGACGCAATAAAAACAAAGGAAACATTATAGCAGATAATTAAAGCATCTAAAATCAGTTATGCTACGAGCCTACGACCCTAGTTGTAAAAGATGGAAGTAACAATTTCATACATGCCCCTATAAATCACCATAAACCATATATGATGTTATAAAATGAAAAATAAATATTAGATAAACACATACAATCAAAAGCACAGGGACCACCTATGCTCCTGCGTCTGACAATATGTTTGGGTTGAAGGGAACGAACATGAATGAACGGGAGTGAAGGAAAAAATTCTGATTTTACTGTGTTTGGATGGCCAGGGGAATTTGTCGTGAGAAAATTTGTTTCCCTCGGTCGATTCCCTTTCAATATAAATTAATTCCCCTCCAATTCGGGGTGTAGAGGAAAAGAAATTTGAGGCGCTGAATCCTGCTATGAAATTGCAGGAATGCTCTCAGCTTGTCTCAACCGATTGGCATCTGACACTTTTGTCTTTTCTGTTTACACAATACATCACCTTCCTCAAATTTTTATAATTCCATTAACACGAGATTTGGTGTTTTCCCTCCAAATATCACTCAGTTAGACAAACATGATTTTTTTTATATTCTCATTGTACTGATGACATAAAGGACTTAGTTTCTGATAACTGGAAATTAGAATAACTAAACTAAATGAATAAACTAGTAACTAATAGGTCCCTTTTATCTGTTTAGTTGGTTACACAAAAATGTTATAATATATGATGGCAAAAAAAATTTGTGATTATAAATTAATTTTGCAATTTGTTTTGTAATTTAAGCCATGCCAGCTTGATTTCATCTCTTATATCGACCATGGGACCATTGAGATCTTGTCTGACAAACATACGCTACTTTGATCGGAGTTAAAGTCAAAAGTTAAAGTCTAAGCCTTTTATCCCAAACAAGTTGGGGTAGGCTAGAAATGACACCCCGACCCTGGTCATTTCTTGTATATATGGCTGAGTTTTTACGCTGGTTCGCCAAGCCTATCGCAAGCATGCGGGCTTGAACCCTGGACCGCTTAGAAGAGAGTCAAGTGCTCTTACCACTTGAGGTACTAGACCACATGCACTTTGATCGGAGTATTGTAGTTTTATTGTTTTATTATAAAATACTCTGAAATATATCCAATTTTGTTTTTAGGTCATTTCAGGTTGTTGCAAATAAAAAAATTGTACTTTCGTTATAATGTGGCGTTCTTGAAATTTTTGTTAATAGTAATCTGTTGATTTTCTAATCTTTAACTTTTATCATTTCAACATTTCAGAAACTCAAGTTTATAATGGTCATTTATAGTTAATTTATAGAATTTGAGCATCGTTAAATTAGATCAACCAAACAAGAGAATTGAAAGAATTGTATTTTCCCTCCCATCCCATCCTTTTCCCTTCTATATTTCTCTTCCCTTTCCATTCCCCTCTTAATAACCAAACACAGTGTTAGTTATCTCAATTAATCGGAACTAGCTATGCTTTTCGAGGGGGCGGTAGGAAATTTTCTAGGGAAATGAGAAGCCGTAGGGGTATGGGTTGGGTGTGGGCCAGGGGGAGGGGGGTGGTGGTGGTGGGGTTTATGGATCATGCTTTAGGGGCTTTATAGGATTGTGCAGGATAAACATAACAATCCTTATTTTTATCATAAAAACTCTTCTTCTTGAAGAGTTGCACACGAAATTTGACATTTTGAAGCGACACACGAAATTTGACATTTTGAAGCGACATACTTGAAACACACTAAAAACTCAACCTAGACTAAATAAAAGGTTATCTAAACACTAGAAGACAAAGCTACAAACACAACAACCAAGTGGCTTAATGGCCTGTAATATCTCACATGTAACCCGTCTTATGAAATCTAAGCCCAATAGGCCAATACGATTAGGTCGAAAAAGTAACATGTGGTCCTAGCCACTGAAAAATTACAGAAAACACACCTGCGGATAGGATATAGAGCTTTTTGGGGCGATCATACAGGCAGCCTTGGAGTAAGAATCAACTGCGTATTGTCTTAAATATGGGTAACACTCACGATGTGTGTCTGGTGATTCAAAAGCCTACAAAACAAGGGATTAAAAAAACATGTCACACAAAAGAAGGGATTAAAAAAACATGTATTGGGGAAAGATGCAGTACCTTGTCTATATTGACGACAGGTGCAAACTTATCGGTATCAGTTTTAAGTTTATCAAGGAGAAAATGAACCCTTGGAGGGACGGCTGAAGTATCATGCCAGACTTTGATGGCGGACTCGATGACCTCTATGACGAAGGAGAACATCTCTTGGGATGTCTGGTGTTGTCCGCACTTGTGATTCTGTAAGAAAAGAAAAGAAAAGAAATAAAGTAAGAGAAAGAAAAGAAGGAAAATAGAATTTTAATGGTAAGCAGCAGAAACATACGAGGTCGGATTGGAACGGTTGAAAAAGATTGGAAATGTTAATGTTGGAGCGGAGAGTGTCAACTTGAAGGAGGCGCTTGGTTTCTCGGGCGAGTTGGGAGAGGCGCTTGATTTTGGAGGAGACTTCAGAGTTGTGAGGGTTGCGGAGGAGGGCGAGTTGGAAAGCGGAGAGGGCATGATCGTAGCGGTGCATGGCCTCGAGGACGCAGCCTTTGCGGAAGTAGCCCTTCTCCCAGTCGGGATGGAGGGAGATGGTGGCGTCGGCGTCGGCGAGGGCTTTGGTCAGCTTCACGAGATGGAGAAAAGCAGCGGAGCGGTTGCTGTGTAATAATTGTACAATTGAATTGAGTTGAGGTAGTGAAGAGAAGAGAAGAGAAGAGAAGTTACACAATTACACAATTGAGGCAGCTACCTGTAGAGCGTGGCGTTGGTGGGTTGCAGCTTGATGGCCTGCGTGTAGAGCGCCGCCGCCTTGAGGTACTTGCCCGCCTTGAACTGCGAGTTGCCTTCGTCCTTCAGCGCCTCCGCCGACATCACGAATTCACGACTGATTCACACTGATTCAGGGTTTTGTTTTACACTTTTTTCAGAGAAGACAACTAGACAAGACAATTATGGGCTCCGACAAAGGAAGGCAATTATGGGCTCAAACACTTTTGGCCCAACAATACTTTCGGCTCAATTGACAATTGCTTCACTACACAGTCAGATATGCCGCATGAAATCCGGATCATGCAACAACAATGCAATTACATTTGATTTACATTTATTTACCTCTCAATTCTAATTTCTAATAGTAATCGGTGAACAAGAGCTTTCCTTCCAAATGCTTAATTTCCTTTCCGGGGCCTACTGCAACTACAAAAATGAAAATGAAAGTATGAAACCCACCTTCTTTTCTTTTATTATTTAATAACTCACTCTCACTCTGACTGCGCCTTCCTTCCTTTTTAGCCAATGTGAATGCATGTGTCTACACTCATCATCTCTCTACACTTTATAATATAATATAATTAATAAATAAAATAGCTTAGGTACAAAGAAAACTAAAGACAACAAAAGCTTTCTTATCCTAGTTGCTACTACACAATCTCACCCCCTCTCTCTCTCAACTTTTAACCACAAACAAAAATAAAGAAAAAATAAAAAGAGAAAAGAAAGAGATAGCTTACCAAAAATGCCACATTATACCTACCCACCGTCACTAACAAACGCACATTACATTACATTACATTGTGCCTAATATTAACTATGCCAAGTTGGCCTCCCCCCTGACTAACCTCTTCTTTTTCACTTAACGTGTGTGGTGTGTCATAAAACTAAAAGGCTCCCATCAAACAACATCCATCTTATCCCAAAATCATATCTACAGTTCTTACATTTTTTACAGATTCCAGTTCAGCACACGGCATGCAGCCATTAATTTATCCAAAATCAAACTAATGTTATCTCCTCACCTTCATCTTTTTTTATTTACTTTTTAATTGGCTTCCGCCATTTATTTGAGGATCATACATTTTATAATCCAAGGTTTTAATAGTAATTAACTAATTATATATATATATATATATATATATATATGTTATCACATTACTAAATTGTATTACTCACGGACCCTCTGGTGAGTCGCGACCAAAACTCCTAGATCTAGATCAAAATGACCGATCCAAACCGTCCAATATGATCTCCCTATTGAAATCTCGATGTAGACCAAATTTTTCATTTTTTTTTAATTTTTAAGTATTTTTTTGAAATTTTAGAAAATCGTTAATCTAATTGGTTCTGAACTATTCAAAAATATCAGTTTTTAAAAATCCGAAAAAATACTTAAAAATTTCGAAAAAAAAAATTTAGTTTGCACGGAGATTTCAATAGGGAGATCATATTGAACGGTTTGGATTGGTCATTTTGATCTAGATCTAGGAGTTTTGGTCGCGACTCACCGGAGGGTCCGTGAGTCGCGACTCACCGTAGCTAAACTCTCTCTCTCTATATATATATATATGTGTTATCACATTACCAAATTGTATTGCGAAAGTTTAACAACACACACACACACACACACACACACACACCTGTCGCAATGCATTCATATTTCGCAAACAACTTGTGTGACAAATAGCTGATGATTTAAGAAGAGATCACATCATTTTCAATCAAAGTTGCGCCATATCTTTGTTTTAACTAAAATAATTCTCGCACTAATTACCTGAGATGCAACTCTAATATCTGAACGATGTAATTCCTATAGTGATCAGAGCAGAAACTAATTAAGTCCCCAACTACCTCGTTTAGTACTTTACATATATATATGTTTCAGGAAAGTGTTGTAATGATGATTAGAATATGATGATGAGCGAAAATGCTAATCCAATATAATGTTTAGATAGCATCATAAGTTGCTTTAATTACAGTGACCAACTCCTTTTTTACTCCTCTATGAAATGTTCTGGTAGTTAGTGAAGATATGGTCTCACTTTTGGATAAAGAAAGGCGATTTGTCGGCCCCCATATGCACGATCTTTGAAAAAGATCTCTTAATCAAGTGTCGTCTAAGTAAAAGTTGTTCTAGGTGGGAAGGAAAAAAAAATGTAATTTTAGATATGATGAAGACGCTCTTCCTGTTTTGCTGTTTTCCTGTTCTACTCCTGACAGTAACTTTCATTGTTTTTTTTTTACAGCATCTCTGGTGTTCCTTTAAGTTTCTTTTCCTTCTTTTCCAAAATGAAAACAAGCTAGGTTCTACAATCTACACATTGGGCATAATATATTTCATTGCTTCATATCATTCAAACGATGTTGAATAATCTAATTTAGGGGTTATATATACATATATATATGGAAAATCCATATATATGTCACCATGCTGATCACAAAGGGAAAAAGCACTATACATATATGGTAAGTTCAAACCTGGAAAATCTTTTGTTAGGGATGTCAATGGTACATATATGTATACTCGACTAAACAGTCACCTGATTCATACTTTATATTCACAAATTAATATAAATTGATCAATTAATAATGATGATGTTGACGACACTTAATTTCGTTGATCTCTATAACACACCATGCGAACATTTCATATAGCAAATAGCCAAGTACGCACTATTCTTCACCAAACTCAATTTCCATTGTTTTCAAACTTTATTCTCCAAAGTCCCATTCCAAAGCCTATTCTCATCATATTATCGTACATCCAAACACATGGTGGTTAGTTAGAATCAGTAACCTGGTTTGAACTGGTACAGCAGTAGTAGGTGGGCTTATTATGAATGATATCATGGCACGTACGGAAATCTTATTTTTGTTTCATTACAGAAGGGTTTACCTTTTGGGTTCACCTCTGTTTTCAAAAATGAAAGAACTGGTCCAATTAGTGGGACAAGTAATTTTTAATAACAAGAACTGCCGGCTTGGTTGCTTTTACTATGTGTTGTAATCTCAGATATAGAAATTCTCTATTAATTATCAACATCGCCGCTGTTTTTTTTGTACAATTAGTTAAAGAGCTTCAGTTTATAATATCTCATTGAAATTCAAAAGATACAATAAAAAAAACACCACAAATACCTTATGATTATTTTTTTTAATATGGCTCTCTTGCTTATGTCAAGTGTAATCATTCTATTATGACTTGAAGGAGAGAAGGTCCAAATGACGAACCTTGTAATGATCAACTAAATTGACCAACTCGACTCAAACACTTCATATCGGGCATCTTATCTCTTTCTTCATAACTTTTCTCGTTAAACCGAAAAAGTTAGAGAATATTGTGCCAATTAAATCAAAATGTTGCCAGCGAGTCCTTGTTTTTTCCTTATATATAACAGTGATTCTCATTATCAAAATGGCCGGATAATTGAGATGTCACAATCTACAAAAAGATGCACCAACATGAACAAACTTCCTTTTCATTTCTAAAATAAGGCATGCCGGAGCTTACTTAATACTATAAAAAAGGATAACAAAATTAAAGAGCTTAAAAGTAATTTAATTTGTATACAGCATACAACTTGCATCATAAATTTAAAGAAGGAAAGTGAATATGACCAGAGAAGAAAGGACCTTGAGTATATATCCTATAACCCACACATGATTATGTCAAACTATAATCAAGTCATTAACCTAATTAAATTCCATTCTTTTTGTGATAAAGTGACTGATGCAATTTTTCTATAAGCCCAAACTATACTGTGATATTATTATTGTTATCGCATGACCTATAGTTAAATCACCAATGAGGAGGCGGTGGTGGCGGTGGGAGCTGCGCAATACACCCATTCGCATCACAATGTGCTGGCGGCCTGTGTAAAAATTTTATGCATTCCTCCTCCGGCCGTTGTTGTGGCCGCCAATATATGCAATTCTCACTGTCATCAAGCCTTTTAACCTTCAAGCAAGGCTCTGGCTCCCAAAGGAAATAGTTGTAAGAGTATGTAAGGTTCTTCAAGCTCGGAAGCTCACATACAATCTCTGGCATCTCACCTGTCAACATGTTATGGCTGACATCAAACACTTGAAGCTTTTTCATCTTGCCTATGCTTTCTGGCACGGCACCAACCAAGTTATTGTAGCTTAGATCTAGTACTGTGAGTTGGTCCAGTGTTCCAACATCCTCAGGTATGCACGAACTAATGTTGCTGTTTAGCAGGATCAGCTCGTTTAAGGTTTTCTTCATGGCTCCTAGGTTTTTGGGCAGGCACCCGCTTAACCCGTTATTTGCTAAAACAAGGACAGAAGCTGTTGAATTGATGAAATTTGGGGGCAGAGAGAAAGAAAATTTGTTGTTGTTTATGAAAAATGCATCAAGGCTTGTATCGAACACTTGACTGGGTACCTCCCCAGAGAAGTTGTTAAACCGTATGTCGAGGTATTTTAATTTAGGCAGGGACAGAAGAACCGAAGGAAATTGTCCAGAGAAGAGGTTATTTGAGAGGTCAATTTCAAATAGTTGGGTTAGGTTGCTTAAGCTGGCGGGTAGCTCTCCATGGAACCGGTTCGAGTTGAGATGGAGGAGTGTGAGGTCGCGAAGAAGTGAAAGGTGGTATGGTAGAGTCCCGGTGATATTGCCATGGTTTAGGTCGACTCCAGCAACGGTCAGAATGTGAGGGTCATCTGGTGCTGGTGCACAGTATACTCCGGTGTAATCGCAGACGAATGGGCCACACCAGCTGTGCGTTATGTTTTGCGGGTCGGAGGTGATGACATGTTTCCATGCTTCAAATGCGATGTAGGCATCGGCCAGGCGGGAGTTGAAAGGGGACAGGTGAAGGGAGGGGGACGGAGAAGGAGATGGCCATGGAGGCAGTTGACAGAAGGAGAGGAGAGGGAGTGAGAGGAGGAGGTGGAGGTAAAGAGAAGCACGAGCAGCCATGTCCATGTGCAACTATTTTGTGTGTTGTGCGCGGGTGTCTTGTTTTTTTTCTGTTTATATATTTTAGTTTGTCGATTAGGTGTGCAGTGTGCTTACTTCGGGGAAAGGTGTTGAGACTTGAGAAAGGGAGTTTAGATTGGTTTTGTCAGAAAAAGTGCGTGGAGTCATGTCTCATTATGGTTGGGACGATTCGGTTTAATTTTGGAACGGACTGATTTGCTAGGCAACCGGACTGCCTTGTTGTGGTTGGGACGGTCCGGTCCAACTCTGGACCGTTCCAGATGCCGGTTAGGAATCTGGAAAGTCGTTTTCCAAGCTGGCTATTTATACCCCTCTCTTTTGAAGCGTCTCTAAGGTTGGATTTCACGACTTTTGAGTTAACCACCATCCTAGAGAGACTAGAGAGGTTCCAGAAAGAGGGAAGAGCCATCCTATTGCTTGGAGAGCAATAGGAAGCACACGCACGAGTCGACCAGCACTTGGATTCGTGGAGGGTAACGCCAAGCTCTTGTCTGAGGTTGTGGTGTACCAGTTGTGTACGGAGAAACACTTGGAGCACAAGCAAGAGGTTACAGCAAAGCTTTGAAAAAAATCTAGGCAAACGATCAACTTCCGCTGCGGTACATCTGAACTTTATGCATGTGTGATAGGTTAGATGTACATATAGGTCAAGGACCGACTAAAACCTTCATTGGTATCAGAGCCATAAGGTTCTTTTCGAAGTTTTGGTACTGTTTAACCCCTAGAAACCGTGGATTTTGGTTGTTTTGTTCTGGTCTGAGATTTGGTTGTTAATGGAGACTCTAATTTCGATACATAATCAGTTTTTGGCTTTAGATCTCATTATTAATGATAGAACTTATAGCAAATACTGGAGAAAAATCAATTTAGGGTAGAACAACCTTACTGGTAAAGAAAACTGATTTCTGAGGAATTCCATCGCTGGAAATACCAGAATCAGAGTTTCAGCAACGTCTGGACCGGACCGTTCCAACTATGGGACGGACCGTCCCAGGACTTTGCTGACAGGACGGCGTACAGGCTGGTCCGACCCAGCAGTGGGACGGGTCGTTCCAGGCTGGAAATCCTTCACTAGTCTGTGGTTTGATACCTGGGACGGATCGTTCCAATGTTGGACCGGACCGTTCCAATTGTCTGACAGAACAAAATTGTGTAAATCTGTGGTTTGACCTTACCAATTATGAACATACATGTATGTCCAACATGGTTTCTGACTTATCCTCTAGATAACTCAGTGGTTATTACATACATCCTTGCATAGTTAAGTGATGGTAGGTCTTTGGACCTCTCACAAAAGGTTATATGCTTGAGTAGGTCTTTATGGTTTCTGACTCGCATGTAGACCAAAAGCACACAACGGGTGACTTTGGATTTTAAGATCTGGATATCTTAACCAATGTTTGAACCTCGCGCCAATCGAGTTGGTTGGGAGGTGGTGCACTTAGTTCATGTGATTTGATTGGTGGCCCTGGTTGTCATCTATTGATCATTGTGGCTAGGTTGCATCATCTTTTGGATCGATTCAAGGATTGTGCAGTGAGGTATACTGAATGTTATAACTTGGAGTTATATCATATGTATTGATGCTAACATGATGTGTACTAAATGTTATAGCTTGATGTATGTCATGATGTGTACAAGACCCGATATATGTTATGCGGTGAGTTTTGTCAGCCGATTTCAATCGAATTCTGGATTTGCTCATTGGCAAGCAGTCAAGAGGATTTTGAGATATCTCAAGGGCACATCTGACTATGTGCTATGCTACCAAGGCAGAGACCTGAATTTAGTCGGCTATTCGGATGTTGATTGGGGTGGAGACTTGGATGAGCGCAAGTCCACTTTAGGTTTCATCTTCATGTTTGGTAGGAGTGTAATCTCTTGGGCTAGTAAAAAGCTAACGTGTGTTGCTTTATCCACCAAGAGGCAATATGGTTGAGGCGTTTTCTAAAGGAACTGGGGGTGGTCAAGGTGCCCATCGAACCTGTGACTATTTATTGTGATAGCATTGCTGCTATAGCATTCTCTAAAGACCCCAAGTATCATGGAAAAGGCAAACATATTGACATTAGATAACACTTTGTTAGAGACAGATAAGAACACAAAAAGATTGTGTTGGGGCACATTTCCACCGACGAGATGGTGGCATACCCATTTACAAAGGCCATAGCTAGGATGCAGTTCCTTAAGATGGTTAGAATTATGGGTTTGAGATCTGCAGGCGGTTCCTAGGATTGGAACGGCCCGTCCCAGATTGGGGCGGCCCGTCCGAAATCTGGGACGGTCCGATCCGGTCCAATTTTTCAGACTTTTGTATGTATGTATGTGTTTGAACAATTATGTTTTATTGATATATATTAAGACATTTGCATTCATTCTTGTTGTTGAATTGTATGTTATTGTACGACTCCAGCATACGGACTATCTATATGCTGGAGTATACTTTAGCCAATCTCTCTCTCTTTCTCTCTCTCTATATATATATATATATAGATAGTCCGTATGCTGGAGTCGTTTCTCACAATCTAAAATGCATACAGTCGATCCGAAACTTTCAAATTGTTCTCCATATTGAAATCTCCTAGGAAACTAAAATTTATATTTTTTCGAATTTGTTTACTATATATTATGTTATTTTAAGAAAACATTGTAAAGGAGTTGTAAAGGAGTATTTCTGGCCCTTCAAATTGAAAATAGCATAATATATAGCAAAAAAATTCGAAAAAATGTAAAATTTGGTCTTGAAGGATATGTTTACATGGAGAACAACTTGAACGGTTTGGATCGACTGTTTGAATTTTAGATTTTCAGAAACGACTCTAGCATACGGGTTTGATCCGTATGCTGGAGTATACTTTAGCCAATCTCTATATATATATTCTTTTCTTCATATGGGCCACAGTTGCTAATATAAACCTGAAGATTTTAGTCGGTCTTTGACCTATATGTACATCTAACCTATCACACATGCATAAAGTTCAGATGTACCGCAGCGGAAGTTGATCGTTTGTCTAAATTTTTCTCTAAGCTTTGCTGTAACCTCTTGCTTGCGCTACAAGTCTTTCTCCGTACAAAACTGGTCACCACAACCTCAGACAAGGGCTTGGCGTTACCCTCCACGAATCAAAGTGCGGGTCGACTCGTGCGTGTGCTTCCTATTGATCTCCAAGCAATATGATGGCTCTTCCCTCTTTCTGGAACATCTCTGGTCTCTCTAGGATGGTAGTTAACTCAAAAGTCACGAAATCCAACCTTAGAGACGCTTCAGAAGAGAGGGGTATAAATAGCCAGCCTGGAAATCGACTTTCCAGATTCCTAACCGCCATCTAAAACGGTCCGATCCAGAGTTGGACCGGGCCGTCCCAACTGGTTGGACCGGACCGTCCCAACCACAACAAGGCAGTCCGTCTGCAGGCGGTTCCTAGGATTGGAACGGCCCGTCCCAGATTGGGGCGGCCCGTCCGAAATCTGGGACGGTCCGATCCGGTCCAATTTTTCAGACTTTTGTATGTATGTATGTGTTTGAACAATTATGTTTTATTGATATATATTAAGACATTTGCATTCATTCTTGTTGTTGAATTGTATGTTATTGTTCAATTAAATGTTAGCATGGAAGGTAGTGTGTATTTGAACTAAAGATTGTCTCGCTCACACGAGCAATCGCCTCTAATGCCAGGGGCATGTAGAGATGAGACTAGATTGAGTTATGTGCGCATAGTCAAGGACTAAGGAGCCACCTGGGGTGGTCAAAACTCAATGTCGCTTCAGTCTAGGACTGAAATGAGGCTTGTCTTCTTTTAGGCGATCCGATATGATTGTATCCCCAACAATCATATAGTTCAAATTAAAGCCGAAGTTAGAATCTCCTTAAAACTCTGGGAGTGTTTAAGTGGAGAATCTCAGGATTAGTTGCAATAAGGAGTGGTCTAGACCATAGATACTTGGTTTGCAAACTGAATTTAGACTCGTACAACGAATGAGAACATACGTCTGTTGGTGCAGATAATTCGTTGTAGCATGTGCTCATACCACATGTGCTAGGCGACTCTTGGAAGATGGGTTGAGTGGTTCCAAGACCAAGACCGTATGACTCCCCATTGTGTGAGTTCCACAATTACGTACCCTTTGACTTTTGACTATGTCATGAGGGGCAGGATCAGTGCCTGCTACTTTGGTGTGTACCCTATGGTGATGCATATTCCGCCTGTCGGGGCATTGCTGGGATAGTGACTGATTTTGTTTAGATTTTCATGAGACAAAGGAAAGATCAGATTCGATTTGCACAAATGAGAGATCTGTTGGTGTTCAGGATCCACCAAACTCGTCATTTGGACTGAGGTTGGGAACATACAGTGGACTAAGACTGAAAAGGAAAGGACATGTATCATTGAGCGGTCGATAATGTCCAATCTAGTGCAAATTTGAATGTATCTAAGGTACTAGTATACACAATTATCTAACTGTTTTCATAAAAGGATAGATGCTTTCTCGTTGGCCTTAACTTTGTTATGGTGAGGTGTTTTAGCTCCCGCTTGACAGGTGTATGCGCTGGCCGCACGGTCCATTTGCCGTATGAGGTCTGACTCTGTGTTTGGCAACAATGTCTCCAAGAGGGAGATGTTAGAAAAAGTGTGTGGAGCCATGTCTCATTATGGTTGGGACGGCCCGGTCTAACCCTGGAACGGACTGGTTTGCTGGGCAAACGGACTGCCTTGTTGTGGTTGGGACGGTCCGGTCCAACCAGTTGGGACGGCCCGGTCCAACTCTGGATCGGACCGTTTTAGATGGCGGTTAGGAATCTGGAAAGTCGATTTCCAGGCTAGCTATTTATACCCCTCTCTTCTGAAGCGTCTCTAAGGTTGGATTTCGTGACTTTTGAGTTAACTACCATCCTAGAGAGACCAGAGATGTTCCAGAAAGAGGGAAGAGCCATCATATTGCTTGGAGAGCAATAGGAAGCACACGCACGAGTCGACCCGCACTTTGATTCGTGGAGGGTAACGCCAAGCCCTTGTCTGAGGTTGTGGTGACCAGTTTTGTACGGAGAAAGACTTGTAGCGCAAGCAAGAGGTTACAGCAAAGCTTAGAGAAAAATTTAGACAAACGATCAACTTCCGCTGCGGTACATCTGAACTTTATGCATGTGTGATAGGTTAGATGTACATATAGGTCAAAGACCGACTAAAATCTTCAGGTTTATATTAGCAACTGTGGCCCATATGAAGAAAAGAATATATATATAGAGATTGGCTAAAGTATACTCCAGCATACGGATCAAACCCGTATGCTAGAGTCGTTTCTGAAAATCTAAAATTCAAACAGTCGATCCAAACCGTTCAAGTTGTTCTCCATGTAAACATATCCTTCAAGACCAAATTTTACATTTTTTCGAATTTTTTTGCTATATATTATGCTATTTTCAATTTGAAGGGCCAGAAATACTCCTTTACAACTCCTTTACAATGTTTTCTTAAAATAACATAATATATAGTAAACAAATTCGAAAAAATATAAATTTTAGTTTCCTAGGAGATTTCAATATGGAGAACAATTTGAAAGTTTCGGATCGACTGTATGCATTTTAGATTGTGAGAAACGACTCCAGCATACGGACTATCTATATGCTGGAGTATACTTTAGCCAATCTCTCTCTCTCTCTCTCTATATATATATATCTATATATATATATATATATATAGCAGAGTGCAATATAAGTCTTGTTTTCTTTCCTTATATATTTTTAACATATTTTGGTCAATTCAAGCAGACAGTTTCTCACGATAGAAAATTAATGTACAAGTGAGAATAAAAAGAATTTAGAACACAGCTGGTTATGTTTTCGTTGGAACAAGAAATAAACTAACTTGGACTAAGAACAAGACCAAACCAAACATAAAATAGCTTGTTCTGGTTCTTATTCTAATTCAAGATGTATTCAAACCACGGTAGGGACAAAAATATTGATATACTTTACCAAAAGAAACCCCTTCTGATGACGCGCGCGGTTGTAGATGGCTACCAACAATTTGATCTGAACTTTGAGTTTGTTAAGGACGTGCTTGTGCTTCTATGATGTTTTTTTGTACCAATGTTTTTAAAACTCTACCGGTTACCGGAAATTTCCGGTAAAACCAGATACCGGTAGGATATGCCTTCTAAAACCCGCTGGTTATGAACCGGCTAAAACCGGTCAAAAACCGGAAATATTGGAAAATCACAGTACCGTTTGACCGGTTTCTCTTATTTGTTACCATGTTTGCAATGTTAATTCCTTTCTGTATTCCCAGAAAAAAAGTTTTTACTTTCTATCCATTTTTGCTAGTAACTGAAAAGGAAAGAAATATTGGGATTTAGCAGTTTTCCTAGGCTCCGTTTGGATGACTTCTTCCCGGAATAAGGAATAAGGAATAATCACTTTTTATCAATAAATTTATTTCTAACCATCCAAACTCTTCACAAAAGTTACACACTTCCCAATAAATTTACTCCTTCCCAATAAATTTCTTCCCTTCTTCCTTCTTCCTACCTTATTCTCAACGCATCCAAACGGAGCCCTAATTTCTTTCCCTCCTTCCACGATTCCATCCTTTCTCTCTTTATTTTGGCAACATTTCCTGCTACGCCCTCTTTCTTTTTCAATTTTATTTTGGCTAACGAAGCAGCTAGTTCGCAAATTTAAGTCCCTACCAGATAGTTACCTTCAATTGATTATTTGATTACTAGTTTAAACATCTACAAGACCTTTAGCTATAGATATGAATATTTGATTAATCTAACCATATCCCTATCTGACGAAGGAGGAACCTTCACTTGGTTTCCTAGCAATAGATACGAATATTATAAATAAGCATGTAGGAAAATTAAAATTAAAATTGATGGTGGTTAGAATCCTGTTAATTGTGGCTCTGTTGAATTGAAACTAGTCTAAGTCTATATAGTGCCTACTCCCTTTTCTTTCTGAATCTATTGTACATATGCCATTTGATGATTGAAATTTACGATTCTGATGTGTGCTAATTTGGCACCAAGTTAACACCATATTATACTATTTTTATAACATTTGTTGCTTGTTCCTGGTTGATGCTATGTGTTACTATTGTGCGTATCTTGACACTTCATGACCTGTACCAGTCTTTACCATCTTGCAGTACCGTTCTGTCCGGTAAGAAAAAGAGTGATTAGGATAAATGACATACTGACATGATATTGTAATTATTTTTGTTAGGGATCAAAACTTGTACATCTTTCGTTTGATGTTTTTGTATTTTTATATTTTTAATGCATTTTTTTATATTTTAAATAATTATATGATATTGTCCGGTTTTTGAAACCGGTAAACCGGTAAAACCCCGTCCCTTTGCTTCACCGGTTCGACCTCCGGTAGGTAGGGGTGAAAACGGGGTGGATAATCCCCGCTCCGAACCGTATCCATATCCGTAAAATAGCGGATTCGGATAATACTATCCGTATTCGAACGGATACGGATGCGGACTCGGATTTTTTTAAACGGATATGGATACGGATATGGGAAGCAATATTAGTACGGATATGGATGCGGATACGGATATTTATCCGTATCCGTATTTTTATACAAAACGGATATCCGTTTTGTATATGGTAATGAACACTTTTTTAAAATAACATCATAATTGACATATAGGTATAACTATTTCAATTATATATATAGCATCATAATTGATGATTATTTTTTTTACTATAAGATGATGCCAATTTTTCTATAAACTTGATTAAAGTTTGCTTTTTGTGATGTCTCAATATGTGCAAATAAGATGTTTTTTGTGGTTGTCTTTCTATATTTTTTTGAGTTAATTCTATAGTAGTCATAAAAAAATAAACATTACACTCTTCAGTTTGAATATTGTCTTTTGTTTAATAAAATAAATTGAGCAAAATATTATCCGTATCCGACAAAATATATCCGTATTCGTATTCATATCCGACAATATCCGAACCGTATTCGTATCCGTTTAACATCCGCGCCGTATCCGTATCCGAACATATCCGTATCCGTATCCGAATCCGAAAAAAAATATGAATACGGATTTGGTATGACCACTACCCGCTCCGTATCCGCCCCGTTTTCACCCCTACCGGTAGGGCATTAAAAACATCACATGAACGTACATGTTGAAACCTTCCAACTTGACATCTTGAACAAGAGGCTCGGAACAAAGATTGGTAGGTCGATATATATATTATTAAATCATCAAAATCAAGTAATCTACAGGTTTTAATCTTTCAGAATTTATAAATAAAATACAATATACAAGCATAGAAGTAGAAAGACTAAAACACATGGCACAAAAATCAGTGCAGAGGGTGTACTTAAACATCTAGTACGGCCTTCTACATCTCAAATTAAAAATACAGTAATAAATAAATAGTAATGCAATCCATTCATTCAACAATAGCAAAGACCTGCACACGTTTCTGTTTCAGCAAATAACGACAGTATAAACTTATGTAGATCAATTATTAACATTGTAATAAGAAACATAGGAATAAAACTATTTTACAATAAATAGCACACCATTAAAAAAGAGCATATATTAGAGCAGTTGATTAGATAATCTCCTATACCAATTTACAACCTTGCTTATAAAAAAACTAAGCACGCCAATTTCTTCTCCAGATCTTTATTCAAGAGATATCCCTCAGTTATCTAGTCAATAACTAGCATAAAATTATTACATCTTCACTACTATTAATCGTACTAGCACATTGAAAAGAACATGTATTCAACTAGTCCTCCTGCGTCTTGACTCGCATGCAACCACACCTAGGCGTCTTTCTCTGCCTCCTGCTATCCCTCTTCTTGCCATAAAGATACTCCACTAAAAGCACCTTTGACCTCTTTCGCACCCCACTTGCCGTATTTCCACTCGCACTGTCTGCCTCGAGTTTCAAGAGCATGTGCTGCACTTTCTGTAACTCCAGTTCCAACCGCCCAATTTTCTCTGACGCCTTCCTTGCACGGTCCAAAATCTTTCTCTGGCTCTTACATATGGCATCAGTACCACTATCCCCTTCCAAATTAGTGTCTATTTCATCAACCTTTTTAGACAATTTGTTGTTGGCTTCAATCAACTGCAAAATGGTCCCCTCAGCTTCTCTCACTTGCGTTCTGATGCTTTCCATTTGTTGGCTGGTAAAATTACCATTGCACTCCCCCGATACTCCAATACTGATTTTAAGTTCATTTAATCCTGATTGGAGCTCAGTAAGCCTTTTTGAATCAGAAGAGAGCCTCTCTATGATATTTGCTTTCCACTCTTGATGCGGTGCAGCAACACCAACTTTTCTTGGTACCATTTGTTTATCCACACCCAACTCCTTTTCTGACATTTGATCGGTTGATGGTCTCTTTCCTCTCATATCTCTTTCTCTGTCTAAAACCGGATCAATGTCAGGATACTCCAACTCTATATCCCTTTGCATTAACGAGCGCACATTTAGCTTCTGTCTCTCACCAGTCTCTCTCTCTGCTACCACAAGCCCCCAAGACTCAGCATTGAAGCTTTCTGAATTCCCACTTATGGTGCTTCCACTTGCATTCACACACAAGTGCTTCTGCCGTGAAGAGTGCACTCGCTCTCTATTTTTCTCCCCTCTCGAGTTTAATGAGGACGAAGAGTTTGAACTCTGCACGAGGTCAAGTTGGATGTCTTTCAACATTTGCTCGTACTTAACTCGTGGACAGTCATCATCTGAGATTTCCTTCATTTTCAGCAACTCGACTTGCTTCTTTGCTTCTTCCAGGCTGGCAGCAAAGTCAACTCGCTCTTGCTCCAATACAAGTGCTGTGTTTGTAACCGTCATCTGGAGGGATTTGATTGTTGCATACAATTGCTGCAACTCAGTGTTTTGTGTAACTGGAGTTGCAGTATAGCATTGTTCTTCTTTGGTCGGTTTGTGGGGGCTTTTGGCACGCTTTGATGATGATAGTTTCTTCTCCTGATAGAAGAAAAATGTTACTTGGGCATTATTCGAATGATTGTATCAGTTCAACATCCTTTCACGGTGTTGACTCAGAAGGTTTTGGACTCAAATTTTGTTACTAATAAGGTTAAGTACCTGGGTATTATATGAATGTATGTGCCAATTGAAGAAAGTGTTGATTTCACTAATTCAAAGAAAGAAGCATATAGGATTACACTTTTACATCTAGGTCCATACACTTTTACTCTATTTGAGTGCTTTTCTAAAACCATGAAGTGGCATTTATGCAAAACAAAAATACTAATAAGCCGGAAAAATATCATAGAGAAAGAAAAAAAAGTATACCTCCTTTTTGTTCTTACTAACCCTCAACCGGTCCTTCGTCAGAGAAAGTGTCTGCTGCTCGAGTGCTGCTACCTCATCTCTCAGCGAGCCTAAAATTATCATTTGACCTTTATCCAAATCCACCTTCAGTCTTCTGTTTTCAACCTCAATCTCATTCAATTTCTCTTTCAACTCATGCACACACAAATTTCTTCTAGAAATTTCCTCTTTCAGCACCTCCCTTTGTACCATTGCACTAATCTCAAAGCTCTCGCAAGTCTGCATCAGCTCTAGAACCTTCCCCTTGAACAGAGCTGCATCAAAAATTGCACTCTTGATGTTGCCCAGTAAATTCTCAATTTCAAAACCACATTTCTTAAGTGAAATGTTCTCTTCACACATCTCTTGGCAAACCGACTTCAAAGCCACACCAAAAATATCTTGTGTAATTGAATCGGTAAGAATTGCATTTAACTCGAGTTGTGATGACTTCTGCTTTTGGGAAAGGGAGGAGTTTTCCTCAAACAGAGTAACAATCTCTTTCTGAAGAGATCGGCGCGAGTCCTGTAAGTCCGTAAGTTGACTTACCAGGAACTCCACTTCTCCCCTCAGCTCATGTAACTCCTTTGATTTTGTCACATTCTCTCTCTTGAGACTCTCTCTCTCTAGCCTCAGCTCATGAACTTCTCTGCCAAAATGCTCTAGAAGAGTCACAACGAGTGATTTCTCAACAAGCCGGCTCTGTCTGGCATCTTGTGCCTCGCAAACCATGCTGACCAGCATACCAACTTCATGCAATATGAGTTGTATGATTATGTCTTCCTGCAACTCACCAAGAGAGTCGTACTTCTTATCCAACTTGAGCACTTCTTGTACCGACCTTATGCCTTGTACCAGTTTCTCCTTCTCCTTTCTAACCCAATTCAGTTTTGTAATCATTTCATTAGCTTCATTTAGGGATCTCTGAAACTTGAAAATTTCATTCTGGGCATTTACAGCTCTCTGTTGCTCAGCTTCAAGAAGATCTTTGGCACTTTGAGTTTCTAATTTTTCTTTATTCAGCATGTCCTGCAGATGTCTGACTTGGTCAAGGATTAGGGTCTTGTCCTGGTGTAGATTTCTGTGGTTAATCTCAAGTTCTTTGTATAGTTTTTCCAAGGCTGCAAGCATAACTTTGGTGCTTTGTACCTGGAGAAAATGTACAATTTTTTAGTACTTTATTATGCTTCATCTTGGTACCAGTGAGTACAAATAGGGCATAATATAAAATTGCCTTGGTTCGATCCATACTCATATTGTAGGTGCTGCTACTGCATTGGAACCAAATGTAACTAGCACAGTATATTCTTAGTGGCCAATATGAATAGATAGATATACTACATGTATCAGCAATTAATAGTTACTGATATAGGAGATGTGACCAACACAGTATTCTCACATGTTTTCACCCACAAAATGTCTCAGTTTGGTACGACTTGTTATGCACAGGTACCTGCCACTCATGACTTATTCAGTCAACTATAAGAACAAGGGATAATAATTATACAAAATCGTAATACAAAAATACTGGCATTTACCTCGGAGACGAGAGATCCCTTCTCAGCTTCAAGTTTTCCATTCTCGCCCATCATAAATTGGTATGATGCATTCAGCTCCTTCAATTTCCCTCTGAGCCCCTCGATCTCAGCATTCGCATCCCACAAGGAGTTTTCCAACAAATTCTTTCTCCCAACGAGACTCTCTATGTTTGAATGGAGGTTCTCACTGGATAACTCCAGTTCATCCTTCTGCCTCCTCAGTCCCTCCAATTCAGCATTTGCGACGGAGAGAGACTTCTCCATAAGGGTATTTTTCTCGGACATCTTCTCCAGCTGTCTCAGATTCTCAGAGTGTAGAGTTCTCACGTCCTCATGATTTTTTATGATCTCTTTCAATTCAAAGTTGCTGTCTTTCAGTTCTTGGACCAAACCCTGAAGAGATTCGACATTTGAACTTACAGTTTGGATTTGCTCGGTCAGATAGATGTGCCTTGAGTCTTGCTCACTTCTGTCATGTTTGATCCTTGAAAGTTCTTCTAATGCACGCCTCTTTTCTTCTAAATGGAGAAAGATTTCATCTTCAAGTCTCCTTTTCATATTATTTAGCAAAATTATCTCATCCTGCAATCGAATAATCCGTGCATTAGCCAAATGGTTTTGTTCGTCGAGGGATTTGTTTTCTTCTCTTATCATCTCCATTTCTGTCTCTATTTTCTCCTTCTGAAGATGCAAACAATTCATCCTTTCATGGGTTTCAGCAAGTTGTTTCTCAATTGATAAGTGGTTTGTTTGTTCTTGCATTTTCTGCAGGTGCATTTCCTGTAACTGAACTTGTAAGCTTTCCAATTTCCCTACCTTCTCATTTAACTCTTTTTCCTTCTCCTCTAAGCTTAAACTGAGAGCAGTGTACTCTTCTTTTGTTCTCTTCATTTCTCTCTCCAGTTCAATCTTTTCGATTTCGGCTTGCACTTTTTGGAACTTCACTTCTTGCAAATGCACATGCATCCTCTCCACCTCTAGCTTCCTCTTCTTCAGCTCCTCCAACTCCAGGGATAAAGATTTGTTTCTTCTCTCCAGTGAATTATACCTCTCCTCTCCAGTTTTCAGGCTAAAATTGAGGGATCTATGCTCTTCTTTCATCTTCTCCATTTCTTCCTGCAAGTTTTTATTTTCTTCTGATAAAGCTGTCATCCTTTCTCGGGACTCCTCAAGTGCCTTTTCTAGAGACAGTAGTGATATTTCAGATTTCATTTTCTGTAACTGAACTTCTTGTAAAGAGAAATTCAGCCTCTCCATGTCCATCTTTGCCTCCTCCTCACAATCTCGCTGTCTCTGCTTCACTTTATCCAGTTCCATATTCAGAGAATGATTTCTTCTCTCTAGTGCAAAGTATTTCTCATCTCCAGATTTCAAGCTCATAGAGAGACTTATATTTTCCTCTTTTACCCTCTCAATTTCTCCCTCCAAAGTCTTCACCTTTTCTTCGGATTCCATATGCCTCTGCTTAATCTGCTCAACTTCCAAATTCAAGGTTTCGTTTCTCCTCTCCAGTTGATCCCACCTCTCTCCTCCACTCTTGATTTCATCCTGGAGACGACTAACAACAGAATTAGCACGCCGGTTTTGGTCCTCAAGTTTTCTCTTCTCCTCCTTTATCCTCTCCATTTCTTTATCAATTTTAGCCAGACCCTTCATCCTTTCGTAAGCTTCTTTCAGTTTCTTCTCCAGAGATAAACGTGTCATTTCAGATTGCATCTTCTGAATCTGCTCAGACTGGAGAGAGATATTAAGCTTTTCTACCTCTTCTTCCTTCTCTCGGGCTCTCAGCCTGAACTTCTCCAATTCAGACTGGAGATTCTGATTGCTCCTCTGCAGTACCTCACACCTCTCTTGGGCACTGGCGAGGCCCTGTAGTTTCAACTGCATCTCTTCCTTCAATTTGTTGAATTCATCTTGAGTGCGAGATACCTCCAATTTAAGGCTATTTAATCTATCACTTGATTCTTTACTCTGTAACAATGCAGCCTCTTTTTCAGTTTCTAGCTTAGAGAGGGCCTCTTTAAAGTACTTCACTTCTGGCTGTGCTTTTTCAATATGACCCCTGAGATCTTCATTTTCTTGTGACAACCTCAATATTTCATTCTGAAGAATCTCAAAATCTGGAAAAAAAAAAGGAAGCAAAATTACAACCACTAATTACATTCAGAATAAATTTGTACAGTTTCAATACACTGCATTGTCAGATCAATTGGTACATGGTAGAAAGCCAGAACTTTGGTTCACCAACAAATGACAAACAGATGCACACCTTTAATTCGCTTCTGCAGATCGGCTGGGTTAAAAAAAGGGGACACATCACCACCATCAGCATCATCTCCAACATAATCATCAACGTCGTCATCATCGTTGAAGTCGAGTGGGACCTGATCAGGGAAGGCCTCGGCCATGGTGCGGTGGGCCTGACGGAGGGCTCCTGTAGCATGGTCATACCTTTCAGCCAACGCCCTGTATGCACGGTAAATCTCCTCAACCAGGCTCATCAGTTCGGGTCGGCGCCGGTAGTACATCTCGGCACGCCGTGCAAAGGAGTCGGCATCTTCCTCTATTATCTTTATCATCGACTTGATTTTTGAATCCATGTCTGCTCACAATATTGCATTCAAATTTAATTCGGTTCTAGTGATGAATAAAGATAAGTGAAACATGATTCGTAGCATCAGATAATGGGAAAGTTCTTTTCTTCGTTACATCCGAAAACCATGAAAGCCTTTGAAATCCGTATTTTAGGAGACATGAATTAATATTTGCAACAATGAAATTTGGAAAGAACAAATACCGGTGAGATTTTCCTTGAGCCATTTGGAATTCTTTGGGCTGATGTGGCTGTCCCACCACCATGAATACTTGCGCCTCGAACCGCTATGCGTTAGGGCCGCCATTTCTGGGTGAAGTGGAAGAGATCGCCACAAAGAAATGGTTTAGACTGCCAAAATCATGACGGGGACAACCAGTACAGAGTATAAATTAGAAAAGTTAATAGCAAAATAGACTGCTCATCAGACAGGAAGAAGCATAAGCTGTAAAGAATTTACAGTATCCTAAAATTTAACCAACTTACATATTAAAGAATTGATCAAAGTTAAGTAAAGGAGAAGAAAGAAAATAACACAAGTATTTAAAAAACAAAACATACCAACCAAAAGGCTAAGTTACAAACCAGTCCAATCACTGAAAGGGAAATTTCTTATGTATTAAGTTCCATTAGGTAATTTTTTCAAGAAATAAGCAGGAAATGAGCCACAAGACACCAAATGATTAAACCAGCAAAGCGATTAACAAAGAAGCTAACCTAACAAAGGCATTTTCCAATAAAACAAAACAAGCTCCTACCAAACAAAGGGAGGAACTACGAAAGAGGAATAATTCACTAATTCTGATTTTCAAGTAAAGTAATGGAAGAATGGAAGAGCTGAAGCGTTCTGATTAGAAAAAGGATCATACGTCTAGGAAAAAAACGAAGTAATAAAATTTGATTAGAACAAAAGATAAGCAGAACTGTTGCTCCTCTCCCAATCAAGTAAAATTTGATGAGAACAGCTGCTGTTTAATGGAGTGAGTTCCATTTGAAAATGACGGGAAGCAATCTATATATATGATATAATATAAGTGAAGGGCATTCACATTGGAACTCAATTTTTGTTTTGGTAATCGTAACCAAATCTACCCAAAAAAAAAACAAGAAAGAAAGAAAAAACAATAGTTCATAAAAAAAATGTTTTTAATTCAGGCTGGAGGTAGGGTTCGATCAAAGAATGACAAACTATTGAACTAGCACGCGCCAACCCAAGAAAAAAAAAAAGTAGAGAACTAGGCCTAGTCTCCTAGAATCCCAAATCGATGAGCAAAAAGGATGGGACAATTGATGGGTTGAGTAAGGAAAGGCACAAAAGATGGTATGCGGAGAGAAAGGGAGAGTTGGTAGTATAAACTACAATATATTTTGGTTTTATTAGTTTGATCTGTCAAATGTAAAAGAAAGATAAAATTGAAGTGAAAGAGGGAGGGGGCTTATTAATTTATACAAGTACCTAGTAGCTAGCAAGAGAAGAGAAAAGAGTGAATTTTAGTTTGGCAAAGAATAAGATGGACGGAAGAGGGAAATTAGCGATGATCACATCCTATATATATATATATATATATATATATATATATATATATATATATATCCTAATCGAAATCAAAACGAGGTGTGGAGTTTAAGATATTGAAAATTGGAGAAAGCAATAAATAAATATAAATTGATGTCGAGAACAAATTTGATATATACCAGCAGCTGTAGACAGAAGTAAATTTATGCAGCCGAACGCATTTCATTTCATGAATCGCCTCAATACCTAGTACTAATGATAATTCATAATGCATGCATGCGCAATCTGATTCTGATTCTGATCCTTAGAGGAAGAAGAAGGAGAAAAAGAAGAAGAAGAAAGAAAAAAAGAGAGTGTAGAGTAGAGAGAGAGAAGGAAACAAGAGCAATTAAGCAAGCAAAGGAAAGCGAACAAGGAATTGCGTTATTTTTTTTCAGTGACAGCGACAGGATCCTACCGTCGATTCCACTGAGGAAACGATCCCCATCTCCCACTTCCTCCCTCTCTCTTTTCACCATATTTTTTTTCTAGTAAATATAAATTTTGTTTTCTGATGCATGTCATAATTTACTCACAAAAATACTTCGACCTACACAGCTACACTACAAATTTTACAAAAACCAAGTCAATAAATAAAACCAACGCTACTTTTACTTATATATACAAACCAAGCAATATAGTATACATTACTAAATGTACTCAAAATAAGAGCTCATTTGGAAATTAATTGGATTTTTTTATTTCTTTTGTTTTGTTTAGGTTGGAACTTGGAAGTGACATGGCATTCAATGCCCAACTATTTCATCTATTTTGTTACTACATATAATTTCCATAATTTGTATATTATATAAATTGATTAAGAAGCTGTTATGCACACATAGCAAGTAGAAGATGCATAATTTTATTCAGTGGCGGAGCTACGAAAAATTATTTGAGAGGCTAATTTGTAATTTTTTTATTTTGGAGGGCAAAGTGCTGAATATATACATCATTTTATCAAAATAAGCATACAATACAAATTACACTCAAATCACGGGATTGCAACAGTCCCCCTTGGCACTCCCATTGGCTCCGCCACTGATTTTATTTTAGCCTTCTTTTATTTATTTGGCCCTACAAATTATATTTCTAAAATAAATTAAATATTGAATGATTTTCAGTATACTTTTCGCCTACTTATATTGAATACAAGAGATATATTTTGAGTAAAAAAACGAACATTATTTTGAATCTATTGATTCCTTCTCCAGCAACCAGCAATTGCCGACAAGAGTTGGAGAGCATGTGACACAAAATTGGAGTGACATAAGAGACCCAATATGTACTATATATATAATATAGTATTATATGGTGGGAATGAAATTATAAATTACAGCCTGGAACAATGGAGGGAACAAAAGGAGGGCTATCCACCTGTCCCAATAATGCTCCTCAACCTCAATAGATGCACTTCACTAATCACTCACTCTTGTATTTGTCCCAAATCCCAATACATTTAAATAACAATAATAACAATAAATAAACACAGGGACTGCGCATTAATTTAAGTTTGTTTCTCGCTGAACCTCCACTTGTCCCTTTTGATGTCAATATTAGTCAGCAAGACAACCAAGATCTTATACGCGACGTTTGGATGTTGTAAGAATTTGGAGAATTTGTAATTCCTGTTGGAGTTATGTCCTAGAAGTCAATAATTTAATGACTTAAATATTAGTTTATGTTTTGGATGATATTTTATCATCTGTTCCTAGATTTATTATTGACAGATCATTCAGGTTGAGGATCTGAATTGTAGATCTCTGTGGATCATTCTTTAGAATGACAATAATAAATCTAAACGGTCCATAATCTTGATAATTAACAAGGAACATTAATTATCATATAAGATTAGTATGCAAGTTAAGTGATGATTAAGTTCTACAAATCATAGGTAAAGAGTTACCAACTTAATTGCATATGTATATGTTATGGAACATAGTACAGGACTTGACCCAACGAAATAAACATATGGATTGTGTTATGTGTCATTGTTTATTTCGTTATGATTATCTTTTCCACATGAGGATAGGTTCTATAAATCTCGTCTACCGCTGATTCCCGTTAAGGGCTGCTATACGGACTTGATTTACGTTCTCTTGAATTGTGCGGGGAAAAGCTAATCATCAAGAAAACCGTATGTCCCTCATTAATTCACTTAGTGAGTGACGATATCTGTTTGGGCCCCTTGATGGAGTTGGATCGTATGCGCGCAACTAAGCGATCAACTCTAGATCAAGAAACGTATAATCTGCAAGAATGACACGTTCCTATCTTGGATTATACGATGATATCGTGAGACATAAGAATCAAAATAGAGAAATACTTTTATTCTCTTATGCAGGATTGAAATATTGTAGCAGTACACTATTTATGCGAATTGGGAATCATAACGTGTTGCTAGATACCACTTATGATTATTGGAATTAAATAACGATTTAATTCCATGGCCAACATAGCATAAATCCTCAAAGTGTCACACAAATAGGACATTAATCACACAGTGCATTATTTATTTATTCACAGCAGTAAGTTCTGTGGAAATATGATAAGATTGATTAATTAATTATATACCGTTGCGAACCGTTATAATTAATTAAGTCAATGGATCATATAGAAATAAATTAATGCATTAACTAATCCTAAAACAATTATTAATGAGTTAATAATTAATTTAGTTCAACACTTATTAATATAAAATGGTTATATTGATGAATTGGGCCGTTATTTAAATAGCAAATATATAGCCCAATTAAAGAGCAAAGTTGAGTGACCTTAATTATATGAATTAATGGTCCAAATGAAGGGGTTAAATGACCCATAAAGGCCCATTTCGTGGCTGCCCATTATGGTGGTAGGTGGGATGGCATAGTTGTAATTATGCAAGAGGTCAATTAGGTTTTGTGCTCTATATAAGGACCACTTATGAGAGCCTCCACCTAGCTTTCTCTCTCCTCTCATTTCCTCCCATGAGGCCGCCATTTTTTCACCCTCTCCTTCTCTCTTTTGCTCATGTGTTGAGCTATTTTCTCTCCACTAAATCAAGGTTGTTGATTGATGCAAGAGAGAAAACCATAGGGATTAGGCTTGTTCTTTGGGTATGCTAGCACGTACCTTGTAGAACGTGATTAATCCTCCTTGGTGGACTCGAGGGCGGTTACGAGACGTGGTAGAGACGGTGTAGAAGGCACGCCATCAATTCCCATGCCTTGGTCGAGCCCCGCGAATACGATTTCGCGGGAGGTATCGATTTCTCCTCTTTCTCTTTGTGTCTATTGCTTAAAGTACTAGATCTCGTGTTGCTTGTGTTTTAATTGGATTAATTAATAGTAATTAGTCACAAAATTAAAATTGGGCAATTTCCTAACAATTCCTAGATATAAATTTATTGGAAAATATGTAACTTTGTGAAGAATTTGGATTGTTTATAATAAATTTGACATATTTTATGCCCGGAATTTGGAATTCGCAAATTGCAAATTCCGACTTCATCCAAACAAGTATAATTCCTTTCTCTCCTATCTATTTTTTTCCCCCCTTTCTTAATGATGAATCATGAATCATTAATTATTTAGAAGCTTTGATAAAATTTTCAATATCTTCTCAACTCAATTTAAACTAGTGCTAATATCGCGCGTTGCGCAATCTCTCTTATCTCAATATGTATATAAGTTTGTAATGAAGATATGAATAAGTTGGTTTTCAGCGTTTTGTTTGGGATTAGATCACTTTATACCTTTTCTTCAATCAATTTTGCTTCATTTACTGACCAAAAAAAATAAAAACTTTTAGCAGGCAAATATAGTTGGTTGGTACCTAAATTATGAATAAATAAATACTGGAAGACCCACAGACATTGGAAGGCCTAATAATGCTTTAATATTTTTTGAATTTCAGTCATTTTTGTAGGCAACAGTTTTCAAAATTTTAGATGGAAAACAATGTAGTATCGTTTCAAATCATTTCAAACCAATTGTACAGACCTAGTTACATTACGGTGGTAACATTTAAAGGAATATGCAATAAGTCAACCTATCATTGTTAATTAATTGTTTGATGAAATTGATTTACATGCAATTTTTAAAATTTTAAAAATAAAATAAAATAAAATACAGGCATCATTCATTTTTATGGACAACATTCCTGTATTTAGGTTTCAGTCTAAATTAGTAACTGTACCAAATCATCATAACATAAAGATGGGGCTGAAATGCTCCTTTATAGTCCTCAAATGGTGTTGCTGCCGCAAATAACAGTTGCACTGAGTAGAAAAATGTAAAATGTTAAAAAGGAGAAATGTCGATGAAAGAAAAATTGGGTCAAGCTGGAGGCAGTAGTAGTACAACTAAAAAGTCATAACATACATGAACAAAGTTCAATTTATAAAGTTTTTAATGAACAAAGTTCAATTTATAAAGTTTTTAAAATCTTTGTAGTGACTTGAAATAAATAGAACTAAATTTGACCTATACAGGACTCTCTTTGCTTTAAAAATTTAAATACCGCTAATCCACAAAGTGGGCCCTTGAATTTGCTTATCATGAAAAAGTAGTTCAAAAATTCTGAAACAAAACTACTTAGATATGATAATATGTTTATGGCTAAAATCATTATTGAAAGATGGTGGGGCTCAACCACTGTTTTTATTTCAAAAAAAAAAAAAAATCATTAATATTAGCAAAACATAATCTCCAAAGCATTATGCTTCTCATGTAGATGGTAATCGAGTCAATTGGCTTGTCAGACCGGTTGTATACATGGACACACAATTTAAACCTCAACTGGAGCTGAGCACATGAAAGCTCATAAAAATGAAACCATTAAAAAATACAATATGATAAACAGAAAGTTAATTACCTATATGATCGCTGAGTAGTTGCTTCTTCAACCTCCAAATCTGACTCCGCTGTAGACTGTCATCATTCCCTTTTGGTGTGGTCAATGACAAATCAAAATTTTACTTTATTTTACTATTGATCTTTTATTTTACAAACAATTGGGGTTAATTTCCTGATAACATCAGGAAGTGGACACATTCAACATGTTTTGGTGTTTAATTTAAGTAATAAGATGCCATGTTGTTTTTATCATACATCAAGCAAATTTAAAACATATGTACCAGTATTTTAAAATAAACTTAACATGTGTTTTTATAAAACCTACATCAATATTCTTGTCACCAGTATCAATATCAATTCAACCATTTTAATTACAGATTATGTTCCAATTTTACCCCTGAGCATTATGTCTCTGCAACTAATTGTGAAGGGGTATTTAATCAACAAAATGATGCAAAGAAAAAAAAATATATAAAATAATTTAGAGATTTGAGCTGAGATTGTACTTTGATTGGAAGCTTGGTTGGCATTGCTCGATTAATTGTAGGATGTAAAGAAGTCCGAGTTTATGAGAAGATATAATTTATTGTTGAGATAATCTCTACCAAAAAGGAAAAATATCAGCAACTGATCAGTTGACAAACTTGAGGAAATAATGAAGAATTAGGCGAACGTAATCTGCAGTAAAATTAAATTGGACAACTAAACCACATCTAAACCCATTTGCTTTGTCTAACTCAACATTTGCAACAGTGCTCCTTTGTGGTTTCAAGACAACAAAAATTAGGTTTCACAATCATAAAGATGCAAAAAGTTATTACTAACTTACCAGCCTATTCATCAAATCTATTATTACTAAGTTATTACTAGCAAATAAAAGCGAGAGACTTTCTGCTGAAACAAAACCTGGGGCTGAATTTTGCGAAAATCATTTGCTGGTGTGGAGGCCTTGTGTTGATACAGTGGTGCGGTCCTCTATATGGACGGATTTTGGACCTTCACCATAAGTTGGCTAATAGCACGGACCTTATTAGGCTGCTGTGCTCTTGCTTGTGGAGAAGAAAGAGGTCAGTCAAGAAATAGGCACGTGCGGTGGATGTGAGGCATTGCGATCGGAGGAGGAGGAAGAAAAGATGCGCAAGATGGTCTCTGTACAGCTCAAAAAATAGATGGAGTCGACGAGTATCAAAATAGATAAAATAATACAGAAATTGAGTGAGTGAGGGAGCAAGTCTTTAGATAAAAGCGAACTTGATGGCGATCAGATCAGTACCACACACGTGGACAGTCACGTCGCGTTGACTGCAGCGAGCCATCGACTGATCGACAGCACACACAAAGGAGAGCAAGAGAAGAGAGCAGGTAAGGTAAGGGAGACAGTGAGGAATGGCGAATGGGGGACTGTACGAAAGAGATGCAGAGAGAGAGAGAGGGAGAGTAGGGGTCTCGGCATCCCTACTTATTTTATATGTAGCAAGTAAAAACTTATTTTATATGTTTATTAATTGTTGGATAAGAACGGTAAAATGCGTAGCAAATCTCGTTGAGGGACGGAGCCAAGGCGACTGGGCTTTGTGCCTTTGTCTCCCATCATAGCTTTATTAACGTACCGTCTCGTGTCATGTTGATACGAATAAATATTTCGAACTTGTTTTGTCTTGTCAATTAAAGAAATTGACTAACACTACACACATAATGACACACACGACACATCTTGTGTCACGACACATCTTGTGTCACGACACATCTAACACGATGTATCAACATGATACAATATAACAATATAACGTGTTAAACGTATCAAAAAAATTTTTACTTTTTAAATTTAAAATCATTTAAAACTATTTAAAATATGGAAAAAAAATTGTTAATAATTGTAGCAAATTTACTTTATATATTAGGATTAGATAACAAATATCAAGAATTAAGTATTATTTAGATTTATAATATGAAATCATTCTACTTTTATTAGTTATTAAATATGCTAAAAATATAAATAATTATTAATTCTAGTCGTGTCACATTTTGGACCGAAATTCAATATAAAAAGGTTGTTTTTCGAAATTTCAGAGAAGGAAACAACATTATTTCTGCCCTAGCCGCCTCCCCAAGGCTTCCCCTAGTGTTTTAAGCACGAATTTCAACAGAGATGGGGATCCGACCTTCCATAGACCAATTTTCATCTTTTTCACCACCGTTCTCATACAGAAAAGCACGAAATTCTACCATTCCCCACGAAAACCACACAAAGATAGCAAGCTTTGGACGCAATAGTGACAAATTAGACCTGCTCTTCATCGATTCCTCGCCCTTGAAGAAAGAGTAAAGGCTAAAGGGCCGTTTGGTTATCTCTTGGACGCAATAGCTTTTATTTCGTTATTCGATGGTGATAGGATGTTTTCATACTATGGTTTTGACCCAATTTGAACTCAAATTATGATTGATTTTATGTTATTTTAACTTAGTTTCATGTATTATTATAAGTTTTTAGGTACTGCCATGCCCCTTTGTATTTTTATAGGACAATCATCAGATGTAGTTTCAAAATTGTACATAGCAACAGCTTTGAGCGACCCAACTAAGTGCTTGGCGGGATGGATCATATAGACAGATAACTAGACAGACAAGAGAAGACCATGAGATAACTGGAAGAATTTTGAGCGGGCAGATCACACCAGTGAGGGGGTCGCTTGAGAAGTTTCCGACAGTTTCTCATGATCAGATGGTTATTTTGGCAACTTC
Source organism: Rhynchospora pubera (assembly GCA_028095005.1). Taxonomy (NCBI): domain Eukaryota; kingdom Viridiplantae; phylum Streptophyta; class Magnoliopsida; order Poales; family Cyperaceae; genus Rhynchospora; species Rhynchospora pubera. The sequence continues at coordinate 12,485,768 of CM051461.1, read as the reverse complement.
TCCTACACTACTTCTGCCACGATCTGACCCATTATTGAAGCACTTAACTAACTCCGGCAATTCTATTCCAGCTCAAAACTTTTTTACTTTTCTGGATATTTCCTATATAATTGCCATAAATATCTAACTTCTGGATGGATTGAATTGATTTAAATTAATGAAATAGCTAATTTACAAATTAGATTTTCAGAAACATGCAACACAATCAATTGCATAGGAGTTGCCACAAAAGATCTGGCGGAGTTATTCGAAAAAAAGAGAGACGAAGGAGTCTTCTCCTTCTGCCTCGTCTCATATTCTGATATGGCGACATTCTCGCCTCTCCTTTATTTCTTCTCTCGAGGCCCCACATCAGCGTGCCTCCCTCCCTCTCCTTCCATGTGTGTTGCGTTGTGATTGGTCGAGTGTGGGGTTGCCTCTGGCTAGCCCAACCAGAGGTTGACACCTCTCGATGTGGCGTTGTGTTTGGCATGAGGAGACCCCTTTTTCTCCTCTTCAATCGACGGTGGCTGTTAAGCCATTAATTGCGTGGTTGTCGTGATTCTCCTCTTCTTTCTTTTGTCTTCCGTATGAGGTAAGTTCTATTTAAAAGGGATTTGAGTTAGGGTTCTATTGGGGCTAAAATTAAAGAGGAAGAGAGGAAGATGAAGCTTTGGGAGGTAGTATTTCTCTAATCTCTATCGATTTCTTTGAGTTACTTGAATGAATTTGGTTATGTCATTTCTAGCCTACCCCAACTTGTTTGGGATAAAAAGGCTTAGACTTTAGACTTTTTTTTTTCTAAACGGTTAGCTCGTTTCTGTTAGGCCAAGTTAGTGCATGGAATTGGCTCTTTTCTTTATTAGCTTGACTCTGGTACTTGTGTTTTTTAGGAACTCAAGTGCTTGTGCAATTTTAATTTTTTCTAACATTTAACAAGTAATTAAACACGCACGAGAAACAGATCTAGTTATTCAAGTGATTAACACGTCAAAAGAAGAAGCGTAGGAGGTTACTTCTTCCGAAATCGTATTCGGAAGGCTTGAATCCAATCTTTTGGAGTCGGTGGCGTGCTCGTCACCCTCCGACTGCCTCTGGTTGCCTCGAGTCCACCTAGAAGATTAACCAAAGTCTCAAGACAAGTGCTAGCTTGTCCGAGACGATAGCTAATTCCCTGTTCTTCTTCTTCGCGTGATTAACCGATTAATTGGAAGAAGAAGCGCTTAACTCATGAGCAAGAGAGATGGAAGGAGGCGCAAGCAAGAGGAGAATCGAATTTCTGCCCTTGCTTGAGCCGTCGGCTAGAGGAATGAGGAGAAAGAGAATTAGGTCAAGACCGACTTGTTCCCAAAGAAACAATCAATATATATGCAGTCTTTCTCTTTTCTAATTTTTGTTGGACAAAAATACCCCTCAAAATTCGAAAATTTCAGAGTTTTTGTGGGCTAATTCACATGATATTAATTCACTCTATTAATCCATCTCAAATCGAACTTTTGATTAATTGATTAAATAAAAGACCGATTAGCTCAGCATAATAAAATTGCGTTGAACGAATTTAATTATTAACATATTAATAATTAATTTGGAATTGGCATATGCATTACATTATTTCTATATGATCCATTTGAGTTAATTAATTATAATGGTTCGTAACGATATATAATTAATTAATCAACTTATCATATATTCGCTGTACTCGCTACTGCAAATAAACAAATAGTGCACATATGGTTAAAGTCCTATTTGTGTGACCCTTTGAGGATTTATGCTATGTTGGACATGAAAAATAAATCACCATTTATTTTTAATAATCATAAGCGGTATCTAGCGACACGTTATGATTCCCAATTCGCATAAATAAATACTGTACCAATACAGTACTTCAATCCTACATAAGAAAAAATATCTTATTGTTTTGATTCCTATGTCACGCGATATCTTTGTATAATCCAAGATAGGAATGTGTCATTCTTGCAGATTATACATTTCTTGATCTAGAGTTGATCGCTTAGCTGCGCGCATACGATCCAACTCCATCAAGGGGCCCAATAGATATCATCACTCACTAGGTGAACTAATGAGGGACATACGGTTGTCTTGATGAACAGTTTCTCCACGCACAATTCAAGAGAACATAAATAAAGTCCATATAGCAGCTCTTATCAGGAATCAACGTTAGACGATATTTATAGAACCTATCCTCATGTGGAGAAACCGAATCATCTCAAACTTAGAATCAAATACGTATGAAATAAATAATGATACATAACACAATCCATATATTTATTTCATTGGTTCATGTCCCGTGCTATGTTCCAGTAATATACACATATGCAATTAAGTTGGTAACTCCTTACCCATGATTTGAGAACTTAATCATCACTTAACTTGCATACTAGTCTTATCTGATAATTAATGTTCCTTGTTAATTATCAAGACTATGGACTCTTTAAAGATATTATTGTCATTCTAACGAATGATCCACATAGATCTACAATTATGATCCTCAACCTGAATGATATGTCAATAATAATCTCTTGCAACAAATGATCAAGCATCATCAATAACATAAACTAATATAATAGCTACCAACTGATTGGCTTCTAGGACATAACTCTAACAGTGTTGATAGTATTGGAATTTTTGAGAAGGAATTCTCGAAGCACAGATGAAGGTAAAAACTTTACTTTATATTAAGTAATTAGTGTGATTACTTATGAATGTTAACTGTAATGAAATGATTATGCTTGTGTGTGTGTTAAGTGTTACCCTGCTATGGGAGCACACACTAGTTGTGTATATAAGTATACATATCACTGTAGGATAGGCTTAAGGTTTACTCCATAATTGGGTCATTAAGACACTAACTTAGTAAATGAATGTTATTAGTTTTGTTTGATGAATCTTTTGATATGGCCTATGATGTGAGAAAAATCAAACTAAGGCTTTGATGATTGGGTCTGATATATCTTGTGAATAAGCTTGAGTTAGGAGATGAATTACATGATGGATTATTGATAGAATGGATGGAACTTAGGATAAGTATGTTCCACACATGTGTTAGAGTAGCTATAAGGTATTCTAGAAGTATATGCATGTAGTTAGGCATCTCATCTGTTTAATTGCATATATAAGTATAGTTGTGCATAACAAAGGTTATTTTGGTAAATTCATGGTATTTTATCATGCAATTGCATGTGATAGTGATAGTCATAGGCAGAAATTTGCATCTTTGTGGAGTACCAGAACTATTCAAGTGAAATTGAGCATATTAGATAAACACTCATGCTTTAAGGTTAGCTAATTGAAGTTGAGTTATGCAATTGAGGCTATATTCAAGTCTGAGTGTGTTCTAAAAAAAACACGGCGTGTCCGAACACGGCACGACACGACACGACACGGAGGTGGTACGACACGGTAAGAGACGGCTACGAGCACGACACGAGAACTTCGTGTGGCGTGTCCTTAAGCGTATCATGTCCAACTTTGATGAAATAGACACGACACGACACGGCACGCGAATTGTCTGGACACGACATGACACGGCACGAGATACGACACAGCACGACACGTGTTACAGACACGCCAAGCACGAAAAGGAGACACACATAGTGTTATAGAAATACAATGGATTCCTCAATTATGTACATACTATTCAAGCTTCTAAATTTCTGCGAAATAACGACGAAATAACAGAAATAGCGGTATTCTGTGTCAAACCGCATGAACGTTACAGTCTTAATTGAGAAAATGACGTAACGTGTTATTTCAGTTATTTCGGCGATATAACGCGTTATTTCAGTTATTTCGGTGAAATAACAAGCAGTTATTGCTACTATTGTTAAATTGTGTATTTAATATTGAACTATTGTTAAATTGGTACAAGCTGCTACTGCTACTCAATATTGGTACACTGCAGTATATTGAATTTAGTATTGCCGTATGCTATTTGCATGGAGTATTGGAGATGTATAAACATATAAATTGATAGTTATAGAATTGATGTGTGTCAAACTTTGAAAAAAACACTACACCGTTATATCGTCGTTATAACATCGAAATAACATTGGGGACCTGGACCGTCATATTGAAAAAACCGAAATTTAAAAGCTTGATACTATTATATTTTTTCCATAAATCTTGCCAAAGATACATTTAATCATAAATCAATGATTATTAATAGACTTATTTTCGAATAAAACACTTGTAAATCGTTAGAATCGGAAATCAAAAGATTACAATATAATTAGGATGATTCAATAATTAAATCACAAATAAAATAAAAGGGTCCAGAGCCATGCGCAAATTAAAGATAGAAATCTATATGTGATGTCTTAAAAAGAATCAAATATTTTTTGTCATTGAAAATAGTTTTGTACATTTTCATGAGTTTGATTTATTTTTAGTAAAATAATTACTTAACTCCGATAAGAAGTTGTCAAAATATTAATCGATTGTTAAAAATTAATCTATATTTTAATTCAATGGTACAACACGTCTACTTTCTTAATTTTTGACGTATTTAACAAACATAATTTCTAAATTTCATAAACAAATTACATTCATGTCAAAAAGTTAAACGTGTCTGAACACGTCACGACACGACACGTCTAAAGAAGACACGACACGACACGACACGAGGCACGAGGCGTGGCGTGTCCTTAGGCGTATCGTGTCCATCTCTTAGGATTTAGACACGGCACGACACGACACGTGAAATATTTAGACACGACACGAGAGATGATCTAGACACGACGTGTTTGACACGACATGACATGGCACGACACGTATTTAGAACACTAAGTCTGACAAAGGCCAATTAGGAATTTTAATGGCAATGATTCTTGTAATTTCATGCATATCTGACATTTGAGGGGTGGATACCTGCAGTTAGATGTAAATTGGTAAGTCTTATGTATATGCATGCAAGCCAGAGACTTAATTTAGATGAAATTCAAGTTAACTTTGCACATTCTTGCTATTTTTGTTGAAACAGTGCATTTCCATATTGAAATCATAAAATTCTGTGCATTTGACATGATTAGAAATCATGTAGAGCCTATAGTTATGTTTTGTAGAAGGTATATAGAAGAAATTGTGCTACTGTACCAGTTACTGGTATAGAGATGTGAAATCTGGTACCTTACTGGTGAGTGGTCGAGGGCCCAGGATGAAATTGTAACAAAATAATAACTCTGAGGGATTAAGTCAAATTTCTGAGAGCTTAATTGTACATATAATGGATTTATAAATGTTCCTGGAATTATTTTTGGGCTTTTATGCACTTTTGGAACTATCGAATGTTGGATTGGATATTGTTTTGATTTATCAGATCAGATTTGGATCCGATCAGCTTCTGTCAGACCCGTTACAGATTAAATCAGTCAGCTGGGTTAGGCTGACTGGGTTCAATCGAGTGCTATGTTGGATTTTGGGCTGGATTTTGAGTTTGGCCGAAGAAAAAAAAAGAATTGTTGGGCCGAAATTAGTTTCGACGAGCCTACTTTCTCTGTTGGGCTTAATGTTTGTGCGGACAAAGATTTAATTAAGTGTAGGCTTAACAACAAATTTTTCTAGCATGCTTTTTAATTAGACTTTCGGATTAAATTGGAGTCTAGTTAACTGCGAGTCTGTGAGCTGGATTCGTATTAAACTAAAAGATATGGACCCAATAAGATTAGTCTAATTGTGATAAGTCGGATTTTAGGAAAATGATGAGAAACATCTAAACACTTGAACTAATCCCTCCCATCAATAAAATTATTGTTATGCCTTTCTTGAATTTGATTTATTTACTTGTCGCTTTTTGTTTGTACTTGATGTTGCTTGAAGGAAATAAATTTTGTCTGTATGATTCTGGTTTTTGGTATAATTATTATTCATTAATAATAATTATGATTCGTGATTATGGTTGTGATTATGGAACAAGCAACTTATGTGGTTTGTTATTTGAGATGATTGAGCAAGTAACTAAATAGAATGAATTATGAACTTGTTATGAATAATTGACTTGGAACCAAATAATTAGTCAAGTAATTAGTTAAACCAGCACTCCCTAAGAGTTAGATCACCCAACGAATTTATAATCACCGTTAAATATACGTTTAACGGATCTTGATATGTAATTATCAACAGGATCAACTAACGGAGCCCCCACGGCCCCACTTTAGCAAATTTCGAAGGTGTGGATTATATGAAATCTTTATTAGAACCTGTACAATTGGTAACTTTAAATTCATGCATATTGGAATATCATTTGAAAAAATGCATTCTATTGAGCATGTAGTTAATAGAAATCCCAAAAAGAAACAACTAGCATGTTGATATTATACTGATTATTCGTTGCAATTAATTAAGTCTGATTTTGATTATTCAATTGAGATATGATTTGGAATCACTCAGACTTATGGAAAAGACTGGAATGGTTTCAAAGAATTTATACACAATTCTATCTAAAGATAGACGGACTTGACTTGAAAATGAAACCATATGAAATTCAGTCTACATGGCAGGATTTTATGAAATTATAACTCACTCATCCGGTGATAATCGGTTTGGTCATCGACCCGGCCAGAGTACTAGCGTTATTGCTACTGGAATTCCCTTTGCTAGTTTTGTACTATTTGGTTTGGAACCAATGGTTGTGGGAACAATTCTCCTTGTATCTGTAGGCCTTGAGAACTGAAGTGTATGTTATGTTATATTATCTTGTGAAAGTGAATATGCTTGATTTGTTCTTGTTGCATAATGCATATTTGCAGCATACTAGTAGTCGGCCTATTCCGTCTGGTGCCGTCGGTATGAATTTGATTCCTTAAATATGGATTAAATCTTGATTTTATTTATTGGATATTTCAGTGCATTTGGGTATTCATTTCAAGACTCGGATTCGTATAAAGAACCGTGTAACTGGAACTAAAACCCACACTGAGAAATTTATTCTCATCCTCTATTTGTTTTTGCTAGTGCCTCATTAACTTGGGGTTTCAAGAAACGCGTATTTTTGCCCAGGCCAGCTATCACGACAATCGAGTGCTTGTTCCTTAAGTTCAAAGTCCGTGTGCTGAGTTTAGAATGCTATGACATGCTCCTTATCAGTTTGGAGGCGTTTCCCAATGTGTTTTGTGCATTTGTATTTTGAATTCCCTGGTTCGTCAAGCCCTTCTGACGGAATAGTTCCGGAGCCCACACCTCTCTCACAAAAGGAAGCGTGAGGATTTGTGATGTGTGGTTATGGTTGTTTTTTTGTGATGTTGTGATGATCCCCCTGATCTTTGGTTGAGAGAAAGAGTAAACAAACAATACTTTTATTTGTATAATATGTATAATAATTAGGATAAACTGTAGCAAGAAAGTTACTAGCAGTAGCTAGTAACCTTCATAGGTTAATTTTTTATCTTGTAAAATAGGGCTTGCAAATCAATAATGTAAAATGTGTTGTTTGTGCACAAGAGATCGCTAGGATTTGTTTGTAGCTTGTTTAAAAAAAAACAAGCTTAATAAGTTGCACCTTAGCGTCTTAATCAGGTTTAGGATGTGAGGGTGTGTCAACCGCTCACGAAAGTAAGTGGTAGCTTGTAAACAAGAATTAAGTAGAAGGATTATCGACCAAAATCCTAATTTTGTATCTGTCAAGCCAAATTCTCTTAAGTTAGAACCCTTTATCTTTTGTTTGGTATTTTAGTTTAAGTTAATTTCAAACTCAACAATTCTTCACCCACTTGATTCAAACAGTAGGATTTAGATTAGATAATTCGAATAGTCCGTTCCTGTGGATTGACCCCGAATACTCAACATAAGTTGTATGCTTGCAACTGAAATTGTACATAGCTAGGTATAAATTTAAAAGTCCTAATCAATTAGCATACCGCACATCAAGTTATTTGACACCTTTGGGGGAGAACGATAACGTTTATTTAATCTCTCTTGTTTTATTGTTTAATTGAGTTCATTCCATCTTCACTTTTTCTTGAATTTCTCTCTTATTGCAGGTAGAAACACTGGCAGGTGGACGATCAAAGAAGAATCTTGTTGGTGACTCTAGTTTTAGTGCGAGAAAACCAAAATTCTATGAGGAAGGAACAACCTTAACTCAAGGCAAGCAGACTCAAGCTACCCGACAACAACCCACTCGAGCCGCTAGGAAGCAGCTAGGAGTTGAGAACGAGTCTGTTGAGCAACAACAGCTCACGAGTCTGTCAAGCAAAATTTAAAGTGACAAAAATCTAAATAGTTGCGAAAATGCTGCATAGGGACTTAATTTCCAAATAAAATTCAACAAAAATTAGAGGGTGGAACAAAAGAATTCCATAGCGGATCATAGCGAAAAGGCGTAAAAACCGGTCCGACCTCCCCAATGCGTTATGTGCTGGTAGCTCAATTTAAGTCCCACTTGCATAAAACCCTAAGTGATGTAAATCACCGCAACTTGACTTGCATAACAATTGGTGAAAATTAAATTAATTTTGAGAATGATTCATTATAAGATTTTTTACTTTGATAAAATTTATTTACAAATTTTTGCAAGATGTAGAGAAGAAAGTGCAAATAAAATTGAGATTGCATTTGAGTTGACAAAGTGAAGCTAGGGTTCATGATTTGATAATGAATTTCACTAGGACAAAGTACGGCACAAATTAAATTAAAAAAAAACTAAACCCTTGTGCTGGAATTAATATTTGAATTTGCTTTAATTTGATATGTGAAATTTTGAGTAAGCACGAACAATTGGATTTTCATTGTATTGTTTGGTTTGAGATGATTTGATTGTAAGTCTAAGTATAATCGATTCCTTTAAGCTTAGGATATTGTTTGAGGACAAACAAATATTTAAGTTTGGAGGGATTTGATATCTCTTTTTTTATATACATTTTGATCGTACTTGGCACTGAAATGACACTCAAATCAATGCAATTATCTTATATTAAACTATGCTTTCCAAGATTTTGGTACTGTCGTCGCGTTTATATTTATTTTGTAGGATTTTCGTGAAACTCAATTACTAGATAGACGACTCATTCCTGACTTACATAGCGTGCTATGGACCAGAGAAGACCATATTGGGACGAAGCAGATCAAACACCGAGCGAAGGTCTCAGTTCCGGCCCAAACCACAAGTCCAAAGATAAAGTTTGGACCGAAATATTGGATTTTGGACTGAAATGCTGGATTTTGGACCGAAATTCAATATGGAAAAGGTGGTTTTTGGAAAGGAAAAATTGGGTATAGGGGTGCATAACGTGGAAAACGACCACAAAAGTGATCATTTTCGTTAACCGTTGCATTGATGCACGAAATTTTTATACTTATTGCGTTGATTGTTTCATCCGTTTAGCACATGTTGCGTTGATTGTTCCGTTGATGGAAACGATCAAAACGGTTATAATCGTTTTTGACTACCTAATTGTTTTGCATTTTATTAAGATGTAAAAAAATAAACTATTCTGCATTTTGTATGAAACAGAGATAGAGAAATGACATGTTAGGTCACGCGGAAAAGGGGGAGGAGACACTATAATCACCTCTTGCTCTCGACGGCGATTGTACTCGGTGGTGTAGAGGCGAGAGAGATAGATGTGACTGTGTTCGGCGGAGAAATGACGGAGCGACGCTGCAGAAATCTAATTTTACTCATTTCTCCCTCTATCTCTCTGGTAAGGTCCTCTGCAATCTAATAATAAAACCATAAAAAATTTTTTAAACGAAATGCGCGAAATAAACGACCACGAAACGTACCAGTTTCACTAATCGTTCCGTTCTGAGACGAAACAATATTTCTATTTGCGTTGGTTGTTCCGTTCCTTAAACGAAACTGAAATCCTTATCCGTTATCGTTCAGTTCCAGACGAAACGAAACGAAAGAACGGCTGAAACGGCTACCGTTTTCAGCCCTAATTGGGTACATACCATCTCAAAACTTCAAAATTAGAACTAATAAAACATAGATTAGATTAAAAGGACTCAACCAAAGGACATTAACACAAACGCTGGTGATCTATATTTTTAATTATTATAACTAATAACAATATAATTTTATAAAAGGGGTAGTAAAGGCGGAATGGTGCTTAATAATTTTTACTAAGCTGATAATTAGGATGACTCATAGCCATGATGACTGCCTAGTCTTTTGCAAAGGAAGAGAAATAAAAAGTTATGAATATATATATATTTATTAATAGTTAATGAAAAGATTTGGGTACGTTTGGTTGGAGGTGAAGTTAGAGAAGTTAGAGGTTGAAGTTTGTAATTTTGAAGTTAGAAATTGGCATTAGTGAAGTTAGAGATTGTGGAAAGTTTGTGCTAACTTGAGGTTAGAAAATGTTGTTTGGTGTGGTATGTTGGAGTTAGAGATAGAAAAAAATAATAAAATATTAATCTAGTTATTTTTTCTTTGATAACTAATTACATCTACCATAATAATGTTATATTAATATCATACTATTATTATAATTATTTTTACCAATAATACTATGATTACTATATTATAATATTAATTATTATGTAATTTTTATAACTGTAATAGTCATTAATCATATTATTATATATTTTAAATAATAAATATTATGGTAATAATTATTGTAATTTTAATCAGAATTAATTTTATAATTATTATTAAATAATAATAATAATAGTTATTAATATTAAAGTAATTTTATTGAAATATAACAACGGCATCAATAATTATTATTAATATTTAATATTATTACTATAATTAGTAAGTATAATAAATATAAATTAGTACACTAATAATAATAATAATAATATTATTATTATTATTATATTAATTTTTAATAATTTATAATTGTAATTATAATTATAATTATTGTTATGTTGCTAAATAATGATTATTCTTATTTTAATATTATAATTATAATTAATATAATAATTACTACACATAGAGGATGATAATAATTATATTGATTTTTAAATTGGTCATGAGAACAAACTTTTCTAACTCAACATTTTGTCAAGTTAGAGAAGTAGAGTGAAGTTACCACAAACTTCACTAACTTGAGTGTGTTTGGTTGATGAAGGTTGGAAAGTTAGAGCTCTAACCTCAAGTTTGCAAACTTTCCATGCAACCAAACATAGCCTTAGTGGTTGGGATACCAAAGTATCCAGTGGGAGACCCATGTCCCTTACAAATTTATAATTGCTTTTATTTACTTTTTAATTCTTGACTGGCACTCTGGATCTTTTGTGGCCGATATGTACGCATTCAGTTTTATATTTCTTTGTATTTCATAATTTTCTCCTTGTGCCCTTTTTGGACCGAAAAAACAAATCGTTTATTATTCAACCAGGGAATGTTTTCTACATTAACGGTAAGCCTTATGTATTTTGTGACATTTCAACAGAAAAATTAATTGTGATTCCGTCTGAGTCTGATAATGAAATCATGCAATAAGATCCGGCCCACAGCCACAAGTAATATATCATATAAGATATTATCCAATCTTCTCTGTAAACACAATAGATCGCATGATATAATGTTTGCATGTATCCGATATCATTTTTCCGCTGTGCATGCAAACATTTAATTTGAGAATTGGAGTATTAAAAAAACATTATATTTGGATATCATCTATATATCCGCTAAGCATGCAAAGATTTAATTTGAGAAAAGAAAAGAATGTAAAATGTTTTTGTTGGTTAAACATTTTTTCTCGATTTGCCGATTTGCAAAACAACACCGAAACCCTTAAACTAACATCTCTTTTTAGTGCTTTATAGCTAGATTTATTGAAGAATGGATTAAAGCAAGTGTGACACTTAATTTGGAGTCTCAAGAGATTGCTTTGGTCTAGTTAAAATCATTAGTTAAGGTTTAATTAAACTCTAAACTAATCTCAATCAATTTGCTGGTAAAATGCTCAGTTTTTCTGTCCAGCGTCATACAACGCCAGTTGCCGTTACACAACGCAGAGTTAATTCGCTCTTAAATTAAAAAATCTCTGACAAGGTTGGAACAGCGTTACACAACGCTCAGTAGCGTTGTGCAACGTTAGTTCATTTGCTTTTAAACCAGTTAAATCCATTATTTCCCCTTGTCAGAACGTTGTGCAACGCTAAGTAACGTTACACAACATTTCCGCTCCTATGTTGTGTAACGCTATTCAGCGTTGTACAACGTAGTCTGAAGCAGGCGACTCTGCATTGCTCAGACATCGATCTGCATCGATGCTGCATGCATGCTGCCATGTTCCATGCATCGTAGCGTTGTGTGACGCTCTAAACTTCGCTCAGACATCGCTCAGTCGCTCTGTCCGCGTAGTGCAACGCTGAATAGCGTCATGCAACGGCGACGTTGTGTGACGCCAGTCAGCGTCGTATGACGTTCTGACAATATTGTTTGAGTTTGTCAGTTCTGCCTTGTTTCTTTTCTTGACTTCGTTGTGCAACGCTACCAAGCGTTACACAACGCTCTGACAAGTTCCAACGGAACTGTCGAGCTTCTGCTTTGGATTTTTGCTACAGCGTTGTGCAACGCTATACAACGTTACACAACGCTCTGACAACTCACAACGTTATTGTCTGTGACCGTTTGATTTTTCAACGGCTATTTCGGCGTTGTACAACGGCATATAGCGTTGTATAACGGTAGAGTCTGTTTTGACTGGTTTTTGGAGTTGTTGGCGCCCTCTATATATATGGGGCCTCTTGGAACTGTTTAGACACTTTTTGAAACCTTTGAAACTCCTCCCTTTTGAGCTCCAACCAGTTAGACATTATTCTCTCTTGTGTTTGAGCATTAATTTAGCAAAATCATTGAGATTAGAGTGTGCAAACCAATCCACTAGTGTTAATTGCTAGATTTGTTGAGTGATTTGGTTAGAGCCTCAATCCCTTGAGTGTTTGAGCTTGTTTAATTGAGTTAGGCCAATCCACCTTGAGAGTGATTGTAACAAGGTGATTTGGTTCGAATTTGTAGTCCCGTTCGTTGTGGAATTGAACGGAGCGCGCCCATTTCGAGGTTGCGGAACTTCCGGAGACGTACGACTAAGGCTAGCACTTCCAAGCGGGTCGGAACTCCGTAATATATCGCGTGTCACATCTTTTCTTCTCTCTTTACTTTTCTTGCATTGTGAATTGCTTGTGCTTTGATTGTTTTTGTTAGACCAAGTTTGAATTGAATCAAATATTGACCATACCGGTTTAGAATTTTACTTTTGTGCCTATTCACTCCCCTCTAGGTCTTTAAATTAGGGACAACAGTTTTTTGAATGTATCCGATAGCATCTAGCCGCTATTTATTATGATATATATTTTCATCCATCCGATATAAGATCTACATATTCTTTTCTTTTTCAAATAAAATGTTTTCATGCGCATACGCCGCAATAAGTAAAAGTACTGGCCTGTGAGCAGGCAAACAAAGTTGTGGCAACAAGTAAGTACATGGATGTAAAATTATTATTTTATAATTGATTGATTAATAGATTTTTCGTTGGTATGCGACATGATTTAAAAAAAAAAACATAATGAAACAAATGATCTATAAAAAGATCCAGTTGTGTGGTTGTGGATCTGTTATTTATTAGTTTCTGAAAAGCAATAAATCAGACCTAATTTTGCCTTTTTCATCGTACAAAAGGACAAAATACTAAAATAGTAACACAACATCATAAATTAATTGTTACTTTATTCCTTAACAGAATTGATAAATATTAGAAAAATTTTAACATCTAGATTAGTGTCCTTATCATTATTTAGATTAGAAATTAATGCAAAGAAATTACAATAAAATCAATCATTCTCAAAATGAAAGTTCATTATAACAAATAAGACATCAACTCATCATATACAAGCCAAAAAATGGAATTCATCTATTTTACCCCTTCGATGGACTTCTCATCTCTGACACTAATTAACGAAAAAAATTAATTACATATATAACTAACAACTAAAAAAGTACGTAGCAGATCAGAGGAGATGTACATATTATCAAAATTAAAAAAAAAAAAGACACAGAAAGGAGCAATTTGCACATGGATGGTATTTTTTGGACCAAGGCATTAAAAGCGAGAATGACGGAAAGCATTACACATACTAAAGATTAGGTGTATGAAATCACGTTGCGCACATGTAAACATAAGATTACTTGACCTAGGTAGATTTTTTTTAACTAATAACTAATTAACAATTACTTGCTTTTGCTTCGAGTGGTTTGCACGTGAGGGAAATTAGAAAGGCTTTTTTCCTTAAATATATCATAGCACTTTTTATTTATTATTATTATTCTGAAAGTGATATATCATGCATATCGCTTAAAATTTGTGATTCTACGTACTCTTGCACATGCTCTTTCAAAAAATAATTAATTGAAGTAGAGTACTTTCTAGCCGTGCGAAATCAATTTTCTTTCTCATCACATGTACGTACGTAGGCATGCACACATCTTACATTAAACATATGGTAAAGCAGTAACAACAGATAAGAGATAACTACTGTTTCATATTTTCTATACATGCATGCATATTCTATATTCTTCTTTGTCACCACTTTTTCTTTGCCTCAGCAGTCAGCATTCTTTAAAAGAAAAAATTGTAGAACAAAATTTGCATTGATATTATTGGAGAATTGCAAACAGCTTGCTATATTTATCTAATTGGAGAGGAACCGAATGTGTAAACTTGATACTAATATTGCAAACGATCGACTCTTAATTTATTGTTTAAATTTGTTTGATTCCTACTCTTAATTTTCTGTTAGAGCAATGGTTGGATAATTAACTAGAAGTTTTTTTTTTTTTTTTTTGAGATGGCAGGCCCATTGGGCCGTAGCTAGAAGTTCTAATGGTGGTACCTAAAACTAACAGAAATTATAACCACCATCGCTAAATTTACCATCGCTACTCTCTGTTCCCTTCCGCACGCTCTATTCTGCATCTCTCTACCATTGCTAACCTCAATTTTCCTCCCGCACGCTCCCCTCCTCTTCAGATGCGCTCTCCTCCCCTTCTCTCTGGTGCGCGCTCTCCTCCCCTCTGATCCTCTCTCCTACTCCCGACGCTCCCTTTTCTGCCTCCTTTAGACCTCGCCTTCCTTTTTCGTCTCCCTTAGACTTCGCCTCACAGCAAAACAAATTGAACACACAAAAGTAACAAGTTGAACATATGAATGAACAAAGTGAACATATACACAAACAAAGTGAGACATATAAAATAAGCACAGAAGTTTGACGAGCAGCAAAACAAATTGAACACACAAAAGTAACAAATTGAACATATGAATGAACAAAGTGAACATATACACCAACAAAGTGAGACATAAAAAATAAACACTGACGCACAGTAAAACAAATTGAACACATAAAGTAATAAAGTGAACATATACATCAACAAAGTGAACATATACACCAACAAAGTGAGACATAAAATAAACACAGAAATCTGACGCACAGCAGAACAAATTGAACACGTAGAAATAAAAAATTGAACAGATGAATGAACAAAGTGAACATATACACTAACAAAGTGAGATATAAAATAAATACATAAATCTGACAAGCAACAAAACAAATTGAACATATAGAATAACAAATTGAACATATACATCAACAAAGAGAGACATAAAATAAGCACGGAAATCTGACGCACAACAAAACAAATTGAACACATAGAAATAACAAATTGAACATATGAGTGAACAAAGTGAACATATACACTAACAAAGTGAGATATAAAATAAACACATAAATCTGACAAGCAACAAAACAAATTCAACATATAGAATAACAAATTGAACATATGAATGAACAAAGTGAACATATACACCAACAAAGTGAGACATATAAAATAAACACAGAAATCCGACGCACAACAAAACAAATTGAACACATAAAAGAAATAAATTGAACACATGAATGAACAAAGTGAACATCTACACCAACAAAGTGAGACGTATAAAATAAACGCAGAAGTGAGACGCACAACAAAACAAATTGAACACATAAAAGTAACAAATTGAACATATGAACGAACAAAGTGAACATCTACACCAACAAAGTGAACATCTACACTAACAAAGTGAGACGTATAAAATAAACATAAAAGTCTGATTCACAGCAAAACAAAATGAACACTTAAAATAACAAATTGAACAGATGCAATAAACAAAGTGAACAAAATCTGACACAGAGAAGGAAGGGAGGGGGAAGGGAGGGGGATGCACAGAAGGAAGAGACTGAAGAGTGCGAAGGGAGAGGAGCGTACCCGGATGAGGAGAGGGGAGCGCTTCGCAGGGTGAGGAGAGGGCTCACTTCGCTGGGGAGAGAGGAGCGCTTCGCTTCGCTGGGTTAGGAGAGGGGAGCGCTTCGAGCGATGGTAGCGATGGTAGAAATAGATATGGTAGTAATCAATTTCCTAAAACTAAATATACCGCAAATCCGAAGTAATTATGATCATCGATCTTCGTCTGGATATAATATAATTAAAAATAACATGACACAAAATAATTAGTTCTTCCGCTACAAATTAAACACTAGTGATATATGAAATGTACTAGCTAGCTGTATATTAATTATTTAATTAATTGTACCAGGAAAGGAAACATGAAGTGTCCAGCCAGATGTCAGAGCTGGAGACTGGGGACCACCAATGGAAGCGTGGCACGTCACCATCTCCATCTCATCCCGTTTAATCTCCATTAATTGATTGCCTTCAGGCGGAGGCGGTGAGGCCTCAGTTCAGTTGCACATTTTGACATTTTTGTTGGTAGCTAGCCAGCGTTAATTTCCTGCAGGTGGGACCAGACATTTTTGTTGGTAAGGACTAAGGACTAAGGTAGGTCGGTGGGTAGGCCCAGGTCGGTTTGTTTGCTGGTGCAATTTCCTTGTTGTTGTTAATCAGTTGTTACTCGTTACTAATTAATTAATTTGTAATTGTATCGATCCTTCCTTGACCCTCCAGGCTCCAGCCTGTCTTATTTCCTTTCATAGCCGAACACAACACACACTCACTTAGTCACTTGTACTTGTACAGTCAGTCGTACCCGACTACTCGGTGCAGAAATTAGTCTTAATTTGTTTTTGTGTCTAGGCCTGCACACCGTGTCTAACGGCAACGGAACGAGGTATTTCGTTTGCCGTTCCATTTCGTCAACGGTACATATTAAACAACTCCGTTATTCGTTCTGTTTCAACGGAACGTGGCGGAACGTATAAATCTGAACTGTATTTCATCCAAACGTGTGACGAAACGCATACCGTTTACGGTTCTGTCCATGAAACGGATTGAAATTTATGTCAATGTCACGAAAAACGATATACGGTATACCGTTTGCATCCCTATTTATGTCAATGTCACTCCCTTCTTTGTTTTTTTTTTGTTTTTTTTACTTTTACATACAATAAGGTTCTGAAAATGGCAATAGAAGGACCTTTTGTTGTATAAATATGGTTAAAATGGCAATAGAAGAGATTGTTTTTCTCACTTTTGGAAAAAAAGTATATGTGGGAGTGTGGACATGTTGTCAATATTAACTGTAGATATCAGATAAGACCTGATAAGTCAGTTAGATTCTGGAAATATACCTGGTGTCTAGATAAATCTTTTTCTATTGAATGTACTTTTTTATATAAGATTTGTTCTCAGCCTGGTACTGTTGCAGAGGTCTTGAATGGTTTGAGTAGTTTAATTTTTTTATTAGACATTTGAGTAGATTACAAATGATTGAATGGAATCATTTAAAAAATTCTTTGTCAGAGAACCAACTCTTGGTCTAGTGGCAAACAACATGCACCTTGAATGAAAGGTCTCAGGTTCAAAATCCGACTGGAGTCTTTCATAGACATTTAATTTAAAAATAAGTTAGGTGGTTTAGACCCCCAATTTAACTTAAAAAAATTCTTTGTCTCAGATTCCCTCACTAGGACTTCTGACAAAGTTTTTTGGAGTAGATCTAGTAAAGGAGAATTCTCAGTTAAATATGTTTATCAGTGGTTAGAACATGAGAGGTAGTTAGTACAAATTATGATCTGATTTGGCAATTGAAATTGCCCTCTAAGATAAAAATTTTTCTTTGGTTGTTGGCTAAAAGAAGGGTGTTAACAAAAGATAATCTCATTTTGAGGGGGCTGGGCTGGTGACCCTTTCTGTGTTTACTGTGCAAATATTGAAACAAATGATCATCTCTTTTTTACTTTTAATCAAAATTGATTTGTTTGGAGCTGGTTTTTAGAACAATTTAATTGCAATTGCCAATGTTCTTTGGAAAATTTGCGGAGCATAGCTTCAAATATAGATAATAATTGTTCCTTTTTGCACTGGTGTTTGGACTCTATGAACCAAAAGGAATGATGTATATTTTAATGGGTCTTTCCCTCACTCTACATTCTCAGTGTGCACTGCAATTAAGGGATTGATGGGATACTGGCAATGTTTATGGTCAGATAAGCTTAAAGAAGAGATTTGGAGTATGACACCTATGCTCATGGTGCTACCTGAACAGTTGTTAGAGGACACAAAGAGGGACGAAGGTGTCATGAGTACTTCTTTGGAGCTGTCAGAGATAGCTTGCATGGGTTTCTAACAGAGTAGGAAGGGCTACAAATTTTATTGGGGAACTGATATAGAAAGTGTCATTCTGTTTGTTTTGTTGTTATACTATCTTGATGTTTTGTTTATGTAATAAACTTGTGGTTAATAATTTTTTCTCAAGCAGTGAATAAAGGTGTACCGGTTTGAGGGTGGTACAGGTATAAGTATAGGTTTAAGTAGATGTTGATTAGTTCTGTTTACATTATTTGATTTTTTTTTTGTTCTTTGGGCTTCCTTCTCTTCAACGCGATAAATAAAAAAGAAGGGATGATGACATGGTGCAGAGGAGTAGGTCTGTTGATGTTTTCCCTATTTCTGGTTGGGTCGTACCAGTGGTACAGATGTATGGGGCCAGCTTTGAGTTTTGTATTTTATTTTGTTGTTGCTTAGTTTTAGATAAGACCCGAGACTTTGGGATTTAGACGAGATCTTATTCTGTAAATGTACTAATAAACTTGGTTAGTTTAATTTTGTTGGATGCTCTTCAATAAAATGAAGAGTGATGGGCGCTCCTCACTTATCTCTAAAAAAAAAAAATGCACCAGCGAAATGGATGCAATCACGCAATGGGATGACGGAACATATGATAAAACTATATATACTGGTGCGAATTTCGCGTGTTACGCGATTCATTCATATTCAGGACAAGCAAAATCTGAAATTCAACATCAAACTTTCGAGTTCCAAAAATAGCACCTCCAGTCATACTGAAGCAATGCTTGCCAATTTAGCCAAACTACAATAGAATGCACCACGGATAAACATACCAGTGCATAACATGTTCAGGTCTTTATCCTTTTTTATTGGTAATTTATCTTTCGTCTTCGAAATAGATATAGCTTAGAAGCTCATCCCATCTGTCCGCCAGATGGTGAACTTACCCACCAACTATAATTATCAGAATGAATCAAAGTTTAAGAACAACTAATTATCACACATAATATGAACATAAACCAAACAATTAAAGGCAGCTAATTTCCCAAAAATCAGCCTTATATCAATTGATTATCAGCTATGTATGAACTTGTGAGCAATCATATCAGTTAATTCCACACAAATCAAATCAACTTAAGAAAGAATGATCTATGCTTATAATTGGTGCTTCCTACACAAAATAATGTGTATATAATACTAATTTAATTTTAAACCGTAACTCGAATTAAAGAGTTTTTGTAATATCTATGGACCAACTCCCACAATAAATTGTGTACCATCCAAGAGAATTTCATCCTTGTTTTGCATTGTCTGCCTTTTGAGATTACTAAAACAAAAATTGAAAAATAGACATAGTTAACTTTAAGATAATAATAAATAGGATGTATGAGTAGATTAGTTTCACTATGATAAGCTTCATTGTATATGATAATAACCTCAATAAAGAGAGGATGAGTATGCATCAATAAATGACAACCACGATAATCTTATACTATTTAAGTGACTTGTTTCAATATAGTATTGCATTATCACCCACACATTTGTCATTAGTTAATAGAATCTTTTATCAAAAATTCAGCCACAAAAACTTAAATTAGCTGCGCCATTTGGAACCGGGAAGACAATTTTGGAACTAATATATTCTATTGCTAAAGAATTTACTTATGAAACAACTCATTAATTCCTAAACATAATATTTCTATCGTTAGAGGAGAACAATTATCTTAGCAATTTGGAAGGAGAAGAGAAAATCTTTCGAAGTCTTGGAGAGAAGGACGACAAATCGTTTCTAAATAGTGGGGCAAGCAATTCAGGGGTACTTTTTGTTATAGTTTTAAAATTAATATTTTTTATTGGGCCGACCAAAACAGATGAGATATATACATACATATACTGTCGTGCCAGTACGCAACAATTAATTGAGTTGAAATTATCAAACCCAAAATTTTTAATATCCAACCGAAAGTAATTATAATGTACAAAATTAGGCAGCAACAAATTTTATGGAAAGAATTGTTAAATCTTTCCTCCAATTTGTGATGTGCGTAAAGCAAAGAAGAAAGTAACAAAGCAATCAACTGGGTTGCGCTTGCGGAGCTGTTATATACAGAATCCAAGCAAAAAACATCCAAGCATCCAAATGGATGAATTCAGTTTTTTTTATGACATCATCAATCTGCTGCTGACGTCATCAAAAAAAATTTTCAATTTTTTTTTTGCGCGCTGACGTCATCAAGTGGACGGAATTTTTTTTTCAGTTAGATGAGTCAAGTGATGGGTTAATTTGCGTTAAGTGTTCAGTTTGATTCAGTTGTAATATAACGTTTTAAGTTTTTATGTTCAGTTAAACTCAATAAGGGATGAATTTAAAGTGTGTATGTGTTCAGTTAGCTGCAGCATAAATTTGATTTCATAGTTTTTTGTGCTCAGTTTACAACGTTAAGGGATGATTTAAATTGAGTTATGTGTTCAGTTAGATGCGTCAGTAATATAACAATTTAATTCTGATATGGCATAAATATGAACATTTAAAACAACAAAACAAACACTTACAACAACAAAATAAATAAATACAAATATATTAATTTAACAAATAAACAACATAAACAAATTGAACAAATTTATGCCATATCAGAATTAAATTGTTATATTGACAAGCTCAGATCGCAAAAAGTTACTGTTGCTGTCTACAATTGACAAGCACAATTTAATACTAAATAATCATTTCAGGCAACTTTATGCATAAATAGTTTCTGACGATGGAACATAAGATGATCTCTTATATCATTTAACTTAACATTTCCAGTATCTAATACATCTTTATGCAATTACAAGTTTGATCAAGTTTGTTTCCAAACCTGTTCTTTGAGCCGATCTCCATCATAGTCTTGGTTGTGATTTTTAAACTCTGCTACTGACTTCTCAACTTCTTTCACAAGCTCTTCTGTTGATAACTATAATATGCCAAAAACTAATGTTGTTGATAGCACTAATGAACTACGTTTCAGCACAAAAAAAAATAATAATAATAAGACAGTTTTTTTTAAGGTTCAATGGCAATTGCCAGCAGATAGTTTTAATTAAATAAATAAAAACTCGATAGATTAGTATAAAAAAATTGCAAAGAAAGGAAAGTATAGAAGTGAGAACTAATGAGAAAACTATTTGCGGACGCAGTAAAATGAAAGACAGGCAAAAGAAAATCTTGCTGCAATAAATAACCCAATGATGGACATACGCCAACAGTAACAACAACAAAGAAACTAAGAAAGCGAAAACTTTGCGACAGATTAGATGGCGAGGGGAGAAACTAAGAAAGCGAGGGAAAAGAGAATTTGAGGCTGATTCCATCGTGGAACAACATACGGGCTACGGGCTACGGGCTACGATGAGATCGATAGACCAAAACCAACGGCCACGATGAGGAGAAATATTTCTAATAATGCCCTTGAGACGATAAAACTAATTTATTAAAACTTTTTCACTTGATGCTCGAATTATATATATATAATCATGTTCAAAACATCAATTCATAATATTAATTTCAAGGGACTCGATCCATGATATTAATATTTCTCAATGTATACACTACGTTACGTATATACCGGCCCATTATTAGAAAACAAAAAATAATAATGATAATACAACAGGGCATGTGTCTAATCTTCCGCATATACAAAAAATTAATTAATTTATGTATACATGTTAGCTCATGAGCCCCGCAGTCGAAGGAATGCCCGTCGAAGCCAACCAGCCACTGTCGTCTATGAAGGATTCCACCGTGTACTTAGCCGCCTCGCCCTTGCTCAACATATGGAACCCCGGCCACTTCACCCTCTGCTCCGCAGTCGCACCCGGTCCCTTGTTGCCATATTCTGCATAGGACACTGTGCTTTGCCGGGCCTTGCTGTTCATCCAAGGCATCCACCCCTCCGGATGGATCAATTCATCGATGGTCGACTCCATGATTATGGTTCTTGAGTAATCCTTCCATGGTCGCCCCAGATAGTTCGCAGTTGTCTTGCTCTTTTCCTTGAAGTCTTCGGCAGCGATGATCTCGCAACCATGAAACACAATTCCCGTGTTCATGTTCGGGTCTGTACGCCCTGCATCATGTCATGTCCCCACCGATCGATACAACATTAATAATTAATATTATATATATGCATATATATATATGTACGTAGATGTAGATATTCCAATTAATTAATTACCATTAGCAGTGATGACGTTCTGTGCTCCCGACTGTGGAGTATTTACAACGATTTTACAGTTCTGGAAAACCACGGCCGCATTTCCAAATATGAAGTCGATGGTGCCAGAAATGGTGCAGTCGCGGAAGAACTGTCTTGGTATCCATCAATTTGGCACTTATAGAAGGTAATGTATTCTGCACCGGTGCGCACGGCCACTGCTGGCCACCCGATTGCTCCCGCTGTATTTCTAAATCCCATATCCTTGGCAATGAAATTTTGTCCGTCCACAGCTGTAGAACGAGCAATTAATAATTTAATATATATATATGGTCATGTATGTGTGTAACATATTTATAGTTCAACCCGAAATCGAGACTTAGAGACAGTGAGAGAGGGTCAATTATAGTTACCAAATACGGCTTGGAGCTTGGTGACATGAGCCGAGTCGGCGGGGTTGCCGGTAACAATAGTTTTGTCCATCCCATCACCATACATCATCACGTTTTCCTTCCCCCTCGGCACCAGCACTGTCTCGTCATAAATCCCCTCCTTGACATAAATCACATATCTGCCTGTGTTACTGCTTGGTATGGCGTCAATTGCCTCGCTGATGGTCTTGTAATCACCGCTGCCATCCTGTGCCACCGTTGCATCGGCCTTCTTACTGTTTCGGAATAAGGTTATTAATTAATTGTGTGTGTCTTTATATATGTATAAATTAAGTTGTTTAGTCATCAAATACCTGGCAGCTTTTTCCAACAATTTCCTCTCTCCAGTTGACAGCCAGGTGGGATAACCTTGTCGATCCACGCCATAACCCAAGAGCTTCCTGCTTGCTGCCTGGCGAGATTTGGGCTTCACGACAGATGAAGAAATGGTGTTGATGACTCCCAATGCATTGCTGCCAGTCACGGTGGCATTGGTCAAAATGTGGTCCATCTCGGCATTCAGCTTCGGGTCATGGAAGCCGTCCACGCACGTGTACATATATGTCATGGCAGCCGTTAACTTGAACCCAATGTCGTTTGCTTCTGCCTTCAAACTCTCAATATCTTTATCCCCTAAAAGTGCAACAGCATCTTTTGCGTATTGCAAGGCGTCTGTAAGGAGCTTCTCGCAATCTGTCTTTGCAGCAACTGTCTTGCCAGCAACCTTGCCGTTAGCAACATCAGCTGACTTCTTGGCGGCGGCCTCCAACTCACTGAGTGTCACTTCGATAAAACTTTTAAAAACTTGAGTCTGTGCTGACGGGTTTCGAGCCAATGAGACATCAAACAAATGGTTGCCAGCAGATGATCGAGAGGGTTTTGGTGCTAGGTTAGACAACATGAGCTCACATGATTCCCTATGCAGGGCTGTGGCGCACAAAGAGTTGGGTGTCCTGATCATGGCTTTTGAGGTGGTGTGGAGTGAGGAGGGCAAGTCGGATGTAGCTTTCTTTGTGGAGTGCACAAGCGTGATGATTGCGCCGGCGCATACTACAACTACCAAGAGAGATGCGAGAAGGCCAGCAACTACCTTCTTCGCCATTTTGCCCGTACTGTACCTAGCTTGCCAGACAAGAGATCGATGTAGCTACTAGCTAGCTAGAGGGGGGGAGATGAAGAGCTTGAATTGATATCAATTCAAGCTCTTCTCCCTCGATGATCGATCAATCGAATCGTGACTTGCTTGGTGAAAAAAAAGGGAGGATGAGGGCATATATATATGCGAAGAAAATCCTAATTAACTAAAGATGGAATTAGTGATGATTGGAACCTGTGATTATGATGGGTGACAGATATTAAGACCCTTATGTTGCGCAAATTAGCACAACAAAAATGAAGTGTAGTATGGTTTTCGGTTATTTGTGTTGTGTTTTTCCCAATTTTAGAGGGGGTTTTGGTGGAGGAGATGCATGCATGAGCAATTTGCTTAATTCGTAAAGTTAAAATGGATTGATGAAGCAACGCAACGCAAGGGACGGAAGAGAAAGAATGAGCGGGTTAAAGACAATTAGACAAACGGGGATAGATAGCAACGATGGATAGAAATAATTTAAGTTGATTGTAAAGAAACGATCGATATTGCCAGACCTAGTCACGTTTGACGTATATACAATGCAAATGCAAAGGATTAAGATGTGTGTGATGATGTGTTGATGTAATCCATTTGACATGTGTTACTTTATTACTTATATACTTAGTGTTAGTTGCGTCCATTAATTGAATTCTTGAAATGAGTTATGACTTATTGATAGAAAGAGTAGGAAGTGTAGTGAGACAGTGTGTGTGACAGTGACACAGTGACACCTCACCTATTAATCTTCTTCTTATCCAATTAATATAATATAATAATAAGAATAATATTTATTGAAGGATCATTTTCATTTTCATTTGAGAGTGAGTGAGAGTGATGATGAGGTCGTACTGGTCTCTGTTGATTGGAAGCAATGGAAATGGAAATGGAAATGGAAGAAGAAGAGCACTCTCACTCTCACTCTCACCGCTAACAAGAAGAAGATGGCTTTCCTCCTCTCCATCCAACGACACCAACAACACCAACAACACCAACATCCGCACCATCCTCGTCGCCAACCGCGGCGAGATCGCCTGCCGCGTCATCCGCACCGCCCGCCGCCTGGGCCTCCGCACCGTCGCCGTCTTCAGCGACGCCGACCGCCACGCCCTCCACGTGCGCCTGGCCGACCAAGCCGTCCGCCTGGGCCCCGCCCCCTCCCGCCTCAGCTACCTGGACGCCTCCGCCGTCATCCAGGCCGCTCTCCGCAGCGGCGCGCAGGCCGTGCACCCCGGCTACGGCTTCCTCTCCGAGAGCGCCCAGTTCGCGCAGAGGTGCGAGGAGGAAGGCCTCCTCTTCGTGGGGCCCCCCGCGTCCGCCATCCGAGACATGGGCGACAAGAGCGCCTCCAAGACCATCATGGCCGCGGCCGGCGTGCCCTTGGTGCCGGGCTACCACGGCCCCGACCAGCGCGCCCACTTCCTCAGGGCCCAAGCCGAGCAGATTGGCTTCCCTCTCCTGATCAAGCCCACCCACGGCGGCGGCGGCAAGGGCATGCGCGTCGTCCACCGCGCTGCGGACTTCCTGGACAGTCTGCAGAGCGCCCGGCGGGAGGCGGCAGCTTCATTCGGGGTCGACACCGTGCTGCTGGAGAAATACATCACGGAGCCGAGGCATGTGGAGGTGCAGGTACGGTACTTGGTACTGATAATAGCACTCAATGTCAATGTCAATGTCATAATGCACTTATTTGCAAGTGCAGGTGTTCGGCGATAAGCTTGGCAACGTCATCCATCTCTACGAGAGAGACTGCAGCTTGCAGAGGAGGCACCAAAAGATCATTGAAGAGGCCCCCGCAGTTACTACTTACTACTTACTACAATTACTACAATTACTTAACAATTACTTAATTCTCTTTTCTTTCTTAACTACTCACTCACCCTTCATTCTCCAGCCCAACGTCTCCCATCTCTTCCGCTCCCAAATTGGTCAGGCTGCTGTCTCTGCTGCCAAGGCTGTTGCCTACTACAGTGCTGGAACTGTCGAATTTATAGTAGACACTGCTTCTCACCATTTTTATTTCATGGAAATGAATACCCGTCTTCAGGTCCTCATCTTTCTTCAAACAAACAAAACTATTAAAAAAACTTGATGTTTGATTTCCCTTTTGTTTTCCTTTTTTCTCTATGTTTTCAGGTTGAGCACCCTGTCACAGAGATGGTTGTGGGACAAGATCTCGTCGAGTGGCAGATTCGGGTTGCAAATGGTGAACCATTGCCATTAACTCAAGACCAGGTCTCCTTAAATGGTACATTCTATGTTTTAGCATCTCAAACACCAAACTTTCACATTTCTTTTTTCTCATCTATTTCTTCCTATTTTTCATGTTCTGATGCAACGCTCTATAATTTTATTCTTTTCCAAACTCAGGCCATGCCTTTGAGGCACGGATATATGCTGAAAATGTGCCCAGAGGATTTCTTCCTGCCACTGGTACCCTACACCACTACAGACCAGTTGATGTAACCCCCACAGGTCCTAGAGCTTTCTCTTTTGTTCATTTGCTTTTCTTTTCGTTTCCTTTCTTTTCAATTTAACAATTATAACCAGAAATAACCAAAATAAAGGAAATTCCTGATGCACCTCTGCTGAAATCCAAAATCTACATTCTCTTGCAAAAATACAAGGGGTCAATTCAGAATACGTTTCTTTTCTGTATAATAGGGAGGTTTCACATGCTTTTGATTTAATACGTCCATTTTTCTCATCTTTTTAGGGAGGGTACATATTCTGGTTTTGTTAGGTTATTTTGACAATGGTGAATCTATTTAAAACTAAATTCTCTGTATAACCATCTAACTAACTTGTGTGTGAACAGTGAGAGTTGAAACTGGCGTGGAGGAAGGAGATACAGTAACAGTGCACTATGATCCAATGATAGCCAAGCTAGTTGTGTGGGGCCAGAACAGAGCTGCTGCTCTACTCAAGTTGAAAAGTTGCTTGTCAGATTTCCAGGTAGAGTATTCTGCTTTCAATGTTCTTCTTTCCATGTCAAATTCTAAAGTTGTTTGCTTTTTCTTTTTGTGTTCATGGGTGTGTGTCATGGCCTCATGCATGGGTGCATGTATGTATTTTCTTGTTTCATCCTTCGGTACCTAGTCTGACTATACTGGTTTAATTATTACCTATACAAATCTGGGCTGACTTCTAAGAGGTCCAGGGTTCAAGCCCGCATGCTTGCGATAGGCTTGGCGAACCAGCATAAAAACTCAGCCATATATACCAGAAATGACTACGACCCTGGTCATTTCTAGCCTACCCCAACTTGTTTGAGATAAAAGGTTCTGACTTTGAGAATTATTACCTATACAAATCTGCAAACATGATCATAATAAAAAAAAAACAAAGAAATGGACATTCGAGGATGAACCCCAGGAAATAATTTGATACTAGGAAGCTTCAATCAGTACCGAAACAATTAAAGCTTTCTTTGTTATTTTTTTTCTTTTGCTATTTTGCAGATTGCTGGCTTACCAACTAATGTTAGTTTTCTTCAAGACCTTGCTAGCCACTGGGCCTTTCAAAAAGGCCAAGTTCAGACTCACTTCATTGAGCATTATAAAGACGACCTCCTAACAGATTCAGCCATGACGACAACTAATGAGGCATCAAATGCTTCAAAGCTTAGTGCAATGCTAGCCTCTGCATGCTTATGCCATCTGGAGCACATTTCTTCTTCAGAGGCCATGCCTTGTATGTTCAATTACTACAGTTTGGAAAGATTAATATATGACTACTTGATTAGAGACCTGGCTACCCTGTATTGTGATAAACCTTGATTTTAACAACAACAACAACAACAACTAAGCCTTTTGTCCCAAACAAGTTGGGGTAGGCTATAAACCTTGATTTTGACAAGTTGGCAAATTATTGGCTTCAAAGCGTAAATTTTAGTCATTTAACGACCTCTTCCTCTTGGCCATGAGATCGCACTGCTACACTAAAAACACTTGTTAGCTTTCGTTACATTTCATTTGATAGCTTTCTGATTTGGTACAGGTGGAGATAGGTTGGTCTCTTTGTGGTATGCCAACCCACCTTTCAGAATGCACCACTCTGCTAAAACCACGGTCGAATTTGATTGGGACAAAGATATGGACGGTTCCTTTGAAGGTAGACTAAAACTTGCTATCACACACCAGACTGATGGAGGGTACTTTATTGAGGTAAATAAAAGAATAATATGATGTATTGGTTGATTTAATGGTTGACCTTACAGGTCTGGTACTTGTTGAGTGCCACATATTTGTTCTTTTTTTTTTTTCCTTTTCCTGGCGAGATGTTGATTAGGTACGCGTCTGGTATGTTACTTCTCCAGTTACATTTTTTTTTTTCTGAAATATGGATATTACAGAAAGTTTTGACAAAACTTAACTTTTTTTTTTTGTGTGTATTTTATGGGTAGATAGAAGATGGTCATTCCTCTGGGTTGGAAGTAAAAGTTTTACAAAGTGGAGACAATAATTTTAGAGTGGAAGCTGGTGGATTACAAACTGGTGTTACCGTAGCACATTATTTCAAGGTATGCCCTTTATCTTATGCTTTGGAGTATGATCATGTTTTGCATCTCACCTCTTCTCCTTTCAAACATTAATATTATAGAGAACCACAACATACTACTGTTCTTTTCTTAAAGAGATTGTTCAACGTAAAAAGAAATATGAGGAAAATAGGGAATCTGGGTCTGGAAAGTTGTGTCATTTTTAAATTTTGTTTAACAGTGGAGTAGAAGGAAAATAGAGAATTGGACCTATTCTGACCTCTGGAAGGAACTGTTCTTCTATTCCATCCCAACATAGAATAGTCTATTCCCTTGCTCAATCCTTTCTCAATGCCTATATACATTTAGGACCATAACAAGTACATACATGTATGGCACGGTGACCACCACCAGCAATTCAGACAAACCAAAACCTCAAGGAAAATATCAGACGATGGTTCACACTTGAAACCTTCATTTGCGGCATCATCCTATCAAAAAGGGACTGTTGTGGCTCCAATGGCAGGTTTAGTCATTAAAGTTTTAGTTGATAATGGGGCTCAGGTTGAAGAGGGACAGCCCATTTTGGTACTTGAAGCAATGAAAATGGAGGTACATATCCAAATTTTGTCAAATTTTTTGTCTTCATGGACTTGTGGGTCTTTGTAGTATGTGGTTAATGCCTATATTAATTTTATTTGTTTATGTCTTGCTTTATTTTTACATAGCATGTTGTTAAGTCACCTCGACCTGGAATAGTGGAGGGTCTTAAAGTAACTTCTGGGCAACAAGTATTTGACTCGACTGTCCTTTTTAATATAAAGGTATGTGCAGGGGCTCTGCTGATCTGTACCGAATCTAGGGGTGATTCTCAGTTTTTATGTGGAGTATGCTTTATTTTGGCTTCATTTTGGCATGTTTGAATGTTTTGTTACTATAAATAAAGTCCTGAGTCAAGTCTAGGGACCTTTTTAATTTATAGAGATGCCAGACTTTTTGGTGCTTACTGAAACTGCCACTAATTTTGTGACATAAGAAAAATCCCAAAATGCAACTAGCAGATGCTCAGGCATTCTCATTGCACTCCACACCCTTTGCAGAAGCAACTTGTACTCTGACATTTCTCCGACACACCCAAATTGCAGTACTTGTTTGGCAGGTGCCTCAGGTACAATATAAGTTCGGGCAGTCTCAGTAAGTAGCTTGAGTTTGGATATATTTTGATTTCAATGAACCAGTCAACTCATTGCCAGTGGATACCAGCTGAAACTTGTCAGTATGACCACAAAACCAAAGTAATATAGATGTCTGTAATTGGCTAGGTCTCTCATTTGTTTTGTTTGTTTCCCAGGGGGACAACACAAGCTAAGATGGTTCGCAAAACTCTACAACATGAAAACGGCTGACATTGCTATCTATATTTTCAATAAGGATCTATCTGAAGGGGGAAAAAATAAGAAAAGAAAATCCGCATTTGCGTGGCTCATGTACATGTAAACTGTCAATTGTCTACTTCCTAATAAAGGTCTTTAGTAAATATTGTGAAAAATGGTTATTGTAGCCTTGAACCAGTGTTGCAGTGCATCAGTAAGTCAATACTGCATCAGCGCCTGCAGAGAGAATATTCCTGTATATATCCAATAATAGAAACTACTTGAAGTTATGTCGACTTTTTACTAGATTAATTAATCAAAGGTAGTAAAATATGGAACAGATATGGCTATAAAAACGGAACCATGCATATGTATCGCGATCAGCTAGATGTCGTGCAAATTCAAAGGATGTGGTGTGCTGAGTTTAGAAACTAGGCTTAGCTTAGCTGTACCAAGAAAATGGTTGATTGCGATGTATCAAGAAACGACATTTTAAAAAATTTTAATAAATAGATAGTATTAAGCGACTTCATGAGAATTCTAAATTGTCTGGCCTATCTGCCTTGTGGGTATTTTCGTGTTATATTACAACCGAGATTTATAGACAACAAAAAAAAAATAAATGATTAGTGTCTGGTATTTACAGAAGTCAAAAGTCATGGAAAATTGTCAAAGTTATCAGTCAAAAAAAATTATCTTACAGTGCATTGTTTGGTTCCAATCAACTCGAAAGCGAAAATTTGTTTAGGAAAAAGAAGTGCGTTGCGCAAGAATGGGGATGTGTATCCATTTCTTTCTTTTATTTTTTGTGTTTAGATAGCTAGGGATATATTTAAATACGTAGATGGTAATGTGGTATGCATCACGTATGAAAAACAAATCATATTGTAAGGTCCACATCAGCTCTGAAATTGTTGTTCAATGTATTTCAATGAGATTAGAAAAGCGTTCAATATAACAACACATCTTCCACGATGTACTTTATTTAGAAATTAAACTCGGTAGTGGCTACCAAGGTGATCCACGACATACATACTTTTGATACTTTTTGTTATTTTTCTGTAGCAGTTTATTAAAAAAAATGTGAGTTATTTTTAAAATTATTTACAAGAAGTACCTATATTTTCCTAAAAATAAAAAAATGTGTAGCAGTTTATTAAAAAAAATGTGAGTTATTTTTTAAAATTATTTACAAGAAGTATAATTATTAAAAATCAAGCTTATAAAATATTATCTTGCTTAATAAATGAATTTTGTTGATGCATGACCTCTGTTACCTTTATTTTTTTTTCCCACTTATCTGTACTCTATTTAATTTTTTGTGCAGGATAAAAAGAATATGTGTCGGCTTCAAAACGTCAGCTATTGGAAGTAAACATATTTTTTAGTGGTGAGACTTGAACTCCATCCTATTTTTTCAAAGTGAAGGTACTACTTCTACCATATTGCTCTATCATAGTGTAATTTCTCATCCTCATTATTTACAGTTTTGAGATTTTAGAATTTTGTCCTAATTTCAGCTGATCAGTCGTTAGGGTTTTAATTTTCTTTTTTTTGTTCAATTTTGATGCAATAAACCCTTCAGGGCATGGATAACTATTGTAGTTTAGATCCTACACTCCTCTCTAATCAGGGGCGGATCCAGTGGTGGGGCGGGTGGGGTTAGAGTCCCACTTACCGCCGTCGAGCTCTGAAGTCCCTCTTTAGCCTCAATGAATTTTTTTCAACCATTGGAGCACTCAAAGGTGGGGCTGAAGAACAGAAAAAAAGAAACCGTTCGATCAAATGATTCATTAGAGCACTCGGCCCCACCTAAATATTTTTACTAGATCCGCCACTGTCTCTAATAATGCTAATTTTTTAACAACTTTTTCCTTTAGTGGTTAGTTTTGCAGAGGAAAGTTGTCCTCGGGCGTTATGGGATTAGTTGGTCCAATAATGTCGTTAACAAGATTGATAAACGAATATAGGAAGCTAATTCTCTTCAAGATATGTTGAACCTCTTCATTCAGTTAAATTAATATGTTAGTTGTTATATCAAATATTGTGTCTGTGCATATCTCTGAATGTATATATTTGGCTAAAATTTTTAAACTTTGAGCTATATACTAAAATAATATGCATACTACAGACTTATTATAATGCAAGTCTATACAAGCATTTTTGCAAAATGATCTTAAAAAAATATATAATTCATTTCAGCTTTTGTTTTCCTTCTACGAGTCTAAGATGGAAAGTCCATCCCATATGAAATTTTAAATTTTAAAATTGTTTAAATTAATCACATGCTATTTTTATTTATATTTAAAATTTTAAATTAATCACATGCTCACATGCTATTTTTATTTAGAAAAAAAAAGTAGAGAGAGGCCTTAAAAGTTTGTTGAACGAATTAATTATCTATTTTTTGTAGAAATGAATTTCTTATTTGCGTTGTGCAGCGTGTATTATCCTACTGGACTAAAAGCAAAATATAATTAAGTCGATGAACTTAAATTATAGTTTTTTATTTTTTTTTTTTGAAAAATCACGAAATTCGAATTAGAAAGATTTATTTTAATACAATAAATTAAGTTTTAATTTACCCATCTGTTATTTTTCTGTAGCAGTTTATTAAAAAAATAAAAAAATAGGAGTTATTTTTTTAAATTATTTACAAAAAGTACCTATATTTTTGTAAAAATTTAAAAAGATGGGGGACGGACGCAAGGGATGAATTCTCTATTAAGAATTATTTGTTTAAGTTATTTACAGTACCTATATTTTTGTAAAAATTTTAAAAAATGGGGACGGACGCAAGTTTAGGATCGCAGGGCCAAAGCTATAAATTCCGAATGTCTCCGAAGAGACACCGCAGTGGGCATAAGGGTATATATAAACAGGTCGTTTCGAGGTTAATTGGTCGCGGTGGGATAAAACGAAAACCAAAACCGGAATTTGTTTGTTTGTTTTTATTTTATTATATTTTATTTTCCGACTCATCTCTCTCTCTCTCTCTCTCTCTCTGCACCCCGAAGATTTGTAGATAGAGATTTGTATTGTAGTTTGTACCTGTAGCAGTATTGAAGAAATATAAAATAAAAGTAAAAGGGCATGGCCACATTGGGCAGCAATAGCATGGCAATGGACTGATGGTACTTGCGGCGCCAACATTGACTTACTTTGGTTCGTGAAAACTGAAAACTGGAAAGTGAAAAGTAAAGTGGGTCATCCTATTCCTATTCCTATTCCTATTTTAGAATTCAACTCAGGATGCGGCCCACTTTATTAATATATAAATATAATATTGGCTACTTTGGGAACAAAATTAAAGAAAAAAATTAAACGAGTCTAGAATAATAAAAAAAAATATAGTTTTTTAGTTATTAGGTAGCAGCAGTGGAACAATTTGAAGGTTGAATAATTCAACACAAAGAAAAAAAAAGACAAAAAAAGAGTAGTCGACGGTGAGAAATTGAGAGTTGAGACTAGACACTAGACAGTAGATGTGAATGGTATTGTGAATATTAGAAGTAGTATTGTCAAACGTGTTAGATGGAACGGAAATACTTCCTTACGTTTACGTTCTATTATTTAACACCGTACACTGTTAATTTTCACTTAACGTTCCGTATCAAAAGTGTAAATAAAATCCCTTATGTTTATGTTCCGTTTTTATTAAACGGAATGACGTTACAAACGTTAAAATTGTGAAAACTAGAGAGAAAATTGTTTTTTGGTGGCTCTTCACTCTTCAAGCTTGTGTCAGTTGTTCAATCAACTAGAAATTCTCTTTCAATGAAATAAAGTGATATTCAAAGGGACACAGTTCTTCTTACTAACAATTTCAAATTTATAAAGTTTCCCATAACCAGGAAAACAAAAAAAGCAAAGAGGCAAAAAAAAATTGTACAGAATCAATTTCTATAACATATTAGTTCTTTAAGCACCAACATATTAAAAACCATGTAAATTAAGGTTGCAAATTGATTACTGTACCAAGACAGAAGAAGAAGGAACCAAGTTCAGCCACACCCTGTCAAGCTTTGCCTCAACCGCCGCTGCCATCATCTCGTCTAGGTACTGACACCACCAAAGTTCTGTCGTCGGGCATATTTAGCTGCCAAAGGTCGTCGCCAGCTTCCATGGTCGTCAGTCTAGTTCAAGAGGAAAGAGGAAGAAGGTGCATGAACTTTTTGTTGTTTCTCTTGTCACACTAGCCGTCAGCCGCTTCTCCCATGGCGAGTGAGGGAAAGAAGGCGCAGCAGTCGGATCTATTGTGGGCGAGTGAGGAAGGAGGAGGCAGGCGATGCGAGGGGAATTACTTATATCAATCAGAACTCTAGCAATCAAGCAATCAGAGTCACGCGCGCTTCCCTCACCCTCATCCTGACGCTCTCCCCTCGTCTCACCTTTCGTTCATTTTACCCTCTCCGTATCCTCTCTTCCTCTACTTAGATATCCTCACAATCACAAAAGTAAATCTCCGATTCAGATCTCCACCACCTCCTTCGTTTCCCTCCTCACGTTTGCCTTTCCTCTCCTCCGCCTCAGCCTCTGCTCTGTTTCGCCTCGCCTCACCTCTCCTCCACCTCAGCTTCTCTTCTGCTTCACCTCACCTCTCCTTCGTCTCGCATCCGCCTCCGTCTCACCTCAGCCTCTCTTCTTCTCCGCTTCTCGTCTCCTCCGCCTCCCCTCACTGCTCCCTCTCCTATACCAATCAGATCTGGTTGAGAAAGAAAAAAGTAGAAATCGAGAAGGATAAGAGTGAAAAGAGGTTTAGATCTAGTTCTATTACAACTTGAGAGAAACTAAATTACTATAAAGGATGATATTAATCAGTATAGGGGAGTAACTAATATGTATAAGGGCTTAAATAATATTAATATCTGATTCTGTTGTTTTTTTGGAGTAACTAAATTACTATAAAGGAAGAAATTGATCCGTATAAAAAAATAAATAATATATACAAGGGAGTAAATAATATATACAACGTAAACGTGCGAAACGGTGTGGATGAAAAGGTTGAGTATAAAGAAATGGAGCATGTCAGCATCTGCAAAGCGGAGCATACCTCATAAAATAAAATAAAATAAAATAAAATAAAATAAAAAGATGGAATTGCGGTCTCCGGTCTCCTAGAGTCCTATGCTCTCTCCTCTCTCTCTCTGAGTCTGAGTCCTCTCTCTCAAGTCTCACCGATGGCGGAGACGAAGCAATCGCAGTCATACATCCGAGCGGATAAGATGGATCTGACGAGCCTGGACCTGCAGCTGGAGAAGCAGTACGCCAAGTCCTACAACAAGGACAACAAGGAGAAGGCGGCGACCACAACCACAACCACTTCTTCTAAAGACCATGAAGACCATGAAGAACGCGCGCCGTGGCAGATCGACCCCCGGAAGCTGGACATCCGCTACCTCATCGCCCACGGCACCTACGGCACCGTCTACCGCGGCACCTACGACACCCGCGACGTCGCCGGTATACTACTCTCTTCCCTTTTAATTCATCTTTTGCTATAAATAAATATTACTACCTTAATTCCCTTTTAATTCATCTTTTGCTATAAATATCTCTCCATAGTCAAAATCTTAGACTGGGGCGAGGACGGTTACGCCACCGAGGCCGAAACCGCTCAACTCCGTGCCTCTTTCAAGCATGAGGTTGCTGTCTGGCACCAGCTCCACCACCCTAATGTCACCAACTTTGTTGGCGCCTCCATGGGCACTACTGACCTCCGATTGCCCGACAACACCTCCACTGGTACCGGCCGCAGCACCAACCTCCCCGCTAGAGCTTGTTGTGTTCTCGTCGAGTATCTACAAGGCGGCACCCTCAAACAGTATCTCATCAAAAACAGCCGTCGAAAGCTCCCCTATAAGCTCGTTGTGCAGCTTGCCTTGGATCTCTCCAGAGGGTCACTGCCTGCCTGCATTTTCTTTTCTTTTTCACTTCTATCCCAATCTCCAAACAAAGCCTTACCTTTCTTTCCATTCTTCTCTTTTAGGTTAAGCTATTTGCACTCTAGGAAGATTGTCCACAGGGATGTCAAGAGCGAGAACATGTTATTAGACACCCAAAGAAATCTCAAGATTGCTGATTTTGGCGTTGCCCGTGTTGAGGCTCAGAACCCAAAAGACATGACTGGTGCCACTGGTACACTTGGTTATATGGCCCCTGAGGTATCTCTTCTCCTTTTGCTTTTCTTTTTCTTTTTCCCTTTGCCCCACACATACTATGCTTGCAAAATTCCCTCTTTCCATTACAATCAAGCTTCTAAATTTCGGCGAAATTAGGTGTCAAACCGCATGAACGTTACAGTCTTAATTGACAAAATGACGTAACGCATTATTTCAGTTATTTCGGCGATATAACGCGTTATTTCAGTTATTTCGACGAAATAACAAGCTGTTATTGCTACTATTGTTAAATTGTGTATTCAATATTGAACTATTGTTAAATTGGTACACTGCTACTCAATATTGGTACACTGCAATATATTGAATTTGGTATGGCCGTATGCTATTTGTATGGAGTATTGAGATGTATAAACATATAAATTGATAGTTATAGAATTGATGTGTGTCAAACTTTGAAAAAAACACTACAGCGTTATATCGCCGTTATAACATCGAAATAACACCGAAATAACATGGGGACCTAGACCGTCATACCGAAAAAACCGAAATTTAAAAGCTTGATTACAATTCAAATTTATCCCTATCTATAATAGAGTAACCCTGAATAATGAAGTGTGAATTCTGCTATTTATCATCCTGGGCATAGATCTCAACTGTACAAGTGCTGCAATTTTGCCCTCATTATAATTTAATTTGACGCTTTATAACTTTTCAAACAAATCAATATTACTGTTGTTTTACCATGCTGCTATCTATTGGTTGATTCTAGCCCAAGCGCATTTGCAGAGTGCACATGTCATACCTCACTTGTATCATTATTGCATAACAGGTTCTGGAGGGAAAGCCTTACAATAGAAAGTGTGATGTCTACAGCTTTGGCATTTGCCTCTGGGAAATCTATTGTTGTGACATGCCTTACCCAGATCTTAGTTTCGCTGACGTCTCATCAAAAGTTGTGCATCAGGTCTCTCTCTCTCTCTCTCTCTCTCCCCCCCCCCCCTACCTATCTACTCACCTACATAAAGCTGCAAGTTTCTGAGATGGTAATCATCTGGTCATCTTTTAATTTCAAGGATTGCTCCCTTTCTTTGCAAATTTGTTTCCTCCTTTGTTTGAGTTTCTGACAAAAAAAAGCTTCATCTTATGCCAACTAATTTGATCAAAGCTTCGGACTGGTAAATACTGAAACTGGAACCCAAGATTGAATCCTAAAGTATATTTTGTATACAGTAATTTTGTCTATAAGCAATGATGTACCATAACCCTTGGCAATATAGGTGATATATATATATATTTTTTTGTTGATGGGTATTTGTTACCATTGGATAGAATCTGAGGCCAGAAATCCCACGCTGTTGTCCCACTGCTATGGCAAACATCATGAAGAAGTGCTGGGATGCCAATCCCGAGAAGAGACCTGACATGGAAGAAGTGGTAAGACTTTTGGAATCTTTGGATACCAGTAAGGGAGGCGGCATGATACCAGAAGATCAGAACACTGGTTGTTTATGTTTTTTCCGAGCACGAGGCCCGTGAAGTTATTGTTAATAATTTTAAACAAAAGCATGTCATTTTATTGGAGTTTTGATGTTTTGGTGGGGGATAAAGAGAGAGACTGAGATCGATTGGTGGGGTGTATTTGGGGTGGTAAATTTGATTGATACGAGGGTCAGTGTTCGTTGTGTTTCATTTTGCCCCCTTTTGGGATTTATGTTTTGGTTTTCTAGTTTGGGTGGCGTTGGATATATCGTTATTGATTTAATATATAATATATATTATATAAGCAAACGCATCCACTCGGAAGATGTGCAGCGGTAAGAATGGTTTGTAAAGCATTGTTTGTGGTGAATAATGGCTTAAGTTGAATATAAAAATTGTGATAGATGCATCTTTGTTTTTTTTTTTCTTTCCTTCTAAGTAGCAAGCATTTTGGGGTTGGTACTGCGCATATTGAAACAGCAGGTTGAACTTGGAAGAATTTGGCTCTCTGTTAAAAAATTGATGTGTATGTGGATGACTTGGTGTAGCCTTTTGGATATTTTTCATGTTTGTAATGATAGTTAATAATTGTGCACTGGTACATAGATGATAGGGGTGCACTGGTACACAGACGATTGGGGTATGATACTAATTTCATTTGTTTGTTGTTGGGTATGAGATGTAATCTGTTAAATTTTTTATGGGTTCTACTTTTCTTATTAAAAAAAAAAGAGTGGTGGAATTATCCACTTATTTCACAAAAAAAAAAAAAGAAGGGGAGGATATACAGGTAGAAATCTCGGAATTGATATGCGACACTTAGATTTTTGTTATCCTGTGACATTCCAGCCTCTCATCTCTCCTTGTTCTCCCCTTTTAACTCTCACCCAATTCTCGTTCTCCATGTTGCTCTGTCTCACTGCCCTTCCTTCTTTCTCTTCTTCTCGATCTTCATATTTTTTTTGTACTTTTTTGCATATAACAATTTAATATATCTCTTGATTCATAATAAATACTCTTTAAGTGAAAATAGATACTCCATTTAGTCAAAAAATATACTCTTTTATGTTATACTATTATAATAAGGCACTCTCTTACGTAAATATAATTATTCCCATGAGACAAATTAAATACTCGTTAAAGGTAAATTCATAATTAAAAATATATTTGACACTCCACTAATGAATCTTATATATTCTTTTAAAAATAATTAGTTACTTCCTAATACAAATTACGTATTTCTATAATAAAAGATAATTAAAAATATTTTTAACACTCTCTTAATGAATCTTGCATACTTCCTTAAAAATAATTATTTACTTTATTAATACAAATTACATACTTCCATAATAAAAAGATAATTGAAAATATTTTTAACACTCACACTCTCTTAATGAATCTTACATACTCCTTTAATTAGTTACTCCTTTATCACAAATTATTGACTTCTATAATAAAAGATAAATGAAAATATATTTGACACTCACTTGCATACTTACTTAAAAATAATTAGTCACTCCCTTATCACAAATTACATACTTCCATAATAAAAGATAAATGAAAATGTTTTTGACACTCCCTTAATAAATCTTACATACTCCCTTAATAATATTTAGATACTCGCTTACGACAAATTACGTACTTCCATATTAAAAGATAAATTAAAACATATTTGATGCTCCCTTAATGCATCTTACATACTCATTTGTGTATAATGTATACTCTCTGATTTTTATTAGAATGCTTATATGAAGAGATAAGAGAAGAAAAAGAAAAAAGGGGAGGAGAACAGATGAGAGGAGATCGATGGGAGGAGAGATGAAAGGGGAGCGTGAAGAGGAGAGGATAGGTGAAGGGAGGTAGGGGCGCATAACGTCTAAAACGACCACGCAAATGGACTGTTGCGTTGATTGTTACATTTTGGATACGAAACTGACTATCATTTACGTTAACCCTTTCGTTTTGGACGAAACGAAAGAAATCACGAAAATACCACGAAAATACTGTAACACCCCGTAATTTTACTAACATAAAATTTTTCGTTATTTTTTTTATTGCTTTATATATATATATATATATATATCAATATGCTACTTATAAGTACTTAATTTAAATTCAATTAGATATCTTTTGATTGTTGCATTTGATTCTATCTCCTTTTGATCACCTTTTTGACCGAAATGAAAATACAATAAATGAAATGTCACGCCTAAATACCTCAAGGCCAAGTCATTTTGTCATCATGCCAACTTCCTACTTACATCTCCTATGATCAATTTATTTATTTGATTTTTATTTTCTTTTATTCTACCGAATCATTTCTATTCCCAGCGAACATGTACCATTTATTTTATAAACTATTACATAGTAATAACTACCCTTCTTAATAATAATTATATTATGACTCTTGAATCCGATTTTAAATAGCTTGGAGCCCACGCATCTTTTTGGTTATAAAACCGCTTTATTTTTCTATCTTCTTCCCAAAAATGAAAGGACCTTTTTCTTCTTCCATAATTCTAATAAATTCCACAGCCGAGAATTTATATAGGTTGTTGATTACAATTTCATTAGACACCCGAGTAAAAATATTGCTTCTCTATCCGATTAGATCTCGAGTTCTACGTCGTAGTCAACGTTGTTTCATTTTTCTAACTTGTTCGTCAGGTAACCAGACTTCTCTATAATTTAATTTTCGTATTGATTGATTTAAATATCGTTTGTTTATTTGATTGAATTGATATATGCGAATTGTGACTGATGTATTTTACGAGTCATGGGTCTCTGATGTGACTTGATTTGAAATGGAAAAGTGAAATTGAATGTGAAGCGGAATCACCCAGAGAGGGGTTTGCGCTAATGTGAAAGTGATATGAGAAACTGATTTGAGAAAACCTAGACCCGTTGATCTCTGTAAAATACATTTAATTTCATTGTTATTGATGTGTGGATTAATTCGATCGTTTGATATTTCTTATATAAATTAGTTATAGAGAAGCTGCGTCGTTAAATAACTGGTTACTCGGCTTTGTAACTGACTCCGTTTTGCTTTTATCTATGTTGTGACGTAGGTTGACGGGCCGTCGGATGGATGATCAGATATTGTCTCGCTTCACGCCTCGTATCTCGGATATGGGGTGTGACAAATACACATGCACGGAACTGTTTCAAGCTTACGTTAACCGTTTCGTTTTTGAAACGTAACCAAAATCTTTGACTGTTTCGTTTCATTTTGGACGAAACAAACGAAATGAAAAAACTGTCGAAACGGTCACCATTTTCAAGCCTAAAGGGAGGGTGCGAAGGGGAGAGGAGATCGGTGAGAGGAGGGCTTGGAGAAGAGAGAACGGAACGGATTGCTGGCCAAGTTTGTTAATGTCTGAGGATGTCATTTATTACTTGTACTTGCCCTTGCCTTCATAATTGTTTTCATTTATAACTTGGTTTTATTTGCTTGGGGCAAGGGTTGATCACTGCCTCCTCTTTCTTTTTTGTCCCTCGCGCTTCCCCTTACTTTCTCAGCGTTGATTGAAACCTTAAACACGATCTCTATTGATGGAAAAGATCAAATAGGACTAGGAGGTACTTCTTCTTGAAGCTCTTCTAGGTTGTCCTCTATTCACTTACAGGAAATGAAGACCAGGCTTCGCATTTGCATTTCTGTAAGATTGTTGTCCCTTTATCAAAGGTTTTAATTTAATTTAGAGGTTGAATTTAAGAGTTGGTGCTAGATTTTTTCTGTTAAATTAAGCTTTTTTTTTTATCTTTTCCAGTAAAGGAAAGAAAGACATGAGAAGAACGATTGAAAAGAAAGAAGGTACTGAAATTATATTTGTTTCACTACTACATGAGATCAAGGTCATAAAGCTGGTGATGCCTCCCTATAATATGGCTAGGTTCTTCCATTTCAATCAAATTTTCATCAATTTGAATGCCGGTACTGTGATAGTGTGATCCATTAATTTCTTTGATTCATTTTAATTTTTCTTTATTGGTTTGATTTTCAGAGTACAGTATTTTAGGCTGAAAGTTTTAGACTCCACCTCTGCCTCCCCTCTCCGTCAAGGTATTGCTCGATTCTCTCCTTTTTTTTTTTTCCTATTTGATTGTAGGTTTCAATTGATTGAGAAGACATTATGATTTGTTGTTGTCTCTTCTTTTCAGCAGAGAGACTAATCTATTGAACCGCTCTACTGTTGCATTATGATCTTTAGTGTTAATTCAAGTCTCATAAACTTGTTAAATTGATAACCGTTGATACTATTTTTCATTTATTGGATTTAATTTAACTGACAAACCATCGTGGCATCTTTTGTTGCATTTAAACGAATTGGACTTTAGTGACCTTGTGTTTTATTTCAGCACATGTTAATAAATAATGTTGTTCGCATGTCATAATTGAATGGCTTGAGAAATTAAATTTCAAGAGGCCTCTGCATGCCTCCCAAAATGCAATACATGGAACTAGATGAATCAGCGGTGAATAATAATTGCTAGAGCTTCACAGACTGAGGGCTTCGATTTGGATTTAAAGGAGGCTCGAAAAAAAGAAATTAGATGACATACCAAATATCTCAATGCTCAGGGTATTTTATCAGCTAATTAAGCATGAAGGGAGAAGAGAAATTAAATGAACCTCAAAAGATCAAGAGACAGTTTTGTTTAGTTTAAAACATGCCAGAATTGCATTTTTTTTTTTTTTTTTTGGTTCCGCCTGTTGTATAGAATTATGTGTGTCAGTGTGTGCTTCTTTTGTCATTTAAATTGCACAGTACAGTTTTAAAATATGTTTTTTTTTTTGAGACCTTGACAGGAGCTGTCAAGAAGGAGTTTTAAAATATGTTGCCCAAGCCAATATTTTATAAGGACCTGATATCATTTTTCTTTAAGCTTGTTCAAAATATTTTGAAGCAAATAATTACTGAAGGGCATGAATTTGATGATACATTTCTCTTGTTTTGTGCTCTCCTTTCACCTATCTTCATTGATTTATTTCAATTTTGATATCCTTTTCATAATGGAAGGTTACTCAAATTAATTGATTGCACTATTAGGAGGAACAATGGCCGCAATGTTTGCAATTAGTGGAATGAGCATACATTAGGCTTTAACTCTCGTTAACTAGTCCTGATTTAACCTTTCAGTTTACAACCTTCATGTTAATCATAATCATGTCTAATAATCTAAGTTTATTTGGACTTAACCACCTAGCAATTAAGCGAACTCTACTTAACGGGTGTAAACAAATCTACTTAAA
The DNA here is from genome assembly GCA_028095005.1 of Rhynchospora pubera. Classification (NCBI taxonomy): domain Eukaryota; kingdom Viridiplantae; phylum Streptophyta; class Magnoliopsida; order Poales; family Cyperaceae; genus Rhynchospora; species Rhynchospora pubera. Next base: position 12,442,850 of record CM051461.1, on the reverse strand, counting down.
TAATCTAAGATTGGTCTCCTTCTTGTTCTCCCTTGTTCCCCTCAAACTAGTCTTTAATAGGCATTGGAAAGGTGTAGAAACGCTGAAAATAACTGAAGACGTGCTCTGGATGCACCTGGAGTCGGTAGAAACCGTCGTCCAAATATAGAATTGCTAAATCGGGCAATTCTTCTAAATCTGACAGTTCCAGGTCTGCGGGCCGCTGGGACTGTCTGCGGGCCGCTGGGACTATCAGCGGGTCGTAGGAAAATGTCAGCACTGCGTCCTGTCAGTATTTTGGGCATATCTTCTTCATCCGAACTCCGTTTGAGGTGATTCAAGATCCGTTGGAAAGCTTAGAATGAGCTCTTCAACTTTATAGACTCATCCAAGTCATTTCTTGTCCAGAATCTGCAATAAAATTAGAAACTATGGTAGTAACTCATTCTTGACACAAAACTCTAATTAAACTAACCTAAACTCATCTAAACTATGTAAGCTATGTAAACTCAAGACAATTGGTTTAGTTTGGAGACAAAATGGTACCTGAATATGCATATAAAATCCACTCATCACATACTATTAGGCTTTAATGATTCTTTTATTATCAATTGTTATTTTTCTTTTTACAATAGCACTAATTGCATATTTATTGCTCTTTTGTAATGACAGGTGGAGAATTTAGAGGAGAATGGAAGGCAATTTAATGAGGCAAAAATGGAAAGTTAATCATGGGGTAAATATCGCAACAATAGTAAATATAATTTGCCTAACTCTGAATATCTGAAGCCTTTTTGCATTTGAACGCGTAGCACTTAACTGTAGAGAGAAATAAATGCACAGTATTTCATTATTCTAAGCCCATTGAATCTGTATCAAGAATCAAGATTTTATTTTGTTTAATAAAAATTGATAGATTAAATCTTTTTTTAAAATGTCATATTTGTGAGTTCTTATTAAATTCATCACCTTTTTTTAGTATATGCAATTAATTTGACCTCTCCAGTATTTAGCTTCCCTTAAATATGGGAATGGTTCTGTCTAAGGGCTTCGTCCGCAAAAAATAAATAAATAAAATAATAATAATAATAATAATAAGATTCATCAAATTGACACCCAATGTTTTTACGGCCACCATATTTGTTGTACCATCTTCATAAAATAATACAATTTTTATGAACTGCCCTTTTGAAACAAATATAGTAAAATTCAGGTCCCAATACACAAATGCAGGCTAGCCTAATAATATTGATAAATTGAAGTCAAATTTTTGTGTGTCAATATATTCATGTCAAATAATATTTGAAAAAATTGGATATAACCCCCTCTAATCTTTTTTATCTGGGTATAACCCCCTGTATTCTTTAAAATTGGATATAACACCCTCCAATCATGTTTATAATGGATATAACCCCTTCTTATCAATTTTAATTATTTTTTTATTTAAAAAACTCAGCAGCATAAAACAATGACTAAACTACCCTTCTTCTTTTCTTCAATCTATCTCCTTCTTTTTTCGCTGGTAATAATTCATGTAAATTAAATTCCAATCACGAGTCCATACTCTAGATTGATTGATCTCTACATCCAAAATTTGACTGGTATGAAATTGTATACTAGTATATCGTTTTCAGACTCGACACTGGAGGAGCTGAACCAAACAGGAAAGATTGTAACTATTGACTTTGCATCTTCCATTACAAATATATATATTGCTAACTATGATTATTTTTTAGGTGGCTGAAATTTAAACAAATGCTTTTGTCTTGTTTGTTTCTTGTTTCCTGGTATCGACACTAGATTCATTACAATTACAAATTTATTAAAAGCTATTGAACCCTCGTGAATTTTTTCTTTTGCATGACTTCTTGTTTCTAATTTACGTCGCTGTTCTTATTTGGTGCAGCGAGAAAGAGTAACGATTTAGAAAAAAAAATGGTATCGTTGATTTCAGAGGGAGAACGAAGATGAAATATTTTTGGCGATGGTACATAACAAATTTGGTACCGTGAATATAAGAAAGGTAAGGCGAAATGTTCTTTGGAAAGGAGGAGGGCAATTCAGACATAATTTTATACTCCTGATTATTTCAATTAAAAAATAACTAAAATTAAATGAGAAGGAGTTATATCCATATTAATCATGATTGAAGGGGGTTATATCCGGTTTTGAAGAATACAGGGGGTTATATCCGGATAGAGAAAATTAGAGGGGGTTATATCCAATTTTCCCATAATATTTTCGTATATGAAAGTCCGCCCACACATTGAATGGGCCTGCTGCTAGTAATATTTAATACAAAAAGATAGCCGTGCCGTAATCATATGGGAACCCACACGATTTCCTTCTTGACGTAGGATTCGTCTCGATTCATCATTTTACTTCTCAAGATTGTTTCCATTTGGGAAGACAATGGCCGTCTCCATGACTAGAACAAACTCATATTTTAGAGATTCTTACAATAATGACAACATTTGTCATCATATGAGCAATAATCCATTTTTTAATTTAGAAATTAGAACAAACTCATCTTAAAATACAAAGATTCTTACAATAATGATAACATTTGTCATCATATGAACAATAATCCGATATAATGTATTTTGGTATAAATTAGTGCTTGACCATGAGACGGATGATGTTTTCAATGTCCGTTTACCTGGGTACATACCGGTCCCGTCATGGATATTGTTTTTGAAGTCTTCAACTGTATCATGCGCTATACGACTATAAGAGCTATATGCCACAACCACAACTATACAATTTTTAATAGTTTAATTTAATATATGCAGTTTGTATATGTAGAATTATAAGCATTTCGTATATGCAGAATTATAGGCAGTTCGTATATGCAGATATCATATGCAGACATTATATGCCATAGCTATGAGAATGAACAAGGAAGGGAGAATGTGAACTTCTTTCTACTCGAGACCTTTTATGGGCTAACGAATTCATGTTACATTTTATTAGACAAAACGAGTCAATTACTGACATGTTGACACGGAAGGAGAACGAACAAATTAAGCCAAGGTGCTTTGAACGAACAAATTAAGCCAACGAGTTAATTAGTACTAAAGGTATATACCATTTGTTTGTATTATTTAAATTATTTTTATTAATATCTTGTTAATTATTCTTTGAACTCCATTTGCTATTAGCAGCACAGGTTGAGCTGACGACCCTCGAGACTTATCCGCTACCACCACGTTGGCGAGATGACGAACAAGACCCCATTTGTGTGATTTGTCTAGACGAGTTTCTGACGGGGACGGAGGTTCTGGTTTTAGCATGGAGACACTATTATCATCCGGATTGTTTGGAGAAATTTCTTCAGTTCCAGCCCTCACGACGACGTGTTCGTCGGTTTTAGATTAAGTTCACACCACATTCTGTGTTTGTTGAAGAGTTTGTGCTATGTTTTCTGATTGATTATAGCTGAAATAATTTACAGTACAGTTTGTGCTATTACACCATGCCTTAAAGTTTATATCTTTCAGAGCCTGAAAGATAAAATGTCTCTCTTGTTTTGGTTTTGGTTGCTTCGATGGATTAATAAATAATTTGTTATAGCTGAAATAAATGTCTCTCTTGTTTTGATTAATAAATGTCTCTCTGTACGCGTGACGCGTGTGCCTGTCTGCCATGAGGCTAATTAAGGCCGACTCCTGCTCGACTTTCCACTCAAATTAATCACGTCTGTTAAAAATCTGGAGGGTCTCTCTTCTTCTCTCAATTCTCAACTCGTTTTTCTCCGACGAAAAATCGATTGACGCCTCTCTTCGACAAATCAGAGCAACTTTTATGTCAGTGTCAGTGTCAGTGTACGACCACACGGTAGTCTACTCTGGCTAGCCACATCGGATCCGCTATCATCAGGAGAAGGAAGGGTAGAAGAGCTTAGAGTCCCTGAGGTTTGGTCGACACCTTCAATTGCTCTCAGAGTAATATTTTCCCCATTAAAGCTCCGATTGGTTTAGACTAATTTACTACAACCTGTTGATTTGGTACAATAATTACAGTTACCTAGTAACCTTTAAGATTTAGTCTAGTCTCAGTCAATTTACGTTTTAATTTTTAAATGATGAAAAAAGTTAGAAAATTTTAGACTTCAGTTGTACTAGCTTGTATTCAGTTAGACATGTATTTTCTGGTAAGAGACAGTATAGTACATACTCTATTGCTGCTGTGATTTGTAAAATGTTGGTACGACAAATAAACTACAATTATTAAAATTTATTTTTATACTAGACAAGTGCATATTTGTACTAGTATTAGGGCCTATATATATGCTCAAAATTTCCTTCGTTAGATTTGTCCAATATTTTGAAATGTGAGTGTGCTTCAGAGCATATTCCTTTGTTTTTTAGTTTTAGTCTTGATCAAGGAAAAAAAAAATATCACTACAAAAAGTGGAAAGTTGTCAACAAGTATGTTTTAATTTTTCATAAATGTCCTTTGCATAATTACATGAAATGGCAAGTGAAGTTTGGTTTGTAATGTGCAAAATAGGAGAGTGAGAGGGCATGTTCAAAACCTTGATAAATCAGTGGTTTCAAGTGAACTTTCATGAGTATGAGAGGGCATGTTCAAAACTTTAGGAGACAAAATTTGGTTGCAGGTTTCTGTACCTTAGAAAAAGTAAAAGAAAAATGAAGAATGCATATAATAATTACAAAATTGATTTTCTCCATCTGGATTTAGTGCAGGAGTCAGAATGGCTAAGAGAAATACTACACAAGTGGCTGGACGACATGTGTTGCCCTGAGCCCACCAACATCGACATCAGCAGAGTGGCTGCAAAATCTTACTATGATTCATTGATATCAAAGAAGACCGATTTGGGTGAAATTTTGCTTAGAATGGCTGCAAAATTGGAAAAATTTTCATATCGGGAAAGCTTTCAAGGCTCCTTCTCGTCTGCCAATGCCGCTGTGCGGCTTATAATAGCAACGATCAGTTCAATTGCTGATAAATGATACTTGATTTTCTCCATCTGGATTTAGTACTTTGTTTTGTTGGCAAGTTGTAATAATTCAATGCTGTTTGCATCTTTTGTGTAATTTTTGAACTTTCCAGGGTTGTTTTGAAATTTTAAATAGGGACTATATAGGTTTATGTTCTTGTTGATGGTGCAGATGCTTTATATTGTGTAAGAGATTTGGTTTTAGATTAGTTTGCTCAAGCTGGTACATGTTGGTACGGCTAGAGGTTAAGATAGAAAATAAAAGAGCAATAGACCGGTAGAAAGGCTGGTACTTAGGAATAGGCTGTTCTTCTTGGTGTGTTTGGATGAGCCGAGAATAGGGAATAAGAATAAGAAATTTCTGTTTGCGTGCTTGTCCTTGGGTGTGTTTGGATGAGCATGGAATAAGGAATAAGAATAAGGAATTTCGGTATGCGTGCTTATCCAAATTCCTTATTTTTATACCATGGTTTTGTTAGTATAGGAATAAGGGCCCAAATTCCTTATTCTTGTATTGTTTGGGTTGCACAAGAATAAGAATAAGCACGTATACCGAAATTCCTTATTCTTATTCCCTATTCCATGCTCATCCAAACACACCCCTTATTCATTATTCTTATACCATGATTTTGTTAGTATAGGAATATGGGCCCAAATTCCTTATTCTTGTGTTGTTTGGGTTGCACAATAATAAGAATAAGCACGCAAACCGAAATTTTTTATTCCCAGCTCATCCAAACACACCCCTTATTCCTAAGCGATTCAAACGGCCCCTAAGAGACTTCAAATTTTCTATTCATTCGTTATTGTTCTATTTTTGGTCCAAAATGCAAAATGTACAAATTATTATTTTGCTGATAGTAGTTTACTAAACGCAAAATGGAATACGAGAATGTTGTAAAATTATAGATATATGATTATAAAAGTATAGCAAAAATGTATGAATGGTGGCGGTGTCGTTGCAAAGTATAAAGCACATTGAATCAGTACGCAAATTACAAAAGTTGCACAGGACAAATAAGGTGATAAACTTGTGACGCAATGCCCAGTCAGATTCTTATCTTACTCTTAACTCTATCATCATATAAAACTCAAACCTTAAAAGCAACGATAAGGTCCTAATTAAGTCACCATGCCATGAATCCATCCACATACATTAATTAATTAAGATAAGAATAGAATGTAATACACAGATGGTGATCTCTATCCAATATCCATACACACAAAAGACATGAGATGAGATGAGATGAGATGAGATGAGGGACTGACAGACCATTTTTGGTTTCTTATCTATTTAGGTTGTTTTCTTATCAAATAAATTCAGCGAACCTTGCAAATGGGGCGAACCTTGGAGGAGGAGGAGGAGGAAGGAACGGCTGCTGCTGCTGCTGCTGATCGCGATGCATTGACCATGATGCGCGATTTCCTCGCCGCCACGGGGGGCTGCGCGGTGCTGGACGGCGGACTGGCGACGGAGCTGGAGGCCCACGGCGCCGACTTGAACGACCCTCTCTGGAGCGCCAAGTGCCTGCTCACCTCGCCGCATCTCATCCGCCAGGTATTAATTAAGCCATCCTTTATTATTATGTTATTATTAAGATAAGATATTTCCTGAAATATATATTTCCAGGTCCATCTCGACTACCTCCACTCCGGCGCCAATGTCATCCTCACTGCTTCCTATCAAGCCACCATTCAAGGCTTTCTCTCCAAGGGCTTCTCTCCCCATGATTCCGAAAACCTCTTGCGAAACAGCGTTCTCATCGCCCTCGAGGCTCGCGACATCTTTCACCAAAAGCACCATCCCATTCATCATCCCGTCTTCATTGCCGCCTCCATCGGCAGCTATGGAGCTTATCTCGCTGATGGCTCTGAGTACAGGTCTCCACTCTCCAATGCTTTTCATTTCTTTCTTTCTTTCTTTCTTTCTTTCTTTCTTTTCTTCACTTTATTCTTTTTTTTTCTAGTGGCGATTATGGCGCGTCTGTTACATTGGACACTCTTAAAGATTTCCACCGGAGAAGGGTTCAAGTTCTCGCTCAAGCTGGACCAGATATTCTTGCTTTTGAAACCACTCCAAATAAACTAGAAGCTCAGGTCATACTTGCTTCTCTTTCTATTTCATCAAATCAATTCTTTATATTACTCATCCTCATCTTCCCTTATTAAGTTGCCTCTGCACCTAAACCATCACAACTTTCAATTCACTGTTTAAACAACTCAACTTTACTGCACATCTAACATATCTCTCGATTGTTGGACCAAAACAGGATTTATTTTACACTGTCAGATCCCATGAAATGCCTCAAATTTTCGTGGGGTATATTTACTGCAACCTGTAAAATCAATTTCTTTGAATTCCATACTGCTTCAAGGGCGATACTTCTAATTTTTAATTAATTAATCATAATTGTATGCTTATACATACTTCAGGCATATGCTGAGATTCTAGACGAGGGTGATGTGAAAATCCCGGCTTGGTTTTCTTTTAACTCAAAGGACGGGGTTAATGTCGTAAGTGGAGATTCATTGCTCGACTGTGCTGCTATTGCTGATGCTTGCTCAAAAGTTGTGGCTGTCGGGATAAACTGCACACCACCTCGGTTTATCCATGGATTGATTCTCTCTCTAAAAAAGGTATCCTAAATTCCCATAGATTTTGATTTTTCAGATAATTTGGGCCACAGATGTATAAGAAGGAAAAAAAAATATCTACTTTACAGAATTGACATAGTTTTGTGAATATATATCTCTTTTTCGGGCTTGATATAGGATAATTCAAACTTTCGTTCGCCTACTATTGTGTTAAATTCAGTATTATGAGATATCATTGTTTAAATTAGAAAAAAATATTTGTGCACAGCGTAAATTTCTTGTTTATTATCTAACAGGTGACTGAGAAGCCAATTTTGATATATCCGAACAGTGGTGAGCGGTACGACCCTGATAAGAAAGAGTGGGTGGTACGTCTATATTTCTGTTTGCAAATCAAAATACATGACTACGAAAGAAGTGTCTGTAGAATTCATTCATCTCTTTCTGTTGCATTTTTGCTGATTTTTGTATTTGGAAATTGCTGGCATATGTAGGCATCGACTGGCGTGACAGATGATGATTTTGTGTCATATGTGACGGTGTGGCGACAGGCCGGTGCTGCATTGATTGGAGGCTGCTGTAGAACTACTCCTAACACCATCAGAGCCATTACCAGATCCCTCAACAAACGGAGCTTCGTTTAAATATGCCGCGAGTATCACCAGTTGTCGTCGGAAAATAAATAGAGAGAGCAATCGCTAGGTGATTTATCAAGCATACTACTTTTCTTTTCTTTTCTTTTTTTTCCCTTGTGTATTTTCGTTGCAGTTTCTTTATGCAATTTGCTTGGTGTCGTAGCGCAAAGGACTAGTTATAATGTATAAGTTTTAGGCTTTGATCAAAATATTTTTTATGCGGGATTTCATTTCATTTTAGGATTTCGTTGGGATGTAGTAATATAATAGAAATTCCAATCAAATGAGACCAATCCGTTCAGGGCTTTTTCCTTCGGTTGATAGCTGATGACTGATGTTGTGAGGCGCCTGTTTATTCTGGGCCTTTTTCGGACCGTAGGGTTAAATCTAAGTTTTGGTTTGTCTAGAAAACTTTTCCGGAAGTCCATTTTTGGGAACAGAAATGCGTCGATAGCTCAATTTGGGCCTGATTATGTTGGGTCATACGTTTTTAGGCCTGTTAATTTTATGAGATAACTGTTGCTATAATAATGCTATTGCATCATTGCATATTTGCATTTGCATTGCATGAATGAAAAACACTGTTCAAAATTAAATTTCACAGAGTGAAGTCATGAATACGAAGTTGTCAGATATGTGGACCAGTCATGCCAAAATGAGATTATTTAAAGAAAGTAAAAGCCACAAGACTCCTGTAGCGTGTTATTACCTTCATTTCATTACTGTACTATTTCAAGTTACTGTTTAAAAGTAATTTCAGAAGATATTTTATATATAATATTTGGGGTGAAAAATCGAAATTACGACCACCTATAGTTGCACATGTTCACTCAACCACTTGAGCCACCAAAACAGAATTTGGTTGCCAACGCAAACTCAAACTGTTGCTTTTTGAAATTCGTAAAGAAAAAAAGAACACTAACCAAAGTTGTGCTTCTACCGAAATGATTAAAACCCCCACTTTTGGGCGTAACAAATAAAGATCCAAACTAAACAGCACTAACAAAAATAATTGTAACTGCTTTTCCAGGAATAATATTCAAACACTACTGCTCCCACTTAACTTAATTATCAGCTTAATACAACACATACGATTCATGAATTTTGATCATATTGCACGGTTTGGATCGATCATTTTGAACCAGATTCATGAATTTTGATCGCATCTCACGGAAGGTTTTTTGTGATGCATCTCACCATAGCTAAACTCTATATATATATATATATATATATATATAGAGAGAGAGAGAGAGAGAGAGAGAGAGAGAGAGTTTAGCTACAGTGAGTCGCGACCAAAACTCCTAGATCTAGATCAAAATGACCGATCCAAACCGTCCAATATGATCTCCCTATTGAAATTTCCATGTAGACCAAATTTTTCATTTTTCGAAATTTTTAAGTATTTTTTTTGAATTTTAGAAAATCGTTAATCTAATTAGTCCAATATGATCTCTCTATTGAAATCTCCAGCACACAGGAGGTCTGTGTGCTCCAGTTTTTTAGCGGTCGGATCTAAAATCGGAAGGCTTAGATTTTGTCGCTGATCAGAATGAAGTGCCGTTTTCTCTCTGTTATTTCTCCTCCGTTAGCTATTATATCGGAAATCGGAAATAATAAAAAAAAAAGAAGAAACCCTCCTTCGTCTCTCTCTCTGACGAGGAGGAAAAACCTAGCTTCTCCTCCACTCGCCATCTTCTCCCCCTTGTTTCCGATCAAAATCAAGGCAAACACCCGATATCTTCCGCTGTCTCTCTCGCTTCGTCTCTCTCCCGAAGAAGCGGGTCTCTTGTCCGCCGTGCCACCTCAATCGTGCGGCCTAAGCTCGCCTCTCTTGGCCTCTCCATCGGCAAAACCACCACGAAATAGTTTTGTACTCACACCTCCTGTTAGAAATACTTCGGTGGAGACATGTGCCCCACGAAATATCAGTTATGATGTGGTGCCTCCTCCTGGCCACATGATGCACAATGCTGAGATATCTCATGATGATTTGCCATTGGTTAGCTCAGGGGAGAAGAAGATCAAGAGAGAACACTGGCTCGGCCAAGATGAGTTTAATCGAGAAATTTAATGATGAAATGAGATTGCATAGGCAGGAATCTTTTAAACATTACATGGATATGGTCAACCGAGGGATTGATCAGTAAAAGGATTGTACGATGGATTTCAGTAATTGAATTGAGAAAGTTCCAAATTATGTACTAACGAGATGGTACCAATTAAAATTTCAGTCATTGGTCGTGATGTTGACATGTAACAACCAAAGTTGAGGTTTATCCAGGCTTCAACTTAATGGTTTTCACATGTTTTATGTTACTTTGAGTTGATTGAGTTTTGGTTCATGTCAATTTTACAACTAATTTGATGTGGAGTGCTACTATTTTGGCTTAAGATGGACTTAATTGATGGTACCAAACCCAATCGTCGGGATCCAATTAAGGACCTTTAAACTTCTCTAAAGACTTTTGGCTTAAGGGATGGTTTTCGTTTGAAAAAAAGAGCTCTTCATATTGAGTCATTTGAGGGCCACTTGATAAGAATTGATTTAAGTCATTTGAAATTGATCTCAACCCCAGCGAGGGATTGTTAGATGTGAGAACCGTGCCGCATTTGACATTACCATAAATTGTCAGAATATTATTTGAAATGTGGCCAATATGTTTAAATGTTGTTAGTCTTTAAACATGAAAACAGGATTATAGAAATTAACTGCTGACCTAAGCGCAAAGAATGTGATAGGAACTGAAACCTAAAACATAAGCATATACCATTAGCTGACCTTCATCAATTGGTCTGAAGATCTTATCAGATACATCAGTGAGAAATTCAAAATACTCAATTAAAAATACTTGTATGTCAGGATATTAACATTGTTTCTACTTTAAACTTGTGTATATAAAAGACCAAAACAAGCAAGCACTTGATAGTCACACCCAGGGCCAGTATAGAGAAGCATACCCATAAAAGCACAAGTACACTTGGTACACTTGATAGTCATGCCCAGGTAAACTTGGTACCAACGAGAATAGAGAAAAGACACTAAAAGTCAGGCACATGTTTATAAGATATATTTATGACTTAACGTCCTTAAAAAAAAATCTGATTTGTTAATGTTAGAGTTATGTCCTAGAAGTCAATAATTTAATGACTTAATTATTAGTTTATGTTATGGATGATATATTATCATCTGTTCCTAGGTTTATTATTGACAGATTATTCAGGTTGAGGATCTGAATTGTAGATCTCTGTGGATCATTCTTTAGAATGACAATAATAAATCTAAACGGTCCATAATCTTGATAATTAACAAAGGAACATTAATTATCATATAAGATTAGTATGCAAGTTAAGTGATGATTAAGTTCTACTAATCATAGGTAAAGAGTTACCAACTTAATTGCATATGTGTATGTTATGGAACATAGCACAGGACTTGACCCGTCGAAATAAACATATGGATTGTGTTATGTGTCATTGTTTATTTCGTTGTGATTTTGGTTCTAAGTTTGAGATGTTTATCTTTTCCACATGAGGATAGGTTCAATAAATACTGTCTACCGCTGATTCCCGATAAGGGCTGCTATACGGACTTTATTTATGTTCTCTTGAATTGTGCGGGGAAAAGCTAATCATCAAGAAAACCGTATGTCCCTCATTAATTCACTTAGTGAGTGACGATATCTGTTTGGGCCCCTTGATGGAGTTGGATCGTATGCGCGCAACTAAGCGATCAACTCTAGATCAAGAAACGTATAATCTGCAAGAATGACACATTCCTATCTTGGATTATACGATGATATCGTGAGACATAAGAATCAAAATAGAGAAATACTTTTATTCTCTTATGCAGGATTGAAATATTGTAGCAGTACACTATTTATGCGAATTGGGAATCATAACGTGTTGCTAGATACCGCTTATGATTATTGGAATTAAATAACGATTTAATTCCATGGCCAACATAGCATAAATCCTCAAAGGGTCACACAAATAGGACATTAATCACACAGTGCATTATTTATTTATTCACAGCAATAGGTTCTGTGGAAATATGATAAGATTGATTAATTAATTATATACCGTTGCGAACCGTTATAATTAATTAAGTCAATGGATCATATAGAAATAAATTAATGCATTAACTAATCCTAAAACAATTATTAATGAGTTAATAATTAATTTAGTTCAACACTTATTAATATAAATGGTTATATTGATGAATTGGGCCGTTATTTAAATAGCAAATATATAGCCCAATTAAAGAGCAAAGTTGAGGGACCTTAATTATATGAATTAATGGTCCAAATGAAGGGGTTAAATGGCCCATAAAGGCCCATTTCGTGGCTGCCCATTATGGTGGTAGGTGGGATGGCATAGTTGTAATTATGCAAGAGGTCAATTAGGTTTTGTGCTCTATATAAGGACCACTTATGAGAGCCTCCACCTAGCTTTCTCTCTCCTCTCATTTCCTCCCATGAGGCCGCCACTTTTTCACCCTCTCCTTCTCTCTTTTGCTCATGTGTTGAGCTATTTTCTCTCCACTAAATCAAGGTTGTTGATTGATGCAAGAGAGAAAACCATAGGGATTAGGCTTGTTCTTTGGGTACGCTAGCACGTACCTTGTAGAACGTGATTAATCCTCCTTGGTGGACTCGAGGGCGGTTACGAGACGTGGTAGAGACGGTGTAGAAGGCACGCCATCGATTCCCATGCCTTGGTCGAGCCCCGCGAATACGATTTCGCGGGAGGTATCGATTTCTCCTCTTTCTCTTTGTGTCTATTGCTTAAAGTACTAGATCTCGTGTTGCTTGTGTTTTAATTGGATTAATTAATAGTAATTAGTCACAAAATTAAAATTGGGCAATTTACTAACAGTGGTATCAGAGCACATGGTCGTACTTAAGCTATTTTGACACTTAATTAAGAGAAATTGGCTAATTAACGGATTAGTAGAGATGATGCGTTTGTTTGCTGTCTGGAAATGGTATTTTCTGTGTTGTTTCGCGTTTTTCGCTTTGATAAGTTCTCTGGAAGTTTTTTCCATCTACATGAAAGTTGTAGATCTTTGGATTGTGATTCGTTTGGCGTTGGATTCACATTTTTCTGAATTAGTATAGATTTATTGTGAATAAAACGGCGACAGTGCGCAGAACCAGTTTCTGCTCGCACTGTCCTGTTTGAATGGCTTGAAAGATTTATATTTTGAATATAAGTACCAGTGTTCTATGGCTAGAAATAAATAGGACTTGAAGCTCTTTCTGAGAATGTATAAATTGTTGCATGATTTGGATTAATTTGTGGGTTTTCAAGTATGAAAAGGAAGATCTTGTCAGATCCAGTTTGTTGAGCAAATCGATTATTCTAATAAACTGTACCAACTGAGAACTCCTTTAAAAATTCTGTTTAAATGGAGTTGTTATAATTTGAGTTAGGATTCCAGGAAAATTAATTTCATAATTTTTCGTGGAAGTTTGGACCTTCAACTAGGTTAAAACATTTCGATTGACAGTCTGTTCCAGTACAGAATTTGTTGATTGTTTAGCATGTAACTTAATATTATTGAACTGAACTTGGTTGTTTTCTTTTCATAAATGGATAGCCTGTAGTCTAAACAAGTTTTTCTATGTATATTGTATATATAAAAACTGGATAGAAGGTGGTCTAACAGACCAAATGGTTGAGAGGATAAGCTGAAAATCTCATAACGGTGTTTCGTGCACTTGTAAGAGATTTGTCTTTTTTGATTCTCCCAGATGGTTTAAGATCTCTTCTTGAAATTTTTACTGGTATTCACAACTATGATAAGGAGCTTAAGTAATTTATTTGAGTATTTTTGCAGACCTAAAACTATTGGTTTTGCTGGATTCCATTAGTTACGTTTTTTTGATAAATTACTGTTTTTCTAAGTATTCAAACTAGTTGAAAACAATTAGAATTCTCCTTGTTTGATCTCCTTTCAGTTATGGGATGTTGAAAGAACTTTCTAAATGAATTTAAACAAGTTTGGTTGTTTAAAATTGAGAATTTGTACACGGAATTTACTTATAGCAAACGATACGCAAAGATGCTTGAAAATCGTTAATTGGAAACAAAGTTCTTGTATGTGCTAACTTTGTTTTGTAGGTGGATAGTGGGTTTAGTATGGCTCAAGACTCAATGCCTTGTGGTTGTAAATTGAATGCATGTGTGAATGTTTGTAATGCGGCCTTTGGTGCCATTAATTAATTAATTTGTTGATTAATTTTTTATGTAACTTGTGAGGCTTGCATGCCCCTAAGGCTAGGATGGGAATAGGATGTTTTCACATGTATTTTGTACCTTTATTTTATAGGATTTAGATCCTTATAGAATTTAGTGGGAGGGACAAGGATTAGATTAGTTTTGCTCCATGGACGATGTGGCGAAACTAATGCAAGCGGGAGCCATACAAACCCACAACTATGAGATGCTTATATGTGATTGCTTGTGATTGCTATGAATTGTCATAGGCTAGGTATGGGTGTATGCTTACATGACCACCAAACAAGTGTCACTTAATTGATTGTCCCAAACAAAACATGATTAAGTTAAATCGCCCTCCTTCTCTCTATCCCCTTCTAACGTGTATGATCGTTCATTGATGCATTCTCGCCGACGCGGGACATCGTGTTCCATCATCCGTGTCGGGGTGTAAATCGGATTTACTAGGAGCAAATAGAGAAAGGTTACTTAACGATGTTTTCTAATCGGATTGGACATCGGGGCAAAGTTTGTGGATGTACATGTGATATTTCACAAACCAAGAATCATATGGAATGATTGGTTGGAGAACCTACTCTATCTAGTTGTTTTTGGTGTCACGCCGACGCTAGCACCATCTCAACGAAAATAGGGATCTTGGAAAACCTACTACATTAGGGACATTAAATAATTGTAGTGGGAGTTTTATTTGTTATAAATAAAAAATTGCATAAACTAAATGACCGTAAATTGATTTTGTTATAGATGTTTAAATTGTTAATTTTGTTGCGATCAATCTTTGAAAATTAACAAACTCGTTTCTAAAAGTATTCACTTAAAGAAGTAATACCGATTCCTAAGACACGATCTTAGTGAAGAGAAATTTGAGTATGTCAATTCCCAAAACTTTTCTCAAACTACCCGAACGTAGCAACGCGATGATTGATTGACTTTTGGCGAAAAGTTATTCAACAAAGCGTATGCTTAATATCCTCATTTGAAATTTCTAGACCTTTGAATTAGCGAATTCATATGGACTAAAATTAACTCGTACGTTCTCATCCGCTTACTCAAGAAAGTGTTCTTGGAGAAAGTAGATATTAACTCCATCATTTATGATTGAATATAAAGAATATGAGTTGACCAAGAGATTATTCTTTTAAAAGAAGTTATATGAATGTTTCATTAGCTCACAAATCGAAAGATTGAAGTAGCTAATTGATGACTAGAGATATTAATCTCCGATATCAAGGATTGTTGATATTGTCATACGATCTCTTTGGAATCATGAAGGATATAATGTTACCTTTTTCGCACGCTTGTTAATGCAAAAAGGTGATTGATTAAGTATTCAAGAAATACTTCACCAATGTATGAGTTGAAATTTCGAGACTCTCATTGATGACCATGTGTCACATGAGATGTTTCATTTGCCGTTTATGGGAGGCATTTGAAAGGTTGTCCGAAATACCATGATTGTGACGATTAGAAATATTCTAATCCTAAAGTGTATTTGTCGTTCAAATTATCTCACTATCTTTAATTCACACTAGTAACTTGATACTAGTTCATATGCTCGCATTTAAAGAAATGTGTTAGCAATGAAGAATAAAAGAATGTTCGAGAGATGCAAAGTTAACTCCGTATAGGAAATGACTTATTCATTTAAGTCATTACCATTGAATACGTAGAGTTATCTTTATTAAGAGTTTGTTTAGGAATTGAAGGTTGCATACCTTAATTCTAAAACCTCTCATAATATCTCCATTTCATATTCAATGATGGATGACTATGTTTAGTAAAAGACAAGTTCTTTTATCATGGATTTGTTTATATGATTTCATGCATCTTGATTGAATTTGCTTGAAATAGATAAACAATTTTGAATGACAAATAGGATGCGTAAGACTTGACATAAAGTATTTGACTTTCATGTTATATATAACCGCTTAGTCACATACATAAACGAGAATCGCATTACGAGAGTCTACGTAACATAGAGATCGTAATTCAATTCGATTCCAATCGATTGATATGCGAATCATGTTTGTTAAATGACAAAAGCACCTTGAACCTATGAAGGTTTAAGGACAAGTGAATTAATTAGGACTTATACATATCGATGTATAAAGACCTATAAGTACTTGTGCAATGAAAGGTTGTTGATACTTTACTACTTAACCAACGATCATTGTAGATATTAACATATCTATTTGATAAGGTATAAGTATGAACCTTTTGACTAGTTCAAAGGAGTTCAAGTGTGAAGTTAAAAAGACCGTTCAAGAAAAATAGAAGTCTTACAATTAATCGTGGTAAATAAGTAGTTAAGTCATGTGATTTGAAATATTATCTAAAGAGTATGAAATTAGTTTCACTACTCGCTCCATGAGGAATAAAATGTCCAAGAATGGAGGTATCGGACAATATTTAGTATAGTTCGATCGATAATAAATCAAATTGACTTATTCGACTCGTATTAGGGAATTATGTTTGAGGACAATATTGTTTACACTGAATGATGTTCCATCGAAGTCTATTGAAGAAGATATCTTACGAGATTTTGATCTCTAAGTATAATACTTCTCGAGATTTGGTGTTGAGAAGCTTATTTCAAGTATTGTGGACTTGTAAGCTTAAACCAAATAAGACACTATATATTTGTAGGATGCTTTATATTAAAAGTCACTACTTCCACGAATATGATAAGAACAAAGTAGTTGTTGCTAATCATAATGTAGTCTTGATGAATTGAAATTCTCAAGAAGAAGTAGTGGGAGTAAAGTGAGCATTAAAATAGTTTATGCGTCACTACAAGAAGTACTCTTATGGGAAACTTGTCACTCCATACATGGTACTTAGTGGGAGTTGAGCGAAACTTCATTCACAAGTTGTTTTGAAAGAAGTTTAATAGTACGCTCCTTCAAATGAGGACTCAACCATCTCACGAGTTGATGATGTTCGAGAAACTCATGGAATATATGAGGAGTCAAGAACTCGTTCAACAAATCGTTGTAGAAGAAGTTCATGAACCTCAAGTACCAATCCTAAAAAAGATCAACGAGAGTTGATTGCCTAAGCCGTTTGGTGCATTGGCTTCACGACATTCTCAAACTTAGCATATGAGAATCCGTTGATAAACAAGAAAAAACGATGGAACGATCCGATTCCACATATATGGTTTGAATTCATATGATCTTTAAATAAAATCCATGTATAACAACAAGGTATAGACCTTGGTTGATGTTCATGAAGGAGCAATCCATCAAGAACGTTTTAGATCTTCAAAAGGAAAGATCGACATGGATAACAAATCGACTATGTACAAAGCGCGGCTTCTCGCTTGTAGCTATGTCTAAGTCGATGACTAATCGACTATGTACAAAGCGCGGCTTCTCGCTTGTAGCTATGTCTAAGTCGATGACTAGTTGACTACGTACAAAGCACAACCTCTTGCTTGCGGCTATGTAAAAGTCAATAAAGATCATTCTAGCAATAGTTGTATTTCATATATACTGATATATGGAAAAACACATAAAACCGCCTTCTTCGTATGAATGAAGGATGATGTTGTGCATTTGACACAAATCGAGGTTTTATGTATTGCTAAAAACATACGCATGCTTCAAGGATCCATAAATGGATTAAAGCAAGTGTTGTGGAGATTGGAATAAAAGTTTTGACAATGAAGTCAAGGAGTTGAACTTCGTCAAAAGTATCTTGTATAAACAAGATATTCAGTGGGAGCATAATTGTATTATTTGTATTGTTCAAGATAACAATTCATTAAATTGGGAATAACATTAAGAAAATGAATATTGTCGAGATCTCTTTGGAGAATGCTTTCTCAAATGAGAACTTGGGCGAAATCACCTAATCCTAGGAAACAAAATCTATAAAGATAGATTATGATGGATGTTAGGTTTGAGCAAATATGCATATATTGACGAAGTGTTCTAGAAACACGAAAGTTACACTCCAAGAAAGGATGTCTAACTATACGTCACATGGCATGACTTGAGTGTTTTAACTCGGTCTATTGCAACTCAATTCAAGAAAGTGCATGAAATAGTTCAAGAATTCTTTCATTATGAGTCTCATTTCGTACGCCATATTTATGCATATGCCCCAATGTGTAGTATCCAAATGATATGACAAACAGTTGTCAAATGGATACAAGAGAAACACATTTGGACGATAGTCAAGGATATCCTCGAGTACCTTATGAGAAAGAGTGATGTTTCACCTTTTACGATGAAAGAGGTGTAAATTAATTACACTAATGCTAGTTTTTCGAAAGATTGATATAATCACAGTTGAGATACATATTTTGCTAAAAGGTGGTGTTGTAAGTTTAGAAGGTGTTCTAAATGGAATATTACAACCGTTTCCGTCACCAAAGCAAAATACATAGCAACTTGTGAAGCAATAAAAGAAGTTTATTTCGGATCGATTTCTTAGTTGAGTTATTATGGTTCTAAGCATCTCGAACTATAACTTACTCCTAAAGAACCCAATGTTACATTGGAGATTCAAATATGATCTATAACGATATCACTTGATATCATATGATGGTGATCAAGAATATATATAGGAGAATATATATATATATGGTCAAACAATTTTTGGATAGGTTCGCGAACACAGCGAACACTCTAGCACGACCTCTACCTTGAGCAGTATACGAGATGCAGTTATGCATCCATACGTGGTGGACGTATGAGTAACTAGCTATAAGCGTATTATTTATTTTGAGGTCCGAGACATATATATATGTAGATATATGACATTGTTCTCAATTCTTCGTTGGCTAGAAGTCACTACTGATTGACTCTAGGCCAAGTGGGAGATTGTTAGAGTGATGTCCTAGAAGTCAATAATTTAATGACTTAATTATTAGTTTATGTTATGGATGATATATTATCATCTGTTCCTAGGTTTATTATTGACAGATTATTCAGGTTGAGGATCTGAATTGTAGATCTCTGTGGATCATTCTTTAGAATGACAATAATAAATTTAAACGGTCCATAATCTTGATAATTAACAAAGGAACATTAATTATCATATAAGATTAGTATGCAAGTTAAGTGATGATTAAGTTCTACTAATCATAGGTAAAGAGTTACCAACTTAATTGCATATGTGTATGTTATGGAACATAGCACAGGACTTGACCCGTCGAAATAAACATATGGATTGTGTTATGTGTCATTGTTTATTTCGTTGTGATTTTGGTTCTAAGTTTGAGATGTTTATCTTTTCCACATGAGAATAGGTTCAATAAATACTGTCTACCGCTGATTCCCGATAAGGGCTGCTATACGGACTTTATTTATGTTCTCTTGAATTGTGCGGGGAAAAGCTAATCATCAAGAAAACCGTATGTCCCTCATTAATTCACTTAGTGAGTGACGATATCTGTTTGGGCCCCTTGATGGAGTTGGATCGTATGCGCGCAACTAAGCGATCAACTCTAGATCAAGAAACGTATAATCTGCAAGAATGACACATTCCTATCTTGGATTATACGATGATATCGTGAGACATAAGAATCAAAATAGAGAAATACTTTTATTCTCTTATGCAGGATTGAAATATTGTAGCAGTACACTATTTATGCGAATTGGGAATCATAACGTGTTGCTAGATACCGCTTATGATTATTGGAATTAAATAACGATTTAATTCCATGGCCAACATAGCATAAATCCTCAAAGGGTCACACAAATAGGACATTAATCACACAGTGCATTATTTATTTATTCACAGCAATAGGTTCTGTGGAAATATGATAAGATTGATTAATTAATTATATACCGTTGCGAACCGTTATAATTAATTAAGTCAATGGATCATATAGAAATAAATTAATGCATTAACTAATCCTAAAACAATTATTAATGAGTTAATAATTAATTTAGTTCAACACTTATTAATATAAATGGTTATATTGATGAATTGGGCCGTTATTTAAATAGCAAATATATAGCCCAATTAAAGAGCAAAGTTGAGGGACCTTAATTATATGAATTAATGGTCCAAATGAAGGGGTTAAATGGCCCATAAAGGCCCATTTCGTGGCTGCCCATTATGGTGGTAGGTGGGATAGCATAGTTGTAATTATGCAATAGGTCAATTAGGTTTTGTGCTCTATATAAGGACCACTTATGAGAGCCTCCACCTAGCTTTCTCTCTCCTCTCATTTCCTCCCATGAGGCCGCCACTTTTTCACCCTCTCCTTCTCTCTTTTGCTCATGTGTTGAGCTATTTTCTCTCCACTAAATCAAGGTTGTTGATTGATGCAAGAGAGAAAACCATAGGGATTAGGCTTGTTCTTTGGGTACGCTAGCACGTACCTTGTAGAACGTGATTAATCCTCCTTGGTGGACTCGAGGGCGGTTACGAGACGTGGTAGAGACGGTGTAGAAGGCACGCCATCGATTCCCATGCCTTGGTCGAGCCCCGCGAATACGATTTCGCGGGAGGTATCGATTTCTCCTCTTTCTCTTTGTGTCTATTGCTTAAAGTACTAGATCTCGTGTTGCTTGTGTTTTAATTGGATTAATTAATAGTAATTAGTCACAAAATTAAAATTGGGCAATTTCCTAACAGTTAATCTTTGTTTAGGTTCAGCATCTCATAGAAGCATCATCAAATTCTAAACATAATAAACTGTCTTAAAGAAACAGAATTCAGAGAGACATACATTGCTTCATTAAGAAAGATTACAAATTTTCTTCTACTGCTCAAAAGAAAAAAAAAGCTAATACATTATTTCATTAAGAAAAATTACAAGCTTCTTTTCATTGAAGTTATCAATTACAAGAAGTGACACTAGGCATGCCGTCCCCTATAAGTGCAATTCCAAGAAAAAATTGATTACTAGACGGTTCGGTAGTCTATTGTAGTTGCTATTGCTTTCACTTGTCAACCCTACAATATAACATTAACAAATTGCTCAGTAACAATACAACATTAACAAGCTCGATTTAAATTGTATAGGCCAAACTATTAAAAATCATTATATTAGTTAGGCAAAACTAATTAAAATTGTTGACTTTTACTGTTATGACACACTGGTAGCTGTCATATAACTTTTAACAAATTGAACAGAATCTAACTCAAATTAACAAACTGAACAGAAAATGAGCAATAATTGTACAGAAAATCAAAGTAAGGGTGAGCGTACACTAATTCCAGTCCCTATACCGAGCCATCGACAATAATTGCTACACAACTAAAATCAGAACTCAAAATAAAATATTAAACAGAAAACGAAACTAAGAGAGAAGATCGGATAATTGTACAAGCAATCACCTGAGTTTTAATTGTACCTGTCAATATCTCTCTAGCCAATCCGCCCCAATCTAGGAATTTGATTTTTCATCTCAATTTACGAAGCAGAGAAGATCAGATAGGGGAGAACGACAGAGAAAGAGGTTTGCGAAACGTCCAGGAGAAGGGACTTCTTCAGATGTTCGATTTTGCGTCACCAGCACTTAGTTCATCAAAACCATCAATCTAGGGTTTCATTACCTTTTTCTCTCGGAGGGGAGAACGAAAGAGAGAGTCATGTTTTTTTTTTTAAATCCTGATAGAGAATTACGGAGAGAGAGAGAGAGATGCGTTTTTTTATTATTTTTTGTCCTTTCCGACATAATAGTCAAACGAAAAGAAAATGGACTAACAGAGATTTTAAATGAGAAAACGGGACTTCTGTTATGTCTTCAACGCTTCAATCTGGACAGTTGGATTTAAAATCAGACGGATGAAAAACTTCAGTACATAGACCTCCTATAGGCTGGAGTCTAATTTAGGTATATATATATATATAGTTTAGCTACGGTGAGTCGCGACTCACGGACCCTCCGGTGAGTCGCGACCAAAACTCCTAGATCTATATCAAAATGACCGATCCAAACTGTCCAATATGATCTCTCTATTGAAATCTCCGTGCAAACCAAATTTTTTATTTTTTCGAAATTTTTAAGTATTTTTTTCGAATTTTTAAAAACTGATGTTTTTGAATGGTTCAGAACCAATTAAATTAACGATTTTCTAAAATTTCAAAAAAATACTTAAAAATTTCGAAAAAATAAAAAATTCGGTCTACATGGAGATTTCAATAGGGAGATCATATTGGACGTTTTGGATCGGTCATTTTGATCTACATCTAAGAATTTTGGCCGCGACTCACCGTAGCTAAACTCTATATATATATATATATATATATATATATATATATATATATATAGAGAGAGAGAGAGAGAGAGAGAGAGAGAGAATGGATTCAATCAAAGCGCTTTGACCGGAGTCTCAGTTAAACCCCGTCGGTTCTAAATTTTGAAAATTCAAATGACCGATCTGAACCGTCAAATATGATCTCCATATTGAAATCTCCTTGCCGAAAAAAATTTTCATTTTTTTAAATTTTTTAAGTTTTTTTTTTTGGATTTTCAAAAACAGCAATTTTGTAGGGTTCGGAACAAATTGGATTAACGATTTTTGAAAATCCGAAAATAATACTTAACAATTTCAAAAAAATGTAAATTTTGGTTGGTAAGGAGATTTCATTATGGAGATCATATTTGACGGTTTGGATCGGTCATTTGAATTTTCAACATTGAGATCTGACGGTGTTTAACCGAGATTCCGGTCAAAGCGCTTTGATTGAAGGCTTTCTCTCTCTCTCTCTCTCTATATATATATATATATATATATATATATATATATATATATATATAGAGGATTGCTAAAATATTATGCATAGTACGGATGCACTTCGTGCTACGTATTCGTTATTGCATTTCATGTTTCAAACAACTGATCCAAACCGTTCATTATTTCCTACATATTGAAATCTCATTAGAAATCAAATTTTACATTTTTTAAATTTTTTTTACTATTTTTCTCGAATTTTTGAAAATCACTGTTATTGAAGGGTCCAGAATTTATTAGATTAAATATTTTAAAAAATATGAGAAAAATAGTAAAAAATTCAAAAAAATGTAAAATTTGGTTTCTAATGAGATTTCAATATGAAGAAGATAATGAACGGTTTGGATCGGTTGTTTGAAGCATGAAGTGCAAGAACGAATCCGTAGCGCGAAGGACATCCGTGCTATGCATAGCATTTTCGTTTTGCTATGGTGAGTTGCAACTCACCAAAGCGTCCGTGAGTCGCGCTCAAAATTTCGAAATTAAGTTCAAAACGACCGATCCAAACCATCTAATACGATCTCCCTATCGAATTCTCCATGCAGACCAAATTTTATATTTTTTCAAATTTTTTAAGTATTTATTTCAGATTTTTAAAAACTGCTCTTTTTGAACGGTTCAGAACTAATTAGATTACTGATTTTCTAAAATCTAAAATAAATACTTAAAAATTTCAAAAAAATATAAAATTTGGTCTGCATGGAGAATTCAATAGGGAGATCGTATTAGACGGTTTGGTTCGGTAGTTTTGAACTTAATTTCGAAATTTTGAGCGCGACTCACGGACGCTTTGGTGAGTTGCAACTCACCATAGCAAAACTCTATATATATATTTCGATAACATACACATATGCAATTAAAGTTGGTAACTCCTTACATATATATGGTTTGCAAAATTTAATCATCACTTAACTTGCATACTAATTTTGTGTGAGTAATTAATGTTCCTTATTAATTATCGAAACTAGAGACACTTCAAATTTATTATTGTCATTCTAACAAATAAAACACAGAGATCTACATTTAGATTTTTAATCTAAATGATCTTTC
This sequence comes from Rhynchospora pubera, assembly GCA_028095005.1. Lineage (NCBI taxonomy): Eukaryota > Viridiplantae > Streptophyta > Magnoliopsida > Poales > Cyperaceae > Rhynchospora > Rhynchospora pubera. Next base: position 12,418,685 of record CM051461.1, on the reverse strand, counting down.
AATTATAAACTCAAGAAATAAATAATTAAATATCAGTAATAACATAAACTAAATGAAAGTTTATGTATGTATATTTATATTAGATAGACCGTATATGGTTTCAAAGTAGAGCCCGGATCTACTATGGCGGATACTTACACCTATTCCATGGCAATTCAGTGGCACTCGGATCCCAGAACCTAATTCTCTTTACCTTTTTAAGGGATCTTTTATGTTTCTTTTTTTTTTAAATGTTTTGGTATTATTTTTTTTATTAGGCTTCAAGAAACCTCCGGCTTCAATTAAATAAAATAAATAAATAAATAATGGCATGAAAAACAAGGTAAAGAGAGATATAATAATATTAAATTTGAGAAAAGAAACCGTGGAGGACATAAAAAAGGGCATCAAATCCGAAACCAAAATGGAACAAAATCAAAATGAAAAGGAAAGGTTAGGGAATCCAGGGTCAGCTAACAGAAAAGCCTCAAAAGTCGAAAAGCAAAAGAAATTGTTGCAAGTACGGACTGAGATATCCTTTTGGCTCATTTATTTGCATCCTTTTCTCCAATATTATCCTGATTGAAGTTATCTCCTAGATTTCGTTTTCGAAAAAAAAAAATTCTATTATATAATTGTTTTAAGGCTAGAAGGCGAGAGAAAAATTAAATTTTGAAAATACAATAATTTCAAATAAAAAACCTTACACAAAACAAATTTTTTGTACGTACCGGTAATGTTTTTTCCCCCCAGAAAAAAAAAACTTAAACCTGCTATTGAAAATAACTAAAGGCACACAAGATCTTTGCGCGAGGAACACAAACACACAAACAAAAAGGAAAATAATTGTTTTTTTTAATGAAAATAGGAGTCAGGCACTTATCTTTAAAAAAAGGGAAAAAAAATTGTACTACATTTTCTTTTTATTTGGCAATCCTTGTGAGTTTTTGTTACATTTCTAGAACATCAAACACGTCTCCTTTTAATAGGTGAAGAAAGAAGCAAAATATGATAAATGGAAATGGTATGTGCTGGCCGTAGAATAGAAAGAACTTAAAATTGGATAAGAAAAAGGTATTGCGAATAATAAATATGTTGCCTGGTAATAATTAATATAATCCTGAAATACTTGATACTTCCATCAATCAGTTGATATGCATTTGCGTCCTCTGCAGATTTGTCAAATAAAATTTGAATATTTTCTTTTGTTATGACATCCTCATTTAAACTTGTGTACTTCAATTTGATGTAGAACCAATTGCAAGTTATGTTTTTTTTTTTTTTTTTTGCTTTTTTGTCCTGCATGTTAGCCTAAAATGGTGTCTTTAATTTGTTTGAATTGGTTTGTCTTTTAATTGCACTATGTATATAATTTGGCGTCACATGTAAGTTGGCTTAGAATATCAAAGTTCATGGCTAGAAGTTAGATAATTGATTTCATAATTAAGCTCCGAAATTGGCACTTTAATAATTTTCTCGCATAGATTGATGGGTGCATGTGCCAATTGGGCATCCATCTATAATCGAGACCACTACATCCTACAAGTATTAATTAGCGACACTAATAAGAGCCGACATACTAGCAAATGGTTGATTATATATGGTTTTCTTATATAAGGAACATTTTCTGGTTGCCCAGGCCAGAAATCTCTACACCTCTTACACGACTCAAAAATCAAACTTGGGAATATTATCTTTTATTGGCATGCATTGTAAGTTACATATAATTTTAACTGCTGTTAATTAATTAGGTGCTTAACGGAGCATGAATTTGTGACATATGATGATCAGATGGTGTATTATTTTGGTTGCTCGCGTCAATTCGATCTCTCATTTATTTTATTATTTATTATATATATAGATCATCCAGTGGAGGTCAAATACACAGAGATAAGACCCGTAAATATTGCTCCTCCTTGAATATTGGAGATGTGATATGTATGATAAAGACTTTATTGAATCCAAGCATTAATGAATATGGGGTCTCCATTCATGATCATGTCACTGGACCATTGTGATAATCATGGCGCATCTCGTGAAAAAAGAAAAGGAAAAAAGTGTAATGCTATGCATTTCATGCTTGTATTACTCTCCTCTCTCTCTCTCTCTCTCTTCTTCTTTTAGCTAAAACCCTTCTAATTTTAGTATACACGTGTTAGAAAAACTTTCAGAACTAATTAATCAATTAATTATCGCATAAAATAATGTCAGATAAACTGAAGGCATGAACTGGGTAATTTATAATTTATACTTTATAGTGGCCAATATTGAAAAGACTTAAAAATTAAGAATTTATCGTGGCCAATATAGAGATCTCAAATTTTTTAAGTTAGAGAATAAAGATGTTAATTAAGTGCTATCTAATCATCTCTGTCATTTTCAATTGAGTTTGACAAGAGCATTGAGGGTTAGGCCGTCCCATTTTTGCGCCTTTTCCTCTTCCATGAACATTAATTAATTTTGTTTGGGTAGCAAAGACCAACAGAGAACAGCATAAAAAAGAATCATTTTGTTTTTTTTTTTCATTTTTTTAGGAACTTGCCAAATTGAAAAGCACCACAGATCACCACCTGGGGTCAAGGTTTCGTGGGAGCTAAACACCGTGTAATTATCTGTATAATTAGAGAATCAAACCATTGTGCCTCAAATATTTCTTTTCTGTTATTAACTTGTAATTAATTTTTAGTAAAGAGAATAAATCAAACTTAAATTCTTATGATTGACGCAGCAACTACAAAACATAAAATTCATAAATATATATGCTCTTTCTCATATTTGTATCATGTACCTATGATGAACAAAGAAATTTTGTAAATCTACAACGAAGGAGAAATATATATTGGAAGATGCCATTTTATCAAGAGGCAATAGTACTAAGTTCGGATATATAATTTTTTATATTAAGAACAAAAATGTTACTTTTGAAGTGTGATTTTTTATATTGCCTTCCATCCATGGTACTTAAGGGTGCGTTTGGATAGGTGTGGGAAGAAGTGGAAAGAAGTATTGGGAAGTGTGTAACTTTGTGAAGAGTTTAGATTGTTTATAATTTTTTTTATTCCCATCTTCCTTCTTCCTCTTCTTCTTCTCTCATCCAAATGCACCCTAAAAAGAGAATATGCATGCCATTGTATCTGCGTCAAACCCTTTCAGATGTGCACGAAGCTCATGATGTATCACACGAAAATATCACTCAACTCAGAGCCGCAGAAGATAAAGATGGATGTCAAGTGGAAGAGGGAATGCTATCTTTATCTTTTCAAATAGATTCTTGCATATTTTAATCCATGCACTAATTAAAGCAGCTAGCGCATCCAATCCAATTGAAAAGAAAAGTAACGCAAGTAAGAAGTGGAAGCTTCACCTCTTTGTTACGAGACACTAGTGTTAGTGTAGTGACAATTAAGGGACTATTTATTGAGGTTGATGTTTACATCACCGAACACGACCTGTCAAACGTTAGAGGTGGAAACGGAACAGTCATTTTTGTTTCTGTTCCGTTTCGGTAACGAAACGAAATGGTTGTTTCATTTCCGTTCCGTTTCGTCAAACGTAACAAATTTTTGTTCCGTTTAACGTTCCGCCTCACATTTTCTATTGATTTCAACCCATTTCCGTGTTCCGTTTCATTTACGTTAACAAATTTCGATTCCGTTTCCGTTCCGTTTCTGAAAACGGAACCCATTTCAGCTTTCATTTAACGTTCCGTTTCGACGGAACAGAAACGGAAACGTTAAACGTTTCATCACTGACAGGTCTAATCACCACCCTTCTCCTGTATTGTATATAAAATATATATATAACAATATACACACAATAATTAGGGGTCCGCCGTAGCCCGTATTACGTATATATGGATTTAAACAACGAGCCTAAACTAGATTGTTCTTTATAAAATCTATTTGATGCTTTTGGGATATTCAATGCGCTGCACTGGCAATAATTAGTGCAGTGAGCTGTACACGAACAAAAATATATACAGGAAAGTGAGTTTAATGGTCTGGTGTCCATGGCACTTTGTCCACAACGTCTTAATTAATCAGATTTTTTGTAATTTGTCCTTCCAATAAACAAAACGGGCAAGGTTACAATGCCATCATTTTTTTTGTTGCCACCAGATGCCACACCTTCATATTTATTAATATTTATCAAACTCTAGGCCAAAGTTGAAATTAAATTAGCGAGTTTAATTAAGTATTGTAACCAGACCCTTCACAGCACGTAGCGTAGTATAAATCAAAGACATATATAACACTTACATGGAGTACGCGCCTTCCAGAGCAGCTATTCGACTGTTTGTTTGGCATATCCAGGTCGAATGGTAAGTCGAATGGTGGCTCTGTAAGTCGCGTAAGTCGAGTCTAGCGATGTAAGTTGGTGGTTTGACACTCCATGACCTAATTATAGATAAAGCTAATTTTCTAAGGCATTACTTGCATATTCTATCATAAAAAACACCAATAAATACATTACTTTATTGCATTTAGTTAGTTGCCTTCTTAAATAATAAAAATACCAAAAAAATTTAATTGTGTAGTTGTTGTAAGAAAGTAAAGTCTGATAATCAATTATGTCGTCCCTGTGATTTCGATCCTCAAGTTGTACCATAAAAAAAGTTTTGCATACATGGTCCTCGGTAGAATTCCAAAATTAATATTGTTATAATTAGCATATGTGTGAAAAAAAAAGTGAAGCAACAAATTAGTATTGTTATAATTTCTATTGTGATATGGTTATCAGTTTTTGCACAGGGTATAGTTTTACTCTATCAGTATATAGGTGTCTAATTTGTGTTCTTTTTATATTCTATTAATTTGATAATATTTTTGTTTGCACGCATTTTGGCTTATTGTTTAATTATTACAAATCTGGGTAATATATTTATTCTTGGACTAAGGCACCTCGACGAAAGCAAATGAGGTTAAATCCTTTACCACTATTTCTCTGCGGAAGAATTGTGCGATTCTTACTTTCTAGCATGGTATATGAGGAGCAATTTCTTATAATTGAGAAACAAAAAATATAATATTTGTTTCGAACTTTCAATGATTTTTTAAAAAAATTTCGTTAGTTGTACTGAAAATCTGGTATTAGTTAATGCTCTAGCAAGACATTAACCAGCATTCTGTCACACATTTAACATATGATTCCAATTTTTATTTGCAGAATTTTTTCTGATTTTCATTGATGAGGATTTTCAAATCTGAAATTTCCTTTGCCGTGAAGATTTGAAAGGTTATCACGACTGTTGAAGAAAATTGTTTTTCGGCATAGATTTGAAAGATTATCGGCACCGTTTGGATATAGGAAGAAGGAAGAAGACCCAAATTTATTATAAACAATCCAAACTCTTCACAAAGTTACACACTTTCTAATATTTCTTCCCACTTCTTCCCTTCTTCCCTTTTTCCCACACCTATCCAAACGGAGCCATCATAAACGCTAATATGAAATTTCTCCCAATATTATTGAGCTTATAATATCAATAACATTTGTTTCGCCTAATACTAATAATCTATAATTCTCATGTATTAGCAAAAATATCAATCATTCACAAAAAAATAAAAATATAGATTGCGAAACGCGAGAACCCACCAGTACAAAATTAGTAGGGAGCCATCACATATTTTGTTACAAACCCTTTGCAATAGTTCCAAGAAAAATTACTATTTTTTTCCCCCATGATATTGAGTAATCAATTTTGGCATGATATTATATCACGTAGTGTCACGAAACAACAAAAGATTGAATAAATATTAATTTTAGAGATAGGCTAAAATCAGTCGCGACTGACGGATGACCGTCAGCTACGATCAAATCTCAATTTTCGAGATTTTAACAGTCGATCTGAACCATCAATGTGTTCTCCATATTGAAATCTCATTGGAGACAAAATTTTATATTTTGATAAATTTTTTTAGTATTTGTTTGGTATTTTACAAAATTTTTAATCAAAACAATTCTGGACCCTTCAATAACTATGATTTTTAAAAATCTCAAAAAAATAGTAAATAAAATCAGAAAAATGTAAAATTTGGTCTTCAATGAGATTTCAATATGGAGAACACATCGAACGGTTCAGATTAGCCATTAGAACCTCAAAAGTTGAGATATAATCGCAGCTGACGGGTCAGTCGTGGCTGATTTTAGCCTATCTCTTAATTTTATGCCAACTAATATTCCCAACAAAAAGAAAAAAAACACCGAAGATAGAAATAATTATATAGTATAGAATTATGAGGTTAATGCGATTACTATATATAGGTGCTTTTACTTTATCTTTGCAAAAAAAAAAGACGTATACAATCACTAGAATGTGATTAATGTATGTGTGTTCTTTCAAAGGTTTTAAAATGACCGCTAAACATAATTAATGCTCTTCTTTTTACATTGGGAGTGAGAGTGAGAGTGAGAGTGAGAGTGAGAGTGAGAGCGAGAACATAATTAATTCTCTTTCGCCACTTGATTAATTATCCAAGACCTGTGCTAATCTATGCTACGTAACGTAGTACGTACCCAAACTGTTCTTCGTATTTTCTTTTTAAATTATATTTTTTTAAATTTTTGAGAGAGAGGTACCCCAAAAAAAAAATAGAGAAAAGTAAAATCTTTTTCCCCTAAGTGTTGAATTAATGAAAGATAAAACAGCCTATGGGGCAATTTCTGCCCAAAAAAAAAATGAAACGAAAATGAAAAAGTTGATTCTGCAATAGCAGACTATGGTATGTTGGTATCCAGTTCATATATATAAATATAATACATTCTCTTCTCTTCAGATTATTAACAAGAGATCGATCGAGTGCCATTCACCACCTTACTTACATTACATATGGAAGTGATAAGTCGTAAAAATTTAATAGTTTACTACTTTACTTGCATCCTCATTCCATTACCATAATTGAAACGAAGTCCTAGTTTTATTTTAATTTAATTTAAACTCCTGCTCTTTACCCTTTCTTATATATTATATATTTTTTTAAACTTTTCCTTGACCCAATTTCCAAGTCGTAACCATGACCAAGAGTCCAAGACCATTAGCTTCAGCTTGGCCCCGGGCAGTGGTCCCTTTACGGGCAGATTTAACGTTGAGCTTCCTACTTTTCTTTTCTTTTCTTTTCTTTTTTTAAAAAAAAAGAAGATTTGTTAATATTTTTTCACTTACCAGTTACCACCTCTCTCTCTCTCTGCTGCCTTGAATTAGGGGAAGAACTAAATAAAGGTTCACAAGAGAGAGAGAGAGAGAGAGAGAGAGAGTGAGAGCGCCTGTCACTTTATTCTCTCCTTGAAAGCTTTCAGCTTTGGGTTGGTGTTGGGTTGGAACTTGGATGCTTGTGCGGTACCAGCAGTTACTTGTTGCAGCTAGAAGAAGCACCTCTGTCTTTTTCTCTCTTGATTTCCCTTTGGAGCGCTTCTGCTTCTGCTTCTGCTTCTGCTTGTGCATTGCTCTTTCTCAGCCCAACCAACCCCGTCCTCCTCTTTGATCAGCCTAAATTCCTCGTCATTTCAATTCAATCTCTCTTCCGTTGGATTCCACCTCTTTTCAATTACTGCTTTCCACACCCATTAATCTTAAATCTACTGGAGAGTGGGGAGGGGCAACTAATTTAGAGCTGCATGAAGGTGTTTTGCAACAATGAGAGATGACACTTCCAACAAAAGCAAGGTTATTATCACTTTTTCATTCATTCTTATTTCCCCATTTTTCTTTAATATACATATCCCGTATATAGGGTATGGGGTTTTATTTATTATTTCATTTGTGCTCCCAGTAATTGCTGATTCTGGTTTTTTTTTCCCCCCATGTTTCGATTTTGTGCGAGAAGCTATCATGGTCTAAGACTCTTGTTAGAAAATGGTTCAATCTCAAGACAAAAGCCAAAGATTTCCACGCAGATTGCACAGTTACTACTGCAGGTATGGGTTTTGCATTAATTAATTCCTTCTTCTGAATTAATATTCAATTTTGCTACCAATAATTTAACGAAAAAATTGTTTTCTTTGCTCCTTCATACCTGATTATTGATCATCGGCTTGACAATTATTACTCTGTGCAAAAGTTTGTCTTGTTTCTCTCATCGTTCATTATTGCTAGATTACAAGGGGGGAAAAACCTCTTCTTTCACAAATTTTTTTTGGGTACAGCAGATAGTACTTGTATTCACGAAAAATAAATAATAATTGTACTGTGCAGTCAAACAAAACAAACCACCTTTTTCTTTTTCTCTTTCTCTTTTGATTTTTGCTCTTTTGGGTTTTAAAGATTGTTGGTATATCAGCAGGGGAAGCTGAATGGACAGAGGCAGGATGCACAGTCAAAAAAAGCAGAACCGGTACAGTGTATCAGTCTTTTTGCTTTTTGCCCCCACTCTTTTTTTTTTCCCCTACATTTCAATTTTTGACTGTTTTGCTTCTTTTTTGTGATCAGAGAGGTCTAAGAGAAACTTGGATAGAAACCGGTACGAGACTGCTTATGTGACAGATAAACAGGATTATCGGTAAAGTTTTAGTTTCTGTGATCCTAATTTCTTAAGCATCTACTTGTAACCGACCCCTGACACTAATTCTAGTTGTCTCTTTTCAGTGTTTTTGTTGCTACATGGAATGTAGGCGGTAAATCTCCACCGGATTATTTGAGTGTAGAAGATTGGCTGCTTTCTTCCGCTCCGGCTGATATTTATGTTCTTGGGTACTTGTCTCATCAATTGATATTCAATCATGGTTTACCACTTCTACCGGTATTGGTACTGTACCTGGACCTGGCTTGACCTTTTGCTTGCTTAAAATAATTTGATAGATTAGGTTGATTGGTACCTCACACACATGGTTCCATCTAGAATCAATTTATACCAACAAATATATAGCAGTTGTAGAATAAATATTGTATGCTTGAATGCACTTTAGGTTCCAAGAAATAGTCCCATTAAATGCCGGAAACGTACTGGGCACTGAAGACAGTGGACCCGCAAAGAAATGGGTGGCTCTGATTCGTCGAACATTAAACAAGCTGCCGGGCTCAAACAGCCAGACAAGCTGCCACACGCCATCGCCAGCACCAGATCCAATCGCCGAACTTGATGCAGATTTTGAGGCATCAAGGCACCGAAACCCTGCCTTCTTTCACCGCCGCTCCTTTCAGGCTCTTAGTCGCAGTCTGAGAGCAGATGCTGATGTCATGATGCCTCAGGTGAATCTCGGTCGTCGGTTCAGCGTGTGCGAACGTATCAGCTTCAGCAGCCGGCCGAGTGATTTTGATGATGAGGAGAATTATTTTGGGGATTCTCCATGTGGTGGATATTTTTCCCCCATGGTGAACGGATACTATGGATTTGGCTATGGGGAGCAGAATGAGAGGTTTGAGAGGTCGATTGGGAAATCCAGGTAGCCCATGCAAAGAGTTTCAATCTGTATAATTTGTGGCTCTTTCAGGACGCATGTAAATGTAAGTACTTCTGTGATTAAAATAGGTACTGTTTGGTCGCGAGCAAGCAAATGGTCGGCATATTTCTCATGATTTGGGTCCGAAATGAGATCAGACCTGATGTGAAGAATTTGAAGGTCTCTTGTGTGGGTCGTGGTTTAATGGGCTATCTCGGAAACAAGGTATTCTCTCTCTCTCTCGGTGTCTTGCCTCTTTATCTTCAGGAATCAAGACTGATATAAAAAACCCATCCAAGCCATGTACCAGCTATGGTTTTCTTTTTATCAAATTTAAATTTTCCAATCAAAGTCCTTCCTTAATAATTTTTGTTATTATTAATTAACAGTAATGCAAAGTAGTATTACTACTTTGGAAGAATTGGTACCTGTTGGATGTTGTGATATCATGCACATCGACATAGATCCTTAATGGCTTCTACCCATGGGACTGCACCAAACAAATAATATTCTGCTATACAATTTATTTTATTATGTTGTGTAATGGAACAATTCATTTTTAGGGATCAATATCCATAAGCATGGCATTGCATCAAACAAGTTTTTGCTTTGTCTGCACACATCTGACATCGGGTCAAAAGGAAGGAGATGAACTTCGAAGAAATTCTGATGTGGTGGAGATTCTGCGGAAAACTAGATTTCCCAGGGTTGATGGTGTAAATGATGAGAAATCCCCACAAACAATTTTGGAGCATGAGTAAGTTTCATATCAGTCTAAGAAATATCAAATGCTGCTGAATCCCCATTGCAAAGAGCTTTAATTTATTATTTCTTTTTTCTGGGGCATTTTAGCCGTGTAATTTGGCTTGGAGATTTGAATTATCGAATTGCATTGTCGTACCGATCAGTAAAGGCATTGGTTGAGATGCACAACTGGAAGCATCTCTTGGAGAAGGATCAGGTAATTTTTTTCATCTTGTATTTGTTTGAATTTGCACTTGTATGGGTGAAGCAAAAGTGTTATATGAGAAATAGGAGACCAATGTTGTGGTTGAGAATGAGATTCAGAATGAATAGCATAGAAAACATTTGTAGCATGGTTTTAGAAGCTCAATATCTTAGAACTCTTCTCTTCGCTTTCTAAGGAGGTTATCTGACCTTTGACTAATTTTTCCTCATTCTTCTTATTTTTATCCTTTCTACTATTGGTCTTTTATATATTGTACAGCTTCGAATTGAGCAAAGAAGTGGCCGTGTATTTGAAGGATGGAAAGAGGGGAGAATATATTTTCCTCCTACTTATAAATATTCCAATAATTCAGACCGGTATGCTGGAGATGATTTGCATCCAAAAGAAAAAAGAAGAACGCCTGCATGGTACATGTTCTATTTCAAAATATGGGAATTCTACATGTAGTCTTGGTTTTCAGATTCCAAATCTCCCTCCCACTACCCTACAAAATAAAGAAAATGAAATAGATAATTTGGCTTTTACTAAGTTCGGTGCATCTGAGGGTTAAAAATATAGAGATATTTGTTCTGAAGCCTAAAATATTGTAGTGCTAAAGACCCCAAGCTACAATAAGACATTAATTATCTCTAAACTTCTTAATTAAAGTAGGGGCTGTTTTGTGTAAACAAATTGTGGCAAGATCTCTAAACTTCCCAGAATTCTCTTCTACGACTGGTTCTTTTCTCTACTGCTTTATGCTGGAGTTTCTGCATGAACTGTGTACAATGTGATCCCTTAATTCAAGATGCAATTATTATTTTTCTTTTCATTTTGTAGGTGTGATAGAATATTATGGTATGGTAGGGGCCTCAATCAGTTGTGTTACGTGCGTGGAGAGTCACGATTTTCGGATCACAGACCTGTTTACAGCATTTTCACGACCGAGGTAGATATAACCCGAACCCGTTTAAAAAGAGGGAGTTGTCCTAGCTCGCGGGTTGAGGTCGAGGAACTATTGCCATCCTCACATGGCTTCATGGATCTCAATTTTTACTGAAAGGTTTGTTATAAATAAATAATAAGAAAAACTGATTTTATTTTCTGTGGTATGAAAGCATAGTTGGATTATGCCCCTCCTGTATACAATTTTGATCAAAATTACATTGGAAATAATAGTTCCCATTTTTTCTCCTTATTCAACATCTTTTATACTCCATTGGAACAAGTAGAAATTGGCATGTCAACAAGTCTTGGAATTTCACTAAGTAGTCACTGCTTAGTTTGTCCAAAAAAACAAAAACAAGTCTTGGAATAATTGGTGCAACAGATGACTTTTCCTTTCTGGAATAAGGAACTCACCATTTAAGCATATACTTATCCCATGCCAATTTCTACTTGTCAGGTACGAAAAAAAAGGTTTGTTCGAAAAAAAAAATCCGCACAATTGAAGGTAATTTATAAGCCTCCGGTTTTGAAACTTATTTTACTTGAATGAAAAATATATTTCTTCTTTCGAATTTTGATTGCTGGTCACTAAATGCAGGAAGAAAGACCCGATTTTTGTACTAACCATGAAAGCACGGCTCAAAATTTTGGTGGCATTTTCTTAAGCTAGCGACTAACTATATCATATTCTTGAAATTCTAACCTTAGTTTGAACTTGTACTTATATTTATTAAAGTAACCAAGCAGGTTTAAAAATCCAAATAGGTTTCCCAGTTTCCCTGATTGTTTTATTTCTTTGTCGCATGTTTTATTTGCCTCTTTTTTTGGTAGTTTGACAAAAATGAGGTAGGGGTTGCAATAGAAGAAGAATAGCTTTTTTATTCTGTGTATAGTTGTTGTGTACTTTTTGTAACGCAAATCTGAAAAAAAGGAAATGAGCTCTGCTTTGCACTCAATTGCAATTATGAGTTTTACAGAGGGGCATGCCTTCATTTCTATTTGCTTGTTTTAAATTGAAAAAGGTCCTGTTGATTTCTACCTGTCTCTCTCTCCACTGCTTCTTTTCAATTTTCCTTTTTTGCATTATAGAAAGAATCAAAAGTAAGAAAGCGACAGGCGTTGCTGGTGAAATTGGGACACTAATTCAGAAAAAAAGAAAGTTGGATGCTCAATTTGAGGGAGGCCTCGGTTGGGATGAAAGTGGAGAGAGTACACGTGGCATGCCCTTATTTGCATTATTATTTTTTTAGACAAATTAAGGTCTAAGCTATCCAACTTATTGTTAAATTAAATGTTTATAAAAAATTCTTTTACTTACACGTCCCTCAGTTCTTCCCTTACATTACAATATTGGGTACATTGTTGCCTCATTAAATTAGTAGACATTCAAAAACCGAGGCGATGTACGGTACAAAAGTGAAGAAGTTTTGCAAGCGCAAATGCAAATTTTCAGTTTATGAAATTCAATATAAGTACATTAGTCAGTTAAAATAATAATACATTAGTCAGTTACAAAGGTAACAAAAAATAATGTTGTAAAACTTAAAACGAAAAATGACGGTCAATTCATTCTCAACTTGTACTTAAATCAGGAATATGCCCATTTTAACTTTTAAGATCAACACAAAACAAAGTCTAGTAGCATGATATGAATATGTGATGGTTGCTATAATTAATACCATGTATTTCGTAGTAATTAACATGTACACCAAAAAGCCAGAGCGTTGCCTACTCATTACTTAGACGGTTAGACCTAGATTCTGTATAAAAATTGTTCAGGACTCAGGATTGATTGATGTTACCTTCAACAATAGTAATTCACGTGTCATGTCAAACTTCTCCTCCGTTTCCATTTAAAATGGAGCGATCGTGAACCACATAACTAAAACAATTTTTTCTATATATAGCTATCAATTGAATGGAGGGGATATGGTCCCCTAAAGATGGAGCATACTTGGAGCAGAAGCCTTCGCAATAATTAATTTTTTTTCCCTTTTTTTTTGGAGGGGTTTCCTTCAATTTTTACCTTTTTGTTTGACCGCTTAATGTAATGGTGAGGTTCTGACTTCCTTGTTATTTGATTAATTAATAAAATATCTTCTGACAGTTTTGTAGTAAGATATAAGCAAGGTACAGGCGACTCTAATTATTTCTATGCTTTCAAATTGAATACTTATTGGCATCTATGCCTGACACGTAGATTTCTTTTTTCTTTCTTGAGATCCACATTATTTTGTATCCATTTAAATTTTGATGACTCTAACTACAAGCAAATACTATTAAATCTGTTGACATTCTTCAATGCCCTAATTTTTTTCGTCTCGTAAATTAGTCAGTAATTTTAATTTCAAAATTTGAATTCGATGAGATCATTCCATACGAACAAAAAAATGTTGTGATGGAATAAATTTTTTTTGAACATGATTGCTGATATTGGTATGCATTTTACTGCTACGAACACGAAAGCATCTTTTATTAGCGGCGACAAGAACATGAAAGTTTGACGTATTAAGGGTGCAAATTAGCCGATAACTGTATGCCAAATTTGAAGTCTAAATCAAATGGACAGAAACCCGTATGCTATCTTGAGATAATGTTTGGTGTACATTTAGGAGTGAATTTACTTCTAGTCAGCCAATCAAGGTAAAACTAAAGGGTGCGTTTGGATAGGTGTGGGAAGAAGGAAAGAAGGGAAGAAGTGGGAAGTGTGTAACTTTGTGAAGAGTTTGGATTGTTTATAATTTTTTTCTTTTCATCTTCTTTCTTCCTCTTCTTCTTCTCTCATCCAAACGCACCCAAAAGGAAAGGCGATGACGAGCTATGCCCTTTTTTTTTAAGGATGCGTTTGGATGAGAGAAGAAGAAGAGAAAGAAGGAAGATGGGAAGAAAAAAAATTATAAACAATCTAAACTCTTCACAAAGTTACACACTTCCTAATACTTTTCCCACTTCTTCTCTTCTTCCCTTCTTCCCACACCTATCCAAACGCACCCTAAAAAAAAAATATGCTTCCCTTGAAAATTATACAGTCAACTTTCACTGTGTTTGGACATATATAGAGAATGAAAGAGATAGGAACGAGAACAGACATAAAATTAAATTAAATGTTTTTCTTCGTTTGGATGGAAGGGAATTAAGAGGGCAAAATTTTAAGAGGCGAATTGTTTCTCTTCAGATTTTCTCTCCTATGCTTGAATTGTTTCTCTTCAGATTTTCTCTCCTATGCTTCTGTTTGGATGCGTTGAGAAAAAGTAGGAAGAAGAAAAAATGGAAAAAAAAATTATAAACAATCCAAACTCTTCACAAAGTTACACACTTCCCAATATTTCTTTCCACTTCTTCCCTTCTTCCTTTCTTCCCACACCTATCCAAATGGAGCCTATATAAATTAATTCCTCTCTAAATTGGAGGAGACTTGAGGGATATGAAATTTCTATTTTTTTTTCTCAGTAATATTTGTTTTGTTTTACCTCCCTTTAATGAGACTATCCAAATAGAAGATAGAAGTAAAAGAAAAATTTTTTCCTTCCTTTTTATGAATCATCGATCGAAACATACAGATATAATTTAATTTTTTTATCCCTTTTCCATCCCATCCATTTTCCTCCTATATTTTCTTAACAGAGTGTAAGACAACGTTACAGAAAAACTTTAATTTTATATTTTCATGAAGCATTCCTATCAATATCACAATGGCTTTGAAACAAAACATTTTTTAGGTGGGATTTTATTTCATTTGAATTAATTTGTCCATATTTTGTTGGATTTAATAATCAGAAATTCTAACTAAATGATAGTAAATTCGTTCCTTTCGATAAAAATAATCTAATGAAATGAAATTTAATGTTTAAAAAAATGATTTTTATCAGGGCCTACGTGATTTGATTTGTAACTAATATTGAAATGCGACAACGACATATAACGACGTACTTGATACGGACAATTAGTCTATACTATTCAAACATTTTCTGATATATGTTATAAAGGGTTTTGTAAAATAGTAAATATGAAATCCAGCAGAAGGAAATGACAAAATACACCCAGATAACAAAAACAAATCCATTATTTCGAGAAAATTATTTTATACAGGAATTCATACGCAAAAAATTTTAATAGAAAGAATTATTTTTTTTTAATAAGAAGAAAGTTCGAACGCGTTTTATAAAAGCGTACAGTCTCTCTCCTTCGTATGCGTTTATAAAACGCGCTCGAAGGCTTCGAACGCGTTTTATAAACGGGTAAGAGAAGAGAGCTTCGGTTACGCCTGAAAAGGCTGGTCAGACCTTCGTACACGTTTATAAAACGCGTTCGGAGCCTTCGAGCGCGTTTTATAAACGTGTTATTAGTTTTTCATATTTTTCATTCAAACCGCAACATTTAACTTATTAAAAATAATATTTTGCAATAAGGTCCCTGCATGTTTCATATTTACAAAATTCTCAAAATTTTATTTCCAATTAAAGATGTATTAAATAGATGTATCATAATTTTATTTCCAATTAAAGATGCATTTAATTGCACATATTTTTTTTTGAACATGTGTATAATATCATTTTGTTTGAATAATTATTCACCGACGACCCTGTAATTTTACTATTTAATTTTACATACTTATCTTTTGAATTGTAGTCTCTTCTCTTTTTTTATTTTATGTTAGCCATATATAATAAAAAATATATAATATGGAAATAATTAAAATATAAATTTTTTAAAAAATTTTGAACATTAAAACTTTAAACAGACTTAACTTTTGATAGGAAGGTCCGTTTGGGGCGATCGAGCACAATCCGGAAAGCTCGCGACGAGATCTACACATGTTACAGGGGTGAAACCAGGGGTGAAACCCCGTAATGACTATTTTCGGAGCCAAAAAACGCTCTCTAGATCTCCAAAATTCACTTTGAAAGTTTGCAAACCTAAAAACCACTCTAAACTACTAAAAAAGTATTTAAAATCATAAATTAATCATTAAAAAGAGAAATGCAGTAAATTAAGTGACTTTCTTGATAATTATTCAAACAAAATGATATTAATGTCAAAATTAATATTCTAATGTCATTTTTAAATAAGATTAATATGAAATTAAATGTGATATTTTAAAAATTGTAAATTTAATCTTAATCTTAAAAATAAATTTAACTTAAATTTTCACATTAATTTTTCTATTAATTTTGAAAAAATGGTAATAACTCAATTTTGAAAAATTTACGCTTTCCTACCCGTTTATAAAACGCGCTCGAAGGCTCCGAACGCGTTTTATAAACGCGTACGAAAGTCTGACCAGCCTTTTCAGGCGTAACTAAAGCTCTCTCCTCTTACCCGTTTATAAAACGCGCTCGAAGCCTTCGAGCGCGTTTTATAAACGGGTAGGAAGAAGAGAGACTGTACGCTTTTATAAAACGCGTTCGAATTTTTTTCTTATTAAAAAAAATAATTCTTTCTATTAAAATTTTTTGTGTCAAAAATTCTATATAAAATAATTTCGGATTATTTCGAGTTAACGATATACGACAAATTAACGCTGAAATCAATGTATGAAACGAATTATAACGCACACAAAAATAATGTATTTGAAAAAAAAAATCATTCATTGTTCATGTACTAAGTAAAATGTGGGGACTTGTGAATGACGGAATTGGGTGCCACAATTGTACATATTTTTCGTTACGTTGGCCCTCATCGTTTGGCACGTGTCGTGTCATACACAGTAACGCTAATCTTTGTAATAGATGCGCCTTGTGCGTCTTTCCTGCATAAACTCGTCATTCTGTAGCGTTTATTGTACCATTTCACATCATCTCTCTTCTAATTTTTTCGTTGTTGAATTAAAATAGGAGACATTATTTTGCATACTTATTTCAATTAAATTATAAATTTCAAACAATACACAGCTGAAAGGAAAAAAGCAGTGGAAAGAGGAGAGCTGAAGGTGTTGCATTGGAATAGCGAAGAAGATGATTCGACTATGACTGTGCCAATATATAATATAATATAATAAAATAATATTGGTACAGGCACTGACTAGCATGAGTGATACACATACTGACATGTCGATGTCACTCGCTTGTCACCATTTCCATTTGTTTTCCAACTTGATTTGATTGACAACACAACTATTGTGTTTGTGTGGGCCATTCCCAAATAGGCTTGCTTCGTTCAGTTTTAGGCCCAGAACAAACAGCTCAATAGCTCATGCAAATATGCAATGCAAGCCGATCCAACTAGCTTGAAACATTTACGCAGCGCGGTAAGCCCAGCCCAGCCCAGCCCAGCCCGTAAAAACGAAAAGGTGCGGCTGGACATTGCTCGTGCTGTTACCAGTTCAGGACTTCAGGTTCAGCTCTTCAAAAAGATATATATTCTATAACCCGGCATGGCATCTCTTGCAAATGACTGTAGTGCCCTTGCCTTGAGTTATGACTCCTTCAATAAAATGATGCACTAATATTAATTATGAGTTATGACTATGAGCATTGAGCAGTTAATTATAGCTTGTTTCTGAAGGTGATTTGTCATTAATATTTAAAAAAAGGCACTAATATTAATTAAAAAGATTTTGTACAAAAGAAGGACAGGTTCATAAATCCAAACCAGCAAGGAAGATTCTCTCGTTCCTGTCTGCACGGATCTCAAAGCAAATCGTCTGCAGATTCTGGTCATGTACCTCAACCACTGGATGGCCTGACGGGACAATAAAAATCGTGCCTCGCGAAATGTGGGCCCGAACCCGCCTGTATCGCTGTCCTTGCCACCTTCCCTCTTGATATTCCTCTTCCTCTCCATACCTTATTCCTCCTCTTCCCATTTCCTCTTGTTCCTCTTCATGTTCCATGTACCTGTGTGGCTGGCTGCAGTGTTGGTCTTGGTGCGCCATGTGGGGACATAGTATCTCTACATAACCGCTGCCTTTTGTCACCACAGCAAACTTGGCAAAACGTGAGTTGCACAACGGTGCCATCATAGCCCCCTATATTGTATCCATTACATTTCACTAATATTATTTCAAAGGATAATTCCAAAAGTAATAGTTACTTTCCTCAGGTACCTAAAATCTGATGACAGTTTACACTTTACACACACAAGGAAAATACCAATTTAAAGAGTAGAGTTTTGCATACTTCACTAATATTTTCAAGCGACACCCTAAGATTCAGTCGGCCGAGTTTTCTGTCATCATCAGAATCAGCCTCATAGAATTTACGATGCCGGTTTGAGTGAGTTGGATCCTTTTGAAGTAGATTAAAAGGACCTCTAGAATCACCAAATGGCCACTTTCCTCCTTCCTTACACTGTATCGGCTAAGTGCCTGGATCTGCTCCTCTGAGGCTTCAATAAATACGCCTTCCCTTTGCTTGCTAAATACCCTCTCGAATCGGTCCCTTGGCACCTATTTGTCATACATGCGAAAGTGCAGATATAGTTTATACATATTTTTAATTTACCAGGTGAATAGAGTACAGCAGCATAAAATATGAGAACATACATTGAAAGCAGCTTCTAAGACCTCATCACGAAAGCTCCTGTAAACTGACTCAGGGTTTTCCCCACCAGCCGCATAAAAATTCTGTGACACAACACACAAGGACATCAATTTACAATCTTAAATGACGGACCAACAGTCTATGCAAAGAGAAGAAGGGAGATAAATTAGCACTAACCGTTATCTGACCAGTCAATGAAGTAGACCTGAGGAACTTTACCAGTACCAGGCTTTTGCGCCGGTAGCTACTAACCAGATACAAGACTGATCCATATTCAGTTACAAATACATCTCCTTTACTTATTCCATGGGATTTTCTCTCTCCTTTCTTGAGTGTAGCCACAGTTCTTCTTCGTGAAGTGAATCATAATATGCATGTTATTTGATCAATAATGATTGTCTTGTTATATGAAGAGCAGTAATTGTGTACCTTCTACCATATAGCAAACACAATCAGCATCAAAATGCAATGGTGTGACAAATGTACGAGGGTTGGCCACAAGTAAAGAGATGCTGTAATTAGCAATTCCAATCAAAAGTTTGGACTTCTCGTGGAATTTGTCGAGAACCTTCATGTAGCCACGATCGCTTCTAATTTCATACCTTAACCTCTCTCTACCAAACACAAGGGTTGTCTTCTTTTTGTTCTTCATATTTCCTGTGCGGGTTGCTGCTTCTCTCATGTCAGTACGTCTCTTCACATTTTATCTCACATTTCTTCTGCGGGCCTTGCTCCCTGTACTTTTGTTGGCACTTCAGCCGACACTCTGTAAGTCTGTCAAGAGGCCAAAAGCATAAAAAAAATAAAATAAAATTTAATTGGTGCGACCTGAAATTTAAATATCAAGTAATGCAGTTAAGAAGCATAACATTTATTAGAAATTTCTGTTTCTTTTTAGAAATTATATTATAAATAATATTCTCTTTTATTGGTCAACTGTTAATAAGTAGTAAAATTGATGTTCTTTAGGAAAAACCAATACTTGAGTAATTGGAGAAAATAAAAAAAAGGTTCAATAATCCAAGAAAGAAGGACCTTTGCTCTGAACCTTCTCTGTCCTGGGTCTCTATTGATTCCCTCCTTGGATGCTGCTGCTCCCCCTTCCTGGGCTGATGCTCCTGCCTGCACCTCTCCTCGCACTTTTTCTCCATGCCAATGTCGTAGTGCCGTTGCGACCGGCATTCCTCCAAGCACTTGGTTAGCTCGGGATCCTCTTCATCTTGCACCTTTCTCGGTTCGCTCCACTGCTGTTGTTGCTGCTGCTCCTCTCGTCCATGCTGGTACTCCATCTTTCACAATTGCTCACACATTCGGACCATGGGACTTTGCCCCAGCAACCGGCACTTCTCTAGGCATTTTGTCAGATCTTCATCTGTGCTTGTATCAGTATCAGCAGTTGCGAGTGTCACAGATAATAGAAACAAGAAGAGGAAATTAAGAAAGGTGGTGGGCTTGTGGCTTGTTGCCATGGCTAATTCTTTGCTTTCTCTCAATCTCAAATTCTCAATCAGCAATTTAGTAAGTGTGGGAGAGATAAGACAGGAATTAATTGCTTAATTTGGTGGTTTGGTGGAGAGGAAGAGAGGTGGAATGGAACTGTTTAATGAATTTATATTTATATAATAGGAAGGAAGAAAGGAAGGGAGCAAAATGAACAATACTTATCAGATGAGCGACTAGGGTACGTGTAACTGTGTAAGTGTAACAAGGCTGCACCAATTTCATGTACTTGTGCTTTTCTTTGGGTCTTCTATCACTATGTGGATTGTGGATGTAGCGAATGATTAACAAGTTCAAAACAGTACACTAATCAAGTGCAATTCTAGTTTATTTATTATTTCATAGAAGATAAAAATAAAATATTATATATTGTCAACATACAAAAATTAATACACGAAATTATCTATCAAATAAAAATAAATAAAACGTAAGTACGTACATAAGCATGTATCATGTATGTTAATTTTAGTAAGTTCATATATATATAACAATAAACAAACAAAGTAAGTCGCTACATGGGATGATGATCTGGGAAGATCGATGTCACAGTAAAATAAATCGAACAGTGGAGGTGGAGAGAAAAGTAACTAACGTGGCGAGCGGGTCTGCACACGTGGCGCCAGAGTGGCGGAGTACGGACAATTGGATAAACGGCGAGGCCGAGGCGCTCTCTACGTACTCTGGTCTCTATAATATCTCACAGCGCGCGTCCGTGACTCGTGTCGTGTGTGGTGTGTCTGGCGCGTTCACGGCACTGCACAGTCTGCACTAGTGCACTTGTCAAGTCAGAACAGTACTCATTCATACGAGTATCTTTCCAGTTGCCACTGTGGCCGCTGGCTAGTGCCTAGTGGTAGGACGTGGCAATCTCATCTCTTCAGAAAAAAAATAAAGAAGAAAAGAAAGAACGACACTTATTGGACACGGATGTCTTTGGTTTTTTATTTTTAATTTTAGGCCTTGGTACACACGCTCAAGCCATAAGGCCTTGGTTTTTTTTTTAATCAAAGTAATAAATAAATAAAATAACAGAGGTCCCTTTACTAGAGAAAATTTTATACCAACGAAATTAAGCAACATGGATGGCAACAGTAAAGTAAACTGAACTCCCATATCAGATTGAAATGATTGAATGCTGATACATTGATTGATAGTGAAACCAAGCCAAGGTCTAGCTACTTCATTCACCATTTACAAATCCTGACCACACACAGGGAGGGGGAGAGTTAAGTTTTCTTCTCTAAGGATTAAGGAATGAGAGCTTCTGTTCAAATATCTATCTACCTACCTACATTTCAACTCTACTCAAACAACACAGAATTAGTCCCAGTTTTACCCTACATATCTCCACATGCACCTAACATGGATAAACTTTCCATTGCACTGCACATTCTTCCCCAAATGTGGATTGATTCAAAATACAATATCTCCAACCATCAAATGAGCAAGCTGACTGACAGCATGAGCCCCACCATCAGCAAGTGTATTCTTCCAGCCCGGCATGCTGCAATTGACATTTCTGGTGTAGGTTCCTGGGCCCTCATGTCATCTGCACAAATTCAATAAGTAGAGACCAAATCATTAATTCCTTCCTCCTGTAATTATCTTTATTAGTGCACTTGACTGTTCATGTATAAATTATGGTTGAGGTCGCATAATTAAATCAATCCATTACAAAAGAATTCTTTTTAAAATATATATTATCTCGAATGAAATGGAAGTAACCTATGCTTGGACTGATGGTGCTGGCAGGGCCAGGTACAACACCTGGAAGTGGCGACATGGCCTCCATTCCCGTAACTGTAAATAATTGGTGCCACAAAATAATTACATTATTTGAAGAGAGTAGTAAAATTCAAAATAAGAATAGCTGAAACAGGTACAATATGATGGGAAATTGGACTGTATGAAGAGTGAGTTAATATAGATTACTGGGTACTGTGCCAGTATAAACAAGCAATATGGTATGGTACCAATAGAAATAATGTGTTTTCAAAAGACTTACTATTCTCTGCTTAAAACAAGAAGGAGCCAGATAGTACAAAGGTCCAGAAATAAGAAGAAAAGTACAGGTCTGAATGTCTGATGAATCTAAGTTGATTGGTTTGGGGAGAATGTGTTTTTGTAACTTGAAGATTGAACAAGAATTAAGTGCACCTGATATATATAATATAAGACACATTGGTATAATACTGATTGGAACATATGCAGTTTGTAAGTACTGAAATATGGAATGAAGATACTGATATGACAGTTTGAGAGATGAAATAAAAAAGCTGTAATTACTAACAAGAGCATGAATTGGGCAAGGCCAAATCCAAGAAGAGTGAATTGAAGACAATGTAGCTAATTTGAAGAAAATGCAAGAAAGTAGGAGAAAAGAATTGAAGACACAATGAGAATGAGAATGAGAATGTGATACCAGCTGGGCAGGTGTCATAGAACCAGGGGACGGCAGAGGCTGTGTTGTTGGGCGCGCAAGAAGGAAACAAGGCGAGAAGGCGGGCGGTGTCAATGGGGAATCCGAGGAGAAGCGGGTCCTGCACGAGGTAGCAGAGGCAAGTGGGCCCGGAAGGCAGGAAGGTTTGAAAGAAAGTGGCACAGCAGACGGCAGAGGGTGCCGGCTGAGGGCTGTGAGGTGGACCGGCGATGTAGGAGAGGCATGGAGAGAGCGCCACAAGAGAGAGCGCGCAGTGTGAGAGCTCTGCACGTGGAGGGAGAGGCGATGATGAGGATGAGGATGATGATGATGCCAGGAGGAGGAGGAGAGAGATGAGGCGGAGGTGCATTGTGTTGTGTTGTGTTGTGTTGTGTTGTCTTGTCTGGTCTGGTCTTGTCTTGTCTTGTCTTGTATTTTCTTGAAAGGGAAAGCGGGAAAGAGAGAGTATGTTGTAACTTGTAAAGCAGAGAAACAAAGAGTTGTTGCTCTTGCAGTCTTGCAGTCTTGCTCTCAACTGAAGAGAAGAGACGAGACGAGACGAGAGGTCTGAGGTCTGAGGGAGGGTTTATTTATATAAGAAAGAAAGGGCTTTATTTTATTTATGCAACAGTAACTAACTCACCAGGCTGGGTTTTTTACACTGGGCCTTAAGTGCAAAATAATTGCTCCAACCGAACCGAGCCACTGCGAGGTTAGATTCTGGGCTCAATTTCATTTCATTTCGGCCGCCTATTTGTATCACCTACGAAGCAAGCACCAAGCAGCTCAAATCAAAATTGATAACACTCTGCAACTGCAACTGATCGTTTTATAAGTTCCAAGGTTAAACAATAATATGCATCGACTTTTTTTTTTCCCCCATGTAACAAATAGTAATATAAATTAAAAAAATAAATTATATATGTTTCTTTCATGTGCAATAGCCTCCTGGGTCCTGGCCCCGCCATGAGTTGGGTAATGTAATCAAGCAGGGCAAGTTAACCAACCACATAGCCACATAGCTTTCTTAGTATACACCTCAGACTACATTATTATTTTCAAATTTTAAATCAACCTAATTATAGTACCCCAAATAAAAAAAAAATAAAAATCTATGTCCTTAACAGACAGATTTACATTACAATTAATGAGTTTCTGAAAGAGAGCACCTAGCCACATACATACACGCCAGCTCTCTTCGATCTCCAATCAAACAAATATATATTTTAGTCAAACTTATGTTTGCTAATTATTAATTCCACTGGGAGGCTAGGAGCCGTTAGTATAGGTGGAAATAGGTAAACCAAATACCAAACTCCAAACTCACTTGCCTCTCAAAAGCCCTTTATAAGCACACTGCACACCTTTTAATTTCTCTTCATCCCTCACACCCCAGCTGCAGCACACTCACTCTTCAATCCTCTAATCTCAACAATCTTCACAAAATAAAATAAAATAAAATAAAATCCAAACTCAATCAAACTCAATCCAAATGGCAAAAACGCTACTTGTGTCCATAGGCCTCGTCGTGGCTGTGATGGCCATGCTCTCGCCCCACGTCTCAGCACAGACTTCGGGATGCATGACAACCATCGTCAGCCTCTCATCATGCCTCAACTACATCACTGGCAACTCCTCCACCCCCTCCTCCTCTTGTTGTTCAACCCTCTCCAGTGTCGTCAAGAACGAGCCTCAATGTCTCTGCGTCCTCCTTAACGGAGGCGCGTCCTCACTTGGTGTGACCATCAACACCACAAAGGCCCTTGAGCTGCCTCCTGCTTGCAAGGTCCAGACCCCACCTGTCAGCCTATGCAAAAGTGGGTATCTTGACCACCACTAATTACTTCTAGTTTATCTTTTTGGGTTGTACTTGTACAAGTACAATTAATAGTGTTAACTTTTAGTGTGAATGGAATGAGATTGAAATATGGGATGTGTGAATTTTCAGCTCTTGGAGCACCTGCTGCTGCACCTAGTGCATCGACCGAGACCCCATCAAGCGGTTCCACTTCCTCTAGTACCTCTTCTACACCATCGGTACCGAGTGCTTCAACTGGTACGTACATGCATACACCACTTATATTAATATGTTCAGCTAGCATAGATGCGTACAGCCTACTGTGTTGTTTCGATATATTTTAGTTTGGATTTATGCATTATAGAGTGGTTTGACCTAGTCAACCCTGAATTCCATTTTTTGCTAATGTTGGTACCAGATACCAACGACCTATACCAGTATGAAATCAACAGAAATGAACTTTTACGGACATAATTAATATAATACTAAACTTATATTATTGACAGCTGGATCCAAGACCACGCCATCAACTACTGGTGAGTCATCAGATTCCATGTCAAACAAATCGGCTGTGATCTCCATCTTCTTCCTCGCCATATCAGCATTCGCTTCAGTGATATAATTGTTTAATTATGTATAGCATGAAGTGTGTCGTTGTTGTGAGAATATTCCAAGATTTGTTACATTCTTTGGCAAAGTTCCTTGCATATTTATTTCGGGATCTTATTTTCGTTTTTGTCGTATCTCATAAAGTACACATGTTATTGTAATTATAATTCATGTATCTACTTCATTTTTTACTTGAATATATGGTAATTGATTGTCTTTCAAGTTAAAGAACGGTTGCTGTATCTATTTGGTGCCACAAGGCCTGTCTATATTTGGTAAAACTACATAAATATATATTTATCTTTTTGAAATTCATTTCAAAGCAAGCACACTACGGCAAGGCGCTGAGAAAGATCTGATAAAAAGTAGGAGCGAGGACTCATGCATAACGTGGGGTAAAAAATAATTACAGGGATCACAAAGATATATAAACAGCAGTACGTAATCCAATCTTAGGCTCTACTTTTTTATGAAATTTAAGTAAAACTGTAAAAACATAAATTAGATGTATTGTAGATTTGTAGTGAATTAATAGTAATTGAATTGCTGATGCAAGTAACAGACACGAGTGGAAGAAAAACAATAATTACAGAATGAGTCATCCAGAAATCCATTTTTCTATGAATATTATCAAGACAACACTAACTTTCCTTAATTGTGGAGATTGCGTTTGGCAATAGAATTAGTATATGATTTATTCAGAAACCAATTTAAAGAAACTGTAAATTTAGGGTTGGAAATTTCATCCATTATGAACGATCCATTGTATCAAAATTGACCCAATTGGTTTCTTCATTGCGGAAATATACATTTCAAAGTAACGACATTACGCACTGCATCGTATCAAATTTTGACACTTAGTAAATGATCAGTGAATCATCTGAAAATTTAGACGTATTTTTTAAGTGATGAACTTGATAAATTTCAAACTAAATCATAATGGATACACGGCATGCTAATAATGAATGGCGCATATATAACATGAAAGCCTGAAGAAATATACAAGAACACGGTACTAAAAGATACCAATTGAAAATTCTAATTATACGATGACAATTAATAGCATGATGCGTTGGTACAGGGTTCTGTTCCCATATGTAATGTAACTCACATAGAGGAGTAGTTAATTTTGGGTTTGGCCGGAACGAATTGACACATGAAAAAAGAAAAGAAAAAATTAAAATCAACCATGCATTACTAATGGGAAGCTGTTTCTTCTTTTTCCTTAAATTCCATGCTTCAATGATACTCCGATTAGAGATCCAGTTTACGGAGTTATGGTGATCAGCTTAAAAATTTAGCAAGCCTTGGCACAGGAAGTCAAAAGGCAAGCTACTTTTGTAATTGATTGAAAAGGAAAAATCTAGCCAATCCTATCCAACCCAATCCTACCCAACCCGGCTGGCAATCTTTTTTTAATTATCCATATATATTCTAGGTGAAAAGTAGAACATCCTGAAACAAAGCAACTACCAGAAAAATGCGCTTTAATGAAGTCCGCTTACCTACAACAAAACAATCGTTTCTTATTCACTTAGTAGGAGAGTTTGTCCAGCCACCCTGAACAAACCATCCTTCACTTTTTTTTTTCTTTATGCTAATTCAAGTATATAAATAATCCCTCCAGTTAGTTCCCCTTGCAACACATCGATCGCCAAATCAATCATTAATTTAAACACACAACAAATTAAAGAAAAGCTCAGCTTGCTTGCACCTTGATTATTGTGCAATTAATGGCTCCAACAAAGCACAGCTGCTTGAGTACTGTGCTTACTTTCCTGGCTGTGTTTTGCACCCTTTCATCGGCTCAGGTGCCATTGCCACCATTGGGTCAACAACCTCCGGCAACTAACCCGACACCTCCAGTTCAAGTACCTCCAGTCCAGACATGCAACCCCTCATCAGCTGTCACTAGTCTGGCACCATGCCTTGGGTACCTCATGGGGAGCTCATCATCTCCTTCTACCGCATGTTGTAGCCTCATTTCATCGCTTCTTTCTTCCCAAAGCCCGTGCCTGTGCTCAATGCTTCAAGGCGGATTGAACCCGTTAGGATTTGTTTTCAACCAGACCCAAGCCATCTCACTGCCCAGCATTTGCAACATGCCTTCCAACCCTTGCACCGGTACATACTGTTCTGACACACTGATTAGTGATTACCCTTACCCATACCAACAAAACAAACAGAAAGCAGCAGTTAAAATTAATTATACAATTAATATTATTGATTAAACAGATGCATCAAGCCCGACTTCTGAACCAAGTACACCGGCGACACCATCAATCCCAGCTGCAGCGTCTCCCTCTACAGATGAACCAACACCAACGGTGACCGCTCAGAGTCCTGCAGCAGCCGCAACTCCTCCAGTGTCATCTAAACCTTCAGGTTACAATATTTCTTTACTAAGTTGCATTCAGCGCAACGTCAACATATATATGATATATTATAATTTGTTGATGAATTTTGTGAACTCAATTAATTAATGCAGGCGCAGGAGTGAAGGCTGTACCAACAACTGTGTCTGCCGCAGTTGGAAGCCCTACAAATTTGGCACCTTCTCTTCTCATAGTTGCCTTTGTTGCTTCATACTTGTGGACCAAGGGATTTTAAGATATTCTTTTCTCATTTTTTGAGTGCATTAATTAATATGAATTATTTCTTGTAGACTGGTTTTGGCTTATTTGTTTTACAGCTAGCTATTGGTTCTTGTATGTACTTGAGTTGTTTGTAATTGTGATGATTTCGTTGATACTAGTCTTAATTTATAGATTTAAAATTTTATATGACATGCATGGTAAACCTGAAATTTTTCATTTTCATAAATTCCGAAAAAACAAATTATGTTGGTCGGTAACCAAACTATAAGCTGCCAGTTATACTTTATATATAGTAAAAAAACCGGGTCATCAGGTTAAGATGATTGCATTAGGAAAAACGATCGATCAGAATAGTTAGTGTGTAAGAGAGAGAAAGAGAAAAGAAATAGGAAGCAGCTTAATTTGTTGAAATTAAGCTTAATGTCAACATGGTTATTGAAAGGGCAGTCCTTGAACAAACAGTGCCACGTACACCCGGTGGTCCCGGTGGTCAGCCTCAGAGTCAGAGCTGAAGGTTTGCCCCCATTGGTCATTGGTCCCTGCACATAAATAAAACAAGCAACAGTACTTTTCCAGCGAAATGGAATGCCTACGCAAATTTAATGTTGAAATAATATGATCCTTCTGTCACGAAAGAGAAGTTTTAGAAGAAACAGTGCCACGTAGACTCGGTATAATCAATTTATTTACATTTTATAAATTGATTATATTATACAGTTGATAAAAATAATTTGTTAATATTTCATGGAAAATTGGAATAAAAATTACATAATATAATATTAGTAGGAAATTGGGGCGATTCTGATGATCTGATCCATGGCCATGGCCCATGGGGCAGCGCAGCAACCACTAACTACTAACCAGCAATGGGACGGGTAACGGGTTGAGACTTGAGAGAGAGAGAATGTGAATGTCTCTGACTCTGAAAGAGAGAGAGAGAGAGAGTGGGGTCCCATGAATTACTTCTAATGAGTTGTTAGTTGAATGAATAGTTTCCTTAATTAATTTAATTTAATTTAATTAGTTTCTTCCTTTTCTTTTGTGCGCTCTTCTGTTTCTGTTACGGGTCGGTCGCAGAGAGAGAGAGAGAGAGCGCACAAAAGATGGGTCTGCCTCCGCGCCCGATTCCGATTGCGACTCCGATTGCGATCGCAATGCCTTCTTCCATTTCCATCGAAGAGGAAGAGGAAGAGGAAGAGGAAGAGAGAGAGAAAGAGAGAGAGAAAGACAAAGAGCACTCCCTCTCCTGCGCCATCCTCTCCGAGATCTCCTCCGTCCTCGCCTCCTTGCGCCGCCACACCCGCCACTCCGCCGACGACTTCGACCCCCTCCACTCCTCCACCTCCTCCAACCCTCTCCTCCTCTCCTTCGCCTCCCTCCGCCGCGCGCTCTTCGCCCCCTCCTCCTCCTTCTCCTCCAACCCCTTCATCCTCCTCCGCCCCTTCCTCGACACCATCCGCTCCGACCTCACCCCCGCCCCCGTCACCGCCGCCGCCCTCTCCTCTCTCCTCGCCCTCCTCACTCTCCCCGCCCCCCTCCACCTCCGCCCCGCCCTCCCCCAAGTCGTCGATGCCGTCGCCGCCTGCCGCTTCGACGCCGCCGACCACCACGCCGAGCCCGTCCTCCTCGACATACTCCACGTCCTCTTGGAGTGCGTCAAGCCGGCCGCCGACGGCTCCGTCGCCTTGGACGACCACCACGTCTGCACCGCCGTCAACACCTGCTTCAGAATCGTGCACCAGGCCGCAGGTAAGACCCACCTCTTGCAAACCTCCTCCCGAGATGCAATGCTCCAGCTCGTCAGACGCATCTTTGCCCGCCTCCCCCTTCTTCCCTCTCACCCCGACCAACAGGTACTTTACTTTACCTTATTATTCTATTTTCATTGCTGCACTATAGACTATACTATACTATCATCACATAAAATCAAACACCTTTTCTCTCTAGGTCGCCGCACCACTTGACAAGGATCCGCCTTTTGCCCCCAAACAAATGGAAAATGGAACTGCTATTGCCACTCCTGCACCTCTACCAGAACAAACCCCACCCACCACTGACGACTCAAACGGACCACTTCCCACCCCCGCTATACAGCCTTACGGGGTCCCTTGCATGGTTGAAATTTTCCACTTCCTCTGCTCTCTCCTTAATATGGTCGAACAAGTCGGTGTAAACCCCGGTACTAATACTGTCGCATTCGATGAGGACGTGCCATTATTCGCCCTTCGTTTAATCAACGTAGCCATTCAACTTGGGGGGCCCTCCATCAGGGACCACCCCAAACTTTTATCCTTGGTTCAAGATGAGCTTTTCCGAAACCTAATGCAATTTGGCCTTTCCACGAGCCCCCTGATCCTCTCCACCGTTTGCTCAATCGTTCTCAACCTTTACCAGAACCTGCGTACTGAGTTAAAAATGCAACTCGAAGCCTTTTTCTCATGCATCATTCTTAGACTTGCACAGAGCAAGTTTGGGGCCACATACCAACAACAAGAGGTCGCCATGGAAGCCTTGGTTGACTTTTGTCGCCAGAGAACCTTCATGGTAGAGTTGTTCGCAAATTTCGATTGCGATATCACGTGCCGCAATGTTTTTGAGGAATTGTCCAATTTACTCTCCAGAAGCGCCTTTCCTTTGAACTCACCCCTCTCTTCAATGCACGTGCTTGCCTTAGAGGGGCTGATTGCAGTGGTCCAGGGGATGGCCGATCGACTGGGGACCGGACCGCTGCCGGAACAGGCCCCGGTTGAACTTACTGAGTATGCCCCGTTTTGGACTGTAAAATGTGCGAGCTATACTGACCCTGAGCACTGGGCCAAATTCGTTCGTCAGAGGAAGTACATAAAAAGACGGCTCATGATTGGCGCCGACCACTTCAACAGGGATCCCAAAAAAGGGTTGGAGTTTCTCCAAGGTACCCACTTATTACCTGAAAAACTCGATCCTCAAAGTGTTGCTTGCTTCTTCCGTTATACTGCCGGCCTAGACAAAAATCTAGTTGGAGATTTTCTGGGGAACCATGATGAATTCTGCGTGCAAGTACTCCGTGAATTTGCATGGACATTTGATTTTGAAGGGATGAACTTGGACACAGCCTTGAGGCTCTTTTTAGAGACGTTTCGCCTACCGGGCGAGTCACAAAAGATCCAGAGAGTTCTAGAAGCATTCTCAGAGCGGTACTTTGAGCAATCTCCACATATATTAGCAAACAAAGATGCTGCTCTACTTCTCTCTTACTCTCTCATCATGCTTAACACTGATCAACATAATGTGCAAGTGAAGAAAAAAATGACCGAGGAGGATTTCATAAGGAACAACCGGCACATTAATGGCGGCAATGACCTCCCACGCGAGTATCTCATAGAGCTTTACCACTCTATCTGTCGCAACGAGATAAGAACAATACCTGAACAAGGATTTGGCTTTTTTGAAATGTCACCGAGCCGGTGGGTTGACCTAATGCGACGGTCAAAGACAACCCCGCCATACATAGTATGTGGCTCCTGGCCTCACCTTGACCGTGACATGTTTGCAGTCATGTCAGGCCCTGCAATCGCTGCAGTTGCTGTAGTCTTCGACCATGCAGAGAACGCTGAGGTGCTCTCGACATGTGCAGACGGCTTCTTGGCCATTGCCAAAATATCAGCACTCCACCATTTGGAAGATGTTTTGGATGATTTGGTGGTGTCATTATGTAAGTTTACAACCTTGTTGAGTGTCTCTGCTATGGCCGATGAGCCTGTGACAGCTTTTGGGGATGACCTGAAGGCTAGGCTTGCTACTGAGGCACTTTTCTTGATTGCAACCAGGTACGGTGATTTTGTGCGAACTGGTTGGAGGAATATCTTAGACTGCATATTGAGGTTGCATAAGCTGGGCCTTTTGCCGGCACGAGTGGCGAGTGATGCAGCTGAAGATGCTGACCTGGCGCCTGAGGTGGTGCAGGGGAAGCCTCTTCCCAGTTCTCTCTCTTCATCCAATATGCAGGTAGAATTTTTCCTAGATGGCTTTCTGTAAAAAATGGGAGGATTAAGTTGTAGTTTTGTCAAATGTGGTTTCTGTGAGGTCTAATTTGTGTTAGTAAAATTTTCTTGGAATTATTTTGTGCTTGTGTTTGACTTGAGATAAAGTTTATTGCATTAGCAATTTTATTAAATGTCGTGGCTCTATTTTTAAGCAGTCCTGTAATCTGAATTGGGTAAAAAGCATGTGGTTCGTTACCTTATCCACATCTAACTTAGACTACTCAATTTGTACCCGTACAGATATGGATCAAATAATTCCTGGTTTTATTTTTCAATTTTTTTCTATTATTACTCTCTTTTATAAAAAGGACTGACCCTGATCCCCCTTCACCAGAAAAAATGAAATTGAGTCGAGCTCTTTAACTGACAAGTCAACAACTGCAGGCCCGATAACGTGAAATGTTTTATATTTTGTACATCTAATTTACGAGGCTACTAAATTTGAGATTAATATCCTTTATTTATATTAATTAACACAAGAACAACAATTCACAGGTTATGGGGACTCCACGCAGGTCGTCAGGCTTAATGGGCAGGTTCAGTCAACTCCTCTCTCTTGATACGGAGGAGCCCCGGTCCCAACCAACAGAACAACAATTGGTGGCGCACCAGCGCACACTGCAGACAATCCAGAAGTGCCGCATCGAAAGCATCTTCACCGAGAGCAAGTTTCTTAATGCTGATTCTCTCCTTCAACTTGCACGTGCCCTTATCTGGGCTGCGGGACGCCCCCAGAAGATGGTGAACTCAAGCGATGATGAGGACACTGCGGTCTTTTGCTTGGAGCTGCTCATCGCCATCACCCTAAACAACCGTGACCGCATTGTTCTTCTGTGGCAAGGCGTGTATGAACACATATCCAACATTGTCCAGTCAACTGTCATGCCATGTGCTCTGGTCGAGAAAGCTGTTTTAGGGCTGTTGCGCATATGTCAGAGGCTGTTGCCTTATAAGGAGAATTTGGCTGATGAGTTGTTGAGGTCCCTCCAGTTGGTAGCAAAGCTCGATGCTCGTGTAGCAGATGCATATTGTGAGCGTATTGCTCTTGAAGTATCACGACTAGTTCACGCCAACGCCAGCCACATAAGATCCCAGGCAGGGTGG
The DNA here is from genome assembly GCA_028095005.1 of Rhynchospora pubera. Lineage (NCBI taxonomy): Eukaryota > Viridiplantae > Streptophyta > Magnoliopsida > Poales > Cyperaceae > Rhynchospora > Rhynchospora pubera. The sequence continues at coordinate 12,385,901 of CM051461.1, read as the reverse complement.
CGTGCTGTGATGGTTTTGTTGTCTATAACTGCACGACACCAGGAGGCAAGCGAGCATGGGTTTGACGGCTTGAAATTTATCATGATGGATGGGGAGCATATCACCCCAGCTAATTATGCCTTGTGTGTGGAAGCTTCCAGATTGTTTGCAGAGTCGCGTGTTGAGGTGGATCGGTCGGTGCGAGCCCTTGATTTATTAGCTGGGTCAGTTTCATGCCTTGCAAAATGGTCTAAAGAAGCCAAGGAGGCAGTAGGAGAGGAAGGGGAGAAGATGGCTGAGGCTGTACGAGAAATGTGGCTGAGACTAGCTCAGGCGCTTCGAAAAACATGCCTTGATCCTCGAGATGAAGTGAGAAATCATGCCCTTTCGTGCTTACAGAAAATTCTGATCGGGTCAGATGGGGTGTGCCTTCTCTCGGCCTCTTGGCTACAAGCATTTGACCTGGTGGTATTTGCAACCCTAGATGATCTTCTGGAGAATGCCTCCCAGAAGGATTACCGCAACATGGAGACATCCCTTGTAATTGCTGTAAAACTACTCTCAAAGGTGTACTTGCATTTACTTCCCGATTTATTTGGTCTCAGCAGCTTTTGTAAGTTGTGGCTTGGGGTTCTCAGTCGTATGGAGAAGTTTATCAAAGCTAAGATCAGAGGCAAGAGGAGCGAGAAACTGCAAGAGGTTATTCCTGATTTGTTGAGGAATATTTTGATGGTGATGAAGGATAAAGGCATTCTCGCAAAGAGGAGTACCATTGGTGGGGATAGTTTGTGGGATCTGACGTGGCTCCATGTGAATAACATATCTAGCTCCTTGCAGGCAGAGGTCTTTCCGGGCCAGGATTTTGAACCGGATCCACGAAGGAGAGATTTAGGTGGTTCTGAAAATCAAGATTGAGGGTTAGGGTTTTGGTGATAACTTTATTGGGTTCAGTTGTAATTTTACTGGCGCTGAGATGCGTATGGAATCGAGTGTGAGGTCAATTTTTTAATGATCTGTGTTGGCTTAGGTGGATTTAGCTGAGGTGCTTTGTTATATTTCTCACGAGTCATTTTCTGTTTTTGATGTGTGATTTAGCTAGATTTAGGTTTTTGTGGGGGAGATTTCCACATGGGTGTGTATAATTGCACGAATGTGTTGTTTATTGTGAAATGTATTTAATCTAGTTCAGGTGAAGCTTTTATCTGATCAATATGCTTCGGTGTTGTGTGATATTTTGCAGTATTTTTCAACTTCCAATCTTTTTGGTAGATTTCTAGGGGCATGTTCACATTGGCCGCTAAGGCTAAGCCTCAAATGTAGAAAGGGTAACCAATTTTGAACTTTTGGATATTGTGGACTGTGGTTGTGCTGTTGTGGGGAATTAGAGGCATTTCCTTTTTCAATTTCTGGAAACAATTGAATGAAGATGAATGCTCTTGCAGTAGTTTAGGTTCTTGTCTCACAATTTGTGATGCTTGGTAGTTGGTTAACTGGAACTAAAAAATTTTAATTCGCTAATGAAGATGATAAAGTACTCAAGATTAATAAATGGATTTAAAGAGAAGAATTGGAAACATCCACATGCTCAATGCAATCGTTCCTTCCCATCCATCATGTGTATGATTCTCATTTGTTATTTTCTGGCAAGACCCAAGTCTCAGGTGTCATTTGTTATCAAGGAAATATCTCTTGTTCTTTAGTGCATTAAATATACTATAGTGCTTCTGTTGAGTTTCGATGCAGTTTAGTATAGGTTATAATTAGAGAACAAAATAAACTATTTTTCTGACATTTCCAGTTGTTGCCTTCTATTATTACATTATGTATATAGTTCATTTCCTGCATAAATGAGATCCTAGCACGCTCGTATGCACACTTTTGTATGAATTCAGGGAATTTTCTCGGGATTGAGATGTTCTTGGTATTTTATCCAGGAATAATCAGGATTGTTTAACCTTTTATGTTGTTTGTATGCATTGCAGGAGGTCAACAATCGTATGGAGTATTGTAAAATGAGAAATATCAATAATTATTTACAAAATATAAGATATGTGTGTACGCACGTAAAAATATGGAAAATATAAGTGGTGACATTTTCATAATACCATGGAGCAATTGATAGATCATTGCAATCTATGAGGAATTTGATTTTACTAGAGCATTTTTTTTTTTGTGTCAGGAAATAAAACAGCATATGAAACACAGATTATGCTGATGACTGATCGGTACTGGTGTAGCAAACTAGTTGCAGCATGTAGTTATCCCAGTGCTTGTGTAGAAACAGATTGTTGGTTTCTGTAAGAAAGTAACATATGCAGTTTTTACTGTTTACTTTATTTGTTTCATCTCAATTTCATGACGCCAAGTTGAAATAGATTGTTAGTTCAACTTGTTCTTCTATTAAATATCTAGTGCTTCTGAACTGGTGCTGTCATGTTTCGCTAAGCAATCTCGCCTTCGCCGTTCTACCTTAATTATGAAGTATCATTTATTACTATCAAAATTGCACCAATAGCTCTGCACGCCAAAATACTCACGCAGAAATTATTTGTTGAACAAATATCTCTATAAAACCAATGAGTTTATTTCAATCTGATGAATCGGTAATCATCAAAAGAAAGAGATAAAATTTAGATAAGTTGTTATCTCATCAACAGCACATTTCTCAACTACAGAAACCAAAATCAAGATTTGATTTTCTCAAATTTTTCAAGCAAGCTAGTCTTGTGTGTCTCAACCTCTGCAAATTCAGACGAATTAGAGATGGAGCTAACAATTGGAACCGCACCTGCTTGGTGCAAAAAACGAGCAGCTTCATCTGAAAATTCACCAAAAGGAATTTATAAGCACTTTAACTTGAAATTCTTCAAATGAAAGAAAAAAAAGAGAGAGAGAAAAACAATACATGTATGCCCTCTAGAAAATAACAATCCTGCACAACCTCATACCTCATGAAACATTTCAAATATCAAATAACACTATTCTACCATATCCTTCTAAAGAGACATGGAAGTAGAGGTGTAATTGCTCCTCATGACAATGCATAGGCAAATACCTGATTTTGAAAGAGCAACTAGAGCTTTTAGGGTTTCTTTGCGTGTCTTGTCATCTGTGGCAGCTTGCAACACATTTAGGAGCTCTTTCGCACCTCCCATTTCAACCACTCTCATTCTCCTTTCATCTACACATCATCACATATGCAAGTTACTCGGAGGGTCTATATACAATATATGCGTGTTCTGCATTCGTCCATATTTCAGATGTACTAGTTTGGTCATGAATAAGAAAGCAGTAAGAAGTCCACATTAAATTGGATATGATTAGTTGAGAGTAGTAGCAGATATTAGTACCAAAAGAAGACCCAAATCATGATGAGCAGTCATTTGAAGATAAGTATTATGGTCTAAAACTCTAAATAGTGAGTGGAGGCTGGAATAAGGCTGTAGTAGGGTAGAGTAAAGAGTAAAATTGGGTACCATCTACAGCATAACGAGTTAATCTGGATGCGCCCATCCTCTTGAACAAGGGGTCTCTGACGCGCAAAAGAGAAATGGATTGGTGTAGCAGATTATCCCCTGAAAAATGAAATGAATGAATGAATAAATTAGACAGCTGAGAAGGCAGAAAGGGGAAGGAAAGAATTGATATGATACCCATGTAAGGAAAGAATTGGCAGGCAGCAAAGCCGGCAGTGAGAATGAAAATGGACTTGAACAACCATGCGGCTTTCTTCTGAGCCTCTTCCTCAAGGGCTATTTCATCTGTTAAAATTAAATTAAAATTGGGTTAGAACTTAGATGGAATGATGAGCCTTAGTACCCTACCTTCCTACCTTCCTCTTTGAGTGATGATGAGAATCGACGCACAAAAGCTCGAGTCCGCAGAGGGAGGAGGTCATCGCCGGACGGCGCTTGAGCTGGGCATGGACGGAGAAGACGGAGAAGAAGCGGAGAGCGGACGGCGCTTGACGGAGACTGAGCTGCTCTTCTCATTGCCATGGCTATTGGCTGCTGTTTCTTCTCTTTCTCTTTCTCTAACAAAGTAACAAGTGAAGTCAAGTAACAAACAACACAAATTAATTAAGTATTTCCTTTTCAGCCCAGCCCAGCCCAGCCCATCTATAGCCCATCCAAACCATACGAATTTTGTCAATGGAGCCTTTATTACTGTTTAATTGCTGCTCCACATTTTGGCAATTTTTGTCTTCCCCAGTAGTCGAGTCCCAACAGATATTAAAATAAATAGATTGATTTATTTATTTAAGAATTTACAAAGCCAGAGCAATAAGCCTATGCAGTACTAAGTCTCTGAGCTCACAGCACTTGTTCCATCTCCATTGCAACAATGCTGCAACGTTCAGGTCCAAGGTTTGAGAGTAGAGTTGGGCATTCAACCCGAAGGCCTGCATGCCTGCCTTTACCTGAAAGGCCTGAAATGTAGTTTTTCCGGCCCGAAAGATTAACAGGCTAATTAAGGCTGAGCTTTTTATCGGGTCGGGTTAGGTAACGGGTAAGAACTCTCAAACCTGAAGGCACCCGCAGGTGCCTGTTGAACCCGACCTCATCCAAATCGCAAATTCTCATCTTCGTCTCTCTCGTCTCGTCTCTTACCCTAGCGCCTCTCCCTCTCTATTTCTCCGCTCCAAGCTCTCTCTCTCTAGCGAAGAAATTTAACACTAAGGCTCCAAGCTCTCCCTTTCTAGCGAGTACTAGGGACTACTACTACTAGCGACCTTCCACTCTTATCCGGTAATCTCTCTCCCTCTCTCGCTCTCTCTTTCTCTCTTCCTCCTGAAATGTTTTTGTTATTACTTGTCAATTTGGTGATTTATTGTGACATTTTGATATTTTTCCTATGTTGGTCTGTGAAATTTTGGACTATAATATCTATGTTGGTCCTTTATTTTATTTCTTCTCTTATAAGTCATTTACAAACACTGAGTGTAATATGAAATGGTAGATTATAGTGGTTTTCAATCCCAATTCAACAAAATGAAGGAGGTAAAGATGGGTCTTTTCAATCTGTGATGTATCATATCTGGATTTGGAAATTTCTTTCTTCCTCTTCGTTATTACTTGCCTTTTCAAATATTATGAAATTTTATGGTGGGTTTGGTGTTTAGAACAAAATTTTTTGGAACAAGTTCTTTCTGAGCATAGGTATTCTTGGTACTGCTAAGAAAAACTTGTCCATTAATGGTGGGTTGTGTTTGATTGAGGGGAAATTAATAGAAGGCGAATGGTTGAAGAAAGAAAAACTTGTTCATTAATTTAGGGTCTTTTTGCTGTTATAGATTTGTAAATGATGGTGCTGGTCTTATATTATATTCTGGCATGATCTGGTGGTTAATAATAAATAGATAAATAGATATTTCTAATACATCTCAGATTTTTTTTACTTTTATTTTCTTTTGAATATGCATGTACATGTATGAGCTATCTATTTCAAATAAAAGTTTCAATAATAGCCATTTGGCATCAGCACCAGAGCGCTTTCTGTTCAATTGAATTTTTTTATTGTGTTTTGTACTGGCTGGGCTATTGATAAATTAATCTGCTTTGTGCATATTTTTACAGGATATCAATCCCCTTGCTTCTCTCTCTCTCTGCTACAGTTCTTTCTCTTACCTCAAAAGATCAACTCAAGGTAGATATCTCAAGATGCATCCAATGGTTTTTTTTTTATATAATAGTGATTTTACTTGAGTCATACAATCTTGTATAATTGTGCTATTGTGTTTTTTATAATAGATATCTCATCTGCTCATGCTTATTCTCTTCTGTCAATAGAGCAGCATCGTCTATGTGGTTTCTCAGGTAAGAATTCAATCATCTTCTGTTATCTTTGTATGTTGTAGTAGTAATGTATATCTCTGAATTGTTCTGTAATTTGATTTGCCTTGGTAATAGCTTGCCATCTTCATTGTTCATTCATTGCAAGTTTGTAACACTACTTAATAATGTTTCGTTGTTTATGATAAATTCATTTCACTCCAAGATCAACATGAACCTGTTTCTTGTGCAAAATGTCACGTCATCATATGCACAAGCTGTTGATTATAACAAAGGTCATGAGTTCCATTAATGGGAGCTTTTGGACTTATTGAACCTTTCAATCAATCTTGCGGTCTCTGAGTTGGAATAGCTTGAAGAGACTGGTTCTGGTAAAAAAAAAAATCTGATATTTCTATTGTATGTGCATAGATGTGCTTGTACTGCTTTGCTTATAAAGTTCGGACATTTTTTGCAACTGCAGGTCAGAGTAGGTGAAGAATTGATTCATTATTTCAGGTCTCTAAAAAGCATTCAGGTGAAGGATTGAAAATATTTGGTTTTTTTTTATCTAATTCAGAATTTACTTTGCTTGCTGGTCAAATATTTGCATTAGGAATACAAGGAATCCACAATTTGGCAAGAGCTGTTAAAATCCTTGGAATAGATCAACAAAATATTTGTCAGTAACTGAAATTAATGGGCCTTAAAGGTCTTACAATATTTTTATTTTGGTTGTAAGTTTAACCAAGAAAAATGCCAAATCTCACTATGTGAAGGTTTTTGTAAGAATTTTTCCAACAAAATGATAAACAAATGAAGTTACTTTGCAATAGTGAAACGGTGAAAAGAAGAAGCTGATCAAGCATTTTCCATTATGTATTTCACTATGTCTGGTTTGGTTAAATGCCAGCTTTATAAGATTGTTGATCCAGCATTTTTCATTGTTTATTTCTAATTGATTCTAAAGTAAAAAAAAAATTATATTTGCATATAATAACTTAATAGTTAAACAATTATTGTTAATTTTGTAGAGTCGAGTTTCTAGGTGAAGGACTGAAGCAAAAGCTTGCTGCCATGAGTTCAAGTCAACCTGCAAGCCATGACGATCTTTAAATTAATATTTCATAAATTTATAAAACGGATTTATTTATTTTAGTACTCTTGTAATCCACTAACAATACATTTTTCATCATTGTATTCAAGTAACGTATTTTTAATATTTTGTGTTATAATAGGATCTATGGTTCATCTGTCTTAGTATATCTTACTTTTAATATGAATTTGATGATTTTGATGAAATATATTGTTTACTGCAATAATAAACAATTCTAGTTTCTTTGGGCTGTGCGATAATAGAGGGGCCGGGCAGGGACAAACGGGTCTAAACAGGTAAGTAAGGGCATTAAAAAAAATACCTGCAGGAAGGCCAGGGATTGAGATTTAGACTTGCGCAAGTATTACAGGCAGGCACGGGTACAATTTTTTAGAACTGCGGGCATAATTTGGATAAGGTTAGTCGGATACAGGCAATAACAGGTGCCACTTGTGCCCGCCCCTATTTGAGAGACAGTTGATATTTGCTGTTTTTTTTTCTTTTTAATATTTGCTGTCTCTGTTATCTTCCCAATTGGAAACTATGCAACAATTCCAACTTAATATCTTACTACATGGGGAATGTAAGGACTTTTTTTAATTACTCTCTAAATACGTACTAATATATTTAATTATATATGTCAAATTTCCCGCCCTTTTCTCTGCAATCAAAGGAAACAATAAATAGCAAAAGAAAAAAGAAATCGGCAAATTAATTAGTTGACATTTTATTTAGGCTGACAGGTAATTCTGACACCACTGAGACGACATAATTCTAAAGTCAAGTGTGTACAATCAGGGAAATGTTTAACGTGATTATTAATTACCAAAGTCTAAGAGAAATGCAAACCGGGGCTGATGTGAAAAACTAGTCGCGAAATGTGAATCAATGGAGGGCACAAGAGATGGAGCAGCAGATGGGGCACCTAACTTGTAGATTATCCATTATATTATATACTTTTTACATCGAATTAAAATCCTGTCTGAGACTCTGAAGGAGAGAAAATTATTGTTCAATTCTCTGTTGGATAGAATGCGCTTGATAATAGTTGACTAGGTAAGACTGGATTGTTCGGTCTAGTGGTTTGACTCTATAATTTCATCAATCAAGTGATCCTTGTTCGAATCATGGAGAGAGCAATTTATTTTCAAATTTGTTATAACAAATAGTTGGTTTCAAAGCAACCTTCAAAAAAAATAGTTGACAGGGTATAGAAATTGGGGGACAGACGTTTATTTTTATTGCTTGTTTTGGAATATATATAGTTGAAGAGACAACAAGTGCCTTGGTGTAAATTTCGATTGGTGTTAGAGAATATTCAAATTTGGATTTGTGTTTTGTTATCCGCTTAATAGTTAAGTACTGGGTACATTAAAAAGCTTTCCGTATGTTTACAAGTAATTACTCAATAATAGAGTTCAGAACTCAGTGTTTGAACTTTGTGTCTCGTGTGAATATGAAAATGAATATATAATATATCTATGAGGCGTCTGATCATAATTAGATGAATAAATTATAAAAGTAACTAATAGTATATTATCAATATTGAAAATGATGAATTCTAACCGACTGACAATGACAAAGTAAGTAATTAAAAAATAATAATTAATGCTTAGAAAAGAAATGAGAAGAAAGAAAAGAGTCTCAAGTAAGAAAGTAGCTAGATCGACGTTTAGTTAATCTTAATCATTGGCAGTAGCTAACTGGAGAGAGAGCAGCTCCTCTTCGGGGATGGTCTTAATGTGGCAGTCGGAGCGCGGGTAGGAGGCGCACAGCAGCGCATAGCCGCGCTCCACAACGTCATCGCTGAGCATGCCGTCGCTCTGGTCCACGGCGCCGCTGACCAGGCGCGCCGGGCAGGTCATGCACACGCCCAGCTTGCAGTCGTGAGGAACGGAGAGGCCTTCGTCGAGGGCTCTCTCGAGAATGGACTCGTCGGGACCCACCTCCAGGGTGCGAGTGGAGCCCTCGTGCTCGAAGGTCACTTTGTACGACGGAGGCGCAGGGCCCCGCAGATGCCCATGCAGATGTCGGAATGAGAGGCGGAGAGGTGGCTTGACTTTGGCTTTGACTTTGACTTTGACTTTGAGGGAGGAGGTATAGCCGTAGCCGTAGCCATAGGTATGGATGGAGAGGACGTTCAGCAATTGAGAGGTCGCCATTGATCTCTCTTCTCTTCTCTTCTGTGGTGCGTAGAGACTAGAGAGCTAGAAAGAGATAAGGTACTGGAGAGGCTCTTCCTTTCTTTCTTTCTTTCCTCACTGTAGACTGTAGTTCTAATTTTAATCTGGGTTTGGACCTTTGGATGGATGATAATTGGATATTAGTGAGCTTAGAATGGGCCTATTTATGTTGGGCCTTGTCTTGCTCATCAATGTGCCTCGGGTGAAAACGGTAGTCGTTTCGACCGTTATTTCGTTTCGTTTCGTCCAAAACGCAACGGTAACGGTCAAGGATTTTAGTTTCGTTTATGGAACGGAACAATTAACGCAAATAGAAATCAGTTTCGTTTATTTAACGAAACGTACCGATTTCGTGATCGTTATTTCGTCCGTTTCGTTTTAGATTCTACTGTAGTGTTATTGTTTTGATTGCAGATGATCAGGGGCGGAGAGAACAAGGGTTTCAATAAAAAATCGGCGCCGCTCTGTTCTCTCTCTCTTATCTCTTTTCCAGTTTCCCTCTCTTCTCCGATAACCTGAGGCGACCAACCCCTCTTATCCCCCTCTCACAGGCGTCGATATACATCCACTCTCTCTCCTCTCCAAACAAACTTCTCTCTCCCTCTCTCTTTCTCCGTTATCTCTCTCTGTTTCCCTCTCGCAAAGTTGCACTAGATCCAAAACCGCTCCGCCCCTCTCTGCCTTCTCTCTTTGTTTCTTTCTCGCACTGGATCCATAACCCCCCGCCTTTCTCCGCCTTCCCTCTCTGTTTCCCTCTCGTACCAGATTCAGAACCTAGAACCTCTGTGCACCAGATCCAGAACCATCCCCCTTCGCCCCTCACCCACTTCTGCCCTACTTTCAAAACTGAACCCTTATCCTCTCACACTCAGTCTTTCTCTATCCTTCTCTCTTCTTGAAGCTCGATCAACATTGGAGAAGGCAGATGACAACGGTTGTGGCTGAAGCTCTTCACCTTAGATGCTGCCACTAATTCCTCCTCCACCACCACCACATCCATGCCTCTATCTGTTTCTGTCTAGCCTCTAGCAAGAAGACCAGGCTGTTGCTCCCCTTTCCATGTCAAGATTTGGGTTTCAGTCGATTTACAGAGATTTTGAGTTTGATTTTCATTTTGATTTACTGACAAAGATTTTAATTTTGATTTAGACTAAGGTGTTTTCTTTTAATGTCTCTGCTTATAGAAGAATTCCAGTAATTTATACAAATGGAATTTCATAGAGTTAGACAGAACTCTTTTTCTTCAAATTTCATAGAATTAGACAGAACTCTTCAAATTCATTTCTCTGCTTAATTAAGGTATTATTATTGTGGATGAGATTCATGGTTTATTGGCTTGTAAGAAAATATGTATGTAGTTTTGTTATGGAGTTTATTGAACAAAAAAAAGATCATATGTTATATGGATGTAGTTGTTAATTAGTTTTTTATTTTTCTTTGCTATATTTTTTGCTATTTCTTACTGTTCAGTTGTTTTTATTTTTTTAGACGTTTTAATTTTTATTTTACTAGAATGACAAGCATAGACTTTGTGAAACTAAGTTTACTGATCATGTTTGCACAGTTACAAATTTTAAACGTTTAAACCGTTTTTGACCGTTCAATTCAACGAAATGGTTAACGCCAGACTTTTTACAAGCACGGGATGCAAGACGTTAGGACAAAAAAAAAATTGCGTCCCCTAACGAAACAGTTAGCGCAAGGACTCATTTTCGTGACTGTTTTACACGTTATGCAGCCCTAAATGTGCCTCAGCATGAAAGAACAAAATGAAAACAACACATGACTGGCATTAAATGAAAACAACCGGAAATTGATTAGTGCCATCGCACTCCGTGCCATCCGAGCCATCGCGCTGCACAGCGTCTCAACTAGCGCTCTGACCCCTCTACTCATCCAGCGCGTATTTTTTGTTCAGTTAGTTATTATAAGTGTTCACTTTAATATGTACAAATGTTCACTTTGTAGTAGAATTGTTCATTATTTTATAAGTGTTCGCTAGACCAAATATGTTCATTTTGATTTTTTTTTTTTGCCAAAAGTTCAGTTTGGTCAATACAAATGTTCAGTTAATTGAGTAGAACTGTTCAGTTAGTTGCAACAGAAAATATAAATATTATGAGCAAACATGTTTATTTTATTAAGTATAAATTTTTAGTTTAGTAAGTACGAATGTTCAGTTAATAAGTACAAATGTTCAGTTTAATAAATATGAATGTTCCGTTAGTTGCAACAGAAATACAACTGTTATAAGAAAAAAAACCAAGCGAAGGGGTCACGAACCGGACAAAAAATACATGTAAAATTTAGAATTGGAATGAACCGATCCGGTTCAAATTAATTTTTTTCCGATTCTACCCTTGCCTCCTAGCGCACCACTTGACCACGCGCGACTCTGGCTCTAGCGCGATTTTGACGCATTAAACTGAACACTTCTTATTATTAAACTGAATATTTGTAACATATAGCAGCGATGGCTGGGATGGTATATTTGCCGATGGCACTTATAATTCCTGAAAACAACCGCATTTCTTCTTTGTCAGGTAGAGCAACTTAGAAGGTAAAATAGGCAATACAAAGGTGGATCTACACGAAATTTAATTTCTCCATGAGTCCTGTGGAATAACAGAGCGATGATGGAAATAAGAGAGACTAGTGATATCGAGACTCCTTATTTTTTCTTTTTTTTCTTTTCTTTTCCTTTTATGGATCTAGGCCTAGTTTTGTGTCCATGTGACACAGGCCTACGGGCCTTCCCACATCAACAAAAAAAAAAAAAAAAAACTAATTCAATCGTTGTCGGCTAAAAGTCTTTAATCTAGTTTTCAAAACCATCTCTTACAATTGCTGATAGTTTTGTGTCGGCGTAAATTAATATATCTAGTGCATATTTTTATTCCACAAGAAAGAAGAAAGCAAATGTACATTTCCGTACCATCTAGACTGTCTACCTATCTAGCAATTCGTCTATTATTTATTACTAGCAGCAATGCCCGCTCAATGTGCGGGCAATTTTTTATTTGATATGTTTAAAAAAGTTAAAGATTTTGAATATATGTTCTTTTTATGTTAACTTTTTTTGTTCTTAAAGAATTGTGCTACACATGATTGATGATTCTATTAAGAACTTTATTATCACAATCATTCTTTGAAGATACTCTGAAGTTGTAATTTCCTATACAAATATTTGGTTAACTATAAAGTAATTACAGCTTGAAATTATAAGTATTTGATTGTTTAGTACATGTTCTTTTATGGCATAAATTAATTGCATTCCATACATGAATCCACATACTGGATTACTGGAAACACCGAAGTATTAATGCACACAGTTAATCACAATCATTCTTTGAAGATACTCTGAAGTTGTAATTCTTTTTCTAAGAAAACAACTAAATGTTAGCCTAGAGGCATTCATGAGTGATATAGTACATTTGTACTGGAAACCCAGGTTTAATTTAGTGCAACAGTTTAAAAAAAAAAGATTTCGAACATTTACGGAATGAAAAGCTGCTCTTTCATTTTAGACATACGGAAGCAATAACCAGTAAATCGTTTTGTTAAGCAACTTTGTTAGATCCTGAAATTGAAGGGCAACCAGTGACAATAACAATAGGTTAAGAGTTAAGACATATTTTAACCATGAATTAAAACAAACCCATCTAAAATATACATTCCTCTTTTTATTATATTTTAAATTCCATATAGAGTTTGAGTGTTCCTCTTGTACAACGTACAGTACAGAAAATCATCAAATCCAGATTTCTTTCAATGTCAGATACCTCTGTGTGTCATGCAACTCTAATTTGCTCATCAATTAGCCATCTATGCTAGCTCATCAGTTTGTTTAGCCATCTCTCGGGTTCTAATGTAACTCAATTCAACTAATTAATCTTTTGAAATAAAGAACATATATGAGAAAAAAAAACTGGCACGCTTGCTGACATTTAATAGAATATGTATATAGTGATATATATATTGTGGGTCATATTTAATGAATACACATCCCAAATCCGGCCCAGTAAGAAAGTAAGCCCAAGAAAAAATATAAATAAAAAAAGGAGAAAGTCTGGGCCCGATTGTCAGATCCTTCTCCTCACTCTCGTCATTTCGCCGATTGGCTAGCTCCGGCTCATCCCCACTTGTCAGCACCTCGAATCCTCACAAGTGGCAGCGCACGATAGGCTCTGCTCCTGGACCCCGCACCTAACCAAGTAAAAAAAAAGAGGAAATGTCGATAAAACAGAAAGAAGAGCAAAATGACAGGAGGGGACGGAGCTCACCTCTGACAACCGCTGTTCCGGCAAACCACAGCATCGCAACCCATGTTCTTGGTACCGTTGGAAAGGTGAGGTCGAGGAGAACACGACTGTACCAATTTCAACCTCTTTCGTGCCTTATCTGGAGTTTAATTTTGAAAAGAGGTTATTAAGCTGTTGGGAAAATAAATGCAAGATTAACATGATTGAGCCCGCGAATATCACCATTGCTTGTTGCTATAGCTTTGTGGGGATGTTAAGAGTGAGCTACAATCACCAATTGAATCTAAAACGAACCAGTTGCTTGGGATCACCAATTCAGATTGAGGTCTGAGCTCAATCTGGTCAAACACTGACCAAGAATGGTTCCTATTCCTAATGGTGTTTGGAGAATGTGAAGCCCATGTTGCGGCTTTTTCGTCATTATTCTCCTCGAAGGAATTTCTCGAAAAACAATGGGAACATAGCATTAGATTCACCTCCGAGGTTTCACTTTAAATATTGATGGTTTTTATTCACTTTGACTTTTTTTGCGCTTTTGACTTTTATAAATTTCTCTTTTTTTTAGTTCGAAAATATTTAACCTTGAATATATTTGACTTTAGAAGATATCGTTCTTGAAATTATTTGCTCTTTTGAAAATATTTGTAATCGAGAATACTTAGCTTTTGAAAGTATCATATTTGAAATTTTTATCTCAAAAATACTTAGTTTTAGTTTTAGAAATTTTATAAATGAGTTTACTAATTTTCTAAGATTTATAAAATCTATTTATTATAGTGAAAATATTTAAAAAAAAGGTTAATACTTTGACATAATTTCATATCAAAATATCAGTGAACTTGGTTTATTTTGATTTTTAGGATTTTATGAATATTTTATTTGTATTTTTCTGAGATTCTTGCTATTTTTAATGAGTTTTTAAAGTTTCAGTTCGTTTATTAATTTTCTTATTGGGCCACGTCACCAAGCTGAGCTGATGTGGCAGAGACAGAATCTAATTTCGTTGTTGGGCTAAACCCTCAATTGTCAGGAGTCAACCTCATGGGTTCTATTGTTGCTTCGCCATAGACGATCGAAGAGTTCACGGCGCTGAGGCTCAAACAAAGGAGACGGGTTTGTTTCATCGCTATCGGGTCCGACAAGGCGGATTTGAACCCGCTAACGACTCCGGCCGTCACAACCATCAAAAAGAGGCTCGTTAGCATCGTGGGACAGAGAGGAAGAAGGTGGTTGCCTTTGTTTCGAGTGCGTCGATTTCATTTGGTAGGGGTGCCAATGACTGGTATGGTGATGAGACGGAATTGGTACTGACAGAAGCCAGAAGGTGGGGTACTGGATTGGGCTTAGATTAGTTCCAGGGTACACACATAATGCATTTACGTAATAATTAATCATCAATTTGCACTACTTGGTTGAGTAATGATTTTAATTGGTAATAATTCTTCAATTAATATGCTACTCGGGGTTTAGTACATACAAGTATGACAAACTTTTACACATGTCCTATGTCATGTTTCATGTTAACAAGTATAAAACATGGGTCAATTGAACCCAATACTACACTCATAAGCCATCACCAGTATGTTAAACTGTGCAAGCAAGGTGTAATAGGAAATGTCAGGATTCTGAGACAAATATTCATTTGCTGTACAAATCTTTATGCCTAGCCTTTTCATTGCTCAATTAACTTATGCTTAAATGAAACCAAGACCCATCTTTTATAAGCTGTTAAAATGTTCTCACTATATATCAGATTATCAACAAGCTTAGGAAATGCAATTCTTCAGCAACCCCCTATTTTCTTCATATGGACCCTACTGTATGCACATAACCACATGCTTTATTTACAGGAGACAAAGGACAACATATCAAATTAGAAGGTATCACTCTTGGAAGTGACAATCAAGCATTTTTATGTATTCTACTGAGAAGGTTTTGAGAAGTAAAATTGCTATATTCTTTTGTACAACTACCCCTGAGTTATGACAATTTCCACAAGCTGCAATTTATCAATTTTACCTCCAGTATTTGAATATGGATTCGTTCAGCTATAACACAGAAAGGAAGCCATCATCAAATTTACATGAAAGGACCTATAGTTACATCAAGTCTGATGCTGCTGTACTTATGTTAATCAAGCAAACTTAAACAATTTTAAGAAGAGGCATAGTTCAGCAAATTAAAATATCATAAAGAAGCCTACCAGAAGGCATGCTATCTAACAAAGAATACCTTGTCAGAATCATTCTTTACAATTTGACTTATGAGACAAGGACTTCAGGAAGAAGTGTAGGAATGCCTAGGATACCATACCAACAGGCTAGTCATGACTTTATGCAAAGATAACCTTTAAGAACTCGATTTTACTTTTTCTAACAGATTGAGACGGGAATTGAGACTCTAAAATCCTGGAACAAATTGGACAGCATTTCCCTTAGATTCCCTCTTAATTTGAAGTTTAACAGATCAAACTGAGCTTCAAATCGGCTCAATTCAATCAATTAAACTCGATCCGCTATGGAGGCCGAGCCTCTTAGCAAATCACAGAGGGAATCCAGCTATGGAGCCGTGCTCCTAGCTGAGATGAAATCCGCCATGGGAGCCGTGCCCCCTGGCAGAAGAAGCTTAGATTGGAAGAGGAAAAAGACAGATGCGATATGAATCAAAATCAAGAACATCACAGTTAAACAGTTATACGACTTGACTTCACGATTTTGAGACTTTTGATCCGCCATGGGAGCCGTGCTCCCTGGTTGATCTCATCTCTATCCTACAGACCTCAGTTAACTAAGCATTCATGTGCAAAGAAATGCAAGAGAACGGATAAAGAAATGAGGAAATGGAGAATCCACCGTGGGAGCCGTGCTCTCTGGTAAACCCGTCTTTCCGACTTGAAACAAGATGCAAAGTACTAAAGCTTATCTAAACATTGTCATGACTCAGGAACAGCTCTAAACAACTTAGATCTAAGAAAGAAATCAAGAAAAGAAAGGAAAGCAATGCTCATGGCAGGAGATCACAAATTTCAGCTTTATTCAACACAAAATCTACAAATTACAAATCTTAAGAGCCTCGATGATTGCTTGATCGTGTCCCTTACCTTTGAACACCTACCTATACCTTTACAACTCGATTCTTGATCTCTTTACACACTCTCTTCTTCTCCTCTTACAATGCCTAACAGGTGTTTGCTAAAATGTCTATTCTAAACCTCTCTTCCTTTCTTAAAAAATATGGTGTGCAGTGCCTTCTCGTCTGTGAAATTGGGATCCCCCCTTTCTTCTCTTGGTCTGGTCCTTATAATTGAATTCAAAATCCTTTGAACAGAAAAGAAGAAGGGACATATCAGATGACAAACAAATATAACATATTGAATTTGATGCATCTGACTCATAACAAACAGAATATAGCCAGATCCAGTCCATGCCATCCAACCTCAAATTGTGTAATGTATGAACCATATATGTCTAGATACTATACAAGTAATAAAATTTAGCATTGTACTGTCAAATTCAGGTTGAAAAAAAATTGAATAGGAAAGAATAGGTCGGTCTGCACAAGAACTTGCCATCAATCTGATATTGATAGCACCTACTGGATCTTCTTCTCCAATGTCGCAATAGATTATCATTTGCAATAGCAACAAATCCTATGGCGTCATTGTTTAAGTTAGTGGGTCAAAGCTTTATTGAAACCGAGTGAACATTGAATAACTTACAAATTCATAAGAAATAAAATAACCCTCCCCCCCCCCACCCGCCGCGTTCCCACAGCAAAATATAACAATTCTCTTGTAAGCTGTAACAACTAATTCCCAAAACTATCCGACTTTCTCACTGATTTATAAAGAGAAATGTGGATTTGGGGTGAGCTAATATTTTTAATTTTCAAAATGGCCAGGGTTATAACAAAGGAGGAAAGTAAAGATATAGTTATGTTTTGTAAGTATATTTCTCTGACTTTTAGATTTACACATAATACACATTGGAGCTCCCTTTTCTTTGAGCATACATACACGACATTGAAATAGATAAGAAGCTGATCTTATTACCAGAACAAAGGGGCGAAGAACTTCAGAATGAGGGAGTTTGTTGAGAATCTCAACAACAATATTACGCAGCTTGTGCTCAGGGTTTCAACAAATTGTGGAGAAGTGAGATGGTTGAGGATTACTGAGAAGGCGGGGAAATAGCATTTGAGAAAATTGAGGTACTCAGAGGTGTGAGCAATCTCCAGGCTGTCTCGCACCTCAGTCGCCATTTGCAGCCTCATCGATATCGCTGTCCATACACAACAGAGAACCATAAAAACCAAATACCTTGTGAGACAAATCGGTGCTTACCTGAAAGAGAAAAGACCTAGCCTATATGTAAAACCTTAGATTGGAACAGAACGGCGAGACGAAGAGGAATGACGGAAGGTAGGTAGAGGTGATGCGTGTTGGTCTTGTGCAGCGCCTAATTCTTGCTTGCGAAAAACCACTTTTTCATACCAGCGAAGAAGGGGAAAAAAAAAAGCGGCTGAATGAAAATTTCAATTGAGTGAAGAGGCGGCTCAGACTTCTAACCCTAGCGAAGATTAAATGGGAACTTTGGTTCCTCTTTCCTTCTATGCCAGCGCATTTTTTTTTTTGGAGGAGAGAAACCCTAGTCTAATCGGAGGCGATTTTTCCTTTTTTTATTTCTTGCTTTCCTTATCTGAGAAAACTTGATATTAATGTGATCGGAAGAGAGAGGGGGGAGAGGGGGGGGGGGGGGTAACACAGTTTCGACGAAAAAAAGCAAAAAATAAATAACGGAGGCAGGGAATCGAACTTTCGTGTCCTAGCTACGGAAATTCGTTGCGAACCATCCGGCGACTCTGACTTATTTGTGTAAAAAGTCGACTCCTTTATAGAAATAGCAATCCAAACCGTACATTATATTGATCAATGATTTATAATGATGCTAACAAAATTGTTTGGACCCCTTTGTGTGAAAAATACTGACCTTGCTAAGGGTGCTTTATAAGTAGTAGAGATAGAGATTATGGCAGTCGCAATTTTGCTGTGTTATATTTTTTTACATGATAATAATTCAGTATGAATTATTTTAGTTTCGTCGCGCTATGTTTTTTAATTCAGCATGAACTATTTTAAAATAATGACCAACACAATTATTTTTAATATATTTATTAAAAAATAAAAACTATTTTTAATTATAGAAAATACAAAAAATAGAAAACTATATTTATCTAATATATAAAAAGGTCAAAAATAGAAAAACAAACGACCGAACTTATAGATTATAGATTTATTATTGTTACTTTTTGCTCCTGGGCAAATAAAAAAACACAAATTTTTTTTAATATATTACGCAATAAAAAAATGTGACTCAATCTTCCACGAAACAGGTAGATACTTTTTCGAAATCCTACTGACCTACTGCTTAACTTGTTTCGTTTTAGATGAAACCCAAAATAAATTACATTTGCCGATTGATATTCAACTTACATATCAGATCCATCGATTATAAACAAGTATTTACACGTTAGATCTAGCGTGTAACTATTTTTGAATGTCTGCTTTTATATATACTTGCATAAGATGTCTTCATATGTGGACAAATAAAGAAACAAAATAATATTACGTAGTAAAAATATATTATTCAATCTACCAACAATACAAATAGATATGTTATTCAATTTACTTTTTTATTAGATGGAAAAATATATATATAGAGAGAGAGAGTAAATCTATTGTGAACCATGATGCATAGAAGCTTCCGTGCACCATGACCGTTTTGATCAGTGGTTCTACAAATTCTCAATCTAATTTAACAAACTCAATCTATATATTGAAATATCATAAAAAAAAAATTTACAATTTTTTAAATTTTTTTACTATTTTTTTCGAATTTTTTAAAACTTGCCATTTTTTGCTACAAATTAGTGTATTTTGTGGCAAAAAATGGCAAGTTTAAAAAAATTCGAAAAAAATTCGAAAAAAATAGTAAAAAAAATTTAAAAATTGTAAAATTTTGTTTTCTATAAGATTTCAATATATAGATTGGGTTGGCTAATTTAGATTTGTCAATTTGCAAAATCTTCGACCAAAACGGTCATGGTGCACGGAAGCCTCTATGCGTCATGGTTCACAATAAAAATTCTCTCTCTCTCTCTTTATATATATATACAGTTGCATTGTATGGCTAATGATATTCAACCACATATCAAATCATCGAACAACAAAAACATACGTTTAATCTAGCATGTTAACACCTTTGCATCCGGGCGTTTATTTGTAATAGTAGAGATATTTTTAAAAAAAAAATGCAGTATAGAAATTCATGAAAAGGATTTGTTTAGTAGCATTCATATGCAGATGAGTCAGCCCACGGGAAGCGCTAGTGTCCCGGTTCAATGAATCCATCTATATATATTCCATAGTCCATACCAAGTGAAATTGAAACTAAATAAATAAAGTGATCTGTAAAGACTAAGTCCCCATGGACCGAAGTTGCATCAGTATGATTATGACCCAGAAACAGTTGAACGGTCTACTCAAGTGGCAGTAAACCATGTCCAAGCATCACTATGTTTAGAAGAGCTTTTGTTTTGTAATTTGTTGGTCTCCTCATACTCGATAAATGATAATTCCATCCAGCTAGCATTGGCAACCGCAGACTCTCTTCTCTTCTCTTCTCTTCTGTGTCTTTACAAAAACCAAGCATCTACTTCCCTTGGTTTTCTACCTTTTCAAGTCTACTTCCTCAATCCCTTGGTACGTACTCGGATTCAATCATTTTTAATTAATTTCCCCTTGATTTCATTTTCTCTATATTGGTACAAGTACAGAACTCAGAACTCAGAACTGTATCTCGACGCTTTTCCAATTCCATGCACCTTAATTCATTTTCTCTATCTCGTTGACCTCTCTCTATAAATAGCCGCCCGGGTTCTATTTCTGTAAATATACATATCACAAATTTAAAATTATTATAATTCATTCCTACCAGCGGTTCAGGTCCTTATTTTATCATATATTATTCTTATTTTGTAGCGATTTTAATTTCATCCATGGCTGAAGCAAGCAACTCCATCGCCAAGGATGTCACTGAGGTAATATCTTATCAGTTATCATCTCTTTTTATTATGTATGTATGTACTATGTACTGTGCATGTATTAGAATTCTTATTAACAATAATATATTTAATTTTCATGCATGGATATATGTACATATGATAAATTATAATTCGTGATTGATTTCATTGGGAATTAATTTCAGTTGATTGGGAAAACACCACTGGTGTATCTAAACAAGGTGACCGAGGGATGCGTCGCCCAAGTTGCCGCCAAACTGGAGATGATGGAGCCGTGCTCCAGTGTCAAGGACAGGATTGGATACAGCATGATCACCGACGCAGAGGACAAAGGCCTCATTACTCCTGGACTCGTAACTATATCCTTCCTTCCTTCCTTAATTTCTCTTCTTTCTCTTTTATTTTATTTTAAACGCATTTCAAAACATTGTGGGCAGTTGTAAAAACTTGTGGTAGATACCTTGTCAGTATTAAATGAATCTCTAGTAATTATTCTATTACATTATATCACCGTTTAGTACTCAGCGGTCAGGCTTGAAAATTTATTTCATAAAGCTCTTCAAGATATATTTGGAACGAACAAGTAGTTATCATACAACAATATGTTTCTTGGAACAGAGTGTGTTGATTGAACCGACAAGTGGCAACACTGGAATAGGACTTGCATTTATGGCGGCGGCCAAGGGGTATAGGCTTGTGCTGACAATGCCAGCATCTATGAGCCTTGAAAGGAGAATAATACTGAAGGCATTTGGAGCTGAATTGGTGCTCACTGACCCCCTCCTCGGCATGAAAGGTGCTGTCCAAAAGGCTGAGGAATTGGCCGTCAAGACGCCCAACTCTTACGTACTTCAGCAATTTGAAAACCCTGCTAATCCTAAGGTACAATTTCATTGCATGATCCTATTATTGAGGGTTAAGTGTTTATGCTTTTCTTTTAAATTTGCTCGGTCAACCTTTTTCAAATCTGCTCCAACCACACTAGTTATGTAGCAGGTGAAGCTTGACTTTGAATCTCACGGTTCTGTTAAGTTTATCCAGGTTTGGTTTTGGTTCCGTTTTTCTTGGCCTACTTCTGTCAGACTATCACGTTGAATTAAAAAATAAAAAAAAAAGACTACCTGACCCAACTCGATTCAAATTTGACCCTAATTGTGGGAATAGGACATATGAAGTTGGATATTGGGACTCTGTTTTATTTCTCAATTAGGTCATTTTTGTCTCTCCAGCTCAACTCGTTAGGGTGTTGTCACGTTGAATTTCAGGTTACTGGGTAAAATTGGGTCTGTGCTCAGGTCATCTCTTGATCACAGTTTAGATATTTGTGCAATCAGGATGTGCTTAAGTTTGATTATGTCAACTTAATTGGTTGTGGGGACCATGCATGTCAGATCATATACTGGTAAGGCTGGGTCAGTGTCATGTTCAGGAAGGTTATTTGATTGATGACTGGATCTGATAATATAACAATTACCTCCATAACACAATCTGCAATATTAATCAGAAACGAAAATTTTTTCTAATTATAATAATGTTAGAAGAAAACTTAATTTCAGATGCGCACAAATTATAATGTTTAAATAAACTTTTGGTTTTAAGTATCTTAATTGTTTTATTATGTATATATTTTTTTTATCATGTAGATACATTATGAGACAACTGGACCAGAGATATGGAAGGGAACTGGAGGCAAGGTTGATGCTCTTGTCTCAGGAATTGGTACTGGAGGTACCATTACTGGAGCAGGGAAGTTTCTCAAAGAACAAAACCCTGATATCAAGGTTGATTTTTATTCAAGTTTATTTATTATAATTATTGTCCATTACTGAAGTAGCGAATCTAGCAATTGACCTGTCCTTTCTTTAATTTTTGAAGCTATATGGTGTTGAACCAGTGGAGAGTGCAGTATTGTCTGGAGGAAAACCTGGTAATTATTAAAAGAGTAAAATTTTTCGGAGGTCACTAAATTTTGTATGTTGTCCAATTTTGATCACTAAATTTCAATTTGTCCCTCTAGAGTCACTGAACTTCAATTTAGTCCGAATTTAATCACTCCTTTGTGATTCTGTTATAGTTCTGTTAGTTATCACATTTGGGGTAAATTTAGGGACGGCGAATCGTTTCCTTTTCATTTTTACCCCTTCTCTGAACGCCTCTTTCTTTTTTCCTTTTTTGTTTGTTTCTTTCCTCCATTGATAAATGATAATGGGGCCGTGCCATTTTTTTTGCCAGAATAGGGATGGTTATGAAGTGACACAATGGATGATGGCGGTATGCAAAATATGCCAATCTGGATCCAAAATTTGTGTTGGGAAATGGTGATAAGTGATTCAGGTCTGGCTCATGTTGACAAACAAAACAAGTCGAGCTCAAATTAATCCAGTCCAAGCTCAGATTTAGTTATACAATCTAACAATGAAAATCAATAGTAGAAAACTCCAATGAAACAGAGTCTAAATTCTTTTTTTTTTTCCGTTTGAATAAGTGAAAAAATATTGCTTAAATCAAACACATCATAAAAGTATAATATAACTTAGGTTCAACCAAATAGAGCAAGTTGAGACCTATAGAGTGCAAGGTACCAAAGTGACAAAGCTGCTTCTAATTTTACCATTTTATTTCATCTGTTCCTTAGATCTAAGCTTAATCAAGGCCTCTTCACGTAATCCGAGAGCTACAATACAGCTAGATAAAATATAAATAAAAAGTTATCAAATATGAGGTTTTTTACTAAGGTAATGAGATTGTCGGTAAGGGTAGTAAATATGAAAAATTGGAATTGTGCTTAAAAAAAATATAGTTTGGAAATATTAAATTGAACGTTCCATCCATCGATAGCACAACTGGAGGGGACATGAGAAAAAAAGATGGAATATGCAAAGAGAAGAGAGGAGAAGAGGAAGGTTTCTGGTGAACACGACGCCATTATCAAACGAAGAAGAAACAAAAAGAAATAGACAATTAAAGAGGAGGTCTGGGAGAAGAGATGAGAATAAATTTTACGAGACGATTCGTCACCCCTAATTTTACCCCAAATGAGATTAACTAACAGCATTATAACAGAATCATAACGGAGTGACTAAATTCGGACTAAATTGAAGTTCAGTGACTCTGGAGGGACAAATTGAAATTTAGTGACTAAAATTGGACAACTGACGAAGTTTAGCGACCTCCGAAAAAATTTACTCTTATTAAAATTATTTTTACCTTCATTTTAATAGAAATATATATTTGAAAAGATATGTTAGCTGTCTCTGTCTGAAACATCATGTTTTAGAATTTTCCACTCTAAACATATTCATAAACTCATGATTAAGTTTGTGATTGCACACCAGGTCCACACAAGATTCAAGGGATTGGAGCTGGCTTTGTACCTGGTGTTC
Organism: Rhynchospora pubera; assembly: GCA_028095005.1. Lineage (NCBI taxonomy): Eukaryota > Viridiplantae > Streptophyta > Magnoliopsida > Poales > Cyperaceae > Rhynchospora > Rhynchospora pubera. The sequence goes on along the minus strand of CM051461.1, from coordinate 12,362,147 downwards.
TGGCTGTTAATCTTATTGATGAAGTTGTTCAGGTTATTATTCTCTGTTACTTAGTCTCATTTTTCTTTTGTAATATTGATTATTGTTGTACAATGAACATTTGATTTGTTTGATGTTGTCAGGTCTCGAGTGAGGAATCCATTGAGACAGCAAAGACCCTTGCTCTCAAGGAGGGCTTACTGGTAATTAAGTTGTCACTTTGTCTTCCGAATGTTCCTTTGTTGTTAGTTATTATATATATTTTCTTAGGTGAACATTTTTTTGAACTTAATTAGTCGGTTATATTGGCTACCCTTCTTCTATAACGGTTGTTACATGTGTTTCTGTTTTGTAGGTTGGAATATCATCAGGTGCAGCTGCAGCTGCTGCAATCAAGCTTGCGAAGAGACCAGAAAACAAGGGAAAACTCATTGTTGTAAGTAACTACTACTTTTCTCACAAAAAAATTGTAGAAATATTATATTTTTAATGCTCCTGTGGTTATAGATTAATGTATGATTGTACGTATTGGTTGTCAGATAAGGCTGGTACTTGGTACTGTAAACATTAAACTTTGAAAAGCAGAAAATTTTTTTGGGTTTAAACTTGTGGATGCTGAAAGAGGATAATTAATCTATCATTGATTGTGTTTTATAGGTTGTGTTCCCGAGCTTTGGAGAACGTTATCTTTCATCTGTGCTTTTCCAGTCTATCAAGAAAGAAGCTGAGAGCATGGTCGTTGAACCTTAAATTTTATTTTATTGCTCTATTTCTGTGATGCTGTAATCATGTAATGTAATTGGATTTCTTGCATGCAAGTTATTTCAGAAAGTTTGTGAAAAGGTATCAGCGAATAAATATTGTAATTAATGTGTTATAATATGTGCAAAGACGTTGCATTGTCAAGTTGTCATTGAATGATGAATCGTCCGATAACCTGAACTCACCATCACCAACTAGTCAAGTGACATTGCTCGGCCTGTTATCTGTTAATTGGGCCGGCCAATCTCTTTTCTTCTCCTCATTTCTAAATTGATTACTACCATCTGCAGTTTTGCCATTCCTGCCATCGTAAAATATAAAGTGAACATATACAATAAACAAAGTGAAGATATAGACGATCTAAGTGAACACATACAAACAAATAAGTTCAATGAAAATAAGTTGAATATGCATGTAAACTTATGAACAGGTGATGATAACACTTATTTGTTTGTAAGTGTTCACTTAGATCGTCTATATGTTCACCTTATTTACTGTATATGTTCACTTTGTATTTAGAGATGGCTGGGATGATATATTTGCCGATGGCACTTATAATTCCTGAGTGGAATACTAATTTCAATTTTCAAAGAAATAGAAAAGATCATGTAGTAATTTTCTTTCATTTAAAAACGGTGTTATGTTATGTTATGTTATGCTATGTATGCAATAAGATAATTTTGACTCTTCCTACTTTAGTTTGCTCCTACAATAGCAGCTGCAGCCCTGCCCGATATGATATCATTATTATACCGAATATATATGTTTCTTCAAAATAGAAAGTAAATTTACAAGTAAAACCAACTATTCCCATTATCCTTGATAGTCTTGATTTCCTATTGCTCGGCAAAATAAAAATAAACAGGCACATATACAATAATACTACGGTACAATAGTCTAAACATGGAATAGATAGAAAATAATTTCGCTTCATAGAATATATATATATAGGGTTAAATTAAGATGGAAAATAATTAGAAATTCTCTCGATCGGTATATATATAATGTAAACCATAAGCATTGCTCTACATCTACATGATAGTCTCCCGAGCTAAGATTCATTACAGAGATCTGAGAGAAGAGCGAAAGATATAGAAAGGGATGGGTGCTTCCAACTCTTCAGCACATGAAACAGAACAAAAAAAAAGAAATATATTTGTATGGAAAATAGATGGATTCACGTCTCTCTTGGAGCAGGGAGAAGGCTCCACTACTACGCCATTCAATATGCACGGAATCAGATGGTATAATTTTAATTTCTTTAATTATTGTTTCTAATCTTCTTTCCTTTCAATTAATAATAAAATATAAATGGGTAATGTTGAAAGATCTCATATAGTTTAGTAAATAAATAAAATAAATCAGTGTTAAAAGGATGAAAAGGGAGGCCTTGATGCTTTAAGGTTTATCTTGCAAAAGGACCCTTCATACACCTACCTCTCTATTTAATAGAAATACTCCATATATATATATATAAAAAAACAATCCCTGACCTCTAATAAATTGTCAGATAATATATATATGTATATATATATATATATATATATATATATTATTTTGTCCATATAAAAAGATGAAAAAGAAAAGATTACTGGTATCAAGAGTTGGAGATGCAATCTAACATGGTACATCAACTACAACAAAAAAGAAACAAATTAATATTTGAGTGTTACTTTTCTTTATTTTGTTATCGCTTATAGGTACTTATCCATGAATCCAACGGATAGGAAGACTGGGGACACAAGTTCTGAGAAGCATTTGTCGCTTTTTGTGTCAGTGCATGTAAGTCCTGATTATATGCTAGAAACCAAGTTCAAGTATTTCATTCAAGCCTGCAAATACGGCAGACATGCTGAACGTGAAGGTAATTAATGTATTTTTAATTAATATTATAATTTCAGTATTTCATGAATCAGAAGGTTTGGAGGGGTGTACATACATACACCACTGAAATCATTTAATTACCTTCGATAGCGCATATTGACGTAACAAAATAGCAATTTCAGTGTCAGTAGACCAATTAATTAATCAATCCCACCAAAGACCAACCTTAATTACAAAGTATGTAAAAGTAATATTTTCATTTTCTTGAAAGTTGAAACATGTCCTCGATCAGTATGATGTTAAAGGTCTGTGGAAAATTGATTGAAGTAGCTAAGCTGAAATTTCTGCTCTCATAATTAATTTAGTATATAATTATTAATTATCTAGCTATGTATGCTCCAAAAGCTTAGCTTAGATCGATCGGAACATAATTAATTAGGTTGATTTTTATTAATTATGGAATATATATATACTGTTAATGCGCGCAGTTAGTCACACATACATGGTGAGTAGTTTGGAATGTGGAGTGGCGTGCATGTTACCGCTGGAGACAGTGAAGGATCCATCTGCAGGATATCTGGTGCACGACACCATTGTCGTCGGCGTAGAATTACAGAAATTCGCAAAGGTGCCTTGTAACGGGGTGGAGAGGATAAGTTGTGTGGGCAAAAAAAAGTCGTCAAGTTTGTCATACAATTGGTGCTTTGAGGACTTTTTGGAGCTAAATAAGCCAAGTGTTACTTCTGAGCCTTTTCAGATTGCTGGATACACTTGGTACGTAGGTGCATATATGATGCATCAGTTATATAATATAATAATATACATATATATATATGCTTCCATGAGCTAGCTAATTAACTCAATGCCCTTTATTAATTAATATATAATCAGGAGATTAAAACTAAAACCACAAGGAGGTTCCAACAAGGAGTATGTCTCGCTTTATTTGGTGCTCGACCGATCCGCATCAAGGCTTCAACCATCCAGCGGTCTCATGGTCGATGTGGTTTTCTCTATCAACAAATCACAAAGTGACGGTTATAATAAACAAACATGTACGTACGTACTTTAAATTATTATATTATTATGTAATATTACTCCCTTCTACCTAATGATTTTTAATTTTCGTCTTTTAGTTGTTGCATCATTTAGTTTATAACCATTTAATTACCTCACTGGTATTAATTCCATTCTTAATTTCAGACCACTGATCGACATGCCAAATGTAATTTCATATTTATATATATGCTAGCTAGCTACTTTGTAGATATATATTTCAACTACTAATGCTGCATTCAATTAATTAATGTTGTATCACATACATATATAGATGATCTTTTGCTAATATTTGTGATTTCAGTCCGTTACAATTTCACGGGGAGTAATACAGCCTGGGGATTTAGGAACTTCATAAGTCGAGAGGAGTTCAAAGACCCAGCGAATGGATACCTCATCAAAGGCAGATGCACCTTTAATGCCTCCATTACCATTTTTGGTTCCACCAATGATCATGCATCAGACTAATTCATTAATTTATTAGATTGGATGTACTAGTTTCGCAAACTAGATTACGCGATTGATGGCAGAAAATTTATTAATTTACGCTCAGTAGTGGTCAAATTACTGTCAATTTTGACAAATATCGACTTGTATTTCGCTAATCATTTTTGCCTTGGCATAAATTCCTTATTAAAATTTATATATATAGCGCTTCTGTAAATTCATAAATAGGTGATTAGTTAATTATTAAATTATTTTTATATGATGATCTTTGAGTGGATGATAAATAGATGATACGTGGTACAAAATTAATTAAATTAACATAAAAATGATAATATAGAGAAATCATAAATTAACTATAACTATGAATTACCCAACAAAATTGTGCAACCCAATAAAAAGAGCAGAGTCATTTTAGTTAATTTTTTTTTTATGGTGGGGGCGGGAGGGGGGTGGGGCGAAGAATTGGTTGTGACTACCGAGCTAAAAGAAAACATATAAAATTAAATAATAGCGCTTATCTAGAAATTAAAACATATATAAAATTAAAACAAAATAATAGGGCTTATCTAGAAAGAATTCCTCACTGCATCAAGGTTTTTTTTATTTACTATATAAATTATGATATTTTCATACCGGAGAATATGTTATTCTATTTTTTTGAAGACATCATAATAAATAGTACAAAATTTTGAATTGTGTATTATATGTATTCACTTTGTTTGATTTATTTGTTCAACCTGTTTATTATAAAAGTTCAATTTATTTTGTGTATGTATTTCACCTTATTTGTTACATAGATACTAGGGGTTTTTTTCGCGCGTTGGGCGAGCTATTTTTTTACAATTCTATATCAATCGCTAAATTTTTTCATAAGCATGTCATATGTTCTACACAACTTACATGAGAAAACAATTTTTTTGGACCATGAAAAAAATAATATGATAGAAATTAAAGAGAATATCTATTTGAGAAGGGACTCAAAATAATTTAAACCTGAAAATATAATTGTAAAATCACATACACAGAATAAAATAATCTTTAAAACTTATATAAAACAACGTCAAGGTTGAAAAAAAAATAATAACACTTCATAGTGTACAATTTACAAAACTAATTGAAAAATTATTCATTGAAACAAATTCGGAAAAGCTTTCAAAAAGACATAAAACTAATTTTTTTTAATTCACAAAACATATAAAATAACCTATAATATTTTAAAAGCATTAAAATGAAAAAGATTTCATCAATAAATCTGTGATAATTTCGTGAGCATACATATAAAATTCATTGAAGAATATAATTTCAAAGCGCAAAAAATCATTCAAAAGGTAAATATATTTTTGAAAACATAGAAATAAAAATATGATGACATTTCTAAAATTATTTATTCTGAACGCAAATAATAAAAAAATTTACTGTCGAAAATTCTATCTATTTCTTTAAGCATGCATACAAAATTTATGCCGAAATAAATTTTGTGAGGCCCACCTGTGTACACCAACAGTTCTAAAAAACAATAACCTAGTGGAATGCCTATTAACATATCGATAGATTCAGTTAACACTGGTATATGTTCAATTTTTATACTGTAGTTGTTCACTTTGTTTATTTTATGTGTTTTAATTTTGTTGAACGATTTGGAAGTTTGAGGGAAAAATATAATGCTGAGGGACAGAGGCGAAGGAAAGCATGGGCGGATTAGGGGATGGCGGGTATAGGCCTGGCCTACGCTGAGGAAAAAAAAATATCAATGTAAAATGTTAAAAATATCATATTAATTTTGTTATTTTATATGTCCGGCCTACTTTAATATTGAAATCCAAATTACAAAAGTGCAATTAAAGTCGAACATCGACAATTCGGCCTACACTACTTTACAAAAGTGTAATTAAAGTCGAACATCGACAATTCGGCCTACACTACCTTACAATCATGGTTCCAGTGTGAAGGGAAGGAAAAGAAAAATAGAGTCGAAGGGGAGAGAGGAGGAGGGAAAAGAAGCAGGTGAGGGGAAGAAATGTAAGGGAGAAAGCGAAAGGTACAGATAGGGCTGTCAAACGTTGATAACGGACACGGAAATAGACACTTACGTTTCTGTTCCGTCTGAATGCACGGAAGAATGAGTGATTTCGTTTAATGTTCCGTAATTGCAACGTAAATGAAAATTTTTCCGTATAATGTTCCGTATGTTTTCAATGGAAAAACGGAATAACGTTACAAGTACCAGAATTGTAAAAAAATTGTTTGAAGCTCACAATTGACAAATGAAATTTTTGTGTTAAACGCAAACAGATTGAACTTCCGTAATTGCAATTGAACTTGCAATTTACAATAGGATTGAACCAAAAGCTCACAATTGACAAATATGAAATAAAAGCAAATGAGGACAGAAGTTTACCAGTAAAAATAAAGATAAAATTTTACTAGCAAATGAACCAGTAAATGAAGACATAAGTTTACCAGTAAGAAAGAAAATCAAAACAAAAATAAGAAGTTCAAAATCGAAAATAAGTGTTTATCAGTGAAACCAAAAATTGAAAATCAGAAAACCCAATCGGATTTAACCATATCAAAAAATGAAAAGGAATTGAAAACTCAATCGAAAAAAAATTTAAAAGAAATTGAAAATCCAATCGAAATAGAGAGAGAGAGAGTACTCAAAGGAAGGAGGAGGAAAGTTTCATCTGTTGTCGGTTGCCATCACCACCACCGCCAAGCCACCACCAGTCACATGGTCGTCAGCCGTCTTTTCCATTGTTGATCAATCACAAAGAATAGAGAGAGAAAGGAGTGTGTGTAGGGTAAAGGAGGAGAGGGGCAAAGGAACTCCGTTTAGAGAGGATAGGTGAGAGGTAGCGAGTGAAAGAGAGAGGTAGGTTTGAGCTCGAGTCTGAGAGGAGGTGGCGGTGAAGGGCCTAGGGTTTGCTTACGGTAGAGGAGAGGTGAGCGGTGAGGGTTGCTGGGTCTCGAGCGAGAGGTGGGGGAGAGGTGAGGCATTCAGAGAGAGAGAGAGAGAGGGAGAGAGGGTTTCGGTGGGATTCGATTGAGAGTGGAGGCAGGCGGAGAGACCGAGAGAGAGGAGGAGGTAGGTTTTGATTTTTTCTCCCTGCCTCTCTCGAGAGAGAAAGAAGAAAGGGAAATGGGCTGAAAATTTGGGCCACGCGTAGTAACGTTAAGAAGCGGAACGGAAACTCTTGATTTCGTTTCCGTTTCGTTCTTACCAACGGAATATGTTTCGCTTCCGTTTCTGTTCCACTGAGTAAAACGTAAGCAAATATCCATGCCGTTTCTGTTCCGTTTCGGACGGAACTGAACGGAAAATGTTGAAACGGTATCCGTTTGACAGCCCTAGGTACAGAGAGGGAAAAGAAGCAGGTCAGGGGAAGGAATGTAAGGGAAAAATAGCTACTTGTGCTTCATCAACCAAACAACTAATGGACGATGCGGGTGAATTTCTAGTTTTCTACCTGTTCACTCTTATATTATATGTTTGCAGTTTTTTTATAAAATAACGTTGCAACATTAATTGTAACTTAGAAATGAGTTTTTTTTCATGAGAATTACATAGAATTTCTAAAGCATTGAAATTCGAAATAAATGAATTTAATTTCATTATTGAAAGATACACTTAAAATACGAAACAATGCACAGAAAATGCTAGCCGTCAGGGAAGGAAAAAAATAAAATTTTCAAACCTTGCAGAGGTGGCGTCCCGCGTGGCAAGTCCAGGTGGCAGAGACAGGTCGCCATCTGAAGTGGCGATATGATTTAGGACACTTCAGTAATTTTTAGGTGCCTCTAGGACTAACAATGGATTTTCGATTTATTTTTAGGATTAGTAAGAAACAATTCCGATTTTTTCCCCTAAAGAAGGCTAATATAGTTTCTCTTCAAATAATAGAAATATCTCTAAAAAGCATATATAATTTCTCAAACAAGTACGAAAATGAGCAAAATGATGATGATGATGATGAATGAATGATGGAGGTAGAAGAAACGAAAACTAATTGAAAGAAAATCAATGTAAAGTTAGCGTAGCCTTGACTGTGAAGAGCAGAAAGAAAAGGGAAGGGTAAAATTTAAAAACGCGCATGTGATTGCTAATTGTTTGTATAAAGAAATAATGAACGGAGAGGAGTGAGACAGTGAAATGGAGAGGAGAGCTGGAGAGGCTTAATGCAAAGCAAGTTGTGCATGCATTCGTTGTAACTTGTAACGGTTGGGCGGACCACCTCACCTGTTGTGGGACCCGTATCAGTTGCGCCGGTGAGGTGAGACCGTCAAAATGAGGTCTTCCATGTTGCATCAGCCCCAAAACTTAATTATTACTTTTAGACGCATGCAAATATGCAATCTTATCTTACGACTTACGAATACTAAATTTAAACTAGGAATAAAATACATCATAGAAAACATTAATTTTGATAAATACAATTTAGTAAACATTTTTAAAAAGTAAACATGAATGCAGTATCCATATTTCCCCATACAAACATTACCGAGTGATTTTGCCAATATTAAGACAGTTTTTGCAGAACAAACGTTAACTCACAAGTCGCAACTCTTGGTGAGAATCTGAAACTCCTACCGTTCTAAAATCTTATGTCAACTCCAGTTTGGCTCTTAATTAATTAAGTATAATAAGGACTTCTATTTTCTTCCTTGTTTTCGATCAAACATGACATCGTGAAAAAAAAAAATCTCAATAGTTTATGCAAAGAAACAAGGAAAAAAAATATTAGATCTAAATTTCAAAATTTCAAGTGTAAAAGAAATTTGAGTAGACATTGACCTTTGCCATCCTTGATGTGGTGTGGTCTTTTAGAAGTTTTGACTTGAAAATTTAATTTACATCTATTTTAATTTAATTTTATCTCACCAAAAAAATTGACATGTCATCTAATTGATGCATAAAATACAGTTCCATATTCAAACGGAAAAGTGATATGAGCCTTCTTAATAATATATCAGAAATTGCTTTTAAGTCCCAAAATTCTTTTAGAATTTTCTTTAAAACTAAACCGCCATTATTAAGGCCAAGGGGAACCGAAATGTATTAAGCATTTAAACATTTGTTAGATGAAAGGCAACTTTTGCACAAAATTAGTGTTTTATGAGGTTAATTTGCAAGGTAGTTTTCCAATGATTTGTTTTCATACCAAAGACTTTTTGTTCTAATGACGGCGTATGAGAAAAAGACAGAGAAAATGAAGCACATATATTGACTCGTCTAGATTCTATTTATTTCTTTTGTTTTTGCGGATATATTGAAAATTAGACTGACTATAACATAAATTTGATAATTAATGAAAATAATTTTTAGTTTCGGAACCTTATTTTGAAACATGTTATATGTTATATAGAAATCTATAAATTATTTTTACCTAAATTAAAAAATAATATCGAAATTGTCAACTTAATTAGTTGTTGTGAATTGATCTTATTTTGTGGAATTTCAAAAGGAAGGTTAATTTCTCGCTTGAGTAAAGAAGTTGTAACATGAGAGAGATCCATCATCCATTGCAGACGTTTGAATTTCATTTTCATTTTGATCTTTGTTTGTTGTGTTATTACTTATTAGAGATAGAGACAGGGGCGGAGCCAGAAAAAAAAATTTAGGGGGGCAAATATGCAATTTTTAATGTCTGGGGGGGCAAATTGCTTAATTTCTATACAATATTACAAAAAATGATAGTAGTAGTATACTAAAATCTGAAATGACAGGGGGTGCAACAGCCCTTGCCCGCACCCCCACTGCCTCCGCCCCTGGATAGAGAGAAAAGCTAGCTGGTCGAGTTAAATACTAAGTAGAATTTATGAGATATTTTAGTGTTTTGCAATTGGAATACTAACGAATCCAATTAGGAAGGAATAAACTATTGAGATGGCAAAACTAGGGATCTAAATTTCAAAACTAGAAGCAAGAGTTCCACCTGATAATGTGCCATGGCAAAACTACCATGATATATATGTTAGACCTCATAAATTAATGCTTTTAGGCTGAATCCAGGATTCATTTGCTCTTACATCCCAAGGGAGCACAATTTGGAATCACACCACTTGGCAGTTGGCACATAGTGTTTCATGTACCAGTTACACTTACACTTACCCGCTTTTTCCTTTCTATTATGTGATGTAATGTAACTCTTGTAATGACTTTTGGCTTCATGAATTTTTTCCTTTCTGCAGCTACAGATCACTGGCAGTGTCCAGTACTTAATACTGAACTTGAAATCCGAAAATACCGATTCCTAAATCCTACCTAATCTAAAAGAAATATTAATTGTTATACATTTTAGATACTTAATCTATTGACCTGGATGAAAATAAGGCTTACAAAAAACGGAAAATTACAATTCCTGCATAATCGAGTACATTAGTGAATGGATCACTGGAGACAACGAAATGGAGAGGTACGGACTGAACCTCTCCTGTCCGTTGAAATGGCAAGTTGGTGCTGGTTCTACCAGAAGTAAAATGGCAGCAATGGGCCCCACCAGGTTCGTTTCCATTTTCCAAATTCGAACGACGGTCTTGTCGTTGTCGTCACTCTCTCTCTCTCTCTCTCTCTCATATATTATTATTATTATTTTTTTATTATTTTAAAAATAAAATTCAAAGTTCAAATTGCAACCGGTCAACAGGAGAATTTTGATGTGTGAGACTGGAGACTGGAGACTGGAGACTGGAGAGGAGTGGCGTCCTGTTTCCTTTCCTCTCCTGTGGGCTGTGAGTGTGATTTTAACATAACATATTATATCATTTTTTTACTTCAATTTAGATTATTATTATTATTATTATTATTATTTTAAAATAAAATTCAAACTGCAACAGTGAACAAGTAAACAGGCAAAATGATTTCATTGAAGTAAAATGATATAATTTCATGTAAGTTTTTCCATGAATAAAAATGCGTATTTATTTACAGCCATCTAAATTTTATAAATTACCATTAATATATATATATGTGAATTGCACGAAATATGTTAAAAATTTTATTTATAAGATTTACAATATGTTTATAATATGTTTAATTTTATTATAAGTTAAATATTGTGGATATATATGTGATGTTCATTTTCCTTGTTTATTTGTTAGTGTTGAATTTTGTAGAATTTGAAAAGATTGAATAATTTTGTGCGAGGTAAAATGCTGCTGGTAAGACCGTATAGTTTATTTTCTGGGTAAAAAAAAAAGGTATTGTGGATGAATTAAGATAATAATTAGAAAATTATGCTTGGGAGAAGGGAGGATACATTTGTTTGTTATTAATATAATCATATAATATATATAATATGAATAGTACGTGAAATGAATATGGAAAGGTAATTGATAATAATATTTGAAAGGGTAAATATGGCAGAGAAGAGAAGGTCGTTTGCAGTTGCAGATTCGAACGAAATGTGTCAGAGAAGAGAATAGAAGGTCGTTCGTTTTTATTGATAACAAACAGATGGAATTAATAAATAAATAAATAAATAAATAAGACAAGAATAAATTATTTCAAAAAGGCGGGAGGCGAGGTTATAACTTATAAATAGAGGGAGAGGCATTTGATACCAGTGCAGTAATCCCACACACAATACTCTTCTTCTCTCTCTCTCTCTCTCTCTCAAGTACTCTCAAGTACTCTCAACACACACACACACAATATTAATGTCCTCCTCGCCGTTGATCCGCCGCCGGAGCGCTGCTGTATCAAGCTGTCCTCCGGCTAGCTCGTACCTTCCTTACACTCCATCCCCTCCCCGATTCAACTCTCTTCCACATGACCTACATGGCCTTGGCAATGGCAATGGCAATCCACCTCATTATTCACTTGCCAACTTCTCCACTCCCCCACCAAACTATCCTCTTTCTCTTTCTGCGCATGGAACTGGAACTGGAACTGGAACTGGAATTGGCCACCAAACCTCCTCCTCTGCTTTCTCCACTCATCATCAACCTCAACCTCAACCTCTTGCTCTGTCTCAGTCGACTCACGACTCTCATTCCCAATCCCATCCCGACCATACTGCCATCAAAATGCCACCTCTTGACCCACTCCCAGAAATCACTGCTGCAACCCCAGCTCAAGCTCAAGCTCAAGCTCATCCATCAACACAACCAGCTCTTCCGTCTAAGTCTAATTATCCCGACCATGTAGCAATTGAAATGCCTCCTCTTCAGCCAGTCCCAGAGATCACTGCTGCTCATCTTACTCGGACTCCAATTCCAATTCCAACTCAGCAAGAACAATCAGCCCATGGCAATGCTATAAATGGTCATGGCAATGGCAATGGCAATGCTAATGGCAATGGGAATGCCAATGCTAATGGTCATGGCAATGGCAATGCTAATGGCAATGGCAATGGCAATGCCAATGCTAATGGTCATGGCAATGGCAATGTTAATGGTCATGGCAATGGCAATGCTAATGGCAATGGCAATGCCAATGCTAATGGTCATGGCAATGGCAATGCCAATGTTAATGGTCATGGCAATGGCAATGGGAATGCTAATGGCAATGGCAGCGGCAACGGCAACGGCGGCAATGGTGGCTCTAGCTCAGACTCATCAGACTCGGACTCAGACTTTCGGGCCAGCAGCTTGGACCTCAACCTCACAACAGTAATCAATATCTAATTTGCTATTCTCGACATTAGTTGCTCATCTTTGTTCTGTTGTTCGCTAGTTATACTTATATATATGTGTCATACATCAATCAGTTTTCACTTGACAATCAAAACGTTAGTTAATTAGTTGAATATATAGGTGAATTACTGTGACTCAGTAAAAGGTTGGTATAACACCAGTTACAAACTACAAACAAAAAAATGGTATGATAGGCTTTAAGTACCCCTGTCAATCTGTCATAGTCAGATGTATAATGTATATATTCTGCTCTGTTAATGGTCAGTGAGACTTTTCTGTATACAAACAAGCTAGCTAGCACAAGCCTCGTACTGTTGGCTTAAATTTTTTTTAAAAAAAAAAGTATACTGCATGCTGTTAGGAAGATTAATTGCATTCAAGTATAATTAAGTATAATTAAAACCTTGCTCGAAACCTATCCTCGGACCTCGATGCCAGAAAATTCAAACAAGTGACAAGTGTTGTTGTTGTTTCGTACCACGTGATAGCTTTCTTATTATTGTCAGAGAAGAGAAATAGAGATTAAGATTAATGCAATGATGTTGTAATCTGTTTACACTTTACACTGAAGGTGTTGTCTTCTCTTCTCTTCTCTGGTATACATAGCCTAGGAATTAATAAGATGGTTATTTGGGCTCTTGCTAGTTGCTAATCAATTCTCTTTCGTCTTTCCAAATTAAAGTTTGGGCTGATTAATGATCTGACTTTAATTCTTTGTGTTGCTTGTACATTAATTTATTTTCACTTGAAGGGAGAAGTGGAAGCAAAGACCTTTGATGTGATGAGCGTGCTCCTGGCCTTCATCCTTGCTTTGGTGTTGCCCGATCTTGCACGCCCTCTGGCTCCGACCATGGCCGCTGTTTTCGCATTGGAACCACCCTTCGAGTTTCCCAAGGTCTTGCACCCGACGTACAAGTTTATGATGAAAGTGGCATACTTCATATCAGCTCTTTCTGTGCTCCAGATTGTGGTTATAGCTGTCATGGTAGATCGATATATAATCCCTTAACTATATATATATATAATTTCTATTCTATTGCTTCAATAATTAATTAATTCTATTAATTATTAAGTTAAGTAACTCTTTTGCGTTTTGCGTGCAGATTTACCGCTCCCGGGGCAAGAATTCGCCTGAAGACAACCACCAGATGATCAAGTCGCTGAGGATAACCTTCATTCTCACCTGCGTGGCTGTACTCCTCAGATCCTTTGCTCTCTACGCCAACCTCTGGAGCCTTGTCTTCTTCCTTCTCACCTTTCTCTATCAGTACTTCCGAAGAAATGGGGATCTTAAGTTGATTTGTTTCCTCTGATTTCATTACTTTGTTATTTCATAATACAAAAAATTGTATCAGTTTTACTTTTGCCATTCAAATTTTACTTTCAGTTTGTTTTGTATGTCCTTCTTGTTACTGTTCGTTATCATGTTATGTTATCAATAATAAAAAAAATACCAAATGTAATTGTGCTTTTTTTTTTTACATACTAAATGTAATTGTGCTTGCCTTGACAAAAGTAAACATAAGTGGCATGATAGAGATAAGAAGAACTTGAAAAGTAAATATAGTATTCTAGTAATTTATATTATCCTGCTGATAGAAGTGGCATGATAATGATAATTGAGTGGGCAGTAATATGGTAATACATAGTATTTGTTGGTGAGTCCTTAGAAATTTTGTTTCTTGTTTTGAAGCCGAAATTGATTTGTTTTATTTTACTTGGTGCATCATGGTTTCCTCTCAACTATAATTAGTTGTATGGTACAAATTAAAGTCAAAATAATTTTTGCACGCGAGTTTGCATCTTGTAAAAACCATTTCATCCGAAGCCAGTGATGAGAAAAGTAGTTTTTATTTTATCTGTGTAAAATAAAATGATTCATAAGCCCTCCGATCGGATCCGCACTTACGGATATGTCCCCACTTGTCATGTGATGTGATGTGATGTCATACACTCATAATTGGATGGTTTGTAACATGGGAATTGAATTTATTCCCTCTTGTGTTTGGCATTGTACCTCTTACAAGTGGCCCCCACCTGGCATTCTCCTTTTCGGCCGGTCGCAACTCGAAAAAAATAAAATCTTAGTCTTAGATTGGAAACCTCATCCACTCTCAAAGTCTCAAGTAAAAGAAGAGAGGAGAAAGAGAAGAGAAGAGAAGAGAAGAGAAGAGAAGAGAAGAGAGAGCGCGAGAGATGGAAGGAATGACAATGACAAGGACAAGGAGCTGCTTCTGCTCTTCTCTTCCGCTTCAGCTTCAGCTTCCTCCGACGACGACGACGACCAGGATGAGGATGAAAAGTGGTACTTCCCATTTCCGGTCGCGCTCGGTAGCAGTTGCAGTGTCAGTGCCTCCTCCGACGACGACAAGGATGATGAGTACTTGTCCTCCGACTCCAACAACTGGCAGAGTCGACCGAAGCGGCAGGTTTTCTAGCCCCAGATCCGCGCGGGAGCTCGCTCTGTCTGTTTTCATTTTCTCTAATTCTCTTTTGCTTTTCATTTTCTTTGCTTTTCTTTTCTCAACTGAACTCTCTAATTCCATATTTCCAGCCTGATTTCTTATGCTGCCTGCTTACAAGGCACTAATCCCCTGCTCCTCTTTCATCGCCGACTCAACGCCAAGCGAGGTAACGTCCTTTCTTTTTCTTTTGTCTTCCTACTTCCAATACTATTCCTATATACAATATACAATACCTTCCTTCCTTTTTCAGTCCCAGGTTTTGTCTTTGACAAGCAATTGCTCTTGCGCTACGACCACATGTCCTTTGCCTCCCAACCCATTCACGTTGCAACCCACCAGGAAGAACAGCACCTCATCCACCAGTTTGATACTGACTCTGCCTTTGGTAATTGCTACCATTTCATTTCATTTCCTCTTTACCCATTTTTCTTTTTCTTTTTCTTTTTCTCTACCTCACCTTTCTTAATTTCTTACCAGAAGCTGATGTCCTTTCCGCTCCTCTCAAGCTCGTTTATACCAACTTTGTCTTACGGTACCCCCTACCTATTCTTATTCCTCTACTTTTTACTGCTCTTCTGCTCAATCTAATACTTGCATCCAGTTTTACAAGGGAAATATTGGAGGCTGTCGCTACTGGTTGGAATCAGCGTATCCATCTCATCAACCAAGTTATTCCACAACGTTGGAAGGTTTCTTCCTTTTCTTCCTTTTATTTCCCATCAATTTCTCATGCCACTTTCATAATGTTACTCCTGTTTCTCTATGAGCTTACTATTCATCTCCTTTTCTGCCAATTCTTGTATGTATTTGTAGTTGCTTATTAATTTCAACTCACAATACTGTTACATCTACCTCTCACTCATACCCCTCCCACCAACAATTCTTTTTATACAGAATGAAGCACCGTCAAAGATAATAGAACTATGTATCCTGCATATTGCAATGGCAGAGATAACATCTAAGGGAACCAAGCATCAGATAGTCATTAATGAGGTGCCTATTCATTCTTTTAGCTACAACTGTTGGTCTGTTGCTCATAAATATAATGCATACCACTTTGATTTTGCCTTAATTGTAAACTTTCCTTCCAACTTTTCTGGGCTTAATTGCACATAATCTCCTCAAGCCTCAATCAACATATTATGCTAGCACCTGCTCGCTGCGAGTGGACCAGAAAGCATCCTACTAGTAAAACCAGTTTGGTACAGCACCTGTATGTATTCTGTTGCTGTACAGATAACCAGTGTGTTACCAAAGTGAGGTTATCACCTGGTGGCGTTCCTCCCACCACAACCATAGTACTGTCTAAATTCCAAATTCAAAACTACATTGAATTATGATTAAAAATAAAATATAATTGTGCCTATTTCAATGATAAAGGCAGTGGATCTTGCAAAGCGATTCTGTGATGGGCAGGCTCCTCGCATTATAAATGGTTGCCTTCGTACTTTTGTGAAACAACAATCTGAGGAGTCTAGAGCTGAGGACATATCAGAGTCTGAAGCGATAAGGCTAGCATGAAAGAAAACAGTGTACTTAGGTAGTAATGCCAAATGCTAAATACATTTCTTTTAAGCTAATTGTATGTTATGCACGTGGAATGAGTGTAATGTATGGAAATTTTGTCGTAACTGTTAATTTCAATCAGTTAATAAGAAGTATGAGAAGATGTGCTTTACTTTTTGTGTTTGGAACAGCATAAAAGAAGTAAAGGATAAATTTCACAAAGGTTCCTAGAAATGAATATCTTTTATTTTGCTCCCTACAAATTAAGTTAAATTCCCTAAAGCTTTTAGCTAAACCAGATTGGTGCCGACATTTTTGTCAAAATGAGATGAGATGGAAGTTTTGTTTTCTTTTGTTTTATGGGATTTGGTTTAGCTGCTTGATCGATTTGACACCCAGATCTGATCAGATCTTAGATCTAGTATTAAGTATTGTATCGCAAAGTGAGAAAGGGAGTGGTTCCTTCTAATTCTAATTCGGAAAGGAAAGGTAGCTCACTTGTTGGATGGCAGATCAAGGCTTAGAAGGGAGCCAACCTGTTGATCTCTCCGAGCATCCTTCTGGCATTGTCCCCACTCTTCAGTAAGATTCTTTCCATTCATTATCTCTCTTCCTTATTTCTTTCTATTTTCTACCTATCAAAAGTTAAAAGTTAAGGAAGTTGTAAGCAATCTTCTTAACTACCTTCATTCATACCCAAAATCAAGGGAGGATAACAAACAAAACTGCTTGCTAATAGGCCTAATACAAGACTACATCCAACGAGTTCCAACTGCTGCCCACATAAATAAATATTGGGTTTTTCTCCATTTTATATTTATCTTACCCAAACATAATTAATTGCTCTTCATGGCATACGGATGCTCAATGATGATTGAATCTCCCATGGAATGGAATGGAAAGGGAGGTAACAGACCAAATTTATTTTTTTTAAAAAAAAAAGTGAGCTAACTGGATTGGGATTGGGTTACTTGCTCCAGACAGAAAGGTACCGGATGGAAAGGAATCGAAGAGAAGGTTACCATAGAGACAGACAGATTTCTGAAGAACTTACCTCACAGCTGTACCCCTCTATTTGGAGGGTAACAAGTTCCGGTCAACCCTTACCTCCTTTTCCATTCCTTTTCTCTAATGAAAGGATTCTGGAGCAGACCTACTAAAACTTGCCATAAACCAGAATAACATCAAGTCCCAAATATAAAAAAACTTTAAACTAGGACAGAACTGACTTGACTTGACTGATGCCAATGTTGGGACACGCTCTCAGGTGCCTAGGCACAGCGGAAGCCAAGTAAACAAGGAGGTAGTAATTTCGGCAAACACGTGACGGGCATAAAACAATATCCGCTAGAACAAAGCTATGATGGTACCACTTGAGAACCAAATAACAATAGCACAATCAAGCACAAGAAAATAAAGAATAGACACAAGATTTTACGTGGAAACCCGAAAGGGAAAAACCACGGGAGCGATCGGTGCAAATCCACTAAATCAAGAGTTATCTTACAAGTACATGGAGATCATCAAGCTATCAACCTTCCTCTCTCTCTCACTCACACTCTCACTCACAATTTGAGGTGGAATTAACAAGAGATACAAGAGAAATAGCAAACCCTAAATAGCTTCAAAGAGGGAGACAAGAGAGCTTCAAGGGGATGGGTTCTTCTCTGGAATTGATGCGCACCCCTTCTCTCTTTTCGTCCCTTTTTGTTTCCGTGTCATTTCCGTGTGACCCATTTTGGGCTCGGCCCATTTTGGCTTCACATTATTATACACAACAATCTCCCACTTGAAGACAAAACTCCCACTTGATCACACAAGCATACATCTTGCACCTCGCTCCAACCACATCCGAGTTACTCAACCAACCCGGATTGCCTCCTACAAAATATTACCTTGTCGGGAGGCACCACCTTCGTGAACATATCGGCAACATTCTCCTTCGTGTGAACCTTTCTCACGACTAGTTGCCTATGGTCTAGAACATCACGAATGAAGTGGTATCGCACATCAATGTGCTTAGTTCTTGAGTGATATGCCGCATTCTTTGAAAGATGTATGGCACCTTGATTATCACAATGTACCACATACTCCATTTGCTTCAACCCAAGTTGTGCAAGCAACCTTTTCAACCAAAGCATTTCCTTCACCGCCTCGGTCAATGCGACATACTCCGATTCCGTGGAAGATAAAGCAACAATGTCTTGTAGTCGAGACATCCAACTAACGGCTCCACCACCGATAGTAAAGACAAAACCCGTCGTGGACTTCCTTGTCTCACTACAACCCGCATGATCGGCATCAACATACCCTTCAATTGCCAATTTAGAATCTCCTCCAAAACATAACCGCAAGCCACGAGTGCCTTTCAAGTACCGAAGTATCCACTTCACCGCTTGCCAATGCTCCCATCCCGGGTTAGACATATATCGAGAGACAACTCCCACTGCATGTGCAATGTCCGACCGTGTGCACACCATAGCATACATCAAGCTACCAACGGCCGATAAGTATGGAACCTTTTCCATCTTCAATCTCTCTTGAGCATTCTTTGGAGAATTCTTTTTAGACAATTTAAAATGACCGGCCAAAGGTGTAGTCACCGGTTTGCAATTCACCATGTCAAACCTCTCAAGGACTTTATCAACATACTCCGTTTGACTTAACCAAAGCTTGCCTCTCTCCCGATCCCTATGAATCCGCATGCCCAATATTTTTCTTGCTTCGCCAAGATCCTTGGTTGCAAACCTCTTAGACATATCAAGCTTAAGAGACTCAATCTCATCATGATCATTACTAGCAATCAACATGTCATCCACATAAAGTAACAACAAGGTGAAAGTGCCACCCACCTTTCCTTTCATGTAGACACAATGATCATAGCCATTTCTTTCAAAACCTTCTTCTTGCATAAAAGTATCAAACTTCTTGTACCATTGCCGAGAGGCTTGCTTCAAACCATACAACCCCTTCTTCAATCTACACACAAGATTAGGGTTTGATTCATCAACAAAACCTTCCGGTTGTGACATATAGATCTCCTCATCCAAGTCACCATGCAAGAAAGCCGTCTTGATATCAAGTTGCACAAGCTCCAAGTCTAAGTTAGCCACCAATGACAAAACAACCCTTATGGAACTACGCTTCACAACGGGAGAGAATATCTCATTGTTGTCCCTAAAAATAGGCCTAGAGGGGGGTGAATAGGCACAAAAACGAATTTCTAAACCGATATGGTCAATGTTTGGTTCAATTCAAAACTTGGTCTAATACAAACAATCAAAGCACAAGCAATTCAAGTCAAGCAAGATAATAAAGAGAGAAAGAGAGAGAGAAATTGAACACGCGATGTATTACGGAGTTCCGACCCGCTAGGAAGTGCTAGCCTTAGTCGTACGTCTCCGGGAGTTTCGCAACCTCGAAATGGGCGCGCTCCGTTCAATTCCACACGAACGGGACTACAAATTCGAACCAAATCACCTTGTTACAAACACTCTCAAGGTGGATTGGGCTAACTCAATTAAACAAGCTCAAACACTCAAGGGATTGAGGCTCTAACCAAATCACTCAACAAATCTAGCAATTAACACTAGTGGATTGGTTTAGCACACTCTAATCTCAATGATTTTGCTAATTAATGCTCAAACACAAGAGAGAGTAATGTCTAACTGGTTGGAGCTCAAAAGGGAGGAGTTTCAAAGGTTTCAAAAGTGTCTAAACAGTTCCAAGAGGCCCCATATATATAGAGGGCGCCAACAGCTCCAAAGACCAGTCAAAACAGACTCTGGCGTTATACAACGCTATATGCCGTTGTACAACGCCCAAGTAGCCGTTGAAAAATCAAACGGTCACAGACAATAACGTTGTGAGTTGTCAGAGCGTTGTGTAACGCTGTATAGCGTTGCACAACGCTTCAGCAAAAATCCAAAGCAAAAGCTCGACAGTTCCGTTGGAACTTGTCAGAGCGTTGTGCAACGCTTGGTAGCGTTGCACAACGAAGTCAAGAAAACGAATAAGGCAGAACTGACAAACTCAAACAACATTGTCAGAACGTCATACGACGCTGACTGGCGTCACACAACGTCGCCGTTGCACAACGCTATTCAGCGTTGCTCTACGCGACCAGAGCGAAAAAAACGAAGTCTGAGCGAAGTTTAGAGCGTTACACAACGCTACAATGCATGGAACATGGCATCATGCATGCAGCATCGATGCAGATCGATGTCTGAGCAATGCAGAGTCGCCTGTTTCATACTGCGTTGTACAACGCTGAGTAGCGTTACACAACATAGGAGTGGAAACGTTGTGTAACGTTACTTAGCGTTGCATAACGTTCTGACAAGGGGAAATAAAGGATTTAACTGGTTTAAAAACAAATGAACTAGCGTTGCACAACGCTACTGAGCGTTGTGTAACGCTGTTCCAACCTTGTCAGAGATTTTGCAATTTAAAATCGAATTAACTCAGCGTTGTGTAACGGCAACTGGCGTTGTATGACGCTGGACAGAAAAACTGAGCATTTTACCAGCAAATTGATTGAGATTAGTTTAGAGTTTAATTAAACCTTAATTACTGACTCTAACTAGACCAAAGCAATCTCTTGAAGCTCCAAACTAAGTGCCACACTTGCTTTAATCCATTCTTCAATAAATTTAGCTATAAAACACTAAAGAGATATGTTAGTTTAAAGGTTTCGGTGTTGTTTTGCAAATCGGCAAATCGAGAGAAAATGTTTAACCAACAATCTCCCCCTTTTGCCGAGTTGCAAAACAACACCTAAGGTATATTTGGGACTTGATACAACAAGGCGGAATAACCCAAATTACCTAATTCTCCCCCTTTTTGCAATTAGGGAAAAGAATACCCAAAACGCCCTTGATGACAAACCATAAGAATCCTCCCCCTTTCGAAAAGAATTTGGCCACTAAGTTCATTTGATTAGGGGTATCTAACAAGGTTTAATGAGGGCATAAACTAACAATTATAGACCATGCATGCATAATAAAAGAAAAAGAGCTAAAACAACACCATTTAGCACAAACATAATACATTAATACATAACATAATTCATTAAAAAAAAACATCATTCATGCAACATCCATAAAACAAACCAAATCTATTTAGCATAACTAAGACACTCAAAACAACGAAAAATCACAAACGAGAGACGAAAGGCAAAGAAACTACGAAAATCAAAAGTCCAAATAAAGATAAAAGAGAGAGCTAAGGCTTGGAGAGGGTTTTGGCTAGAATCACTCCTCATCATCATCCCCCGCGCCACTACCGGATCCCCTTTTGAGATGGAGCTCCATCTTCCCCCAAAGATTAATCATCTCATCCTTGAGATGAGTGATCGAGGCATCGGTCTTGGCTTGGTAAGCGGTCAAGTTTTCCTCAATTGTGTTGAACCGCGTATCAATATGAGTTGTCAAGGCGGCAAACTTGGCATCAAGGTAAGCATGGAAATCTTGAGGTGAGCCTTGACCCTCCATTCGGCCGCCGGGCACATGCAATGGTTCATTGCCTATCTCTTCATATTGGTTTATGGTGGCATTGGGCCGGAAGAGGTAGTTGTTGCGGTGGAAAGGACCGGGCACAATGGAGTCATCATCTTGGGCCGTCCATCCGGTAACATTTAGATGTGCCATGAGGTTTTCGGGAGTAGCAATGGCATTCTCGGGCACGGGTTCGCCCCAAAGAGGTGTGTCATGAGGGATGCCGTTGTCAATGAGAATAGATTGAATGATGTGGGCATATGGAAATGAGAAGCGAGAAGAGGAATCGACCCGTGCCATATGAGCAAGCATGATGTAAGGGAGATTCACCTTTTGATTCATCTCAAGGAGGGAGCGAAGGAGAAACACGGCAAATTGCTCCACATTGGTTTTGATTGTGGCCTTCGGAGTGATAATGTTGTTGATGAAAAGGAAGAGAAGGCGGTGCAAGGCCGGTAGCTCGGTAGCGGTGAATTGGCGAACATTGAAGTTCCTCCAACAATAAAAGAAGCGGTGGTACTCGTCATACGGAGGCAATTCACGGGGCCAATTGGCATGAATGTAGATCTCCAAGTTATCATTGTCGAGGCTAAGGAGGTTGGTCAATGTTTCCTCGGTGATGGAGATGTGGCGACCGAGGACATAGGTGTTGGCGGTTGGGTGGCCATCGGTCCATGTCATGGTAAGATTGGCATAGAAAAGCTTGATTAAGGACGGGTTGTACGGTTGAGAATGTGCGAGAAGACCCGCCATGTTCCAATATTCGATCCTTTCTTTGATCCAAGTCAATTCTCTTGGATTCAAGTGGTAGACACCATAGGGGTGCTCGAAGTAAAAGCACTCGGAACACTCGCGATTGATAGGGACAACAACCTGGCTCTGATACCACTTTGTTGTCCCTAAAAATAGGCCTAGAGGGGGGTGAATAGGCACAAAAACGAATTTCTAAACCGATATGGTCAATGTTTGGTTCAATTCAAAACTTGGTCTAATACAAACAATCAAAGCACAAGCAATTCAAGTCAAGCAAGATAATAAAGAGAGAAAGAGAGAGAGAAATTGAACACGCGATGTATTACGGAGTTCCGACCCGCTAGGAAGTGCTAGCCTTAGTCGTACGTCTCCGGGAGTTTCGCAACCTCGAAATGGGCGCGCTCCGTTCAATTCCACACGAACGGGACTACAAATTCGAACCAAATCACCTTGTTACAAACACTCTCAAGGTGGATTGGCCTAACTCAATTAAACAAACTCAAACACTCAAGGGATTGAGGCTCTAACCAAATCACTCAACAAATCTAGCAATTAACACTAGTGGATTGGTTTAGCACACTCTAATCTCAATGATTTTGCTAATTAATGCTCAAACACAAGAGAGAGTAATGTCGAACTGGTTGGAGCTCAAAAGGGAGGAGTTTCAAAGGTTTCAAAAGTGTCTAAACAGTTCCAAGAGGCCCCATATATATAGAGGGCGCCAACAGCTCCAAAGACCAGTCAAAACAGACTCTGGCGTTATACAACGCTATATGCCGTTGTACAACGCCCAAGTAGCCGTTGAAAAATCAAACGGTCACAGACAATAACGTTGTGAGTTGTCAGAGCGTTGTGTAACGCTGTATAGCGTTGCACAACGCTTCAGCAAAAATCCAAAGCAAAAGCTCGACAGTTCCGTTGGACAACGTCGTACGACGCTGACTGGCGTCACACAACGTCGCCGTTGCACAACGCTATTCAGCGTTGCTCTACGCGACCAGAGCGAAAAAACGAAGTCTGAGCGAAGTTTAGAGCGTTACACAACGCTACAATGCATGGAACATGGCAGCATGCATGCAGCATCGATGCAGATCGATGTCTGAGCAATGCAGAGTCGCCTGTTTCATACTGCGTTGTACAACGCTGAGTAGCGTTACACAACATAGGAGTGGAAACGTTGTGTAACGTTACTTAGCGTTGCATAACGTTCTGACAAGGGGAAATAAAGGATTTAACTGGTTTAAAAACAAATGAACTGGCGTTGCACAACGCTACTGAGCGTTGTGTAACGCTGTTCCAACCTTGTCAGAGATTTTGCAATTTAAAATCGAATTAACTCAGCGTTGTGTAACGGCAACTGGCATTTTACCAGCAAATTGATTGAGATTAGTTTAGAGTTTAATTAAACCTTAATTACTGACTCTAACTAGACCAAAGCAATCTCTTGAAGCTCCAAACTAAGTGCCACACTTGCTTTAATCCATTCTTCAATAAATTTAGCTATAAAACACTAAAGAGATATGTTAGTTTAAAGGTTTCGGTGTTGTTTTGCAAATCGGCAAATCGAGAGAAAATGTTTAACCAACACTCATTAAAGTCAACACCATGTTTTTGTCCATAGCCCTTGACTACTAACCTTGCCTTATGCCGTTTAGAACCATCAGCTTCATTTTTCAACACAAATACCCACCTATTTTTCAATGCCTTCTTTCCTTTAGGAAGTTTAACCAACTCCCAAGTCTCATTGAGATGCAACGAGTTCATTTCATCCTCCATTGCTCCAAGCCACATAGCCTTCTCCGAACAATTTATAGCCTCATGAAATGACTCGGATTCACCCGCATCCGTGAACAAAGCATAATACAAGGAAGGTGAATACCTTTGTGTAGCTCTTGAAATCCGAGTTGACCTCCTCAACTCTTGTACCGGGGTATTAGTGTGCTCTTCTTCAATAATGCCTTCATTCTCATGCGCTTCCACCGGCTCACTCTCATCCTCATTATCATGACCACTTGTTTGAGGATCCGCTAGCATTTTGGGTGCAACACTAGCATCAACATGCTCCTCCACATGTCTTTCTTCACTTTGCTCTTTCTCATGATTTTCCATAAACATCACATCTTCACGAAATATGACATCTCGGCTTCTAATCGTCTTCTTCTCAATAGGATCCCACACCCTATAACCCAAATCATCACCGCCATAGCCAACAAATGCACACCTTCGTGACTTGACATCGAGCTTATTCCTTTTGACATTAGGAATTTTCACATAAGCCTCACATCCAAAAGTCCGTAAATGGCCATAAGAGATCTTCTTGCCACTCCATACGACTTCCGGTATGCCACCGTCCAATGCCACACTAGGTGATCGGTTTATGAGGTAAACCGCCGTGTTAGCCGCTTCGGCCCAAAATGATTTTGGAAGACCCGAGTGAGACAACATACTTCTAATCCTCTCCACAATGGTCCGGTTCATCCTCTCAATGACCCCATTTTCTTGTGGAGTGTATGGAACCGTCTTCACTCTCCGAATGCCATTTCTCGCACAAAAATTGTCAAAATCATTAGAGCAAAATTCACCACCATTATCGGTTTGTAAACACTTAATGGATTTTTCACTCTCTTTTTCAACACGAGATTTAAAGTTCTTAAAGGTTTCAAGAACTTGATCTTTTGAGGACAAGGGATAAATCCAACACTTCCTAGAAAAGTCATCTAAGAAAGTAATAAAATAACTAGCACCACCAAGGGATTTGACATTAAATGGACCACACACATCGGAATAAACCAATTCCAATGGTTTCACCTTTCTATGGGACTCATTCCTCTTAAAATTCACTCTCTTTTGTTTTCCCATTACACAATGAACACAAAATTCAAGAGATGAACAATCAAAAGAAGGAATGTAATTTTCACTTTGTAACACTTTCATACCTCTTTCACTTAGATGACAAAGGCGGTTGTGTCACATGTGCATATCACCATGCTCACTTGCCATAGCAACAACACCCTTTCGAGGCGCTCCATGAAGAGTGTACAAACTCCCATCTTTGTGTCCCTTCATTAATGTCATGCAACCCTTTGACACTTTCCATGATCCCTCACCAAAAGATACAACAAATCCGCCATCATCAAGTTCACCCACCGAGATAAGATTCTTGGTTATCTTGGGAACATACCTCACATTGCTCAATTTACATCGCCTTCCATTGGCTTGCTCAAGCTCAACATCACCAACTTCAAGAATCTTGCATGGCCGACTATCACCAAGATAGACATTCCCACCATCTACATCCTTGTAGTTGACAAAATAAGAACGATCCGAGCATATGTGGAATGATGCACCCGAATCCAATACCCAAACATCCATGTTCTCCTTCTCGGAACTTGTCACACTTAGAGTCACCGCATCTCCAATTTCATCGGAAACTATACTCACTTCACCATCTTGCTTCTTCTCTTTTTGCTTGCCTTTCAAGAGAGGACAATCTCTCTTCAAGTGTCCTTCATTCTTGCAATGCCAACAAGAAAATTTTCGGCCTTTAGATTTTGATCTTCCTTTGCCTTGAGAACTACCCTTCTTGCCCGAGGAATTGCCCCTAGTCACCGGCCGTCCCCTATCAACCGTCAATGCCTCACTAGGCCCGATTTCCAATTGGGTAGTGGCCTTTCTAGTTTCCTCATTCATCAATGAAGCAACAACATCACTCAATTTGAATTGGTTGCCCATCGTGTTTGCAACGGTAGTCACAAGAGTATCCCAACTTGTAGGCAAAGAGCTCAAAAGTAACAAGCATAAAATCTCCTCATCAAGGTTTACCTTCAAGGACTTCAATTGAGCCGCAATTGAGTTGAACTCACTTACATGCGTTCTCATTGAAATACCATCCTTCATTTTCAAGAGAAATAACCGTTTCATAGCATGCATCTTGTTTACACCCGAAGGTTGCTCATATGATCGCTCCAATGTGGTCCAAAGCTCATGAGCGGTCTTGCATTGGTAGACATCAAACAAGATAGATGGTGAAATACACGGCCTTATAGCCGCCAAACACTTCCGATCTAACAACTCCCATTCATGATCCTCCATATGAATAGGTTGTGCACCCGGTCCCATCAATGGTAAATCCAAATCCCTTACCACCAAGTAATCTTGCATTAACATTTTCCAAATTGGCCAATTGCTATCATTCAACTTCTCAAATTCCATAGTTTTTTCCATTCTATCACTACTACACGTGTAACCACCGAAATACTCAAGAACTTAGACCTATACCAATCCAAGCCTCAAACTCCTATTCTCGACACCAACGAGCCAACACGCTCTGATACCAGTTGTTGGGACACGCTCTCAGGTGCCTAGGCACAGCGGAAGCCAAGTAAACAAGGAGGTAGTAATTTCGGCAAACACGTGACGGGCATAAAACAATACCCGCTAGAACAAAGCTATGATGGTACCACTTGAGAACCAAATAACAATAGCACAATCAAGCACAAGAAAATAAAGAATAGACACAAGATTTTACGTGGAAACCCGAAAGGGAAAAACCACGGGAGCGATCGGTGCAAATCCACTAAATCAAGAGTTATCTTACAAGTACATGGAGATCATCAAGCTATCAACCTTCCTCTCTCTCTCACTCACACTCTCACTCACAATTTGAGGTGGAATTAACAAGAGATACAAGAGAAATAGCAAACCCTAAATAGCTTCAAAGAGGGAGACAAGAGAGCTTCAAGGGGATGGGTTCTTCTCTGGAATTGATGCGCACCCCTTCTCTCTTTTCGTCCCTTTTTGTTTCCGTGTCATTTCCGTGTGACCCATTTTGGGCTCGGCCCATTTTGGCTTCACATTATTATACACAACAGCCAATTCATTTCATTTCACCAAACACATGCAATTCTGACCTTGCCCCATGCCCCACTAACCTATGTTCTATATTCCTGCATAAGTTAAGTTATCTATGTGGTTGCTATTCTGTGTTACATTGTACTGTGTACCCATGGTGATCTCTTCATTTCTTTCCTACAACTTCTCCTTATTCCTTTCTTCTTAATGGACAGGAATATAGTGTCAACTGTTAATTTAGATTGCAAGTTGGATCTTAAAGCCATTGCTCTACAAGCCAGCAATGCTGAGTATAACCCCAAGGTACCTTACATTTATTGTCATTACCATCTCCTATTTGGTTTTTAGTATAAAGTATATTTCTGTTATTCTGGCAATAACTAATAATTTGTGTATTATACAGCATTTTGCTGCAGTTATCATGAAAATTAGGGAACCTAAAACCACAGCTTTGATTTTTTGCATCTGGGAAAATGGTGAGTTCAGCTGATATTTTGCACTAATGGAAACTTCTCCATGTTGTTCTTTTAGTTTAGTTGATTGCTGGATCAAAAGTGCCATAATTTCATTTTATTTTTGTGCTTTCCCTAGGTTTGTACTGGAGCAAAGGGTGAGCAACAATCAAAGCTCGCTGCCAGAAAGGTACTTTATTTGGTTGCAAGTGGATGTTTATGTGTACTAATTGAGTAATGTTCTTTTTTAAGTATGCTCGTATTATTCAGAAGCTTGGGTTTCCAGCCAAGTTTAAGGTAAACATCTTTACACACTGTTCTCCATTTTTACTATCAACATAAACATGAAATAACGTACAGGGTTTATTTATCGTATTTCTGATTATTTGGTAGGATTTCAAGATCCAGAACATAGTTGGTTCTTGCGATGTGAAATTCCCTATCAGGCTTGAAGGCCTTGCTTATTCTCACAGCGCTTTCTCCAGTGTATGCTATTTCCCTATTTTTGTTTTTTTTTTTTTATCTTTGTGTTGGTTTGTTGGTTGAGAGGCTTCTTTTTTTTAATTAATACCATTGTAACATAAAGAATAGTCATTTGTTGTTTTGGATTCGCTCCAATGACATAATTGACTTTCTTGTTTAGGATTCAACATGTTACATATGAATTTTGTACACGTAGGCAATTACAGCTTTGATCTGGTACTGTTGATTTGTTGAGCCTATTTATAAGCAAGCTCAAAATATGGAAAACATAACTGTAAGTTCCAAAAGAGATTTCTTCTTATCCTCTCAAATTTAAGTCTTGCAGAATTGAGTTTGGAAAGTTGGATTTGTGATATGTATGAATGTTTATAGTTATGTTGGTCCTTGAGCATTTGATTACTTCTATCAATTTTATAATTCATCACTCTTGGACAGTATGAAGCAGAGCTGTTCCCTGGTTTGATTTATAGGATGAAACAACCAAAAAATGTGCTTCTCATTTTTGTTTCTGGCAAGATTGTTCTAAGTGAAGCTAAGGTAAGCTCTTTAATTAACATGCTATTTTACATGAAAATATACACATTTTATGTTAAGATTTGAGGCATCTTTGATATACATTTGGATTAATTTTCAGCATGACTTGTTTTATCATCAGTTATTTGTATGGATGCATGCACTTAGAATAATGAGAAATTGAAAGTAATATTTCCAACTTTTGCAGTTGTTAATAATGTAAGATTTCTGTCAGTTTTTTATTTTTTTTATTAATTTTCCTTTATGTTATTTTTGCATTTTTTCAGGTGAGAAATGAGACTTATACTGCCTTTGAGAACATATATCCTGTGCTGACAGCGTTCAGAAAAGTTTCACAATGGTATGATTTAAGACTATACATGTCTGGATACTTATGGTTTATAGTATTGATTCTGACAGCATGGATGCTGTTATGTATTTCTGCAGATAAAATCAGGACTCCTTACTGGATCAGTGAGGTGGGGCCTACTGCCAGTGACAGCATCATATAATTATGTCTCAAATGTACATACATCCAAACAATCAAGAGGGGAGTGTTTTATTGATGGAGCTTTTAATGCATGTTTGTCTTTTAGTTGATGATGATGTGTACCCGAACCAGTTCCAAATGTCAAGGGCTGTATTGGAATTTTGTAATATTGTTGGTTCAATTGCCCTTTTTAATGTAACTGGAGGTGATTTGTGAAAATTGTAAACAATTGAGCAGAACAGAGGTATCTTACCTTGTTTCATTGGACAGCAGTTGATGTTTAGGCTTAGTGACTAATCCGGTGTTTGTTTTGCTGCTTTAATTTTTCTTTTTACTGTTTTATGTGCGAGGTCTAGGCATTTTTTATAATTTTGAGGACGGTCCAAATTATATAAATGCCGAAAGTTTGATCTGGATCATACCGACAGAATGAACTGACGAAGGCAAAATAATGTAAATGCAAAGGAAATAGAAACGCAAGTTATTGGACAATTAATTGCTGGTTTTCTTTTTCTGTTCATTACATATTTAATAATTTAGAGAGTCAAATGTTGAGAGATTACACGATGCCTTTCAAAAAAGAGTTGAGACTTGAGAGTATTGGCGACTCTTCTTGTTTCGTTTGTTGGGGTTGTCTCGTTAGATGACTAACTATAACTATTGATTAATGCCTGTCTGGTTCTTGTGTGAGCTTCATATTGCTTAATTGTGGGGGCGTCTCTGTAAATGAGTCGAAGTTGTCAGAGGACCCGGCTGGCAATCTTAACATTTTAGCTCTCGGAAAAAAATTATTCGCTTTCTGGGATTCCTGATAATTGTTTCTACCACGTCACTGTTGCAAACCCAACCCAAACCGGTACCAAGCCATGCCTATGCTATTTATGTAGTTATATGTATAATACTATAATATGTATATGTTTGAGGCTTTCCTGCATTTTGCCTTCAAGTATGAGTTTACTTTTGACGTGTGAGGGTTTAGGATACAAGGTTTGTTTGGATGATGTGGGAGCTGATGTTTAATTTGGTTTAAACATCATCTTTTATGGAAAATCTTGCATTCTCACTGCTCTCCAAAGGAATTTTGTGATAGTTATTATAAGATATGAACCTGGGAATTGAAGAATTAATCTGGTTGTACTATAACTTCCTTTACCTAAGATATGGAGGCCCTACTATAACTTCCTTTACTGGACAAATTAAAGAACTAATCTGGAAATTGAGATTTCATAACATAATCTTTATGTATTTGAACTCATGAGCTCGTCAAATTCAACACTGTGTCTCATGCTGTAATATCAGTAAGTCTGGCATTGTAGCTGTCTACAAGAGGATTTACTAGCATGCAATGATGGTCAATAAATGAGAAGGCTTCTATTACTTCTATTACATATTAATGACTAGTAACAATGGCCATTATTTGGTCGATACTGCTGTACATATTAATGATCAGTAACAAAAGCCGCATGGGCATCTTGATACTGCTGTACTTACTAGTCATGGTCATAGACCAAAAGATGATTATGGTATGCAAATTTTCTTTGTTTTTCACCAAAAGCTCGCTCAGATCTTCTTCTGAATT
This sequence comes from Rhynchospora pubera, assembly GCA_028095005.1. Lineage (NCBI taxonomy): Eukaryota > Viridiplantae > Streptophyta > Magnoliopsida > Poales > Cyperaceae > Rhynchospora > Rhynchospora pubera. The sequence continues at coordinate 12,330,858 of CM051461.1, read as the reverse complement.
AGACCTGATTAAATGAACGTGAGCATAAGACTGACATGCAATGAGGCTAGTGCTATCTACCTTTGGTGCTAGCAAAGCATTGTTTATAAGAACATGCTCTGTACCAGTAAGATACTATTTTCTCTTATTGCAACTGTGTGACAGAAGTAACAGAACTGGGCGTTTGGCAAGCCCAAGTTTTACTGGACACCTGAGTTAGTTGCTTTCTGTATAGGAAATGGTGCCTGACCACAAACCATGTTTGGCCGTTCTCTACAAGGTAATGGATCATTTCCTCAATTCCTATTATTTCACAACTACCACACTTGATATTTAAAAGGTACTGGTGGGGACCATTTGGTCTGACTTAAGTGCACTGCTGGTATAATTCAAATCATATGTACTGTTATAGTGGAGATTGAAGTACCACTAGGGGATGCTAAATAGATGCCTAGGACTCCATTCAAATGATGTTATTTTGCTCATAGGGAGTATTGTTATTTTCTTGCAGTTTTTGTCAAGTTAAAGGATATCTGCAACTGCACTTTTTTGTGGCCATGTGCTTTATGAGGAAGGGATGGCAAAACGAGTCTGCAAAGCTCTTAATAAGGTGGCAGATATCTCTGTACTTGGTAGAGAATTGTCCTTATTCATTATGGGAAAGGATATATAAACAGCCAACTTATTTGTTCCTTGTTAAAAAAGAAGAAATAAGCTCACAGAGATGCCTTTTCTCCTTTTTTCTGTTGATGGTTCAAAGGATCACATAAATGCGCTATGTGAGATATTGGAAGGTTTAGTCCTACGTGTTGTCAGTCGTGACAGCTCGATAAAAATGAAGAAAGTGTTACGAGAATTTCCACCGCCGACTTTGAATGGAGGTAATCAGCATCATGCATAACAAAGGAGTTAATTCTGTAATTATAGTCCAAGCATCAACATAGTTCTTCTCGTCCTTTTATATATTGCAATAAATATTCCATAAGGAGACTATTAATTATGCCAAGACCAGCTGCATGCCTGCAACAAAAATTATCAAGGAAACTGAAAAAGGAAAATTCTTCAGGGCATAAGATAGTGGCTCTATGGACTGGATCGCTATCACCTTAGAGATATCAAGCACACAAAACTGGTACACTGTCAAGCCACTCATAATGGGCAAATGAAATACTGTAAATTGACCTTTTCCCAACTTTCTTGTTCAGCATCATGCATAATAAAAGAGTTAATTCTGTACTGGCCGTTTTGTTTTCCTTGGATTTTACTGACCGGAAGGATTTACCATCCTGAATTCGGTTTACAATTTTTGAGGTTCATAAAGTATACTTCACATCTAATACAAGAACAGAAGATTATCCTACAAAAACTGAAACTGATTGTTCTAATTTTGCATTTGCATGGCAACATATATTGCCAGAAAGTCTCGCCATGAGAAGCTCTCGTCCATGGACTTATCTCGGTGACTCCAAACCTTGCCTGGAGTAGTATGGAAGCAAAGTCATGAGAAGCAGGCTCTAGGCTCTGGTTGTTGCAGCCACCGGCCTTGTTAGTTCAGAGAATTTCCTTGCTCTTATTGGAGGAGACAGAGATGAAGAGGATGACCTTTAGCCGGACCAGGAGGCAGTCCTGCTGATATAAAAAAAAAATTGCTTTTCAATACCGATCTATATAATTGTTTAAGACTATAAGATACCCTTTTTGGTCATTCAGTTTATATAACAGAAGTATTTAAACTCAATGAATTCAAATTACCTCAAATAGGAAATGTAAAAAAGAAGATAGATGTGAATATACAATGTAGTAAATTATGTAAAAAGTTAAGTCTGAATTATGTACAAATTATCTCAGTAAGTACAAATTCTGTGAAAATTTGAATTTGTGTATATATATCTATTTGGCTGGTGTGCTAAGGGTGAAATTTCAACTGGCCAGTTGAATCATTCATTAAAGTATAATGACTTGGGCAGTTGAATTTTGATAACAAAAGGGTTGGCTTTCTAAAATTGTATAAAATCTCATCCTTGTATCAGGGAATTCATCTCTGTAGAGCAGCAACTATTTGTTCAGTTTTTTGGATCTTGGGAAAATTTTCATATAGTAAAAGCAACAATGGGAAATTGGTTATTCATGAGCTTATATCGGGTAACAGAAAAGCGTATTATGCTGATCTGATGAGCATAACACTTGATAGAGGTAGATTAAATCTAAAAACAAAAAAAAAACTAAGCAAAACAAAAAGTTACATTATGTGGTAAAGTTCCCAGGTAACATACCAACCAATCAGGTATCAGTTAAAAACATCATATTCATTCGGCAATTATGCTCCTCTCCAATTGTTCTGGAATTTACTTGAAATTCCCTATCAGATGTAGCCATGTAGGCCTTCAATTTCAGATTAGATGGTTTAAATCATACAATGTCGCATAGCTTCTTCAAATGTTGAAAGGCTGGTTGGTTTAGAGCATTAAAATTGAAATGTATAGCTCACATCAATTACGTGCCATCCAATGAATTAAACCTTGTTTTTATGTTTTGCATTATGCTTCATATTTGCAACATCTCATTGAAGTGGACAACACCCAATTCGTTTGTTTTGACTTTTTGAGTTTCTCACAGATTTAGCCGTCCTGTGTTATCGGAACAGGATTGACAGTTTCATCCTGTGAGAGAACCAGACGATGTGAACTGGTAAAGTATTATTTTGTGGAGTGTTTGTCATTCTATTTTCCATTAAGCAAAACATGTAATCCTTTTGATGTCATGAATTTTGAATTCCATTGATTACTTAGCATTCCAAAGTGTTGCATCAGTTGAACGATGAAGTCAAATAGTCGGCATCAATGAAAATGATCAGAATCATACATTCATAATTACAATTAGTATGGGCTGAAATTGGTAGTCTCTAATTTCCTGTTCCAATATTTTGGTTGAATCCTGGGGAGCATTTCTGTAATTAACTGCTACATCAATTGAGAACTCACTTTACATTTCTATATGGAAAGGGAAAATGAATAACAAAAGTAAGAATATACTTCACATGAAGCATTTGAAATGTTACATGTCTTATCCACAAATAATGAAATACATTGAATTATAACAGTGATTCAAACCATACAATGCTGCCTTGCCGTACGCCAATTCCAATCCCTCAGCTAACCTTGACTATATGCCTCAAACCACACACTAATTTATGCATTCTGGGCCTAACACTCTAACAGGAACAACAAAAATTATTTAAAATTGTCGGTTTGTGAGGCTGTGCAAGTGCAACTCTACTAATGTTAATGTAGCCTGTAGCCTGTAGGAGTAGGTAGGACCCTTTCTAACTTCTAAGAGGTGGTGTCTCAATTAGGGGTGTCAACGGCAACCGTTTCGCCGTTATGCCGTCACGTTAACGGTAAGTGGAACGGTAAGTGGCAGCGAAAATTATGACGTTTCGATAATGGAACGGCAAACGGAATGGGTAGTGGAACGGAATAGCACATGCCGTTTATTGAAATCGTATATTTTGTACATGCCGTTTAGCGAAATGGTAAATGGAACGGCAAACGGAACGCCAAAATTGTGCCGTTTCATTTGTGGCACGGCAAACGGAACAGCCTGTTCCGTTGCCACATACCACGTTTGACACCCCTAGTCTCAATCTTGGGCTTCTCCTATGACCACAACCTGTCAATTTATAAAACCCTAATAATGCCACAATTATTGAACTCCTAGAATGAGATTTCTATTTTCTACTAATGTAGGAACTCTTAGTCATAGTCACGATCGATATGACAGACATGTTTATTGGTAATTTTGTATAAATGCATGCAACACCTGCTTAATTTTCTCCTTAATTTGTTTAAAAAAGATATTTAAAATAATTTATTTCTAAAAGTTGTCCAATATTTAATTTAAAGGAAACATTGACTTAAAAAGATAAAATGATTAAATATTGCAATTCTGAGAGGCAAGACATATGAATTGATGGACAAAAAGAAAGAGAATGATTCGGAGACGAGCCTCCATGGATTCACACTATATCCAATTAATTCCAATTCCAAATATATATCATATTGTGGTCCTAATATCATATGATGCATTTAATACTTAATAGTTAATAGGGGTTAAATATACTCTCTTTGAAAAAAAAAATTAACAAAGCAATATCGTCTTAATTAAATTGCGCCAGATTTTAACGTGAGTTGAAGGGAAGCTGTTCACAATGACCAAATCTGGACCATCCAAATACAATGGAAGCATCATGCGGTGACACCTTTTTCAGGGGCAGGTTAGTAGTCTGTAGTCAATTATATATACATATTTTAATAACGAAGCCTGGTTCTTTTAATTGAAGTAAAACCGTAAAGAGACTGTGAGGGGGGGGGGGGGAGTGTAAAATTGATTACTGTAGAGACCAGGACATGTCCAGTTTATGGAGAGAATTGAGAGGGTAGGACAGCAATAGATGCTGTGACAGCTGTGCAGGGGTTGGAAGCCATCGGCGCCGCGCCTCCAGTCCTCTGTGTAGGTGTAGCCAGTCCGCTCCAGTTGTATTTTTCTATTCTCTCCTGTTCATGAAATAAGAGAGAAGTCTATATGTGTTTCTCTTGTGGCACTGAAAAATGTGACTCAGCGTAAGGCGGGTTTCAGAAATTATAAGTGTCATCGGCAAATATTCATTCCAGTCATCGCTAAATACAAAGTGAACATATACAGCAAATAAGGTGGAACATATAGACGATCTAAGTGAACAATTACAAATAAATAAGTGTTGTCATTACTTGTTCAGAAGTTTACATGCATATTCAACTTATTTTCATTGAACTTATTTGTTTGTATGTGTTCACTTAGATCGTCTGTATGTTCACTTTGTTTGCTGTATATGTTCACTTTATATTTAGCAATGGCAGGGATGGCAAAACTGCAGATAGCAGTAATCAATTTCCAAGCGGGTTTCATTTTAGTATCACAATTACAATAATCGCTGCTAGTTCACATGCAGCGTTGTAGATTTAAACTAGGGATAATTAGATTTATGCCACTGTGAAAATTTTGAAATTAGTAAAATATCATCACTAAAATACAAATTAGTTTTGTGCCACTGTGAAAAAGTAAAAATTATTTTTTTGCCACCGAAAAATTGATTTGGCAATTTTACCTTTTTAAATATGCCACTACAAAAATTTAAAATTAGAAAAATACCATCACCAAATGACAAATTGATTTTATGCCACTACAAAATTTTGAAATTAAAAAAATATCATCGCTAATTGATAAATTAGTTTTATGCCACTACAAATAAATAAAGAATTAATTTTTCTTCCAAAAATAATAAGCAAAGATTTTCATATTTGAGCAATATTTTATTTGTGATTTTTTGTCTTCTAAATTTGCTCTAAAAGAAAAATTATAATTATACTAGTTTGAATAAACAATAAACTTAATTATATTGTATTTGAACTATTTTATTAGGGTGCAATATGTTATATATTAACAAACTTTAGTATATAATAGAAAAGATTTTCATACACAATTACACATTTTTAAAAATCTTAGGGGGGGGCAAGCCCCTTACTGGCTCCACCCCTGTTCGTGTTGTATAAAATGTCGGTATCATAACACAAGCTATCATAAAAAAAACACAAGAGTATTTGAAATTCTAAAGTTAAAAAAAAACGATAAATTCACATCTTATCATTAGGCTCTAAAGCACTAAACGTGGTGTAAAAGCCAAGTGCTTATATAAAGGCTTTATTAACAAGTGCTTATATAAGGGCAATTTAGAGTTTTTGAAAAATATTAAGAGAAATCACGAAGGTATTTTTGGAATTGCATCTTTTTTGAAATGAGATAATGACATATTTTTAATTTTCATAATTTGATGATGGCATAAATCTAATTTACAATATAACAAGGGAGTTGCTAGTGTCAAACATATAGGACACATACGCTTGTCCAACATGATAAAATTTTAATTTTTAAGATTATAATGACTGATCCAAACCGCTCAAATTGTTCTATGTTATAAAAATCTCCTTGGAGACCGAATTTTATATTTTTTCAAATGTTCTTACTATTTATTTGGAATTTTTGAATATGCTCAATCTAAAAAGTTATGAGCCCTTCAATTTTGAAAATTCGAAAAAAAATAGTTAGAAAATTTGAAAATATATAAAATTTGATTTTCAAGGATATTTTAATATAGAGATCATATTGAGCGGTTTGGATCGGTCATTTGAAGTTTTAATAGTCGACATTTGGATTGTGTTTGACGTCCTATATGTTTGATTTTAGAGTAAATTTTCTCAAAGGTCACTAAAATTTGTACATAGTCCAATTTTAGTCACTGAACTTTAATTTGTCATTCCAGAACCACTAAACTTTGATTTTGTCCGATTTTAGTCACTCCATCTTTAATTCCGTTTATTTGCTGAAATTGAGGCGTAAGTTGGAGATATGAATCAAACGTTGCTTCTCCTCCATATCCCACATAGTGCCCTCTTTATAAGGCTACCTCTACTGCTGAAATCTATCTTCATCGTCTCTCTCTTAATCCTTAATTCCATCTCTGCGTCAAATTCAAACCATATCTCCAACTTTCAATACTCTCGGTCACATTTTTACCAGCATATAAATCCTTAACTTCCATGTTAACTTTTGAGGTTAATTGCATGAAAAAGGCAACTGAAATAACAAAATTACAAATATCGGTCACATTTTAGCATTATAAAATCTGGTCAAGAATTAGTTCGGCTCATCATCATCATTTTTTACTCTACTTGCTTTTGCCTTTCTAGTATTTTTACCAGCATAGAAATTCTTACCAGCAAATATTTTTTACTTCTCATGTTATTTAATAAGATACAAATACATAGCCACTGAAAGACTATAAGCTAAAAATTTGTGAAACCATAAATTGGTTTACAAACTGAAACACCCGTTCTGTAAGGCCTTCTAGCCTGATGACATGTGCTTAAATTTTCCATTAGTGTAATGTAATAATAGAGTTCAATGGGGAATCACATTCATTGTCTTAATTATCTCGATCTCAGACAAAAAGAGAGAGAGAGAGAGAGAGAGAAGTATTTTAGTGGGACGACAACCATGGTCGGGGTATTAAAAGGATTAAGGAGGGGGAGAGAGAGGTTGTTCCCTTCAATCCAAATAGAGTGATAAGGGGGGGGCGCGAGAAAGACCGAGAGTACTTGGAAGGTTAGGAGTGCTGTTTGGCGGAGAGAGAGAGAGAGAAAGAAAGGTGGGGGGGTTAAGAGCTCAAGAAAGAGACATGGAGGCAGCTCTTTTTTTTTGGACATTAAAGGCAGCTTAGAGACGGAAGAAGATGTAACATTTAATTCGAATCTCCATTTTGCATCCTCAATTTCATCCAACAGACGGAATTAGACAGAATTCTAATGGAGTGACTAAAATCGGACAGAATCAAAGTTCAGTGGTTGTGGAGGGACAAATTAAAGTTTAGTGACTAAAATTGGACTATGTACAAACTTTAGTGACCTCCTATAAAATTTACCCTTGATTTTAGCATTACTCATGTAACAATGGCATATCTCTATTTAGCTAAATTTCAGCTAGGCATAAATCTAATTATTCCTTTAAACTAAGACTCAAAAGATTTTAAATAAATCACTCTTACTTTATTGTTCGATAGATTATGTATACAGTTTTTCTTAAAGTAATGCATTTATCTTTATAAGCAAATATAGATGCATAATAATATCATATGTTTATTAGAACTAGCTAATTATTTGAGTGACATTTCGCTAACATCTACTTAATTTCACATTATCGAAAATAATTAATTGACAGAATTTAATTTCAAAATCTCATCATATTAAAAATGATGAAATTTTACAACCTATATCTTCTCTCCCGTGCTATCTTTTCGTTCTGTTACTTGCCATCTCTTCTCTCTCGCCAAAGTTCCGCTGTCACGGTTTTTCTCCTTTGATGTGTTCAAATAGCTTGACAAACCGTGTCAGTAGAAAAACCGTGGCAATGGAACTATGATGAGAGAGAATAGAAGGCAAGCAACAGAGCAAAAGATAGTGCGGGAGAAAAGAGAAAGGTTGAGAGTTGGATTGACTGTTTTCTACGTTGCACGAATACTTCTAAAATACTGCCACCACTCGTATCGCACCGATATTCGATACCAATTCTCGTGCGATTCTCACCCGATTCTTCATGTGATGAATCATATTATTTTTTTATTTTTTTTTATCTGAAACCCGTAGGCACTTCAAACAATGATTACATATTACACTCATGAATGATAGGATATGCATATCCCTCATAATTAAGACTATTCACCCTAGCAAATTTAGCCAACCGGTCTACAGTTGCAATCTGTTCTCTTGGTACATACATGCTAGTAAAACCTGGGTTAATCCTAAAAATATAAATTACATCTAGGAGATCATGGTAAACCCTCCAGTCCAATTGATCTGCTTGCAACGTGTTGTTGAGAACCATATTAAGATTAGCACAATCGGTGGCAAAAGTACAGTTCTGAATGCCTCTCTTGACTACCATATTAGCTGCCAGGAGCATCGCCTTTATCTCCGCGTGCAAGGGAGAAAAAAGCGGCCCTGCTTGCAACCCATATTCTAACATGCTTCCACTTTCATCGAATAAAAGATAAGCCCATCCTGCCTTGTCCGGTTGGCAAAAAAAAACCATCAATTACACAAGTAATAGAGTTGACTTGTACCTGTTGGATGTTGGTGCTGCCATCCCAGCCCGATGTAAGGCCTGCCAATATTTCCAGCCTATCATAGGAGTTTGCCAAAGCCAAGAAATGATTCGGTATAGCCTTCTTGCATCCAAAAACTTCAGTGCAATGCAACTTCCATAGTGCCCATAAGTGATTGGCCACCAGTCGAGCTCTATTCTGATCAACCCCCCCCCCCCAAAAAAAAATTGCCATCAAAATGCTAGAGACATTCTCATTTAACTCATTAGTGCGCAAACCCAATGCCGAGGTAAGCCAGAGAGATCTAGCCCAAGGGCATTTGAAGAGTGCATGTGGTAGAGTTTCAGCATGGTATCCACACAAGGAGCATGGTCGTGTTGCATTAGAGATTCTTCTGCCAATTACATCACCCAAAGGCAAGCTGTTGTGCATTGTTTTCCATAGAAATAGTCTGACTCTTGGCAGTACTCCTTTTGTTTGCTAGATTGCCTTCAACAAGGCAGGGTAGAGGTCAGGGGAAGTAGAAACCTCAGCCACCAAATGGTAAGCCTTTCGAAAGGAGAATTGCCCATTCTTGGCGTAAGAAAAAATAATTATGTCTTCCCTACTAGACTGTACCTGGGGAGGTTTAACTGAGATGGCAATGTATAGAGCTGTAGCAAAACCAAATTCATGGATAAGCTTTTCATTGTTCCAACCTCCGACTGGGTTTACCAAGTCGGAGACCAGGAGATTGTTCTGGCGGGCAGAAGATGGAGAAGTTAGGTGCCAGAGCCCATGCCACAGTTGATCAAAAGCTTGGCACTTAGTTCCATCGCCAAGTTGCCAGACTATATGTTGCTGAATATTCTGCCGTGCATCTGCTTCTTCTTGTCGAAGACCATACACTCTCATTCCTGAGATATTTTGCCTTTGCTATTTGCACCCATAAAGCTGAGGAGTTTGCTGCCAACTTCCAAAGGCATTTCAGATTAAAGGCTTTATTCAAACAATGAAAACCACGCAACCCTAAGCCTCCACACATCTTTGGTTTTGTTATTTTGTGCCATGCTATCATGGGCATTTTCCTTTGTTCTTTTGATTACCAGAAGAAAGTGGTAACTTTGGACTGGATCATGGCCAATGTTTCTTTAGGCACACTACTTGTTGACATTGCATGGAGCAACATCGGCTCAATTATAGATTTTATCAGAGTAATTTTTCCAGCTTGAGAGATGAAGGTTGCCTTCCAACCTTGAAGCTTGCACTCGATTATGTTCACCAGAGGTTGAAAGTGCCTAGGATTTCGAGCAATTGCCGGGGAACCAAGGTACACCTCGCTAGGGTTTGCAATCCAACACTCAACCTTTCTCTTTTAATGTGTTTGACCGATGAATTTGATCTAAATTCGTCAAGATATGCGTTGGATTCATTTTTATATATTTTAAATATATTTTTGGGTAGGATACACTATAGTGGTAGTTCAACTATAAAAAAAATTATATATTTTGACATAAAATGTGATTTTTGTTTTATTATTTTATATATTTTTTTTATCCTAAATTTAAAAAAATACCGAATCCCCACATAAGCATCGTATCTGATACGATACCCGCATCTGTGCAACATAGACTGTTTCGTATTCCCTAGACAAAGATATTACGGGAAGGAGATAAACTATTAAAACTTAAAAGTAATTAAAAGTTGCTTAATCAAAATCTAAACATCATCCATTGATCTCTTTTAATGAGACATATTCAAATCTGTGGCAACTATGGCAGCAAAAAAACCGTGGCAGCGGAACTGTTGTCGTATTTATAACATATCAAAAAAATTCAATTTGATAAACATTGATAGATCACCAAATTATATTGTGATTGTATAAAACATGATATGGGAATGTTGTAAAATTGACTATTGTTGTTGAATAAATTAAAAATTATTGTTCCCAATATATGTTCATTTTTTATCGGCGGATTTCATATAGATATTTCAATCCTTTTAGGTCCCAAATTACAATTAAATATTTGTGTTTTAGTTAGATTTTAACATATTTAGGTTAGTTTTAGTTAAGTTTGTGTCAAAAAAGGAGTTACTACAATAATCTCTATTTTTATGTAGATTTTGGACAAGAATATGACTTAAATGATTACATGAAAATGTAGAGCTTCTCACAACCTTTCCAACGGTTCTTGAATCACCTCAAACGGAGTCCGGATGAAGAAATTATGGACAAAATACGAACAAGGCGTAATGCTGAAATTTACAGACTTTTTCCGAAACCTGCCTGAATTAGCAGAAATTGTCCATTTTAGAGTTTTAACTTGGGAAGACGATTATTCTCTATCCTCATCACGTCCAGAAGTATTTTTCTGCTATTATGAGCGCCTCTCATCAATTCTAAAGCCTATATAAACATGGTTTGAGGGGAGATCAAGGGGGGATCAAATTTTGAGAGAAATCAAAGTTTAGAGAGAGATTTGAGAGTTTCTACACGACGCGACAATCTAAGGTCCAGGCGGATCCGCCCGAAAGGAGACGAAGTCGTTCAAAGGCAGGCGGAGGAGGAAGAAGAGAAGAATCGAAGTTTATTTGTTGTATTATATCTCTTCTTTTTATCTTTTATTTGTTTATTCGAGAAAATCTTGGTTTGTATGATTCTATGTCTTGTCTAGCTTAGAATTGTTGTTAGGGACAATTGTAGGGAACCTTTACTTGGTAGTTAATGAAGTTTAATTAGGTTTTTATCTTTATCTATTTGCTTTGCTTTACTTGATCTTAATTGCTTGATTTGTGATTATGAATTGCTTGTCTTGAAGGTTTGCTCATTAGGTTAAGGCCTTGCCTAGTAGTTAAGCCCAAAGAATCCAAATTTCAAATCAATTCGTACTTACTTACCATAGAATAGGTAGTATACTCAAAAGGTAAAATCGAAACTTAGCTGAAAAATTTATTTCCTCTTAAGATCGAGATATCTAGGATTGTTAGAGATATGTCCTAGAGGCCAATCAATTGGTGGCGATTACATTAGTTTATGTTATTGATGATGATTGATCATTTGTTCCTAGAGATTATTATTGACAGATCATTCAGGTCGAGGATCTGAATTGTAGATCTCTGTGGATCATTCGTTAGAATGACAATAATATCTCTAAAGAGTCCATAGTCTTGATAATTAACAAGGAACATTAATTATCAGATAAGACTAGTATGCAAGTTAAGTGATGATTAAGTTCTACAAATCATGGGTAAGGAGTTATCAACTTAATTGCATATGTGTATGTTACTGGAACATAGCACAGGACATGACCCAATGAAATAAATATATGGATTGTGTTACATGTCATTATTTATTTCATAAGTGTTTGATTCTGAGTTTGAGATGGTTCAGTTTCTCCACATGAGGATAGGTTCAATAAATATCGTCTAACGTTGATTCCTGATAAAGGCTGCTATACGGACTTTATTTATGTTCTCTTGAATTGTGCGGGGAGAAACTGGTCATCAAGATAACCGTATGTCCCTCGTTAGTACACCTAATGAGTGATGATATCTACTGGCCCCCTTGATGGAGATGGATTGTTTGCTAGCAACTTATACAATCATCTCTAGATCAAGAAACGTGTAATCTGCAAGAATGACACATTCCTATCTTGGATTATACAAAGATATCATGTGACATAAGAATCAAAACAATAAGATATTATTTTCTAATGCAGGATTGAAATGCTGTAATTGTACAGTATTTATTTATGCGAATTGAGAATCATAACGTGTTGCTAGATACCGCTTATGATTATTGGAAATAAATATTGATTTATTTCCCATGGCCAACATAGCATAAATCCTCAAAGGGTCACACAAATAGGACTTTAACTATACAGTGCATTATTTATTTATTCACAACAGTGAGTACTGTGAAAATGTGATGATTTGATTAATTAATTATATACCGTTACGAACCGTTATAATTAATTAAATCAAAATGATCATATAGAAATATTTTAATGTACATGCTTATCCTAAAATAATTATTAATAAGTAAATAATTATTCTTGTTCAACAATATTTAATATAGTTATGAGAATTATATTAAATAAGTAGGCCTAATTTATTAAGTCTAATTGAGTCCGAATAGAATGCAATTAAAAGGCCCATTAAATATAAGATTTAATATATTAAATGGCAATATAATTAGTTGAATTATTTAGCCATTTAAGCCCATTAGGTAGGCCGGCCACTTAGTGATATAAATGTAATTAGTTACGTTTACAAAAGGAAGGATTTGAGTATTAAAAGAGAAAAAAGATTTCGGCCAAAAAACCTAATGTCATTTTTCTCCTTTTTTGCTCATCTCGTGGCCGCCACCAAAAATGAAAGACAGAAAAGAAAAATGGTTTTTTTTTCTTTCTTGCATTCTATAGGAGCTCATGGGTTGAGCATTAGTTTCACTTAATTAAACAAGTTGATTAATTAGAATAGAAGAGAGGATTAGCTTTGTTCTAGGTGTGCTAGCACATACTATTAGAACTTGGTTAAACTTCTAGGTGGACTCGAAGTGGTTGCCGGCGACTTGGTGGTGGAGACGAGCACGCCATCGACTCCAAAGCAAAGGGTTTGAACCTTCTAGTTACGATACTAGAAGAGGTAACCTCCTACACGTCTTGATTTAAATGTTAAATCGTTTGTTTGACTAGATCCGTTAATTGCAATTGTTAAATGCTTATTAATTATTAATAAAAAAATTAAAATTGCATAAGGACTTGAGTTCCTAACAAGGATATCCTACCGAATAGTTAAAGCAAACACTAAAACTTAAACCAAGAAACGAGAGTTGAAACTTAGGATTTTTGGGAGGTTTAGAGGTTAAAACTTAGTCATACCAAATCAAGAACGACAGTTAGTATTTGGACCAGAGTTTAAGCCAAAGAACCTGCACTTAGAAAAGATAAAACCTGATTAAACTAATTTATCGTACTATTCTGGCGACCCCGCCAGGAAGCTGGCGGATCCGCCTGAATAGGCCAGGTAAAGCAACCCGAATAATTGACCCTAATTCGTGTTATTGTGTTAGAACTCGCATTCTCAATCAAAATTATATCAACCTTAGGATTTGATACTTCTTCAATTCATCAATCAAACCCTAAATTGATTTGAACCTTCATCTAGTTAATTAAATAATGTAAAAGATCGATATTCCAACACCGTCCCTGTGAATTCGACCCTTAAGTTATCACTGCAAACGATTAGATCAGTGATTCCTAAGGACTTGTTTTGATTTAGGCTTTCCCGCGATCAATTTTCATAAATAACGACCATTTATAGTCATATTTGTTTAAAATAAATAGGAATTTTGAAGAGCAAAAAAGTTGTGTAGGTCTGTATCACTTAAAAATCGTAGGAGTCATTTTCCTTAGGGTGCGTTTGGATCATTGGAAGAAAGAAGAAGAAGAAGGAAGAAGAAGAAAAAAAATTATAAACAATCCAAACTCTTCACAAAGTTACACACTTCTCAATACTTCTTCTCACTTCTTTCCTTCTTCCCTTCTTCCCACACCTATCCAAACGCACCCTTAGTAAAGACTGGTACTCTGGCAGTCTTCTTCTCCAAGCCATGAAGCCAACAATGCTATTAGGCTAAGGCGCTAAGCCAAGCCACCTACCCTTTTTTTAAAAAAAAATTTATTTTTACTTTTAACCCTTTTTCTTTCTTATTTTTGACGGATCCATTTTGATTTTGTCACGTATTTCTTTTCTAAATAAATTAATTTAATTTAATTTAGTTATCTGAAAATTATTGATTTATACAAATGAAATGATGTGTGTTGCAAAAACTGGAATTGGGATTTGGGATTTGGGATTTGGGATTTGGGAATAGGATAGAGAAAGGTAACGTGACATCTTTGAGACTTTGGCTGTGCTCCAGATTGATTGTGCGGAGAGGAGGGGAGATTAGATTAGGTGAATTCAAGCTGTCCGTGTATGTTTACTTGCTCCACAACTAAAATGAGAGGGGATTAAAGGAGGGGTGAGGGGATGAGACAAGAGAGACATCTCTATTGAGTTCATCCCAAATCATTACTCCCCGATTTGGGGGTGACAAATATCCGGACAACCCTCATCTCCCCACCCCTTCTCTAATCCCTGTTAGGACGTACTGGAGCACAGCCTTTGACGCGCCCTCTCTCCATCTTTGAGACTTTCAAATTTTGAACCCAAAATATAAAGGAGCGCAAATACTTTATATATATATATATATATACACATGCCGCTTTCATCTTTCATTCTTTCTATAATTAAGTTTTCAAAATTTTCAAATTTATATTTATATATACATAATACAGGTGCTTTTCAAATTTTTCATTTCGGATGTGGGCCCTTGTCAAATTTCATTACATATTTACATTTACATGTTCACCGTCTGTCTCACCGACAACGCAAAAACGAATTAAAGTGATACGCGTAAAAAAAAAAGTAATTACTAATTACTTATTTGAACCGCTCTCCTTCTTCACTTACATTATACGTAACTGACTTGTAGGCAGTGGCGAAGCCAGGATTGAAGAATGACGGGAGTCAAAATCTGACTAAATAAAATTGGGAACCAAAAAAATTACAAATTTAAGTATTAATTATCTAAAATAATACTAGCTACCATTAATTTTTCTTAACCAAAACATCACTGAGCATAATATTTTGAGTCTAGAGGAGGCCCATGAAACTTAATTATATAAATTATCTTAATAAATTAACATATGGTTGGGAAATATTCTAATTATTAGGCTGCCTTCGCCACTGCTTGTGGGACAAGTTCACATTTAATTTCTGAACTAGAGTCTTAGGCTGGGCTTCAGTATCAAATTTTGAAAAGGAGAGGAATGAAGATTAGATTAAATATTTTACTCAATCTTGCTCCACAACTTTAAAAAAAAGAGGGGTGAATGAGAGAAAAATAAAGAGTTAATTCTCAAATAATTTACTTTTGTAAACCCAAATTTAAAATATTAAGAGTTTATTTTACTCAGTCTTCTCTAATATTTTTCTCTCCTCCCACTCTTATAAATCTGTAAAGGAGCACGTCCTTAAGCTCTCCAGTCTCCAGTGACTTAAGAACAGGAGATGATCTAACTGCACTCCAGTCAACACGTCACTGGCCCCTGTCGGCTACGCTCACAGTTCTGACTTGTGAGTTGTCGCTGTTGCGTTCTCTGACGTGGCAAAATTCGAACAACAATGGACCGGAGGTGCCCAATGTTACAACAACTGGAGAGGAAGAGCATAGTAATAATCTCTTGAGATTCTTTTCTCCATTGTAACGCTTATTTCATACCTTTCAAAAAAAGAAAAACGCTTATTTCATTGTTTATATTCATTCATTATAAAAACAAAAGGAACCCAAAGAGCAAACAAAACCCTATCTCTCTCTCTCTCTTTCTCGTGCGAACTGCAAAGTGTAAAGAAAGGAAAGCAAAGGGGTTTATCTATCTTGCTTGGTTTTTGATTTGATTGATTCGTGGAAATGGATATCCAGCAAGTTCCAGTCTCTTCAACTCCAATTCCAAATGCGAGCGTTGCTAGTGCTAGTGCTTCTTTTCCCTGCGAAATGGAAATGGAAATGGACTCCAACCACCCCCAAACCCAAAACCAAAACCAGGTTTTCTGTTCCCTTCCCTTCCCTTCCCTTTTCTTGTTCTATCTATTTTTAATTGCATTCTTTTCCTTTTTAAGTAGACAAAACCACAATATTATGTTATGTGGACAATATGTTCATTTTAATTGCATTGCTTGTCAAACGAAGTATTTTCTATGTTGACATGCAATTACACTCGCTATTCATTCAATTTCGTTTGACAAGTACTTTTTCTTCTTATCTATGTTTCTGTAATTTATTATAATATATTTTTATAAGGATCTTGTCTGTAAATTGAGGCCATGAAAACTTACCAACAATTGCCTTTAAATTCATTCACATTTTGAGATTAAATTATACTCCATGTGCATGAGACGGGCGAATAGCTTGCAAATTTTCAAATTCTTTTGTGCAAATTTGCAAAAAAGTTGAGAGAATACTTTTATTCAAACTTTGCCCAAATTGGACAGGTGGAAGTGGCACCGTAAATACCATGTTTCATGAAAAATTGAAGCGTTTTACATGGATACCCAAGGACCTTTTGGGTTTTGGCTTCAAAATTCAACTAAACATTATATATTTCTTGCATCATTTGCTGCATGTACAATCACAATTGAACATGTCTGAGTCGGACCTACACTACCAGTACTAACTCTTTCTGCATCGTATAATTATAATTATTATTGCATTGTAGGATGGAAACGATGATTATTCAACCCTTGAATGGCTCTCCATTTATGTGGAAGATTGCCTCTCCAGTGGCACAACAACCTATTGCACCCAACCGCAACCGCAACCCGGCCTGAAACCTGATTCCCTGCCCGTTAACCCCGTCCCTAACTGCAGCCTGAACTCTAAGGCCCCGTCCAAGACAGAATTCAAGAGAAAAAGAATCTGCATTCTCTATGAAGAGCCGCCCCTTGTTCCTAATCGGACTGAATGGCTGGCTGATAGCGAACCCATTTACCCGTTAAGCCAACCAAAACCAGATACAGATACAGTGAGTGTGAGTGTGGCGAAAAAGAAAAAGCACAAGGTTCCCAGCAAGGTTCAGAAGGAGGAGAAGGCGCAACGGAGGTGCACCCATTGCTTGTCGAACAAGACCCCACAATGGAGAGAAGGGCCGATGGGGCCCAAGACGCTGTGCAATGCATGTGGGGTCCGGTTCAAGTTGGGTCGGCTGTTGCCAGAGTACCGGCCCGCTAAGAGCCCGACTTTTGTTAGCTGGATGCATTCTAATTCTCACAAGAAGGTTTTGGAGATGAGGAATGCTTCTAGTGTTTCACCCAAATCGGATTGATTGAAGTACTAAAGTGGAGATTTGGTTTAGTTTTGCTGGTTTGTAAAGTACTAAAGTGGGCGGTACATTACATATATAGTACTTACTTTATTTTGTAGAATTCAGGTGGTAATTATTGTCTCCAATTCCAAATATTATTATAACATTAGTGGAATATGATTATTAGTCTTATTTTCTCTTGTTTCTCTACCTACATTTGTTTATAGTTTAATTGTTATTGTTGTTAATTTTGTATCTTGGTTTTGTTGTGGATAATATGTTCTGTATGATAATTGTTTGCACAAATGAGAATTCGCAGAGTCAGGGGGGAAAGATTAATATTTAATAGGGATATTATAATTTGGAAGTTATCCTAAAAGAAAATGATGGAAGCCTCAAGCAGTCAAGCAGTCAAGCTAGCTAGGTATGTAATGTAAATGTAAATGTAATTGTAACTTCCAATTGCTATAGTGATGGCTTTGGTTTATTATCGGCCCAAAAAGTGCCAATTGCCATCACTCTGCCTGAAGCCTGGCCCATTCTCTGCTCCATCCCAATTCGTCCCGACCCTAATTATTATCATAATATAAAATAATAATGATGATGATGGTAATTGTGATGATTTCTGGTGTATAATTGCTGCTACCTTGCCGGATTCATGACTTCTCTGTGAAAATAAATACATACAATACAATTATACAAACACACAAATACAAGGTAAGTTGTATTTTTCGGCCCAATTATCAATTATCAATTATCAATCATCAATTATTGGGGCATCCACTTCATTGAACCTCTTTCAGTAATGAAAAATTAAAAGCCCCTTTTTAAGTTCAGTAACGAGAACTGCACTTTTGCAAACTTTCTGTAATTGACTAATACTTCCAATTATATTATGTTACTTTATTTAATGCAATTTGAAATACAAATTCTCTCTTTGTTAATATGAGATTGGTGTTATCAGATTTTGAAATTGGTGCATATATCTAAGGTGTTTAAATACTCGCTGTGTGCTTATTATTATGCCATTCTAGAAAATTATAACTTTCTCCATGAAAAAAGAAAGTATATTAGTTGATTTCATAACTTGATTTTTGGATTTCTCAACTGTGAGTTCACAACTGCCCATTATGGTTTTGATTTCGCTCTCAGGAGTATTAAGGGTGCTAAACTGCTAATTACAAATTAAGTTAAGCCTGACTGGTGGTGACTCAACCCAGATGGCCAGATCAGGGTCTTACATTGGCATGACTGGTGGTGCTAAAAGGTGCCGACCCTTAGGCTACCAACCGTGCAAATAAATGTAAAATGGTTGTCATTAAATCCTTATAGCATATATATAAAATTAAGCTAATAATGTTGTCTCCATCAACGAAAAATCCCAACTTTTTATGAATAGTTAAGCTAATAAATTAATGTTGTCTACATCAACGAACCCTTCAGCATAGTTAAGCTAATAAATTAATGTTGTCTACATCAACGAAAAATCCCAACTTTTTATGAATACATCTGTAAGCGACAAGGATATATATATAAAAATAAGATCCTGCAATACATCCTTCTAGAAAGTAATTATGTGGTATGAACAAATTAGTTACTGCTGAATACTGGTATTTTAGATTTAACTACCTGTGAATTCATGTAGATCCATAAAACAGAAATTTATTAGAAATATACTATCATGTAATTTTTATATCTAAATAAATTAATAGTTTATTTTTTATAAATCATAGATTTAACTCGGGTTATGTACATACAACAATTAACGCGCTTATATAGCAGTATGCTCACTACAAAATTAATAACCTTTGAAACTTCCTAATTACTTGTAAATTGCAATTAGCCAAGAGTGCATTAATTAAAAAAAGGCAATGATTATACATCCTACCGTGGAGTTCCATCAACTGGACCAAATATCTGATTGCTTAGATCATATTGATTTGCAGAACCTGAGCTCGAACCCTGATCCAAGTCAAATTTTGGGTGATGATCATGGTTTCCGTCGTAGACTATTCGCAAATTGCTTGGATTTGACGGGTGCCATTCAACTCTCTTCTTCACATTGCAGCTCTTGTTCTTGCATTTGAAATAGCTCCTATATATGTACATCAGAAAATGCATGGTTAATCACTCCCACATCAGACAAAATTGCTATGAGCTAAATATATATATATAGATGATAAGCAAAATTAAAAGCATGCATTCACTGTCAATCAATTGTAGTCATAATGAACCTGTTCGATTTTTTTGGGTAGCTTAATAAAACAATTAATAGCTTAATAAGTAGACAAATTTGTATGAATGAGACCTGATCTTTTGAATATTGCGAATATATTTTTGGCCATATTTTTTCCAGTCATAACCATCCTCTGGCATCGCTAACTGTATCCGCGCATTGCTATTCACAGCCGCATCCTCATGCTGTCCCTCTCCTTCCTCCCTGTCCCTTATCATATTTCCAAAAAACAATAAACTCTCTCTATATATATGCATATATGATTAGATCTTTTATTAATTGACATAATAATTAATGGCATGATCATAAATATTTAACTTGAAAATGCTAAGAGATTAAACTTAACATTTCAAAATGTACGGAAATCAAATTTTGCACGTCAATGTACGTATACGAATATATTTAACTTGTTAATATATATGTAACCTCTTTTTATTTTTAATTATATTTTAATCATACGTTGAGAAATATTAATAGGATTGTCATAAAGTTTTGCTGTCAAGTAATCATATCCTATCCTGTGAGTACGATAGACTGCTAATGTGGTGCACACATTGTCACGTAGAAGTATCTGCATTGAATCAAGATGATAAAAATCAACAGCTGATTGTGGCTACGGGTTCTATAATTGGAAATTTGGAAGCTTCAAATTCAATCATTATATTCAATTCTCCATTGTAACAGAACTGGACTGTTTATTTCATTAATTTACTCTCTCTATATCAACTTGAACCCCTTTAATTTATTATTTCCTAGTTTATTATACCTAATTTTAAAGTAATGTTGGGGCCAATTTAGTTCCTTAAATATTATGTTTATACACGTAGATGGACCTTAAAGTTCATTTTATATATAAATTAACAAAATTGATGTGTGCCTTGTTTGACATCATAATTATTACTCAAAAGATAAAAGGGAAGTAGAATTATATGTCTTTACTTTGAAGGTCTATCTTTTGAAGAAGAAAAAAAAATTCTCTTAATAGATTAAAAACATCAAAATATTATCATGAATTGTATTATTTCTGCATTTTGCGACAATTAGTAGTGCACCGAGTGACATTTAGTCATGACATATGAATTCTATGGTGTGGTTTTATAGGGAGGAGCCAACTCGTCAGAGATCCAATAGATGTTAACTCCATAGTATTATTGGAGTATTGTTCATGGAACAAGTCACGCATTTTTTTTAATTAATAAGAATTTGGTACAGTTATTGATGATTTTAATTAATTGGAAAAATTCTTTCTTCCGAGAATTGGAGAGGAAGCACACAATTATATGATAATAATAATCAGCTGAAAACGCTCATGGACACCATGTAAGACCACAGCTAGAGTAATGAACGATAAAAAAGCTTTCATTAATTGTTTTATCTTAATTTTGCAACACCTTCATGTTTCTTTCATGATACTCATTTCTTATAAGAAAGAGCTAAAATTTATAAACGCATGTTTAACATAACATCAAGAGAAACATGCGACCATTTTAAAAAAGAGCTAAAAAGATATATTTTACACAGCAGTAAGTTTTTTTAGTTTGGTGAATGGTGACAGGAAGATATCTTACATATTTTTTTTTCTTGATAAATCAATAATATACGTGCGTAAGTTAATAATAGATGAAACTATCAGGCATGTAAGTTATGAATGAGAAATAACTAATTTCAATATGTATATACGTGCGTACACATTTCTCGAGCGGCCCTTTTTTTATTATATAGTTACACTCCTCAAAAAAAAGTTCCGCTTGGATTGTCATGTACATAAAGTGGTATTTTAATTTTTGAATGTATTTGAAAGCTACACACTAAACCGTACGTAAATTCAACAATTTATCATGCATATAAATATTATCGAAAGAAAAAGATGTAATGATATTAATCTAGAAACAAAAGACGTGGGGATTCATATATATATATACAAATCATCAAATTTTCTTGTTTCAAATAAATATGAATATATACTAAAGGGAAGCACAGCATATACATATATTGTATTATTGTTAATTTTGAATGTATATGTGTGTGTGCAGATGGAGCGTAAAGGACTGTTCATAGTAAAGTTGGAAACCATACAGAGGATGGAGATATGTCAATCATCCTTTATGAGGCCAAGTACAAGGGCTTTTAACTTAGTTAACATGCAAATTAATTAATTGTAATTTTTTCTTGAAAATGAGATAACATACCATGCAATAATATAAATGACTGTGATCAAGCGCACCAAAAAAAATGCCAATATACAGTTCATATATATATATTTTTAATTCAAAAGACTTATAGATAATGGAAGCACTTAATTAATTACGTGGCCAACAACGTGTATGGAGCTAATTGGCATATCTAATTTCTTATTATTTTATGCTCTTTGACCAACAACATTTGTATTAATTATTTATTCTACATAAAAAAATGCTAAAGAAAATCTTTTGATCATTTGTTACATGTGACTAAATTAGGCGCGCGTACTAAGAAAAAAAAAATCAATGAAGAACTTAAATTAATAAAATTTTTTTTTTTTTGAAGAAAGAGGGAGGTCTTTGCCATCCAACTTTTTTTTGAAATTAAAGGTGCATGCGGGGGCTTGAACCCTTGACCTCATGGAGACCAGTCTAGTGCTCTTACCACTGAGCTACGGCCACATCTCAAATTAATAAAATTAAGAAATAGATTAAAATTTTCACAAATTTAAAGAGAGGAATGGATATAGAGGCTAATTAAAAATTACAGAATGGAATCTTGAAACGAAAAAAAAAAGAAGGAACTCTTTCTCCACACTTATTAATATAAAAAAATTCAACGTTTTCTATGTTTATTATTGAGGAAATTATTCAAAAAATAGTTAAAATTTTTTTTTTTGCGAGAGATAAATTGAACAACGGAAACAATAATTGGACACCACTATCTGCACCTCAACTTGCAGTAGCTCAATTTGTGTATGATAAAGTGATACTATTTGGTTATATAGTTTAATTGTACTAATGATGTTGCAAAAAAAAAATATATATTATAAATGCGTGGAGCCATAAAATATCTAAACTCGTACCTTTTCGTTCTGGGGTTGTGCTCTTAATTATTTGAACTAATTAAATTTGGGAGAATAAGCTTTAGTTCTACATGCATCATAAAAAGAGAGGAGAAGAAAGATAAAAGGTTGAAAAGCATACATGAATGAGATTGCCAATAATGGTGTTTGATGAAGTCTTCTGGGCTTGAGCTTCTTGATTTGCAATTGCAAATGGAAATGGAAAGAAGGGAGGCAGTGATTTTGTCTGGAAAGCAAGGCCAAGGGTAATCAAATTAAATTTCTTAGTAAGTGCAAGTGAAACTTCTAGGAAGTGGAATTACTGAAGCTTCCTTCCCTTGTTCAGCTCATTGATGTACTGCGTCTTATTCTCCTAGAAAAAAGCGATATTTATTATATGTATTGTTTTCTCCATTTGCCCAAATTATTACGTGACTTCGACTCCACTCCATTAAATATCACTGGACATATCCATTTTTGTACTTTAGAAAATAGTCTCCCACATCGACAATTACAATATTCACTTTAATTGAGAAGTATATATCCAATTGTGTGTTATTAAGATAACAAAATGTTAATAAAACAGTGAACAACTAAATTTTAATTAAGAATATTGAGAAAGATACAACTTTATTTTTGGGCTTTGATCATTTTGTTTTATTTTTCCCAATTGCTTAATTACATTTTTTTTAAAGGCAACTATGTTTCCTCTATTTTTGGGCTCAGTTTAAGAAATTTGTCATCAAATTTCGCTTCATTCATCTAAAAAAAATAAAATTTTATTGAACTTTCAAGTTGTACAAATCAAGTCCATATTTAAGAAATTAATTAATCTTACGTATAATAAAGATACATGAATGGTTCCAAAAAAGACGAATGAAAAGATACCTATTAAGGAGATATCTTTAAGGATGTGAAAAATTAAAAGGTGTCTCACGAAAAGACGCAATCGAGTGGATGTCTTCTCCACCAAAGGATACTAATATTTTATCTATAAATAGTAGCCCTTTTTTAAGTTTCCATCAATCATTTCACATTTACAAAAAAGACAAACATAATAGATATGGCATCACTTTCAAATAAAAATATAGGTATGATATGTGCACGGGTCATGAAAATTTGACTCGCAACATATTCGAATACGAAAAATACACGGAGGATGAACTTTGTCCTACTAGATAATAAGGTAAACTTTTATGTAATATTTTTTCCCCTATATCATGTCGATATCAATATGTTACATGAATTTATTTCTAACATTTTTTCCATATTTATTTATTGGGGCTTGAAACTAACTATAATATTGACTTTAATATTATGTTTCTTTACTAGAAGACTTGTTATTTGGTATATAGGGAGGTATTTTATAAGGTGTTATTAATATTGGATATTATCAACGAATCCAAAATGATTTTATAGAACCATGTGCGAGATTGAACGATTCAACAAAGAAAATATTAAAGTAGACTATCGTATAGTTTTTCACAAGTGTTGCGTTGATTTTTCTAAAAACACTTATGTTACTCCTTTGCCATCAAATCTTCTTGTCATATCCATGTGTTGCTTTGATTTCAAACTTTTTGAAAATATCAAAATAGGCATTACCGACTTAACGCAGCCTATAGGTACACCAATTGTTTAAATTTAAAATTGTAATTCTTAATTACAAATTATTTATTAATTTTTATAATTTTAATTTTTTAAATTAATTCAATTTTTAGTATTTCATAATACTGGTAGCAATATTAATAATCATTATAAAAGCAACTATTATTGTCACTCATCTAAAATTTAACATACAACTAATGTAGATGTCATTGGGTGGATTTATAAATTTTCTTCTAGAAAGTATATATATTCAATGATTGATATTAGAATGTTTAAATTATTATTACTTTTCGTTCCTGAGCAAATCAATTTATCAAATTTATGTTCTTATAACAAATATACTTTAAAAATAAGTTCTTTTATACTAAAATCATTGATTCAAAATCATTTATATACTTAAATAAAACTTAATGTCATAATGTTTCATGTATTATTTACAATGGACACCATTATCGTCTATGTTAATATAAAAAGTGAAGACATTTTGAATTAGTTTTAAAATAGAAAAAAGGAGACGAGAGACATTATAAAAAGTTGAGTATATTTATAGTGAGGAATCATAATTCAACAATTAGTTAATAAATTTTATTAAGCATAATTTAAACGATCATGATAGAAATACATCTTAGAATTAGAGAATTCACTTTAGTGATATTTTGTTTTAACAGTTGGCAAAAATAACTAATAATAAGTGATTAAGTCCTAATCCACATCTATCTATCCAGCTAATAGTAAGTGATTAAGTCCTAATCCTATCCACATCGATCCAACTCAAAGACTGTCCTGAGTCCTGAGTAATCCTGTAATCCAATCCATGTCGGCCCGGCCCCTTCCACTTCTCACTTCCCACTGCCACGTGTTGTTTCACTGCGTCATCAATCCCACGTCAGCACGTGATTCTTCTGCACTGCGGTGCCCCACACCACATATGATTATATATGAATATATGATACGCATTCATTATTTGCTTTCTCTATCATCTCCGCAAAACTGTCCCCACCTTTTCCATTACAACACACGTGTTGTCGTCTCATTGCTCAACCTAAGTTCTTGTCATTTAAATATAACATGCGTTCAATTTAATTATGTTTAATTACGATACCCACTTAGTTAATTATTTGTTGTTGATTTTTCAAATTGCTTCAGAATGGCTGATCTTTTTTTTTTTGTCGAAATTTGTTGCGATTTATCCGATATAAATATAATTGAAAACATATCGGTATTTTATTTGTTGGTTAAAAATTGGCATGTTTGCAAATTGGCCACACAGCGAACCTCGTTTAAATGGGGCTCAGAAAATCAAGGCATATATATTTCCATGCAAGTGCAATTGTTTTTTTTTTTTTTGAAAATTCATGCAAGTGCAATTGTACCAAACTAGGAAGTAGGAATTGCCCCAAAGAACAAGTCAAGAAGTCTTCCCAGTCAGAGTTATTTTCTTTTATTCTTTTTTTTTTAAAAAAAGTCTTCTGGATGGAAACTACTACTAATACTGCACACTCTTCTTAATTCAAAGCAAAAAGGAAAAAATTGCTAAATCATCATGTGCCCAAAAACTATATTTCTGCAAAATTTCTTGGAAAGTCATCATTTTGTAATGCACATATCCTTATCACATGCGTGCTCGAAAACTTAAATTAATTAATTAGTTAGCTGTCATCATTTGAGAGCAAAATCGTGTGTATCATCCGTCGATGTGAGACCTGAGACCTCTATATTCATATATTGGTTATAGATTAGATTAGAAGTGACACCAGTGCTTTTAATTTTTTTTTGTCCGTAAAAGGATTTCGTATGCTCACTTTTGACTTTCGAATACCCATATATATACCATAGTCAATTTTTTGTACAACCCATCCTGGACCAGAAAAATATTCCCAAAATGTCAGGAAATTTGAGGAATGAATTTGCCGAAATTAATTAATATAAAAATTTGGACCCAAAAAATTTTAATATACAGAATTATTTTATTTTTTTTTTAATAAGAAGAAAGTTCCAACGCGTTTCAGAAGCGAGTATCTGAATTCTCCTCCGTACGCGTTTATAAAACGCGCTCCAACCCTCCCAACGCGTTTTATAAACGCGTACGAAGGAGAGATGCTGTCCACTTTCCTCTCGTTTGTCAGAGCTTCGTACGCGTTTATAAAACGCGTTGGAAGCCCTAGAGCGCACTTTATAAACGCGTTCGAAGGTGTATTATTTAATTTTTAGAAAAAAAAGTACAAGCATGCTCTGATAAAGACTGCAAAAGACATGACAAGATTTGATTTTACAATGTCATCTTTGAACTGCTGAAATTATTTATAAAAGCAGTCATTGTTGAATTAGAATGCACAAACACCCACTACCTCCTTCTTGTTAAAACCTTCAGTACAATAGACAAAGGAAATAGCTCTAACTCAAATAATGATGTTCCAAACTATCGAAGAGCAACCCGCATTGAGTATTGGCCACTCTCCCAAATCTTCATGAGGATAAAGATTTGCACGAATCTTTTCCTCCCAGGGCCCTCTCGTATTCGATCTAACTGGAATGCCAGTCGAGCGCAAACCATATAAGAAGGCAACATCCTGGTAACAATTACAAAATACGTTAATATTACGAAAATATAACATTTAATATTACGAAAATTAATATTCAAATTTGAATTTTAAATATAAAGTTTAAATTAATGTTACAATTAATTGTGAAAATTAATACGAAAATTATATGTTAGAATTAATTGTGATAATTAATACGAAAATTATATTAAAAAAAAAATAATATCAAGTTTAAATAAATTACCTGTAGAGTAACGGTCATCTCTCCAACGGGAAAATGGAAAGTATGCGTCTCTGGACGCCAAAACTCGACCATTGCCTTCAGTAATGGCATGTCGATGTTGACATGCTTCACCTTCATAATGTGACTGAGCCCCAGTTTGATCAGTCTTCCCTCAATCCGTTCGTCCACCTGAATTGTTCGCATGTGCGATCTCAACTCCAAATGTTTTTCACGCTGCAATTTTGAATACAATTTTTAAGTATTTACAAGCATTTAAAATAAATACAATTTATAATACAATTTATAATAAGCATTTTCGATTAATTTTTTACTACAAATTATAATAAACATTTAATACAATTTATAAGTCTATTAAGAAATCTAAATTATTAAATCAAAAAAATATAAATTAACATAAAAAAATCTATTACCTCCTCAAAAGACAAACCAACGAGATGGTCGTTATCCGTAACGAACAAAACCTGTTGGTTTTCTGCGTTGGCCGGTTGCACAGGTGGAATGACATTTTGCGCGCTCGGACGGGCTGCGCGACGCCTACGTCTTTTTGGCCGCTGGGTGGAGGCTGCTTCGGTGGGGGGTGCTTCGGTGGGAGGTGGTGAAGCACCAGAAGGACCAGCCTCATCTTCTGCTGAACTCATCTGATTCAAATAATATAAGAACAACAATTTAAAACAAAAATTAATTTAATAATTTTTTAGCTAATTGGACAAAAAACGAACAAAACCAAATTTTTTTTTCTATGTAATTGACATTTTTACAATAATTACTTTTGCATACAATTTCCACTAATTCCATACAATTTACTAAAATTTCGACTAATTTCCATTCAATTTGCATACGAATTACAGTAATTTGACAATAAATTCCTACACAATTTCCATACAAATTCCACTAAATTCCGTAAAAATTCCATGAACATTTTACTAAAATGTCCAATAATATTTCCAATAATTCCATACAATTTATGTTACTAAAATTGTGTACTCACTTTATTAAAATGTCCAATTTCCATACAAATTCCATACAAATTTCCATACAAATTTCCACAATTTCCACAATTTCCATAATAATCCATACAAATAGGTAAATGCACAATTTCCATAATCATCCATACAATTTCAATAATTTCCATAACAAATTTCCACAATTTCCAAAATTTCCATAATCATCCATACAATTTCCACAATTTCCATACAAATTTCAATAATAATCCACAATAATAATCCACTAATTTCCACAATTTCAATAATATCCATAATTTTCAGTAAATGCAAAATCAAAACCTCGATATCGGCGTACGTTGTCTTTCGAACTCCTCTTCTCTTCGCACGGCAACCACCTTCGCACGGCAACCTCTTTTCTCCCTTCTCTTCTCTCTTTCTCCGGCCGCAACTTTCTTTCTCTTCTTTTCTTCTTCCTTCTCTTCTCTCTTCTCCCTTCTCTTCTCTCTTCTTCCTTCTCTTCTCCCTTCTCTTCTCTTCTCCCTTCTCTTCTCTTCTCTCTTTTTTTCTTTTTCTCTTTCTCTGGACTGACTGAAGCGACGAAGAAAGAAAAACAAAACGGTCAGAACTGGTTTTCGAAAAATTACCACCTTCCTACGCGTTTATAAAACGCGCTCCAGGGCTCCGAACGCGTTTTATAAACGCGTACGAAGGTGTCAGCTCCTCAAAAGGCGTAACTGAAGGGGCGAACTTATCTCTCCCTCGTACGCGTTTATAAAACGCGTTCGGACGGCTGGAGCGCGTTTTATAAACGCGTACGGAGGGGAATTCGAAAACTCGCTTCTGAAACGCGTTGGAACTTTCTTCTTATTAAAAAAAAAATAAATAATTCTGTATATTAAAATTTTTTGTGTATAAATTTTTATATTAATTAATTTCGGATGAATTTGTACATCCATTCCGTCGGTACAGTTAACAACTTTTCTCATTTTATTTTTACATTTTTTTTAATGATTTAATGATGTAGTTAACAAATCGTGCTGTTACGGATCCCATTCTGCACCCTAGAAAATTGTGCAGTTAAATGTGCCAATATATATGTCAACTACAGTGACGGATCTAGAAACAATATTTAGGTGGGGCTGAGTGCTCCAATGAATCATTTGATTGAACGGTTCCTCTTTTTCTGTTTTTCAGCCCCACCTTTGAGTGCTTTAATGACAGAAAAAATTCGCTAAAGCTAAAGAAGGACTCCAGGGGCTTGACGACAGTAGGTGGGGCTCTAGCCCCACCCGCCCCAGTGGTGGATCCGCCCCTGGTCAACTATGAACGACAGAAGTGAATTATTAATGCCATGAAGGTTGTTCGAAGTTCTTATATTTTTTTTGAAGAAAGAGGGAGGACTTGGTAATTTTTTTTTTGAAATTAAAGATGCATGAGGGGCTTGAATCCTTGACCTCTTAAATGTCAGTCTAGTGTTCTTACCACAGAGCCACTAGGCCACATGTCGAAATTCTTATCTTTGTCAGATATCCAAACAACGGAGTATCTAATAGTTGTAGTTGTAATTGTTCATTTAATTATAACAAGAGAGTATCTAATAGATGCATTTATTAATTTAGTTATAACAAGAGAGTATCTAATATCTAATATCTAGTCACTTTGTTTATTGTATATGTAAAGTATATTATTATGTGTGTTCACTTTGCATGTTAAATATGATCATTTATTTCTTACTTAACGAATTTGTATATATGTTCAGTTTATTGTTGTTAATAATCACTTTGTTTGTTATATATGTTCATTTTGTTTCTTTCTTTAACCAATTTTTATGTCTCTTTATTTTTGTTGTTGTAAATGTTTGTTTTGTTGTTGTAAGTGTTCATATAAAAAAAAAAGAGATGCGGGGAAAAAATTAGAAAAGTGGAGAGGCGCAGAGAGGAGAAAAAATGTGGAGAGGGAGAAGAGAGAGCGCACTAAGAAAACCGAAGGATAGAGGAGCAAAGATAGGGTGTGTTTGGATGGACAAGAATAAGGATCCGGATAAAAATAAGTCCTAAATTTTTTATTTTTGTGCAACCGAAACAATACAAGAATAAGAAATTTGGACTTATCCGGTCTCTTATTCTTATATTAACAAAACTATAGAATTTGAAGAAGAATAAGAAATTTTAGAATCTCATATCAATTTTTATCCTTATGCTTATCTGACTTCCATTCAATTCAAACACATATAAGGCTCCGTTCGGATAGCTTCTTCCCGGAATAAGGAATAAGGAATAACCATTTTTTACCAATAAATTTATTTCTAACCATCCAAACTCTTCACAAAAGTTACATACTTTCCAATAAATTTACCCCTTCCCAATAAATTTTTTCCCTTCTTCCTTCTTCCTACCTTATTCTCAACGCATCCAAACGGAGTCCAAGAGAAGAGAAAAGAAGAGAAGAGAAGAGAAGAGCAGAGTTAGTTAATTGAATGGTTCATATGAAAAATAAATGGATGGTGTCACACCTGCTTGTATTACTATAACACGTGACTTGTGAGGTCTTGAATGAAATCTATCAACTCGAGACTCGAGGGACAGTATTCTCAATTTAAATGCCAGGAAATTCAATAACAAACCGCCTGGCCCATACAGATACAGGCCCCTGCGTTTCATTTTTCATTCAAGGCTTCCTTCCAATTTCTCAGAAATCTCTTTAAGCCTGAGAGGCTGAGACTGATACTGAGAGTAGAAGAACAATTTTAAAATTTTGTTTTTTTAGACAAGTCATTCACTTCTTTAGCAAATCAAAGTGGCAGACAGAGAAAGCTATTAGTATTAGGTCAAAAAAAACAATGGAGAGGATCCCAAGTGTCAAGCACAAATATATGATATTAAATTTGCATGTCCTCAGGGATCTGACTTTTGGCGACCGTAGGAGATATAAACGATGCTTCTGCTTCATATCGACAGAGAATCTGCGCTATATAGTCAAAAGTTACCTTGTTATAGTCAAATTAGTACACGCCTAGTACAAGAAGTTGCATTGCATCATTGCATGCAG
Organism: Rhynchospora pubera; assembly: GCA_028095005.1. NCBI lineage: Eukaryota > Viridiplantae > Streptophyta > Magnoliopsida > Poales > Cyperaceae > Rhynchospora > Rhynchospora pubera. The sequence continues at coordinate 12,299,654 of CM051461.1, read as the reverse complement.
ATGCATGCTCCAATCCAAGAAATGCAAAATCAACTTTGAGTAGACCTTTGACTTGAAATTTGCACACAACCCAACAATGGTCAATTAATGGATATTAGATAACGATAGATGCTTTGAAATTGCATCACCATTCACCATTCCATTATGCCACTTGCCGCTTGCCAGAGAGAGATCGAGAGAGAGCAACAACAACGGAATTAATGGCGTATCCTCTCATTCTCATAGCCCTACTTGTCTCTCTCAGTCTCCTCCATCATTCTCGGACTCTGTCCTGCCCCTCCACCCACAAGCAAGCTCTCCTCCACTTCAAATCTATTGTCGCTCCACCTCCACAACCCACAAACGATTCAATCTCAATTTTTGATTCATGGATCACAAACAATTGTTGCAACTGGCAAGGAGTTACTTGCAACCTTGCACTGCCTTCAAAACCAGTTACTCATCTCAGCCTCTCCGCTGTAGTTCCACTTCCCTACACTGCACCCTCCACAGCCATTGCCTCGCTTTTTGCAATACACACCCTAAGGTTTCTTGATATCTCAGAGAATTCCTTGGAAGGAGAGATCCCTTCGCCTTCACAGGGTTTCGCAAGTTTGGTGAACTTGACTTACCTCGATTTGAGTTCAAACCTGCTCAATGGTACCATTCCTTCAAATCTTTTTCAATTGAGGAATCTCAAGCAGCTCAACCTGGGTGGAAACTCGCTCACTGGTTTTCTATCAAGTGCAATAGCAAATCTTTTCAAGTTACAAGTTCTTTCCATAGAAGACAACTCTCTTACCGGTCCCATCCCTGCTGAAATCGGCAATTTAATCCAACTGAAGCTTCTTTCTTTAAGTCAGAACCACTTTTCAGGAGAAATACCAGAATCCATATTAAGGCTAGCTCGCCTACAAGCTTTGGACCTGGGGAATAATTCTCTCACTTCATCCATTCCAGACCAGATAGGGGCTCTTTCCAACCTCTCCTTTCTCTCTCTCAAAATGAACCAACTATCAGGAGAGATTCCTGTTTCAATTTCTGACTTGAAACAATTACAATCGCTTGAATTAAACAGAAATTCCCTCACTGGGCTAATACCCTCTTCACTTTTCCATCTTAAGATGTTAAAAAAACTCAATCTCGGTGCAAACAAACTATTACTGAACCATAGCTTAGAGATTCACCCCAGGAGTTCTTTCTCTTTCCTCTCTCTAAGAGCATGTGGGCTTACTGGGTCCATACCTGGTTGGCTATCAGATCAGAAACAACTTGACTTCCTTGACCTAAGTGAAAACCAGCTAACTGGGTCCATCCCACTATGGCTTACAGGACCACAAATTGGGAGCCTGATAATGTCTGATAATAACCTAACCGGACAAATACCTTCAAACCTCTTCAATTCGAGGAATCTCTCAGTTCTGGATCTTTCTAGAAACGGTCTCAGCGGCCACCTGCCAGTAAACATTGGCAATGCTTCTGCCATCATGATCCTCTTGCTGGGCAGTAACAATCTTTCGGGTTACATACCCCCATCCATTACCAATATAACCCGTCTCTTAGCTCTAGACTTATCAGAAAACCAGTTGTCAGGGGATTCCTTCCCACAATTCAGGACTGACACCTACCTTGCATATGTTGACTTGTCAGAGAACAGCTTTTATGGAGAGGTGCCAGTGGGTTTCGGGCCACAAATAAGGAGTCTTTCACTAGCCAGTAATAAATTCACAGGCCCATTACCTGCTAAGCTGATTACCATGAATTTCATTGAAAACCTTGATTTACATGACAACTACATCACTGGAGCAATCCCACATTGGATTGGTCAAATGTCAGCTATTTATGTACTAAATCTGAGAGATAACAGACTGGAGGGTGCAGTCCCCTTTGCCATATCAAATCTTTCAAAGCTTCACGTTCTGGATTTATCCGGAAACAATTTGACGGGTACTGTACCAGCAGAAATGGGTCAGCTCACAGGAATGGTAGACACACCGATCACATACTTTTCAATTTCTGACCTTTTTACATTCTCACTTGATTTGTCTGACATCACCACTTATTGGAAAGGGGCATTGCGGGACCTGGGGTACCAGCGAGTCAGTACTTATGCAAATCTGGACCTGTCAAGGAATCAGGTTTCAGGTAGGATACCCAGCGAGCTGGGCAACCTCAAAGGCCTCAAATCACTTAACATGTCATATAACATGCTAGAGGGAGAGATACCAGCTACATTCGGGCTTTTACATAAACTGGAAAGCTTAGATTTGTCCCATAATAAAATCAACGGGTCTATACCTCCTTCCTTTGGGAGTCTGTACCAGTTGACAACATTGGATTTGAGTTATAACAGATTGACAGGTCGGATCCCAGTTGGAGGTCAGATGTCAGCTATGACGGATCCAAGTTCTTATGCAAACAATAGTGGACTGTGTGGGTTTCAGGTACAGGTTCGGTGCGAACCAGATGACCCGTCAGAAGTGAGCGAGGGAGAGTTGGATGCACAAGGGGAAGAGAGTATTGGAGATCACTGGTTGAATTTGAAGTGGGGTGTGGTTTATGGTTTTCTTCTCGGGTTTTCTGTTGCTGTGGTAGTCTCATACTTTGCAGGATTTTTGTACCCAAATGCACCAAAGAGGTACCTGAGAAGTCTCAGGTGAATCATATCAGAACAGGCAAATATGAGAATGGCTAATATTAATTACTTAATTTTCTTGTTTAATATCAGAAATAAATAACGTTCCAGGTATGTATTGTATCATTGTATGTATGTATGTATGTATTTATTCGAAATTATGCTCAAGTGATCGATCATCGTTTTCAATTGGTGAATTTGAGCACAATTCCAATTGCATTGCATCCTTCTTCACACTCAACACCATCGTTTCGTACGTCTGATCTTATGCCTTTTCTGAGCCCAACTTTGACTTTGTTAATTGAGAAAGATGGCGACAGCCTCGTAATTAAACAACATGTGTTTTCTACTGATTTCCCAAGGTACTTCTAGATATTACAAGTCAAATAAAAATTGACATATTATCCTTTAAATTTTTTGGTTTCTTCATGTCAACAACTGCTGAGACGTACATGACGCGCATCATCCTTCAGACCACAAGAGCGAAGTGTAATTCACGTCGAAATAAGACAAATATACATATAAATCAAGTACTTAAATCCCCCTATTATATTTCCACTATTATAATAAGATATTATTCTTTTGTCATTGATGCGCTTAACATCACCCGCCATTAGTTCCACACTTCCACTACAGTCTTCACCTACTAATGTTTATGCCAGCATATTATTATATTAAAGGAAAGAACTTCTATGAAAGGACCTAGCTACTTCCAATTTTCTTCTCTTTCTTTCTTTCTTTCTTTCTTTCTTTCTGTCTTTCTCTCCTTTATTTATTTTTATATTTTTACTTTATTTTTTTATTCTGTTAGGAGGTTGAGTGAGAGTACTAGTTGACACCATTTGTAAATTTACCTTTGAAAAAAAAAATCAAATATGATTACCAAATTCAAGCTACAAATTAAAACACATTGATATTAGTACATGACACAATCCCAAGTAATATCTGATACAGAAGGTGGGAAACCAAGTGTTTTACCACCCAAATCATTCATCTCAAAACAATCAAGGGACTTATTAATTGACGCCTAAAGAACAAAACTAAACAAGGAGCAGTTTCACATTTTCCCGCTGCCAATCCTTAACCAATTAGCACTTATACCCTTGCAAGATACTGATGCAAATCACTCCCCCCCCCCCCCCCACCCCCCAAATATATATATATTATATATATAACATGCAAATTATCTAGGAAAAATGTGATCCTTATTTGTAAGGGCATAGAAGGTAATTTCCCACTCACGCCTCCCAGCCTCTGAGCACTGTGGCTCGAGCTACACGGTTAACTCCAAGAGAGAAGGCGCCCATGCGAAGGTCACAGTTGTGGGTTTTGCACATTTCTTTCACATCTTTGAAACCTCTTGTCATGTAGGTTTTCAGCTCTGAGTTCACCTTGTTCTCATCCCACATGAATCCTTGTATGTTCTTACATAAATGAATAAAAATCTCAGTACCACTCCTTGAAAAGTAACCCAAAATTGTTTATGTATTATGTGTATAATATACCATTTCCTTCAGTTTCAGGCTTATAAGATTTGCCATATAATACTGTTTTGTTCATTATATGGTCCTCAAATGCAATTTACCTCTTTTGGAGGCGAACATTAGTAGGTCTGTTCAAACAATGAAAATCTGACTTTTCTATCCTTCCATCTTGTAAACTCTCTTTTTAAAATATATATATTCGTAGTAGGTTTTTCATCTACTAATTCCACCGAAAATGAAAAAAACAACTCCATATATAGAATGAACACAGTTGATTAAGAAAGGGAAGATTAATGACCTGAACCCACTCAAAATAGCTCACAGTAACACCTCCGGAATTCGCAAGAATGTCAGGAAGAATCAGAACCCCCTTCTTAGCTAATATCTGAAAATTCAAACAAATATTAGATGAACTGAATATAAATTGGTATTGAGGGTTTTTAAAAATTTGAATCGACTTGCCTCATCAGCTTCTGGGTCTGTTGGGTGGTTTGCCGCTTCAATGATAAATTTAGCTCTTATATCATTTGAATTTTCCCTGTACAAACAAGCACACTGAACTATTAAAATTGCTACAACATGAAAGAAAAAGAAGTCTCACTTTGTGGGAAACAAAACTTCACCAAAAAGCTTTTACAACTTGTATGTGTTCAAAATTGCTCCAACAAGTATGTTAAATGCTTGTCTTTGTCACAATGGATACAGTATTGTTATCATTTCCCCTATAACCATGTAGTTCACATTATAAGAGAGTATTGGAGATTTTATCCTTGGCATAATTAGTAACCTGTTTATTACACCACCAAGTGCTGCTGGGATGAGAACATCGCAATCCTCAGTCAGAAGTGAGTTTGGATCAAGCGAATCTCCGCCGTCAAATCCTTTGATGCCACGGTTCTCTTTACTGTGCTTGAGAAGTTTCGAAATGTCAAGACCATTGCTATTCTTGACAGCCCCAGTAACATCACTAATGGCAATTACTTTTCCACCTGCCTCGCTTATCAGCTGTGCAGCCCATGAGCCCACATTTCCAAATCCCTGAAAATAAAACCAACCAATGCAATGACAATTACATGGCCAGTTGCTGACACATGCCAAACAATGATTTTGCCAGCTCAGTTACTCCCATAATGTTCTAAAGCATGTTAAGATCGATACTTGTGTCTGCTGAATTCCTAAACATGCAGCTTAAATGTGGCATGTTTGAGTAAAATTGACCTGGATAACAAACCGCTGGCCCGAAATGCTCTTTCCATATTCAGCCAAAAGAGCTTCCGTTGCAAACAAGACACCTCTCCCAGTCGCTGCGTCTCTACCAAGTGAGCCACCAAGGTCCTATAATTTCATCAAAAAAAAAAAAAACTGAAGAAGATCCTATAAACGTAAAAGCAAATGCATCCATTGCTCTTGCATAAAATTCATAATAAAAAGAGAGGCAAAAATGCATTGATACTCTGGGTTACTTCTGGCCAATTTAAGGCCCAAAAATCCTAAAAAAAGGGATCAATGATCAAACTACCCCCAATAAAGCTAATGGATAATCTTAATAATTCTGTTACCAGAAACCCAACACCATCCCACAAAAAGAAAATACATAAATAAATAAAAAACAAAAAAGAGAGACAGGAAGGTATATACAAAACACTTACAACAGGTTTTCCAGTAACAACTGCTGGAGAATAACCATGGAATTTTGAGTACTCGTCAAGAATCCAAGCCATTGTCTGCCATTAAAGTTATATGGAATCAAATTCATTTAAATTAATTTCTTCAAAGCTTGTATCATGGTTGTAGAATTTTTATATGCTGAAAGTTTTTGTACTTTATCATTACATATTGGTTAGACAGAAGCTAATAAAACCTGAGGGTTAGTTCCCATGTCAGGTGCTGGGACATCAGTGTGGATGCCAATCAAATCATGTATCTTTTGTGTAAAAACTCGAGTAAGCCTCTCCAGCTCAGACACACTCAACTCTCCCGGTGTGCAGCCAATCCCCCCTTTCGCACCTCCATATGGGATGTTAGCGACAGCTGTCTTCCACGTCATAAGTTGTGCCAAGGCATTCACCTCATCCGGATCCACCTGCCAGTCCATAATTTTACTTATATCCCTATCAGTTCCACTTCTAGTTCAATACTCCTTTTTGTTCAGATAAGTAGTTGGACACATTATTAATATAATATCAATACATAGTTTATATATCGATGAGTTTTTGTTTGCCTTGGTAGAAGCTTGTTTTGTGAAACAGCATCATGTAATTTGAAGTGAAAAATGTGAACTGATTAAATTTTGATTGAGGTTATTTTAGGCACCAGTTCCAAAACTAAGCTTGACTGCTGGTGATTAGTTCTCAGTATCAACTTATTGTCAAATTTATTCTTAATTGTACACGAGTCAAATTGCCCTGAACTTCATCTGCTCAAGCCAAAACAGATGTTCATTTGAGCATACAACTTACGATAGAAGATAAAGAAAGGTAAAAGAAGAGAAAACACCATTTGGCTAAGTGAACTGATTTATACTAATTAATCTTCAAAAGGAAGGAAAAAGATGTATCTCCTTTATATTAAGAAGAATGAGATACCTCTGGATGGTATCTGATACCACCTTTCATCGGACCCCTTGCATTGTCATGTTGGACCCGAAAACCCACGTAAGATGCCAAAGTACCATCATCTTTTGGTATTGTGCATTCCACCTTTGGACAAAATTCAAGTAGTGTCAGTCAAGAATGGCATCTAGTCATTCATAATACATTAATACTTACACAATAACTGTCAATTTAAACGTGTAATAGAAAGGCTGTTAGTTCCAGACTGATTGGATACTGACGGAAATGGGGCAATTGGATAAATGCCACCTCAAAGTTCTGAAATTAGAAATATGCCACCTCAAAATTTTAGTTTTGAGAAATGCCACCACAAATCCATTTAATTCTGAAAATTGCCACTTTTCATGACTAATTATTCATATTGACCAATTTACCCCCTTCCTTTTTCCTTTCTCCCCTTTCTGCATCAACATTCTCTCCCACCCCAACTCCACGCCCCTGCCACTTCCCAACCTCCCACAACACTCTTAAGCATTGAAGTTCTTTACTGGGCCCAACAAAATGATTTTTTTTCTATTAGCAACTTGGGTTTCTCGTAATTATTACACCATATAATTATTTGAGAAGACACGAAGCGTTTGATTTTTCTAGTCCCACTTTCTATTTATTATTATTATTATTATTATTATTATTATTATTATTATTATTATTATTATTATTATTATTAGAGAATGTAGCATTTTGCTTAATGGGAAAAATTGGTCTAGGTGCTGCCTAATTGTTTATTCAAGTACAATAATTTTAGGGGCCTGATTGACTAATGACTAAAGCGAAGAAATCGAAATTTCATCAAACCAAATGCCATGGTTAAACAAAAATTGAGAAATTTGGTTAACAACAATGGGTTGTTCAATTGTGCATGCAATTTGCAAATATCGATTAGAGACAATTCCAGGCGCTAATATATTTCCTCTTCTGCATAAGATATATCAAATCCTCTCTTTCATTCTTCACTCTCGTTTTATTTTTTAATCCGTTCCCAATTATCAAACTTGGAGGGGGAGGGGGAGGGCGAGCGGACAGACGGACAACTCGCACAAGTGCTGGGGCAGAGGTACAGCAGTGGCAGGGGCGGAGTTCGGCGGTGGCAGGGGCGGAGGTGGGTGGGACCGTCGGAGAGAAGGTTGATTCAGAAGGGGGAGGAAGGGAAAGGGGGAGGGGTAAATCAGTCAATATGAATAATTGGTCATGAAAAGTGGCAATTTTCTGAATTAAATGGATTTGTGGTGGTATTTCTCAAAACTAAAATTTTGAGGTGGCATATTTCTAATTTTAAAACTTTGAAGTGGCACATATCCAATTTCCCCTAAAACTAAATATGAGCAACCTACTACTGGTAACATAACTCTTGAATCGAGAAAAATATAATATACACACGTATAAAAGTATATAGTTGTACTGAAAGGCAAAGCTAAAAAACTCTAGTACTTACAACACAAAATTGGAGTTCACAGGAAAATGGAATCACAAGGAAACAAAACATAAATTGACTGTACTTAATTTGAGTGAAAATTATAGCGACTAGAGAAGCATGGCTTCAAACTTGTTACTGTGAAGAAAAACTAACCTTGATCTCTCTGAAAGGGATTAGCAAACTCTTCTCCAGTTTTGAATCCAGACCTAAAAGCTTGGCTGCATGCTTGAAATTTCTGTTTGTTGCAGCTAATGCATTCATTTTTTTTTTTAAGTATATTTGTCAATCTCACTGCAGATTCAAAAGATGAAATATCATGAATTCTAAGCAAACTAATTGCAAGCTGGCCAAGTCATGGCCAATTTATGCTTTCCAAAGTTAAAAAGGAACTGTGTCTGTGTGTGTTGGTTGGTTGGTTTTGTGGGGGGTGCATATATAGGTTGTTGGTTGGAAATTTAACAGAGTCAAAAGCATTTACTTTTGTGGTTGGTAAGACAAATAGCATTATAAATTTTGTTTTCTTAATTGTTTTATGACAAAAATGTTTACAGATGATTATCGAATTTGCTGATTCATTGGAGAATAGCATTATCTATTTTACAATTTATGCATAGAATCCAAGGACAAGGAAAATGAAAAGTTTGATAAATTTGTATTGATATTTATTTTTCATTAGGTTAACAGTCAGAAACAATAGTGTGATATAGTTAATTGCAAATTTGCAATGCAATAGGAAATTAAGAATTAAGCACTAAAGAGAAGTAGGAGAAAAACAAGTGTACTGGTCATGATACAAAATAAGGAGTGAAGGTACGCTAAAGAGAAGTAGGAGAGTACCTTGAGGCTTGTTGTAAGTAAGACAGGAACTCACGAAGTGAGAGAGAGCATGGATTCGATCGCTTCCCCCTCCGTTTTGGTTTTATACCCAAACCCAACCCAGAACAAGTGAACAACTTCACTCACTTGGATCCGAATTCGAATTCGAATTGGGATTCCTTATTCTTTTTTCAATTGATGCTTAGTCATCATGACTCCAAAAGAGAATCTCACGCCATCTTTCTCTCTCTCTCTCATGGTTGGAGTTGGAGTCATGTCAATATGTCATGGTGCCATGGACCATGGTGGATTGGTGGTAGTATGCAATTCATGCAATTGCTCCATTGTTTTTTGTTCTATTTATTTGTTTATTGAGGCCACGGTCGTTTCTTTCGAAGAGACTTAAATTATGATTCATTTTTAAGAAAGATGTGCTTCTATGCCCACCAGACCTTCCATTATTCTTATAAGAGATGTTCATGTTTCAGTTTGGCATTCCAAATCTTACCATAAAGAAATTATATTCCCTACATTTGCTTTTCATTTTGGCATCACTTTAATTCAGGAATTACGAATAAGAATGAATCAACAATATTTATTCGGAGAATATATAATAAAGTGCCAACTATATTATATATATAATTCCAAATCACACACAAAAATAAAAAATAAAAGCATCAATTAGTCTTTGGATAAGTGTTTCCATTTTGGTCCCTGTTCTGGCTTCTGGTTTCCAATAAATACCAGAATTTTCAGTATCCGGTACGTATTAAAAACACTGCTCACATTTAATAGCTAGCTTCGAAATGATATACGGTATAATAAATAAATAAATAAATAAAATAATAAAAAGACCCCCTTTATCTGCAAAAATACATAGAATTTGTCTTAAGCAAAATCCAAAATCAACCACAAGAATTCATGTAAGAGCCTGCAGTTTCAAGTCATCTAAAAAACTGGGAAATAATTTATTTATTTACTTATCATTATCATAAGATGAAGTAGTTTATTTACTTATCTTAATTAATTATAGAAAAAAGGGGGAGAAAAAGGACAGAAAATCATAAGTGGAGCATATATATATCTCCAGGCTCCAGCAACATGGGATGGGATGACAAATTGTTAATTGTTGATGCATGTAAATGTAATCAATGCAATGTAGGTGTAGCTGCTGGAATTAATCCTATTCTTCCGCCAACATAAAACATTAAAACATGCTTTTAATTTGCTTTTCTTTCTTTATTCCCCAAAGGGCAAATGGAATCATGGATTCCACCAAAATAGATTTATTATTATGTTATGCTATTATACCATCACGCTGCACTAGTTGACCTGCTAGTCTAAGCCTAACGGAAATAAGTATTTCCATGCTTCCCATCCTCTCTAATAATGTCATATTTGATATCATAGAAAGTTATACACACTTCCAAATTCTTCACAAAGTCATATTTGACCTGCTAGTCTAGAGGAAGAAGGAAGATGGGAAGAAAAAAAATTATAAACAATCCAAACTCTTCACAAAGTTACATACTTCCCAATACTTCTTCCCACTTCTTCCCTTCTTCCCACACCTATCCAAACGCACCCATTAATTCCAAATGAAATGGAGGCATTCTTTAATTTCATTCTCTGGATAGCTCAACAAGTTGGCAAATGTACATATAAAATCTGGAACAAACTTTTCTAATTGCCAATTACATTCAATAATGTCATATTTGATATCATAGAAAGTTTGAACTCCGTATTATTAGTTATTCCTTTTTGTACAGATTATGTCTGAACAATATATTATGTATTTATACAAATTCTTAATGTGCGCAACTACAAAGTGTGAATTATGTACTGTATAGTAGCACAAATTTTGATGTACTAAGTGTGAATTATATATAAATTACGTGTAAAAGCAAATTTGAACTTCTACATACATAATTTATACTTAATACAAAATGTTGTGTGCACGCATTAACAAAGGTAGCATAGCACGTACTTTATATATATATGAAAAATCACCTAAACAAAATGAAAAATCCATTTCAGGAATAACTGGAGAGGATAGTATGACCTAATAACATAGTACTTTATGTATAATTAATTGGGAACCGGTGATTTCATAAGAAGTTGTAGATAATCGAGGGTTTAGTGGCCACTTGGATTTCCTTCCTTTCATTGCCTGCGTAATAATTTACAGGTTCCATATATCTTAATAAATTTTGTCACTTTTTAAGATGAGGAGGATAGCAGTAAAGAATTGGGCCACTTCGCGATCCTAAATTTGACGTCAGAAACCTTATTATTCGAACAAACATTACTATTTTCTTTTTTCAACTTTTAGCATCATTTGCGAGAAATGGGTGAGTACTATAATTAATGATAATTTCTAGGCTGAGATTTAACCCGTATTTATGTTCTTACAAGATGGTTAAATTATTCATTTCGATCATTATAAATATTTAACAATAATCTGTATGAAATTCTTATTCTTTTTTTTTTTAGTTATCATTTTTCATTTCAAAAGATATTGAGCGGGCATAATTTTGATGTGTACTTTTAAGTATAATAATCAATTCTGAACGAAGTTGGAGATAATTATCATTTTTATTATAAAGACAATGACTAATAGAAATAAAAAAAAATAAACAAGATATAATATCCATATCAAATGTTATCATATATTAAAGTAGAATATTAATCATATGTAATTGATGTATGAATTTCGTATTTAATTTCCAACTAGAAATGAGCCCTAAATTGTGTTCAAATACTTGTGTTTTTACTTTTTCATTTAATTCTGCTAATGTTAGGATGTAGGAAAGTTCAGTCGTAACCCGACAAGTTTTTTTACAGGTTCATCGCTTATTTGGCACGAAGAACAAAAAAAATCAACCAAAGTCAAGACTTCATGCAGTTGGAACGAACCGTCCCAACGGTAGAACGAGCCGTTCCAACCAGAGGAAAAGTTCTTCAGACGGACTCAACCAAGCCCGACTGGAACGCTCTGCCCCAACCTCAAAACCGGTTGTTTCAGCCTAAATCCAGACTGCTAAAAATAGAGCGACCGTTTTGTCAAGGCGGTTTCTCCTATTTCCAGCGCCTCTAGAAGCCTACCTGCCACGATTGGAACCACCAGAAAACTGCTATTTAAGCCATGTCTTATCCCAAGTCGAGAGAGACATGAAACCCTAGTTTTCTAGCCAGAAACCAACTCACAAGAGATAGCCTGCAAAGACGACCAGCCACCACCCTGAGACGGGCCACCCCAGGATCAGGACGGGCCGCCCCAGACAAGACAAGGCACAGAATCGTGGAGTTTTCAAACACAACTTGTTGTAACTTGATTTTTCTCTTTTCTATGTATTTGTTTTTTATGAAACCTGCTTTTTCTTGCATGGATTTGTTAGAGTAGAGTAGTTTAGGGGTTATGGTTTGATCATTTTTATTTTAGTTACTTGTTTTGTTTGAATGCTTATTTATTAGTTGAGTTAAGTTATGATCTGCTATCTGTGATTTATTTTGAACAAAGACCTAGTTTAATTGTTGGATAAAAATCAAATTGCAATAATAGATTAACAATCAAAACTGTTCGATAGGCGAAATCCGAAAGGATTCAACCAGAATTTTAAGTATTAGAGTTTTATTCGCAAGTCGGAAGACTTAAAATTTATCAAGACCTAGAAAGTAGTCTAGAACACTGTTGCGGCTTTTTCGTCGTTATTCTCCTCGAAGGAATTTCTCGAAAAACAATGGGGACATAGCCTTAGATTCACCTCCCTTAAGGTTCGATCTTTATGGCGGGTATCTCTCGAAACAAGAGAATCCTAACAAGAGTCGCTTCTTAAAGAAGTTTCTTGATTTAGCGGGTCCTTTCTTTCCAATAGGCGCAAGCCCCTATTGTTAATTATCCCGTGGTTGCCTACGGGAACCTCTGATTAGGGGACGTAAAGGGTGTTGACGTAATGGGCTAAGAAAAGAGACTTATAGAGTGCTATTAAGGAGGCCTTAATTGATGGTACCAAACTTAATTGACGGGACCCCATTTAAGGATCGACTAAGGGCTTCTAATTTGACTTGAGAGGGAATGAATTTTAGTTTGGAAGAGGTCTTTGTTTGAAAGAAATGAATCTTCACTTGGAGTTATTTTGGAGTCGTTTGGTGAACTCTCGGGGCTATGATAGGCCTTCTTGTGAGAGTGAAAGGAGTTTTACAACCTTCGGAGTCTCTTGGGCGGCTTTTCGACGAAAGTTGGTTCTTTTACAACCCTAGGGACCATCTTGATCGGTCTTCTTCATAAGAGTTGGTTCATTAACGACCCTAGGGACCATCTTAGTCGGTCTTCTTAATAAGAGTCAGTTCTCGGGATCATCTTGATCGGCCTTCTTGTGAGAACAAAAGAGGAGTTTTACAACCTTCGGGGTCTTTTGGGCGACCTTTCGACGAAAGTTGGTTCTTTTACAACCCTAGGGACCATCTTGGTCGGTCTTCTTAATAAGAGTTGGTTATTTAACGACCCTCGGGACCATCTTAGTCGGTCTTCTTAATAAGAGTCGGTTCTCGGGACCATCTTAGTAGGTCTTCTTACGAGAACAAAATGGAAGTTCTTTGGACGAGGGGGCCCGTAAGAATTCAATTTCTAAGTCATCTAAGGTTGATCTCAACCCTAGCGAGGGACTTTTCCTCAAACGAAGAGGTTTCGGTTTTGACTTTGGATTTCGTGTTTGAACTTTTAACTTTGATGTTCCACTTGGGTCATTGGTAATTTTTATTCACTTTGGCCTTCGCACTTTTTTTTTTATTTAGTCTTAGAAGATATCATGCTCGAAATCATTTAGACTTTTGAAAATATTTGTACTCAAGTAGGCTTAGCTTTTGAAAATGGAATATTTGAAATCTTTATTTTGAAGGTACTTAGCTTTAATTTTAGAAATTTTACAAACAAGTTTATTAAAAAGCCATTTACTAAGGAAAATACTTCAAAAAATACAAAAGGCCGCTACTTTGACACAATTTCATATCAAAGTATTAGTGAGGTCGGTTTATTTTGATTTTTAGAATTTTATGGCTATGTCGTTTGTATTTTTCTGAGTTTTCTACTATTTTCAACGAATTTTCTAATGTTTCTGTTAACGTGGCGTTCTCTGGTTGGTCCACATCAGTCAATCATCATTGGGGCTTTAATTGGGGTTCTGAATGTGTGTCATCCATCTAATCCCGACAAAGCTTCATGTAATGAGTCGCTGGAAGCGACATGACCTGCTACATCCTTCTTTTGTCATCGCAACTGTATTTCGTAGGAGACGGATTTCGTTCGCTAATAGTTCCGATATCAATCGGGTCTGGATCCGTTAGCTCTTCCGGCCATCGCAACTGTCGTGAAAGGAGTCGTTTTCTGTCGAAGGCGGTGGTGGTCTCGATTTCTGTTGCGTTGCCTTCATTAGATAATAAAAACGTTTCTGTCACCAATGTTACTTTATTTCTCTACTTTCATCAGAGCTATATCTCTAAAGTCTAAACCATACTGGAACAAGATAATGTCAAAGTGCAGTCAGGCCCACAAACTTCCTATAATTTACACAATTATCATTATAGAAATCCATGAGTTAGGGTCACTTGGAGGCATTACATGTTACCCTCATTCTTACATATCAGTCCCTTACCTTTTTATAATCAGTAATTATACCACCGCTGGACATGTTCAATGTACCTTTGCTATTTGATTCTACAGCTTTTTAATACACATAACTTACACATAAAAGTGCCTCCATTTTATCTAACAAGGTCCTAAAGATGTAACTTGAGTCCATGCTTGCTGGTGTATTCTCATGATTATGTATTTGATCAATTTCTCAATGTGTACTAAGTCAAGGCCATGCACTTGACTTAAGCACAATTGAGTTAACAGCTTTTCCATGAAGGCTGATGCTATGCTTCAGACCTCTATGAAATTGCTTTTCCATGTATTTGATCATGTCTGTTGATCCATCTCTCTCCTCGCGTTTTCTCCCTTTTTTTGTTCTTTTCTGTTGGGGAGGGAGGAGACTCTTCGTGCGGGGCCCGTCAGTCAGGTTTAATAAGGTACAAACCAGCGTCTCTCTCCGCCTTGGCTTTGTGTAGACTCGGATCACGGTAGACCAACTGAAGTTATTCAACTCTTTATGCATGGTGTACGAAGACACAGGTGCAGCCAGGTTGCTCTACATAGGAGGGAAGTTTGGATACTAAGCGCCTCTTTCTCCATTTCCTTTATTCACTTGACACCTCCATTCCTTCTTCTAAACTAATTCTTTATTTGTTTCTGAAACTGAATAAATTGTTAAGGGTCTTTTCCAATTGAGTTTTCGTATGAAATTTGTTGTGTATATTCACAAACATATGTAGAATCTAGTAAAATCAAGAAATTTCCAAAAATAACCCTCCTTCTATTTTATTTAATTTCTCCAAAATCAGGGGCTTCTTTGCATAAACTAGGGATTCTGTAGCTCCTCTAGCCAATCTGGTGGCACCATAATTTTCCTCATGCTTCACTGTATTTTTGGGTATTTTTCTATAATTTTTGGGATCCGTTTGACATTTTTTATGATTTTCTCAAACTTCCCGTAAATCGGTCTGTGTCTCCAATCGCGAAATTTTAGGGTCAAACAAACACCTGAACCAAGAAACGGAAGTTGAAATTTAGGAGTTGTAGAACCAAACCAATTAACTTGACCTGAACGGAAGTTAGAGTGCAAGTCTGTAAGTTAGCTTTAGTTAAATTCGCTTAAAAACACTCAACAGATAACTAAGTAGAATGATTGGAACGGACCGTTCCAGGGTCAGGACGGACCGCAATATCATGCTAAGAATAGCTAGGATTTCGAGAAGAAGATGCCATTCGTTTGATGAGAAATAAAAAGGAAGGGGCGCCTGAGCCAGAACGGCCTGTTCCAGCCAGTTGACAGGACCTTGACAGATGAAAAAAGTTAGATAACATAAACCCCTAATCGTAGGAACTGAAATTGTTTGTGGGCATTTGTTCGTCCCCTTGTTCGTTCCTAATCTCCCGATTTACAGCTTACTCGAAGCCTTAATTACAACTAATAATAATAATAATAATAATAATAATAATAATAATAATAATAATAATAATAAAAAATAATAATAAATGAGTCCATAAATGCGCCGAAGCGACTTGGACCCGTTGGACCTATTAAATTAAAAATTAGTGACTGTGTTTAAACTGCAATTTAATTAAGAGTGTCTTTTTTTTTTCTTTGGAGTTTCATATTATGTCCCATGGGCCTGCCGAACCCATTTAATTAAGAGTGTCACTTAATTTGTGCGAAGAGGAAGAGCAAGTCGACGTGTGGATTTTGGAGTAAGGAGTAGACCAAGTCAGATAATTAAATGTCAGAGAGAGGGGGCTGGATCTGGATACACATTTTAAAATTTTTTTTAAAGAAAAATAGAGGTCAAACTCCTATCTTATATTAAATTAAAAGGTCAAAAATTGCAAAAGAATCAGCCAGTAGCTGATTAAGAAAGTGAAAACAGAAATGTTATACTAAAAATCTGAGAAAAGAAGATAAAAACTATGTATCTATCTTCTAAGCATTCTTCATTCCAGAAGTATCCCAAGCACTAAATCCACCTGAGATTTTGACACATCGTTGAAGATTCTGTTACATCTCTCCTTCCTTAAAACGAAAAAAGCAATTGCAAAAAGATCTTTAATTGTATCTTTAATACCATTGCAAAAAGATCTCAAGCACTAAAATTTTAATTTTAAATTTTGTCAAGGCTGGGGCTGAAGCTGTTTAAAAGGGATTGCAAGTTGCAACACGCAGTGACAGAGCTAGCTAGCGGTCTCTGGTTACCTTTTATCAAGTCACGCAAACATCATATACATGAAAAACAAAATAACACTACAGTTTTTTAAAAAGAAAAATGTATTTTTATTTTGTAAACACTAAACACACTTGCATTACATATATAGCAAAAGCTGAACTAATACACATTCCAATAGAGGGGATGCTCTTAGTTCTTACCACAGCGCTAGTTTTGTTCTAATTTTACTCTATCAGAAAGATATATTATATATGTACATGCAATATTACTAGCTAGACTAGATCTTAAAGGTTGATATTATTTAGGCTACACTTTCTTAAATATTAATTATCGCTCGATCGCTCTTCGGCCCTTCCACAACTGCCACAATCTTGTCAGCCAAAATTCGGATGTCGTCGCCGTGTCGATTGCGTATCACTCCGGCCAAATCCTCTGCATTTCTCCTGACTTTCTGGCCAACGCCGTGCTCTGACTGCAGAATTTGCTTAACGCACGCAGCCACATCTTCCGCCTTGAAATTCCCCAAGCCATGTTGCGGGATTTCTATTCCGATCCCGAGTTCTACGATCAGCTTGGCATTCGCCGGTTGGTCCCAATCCATGGGCAGTGCTAACATGGGCACACCAGCCTCCATTCCTTCAATCACCGAGCTCCAACCGCAGTGTGTTAGGAAGCAGCCAAGGTTGCCGTGAACCAAGATTTGTCGTTGCGGGGCCCACGATGTCACCACAAGCCCCTTTTGTGGGCCTACTCTATCTGCCAAACCATGTAGCAACGCCCTGGCGGCCGAAGCTTCTTCTTCTTCTTCTGCACCCATTTTGGCCTTCTCCGGAAAGCGAGCCACCCAAATGAAGGAAGTGCCGCTGAGCTCCAAACCATGAGCCAGCTGCTCCATCTCCTTGTAAGGCATGAAACACTCACTACCAAACGACACATACACCACCGACCTCCTCTCTCTCTGCTCTAACCAATGCATTACCTTCTCCGCCTCTTGGCTGATCGCAGGAGAAGTGCTAATTCTGACATCTGGAATCAGTGGACCCGTTAGAACCACCTCCTTCCCGATGAGGGTCGAGAAGTAGTTGATGTACTTCAACTCGATTTCGCAAAATGATCTCGCAATAACAAAGTCTGAGAGCTGCCAGCAAAGGGCTATCTGCTCTAGAAAATGTCGATAGCCTTGTTGATCTTCGGCTGGGCTGCTTCTTTGTCTTCGGTTATCTTGGGTTAACTTGATTGCGCTGAAGGGGAACTCCTTACAAGGTTCAAAGTAGTCATGGGTAGAAAGCGACATTGCGACAGTACAACCTATGTACACAGCGGTTGTGATATTACGCTGGCGTGCGAGCTTTGCGGCCCATGGCTGAAAGATATCAAAAATAATGAGGTCAGGCTTTAGAGTGTCTAGGAGATGCACCAAGGTTTGTTCAGACTCGGCGAAGGCTCGAATGAGGGTAGGAAGCAAATGCGGCGGTAAGTGCTTTGTGGTGTGCCAGTGGGAAGGCAGTACTTGTGCTTGTTCTGTGACGGTGACGGTGAGGCGAAACTCCACCAGGCTTATGCGGGTTGAATGCTGGAGAGCATCGTCGTTTCTGAGGGAGTTGAGGATGACCGGAGTGGAGCAGAAATGAACGGAGAGGTTGCTGAGTTGTCGGGTTAGCCTCTTGGCAAGCTCAAGGTAGCGGTTTGCATGGCCATGGGCAAGCCATGGAAGCATTAGCACACTAAGCTTTAGCTGCTGCCTCTGCATTCTCAGATTAACATTATTCATAAATTAACAACTATTGCATTGCATCTATAGTCTATAGATAGACATGTAAATGGGGTGTAAATGTAATTGCGAGTTTTATATATTTTGAGAAATGAGAGAGCTAGCATAGCTAGGGTCATTGCATTATATTATATATATATAATTCCTACAACGACGACAAGTGCATTTATATTTATATATAAATATAATATGGATGGGTCTAATTTGACCACCGCCCATTTCACTTTCACATGACAATATGACATGGATTTGAATGGAAAACAAACAATTTCTTTATGCAGTAAAGACAAACAGATTTATAAGGTAAGTTTATTCTTCTCCGCAAAACCCGATAATTAGTTAATTTACATATTTCCATGGAATCCGCATTACGTCTGCTGCTTGATAACTACGAAATGTTCGTCACTTCGGTTCATCGATAACACAATATAATATATTCATTTTCATTAGGATGAATAAAAAAAATAGAGCTGTGTCAATGATAAAATATGAATGTTTAGGCGGACTTAATTTAATTATGAATTCAAGGAAATTTATCTAATTTTGGTTTAACTTCACATGCTTATTTACAAAAGAATGGAATCGAAAAAACATGTCGATGTTATTTCTTTTCTTTAACTGCCTTGTAAATATTTTACTTATTAATAAAATTTGTCAGTACTTGCCACCTGTCCCTAAAAAATAAGAAAACATGTGAATGATAAAACACATTTTGCAAAAGTTGATTTCTTCAAATTGAGCACAAATGTCTATCAACAAATTATATAAAGTATTAAACAAGGTATAATAATTAAAAAGCAAATTTAGCGGTTTAACTCGGCAAACGAGGAGAGGTACAGCCTGTTGTTGCCAAAAGGAATTTTAACTTATTGGGCAGCAGCAAAAGCCCAATAATTTGTCTTCTTAATTAGCGTCAAAATTTGTCTAATCCTCAGCCTAATCACAATAATAACGACGGCCACCTCCGACTCCGAATTAAATCATTATTTATCACAATTCACCACTTGGTTGGCACTTGGCAAGAAATTTTAACTTATAATATAAATATATTATGCACATGCGCGGTCCCATCATCAGCACGACAGCACACCTATCACTATCACACTATGCATGCATGTTCATGATTAGTAAATTGTAACATATTATGCATATGCATGATTAGTAAATTGTTATCATCAACACTTCGCCCCTATTATATGTAACAAATTAACAAGATACTGATCTATTTTAAGCCTCGTCTAATTGAAATCTTAATTTGTATGTATTTATTTTTATGCATAGCTGGCTTGTTTTTACAACCAAATACAGCAGGCAACTAAATAGTTAACTAATTAATCTTCGTGACACGAGCTAGCGCATCCAATCCAATCCATGCTGTACAAGTGACAGTGTACTCTGTTCGAGTTCGACCCTATATAAAAGCAACCTGTAACTAGATAATCATGCATATTATTGAAATCTTGTCGATGGGATTACCATATTTTTTTTAGGGCAGCAAATTGCCAAAGAAACTGTGCTAGCTACTTATCAATTTCTTATAAAGACGTCAAGTAGGAAAAAAAAATGATAAATTGAAGGGGAAAAAAAACAGAGATGAAAGATTTAACTTGTAAAGAACAAAGGCACATTACTAAAAATTAATAGACAAAGCAAACAATTCGCAGTTATCTGAAAGGGCTCATTTGTTTTTTTTTTTAAATAATTGAATTCAAAGATACGATTCTCTTATAAATAACCAACGGATATTTTCATCGGATCCATATTCTCTTCAGCCGCTTAATGCGGCTGTACCACAGCCAACCTTATTTTTTTTAATATTTAAAAATTTTAAATTCAAATGTTGAATTCAAATGACTGATCTTGTTCAATTGTACTGAAAGTGATAATTAGCAACTGGACTTGTAAAAGACTGAAAGATATCTTGCTGGCCGTGGATTGTTCTATTTCTACAAAAGTACAAATTGAAATTATTTCCTAATATGTATTAATTATGTTATGTTTAATCTTTCAATACTATAAATTAATTATCCTCGTTTCTAAGCTTTCTTAATGCATTTTTCATTTTATTTGTACAAGGTCTATTAAGTTGCTGCCGTAAACTATTAGATCTTGCCACGTGCCATGCCATTTTCAACTTTTCTAGTGTTTAAATATTTCCTATCGTGGGCTGACGTGTGTTTTTTTTCCGGTAATTTTTCAGAAACAGCTCCTAATCATTTCATTCGGAACGCAGTTAGTAGTTAGTACACTGTCGCTGTTCAAAAGAGGCGTGTTTGCACGTGGAGTAAATAAGAAATAAGAAATTTAGACTTATTCATAAGTTTTTATTTTGAATAAGGCTTATTCGAGACGAAACCAAGTGTGTTTTGAATAAACTTTAATCTGAATAAAGACTTATTCAATTCTTTATTCTAATCACATTTATATGGTGAAATTACATTCTTATTCAGAATAAGAGAAGAGAAGAGAGAGGAAAGATGATCCTTATTCAAAAGGTTTATTTACAATCTAGATTTTTATTAGAATATGAATATGAATAAGCACTCGAAATAAGTCCAAATTTTTTATGATGTGTTGTTTGATTTTACAAGAATAGAGCTTATTCTTAATTCACCTTATAATAATGTCAAATTTAAATGAATATGAAATTTCATGGTTATTTATCATAAAGTCATTAAAAGAAGATTGTTAAAACTAAATTTATCATAAATATTAGAAAATTTAAACGTTTCTTTTTAAATTTAATTGATGTGTCACTCCGCCATTTAAATCTTTTAGTACCGGTTTTATACATATTATTAGTACCTGTTTTGTACCGATACTAATATTGGGGGTACTAAAAACAATAAAAAACCGG
Source organism: Rhynchospora pubera (assembly GCA_028095005.1). NCBI lineage: Eukaryota > Viridiplantae > Streptophyta > Magnoliopsida > Poales > Cyperaceae > Rhynchospora > Rhynchospora pubera. The sequence continues at coordinate 12,278,268 of CM051461.1, read as the reverse complement.
TACTAGGAGATGGTGGAAAGTGGCGGCAAACACGATTAGTACCGGTTTTCAACTAAAAATCGGTACTAAATTAATTAAAACAAAACCGAAAATTATTAATTAATTTAGTACCGGTTTTTTGTTAAAAACTTGTACTAAATTAATTTTAAAAAAATAAATTTGTTTCTGGGGCTAGCCCCCTTTTTGCTAAACATATTCATCTTTCCAAAGCTAGTTTTAGCTAATTTGATTGTGGATTTGTTAATAAATTAAGATAAGAATAGCTAATCTCCTAATTACAAGATGGATTTATACCATATTTACATAAATTTAGAATTTCTAAATTGCTCTAAACTATCCATTGGCTTTATACCATATTTACATAATGAATAATTTTGATATGGTTGGCTACATCTTATTTTTCCTCTCTCAAAATGATTACCAAATGGAGTTCGAATTGTTTATAACCAATATACAAGTATTGTGAATCACAAATTCACAATGATTGATTTTGATATACAAAATACAATCCCTGATATACAAATCACAATTAATCACAAATCACAAATCTGACTGAAATTGATTGATTTTGATATACGAATCAGAATTCTCTGTATTAATCGCACTGTCCTAGATATCAATTTGAGAGAAAGACTTACAGAGGTGGGGAAGAGACGAGAGCTAGAAGAGGTGGGGCAGAGACGAGAGGAGAGGAGCGGAGATCGATGCTCGATCTGTGCAGAGAGGAGGCGAGTTAACAGGAGTGCAGAGAGGAGGCGAGAACATGAGAGACGAGGGGTTTCGGCTATGATATTTTAAAATTTAATTGATGTGTTATTTAAGAAATAAAATAGTGAAGAAGAACAGGTTTACCATCGTTTTTTGTTTAATTGGGACAATAACTTTCAATGTATCGAGAACATGCCATAAATAGTATAGGTGCATTACAACTATCTTAGCAACAAAAATATAATCGATCAGACGACAGTACCGATCTTGTCGAACTATATTAAAAATAAAAGTAACATGGATCAAACAAGTGGCATTTTTATTCAAGAAAATACACAATATAGAAACATAAGATTTTATTTAGGATGTGAAATTGTCAAATTGATAGACGTGCAACTGATCATTAATTGATGCTTTTATATATAGTGGACGCCTTTCTCGAATACCAAATATTTGGTATTGTACCTGTATGTGTGTATGCGGTCCATGTTGGCGTTTCATTTTTTACGATGCTTTACGAACATGGCCCTTTGCTTTTCCAATATTATATACTTCTAATTCTATAACTCTGATTATTATTTAGGTCGAATGCACTATGCTTTCGATTTCAGGGAGATGCAAGTGGAGTCATATATTTATGTTTTATTAGTTTATTTATGATGACACTTGATACGTGTTATTGGCGGAGTCTTAGGTTTTCAATGGGTATCTTTTTAACATGAAATTAAGGTCACAAATTTCTTTTTATATTTTAGTTCCTTTTTTTTATATTGTCCTGTCTAAAAAAAAGGGTGTCTTCTTATATTATATATACTAGCAGCAGTACCCGCTCAATGTGCTGACAATTTTTTATTTGTTCTATTTCAAATGGTTAAAAGATTTTTAACATGTATTTTTTTATATGAATTTTTTTTCGTTCTTAAAAAATTGCGTTACACATGCATTATATAATTTTTCGTGAGCTATCCTCGGACCTATCAATAATCAATAAAAAAAAAGACAAAATCTGGGACACCTTTTTTATCAGTATTAATAAAATCAATCTCCATAAAAGTTCTTTCCAATAATAATATATTCTCAGATACAAAATAAAATGTCACAAATCTAATTTTAACTACAAAGCATATCAATTCTATTTCTTCCACAAACTGTACAAGTAAAAGTATTATTTAGTGAAATAAAATGCTGACTTGCTAACAATTCCGTAAGAAAAATAAAATAAGAACTCAAAATCATTGTTTTGGAGCCCCATGCCTAGCTCTTCCTCCAGCTCTCTCCTAGAAAAAGGAAAAATTGATATTAGCGCCACAAAAGCGCCCCTAATTGTTCCCATATTATGTGGACAAGTCGTCCCTAATGTTTTATTTGTTCAGATTTCTAATTCTCTTCTTTTTCCAGAAATATTGTCCATCACTTCATCAGAAAGGCAATATTGTATAGGTAAGAAACAAAAAAGAATAAAATAAAGAAATTACAGAAGCAGAGGCAAGGATGGCCAGAGCTCGAGTGATATTGCAAAGAAGTTCTTCTTTCTCATGCGTCTTAGCTTTAGCAGCTATTCTACTTCTCTGGCTGTGGCCCCTCCATCTCCTTCAGAGCAATGTCCTCCTCAGCAAAGCCTTAGATGGCTCCTTGAGCTTCTCCTTTGCTTGCTTCTTCTCTTCCTCCTATAATACACCGTTTTAGTTTGCACATGGAAAAAAAATATCAAGGCTTTAATGATAAACAAATTCAGTTAATATGGAAAACTGGTTATACGGACGGAGCCAGAAAAATTTGAATGGGGGTTCAGCTAAGACCCGGATCCTGTGCCGCGCGGTACGATACAGCGTATCCATCCCAACCGTCCGATCTGATATCGTCGGTTAAAATTTTTCGGACCTATCAATCTGATATCATTCATGGAGCATCCGTCATAGATCGGACGGTTGGAATGGTTGCGCTGCACCGTGCCGTGCGGTACCAGATTTCTATTCGTTCATCAAGGAAAAAGTTAGAAAAATTTGAAAAGAGGTTTAATAAATTAATAATATTTAAATAAAAATATTTTAATTTTTTATATAAAGTTTTTTGTTTTCGACATTTGTCATCATAAGAAAGAATATGATGCAAGCTAGAAATTGGATATGTTTCAGACTTATTTCAAACTTAAATTTGACTCAATTAGAATTTTAATATGTCATAAACTAAAAAAACAAAAGAATTGATTTGATAAATAAAAAGAATAAATTTTGAGCAGCAGTACCTTTTATTTATTTATTAGTATTAGTATTTTGTAGTACTATTTTATTTATATAAATTTTTCTTCTTCTTTTTTTTCAAATATTTCTTATTTGTTTTCTATTAATTCCATCGTGGTTGTTCGGCTGGACTGTTATGAGGTTATCCATCATAGTTTATGTCCGACCTATATTTTAGACCTATTTAATTAATTGAAAGGCCCACAAAGAAGAACTAAAAAAAATTGACTACATTTCTTTTTTGTTTATAAAAATGATCTTTTTGTATGACAATAATGTTTTACAAATAGAAAATGTTAATCGATCCAAAAAGACCTCACAAAGAAAATACTACAAAAAATTATATGGGGTTCACCAATGAAAAATCATATAAATATTTATGGGGTTCAAATATAGAGTATATATATCAAATTTACATTTTATAACAGTAAATATTCATATTTTGTAATGTATTTTAAAAAAATAGGGGTGACATTGACACCCATTTGTTACCCCTTTGTTACACATAAAACCGTCTCTGTACAAAGTGTTTGGACCCATTAATGATACATTGGACCCACTAATGATACATGAAACCCAAAATAATCCAAAAGGTACACTTTTATTGAGGTTTTATACAAGTATTCCAAATAGATAAACGTCAGACTCCTTATGTCATACTTAGAAATTTCAAGTGCAAGTTAATTGTAGTAGCTTTGGTGACGAGCATTATGCTAGTTAGCTAAAATTGTCAAGAATGGCCTAATATTATCCACAAAATTAGGCGGAACATTTCAAGCTAGCGGTAATACCTTCATAAGTTCTTCTTGCAACTCAAGGAACTACAATTTTCTTCTCCTCTCAGACACAGAATCTTATGATGGCAATGTTGTACCAACAGTATCAACAACCTACTCACAGTAAATAAAGTATTCCAACAACTGCCTCCTCAGGTTTCAACTTGCCAGATACAGCAAAGCCCTAGTAGACGTTGTAAAATGTTTGAATATCACCAATTGCTTATAAGAAGATCCAAATATTAAATTGATGAAAGAATTTTGATTTAAGAAAAAATATACCTTGAAAGGATTAGAAGAGAAAATGTACAACATGGTTGAGAGACAGGTCCAACCAGTGAAATAAGCCTATAGTCCACTCTGTGAAAAATACAGTTCATCTCACTTCCATCCAGAAGAAATTGAATCCATTAACTCAAGGATAACAGATGAGTCACTGGCCATATCTTTTAATGCACTCCTTTATTTATTGCCATCCAAAATAGCACTATTGCTCTATTTGGATAATTGTCTACCAGCTGAAAATTATATTCAAGAATTGTTGAGAATTGGAACATCTGATTATTTTCTCCTTAATTGGTTATTCACTTTATATCTAGTAATTGAATTCGAGATTACTTTCCCTATATATACCATGTTAAATACGTACATTTAAAGCATGCTACTGGCATAAATTTGTGTACATTTATTAAAGAAAAACACTAAATTCGTAAAATCCCTGAATATTAGCAATGTGATTTATTGCTCCATTACATTAATCATATCCCTGATCAAGCCATCAATTAATTGCGTAATAAATTCATCACATCCGTGCACAAAAATATATGAGATTCAAAACCTAATGAAGAAGACATCTTAGACAGTGGATGGTAGCATATCTCAGATTTAGGAGATGAAGTTTATAAAAGAATAAGAACAAGTAGAAATTGTGTATTAATAATTAAAGATTCATTCCCTAGTATTTAAACAAAAGTACAATAATACCTTAAAGATGTGATACAAATTCCTGATAGGCTGCTAGACTTTTTGCTACACGACAGAACCTGAAATGATATACATTATGCTGGTCATTGTATCATATTTGTATATGAAATGATCTATATCTTGCATTTTCACTTTTCTTCAATACTCCTACAACAGTTGCATAACTTAAAATATAGGTCAATGTAATGATTGTTTCCCACAAAATCATGATGCTATGTACTGACAGTGATTGTAGTGAATTTACATGCTCTTCCCAGTCAGGCGAAACCAGAGGTTCAGATAGGTCCTTCCCGAGCAGATTGAAGATTATTTAAAGATCACACTATAGAAAGAAGGCAAATAAAAAAATAATGGAATAGCTCTATTGCTTTGTTTCAGGAATTTGTTTCATCTCTTGAGCAATAATTTGTGATTTTACTTTAAAAAGGACTTCAAGTCCACTAATTTTACTTTACTATAATCGTTGTAGTTAGAACAAATTAGCAATATTCCTGAAATAATTTCTTGATGAAATGACAAAAATAAAAGCATGATTTAGATAAAACCATTATATAGCAAGCATCAAAACATGAACTGAAATAAAAAAAAAATCTCAGTAAGAATATCAGACATCAGACATTTAAATAAAAAAAGAATTTAAGACATGGAAAGTTAAATAATTCATCAAATTTTAAGTTCCTAATTGAACATGTTTTATCTATCCCTTATCCCTCAATGTCACAATGATTTCATCCCATACGAAGCAGTATGAAGTCACAAATCTGCAAATCAAAAAGAAAATAACATGGATGATGGATGTATTTAAAGTACAGCAGAAATACTTTTAAAATCTAAATTTGAATCAAATGACAAAACTCACAAATGGACCAACCAATAGACCAGAACAGATTGAAACATAGCCAGATAACATAAACCTAGCTACAGCAAAGTTGCTTTGATGCACAATAACCTAGCATCCTGATGCGACAAAAAAAGCATGAAATTTAAAGCAGAAAAAAAAGCAAAAATCAAAGAAAGCCTGATCTGATTGGTAATAAAAAATAAACTCTGGATATTCTACCATATAATGGGGAATAAATAACGATAAAAAACGAGATCAAGAGATAGCTCTTTAAATTAACACTTTGCTAAATATATTTTATTATTCTGAAGTCTGAATAGAACACTTATAACTCTTTTGCACTATTTCTGGAACCAATATAGTAGTATTTTAATTTTTATTACTTTCAAAAGTGCTATATATAAATTCTTTTTGAAATGTGAGTCAATAAAAAGTAACATGATAGCTGGTAAAAGATTAAGCATAGGAAATAAAGAGAGATGTCAGTAATAGTTAAACAATAAATATATAATCCATGTAAAGTATGCACAAATTTAAGATCGTGTACAAATAAAAAAAAGGTGCTTGCCTGAAAATCCACTTCATGCTTATTTGAATTGGTAAATCCAATACTCTCTGGGACCGTAAAATAGTATTCACAATCAATTCTAAAGAACCACGCATTGACATGGGAAACAAAATTGCTAAAGAAAGAAAAAGAAACAAACCTCACCAATGTATTGAGAAAAGAAGACAGCTCATTGGCGGCCTCCAGATCGCCCCCACCTCAACGGCAACAAGGCATAGAAGCGACAAATTTCCAATACTGCTAGGTGTATAATCAGCAAAAAAAAATGAACAGTCAGGTCAAAATAGAAGGACAAGACAAATGAAAAATTTCAAAATAAATTATAAACACCCTGTATTGGTCTCCACACACGCATCTCCGATGCCAGAGATATTGCATACCCCAGCATTTTCATTCTTACCATACCAAAAATCCCTCCGTGACCTGATAGCCCTTTTTTATTTGTACCAATGCTTCATAGGATGGTATGAATAAGGCCATATCGTAGCAGAAATCCAAAGCCCAGAAAACTTCTTTCGTCGAAGTGAATGAAAGCTAAAGCTAAAGAATAGAAAGCAAAAACTCAATATATAGCTTGGTTATGCCCAGAATGAAATCCAATCTACTATATGATTCAGATACTGCCCAATAGCATATAGGCGGGAATTCTGAATAATTGCAAAGATTAAGCTAAGGAAACGATGACATACATGCTGCGGTATAGGGTTTGCGAAACAAGATGATGTGCTCTTTGCACATTTTACAGAAGCTTTTTGGAGTGAAAGCAGAGATAGACCTCCTAATCGACCTGAGAAAGAAATACGTACCCCCTCTACCCAAAGCAAAAGAAATTACTTTGTGGGAGGATTTTGACTCCCGATTTTAGCGAGAGCATTCGTCAAGAATTGGTTCTTCTGCTCCGCAACCTCAATACTCGGATTGAGTCTAGAGAAGAGAAGGGAGCGGCGCAAGTAAACCCTAGAGAAACAATTCAAACCCTAGATAAATAATGGGGGCGATTCTGAAATCTTTCTTTTTTCTGGCAAATAGGAGAGAAGAGAGGATGGAGCGAAATGTGAAATTATGCCATTTTTGCCTGATTTGTTGTGAAATCATTCATTTTCTAGCCGAGGCGGGGAAGGAAGGAGAAAGAAGGGCGTAAATTGAGAGCGAACGGCAGAAGTTTCTTTTAATGGGAATGAGGAAACAAACAGGAAGGGAGCGCATGAAATAAAAAAAGTGAAAAAAATTGTGTTGTTACAGAATCAAACCCTTGCGCTGAAATGAACAAACCAACTGACTTACCATCCAGCGACTTGATTTTTTTTATTTTTTTATGTGTAGAGTCGACTCCTTTATGAAATATCAATTCAAACCGTACATCATATTGATCAACGATTTATAATGATACTAACAAAAATGTTGAGCAGGCCGAGGCAGTTTAAAATAATGTTTCTACTTTTTGGGCCGATTGAAATAGCTAGAAACATCAAGAAAAAATTAAAAATAATAATGAAATATACACGAATTTCGAAAATACTACTAAAATAGTATCGCAATTCCGGTTTTTGACATCCGATACTAGTCTATTTTTATTTTTAGCGATTTTTAAAATAAAATATTGATTAGTTTTATTATTTTAATTAATTTTAAATAAAATATTAATAAATTTGATTGATGAAAAAGATAATATATATTTGCTTTGAACATAACTATTACAAAGATAATATATATTATTTATTGCAATGATTATTTTTATTTATGCTTTTATTTAAAAAATATTTTTTTGGAATTGATTTGTTAGGTACTTCGGCGAATTTTCATTTTTTTTTTCTGTTTGGAGTTAGGTTATGAAAAAATCATAGGTATAAAAGTAAAGTCACTTGTTTACACAATGTGATTTTTTCTGAATTTTTTTGGAACTATTTTTACGTACCTTTTCATTCTCGAAAATTGAATAAATTACAAGAACAATTTCTCAAAATTCATAAAATAAAAATATATAAATAATATTTAAACATATTAAATATATTAATTATAAATAATGATTATAAAAAATAAATTAAAATATGTCACATAAAATAAAAAATAGAAAAATCACACACGATGTCTTTTTGAACATTAGAACTTCAAACATGCATAACTTTTTTATAGAAAAGTTCATTTGGGGTGAATGACCCCAATCCAATAAGCTTGTGAGAAAATCTACAAGGTTTACATAGGTTTGACCTAGTAACTACCATTTTTCAGGCCAAAAAACGTTGTCTGAACCTCTAAAATCTACTTTGAAAGTTTTTTTTTATCTAAATATAATATTAAAACTATTCTAATTAGTTTTTTATCAACACAAAAATAATTACTAGATAAGAGAAGAGAGTAGAGATATAGAGGTGATTATTGAAAATTGAAAAATTATGTGAAGGCTGTTAGAGATATGTCCTAGAAGCCAATCAGTTGGTAGCTATTATATTAGTTTATGTTATTGATGATGCTTGATCATTTGTTCCTAGAGATTATTATTGACAGATCATTCAGGTCGAGGATCTGAATTGTAGATCTCTGTGGATCATTCGTAAGAATGACAATAATGTCTCTAAAGAGTCCATAGTCTTGATAATTAACAAGGAACATTAATTATCAGATAAGATTAGTATGCAAGTTAAGTGATGATTAAGTTCTGCAAATCATGAGTAAAGAGTTACCGACTTAATTGCATATGTGTATGTTATTGGAACATAGCACAGGACATGACCCAATGAAATAAATACATGGATTGTGTTATGCATCATTATTTATTTCATACGTGTTTGATTCTGAGTTTGAGATGATTCAGTTTCTCCACATGAGGATAGGTTTTATAAATATCGTCTAACGTTGATTCCTGATAAGGGCTGCTATACGGACTTTATTTATGTTCTCTTGAATTGTGCGGGGAGAAACTGTTCATCAAGACAACCATATGTCCCTCATTAGTTCACCTAGTGAGTGATGATATCTACTGGGCCCCTTGATGGAGTTGGATCGTATGCGCGCAACTAGGCGATCAACTCTAGATCAAGAAACGTATAATCTGCAAGAATGACACATTCCTATCATGGATTATACAAGAATATCATGTGACATAAGAATCAAAATAATAAGATATTATTTTCTTATGCAGGATTGAAGTATTGTATTGGTACAGTATTTATTTATGCGAATTGGGAATCATAACGTGTTGCTAGATACCGCTTATAATTATTGGAAATAAATAGTGATTTATTTTTCATGTCCAACATAGCATAAATCCTCAAAGGGTCACACAAATAGAACTTTAACCATACGTGCATTATTTGTTTATTTGCAGTAGCGAGTACTGCGAATATATGATAAGTTGATTAATTAATTATATACCGTTATGAACCGTTATAATTAATTAACTCAAATGGATCATATAGAAATAATATAATGCATATGCTAATTCTAAATTAATTATTAATATGTTAATAATTAAGTTAGTTCAACACATATTTTATTTGGGTCTTTATTTAATTAGTTAATTAAAAGCCCAAACTAGATCTAACTTGAGAGCAATTAAATGGACCACTAATTAAATGAATTAGAGGACCAAATAAACAATTGAGGCAGCCCATTTGGGCCCTTATTGTGGCCGGCCACCTAGTGGCATTATTGCAATTTGTTGCAATCTATTTAGCAAGGTTGTTAATGGTAGAATATAAAAGGAAGTAAAAAGGAGAAATAAATTTCAGCCGAAATTTATTTTGAGCAAAATGATCTTCTCTCTCCTTGATGGCCGGCCCTAACAAATCAAAGGAGAAAAATGGTTTTCTCCATGAATTGATTTCCACCTCTCTCAATAGCTCATGTGTTGAGCGTTTCTTCTTCCTATTAATTAGTTAATCGCGCGAAGAAGTTAAACAGGGAATTAGCTATCGTCTCGGACAAGCTAGCACTTGTCTTGAGATTTTGGTTAATCTTCTAGGTGGACTCGAGGCAACCGGAGGCAGTCGCGAGGAGATGAGCACGCCACCGACTCCAAAAGATTGGACTCGAGCCTTCCGGATACGATTTCGGAAGAGGTAACCTCCTACGCTTCTCCTTTTAACGTGTTGATCACTTGAATGACTAGATCCGTTAATCGTGCGTATTAATTCTTTGTTAAATGTTAATAAAAATTAAAATTGCACGTGGACTTGAGTTCCTAACAAAGGCAACATGGCTGGAACTGGTACGAGAAGTAGCAGTTCAGTCCATATTCTCGCAATGTAAGAGCAATGCACAAAGAGGTACAGACTATCATTGTGCAGCACTTCTAGAATTCGCCGATTGAGCTTCCAATACAGCAACTAGCTCGGAGTCGAGAGATGGAACAACAATATTTGAATTTGTTGAATAAAACAGAAAATTCAAATGTAACTCAAATGTAATTGATATCAACAAGTTCAGAGATCAACTAAAACTTGAATTAAATAAATTAGGCACAACTAATTTTATAGAGAAGTCCTTGTCATATAAATTGGGAACAGCAGATCTGAATTTTCTTTCTTTCTTTTTTCTTTTTAACGCAAATATAATTTGAAAATAGGCAAACTCAATCTTCACCGTCCTTTATATCACATTTTTAATTGCACAGTTTAAATTGCAAGGTGTAGACATTTTAAATTGCACAATATAGGGTTACACAATTACTTTCAGATTTCTACCAGAGTACAGACCAGAGACTTCTTTCAGATTTTATCCAATTCAGTGAACTTTTTAAAAAATTTTCATTTTAACAAAAATATCAAATTCTGACAAAATTCTAAGGTATCACAATTACAACTATTGAACATTAAAAACCATGTATGTCTATTTGCCTTGTTTAAGCATTTGTAGAACTCTCTTCCTGGATTTGATGTTGTTCTGCTCACAAACTTCGTCAAGTTGACACCACAGTCCGGGCATGGCACAAGAGGCAAACATTCACTTCGACTTGCCTGGAAAGCGACGCTCGGAGACAGTGATTGCGAGATGGATTATGTTCTGCTCGATCGGAGATGCATGCTAGGGTTTTAGAGAGGATTGCTAGAGCGAGGTAGGGAGGGTGAAGATCGTATGGAGGAGAGGAGAAATCAATTGATTTGGAGTGTGAGAAAGCGTCTGGTGCGAGATGGAGAGATCGATATTCTTCGATTTAGAGTTTATCTTCTTCTCTGTCTGTGCGCGTTTCTCTGTCTGTACGCGTGAGAGAGAACAAACATTCTACGAGAGAAGAAGGGAAGAAAGTTCGATTCGACTTGGTTAGATCAGCCATAGAGTTAGATTCCAAGGGTATAATGGTCAGATTTTTTTATTATTTATGTAATCTTTCTGATATAAAATATGGCAGAGGGGAAAATATGGAAGGTGTCTGAATTTCGGAAGGGCAAAATCAGGAGTTTGAAGGGGTATAAAAATAATTTCCCTTAAATATATATAGATTATATAACATTATAATTTATAATTATTAAAAAAATTATTATTATTATGGTGGAAAATATATATATACAACATATTACAAAAATAAAATAATACAACTTAATAAGAAATATACATATTTACAATACCAAACCATTAAAATATTTATATTACTTAAAAAATAGTTTAAAATATTAAAAATATATTAGTAAAATACTCAAAATGTTAGTATCGCTCTTTCAAAGGAAAAACTAAGCTAGTATCGTTCTTTCCAAAAACGATACTGGTCTCGTTCTTTGAAAGAACGATATTATGATATTATTTATATAATTTGAATTATTTTACTAATTATTTTCGAAATTTATGAATATTTTCATATTATTTTTAATATTTTCGGTAGAAGCAACTATCTGGTAGGCAAATTATGTGAGGAATAATACCAACCTATTGACAGCATACTGCACGTAGTTGAGTAGCTGAAAAAATTTAAAATAATATTAAAATATTATTACAATAATCAAAATTATGTAATTAATATCACAATATCATTCTCGAAAGAACGAGACTAGCCATTCCCATTTCATTACGTACTTTTGAGTATTTTATTAATACATTTTAAATGATTTGCATAGTTTTGTATTTTTCTTATTAAGTTGTATTATTTTGTTTTTGTAATATGTTGTATATATATTTTCCACCCTACTTTATTTTCCACCATAAAAATAATTAAAAATTTAATAAATATAAATATAAATATAAATAGTCTTTGAACATATTAAACATATTAAATTATAGATAGTGATTATAAAAAATTAAAATATACTCTATATAATATTTAAGAATATTAAAAATTTTATACATATTTATATATCTCTCTATACCCGTCTATCTTTCTTTCACTTTTTATTATGCTCAAATTTTTTTTTCCAATTTTTAACAATCACATCTATATCTCTACTCCCTTCTCTTATGTAGTTACTATTTTTGTGTTGATTAAAAACTAAATATAGTAGTTTTAATATTATTTTTAGATTAAAAACTATCAAAATGGATTTCGGAGATTCATGCAGCGTTTTTTGGCCCAAAAAATGGTCGTTAGGGGATAAATCCCAATAAAACTTATAGATTTTGTCGCAATCTTTCCGGATTGAGATCATTCGTCCCAAACAGACAATCCTGTCAAAAGTTATGCATGTTTGAAGTTCTAACATTCCAAAAATATTGTGTGATTTTTCTGTGATATATTTTAATTTAATTTTTTTATAATCATTATTTATAATTTAATATATTTAATATGTTTAAATAATGTTTATATTATAGAACAAATACTAAAATTTCAAACTAAAGTTTGGTGGAAAAAATATGCAATATATTGCAAAAATAAAAATAATACAACTTAATAAGAAAAGTATATATCGACAATGCCAAATCATACAAATATTAAACTTATATTAATAAAATATTCAAAGTACGTACAAAAAGGAAAATGGTGAAAGAGCGATGATACTACTTATATAATTTTGATTGTTTTAATATTATTTCCAAAATTTAATATTGTTTTAATATTATTTTAATTTTATTTCAGGTTGTGTAGTCTCTCTATTTCTTTTTTTCGCAACTTTTAATAGTATTTTGTATTTTTTTCGGGTTTGCTATTCGAGGGTATCGTCTCTCTATTTCTTTTTTCCCTACTTTTATGTTATGAGCTTAGATTTAGTTATTTCGCAATTTGGAGATATTAAACAAATTAAAAACTTCTTAAGTGAGGAGACCTCATTGATAAAATAAAATAAAATAATTGAAATAGAGCCTATAAGATGGTATGGTGGTCGGCGTTGTGCTGGACTCTAAGTTGCACATTGACAAAGAAAATAATAATAATAATAATAAAAAAATAAAAATTAGTTGATGGAAAGTTTTTCTTTACCCATATATGGTGATGAACATGGCATAAATTTAAATTTAGGGAAAATATTATTATTTGAATAATTTTGATAAAATTAAAAAATGGAAGATCCTTTTGTTTCTAATAAATTTATTCCCTTCTTCCCACACGGTATCCAAACGGAGCCTAAAGACATTTTGAACTCTCTCAATTTTTTAAAGACAATTGGTAACTCAAAACATCTTTTGTTTTTTTCTTTAGTTTTTTACTTAAGCGCATGTCGCCGTAGTTTTTTACTTAAGTCACGTTAATTGGTGGTGAAAAAAATTTATTTTATATAACACTAATAATTTGTAAAAGAAAAAAACACACAAGAAATCAGGGACTCATTCTAAAAATTTAAAGGATCCATATGAGCTGGTCTCATATTTGATTCGAATTGCATAGCTATTCCTGAAAAATCGTATGGGAATCCTGGTAACATTCATTCTTCTCCCTCCCTCCATAATGAATCTTATTAAAACAAAATTTAAAATAGAATGAGAGATACTTTGATGAATAATTATTTTATAGTATATATACTAATGCGAATATCGCACATCCATATAATTTTTTTTGAGTTGAGAATTATAGTAGACATTATGTATATAAGCTTCCATAAAAAAACCAAAAGTGTTATTTGGACATTATGGGTATGTTTGGATACCAATGCGAACACACTGTTCGGGAATAAAGATTGTTCGTGAGAACCAAACAAAAGGTGAACTACACGAACATGGGATAAAAGGCCCAATTCATAATCCCATCTATTTTCACGAACTCACGAACAGCTTGGGAGCGAACTAGCAGTTCGCCAAGCACTAGTTCGTCCCTAGTTCGTCATTTTGCCAAACACACCCTATATAAAACTACCACAGAACATCTCAAATATTGTTCTTGCCACAACATATCCGAGCGTCAAAGAAAATTTCAAACATTGTGCTAATTACATCCCCAACCCATTGATACATGTCCAATCTCTATATATTCTATAATATATATAATATATATAATATATAGAAATAGAATTGTTCAATGAGATTTCTAATGAAACTATTATGAAAAATTATCAGAAAATAAAAATTCGTAGGAAATTGTTGTATTTTTTTTATTGTCGATTAATATTTTGAATATTGGATATTATTTTGAATCTTGCATTGTTATTATAGAAATATTTGGTTTCTATAATTTTTTATGTTATGTTATTTTAGAATTATCGTTTAAAAATTATTGAGATACTATTTCGTACATAATTTTTTTTTGCAAAAAGAAATTTTATAGAGCCGCTGATATTAATTTCTATTTTCTAGCTATGCACCTCCCGTAGGCCAGCTATGTTTATATGACTCTTTGATACAGAACTTTGCATTTTGTATCCTAGTCAATTGTTTACTATTTTATAAATAAATAAAGTATCCTAGTCAATTTTGATGCTTTCTGGAATGCTTTTGTTTGTCCAAGTTGCTCTTTTGTCGTGCCACGTGCTACGTCATTTTCACCTTTTGTATTATTCAATATTTCGTTATTTCCTATTTTGTGCTGACGTGTGTTTTCTTCTTGTAATTTTCTTTTCCAAGAGAGCTATGGCCATTTCCTTTGCAACGAAATCAAATCAGCATTCAGTACACGATCACCGGTCAAAAAACTAGACTTAAATACATACATTATAGTAAGGTTAGTTCGAGTTCATAAAAACTAGAGACATGGTTTTCATATTAATATATTTGTTTATATAGGATGTGTATCATCAGATTTAAATTTATATGAAACTTTATTGCTCATCTATTAATAAGTCATCATAATCAAATGTTAAAAACTTATTAAAATCATTTGAAAAGCTATACAACTTTTAATTGAATCGAACTTGATATACTATGTATCTTATTAACGAAAATAACATATTTTCCATTGTAGTTTTTCAATCGGGACAATTTTTCTGGTATCCCTAAAATTTCATGGTTTATTGTTAGTAGACAGATAACAAGGTGCACCTGTCCATTTAGATTAAAATTGTATCGCTGCCTAGTATGACAGTTTTCAGTATTGAGGGTGTTAAACTTACATTTTAATAGACAATTATCTATGAATTTTAGAGATGATTTGTGTAACCTACAATACTTTACAACACAAATCTGATTCGATTTCGTGGGGGTAATGGGACGGTAAATTTAAAATATATATATATATATAGAGTTTAGCTACGGTGAGTCGCGACTCACGGACCCTCCGGTGAGTCGCGACTAAAACTCCTAGATCTAGATCAAAATGACTGATCCAAACCGTCTAATATGATCTCCCTATTGAAATCTCCGTGTAAACCAATTTTTTTATTTTTTCAAAATTTTTAAGTATTTTTTGCTGATTTTTAAAACTGATGTTTTTGAATGGTTCAGAACCAATTAGATTAACGATTTTCTAAAATTTCAAAAAAATACTTAAAAATTTCAAAAAAATAAAAAATTCGGCTACATGGAGATTTCAATAGGGAGATCATATTGGATGGTTTGGATCGGTCATTTTGATCTAGATCTAAGAGTTTTGGTCGCGACTCACCGGAGGGTCCGTGAGTCGCGACTCACCGTAGCTAAACTCTATATATATATATATATTTGGCTAGATAATAGAGGCGTTCAAGATGATACATATGCTCCTATTTGAAAAATTAAAGTACCCCTTAAGATACAAATTTTTATATAGTTATTATGTAGAAAAGATTGCTAACTAAAAATAATCTAGCTGTGAGGGAATGGGAAGGAGATCTAAGTTGTGTTTATTGTCATAAACTAGAATCGATTTGACCATCTTTTTTTCCGAGCGTACCCATCTGATGGTTATGTGGACATGGTTGTTGGAGAGATTTCAAATAATGATATCTTTTAGTTCAGTTGAGGACTTAGTAGCATGGATCTCAAAATTAGATTACCATCAAAGTAAGATCGCCCGTATTATATGTTGTGGTGCAATGTGGTGTGTATGAAAAGATAGAAATACAAAATATTTTTTTAAAAAAAAAACTTTTCATTCATTTAGATATCCAGTCTCACAGATTTTGGCTTCAATAAACTATTGATCGGTGCTATGGTCGGAGGAAATTAAAACTCAAGTTGCAGATTGTTGGAGGTGAGCTTATGGACAGAGGAGGAGGCATGAACTCATGCAATGGTGTGATCATGATGCGAACGAAGGAGAACAACTCGAGAGGTAATGCTTGTTATCTCTTGGGTTGAGGAGAATCTTATTAACCTATTTTATGGTGTTTTGTTTGTTTTATGAATAAGTCTATGAATAAGTTTATTGATGTCATGAATAAAGGGTGAGAGCGTTGGAGCACTGGTATCTTACTATTTCGGTACCAGTGCGTTAGATTCTTTAGAGATGATAATTAAGAAAATGTTATAATAAATTATTTTTTTCGTCTTAATGAAAAAAGTGGTGAACAATTCAAACTCACTTGTTAAAAAAAAAAAGAAAAAAAAAAACTCGCCAGCTGCCAGAACAACAATATTGGTAACCTCCAAGAATTCCAAAATTTAGTGAGCTTCACAAAAAGGAACATGCATCCTTCCTGTTTCACAAAAAAAGAAAAATAATAATAAACTCGTGGTGTTACTTATATCTGTCCGATAATCCAATACATGCATGATCTACAAATAACAAAGCTATCTCAAAATGGAACAAGTCAAAATAAATTAAACAAATGAAGAATAGCACCTTCAAATAAAAAGAAAAAAGAAGGGGAAAAAAAAACACTATCCTCTCAACATCAGTTCACCAAAGCATCTCGAAGAAAACCGAGACGAAGACATGGAAAAGCACCGCCTTTACTGGTACCAAAACCCGGTACCCGAATGAATCTAACAGAATCTGAATTGTAAAATTACAACCAGCGGTGGACGGATCCTGTGCAGTCTCAGTTGCAAGCCCTTGAAAGTCGCAACTCCCGTCGACCTGGCTCTGATCCTGAAAATACGCATTAAATGCATAAGAGGCATTCCCGCTTGAATCCAATCCGTTACATGTCGACCCGTACCCAAGTGAAGTACAATCCGCAAATGTACACGCATAGTTGATATTGTTTCCGATAGCTGTCTGGTTTTGCGCTTTGGGGTCCAGTATGCACCATGTTTTGGACTGGTATTGCACGCCTTTGGCTGGTACAAGTGTCACGTCCCGACCTTGGCCGGTGAGGTCCATGTTGAACTTCGGCTGACCGTCATACTTTAAAATGCCCCAGTGCCGCTCAAAATTTCCCGGTTGCACACTTTTGGAATCTTCATCTATTAGACCAAAGAGGTACATCTCAATGTATTGATTCGGCCGGAGCGGTGTACCGGTGTTTGATGCTAGTTTCTTCATAAGACCTGAGCACGAGGCATATTGTGTGAGATAATTAATACTATAATTAATAGAGATGCAAGTAGTTTCTTCAAATCAAAATGTCGATAGTTGAAGTTCACATTCAGATCCATCCAGCTATGAAAAGATCCAATTCAAAGTCAGTAATGAGCAGGTATTAAGTACTTAGTACCATTGTAAAATCGCTGGGCATAGGCCGCCTTGGCGTTTATATTTCCATCTGTGGGCCATCCCACCTCTCCTACTATTATCTCCATACTCCCCAAATTAACCGCCTTCAGGGCCGACACCAACGTGTCGAAGTTCGCATCAAAAACATTTGTATAAACGATCCCATTATCATTTACCGTGTTACTGCCACCGTCGAAAAATGCATAGTCAAATGGGAAATTTGCATCGTCATACAAGCTCAGAAACGGGTATATGTTGACCACAAATGGAGACCCAGATTGGTTCAAAAATGTGACGATCTGTGTCATCAGGTCTGCGATGTCGGTGACAAACCGGCCGGCCGACGGCAAGTCGCCGTTGTACACATCAGCATTCAGAGGCACCGTGGCCTTAACGGAGGAACCAACACCTGCTTCATTCAGGGCTTTCTGAATGTTCTCTAAAGCGGGTAGGGTTACATTCAGAAACGACCCGTTGTAGGATGACAGAAAGGGCTCGTTTCCTACTGCTACATATCTACATATCATTATTATAATAATTCAAGAAGCACGGTTAATTTGGCAACTAAACATCATGTCTGGAAGTTTACTTCAATAATTAATTGCTTGTAAATAATAATCCAGAGCAATGCAAAATTAGAGGTGCTTGTTATGTAACTCAAAAATTAAGGACACTGACTAATTAGTGTGGAAATTACAGAATGGTACCGTTACAAACCAAATTAAATATCTGAATATATCAGTAATACTATATGCAAAGTGGAAGCAAATCTATAATAATTTAGTAAGCTAAATTACCATTTCCATGCATTAAAAAAAAAAAAAAGATAAAACAGAGAATTGATGGCACTCACTTAACATTTACCCCGCCATCAAAGTTATAGCTGGTGACATTCCTGTTAACCCATTTCTTTGCAGTATCATAGTCGGTCATCATGCTGAGCATGTTATTTGGTATAGCCACCATCACCTCTACATTGGAACCGGCCAAAGCGCTCATGGAATTGGAATCAGCATCAAAGAGTTTCACCTTCTTTATCCCGTTATCCTTCAACAATTGCACCACCGTCTTTGGAGGCAAGGGGTGGCTTGCTATGGTGCCCCAATTCACACCCAATCCCTCGGCAATTGAGCCAAAACACCCCAAAATCAGGGTCAATTTGAAAACTTGAAGGGTACCCATTTCTGATATTTGGGGGAAGAACAGTACAGATGTCAAGGTCTGATGTTTAATAAGAAAAATGGGTCAATTGGGAGATGTGCTAGATGAATACGATACGATTCTTGTGATAAAGTTGATGGAGAGATTATTATACTGGGAATATCAACATGTATCTGTGTAAGGTGGAGAAAGTGACATTATAGAAGGATAAACTCAGAGATGTGTGAACAAAAGGAGGCCAAGAGAAATATGCAATCTTTCGGAACAAGATATATATAGTTTTACTAATTTATGTCGTGATAGTAAAGTTCACTTGATGTGATGTGGGTAAAATTAAAAGGAAAGGAAAAAGATCAAAGTTAAAAAATAATTTCAAATTAAGTTAATAGTAACTAATAGGTACTTAAATAGGTAGCAGATAGATAAAGCGGAGAAGCTCAGGAGTGAGCTTAAAAATTAAATATGAAATTTAATTGATGTTAGCTGAGCTGAATTAACTTAAATTTTGCTTGGGATTAGGTCAGCTAAGATAACTGCTCTGCTCCGTAACCAAAAGCAATTGGGATTCATAATTTAGAAAAGTGAACACGTTGTGTCTTATTGAAGCAAATTAAATTAAGAAAGGAATTCAGAAAGAAAGAAAAGTGCACACCGCACACGCTGAAGCCAAAGCCCAAAGAAAGAAATTTCCTTCTTTCAGTAATTTTGATGGAAATTAACAAGTTAGAGATGTGTGAGGAACAGGACCAAGCTTCAATTAAAATATAAAAGGTAGCTTTTCTGGTATTTGCTCCCCTTCTCCTTGTTCGTCTGAAGATGCAGCACAAAGAATGCATGAGTACGTTACTTTATTGGTAGTACTGGTACCAGTACCCGGTACCCAGTACCCAGTACCGGTAGCAGTCGAAAGGAGGCCACAAATTAAGGAGACCAATTTAATTATGCCAAGGAAGGGTCGGTTGTCTTGTAATTTATTAATTAATTACACTATTAAGTAGTAATAATTTTATGGTGACATGGGTGATGGGTGATATGAAATGAGCCCGATGGAGATGGAGAGTGACAAAATACAATACTAGAAAGATTACACGTGTGAAAGCCCAAATGGTAAAGCGAGCGCCATGTTTAGTAGAGGAGTAAAACTTGAAGTAGCTTAAGGAGGAGTAAATAATTAATTCACTCTACTTTTCCAACTTTATATCATGTTTGACATAAAATGATGGAGTGAATATGGAGTAAGAGTAAATAAATAATAATAACTAACAAACCATCTTTTAATCTATGTAGAGTAACTTTACTTCACCAAATTTAAATCATATTTAGAGAAGTAAAAGTGGATTAATTGAGTTACTCCACGTTTGATCCTCTACCAAAGACCTTATTTATTTATTTTTTTTATCGGGTTTGGATTGTATACCATCCATGCATCTCCTCACCCGACAGGCGACAACACAACACCAACCATGAGTAAGTGACCTAAGGCAGGAAAGGAATGCAACACAGCACTGCAGCCTGCAGGAGCCCATCCCAAATTGGATTCGTATCCTCTGCCGCGCGGCACTGCCGCACTTCTCATACGAGTCGTCCGATCTGATCTGAACGGTTCAGTTTTTTCGAGCCTATCAATCCGGTATTTTCTAGGGACCGTTCAGATTAGATCAGACGGTCGGATGAAAAATGCTGCCAACCGCGCGCGGCAGAGGATGTGAGTTCATCCCAAATTCCCAATTCCCAAACCAAGGGCATTACAGTCATTTAGGGCAGCATAACAATACAAGTCTGTTAATTTAATTAATTCTTGTTCCTCGCTCATTGCTCAATACTCAAAGTGGGCCAATTTTTCTTTTTTTTAAAAAAAACATAATAATTTATTTATTTACCAAAGTATGTAGTACGCAAAAGCAATATGACATATGGCATATTGGAATATTACCCCAATTTTTAAATGCTTCGTGCACTCAACATGTGCACCCAAAACTATACACTAATTGGCTAAGAGCCAAACAGTGATTGTGTGATTTGTGAGTCCGTCAACTCATCCTTTTCTCTGCGTAGTACAAATAAATGTATGTATAATAGTATTCCCTTTTTAATAATTGATGCAAGGGCAAGGCGCGCTATGCATGCATCTAATATAATAAAAGAATGCACGGCATTGTCGAGTAGCAAATTACTAAAAAAAGGAGGTAGCATTTTAATTTCCTCAAACTGCAATTAATTATATCAATAATAATATGTTTTTTTAAAATAATAAAAAGTAAAAAATCAATAATAATAAGTTAATAACATAAAAGGCCACACTAGAACGTGTACGTCTGAGTCCGACTAAATTAAATCTTGGACCCACATTAGTTCCACTCCTGCTCCCAAACAGTGGTTTAGGTGGAATAGGAATAAATAATAATAATAATAAGACAACTGATTTATATAGCTTATTCTGAATATTCTTATGCTGCAATTAATACTGATTATTATAGTAAATGTCATTTCTTATGTATGGTAATAAAGCATGCAACGGACTTATGACCGAGTGGAGAGGAGGTGATCTTGAATGAATTAATAATTAATGTCAACAAATGTCTCCGAGGATCCAGCGTAAATGCGTAATATTAACATATATATTCCTGCTTTATTTTCTTGTTTCTACCTGCTGGGACAAAAACAAATACAAACAAATCTCTCTCTCTCTCTCTCTCTCTCTCTCTCTCTCTCTCTCTCTCTCTCTCTCTTTATTCTGGGCTGAGATTCATCGTTACTAATCTAATGGACTTCCTCTCCATTTTATTATTATATATCACCTAATTATTGGATTTAAAGCCTGTTTGTACCAACAACAATACAAGTTCGGCCCACTGTTGAATACTGCCAATTGAATCGTGGAAATGTCATACTCGTACATACATATTACACAAAATAATTGATACATATATACATTTGTTATCGTACCAGAATTTTGGTGTACCATTTGGTATATGTATATATAAGTTGAAATGATACCCACATTGATCAGTCGTAATATTAGAGAATATTGAAAAAATAATAATATCTAACTTTGAAAACAACACTTCACCTAATCTCAACACACTAGCAAGTTTCAACTTTCAAGATAATAGAGCTCTTTTTTATAATAATAATAATAATAATAATAATAATAATAATAGTTTTGCAAATTGCTGGCGAGTGGCGACAGTGAGAAGATATTAATTAATTGATGAATTGATGGGTTTGATTAAGACCACACCTTGAATTCTTTCCTCACAAGCACCAAACACCTAGGCCTAGTTGTTTATTCAATGGCTCCGTTTGGATACCGTGTGGGAAAAAGGGAAGAAGAAAAAAAAAATTATTATAAACAATCTAAATTCTTTAGAGGGCGTTTGTTTGTGACTTAAAGGATGCATAACTTAAATTATGTATTCTTAAGTCACCAAACACCTCTTATATAAGATGCCTTAAGGATACATAAGTTATGCAACCTAAATAGGTTGCATAAGTTATGCACCGGTCCCCTTTAATTTTTTTTCCAACAATACCCTTTAGAAATAATTAATAATAATATTTAATAATCTATAATATTAATAATAATGAATAAATAATAATATTTAATAAGTAACAATAACTATTAAAAATCATAATTAGTAATAAATATTAATTATTATAATTAACAATTAATAATATATAACAAGTAATAATAATAATTAATAAACAATATTGATTTATTATTAAATAATTAATAATATTTCATAATAATAAAATGATTTCTTATTATCACTAATAATTAATTTTTATAATAATTAAAAATTAATTAAAATTAATTAATAAATAATAATACTTAATAAGTAACAATAATTATTAAAAAATCATAATGAATAACAAAGATTAATTATTATAATTAATAATATTTAACAAGTTATATTAATTATTAATAATAATGATTTAAGAATAATAATTAATTGAAGATAATTAATCAATAATAATTTTTATTATAAAATAAATAATAATATTTATAATATTTAATTAAAAGTAAATTATTAATATTTCATGATAGTAAAAATGATTTATTATCATCATTAATAATTAATTTTTATAATAATTAATAATTAACAATAATTAGGTCACAGCATATAATACATGATACTAATTCTAATTTAAGGGCATTTTAGTCTTTTGACATGAATATATGCATACATTAAGTTAGTCATCCTTACTACACAACCAAACATCTATTACATAACACTACATAAACACTTAGGCATCCTTAAGTTATGCAACTCCTTACTACACAAACAAACGCCCCCTTACAAAGTTACACACTTCCCAATACTTCTTCTCACTTCTTCCCACACCTCATCAAAACGGAGCCAATGAGAATGAAAAACTTATGTACGAATGAATATTATTACCCAATAATCTTAAATTCCTTCCTCAATTCGTTTCCTACCCAATAATGAATAATCTTGTGACTTGTGACATGCAGATGCTGAACGCAATAAAGAAATTTAGTTCCTGCTAAATCAATTCTATCATTATCGTCGTCGTTATTTTATTTTATTTTATTTGTATATTTTTGTGGTGAAACCAGTGGGTAATTAATTCCCCCACTTTTCTGTTGCCTTGTACATGTATATATATTATTTTATTTCAGCAAAAATTAGAGGACAATAATTAAGAAACACATTAATTAAACGAATGCACACGTACAGAATTTACGAAAATAATCTATTGGATGTTAAACATGTGTTGAATGCACAAGTCTTTATCAAGTCCGTTTAATTTCAGGTATCAAAAATAATCCATTGCAACAGGCCAACAGTTTTTATCACCTCACCTCTATATATGCATGTATTTGAAGACATTAATAATTAATAGAAATTAGAAAAGAATTAAGCATATGTAAAGTCCTCAACCACCTCGTGCAGAAGTTTCTTCAGGCGCAGAGCAATAGAGCATTATCATTTATCAGACCGGGCGAGTGTGTGCATCTCTGCAGGTGCAGTCGGGTTACATTTGCTGTGTAGCTGCATGGTTGGTGGCGTACAAGCTCAAAGCGGGCCTACTTGGAGGCGGTGCTCGTGCTCGTGCTCGTGCAGTCGTGCTGAGTCTGAGTTGGTGGCCAAGGTATGTGCATTGTTACCGGTGCAAAGTGCCGGCACAAGTGCACCGAGTTTACCTGGAACTGGAAGGCGTTCAGAGGCCTCGCTGAGCTTCTGAAACTGAGTACATCTTCAGCAGTGAATAGTGATGCTCTGTTTGGATTCTTGCTACTTTCAGATTGTGATCCTGAGGTAGTCTGTGACTCGATTAATCCAAATTGGCCTCAACTTTCTTTTCCCCCTTTTTTGTTGCTTTGCAATTATTATTTGGGCTTATCATTCAAATATTCAATCCTCCTTGCTTCTGAATAATTTATAATTTCAAGGTTGTAATTTTTTTTCAACTTTATCACGCCTCATATTTTCATGTAATTTATAATAAGTTGATAATTCTTCTTTTTAATATTAATTATCTTTTTTGAGTTGAAGCTAAAACTTAAACAAAATAATATCTGCACCAGCCGGGAATCGAACCCGGGTCTGTACCGTGGCAGGGTACTATTCTACCACTAGACCACTGGTGCTTTGTTGTCGGCATATCATTCAATTCATATCTAGCATTTGAAGTCGGCGTTTTGGTCCGTCGTCTCAAACTGCCAAGGCGACGATTTTATAATGTTTACTAAATAAATATAATAAAAACAGAGGAAAGAATAGCAGAGAATTAATTAACTAATAAGTAACTTGTCGAAAATCCAGAAAGAAAGGAGGACATGCATGGAGTCCATGACGTCAAACGATTTTGTCTGCAATAATAAAAATTAATGCTGGATTGTTAGATCTAGAGCTGTCAACGATAGTCGTTTATTGTTACTCCGTGACGTTAAGAATTAACGAAACGAATAACGATAATCGATTATGTCGCGTATAATTATACGAAACGAAAACGAATCGGCGAGTATGCTATACAATATACATAGTAAAGAAAATAAATTTTCTGGTCTCTCTAGTCTACAAATCCTAGCAATGGCTAGCATCATTCCTACCACACCTCTTGCGCAACCGCAAGGACTAGCACCACCCTCCACTAGCAGCTATTTATAAAAATATTTTTTTATATAAAAAAAAATTGGGTGTGGTACCGTAGTTCTCCCTTCCTCAATTTTTTTTTTTTGTGAACAGATGCCCAAGAAGGATATTCTCTCCCTTGCTCAATTACATAAACGTTAAATCGTTTAAACCATTTACTTAAACGAAACGATTTACGAAATTGATTTTTGTGCCGTATGATAAACGATGTGGTTAACGATAATATAATTTGTGCCGTATATTTAAACAAAACGATAACGATTAGGGTATTTCTGTGACCATTAGTCACGTTTGACAGGTCTAGTTAGATCCAGTGATTTGGCTTTATTCCTCAACCAAGTTGTCCTTGGTTTGAATTAAAGATTTTTCAATTCAAATTTTTTATAACAAAATTGTCAAACCAACCTTCAAAAAACAATTTAATGATTAATTTTTTTTTTTGAATAGCACAATTAATTATTAGTTGATAAAATGCCACAGATGTACATGTGCTGACAGGATCGGGGTGGTCCCAAGCTGTAAGAGTATACTTGCGGTTGGGAACCAGATCCTCTGGTCGGCAGACCAGAGAAATTTTCTGGTCGTTTTTAGATCTGGGCCGTCTGATTTAATCTTAATGGCTATGGATGCCCCGTGCTAGTACCACGATTGATAGGCCCGAAAAAATGTTAACCGTCGAGATTAAATCAGACGGTCCAGATCGAAAACGACTAGGTGGTCGTTTGTAAAAAACGACCAGAGGATCCGACTCCCTTGCGGTTGCATGACGGTTGCAGAAATTAATGCCACGCGTCAAGCATATGTAATTTCCGTGGCGTTAATCAGAAAATACCAAAAGAGAAATTTTGGGAAGGGGTCAAAAAAGGTCGTTGTTTAGCATTTAGCAATTAACACTCCTACTTTCGGCTCAAGGGTCAAGTCTCCTTTTCTTTTCCCCGAGTTTTCCTTTCCGACGCGTTTTCCCTTTTTTTGTTTTTTTTCCTTTCTCACTAGAAATTAGAAGTTAGCAAGAAAGGAATCAAGGATATTTATATTTATATATATTATTTAAAAAAAACTACTATGCTTAACATTGCATTCGGATGACAAAGAAACTTGTTTAAATGTTTAGGGCCACAATGTTTCAATCGTGATCTCATACTCATAGTCATAGCCTACTTTGCCTTTTTTTTTCTTTAATTTATGTAACTTTTACCTATCTCTTGAATATGTTGAGTATTATTATTATTTGTAACAATTACCTTTTTCGCCACACATGGAAAAGTGGTCGAACATGCACTTTTGTTATCTCATCAATTTCACTCTTTTAACTTAATTTGCACTCCTAAGTTCCATTTCAAATGTGCTTTTTGGGGCCGTTTGGATACACAAGGAATTTGGAGAATTTCAAATTCCTATACTCAAATTTATTATATAAACAATTTAAACTCTTCACAAAGTTACACACTTACCAATAAATTTATGTCTAGAAATAAAAAATTCACCAAATTCTTCAAATTCTTAAGCGATCCAAACGGCCCTTTCTGAACATTGCATCCATCTGGACTTTTCATCTTCTAAGACAAAGATTATAGGGGCTGTTTGGATCAAGTGGGAATTCAGAGAATTTTCTATTCTTAAGCATAAGTTTATTATAAACAATCCAAACTCTTCACAAAATTATACACTTCCCAATACTTTATGCATAGGAACAGAAAATTCCTCCTATTCCTAAGTGATCCAAACGACCCCATAAATATATTTGCACCAGGAGACATATAACCACAATTCCCGAGACACTATTAAGATTTTGGACGAACGATAGCAGCTTAAAGAGACAGTCACCCATCAACTCCGATTCATTGAAAATTATTTGGAAAATTTAAATTAGCATGTTAATCTTCCTAATTTAATTCATACAATCATACTCCAAATTTAACAAAGAGAAATCAAACGGTTCAATAAGTACAACAAGCAAATTCATCTTAAAAAAAAGTTACAACATGCAAAAGCGAACATTTTTTTCTTGAGTAAAAAATGGGGTCACGCCCTCACCTTTCTATATAAAAAGGTTCAAATTACAATTTAGCCAGTGGTTAAAAGAAAGAAAAAAAAAACAGAAAAGCAAAAGCGGTTGCTGTTACAGTTTTTTTTTTTCCAACTAAGTTGCTGTTAAAGTAAGTACTTGTCTCAGTAAACTAAATTAAAAAAGACGGCCAGAGAACAATATACAAAAGGATGATGAAGATGAAGTTTGCATGAATCTGAATTGCT
The DNA here is from genome assembly GCA_028095005.1 of Rhynchospora pubera. NCBI lineage: Eukaryota > Viridiplantae > Streptophyta > Magnoliopsida > Poales > Cyperaceae > Rhynchospora > Rhynchospora pubera. The sequence goes on along the minus strand of CM051461.1, from coordinate 12,250,749 downwards.
TCTTAATCTTGTGAAATGAAATGTTAACATGAAGTACCACGTATAAATTGTAAAACCGCGTTGTAGCCTTGTGGGCATGTCGGTTTTTTATCTTTATTTTTCTTTTCAAGTTGCATCTCTGATCTGTGATCTTCTCCCGTTTGAAAAGGATCCCTCGAGTCGTGTTGCGTCTCATTCCTATCCTCTACATAAATTTGACTTGACCTACTGGTCTTTTTAACTTTTTAAGTCCACCCCTATTTCTTGGTCTTTAAGGAATCAAATCAAAATTGAACACTTAAATAATTTATAACACAACACAATATAATAATCCATGAGAACTATATGATTCAGGATATTTACAAATTTGTTTAATTTAAAGTTAATCAATTAATGTTTCCCTTCCTTTATGTTTGTAAGTTTCATCTTTTTCGGACTCTTACAAAACAGGAAAGTACAAACAGACCAAAAAATAGCTTAACGAAAAAGGAAAGTAAAAACAAAATTAAATTTATGGATAGAATAACTTAACCAATAGCAAGTGAGCAGCTAAAAATGTACTTTTCACTCGGTGCAAGTGCAACATATCGAGAAGGAGAACTATAAAAATAAATAATCACACTTTTTTCTTTGTTTTTTTTTTGTTTGAGAAGAAAACGATAATCACACATTGAGTTCTCGCATTATTAATCGATGCACTTAAAAGGCATTAACGACTTTCTTCTCTAAGACCTCCAAAAAACGGAAAAATGAAAAGAAAACAAAATTACAAATTATTGGATTTGTAGGAATTAACAACTTTCTTCTTTAATTCGCAACCTTCATTTGTTTCCCCTTAATCTCCATTAAATTAAATTGTATTTGCATTAGCAACATTGATCCGTGAACGGAAAAGGAAAAAAAAGAGAAGAAAATAAAAGAAAAATACTGTACAGGATTTGTAAATGAACAAGAACACTGAACACCTAATTAAATAAATTTGTAGCCCTAAAGATGGAAAAGCCTGAAGAAGAAAAAAGAGAGATAAATGGCCAATAAGCCAACACCCAGCAGCTTATCAAGCTTCATGGCTCTTCTCGGCAGCACCAAAAGAGCCCACACCAGTCCCAGCATCAGGAAAAACAGAGTCTCAAACAGCGCCGAGTCCGATGTTATCTCGTACGCTTCTGGGTATTCCCTCCACGCCGCAACTGTGAACGACAGCCCCAGCCCCACCACCGTATTGAAGAGAGGCCCCGCATAGCAGCCCGACACCGCTATCTGCACCCCGTCTCTGCCTCCTTTCGACGCCATTGCCACATTCGAGATTAAATCGCCCAGGGAGTTCCCCCATGCAAGAACCGTCATTCCCAAAATCGACGGGCTTATGCCGAGCATGTAGCCCAGAGAAACCAGCAGAGCCAGTAATTCTCTCGCAACTAAATACGTCCATACTACACTCATCAGGAAACCCCCCATTAGCCACGGTAAGGCCGCCCTTTTCGGCGGGTTCGACTCGCAGGTCGTCTTCAGTGCAATTATGCACAAAAGTAATCCAATTACAATGCCAATTATGTAAATCGTGAGCGCATTTGTCGACCCGGTTTCTTCATATTGCGAGTTCCAGATAACGGAGAGGAAAATTGGGGCAAAGAGCACGGAGAGAACCGCCACTGGCTTGTGCCACCTCGTCTCTGTTATGTCCGGAATGGTGAGGCGCCTTGGCAGAGACAGAGGCAGCTCCAGTATGTGCCAGAACATCTCAAGTCTGCTCCGATGTGCCGAATTAGACAAGAGGTCGATGCAATCGGCTTCCTTTACCGTGATTTGAACTTGGGAAGCAGAGCTGGGCAGCAACGGAGCCTCCAGTTGAGACGTGGTGGCAGTACAAAAGTGGGAGGTGCAGACGAGCAAGACGTAGGCGATGTAAATAGAGAGAAACGAAAGTGAGCCCCAGATGGAAATCTTTTTATACACCAGAATTGTGAGGACGGAACAGAGCGCCAAAATTAGAAGCAGGACGTCTCTGATGAAACTCTTTCCGTCTACGGGCAAAGAGGTGGTGAGGCTGATGACGCCGACCACCACGGTGGTGACAAAGAGGGCCCCGCCAAGGACGCTGCTGAGCCCCACCCCTCCTACCCCGGGTCCGGCCATGAAGGAAACGATGCTGGAAAACAAATCAGGGGCCCCATTTCCTAGAGAGAGGAGCGTGACCCCGGCCATGGCAGGAGAGAGCTTCAAGACCTTGGAGAGGTTGTCCAGCGAGGAGCAAAAGTAGTGGGAAGCAGTGTTGCCGAGGAGATAGAATAGGATTGCGAGGCATAGGAGGAAGAGCAAGTAGCCGAGGAGAGGCCTGATGTCGGCCAACTTGCAGTAGAAGAGTTGGAGGTAGTCGACGAAACCGAGAGGAACACACGAGGCGTGCGACTGGAGGAATGCACACCTCGATTTGGAGTCGGCGAGAGAGAAAAAGTCTTGGCAGTTGTCAGGTGTTGGTGTTGGTGTTGTGGAAGAGGAGAAGGAGGAGGGATGTGCATGTGTCGTGAGAAAGAAACAGAGCAGGAACAAGAAGGCGAGGTTGATCAATGGTGTTAATGCATTATAATTATATGATCTGTTTGAGAACAGAGAAAAGGCCATTAACATTTAGTCGTGTACTCGTGTCAGAGAATTGGGAAATTGGATTGAATCGAGGTCAAGGACATTGGCTTCTTAGTGTTATGTTACGTTTGAGCTAGAGAAAGATAGAGAGAAAGAGAGAAGAAAAGAGGAAGAAACCGAGTTTAATTTGGTCCCATCCGTTGATGGATGTGTAAGAGATTTGAGCGCGAGTGAGATAGTTTCGTTTGGTATTTTATTAGAAAATTTAAGAGGACACATTAAATATGGCAACAAAGAAGGATCGAAGACAGACAGAAAGACAGGAGAGCCTTTCTTTATTTTTTAGTTTTTACTTTATTTACGGAGACTTGGAGACTTGGAGACTGGAGATGGCCAGATGGGAGAGACAAAAGAAAAGAAGGTAATAAATCTAAAATCTAACGATGACAAATTTACCACGGAAATCAATTACATAGGACACGTGGCGCTTCTACCGCTTTTCTTGGGACAGATCATCTACAAGACTATGACTACATCTAGGCATCTAGCAGCTGTGCTGTGCATTCTTTTCCTTTTTTGTTTCTTTTGGAGTATTGGAGAATTGACTTTGATATGCATTTAATCGCTTCATCTTTTTCCGGAAAGTTTTTTTTTTTTTTTTGAAAAGTAGAAAGTTCTTTTAAGATCTTCGCTTAAGTCATATATATATATAATAATAATTCAATTTCAAAGCTTCATTTCACTGTAGAAAAAGTTCAAATCGGAACGGTTGTGTTACTGTTTTGAAATGAATCTGAGCCCTTCGTCTCCGCTACCGCTGCCTTTTCTCTCGCTTTCGCGAAACTTCCTCCCCAGACTGTCCCTTTCACTTCGATGGATCTAGGATTTCTCTCGCTGCACAAAATCTTCTCCCAGACTGTTCCTCTCTCTTCAATTTTCGATGGATCTAGGGTTTGCGGAGTGAGGCAGGAAGAGAGACGACTGGGAGAGAGAGGTAATAGAGTGATGAGAGGGTTTGTGAGGCTTCATTGATTTGGTGCATCGATTTTTTGTTTCCTAATCTGCATTGATTTTTTTCTATTTCTTTGCTTTTCCCGATTCATGGCTAGCTTTCTCCTTTCCTGTTTGGTCGTTTTGCTGTCATCGGGTGTTGTTGTAAGGCCTGGTGTGGTGCTTTTATGTTCAGTTTGGTTCTTTCCAGCATTCTTTTATGTTCCGGTCTGTATAGTTTACCTTTCTCTGTGTTCTCCTTTTATCTATTTTGCTAATTTCTTTGCTAATTTTTTTCCAGGTTGCCTGCGGTCCTTTCTGGTCGCTTTCTGCTGCTTCCTAAGGTATTCCTCGCCTTTTGACTGTTGCTTTTCTTTTTTTCCCCTTCTTCATTTGGTTCTTGCTTGCCAGTAAATTGTGCTTCTTGGGTATTTTTCCTTTTTTTGGGTTATTGGGGCTATATTCTGCACGAATAGTGCTTTATTTTTTTTCTTTTCTTGGCATGTTTGGATGGCTACTATTTTCTATACTTTAGTGTGCTGTTATTTGCTTTTATTGCTAGGTCTGATCAGCTTCCTGTCTTTCGTCTTCCAGAGGCCCAGACAAAATGAGGCCTGAGTAAGCTTAGTATTTCTCTCTAAGGCCTTGCTTTCTTGCTTGGTACAGGTCTCAGGAATTTGTTAATAGTAAAGCCATAGTACCATTTTTTCTATGACAATCAGTGTTAACGATCAGTTTTTCTGATTAGCAAAATGCTAATTGTGAAAGTTGGGGCTTTATTTCTAATTTTGATTTTTCGGTTTTTTTCAGGGCTGGTCTACAAAAACTAAACCACTTTGGACTGTTCACACCAGTTCTGTCTCGATTTTTTCATCGAATCCATGCTTCTGAGGTATGTATTCTATTTAGCAAAATTTGTTTTGTGAAAGTAAAATGGTCATATATTGGATCTATGTTTTGCTTCTTAATATGTGAGTTTAACAACATGGTCATAATTATCTTCATTTTTTTTGCTCTTCAAGGTTCGTTACTTTGAGTTTATATTTTTTTTTTGCAACAGAAATGCTTCCACACTGCTGAGCTGTTAGTTAACAAATGAACACTCTCTTTTTGCTTAAGGTATGACACATGCTTTATCTTATAATACTTGATTTATCGTTCCCCTCACTGAAATAAATACAAATCCCTCATCGATACTATGGCTCATAGTGGCATAATTTTTTTTAGTACCATGTTAGTTTTTCTATCAATTTGGAAATTATGGGCATGATTTTGGTTCCCTACTACTTTTGATTCTATACCTCGAATCTTCAATTCTGGTAAAAGCATGTTGTTCATTCTGAACCCTTTGTGAGGTACGGCTTATGTCGGTTAGGTAGCAGGCTGACATTTAGTGTTGGCATGAAAGGTGTGAGTGCTAGCTGAAAGTTATGATAAATCAAGATGGAAAAAAGGGTTATGTTCTCAGATGTGCCCAGCTTGCTGTGTAAAATAGATCAATATAGTATCTTATGGATTTTTTTAATTAGGCTTATATATACTTGGATGAGACAAATTGCATTGGAGATATCAAGAGAGCCAAAGGTCCTCGCCAACTGCAGGTTGTGCCCCCTCTGATGTCTACATGAAAAATATGCATCTTCATAATTACTCTTTTCGGTCTTTGAAGCCTTTGAGGTATATGTGTGCCTTTGGTCCATATTGTAATTTATAATCAAAATAATACAATAAAGAAATAGCTTTTGTTTGGTGTTGTAGTTCAAAAACAAATGGGTGCTGAACAAGCTCAATTGATCATAAAGATTTTGGTTGATGGCTCTATTGTACTAATCTAATAATATCATAATGTTTCTAACTTTTTTTATTTTACATCTGAGATTTACCATATAATCAAGCAAAGTGCAATAAGGGCTTAATTAAATTTCGGTTATGCAAATGCCATACTGGACCAAAATTAGGTTCAGCTAACTTTCAGGTCCACAGTACAGGTAGTGCGGTTAAGATGCAGTGGAATGTCTTAATGAAGACAACCGAGATAAACAAGGAAACCAGTGATGCAAGGGGGAAGAAGGAAATGGATGGGGGGTATACTAGGTGCCCTACTTAGCATTCATGGTATGCCTAATAGTTTCTTTTTCTTCTCCTTTTGTTTTTCACTTACCGTGTGTGTGTTCAGCTCACAGTTTCAATTCTATATGGGATAGAAATGTGATATAGATGTCGGGTCAGGAAACTGTACAGTTCCAGGGTAGATATGTAAAATGGAGTTGCTTTTGATAATTGTTGTTGGTACTATTTTATTAGGATGAGAAGCCTGCCACTGTCAGCAGGGACTCCAAGGATGCACTTGTAGGGGTACATCTCTTCTACGATTATCGACGCTTAGGTATGATTTTTATGTACCTCTTTTATTATTTCCATCATGTTTTATTTTGGAAACTGTTGAGAAAGAATTTGATGTTCTTTTCTTAGGCAAAAATTTGTAAACAAGCGGCTCAGTTTCTTACCCTCATGATGAGAAAGTTTGCAGCCTATTAAGTTGGTGTGGGTTTATCTAACTTCTTTTTTCTGGTGTGATTATGGATGTTCTTGAGGCTTTTTGTTACGAAGACCAGCACCGGACCTATTCCACAAAAAAAACTTACATATCGTAAATTTGAAATGCTATAGAGTTTACCAAATTTAAACGATTGGAAGCCTCTTAGGATAAAAAAAGTTTATACTTTTTCTTTCAAATGTTATATTACAGTAGATTTATATTGATTCATTATTATTGATGAATTTTTGCGGCGATGACCAGACATGCTTGGGATATTTTCTACTCAGAATTTGTTTTGCTTTGTACGTGCTTCGTGCTTGGGGACGAGATTCCAGATTGAGCATTTCTCAGGTGTGTGGTCATTAGTTCAAGTTTCTTTCTCCCTTGCAATTTCTCGGGTGTGTGGTCATTAGTTCAAGTTTTTTTAATATTATTTCGAACTATTTCTTAGTTAAATGGCCGGAGGGCACTTTCGTCTTTATAAGTTATGTTATTTCTTACTCAGATCATTTATGTTTTGATTCTTTTATGTACCTACCTCTTTCAGGTGTTGGTACATTGGCTTTGTGGTGATCTATTTTGATCAAATGGCTAAACTACCTTACAACAGATAATGATTTGAATGATCCAATATTTATTGTTATTTAAATTATGGTATGTAATTACGCATACCAAATTTTTGTATGATTATTATAGTTGTAACAAATAGATTTTTCTGTTACTATTGAAGGTGCTGAATTTTTATACAACAAGCAATCTATTTGGCGTGGGTACCCAGTGTGGCGAAGGTATGCAAGCAAGCGGCAGTGCCCAAAAAAAAATATTATTTCTAGATCCAAACGAAGCACAGCAGAGAAGGTACGGCTGTCACTGGCCATTCTCCTTGCTCCTGTTGTCTGACAAGGTATGTGTGTTCTTTCTCCCTCTTTTCCTCATAATGCACTAAAATAAATAATATAATTGATTTGGATTAAATCAGTAATTTCTTATTTATCTATCTTGGATTTAAATTTTAGGTGTTTGATGGGTAAGATGAGGTTAGTTTTCTACCAATGTCACACTCTAAACTTCAGGTTTGTTCAAAACATAAAGTCAGAAATATTTTTTGGAAATTATATTTTATTTCTTGCAATCTTCTCAAGTCTCAACGAAAGAACTTGAATTGTTATCTACCTCTGATCCTTCATGTACTTCATGTAGTCTACATATACTATTATGTTTCTTGATTTTAACCATATATAGGCTCAATGTTGGTTACCTATTTAGGATTGCTTAGAATACTAGAGAGGCTATAGTATTTATCATAAAATTTCCATTGCTGAAAGCATCTAGGATTGCATACCAAAATTTATTTTTGATTAATGTAAATTTACCCAACCAATAGAGCATCCAGACATGTCATGAAGTTTTATCGTTAAAAGATAGGTTTGACCATTTTGCCTTCATTTGGTGCTCCTTTACAATTTACGCAATCATCATTATATTTGATACTTTTTTTTAACATGCAGATATGATTTTCATTTTACCTCTCAGTGTCAGTCAAAAGTTAAGTTGAACACATCTATTAGCTTAAAAATTGATGTGCCGCATAACTGTTTGGGGAGTACTTCGATATCCAACCAAAGAAGTTTTTTGTGTTTTTTGGTCTCAATGGGGGGTTATATTCACAGTGATTGTGTCGTGAGTTCTATGCGCTTTATAAGGTTGAGCAGAGGAATGAAAGAAATATCATGAAGAAAGATCATGTAATCCAAAGATAAGCCATACATCATTTATTGTTATTTTTTATTATCAAATCTTGAAAATCTACATTTTCCAATTGCTAGGAAAGATCAGTTTGTTGGAGAGAAGATCATGAAAAGAAAATTGCTAGATTTCAATCATCTGGACAAGCTGAGGGTTGTTTCAAGTACATCCATGTACTAAGTTGCTTTTGTTTTTCCTGCTACCATACCAATATGCGTCATCATCGCACTAATATGACCTTAGATATTCTCAAGTTGATTTCTAATTTTGCCTTTCTATATATGTAGATTGAATCCAACTATAGTTACCATACGCTTGCAGGTCAAAATATTCCTTTTAGAAGTATAAGAGAATGAAAAAAAATTGAACTGCAGTTATATAATCCAAATACTTCTTTCTTTGCTCTTGTAAGTAAGGTTCAAAAAATATCATTAGAACTATTTTATATTCCAAAAACCTACTATCCAGTCAGAAAACTTACTAAAGAAATTATTTAGTATTTTTTAAATATATTCATTTTGATTATCCTGCTAATTGGTTACCTATTACTTGATTTACAGAAATTGGCTTCACGAAACACTTCATTCTCTAGCCCTTTAGACTAAGATTTTGCCCTCCTTCCATCCAAGACCTCTCTCAAAATGAGAAAAAAATATCACAGGCCAAACAATCCTCTATTTCTGCCATCCTTGGTTACCTCTATTTAGCTATTCATAGCCTGCTCGATCTATTTAGTTATTGAAACTCTTCAATTGATCTATTTAATTAATGCCTCTTTTTTTTTTACCATACAAAAAACTATCGAACAAATAAAAAAAATATAAACGAACAAGAACGGCCACCAAAAAAAGTAGATAATCAAAACGCTTCCCATGTATCGCAACTTATATACTTTATATTTAAAGGCCATAAGTAGGGTGCTCAAAATATTCTATGACAATAGAAAACATGGCATATCAAACATGCCAGTTTAAAACTTAATGAAAAAAATAATAATGCACTAAAATAAATAATATAATTGATTTAGATCAATCTTACATCGCGCGAAGCGCGATGCATTAGCTAGTTTATGTTTATGTTTAATTATAAAAACAGAGATGCACTCAATCATTTTATATACAAGGGTGTGTTTGGATGCAACGGAATAAGTCGGGAATAGGGAATAGGGAATTAGAATAAGGAATTTCGATTTGCGTGCTTATTCTTATTTTTTATTCTTATACCATGGTTTTGTTAGTATAGGAATAAGGGCCCTTATTCCTTATTCTTTAGTTATTTGGGTTGCACAAGAATAAGAATAAGCACACAAATCGAAATTTCTTATTCTTATTCCTTATTCCCGGCCTATCCAAACACACCCTTAGTTAACGCTGACACTTTCTATCATTTTTATTCTCTTTCGTTTACTTGAGCGCAAACAAATATCTAATTTCCCATTCTCATAGTATGTTTAAATCATTGACTTTTTCTAAGCAATACGTTTTTCTTCGATTTTGTTTTAAAACAGAAACGTGGTACTTTACTTTAGCGTGATATATGCTTCTCTAATTACGATATTGTTATTTTGGACATTAAAATAATTAAATTTTGTTAACTTATAAATTTAAAATTTCAAATATAAAAAATGAATTGTTAGATGTGATATGTGCTGATTTGTCTACGAGATACTTTAAAACAAATTGTTATGTTCATATAACACCCAAAAATCAGTAAGAGTTTACTGACATGAAATACATATTTGAAATCTTTGGCTTATAACAATTAAAATACAAATTAGAGTCGAAATGCGATGTTTCTTTTTGGCATGCATGCATGCATATATGTAACATATACATTACATTAAACACAAAAATAGAGCGCGTAATCATTGTTTGAAAAGTAAATATACATGCATGAATCCTCATCATTAGTTAATTAACCAGATGTAGTACTTTTATTAAAAGCAAAACATAATGATGTCGATCAAAACCATTAGACATTCTGTTATTAATTAATGCTTAATATCAAAATTTAATAACTAAAAACGTTTAAAATGTTTAGTGTTAATTAACCAAATGCAGCAGCAGTACTTTAGATATATGAACAAAGTTTCTATTTATCTTTTGTTTGAGGCAATATATTTATCTTTCATCTCAATCCTCAAAATCCTCGCAACAATGTTTTTTTTTTTATATATGGGGCAGTTTGGATCAAGTGGGAATTTGGAAAATTTTGTATTCCTAGACATAAATTTATTATAAACAATCCAAACTCTTTACAAAATTATATATTTTCCAATAATTTATGTCTAAGAATAGAAAATTCCTCATATTCTTAAGCTATCCAAACGGCCCTATATTCTTCTTCTTTTTGGCTCCGTTTGGATGCGTTGAGAATAAGGTAGGAAGAAGGAAGAAGGGAAGAAATTTATTGGGAAGGGGTAAATTTATTGGGAAGTGTACGTGACTGATGGTAATTTGGTATGTACGGAAATACGTGACTGATGGTAATTTGGTATTACTACTTTTTTTTTATCATTCTTTTGTATGATAAAAAAATTGCTTAATTGATCTTTCAACGCAACTCATAATTTGAAGAAAATAACAGTTAAAAATAACTTGAATAGTTGAATTTGATAATAGTGATATTCATTGCTCGATATACAATGTAGACAAGATTCTATATGGATTGAGTATTGTCTAAGTTTAATAAATCTTTAAATCTCATAAATTAATGTATTTATATTGTGAGCGATTATTTCAGATTTAGATATAAACTGTTCTCCCAATATTGTCTAAAAACTCCATATAACATTGAAAAATTCATGAAGAAGTTGCAGGGCATATGGCATCTTGATTTGCTTTAGAGACGAATTGCCAACATTTCTAATACGCTTGCTATAACAAATTACACTTGCTTCTCACAAAACACAGCCAAACCCAAAAAAAAAAAAAATTGCTACTATAAGAATTTTCTTTTATTTATGTTGCCATATAGGCCACCATTCATGACAAATGAATTTGATCGGATCAAACACTAATAAATTATATACTGATTTAAAACTACATATATGTTGATATGGAAAAGGAAAACGTGAATAAAAAAAATATAATTCTTATATATGATCAAAACCGGTCATTGAGTTATTAAGAAAATGCAATGCGTCTTAATTGAAATTAAGTTATGGATTCGAAATTTTTTTAGAATATTTAAATTTTAAAATAAGTTGGAAGATATAAATCACCCAATTTTATTTTAAATATTATAAAATCCGTTTCTGATCTAAATCACAGGGCTGAGTGAATTATTGACTTTACTATCAGATCAATTTTACAAAAGTGATTTGGTGGCGAAGGATCACAAAACAAATGGAGAAAGAGAGACAACCCTACCTCCACCAGGTATCCCGATCATATTAGTTTAACACATGCATCAGATATGATATGACTGATGATAATTCAATCCAAGATAGGTTGATCTGGGGGCATCAGTACTGCGCAATAATGGTTCCAAGCCTACAAGCTGTTTTCTTTGTTCACATCTCTCTCTCCAAACCTCCCCTAACCTAACACGCATGTGCATTTATCAAAATGTGTACTCTTTCGAGTTTTAAACTGTATATATGGTGTGGGACTACGATATTAATTGCCTTTCACGACTTTCTCGATCGTAATATGGTACAACTAAAACAGAATTAAACAGTCATCTAACCAAAATTCCATCTCTAATTAACTTTTTAATTCATGAATATTAATGTGCATGGGCAGCGACCCTATTTTTTCCTCTTAAACCAGGTGTTTATAAAATGCAACAAAATAAAAATAAAGAAATCAAAGTAAATAAAGACAATATATATATCACGTACATATGGTAAAAATAAGTAAGTAATATCGTTGATCTCGATCGACTTTATATATACATGTAAATGTACAGATTCAAAATTTATGGCTTGCTAAATATTACTATATATAAAATTGTGAAATGACACTACATGGAGTTTTTAAGCTAGATTATTCAGTAATCAGTAATTACTTATAAATGTACGTACCCACCTTTTATACCGTTCATCTATTTAATATGTATCTAGATGTCAATTGGTAGTTATTAAATTATGTTTCTCATGTTAATGTGTTGATTTTCAATTTTTGTGGAAGTATGTATATTCTTGGATTTTTATTTGTTCACGCATTGAATGATACGTTTACTAATTTTCTCCTGATTAATTAAGAAGATCAGATACGGGTGTTATGTGTGCATGCATACCATTGCAACAGCACATGCAATTAAAATTGCTTCCGTGTTATAATAATGAATATTACGTCATATGATAAAACAGAAAGGACACATATGCATGCTATCAGCAGACAGCGGTACTGAACTAATAATATATAAAACTTTCGTTTGAGATTTTCCGAGGTTGATTTGGTGGTTGCACGTTAAATATTCGATAATGATCTATAAAAGCTAGATTCCATGTGCACAGGGCGAATCCAAATCCTGTGTAGCGCTGGAGAATGTGTAGCGCACAACACGACAATTTCTATTCGGTTACCTTTTTTCCTTTATTTTTTTCCCATTTCTATTGTATTTTTTTGGACGTAAAGAAGGTAACACAATAGACCTGGTGCACCGTTGATTGTACACTGTACACGTTATGTAATTTGAATATTACTAATTTACTATTAAATAAGATGCAATAATTAATAACTAAAAAAATAACTCATTAATTGAATATGTGCTATTTTACTATTTATTTTGATACGTATTTTAATATTTTTTTAAATTAGATATATGTAAATGTCAATTTATATAAAATATTAAGGGCACATTCCCTCTATCCATGAATTCGTAATAAATTTATTTATTTATATTTTTATCATTTATTATATATGACTATATGTTTATCTTTAAATAGGAGCAGATCTAAGGGGTGGCGGGCATAGGCCTGGCCTACGTCGAGAAAAAAAATATCAGTGTAAAATGTTAAAAATATCGTGCTAAACTAGATATTTTATGTCTGGCCTACTTTAATATTGAAATCCAAGTAACAAAAGCAGAATTAAAGTCGGACGTCGATTATTCAGCCTACCTTATCTTATAATCCTGATTCCGCCTCTGTCTTTAAATTGTTAGCTAAGACATGATTGTCTTTATATGAATTATTTAATTATGTCATATTTTGTTTTAATTGTAAGGTCACATAGAATGAAATCTTTTAGATATGGTTGTGTTTCATGTATTTTGTTCAAATATATAATGACGAAAAGTTTTATTTTGACATAACTAATGGTATTTTGCAAATATGGATCAATGTGCCCCTAGTCTTTTATGTAAATTGACATTCACATATATCTAATTAAAAAAATATTAAAATACGTATCAAAACAAAAAGTAAAATAACACATATTAAAATAATGAGTTAAATTTATTTTGATTTATTAATTATTGCATCTTATTTAATAGTAAATTAGTAATATTCAAATTACATAACGTGTACAGTGTACAATCAATGGTGCACCATGTCTATTGTGTTGCCTTCTCTATGTCCAAGAAATACAATAGAAATGGAAAAAAGTGAAAGAAAGAAGGTAACCGGATGGGGTTTTGTCGTGTTGTGCGCTACACATTTTGTAGCGCTACATAGGATTTGGATCCGCACAGGGCTGTCATTTACTAATTTGTAAGTATTTTTATTGTTTATTTAATTCTTCATATATATTTTTTCTACTGTTACTGTTAATTGTGATATTAGGATGGAGACATGAAGTTTTTGGATTTTGATATAAGGAAGGCATGCTAATCAAGATTTGTGTTGTGTACTTCTTATAATTTTTTATAATAAATTATGGGATGATAATTAGTAAATAACTTAATATTTTTCCGTATGTTTTTTTTTTCTAGCGGTATTTGTCCTGGAAAGGCTGAAATAGTTGCTATATTGATTGCTGGTATTCTCGGAAAAAAATGAATGGACTATCACAAACCAACTAAGGTCAGTCCTTCAAACCTTGGCCTACTCCATCTCTAAATCCTGGATCCACCCCTGGCGCTATGCTCACTGTTAGAGATCTGCCGCACGTACCTTACCGGAGAAAACCCCCGTCGGCAGTCTATGATTGGTTGATTTGACAGAAGATCTATCAAGGGGTTTGAGGTGCCGTGGATTTGGTGGTAAAGAAGAGGCGGAGCGTCAGGAGGAGGTGGGCACGTTGGTAGAGGTGCGAAAGAGGCTGGGGGTGCGATAGGGTCGACAATTTACAGTGCGGAGACGTGTGAGGTGAGGCAAGATTCGATGTTCGGCGGCCGGTCAGAGGAGAGAAGGGGTTTGGGAGAGAGGACAATTGAGATTTGAGATGTTCGGCGGCGTGATTGTGTGATGTTGGAAAGAAAGAGGAAAAGAGAGAACGAAACTTGTTGAAATTTTTTAAGCGAGCAAATCTGATTGCGAAAACGAAGCGGACAACTGTGATTGCCGTATCGTGCTTCGGACAAAAAAACGGTCATCGGATTTTAATTAATACTACTGTAGATATTAGATTTACTATCGAGAATTATAAGTGCCATCGGCAAATATATCATCTCAGCCATCGCTAAATACAAAGTGATTATGTGTGTTCATATAGACGATCTAAGTGAACACTTACAAACAAATAAGTGTTGTCATCACTTGTTCAGAAGTTTACATACATATTCAACTTATTTTCATTGAACTTATTCATTTGTATGTGTTCACTTAGATCGTCTATATATTTACTTTATATTTAGCGATTACAGGGATGGTAAAAATGGGACAGTAATCAATTTCCATTTACTATTATAAGCTTTGGTGGAATGCCTAAGTTTGTCCCGAATCCCGATGGCTATCTAATAGGTGGGCCGCTGCAGACATTTCTCGTTTTGGGCCGTATTAATTTTGCTTTGTCAAAGGATCATGTGATGATAATAATAAACTATGTAATGTAAGAGTAACATAATTATTTTTGTTATGGAAGCAGATAGGAGTTTTCCTTTTTCTAGTTATAGTTATTAAGTTATTAATTATAATTTATTTTATTCTTCATTTACTTGCAAGTTGCAACATATCTGATTCTGGCAACGTATCAGCACCAACACCAGAACACTGAACACCTCACGAGGTGAAAAGTCAAAAGTCAAAACAAATCGGAAAAATAGTAATAATGAAGGCGAATGGAATTTGGATGGTATGGCGTGGTGGTGACTGGGTCCCAAAAGTCAGTGGGGGGAGTGTGGTAGGCCAGGTTCAGGAGATGGAATTTGATTTGATAGGTCTTCTTCTCTTCTCTGATCGTGTGTGGAAGTCCGTTTTGCCCTTGCCTGCTTTGCTGTCCTCTTGGAGAGAGCTGAGGAAGGAAGATGGAAGAGGAGAGCTGGGTGTTGGTGCTGGGTGCCGCCTCGGTGTCGTTGTCAGATTGGTGGAGCGACATAAACTCGTCGGCGCAGTGGCAGGACGCCGTCTTCTTCTTGCTCTGCGCCTCCTATGCGCTCGTCTCCGCCTTGGCTCTCGTAATTCCTTAATAATTTGTTGGGTTTTCTTTCTTTCTCTCCTTCTTTCTTTTTAATTGCAATTGCATGCAGATCCAATTAATCAGAATCCAACGCCGAGTGCCAGAATTTGGTTGGACTACGCAAAAGCTCTTTCATCTCATGAACTTCATTGTAAATGCTGTTCGTGCCCTTGTATTTGGATTCCACACTCAAGTGTTTCTTTTCCACACTAAAGTAAGCAATCTCTCTCATTCTCTCATCAATATCAATATCAATCACCAGCTTCTTTGTTTGTCATGCTTCCTTTCTGTTCTTGTGCCTCCCAGGTCTTCACTTTAGTCCTCCTAGATCTTCCTGGCCTTTTGTTCTTCTCAACCTATACCCTCCTTGTGCTCTTCTGGGCTGAGATTTATTACCAGGCTAATGTCGTAAGTCTCAACTTCTCCCACTTCACATATCTCACCTTATATACTGACAACTGACAACAAACCATAAACTGCTTTCTTTCTAATGCCCAGACCGCCACTGTTCAAACTGACAAGCTACGCACTGCCTACCTTTCTGTCAATGCTGTCATTTATGCTATCCAGGTTTCTTTCTTTTCATCACTGCTCTTTGTATTTTCCTTTAATGCTATCTATTTTCTATAGCCTACCAAGGGAATTCGGCCTCAATCTGTATTTTTTCAGGTAGGTATTTGGGTGTACCTCTCCATAGATGACAATTCTATAATTGAGCTTGTTGGAAAAATCTTCATTGCAGGTGATTCCTTCTACCATTTCTTTTTGTATGTTTTGCTATATCATGCAGGTTTACATTTTTGACCAATGGGTATTGACCTACAAATGCTGACTACACAACTTGATTGATTCCATTTTAATCATCTTTTACCCAGCAATAATGTCACATGTTTTTTCTTCTGTAGTGGTTTCTCTCTTGGCTGTACTCGGTTTTGTGTTCTATGGAGGAAGGTGAGATGACTCTTTTATTTTTGAAATTTTCCTGAAATATTTTTGTTCGTTTTATAAGAGCCGTGCTATCTCTAAATAGGTTGTTCAATTTGCTAAGACGATTCCCAATTGAATCAAAAGGCCGTCGGAAGAAACTTCGTGAGGTTAGGTCACTCTGTTGACTTCATGTAATCATTATTTTTTTTCACAAGACACAAGACAAACTCAAATCCAACTTGTACAAAGTAAGATTGCTAATATCAAAAAATTGTATCAGGTTGGATGGGTTACTGGAATATGCTTTACTTGCTTCTTAGTTAGATGCCTTGTGGTGAGTTTATTTATTTTCAGCTTCAACTGGAAACAATTAATAGCTTGGTGCTTCAAAACCTTGAAATTAGTACAACTGTACAAGAGTACGCAGAAGAGCAATTACTCATTTATGATGTATCACTGACACTCCTCGCCCCTCCAATTTACTGAAAAAAAACCAAAGTTGCTGTTGCTTCTTGCATGAATTTAATTGGAGCCTTTGGCAGATGGACCAACTTTTTTGAGATTTAATTTAGTGGTTCATAGCATTAAGGTGTCTGACCTTCGTCTGTTAATTTGGGAAATCTTTACACTCAATGTTGCCTTGTTACCCCCTTGGCAGTCCTCTCTGAACAGGACCTTGTCGCTGTAGAATCAACCGATGTTTAAGGTATTATCAGGCACCTGTGTAACCAACAAAATTAAGTAATTGTCTGGGCCAAATCAGAAGAAATAGGAAGAGGGATCAACATTCAAATTATTAGTCATGCCCCATCGTTTTTAATAGAAATGGAAATGGATAATAATTTCACATCTTTTGGTTGGTATTTGTTTGTTGAAAATAAAAACAAGTTCTAAAGAAAAGAGGCAGAGTAAAAACTGACTGTAAAATTTTGGTTTTTGATATTCATGATTTCTTATGTATGCTATTTTTTTGTGCAGAGGCTAATATCAGCATTTGATCCAGATTTAACTTTAGAGGTTATGGATCACCCTATTCTCGACCTTTTCTATTATATGGTATGTATAATTCTCAATCACGTTATTTTCTTGTACAGTGGAAAGGAATGTTGTTAAGTTTATTTTTACTGTAGTTGACGGAAGTAATTCCAATGGCTCTTGTCCTTTTCATTCTCCGTAAGCTTCCGCCAAAGCGTGTGTCAGGTCAATACCACCCAATTCGGTAAGGAGGGGCCCATGTTGTGAAACTGGATAACTTTTGGGAATTTCATGGCTCACTATTCTGTTTCAAATGGGACGCATGGGCTGTAACATTTTTAAAACCAAAGCCTGTGTTCGGTGGCTTGTTGTGCTGTTCATGCTAATTGTTTTTTTTTCCTGGTATTTTGGGAAGATGAAAGAAATTCTTTGTTAGCATATGCTATAGTTTGTTAAGTGTTTTGATGGCCTTGGAAGAATAAAGATTTTGTAATTTATTTACAGTTTGTACGTTTGAAAAGTAGAGGTTTTTAAATTCTAATGGCTTTGTAGTTGTTGTAACTCTTTGGTTTTTTTTGGTCGTGAATTGTAAATGTGGGAACTGCCGAAGTTGAGATGTATATATACTAGTGGTTATGCCAAATTGAAATGGTGAAGATGATAGAAAAATTGATGGCGAGATGTAATGTTGATTTTGTATTAAGTATTTTACTTGTCTGCTTTTCTTGTAAAGGTGCAAAAGCATTACCGCTGTACATGCATTAGAAAGCTCTTCTTGATTGGTTTTCTTGTGGTCATACGGTACCTATGCTTGGTTGTGAGCAGTTAGTGTGCAAATGTTTTGTACGTAATTTTAATTGTGATATTTTATATAAGCTGTGATTTTTGTTGAATAATTTTGAAAAGGGAAGTATGTTGGATATGAATGTCCTTGTGGCTTGTGTGCCCAAAACAATATATATATATATATATATTTGCTTAGTTCTTATTAAAGTTTTTATTAATTTATAGAAATTGCAAGAGGATCATTGTCAAATAGAGTCATTAAAAAAAAAAAAATTGAATAAGGTACCGGTCACGGTACACTAAGGTCCTAAAATGACATTTGGCCCTATTAGCTGCTCTAATGTGATCGCTGTTCCCTCTTTTTGGTGACAAGGGATAAAAAGGGTTTAATTTCTTAGAGATCAAATTTAATGTGTATGCAACTACAACTATGTTAAAAAGAAAAAAAGAGAAATGAGGGAGTGACTGGGCCGATTGGATTTAGAATTGGGCTGGCAACCCATATTGGAAATTTTCCAATAAATAATTATATTGTTAGCGTTGCGAAGCGTTCCCGATGGCGTCCGGTTGTGGTTGCGTCGCCGGTGTCCTGCTCCTGCTCGCTCTTGTGCGATCTGGAATCAATTTTGGTGGCGTTCATCTCTTTCTCGGATCAAACTAAACTTCCCCTCTTCAATTTTGCTCGCTCTTCGGCAATCCCTGAAGCCCTTGCCGGCCCCTAGTTAATTAATAGTTAGTTAATAATGAAGGCTTCAGGCCTCACTCTTCTTCAGCATCCTGCTGCTAATGCTGCTGCTGCTGCTTCTTCTGCTTCTTCTTCTGCTCCTCCTCCTATTACTCCCACTCCTCCCACTCCCACTCCCACTCCCACTCCTGACTTGGGCTCAAAGAGGCATCCCCATCCCCATCCTAACCCCCCTCCTCATTTCGACCAGAAATTCATCCTCTCTTCTTTCCTCTCCTCTCCTCCCGACCTCCTCGCCTCTTCTCTCCGCAAGCTCGTCGACGAGGAGTCCCGCGAGCTCACCGCCGACGCCTTCTCCCGCTTCATGGATCTCCTCTATGACCAAATTTTCTCCCTCCTCGATTCTTCTGATTCCCCTCATCATTTCCTCGCTCTCCGCACCATCGATGCTCTCATTGACGTCCCCTATGGCGAGAATGCCTCCAAAGTCTCCAAATTCTCCTCTTTTCTCCGCTTCCTTTTTGAAACCAAGCGCGAACCCAACTTACTCGTCCTCGCCAGCTCCGTCCTCGGCCACCTCGCCCGAGCTGGTGGCGCCATGACTGCTGATCAAGTCGAGCGTCAGGTTACCTTTCTTTCTCTTTTTTCTATTTCTCTTCCTCTCACAACTCACAACTCATATTATATTCTCAATTCTCATTTCTTAGATCAAGAATGCTTTGGACTGGCTAAAAGCTCCTGAACGAGTTGAGTACCGCCGCTTTGCTGCCGTTCTCATCTTAAAAGTCAGTAACTATCTAACATCTTCTCCTCAACCACTCCCCCCCCCTCATATCTTTTCTTCAATGCTCATCCTGCTTTGCTGCTCCATCTAACACAGGAAATGGCAGAGAATGCCTCTACAGTATTTAATGTGCATGTTCCTGAATTTGTCGATGCCATATGGGTCCCCTTGCGCGACCCTGAGCTCCATGTGCGTGAACGTGCCGTCGAGGCTCTCCGTGCCTGTCTGCATGTCATCGAGAAGCGCGAGACTCGCTGGCGAGTTCAGTGGTATCTTCTTCTGCCTTCTACTTTACTATTTCCAATTTCTATTTCTCATGACACATCTCTTGCTCAACTGCAAATATATCTTGCTGTTCTATACCTCCCTTTCATCTTTCTACTGTAGCTTTCTATTATTGTATTACTATTTCAACTTAGGCCCTTATGCAACCATCTGTGCGCGCACACTGATTAATAATGCCACCACTGCACCCAGATGATCTTGTTTTCAAATGTGAGAAACATTGTGTCGTTCCTTTCCTCTCTGTCTTCCCATATGTGACCAAGTCACGAGCATGGGCTGGAATACCATTTGTTAATTACTTAAATTAATTTTCTTTTTAGAATTGAGCATATATTACAAAATCTTTACACATGACTCTCCTTAGGTACTATCGCATGTGTGAGGCAGCACAACTAGGTCTCGGAAAGAATGCTTCTGTGCCTAGCATTCATGGCTCACTTCTCGCTGTTGGAGAGCTACTGAGGTGATGCATTTCTGAAGCAAATTGCCAATTACTGGATATAGGGCACAAGGCCTAACAATTTTAAAAAAATTGCCAGCATAATGCAGAACAAATTTATAACTTGTTTTGCGTCTTGTAAGCAGCATTAGAAAACAAATAATTTGCAATAAACAACCCACTTAAAGATGTTCCATAAGATATTTGTCCAGCAGGAAAGTACCTTCTGCTCAATTTGCTGCTTATTTGTTATGCTTTTAAAGAACAAAAGTTTTGTATAGGAATACTGGAGAGTTTATGATGTCAAGATATAGAGAAGTGGCTGACATTGTACTGAAGTACCTTGATCACAAAGACCGCCTTGTTCGCCTCAGCATTACTGCTTTGCTTCCTCGGATTGCTCATTTCTTGCGGGACCGCTTTGTAACTAACTACTTGAAGGTAATGTTTTATTACTAATGTTCAAAATAGTGTTCAAATCTGATAGGTGCGGATAGAAGCCTGAAGATGCCTGTCCTCATCTTACGTTCCGCGTTTATCAATATTAATTCTTATAGGATTATAACTGTCTGGCCATCATCGTGGTGTTCCACTTTAAGTTCTTATCTGCTCAAAGTTTTATTTAACAATGGTCCGATGTTAATGTATATATTATTCATTTTTGCATTTCGTGTTATTATTGCGTACATGAGGACGCTCGAGAGCTCATGTAACCTAATGTATATTTAATTCTTGAACTTCCCAGATAACTTATTCAAAAGAATATTAAAACTGCTCTTAACTGTGCAACCTTAGCAACCTCTGTTTTGGTCACTGTTTATAACAGGATTTGATTAATTATGCCCCTCCACTGCTAATGTTGTAAACCATAATTCTCGATGCTTTCTTATCAGAATTTGGAATTAGATTGTGTGATGTTTTGTTCAACTGCAATAGAATTAGTCTGATTGTCAAATAACAGATTTGCATGGACCATATACTTGCGGTCTTGCGAACCCGGGATGAACGAGCAAGTGGCTTTACTGCTCTTGGAGAGATGGCTGGTGCTCTTGGTGGTGAGCTCGTACCTTACTTGCCCACTATTACCAATTATCTCCGTGAAGCTGTCCGTCTCTCTCTCTTTCTCTCTCTGTTTTTTCTTGCTTTCTTGCTCTGGCTGTTTTGTCTGTTTCAAATTTGGTTTTGCTATTCTTGTTCAATTGTAGTCTAGGACTGTATAGTGTATACAACTATAGCATGAAACCAAGTTCATTATAGTTTTCCAATGGATATGACCATTTTCATGGCTAATTCATCACTCATATTTGTAGATTGCCCCCCGAAGAGGGCGGCCATCGCAAGAGGCCATCGCATGTGTTGGGAATTTTGCGAAAGCAATGGGCCCTGCAATGGAGCCTCATGTCCGTGGTCTACTAGATTGCATGTTTGTTGCTGGCCTCTCCGATGTTCTTGTTGTAGCTCTTGAGCAGATTTCACTCAGGTACCATTTTGTTGCGTCCATTAAAACACCCTTTTTATTGGGCACTGTATCTGTCCATACTGGTACTGAAGTGACTGCAAAGGTGCAAGTTTGGTATTGCGCTGGTCAGGATTGTTGCAGCTTATTGTTTGTTGAATGTTATGATGAAATTTGGTGTCTTAGCTCTGAGTACACTACAAAATGCCTGAACAAACACAAAGAACAAGAGTTGAAGAAAAAAATGATTTAGACAGGTGAATACTCAGTTTTGGCTGGCTTTGTCATAAGGGGTGCAAAAATTCTGGTCAGTCCAGGATATGTTGTTGTTATTTATTGTTTAGAGAGAGATTTAGGTTAAAAACTAGGGATTATGGTCTCTGTACAGAGGCTCCCTTTTTATATTAATCAAGAATCGTACTTTTACAAATAGGACCCTAGACTTCTACAAATAACATAAATAACATAAATAACTAATATAACTCTACACTCCCCCTCAAGATGGGCGATAGATATCAATCATCCCCATCTTGTTACAAGAACTCTCAAACTGTTTACAACCCAAACCCTTAGTTAGACAATCAGCCAACTGGTCCTCTGATTTCACATAGTTCAACATCAACACTCCATTATTCAATTGTTCTTTGATGAAGAAACGGTCAATCTCCACATGTTTGGTACGATCATGCTGAACTGGATTGTTTGCAATGTTGATTGCTGACTTGTTGTCACATCGAAGTTGTAAAGGTTCTCGTCGAAACACGCGCAACTCAGACAGGAGATTTCTCACCCACATCAACTCACATAGGCTGAGTGCCATAGCCCTATACTCAGCCTCAGCTGTAGATCTGGCCACCACATCTTGTTTCTTGCTCCGCCAAGACACAAGATTACCTCCAACAAACACACAATATCCTGTGGTGGATCTACGATCATCCACACAACCTGCCCAGTCAGCATCACAATAGCCTTCAACTCTCAGATGCCCATGGCTTCTGAACCACAGTCCTTTTCCAGGACTTCCTTTGATATATCTAAGGATCCTGTGAACAGCATCCAAATGTTGCTCTCTCGGATCATGCATGTATCTACTCACCACACTTACTGCATGAGAAATATCAGGTCTAGTATGGCATAGATAAATGAGCTTACCAACTAGCCTTTGGTACTGCTCCTTGTCCACTGAGTCACCTCCCTCAGCACACAGCTTTTGATTCGGCTCAATAGGAGTAGGGGCAACCCTACAACCTAGCATCCCTGTTTCTGAAAGAAGATCTAGTGCATACTTTCGCTGAGAAAGCACTATACCAGTTTTTGATCTGGCAATTTCAATTCCCAGAAAATACTTCAAATATCCCAAATCCTTGACCTCAAATTCCTTTCCAAGATTTTCCTTTAGCCGCCTGATCTCCTCAACATCGTCTCCAGTAATCACAATATCATCAACATAAACAGCCAGGATGGTGATACGACCTTTCAGATGTCTGTAGAATACAGTATGATCTCCATTGCTCTGCTTGTATCCCATGCCACAGACTGCGAGTCTGAACCTATCAAACCATGCTCTAGGAGACTGTTTCAGCCCATACAATGACTTCTTGAGTTTGCATACCTTCCCAACTGATTGTGGAGTAGCAAATCCTGGTGGAATCTCCATGTACACCTCTTCTTGGAGATCTCCATGCAAGAAAGCATTCTTGACATCCAACTGGTGTAATGGCCAATTGAAATTGGCAGCACACGACACCAACATTCTCACAGTGCTCATTTTTGCAACAGGGGCAAAGGTCTCATCATAGTCAATACCATAAGTCTGACTATATCCTTTTGCAACCAGTCGGGCTTTGTACCTATCCACCTTGCCTTCTGGAGTTTGCTTGACAGTGTACACCCATTTGCATCCAACAGCACGTTTTCCAGCTGGTAAAGGTACCAACTCCCATGTGTCATTCTTCTTCAACGCCTGAAGTTCTTCAGGCACAGAATCTAAAGATGCTTAGCTACCTGCCATGTGTTAGGTACAGGCACAGAATCTAAAGATGCAAGGAAGGACTTATATGCAGGTGGAACAGATGCATATGAAACGTAATTTGCAATATCATTTCTCCAATTACCATACTTAACAGGAGGTTTCCCAGCATTAACCCTAGATGTTCTACGAAGGGAAATTTGAGGAGAATTGTTACCTATCAACTCTGAGTGAGAATCTGATGGAGCACTTGGGGAAGGACTTGGGGAGGAGCTACTTGGGACATTGGCATTTAAGGGAACAATCAATTCATGCTGCGGAGGCTGCTCATGCTGCTTATGCTGTTCAGGTTGTTCATGCTGCCTAGGTTGTTTTGGCCTCCTCTTATACACTATCAGCTCCCCCTGTTGGTTATTTTCACTCCTCAGACTGTTATCATCACCATCATCTCCATCATTATTTAGATTGCTATCACCACTCAGTCCCGACAAAGGACATGGATAATCACCAACTATAATTCTATTCTCCTTCTCCCCCTCTCTGCCATC
The DNA here is from genome assembly GCA_028095005.1 of Rhynchospora pubera. Lineage (NCBI taxonomy): Eukaryota > Viridiplantae > Streptophyta > Magnoliopsida > Poales > Cyperaceae > Rhynchospora > Rhynchospora pubera. The sequence goes on along the minus strand of CM051461.1, from coordinate 12,226,553 downwards.
ACTGGTAGAGTCATCTTCGAACAATGAGCCCAACTCTGTCTTTTCTCCATAGTATGGTTCAGATTCTCGAAAAGTCACATCCATACTAACAAAGACCCTTCTTTCAGTAGGACACCAACACCTGTATCCTTTCTGATTTGAAGGATAACCTATGAAAATACATTTAATCGCCCGCGGGTCTAACTTTCCTGCTGTCAATCTGTGATCTCTCACATAGCACACACATCCGAACACCCTGGGCGGAACAACAAAATCATTAGAGCCAAATAGTACCTCACGTGGTGTCTTCATTCCTAACACCCTTGATGGCATCCTATTGATCAGATAGGTTGCTGTCAAAACTGCCTCACTCCATAGGAACTTCGGTACGTTCATTCTCAGCATTAATGAACTTGTCACCTCCAATAGATGTCTGTTCTTGCGCTCAGCTACTCCATTTTGTGCTGGAGTATCTGGACAAGTAGTTTGATGGAGGACCCCTTGCTCAGACACAAAATTGGCAAATTCTTTGTTGACATACTCAGTTCCATTATCTGTTCGAAGGACCTTCACATGTATTCCAAATTGAGTTTTTACACAAGCACAGAAATCTTTAAAGCATTTGAGAACTTCAGATTTCTGTTTCATCATGTATACCCAAGTCATGCGTGAGTAACAATCAATAAAGGTAACAAACCATCTAAATCCACTAACAGAAGTAATAGGGCATGGTCCCCAAACATCAGAATGAACAAGTGCAAAAGGCTCCAAACTTCTTAAACCAATCATTTTATAACTAGAACGAGTATGTTTTCCAAGTTCACAAGCATCACAAAATAATTTATCCCTATCTACTTTATTCATCAAATCAGGATCTAATTTATTCATACTATCAAAAGATAAGTGCCCTAATCTATTATGTTGCAACATAGCCTCTGCTTCTGCTCCTTTTTCCATAGCAGCAACGAGCATAGCAGCCTCCTTATCCAGATACCAAAGTCCATCACGCCTGTTGCCATTCCCAAGTCTCCTCCCCGTTTCCTTTTCCTGAATCAAACATGTATTTTGATCAAAAAGAACAGTGCAATTCAATTGATCAATTAGTGAGCTAACAGAGAGTAAATTAACAGGAAAAGAAGGAACATGCAACACTGATGGTAGGGTAATAGAAGAATTACAATAGACTGAACCAATACCCTTGACAGGTTGAGATGTACCATCAGCAGTTTGGACTGTATCTGGTTGGATTTGTTGACTAGGACAATATTCTACAAATTCATTAGTTGATCCTGTTATATGACTAGATGCACCTGAATCTATAATCCAATCTACATGAGATTTAGTGGATGCAAAAGCCTGTGCCTGAATACCTTTAGTCACATGAGCATAATAACCAACATTACCGAAGTAAGCACTGTCATCACATTCCTCTGAGACCTTTCCCTTGCCTCTGGAGCTCTCAACTTGGGCTTTGAAAAGTCTCAGTTCTTCCAGCTCTGTCAATTCTCCTCCAGTTGTTTCTGTTGCAGCCTGGGGTTCCTCTGTCGCGGCAAAATGAGCAACACCTCGACCTCCACGTCCTCGGGTTCCTCGCCCTCTATATCCATTCCCACGTCCACGACCACCATATCCACCTCTCTGTCCTCCACCTCCTCGACCACCAATAGACTTGCGAGGCGCAGGACAATTGAAACTTAGGTGACCTTTCAGTCCACAATTAAAGCAGTCCCTGTCATCTCTGACTTGGGTTCCAGGTACTGCCATTGCTGAGCGAACAACAGGCAAGGCTTGAGATGCCATCACCTTCTGTCTAACCTCTTCCTCCTCCATCGAAGCAATAACCTCATTCAATGATGGAAGTGACGGCAAATGACATATTGCTGCCCTTCTTGTCTCAAACTTCGAGTTCAGACCTTTCAGGAAGCGAGCCACACGCCTCCGTTCAAGATACTGCATTCCACAAAGAACATCTGCTGGATCTTTCAGTGACAAGGGGTCATAGTGATCCAAATCAGCCCACAAACTGCGCAACTCTGCCGCATACTCGAGAACTGATTTCTCCCCCTGGACAGTGGCATCGATCCTTTCTTCCACATCAAGCATCATCATCACACTCCCAGCTCCTGAATACATCTTAGCCAGAGTGTTCCAGATATCTGTTGCACTTCTAATCGACTCCACCATCCCAGCTATGGCCGGAGATACAGATGTCAACAACCAAGAAATCACCAAAGAGTTCATGTGACTCCATCTTGTCCACTCAACACTCGATTTGTCAACAGGTTCAGTACACTCTCCTTTCACATATCCTTCAAGTCCTTTCATATGAAGATTCAATAACGCCCTCCGAGACCAGCTCAGATAATTTCTCGTCCCCTCAAGCTTGATATCATTAGGTAACAACTCTATTTTTTGTATCATCTGTGACTCTGACACAGATCCAATCTTCTTACCAGACTCTTCAAACTTCACATTTAATAATTTAGCCATTCCTTCCATAACGGCCTGCAACTCCTTATTAGTCACAAATTCACCCATTTTTCACAATTAGATCTATATCTCAAACACAATCACAACTAGAGGACGAGATCAATCACAAACCGTGCGGACGCACACGATCACGGTTTCAACATCTAACGAAAAAACAGATCTGAAAATAAAGAAAAATAACACCTGAAGACATGGTTGTGTTGGTCTATGCGCGGTCCACACAGCAAAAAATCACAAGGTCCTTTGTTGGGTCTTTGCGCGGCTCACAGGAAAAAAAATCGTGGCTGGTTGGTCTACACGCGGTGTATGGATGAGATAAAGGCTGGTCCACGATCGCGGTGCACAGCCTGAATCCAGAGTCGCGATCCACGCCCCACACGCGTGAAGGAAGAGGTGAACACGCGGTCTGCACGGAGAAGAGAGGAATGTAGAAGAGAAAGAGAGATTGGGTATGGAGAAGAGATGAGCAGAAAGACGAGCGCAGCCGTCAACTGGCTCTTGATACCATATTGTTTAGAGAGAGATTTAGGTTAAAAACTAGGGATTATGGTCTCTGTACAGAGGCTCCCTTTTTATATTAATCAAGAATCGTACTTTTACAAATAGGACCCTAGACTTCTACAAATAACATAAATAACATAAATAACTAATATAACTCTACATTATTAAAGCAAAAATAGGTTGACTATTGACCAAGATTTCTTTACCTGTACGCATCACGTCTGATCATAATGATGCTAGAGTTATTTAGCTTAAAATGTAGTTTTAGGGTTATTTATTACTAACGTTTAATAATGATGCAAAATAGGTTGGCAGCTGGCCAAGTTTTTACAACCCATGCACATCGTGTTAGATCATGGGTCAACCCAGTCCAATCTGTTTTAGCTTAAAATTTAGTTCAAAGTTATTTATTGCTTTGCCTTTTATAATAAATTGAACTTGTCCAGATGGTAAAGTGTTGAGCTATGAACACAAGTGCCTGGGATTAAGTCCCATTGACAACTCTTTTTTATTATCCTAAATTGCCCCCTCTGACTTACTATGAGGTATTGTCTTTGACAAAATAAAAAATCCACAGATCCGGTCGGGTTTGACTGTTTAACCTGAACCCGGCATAAAAGAAGGTAATTGTAGGAATCTGAAACCAACCCACTAACCCATTGGGCGAATATTTACAGTCTGGTTGACCTCAGGTAGGATCACAGATTGCCAGGATCATATAATCCTGATGCTATATTGTTCATGTGCTTCAGTATCCCTTCTTTACTACCGACTATACAAGAGCGGCTATTGGATTCCATCTCGTTTGTACTCTCGAAGGCCCCTTATCCACCTTCAAGGCTCAGTTCGGCTGGCAGTACCAGAGCTGGTGCAGTAGTCAATGCACCTCAGTCTTCACCAGATGTAAATAATGCAGCGCTTGTGCAACTTGCTTTGCGCACCTTGGCTCATTTTAACTTCAAGGTTATCTTTCCTTCCCCAAGTTTCACTATGCTATCTAGGTTTGTACTCCATATTCGTATCTGTACCGCAATATATAGCTGGCTAAACTCCATATTCGGATTACCTTACTGTATTGGGCACAGCAATTTGTACAATACTGAGCTTCAGTTGCTATGCTTCTGTACATATCTAAATCCGGAACTTATTTGCAGATAACATCTACTTAGTATGTGAATTACAGAACGGGAAACAAGGTTTAAGAAAGCTGAATTAACTGTCAAGAATTTGTACGGAGGCCTATATCTATCACTTGCGAGGAGTTTTATTGAGATATATGAACACAATATTCTTTAGTTGAATTTTTGAGATTAGTTGCAGTTAAATATGAAGATCATATAAATGGATTTTATGTGACGAGCTTAGCTTGTCAATCTATGTTCCTACGTCTTATTCAAATATAGGATGGTTGATTGCTCTTTAACTGAGGGTTATTTTGTGCATTAAGTGACAACAAACTTAATACCATAAGACGGCAAAAGAATGACATTTTGCCAGGCTGACTGCATTTTGTTGAACTAAGCTAGTTTGTTTTGCTTTTAGGGTTATGAACTTCTAGAATTCTGTAGAGAGTGTGTGGTTGTATATTTGGAAGATGAAGACAGTGCCACACGGAAGGATGCAGCAATTTGTTGTTGCCGGTTGGTTGCGAATTCTCTATCTTCACAATATACAAGTAGACCCAGTCGGATTGGCAGTAGGAAGAAACGTCGCCTTGTCGAAGAGGTTGGTTTCTGTTATTTTTTTATTTTCTGGGAGTTGCATCTTATTACATTATCAACATTGGTAAAAGTATTAGGCTTGCAACAGCAAGTAAGATATTGAAGTCTTGTGCAAAATATTTGTATTTCCTTCTCGTCTTTTTGCAATTAGTACTCAAAAGTTTCAGCAATTATTTAATCAATACTTGGCCATAGACTATTGCTATGGAACTACATGTTAGATTTTGATAATTTAACTTCATGCCCCAGTGCCTACTAACTTCCCTTTTTCTACTACAATTATAACTATAATCATTTGTAGATTTCTTAAATGTTGGTCGAAACAATTTGCACCAACCAGTTAAAAAATAAATTTATATCGAGAATTTCCAGTGTACTGTAGTCACCTTTTTTAATTTGGCATGTCCTTTATTTTAGTGGGTTTTATATGTGGATCGGCCAGAAAACTCTTTGGTAATTGCAATCATAAGAAATGTAGGATGTCATTTGCTTGTAGGGTGAAAAAAATGGGTACATTACAGAAGAAAATGTGGTGATTTGTTTTTTCCTCTAAAAGTCCTAACTCCCAGGCCAAATCATAGTGAGTAATAAATAGCACTTTATTTCCATAGCAACCCAAAGAGCTATCCCATTGTCTAAAGTCAATTCCAACACTGCCAAATTGACTTCAGTACAGAGTGCATATGATATATATATAATATTTATTTTGTTGCTTTTTAAGTTTTTAGAGTAATAATAAAGCTTTGACTTTACCTGTAATCTCATTAGATAGGAATTTGAAAGTAACTTGGAAGAATGGTTTCAACTCTCTTTTAATGCAAGTTCTTGTTACATCACCATGCAGATTGTACAGAAATTGCTAATAGCAGCAGTGGCCGATTTGAATGCAGGAGTAAGAAAGTCAGTATTTGAATCGCTTGATGAAAATCCCACTTTTGACGACTTCTTGGCCCAGGCTGACATATTGACTTCAATATTTGTTGCCTTGAATGATGAGGTAATTTATTTATTTTTATTCTTTTCATGGGAGAAAGAGAGAGAGATAGAGAGAGGGTGGGAGTTGGTGAAAAATTTATCTAGGCAAGTTAGCCTTTCCCTGGCTCAACATATTTGGTAGAACTGCTTGTGTAAAATACCACAATCATATCTGCTAGTTGACATAATGCATCAAGGCTTAAATTGATATCTGATTTGGCTACTCTTTAATTATTCCTGTACTATTACTGTATAATAATGCTTTGCTTTGTTTTTTGTAGGAATATGATGTGCGTGTTTTAGCTATATCAGTTGCTGGCAGATTGTCAGAAAAGAATCCTGCATATGTTCTTCCTGCTCTTCGCCGTCACCTCATACAATTGTTGACGTATCTCGACCAAAGGTTTGTTCACTTAGAACTTTTAGAGAGCCTTCAGATTTTATTTGGTTGTAAAACAGTACTTCCCGTAAGAATAGATCATTTGAGCTTGTTTGTCTGTGCCTGTTGTTGTGCCAGCGCCTAGCTTGTCTTATCAACTCTCTTCTTATATTGAAACTTGTAATTGCAGTGGATGGTTTATTTTTCACATCCCCATCCATAGACAAAATAAATACAAAAAGGGATTTCTAACCAGTACCTGAAAGCATATATGCCTGGCATGGATGAGCATATAACAGTGTTATTCTTTCTATTACTTGATTGTGGCAAACCCTTGGTTTACCCATTTAAGAGGTGCTCTTTGATCTGATAGCTATCTATGAATATCCTGTCCTCCTTCGTCTTTGTTATATTTACTCACTCTTTCTTATTTTCTTTGAATTGCAGCATGGATAGCAAGTGCAGGGAGGAAAGTGCTAAGCTGCTGGGTTGTCTCATACGAAATTGTGGCCGATTGATACTTCCTTACATAGCTCCTGTTCACAAGGTAACTCTACAGATGTTGTATTGTTTAGTTGTTCACATCTCTGTTTGTTTCTATTTGTTATTCAGGTCTCTTGATGAAATTGCTCTGTGCCAGGCACTTGTTTCTAGATTGCGCGATAATAATGCTGTAGTTACTGGTGCACTTGCCACTGTGGGGGAACTTGCAAAAGTGGTATGTTTTACTAAGTAAAGTATGCTTTTAATTGGAATTTTTTTTATATATATCTTATGATATTTTTGATGTTAGTAAAAGAACATTAAAACATAGCATAGACCTTTTATCTACAATATTGGCATTACTAATCGAGATTGTAAGTTCTAACGTCTATTTTCTTTTATGTTTCTCCTGATTTTAAATAGGGTGGATTTGTGATGGGGAAATATCTACCTGAGTTGATGCCTTTGATTGTGGAGGCTCTTTTAGATGGTGCTGCTGTTTATAAACGTGAAGTTGCTGTTTCTACCCTTGGTCAAGTTGTACAAAGTACCGGGTATTGTGTGTTTCCATGACAAGCCATTAGTATTTGAAGATTTAGGAACTTACGCTTTACAATCATTTTTGTCAGCTGTTATCATTTTGAGATTGATTAATTGCATGCAGGTATGTCATAACTCCATACAATGAGTACCCTATGCTTCTTGGCTTATTGCTGAAGCTATTGCATGGTGAATTGGCATGGACAACTAGACGGGAAGTGCTTAAGGTAAATTTCTACTTACAAAATTGACTACACAGAAGTCCCATCAGATTTGTTCCTTGGTCAAGATAGCTATGAAGTTGCTATGTTCATATCTTTCGTAAATAGGAAAACCATTAAATACGTATGTGCTACTCTCATGTCATGGAAAGCAGTACTTCTCCATCAAAGGTCTGAAAAGTGAGAAATGGTAGTACCGATTACTGTTGTTTGTTGGTGTGAGATCTTCTCTAAATTTCTAGATGGGAAATAAGTCATAACTGTTTGCAGGATGTTTGTTTGTCTTTTGAGGAACAAAAATACCAATTCTAATGACCATTTTCATAATTCTATAGATTTTGTGCTTTCTTTATATTCTTGGAGACTTCTCAAGTCTTCCAATAATGCATATTCTTCTTGTTGTAGGTTTTAGGGATAATGGGTGCTTTGGATCCACACACAAACAAAAGGAATCAAAGCTTGTTACCGGGGCCCCATGAAGCAGGCAACCGTCCATCGGCTGAGACAGGTGGGCAACATATTGTGTCTATGGAAGAGATGCCAACGGAACTCTGGCCTTCTTTTGCAGCTGCTTCTGAAGACTACTATTCCACAGTATTTTGACTCTCTTTTGTTCATTCTTATGAAAGTTTCTTTCTTTTTTTTTTTTTTTTTTGAGTTGTTGATATCTCTTGCAAATCTGCTCTGCTCAGTTCATGGGATACCTGAAAAATCACAAACTATCATATGTACTCAGTGCCGGTATTGGAAGTTTGAGCTTAAAATGTACAATAACACAATATTAAGTCTCACATATATATTTATCATAATTATATGAGTAGAGCACGCAAATTTCATGTGTCATCCTTGAGATTGGTATTTTGTTTAAATCTGGTATTCTGTTTAAATTTCATGTGTCATCCTTAAAATGTTCTATAATCATTTATCTTGTACATCTAGTTTTTTCCTGGTTTTAATTTTAGATTTGCAAACTTAGGTTGCTATAACCTCTTTGATGAGAATTCTTCGGGATTCTTCTCTCTCAAGCTACCATCAGATGGTGGTAGGTTCCCTCGTTTTCATTTTCAAGGTACTATTTATTTATTTTTATATATATATTTTTTGCTTTCATCTGCATTCCATTCTAATTTTGTATCTTCATATGTATATTAGTTTCTAATACTCTTTTTGTTCATCATTTCTTCCTTGATAGTCAATGGGTCTTGGCTGTGTTCCCTACTTGCCAAAGGTTGATCTCTTTCTCTACCTACTGTGCCCCCCCTCCCCTCTCCTCCTTGGTTCTTAAAATTCTGTCGTGAAATTGACATTCACTATTTATCTATGTAGGTTCTTCCTGAGCTTTTTAGGGCTGTAAGAATCTGTGAAGATGGGGGCTTGAAAGAGTTTATAACTTGGAAGCTTGGTACCGTGGTTTCTATTGTGCGTCAGGTTGGAGTTTATTATTTTATTTTATTTTATTTTAAATTTTTTTCCTTTCATTTTTATTTGTGTCTTCTGCTTGGACTGCTTACCCCAACTGTTGGGTTTCTTTCTAGCCTACCCCAAATTGTTTGGGACAAAAGGCTTAGTTGTTGTTGTTGTTGCTTGGACTGCTTAGTCTGTAATGCAACTGCATTTATTTCTGGGTATTTTCTACCTTTGTTGTAATGTAAACTTTTGTTGGTGAATACTGGGCTAATGTTAATTTTTCTTATTATTATTTTTTAAATCCCTGTCTAGTCTTGAGCAAGTTGGTTTACTAGTTATTACTTTGTAGAACTTCTACGTGATTTTGGGCAATCACATCTTTGTATATCCTAGAAATGGCAGTTCATTTATGATTGTTTTATTCTTGGTGTGTGCAGCACATAAGAAAGTACTTGCCTGAGCTACTTCAACTTGTTTCGGATCTATGGACTGCTTCTTTTAGCTTACCAGCTGTCAGCCGACCCTTCCAAGGCTCTCCTGTATGTGCATTCCCATTTTCTTACATATCACCAGCAACTTATTCAAGTATCACAAATACACATGAAAATTGAAAATGTTTTCTACTTACGATAGGAAAATCAACGAGCTACCAAATACCATAATGACTACCCCTTTCCCTGTTTTCCCTATTACTTATTCTATTTTGGTGGATCTGTGAAATAATTCAAGTTTGCTTTACCTCTGAGTTGGGTTGGTATGGTTTAGTTTGATGCTCACTATTGTAACAATTTGTACCTACTGACCTAATAGACCGAGCCAATCAAAGTGGGTTATGTTAATTAGAGGCTTCCAATGGGATTTTATTACTCTACATTTGTTCTTCTATTCCTACCAATTGCTCTTTTTTGTTTGTTTGTTTGGTTTCTGTTCTGGATCCATGATTTTGTATGACACTTGATTGAAACCTCTCTAAGTTATGTCATATATGTACCCCATCTCTCTCTCTCTCTCTCTCTCTCTCTCTCTCTCTCTCTCTAGGTACTCCACCTGGTTGAGCAACTTTGCTTGGCGTTGAATGATGACTTCAGAACATACATGCTGGACATATTGCCGTGCTGCATTCAAGTCTTGAACGATGCAGAGCGCTGCAACGACTACTCTCATGTCCCTGATATCCTCCACACTCTTGAAGTTTTTGGTGGTATGTCCTATTATCCATATACATTAATTACCATATGAACCATTTGGTCTGGACCATCAACAGTTTGAACAGTTTCAGGATGAACACTGAACAGTGCTTCTAATCTATTGGGAAGTATCATCAACAGTTTGAACAGTGTCAGGATGCAGTTCCTTGCTAGGATAATATACTACAAACTTACTAGATGCTCTTGTGACATGCCTGAGTAACTTGATTTACATGAGCATAACCTGCAAAGTCACCAGAAAAGATAGTGTCATCAAGTTCTTTGGAAACTCATTCCTTGTCTTTAGACCTCTCAATTGAAGCTTGAACTGATGTAGTTCCCCAGGTTATTTCAAGCCAATTCTTGTCGTCTCATTAGTAGTATGAGACTCCTCTGCCACAACTCGATTAACAATTCCTACGCCTCCATGTTCTGGGCCTTTTTGACCATCATGTCCACCCTTCTATTCTCTGCCTCCTTGGCCACCACCAGATTTGTGGGATTGAGGACAGTTGAAGCTGAGATGCCTTTTATCCTCACAATTATAATATTTCCTATTATTCTTGTCGGCGTCTTGTCCCATCAAACTTGATATCATTAGGAGCCAGCTTTATTCTTTGTGTCATCTGTGATGATTCTGGTACAGATACAGATACAACAGTTTTTCTAGATGATCTCCTCCAATTTGGCATTAAAAATCTTCACCACTCTCCAACATCTCCTTCAAATCTAGACTAATCACAAGTGTACCATCTTAACAATTGAATTTTTTTTTCCCTTCCTCAAATACAGCGTGAGGACAAAAATAAACAAATAAATTACAAACTGTCTGCATTCACACAATCACGGTTTTCAGAATCTATTGAAATACAATTGCCGGAAGAAAACACAAACACATAAAAAGATGAATATACACATCCTCATATTCATTTATTTCTTTTTAAAATAAAACTAAAAAATACAAAATATAAAAATAGTACGGAAGGGGGGAGGGGTTGAGGGGTTACGGAAGGGGTTTGGGTCTTTGCGCAGTGTAGGAGTATGGGTGGGGGTGGGTAGTTTGGTCTTGGCGTGGCATGCTTGTATGGATGTGATGAGAAGGAGGAGCTGTCCAAAATCAAAGTGTTAGAGAATGGTCCAAGATTGCGGAAGGGGATGCCACGTGAGCAAGCGAGCGAAAGAGCGATGGAGAATTAGTTTAAGCGCTTCCTCAACGATAGCTCTAAAAATGACGGATTGTTATCAGAGGCTTCCTTTTTTATTAAACTTATCTGCATTTTTATAAATAGAACCCTACATGTCTAGAGATAACATAATAATAAATAACTCGACAGTTTTATATTCTTCAAGAGTGTTATATTCTGATGTTTTTTTCACAGGGACGCTGGATGTACACATGCATTTGGTATTTCCTGCACTGATCCGCTTATTCAGAGTGGAAGCTTCTACTGAAATTAGAAGGCATGCTATTCGCACCCTCACGAAGCTCATTCCTAGAGTTCAGGTTGGCCATTCTTCCTGGTCCATGCTTCCCAATTCTTTAAATCTCATGTCACTGGCTAGTGATTGCAAGCATGGAGAAATACACTAAAGATTGTACTTATTAATAAATTCCAAATCTTTGCAATAAGGTAATTCTATGGTTTGGCATGTTTTGTACTAATGCTGCCACATGTGCACTAAGTAACCAACAATCTGCTATGTTCTTGACTTTACTAGCTGTGTTCTGGAAATGAGTGAATTTTAGAATTGCTTATGGAAATTGTTAGATTGAGAAAAAAAATGTAGAAATTATTCAAAGATGTCATTTCAGATGGCAGGAACAAGGTTTTTTATGTAGTTTGAAGTTGAAGCTACAATTTCGATGTTTGCCTTTTCTTTAATTCAGGTCAGCGGTCATGTTTCTTCTTTGGTGCATCATCTGAATCTAGTCTTGGACGGGTAAGTATTATCATCAACATGGTTATCATTAACTCTTGATCTTGAATTTCCATTTATGCTATTCAGATTGGTACTCATACCATACTCGTGAACTTGTTTTAGTAAGTTCCTAATATTTTTTTTTTTTGTTTCTTGTACTCCGGTGTGTTTGGAAGTGGAGTGAACAAAGATGAATAGCTTGTTCATTGATGAATAAGTGGGTGTTGTTTGGATGGAAGAATATAATAATAATATTTTTTTATAACAATTAACAGAATGATAATAATCATTAAAATAAAGGATTGCTAGAATGCTATGCGTAGTATGGATGCATCTCATGCTACACATTGGATCTCAAATTTTGTGCTTCATGAACTGGCTTGTTCGTGATACCACCAAACACCCCTTTTGCGTGTGGTTATATAAACTGCAAATGGGCTTAATCTAATAAAAATTGTAATAGCAGCAAAACATTAATTCCTTTAAGCTTTAGCAAACTGGCTGGTATGCTGATGTATCTGATGTCTCTCTCTCTCTCACTCTTAGAAACACATGCGCGAAACACACACACTTGCACACACAATTTGTAAGAGAATTGATAAGGGCATCGAGTCAAATTTTCTGTTTCTTGGTTTTTATCAGGAACAATGATGAGTTACGTAAAGATGCACTGGATGCCCTCAGTTGCCTTGCTTATGCACTCGGAGAGGATTTCTCTATCTTTTTATCATCAATCAACAAGATTATTTTGAAGCATCATATTCGGGTACTTAATTTTTGTGTCATCATTTCAGTTGAAGTACACGTAATTGATATTTTATCTAATTTTTCTTCATTTGATGAACATATATGAATCGTGTTTGTAATACAATGGTTAATCTTGCCACTGTAAGTAAATTTTGGGTAAATGGGACAGTGCAAACCAATTGAATTTTAAATCACATTTCTTCTCTTTAACCTTATTATTGTTTTTTTTACCAAATCATATTGTAGCATAGAGAATGGGATAAGATAGAAGCCAGATTGAGAAGTCGTGACCCACTGCTCCTTTTAGATGATTCATGTACCCAAAAGTACACACAGAGTGTTCTGCCTGAGGTCATTAGCGACCCACTTAATGATTTTGATAATGGAACATATGAAGAAGGCGATGAGATGCAAAGGCAGGTCCGGAGCCACCAGGTATATCTACATTTATGTTCACCTTTTTTTGAATGGTTGCTTTACATACAAACAATTCATGATGCTTAGTTATAATATTGTCTATCCAGAAGACAAAGCATGTACTTAATTCTTCATGATGCTTAGTTGTAATAAACGTGTACCCAGAAGACCAAGCATCTGCTTAAGATTTAAACAGATCTCAGAAGGATAACCTTAGCATAACTGGTTTGCGTGCAATAGCTAGTTCTTTTTGTGCTCTTTGAGTACTATGTATTGTTGTTATGCTGATTCCCTGAACTCATCAATGTATCACCAGGAACTTACTTTAATAGTGTGTATTGTTGTTATGTTGCTGAACTCATAAATGTATCACCCAGGAACTCTCTTTAGTGGCTTGTTTAATGTTTTTTCTAGGATTACTAACTGGTATAAGCAGATTTTAAATAAGATTTAGATTGCTACTACTCTATCCTAGCTTGATATCAAGCCTTTGGTGAATTATGAGTTGTCAACATATAATAAGAATGGGAAATGTCAAAATGAGGTCTCAGCAGAAAACTGAAAAAATTAGTTGCTGACTTGCTTGTACAGCTGATAAAGATAAATGTGCAAAGCAGTTAGACAGTTGTGCATACACTAGACCTGACAAATTTTTATATTTTATAGGTGAATGATGCAAGGTTAAGAATAGCTGGAGAGGCATCACAGAGGAGTACCAAAGAAGATTGGGCTGAGTGGATGCGTCATTTTAGTATAGAGCTCCTTAAGGAATCCCCTTCACCTGCTCTTCGTACTTGTGCTAGGCTCGCGCAACTTCAGGTGCTGTTTGGTTTGGCATACTTACAGTGATGGACTTTTTATTGTTTTATAAGCCAGTAGCAAAGACTGCAGTCTTGCAGTATAGTACTAGTCTTATTACTGTTTGTTATGGTTATTGCCAGATCCAATTTTAATTTGCCATTGTTTGTTACTAACTTTTTGTGCTGATTGTCTTTCACATTTTATGAATACACTGTCGTTTAATTGTTGTCCTATTCTTCATTTTGTGGCTTAGAAACTAGGAAGAACTTACACTGAAATTTTCGTGCCACTCAGGCCATGAACTGGTCAGGTGTAGGTACTGTGCCTTCATGGTTTGAAGATCAACAAAGAGTTTTCCAATTTGACTAGTTAATGCACAGGACATGTTCAATAGATACCATCATGTTTTGTTTTCTGTTGGGTTTCGTTGATTGTTCCCTCAAAAGTTCAATGCATGAAATTTTTTATCTAACCATAAATAATGATTATGTAGCCATCGGTGGGCCGTGAGTTGTTTGCTGCAGGCTTTGCTAGCTGCTGGGCGCAGATGAATGAGGCATCACAAGAGCTTCTTGTCAGGAATCTCAAGACTGCATTCTCTTCTCAGAATATTCCCCCAGAGATTCTCGCCACCTTACTAAACCTGGTAAATTACTTCTTTTCTCTGATCTCTCCTAATATATGGTATCTGCTATCAATGTGTTTTGTCAGATTGGGTTTCCAATTTTTATTTATTTTGTTTCTGTGTGCATTTGTGAGTGCTGTCTGGTTGTATGGGGTTGTGATCAATATTCATTCTGTACGTTTGAGGTTTCCTGTCTTGTGCAGGTATGTGAAACATCTTAGACATCAAATTTTGTTCATAGAGTGAAATGAGTATGTGACAGTAAGGCAGATGTGGAGTCGAACTTGTCTGGTTGACATTTTTCAGTTGTTATATATTTGGCCACCTGCAAGGTTTTATTTTCTTTCACATGTTAATTGTTCAAATTTAACTCCATTTGTCATTAGGCGGAGTTTATGGAACATGATGACAAGCCACTTCCAATTGACACTAGATTGTTAGGTGCACTTGCTGAGAAGGTATGTTATTGTTTCTCTTGCATATATTTAGTCCTTAGGCTCCAATTTGTTGACTTGAAGGCTTGCTTCTTTTGTTTGTTGTGATCATTATGATATCGTTTTTTAGGACCCAGTCGAATACAATTATATTGACTTTTTGCAAAGTTCCTGACAGAAAAGGAAACAGAGAACTCTAGCATATTTGAAGATAATGTTGAAATTTAAGAAACTCCAAAAAGCTCCTCCTCATATTTGCTCTCTCTCTCTGTCTCTCTCTGTCTCTCTCTCCCTCTCTGTCTCCTCTTATTGTGATTCTATCACGCAGTGTCGTGCCTATGCAAAAGCTCTACATTACAAAGAAATGGAGTTCCAGGCGGCTTGTTCGAAAAAGACAGGAGCAAACCCAGTTACAGTTGTTGAATCCCTTATCCACATAAACAACCAGTTGCATCAGCATGAGGTCATTCTTTCACTTTTAAGTTGTCAAAATCATAGTTATAAGGGATTTGATATGATAAAACCTGTCAGTACCGGACTGAGGCCAGTTGAGGAACTTCTGACTAATTTCAGCGGTTTATTGACTTCTTATTTGGGATAATCTGGTACTATATTGCTTTGTTTGCCAAATTGGTTTGAGACTTATACTGGTAGAATCAAATCTTTACCAAGACGAGACAACAATGAGGTTGGATGCAGTTACACTTTAATATGAGCTGCATGTTAATTTGAGGTCTTGCAGACTCCAATTTAAAATTTGTTGTTTGCAGGCAGCAATGGGGATTTTGACCTACTCTCAGGAATATTTGGATGTCCAGCTGAAGGAATCTTGGTATGCATGTCTATACTCTTTGTTTTACTGTTTTTGCAAATATCATCATTTTGTATCGAAGATTGGTTCAAGGAAAAACTAAAGAATAAAAATTGAAGTAACTACGCACCTCATCTGTGATGTATGGTGTTGGTCTGTACTGGTTTTACCATGATTGGTGAGAATTGTGGCACTATAATATCGAAAACTTACATTGTGTGCCTGCATGATGCTGTATTATATCTTTGTTGTGGAGTAATTGTGCCATCTCCTTATTTGTTCTTACTTTTCTGAAATATTGAATGTTCTCCTTTATTGAACTTCTCTTGGAAAAGGTATGAGAAGTTGCAGAGGTGGGATGAGGCACTTCATGCATACACTGCAAAGTCATCTCAGGCCTCTAGCCCAAACCAAAACTTAGATGCCACATTAGGTGTGTATTATTTGCAACAATACATATTGCCATTTCTAGCACTTGCTAGTTGCTACAATACAGATATTAGCTGTACTATTTTGTTGCTAGGTTTTATTTAACATATTTTTAGTCTATTATAAACATTTTGTTTGTTGTTTGTTATTGTTAAATTTCTAATTTACTGAGCCCTAATGTTAAGTCAGATCAAGTTCTAATATATTGCAGTCTGTAGGTCTTTTCCGTCTGTTAGTCACATCCAATATTGTAATTTCTCCTGTTTATCTCGTCAGGAGAGCATGGGGTTCTGGTGTTGGATTCTGAGTTAATGTGACAAGGGGGTCTCAAAATGGTTGGCCAGAAGTATATAATTGCTGACCTGTGCACAAGTTTAGTAAGATAATAAATGGCTGTCAGTGAATTGAAAAGGAAAAAGCATGTCTTTTTTTTTTTTTTGGGGGGGGGGGGGTGGTTTAACAATCATTAGAGGAATTTAGTAGTGTTTTACTTCTATTACTTTGTTCATTTTTCTTCTTTTTTTACACTGGGACCTTTATAAGGACCAACAAAAGATATAATTTTCTTTCTCTTTTTATTCATAACAGGGAGGATGAGATGTCTTGCGGCATTAGCCAGGTATGAAGAATTGAATGCACTTTGTAGAGAGCAATGGACAGCTGCTGAGTCTGCTGCTCGTCTTGAAATGGCCCCCATGGTTTGTAATTCTGTTTAGATAATTCTTTATTCTTATTTTGCTGTATATACATATATTCATAGTGTGTAGAAGGATGTGCATGTGTTTGTCTTTGATCATGCATTGTCTAGATGCAAGGTGTACATGTTTATGCATGGTATTGAATGCATTCTTATTTTCTATCTTGTTCTGTGAGTTAGGCTGCAAACGCAGCTTGGAGCATGGGAGAGTGGGACCAGATGTCAGAATATGTTTCCCGGCTGGATAACGGGGGAGATGAAAGCAGACTGCGTGTGTTGGGAAACTCAGCTTCCAGTGGTGATGGTAATAGTAATGGCGCCTTCTTTAGAGCTGTTCTCTTGGTGCGTCGTGAGAAGGTCTGGATTTTTATATACCTTCTGTGTTTTTTATTTGGTTTTTTGCATAGATAGAACATATGAATAAAGAACTTTAGAAACTGTTTGGATCAAGCACTCAAGAAAAATATCTTGAGCTGCATTAACTGTAGTCTACCATTCTGATTGCAAGGATCACCTACTTATATATGAAAAGGTGAGTAATGTTATAGACTCTACCTTTCTTCAATTTTAGAACCACTGATTGTTATTCCCCGCAAAGGGGGAAAAAAATCCTTCCTCTTACAGAAAGTGACAGCTTTTCTTGTTTGTGGTTCCAGTATGATGAAGCTCGAGAGTATGTAGACAGAGCAAGGAAATGCTTGGCAACTGAACTTGCGGCATTGGTATTTCCAACCCCCCGTCCTTTTATCATCTTTAGTTAATAGCCTTAAGAGAATGATGGACTCTGTCACAAGTAAAAATAATAAATAAAATTTAAAAAATCACTAATCTTGGTGTATCTGTCTGTGTGCTCAGGTTCTTGAGAGCTATGAGCGGGCATATAGTAACATGGTCAGAGTTCAGCAATTGTCAGAGCTAGAAGAGGTATCCTATGCCAGATTTTCTTTTCCCCTCTTTCTGTTGCCTTTCATAATTTGTCAACTGGTGGGAGTCTGGGAGATGATATACTCGTTTGGGACAAAAAAGGCTTAGTTGTTGTTGTTGGTGTGGTGGTGGTGGTAGGAGATGATATAGTTGTCATTTCTGTACAGAGTTTAGCTACGGTGAGTTGCAACTCACGGACCCTCCGGTGAGTCGCGACCAAAACTCCTAGATCTAGATCAAAATGACCGATCCAAACCGTACAATATGATCTCCCTATTGAAATCTCCATATAGACCAAATTTTTCATTTTTTCGAAATTTTTAAGTATTTTTTTGAAATTTTAGAAAATCGTTAATCTAATTGGTTCTGAACCATTCAAAAACATCAGTTTTTAAAAATCCGAAAAAAATACATAAAAATTTCGAAAAAATAAAAAATTTGGTTTGCACGAAGATTTCAATAGGGAGATCATATTGGACGGTTTGGATCGGTCATTTTGATCTAGATCTAGGAGTTTTGGTCCTCCGGTGAGTCGCGACTCACCGTAGCTAAACTCTTTCTGTACATATGTCCTTATAGTTTTTTTTTTTTTCCTATATAGCCATTTTCATGTTTGGTCACTCCACTCTTCGTGGGTTGTCTCACAACCATTATTCTTCTTGTGTAAATACAGGTGATTGATTACTGCACTCTGCCAGTGGGTAATCAGATAGCTGACGGACGAAGGGAGCTTATTCGGAATATGTGGAATGAGCGTATCAAGGGTGCAAAACGAAATGTTGAGGTTGTTGCTCTTGCATTGTTGAAAATTGCTTTTATATTATTTGAATGATTTATCACTAGATTAGGTCTTGAGGCTCAGCAATACCTGGCTCATAATTATGGGTTATATTTGGATTCAGATCCTTTTTCTATGTGCTGTAATGCCTTATAGTGTCTCACAGATCTATCAACTTTGGTTGTAATATATATATATATATATATATATATATATATATATATATATATATATATTGGCTATATTAGGTGTGGCAAGCTATACTTGCTGTAAGAGAGCTAGTGCTTCCTCCTACTGAAGATATTGAGACTTGGCTTAAATTTGCACATCTTTGCCGGAAAAGTGGTCGCATCAGCCAGGCCAGATCTACTCTTATCAAACTCTTACAGGTTTCTTCTCTCCCTCTCCCCTCCCCTTTTCCCCATTCTCCAACACCAAAAAAAATAAGAAATCATAAATAAAAGAATGATGGAGGATGTTAATGTGCACTTGCCTTCGTATTAGTTAGCTTGCTCAGGTTCTGTGTTTCCATAATTCTGTGCTTCTGATTATTTGGTACCTTTGAAGCACCAGATGGTTGCCAGAACTCATTTAAAAATTATCTAGAAGTACGTTACATCTATGTTCCTCTCTTCTAGCTTATCTGAGGCGGTATTTGTGTGACCACTTGTGCTTTTGTTTTCATGCTAGTTCTATAGATAGGATTACTATCTATAAAACCAATGTTTTCAGACTAGTCCTCTAGATAGGGCAACTATTTATACATGGTTTTATTGACGCCTTTAATTATACTATTATATGTAGATCAATGACATCGAATAATTTACATCGGCAGTAAGATTTTTAAGTGCTATTTCAGAGTGTTAGTTTCGCAGCCTTGCATATTGAACTGTTAATCATCATATCATCTGTTACGCACGGAAGTTATGATGTTGTAATGTCGATTGTTGGGTTTTTGTTTGCTAGGTTTTGTTTTTTTTCTTTTGTTTACTTGGTTTTGTTTCCTAGCATGTGCTTTTTGGGTTGGATGATGGCCCTAGACCAATCCTGTTGGCATTGTTGGTGTTGCAACAACAGTATTATGAAGTCCTTATATATGATAAATGACACCCATCTCACTTGTTTCTCTGCAGTATGACCCTGAATCAGTTCCTGAAATTTCTCTAAGACATGGTCATCCTCAAGTCGTGGCTGCATACTTGAAATACCAGTGGTCTCTAGGTGATGACACGACACGACGCGAATCATTTTCTAGGTTACAGGTATAAGACTTGAAATTCAATTGTGGAATATTGAGTTCAAGCACGAAGGGATGCTACTCTGAACCATAAGACTTAACATATTGTAGATGCAGATTTAAACCCATTACTAGTGGTCTTGTTTGGATTTTGTATCTTGTTATCAGGACATAATCCTGATTTTATCTTTTGAATAGAAAACAATTGATACAACATTGAGTTTGCTTGAATTAAATTGAAAACAATAGCAATTCTTGTGCTGCGCAAATGCTGTAAATGGCATGATATTTTCCAGTAGTGGGGGTCTTATATACTGGTAGCTGTCATGATCATTGAAATTCCAGCTGTAAAATCCGCAGATTGATAAGGCCGCCCCATAGATAAGCTGTTTTCTTATTATTATTTTTTGTAGGAGTTAGCAATGCAGCTTGCCAGTAGTACAAATGGTTATTCTGGCATTCAACCAAGTACCTTAGCTGTATCTTCGCGTGACCGTATCCCACTTCTTGCAAAAGTTTATTTGAGACTTGGTACATGGAAAAGGGCACTCTCTCCTGGACTAGATGATGAATCAATTCGAGGTAATAAAGTATTTTTGAAAAGACCTGTCCTGCCCTATGTATGTTTTTCAGTAAGACTTTTAGTCCATTGCTTTTCCTTTTAATGGAGCTTGTAAGAACAGCACCAGTACATACTGCATGATAGTGAGGGACAAGCTGGTGTTGTCTTATCTGCTGGCCTGATACATAGTGAGTTCGGGCCAGTGTTACAGTTTATTAAGTTGTCATTTGGTGTAAGTTTTAAATGCTAGTAAGGGTGCACCTTCGCTTATATATTTTTCTTGGAAATGGTGCCTGCGTACCAATATGCAGAAATTCTGCAGTCATTTAAGAATGCCACAATTTGTGCAAAGGACTGGGGGAAGGCATGGCACAGATGGGCATTGTTCAACACAGCTGTGATGTCTCACTACACTAACAAAGGCCGCAGTGAGATTGTGGGAAAGTATGTCGTAGCTGCCGTCACGGGCTACTTCTACTCCATTGCTTGTGCATCTACTTCCAAGGGAGTTGACGATAGCTTACAGGTGTCAAATATTCTAAAACAATAGAAAACTGACAATATAAGACAGCGGCTATCAATGAAGAATTGTGGAGTCATTAAGAGATATTTTTAGTAAAAATATGCAGAGAGTTAGTTGTTAATATAAACCAACTTGACATTAGATTTGGATTAGTGATTAATTGAGGTTATTCTGCAACATTTGTAAATACACAGTAAACACAACAGCCAACAGATTAAGCATTAGCTAAAGCTTGGGATCCATTTGGTCAAATATAGTTAAAGTCATACATATGAAAATATTTTCTTTTACTTGAATTAAACATACTTGATCATTATGAATCCTGCTACTTATTTTATCATTTTCTTTTAGGATATTCTACGGCTTCTTACTCTGTGGTTTAACCACGGTGCCACAACGGAGGTCCAGGCTGCACTAGAAAAGGGATTTTCACTTGTCAGAATTGAGATGTGGTTAGTTGTGTTGCCGCAGATAATTGCCAGAATTCACTCAAATAATAAGGTTGTGAGAGAACTGATCCAGTCATTGCTAGTACGCATTGGAAGAGGCCATCCTCAGGTTTGTCTATGCAAGCCTTTTAAATTCATTTGATATGTAATTCTTTAAATAATCCAACACATCGAGGGCTAAATTCACTGTTCTTGATGACTTGATGATGAATCGGTTAGATTGAGCTACCATATTTTTTCATGGAAAAGTTAATGGGGATCTGTTATGAAAAAGAATTTCTCATCTTGTACTGGAGGGGTAAATGAAATTGGAGTTGAGTAATTCATTACCAGTTGGTTCTGGAAACATTAGGTATACCAACTTGGTGTTTTGAGGATAGAAACAACTTCACTGGTTCAGTTGAGCTAACCAGTGTCAATTCCATTCCAGTTTTATAAATTCTTGTCTGCTTGGCAGGCCCTGATGTACCCCCTATTGGTAGCATGCAAATCAATAAGTGTGTTGAGGCAACGTGCTGCACAGGAGGTGGTTGACAAAATCCGACAGCATAGTGGTCGTCTGGTTGATCAGGTTTGTTATTTTTTTTCATTTTGCTTGTTCTTTTTCTTCGTCTTTGCCAGCTTAATGCATAGAACTAAAGCTGATTTGTCATGTTATATGGTTCAGATTGAATAACATGCTATTTTTCTAGGTTACAGTCAAAATTTAATCACCATCATCTGTAACTTAAATCTTGGTTAAATGACTGCAGGCTCAGCTGGTTTCGAAGGAGTTGATTAGAGTGGCAATACTCTGGCATGAGATGTGGTATGAGGCTTTTGAGGAGGCCAGCCGGCTCTATTTTGGGGAGCATAACATAGAAGGGATGCTTGCTGTGCTTGAACCACTTCATGCCATGCTGGAGAAAGGAGCTGAGACTGTTAAAGAAGATGCTTTCATTCAGGTACTTGCTTGAGAAAACACTTATAACACACTGCAAAAGGGCCATTTTGGTTACAACCTCACCTATTTAAGGAACATCTTGCCCTTGATGTGCCATATAATAATTCTGGTAGTTTACGGATTGGACTCCTACCAATTTGACTAATAATTAGTTTGGTATGTTTTCACCAGTAGAAAAAAAGAAGATAGCTTCTGTCGCTCACTTTAATATGTGCTTTCTTGATGTCCTTAAGGTTTCTAATTCTGACTTGAATTTCTACTATGAAATGTAGGCATACGGCCGTGAATTGGTGGAAGCTCGAGAATGCTGCATAAAATACAGAACTACCGGAAAGGATGCTGAGCTAACTCAGGTTCTTCTCTTTCTCCATTTGAATAAGCATGTATATTATCAAGTAGCTTTTCAATTTGAATTTTTATTGCTTTGTTTTATGATCCTTCCCAACACTCTTCAGGCATGGGATTTATACTATCATGTGTTCAGAAGGATAGATAAGCAGCTTCCAAGCCTGACTACACTAGATTTGCAGGCTAGTTCTACAAATTTCTATTAAAAAAATTAGCATGCTTCCTTTTATCTCGTTTCCTGGTAAAGAGGAAAAGCAGTGATTTACTTTCTGATTTTGTTTGTTTTCATCATTGGCAGTTTGTTTCACCTGAGTTACTAAAATGCCGTAACCTTGAACTCGCTGTACCTGGAACTTACTGTGCTGGTAAGTATAGAATTAGTATTTTGTTCTTTTTACATAATTCAAAATGGCATTTGTAGACAAGTTTATTTCTGCTATCTGTTGTGCTGTTCCCTCAACTCAGTTATAGCTGGGTGAACCTGATTTGGTTAAGATCAGCCCTTCTTTCAGCAGTAGGTTCTGATGCACAGTCTCTCGACCCACTAGATAGTCAGGTGGATGTCTGATCATTGGAAATGGCCTGACTTGATGCATTTTATGTAATATTTTAGTTTCTTTAAAATAAGTGTAAAGCCCCTAAACCGTTCAAAAGTAAGTATATGACAGAATGTAGATATAAAATGATTTCTTTGCCCACAGATGTGCTAGTTATGTCTTTCCTTCCCTGCCGTATTTAGTGTTATAAATTATAATAGAAATATTCTGGTTCAACCTGACCCATATGAGTGCAGGCTGTGAACATCAAAGGATCTATTGGAAAATTTAATCTTGGAATTGAATTTTTGGTATCAGATGCACCTGTGGTGACAATAGCCAGTTTTGCACCGCAGCTGGTAGTGATAACATCAAAGCAGAGACCGAGAAAGCTGACAATTCATGGCAGCGATGGCAAAGACTATGCCTTCTTGCTCAAAGGTCATGAGGATCTTCGCCAAGACGAACGTGTCATGCAGGTCTCTCTCTCTCTCTCTCACACACACTTACATATACACACACAAAAAAAAAAGGAACTTTTTTTTACATAATTCATCATTGAGAAAAACTGATGATCCAAGCTTCTTACTGTAAAGTGGCTTCTTAATCTGCTAAAATGCATGTGATACTGGCAAGTCAGGGCAGATAGTATTCTTCAAAATGCATGACATACTTGCAAATCAGTGCAAATGAAAAAAATGTATTGTACCAATTATTTTGACAGAAATGAATAAGCAAATTTTAATACAGATAAGTTGGTGGGATGTACTGGTTTGGATTGGAAAGTGATTGAGGTTCTGGTACGTTATACTAGTCTAGTACTCCATGGTATTAAAAAGGATAGGTGTATTTTTTTTTTCATTAGTTCTGATATGCATTACAAGATTGGGTTTAGCATCAGTTATTTGAACCAGTTGTACACAACTTCTGCGGAATGTGATTATAGCTGGTACATTTGTTGTACACCATGATCTATTATACAGTATTTCTTTTTTATGATAGATAACATAAATACTTCGCTCTCTTTTTTTTTTTTTTTTTTGCTTTTTCTTCTGTGTAGCTATTTGGATTGGTAAACACCCTTCTGGTGAATTCTAGAAACACGGCAGAGAAAGATCTTTCAATCCAAAGGTACGCAGTCATTCCTTTGTCACCCAATAGCGGCTTGATTGGGTGGGTCCCAAACTGCGACACATTGCATCAGCTCATCAGGGAATACAGAGATGCTAGAAAGGTTCCTTCTTTAGTTCTTTTTCTGAAGTCTGCTACCTTTTTTTTTATTCTTTTAATTTTACACAGTCTATCATTTATTTTTTCATTATAGATTTTTCTAAACCAAGAACACAGACTTATGTTGGCATATGCACCTGATTACGATCACTTACCCCTGATTGCAAAAGTTGAAGTCTTTGAGCATGCTTTACAAAATACTGATGGTAACGACCTCAATAAGGTAAACAGTTGAATCATGTCTTTTACATTATTGTACTAACCCTTCTTCTACAAAAGTGGGTAAAACTCTATAAAATATCTACTATAATGTAGTCCTCTTGACATATTACATTAATATGGTAGGTATTGTGGCTCAAGAGCCGCACATCTGAAGTCTGGCTTGAAAGGCGCACAAATTACACAAGGAGTTTAGCTGTTATGAGTATGGTTAGTACATTATTTTATCTATCTATGTGTAATTTTCATTTGCTGTGAGTAAGAAATGAATTTATTAAGACCTGATAATGACTTGTTAAGGCTATTTGTCCTATAATTTTAGGTGGGTTATCTTCTAGGTTTGGGAGACCGGCATCCGAGCAATCTTATGCTGCACCGATACAGGTAAATACAAACAAGTACAGTAAATTTTTCTAAAGAAGGCTTTTCTTATAGTTGAACTTTTTCTTTGCTTTCCAGTGGAAAAATATTGCATATTGACTTTGGAGATTGCTTCGAGGCCTCAATGAATAGAGAGAAATTTCCTGAAAAGGTACCAGTTTCTGAACATTAGGAAGAAAATTACAATTTATCTTTATTTGAGCTGGTATTTAACATTGTGACCGTCACCACTAAGTAAGCATATTTTCTTAGTAAAGTTAACCGGTTAATTACAACAGATTATTAGTAAGAGAGTACTCTAGGTAGTAAGGTTAGAGTTAGTGGGTTATAGAAATAAGGGCTTGAAAACTTATAAAGTTTTCATTATTTGTTTCTATTACAATAGAAATGGATAGCATTTCTAAAACAGCACCAGCCATTGTTCATGTTATGTTGCTCAAATAACTCAACTATTAAAAGATGGTCTTAAGTCAAAGCCAAAAAAAATAAAATAAAATAATTCAAGTTCCTTTAACATTTTCATCTTGGTTTTTTCACAAATTGTGCTTCAATAGGAAAATCCTAATGTGAGTTGGTATAAATTGACAATTTTTAAGTGAATATATCCTTCTTAGGTGCTGTCTATTAGCGCCATAACAAGGGAGGTTTAGTTACTAGTATGAAATTCAAGCTTTTATTTGCAAATAAGGTTTTTGTTTTCATTTTTGAAACCTTTCTTTTGTTATATGCCAATTTGAAGTAGTATTGCATATCTTTACAAAGAGCTTTTTAGAGAGAGAGAGAGAGACCATGGGCTAAAGCAAGTACATTCTCAGGTCCCGTTCAGATTGACGCGCATGCTAGTTAATGCAATGGAGGTAAGTGGTATAGAAGGCAACTTCAGATCGACTTGTGAGAATGTAATGCAAGTACTTCGTACAAACAAAGATAGTGTCATGGCGATGATGGAGGTACCATTGTTAACATCTTATCATTTATTTCCTGAACCTGATATTTCCTTACATCAGGGATGTTGATCTTTCATTTGCATTTCTCTAATTTGAGCAATTTTCTGCATTCCAAATGAACCCACATAAACAAACTTAACTGAAGTTTGAAATTGACATGCGAATAATTTAAACTGAGACTCTGTATGAAGCATTTAGTGAAGTTCTCCCTTGTTTTGATTTTCAGGCTTTTGTGCATGATCCTCTGATCAATTGGCGTCTGTTCAATTTCAATGAGGTTCCTCAAGTTTCAACTACAGGAAACACATATGTTCATCCCATTGTGAATACAGAAGATCCTAACACAGAAAGCAAAGACCTTGCCCATCCTCCTCGTGGAGCTCGTGAAAGGGAATTACTTCAGGTAGGTTTTTTCTTCTTGCACAAATCACAATTGAGCTAACATGAAAATTTTATTGCAGTATTGTGCTGGATTGATTCCAGTGAAAATGGAAAGATTTTGTCCAGTAAATATGGGTGTTGGACTTCACAAGTTAGTATATATATGGTATCAGTCTAAATCATGTCTTTGTATCAATTGACCTCAATAGAGTCTCAATCAACAGATAACCAGCAGATAGAATGCATAATTAAATACAGATAAAGATAGGTGCATTCGGAGCAGTTGCTTATTGGCGAATAGGCTAATATAATGCTTTTTTGGCTGTTAATTCAGTATCTTCCTTAAAACCGAAAAGGAGTAATTATTAATTAGAATAATTCATCCTGTTTTATATAAATATACAGGCTGTGAATCAACTAGGGGATGCCAACGAAGTACTAAACGTTCGTGCAGTGGCAGTCATGGAAAGGATGAGCAACAAACTCACAGGGCGTGACTTTTCCTCGGTATCCTCGCCGTCCTCCCCTTCTGCTGGCCCAGGGCCAACATTGTCAGGGACTGAGCATTCCAGTGGCAATGCAGTAACTGGGGAGACTGGTCGTGATACAGAGCATGGTTTGTCAGTGGAAAAGCAGGTTCAGAATCTCATCTTACAAGCAAGGTCTCCTGAGAACTTATGCCAGAGCTATGTTGGGTAAGTACATTTTGGATTACTGATTCCGCATTACTATGAACAACCATCTTCTCATTCCCTTCGTCTCGAATGTCAACCCAACCTTGAACTACCAAAAGATAACAAAAATTTAGAACATGGAAGTGCATGCAATACTTTTAGAATTAGAATTTGTTTTACCTTGCACTGATTCCAAGATGGCTTCATGTGGTAACATCTCCAATGTACATTATGTTTGCTCTGTCTCTTTCGCTTGCAAAAGAAAGTGGTAATTTTGAGAGCTACATAGTAAATTGTTTCCTCAGTTCTCATGTTATCTATTTATATACTTTTTTGAAGGTGGTGTCCATTTTGGTGAATCTTCACTTCAATTCTGTACATAATTTGTACATATGCTGTACATAACTTGTTCTTCTCTGGTAAGTAAGCTGTATTTTACTTGATATTTTCTATCTATGAGTCAATGTAAACCAAAGATATAAGGGGGAAATTTTTTACTAATCTGCTCATTTTATTTGATGTATGGTCGTCTTTTGGGGTGCTTTCTTTCAAAAAAAAAAAAAGAAAAAAGAAATGTGTTAGAATGAAATTCCTTGAAAGCATATGTGCAAGCTAAAAGTTGAGCCCCCCTTTTTTTTTTTTGGTTTCAGTTTTGGACCTAGCCGTTTTTGTAAGATTTTTCCACTCTTGTTTATTTTTCTTTTTCAATATAATTGATTTTTTTTGTTCATTTAATTAAAAAAAAACTAAGTTCTTTACTCATTTGCGTTGTTTTGAGTTTAAAATAAATGGCATTCAATTCTCTGACAATGCTGGGAACAGGATTCGTAATGTTATTCCCCACTTCTTTTGTTTTTATTGGACTCAAATGGCTACACAGTTTCCTCACTTTTGTTTTTATTGTGTTTTAACATGCAGATAGAGTTATAGACTCATAACTTAAATAAAATTTAATAAATTAATGAGCATTATGATATGTTTCACGATCCATGTTTACGTACTCTCTTTTGTTTTGTTTTCTGCTTGATTTGATTGTCTTCACTAGTTAACGCCTACCAAGCACCATAATTAAGATGTGACATTTTTATCTAAAATAAAAAAATGTCTGTTATTTCAAATTTGTTTGTGGAATGTAATATGGTTTTGTGATAATTTCGTTAATGCTCGAGTCGGGACAGACCATTCTGGATATTGCTTGACAATTTCAATTTTCAAGGACTCCTGAAAAACATTAGATTTGTCAAAAACTTAAAAGCCCTACTGCGGCTCGATCTCAACCGTAACTTACTACAAACCTAAAAAGAAATCTAAAAAAAAAGGAACCGAAACTGGAGGGGGAAAAAACCGGAGAAATACATCAGAAATAAGTCACAATGGGTGCGTTTGGATAGGTGTGGGAAGAAGGGAAGAAGAGAAGAAGTGGGAAAAAGTATTGGAAAGTGTGTAACTTTGTGAAGAGTTTGGATTGTTTATAATTTTTTTTCTTCTTCTTCTTTCTTCCAACGATCCAAATGCACCCAATAACATTGGAGCCGACTTCTATGTAAAAAGATGCTTCGCTTTATTTGTCTATGCGTTTGGATCGTTGGAAGAAAGAAAAAGAAGAAGGAAGAAGAAGCAAAAAAAATATATAAACAATCCAAATTCTTCACAAATTTACACACTTCCCAATATTTCTTCCCACTTCTTCCCTTCTTCCCTTCTTCCCACACCTATCTAAACGCACCCTGTAACAAGAAAACGTAGAACGTTAAAAATTTGAAATATTAAAATATTGGGAAACAAAATAAAGAATACTTGAGAAAATCTAGAATAGTTATGTACTAGGGCTGTTTGGATGATGTGGGAATAAAAAAGGAATAAGAATTTTAGGAAGAAAATATTGGAAAGTGTGTAACTTTGGGAAGAGTGGGAAGAGTGTTACTTCGAAAATAAGAAATATTATTTGGATGGTGAATTAGGAATAAGCAAATTAACATTAATTTAAATAAATTATTATTTTAATATTAAATAAAGTATTAATTAAAGAGCACACAAAATTTCATTTAGCTATTAGTATTTAGCTAATTTTGTTGAAATTATGTGTATATAATTGTTGGAAAAAGTTATTCCTAGAAAAAAGTTATTCTTCTTCTTATTCCTAACTTGTTTGGATGCTTAGAAATGAGCTATTCTTTCTTATTCTCATACCATCCAAACGGCACCTTAGGAGTTTAGGATGTCATCAATTGTCCCCATCTTCGGTTCTGTTCTGATCTTCTCACTTGGTAAGAAAGTGGTTCTGATGTGCAACCTGGATAGAGATGGAACAGTAATTGAGTTGTAAGTGAGCATAAGGTTGACAACACGCATGTCTGGTCGATTGATCGGATCCTCTTGCACACAGAGTAGTCCGATGTGGATGCATCTCGACATTTGTTCAAGGCACGTGTCCTTTAATGCGGGGTCCTTCAGTGCCTCCACTTCCCCTTTTGCCCAATGTTGCCTTGCCTATATATCATATATGTTGAGAGGCAACTATTAATTCTTTACTCTTACTTTTTAGGTTGAAACAGCTGAGTACGATTGCCTGTTTTGTTTGCAATTAGTCAATAATATATCCTGTGTCATCCTTTATGAAGCAGTACATTGTCTTAACTATTGATCTGATCAATCAAGCAAATGATGGAAACTAATTTGTACTTGTAAATTGCTTACATAGCTTATTAGGTTGGCAGCAAGCTGGTTTTGACAGAACGAACTGTTCTTTCTCCCAGTTACAATTTCCAGAAGTAAAACACCGAAGCTATATACATCTAATTTTGCTGAATACATCCCGTGCATGGCATATTCTGGTGCCATGTATCCACTGTTTATGTTCATGCAAAAAGTGAGCAATTTAGATGTACAAGTCTGTGTAAAACGATATCTAAGCAAAGGATGTACAAAACTGTAATGTTTGAATTATAATAAATATGAAAATGATGCCTTACCAGGTCCCTGCAATGATAGATGTCTCTTTATGAGTTTGGTCATCGTTGTAGAGCCTTGCAAGACCGAAATCGGAGATTTTTGGGGTCATATTTTCATCGAGCAGTATGTTGCTAGGTTTCAGATCCCTATGTACAATTCTTAATCCAGATTCTGAATGGAGGTGCTGTAATCCGCTGCTTATCCCTTGTAATATCTTGTATCGTATCTGCCAGCTGAGTTGTTCTCTCTTAGTTTCATCAGTTCCTACAGTGTTTAGATATCTACTTAGATTCTAAACAAATAGATAAATATTCTCTTCAGGGAGCTATAATTTAAAAAGGTCTTTTTTCTATCAAAAGTCCGAATCTCCAATACTCTGCAGATTCATTGTCCATCACTTGAGGGAATGAGGCACAAAATAGCAGGGAATAAATTTATTTAGCTTCTTTATTAATCAAGAAAAAGATTCTGGTTCCTTTGCAAGTACCATATTAGCTTTTTTCTAACAAACAAAAGTTTAGTTGCTATACAAACATAACCTCCCTTAAGTTGGAGAGAATGCACGTACCGGATATATGCTTATCAAGACTCTCATTGCACAAATACTCGTAGCAAAGCAATTTTTCTTTTTCTTCCACACAATAACCAAGTAATTTAACCAAATTCTTGTGATTGAGTTTTGCAAGCAAGACCACCTCATTTTTTAATTCAACGAGCCCTTGCTTTGACCATCCTGCCAGTCTTTTCACTGCTATTCCTTCTCCATTAGGCAGCACTCCCTGCTCAATTATTTATTTGTTATACAAATCAAAGCATTATTATTTCAATTTCAAACGAATAAGAAGCACTCATACCTTGTAAACAGGTCCAAAACCACCTTCCCCGAGCTTATTCTTCTCAGAGAAGTTGTCTGTGGCAGATTTGATTTCAGACAGCAGAAACACTTGACAATGACCATGAACACCAGTACTCTCCAAACCAGTTTCCTCCACTTCTTTGGAACCAGTGATGGATGCAACATTGTCTCCTGCTATTATTTAGAATATCAAAACAGAAGGAACTTTATATAAGAAGGAAAAAAATGAACAACTAAGTTTATGATTTTGAGTATTGTCCGAAGCTTATTTCGTTTTACCAAGTATCCAACTGATGTGAATAAAATATTTATCTTTATATTATCAATGCCGTTCATGTTCATGGTTTATGAACATATATTTCCAGTATCTAATAGACCAGCATGTAGACATGGTACACTTACTTGTCATAATGTTTTTTGTCTTCCGCACTCTTCCAAGGCAGGCAACAGCCGCCACAATAAACAAGAAAGAGCCAGGGGCACAAATTGCAGCAACTCCAACATGTTTAGTCTTTGATCCTGCTTAAGATTAGTAAATATAATTATATATGCAAGATCAGTAAGTGTTTTTAAATGGATAAAATAAATCACATATCTGTTTTCTCTAGTTAGTAGTTCCACTCAAACCTTCATTAAAAGGCGGCAACGGTCCAGGCGCAAGCGGTTTGAAAGTAAGCAAGGGAAGAGGGTACAACTCATATCTAATATAGCAGCTCATAAATGAGATCCTGGCACCTCTAGCTCTGGTGCTCCTTGAGCAGCCGCTCAAATTTTCAAGAGCAGATTTGATGCATGACCCACAGTCGTACTGTGACAAGTCCTTTGTGCACTCCACTAGCCCATAAACCGAATGATTTATTCCTGGGTCTGTCATGTTGCCATAAGCAAACAGCAGGGTTGAATTGATTGCCTCCAGCCTCAGTGAATTCAACAGTTCAAAAACTGTTCCATGCATGCTACTTGAATTTGAGACATCAAATTCATTATTGATGCAATTCGGCATCTGATCAAGAGTGAGCGTGGATATGAAATTATCATCAGAATAACGAAGGAAACACCAATCATAAGTAAATGTTGCACTCCTGGAATCAGGGCAGAGTTTGATCGCACTTTCAGTGGAGAAGTTGAGACAGGCCGAACAATTGGCTTGAGCAGCATCATTATAACACATTATCAGGCCATTGATCTGGTCTCTTGTACCAGCATTGACGGACGACTTGGCAAAGCCATTTGAGCTTTCAGCACTTGACTTGAGAGATGAGAAGAGCTGATTGAGATCGAATTGAAAGTTTATATTGTTGGTGTGATTACAAGTACAATTTGAGAATTCTGGTGTGTAGTAGTTGTTTCCATGGATAGAACTGAGGGTTATGCCAAGTTTGGTAAAAAGGACGATGAAAAATAGTTCTATAGAAGGCATGGTAATAGCCAGGAGACGAAAGAAATTCTTTACACAAACTTATGTGTTTGGGGTAGTTGGAGTATGTTATATAAGGGACCCGATAGTGCATGACAATATAGAATTATCTTTAATAAAAAAAAATGTACAGAATATATTACCATTTGTAAATTAATGCCTCCACAATATCCACTATTGAAAGTGTGAAGAAAAAGTATTTCAAAATG
This sequence comes from Rhynchospora pubera, assembly GCA_028095005.1. Lineage (NCBI taxonomy): Eukaryota > Viridiplantae > Streptophyta > Magnoliopsida > Poales > Cyperaceae > Rhynchospora > Rhynchospora pubera. Next base: position 12,194,223 of record CM051461.1, on the reverse strand, counting down.
TTTTAATAACAAAAGAGACTGATGATGCCATCAGTTGTCATAATATTATGTTTTTTTCATATCGTATAACTTAAACACGGAATTTAGGATTATTTGGGTTCATATCTATACAGTTAGGTCTGTTTATGACTTTTTAAACAATAGTGGGATTGTTGTTAGAAAATGTGACTAAATTTGGCTTTTGCCCCTTCCTCTTAAAGTTAAACTGTTTTTTTGGTTATTAGTGCATAATAAGATACTTACTCAGGATAATTTGACTAGAAGAGGTTGGATTAGTGTCAATAAATGTCACATGTGTAACAACTTTGAATCTATTGATCACTTGTTCCTTCATTGTCAGGAAATCAAAGCATTTTGGAATTTTTTTAATGCCAACAACTCTAGAGGATTACATATGTTGGCGACAAGTATATCTGATTTTTGGATATATTGGCAACATCTCAATAGATCTGACAAGATTTATCTTGGCTCCATTTTTGTAATTAGTTGTTGGGTAATGTGGCATCTTAGAAATGGTATTTGTTTCGCAGACAAACTTAAGCCTCATCCAAATGCTTTGTTTTTACAAATATTTAACCTTTTTTTCTCTTGGACATGCAATAGAACTGGTTTAGAAACTAGCTTTGCTCAAGTTACAGCAAGAAATGGGGAGAACAGAAATACTGTGGTTTATGCTACTCCAGGACCAGGAGAGGATGGACATATATCAGACGCTTCAGAATCTACTGCCTCCTAGTTTTATGTAGTAGGATTGGATGTTTGATTATGTAGTCTCTGTTGTTTGTTTTTTTTTCTGATTTTGTGGCGTTTCTACTGGGATGCTTAGAGTTGTTGTAGACTCTTGAATATTTCTTTTTGTTATGATATTTGGTCCCCAGTTTTGGGTACTTCCTTTCAAAAAAAAAAAAAACTTCAACCTTTGCTTTCACTTGTGAATGGTAGAATGAAATTCTTGCAAAAAACTACACCGAAAAAAGCATTACAGAACCGAACTGCTTGCCTTGCCTTGATGATGAACTCCGAAATATCGGTCATATCCTCCCTTCTCCTCTCTATGTTCCTCTCAACTGGTGCCTTTAGTTTGAGATAGAGAACAAAGTAATTTGAAATTTGAACATCACCATTTAGCGAACAATCCAGAGCATGTATTAATTAGCCCTGCGCACGCATTGCACCTTTCAAAAGTAAAAACATTAGCAATATAGTATGTCTTTTAGAAAAGTCGCATCCCGATATTTAATTAAATTATATATTTGCCATTTCATTTCATAAGCGGAGAACATAATTACTCAAGCCTTCAATTCTAGAAGTGGAAACATCCATCACGCATAATTTGATTCATCTTTCCACTCATCACGAATATACTAATAAGATTTGTCATTACAGAAAGATGCTTAAAATGTCCTAGCATTTAACTTAATTCCGAGAATCAAGCAGCAATGATAATTAATGCAATAACATTTTTGACTTTTTTAAGTATATATATATCCCATACGTTCTTGTTTCGAGTAAGAAAACTAAGCACCCAGATCCAATATATTTATAGGAGTCCCAACCGAACCGAACAAAACCGAAAGTTGCATATATATATATATATATATATATATATATATATATATATATATATATATATATATATATAGAGTTTAGCTACGGTGAGTCGCGATCAAAACTCCTAGATCTAGATCAAAATGACCGATCCAAACCATCCAATATGATCTCCCTATTGAAATCTCCGTGCAAACCAAATTTTTTATTTTTTCGAAATTTTTAAGTATTTTTTTCGGATTTTTAAAAACTGATGTTTTTGAATGGTTCAGAACCAATTAGATTAACGATTTTCTAAAATTTCAAAAAAATACTTAAAAATTTCGAAAAAATAAAAAAATTCGGTCTACATAGAGATTTCAATAGGGAGATCATATTGGACGGTTTGGATCGGTCATTTTGATCTAGATCTAGGAGTTTTGGTCGCGACTCACCGGAGGGTCCGTGAGTCGCGACTCACCGTAGCTAAACTCTATATATATATATATATATATGTTGGTTAAACATTTTCTCTCGATTTCCCGATTTGCAAAACAACACCGAAACCTTTAAACTAACATCTCTTTTTAGTGTTTTATAGCTAAATTTATTGAAGAATGGATTAAAGCAAGTGTGGCACTTAGTTTGGAGCTTCAAGAGATTGCTTTGGTCTAGTTAGAGTCAGTAATTAAGGTTTAATTAAACTCTAAACTAATCTCAATCAATTTGCTGGTAAAATGCTCAGTTTTTCTGTCCAGCGTCATACAACGCCAGTTGCCGTTACACAACGCTGAGTTAATTCGATTTTAAATTGCAAAATCTCTGACAAGGTTGGAACAGCGTTACACAACGCTCAGTAGCGTTGTGCAACGCTAGTTCATTTGTTTTTAAACCAGTTAAATCCACTATTTCCCCTTGTCAGAACGTTATGCAACGCTAAGTAACGTTACACAACGTTTCCACTCCTATGTTGTGTAACGCTACCCAGCGTTGTACAACGCAGTATGAAACATGCGACTCTGCATTGTTCAGACATCGATCTGCATTGATGCTGCATGCATGCTGCCATGTTCCATGCATTGTAGCGTTGTGTAACGCGCTAAACTTCGCTCAGACTTCGCTTTTTCTCTCTGGTCGCGTAGAGCAACGCTGAATAGCGTTATGCAACGGCGACGTTGTGTGACGCCAGTCAGCGTCGTATGACGTTCTGACAATGTTGGTTGAGTTTGTCAGTTCTGCCTTATTCGTTTTCTTGACTTCGTTGTGCAACGCTACCAAGCGTTACACAACGCTCTGACAAGTTCCAACGGAACTGTCGAGCTTTTGCTTTGGATTTTTGCTGAAGCGTTGTGCAACGCTATACAGCGTTACACAACGCTCTGACAACTCACAACGTTATTGTCTGTGACCGTTTGATTTTTCAACGGCTACTTAGGCGTTGTACAACGGCATATAGCGTTGTATAACGCCAGAGTCTGTTTTGACTGGTCTTTGGAGCTGTTGGCGCCCTCTATATATATGGGGCCTCTTGGAACTGTTTAGACACTTTTGAAACCTTTGAAACTCCTCCCTTTTGAGCTCCAACCAGTTAGACATTACTCTCTCTTGTGTTTGAGCATTATTTAGCAAAATCATTGAGATTAGAGTGTGCTAAACCAATCCACTAGTGTTAATTGCTAGATTTGTTGAGTGATTTGGTTAGAGCCTCAATCCTTTGTAGTGTTTGAGCTTGTTTAATTGAGTTAGGCCAATCCACCTTGAGAGTGATTGTAACAAGGTGATTTGGTTCGAATTTGTAGTCCCGTTCGTGTGGAATTGAACGGAGCGCGCCCATTTCGAGGTTGCGAAACTCCCGGAGACGTACGACTAAGGCTAGCACTTCCTAGCGGGTCGGAACTCCGTAATACATCGCGTGTTCAATTTCTCTCTCTCTTTCTCTCTTTATTATCTTGCTTTACTTGAATTGCTTGTGCTTTGATTGTTTGTATTAGACCAAGTTTGAATTGAACCAAATATTGACCATACCGGTTTAGAAATTCGTTTTTGTGCCTATTCACCCCCCTCTAGGCCTAAATTTAGGGACAACAAAGTGGTATCAGAGCAGGGGTTATCTTTTGACCATCTTGTTAGGTAGATAACCTCGATTCATGGCCTCTAGGGTGATAGAAAAACCGGACAAGTTTGGTTCCACTTGCAAGAACTTCCGTTATTGGAAGAGATGTATGGTTGTATACCTTAACTTGATTGACCTTTGGGAGGTTGTTGATAAGCCATACACACCAATTTGTGATAGTGAAGGTAGAGAAACCCATGCCTCTAAGACCATTAGGACCAAGAATGATAATGCCGTGAATGTCTTGTTAAATTCGGTACATGAGTCCATAGCGGCAATTTTTGGTAGCTCTACTAGTGCACATGAAATGTGGGTTTCTCTCTTGAACCGTTATGAGGGAAATTCTCTAATCAAAAGCTCTCGACAATTCGAGTTAGAGTCTAGATTGGATAATTTCCGCATAAGGGAAGGTGAATGCATCGAGGAGATGTATACTCGGTTTATACAATTGCTCGATGAATTCACTAACATAGGAGAGACCCTTTCTAATAGTCGTGTTATAGGAAGATTGCTTAGGGCTTTGGTGGGAAGACCTCAATTCGACACTCTCATCTCGACTCTTGAGACACAACAAAGGTCCCACAACAACCTCACACCGGAGATCATCTATACTCATTACCGGTGCGTGGAGGAGAAGCTCAAGCAACTTGGAGAGTTGAAGTATGAGCCCAAAACCGTGGCATTGGCGGCAAATGACAACAAGGCATCTCCCTCCAAGAACCGCCAAAATGACAACCACCAAGGGAGACACCGCCACTCAAGTGACAAGGCCAAAGGCATCATCGACCTTGATGAGGACAAGCAAGGAGCCGTTCTCTCAAAGATGTTTCGAGCCATCATGATCTTTGAGGGAAAGTTCAACAAAGAAAGACTTGAGAATGACGAAAGAGCTCTTTGCTTCGTGTGCCAAAAAGAAGGTCATACCATGTACTCTTGCTTCAAGCTCTTCCCTCACTTGAAGAAGGACAAGGAAGATGGTGGCAAGAGAAGGGGTGATGGCCGGTTCAAGTCCAAGAAGGGACATTACAAGAGCAAGAAGAAGGGTGAGAGAGCCATGCAAGCCACTTGGGACAACGATTCCGATTCGAGCTCATCCTCTCAATCCGATTCGGAATCCGAGTGCGACTTTGACAACCTTGCTCTTGTGGCTCAAGTGAATGATGTGGTGATGCCGGTGGATGACGACCTAGATGACTTGGTGAAGGAGGTCTTCAACGAGTTCAACCGAGGCAAAATCTATGTGCATCCATTGAGCAAAGCTAGCCTTGATGAAGCATCATCCTCTACATCGACTTTCACACAAGTTCCAACGACTATTCAAGAGGAACCATCCACAATTGCTATTGAATTGCCTAAGGTCACAAATGAGGTACTTCTAAACTCATTCTCTAGTAGTGATAGCGATTGTGATAGTGAGAATGACTTGAGCTTGAATGATGATGCAAACTTGCAATTTGATAGGTTGAATGATTATCTTGATGAGTCTCTTAAGACTATTGCTAGTCAAAAAGAGCAAATTAGTCTTTTGACGACTAAGGTGCATGATCTTGAATCTTTGGTGACAAGGTATAAGGGTATGATTGAAAGTTTTGAAAAACCAAGTGTTTGTGAAAAATGTCAAACTCCTTTGAGTGAGACAAATGTTTTAAAAAATGAAAGGACTTCAAGTTCGTCTAGTGCTTCTCATAGCACCAAGATGAATCTTGATAAAATGTTTGTGGGACAAAAACCCAATGACAAAACGGGTCTTGGCTTCAAAAAGAGGAATCAATCCTTTTCTAGACCAAGAACCATGTCAAGCCCAACACAAAATGAGAGACTTTATCACAAGAGCACCAATGGTAGGAACACACACGGGCAAGGGCAAAAGAATTTTGTTGGCTCTCAAAATGGTGCTCAAAAGAGTTTTGGTAGGAATAGAAATGGGTCTCAAAGACCTCAAAAGAACTTCCAAAACAATCGGGGCCCAAACAACTTGTATTTCAAGGGATCCGATGGGTGTTTTCATCCTTTTCAAAACAATGGTGGGAATAGGAATAGAACACACACTAGACCTCAAACCAATGGGGGAAATCAAAAAGTCTCTCAACAAAACAAAAGGAATTTTCAAAAACCAATTTTGAGAAACTCTCAATCATACACTTTCTCTAAGGATCCAAAGATTAGGGCCATGGAGCTTAGGCGTCATTTTCAAACCCATTTTGTTAGAGAAAGTTCACAAGTGAACAAGCCAACTTGTGCTTGTTGCAACTATTGTGGTAAGAATGACCATGTCACACTAGAATGCAAAGTTAGGAAAGCAAATCATACATCCGGTTCAATTAACATGATTTGGGTTCCTAATGTCACTTCCACATCCGTTTTAATTGGTGGAAGTGGTTCGAGTGTGGCTTAGTTAGCCATCTTCTTTCCCCAAGGTTATTCTTGTCAAATCTTAAGGGGGAGAGATTACAAGAATAATATATTAGTTGTTTGTTTCTAACTAATATGTATTCTTGTAGGTTTGTTTGTTATCATCATTCAAGAGAAGTGCTTGGATCATAGATAGTGGTTGTTCACATCACATGATGGGTGATGAATCTTGTTTCAAGACACTTGAACCTTTTGATGGTGGTGAGGTTACTTTTGGTAATAATCTTAGGAAGAGCTCTATTATTGGTATAGGCTCGGTTGGAAACCAAAATTTAACGGTTTTTAATGTTTACCTTGTTGATGGTCTCAACTACAACCTTTTAAGTGTGAGCCAATTATGTGATGCGGGATATTATTTGAAGTTTGATCACTTCTCTTGTTTTGTGCATCAAATTTCAGATAATTCTCTTGTTTACACGGGACAAAGGAAAAAGGATGTCTATTACTTAAACTTTGATCACTTCACAAATGGTGAACAATGCTTTAGTGCCATAGCTACCGGTTCATGGTTATGGCATAGAAGACTTGGTCATGTTTCTCTAGACTCCATTAAGAAACTTGTGAAATTGAAACTTGTCCGTGGTCTTCCATCACATAAACTAGACTTAAATGGGTTGTGTGAAGCTTGCATGAAAGGCAAGCAAACCAAGTCTAGTTTCAAAACCAAAGAGATCATCTCAACTTCTCAACCGTTACAATTGCTTCATATGGACTTGTTTGGACCAATCAATGTCTTGAGTATTGGTAAGAAAAGGTATGTCTTTGTGGTGGTAGATGACTATAGTCGCTTTACTTGGGTTTTCTTTCTTGCTCACAAGGAAGAAGCATTTGACCATTTTGTTAAATTTAGCAATCGGGTTGAAAACGAAAAAGGGTTGAAAATCTCTAGAATTCGTAGTGACCATGTAAGGGAATTTGAAAATGCTAAATTTGATGAATTGTGCATAGAAAAAGGATATAAACAAGAGTTTTCCGCTCCACGCACCCCTCAACAAAACGGTGTAGTGGAGAGAAATAACCGAACCTTGCAAAAATTAGCACGCACCATGCTACATGAATTTGCCGTACCCAAATTTTTTTGGGCCGAAGCGGTAAATACGGCATGTCATGTAGTAAATCGTGCATGCATTCGTTCTCAACTCAAGAAAACTCCTTTTGAATTATGGTTCGGTCATACTCCCAATATATCCTATTTCCGTGTATTTGGCTCCAAATGTTTTGTCCTTGATGAGTCTCCTAAAGTAACCAAGTTTGATGCCAAGTCTTTGCCCGGTATTTTTGTTGGTTACTCAACCACAAGCAAAGCGTATAGAGTCTATTTGCTAAACTCAAAGGTAGTAATTGAGTCCATTAATGTCAAGTTTGATGAAAAAGTCCTTGAGGAATCCAAGGAAGGTAACTCTATTGTAGGTACACAAGTGGAAGAAGCTCCACAAGAAATCGAGTCACAACCTCAAGCACAACCACCGGTGATCATTGAGGAGCCTTTGAACCGGGTTGATGACATTTTGATAGGGGGAGAGACTCATGAGGAGGGCATCTTAGACACAACTCAAAATGAAATGCCTCATGATGATCCTCAACCTCAATCGTCTCCCCAACCGGTTCATGAGCCTCCCGAAGTGCTTAGAGAAGTTTTCTCTCATCCTCTTACTAATGTCATAGGTGACCCTAGGGAAGGTGTTAGGACTAGGTCTAGTTTGCACCAAACTATTGGTCATTGTGCCTTTGTTTCTCAACTTGAACCAAAATCTTTTAAAGAGGCCAATGTTGACCCAAATTGGATTGTTGCCATGCAAGAAGAGTTGAACCAATTTGAAAGGAATCAAGTTTGGGAACTTGTACCATTACCAAAGGGTAAGCAAGTTATTGGTACCAAATGGGTTTTTAGAAATAAGCTAAGTGAGGATGGTATTGTGGTTAGAAACAAAGCCCGTTTGGTTGCACAAGGTTTCAAGCAACAAGAAGGTATTGATTTTGAGGAGACCTTTGCACCGGTTGCTCTTCTTGAATCCATTAGAATGCTCTTGGCTTTTGCCGCTAACAAAGTTTTACCCTATTCCAAATAGATGTCAAGAGTGCTTTTCTAAATGGTTGGATAGATGAGGAGGTTTATGTCCAACAACCACCCGGTTTTGTTGACCATTTCAAACCGGACCATGTGTATAAGCTTCACAAAACTTTGTATGGTTTGAAGCAAGCTCCTAGAGTTTGGTATGGTAGACTTTGTACCTTTCTTCTAGACAATGGCTTTAGTAGGGGCAAAATGGATACAACTCTTTTCACTAAGAAAAGAGATGACCATTTGCTACTTGTGCAAATTTATGTGGATGATATTATCTTTGGCTCTACTAATGCAACTCTTGCCCAAGAGTTTTCTTCTTTGATGAGTAGTGAATTTGAGATGAGCATGATGGGAGAACTCACTTTCTTCTTGGGGCTTCAAATCAAACAACTCAAGGATGGTATCTTTGTGAACCAAGTCAAATACGCCAACGAGTTAGTGAAGAAATTCGGTGTTGAAGATAGCAAGAGCTTAGACACACCCATGGGCAAAAGTGCGAATATCGATGCGGATGAGAAAGGCAAGTCTATGGACATAACTCTCTATCGGGGCATGATCGGTAGCCTACTTTATCTCACGGCTAGTAGGCCGGATATTATGTATGCCGTATGTCTATGTGCTAGGTACCAAGCCAATCCTAAGGAATCTCACCACAAAGCGGTAAAACGTATCTTGCGATACGTCAAGGTTACTCAAAACCTAGGTCTTTGGTATGGTAGACAAACCGAACTAGACTTGTTAGGTTATACCGATGCCGATTTTGCCGGTGACCGTATGGACCGCAAAAGTACTAGTGGAACTTGTCAATTTCTTGGTGGTTCACTTGTATCTTGGTCTAGCCGCAAGCAAACTTCGGTTGCTCTCTCCACCGCGGAAGCGAAATATGTAGCGGCCGGTAGTTGTTGTACCCAACTTCTTTGTATGATGCAAACCCTTAGGGATTTTGAGTTAGATTTCCAAAAGGTACCAATCTTGTGTGACAATACTAGTGCCATCCTTATATCCAAAAATCCGGTATTGCACTCTAGAACCAAGCACATAGAGATACGACATCATTTTATCCGTGATCATGTTGAGAAAGGTGATGTGGAATTGGTCTACATCGACACAAAGGAGCAAATCGCCGATATCTTCACCAAACCTCTTCCAACACAACAACATCTTGAACTTAGGTTCAAACTTGGTATGCTTGAACTCAAAGATTAAATTTATGCATGTCATGGTGTTGTCTTTGTTGTTTGGAGCTTATTTCAGTTTAAATTGGTTGTATTTCTTTTGAAAACCTTGAAAAATAAGTTTTTAACTATTTCGGTCTTAATTTTCTGAATTTTCTGGTTTTCTGTTGACTCTGGCGTTACACAACGCCATTCAGCGTCGTGCAACGCTAGAGTAACGTTAGTTTCAAATGAATTTGTGCTGAATTTTGAATTCTGTCGAGTTAAACGTTGTACAACGCTGCCTACCGTTGCACAACGCTTGGTTGACTTTTTCTTGTAACGTTGCACAACGCTGACAATCGTTGTACAACGCTATCTGTTTTATTTTATTTTTCCTTCGCTGAATTTTAAAATCTGTCGAGTTCAACGTTATACAACGCTGGTTACCGTTGTACAACGCCTGTCTGTTGTTTTTACTTAACGTTGTACAACGCTATTCACCGTTGTAGGACGTTGTTTTATTTCTTTATTTTATTTTTTTTTATTATTTATTTGTTTGGCTTTAGTGTTGTACAACGCCTTTTAACGTTGCACAACGCTGGGTTGTAGCGTTACCCATCGCTACTCAGCGTTGTACAACGGAGCAGTCAGTCTCTGCTCATTTTTCGCTGTTTTGACTCCTGCGTTGTACAACGCCCTTTGGCGTTAAGTAACGGTGGACGCGTTTTTTAACTGTTGCGACCCCACCTCTTCTTCTTCTTCTTCCTCTTCTTTCTCTATTCCGAACCCCCCTTCTTTTTTCTCTCTTTCTCTCCAACTCACACCCCTTCATCTCTCTCTCTCAATACCACCAAAATACTCCTCTCTCTCTCCTCTCCACCCTCTTACCCTCAATTCACTCTCTCTCTCTCTCTATCTCTCAATCCACCGAAACCCTAGCCACCGCCATCACCGTCAATTCCGGCGATCCGACCGTCGGATTTTCGATCGGCTTCGGTTCTGTGCTCTCCAAGGCCATCTCATCCTCTCCCGCTCTTCAATTCAAAGGTTTAACCTCATCCTTTCTCTCTCTTTTTTCAATGGCACCAAAAACCGCTACCAACAAACGGACCAAGCGCAACCCCAAGGGTGCCTCCTCCTCCAACCCACCGGTTCAAACCAATCAACCCGATCAACCGATTCCAATGGAAATACCCCCGGTACCCGTGGATTGGACCCTCTCCTCCTCAAACAATTACCTATTCAAAGACTCGGCCTCGTACATGCATTTTTGCCAATACCGCGATGTCAATCGCGAGTGTTCCGAGTGCTTCTACTTCGAGCACCCCTATGGTGTCTACCACTTGAATCCAAGAGAATTGACTTGGATCAAAGAAAGGATCGAATATTGGAACATGGCGGGTCTTCTCGCGCATTCTCAACCTTACAACCCGTCCTTAATCAAGCTTTTCTATGCCAATCTTACCATGACATGGACCGATGGCCACCCAACCGCAAACTCCTATGTCCTCGGTCGCCACATCTCAATCACCGAGGAAACCTTGGCCAACCTTCTCGGCCTCGACAATGACAACTTGGAAATTTACATTCATGCCAATTGGCCCCGCGAATTGCCTCCGTATGACGAGTACCACCGCTTCTTTTATTGTTGGAGGAACTTCAATGTTCGCCAATTCACCGCCACCGAGCTACCGGCCTTGCACCGCCTTCTCTTCCTCTTCATCAATAACATTATCACTCCGAAGGCAACAATCAAGACCAATGTGGAGCAATTCGCCGTGTTTCTCCTTCGCTCCCTCCTTGAGATGAATCAAAAGGTGAATCTCCCTTACATCATGCTTGCTCATATGGCACGGGTCGATTCCTCTTCTCGCTTCTCATTTCCATATGCCCACATCATTCAATCTATTCTCATTGAAAACGGCATCCCTCTTGACACACCTCTTTGGGGCGAACCCGTGCCCGAGAATGCCATTGCTACTCCCGAAAACCTCATGGCACATCTCAATGTTACCGGATGGACGACCCAAGACGATAACTCTATTGTGCCCGGTGCATTCCACCGCAATAACTACATTTTCCGACCCAATGCCACCATAAACCAATATGAAGAGATAGGCAATGAACCATTGCATGTGCCCGGCGGCCGGATGGAGGGTCAAGGCGCACCTCAAGACTTCCATGCTTACCTTGATGCCAAGTTTGCCGCCTTGACAACTCATATTGATACGCGGTTCAACACAATTGAGGAAAACTTGACCGCTTACCAAGCCAAGACCGATGCCTCGATCACTCATCTCAAGGATGAGATGATCAATCTTTGGGGAAAGATGGAGCTTCATCTCAAGAGGGGATCTGGTAGTGGTGCGGGTGATGATGATGAGGAGTAGTCATAGCCGAAACCGTCTCCAAGCCTTAGCCCTCTCCTTTCTTTTTATTTTGCTTTTCGTAGTTTCTTTGCCTTTCGTATCTCTTTTATGATTTCTCGGTGTTTTGAATGTTTAAGTTTGTGCTAAATGGATTTGTTTTGTTTTATGGATGATGCATGAATGATGTTTTGTTTTTAATGAATTATGTCGTGATAAATGGCTTCGTTTTTAGCTCTTTTTCTTTTAATATGCATGCATGGTCTATAATTGTTAGTTTATGCCCTCGTTAAACCTTGTTAGATACCCCTAATTAAATGAACTTAGTGGCCAAATTCTTTTCGAAAGGGGGAGGATTCTTATGGTTTGTCATCAAGGGCGTTTTGGGTATTCTTTTCCCTAATTGCAAAAAGGGGGAGAATTAGGTAATTTGGGTTATTCCGCCTTGTTGTATCAAGTCCCAAATGTACCTTAGGTGTTGTTTTGCAACTCGGCAAAAGGGGGAGATTGTTGGTTAAACATTTTCTCTCGATTTCCCGATTTGCAAAACAACACCGAAACCTTTAAACTAACATCTCTTTTTAGTGTTTTATAGCTAAATTTATTGAAGAATGGATTAAAGCAAGTGTGGCACTTAGTTTGGAGCTTCAAGAGATTGCTTTGGTCTAGTTAGAGTCAGTAATTAAGGTTTAATTAAACTCTAAACTAATCTCAATCAATTTGCTGGTAAAATGCTCAGTTTTTCTATCCAGCGTCATACAACGCCAGTTGCCGTTACACAACGCTGAGTTAATTCGATTTTAAATTGCAAAATCTCTGACAAGGTTGGAACAGCGTTACACAACGCTCAGTAGCGTTGTGCAACGCTAGTTCATTTATTTTTAAACCAGTTAAATCCACTATTTCCCCTTGTCAGAACGTTATGCAACGCTAAGTAACGTTACACAACGTTTCCACTCCTATGTTGTGTAACGCTACCCAGCGTTGTACAACGCAGTATGAAACAGGAGACTCTGCATTGTTCAGACATCGATCTGCATTGATGCTGCATGCATGCTGCCATGTTCCATGCATTGTAGCGTTGTGTAACGCGCTAAACTTCGCTCAGACTTCGCTTTTTCTCTCTGGTCGCGTAGAGCAACGCTGAATAGCGTTATGCAACGGCGACGTTGTGTGACGCCAGTCAGCGTCGTATGACGTTCTGACAATGTTGGTTGAGTTTGTCAGTTCTGCCTTATTCGTTTTCTTGACTTCGTTGTGCAACGCTACCAAGCGTTACACAACGCTCTGACAAGTTCCAACGGAACTGTCGAGCTTTTGCTTTGGATTTTTGCTGAAGCGTTGTGCAACGCTATACAGCGTTACACAACGCTCTGACAACTCACAACGTTATTGTCTGTGACCGTTTGATTTTTCAACGGCTACTTAGGCGTTGTACAACGGCATATAGCGTTGTATAACGCCAGAGTCTGTTTTGACTGGTCTTTGGAGCTGTTGGCGCCCTCTATATATATGGGGCCTCTTGGAACTGTTTAGACACTTTTGAAACCTTTGAAACTCCTCCCTTTTGAGCTCCAACCAGTTAGACATTACTCTCTCTTGTGTTTGAGCATTATTTAGCAAAATCATTGAGATTAGAGTGTGCTAAACCAATCCACTAGTGTTAATTGCTAGATTTGTTGAGTGATTTGGTTAGAGCCTCAATCCTTTGTAGTGTTTGAGCTTGTTTAATTGAGTTAGGCCAATCCACCTTGAGAGTGATTGTAACAAGGTGATTTGGTTCGAATTTGTAGTCCCGTTCGTGTGGAATTGAACGGAGCGCGCCCATTTCGAGGTTGCGAAACTCCCGGAGACGTACGACTAAGGCTAGCACTTCCTAGCGGGTCGGAACTCCGTAATACATCGCGTGTTCAATTTCTCTCTCTCTTTCTCTCTTTATTATCTTGCTTTACTTGAATTGCTTGTGCTTTGATTGTTTGTATTAGACCAAGTTTGAATTGAACCAAATATTGACCATACCGGTTTAGAAATTCGTTTTTGTGCCTATTCACCCCCCTCTAGGCCTAAATTTAGGGACAACAAAGTGGTATCAGAGCAGGGGTTATCTTTTGACCATCTTGTTAGGTAGATAACCTCGATTCATGGCCTCTAGGGTGATAGAAAAACCGGACAAGTTTGGTTCCACTTGCAAGAACTTCCGTTATTGGAAGAGATGTATGGTTGTATACCTTAACTTGATTGACCTTTGGGAGGTTGTTGATAAGCCATACACACCAATTTGTGATAGTGAAGGTAGAGAAACCCATGCCTCTAAGACCATTAGGACCAAGAATGATAATGCCGTGAATGTCTTGTTAAATTCGGAACATGAGTCCATAGCGGCAATTTTTGGTAGCTCTACTAGTGCACATGAAATGTGGGTTTCTCTCTTGAACCGTTATGAGGGAAATTCTCTAATCAAAAGCTCTCGACAATTCGAGTTAGAGTCTAGATTGGATAATTTCCGCATAAGGGAAGGTGAATGCATCGAGGAGATGTATACTCGGTTTATACAATTGCTCGATGAATTCACTAACATAGGAGAGACCCTTTCTAATAGTCGTGTTATAGGAAGATTGCTTAGGGCTTTGGTGGGAAGACCTCAATTCGACACTCTCATCTCGACTCTTGAGACACAACAAAGGTCCCACAACAACCTCACACCGGAGATCATCTATACTCATTACCGGTGCGTGGAGGAGAAGCTCAAGCAACTTGGAGAGTTGAAGTATGAGCCCAAAACCGTGGCATTGGCGGCAAATGACAACAAGGCATCTCCCTCCAAGAACCGCCAAAATGACAACCACCAAGGGAGACACCGCCACTCAAGTGACAAGGCCAAAGGCATCATCGACCTTGATGAGGACAAGCAAGGAGCCGTTCTCTCAAAGATGTTTCGAGCCATCATGATCTTTGAGGGAAAGTTCAACAAAGAAAGACTTGAGAATGACGAAAGAGCTCTTTGCTTGATTTCGGTCAAAGCGCTTTGATTGAATCCATTCTCTCTCTATATATATATAGAGGATTGCTAAAATGCTATGCATAGCACGGATACCCTTCGTGCTACGGATTCGTTCATGAATTTAATGCTTCAAACAACCGATCCAAACCATTCATTATCTTCTTCATATTGAAATCTCATTAGAAACCAAATTTTACATTTTTTTGAATTTTTTTACAATTTTTTTCAGATTTTTGAAAATACTTAATCTAATAAATTCTGGACCCTTCAATAACAGTGATTTTCAAAAATTTGATAAAAATAGTAAAAAATTAAAAAAAATGTAAAATTTGGTTTCTAATAAGATTTCAATACGTAGAAGATAATGAACGGTTTGGATCAGTTGTTTGAAGCGTGAAATGCAAGAACGAATCCATACCACGAAGGCCATCCGTGCTATGCATAGCATTTTAGCAATCCTCTGTGTGTGTGTATATATATATATCAAAGGTTTAAATAGCGGATAGCGGACTCGTAGCGGACATGCTAATATCATAGCGGATAGCGGATAGCGGGTATTTAGCGGGCGCTATCAGACCATAGCGGATTTGCACACACAAGTGCATTTTGAAGGTCTAGTTTAGTCTAAAATAAAAAATTAAAATAATTTCATGCAACTAATTAATGCTAACTAAAATTATATTTATTTTCTATGCAGATTTGAGCATTAAATTTTAAGAATTTGAAAATGTTCAAAACATAAAAATTGTGGCCACTTTTGTAAACTTTTCATAGAATTTTGAATCACGTCAATCGGAGTTCGTATGCGAAAGTTATACCCAAAATATTATTGTTATATCAGCAAATTATAAACTGTACCGCTATTTCCGCTATTATACCGCTATATCACCCGCTATTTCACCGCTATATCCCGCTATTTCCCGCTATAGGTCGCGCTATCGGACGGGCCGCTAAATCTGTAGCGTTGTAGCGGTGTACCAAATAGCACCGCTATTGCGGCCGCTACGGCCGCTATTTAAACCTCTGATATATATATATATATATATATATATATATATATAGTTTTGCTATGGTGAGATGCATCACACAGGCCCTCTGGTGTGACGCGATCCAAGCCGTCCGATCTGTTTCAATATTCGTGCTGAGCGCTGAGATGATGAGTCGCTGGCTTCTTTAAAATTTTCCGTCCCGTCTGTTTTTTCGCTCCGTTTCCTTCTCTCTCCCTTTATACTTCGCCTCTCTCTCTCTTCCAAATCGAAACAAAAAACTGAGGTCTGCGCCTCCTCCTCTCAAACCCTAGGAAAAAAAAGAGTGATTCTGACCTCTCTCTGAAATCGCCTCTTTCCCTCTTCGATTCCAGGCTCCATTGCCTCCTCTACAGTCGATAATAGAAGAAATCTGAGAAGACATCTCTCTACCGTCGCCTCCTCTGAGAAGCTCGATTCTGCCCTCCTCTACTGTGACTTGCGCTTCCTCTTCGATTCTGCCCTCTTTTAAACCAGGTTTTCTTTCTCTCAAACTCAAAACTATTAGCATTTTCTTTATTTCTCTCAACTTGCATTCGATCTGAACTGTGCGGCTTTCTAGGGTTTGGATCGGAGCAGAAATCACCTCTTCGACCCTAACCTGCGCCTCCTCAGACCCTACCCTGCGCCTCCTCCGACCTCTCCGACCTCTCCGACCTCTCAAATCCCCTGTTCGACCTCTCAAATAACCTCCAGCGCCTCCAGTGCCTTGCCCCTCTCCCTCTCTTCAACCAGGTTTTCTTTCTCTCTAACTCCAACTGTTTGTAATCCCTCTCTGAAATAATTGAAATAAATGATGAGTATAGGTCTTTTTTAATTGCTGAAATAAATGATGAGTATAGGTTGTGCATGTTGTACCTATAAAATATTGTGTGGGGTTTCTCTGACTTGGGTATACTGACCATGATTTTCATATGAATTAGGAAATGTGATTATTGGAATAATTCATTATATTATAATTTCTTTCATCTCACCAATTTCTTCTTTTTTTTTCAGATTCCATTTTAATTAATCTCCATGCAAGGTTTTCCAACTTGTAATTGTAATGAGTTAGCTGTTTTGAAAACATCGTGGACACAGTATAATCCCGGCCGAAGGTTTCTGGGATGCAGAAATTATGAGGTACTTCTTGCACTATTTTCAATTTAAAAAAATTGAATGATTTAAGACTTGTTAATTCTTGTAGATGTCAAGAAGTTGTGGATTCTTTCATTGGTATGATCCACCCGTCGGAGAACGTGCAAAGGAAATAATCAATGGACTTCTCAATCGCTTGAATGATTTGGAACGTGAGAAGAAGGCTCGGGTGTCGAAGGAAAGAAGGCTCATTGTTATAATAGTTCTTTTAGTTGCTTTAGTTTTGTACTTGTTCAAGTAGCATATTAGTTTCTAATAGATTGTAATGAATGAATCTAGTAGGCTTATTTGAAGTAGCATGTTAGTTTTTAATCTAGTAGGCTTATTTGCTTTAGTTTCTAATAGATTGTAATGAATGAATTTATGTTAGATGTAATGTAATGGATGCTTATTTGAAGTAGCATGTTAGTTTTTAATTTCACGTGTTGTATAATATAGTTATCTTCCCTTATGGTTTTTATTTGTATCTAAAATTTTGTATCTAAAACGAATGAGTTAACTCATCCTGTGCTCCTGACTTATGTACCGATAGATCATGAGTAAAAGAGATGCATCGTGAGTAACTGAGCTAACAAATAGACGAGTTAATATTAAGCAATAAACTAACCAATAAGGAAAAATCCAGAACCAAAAAAATAAAGTGCATTTATAAGACAAAGTCTAAAATCTAATTAGGACCATATATGACCAATCTGACAGACCAGATAAATCCCAAGGGGAAAGGGAACAATAGTCCCTGGGTAAATGCATATACCAGACAACTGCAGATGAGGTACAAGCTCCTTTGTATCGTGCCAGAACTTCATCAATCCCATTGCAAGGCCTTTCGTGAGGATTAAAACTGAACACGAGTTTGTCGTGAGTTGATGCTATTACCAACAAATTCAAACCAACATCAATTAAAATAAAATTATATTAACAGCTAGTAATTCAATCATTTCAAAATGACTAGAATAGAAGGATTCAGGTGCATCAAAGAGGTGGGAGAGATTAACATAAAATTGAGAGACAATTTCATAAAATTGAGTGGAGTCAACTGATCCACATCTCTTAAAATGGCTCCACAAACATAAAACCAGAAATTAACATAAGTCTCAAACATGCTCCTCTAACATAAAACTAGAAATTAACATAAGTCTCAAACATGCTCCTCTAACATAACACCAGAAATTAACATAAGTCTCAAACATGCTCCTCTAACATAACACCAGAAATTAACATAAGTCTCAAACATGCTCCTCTAACATAAATTTAACATAGAAATTACATAAAACCAGAAATTAACATAGAAATTAAGATGCTCCTCAAACATTCTATCTGATTTGCCTCCAAGTGCTATTTGTCTCCAACGCTATCTGATTTGTCTCTAAGAGCCTAGTTAAACAAAATAGAAACAATAGAAATTAGTATATATTTCTTCAATGTTAATTTTTGGCCTAAAAACAATAGAAAAAATAGGAACAATAGAAATTAGCTGAAAATTCAGAAATTACCAATGGGCATGTTCTTGCATTGTGACCCGCTATTTTCAAGCATACTTTACATCTGCGCCTTTTCTTCACCCCGGCATCAGCTGCTGGTTTAAATCTAGTGGGCTTCTTTCTTTTTCCTTTGCATTGTGACACATATGGATCATAAACCTTCTTTGGAACCAAATCTGTACATGGAATTCCGTCTGAACTTGAATCTGATTCCTTGTCATAGAATAGGTGAAAATTAAACTGATGCCTATTAGGAAAGGTATTTGTTGATGCCTATTAGGTCCCCTTCTTCTTCTGTTACATAGAATACATTTCCAAAGAATATGGTTACAGAACATTTGTCAAAGAACTAGCTGAGTTCGAATAAGAGAGGTTCTTTCAGTCATGGCTAGCTAGAATATCAGATTCTATTATATATATTTTTTTAAATAGGTGCTGTACTGATTAAGCGAAACCTAATACACTTATCATTTTTTCCTCTCTTTACATAGGTGCTGTACTGTTATAAATATTTTCAGTCAGTATTTGTGGAGGAAAGAAATAGCATAAAAGCTTACTTGTTCCAATGACTTAATTAATCAAGGTTTGCCTCGGTAGCTGACATGGAATTTTGCTTTTGCCAGCAGCCCCTATTAATGAACCATCACCAATTTTAGAAATCGGAAACAAAAGAAGCTTATCGAGAGGTAGATTTAAGCAAATTAGATTGAAGGCAAATCAACGAATTGCTAACATTTAACATTTACGCAAAAAAATATGGTTCAAATTGAAGGCAAGCAGAGAAAAATCAAGGAATTGCTAAACTGTTGGAGTTAGAGAGAAAGAAAACCTGGTTGAAGAGAGGGAGGGAGGCGATTTCAAGAGGCGCTGGAGGCGATTTGAGAGGTCGAAGAGGTCGGATTGATGAGAGTAGGCGATTTGCAAGAGAGGGAGAGAAGCAATTTCAGGAGGATGATGCGATTTCTGCTCCGATCCACTCTCGCACTTAGTAGGGTTTGAGGAGGCGTAGGAGGCGACTTGTCTCAGATCTAATTTTATCGATTTGGAAGAGAGAGAGAGGCGAAGTATAAAGGGAGCCTGGAATCGAAGAGGGAAAGAGGCGATTTCAGAGAGAGGTCAGAATCGCTCTTTTTTTTCCTAGGGTTTGAGAGGAGGAGGCGCAGACCTCAGTTTTTTGTTTCGATTTGGAAGAGAGAGAGAGGCGAAGTATAAAGGGAGAGAGAAGGAAACGGAGCGAAAAAACAGACGGGACGGAAAATTTTAAAGAAGCCAGCGACTCATCATCTCAGCGCTCAGCACGAATATTGAAACAGATCGGACGGCTTGGATCGCGTCACACCAGAGGGCCTGTGTGATGCATCTCACCATAGCAAAACTCTATATATATATATATATATTGGCTAATGTCCTTTGGATAGGATAGAGGGGTTGTCCTATTTAGTTTTTAAGCGTTGGATGTCTTTAAGATTCGTGTACAGTTGAGATCCGATGGATACGATTTTTGCGCTGAAAACTGAAGTGCGTTTGATTTTTTCCGTCTCTCCTCTCCGTTTGCTCTTCGTCTCTCCATCTCTCCCACTCGTTTCTCCCCTTCTCCGTCTCACACACCCATTTTTATCGTTTTATTTAAAATCTTTTTCCAATCAGAGTTGTTAAAAATTAAGCTAGTGAACACAAAAAGAATAAAAAATTCTTTTGTAAGCTTTGCATCACCATATTTTCCCCACAAATTCTGAATGTGATATGGTACTATGCTCCTCTTCTAAAAGCAACAAACCGTTTAAGATTTAAGAAAAGACAAAAGACTTCATTTCGACATCCTTAATTTCATTTTACAAACCGAAAGTTGCATATAGTTGGTAAATATTATTTATTAGAGGCCCAAAATGCTTCCTCTAGTAATCTTTAGAGCTGTCAAAATTCCGTTTCACATGGGTGTTCCGTTTTGTTCCGTCCAAACGGAACGTTAAATGGAAGATATTTCAGTTTCGTTTCTGAAAACGAAACGGAAACGGAACTGAAATTTATAAACGTTTTTGAAACGGGAAACGAAATTCTGCTGAAATCAATGGTAAATAAAGGACGGAACGTTAAACGGAATGGAATTTTATTACGTTTGACGAAACATAACGTTAAACGGAATCAATTTCTGTTCTGTCGACTGAAACGGAACGAAAGCGGAACAAGTCTGTTCCGTCTTCCGTTTCAACGTTTGACACTCCTAGTAATATCTATCATCTTAGAATCCGATGCTAGGGACAGGGTCATTTAATTTGAACTGAACGAATCACTAGAGTAAAAGATGAATGATTTTAGTTCACCAAATCTTTTATACTTTATTCTGTTTTGGTGCCAGTGCGGTGGACTTTTATTATATTTCTTTTCAACTACAGTCATAGTTTTGACTTTTAAAATATTGTTTTAAAAGAAATTATAGTTTTCAAAATTAAGTCTGGGTCATATGTTCTAGAAATGCCTGTTGGAGAAAAAGGTTGGCGGTTTGAATTGGCCCAAAAGGCTGATTTTATTTAGTTACTGAATTTGGAAGTGGATCAAGTAACAACGAGTTGGGTTGTCGCAAAATATTGAGAAAAACGTCAACAATTTGAATAGAGGGCTATCGTTTTCAGCCCTAACTTTGAATTAGAAGCTGATAAATGCAATAATTATAATTATAATTATAATAATAATCGAAACTGCTCTTCCTCTCTCTCTCTCCCTTCCTCCCCTTCGCACTCCGCCTCCATCTCCTTGCTTCTGTCACTCTTCCCTCGCTCTGACTCCTTCACCCTCAACTTTGTCCCTCAACGTGATTTCTTCTCCTTCAAGCTTATAAAAATTACAAAAATGTTAAACAAATTGAACATACAAGCTGAACAAAATGAATAGTTACACATATAAATTACTTTCTTACTATAACTAATTAATTGAACAATTATGTTCATTCGTTACTCTCTTATAACATATATAATAGGCACTTATAAGTTACTTATGGCCGTTTGGATCGTTTAGGAATAAGAGAAATAGCCTATTCCTATGCGAAAAATATTGGAAAGTATGTAACTTTGTGAAAAATTTGGATGGTTAGGAATAAATTTTCGTCTAAGAAGAGGCTATTCCTCTTATTCCTAAGCGATCCAAACGACCTCATTATAACTAAACAAAGGCTTATTAGTTACTCTTATAATATTTGATAGATATACCTTTAAGATACTCCTTATTATAATTAACAGAACAATTATACTTATTAGTAACTCATTTATTATATCTCATAGATACACTCACAAGATATTTTTTAAACGGTCTAGTTTATAGATTTTAAATATTTTTTACGTGGTTTAATGAAATTCTAAAAATTTGGGAAGTGTGGGGATCAAATTTGAGATATTTTTAAACTGTCTAGTTCATATCTTTGGGGCCGTTTGGATTGAAATGAGAATTTGAAAAATTTGGAGAATTTCTTATTCCTAGATATAAATTTATTATAAACAATTCAAACTCTTCACAAAATTACACACTTTCCAATAAATTTATGTCTAGGAATTGAAAATTTTCCGAATTTCCCAAATTCCTAAAAGATATGTATTACCACTAGGCGAGTGGACTTTTGCTATAAATAAGTAAATATGTAATTTATATAAACTATATTGTATGATGTTGTCCTTCTCGATCGGTTAAACCGGTTGAGTCATCGAACTTTTAACTTCAACGGTTTGATCTCCGGATCGGTTTTAAAACATTGTCTGAGAGTCACTCCGTTTTTTCAAATCTAGTTCACACATATATATCAAACCCTAAATAAAAGAAGTAATGGCGTGTCCGTATAAGGATGACTCATTGCAAATCATTAATGATAAATTAATAATAAAGAAGCCTTTTTCCTTGCACGACTTCGCTTGCTAATTGGCTCGTTTACATTCGAATTAATGTTTCTCTGAAAAGTCGTACAATTTGAAATGATACATTATTTTTTAGCTTAATTATTGGATGAACGGTGAAAGTTGCACCGAACTTTTATATCAATTTAATGTGTACTAGAGGATACAACTAGCTTCACTCGAGACGAATATTCTTACTGATATTCAATTATCGAATTAGTTATAACAAATCGAGTTTCATTATACAAATTGATTATATTAAAAGTTATATTATATGATATTGTTTCAATTTTATAAAATTTATTGCATAGGAATTTAAAAGCAATGGTTGAAGATGCCAAATAACAATTAGGCATTAACTATCTTAGATTTTTTAATATATTTATTTTTAAATTAAATAATGATTGGTATGACTATTTTTAATATATTTAATAAAAAAAGAGAAAAATATTTTTAATTATAGAAAATACAAAAATTGAGAACAATTTTAATTATAAAAAATGAGGTCACAGTTTTAATTAATACTATAGATTAGGTATATATAGATCTCATTTTCAGTGTGCGATGATCTAAAACTCAAATAAGAGAAAAACCTAAAAACTTCCTTAACGGATCCTTTTGGGTTCCAACAGTTTTTTCCCTCCAATTTGGGGTCCAGGGTCCTGTATTATGTATATGAAGTCAACAATTAGTTCATTATTTAGTTGTACTATTGTAAACTAACTGATTAAATAGTTTGTTTCATCAACAATATTGTAAAGGCAATCATAGTCCAATGAAATATACACTCTAGCTAAACTAATTGTTAGTATATATATCCACCGCATCACAATCAAGGAGGGTGTCCAAATTAACGATTTAAGAGGCGTGCAAGTGCAAGGTATGAAGTCAGAGCGCGCGGGTCTTATTAATTTATTATCTCCCAATTAGTATATATATACAGCAACTGAAGTTCCGGCGATGGGTAGAGCTCAAAAAAAAAAAAAGTAATTACAAGATATTAAATTGTTTTGTTACATTAAAAGCAAAACAACTTAATAATAAAATAAGGAATATATTCATATTTTGAATTATTCAATTGGAACATAAATGGAGATTGCTAACGATATATAACAAGGACTGGACTGAAGATCATGTATGGCATTGATATGGTCCAGAGAAGCATTCATTGTATGCAGAAATCGAGTTGAACGTATCATCATATCTATATCTATATCTATAATAATAATGATGATAATAATTTGATAAGACTGCAGGTTGGATGTTCGCTCCCTCTAAGCTTAAATTAAGTAATAACAAAAATTAACAAGTAAATGGTTTCTGGGTCCACACTCCTGTCTTGCACATTCTAAAATTCAAAACTGATACTTATATATGATATTGTTTGCTTCTTTAATTTTCAGTTCATGTTCACATGCAGTTAATTATAATCAATAAGTAGATATTTTTTTTCTGTCCGGAATAAAATTTAATGCAGTGCCAGTGGTGGTCGGTGACGTTTTGATGGAATCATGCAATTTGCAATGTTTGTAGGTGGCGTATTATAAGATGCATTCCCACTTCCAAGTAAGCAATTCAATCACATGGGCACAAGCAGATAGGTACTGGTACTGATGATCTGCGTATTTTATCAGGTTGCCATAATCCGGTAAAGGCACTCATGATTCACGAAAGGCGAAAACACAACATGTTTTTGTGATTTTTTTTTTTGTTTTTGAGAAATAAACAGCCCGCAGTTAAAAATTAAATTTGTGTTGTTGCGTCATGTTCGTGTTTGTGTCATGTTGCGTGTTAGTCGTATCGTGTCAAATCGTGTTAATGTTTCAAGATTGACAACATGACACGACACGATAACATGATCGTGTCAGTTATCGTGTCATGCTATTTCCGTACTCGTGTCGTGCCAACACGATCGTGTCGTGTCATGCCAACACGATCGTGTCGTATCATTTTGGAGAATCCTACATACAAGTAAAATTGAACAATTTAAAAAATATGAATTATACATATATATAAAAAAAATATGTAAAATTACATTAAAATTTATTCATGTAATAAGAAAGTAAAGGAAAACGAAAAATAAAAAAAAAAATCTGGCCGACATTTTTGTTAGCAAAAAGTAAAACGGAAAAAAAAATGAAAAGCCCTATAAGCGGCAATGTTAATGCCGCTATAGGCAAAGTAAAACAAAAAATATATATATGGCTGTAAAAATAGGGAGTCTTATGGCGACAATGTCAGTACCGCTATAGCTGTGCTATTATTAAAAAAAAATAGACCTACTTTGTTCTATTTAAAATTATTAAGGACAAATTTGTCTTTATTAAAATTTTCCCATAAATAAATAATAAGAAACGATTGAAAAAAAAGAGGACGAGACGTGTAGGGATGTGAAACGTGCAGAAACGGAATGAAAGTGGTATGTTTCATTTTCATTCCGTTTTTGATAACGTAACATATCTACATTTTGTTTTTGTTCCGTTTCGTAAAACGAAACAGTTTTTAGTTTCAGTTTTGTTCCATTTTCCGTTTTCTATTGATTTCAGCCATTTTCTATTGATTTCAATATAGTTTTCGGTAAACATGTTGTGTTGATAGATGCCTGACAAGGAAGGAGGGCCCGGTACTAGTAGGCTCATATCCATATGTGGGCCCTCCAAAGATGCGTGAAGCTTAGCTATTCCTGAAACAAATTTGAAGTTTATGGGAGCACCATTATGCAATTAAGGATAGATTGATAGATATATCTATCTAGTGCTTTCTTAATAATTATTACAATTACAATTTACTTGTCTTCCATGAAGAAACTTGTCTTCCTCTTCCTCCTCTCTCTCCTCCTCCTCTTTCTCAGCAACAACAACAAGGCCCCCTTTCGACCTCTCGATTTGCTTCCTTTCCTGCCCCCCGCCATCTCTCTCCCCCTCCTTCAATCCCTCCACAGCGCTGTCGACCTCCTGCCTTCCTTCGTTGGCTCCGTTGCTTCCGCTGAAAACAAGCTTCAATGGAAAGGCGCTTGCTTCTACCAGAACCAGGCCTGGCTCGAGTTCCACAACCAAAGCCTCACCCAGTTCGGAGGCGGCACGCTTCACATCAAGGTTGCTTCCTAAATTAAACCCACTTTCTCATGGACCCAATTTCAATTCAATCCATACTAAGGGGTTACTTAACTTAACTGTACCTGTACCTGTACCTGTACCTGTGTAGGTCAACAAAGCACATAGCTGGACTTGCATGGATTTGTACGTCTTTGCAACTCCCTACCAAATTACCTGGGATTACTACTTCATCTCCCGGGAGCACACTCTTAATTTTAAACAGTGGGTCAACCAGAAAGAGTACGAATTTGTAAGTCACATTCCTCTTCATTTTAAGCCAATCAAAAATTGATCTTTTTATAGTTCATTTTAAAGCACATAGCTTCCTTTTTCCCTTTTTGTAGGTCAAGCACAATGGTGTCTCCATATTCCTTATGCAATCAGGCATGCTTGGCACACTAAAAGCAATGTGGGATGTCTTTCCGCTGTTCAGCAACTCAGGCTGGGGCGAGAGCTCAAACCTTGCCTTCTTGAAAAAGCACATGGGGGCCACATTTGAGGACAGGCCAGAACCATGGGTGTCAGAGTTGAACCCTGACGACATCCACTCTGGCGACTTCTTGGCTATTTCGAAGATCAAAGGACGGTGGGGTGGCTTTGAGACACTTGAGAAGTGGGTCACAGGTGCTTATGCGGGCCACACTGCAGTTTGTCTCAAGGATTCTGATGGAAAGCTGTGGGTTGGTGAATCAGGCCATGAGAATGAAGAGGTTAGGTTTATTTCTTGTGTGTGCGTCTGCTGGTAAAATATTGTTGTACTACTTATTGATTTGATTCTGGTTGGGTTTGTTGGGGTCCAAATGCAATTAAGTATGCTGAGAAGCATGCTCTTTTTTTTTTTTTATTGTTCAGAAGCATCCTCTAAATACGAGTGTAGAACTTAAATAATCACATCAATGCATGTTGGGTGTGTTGATCAGAGGTTATATATGTTGTCTAGGCTTTATATATTTTATTTTTGATGTGGGGGAGAGAAAATATGTAGACACCCACATATGCACACATACATGAACACAGCTGATTTGCTTCTCTTACAACTTCTATCACAGGGTGAGGATATTATTGTGGTGATGCCATGGGAAGAATGGTGGCAATTTGAACAAACACAAGATGACTCGGACCCACATATTGCTCTATTACCTCTCCACCCTGACATGCGAAAAAAGTTCAATGAGACTGCCGCCTGGGAGTATGCAAAAAGCATGTCAGGGTACCCATATGGATATCATAACATGATTTTCAGCT
This sequence comes from Rhynchospora pubera, assembly GCA_028095005.1. NCBI lineage: Eukaryota > Viridiplantae > Streptophyta > Magnoliopsida > Poales > Cyperaceae > Rhynchospora > Rhynchospora pubera. Next base: position 12,167,721 of record CM051461.1, on the reverse strand, counting down.
GGATTGATACTTTAAGTGATAACTACCCTCCTCCATTAGATGCTCATGTAGTAAGTTGATTTATATTTGGACAATTTTACATTTACGCATGTCAATTTTTTTTACAATATGAGAACTAATGTAGATATTTTTTCTTGATTAATAGGAAATGTTCCATAGTTGATTTCTAAGCATGAAAATTATTCTTTGGACATTTTTTTTCTTATTTACTTTATAAGATGCACCATAATGTTGTTGTTTATCTCCATACCCCCTTGCCTGGGACTCAAGGAGGAATAAAGTTACTACCACCTCTCACTATGGATTTTTGACTTATCTCCAAGATATTTTCTTACCAAACATAATCATATCAGGAAGAGAAGGGTAAACTGGGAACTTAAGAGGTAAGAGCATATTTTAAGGATTTCAAGGGGTTATATGAGATTTCATGTTTTGAAGGACATGCATGATATGCTGATTTTTGTTGGGAATGTGTATGGAATTGGCATTATCTTTTTGTTATTGGATTGATGATACTAATTTATTATTATTTTTTGTAGGTTGCTTCAGTTATGACTATGTGGAGTCACATTCAGCCAGCATATGCTGCCAATATGTGGAATGAAGCCCTTAATAAGAGACTTAATACCACGGTATGATATCCTTTCCATAACTAACATTTATATTATGTCAATGAAAGCATATTTAGAAACATTATTGTTCAATGGTGCTTGCATATCCTTGCAATAAATGTAAAGTATTTAGCCCACTCCAACTGTTTGAAATGGCTGAACAAGTTGTACATTTTCTTTCTTAATATATTATTGGGGAGTGGATGGGAGGTTTGGAAATTCTGTATATATATGAGAAGGGGTTCAGAAAAAAAGATTTTACTCATTTGGGAAAAATGTTTATTGTGGAAACACAAAATTAATTCTTTTTGATGTGGCAGGGTCTTGATTTGCCAGATGTAATAGTTGAGTCAGAGAGAAGGGGAATATCTTTTGAGAAGCTGCTCACTATTCCTGAAAAGGATGATTGGGTCTATAGCGACGGCAAATCCACTTCATGTGTAGTGTTCATTCTCGAGATGTACAAAGTGGCTGGACTTTTTGACCCAATTGCTAGCTCCATACAAGCAACTGAGTTTACCGTAAGTGCATTCTATATCCTCAAAAAATGCTTCATTAAACATTCTGAATAGAGCCTACTCAGTTGAATTTGCCACTGATAATGGTTGTTGTTTTAAATCTATATCAGATAAAAGATGCATACTCCCTGAATTTTTTCGAGAACAACATGACCCGGCTACCTGATTGGTGCAACAAGGATGATAGTGTAAAAATGCCATATTGTCAAATATTGGGGAAATACAGGATGGAATTGCCAGATTATAACACGATGCAGCCGTACCCACACATGAACGAAAAATGCGCCTCTCTTCCCCCAGATTACCTCCGGGATGACTACTGTTAGGTTTGTAAAAATAATAAAATATAAAAGGAGTTTCTTTTATCCTATTAGCTGGTGCTACCCCCTTCAGCTCAATCAAAAGATGGGTACGTCCCTTGGCTTTCTCTAACCCCATGTATAGGGGCTTCCTTGTTTTAGGTTCAAGATGGAGATGGAGTGAATCCAAGCATCAATTAGGCGGTGGTAGTGTGTGTGTACATATTTAGTAGGGGTAGGAATGGTGAAGGGTGAATGTGGTGTAATTTTATGTATATTTATCTTTGAACAATATGATGTGTATTCAGCTAGACTGATGAGAGATGTAGACATTTAATTTAGTGATTGTTTTATCAATTTGCTATGCAAAATTTTATTCTTATTAAAAAATTAGCTGAGAATTTTATTCTTATATATAATTAATGTATTCTTCAAAATGTCTGCATCCGAGTAAGTTTTGTTTGAAAATAATAAATGATGATGATACTTGCGTGACAATAAACGATTTACTAATTTTGCGTGTATTATATGAAAAAAAAAGAAGTATATACACGGCATGCTGTTGATTCTTCGGGGTCTAGAGGTGCGACACTTTGGATCGCTTAGGAATAGGAGGAATCTTCTATTCCAGGCGTAAAGTATTGGAAAGTGTGTAATTTTGTGAAGAATTTGTATTATTTATAATAAATTTATGTTTAGGAATAGAAAATTCTTCAAATTTTCACTTGATCCAAACGGCAACACCCGGTACGTGTTGCACTTGCACTTGTTTAATTGTTAGTTTGTAACAGAAGGTCTAGAAGAGAAACTAGGAAGGCCTTGTGTGGGGACTATTTCAACTATTAGTCCATTGATTTGGGCACGTTTCATTATTTTCAATAGAAAAGGTCAAGCCGATTTGGTAAAAGCGTCTGAATATTGAAATTTCCCTTTCTTGCTCCCAGAACAAGCCGAAAAGAAAAAAATATATATATCAATGAATTGAATTCTTTTATTATATATTTTTCTAACTGATTTATTTCCATTATAGTGTAACTGACCTTACTTTTGACTAAACTTACAAGGCTGCCAGGTCTGATTATACTTTTTTATTTCAGTCCTTAAAATCAATTTATTTTAGTATGATTCGGTTGACACATTCCAGTTGAGGTTCTACTTGTAAGTTCTATAATTTTTTTTTAAAAAAAAAACAAAAACAAATTTAACTTTCTGACGGTTAAAAATATAAATTAGCAGGAACTAATTTTGGCATGAGGCAACTGGAATGCGTAGTCATTGCTACAAATGAATAATCTACAGTATACCATTATTTTAATTGTGCTCATTAAGTTGTTTAGTTACGCATTAAATAAAACAAAACATTTGATAATCTTTTTTTTTAAGCCACTTTATTTTTTCCCTTTTAAGTTTGCATTTTTTAAGTTGTTTAATAAAAAGGTTTAAAAATCATTTTTTCAAATGCATTCATTTTGAACATTATTTTTTTTTATTTTTCTTATGCTAATCGAATGAACTCGTAAAATTTAAAACTTTGGAAAGAAAGTAAATAATATTTTTTAAGATAAACTGGAGGTCAAACCTCCTAACTTATTTTTAAATTAAATGTCTATAAAAAACTCTCCATCCGGATTTCGAATATGTGACATTTCACTTAAGATGTTTTGCTCTTTGTCACTAGACCCAGAGCATGGAAGAAAGTAAATATTTAACCGGCGACGTTGATCAAATTAATGACTTGATTTTGTTTTGAAATCAACTTGTTGTAAATTCCTTTTTGAATTTAAACTCCATACCTTTTAATTTTCGGAAAAAAAAACCTCCAATCTGGGATACACGTGTTCTATTATAAAAGAAGAATAAAGATTAAATTTAAACGTCAATTTCGGGACTCAAATCTCATAATGAACCCAAAATTGAACCAGTCATCCTGTAGTGAAAGTAGACCCGGCATTGTGGACAAGGTCAAAGGGTTAAGCGTAATTGCAGTCTGAATTATTAATTTTATAAGGATTAATTAGAATTTAGAACGAACGGATTTGTCAAGTCATTTTTACAACACAACAACATAAAGAGCGCATGGTTCCTCTGCAGCAATGGCTGACAATGACATTTAGGCAGTCCAACCATTGTGCTCGCCTGTCAATTAGAATTAATTATTAATTAGGTTTCGCGTTCTAACATAGGAAGCTAATGATTCATTTGATCTGTAACTTTTGGAATTTGTTTCAAATATTAGTGAGCTAGGTCAAAGATATATGCAATTAATTAAGGAGAGTATCTGAGTTATAAATTTGATCTCGTTTTTTTTTTTGCAAAAATAAAAATAAAATAAAATAATAGCAATAACTATGATGATGATGATATTATAATTAATAATAGCAACGCTAACATCAAGATGAAAAGAAATTTTAGGAAAGGAAATAAAAAAATTACAAGGAACCAATATTATAATGAAAATATAAAATAAATTATCTAGTGGATTAGTTTAAGGGCCGCCACATTTTTCTATATTTTGACACTCCGCTCGCTGGGTAGCATAATAAATTATTTGAGAAGAGTACTCTGCATCATGCCTTGGCCCTTGGTTGGAGATGATCCGACTAGTTTGCCATTGACTCATTGCTCTTTATTAGTTGCAGTCATCTCTATAATCCTCAATTTTAAAAAGTTTAACCTAGCTCCTTGTGGCTCTCTCTTTGACAACAATTCATCAATACAATACCCTTGAAATGGTTTTCCACTTTCCCAAAATCTTTGCAGTCATATTATTCTTAGAATTTGCTCGGAGACCAGCTAATGCTCAGTTCTGGCAGTACTCAATCTGCTCTTTAAATGTCAGTGATGGTGACTTCCAATCCAACCTCAACAATGTCCTCGGCAACATTGGCACCAAAGCACTAAATTAAATAACAACGACTACTTCAACGATACAGTCGGCATGAAACCAAGTCAAGTGTATGGCCTCATCATGTGCTATGCCGACGCCAACCGCACCTCTTGCAACGACTGCCTCAGTGCACCTACTGCTCTCCAGATCACTCGCAAATGCCCCATCAGCAAAAGTGCTGCTTTCTGGTATTTAATCTGCCACCTACCATGTACTCTCACAGTTAGATAATTAGTATTGCTTTTTATACTTGATTTCAAATTTTATTTTTCTAGTTGTTGGTTAGAAGATGCAATTGCGCCAGCAACTGTTACATTTAAATTTGCAAAATTTTACGCAAGATGCAACTTTAAATTCATGTTATGTTCAAACACAGTCTATTGTTTGTTTATACTCTAGAAACCCGCTATTTCCATTCATCCACCATAATGCTAGCATTCAGAAGAGTGTAAAATAGATAGAGAATGGAAATAGATCTGGACCATCTGTTTTAGAATCAGTCGATCCAAATTAAGCTTGACTAGATTCTAGTTTTCTACCACAGAAGTCGCATAGTTACATGATAAGTTAAATTTTGGGATAGTATATGTATACCCATTTAATAATTCCAACATACAGGGGTGTGAATCCATATTCGTGCTTAATTCGATACTCGAATGATAGTTACTTCTCAGTGGCAAACAGTACTGTCCTGTGGGCTGTACCAAATGACAGCAACTTCTCTAATACTGAGCTCCTTAACAATACGATCAAAACATTGTTTGGTCGGCTAATACCGATGCAAGTACATCACAAAATTTGTTAGCTTCGGGGGAAGAAAACATCACAGCAACCGACAAACTATATGGGCTCTTGCAGTGTACTAGGGACTTGAATCCCACAGAGTGTAGCTGATGCTTAAATGCATTTGTTGCATACTTATTAGAAGTGTATGGCACCACTATCAAACCAGGGTTGCGGCTGCACGGGTATTCATGTTTCTTAAGATATGAGATCTATGCTTTCATGCCAACTGATTCACCTGGTATGTTTCACCTGCTTTTGTGCTCGAGTTTTGCAAGGTTTGGATTGGTTGGGTTTGTTTATTAGGTTTTAACCGGACCAAATTAATTAAAGTTAGTATAAAATATTGGCAGAATAATAATTTAGTAGTTAAGGACATGCTGTGCATAAATTGATTTAACTAACTCTTGCAGTAAGACCAAAACATTCATATGAAACCAATTTTTTCTGTAAACAGCTTATTAGATAATTAACTCAAATATGAGTGTTTGAGTAACTCACTGAATGGACGTTATTGAGGGAGGGAGTGGTGTGTGTGTGTTTGGGGGGGGGGGGGGGGGGGATGGTTAATGATGCCACTTGGTACAGTAAGAATGTGTCTGGGTTCAGTAAGGCAATTTAAGACAGGGAAACTGAAACAGCCAAAAATTGAAATCACACGTCCTTACTTATATTACAACCAGAAGACTCGCATATACTTACTGATTCATATTACGAGGGAATTATGAGAAATCAATCCCTTGATACGTAATTTTGGGTGCTGTTACAGGTGGGAATAAATCAAACACCAGTCCAACAGTTACAGGAGGGAAGAAATCACACACCACTCTAATTGCTGCAGTTGTTGCTTGTGTTGCTGCTTTTCTTATCATAACTGCAATTTTCATTTGGTTCCAAAGAAAGTGGTCTCAAGTGGATGGTACAAAAAGTATATATGTCAAACAGCTGAAATAAATTTCGATTTCAAAGTTCACAAATGATATCTCAAGATTAAACAATCAAAACCGAACTATCAAGAAAATCAACAAATTACCGGAATCAACTCATTTTGATAAATGTGGCCTTAAATTGTTTATAGAAAATCCTCAATTGTGGGTTGATTTGTGCAGGTACTTCACCGTTAATAAATGAATTACAAGAAATTACGAGCTTAGAATTTTTTATTTACGACTTGACTGCCCTAAGCATTGCTACTGATGATTTCTCCGATAAAAATAACCTTGGACAAGGCGGGTTTGGAGCAGTCTATAAAGTATTTCACTCTACAGAAAATTTTTAATTTTTCTCTGTTTAGAAGAAATGAAAGCCTTGCTAAATTGAAGCCGAATAATTGATGAGATAAAATTATCAGGGAACTCTTCCAAATGGCCAAGAAGTAGCAGTTAAAAGGCTTTCAAAGAGTTCAACCCAGGGAGCAGCCGAGTTCAAGAATGAGGTCGACCTACTTGTCAGACTTCGGCACAACAATTTAGTGCAGTTGTTGGGTTGTTGTGTATCCGAGGATGAGAGAATGCTTTGTTATGAATATCTACCTAACGGAAGCCTTGATAAGACCCTCTTTGGTAAACTTTTTTGTCCAACTTCCCAGGTTCTGAGACTGCACAGTCTTAGTTTAATGTTATATATTTATTTATTTACGTTTGCTAAATTTTTGGAATCTTATGGCAGCATTAGGATGTCAAACTTTGTGCGGACTCCATTAGTAGGCTTTTCAATAAATTATATACGAAAGATATCTAACTCTGAACAATTATATATAAACTGCTTCTCTCCTTCTTACTGTAGCAACTGATGATGTCAAATCCGGGTGGCTTAATTGGACTAACCGGTTCAAGATCATAAAGGGCATCTGCCGTGGTCTGTTTTACCTCCATGAGGAATCTCCACTGAAAATCGTGCATCGAGATTTAAAAGCCAGCAATATTTTGCTTGATAGGGATATGAACCCAAAGATTTCGGATTTTGGTCTTGCAAGGCTCTTTGATAGGGACAAAACTCACACTGTCACTGCTAATGTTGCTGGTACATTGTATGTTAGCCTACTTGCAACTTTAGTAAGACAGGTAAAGTTAATTTTGTCTACATTTGACAGTGATTATCTTGATTGATTTGTTTTTATGCAGTGGATATATTGCACCAGAATATAGTATCCGGGGCACATTCTCAGTCAAGTCAGACGCATATAGCTTTGGTATCCTTGTTCTAGAGATTGTAACCGGCAGAAAAAATAGCTCGTTTCCTGGTAGTAGATACATGACAGGCGTCACAAATTTTGTAAGTACAATATTGCATAAACAAAATAGCTGGATGTTTTCTCTTCTTGGTCATTATTTAGTATAGGTAACCAAGTGTGGCTGTGGGTACAATTATTTTGACATTAAAAAAAATGGAAGGTATGGAAGTACTGGAGTGAAGGCAAAGTGGAAGAATTAAAGGACCCAACATTAGAGGAAGAATGCATAGAAGAGGTAAGAAGGTGCATCCACGTAGCACTGCTATGCTTGCAGGCGAATCCATCAAATAGACCAAATATGGAAGCCGTTGCTCATATGCTCAGCAGTTCATCGATTGCCAATCTCCCGCCTTTGCCACCTCCAGAGTCAATATGGGGTGCAGATACATCTATGTTTGATGATTATGATGATGATGATGATGATGATGATTATGATGATAAGTATGATCTGTTGGTACCAAAAAAGTGCTAGCTTGTTTCATCCCAGAATTGATTCATGCCTATTTTATGATCTGTTGGTGTGGTACATGAAAAATGATGAAATCGTGCATTACAAAGCATCTAGAACAGCCCAGTTCACATAATACAAGGATTTGACAAGCATAATAGAATGGTACAACAACTTTAAATGCTTGTTAATGAAACTTTGGTGGTATGTGGTTACCACCGGTTGCAATCTGGTAAGCGGATTGGATTGGATTAAGAAGGAAGGAAAATGAGGAAATAATATGAAATGATGATTAAAAGAAGTTTGAGAAGGAATAGAAGAAAATGAACTTAATCCCAAGCTTGGAAGTTTGGAGATACCTTAGGCCCATGGGCCATGACCAAGCAAAAGGTTACATTTTGATCCACAACATGACAACATCAGACTTACTTACCTATGAACCATGAAGCATGAATCATGAGATCCGATCCATCACAAATTCACAATCAAAACGCAAAAAGATGCACGAATCTCCACACTAGTACGGTAGTACCCAAAACCAAAACCCTAGCTACAGCTACAAGTCCAGAACAAAAAGAAAAGAAAGGAAAACCCTTTCTGTTTTGTTTTGTTTTGTTCCAGTAGAGACTAGAGACTAGACAGATTGAGGAGAGATGGGCAGCCATGGCCATGGCGACCCACCTCCGTCTCCGTCTCCCTCTCCTCCTCCTCCTCCTCCTCCAACCAGAACCAGGCGACCCGTCTGCGCCAAATGCACCAAACCCGTTAAGCTCTGTCTCTGCTCCCGCTTCTCCTCTCCACCTCTACACACCTCCATCTCCATTACTGTTCTCCAACACTCGCATGAGGTAAAGCATCCTCTCAACTCCACTCGCGTCGCCAAGCTCGGCTTTGACAACATCTCTGTCACCCATATCTCCGATGTCAATCTCCATGCCCGCCTTCAAATTCACCCCTTAAACCCTCAGCTGTCGGGTTCTGAACCGGCCCGGTTGCCAACTTCCATTGTTACTGATGGACAAAAAGAAAGGCCTCAGATTGCTAAAAGCAGAGAAAACCCAAAACCTGGTAAAGGTTTCTTCAATCTGAACCGAGGAGGCGATGAAGGTGAAGGTGGAAATGGTATAGTAACCAAAGAGATGAATAAATACAAGGTCACATGCTCTCCAACTTCACTTACTGTAACACTAGAGCGCACTGCTAAGCCCAATTTGAATTGGGTACCCAAAACCACAATCGGCAAATCCCTCATCACTAATGGCTTTCGGGTCAACAAATTGCACACCAAGAAGAAGAGCAATTCCACCCAAATATATCAAATTCTCGAGTACGACATCATTGTTCCTCCTAACTCCGTACTGCTCTTCCCAAATGAGAAATCACTTGCATTGGATTCAGTTGATTTTCAGGTCAAAAATTTAATAGTGTTAGATGGTACATGGGCCAAGGCTCAGAGAATGTACCATGAAAATCCATGGCTCAAGTTACTTCCACATATCAAATTGGATTCTGTAAAGGAGAGTTTGTACAGCGAGGTGCGCCACGAACCAAAATCTGGATGCCTCTCTACAATTGAGAGTATTGTTTTTGCATTGAAGAAATTTGGAGAAGATGCTGAGCGCTTGGATTTGATTTTGGGTGTTTTTGAGTCCATGATTTTAGATCAGAGGAGGTGCAAGGAAGAGAAATTTTCTGATTTGTCTCAGCCTTGACTCTCAATTCAATTCCTAATTAATCCCTTTTTTTTTTTTTTTGGAAGTGGCAGGTAGAAAGCTTCAGTCTTTTTGTTTTTTTTTTGTTTTCTTTTCGAAATCAGAAATTTTAGCAAAAATACCTGATGGACTGATGGTTAGGTTTAATTTGTTATAGAAAATTCGCAGGTGTAAGCTCTGTGGGTTATTTTCTATTTAAACATCAGCATATAGTGTTCACTGTACCAGTTATCATCCTTCATAAGACTTGGAGGTGCAGGAAGCTGTTTCCAAAAATTGGAGATGAGCCTTACTTTTGTTTTAGTGGCAACTGGGTCTGCTAAGTGCTAAGTGCTAATTAATAGATCCGAAATCCGATAGTCAAATGTAGGAAGACCTGTTGTACTTGTATTGTATTAGCTAGGCCGGGTAGCCAATCCAATCCAAGTCACCTGCAGACAGAGCAACAAATAACATAAAAATAAAAATAGATAAGAAGTGAATGGCAGGAAGAGGAAGGACATGCCAATTAATGCTTACAATACAAATAAAGTCCTCATTCCTCAATGTAGGACGCGCGCTTTGTCCCTATCTTTGTAAATTAATTATTTAGCACCTGAATTGTTGCATATATGCGTCAGTTCAGTTGTCGCCGTTCTTGGATTCCAACTTCGAGAGTCGCATGTCCCTGTTGCTGTTGCTGACTTGCTTCCTCAATTTTATTTATTTATAAAAGAAGTAAAACACAGTCTCCTAAATCTTATTTGATGTTGCATGCATTTATTTTTTAGCATCAATGCATTTATATATCTTAGGTGGTTATGGTTGCATAAATTAAGTACCACTAGCGGGTCGCGCGATTTATTTTTTTTCCATCATTTGTTTATAGAATGTTAATATAATTTTTTGTATTATAAATAAGTATTGTGCATTGTGAATATCAAAAGAAAATTTATTCAAATTATAATGATATTAGTTCTTACATTGATGATGGTATTATAGTTTGGTATAATGATTGACTAAATTGTTGGACAGTTTTTATAAGGGAAGAAAGGCAAAAGAAAATAAAATAGCTAGTAAAATAACATAGAGAAACTAAGATGATGGCTGTAATATATGAAAACAGGATGTATACATTCCTCAGTTTAAGATGTTGAATTTCCCTTCTCCTCCAAACAACACCAGCTAGTAAAATAACATATAGAAAAACTAAGAGTACCTCAATTCATGGTTAATATCCTCCAGCATGATTAATATCCACAATTCAATTACGATATATACATCTTCTAGCAACCTTACTTTTTTACTTGGCTCCTCAGTTATGCTATCACAGTAGAAACACAAAATATATATCAAAATCATTGAAATCAGAGAATTCAAAAGGCATATATTTGTTTTATGGTACTCTACTGCTGTTGGATCTGAGAATATCATAACAATTACATCTAATAATTAAAAAATTCAAAACTTGTTCATGTAGTACTGTACCACTGGACTGAGAACGATAAGAAGACAAAACTGGCCCTTTCATTAATGTTCTTTTCAAAAAGTGCAAATTAATCTAACACTATGTCAAGCTGATCCAGATATTGGTTCCATTTTGCATAAATAGAATATGAAGTCTCAAAGTAGTAGCTGACACTTGCAAGTAGAACAAATGCTGGTATTATTTGCAATAATAGTAAATAATTGGTTTAGTTCTTAAACAAACAAAGCATCGAAAGTACATGTCCTTTGATATTTCAGCCAGTACGGTCATACTCAATTTCTCTTCCCTCTGGTTAAGAAGAAGCTCCCTTGGAAGTGCCTCGTCAGAGGCTGCATTTCCATACTTCTCCACCTTTGTATCTTTTTTTGTGACTTCAATTTCTCTTTTATGATTTAGTAATTTCTATGCTGCAACTCAGCTTGAGATGGAGCTACTTGCATATGTATATCCTGGCCTTTCTCAGATGCCTTATGTCAATGTACAGTTAGCTGCTACTTAAATTCCAATGCTTGGCTACTTAGTCGGTTTTGGTTGCCACCCTGCAAATATGTCATTGTAATCAATAGATAATAAGGAGATGCTGAGGAGTTGGATTTTGAAAGGAAGAAAGATAAATCTAGACCTGATAGACATGGTCACATGGTTATAAGAAGTATAGTGCTCGTCCCCAGTGGGTAATAAAAGTGAATAACCCTATAGCCCTAATTGGCTAATTAAGCATAGAAATTGACACACCTAAAGCAAAACTTTCTGAAATATACCAATAACACCTTAATTTGACTGAAATTAGTTTCTAGCAACCAATCAGCAGTAAATTTAACAAAAGGGCAAATAAAAAATAGAAAAGCAAAAATCATACAAATCGATGTCAGGCTTGGCAGGGACACAACCAAAAATTCAGGATGCAGTCTTGAGGAGTATGAGAAGTTGAGAAATATTGCAACTTACCAAAAACTTCTCATTAGGATCTATGTCAGGCAAAGGATCCTCGCGCATAGATCTAGTCTTCGACATAGATCACAGCACGATAGAGAAAAAACAATATAGCAAATGCAACATGACATGTACTGTTTTAATTTTCAGAATCTTCTCCTGTTCTCTGACGTGGAAAGATGTAATGATTCCTGAGATATAAAAAATGAAATAAACATGCATCAATATAATCTTGGCGAAAGACATTATCAAACACAATAGGGCATTTGACATATTCACTCTTTATATGAACACAATAGGGTTTGCCCTCATCTAATTCTAGCAAAACAGTCCAATTAACTGATAAAATTAAATAAAAGAGGAAATACCTAAATCTGCTTAAGTAATGGCCACTGATTAAAATGTTATCTTTGGGCTCTAGTAATTATTAATCCATAAAATTGTTTAAAAGTTGAATGTTAACACACTCAACAAAACATAGGAGAAAATATAACAAAAAAGATTTGGGTATTGCTCAGCTATTTTACTGAGATCTCAAGCTAATCTTCAATGACTTTCTGGAATCTTAGTTTCAAAAAGTGAACTTCTCATTTAATACTTTAACCTATATTTAATTTTTTGCCGATACTATACCTGTAGACAAAAAAATAAATTCCTCGCACTCTCAATTACAATTTTTTTTTTGTAAATCTCAATTACAAATTCCTCGCCCATACCTATAGATGAAAAAAATAAAAGATAGGCAACCCTGTAAACAGACTGGTCAACTTCATAACATACTGAATTTCAGTCTTCTCTGATCACGTCAAGAATTTGAGGCAACCAAAAACATTTCATAGAAACTGCATGTATAAGAAATGTATGATGTCAAGACAAAACAAATTCAGTTCAATAGGGTATACCAGAAAATTTAAAAATGTAACAGTAAAATATGAACATCAATAGAAGCCCTGGCTGATCGACCTCATGAACTTCCAATAAACATTTTAAAATTATCAAGTGATTGGTAACAATCTTAACTGTGTTTTGTTCCTCGAATTTGGAACCAACGTATTCTAATTAGGAGAGCTCGAAACCTGGAAAATAAAGAAACACAATAAAAAAAATTTAATCACTATCAAATACTGCGATGGGGAGATTCGGGAGAAAACATAATTTTCTTTACAACATTAGGAGCGCCAAATTTAGTCCTATCATAAGGTTTTTCAAATTTAGTCTTATGTCTAACCCCCCCCCCCACTTACGTCTTGTCGTTATGATAGTGATCGCCTCAGCATTAGAATATATAAAATCAACAACAGAGTACAAAACTACAAAGAACAGAAGTTAATTGAATAACATAAGTTAAAGTAAGGAATTATAATTTAGTTTTTAGTGTTTAGTTGTTACTTTAGTAAAGTAGTCGGAACTAAAATGCATGAATCTAGATTATTATTAAGAAGTTAAGATAAAATTGGTAGTCATACACTTCTGTGTGCCCATCTCTCGCCATTCTCAGGCCTTACCATCAAAATCAACCAAAATCCATGTACATTCGATAAGATCACCTGGTATATTGACAAAATCAAGGGATTCTCAAGTCAACTTGGTGAATGGTCAGACGGCTGTACCTTCTCTCCTTCTTTTCTCAAAATTAAATTTACAGGCTGACACAAAGATCAGCAGAAATCTCATCTATTTAATCGATAAATTGTATAGCAATAATACTAATAACTTTTTCAATAAGAGAAAATGCTTAACCATTTTGGACGAACATAGCTGCACAGCGGAAGCTGTGGATCCTTCAAATTACAAAAGGGAAAGTAAAGTAAAACTGACCTAGATATAAGGTAGATGAAGAGAACACCAACGACATTACACCAATCCCTCAATATGCTTTAAAGAAACCTGTAATTTATAGAAAAACAGAAAAGGTCGGCACAAAATCAAAGGAAATTAGAAAAAGTGAAGAGCAGAAGAGAAAAACAAAAAATAAAATAAAATAATAACAAATTAACAAAGGAAAAAAAACGAAGAAGATCAAAATCATTGGAAAGCAAGTAAAAGGTAGATAACCGCAATAAAAAATAGCAATCAAATTAAAGGGATAAAGCAAGAGGAGATGAACCTCAAATGAGAAGCTTAGGAGATAGCCGTGGTTCCAACGGAGGCCGGAAACAGCCAAGATCATAGGGCACCAATAACACCATGAACTTTTTTCTTCTCTTTTGTGTTGGTAGCTGAGAGAGAGAGAGAGAGAGAGAGAGAGAGATGAAGTGAGTCGGCAGAATGAGAGCAGCCACGTGGCTCCTCCCATATACTGAATTCGTCTGTCGAGTGCACCGTAGAGAGATAGGAGAGAGAGGTATTGAGGGAAGCGAACTCTCCAGAAGATGCTCATTGGACGGACGGAGAAGATATCATTAATCGAATGGCCAGGATCCAGTTACTGTTACTGTTCGCCAACAGTGCAGATGAACAGTAACAGATCCGGATTAATATATGTTTCGATTTCGATTTAGTCCGGTCCTTTCTTTCTGCACAAGTAGAAATGAAATAGTGTCTAAATGTCAAATAAATAAATAAATAAATAAAAACCTTGCCACAACTCACAAGCCCACAACTGCAGTGGAGTCAGAAAAGCAAGTAATATCAAAGTTTATAAACATATAAAAACAACAAATATATGGAAAGTAGGGGTTAAATTGTGTTGGAGTTATGTCCTAGAAGTCAATAATTTAATGACTTAAATATTAGTTTATGTTATGGATGATATTTTATCATCTGTTCCTAGGTTTATTATTGACAGATTATTCAGGTTGAGGATCTGAATTGTAGATCTCTGTGGATCATTCTTTAGAATGACAATAATAAATCTAAACGGTCCATAATCTTGATAATTAACAAGGAACATTAATTATCATATAAGATTAGTATGCAAGTTTAGTGATGATTAAGTTCTACAAATCATAGGTAAAGAGTTACCAACTTAATTGCATATGTGTATGTTATGGAACATAGTACAGGACTTGACCCAATGAAATAAACATATGGATTGTGTTATGTGTCATTGTTTATTTCGTTATGATTTTGGTTCTAAGTTTGAGATGATTATCTTTTCCACATGAGGATATGTTCTATAAATCTCGTCTACCGCTGATTCCCGTTAAGGGCTGCTATACGGACTTGATTTACGTTCTCTTGAATTGTGCGGGGAAAAGCTAATCATCAAGAAAACCGTATGTCCCTCATTAATTCACTTAGTGAGTGACGATATCTGTTTGGGCCCTTTGATGGAGTTGGATCGTATGCGCGCAACTAAGCGATCAACTCTAGATCAAGAAACGTATAATCTACAAGAATGACACATTCCTATCTTGGATTATACGATGATATCGTGAGACATAAGAATCAAAATAGAGAAACATTATTATTCTCTCATGCAGGATTGAAATATTGTAGCAGTACACTATTTATGCGAATTGGGAATCATAACGTGTTGCTAGATACCGCTTATGATTATTGGAATTAAATAACGATTTAATTCCATGTCCAACATAGCATAAATCCTCAAAGGGTCACACATAATAAGGTGTTTAACCATACGTGCATTATTTATTTATTTGCAACAGTGAGTATTGCAAAATATGATAAGTTGATTAATTAATTAAATAACGTTATGGACCGTTATAATTAATTAAATCAAATGGATCATATAGAAATAAATTAATGCATTGTCTAATCTCTAAATAAGTATTATTAAGTTAACAATTATTTATAAACAACACACTTAATTTAATTGGGCCTTTATTTAGTGGTAAATTAAATGTCCAATTAATAGCAATTGATTGGTGATATCGTCATTATTTGTAGGCATTTGGACCGTACTTGGCACTCAAATAACACTCAAACCATTGAATTATTCAATATATTGCTATGATTTACATGGAATTGGCTCTACCGTCGTTTCTTCTCTCATTTTACAGGACTTTGATGATTTCTGATGATTTTGGAGCATATAGATGGATTCCCGACGTAGCACGTACGCTAGACGACTCATTCCTAGCATTGGAGGCTCTTTTCTCTCTCCTGGTCGACCCGAACAATCATCTGTTCGATCCGACCAGCACCTATGGCAGCCAGGCGTCATTTTCTCTCTCCTGGTCGACCCGACCACAAGCCTGTTCGATCCGACCAGCACCTATGGCAGCCAAGCGTCATTTTCTCTCTCCTGTTCGGTTCGAACAAGGATCTGTTCGTGTAGAGACCTTTTTATCGCCGCGGAAGAAATAAACTGATAATCCGCAGGAAAGGGAAAGATCTATCCAGATACCCTCCGCGCGTCACAATTCGATATAAGTCCTTTCTTAATGAAGAGAAGAGAACTCATATGAATTTATATTCACACGAAGGTTTATTATTTTGTGAGTCCTTTCTTTCCAACAGGCGCAAGCCCCTGCTGTTAATTACCTCAGGGATAACCGCGAGAACCTCTGATTAAGGGATTCGAAGAATTATATGTCTAGGCTAAAGAGTTGTGAAATGCAACTTGTTGGGTGATTATGCATGTGACATTTGTTCATGAGGTTTTTATGGTAAGTTGAGATTTTAAATTTTAAATCTAACTTGAACCATAATGGTAAATTACCGACCAGTCCATTAGTCGATCAAATACCGTTTTGTTTTAGAATTGAGATATTTATTCTCATTTTTGACACTTGATTTAGGATTTGAGTTATTTGTTCTCGAATCCTGTGAAGTACCAGGTTCTAAGTACAGAACATATTGTTGACTCAGAAACAAGGACTTCGCAAAGTTAGGGTCAAGAGTGTAACCGCACTGGTCACTCAGGCGCAACAACCTTGCAACTCGTACACTGAATACAAAGCGGGCCGCTGATTCAGGTGACGAGGGAAACTTATGATCAAACTGGGGCTTTGGTCCAGTTAGACCGCTTTTGATTTTATTTGGCACTTGTTCGGGTATAACTTGAGTTAATTTGAACTCAAATTATAATTTGGTTTCACTTTTGTTAATTTATATCAATTTGGATTCAAATTATGTTAGTTCGAGACGATTTGGGGCCTCAAACTAAATTTTGGATAACTTGAGTGTATTTGATTCTCAAGTTAGTTTTGATTTAGATTTGACACAATTCGAGTCAACTTAGACTCAAATCGAAATTTGGTTTGGTTTAGTTTGTATTTGTGTCAATTTGAGTTAATTTAAACTCAAATTAGAATTTTACCACAAATTTTTGAAACATTGAAGTCGCACAAATTTAATTTGGTTTTGTGGACTTTTCAGAGTTTCTAAAGGAATTTCAATTTAATTTGAATTTCACATGATGCATTATGATGAAAATGATCCAAGTCGGATTTGACCAATCTTTAGATAATCTTGACATCAAATGACCTGTGCAACTGAAATCTTTAGATTTGTTCTCAGTTTTGGTGTATTTCATTTGAGATTTTTCGAGTTTTCTGTGAATTTTAATGTATTTTGACATTTGGACAGTTTGCAAATTTTCTGGGCTGTACATTTTGGACCGAACCAACCAGACCATTGATCAGTTCAAAATTAGGAAAGAGTCTCTATGTTTCACCAAAAATTATGAAACTAGATTCATTTGGAAGAAGACTCAGAGAGGATTTTTACTATCATTTTTATAGAATTTTCATAATTCGTTTCATTGGGCTTTGGGTTTGATCTTTCAGGGTCATTTTTGAAAAACCGTTTTATCAGTTAACACGACCTTCAGTCACTATTTCAATGACTGTTTTCGTTCTGTTACGAATTTTGACATGCGGTTTGTTTTATTTGAAACTAGACTTCAAGAGGAAAATTTTTATATCTAGAATTAGGTTTTCTGAGTTGGTTTGGTATTTTTACCGAAATTTGCAATCTAAGTCAACTTTCTGGAAACAGTTTCCTGGGACAGACAGACATCAGTTCAGTTTTTGAATTTTCATTTGCTCTCTGTTTGCAGTTATGACTTGAAACTTTCAGATTTGAAACTGTACATCTTGAGGCAGTTACAGTAATTTTTGTGGAATTTTTAGAGATTTATTTCAAGGGTTTCAAGGCATGAACTTTCAGACATTTACTGGCACGATTTGCTGGTACAGTTTTCTGAAACTCAATTTCTGTCTGATTTCAAAATTTCGTTATAATTAATCTGTCCGTCCAAAAATTCTGAAATTTTTACAGGATGTGTGTCATATCAGTTTTCATCTGCAGTTAAAATTCCAATTGGTTCTGTTTAACCGTTTGTGAAATAAAAATAGTTTTGTTTACTGTCCGGAATGCACTTTGCTGGTAACAGAAAATTATCAGGAACATATTTTAGATTTAACTTATGCCAGAAATATATAATGAAACACGACTTCTCTGAGTAAATTTCGGCAGCATAACGACGTCTTTGCATGGAATTTTGATCTTTGTTGTTCAAACAACCTAAATCGAATGGACTGAGCATGCTACAGATCCAATTCAATTAGGTTCATACCATCTCCATAGGGACTGAGACATGCTGCAGACCCCTTATGAAGCGGTTTCTTATTGTTTAAATCACAACTGAGCATGCTACAGATTGTGATATAAACAAATTTCGATTGAAGTGGTTGCGCTGGATCAAAATTCCCTGCCAAGGAGACGTGCTGCAAAACATGGATCAGTAAAAGAAATTCTTTTCATATTTTATTTTGAGATTCTGTTACACAGGTAGTTCAAACTTCCTATATCAACAACAAATCAGAGTTCCCTATTTACTTTTATGCACAACTAATCTGAGAATGATGCCGAAACTAAAAGAAAGCTTGTTTGTTTTATGCATGGAAATCAGTTTCAGCCACGGGTCGACATTGAATTTCTTTTGAAATATCATATACTCAAAAGCTATCATTAAATCCTTTCTTCATACGTTGTACAATTGGGGTTTTAAGTGAAGATTTAACATGAAAAGATTAAAATAAAATAACACAACCAATCAAAATAAGAGTATATGAATAGAAGCAAATGAATATTGAAATGAAAAGGAAGCAGTAAATCAAATTGAAATATGCACATTCAAAAGAAGTGTACTGCTTTTACAAACCTTTCCTTCTCTGTTACAACCTCTGTATATATTTTCTATCTCTCTCTTACAATTTTTGAGGAAACAAAAAAAAAGAAATTCAGAAGGAAAAGGACGAGATCCCTTTTTTTTGTGTCTTTTTTTTTTCTTCTCACAAGATGCCCTCCTCCTTTTTTTTTCTGATGTGCCCTTCTTTTATAAAGGTTTTTCACCCGGCCTCTTTCTCCAGCGATATCCAGCAATACCCAGTTGTTACTGCAAAATGGCCTACTTGGCATGCTGTTATTGGCTGATTGTTATAGTGGACGGTTACTTCCTTTTTTTTTTGTTGTCCTTTCTGACGGCTATTTAAATTGCACTCTCTTGCAACCTTTCATCACGTTCATGGGCAGTTATTGGTGACATGGCATTTCTTAATTGGTTGAACACTTGAACTTGAGAACAGGTAGCGTGATTATTAGGCGGTTTCAATGGCAGTTATCTTCTAAGTAGTTTTTTTTTTCTATTTCATGAGCCCAAGTTCTTCTTTATAAATTGGGCCATACTCCATGATATTTTTCTTATAAGATTGCTCTGCCGACTTCCAATTTGTACTTCTCTCAAGGCCTTTCATTCCTTTTTATTTTTAAGCAGATGGGTTGCGCTTCTCCACTGGTAATGCACATTTTTATTTTGGCTACTCTCCATTTCAACACAAACTTGTTCTCTCAATTTTAGCTATTTGCATTTTTTTTATGGTTCAACAAATGCCCCCACCAGAGTAGGTTGTGATGGTTTTTCAGAACGACCTGCTCTGGTGTTCAATGTGTGCTTTTCTTGACTTTGTTCTTCTGGACTTGTAGGAATGTTTCTGAAATGTCGCATGGGTTCACTTGGAAACTGATCATGTTTCTCAGTTTTTAATTTGATCATATTTCCAAGTGCTTGATCTTTCACCATGATCTTCGGTTTGATTGAGGTGCAGAGCATTTGTTTCTTTGCCTCAGATTTTTTTTTGGAGTTAAAGTTTGGGGTATTTGTTCGCTCTTCTTGAATTTTGATTTTGGGTTAAGATTTAGGTTATTTGTTCCTTCGCCTTGGATTTTGATTTTGGGTTAAGGTTTTAGATATTTGTTCCTTCGCCTTGATTTTTGATTTTGAGTTTTGGATATTTGTTCCCTCGCCTCAGTCTTGGATTTGATTTAGGTTTTGGTATTTGTTCCCTTGCCTTGGTTTTGGATTTTGTTGCATACCTTGTTAGAGTACAAAGTATAAAACTTGTTCATCTTTCATGTCGGTAGATGAACATACCGGTGTTGGTTGACTTATGGCTCACTCCAACAATTGACCATTTTTAGGTGGAAATTTGGCTGTGGAATTTGTGGAGTTAGGAAAATTTTGTGGAAGAGACACCCTATGTAGCCTTTTAAAGCAGGGTACTCTTTTCATTTCTCCTAAGGACATAAAGCTCCAGCGATTTCTTGTACCTGCAAAAGCAAAAGGTTGCCCATAAAAGCGACCCAAGATCATACCTTGTTAAAGTACAAAGTATAAAACTTGTTCATCTTTCATGCTGGTAGATGAACGTACCAGTGTTGGTTGACTTATGGCTCATTCCAACAACAGACCATTTTTATGTGGAAATTTGGCTGTGGAATTTGTGGAGTTAGGAAAATTTTATGTGGAAGAGACGCCTTATGGGACCTATTTAAGGCAAGACGCTCTTTTTATTCTAGGGACATAAAGCTCCAGCTGCTCCAATACCTGCAAAATAAAAGGTTGCTCTGAAGAGCGACCAAGATCATACCCTGTTAAAGTACAAAGTATAAAACTTGTTCATCTTTCATGCCGGTAGATGAACATACCGGTGTTGGTTGACTTATGGCTCACTCCAACAATTGACCATTTTGAGTTGGAAATTTGGCTGTGGATTTTATGGAGTTAGGAAATTTTATGTGGAAGAGACGCCTTATGGGACCTATTTAAGGCATGACGCTCTTTTATTCCAGGGACATAAAACTCCAGCAACTCCTTGTACCATGAAAGCTTCTTCACTAAGCGATTTTATGCCTTTAGCTGTAAGAAAGGCTTCTTCATTGGGATGAGAAGCTTCATAATTCAGTGTTGTCAGTTTCAGGCATAATATTTCTTCAAATATCTCCCATTTATAGGAGGCATCACACCATTTCCTTCTTGGTCTACTAGAAAGTATGCACCTCCTTCAAACACTTGTTGTATAACATATGGACCTTCCCAATTTGGTGCAAATTTAGGGCCATGGTGTCGGCCAAGAATTGGTCGTCTAAGCACAAGTACCAACTCTCCTTCGCGAAATGTACGAGGTCTTGCTAATTTATCATATGCTCTTGCCATATGAGCTCGATATAGCTCCAAATTTTGTTGAGCTGCAAGCCTCGTTTCATCCATTGCATCAAGTTCATCAAGTCTCAATTGAGCACGTTCGCTTAGAGACATTTTTGCATGCATGGCTACCCTCAGAGATGGTATTTCAACTTCAAGAGGTAGAATTGCCTCAGCCCCAAAAACTAAGGAATATGGAGTTGCTTGTGTTGGCGTCCGATAAGTGGTGCGGTATGCCCAAAGTGCCTCTTGCAATTTCTCATGCCAATCTCGATGATTTTTGCCAACCATTTTTCGGAGAAGGCGGATTAATGTTTTGTTAAATGCCTCAGCTAACCCATTTGCTCTTGGGTTATAGATCGATGAGTACCTCCAATCTATCTTGTGATGATGTGCAAACTCGTACACTTTGGCACTCTTAAAAGCAGTTCCATTATCAGAAATGATCCTTCTGGGTGTCCCAAATCTATATAAGATATGAGTTTTGAAGAATTTGGTCACATCTTTAGTTTTGACTTCGCGAAGTGCCACAGCTTCAGACCACTTAGAGAAGTAATCAGTTGCAGCTAATATAAATCGATGCCCCCCAGAAGATGGTGGGTCGATTGGGCCGATTATATCAGTTCCCCACATGTCGAAAGGCCAAGAGGCTATGGTTGGGTGCAGGGGATTTGGATGTTGATGGATGAAGTCTCCATGAATTTGACACATGTGACACTTTTTGGCATAATCTTCACAGTCTGTTATCATTGTTGGCCAATAATATCCCAAACGCTTGATCTTGAGCCTCATTTTTGGTCCTGATTGATGAGCACCGCACACACCTGAGTGTACTTCCTTCATAATTTGGTGAGCCTCTTTAGCAGAGACACACCGTAGCTAAATTTATGTAGTCTTAGGGGTAAGGTAGTAACTTAGGTTTGGATGTTGTGATTTGACTCGTTATGTTATGATATGTTCTGTTGATTTGTTTCGTTGAGAATTATTATAATTGCTTGTTTAAATTGCTTGGTTAAGTCTAATTAACTTCTAGATGAATGGCCACATTTAGTTAAGTTCTAAAGTTAGGTTAATCAAGATAATTTAGATAAAGTATTTGGGATAAATCGTAGATCCGAAAGGGGAGATTAGTTGACACCAAAAGTGTAACTTTTAGACAAGTCCAAAAGACCTCTAGATATCCTTATGAACTCCAACAAACAAGTTTAAGTTGATTGAATTCTATACCAAAAGTTGTGAACCAATCGAGTTAATTAGGTTAGGTTGTGATTAAACCAGTTTCTAGTCCAACAAGCGACAGCTGAGGTTTAGAATATCTAGGTTTGACCAACAAACCCTAGCACAAAGCATAAAATATCATAAAAGTTCAAAATCACGCACTTATACCATCTGTTCGGATCGAACAGGGTCCTGTTCGGATTGAACAGACTCCTGTTCGGATTGAACAGACTCCTGTTCGGATTGAACAGATTCTTGTTCGGACCGAACAGAGCGGTATATGCTTGAAAAACACCGTTTGATGCATGAAAGTGATAAGTTCTGTGTTCTAGAGTCCAAACCGATGTGAAACCTGAACCTAAGACGACTTTTATATTGTTAAAACACCCAAAAATATTTATTTACTTGCACCTTTAGATTTAATCAACCAAAAACTCCATAAAAATATAATTGTCTAGCTTTCGTGAGGAAGTAAAGTCCGGTACTCATTAATCCGTCCCTTGGGTTCGACCCTAAAGCTGTACTCCAAAAGACTAGTGAGGTTAGCTCTAGGTTTATAAATTTATTTGATTCCTAGGTTATAAGCCTTCATCAAATTGGCGCCGTTGCCGGGGACGGTGTTGATATTAGAATTTATTTTAGTAGCGAGAGACTAGATATTGTATCTTTTATTTATTTATTATTATTATTATTTAAAAAAAAAGAACAAAAAGTTTCACTTGTATCACCATGTTTTATTCTTTTCAGGACCGTGAAAAAGATGACAATTGGAGGCGTCGCTTGTATTACCAACTCGATGTTGTGAACAACCACATAAGGAAAGCATGCGATGGAGGATGGAGTGAAAATCGAAAGGATGCATGCGTGCAACAAATGTACCACCAACTTGATGTTGTCAACAACACCATAAGAAAAGCAAGCGGAGGAGCATGGAGCAAACACCAAGACCCATATGCCCACTACATGGACCATACACCACGCAACATGGAGAAGTCTATCTCTTCTATGGATCGAATCAAGTATCAACTCAATGTGGTGAACAACACTATAAGGAAAGCATGTGGGGAAGGACATCATGATGCAAAATCCGTACATAATGCATACAATTCTGGTTTGACAAATAACTCTTGTTTTTCTTGTTATAATTCATGTTCAATGTCTCAAGATGAATCTAGATCGAATTTCATGGCCAAAACTTCTAATCCTCAATTACTTTCACAAACGTCAAATGATAAACTAATGTATAAAGATTTCATTGATAACCAAAGGAAACAAAATGAGGAACTTCTTGAAAAATTGAATTCTCTATCATCTAAGTTCAAAGTTATTGACACACAACAAGAAAAGATATTTGAGACTACAATTTTTCAAGAAACTTGTTCCTCATATAGATCACAAGTTGAACAAAATGATACAATGACGTTGCAAAGTAATGAGAAATTAGAAAGTTTTAGTTCTTTGAAAGAAATTACGATTTGTTTTGAGACCGACCGTGATGATGACACACAATTTGAAATAAATGAACAACAAGAGAAAATTGAAGAACCAAAGATTGTAGCACCTCCACCCAATATCTTTCCAATTTTCATTCCACTTAGATTAACACATATTGACAAATCTAATGAGTTGGAATTGAAGGATCCTCCAATAGCTTCTATTATCGATGAAACTGAGAAGAAAGAAGATGGTAGTATACCTCTCCAAGTCGAGGCATCCGACATGACAAATGAAAAGATCACCAAAATCGACTTGAGCTCTCAACTTGAAAAATGCTTGAATAATCATGATGTGATGAAAGACGACAAACCACAAATCAAGTATCACATCAAAATCGAGCGAAGGAAGATGACATCAAA
This sequence comes from Rhynchospora pubera, assembly GCA_028095005.1. Lineage (NCBI taxonomy): Eukaryota > Viridiplantae > Streptophyta > Magnoliopsida > Poales > Cyperaceae > Rhynchospora > Rhynchospora pubera. The sequence goes on along the minus strand of CM051461.1, from coordinate 12,143,361 downwards.
ACTAGAAAATTTCAAGCATATTTCAAGAGTCTTTCTCAAGTACTTTTGGGTGAATTATGATGCGTTAAATGGGCGTACAGCGAAGATAAGATGAACATGAGAGGTGGTCAAGCTCGTGACCTAAAACTAGCGCTTCTTTGGAGGCAACCCAAGGATTTCTCAACTCTTCTCTCTTTTATTTTAATTAAAAAGAATAGAAAATCACAAAAAATATAAAAACAGAAAATAACAAAAATAGAATTTGATGTTTGTGTTTGTTTGTTTGTAGGAAAATTTTGAGGAACAAACGAAGAAAGATGCAATTCGTGCTAGAGCACCATGGGTTACGCGAACCAACTAACCCCGATCGACCTCATACGGATTGCATCAAAAGATCTAGAAAAATTAGAGCCGTCTTGGACAACGAGAGAACAAACTAGAAACAAATCAACATATGGAAAGCAAAAATTGGCTAAGTTCTCTTTTCCCTCCTATTTACTTTTTTATTCGATTGCATGCATTGAGGACAATGCTTGATCTAAGTTTGGGGGGATTGAGGGAATAGGAGAAAAATCGAACTTTTGGTGGATTTTGGTAAATTTTTGCAATTTTTTCGAACTTTTTGCTTCTCTGGTCAGCTCGAACAGACTTCTGGTCAATCCGACCAAAGCCTTGGAAACTTCTGTTTTTAACTTTCTCCTTGGTCGGTTCGAACAGACACCTGGTCGATCCGACCAGAACATGAAAATTGCACAATTTGGTTTGATTTTGGCTTGGAAATTAGTTGGTTTTGCCTATTTTCTCTCGATTTGGATTTTAAACGTTAAATCTCACACTGCTTAACCTTGTTTTTGAGTCAAACAAAAATTTTCTCAAAGAACCCTAGAATGTTTTGATATCACACTTGATCTTGCACCAATGGACTGAATTGGAGTATTTTCTTTAAAATTTGAACTTGATCTTGGATGCTTAGAATTGTTATGACAATCTTAGTCGATTCTCACAAGTTTTTGCCGAGTGAACTGATTCATATTTTACAAACTTTTGAAAAGAAATTTATCGACTTTGGAAATTGAAAAATGAATTTTGTCTTGTTGAAATTGCTTTTTAATCGCTCGAATCACCAACGAGCAAAATTAATGGGAAATTAAATCAAAATAGCTGTGAAAACGAGGACGCACTGAGGCCTTTCTCCACCAACTTAGCCACAAATTGGAGGGTATCGGGTTAGGTATGAATTGTTAGGAATTACAACTCAAAGAAACCGAGAAATAATTGGACAACTCATGCTTAATTCTATCAGACCCGGTGCGAAAGCATTGGTAAAGGATTTGTTGAGTATTATGGCCCAAGTGTATCGTGGCCATAGTCGAGCAACACCCGTCTAACCTCCCTAGCGCGACATGTGCTAGTAGCAAACTCAAGGCCAATGATACCGCATTATCCTCTAGGGTGTAAAGCCCCACGGCTCGACTTGCACGAAAAAAAAAGAAAAAAAAACATTGGTGAAAAATTGAAATTGTTTTTGAGAAAAGTTCATTATAAAATTTCTGAAGTTGATAAAGGCCTTTACAAATTTTTGTGGAATGTGAAAAGGAACGGGTAATTGAAATTGAGATCGCTTTTGAAATATCAAAGGGAAGTTAGAATTCTAATTTTTGGGAAAAAACTTTACTTAGGGCCAAGAGTTGCATTAATTAAGTTGTGAACACTTAACTTGGTTTTTGATTTTGATTCTTGTTTGACTCATTTGATGAAAGTGTGAGAAATTTTAGGCATAGCAATTGATTTCACGACATTTCTTGGTTTGAGATACAACTTGATGTTTAAGGTTTAAGTACAGTCCAAAACTCTAAGCTTAGGGTGTTGCTTGAGGACAAGCAAAGTTTAAGTTTGGGGGGATTTTGTATCGTCATTATTTGTAGGCATTTGGACCGTACTTGGCACTCAAATAACACTCAAACCATTGAATTATTCAATAGATTGCTATGATTTACATGGAATTGGCTCTACCGTCGTTTCTTCTCTCATTTTACAGGACTTTGATGATTTCTGATGATTTTGGAGCATATAGATGGATTCCCGACGTAGCACGCACGCTAGACGACTCATTCCTAGCATTGGAGGCTATTTTCTCTCTCCTGGTCGACCCGAACAATCATCTGTTCGATCCGACCAGCACCTATGGCAGCCATGCGTCATTTTCTCTCTCCTGGTCGACCCGACCACAAGCCTGTTCGATCCGACCAGCACCTATGGCAGCCAAGCGTCATTTTCTCTCTCCTGTTCGGTTCGAACAAGGATCTGTTCGGTTTGACCAGGGTGCCGCCATATCACATAAGACATTATTTTTTACATAGAAACTGATGGAAATGGCAATTTCTTGCGCCCTGGTGCCCTAGCCTTCCATCCTTGCGACCTGGGACATCCATATATACACCTCTAGACCTGAAGGAAAGAAGACAACCTTCCATACCACAAATTCCACTTTCCATAGGCGTTTCTCTCTCTTCCACCATGGGAGATCATCAAAGCTTGGTTCTTTGAAGCGACGGCAGCAAGGAGACGAGTTTGATGACCATCTTGCAACACACCACTGCCTAGAGATCGTAGTTTGAAAGCATAAAGGAGTATTCGGTTTATTCTTCTATGTTTTCTTCTCTATTTTCAATGGGCTTGTATCTTGTTATTTTTATGTTATTTGTTGTGTGTTTTAATACTATGTTAGGCTAAATTTATGTAGTCTTAGGGGTAAGGTAGTAACTTAGGTTTGGATGTTGTGATTTGACTCGTTATGTTATGATATGTTCTGTTGATTTGTTTCGTTGAGAATTATTATAATTGCTTGTTTAAATTGCTTGGTTAAGTCTAATTAACTTCTAGATGAATGGCCACATTTAGTTAAGTTCTAAAATTAGGTTAATCAAGATAATTTAGATAAAGTATTTGGGATAAATCGTAGATCCGAAAGGGGAGATTAGTTGACACCAAAAGTGTAACTTTTAGACAAGTCCAAAAGACCTCTAGATATCCTTATGAACTCCAACAAACAAGTTTAAGTTGATTGAATTCTATACCAAAAGTTGTGAACCAATCGAGTTAATTAGGTTAGGTTGTGATTAAACCAGTTTCTAGTCCAACAAGCGACAGCTGAGGTTTAGAATATCTAGGTTTGACCAACAAACCCTAGCACAAAGCATAAAATATCATAAAAGTTCAAAATCACGCACTTATACCATCTGTTCGGATCGAACAGAGTCCTGTTCGGATTGAACAGACTCCTGTTCGGATTGAACAGACTCCTGTTCGGATTGAACAGACTCCTGTTCGGATTGAACAGATTCTTGTTCGGACCGAACAGAGCGGTATATTCTTGAAAAACACCGTTTGATGCACGAAAGTGATAAGTTCTGTGTTCTAGAGTCCAAACCGATGTGAAACCTGAACCTAAGACGACTTTTATATTGTTAAAACACCCAAAAATATTTATTTACTTGCACCTTTAGATTTAATCAACCAAAAACTCCATAAAAATATAATTGTCTAGCTTTCGTGAGGAAGTAAAGTCCGGTACTCATTAATCCGTCCCTTGGGTTCGACCCTAAAGCTGTACTGCAAAAGACTAGTGAGGTTAGCTCTAGGTTTATAAATTTATTTGATTCCTAGGTTATAAGTCTTCATCAATTGGGGCCTTTAATTAATTGAATTGAGGTACAAAAGAGATGAGTTTGTGGCCCATCAAAGCCCATAAAGAGGCCGGCCATATAGGACTAGGGTTGAGTGGCAATGTGGTAATTAAAGGATAGGTGGTAGGTAGGATTTGTGCACTATTTAAGGAGGTGCATAGAAGCAAAATCCAACCTTCTCTCTCCCCTAGACCTAGCCACCACTCCCCTCTCCCTCTCTTGGCCATGCGCCTCCCTCTCTCTTCCCCACACTATTGCTCATGTGTTGAGCTTCCTCTTCCACAAATCAATTGGTGAATTATTTGCAAGAAGGGGAAAGTTTTGGGATTAGACTTGTTATTCTCATCGCTAGCACGATTCGAGAATAACTTGGTTAATACCTTAGTGGACTCGAGGCCAAACATGGAGGAGGCGAAGGAGAGCGCCCCATCGATATCAATGCCTAGGTCGAGCCATCCAATTACGATATTGGATGAGGTATTGATTTTTCCACCTATCTCTTGTGTCGAATAGCTTTGTACTAGATCCCTTTGTTGCTTGTGTTTTAATTGGATTATTTAAGGGTAATTAGTCACAAAATTAAAATTGAGCAATTTCCTAACAAATTGATCTGTAGGACCCAACGATTGAGTGCGAATTCAACTCCAACTGGGGATGAAAACGGATCGGATACGGAGCGGATATTGTTCTTTTCATATCTGCATCCATATTTTTTTTTTCGGATACGGATACGAAAACGGATGCGTTCGGATACGGATACGGTTCGGATATTAAGCGGATACGAATACGGTTCGGATATTACCGGATACGGAGTTGAATACGAATATATTTTGTCGGATACGGATTGCATTGTGATTGATTATTTTTTATTCATTTCTTTAGCACATTTTGTAAAATTCATAGTGCATATAAAAGCTTGCAGCGTATGAGAGGAGCCGAAACATAGAGGAATATATTACGTCATGCAATGAGTTATGTTTTGAGAATATAAATTGTACGCTAATTATGTAAGTAGTCCTTAGAATTCATTTATTCAATCATTTAATCCAAAATCATATCAACATAATATTATAAATTTAATTATTATTAATATTATTAATCATCATTTATAACTTATATTAATCTATATCACAATTTTCAAAATTGATGGATTGGATACATATAAATATATACAACAACCAATTTTATCAAAAATTGTTAATTGGTCTGGTGGTTGAGGTGTTGGGTTGATTATTTAATAGCACTTAGAATTCAGATATCCATTTAGCAAATGATGCGGATTGGATCGGATAATATCCGTGCGGGCACCCGTGTGCATCTCCCTTGCTGCTGACATGGACCAATCAGATAATTTACAGCAAGCCACCACTTTAAAAATATATATTCAAAATATTTGGAAAATCACAAGAATTTCCATAAAATATCAAAATGTTCATAAAATTATAAAAAACATTTCTATCTGATATACCATAATAAAAAAGCTCAATTAAAAGACACTTCAAAAATTTTAAAATAGTAAAGGAATTTTTAATAATGAATAAATAAAAAAATATGATTAAAAATTAAATGTGAACAATGAGGGACAACAGGTACAATTGGACAGCATCTACAATTAAATAGCACTAAATTTTTCGACTCAAAGGAAAAGTACCTAAACAAAAAGAAAAGACAAACTCTAAAAATAGAGCAAAACTCAAAGATAGCAGGATTCATGTAAAAGCTCCTACAACTCATATACCGAAGTGAAGTACCCCCTTCAAGTTAGGAGAAATTGCCTAAAACGCACAACTAGTGTTGTTTATTTTATAATCGAATACGAGAATTCCCCTTGAGACTTCACAATTGTTGTTTTTTTATTTATTATTAATTTAAGATAAGATCAGCTCTCCAATTTATTGAAATTTAAATGCGGTCTTGTCAAATTTACTGTGGAGAAATTCTCAATATAAGATCAGATAAACAATAACTAGCCACTGGTCTAATTTCTGATTTGTCGCAGCCTCGACTCTCAACTGAATTCCTGATTTATTACCTCTTTGGAGTAGCAGTGGAATGCTTTTTCCTTAGCAATCAGAAAATTTTAGCGGAAAGCCATGTGGACTAATAGTTTCGTTTTAAGTTGTCATAGAAAATTGAAAATTCTCGTGTGTAAGCTCTACAAGTCTGTTCTATTGTGCAGCATCCTAACTATTTGTTTGTTTTCTTCCTGCAAAGTTAAAAGGAAAACTATAGGAGAAGTGTTAAAAATATAGATTAACAAATATTTTTCTTATTCCCATAACACAGTGCTGGAGACATTATGTTCACTTATCAACAATATAATTCCCACCAAGATGAACATCCATTATAGCAGTTATGAGGCTACAGATTAACTCTTGTGTGCAATATAAAGGACACGATGACATTCATTATTTATATATCAGCATATAATTGGTACTCACTAAGATGCTCAATGTGCCAGTTCCTGTATGAAAGTTTTCTTTAATTTGTATTATACAATGAAGGACAATATTACATATACACTATATGGAAATACTTTTAAAACCCCCCACACACTGGTATAGACTCTATGGAGACATGAGAATTTTCCTAAGTTCATGGGATGGTTTCATGATGCAACCTGACCCGACTAAAGATGTGATCCATACATCATCTGATGTCACCAATTCATCATCATCATTTCTATGCCAGCTCCAAAAAGCATGAGTCGAGTTCACTATTTGCAATTCTCCATGGCCAAAGCTTGCCTCTCGAAAAACAGACCAACTAGGCTTTGGGTTATGATATCTATATTACCAGCATCATGAAATATTTGAAAATATTACAATCAAACATTATCCAAATTGAAATATCAGGAGAATTTTCATAATATTTCACAAACAATGCCCTTTTTTTGTACCATATTTGCAACTAACATACACTTTTAACTTGCATTATATAAAAAAAATGTAGAGTGAATAATTGCGATTAGGGAATATTTAATAAGCATTTGATGTTATCTGTAATTATAATAATCATTCAAATATTAAACATTATTATTATCTATACATATCTCCAAAAGATAAAAAAGAAGAGTTTGGTTCCAAAGTTTTAAATTATACCTTCTGGCCAAGCCTTCCCTATTACCTCCATCACCAATTGTTATGTACATGGGACCACAAGAGTCGACTTTACCCTTGTAGACACGTTTCTGAAATGGAAATGGTTAAGAAAAATCCAATGTCATGTTTGCAATCTGTGCATAACATTACTCTTTGTTCACATTTTAGTTCTTTAATGTTTCCAACTTCATTTTTTATCCTGTTCCAATAGGGGCGGAACCAGGATTTTCAAATAAAGGGGGCGAAAACTTATGGTATGAATCTTTTTGAGTTTTTAGGGTGTGCCAAATAAGAAATTTTAAAATTTTGAAAGAATTAGTATATAATTTTAAAACTTATAAGGATCTTTTTGAAAAATTGGAGTATGCCAAGCACACTTTGGAGTCCACACTTAGTTCTGGCCTTGTGTTCCATGTTTGGCAGAAACCAAGAAGAACAGATAAAGAAAAAAACAAGCCAGTTGTCATGTTTAATCACAAAGCTGACTTATGACAATTAGTTATAGTAGGCTTTATATATTTCCAGCTTATGTAATATAACTATTACAAACAAATGAACGAGGAAAACAAAGGAAAAAGAAGTAAGGTAGTACACAATCAAACAACTAAAGAAAAGGGATGGGGAGCATACTGATCGCTCATATGCATGGACATGGCCTGCCAGTACGAGATCCACACCAGCAGCATAGAGAAGAGGCTCCATGGATGCCATCATGGCATCCCCTTCTCCATGGTGGGCCCAATTGCTGTTATACCATGGCGCATGCAATACAACTATGAGCCATGGTGTCTTATCCCGGTCCACCCTTGCCAGACCACTCTAATCATTTTCAAATAACAAATCATTAAATATTAAGCCTTGTGAGTTATCATTTCAATGAATTGTAGATAGTAGAATGGGTTCAGTGCCCCTATGCAGTATGGAAACCAGATACTGGTGCAATACCAATCATTAGAATCGTTACCCCAACGGTTACTTTCCTATTCCTCACCCCCTGCCACCTCCTAATGGGTCTCAGACACTTTTTTTTCCTTTAGCCAGCTGGATGAAATTACAGGTACAATTGGACCAGTACAATTACAGGTAAAGAATGTGAAGTCTCTCTGATAAAAGATTTCAACTCCTGAATGAAATATGTGGTTAAATAAATCCTATGATCATATAATTTATAAACCTTTCTTTAATTGACATAACTGAGAATAAAAGTTGAATAAGTTATACAATCATTGAATCAAATATAACAGAAACTGAATAAAACAAAATATGCAAATAATGATATACTGTGCAACAACCCAGTACTGAGCACCAGGCAGCATTACAGTACCACTAACCTTGAGCCAGGCATACTGATCAGACCCCTCATCATAGTCCGTGTATGAGCCTAGCATGACAACATGCACACCCGCCACATCAAACGAGTAATACAAATTTGAACTTGACCCACTTTCCTCATATGGCATTTTCCACCTAGAGTTATAAGCCTGGAATCCGGATTCCAAAACCCAAATCCTTTCCTTCTCATGATTTCCTTCAGTAACCATCCACGGCCTCTCACTGGCCAGGGGCTGAACCAGGTCTCCAAAAGTGTCCCATAAACGTTGTTGATAATCAGCATATGACAGGTCACCAGGCAGCAAAAGCACATCATAGTCACATTTCTTAATGTGGGCCAGGGTTGATGTGGTCCAATCCGTCTGACCCAAGTCACCGACCACTGCAAAAGTTATTGGGAATTCATTTTGTGGCGATTTGAATTTGAATTCGGGTCCTTGGTTGCTGAGACGGTAGTAGTAGGTGGTGTTGGGTACCAGGGGGCCGATAGTGGCATGGTGTATGGTACCAGAGGTATACAGGAGGTAGCTATAGGAGGTGGTGTCGCCGGTGGAGGTGTAGGGATATGTGCCTGGTGTGGTGCCGTATTGGACAGTGGAAGGGTAACTGGAGGAGTCTGTAATCCAGGTTACACGCATTTGGTTTTCTCCAGCTAGTGAAATATGAACCTATTATTTATAACAAATAACGTAAAAGAGAATGTGAGAAAGGGATTACCCAATGTTTCCACTTGAAATTAACCAAATTTGCTAGATTCATAAATATACCCAACATAGCTAAAGCACCCAAAACTGTAAAAGGAAACCTACTTGCATCACATTAGATAACCTAATTTAGTTTGCAAGCTCTGATTAAAGTAGAAGATTGTCCATATCTGAAAAAGAAAAACCCACTTCCCCAAATGGCATAAAATAAAGCATTCCCAATTCAGCCCTAAGGTAAAGAATTTCTTTACCAAACGAAGAGTGATTCAGTTAGAAACTCGAGACAACCCAAATTAGTACCCAATTTTAGAGAAAGAAGTACTCACTTGGTGGGGACCATTGGAGGTGTCCTTGTTGGATTGCCATGGAATGGCGAGAGCTTTGCGAGCTCTTGGCCTGACATAATCTTCGCCAAATGAAACATCTCGTTTTGTCGCGTTGATTGCAGAAGAGAAGAGAAACAGGAGAAGAATTACAGAACCAAGCTCCATTGTTACTTTTTGCCCCCTTCCTTTTTTTTTTTTTTTTTTTCTTTCTTCTTCCCTCTTTTGCTCTCTACTAATGATAATGAGTATAATCAGTAATGAAGAATTAGACCTTTACAAAGAGAACCCTATAATCTTCTTTATTATCATTGCACCATCGTCTTCATACTTTTCTTTTCTGCAATTATTTTTTATCGGCAGTGCTGCCCAGAAAATTATTATTTTTCGGGTGTTCTACTTAACTCCTTCGACTTTCCGTTTCTTTTTTATTTCCTTTGTGATTTTTTTAAATTTCTCTCTTTTTTTTTTGGTAAAGAAAACTCGTGTTGAACTTAGCTCATCTATTTGCATCTTCTGTACTAAAAATTAATATATCAAGCAATCGCGCCGGATGTGATTTTTATCTTTTTATACTTCCTACTTGGGAAAAAAAAAATCGCGGTTTTCGGAGATTGTTAAACTTTAACAAGTAACGTTGTAGAGAGAAAAAAAAAAATTGTGATTTCGAGATTGAAGTACTACTATGTACATCCAGTTCACTGTAAAATGAAACTTTGCTTAGATCATGCATGAGTGTAAAAATTCTATAATTAGATTGTCCTTGTTTCTAGTCGTAATTCTATTATTAGGTTCTATGATATCCGATGAGTTTAGAAAAGAAACGAGCTTTTGAAATCATGGTTTATCAATACAACCCCACTTTTTATATATCGTGCTTATTATAGATCATATCATGTTTACTAGCAACAATTATCTTTAATTTTGGATTCATTTCTTATAATAATAATTTTGAGTAAATTTTTTCGGAGGTCACTAAAGTTTATATATTGTCCATTTTTAGTCCCTCAAGTTTAATTCAATGTTTAAAAAACCGTACCGGACCGGCCGGTTCAACCGGGTTTACCGTGAACCGGACCCTAGTCCGGTACATTTAGCCCATAAAACCGGATAGCTGAAAAACCGGATGAATACCGTTTAAACCAGAAAAACCGGTAATTGAAGCGCCCGGTTTATTCTTTTCGAACCAGAGAAACTAAACAAAAAATCATAGAAAAGTAAGAACCATGAGAAATGGGGACTCGAACCCATGCTCATCGCTATAAAAGCCAAAATAGCTAGCCATTGGGCCATGTGACACCTTGTGATTAAAGTGGAGCTATCTATATTATTATACCGGTTTAAAAACCGGTAAATCCGGTAAAATTGGTAAACCCTATACCGACAGCTCCACCGGTTTGATGACCGGTACGGTATTTAAAACACTGGTTTAATTTGTCTTTTCCAGACCACCCAACTTTGATTTGGTCTGTTTCTAGTCCTTCTGTCATAATTTTAGGTAACTCCGTTTAGTCAATTAAGTTAGGTGAAAATTGGAGATCGGAATCCTCTTCTCCCTCAACAACGCCTCTACTTCCATCTCTCTCTTAAACTCTAAACTCATCTCTTCCTCTTATTTCTCTCAATGGCGTCTCTACCTTCAGAGTCTCACTTCGATCCTTTCTCCAACCCTTTGCATTTCAACATCGTGCTACTGATTTCCTCTTGAACCCTAACTCCATCCTACCCCCGTTTATTTCTCTAATTTTCCAAAGAGTGAATAGTGAACAGAGAGGTGATGGTCCGATCTCTTCTCGAGTTCTCTGCGAATATTGAATATTGTCTTCACTGATTTGCTATCAATTTTCATGTGCGTATTTCTAGATTGTGTTTGCATGAGAATTAAAATGACCAGTCCATGTAGGTGATCCTAGTGAAAATAAAGAATAGTAATAAGACAGTGATGAAGAGGCATGAAAAATAAAATGGAATTGGAGAAATATTCTTATAAATTAGAATTTTCAATTGCTGTCCACCATGTTTTCAATTCAGTTAATTCATTGCAATAGCAACGTGGAAAACAAATGCTCACATAAAGCTGCCATGATTGAAAAATTGAAAGAGATGAGGCTGCGATAGAGGAAAAACTGCTGGTGGCAAAGAAACTGCGTTAGAGAGAGGAACCAAGAAGGTAGAGTTAGATACAAATGGAGGAGGAAGAGGCGTTGTTGAAGGAGATAGTCAAATTAAAGAGGCTATTGTGGGAGAGAGGAAGAGGTGCTAGATTTTGATCTCCAATTTTCACCCCAACATTCATCCATTAAACAGAGTTACCTAAAATTATGACAGAAGGACTAGAAACGGACCAAATCAAAGTTGGATGGTCTAGGGAGGACAAATTAAACTTGAGGGACTAAAAATAGACAACATACAAACTTTAGTGACCTCCGAAAAAATTTACTCTAATAATTTTAAATCCTAATGACATGAAATTACTATTGGTCCTTGACTCCTTGGTCCATATACATTAATAAAGTTCTTAATTTTTGTTTCCTATCAAACCTAATACAAATAAAATGAGAATAAAGTAGCCAATCCATAAGAGTCTCGTCCTATGCTATTTTGATTATACTAAGAATTTAGAACGGTACAAATTAATACTTTATTTAATATGTGCTATTATATTCGTAATTAATGATGATTCATAAAACAAATTATGAAAATAATAGTTTGTGAGATATTATCACCACTAAAGTTTTAGCGATGCTTTATTCCGGCTAAATCACTTAATGCTAAATTAACTTTCTCAATAATAATGATCTCCGAAATCTCAGTAGGGAACGATATACCTGAAGTTGACCAGCTGTCTGAGGAGGTAGAGGGAGGAAGCGATGCATATAATGGGCGCGGCGCTGATCGAATATAACTGCGCTAAGAGAAAGAGTTTTGGGATTATATATACATTATATATAGTTTTGTCGGCTTCTCTTTCGACGCCAGAGAGAAAGGGTTTATGCCACGTGCGCTAGTGTCAAGCAACATCGTTTTAGTTAATTGTTCTAGTTAATTAATTTAATTATTCTATTTAATACTATCAATTGTTCAAGTTAATGTAGGAATTGTTCTAGTTAATTGTTCAACATAACATAGCTAATTGTTAGGGCTGTCAAACGTGGCTGATGGTCACGGAAATGACTATAACCGTTATCGTTTTGTTTAATAAAACGGCACAAATTAATTTACCGTTAACCACATCGTTTATTAAACAGCACAAAAAATAATTGCGTTAATCGTTTTGTTTATATAAACGATATAAACGATTTAACGTTAAATCTATAGTTAGTAGAAGAAATTACTTTGCACAAATTCTCAGAAAAGGAAAAAATAGATGAACGCATTTTTTTGTTTTGATGAAATAAGTGGATTACTCCACCTCTTTTCTAATTAAGAAAAGAAAAACTCACAAGTAAATTAAATACGGCACTGGTGTACCAGTGTCCCTAGTTATCAAAAATTACATACTGATTATAACAAAATAGTATAGAAAATGTCCAGCAATAAAAAATATATATAAAAAAAACTCAGACTCCATAGAACTTGAACAACTCTTCATCCAAACAAACAAACCAGCATCCCTTCTTACAATCTCCAAATTCTCAAAAAAAAAAAAAAGAGAAATAGATGAACATTCAACTTGTTAGATTGAAAATTGACACCTTTTAAGCAACAACTCAATCCTCCAGTCCGACGACCTCTTCTCTCATCTGCACTTGTCGTCTAGGGTGGTGGACGCAGTGGAGAGGAGACCAAGGCGGAGGAGTAGCCTGAGGTGGCGCTCGAGTCGCAAAGAAGGCTAGGGTTTGTACAGTGGGATCTTGACGGCGGAAAAGGCTGTCATGGGAGCGAATTGGAGGTAGAGAGAGGTACAAGAGAGGTTGAAAATGGAAACTGGAATCGGAGAGATTTTGTAAGAGAGAGACATTTGTTTCTCTGTTTTTTTTTCTTTTTCTTTTCTTTTCCCCTAGTTCTTCAGAGAGAAGGGATGCGAGAGATGGGGAAAAAACAAGAGAAACATGATGGACCGGCGCTTGGGGCTCCTCGTCTACTCCGCCCTTCTTCTATTATTTGAATAATTCTAAACCAGTAGAATACTATACGCGAAAACGAAATAACAGAAACGGCACACCCTATTTCGTTTACCGTTCTGTTTTGTGTCTCAAATACTGGCTTATTTCGTTTGCTGTTCCGTTTCATTAACGATATAAATTGTGATTTCGTTATTCGTTTCGTTAACCTTTAACGTAACGAAGTAACGTGTTATTTCATTCCGTTGACAGGTCTACTAATTGTTCTAGTTTAGTACACTCAGTTTTTTAACAAACAATTCATTGAATACTACTCAGGTTTTTTCAGTAAAATTATGATTTTTTTTATTCTGTTGATAAGTTAAACATCTTTGTAACTTTTATTATGTCATTGATTGAAGTATGTTTGTGTGACGAGATTGTAGATCTTTGATAGAGATTTTCTTATGAAAAGGTATTTGTGGTTTATTAAAATAAATCATGAAGGGTTGGGGAGTGAGCAAAATCATCCATGAGTTTTTTGGGTCGAATAATCTGGATATTGTCTTAAATATATATATATATATATATATATATATATATATATATATATATATATATATATATATATATATATATATATATATTGTGGTATGTTTATTGGTCATAAAGAAGCGAGTTATTAAAAATTAGCCATAGTTGACTGGATTTTTATTCTATATATTTTTCGTATATTTTGTTCCACACGTAGTTTGAGCGCATGCTCATTGGGGGAAAATTTTTATCAAAGACAAAAATTACCCTCAAGAATTTTAAAAAGAACAAAGGAGGATCAGAATTTTTAAAAATGAGTACAATTATAGCGGCAATAGCATTGCCGCTATAGTCCAGTTGGATTTTTATTTTTTTTCATTTTACTTTGCCTATAGCGGCAATGCAAATGCCGCTATAGAACTTTTTTTTTTTTCATGCAGTTTTACTTTGGTTTTTATTTTAATGTCGGCCAAGATTTTTTTTCGTTTTATTTTTTTTTACTTTACTAATTTTGTATAATGTTTATATATATGCATAATTTATATTTTTTAAATTGTTTAATTTTATTTATATGTAGGGTTTTCTAAAATGATACGATACAATCGTATTGGAACGACATGACACAATACGAGTACGAAATTGACATGACACGATCATGTTATCGTGTCATGTCATAATCGTGTCGCGTTGGCAATCTTGAAAAATTAATACGATTTGACACGACACGACTAACATGCAACATGACATGAACACAAACTAACACAACACGATACGATCGTGTATTGTCGTGCCGAGTGGTGAGAAGAGGCAATACGATACGCATTCTAATACGTCACGACTGATATAATCTTTTAACAAAAAATATTCTAGCAATTTTGTACTGATATATATACTGAGAATTTGTAGAACAGTCAAATAAACAGCAACAATATTTTTTTCTTCATTTTAATATTTTAACAGCTTTTAATAAATTATTATTAAAAATAAAGAAAAGTTTTTTACATGACATGTCAACATGAAACCACACAACTGACATGATCGCGTATTGTCGTGCGGAGTGGTGAGAAGAGGCAACACGACATGCATTTAGACACGGCACGATTGACACAATTGTGTATTGTCGTGCTAAGTGGTGAGAAAAGACAACACAACACACATTCTGATACGACACGACTAACATGATCATGTCGCGTCGTGTTGACACGTCATATCATAAACTTTTCTTTATTTTTATAATAATTTATTAGAAATTGTTAAAATATTAAAATGAAGAAAAAATATTGTTGCAGTTTATTTGACTATTCTACAAATTCTCAGTATATATATCAGTACAAATTTGCTAGAATATTTTTATTAAAAGATTATATCAATCGTGTTGTATCAGAATGCGTGTCGTGTTGACTCTTCTCACCACTCGTCACGACAATACACGATCGTGTCGTGTTGCGTATTAGTCATGTCGTGTCAAATCGTATTAATTTTTCAAGATTGCCAACGCGACACGATTATGACATGACACCATAACACGATCGTGTCGTGTCAATTTCGTACTCGTATTGTGTCGTGTCGTGCCAATACGATCGTATCGTATCATTTTGAAAAACCCAACATATATATAAAATTAAACAATTTTAAAAAATATGAATTATGCATATATATAAACATTATGTAAAATTAGTAAAGTAAAAAAACAAAATAAAACGAAAAATAAAAATAAAATCTGGCCGACATTAAAATAAAACTGTAGGAAAAAAAAATAAAGCCCTATAGCGGCATTAGTATTGCCGCTATAGGCAAAGTAAAATGAAAAAAAAGAAATTCAGTTGGGCTATAGCGGCAATGTTATTACCGCTATAGCTGTGCTCATTTTAAAAATTTTAGTCTACTAATGCCGCTATAGGCAAAGTAAAATGAAAAAAAAGAAATTCAGTTGGGCTATAGCGGCAATGTTATTACCGCTATAGCTGTGCTCATTTTAAAAATTTTAGTCCTCTTTTGTTCTTTTTAAAATTTCTGAGGGTATTTTTGCGTTTGATAAAAATTTTCCCTCATTAGGGAATGGTGAATTGGCGAGTGGTGTTAATTCCGTCAAATTTGTTGATCACATATGATTCGGCTCCTACCCAATTAATTCTGCCTATTGGATGGAATTGGTCTTGAATATTAAAATTAGTTTATCACTAGGGATCTGTCCAGAGAAGTAGTTTTTACTATCTTTTTTTTTTCTTTTTGAGAAAACTTGATATTGGCTGTCAAGAATAAACCAAGGAAGTAGTTTGAGATTGTCATCTGTCATTGTTCGACCACTATTGTTACTTGTTAGGAAAACGAATCTACTGGATGCTCAAATAAAGGTAGTTGAATAATTTTAATTTCAATGACTTGAGCAGTTGAGCCCGTGAAATATTACTATGGCTGTTTAATTAAAAGGAAATTAGGAGAAAGAAAATTGTAGCATTATCATTTCATGCACATGTATCGAACTAGAAACATAAAGAGAAATCCGGAGCGATTGGATCCATAACAACCAAGCCTTCTGTCCCAGATTAAAAAAAAAAAAAAACTTTGGATCCATCCTGACTGCAAGTTTGCACTGATAAAATTGGTTGCGAATTGAGCGCTCATGACACATGATTTTATCAGTCGTACCAATATATATATATTTGGTGGTTTGGGTATAAGGCGGCATGCCATCGACGGTACCTTGTGTTTTTCTCTTTCGTGAGAGTAGAAATTTTTTTGTACGATAAAACTAATGCTCTTTCATGTTGAACTTATGAACATTTTTAATATTATTTTAAGTCACCATCTAAATAATATAATTAAGCTCATTCAAGTTTCTATTACAAATTAGATGATTAAATTGAAATTGTACATATGATTATATATTATTAGGTAGTCAATACACCGAGTAAATTACTAGTCGAATCCACCTTTTTATAAAGTTGGCAAGATATTGTCATTTTGAGATGGGCAGGAGAGACGGACCTGGCTGAGACACATGACTAATCATAAATAAGAGTTATATTTTATATTTTTTTAGGTTGCTGTAGCAAAAAAAAATTATATATACTTGTTTGTGTGAAAGGAAAAATACAGCTGTTGTTTAATTTTATAAACAAAATATATGAGAAATTGCTTTGTCAGGGGAAATCTGCTTAAGAAAATAGCTACTCGATCTGTTTGAAATTCTCAAGAGTAAGCATCTTTCGATCGTTTTCAACTTGAACGAAGTGAGCCAAAAATTATGACCATACGTCAACTTATTTATCACATTAAACTTTTTGACATTTGTTCAATTAATTGTGTAATAATCACAAACATGGATTGAGTAAAAATAAAATAAATAAAATAGCAGAAATTACAATGGATTGAGCAAAATAAAACTCACATTTCCTTCAGAAGCATATATATATATCCATATCAAACACAACGCCATCAGAATGAAATAGTAAAGTCATCTACAGGAACAGGACCCTGCAGCCGGCATGCATAAGCACTTAAGCAGACAAACATTGATAGATTTTGTGGCCGGTCTTCTATATAGAATATAAATTTCAACAACTATTTTAATCTTGATTTAAAAGTTTCACAATTAACAGTGCGGAGGATAATTTCCTGGATATGATCCTGCAAAGAGGATTGTAATTAATAAGACCTCAAAGTAAAGTTCCAATTATTAACTGTTAATTGAGACACTTGTATGAGAACTTGAGGTGTTATTTGCGAATACAATCAAATACCTGCTGGCGGCGGGTAGTAATACCCAGCTGGCGGCGGTGCGTAAGGCTGTCCATATGGCTGGTACGGGGCCCCTGGAGGCGGGTGACCTGCACCAGGGTATATATTAACAGCGACAGGAGGATACCCCAAGGGAGGAGGCGGCGGTCCATATGGAGAGGCCGGCGGAGCTGCGTGTGGGGCGCTTGCTGAAGGCTTTTGTTTCTTCTGCTTTAAAGAATGATAAGAAAGCATATCATTACCATAATATAGAACTAAATTAAGCATGCATTTAATTGTTAGGCGAATGAACTCATGGTGGCATAACTTCTTACCGATGTACCAGAAATCTGCATGACAAGCTGCACTTGTCCCGCTGGCCTACATTTATTCGAAAGTCCAAACACCATAAATTTAATTAGTATTATATTCTTCAAATGTAAAAGTAAAATATTAGATGTGCAAGAAGGGAAGGAATACTTGAGATTTCGCGTTTGGATTGGCCAAGAGGAATCATCGTAACCTTGTAAAAGCACTTTCTCAAGTTGTACTCTGAAGAATTAATACAGAGAAAATCATGCTGGATGAAGTGCTGTGTTGCTTCCACTTCAAAATAAGAGCATTAATCAATGGAAAACCTTCGTTTGGAAAGAGATATTAATTTAATTGTACCTTCCACTCCCAATAAAATCGTCCTGTCTGAGAGTGTTGCTATTCCAGACAACTATATTCAAGTCTGTTAAGCCCTCAACTAGTGGAATCTGAAACTTCTCTCCAAACACTGGGTTCCTTCCTCCATCTGTACGAATCATTTCATAAAGACAGTTCAATTTCACAAAAATACCTTTTGAATTGCTCTCCAGTTATCGCATTCGATCTGATAACTGGTACTAAGCAGCAGCAATGCAAAAATTAAAAAGTAATAACAAATCATGAAATAAGTCGGGTTAAAGACAAAATAGGATATGAAGTTGGTGGAAAAAGGAAGGATTGATGCCTTTGCAGGTACGGGTGCGAAGCCTCGAGTTGGCGTACTCCAGGCAGACATAAGGATCCTGCTCCGTGAACATCTCCGTATCTCTCAACTTTTTGCCAGATACAACTGAGACGGGAAAACAACACCAATTTAAAGCTTGATTATTATTAATTCTGTACAACTTTACAGCTGTAATAGCTCAGCTTCAAGTTTAAAGTTTGTTTTCATCTCTCAAAATGTTGTTCTCATATTTAGACCGTTCTTGCTCATATTCATCATTGAAAAATTGCTTATATACATGTGCGGAAAGGCCAGTATATATATTACTCCAATATTCTGAACTATAAAACATTAATTGCAGTCCCGTGAAATTACCAAGGTACTGACAACTAGCTTTCTTGAAGTAACTAACAGTAGAGACGATTATCTTGAATAACATCAACAATTATTGATCTGTGTAGATCAGAAAGCTTACTTGTCGTCTGTTTCGTTAACAGCTTCGTTTTCCTTTTTGTTATTTAAATTAGGTGATAATGATACAGTGCTATGCGAATGATGAGATTAAAATGATTCACTGATGGTTTCAGCAGTTAGTTTCCTTTTCTAATCTTACAAAAGCCTCAAAGAACTATATAAATAGGGAGTCAATGAAAAGATGTTTTCACTTATAAGTTTGGTATGTGTGTGGTGCGCGCGCGCGTGTATCTTTAAACTGAACCAAGCTTAAACCTCTCAAATTCAGGTCAAATAAATAATTATGTCAATAATAAAACTTTGAAATTACCTGTTACTTGGAGGACTTGTCCTTGAATGCCAGAAATCTTGCTCATGGCTAAAGAGCAGAGTACAACCCTTTTTTTTTTTGTGTGAGAGAGAGATGATATATGGGTATTTGATCAAATGCAGTCTGTCTATGTGGCTTGTTTGGTTGGGGTTTTATAAGGTAATAAAATAGAAACAAGGAAAGAAAAAGAAAAACAAAGAGTTAAGAACACCCACTGTTTCATTTGATTAAATTAATTCATTTTATGTTTTGAAAACACTACAAATTAACTCGAGATGGTCCGTGCATTACTTAAATTTTTTAAATATTAAATATTTCAGAAATTTTGTATACTGTGAGCGACACAGAGAGACGTGGCTCCCCCATGGATTTCGAAAACTTTCTATTGTTTAGTAGGCATATTGTTTTAGACCCCTTCTAAATTCTATTATTATAATTTTCAAAATAGTGTAGTGTGCACTTAACAATTTTGTATGGATGCCAATAATAAACTTCTCATGACATGGTAATTACAATATTTATATTTTGTTTTTAAAATGGCAAAAAGCATTTCTTTGATTTCTCTACACTTAGACATATGTCATAGGGTTTACGAATTAATATATATCGCCACAGAAGTTATATACAATGACTTCATTTGTACAATAAAATTTGGTAAAAAAATAGATGCCGACAAAAGTTGAATCATAAAAAGGAACTCAGCAATTTTTTGGATATTTTAAGGTGTCCACTGTCCAGTACATTGACAATGAAGTTATATAGTTTAATAAAGGAAAGACACGGAAGAGTCTACACAACAGCAACAAAATTAAATAAATGAATAAAGGACAGCGCACAGAGGCTACATTTTAATCATAATAATAACAACACTAGTTAAATCTATTGCTGTAAGGGGTATGCAGGCTTTAGAAAGAAAATTACTATTTTTTTATCTATAAAGGATAGAATCATAGAATATATAATTTAAAAAAATAATAATAACAAAGTGCCATTTTTTTTATCTATGGTTCCGTTTGGATAGGTGTGGAAAGAAGGAAAGAAGTGGAAAAAAGTATTGGGAAGTGTATAACTTTGTGAAGAATTTAGATTGTTTATAATTTTATTTATTCCCTTCTTCCTTCTTCCTACTTCTCAACGCATCCAAACGGAGGCTATATATATATATATATATAAAATTCTAATGCTGTAGGTGGAAAGCGAGGGTGGTTTTCCGAAAAAATAAATAAATAGAGTTTAGACACATGGAGACATCAATAAAATACAGCGCCTTGTCGACTCTGGAAATTGGTTTTCGTATGGATCGAACAATCTAGATGGGTTCGTGTTCGTCATTCTTTTCTATAGATAATATAAACAGTGTGCGTGGCCTTCCACTTCTCTCAATGTTTTATGTACTCCGTCATTGAATCCATTGAGATTGTGTGCTAACAAGTAACAAGTGAATTTTGAAGCCTCTCTATCAATCCTTAAAAGGCACTAAACAAATTATTGGTTCTTGGTAAATCTTACGATTGAAATTTGAAACTTAGTATCAAAAGGCAGAGGTAACTCCATAATAATTGCTGTCTCAGGGTACAGAGGAATTTCATTTCTATCCTTAGAACTTAAAAAGGGATGCAACGAAGGTAGGTCATTAAGAGTTACTATATACATAACGCACAGGACTAGACCAGACCGGTCACAGTTCTTCAACTTTCTTCAAATGCAAAAACTGAATATTCATGACGGTTTGCTGCTATCTGCAGAATGCAAAGCTTCATTTACAATATACTGCATCACCTTTCCATATAATACTGTCAAGGGAAAACCAACGGCTTATCTACCTTTTCTTCATCTCTGGAAAAAAAATATATATTGAAAGATTTATCAGTACCAATTTCATTAAAAGCTTAAACAAAGACTCAACAATACATACAACTTAGGTACCTCATATTCTTTATTACCCCCTCGCTCACAAACGTCCCTAAGCATTTCTGCAAAATGAGTAACATATTTAATGATGCACCAACTAGCAGCTTAAAAAATGAACCTGGAGTAAAAGGAAAGGAAGTACTTACCAGTCAAAAGACAGAAAAACATTAAAATGACATACTGACCTGAAGAAATTTGCTCAGACTCTCATTTTCTTCTTTTATGAACTCGCCCCTATACTCATAAGCTTTAGGGGCACGGGATTCAAGGGACCTAGTGACATTCTCCACAAATTCGTCCAGTAACTTCAGGTATGTTTTATTGGTCAAGTACCTTTTTAGCCAGAATGGTCTCAGCTTTGGCTTTGCAAAATCTGCCACTGCCAATTTAAATTTGAAAATAGCCTCTTCTATTTTAGCTCCTGTGCCCGGTTCTATGATGGAATTTCGATCTGGTTGTGGCTTTCCCACCTTGGGAACCACAGGTGTAGGACTCACTGGACTGAAAGTAGAAAATTCAGCTTGAGCATCTGTTCCTCTAGCCTGATAGGTTCCCACCTTTGTATCTGTATAAGATGTAGGTTGCATAACTGCATCATTATTTGAATCTGAATACCCAGCCACAACAGTATTTTTATTTCTTTGTGGCAATCCCACCTTCGGAACCACCTGTGTAGGGCCCACTGGATTGACAGCAGATGACTCAGCCTCAGTGTCTGATCCTCTGGTCTGAGAGGTCCCCACTTCAGTACGTGTGCATGATATGGCTTGTGTGACTGCATTAGTTGAAAAACCTGCCACAGGATATTGAATTGTTTCTGATGGCCCTGCCTTGGATACTGCAGGAGCAGGGCCTACTGGATTGACAGCACACGAGTCAGTCTTAGCACCTGTTCCTCTGGCCTGAGAGACCCCTGGTTTAGTATCTGGGGAGGTGAAGGATGTAAATTCCCGTGCTACATCAGTACTTGGCCCTGAAAATCTTGCCTCCAGATTAACACTTGGTGCCGAGCTGATGATGGCACCACTCTTTGGCAGGTAAGGATCGCAAGGTACATCTGAGACAGCTGCGGAACACAAGGGAGCTAAATGAGCTATTGCTGCGTTAGTACTTCCACTACTTGTCAACATTGGGAGACTTGCAAGAAAAGAAGCAAACATTTCAGAAGGCCTTGCAGCACTGTCAACCCTAATAAACATTGTTGGGGTATTCAAATTCGACATAGACATTTGCGGGGGCCCACTAGCAATAGGCATGAAATTTGATTTCATTCCACTGCAATTCGAGGAACTGGAGGCGGCAGCAATGTTGATTTTTGGTTCAAGTGTAGGGTACTTGAATGGGGCAGCCGAGAGACCCCATGTTGAACAAGGGTTTTCTTGAGATATACTGGTTGGATTGCTCCAAGGAGCTGATGGGAAGAGGTGACTTGTCAAAATGGATGTAGTAGCATTAGTTTGATGACCACATAGCATACTCTTGCTTGCCTCAACACTAGAAACCATGGCTGAATTCTTTTTACTCGAGAGACATTGAGATGCCTCTGGATTGACCGAAAGGGTGCCCATAGCATCTGAACTTGGAATAACTGCATCATTGTTCCAAGGATCATATGATAAATGTAGATTGGTGGTACCAGTCACTGAATTTTCAATTTCAGCTGCTCCAGATACTTTCCATTCATTGCTAGTTTGCACCAGTTCTGGGTAAGATGCTGCAGTACAAGTAGCATTTTGACCGTGCCTGTGTTGGGTATCAGTCGAATCACCTGAATTGAAAATCAAATTCGGATCTTGAACAGAACTTCTGAGAGCATTTACCGACCAGTCATGCCACTTTAGACCTTCCCATGATGGCACCTCAGCAGCATTAGCTCCACCATTTGTTTCCTTGTCATCTCTACCCTCTATGCCATCCCTTCTCTCTCTATCTCGGTCCGTTCGAGGTACTCGACTGGGGCTCCTTTGCAAATAAGGTGATCCTTCTCTACACCTGCCAATCCAGCTGTTCAAAGGTCTCCGCCTCTCCCTCCTATATCGAGATGAAGTATGAAGCTTAGTGAGGATCAGCTATAAAAGCAGAGAGAACACTAATTACTGAAAGGACTAGAGAAAGCTCATACTTGTTTTGGCATCTCTTAGCTGAATCAGTAGGGCTTCTTCCTCTGTCCCATCCAGATCTTCTCTGTCTATTGTTGGGTGAATAACTGTCATATCTGCCTCTTGTCCTGTCTAAGTCCTGTCCAGTTCTTCTCAAATTGGGTTCTGGAGAAAGGCTTCGGTCCTTTAGTCCCCATCCACCTCTTCTGCATATTAATTGTTATTAATGACATAACATTAATAAGCACTAATCAGGATAACGACAATGTTAGAGATTATACTAACTCTGAAAAATGAACTTGAAACCTAGCTAAAACCAATTGATTTAAAACTTCTTGAGTTAACAAAAAACACCTCGAGATTTACCCAGGATCATTAATTTTTGGAAGTTCCTCAATAATACAAAGCACGAGAAAGTATCATCTATTAGACAGAGATAAACGATGGTGAATATCCTGACCATTCCAAAATTTGGAGGGCCCAGCGGATATGAACTCATATCACTGTCAGAAGGAACTCAGTAAAAACAAAATAAAAAGGAAAAAAACCCAGAGAGAAGAGCCACAATGTAAACTACCATTATCAGTTTACCACTGTTACCACTGCCACAAATATTCAGCTTACCAAAGTGAAATAATAATATTTATACCTTTTGAAGGCTCCATCAGGTGAGATATTAGACCTAGGTTGACTCCATGCATCAGGCCCGATTTGATTAAGATCCTTCCCCCACCCATCAGTCTCCTTATTGTTGTAGTTCTTGTTGATATCACGTGCGGCTTGAGACCAAGGGGACAGAGACCTTGATCTTAATTTTTTGACTGGGGAAGAGTTTGTACCCCACCCATCAGATTCCTTTTGGTTAGCATTCTTTGTTGATTCCTGTGCCACCTGAGACCATTGACATGGAGAAATAGATCTAGAATCATCAACATTTGGAGAGGTCTGATTCCACCTGTCAGATCCAGTCTTTTCATTTAGATCAGAGTGGTTTGGTCGGGGAGATGAAAAGCCTGATTGTTTCTCCCTTTCATCTTTTCTTTTGTTGGCACTAGTAGGGCTCATTCCTCGACTCCTGTTGAATCTTTTACGAAATTCAATGGAGAAATGGGTGTCAGACTAGAGATAAATGTTAACAAACTCAAAAAAGATCTAACATTCAAGTAAAAAGCAACAAATTTCATGAAGGTGCGTTATTCACCATTATCGATTCCTTACCAGAAAATCAGTCAAAACTCACCATAAAATTTTCAAATAAACTGCATTACTAACTATCTACTGCACTGAAAAGTTACAAGTTCTCAGAGTGTTTTCGCATAAAATCATGTACCTATTAAGACATCTCACAGGTGGACCAGTACTGCCTCTCCCTGGTGACCTGCCACAGGTCCTACCTCTCCCACTTGATCTACCTTGGCTCCAACAAGTTCTTCTCGATCTATTTTCTGGGGAGATACTATGCTCACTGTTTCTTGACCTGTCTAAATGCCATCTACTTTTCCTCTGTTTGTGTCCTGGTGAGCAGTTACTGTCCTGTCCAGCTCTTTTCCATCTGCCTTCAGTTGAAATGCTTCTATTCCTTGATCTAGATGGACTTTGCCCACCTCTCCATCTGCAAATTATTTTTTCCAATCCACGAACAAAATAGTTACACAGTTATCCATCTAAGAACATTTTTTGGTCTATAAGTTCACGATAATATGGCAGGTATGGTAACGGCCAGCACCATATCACAAAAGATGATTTTTCTTAATTTTAGTTTTAAATTTTTATGAGTTTGTGCTCTTATAGACCAAAAAACAAGCTTCAAATTAGAGACAAATACATGTCACAAATATTATATATTGAGAAGACAAATAGATACCTGTTGGAGCCACGATTAAGTAAAATTTCATCAGACTTCTGATTCCATGCATCAAGGCCAGTTCGATCAAGAGCCTTGCCCCACCCTTCAGTATCCTGACTCTCAGAATTCTGTTTAGTTTGGACTGCAGCACGAGACCAAGGTGACAGAGACCTCGATCTGGAACGGTCTACATGACAAGAGTTAGGGCCCCATCCATCAGATTTCTTTCCATTGCCACTCTTATTTACCTCCTGTGCCGCATGAGACAACGGTGACAAAGACTTCAATCTGGATCCAGTCATCACTGGAGAACATGGGCCACATCCGTTATGTCTGACTTCATCATTTAGATCAGGGAACTTGATGCGCGGAGATGACAAGCCCAGTTGATTCTCATTTTCCACTTGTGTGTTGGTGGTACAGACAGTGCTTGTTCCTTGACTCGTTGTATATCTATAAATTGAAATAAAGTGAAAGTTGTTCAGAAGTTCAACATACCATATTAAACATTTGTAACTAACTAGAAACAAGACATACTTTCTGAGATTAGCATTCAGTGAATGGCTGCATTTCTCTTCACCAGGATTCCTTTCAATCCTGCTTTAAAACAATTAATAAATAAATAGGATACCAAAGCATTGAATTGGACATCTAGTATTGATCTTGACTCTTTTTCAAACAAAACATCCGCACAGAATACACTTAAGTCTCAGTTTTCTTTAATTGAGAATTGGTGGAACCAAAACAACTTAGTATACTAGTTTTGTTTTATATGAGAATCAGTGGAAACAGGATGGTCTGTCTGTCTGTCTCCAAGCACTGAACTCACCTCCTTTGTCCCTGAATTACACAACACTGATGATGTTTAATAGTTAGACCCAAAATAAGAAAGCAAACTGGAGAATTTGCTTTTTACCAGATTTCAATGCACCCAATGGCTCTCAAAAGGTAGACAGTGGATAGGGCTGTTAATGGATTATATCACTAACCAGACAACCTGATCCTAATCCCCATGAATGAATTCTCATGCGGGCACGGAAGAAATATCCAATAAATTACTGGATCCACATGTGGATCATGGAAGGTAATCCACTTAAACTTTTAGTGCATTCACATTTGGTTCTTGTTGTGGAATAGGAATCCAAGTACGAAACTGTTATGAACCTGTTATGAATCTGATAAATAACTTTTAATTAGTACCAATCAGGTCTGGAAGGTTCTCTTCCAAAATTTGAAGTTGAGCGTTTAGGGCTTCTAGAAGCTTGTTCCTTACTGTTGGTCCATGATCCCTTCCTAAGATTGCGGCAGGGTTCTCTATATCTTCGAAAGTGGCTATGAATAATATATGGGTGTGTTTGGATGCAACGGAATAAGTCGTGAATAGGGAATAGGAATAAGGAATTTCGATTTGCGTGCTTATCTATATTCCTTATTCTTATACCATGGTTTTGTTAGTATAGGAATAAGGGCCCAAATTTCTTATTCTTATACCGTTTGTTTTGCACAAAAATAAGAATAAGCACGCAAATTGAAATTCTTTATTCCTATTCTCTATTCCCGGCTCAACCAAACACACCCTATATATACATGATAAAGCAGCAGCTTTAATGAAAATAGAAAAAATGTAATGCTGCAATTTGCAAAAACACCCATAGGTACAAAAATAAGAATAAGCACGCAAATTGAAATTCTTTATTCCTATTCTCTATTCCCGGCTCAACCAAACACACCCTATATATACATGATAAAGCACCAGCTTTAATGAAAATAGAAAAAATGTAATGCTGCAATTTGCAAAAACACCCATAGGTACAAAAAAAAAACCTAGTTTCATTTGTTGGACGGTATGGAGGAGATGGAGAGTGTTTGTTCCAATTTGACCCTGTGTGACGATTTTGGCTGAAATGACGTGCAGGGCTTGTAGAATTTCTGCTAACATTCCTAGGAGTAATTATCATGTAATGTAACAAGTTGATTAATGGTTGAGATGATAAATTAGTTGATAGCATTGGAGATAAAACATAAAAGCATGAAAAGATTTGTTGACCTGCTTGTACTACGGCCGGGAGATCTACTCCGAGTCCGAGACTGGTGGGTCCATTGAGAGTTGAGGCCCCAGGCCCCATTGGTCTGAGGAGGTTGTTGAGTTGAAGCTAGGGTGTCCCATTCCATGTTTTCTTGTGCTTATTCTGCTAGAAAGAAAGAAAGAAATAAAGAATGGTTAAGGAAGCATCATATCATAATCAAAAGAAGCATCTTAGAGCCCAATTTCAATTTCAATATCAATTTCATAAACTGGCATAATTTTTGACAAAAGAACTCCTCCCATAATAAGCACGTAAACATTTATTATTATGTTAAATAAAAGGCTTAGTGTGTGCTCTATCGTTTTTGAGAGGTGGAGGCAAAGCAGTTTCGGCGCGTCTAAAAAATAAAATAAAAAAATATGAAAATTGGAGCGACATTGATGAAATTGGAGGCGAGAGAGATGAAGAGAGAATGAATTTACCTGAACCCACAAACCCACAAACCCTAGCGACGGAGAGAGAGCGAGCGCACAAATCTTCTTCTTTCTACTTTCTACTTTCTACTTTAGCGAGCGAGTGAGAGAGAGAGTGTGTTGTGTTCCTTCCCAAGGAAGCTTAGCTTGCATTGCATATTTGCATATTTGCATTGCAATTTGCAACTCCCAACAACCCCACAATGCTTTTTTACGCATGCAACCCTCTCAAGTCTCAAATTTTTATTTGCCTTCTTTCCCTAAATATCCTCTCAGTCTCCAACGAGGAGTCTTTTATCAACCAATCCACTTCTTTATCAACAATCCCCAAACTACCCTCCTTGCAAACTCCTTTCATTTTTCTCGTCTCTACCAAATCCCTCTTAGATTTGCTCCGTCATGATTCATGACTAATTGACTCGTCTCAACGCGCTCTTTGCGTACCAATTACCAATATATATATATATATATATATATATATATATATATATATATATATGAATGAAAGTCAAAGGAGTTTATAAGTTAATAATAGACACATATCATATCATACCATATGTACTCGATCGGTGCACGAGCACCTGCCTGAGGAGACAAACTGATCGAGTCCTTAGAAGGCAGTTACATCACCACAAATATATGCACTAGGATCACATAATCAATGAAAATATATATATCTTCCTATTTTGCTAAGAATTAGTAATAATTAATATTTTGCCAATCAACGCTACATTTGTAAGTTAAATAAAAAAAAGTTATGAAGTTTGTGAGCTTTACATATATACGTTTCAATTCGATTGCAGTATAATTTCCAAGGAAGGTATGATTTGGTGAGATTTATCAAGTTTATTCGACGACACGAGATGTATGCAACGCTAAGGATTGGTCCCTTCATCCAAGCTGAATGGAACCATGGGTATATATGCAAATTTTTTTCTTCCCTTGCAATCCAATGCTATCATTTCATTTATATCAAATTAATGAACCCATAAGAAGAATTAAGATCTATTAATAAGTAGTATTGGTTAGTTCGATCTTTTGACAATAGATTTAAATACTGATCTGGACTGATAATGGACTCTGCGGATCCATAGATAGTTTGGGCTTGATGTGCTCCACAACCTAAATGAAGAAGGGGAGCTTAGGGAAAGTAAGGTAAGACCCGACTGATTTAACCAAGCAATTCAAACAAGCAATTAATATAATTCTCAACAAAACAAATCAACAGAATATATCATATCATATCAAGTCAAATCACAACATCCAAACCTAAGTTACTACCTTACCCCTAAGACTACATAAATTCAGTCTAACATCGAATCAAAACACACAACAAATAGCATAGAAATAACAAGAAATAAGCCCATGAAATCAAACGACAAAGACATAGAATAATATAACCGAATACTCCTTTATGTTTGAATCTTCGATCTCCAAGGTAGTGGGGTGTTGCAAGATGGTCAGTAAACTTGTCTCCTTGCTATCGTCGCTTCAAAGAACCAAACTTTGATGATCTCCAATGGTGGATGAGAAAAAAATGCCTATGGAAAGTGGAATTTGTGGTATGGAAGGAGGCTTGGGTCCTTTCTTTATGGGCTAGGAGCGCATTTATATTGATCTCCACGCACATAGGGGCCGTTTGGATCCCCATGGAATTTTGGGGAATTTCATCTTCCTACCATAAATTTATTATAAACAATCTAAACTCTTCACAAAATTACACACTTCCCAATAAATTTATTTCTAGGAATTGCAACTTCTCCAAATTTCCCAACTTCCTAAGCGATCCAAACGGTTCCATAGAAAGGTAATTGGAGCACCAAGGAAAGAAAACTTGCAAAAAAAATCAATTTTTCCGCATAAAAACTTGTCATTTAAGCTCTGTCGGTGGTCTGTTCGGACTAAGCAGAAGATAGAAAATCCAGCAGTGGCTGTTCGGACCTAGTTACTGTTCACTCGTACTTGGACCGAGCAGAAGCGTGAAATTCTGATTTTGGCCTCCGTTAGTATTTTGAGCATAATTTCTTCATCCGGACACCAATTGAGGCGATTCAAAAATCGTCGGAAATCTTAGGATGAGCTCTTCAATTCTATTGATTTCATTTGATCATTTTCTTCTCCTAAATCCTCCATTTTATGCAACAATTGAGCTTTTGGTCCGAACAAAGCCCCATTCTGTCCGAGCATGAGTCATTCGATCCACATAGTGGCTTGGACATCACCTTCAAGTGCTAGAAATGAGTCATCTAGCTTATGCCAAGTGCCAAATTCATCTAAAGATTGAGAATCCACAAGAAATCATCAAGAAACCTGAAAATAAGAGAAAAGACGACGGTAGAGCCAATTCCTACAAAATCATTGCAATTTATAAAATAATTTAATGGTTTGAGTGTTATTTGAGTGCTAAGTACGATCCAAATACCAACAAATAATGGTAATATCAGTGGAAATTTGTGCGAATTAGGTCTACATTTAATCATCACAAAGCCGTGTATGAAATATAAGTCATTAAATACATTTAATTTAACAATGTTGCAATGTAGTATGCACAATGGAGGCACTGACAAACTAAAGACAGCAGCACGCTTGGAGATAACATCATGACAAACATCATTTTTGTTTACAAAGTACATCCATTTTATTTTAGGTTGTAACAGTACATGACTTCTAATTTTTCAGTAACTGACTTTCAGAAGTATTAAAAACTCATTCTCTTGACACACTCTTGCGAAACTCCTGCTCAAGAACCCCTGCTGCTT
This sequence comes from Rhynchospora pubera, assembly GCA_028095005.1. NCBI lineage: Eukaryota > Viridiplantae > Streptophyta > Magnoliopsida > Poales > Cyperaceae > Rhynchospora > Rhynchospora pubera. The sequence continues at coordinate 12,113,064 of CM051461.1, read as the reverse complement.
CCTTCTTTATCGCATTATCTTCCGTCCAAATATTGAGAGCATTTAAAAAACACTATTTAAACAGAAGTCGGTCTTGCACAATTTAAATTAAAAAACATATATAGAAGAAAATGATGTACCTTCATTTCCTCTTCTTCCTTCTCTTCTCCACCATTCACACTGCTCTTTCTTAAAGCTAACCTGGTGATCTATGTAGGCCCCTAAAGGACAGATCATGTACAGACAAGCAACCGAATTAACTTCCCGAGTATAAAATTATATATAAATTATAATTTACACCTATTTTTTTATTCTATTGTAAGTACATGATAATGTTCAAATTTAATGTTAATAATAATTTTGGAACTTTCAGTTTGTTAACCACCACTGTTCACAGTAAGAATTTGATATTTTGATTAGAACAAACTCAAATAAAGAACTTTAATTCTCTTATATTGTAAAAGTACCAGTTTTTACACTGCATCAAAATTAGGAAGAACCAACCTGATAAGAAAATGAAAAAAATGACGCTGGAGAAACTGTTATTGGCCATAAAGAGGAATCCATGGCCAACACGATATGATATGAAAAAACAAATGTATAACTAAATGTTTATCAACAAAAGATAGCAAAAGCGAAAGCAATATCCTGAATGCCTGCAAAAGCATAAACAAGAGGATACCAGTAATAAAAAGCATAAACAAACTTATACCCTGAATGTGAATTCTTGGAGTTTCTAATGTGCTCTAGTAGGAATAGTTTCTTTTGTCTTGGTCTCTTTTACCCTACAAAATTATCAAGCCAAACAACTCTGAAATTTTGCCATTGCCAGTACTTCTATTAAAGTATATATAAAAACTTAACAATAGCAATCTCTGAACAAGTACAGTTTTGAATAGGGAAGGTTCCTCAAATAGAAATCCATTAAAAAAAATAAATCATACTTTTAAATGCAGATCTGACATGAAAACTTTGATTTTCTGATGCAATCAGCAAAATTGATTTTTTCGACAGAAACAATACCAATCGATCTCCTAAACGATCAAAAAAATTTGATCGAAAATTTTTACTGTAGATGCACACTGATATGTATATCTGATGACCATAGCATAATATACTTTCGCCTTTACTATAAACATAAACAGTATAAGAAATAGCCTTGCATTTTAGAGATAGATATATCAGGTTTAACAAAGTAGGGAAAAAAAGCAGAGAGTACAAGAACTGATGCTAGCGAAAATGTAAATAATGCATTATTTTTTCACAATGAACTTCCAAGAACAACAAATAAAAAATACATATCAGCACAAGAAGGTGACTGGAGAAGATGGTACAGTGGGCTACTGGAAAGAAAGAACAGTAAGATATGACTGGAGAGGATGGTTCAGTATGCATGAATGATACATACCAGCACAAGAAAGAGAAAGAAATATTTGCTACTGATGCCTTCAGAGTATCTGCAAAACACCCAATGAAGAAATAAAACATCAAGTTCTATCAGACTAAAATATTTATTTCATTCATATTTTGATATGAGAATGTTATAATTAGCACACTACATTTACTTGCACTTGCAATCAAGTTTAATTCTTGCAAAGATTCTATTGGAATCACTTGTGGGAGAAATCACAAAACCATAAAAATTAGATTTTATCAAGAACTTAATGGGTACAATAGTAAGAAGTATTCTGTCAATTGAGAAATACACAGATAGGAAAAAGGATACCTTCGCTTCTTTTTTTCAGCCTCTTCTCTTCTTTCTTTCTGTCAGAATCAAGACCTATAATCTTCCTTATTATTCTTCCTTACAAGTAAAAAAAAAATTCATATTCAACAGTGCTTTAGACTCGACTCATAATCCTCAAATGTGAATCTCACTAATTTAGACTCGAGTGATCCTATCTTTACAATCCTACATAGACCTGGCCAAAACCACCAAATTCAATCAATTCACCCAATCCAATAAAAAAAATTGATCAAAGAAAAGAATTAGGGAAATAAGCAATACCTCAAAGAGAGCAACCAATAGCGGTAACAACAACAATAGTTACGTAAGATCGAGTGATGATAGGCATCCGCTTATACCATTTCTCTACGGTTTGCGCCATTTCTCTCTCTCTCTCTCTCTCTCTCTCTCTCTTCGAAACCCTAACCCTATTTCTCAGATTCAGCGAACCGGATTCGGGTAGGAGACACGTACTTAGAGCGGGGGTGGCTTTATTGGAAGAAAAGGGAGAAGGAGAGGCGGAGGGAGGGTGTCGAGGAGGGAGTGGTAGAGAGAGACGGTCGGCGTCTGCAGCCATTCGTCAATGCCTTTTCTCTCTTTTGTCTCTGCAGCTCTCCCTCAAATTTTCATTCGAATTTCAAAATAGAAGTTTGAAACACTGATTTAAAGGAGAAGAAGCTAAGGGGCAACATGTAAAGATGCGAAGGGGACAGAAATAGTTCGAAACTTGTAACATTTGACAGTGAAAAAAAATGTTTAAACGAAGAGTCGAACCGTAGTCGGAATGAACTACCAGCGCTCGTGCTCAAATACCTCCCGATCAAACGAAAGAACAAATAAACCTTCGCTCGGAGACATCATCTGATCCCTTCATCTAACGATCAATAGTTCGGAAAAATCATCTGATCCATTGATCTAACAATCAACGGTATATATCGTTCAGACCAAGGTTGTATCCTGAGATGTTACATCCTTTCATTGGTGCTTTTAATATAGTATATATATATATATATATATATATATATATATATAGAGGATTGAACATGCTGGCGGGCGTACTGCTTAGATGGTTAATGCCTGATGGAGATGGAATATGGCATGGAATGTGGAATTGCTCTCCCCCCACTAGGATCAAAAGTCTCAACTCAGTCATAGATATTTTCATTTGTATATTTCAGCTCCATCATAGAAATACTGACAACGAATATTTCAATCCATCTTTGTTTTATTTTGCAACTTTTTTTATTATCTCTGCTAGCGGATGGGGTGGTGTGTACAAAGTGAGTCAAAAGGCAAATTGGTGATCTATTACCTTTATTTCTTCGGCCAAGGACCCCACCTCTATCGACATTCCTCCTTTCTTCCCCTTTCTGTTTCTCCGTCACTTCCTCTCAGTCAAAGCCCAACCAGACCTATTTCTCTCTCGCTATAACCTTTTCTGGAACTCATACAAATCCTTTTTTCTGAATCTGTACACCATCCTTTCTTCATTAGTTTCAGAGCGCAACTTCTCAGTGATAGGTGCGGTGCATCTTACCTGTGCTTCACAATTCTGCTTTGCCTATACATCACTACTCTATTTTGGATGCCAATTTTATTTCTCCTCAACTCAGGGACCTCTTTGCTATTTCTTTTCTTTGTAATTTGTAATATGGAAAGAGAGATGCAATAGAATTTTTAGAGATCAGGCATTAACCGCCTATTCCTTCAATTTTAGACCTTATCCGATGACATAGGAAAGGAGCTCACGCTAATTTTAAATATCTGTATCTGTTTGGATAAACAAGGTTGACTAACGGAGACTGAAAAATGAACTAGAATGATCAGGTAATAATAACTACATCGAACCTAGAAACAAGCCTTGGCCCTCTCAAACACTTTTGTAGCTGATATGTGATAGTCCGTACCTGTCCATATTTATCTTTAGAGTAATCCTGAAAACATTAATTAAAGGATTTTATGGAGATAAAAAATATGGACTATGGAAGGTTGTCATTGTTATTAATAAAGGAGGGCATCAAAGAGATAGAGATGAATTTCGGCAGCAGAAGAAAATAAAAAGAAAAGAAAAGAAAAAACGCATAAATAGCCTTATTATACGGTATATATATTAGAATTTGCATTAAATTAGGGATGCATACATTTTAAATTAATTGGAAAATGAAAAGTTGTCATATAGGGATTAGAATTTAAGAATTCGGACTGAAAATTAATAAAGGATTTAATGACGTGTTCATAAATAGAAATATCATGACACACACAGTATTCTATTTTTTCTTAGTTTACCATATGTTGATTCTGTATATTGTTCACATCTTATTTTGACTCTTCGTTTTTAGATTACATCACAACTCTCCTTTGATAGTTGTCCTTCGATAGAAATTAGAAAAAAAAGAAACTTCTCTTTGTTCTTTCTCGCAACGAGGAACACTATAATCACTATTATTTCTCCTCAAATCACGCACGGATCTATCCCCCTCCGCCTCTAACCCTCAGTTCTTTCTCGCGACGCCTCTGCCTATCTCTGCCTCCCTAAATCTTAAAACGCTCGAGTTGCGTCTATCCTAAGCAAACTGTTGCTTTTCTCTTTGTTCTTAGTAAGAATTGGCTTTTCCTTTTGCTATTTTGGTTTATTTGAATTAATTTGCTGCTACTTGGTTTAATATGCTGCTATTTCTAAATATAGTTTAATTAGTTAACTAATCGATTAATACAAATTTGTGCATCCTGTTAATAAATCGAGTGTATAAGTCTTGTTTAAACGTTAAGTTGCTCCGTGCTTGGAAAGGTTGCTTTAGAGTTTGGTTTGTGTTGTGGCCACTGGTACGAGTTTGTACCAGCCTTGGTTTGTGTACTGGTATGAAGCCTCCTTTCTCAAGGGCATACTGTGCACATTAACTCGATTATTGTTTCAACACCAATGTTTAGTTGGTTTAATTACTTAGCAATGTTTAGTTGGTTTGCATCTACATGAAAGAGATTGTAGATACTACATTGTGTACCATGAAATTTATATTTGCATCTTCGAGACTCAAATCAGTTTGCAAAACTAAATAACATGTGCATTGTTTAATGTAAATTGCAGAAATTGAAAAATGGTGAGCATAATTAAGTAAAATGGAGGTGTGTCATCAACAATTGCCAACTAGGCCAGCAGTGAACATGCATATATGGTGCGGTTGAGGTCTAGTTTTTTTTGGTTGGGGCTGGTGCGTTTGAGGCCAAGAAGAAGAAGACATAGTGTCCAAATCAACAGTTGTGCAAGTGCTTTCGTCTATTTTCAATTGCTTTGTTGCAAAATTTGGGCAAGCTTGTAGATTTTTGCAATATTTAGTTTTGGGGGTTCCAATTGAAAATTTCAATCAATTATGCTGTAGGAGCTTAAATTCCTGCATCATGGTAATTAATTAAGTTTTACGGTGTTCATGTGGTAAATTGCAATGGCATGTGGAAGACGAAGGCCACTTGCTGGTTGATTTGGAAAAACCGTTGTTCTTCAATTTTCAGTGGTCATCAATTGCCCGTTGCACGTCTAGTCTTCGACATTGTGTCAACCACAATGCACTGGCATTGTCTCGTTGCTTAGGACCCTTGTAAAATTGTATGTATTTTTTTTTAGGGATTTTCTTTCCATCTTTCTTTTTCCTTTCAGCTTTTTCCACCCTGCCACAGATGAGTGGGGCGACCTGGAGATTGAGCTCTCCTTTACAGTAATTATGTTACTGCTTCTTTTTAATCAAAATTCTGTGACTGGTATTTACCAGAAGGCCATCAAAAGAAAGGATAGTGTACATTCTGATGTGCTGCAAGTTGCATGTTGATATTGGTAGGGACTGATTGGAGCTAATTAGCTGTCTTTGTGTAAGAAAATAGTTGTAATTTTGAGCTGTAATAAGTATGTATGTTGTGAGGGACCGTTTGTTTATAATTAACAATTAAAGTTTATTTCTCTCTAAATTCTCTGCAAATGTGCAAGTTAGTTTTGAAAATGTTCATAATTCAACTTTTCTTGCTCCGAACTAAAGTGAAAATTTGAACTTGAAAGTAAAATGTCTAAGCTTGACAATGACAGCATTTACCTGTCGAGAGTCACTAATTTGATTTATATTTATATTGTGAGGTACATAAGGGTTGATGCTTGTCGCATGACCGAAGATTTCAAGTATCCTGGCAATTGTTTGCAAACATTTTACTATCATTCTGAACATTTTAAAAAAAATCTGAGTGGGTATAATTGTGATTCACAAGAGTCTTGCCCAGTTCCCCTGATGCTGTATATAACGGTATATGAGGACACCAATTATTGACAATCACTCCCAGAAGGGATGGATATTTACCTTGCTTCATCGACCTCGACTCCGCCGAATTTGATTCTCCAGTTCGCGCCGCGTGCAATAGTTTATACATCAACTAGCTCATCACTCTCACCCTTTTTAGTGCTGTGAGCGTGAGCGGGAGATGCAACGGGAGTCGAGACTCGAGAGAGAGAAGCCTCTTTGGAGAAAATGGATTTTCGCGTCAGAGTGAACGGAGGAGTAAACGGAGAGCAAACGGTGTAAATCTGGATCATTAGATTGCAGATCGGACGACTCTAATTTGGCCTATATATATATAATTTTTATTGATGGCCTGCTTATAGCAAGTATAATTAGCATACTTCTTGTTCTTGGGGAACGGAGAGACGGCGTTTTTGTTCTTTATACATACTAGTTGGGATATATGAATTTTTCTTATATTATTTTATGTTTTATTCATATAAGTTATATATAATATCTTTAATTGTATAATTTAATTTAATTTTGTTGAAATAGACTACAAAATTTTGGTAAAATTCCATCTTATCTTAGACTATAACATGTTAATAATATTAACCTGATTTAGTATGAAATATATCATATTGAGAGACCAAACCATTGGCTATTTAGACTCTTATGTCGTTGTATCACAGATCACAGAAGACAGAAAATTTTGCTTCCTTAAGTACAATTTGTACAATCTTCACAAATTTTCCAAAAAATAATATGATTAAGATGAAAACTAAATCACTATACTGTAAAAAAAAAAAAAAAACTATGTACAGAAGATGAAGTAAGGAAATAGTCTATGGCAACTTATAAAAATTGTAGTTAAGAAATGACATTTCATGTAATAGTGTGTAATTTCTTTCTTTAATTGGACCAATTTTACAAAAAAAATCGAATTTATTAAAATATAATATACATTTAAGCATAATGACTGGGGTCTTTCAAATAATATATAGTTTTACTTTTTTTCCCAAGCGAGAGTCAGGACAGAACTTTTATAACACAGAGAAAGCATTCACATTCTTCTTATTATTATTATTATTATGATGATGATGATGATGATGTATCAAACAATGCTACAATTCTATATCGAAAAAATTTGAAATCAATTAATGTACTTAATGTTAGCCAAAAGAATGAAACCATCTTTTCAGACATTAATTTCTTCATTTCATCGCAATTTAATCCTTGTTATGTTACACGGGGGCTCTTGGGTTCCTTTTTTGTCAAGGTCGTTGGAGCTCTTCAGTATTCACTTCTTGAGATATATGAAATAATAATAATAATAATAATAATAATAATAATAATAATATTATTATTATTATTATTATTATTATTATTATTATTATTATTATTATTATTATTATTATTATTATTATTATTATTATTATTATTACTATTACTACAATGCATTGCATCAATCTCCTTCAATGCTAGCAAATGGAAGGAGACAGAAAAATATTCCAAAGTTAACATGGGCCTATATAAGATCTCTCATTGGATTCAAATTGCAAAAAAAATGTGAAAGAAACTGTCAAACTGAAAGGGCTTAAGTGTAGGTATGACACATCTGTTCTATTGATTTTAATCCCTACCTTCTCTCGTCTGCTAAGAAACTTCAGCTAATATTCTTGAGTCAGAGTCCTTTTGTTTTAATACTGTTTTTTACCTCATAGCTAGCCGAGGTCTTCTCGCCTTCTAGTTCATTCGGCTCAAACCACAGAATGTGTTATCTGCTATAGCTTTTGGAATGCCGAAATAAATGCAATATTGACAATGCATACTTGCTATTGGAATATGTCAACATGAGCCATAAATGCATTAAACAAATATATGGATTTAAGGATTGAAGTAAAAATTGTTTTAAATGAAATAATACGTGATCTTTCTAAACATGATTGAAATAAAGGTAACCTATTGTAGATTCAAAGTTTCATTAATCTGGTTTAAATGAACTGATACATGACCTATCTAAACATACTTGAACTGATACTACACACAGACCAATAATAATTCATACCTTGTAGAACTGGTTAATGAAGTAAAATGGTGAGATTTATACCTATATATGAACTCTTACTATATGTCATGCTAACAAAATAACCACAAATGCAAAGTTCAATGCAAATATTACTTTTTTGCATATAGCATGGCTTATTTGGACTAATCAAGACTAATATCTATGAGTTGTTTGGTAATTGGTACCATAGTCAAGTATAAATGGCTAAAATGCCCTTGAACTTTTATAGGAATTAAAAAATGTGATATTATTTTATGACTGCTGACGTTCAGAATCTTCAACTACAATGACAACACTGTTGCTTGCTTAGGTGATACCACTTTTAGTAAAACTACTTGAGGACTGTTGATCAGAATTGTTCAACTACAATGACAATAATAGGTGATACCACTTTTAATAAGTACTTGACGGTTTGAGGCATCGTTGTCCTCATTACTTTCTCCATTGTAAGCACTCTCTGCATTGTGAATAATAGAAAACAGCAAAAAAAATTTAATACCTTCTCTAATGTCCTTGACATTTACAAAAAAGGCTAATGAAACTCTGATTTTACTAACCTCTTTCTATTAGCTTTGAAATAGATAAAAACTGAAATATAGGAATCATCAAAAAAGTAATAAAACAACAAAAAGTCAAACTTTTGGACTTACCATCACTGATGTAGAGTCATACTTGAAGATCTTCAAATCTAATAATCAAATCAAGGGGAAAAAAAATATACTTATAGCCGGAGATAATTTAGGATGTTGCAAAATTAAATTGCCAAAAAGCTAAGCAATATGACGTATAAGGATAGTCAAGCAAAAATTAGCATGCTTACATAAATAACCAACTTATCAAGTTAACAAAACTCATAGCCAAGATGTTTTCAATTTTTGTATCCACAGCTTCCCACAATTTGAAGACCCTAGCATGGATGACACCCTAGTCCCCACATCCTGTTAGTTAGTCGTGCAATCGTTAGAATGATCGTCATGATAGCCTAGGAAAAAACAAATAAATGTCGAGAATGCAATTGACATAAAAACAATTAAACTGGAAATATTAATTTTACTGCAACCTGTGCAGATTTTCTCCCTCTTACAATTGACAGTTTTTTGTAGGATATACTTAAAAATGGATGACCTTTCCAATAGAAGCCATAGACATCTATATAGATACAATATAGTGCGATATTATAGACAGTTACAGTGTCAATTTTATTGTCCAAGCGCAATCTAAGGAAAAGTTTATCAGTGATTGGGAAATACAAAATTTAAGCACATTCTATAAAAAAAATGTAACGGCAGCATTAAATCTTCCCTTGATTTGTGCATCTGTCCATAAGTCGTGAGAAATATACAACATTTAGCACATTTAATACATAATTAAAAGCATTCAGCGCCTTGATTTGTGCATCTGTCCATCATCATATATATCACACAAATTTACTAATTGGTACTGAAATAGCAAAACAACAAAGATAATAGGAATTATAATTTAAAATACAAATAAAATTTTTCTTTATTTAATCTTTACATCTTGTATGAAAGCACAAAATTTCCTAATCTGGTAAGTTGTCATTTAGTATAATCACATATCTCAGTAAATTTAAATCTCCAAAAGATAACAAAATCAATAAGAAGTACGATTACCTTGCTTAAATATTATTACCAACATATTATAGGCCCAATTATCTAAAATTATAAAATATCATACATGGGGGAAAAAACTAATGAAACATACAGAACAACAGACTGAGACACAAATAGACACAAATTTTTTTTCCAAAAAAAAAAGCACAAACTAAATAGGTTTTCCATTTAAAAATGTCTAATATAGACTATTTTGATACTTAATCTTATAGATGAACAAAGGGCCGAATATGAAGATCAAGCACACAAATAGGAAAAAACTAAACAAAAAAACCTAAAGCTGGAAGGACCAGATCTGAAGATGAATAAAGAAGAGGGGAAAAAAATTAATCGAAGATTATAGTACCAGATGAGTGTGCTTAAAGAGTTGGGCAAATGCAAATTAACTTGATTGCAGCAGGGAAGTGATATACCAATGACCGATGTACTCAACATCACTTAAGCTGTTCTCCTGATTTTACCAGTACCAGTTAAGCTGCTGCTCCGAGCTCTCGTCCGTCTTTCCTCCTCTTCTCCTTCTCGTCAAACTGGCCTCACCTTCTCCCTTTGTTCCTCCTTCCCTTCTCTAGTCTGAGAGAAGCAAGGACTAAACCCACCATTGCTTCTCATTGAAACCCAATCCGAATTCCAGTTTTGACCTGTTCGTCTCTCCTTTTCCATATAATTGACCTGCACATATAATTGAAATATGTTGAAAATTTCAATTATTATGTTTTTTGTTCAATAGATTAGATGCAATACTGTATGAGGTTGTTAATAATTATCATGTTGAACCAACATTAATTGTTCTTCACGTACCAAGAAGCTCATTTCTTTCATAAGCAAAATCTCCTCATAATTAAACTATTGAACAAAAAATATAATAATTGAAATTTTCAACATATTTTTTGCAATTTAAAAGTTTAAAACGATCGAGAAAAAGGGAAAAAAAAACTTAAATTTGCTCTAGCCAGTACAAAATGAAAGGAAAAGAGAAGAAAAAATGCTAGAGGGAGAAGGCCTACATGGGTAGCAAATGTCAGGTTGAGAGAGGGAGGCGATCTCCTACTATGTGTGCTAAGCTGCTAGCGCTGGTTTGGGCTTGACCCTGAGCAGCACTGGACCATCAATTTCGACGCGTGGTTCTGCTTCCTTACCCAATTCTTCTATCTACGTCTGAGATTTGAGCACGTCACCATGCATCATGAGAAAGGAGCCGACTCAACTTTATTTTCCAGATGGAGATAGTGAGATCGAGAGCAAGGAGACAGAAGAGCGAGAAAGGAGGGGCGTGACTCGTGAGAGCCGGTTCTACCAGGGAATGAGGAGGAGAGAAGGAAAGGTCGAATAAATTAGATTAGGGAAGCAACTATGAAAACAAAAAATTACGGTGGCAAATAAACATGATTGCTGGACCGGGTCATATTCTATAAACATATAATACTCGGCACATAAATAGATATAGAGTCTAACTTTTTAAAATCGGAAAAGATTGAATGCATGAAAAGTGGCTTTGCCGTGTCGGTTAATAAATTCAAAAATTCACTTCTGACACCCACGGGTTTTTAATTATAATAATACTGATACTGATAGGACTTAGGAGGCCCAATCCTGTCCATCATCTAACGTGGCAAATCTGACGGCTGGAAATGAAGTGTCATATCATGCAATGCAACTGTGTCGGGTTCAATTTCCCATCAAACCCGATCCGCTTTCCGGGACACGAATTTAATTACTTCGTGCGTTGTCTTTTTCACTTCATTTTAATAAGAAACCAAACGAAACGAGTCTAAGTCTCTCTCTCTTCCACCGCAAAGTGAAGCCAACCCCAAACCGCCAAACAAACCTCCTACTTTTCTCTCTCACACACAGTCTCTCTCTCTCTCTCTTCGCAATGGACACCGAAGAGGCAGAAGCACTAGCCTCCAACCCTCCCAATCAAACCCTAACCCTGACCCAACCCCACCGAGACCAGGTGCATATGCATGGCGACGCTCGCAATCCAACGCCCGGATTTGACGCCATATCCGGCTTGGATGGTGACGATTTGATCTTCTGCGACGAGGCATTCGCGTCTGATCTCCCCGACTTTCGCTGCTTCTCGTCACCTTCCCCGACCTCAGCTGCTTCCCAATTGCAACCCCCCAAAAGCCTCCCCACAACCACAAGCACCCCTTCCTCTTCTTCTTCCTCTTCCTCCACTCCTTCTTCCACCTGGCCTTTCCTTCGCGCTTCCGATGCCGGCCCAAGATCTCTCCCCGGCTGCTCTTCTGAGACTACCATGCAACCCCTGCAGCCGTCCATTCCTGATCCGGTTGCTGATACCGACACACAAGTTTACTTGAATTTGCTTGATACCGGCGGCGTTGATGAGTTTGATTTGTCTGCGCCATGGGACTCTTCTGAGCTGTTCCCTCTGACAGTGGATGAATCCGGTGCATGCACCGACCAGCCTTTCAATTTTGATCTTCCATGCCCGGGAATTGACGAAACAAACAACAACGGTGCATTGGAAGGCGGTCCAAAGGAAGAGGGAGGCGATGATCTGGCTCAGTTTTTTCTCCAATGGTTGAAGAACAACAAAGATGCCATCTCTCCAGAAGATCTCCGCTCGATACGTCTTAAAAAATCAACCATAGAGTGTGCGGCGCGTAGGCTCGGGGCTGACCGACGTGGCCGTATGCAACTGGTGAAGCTCATTCTTTCATGGGTGCAAAACCACCACCTCCAAAGGAAGAAAGCGCGGCTTCAAGAAGCCGACCAGCCGCATGCAAATGCAAATTCAAATGCCAGGTTAAACCATACTCCAGCCTTTAATCAGGTAGTCCCTGTTGACTCCGTCCAAAATTCTAACCCTAACGTCCTTACCATGGACTTTGACATGGGACACACCACATCCGGGTGCAATTCCTGGTTTCAACCAACCAACTCGTATAATTTCCCACCGAGTTGCACCACAAACACTAGTGCAACAGGGAACAGCCAGCTCTTTTCGCCGGTTTCAGAGTTGCATGCAACTGACCCTAACATGTCATGGGATCAGAGCTACAACACGGCGTTTCAAAACTATCCCATGACCTATCAGGCCGGGCTACAGGCAACTCAATACAATGCTGCCCCGGTCAGCCCCTTGTATCAACAAGGGCAGGGCGTTTCCAGCATGGCATCGGCCACAAAAGAAGCACGGAAGAAAAGAATGGCTCGGCAAAGAAGGATCTTGTCGCTTCAACAGAGCCGGGCATTGGGGCAGAGTGACAACCCGGTGCAATGTGGGTTTGTCGGACAAGGGAGCAGCGGTAATAGACACTGGGCCTTTTGGTCTTCTCTGGCCATGAATCATCAGCAAGGGACTGGAATGATGGATCTAACTTTGCTGCCTGGTGGTTCCAGCTGTGCTTCACAAACAAAGCAAACCATGCAAGGATCGGGTCAACATGTACGCAGTATGTTGCGGCCAGGAGTTTCTACTTCGGAGAGGCGACAGGTGCATGCATGCATGTGCATTATAATCTGATCTTGTTGTTTTTGATTGATTTCATTCAATTAATGGGATATAATTGTTTTAAAATTTTCTATTGATTTGTTTCTCCTTTTAAAACGTACGTATGATAACCCCACAAAGGCAAGTTGCATGCAATTTTAATTTTAGTCAAGTTGTACATCAGTACATGTCTTCTAAATTCCCACATCTTATGAAGCCATCCTAGGATGTTGTCAGTGGGTGTAGGTGGGTTCCATGATTGTTTGCTACATGCATGCTAAAAGGTAGCTCATATAAGTGGGTTTTATTATATATATGTGCTTTCGTTTGTCACGAGAGCCAATGAACCATGCACCCTTGATATATAACTCTAAATATAACAATAAGCTTGAAACCGTCACTATTTAGTCCCGTCAACTTCTATGTTATTTGGTCCCTATCTGGGATGGCCAATTGGGACATATAAAAGTCAGAATCTTAAAGTACATGTTATATAATATTCTCTTTAAATTCTTATATATTTAGTAGAAGGTTCTTTCTATTATTTGCTTCCTTTTTTTATTCTTTTTCAAATTGGAAAAAATTAACAATTTTTCCTGTATTTTCATTGAATTTGGCTATAAGTTTTATATGCATTAAACAGGTTTTGAAGTCTCAAGACAAGAACCTGAGGTTTCTTCTTCAGAAGGTGTTGAAGCAAAGTGATGTTGGTAGCCTCGGACGAATAGTACTACCAAAGGTGATTAAATAGAATAATTGCATCTTAATGTTTCATGATGTAGGGTAAAAAAAATGAAATCAGAGTATTATAGGGCTTTTATTCTCTGAATTGTGAAACAGAAGGAAGCCGAGGTACATTTGCCGGAGTTGGACTCTAGGGATGGTATCACCATCCCAATGGAGGATATAGGGACATCACGTATTTGGAACATGCGATACAGGTCAATTCTAAACCTACATTTTTCTGAGACACTTTTCTGGATGTAGGTTTCAGCAACAAAAAAATATCATAGCAGCAAGTCTAGAGATGTAAATATGTAATACTTATAAGTCTAGAGATAAATAAGTATTGGCATGAATTGAAGAAAGATGGTAATGGTTTAGATGAGTCCATCATATCATTATGCATGTTTCAGTACTTTCAAGTTTTAACATGCAACTAGAATATATGTGCAGGATGAAATATGAACACCCTATCATACTATTATTTGAAAATAAATTAGGAAAGACACTGAAGGATGGTTTGATTTTTGGCAGACAGATGCAACTTTATTGGTACCCATGCAAGAAAGCATTTCCTTTTAAGATCTCAAATGCACAATTCAATAGATGCCACAAAAAGCACCTTGTAGAAAAGTTTCATGCATATAAAGGCCTTGAGAGATTACATGTTGAGCTAGCAAATGAACTGACATGTGAGGCCCTGTCAAATTTGTTATCTGTACCAACCATACCATGACTACTCTGCCAATTAGGATCTAACTGACCCAAACCTGATCAGATGTATATTTTGTAACAAACCTTGCATGTTTGCACGTCTTAATGCTTCAAAAATTGCATAGTATTTTGTACCACTATATTCGAAGAAGGCAATGAAAGGAAATATTTGACCAGATTCAATTCACAGAGTAGTAATGATCATGATAAGTCATAACTATATATACACGGACTGTATTATCTGATCGGACTGTACGTTAAAACTCATTCTGAAGCCATTATTATTTATCATAAGCTCATTATCAAAGGAAAACAAAAATCCCCTCATGATCAAACTGGGAAGAATTTGACAGAGCCCAATTTGGCTGGCATAGGCATTTCTCCTTCTCTCTAAATACTTTACATCTAGTTATCAAATTATGCAAAGAGAAACTTTTTAACAACTGTTATGGAGTTCTTTGCACTCCATGGTTCTCTGGTGCATGTGTCGATAAGAATAAATCAATAAAAATCAAAGGTTTAAATAGCGGCCGTAGCGGCCGCAATAGCGGCGCTATAGCGGTGCTATTTGGTACACCGCTACAACGCTACAGAATTAGCGGCCCGTCCGATAGCGCGACCTATAGCGGGAAATAGCGGGATATAGCGGTGAAATAGCGGGAAATAGCGGGTGATATAGCGGTATAATAGAGGAAATAGCGGTACAGTTTATAATTTGCTGATATAACAATAGTATTTTGGGTATAACTTTCGCATACGAACTCCGATTGACGTGATTCAAAATTCTATGAAAAGTTTACAAAAGTGGCCACAATTTTTATGTTTTGAACATTTTCAAATTCTTAAAATTTAATGCTCAAATCTGCATAGAAAATAAATATAATTTTAGTTAGCATTAATTAGTTGCATGAAATTATTTTAATTTTTTATTTTAGACTAAACTAGACCTCAAAATGCACTTGTGCGTGCAAATCCGCTATGGTCCGATAGCGGCCGCTAAATACCCGATATCCGCTATCCGCTATGATATTAACATGTCCGCTACGAGTCCGCTATCCGCTATTTAAACCTTTGATAAAAATGATGACGATGGAAAAATAGAGAATTCCATTTCTAATTACACAGCAAAAATTACTGAAATTGCACAATGTTTTGCTTGTTGACTGATCTGGAGGTATGAATGACTTGCATTTATTTTTTCTGGGGTTACTTATATTTAAAGTTTTTTTCCTAGAACCTACTGCTTGAAGGGAACTATTTTATTGCATTTGTAGGAGAACTGAATCACTGATTCTTTCCCTACATTTAAGCGGGAAACAGTAGGAGCGCTACAACATTAATTATGCTTATAATATATTGACTTGTCAAATTCTCATTGCCTTTTAAAATTTATAATTTTACCAAATTATATATTACTAAAGGACAAAGAAACAAAATTTTACTGCAGGTTTTGGCCAAACAACAAGAGCAGGATGTATCTTTTAGAGAACACCGGTAAGCTTTAATCATTAAAAAGACTACTTTTTCTCTTATCTCTTCTGTGCGTTATGCAATTTCTTATTTATCCAATGAACTAAAAGAAATAGTTTTGCAGGGGATTTTGTTCGTTCAAACGGGCTAGAGGAAGGCGATTTCATTGTGATCTATTCTGATGTGAAGTCTGGAAAATATGTAATTATTCTTTGAGCTTTAGTTTTAATAACTCTTACATGCATGCATCAGTCAATGACACCTTTGCAACTCGATCCTTTTGCTGCTCCCAACTGTACTTAAATTAACTAACAAGTCCCCTCTATGGAAGATGTGATTTCAAAATAAATGTTACATTTAGACCGGGCCAGTAACCTTATTAATTGTGTGTTAATTTTGTAGACCTCATTGTCTTTGTTCTTGCATGAGCTAATATTATAAACAAAAAAAAATGATTTACTTCTATATATATATTCTCTGTAACATAGATGATAAGGAGTGTGAAGGTTAAGCAGCCGCAAGAGAAAGGAAGAGAAAAGGTTGAAGATAAACGTGTTGATTCAGGGAAGAAGAAGGAAGAGAGTGCATCAACTTCTGGGCACCTAACTGAGGTTAAGGCAGCGAACTAATTGGTGTATAGGGAAATTTCATGTGTGATCAATGTTAACTAAAGGATAGAGAGATTGGAGGTTGCAAGTCTGTGTGTATGTGTCCTGAGCATGTGTAATCGAGACCCTAGAGCGTACAGGGTTGTTTTTCTGTGTGTTATACTGTTATCTTATATGACTTGATTGTTATGACGACAGTTGTGTTATAAATTTACAAAAGCTATATATAATTATCTTCAGCCAGAGTTGGGTATGTGATGATGTACTTAGTGTCTTAATGTAACATTTCTTCAGCCAGAGTTGGGTATGTGATGATGAACTAATGACCTGGAGATATGGCAGCTATTTGCTAAGTGGAATAATGGATTTTGCAAGCTTTTAATATAATATGTCTAAAGTTAATATATTCGTAAATATTAGAATAAAGAGAATGTTGATAATTGTCACACAAATAAATTTGTTTGAAAATAGCGACATTTCTGGATAGTTTATATTTTAATTTAAAATTAGAATTACCTGATGCTTATTCTATTTCATTTTATTTTAAATATTTGACCAAGGTTAAAGTTAATACATTAGACGGAGGGATCCGTTTAATATATTTGTTTTTTAATTTTAAAGTTTAAATGATCAAACAAAATCGTGTAATTCCGTCCAATAAACTTTTTTTTTAATTTTAGAGTTTAAATGATCGATTCAAATGGCCAATCCGTCCAATGTAATCTTTATATCAAAATATAGTATAAAATTTCAGTTTATATTACTAGTAATGCTAGAATATCAAACATATAGGACATCCAACACAATCCGAAAAGTTGACATTTTAAAATTTCTAACGGCTGATCCGAACCGCTAAAAAAATTAGATAAATGATTTTCTAAAAGGCTAAAAAAATAGTAAAAATAATCAAAGAAATATAAAATTGAGTTTTATACTAAAGACTTTATGAAAAGTATCATATTGAATGATTTGAAACGCTGATGCATTGGACTAGAGTCTTATTCTTATTTTTAAATAGATCGTGATCATAATTATAGAATATGTAAGAATGAATAATTGTATTTTTAAGCTCTCAATTTCTAACTAATGCGTAGTAAGAATGAATAATTGTATTTTTCAGATTATTAAGTTTTGGTCAGCTCAACTGTAAGTCTGTAATATGTGCAGCTCACGGAAGGAATGCATTATGCATATATGGTCTCTCCGAAGAAAAGACGAACCGTCTGCAACGACATCAATATTGTATTAAAAAAAAAAAAGAAATAAGAGAGGCTCGCAGCTAGAGGACTTGCATGTTGAACACGTGTTGAAGGCTACACACCTCATGCAGTGTGCAAAATGAGAGTTTCTTTGACACGTGGTTGCCGTTGCCAGCTTATTTCGGCGCTACTTTGACACACACTACGCGAAATATTCTGACCTGTAACGGTTAATAAAAATGAATAGTAACGGGTATACAACCGTCACAGTAGCCTCCGTTACTAATCTTTATAATAACCGTCACAATTTTGTCGTCAATGGACGAGAGTTTCATAACGGTTATTACAAAATAACCGTTACATACCAGCATAGTTTAATAACGGTTATTATAAAACAACCGTTACAAACTATAATAAATTTATTTAATTTTTTAAGTTTGTTTGTGGATTGTAACGGTTATTATATAATAACCGTTACAGAAGTTTTATATCTGTAACGGTTATTAGTTAATAACCGTTACAATTTTATATATAATTGTTTAAAAAAAATAAAAATCATACATGAACATGCGCAATATTAACAATTCAAAATTAATTAACTAAAAAATTTTCAATTATTTTTACAGCGTAAAAAGATTCCCCTTCCGGCTAACAAAAATCGTCAAATTATAATATCTTTTATATCCCCTAATTACACAAAAAATCATCATAAATCATTCACCACGGCCACGGATTTCATCCCTCGGCCATGGTTTTCATTCCCTCGTCTGTTTCCTCAGCCACGACTTTCATTTGCTCCGCCACGACTTTTGTTCCCTCAACCACGGCTATGTCAATTGGTACTGCCAAGAGCATTTCTATAAGAACAAAAATCACTCAATAGTAAGATATCAGAAAACCCAACCCCAAGTGTTGCAACTTCAAAATGTATTTATGTCGTGATCCTCATCAAAAAGCACATAATTAGCTTTGGTAATTTATTGAGTTGTCCATATATCATAAAACAGCAAAAATATCAGATAAGAGATTTAAGCCTATAAACAAACAAAGGATCAACCTACAACCAGAAAGAAATGAAATTGCCTTAACCTCCCTGCACAAAACCAATAACAAATATTGCAAAACTAATACACACCAATTATAATCTATAATAAAATAAAGATGAAGTTAGGAATAAAATATATGATTCTTGTTAACAAGGGAACATCATTGATATTGAATAGACAAACTGTTATATTGAATAGCTATATAAATTTCAGGAAGATGATCTAAGCACCTAAAATTCAGTAGCAAATCAATATCATTCATTACATTTTTGTTTATTAATGCTACCTGTTTAGCCCTGTTTGACCAATGTGTGGCTATTTGCTAGTTTCCATCATTTCATACATACATTGATCCTCGTAAGCTATTCCCAAATCTAGACCCTGAGTTAGCTAGATATTCATCGTTCTAACCTTCTGAAAAGTAAAAAGGATAATAGGTTCGGTTAATGTGTTAATCAGGCTTGGCAAGTTAACTTCCAGTATAGACCAGCTATCATCTAGCACACTACAAACATCAAGTTCATGTAAAAAAGACATGACAAAAACATATTTAGTGTGGCATCACATGATACTGTATAAGTTAAGATAGAATATAGCATACAATCTAATTTTTTCAAATCATGAAACTGAATTATACCTCCTTCTCAAAGCACAAAATTAAATTATTGCTCTATGAAAGAAGTGAATTAGCTAAATTATGATGGTAGCCTGTTGAGCCTAGGTAGTAGATTGTACATTGTAGGATTGTCTGCAAAGATTGAATTCGATCAAAGTTTTATTGATCCTTTACCTCCAGGATGGAATTTGAGAAAAGGAGAGAGATTGTACACTTGGCCTTTCAGAACAGTCCAGATAGATCCTTCTGTGCTTTTGTGTTGCTTTACTTCTTCCAGAGTTATTAGTCTTCGGTTTCACTTTCCTTTGAGCCCTGTTACACATTTATTGTAAGTTAGGAGAACCATTTGAAAAACTGTGGTAGAAGTGTTAATTTTGTTCATTTGTTTATCAAATTTAAGCTTTCTTTTGCTAAATAGTAGAGAAGAGTTGCTCCAATTTATAGTATTAAGATGGAAGAAACATAGCTTTGGATAATCAATTATACCATAGATGACAGTGCATATCTGTATGTGCTTAGATAATCGATTGCATGTAGCAAAACTGCATTTTAGTCAAGGAGTTGTATTTTTTGGAACATTTGAAAAAAAATGAGTCTTCAAGAACTCTAAGCATATAAGCCTCATATTAAAGTAAAGGCAGCTAACAAGCAAATAATTAGTAGAGACATATGCACCATGTAAATGACAAAAGTGGTCCTTTAAGTGTCACAAAATTTTATTTCATAATATAATTTGACAAATTCTTAGCTTACTGGTATTTGGTACTTGCATATCCAATTTCATTTAATTCTTCTAAAAGAAATTGAGCACTAGATGTGCCATGAAGAAGTGAATTAAATTAAATTACCGTCGAGGATGACAAAAACTTACTTGGTCTTACATTCCATGAATATCTAGCTAATGCCAACTCGAGGCCTATTGTTTCATGCTCACTATATATTCCTGCAACTGCTGTTGCCTGTAAAAAAAAATAACAAACAAAGAAAGAAAAGATTCAATTAAGCTCAAAATTTACTATGGAACATC
The DNA here is from genome assembly GCA_028095005.1 of Rhynchospora pubera. Lineage (NCBI taxonomy): Eukaryota > Viridiplantae > Streptophyta > Magnoliopsida > Poales > Cyperaceae > Rhynchospora > Rhynchospora pubera. Next base: position 12,092,538 of record CM051461.1, on the reverse strand, counting down.
AACAATATAGAAAAACCAGTATTGTACCAGACCACTTTGATAAGATTGAAAAAAAAAGAGAAAACATTCTCTACTCAACAACACTTGAAAAACCAGTACGTACATAAGGACTAAGCTTTAGCCAGTCAACTGCAACCCTTGACTAACTGTAGTATGGAACTATGGATGTAAAATAAGTAGCATGCCAATAAGTTCTTTAGCTCAACAAAATAGGTTTACATATCTCAGTCACAACAATCAATTGAGAAAGTGAAAGACCACCAGCTACCTCAAAATAGGCTTATCTGCATGCCTCAGCCTCCTCGGCTCTTCCTCTGCCTCTGGATAGCGTCTCAGTTACCTTCTCAACCATGAGAAGCTGCCTCGGCCGTCAACAAAGAGATAGGGTTTCGAGTACAACGCCAACAAGAGAGAGGGAAGGTTTCGAGGACAGAGAGAAGGAACAATTTCGTGGTCCGGTGATGGATCGAGAAATCAGATCTGCGGTGGCGGCGGCTAGGAAATAAAGTGGCGGGCGGATCTGCGAAGGGAGAGAGCAAAGAGGAAGAGTTTGGTGGCTGGGTTTGAGAGGAGAACAGGTTCAGGTGGAGGAGGCTGAGTTCGGGGGTGGGTTGGTGTTGGCCATCTCCTGTCGGAGCGGCGGAGAGATCGAGGGAGGTCTTTGGTAAAGAGAAAAAGAATTGAGGGAGAAAAGAATGAAATAAAGAGGGGGTCAGATATTTTTTTTATAGAAACTCTTGACAGCGGCTGTCAAGTAATATTGTTCAGATATGAACGGAAGCTTTGTAACGGTTTTTATTTAAAATCCGTTACATAATTACAATTTAAATTCTCTAACGGTTGTTATCTAATAACTGTTACAGAAGTGGTGGTCTTCTATAACGGTTATTTAATAAGAACCGTTACTAATCTGTTGACAGATTTTTTAATTTTTTTGACGGAGATTCTATAACGGTTGTTTTATTAAAACCGTTACTGAGTAAACTTGAAATTATTTACACCACTGCCACTCCGAATTCTGTAACGTTTTTTTTCATAACCGTTATTAATGGGGTGTTACTAATCGACGTTTTTGTGGTAGTGACAGGCCCACCCACAGATTGCTTATATTGTCTGGTTTATATATACTAGTTCTATTCCCACCCACAGATTGCTTATATTGTCTGGTTTAAATATACTAGTTTTATTCTCACGCGTTGCGCGATGCGTTCAAATCTGAATATGCAGCGAAATAATTTCTTAATGAACATGAATATATTATGAATGACATAAATATAGTAGAATATATACTTTGTTAAATTATAAAATATTACGTTAATCAAATGTATGATTATTGTTAACAATTAGAAAAATGATATTAGTTCTAAATTAGCTAATTAACTTTTCAAACAATGCAATCTTGACACAAAACATATACCAGTTCCAACACCAATCACAAATTATCCAAGCAAATGTAAATAGTAAATTGATGGAACTATTTTATACTTTTTTAACTTCAAAACATTTCCGTATAAAACCGAACATAGTTATTACAATTTTTCCAAAAAAACATCTATTATACAAAGAGGAACAACAATCTATTAAACAAAGAGGAACAACAATCTTATCTCTCAGATGACAGTACTTGATCATCAATCAAATGAACAAAATCATCTATTACGAGTTTACGACAAATTCCCCATAAAATATGAAAATCCACCAAAAAAATCAATATTCCGAACTGAAGCTGCTGTGACAAAATTCACATGCATGAATTTGCCATCACTAAGGTTGACAACTACCTCGCACCCAGCATTTAACTTCTCAATAATCCTGCAAGTTAATAGCACAATATCTCAAAATCCTAAATAGCACAATTTAATCTTTGATTAGTCTTAATCATTCAATTGGCATGACAATAAATTAGCCGATTATTACTGAAAAAGTATACCCCTAGATCTCAAAATGCCCAACATGCAAGTACAAATAAAATAGAAACAAAAATTGAACCTACTGGCTTTAGCTGATTGATTCCATGAGCTTCCAGTTTTTGGTCCCGCTTCTTTAGTAGAATGAATGGGTCGGCAAAAACAATAGAGAGATGAATGGAAGCAACAAACAGATGGAAAAAATTGTATAGATAGATTGAAGTGCATCGATAATTTATACAAATATAGAGGTTGTAAAGTTTAAATTTTATCACCTGAAGTCCATTGATATTGAGACGTCATTCAGAGCAGCAAGTTTAAAATTATCCACAAACATGAGACGACATTTATGGAAAAGCCTGTATAGTTTTAAATCAGCAAGGCATGTATTTTTTGGAGCATGCAGTAATGTTTTGGATATGTGCCTATCAGTGCTCCAGAGCATGCAGCACTCTTTTGGATCATTTCAGTTTGAGCATGCAACAATCTTTTGAAGCTATCCTCTAAAGTTTCAATCTGAAAGATGAAAAAACAGATTAGCAAGTCTTATAAGTGCATTTATCTTATGAGATGACATTTATGAGACTGGCCATACAGAACCGAGATACAATATCATGTCTAAGAGTTTTGCTAACAGCATATCATTACTACAATCGAGCTGTAAAAGTATACATGTGACTGTAATTATTCAGAAAATACAGCAAAAACTGAGGAAGATAAATCACATAAAAAGATGGAATAAGACTGGAGTTGAGACAAAAAGCAAAAATGGTTATACTACTAATTAACTAAAAATTGAAAATGATAAACAAAGTATTAAGATATTATTCATGGTTTAAAAACTCGGCGATTCAACTCGGAATCGGCCCGAGTTGACTCGGACTCGGCGGCCAACGATCCGATTTTTGGCGAGTTGGAGCGGATTTGGGTTGAAAGACTTGAGACCACCATTAATGGTGGTGTTCTTCCATGGAGAGAGGTGAAGGAGCACGGAAAATGCTTGATAAGGTTGCTATAGTGGAGAAAACGTGTCAGGAGGCCGGAAAAAGCACCATGGCAGCTCCACACGAGGGAATTTAAGTCCTCAGTTGTGTTCTATCGGAAAGGAAGAAGAGAATCAAGTGGGAATCTGTGGGATCGGCAAACCAAAGGAGGAGGGGAAGGGTTCAGTACTGGACACCTCCATTGCTTCATTTTTTTTTCAATTTTTCCTTTTAAATCAGATCAAACGGTCCAGATAATTCAATAAGTGAAATAATTTTCAAACAAGGTGATTCTTGACCAAAAAAATAATCCAAGAACATAAAAAATTGAAAATTTTATTCTCTACAATTCTAACTGATATATTAATATGTTTTATTGAAAGTATCATTATTAAAAAAATATTTTCTTATTATTCAATATTTTTTTCTGATTTTTAAGACATTTAAAAAGACTATTTATGAAACTCCGAGTTTTCGATCCGAGTCGTCCGAGTTTTTCCGAGTCATCCGATTCAACTCGTTGATCCCACACTCCGAGTCCGAGTCCGAATCCGAGTTTCAGAACCATGATATTATTAACAAAATTACAAAGGAAAATTTAGGGCCTTACATTTGAGATTAATGATCAAATTAATAAAGACTACAAAATTAATTTATCATTGCAAAAAACCTGAACATAGTAGGCTTCCAAAAGCATCTGAAAGATTTGTTTTTATTTATAGCTATACTAATAGTAATGAATAAAAGACACTGTTAACTTAAAAACATCACTAATCCAGTGTAATTGAATCTTGAGTAATATTATTTTTTTTCAGTTAAGCAAACAAATAAAGAAATGAGCTTTTAAGGTCACATTTTGTTTAATTGATATCCTTCGTTATATCATCAAATAGGACTGTGTCAAAGAAATATAAAGTTGAGCCAGATATCTATTTTTTAGACACTTTATCCGTTTCTTTACTTTACTGGTTTCCTTTGTTTTTTTTTCAACACTGAGAGCACAAATTAGGAAAAAAAAAATCCAACAAAAAGTCAATTTTCAATTTACCTTTCATCCTTAGATTCACTCCCCGAGATAGCCAATCCATAGCAACCTGTTTAATTTAATTCTTGCTCTCCAGACCTATTCAAGTGAAATCACCAATACAGGCTGCCCTTGTAGAATACCAGAAAAATAAGCAAGATGAACCTCCATTAGTCTGATATTCATTACTCCAAATAATCATTCCGAATAGAAATTCAATATAAAAAAATGTAAAACTGACCAGCAAACAAAACATGACAAACTTAATTTTAACCTATACAATGGAGCCTTAGTTACTTTAGATATTCTAAATCTAAAACCCTACCTTTCCATTTGGCAGCCTTATATATAATGGAACCTATATAATGGGGTCTTCGATTGATCGTCTCTGAAATTGGAATTAGAGACTCATCTGACATAATCAAACAATAGCTATGTTCATACAATCAACGTTTTACACAATTTTTTTGCTTATACACACATGCAGACAAATTTATGATACCCAATATAAGAAAATGCATATAGAATATTATTGAAGGCCTAAATAGAGCTAGATATGTATTGCATGAAGACTTGAATTGGCTTTTGTTAGAACCATGCCGAGTACATTAAGCAAGGCTATAGTAAAAAACTAAGCATAGTTGGCAGACAAATATTGTGTTATCTAAACAAAAAATTTAATGCACACTCTTTAAAATTCGAGTAATCTAGAAGACAAAATCTACAATCACTTTTCTTATACTTGAAATTCTAGAGGATATGAATTAGAAATCTCACTAAATATTTAGATTCATTGCTATAAATCCAGAGAAAGATAGCATAGAAAATCACCACCTTAGAGCACTGTTGATCTGTCTTGCTTTTTCTTCTCTACTCTTCTTCCAGGATTTATTGTTGGCTCATGCATATTTATTCTTCTATGTCCCTTTTTTTCTTCTGAAATTATAGAATTGACCCAAATAGATGCAAATGATGTTATATTACATATAAAAAATATTCACAAAGTGAACTATAAAAAAGGTCATGATGCTGAAATGACATGATATAAATACTTACAACTTGTTCCTTCTCTCTTCCTCTGACTGAACAGCTTGGCATGATTTAGAGCTTTACAAAATGGCCATCTTTTTTAATCAAGAATAATTAATAATAGTAGAGCAATAAAATATAAAAAATGAGAAATATTACACCAAAGGATATCAATAAAACAAATGTGACCTTAAAAGCAGTATACTGCACAAATTGTCCATAAGCATTATACAGTAAGATGCACACAATAATAGAGACATCCACAGTAAAAAAATAGGCATAAATAATAGAAGACATTTCATCAATAATTACCTCTTTTTTTTGTCCATTTGAGTTATATTTCTGTACTCAAATCGATAAGACTGATGTATACTTTTAAGAAATAATTCAGTTTTGGACGAAACATTTTTAAGAAAAAAAAAACATGATTGAAGATCGCCTGGCCAACAAATTATATTAAAATTAAAAAATACGCAATAATTATTCCATAAAAAATGAAAGTAGAAAAAATATAAAATAAAGAAAAGAAATAACAAAGTTGAAATTATAAGTAGCCTCTCTACACAGAAAAGAGAAAAGTGCTTTGGAGGAAATAATAATTCATATAAAATGATTACCTCATTGTGCATACAAAGGGGCAAAATGTACAACTAACTTATTCACTTGATGAAACCTGCACAATAAAGAAAAATACAGAAGTCAAGCACACTGAAAGTAGAAAAAAAAATTCAACCAAATTCACTGAGCTCAAATCGACACTGTAGAGGAAATCATGCATAAAAGAGAAAAAGGGAGAGAAAGAAGGAACTGACTAAGGTTGCAAACTGACATCAGAGGTGGTCGAGATCGGGACTGGCTTTCCTCGTGGAGCCAAATAAGAAAGTTTGATGGCAACGTTGACATCGAGCGCATCCCAAATTGCAACAAATATAAAAGAAACAAATTTTACCTCAGAATACAAAACTGTTACAAATATTCTTTATTCCTTTGAACAGATATTCAGCTATTTTCTTTCTCTATCGAAAATAACATATGAATTACCATCCACTAATATGCCCGTTAATTCCATGTTTTATATGTTGGAGTTATGTCCTAGAAGTCAATAATTTAATGACTTAAATATTAGTTTATGTTATGAATGATATTTTGTCATTTGTTCCTAGATTTATTATTGACAGATCATTCAGGTTGAGGATCTGAATTGTAGATCTCTGTGGATCATTCTTTAGAATGACAATAATAAATCTAGACGGTCCATAATCTTGATAATTAACAAGGAACATTAATTATCATATAAGATTAGTATGCAAGTTAAGTGATGATTAAGTTCTACAAATCATAGGTAAAGAGTTACCGACTTAATTGCATATGTGTATGTTATGGAACATAGCACAGGACTTGACCCAACGAAATAAATATATGGATTGTGTTATGTGTCATTATTTATTTCGTTATGATTTTGGTTCTAAGTTTGAGATGATTATCTTTTCCACATGAGGATAGGTTCTATAAATCTTGTCTACCGCTGATTCCCGTTAAGGGCTGCTATACGGACTTGATTTACGTTCTCTTGAATTGTGCGAGGAAAAGCTAATCATCAAGAAAACCGTATGTCCCTCATTAATTCACATAGTGAGTGACGATATCTGTTTGGGCCCCTTGATTGAGTTGGATCGTATGCGCGCAACTAGACGATCAACTCTAGATCAAGAAACATATAATCTGCAAGAATGACACATTCCTATTTTGGATTATACGATAATATCGTGAGACATAAGAATCAAAATAGATAAACATATTTATTCTCTTATGCAGGATTGAAATATTGTAGCAGTACACTATTTATGCGAATTGGGAATCATAACGTGTTGCTAAATACCGCTTATGATTATTGGAATTAAATAACGATTTAATTCCATGGCCAACATAGCATAAATCCTCAAAGGGTCACACAAATAGGACATTAATCACACAGTGCATTATTTATTTATTCGCAGCAGTAAGTACTGTGAAAATATGATAAGATTGATTAATTAATTATATACCGTTGCGAACCGTTATAATTAATTAAGTCAATGGATCATATAGAAATAAATTAATGCATTAACTAATCCTAAAATAATTATTAATGAGTTAATAATTAATTTAGTTCAACACAATTTTAATATAAATGGTTACATTAATTAATTGGGCCGTTATTTGGTAGCAAATAGATAACCCAATTAAAGAGCAAATAAATAGGACTTTAATTAATAGAATTAGAGACTAAATTGAGTGGATTAAGTGGCCCATATAGGCCCATTTCGTGGCTGCCCAATATGGTGGTAGGTGGGATGACATAGTTGTAATTATGCAAGAGATCAATTAGGTTTTGTACTCTATATAAGGACCACTTATGAGAGCCTTCACCTAGCTTTTCTCTCCTCTCATTCCTCCCATGGAGGCCGTCACTTTCATCCTCTCTTTCTCTCTTTTGCTCATGTGTTAAGCTATTTTCTCTCCACTTAATCAAGGTTGTTGATTGATGTAAGAGAGAAAACCATAAGGATTAGGCTTGTTCTTTGAGTATGCTAGCACGTACCTTGTAGAACGTGATTAATCCTCCTTGGTGGACTCGAGGGCGGCTACTAGACGTAGTGGAGACGGTGGAGAAGACACGCCATCGATTTCCATGCCTTGGTCAAGCCCCGCGAATACGATTTCGCAGGAGGTACAAATTTTCCACCCCCTTTCTCTTTGGTGTCGATTGAACTTAAGTGCTAGATCCTTTCTCTTGTGTGTTGTTTTAATGGCTTAATTAAATGTAATTAGCACAAAAAATTTAAAATTAACATACTTTCTTACAGTGGTATCAGAGCACATGGTCGTACTTAAACTATTTTGACACTTAATTAAGACAAATTGGCTAATTAACGGATTAGTAGAGATGATGCGTTTGTTTGCTGTCTGTAAATGGTATTTTATGTGTTGTTTCGCGTTTTTCGCTGTTATATGTTCTCTAGAAGATCTTTCCATCTACATGAAAGTTTTAGATCTATGGATTGTGATTCTTTTGGCATTAGATTTACATTTTTCTGAAATTGTATGAATTTATTGTGAATAAAACGGCGACAGTGCGCAGAACCAGTATCTGCTCGTACTGTCCTGTTTGAATGGCTTGAAAGATTTATATTTTGAATATAAGTACCAGTGTTATGTGTCTAGAATTAAAGAAGACTTCAAACTCTTTCTGAGAATGTGTAAATTGTTGCATGACTCGGATTAATTGGTGGGTTTTCAAGTATGAAAATGAAGATCTTGTCAGATCCAGTTTATTGAGCAAATCGATTGTTCTAATAAACTGTACCAACTGAGAACTTCTTTAAAAATTCTGTTTAAATGGAGTTGTTCTATGTTGAGTTAGGATTCCATAAAAATTAATTTCATAATTTTTCATGGACGTTTGGACCTTCAACTAGGTTAAAATATTTCGATCGACAGTCTGTTCCAGTACAGAATTTGTTGATTGTTTAGTTTGTAACTCGAATTTTTTGAACTGAACTTGGTTGTTTTCTTTTTATGGATGATTAGCCTATAGTCTAAACTAATTTTTCTATGTATATTGTATATATAAAAACTGGATAGAAGGTGGTCTAACAAACCAAATGGTTGAGAGGATAAGCTGAAAATCTCATAACGGTGTTTCGTGCACTTGTAAGAGATTTGTCTTTTTTTATTCTCCCAGATGGTTTAAGATCTCTTCTTGAAATTTTTACTGGTAATCACAATTATGATAAGGAGCTTTAGTAATTTATTTGAGAATTTGTGGAGACCAAAAACTATTGTTTTTGTTAGATTCCATTAGTTACGTTTTTTGTTAAATTACTGTTTTTCTAAGTATTCAAACTAGTTGAAAACAATTAGAAAACTCCTTGTTTGATCTCCTTTCAGTTATGGGATGTTGAAAGAACTTTCTAAATGAATTTAAACAAGGTTGGTTGTTTAAAATTGAGAATTTATGCACGGAATATACTTATGGCAAACAATATGCAAAGATGCTTGAAAATCGTTAATTGGAAACAAAGTGCTTGTATGTGCTAACTTTGTTTTGTAGGTGAAAAGTGGATTTAGTATGGCTCATGACTCAATGCCTTGTGATTGTAAATTGAATGCATGTGTGGATGTATGTAATGCGGCCTTTGGTGACATTAATTAATTAATTCGTTGATTAATTTTTGATGTAACTTGTGTGACTTGCATGCCCCTAAGGCTAGGATGGGAGTAGGATATTTTCACATGTATTTTGTTCCTTTATTTTATATAGGATTTAGATCCTTATAGAATTTAGTGGGAGGGACAAGGATTAGATTAGTTTTGCTTCATGGACGATGTGGCGAAACTAATGCAAGCGGGAGCCATACAAACCCACAACTATGGATGTGATGCTTATATGTGATTGCTATGAATTGTCATAGGCTAGGTATGGGTGTATGCTTACATGACCACCAAAAAGTGTCACTTAATTGATTGTCCCAAACAAAACACGATTAAGTTAAATCGCCCTCCTTCTCTCTATCCCCTTCTACGGGGTATGATCGTTCGTTGATGCATTCTCACCGACGCGGGACATCGTGTTCCATCATCCGTGTCGGGGTGTAAATCGGATTTACTAGGAGCAAATAGAGAAAGGTTACTTAACGATGTTTTCTAATCGGATTGGACATCGGGACAAAGTTTGTGAATGTACATAAGATATTTCACAAACCAAGAATCATATGGAATGATTGGTTGGAGAACCTACCTTATCTAGTTGTTTTGGTGTCACGCCGACGCTAGCACCATCTCAACGAAAATAGGGATCTTGGAAAACCTACTATATTAGGGACATTAAATAAATATAGTGGGAGTTTTATTTGTTATAAATAAAATAATTGCATAAACTAAATGACCTTAAATTGATTTTGTTATAGATGTTAAAATTGTTAATTTTGTTGTGATCAATATTTGAAAAATGAACAAACTCGTTTCTAAAAGGTAGTTACTTGAAAGAGTAATACCGATTCCTAATACACGATCTTAGTGAAGAGAAACTTGAGCATGTCAATTCCCAAAATTTTCCTCAAACTACCCGAACGTTGCAACGTGATGATTGATTGACTTTTGGCGAAAAGTTATTCAATAAAGCGTATGACTAATATCCTCATCCGAAATTTCTAGACCTTTGAATTATAGAATTCATATGGACTAGAAATTTAACTCGTACGCTCTCATCCGCTTACTAAAGAAAGTGTTCTTGGAGAAAGTAGATATTAACTCTATCATTTATGATCGAGTATAAAGAATATGAGTTGACCAAGAGATTCTTCTTTTATAAAAAGTTATATGAATGTTTCATTGGCTTATAAATCGAAAGATTTAACTAATTGATAACTAGCGATATTGATCTCCAATATCAAGGATTGTTGATATTGTCATACGATCTCTTCGAAATTATAAAGGATATAATGTTACCTTCTTCGCACACTTGTTAATGCAAAAAGGTAATTGGTTAAATATTCAAGAAATAATTCACCAAGATATGAGTTGAAATTTCGAGACCCTCGATTGTGATTATGTATCACATGAGTTATTTCATTTGCCATTTATTGGAGGCATTTGAAATGTTGTCTGAAATACCATGATTGTAATGTTCTAATCCTAAGAAGTATTTGTCGTTCAAATTATCTCACTATCTCTAATTCACACTAGTAACTTGATACTAGTTCATATGCTCGCATTTAACGAAATGTATTGACAATGAAGAATAAGAGAATGTTCGAGAGATATAAAGTAAACTCCGTATATTAAATGACTTGTTCGTTTAAGTCATTACCATTGAATACGTAGAGTTATCTTTATTAAGAGTTTGTTTAGGAATTGAAGGTTGCATACCTTGATTCTAAAATCTCTCAAAAATATCTCCATTTCATATTCAATGATGGATGATTATGTTTTGTAAAAGACAAGATCTTTTATTATGGATTTGTTTATATGATTTCATGCATCTTGATTGAATTTGTTTGAAATAGATAAATAATTTTTGAATGACAAATAGAATGCGTAAGACTTGACATAAAGTATTTGACTTTCATGTTATATATGACCGCTTAGTCACATACATAAACGAGAATCGCATTACGAGAGTCTCCGTAACGTAGAGCTCGTAATTCAATTCGATTTCAAATCGATTGATATGCGAATCACATTTGTTAAATGACAAAAGCGCCTTTAACCTACAAAGTTTTAAGGACAAGTGACTTGATTAGGACTTATACATATCGATGTATAAAGACCAATAAGTACTTGTGCAATGAAAGGTTGTTGATACTTTACTACTTAACCAACGATCATTGTAGATATTAACATATCTATTTGATAAGGTATAAGTATTAACCTTTTGACTAGTTCAAAGAAGTTCAAGAGTGAAGTTTAAAAGACCGTTCAACAAAAATGGAAGTCTTACAATTAATTGTGGTAAATAAGTAGTTAAGTGAAACTAGTTTCACAAATCGCTCCATGAGGAATAATATGTCCAAGAATGGAGGTATCGAACAATATTTTGTATAGTTCGATCGGTAATATATCAAATGGACTTATTCGACTCGTATTAGGGAATTATGTTTGAGGACAATATTGTTTACACTGAATAATGTTCCATCAAAGTCTATTGAAAAAGATATCTTACGAGATTTTGATCTCCAAGTATAATACTTCTCAAGATTTGGTGTTGAGATGCTTATTTCAAGTATTGTCGACTTGTAAGCTTAAACCAAATAAAACACTATAAGTTTGTAGGATATCTTAACTTAACCGAAAGGTACTACTTCTACAAACATGATAAGAACAAAGTAGTTGTTGCTAATCATAACGTAATCTTGTAGAATGATATTCTCAAGAAGAAGTAGTGGGAGTAAAGTGAGCATTAAAGGAGTTTATGCGTCACTACAAGAAGTACTTTTATAGGAAACTTGTCACTCCATACATAGTACTTAGTGGGAGTTGAGCGGAACTTCATTCACAAGTTGTTTTGAAATAAGTTTAATAGTACGCTCCTTCCAATGAGGACTCAACCATCTCATGAGTTGATGATGTTCGAGAAACTCATGTAATATATGAGGAGTCAAGAACTCGTTCAACAAATCGTTGTAGAAGAAGTTCATAAACCTCAAGTACCAATCCTACAAAATATCAACGAGAGTTGATTGCCTAAGTTGTTTGGTGCATTGGCTTCACGACATTCTTAAACTTAGCATATGAGAATCCGTTGATAAACAAGAAAATGATGGAACGATCCGATTCCACATATATGGTTTGAATTCATATGATCTTTAAATAAAATCCATGTATAACAACAAGGTATAGACCTTGGTTGATGTTCATGAAGGAGCAATCCATCAAGAACGTTTAGATCTTTAAAAAATAAAGATTAACATGGATAACAAATCGACTATGTACAAAGTGCGGCTTCTCGCTTGTAGCTATGTCTAAGTCGATGGCAATTTGACTATGTACATGTTGCGGCTTTTTCGTCATTATTCTCCTCGAAGGAATTTCTCGAAGAACAATGGGAACATAGCCTTAGATTCACCTCCCTTAAGGTTTCGATCTCTATAGCGGGTACAAGAGAACCCTATAAAGAGTCGCTACTTAAAGAAGTTTCTTAATTTAGCGGGTCCTTTCTTTCCAGCAGGCGCAAGCCCCTACTGTTAATTACCCCGTAGTTGCCTACGAGAACCTCTGATTAAGGGACGTAAAGGGTATTGATATAATGGGCTAAGAAAATGGATTTATGGAGTGCTATTACTTGTCTTAAAGAGGCCTTAATTGATGGTACCAAACCTAGTTGACGGGACCCAATTAAGGATCGACAAACTACAAAAGACTTTAAACTCGAACTTCTAATGAAAAGGAAATGAAAAGGATTTGACTTTGGTTTAGAAGAGGTTTTCGCTTGGAAGAGAAGGGGGCCTTCACATAGAGTTGTTTTGGAGTCGTTTCTGAAGAGTTTTACAACCTTCGGGGCATTTGGCGCCACTTGTGAAAGTTGGTTCTTTTACAACCCTCGGGACATTTGGCGTCACTTGTGAGAGTTGGTTCTCGGGCCATTTGGCGGCACTTGTGAGAACAAAAGGGAAATTTTACAACCTTCGGGGCATTTGGCGCCACTTGTGAAAGTTGGTTCTTTTACAACCCTCGGGACATTTGGCGTCACTTGTGAGAGTTGGTTCTCGGGCCATTTGGCGGCACTTGTGAGAACAAAAGGAATTTTACAACCTTCGGGACATTTGGCGTCGCTTGTGAAAGTTGGTTCTTTTACAACCCTCGGGACATTTGGCGTCACTTGTGAGAGTTGGTTCTCGGGCCATTTGGCGGCACTTGTGAGAACAAAAGGGAATTTTACAACCTTCGGGGCATTTGGCGCCACTGGTGAAAGTTGGTTCTTTTTCAACTCTCGGGACATTTGGCGTCACTTGTGAGAGTTAGTTCTCGGGCCATTTGGCGGCACTTGTGAGAACAAATTAGAATTCTTTGGACGAGGGGACCCGTAAGAATTCAATTTCTAAGTCGTATAAGGTTGATCACAACCCTAAAGAGGGACTTTTCCTCAAACGAAGAGGTTTTGGCTTTGACTTTTGGGTTTCGCGTTTGGACTTTTTAATTTTGATATTTCACTTGGGACCTTGGTGATTTTTATTCACTTTGGCCTTTTGCACCTTTGACCTTTTAGAAATTTCTTTTTAGATTTTTAGAATAATTTGGGACGTATTTTTGATATTTTTGAAGATATCTTTCTTGAAGTCACATGTATATCAAGGGTACTTAGCTTTTGATAAATTTCATTTTTAAAGATACAATTGATTTACTTTAGCTTTGTAATTTGTGAAAATATATTCATTATTGAAAATATTTGATTTCGAAGATATCATATTAGAATTTTTATTTCAAAAATATTTAGTTTTAGTTTTAGAGTTTTATAAATGAGTTTATTAGTCTTCTAATATTTATAAACTTTATTTTTAAAGTGAAAACACTTCAAAAATGCAAAAGGCCGCTACTTCGACGTAATTTCATATCAAAGTATCAGTAATACTGGTTTATTTTGATTTTTAGAATTTTACGGATATTTTATTTGTATTTTTCTGAGTTCCCTACTATTTTTAAAATGATTTTTTTTTTATATTCCTGCTGACGTGGCATTTCTTAATTGGTCTACCTCGGCCAGACATTACTGGGGTTCCTGCTGGGGGTCACTTATCCAATCCCGATATAACCTCAGTGTAGCAAATCACTGACAACTTCAAGATTCGTTACACCATTTTTGCCACAAAAGATCGAAGACATCATGAGCGCTGAGACTTTTGAAGAAGACGGGTTCGATTTCTTCGCTATCGGATTCGTCAGGCGGCGGGTTCGGATCCGCTAACGATTCCGACCATCGCTGTAGTCAAGGAAGAGATCGTCAGCGTCGTGAGAGAGAGAGGGACACGTTGGTGACCTTCATTTTCGTCGCGTCATCTTCGTTTGGTTAGGAGACGGAAGGTTTTATGTGACAGTAACGATTAAACTTCAATTAAGTCCCTGGTCTTTCATATTTGCATTTCTGGCGATCGTCGGTGTTATTATTTCCTATACTGACTTTATTAGTACTATGACAGAGAAAAGAGTATGAATGTGAATTCAATTAAGGTTGCGTTGCATTAATTTGACAAAGGTACCAACACTGGTACAGTGGTTCTAACAATGGTATCGAATGGAATTGGAGAATTTGTTTATACCAAGATTGACTTAAAAGGATTAATTTATTATGAGAGAATGTAGTACTTAATTATCAACATTAGCTATCTATGTAATGATTTTTAATGAGTGGAGTACTAGTCTGATATTTTGGATTTCATCAATGTTTACAAAGTGGTACAGTGTGCATGTGGTCAAATTCGATAGCGCCAACAAGTTTATACCTAACATTCTTATTGAATATCAATTAACACTATGACATGGTACTTTAGAGAGGTGCACGTGATTAAGTACATTTTGTTAATTATATGTCTTTGATCATCACATTGACAATTATCATTATACCATACTAGCCATATACAGTATCTTTTCTTAGAAAATTCAGATGCTAATTACTCAGGTTATTGAACACACATACTGCACTTTAGGGATAGGTTCTGATGATCCTGTCAGCATTAGAAACGAAGCAACATTCTCATGCATAATACCATTCTGATAAGCTTAGTCGTTATTCTTGCAGTTTGGCCCCTTTTATTTATATTGTTTTCCATTAAACGCAAATCCATCTAAAAATTTCAGCTGAGGACAGTTTAGCTATTGAACAATGACAAACATCATCACATTTCCTTATAGGAGGCCCTGACATTTTTAGAAATTGGTCAACCATGTCTTTGCCTAACAAGTATTTATCTACATAAAAAAAAAAAAACTATTCTCAACAATACCCTCACTAAGGACTGTCAGATAAGAATGTTACTTCCTAATTATACAGAATAGTCCAAGAAATGTCAATAATCACTGTTAACTGTTTCTAGCCGATTATCAAAATGTTTAAAATACAGAAACAGGATTATACACTCAAAAATGTGAAGAAGGTAACTTGACTTCTCCTTAATCCTCTTCACTTCTTTACTTTCATCAATCAAGATCTTCTTTTGATCGGTGATGGCAATACCAACTTTACTGTTCTCATCCAAGATTTCCCTTGACTAAAAACAGTAAAATCAGTTTCACCATCCCCAATCAAAATTCAATTTAATTAATGAAGATAACATTACTCATATCATCTCAAATTAAGATTTCTCCCAATCCGAGATGGCAGAAGCAATCCATCATCAGTAATCAAATCGGATCTAGATTGATGACAGTAAAAGTGCTGAGCAAGAGGACTGAGTCCTCCCACCGAGCAATGAAGAGGATTAAGAAGAAGGCTGAGCCTTCCCCCGAATCAAAGGCTAAGCAGTAGACTGTGTCCTCCGCCGAACCAAGGAGATGCAATTACAGAAAGGGGAAATAAGAGGATTCATGAAATTAAGCAAGAAACAAGGTTATGATGTGATCGGGCTAGGAATCGATTTCAAGAATCAAGCAACGTATTGAGTAAAACATCAAACCTAGCACTTTACTTTCTAATTCAGATCAAGGAATGAGAAATTACAACTAAAAGAAACCTAAACAGCAAGAATTGAATCACACGTGAAAGAGTCAGAAATCAAGGATCAAGAACTAAGCGGGATGCTGTGCTCCCCCGCCGAATTCCTTCACCCCTCTTTCTAATTTAAGCTCCAGAGAGAAAAAGAAACAATCAATTTTTGAGATAACTTTAGGAAGCAACTGAATTTTGCAAGAAAAGCCAGAAAATAGAATTTCGGATTTGAGAACTAAACAGGAGGCTGTGCTTCCCGTCGAACTCTCTCACCTTTTCTTCTAAATCTGCTCAAAGAAAAAAATCACAAGAAAAGAACTCTACTTTGCTAAGAAATTCGAAACTTCAAAGATCCGATCAAAGAAAGGAAGAGATCCACGATATTTCAAAGAATCAGCTTCATTATCCAAATCAACTCAAGAATACAAGATTGTCTTACAAACTCCTTCAATTCTCACCTGTTTCTTGCGAATCTCCTTAGCTTTTTCGTCTAATCTTGCTCTAGTCTTGCTCTAAACCTAATGCTTGCTAAGTGTTTGTGAGAATGCCCTCTACAACAGTCTATGTGTCTAATCCTAAATTTGGGGATATGATTTCTGGATCTGAACCTCCTCTCCGATCTCTCCTTTCTCACCTATCTTTATAGGCAGCCTTTCTAGTCTTCCTCTCCGTCTAGGTTCGATGCTCCTTCCGGAAACCCGGCGGTTTTCGCCTCAACAAACTCTCCCCAAAACTGCTTTTCTGTTGGGGAAGCTTTTCTTGATTTTCTTCGTTCTCACTGCTCCCGGCGCGTGATACACCGAGTGACCTCCTTGTGGGTCCAGGGATTTCAACTCTTTGCTTTCTCTAAACTCCGCGTGCATTCATCTATTTCGCTCAAAGGAGGGACTTTGATTGAGGCGCTTCAGCGACGCACTCCTTTCTTTCTTTTCATTTGGGTGCACCCGGTTTTAGTGAACCGCGTGCCACTTTCCTTGCCGCCACATACGGCTCACAAAGGACCCAGTATACCTCCCTTTTGTTCTGTACGGAGGGAGTTTCAAATTCCCCACAGGCCTTTCTCCATTTTTTTTTCATTGCAGGCCTCCATTCCATCATTTTATCCAATTTTAGGATTTTGGCTGAATCTAAATAAATTCTTTGACAGCCTTCGGGTTTGATTTTTCGCATGAGATTTGATGTGGAGACTCACAAAATTATGTAGAATTTTATGATGCCAAGAATTTCCTAAAAAGACCCTCCGAAACATTTTATTCATTTTCCATGAATTTGGGGGTTTCTTTGCATATTTTCAAAGTCATGGGTAATGTTTGGTGTTTTTGAAGCTTCCATAATTTTATACATCCTATGTAGGATTTTTGGTGACTTTTCTGGAATTTTCAGAGCATGATTGGCATTTTTAGCCAATTTTTGAAGTTTCTTGCATATTTTCTAGGTCTCTTTGATCACCAAATTTCATGGTTAAACAAATGCCCCCCACCATATTGTGGTGTGACAACTCTGAAGGGGAACGGCATGATATGGTGGCCCTGATCCAGCTGTTTTCTTCTTCTTTTCTCTTTTTTTTTTTATCTTCCTTTCCCTTCTTTTCCTTTTTTTTTTATGCCACACATAAGACTACATGGCTAAGGCCCCTTCACACCTTTTCCCCCTTCTCTTTGAGGCGCCGCTGTAGTTCTTTCGTCTGGTGGGTACTTTAACACTTGAGGGGCGCTGTTTATACTAAGGTTTATTTCATCTCTGCCACATCAAATCCCTGCTTAATGAGACGAAAATCGTTTCCTTGTGTTCCCGCCCGTTGCTCTCTGCTTCTCTTTCCTGGGCGTGGTGTATTAACTCCGTTTCCCTGACATGCTTCTGGTCCAGCGGTGTTGAGACTCATTCCACTCTCCTCCTGAGAAATCCCTCTTCCTTTGTCTTGTCTTATTCTTTTCTGTGATCTCGGAGCATCAACTCCTCTTCTTTGTTCATTGGTCTCCCTCGCGGTGTATACACCTTCTCACTCACTTGTTTGGGAACACCGAGGGTTCTTTCTATGTGGGACCCGTATGTCAGTGATACACCCAATTCCAATTTCTGTTCTGGGTAACGCGAGAGGTGTGCTTCCACTTTGTCTCACTCGCGCAGAGCTTGTCTATAAATATCTCTTCACCTCGTCCTTCCTCTTTCATCTCATTTCAAATCTCTTCTATTGCAATGCTTCTTCTCTTCTTTTCTCCACTGTTCTATCCTTCTTTACTCTGATTTGAGATCTTCTCTTCTAGCACAAGCTTCCTTGAGCCTGGCAATGCTAAGGTTTGCTCCTTTTATTCAATTTGTTCTCCTTTATTACTTTTCATTATGCTTCCATCAATTCTCGACTTGCTTATGCATTTGTTTCCCTTTCACCATGACTCAGGGAAGCTTCAATTGAAGAATCGACTCCCTTCTGGATTGCTACTACTTCAATTTGACTCTCTCTCTTCGATTCAAGCTTCAGGTTATGCTCTCTTCTTTTTTTTTTCTCTATTACCCCTTCGATTTCTCTTTTCTGATCTTGTCACTTCCTTCTCACGGCCGATCGTATGAATAACCACTTCTATTAATGCATTCCCTGTTGTTTTGATTTTAGATCTGAGCTTTGAGTGATTTCAGCTACTAGCAAGGAGGCGCCAGCTCTTATCTCTTCCTTATCTCTTCCTTTCTCAGGTTATTCCTTTCTGTTTTCTTCATCTTCTACTTCTTTCTTCTAGTCAACAGATCTGACTTCTCTTTTCTCTTCGATGACAAGTAGCATCTTTGTTGCTCCATATGTTGCTTTGGCATAGGGTGTACCTTGTTTGATCACCATAAGGTCTTGAGGTTTTATTCTGCTTGATTTACATCTGCCATTGTCGGGTTTTGAATCTGTTCATCCCTTTGAGTGTTGTATTTCCTTCTGCATCAACCATCTGAACCTCAGATCTGCACTTTGTTCATACCAATGCATTTGCAATGTAGCTCTGTTGTAGCTATACTGCTTTCTCATGGTTTCATTCGATTGGCATTCTTTTCATCAAGGAGTAATGATTGTATTCTTAAATTGGCTTTTCTCGCTCAACTGATCATCTCTTTGCTTCCTTTCTGTTATTTATATCAGCAAGCTCCTCACTGTTGCTTCTCTGAAGATCATCATCGCTCTGTGAAGCGCATCTCTTGCCTACCCATTGCTCAAGGTCAGTTCTCTCTCACACTTTCCCCTGGGATGAGTGATATGTTACTGTGCTGAACAATCCTATTATGGTTTGCTTTGTTCACAATTCATTCTCATGCTGTTGGATTTCTTGAGGCTGGGGTTTGTTGAGTTTATGGACACAGCATGGGCTATTGAGCATGGCATGAACTATGAATTATTGAACTGTCTCAACTGATCTTGTAGCCTGTTGGATTTGCACTTGTACTTGTTGTATGAACTGTGTTTGAATTGAACTGCTGGCTCTTGATGAGGCCATTTGTGGTGCTCATTTAAAAGCTCCATCGCAACTGAATTGAGCCATTGAACTGTCCCATTGAACTATGCTTTCTGTTGAGCTTAGGTTACAACTTGAGGATTAGATGGTTTCGGTTCCAACCATTGCATTGCTTTGATTGTGCCTCTTCATTGAGTTTGGGTCTCGGTTTTGACATTGAATACCCTTTTGCATTGCTTTGATTGAACTGTTGAGAACTGCTACTCAAACTGTATTGGCAATTGTCGCAAGAGTTATTTTGTGGATCCCTGATTATGCAATTGTATGTATGGCATGCTACATAGCTTGACTCATGATAGTTGACTTGCATAGAATAGGGTCAGTGGATGTGCATAGGTGAAGAGAATGTGAGTGCCATTTAAATTTCACACCTCACGCCATGTTTCCACTGCTTTGTCAGGAGGATTTGATAACTTTGGATCATGGTATGGGGTTGGATTGCTTTGGATAGGTTTATTAGGATGGTCACATGGTGTCTCGTCTTTACTTCACCTTGCCAAAAATTTCTCTTCGTTTCACTGCTATAACCCATTTCATTTCTCTCTCGGCCTGTTGATAACAACAGCCTGCATTTTGTTTTTTTTTTTTTTTTACATATCTCAACCCAATTCTCCTCTGGCCCCTTTTTATTTTCTCCCGACGGCCCGGCCCATTTCTAATCATTGGGCTTATACAGTCACGGCCCATTTCGACTTTTGAAAGAAAATTCATTTTGGCAGCCCATTCTCCAATGTTGGGCCTTCATGCTTGGCCCATTTTATTTAGCCCCTTTTGTACCCTTCTATTCCTTGGCCCGTTAACTTTAGGAATTTGTGAAATCGACGTGCCTCTTTTGAATTGAATTTGATTAGCATCGTTCTTTTGTTTAGTGATGGCGCCTTGGACACGTCCTTCTAATATGCCTCTTTACCGGCCCTCGGAAGAAGAGATTGAAAAGGCCCTTGATGCGGCTTCCAAGAAAGGTGCAATGCGCGAAGAACTTTACGACTTGCGAGTGGATATGCTTGCGGGTCGAGACTTTTCAGCAAACAGAATACCTCGCCATGAACCTACCCCTTTCTCTCCTCTTGACTCTACTGCCTCTCTTTTCCGTGACCACAAACCCCTCTTTGATGAGTGTGACACAGAAGTCTATTCCTTCTTTCCCAAAAAGAGACCTCTTGTTCAATCGGGGCCTCACTCGGGTCCCACGACCAAGTCCCGTTCTTTGGAGGATCCGGGCTACAAAGATTGTACCGTCAGGGTGCTAAAGCCTGTTACCTCTGAAATAACTCTTCCCCCCATTCACCTCCCTGGGATGGCCATGATTTCTGGGGCAACCCGTTCTTGGGATTCGGCAGTATTTCGTACTAGGGTGTCTCTTACTCATTGCCCGGGTCAGACTGAGTGGACTCGCTTTTGTTTGAGGCGATATGGTCACATTTTGCACAAGGTGAAAGTCTTTCATCCTATGGTCCTTTCCTTATTCAATTACTCCTTCAATGGCCCCCTCCTTCGGGCCTTCCTGAGTAATTGGAATTACTCAACCAATACCTTGTTTGTTGAGGATCGTCACATGACTGTCCTTCTTGAGGAGTTACGGCACCTATCTGGTTTGCCTGTTTATGGGAACCCATATGAGGAGTATACACCACCAGACTCTGATTTATTTGGGTCCAATATTGATGGCACTCGTCGTCATCCAGTCTCAGTGCGCTACTTATATGAGGTTTACATGAGGTTGTATAGGAAGAGAGAAAAGAAGAAGAGGTCAAGGAAAGGTGTTTCCTTTCAGGCTTGGATTGACTATTTCACTGATGCTATTTCTCCTTCTCACGAGTGGCCTGATGCCAATGACCCCCTTGGTATGGGAAAAGAGACCATAAGGGTTGAAGGGTCTCGCCCTCTTTTGTCAGAATTGACTTCTTTACCTTTGGGTGATGAGACAGTTTTGGCAGCATACCTCTCATGGTGGTTATGCTACTTTGTTTTCCCTAGACACCCAGTGGACATGATTAGGCCGGATGTGTTCCTCATGGCAGGTCGGTTAGCTCGTGGAGAGAAGCTTTCCTTAGCCCCGCCAGTATTGGCCAACATTTATCATTCTCTTCGACTGATAGCTTCCTCTCCTGACCCCTCTTATGTTCCTGTGGTAGTTCCATTCCACTTCCTCTTTGGGTGGATTCGTGCTTACTGGCCTGGCACCTTCATGGCTCCTGTCGCCTCTGAGTCTTTGTTGAAAGTTCTTCCTATGATGGCTAGTATTGCTAATGTGGGGACCGCGGATTGTTCTGACATGTTGAGAACCCACTCGTTCTTTGTTCGCAGCCGAGCAGTGGTTGACCCTTTTCCTCGTTCTCGCGTGTTCAACCGTGACCTTCCGTTGTATGAGTCATACTTTGAGGTGGTAGATGAGCCTTGCACAGCTCCTGGGGTTTTTCCTCTTCTTGCTCAGTCCCTTCAGTATGCCGAGTACCTGATTGGCCTCCGTGAGGGGCTTCTCCCTTATAGGGCGGGAGATGACTTCTTTGCTGAGCCTTACTATCCTACCATGGCAGCCCATCAGTTAGGCTACGATCAGTTTGTCCCTCGTCTGACTCTCCCTCGCTTCCGTTCAGACATAGATTGCAACTTGATCATGCACGCCCTCATTTGGAAGTCCCTCCTGCGTCTTGGGACGGGAGTGAAGTTTTGGATACCTCGTGCCATCAGAATCGGGATCATCACAGCCAAGTTCTATCGGTGGTATGTGGGCATGACCGATGCTTATCATGAGCGTAGGGGAGAAGAGATAGTGAGGCGTATTTATCCCACCAACGATGCGGAGATTCGCTTCTATGATGACCCACCTTTTGGGCCTAGGACCCCTCCTGATTTTCATGGGTTGGATGGTCCCATTCGCTATTTCACTCCTGAGGAGACCGCCACTATCCTTCGTGATGGTCTTTTCGGCTTCTTTTCAGGTAAAATATTTTTATCATCTCATCTTTTATGAACTCACACACTGTCTATTTAAAGAATTCTTACGGTCTTCTCTTAAAATAACCTTAGGGCCTACACAAGATGATTATGCCTCCACTCTTTCTGAGGAGGCTCCTAGCGACCCGGTTTTGACTCGGACTTTTACTCCTTCCCCTCCTCGTGCTCGACGTGGGTCCTCATCGGTACATGGTCCTACTCCAAATGATGCCGTTCCTCCATCCAATGCTGATATTCCGGAGGTGGGACCATCATCTTCTCCTCCCAGAGGATCTCATCCTCCTCCTGGTGAGGCCCTCCAATCTTTCTATCATGCACATTTTTACATATGTGTTCTTCATGGAATTATTCCTTTTGGTACTTATGTCTCACAAGTCTTCTATTGGAATTCAGTTGAGCCTTCTTTGGGACTTGATAGTGATGATTTGGTTGACCCAGTAGAGGACACAGGTCACCATTTCACTTGCGATGGAGAGATTGGGCAGGATTCTGACACTACTTTCCATGCTGATGGAGGTGACTCCTTCACCTTCCATCCCTTTCTCTACTTTTATAAGTTGTGATTCCAGTTCTTAACGTTCCTTCTCTCTATCTTTTCATAGGGATACCCTTCACAGTTGTTCATGAGACTCCAGTTGAGCCTATCTCTGCTCCTGTGAGCTCTCCTCTCAGGGTTATCCCAACGCTTCCTATGGAGGTGACTTTCCCTCCTGAGCCTGAGGTGGTGGAGATTCCTGATGACTCAGTCTCGGCCCCTCCCTTACTCCTGGACCCTTCTGGTGGTATGTGAATTCACGCCCTCCTTTTCTTGTAACTCCTTTTGAAACCTTTTCTTTATGCCTTATGTGTTAGTGTCTCTTATATTCAGTCTTCCTTGTTGATGATGTGGCGAGACTTCTTTGGGAGATTGCTGATTTGTGTAGCGAGACGAGTTTGGGTCGTTGCTCTTTCGACTACGGCTGTTTCTTCTTTCTGGGAGGTATGGAGCGGGACCTCACCTTAGAGCATCTTGCCAACTCGTCCTTGATCCCTCTTCGCCATCATCTCTTTTTCCTTACTCGCTCCTCTGTTGATCGAGAGTATGCCCGCTGTCTTCGTGCACTTTCCTCTAGCACTTTGGAAAGAGCTCATGCAGAGTCTCAGGTCTACACTCTTTTGGGGCGCCAGAGAGACCTTCCACTTCGTGTAGCTGCTTCCCGCCACCAGTATGATCTCATGCAGGCTAGCCGTGCGACCTTGGCCGAGCTCGACCCAGTGAGGATTGAGATGTCTCGTCTGGAGGAGGAGTTGGCGGAGATTCCTGCACAGCTGGAGGAGGCTGTTGCCTTCATGAAGACAGCTTGTTCTGTTCATGACAAGGCCATGGGTGCAGTGAAGTATGTCAGGATTGAGATTGAGCGCCATTCCAAGAGGTCAGTTGAGCTGATCCATGAGACCTATGGGGTGCTTCATCATCTCCATCGTTCCTTCAGGACCTCTAGACGTGTTGTGAGGTCTGCTAGGGATATCTCCTTCCGTTCTCGCTCTCGTCCTTATTAGAGGATTCTAGTTATGATTTCGCTAGGGTTTTGTTTCTCTTGTTTTTGTGGGCTTCTTCCAAGCCTTGTATCTTTGTTTCATTCTTTGTATGTCAGGCTGTACCAAAGTTGTACTTTTGTTGAGGATGTTTGTGTGAGCTCTCGATTTCTTTTGTTCCACTGGAGGAATGGATTTTATATGTTTCATACTTCTTATATCCCTCTTTATGCCTTACTTGTATGGTTGACTTTTAGTGCTTCTTTCTTCTGCACACGTGTTCGTTTAATATTTCAGGTTGACATGGATAGCCCAGTTGGTCCTCTGCCTCATGAGGGCGAAGATGGACTTTCAGAGTCCAGTGATGCTCCTTCCTACCAGGAGCTTCGTGTCACCGGCATTCAGGAGTATTTGCGTACTCCTAGCCCTCCACCTTTC
This sequence comes from Rhynchospora pubera, assembly GCA_028095005.1. Lineage (NCBI taxonomy): Eukaryota > Viridiplantae > Streptophyta > Magnoliopsida > Poales > Cyperaceae > Rhynchospora > Rhynchospora pubera. The sequence goes on along the minus strand of CM051461.1, from coordinate 12,068,017 downwards.
TCCAGAGGTGAACTTTTCTACTCAATCTTTCATTTATCTCTTTAGTACTAACTTTTATTGATCACCTCTTATGCTTCATTTCTTCTTTTCAGCTGTTACAGTGGTGGGACTGAAGGATGCTTTGACCGCCTTGCGCTTGGCTTGCAGGGGCACTCCTCTCGTTCTTTCTCCTATTCGTGATAGGCTTTTTGATGGGATCTCCTTGGAGATTCAGCCTAACAGAGGGGTTGCTGCGCTAGTGCTTTCTCTCATAGGTGAGTGTCACGGGATAGTGGAGACGCTCAAGTTGGGACATTTAGAGCAGGAGTATGTCCGTAGGGGCAGTCATCTCACCTTATGCCTCCAGTCGCTGGGTAGCACCTTCGAGACCCTTACCTCCTTCCATACTAGGTATCATTCTCTCTGCCAGCGGTCTATCTCTTCGGTTACCGAGTGGGTGGCCGCTCGTCGAGCAGCACCCTCTTCCTCCGCTCGTCACACTGATGTCGGGCGTTGGGATTCAGATGTGGTATTCTTTCATTCTGAGATTGTGGAGCTTCACTCTCAGCTAGTTCTCTGGTCAGGCTACTACACTGATACGTGGAGCCGTTGTGCTGAGGCTTTCAGGTATTTTGTTCACTTCCGTGATGAGGAGGAGAGGCGGATGGAGACTGTCCATTCTCGTTACAAGCGCATCATTCGCATCCTTGATGAGGCGAAGGGCAGGTCGTATATGCATAGGAGGGAGACCGATCTTATGGAGGGCCTCATATAGGGCCACTGAGTATTATTCTGGTTAGGGTTTTGGGCTAAGCTTTGGGGTTTTGATGTTAGCCTTGTATCTTTTATTTTCTTGGTCTTGGCTTCCTTTAGGCCTAACATTTAATATTTTGGATTTTGTGTTGGCCTTGTATTTCTTATGTTAGGTATCTTGACTTGTTTGACTTGCTTGTAACCTTGTGCTTTCGCTTGCATGCTTGCTTATGATGTAACCAATAATCCTTCTTCTTAAAATTGGTATTCTGTCGTTCTTGCGCCTGATTGGGCTTCTGCGCTCAAGGCTTCTCTCTTCTTCTTTTTTTTTTTTACAACTTCGCGGGGTTCGAATAATCTTACTCTTACCGCCACTTTTCTTGAAGATATGGGAATTTGGCCCATACTCATTTTTTCATTTTTTCTTTAAGAGTCTAAAACTCACATAAGTTCAATTCCCAATTTAGGTTGGGGTATTTTGGCCCGTCCCTGTATTTCCTTGGGCTCAGACCTACATGGGCCGCGACTCAATTTGCTGGTTATTTTCCTCTTCTAAAATCAGCCTTGAACGCTTCCACTTCTCCTGCGCCTCTTTGACTTCATACCGTTTCTGATTTGAACGGTTTGTTTCCACTTCTTGCCACTACGGCCTTGACTTTCCCACACGTTCACATGTTCACACGTCTGCCATCAACTCCAAATTATAACCTTTCTTATGCCATGCCTATATAAGCACACCTTTGTCTCCTCTTTTCCCCACATTCAAGCTTCTCGCAGTCTCTTTTTTTTTTTTACACAAATTCCCCAACTTATTACCACCATGTCTTCTCTTCCTTCCTCCAAACGTGCCAGGGAGGCTTCTGGTTCCTCTTCTTTACGTATGGATTCCACCTTTCCAGACTGGTCCCTTGCTCCTGACAACCGCTATCTCTTTCGTGATGAGACTGCTTTCCTTTCTTATTATAATGACGTGGGCAATGCAGAGAGACCCGTAGCTGATTGTTACTTCTTTCGTCCTATGCGGAGGATCCCCGTGGAGCAAGTGAATCTCATTAGGAGTTGGCTTGACTCATGGAGCTTAGCTGGCTTGGTAGATTGTGATCAGCCGTACCACCCCAGAATTACTCGCCTCTTCTACGCCAATCTCAGGGTTTCTTTTAACCATTTTGGGTCTCCTTCAGCCTCTTCCTATTTGTTTGGCCGTTTCTTTCATATTACTACTGGAGATTTGGCCAATTATTTGCAAGCTGCCAATACTGCCAATGGCTCTACCATTTATGCCTTTCAGAGGTGGCCTCAAGGTTTCGGCAGTTATCAGGAATGTCGCCAATGGTTCGGGGTGGCGGCTCCTGATATCGAGAGGGTGTCTACTTTCCATCTGCCCGCTCTCCATAGGTATTTTCACTTTTCTCTTCCTTCTTTGCTTCATTTTGACTACTTCTTTTCTCTTTCCTTATTTTCTATGATTTTCAGGTTTCTTTTCTTGGTGGTTAATGATGTTATCTTTCCCCAAGGAGTAATGACCCATCTTGCCAAGCCTGGAAGTCTCTTTTACCTCCGCAATCTTATTCAGAAGCAGTGGCCTATTAATTTGGCCCACATGATTCTTTTCCATATGCATCAAGTGGCTATTTCTGATCGGGAGCCGCTCCCTTACGGTCATCTCATTGAAGCTCTTATGCTGAGAGCTCACCTCCGCGTGCCTGATATGTTGTGGGGCAATCGTGTTTCTGACGCTGATGTGGCACATCCTTCCAACCTCCTCCTTTCCTTGCCCCTTATCGGATGGGTTGAGTCTTCAATGGATATGCTGGTCCCTGACCCCAATCAGCCAGTGAATGACTATATCTTGCTTCCTAATGCTGCCCCCAACCAGTATAGTCCTATGGGTGTGGATTCCCCGCCGGATAATAATTCGGCTATGATGGCTCTTAACGATCCTGCCCCTGTCTCAATCCGAGCTTTTATTGACCAGCGCCTTGGGGAATTAAGTGCCCGCTTAGAAGGCTTGGAAGGAATGCTTCAAGTCATTTCGGCCACTCTGAACAATTTAGTGGATGGCGGAGCTGCAGCTGCCCCAGAGTAAATGGCCGTCCTGAGTAGTTTTACCCCAGTGCTATCTTTAGGGCATCTTTATCTTTATCTTTTATTTTACACCACTTTAGTTTGTATTAGGGATTATTTCCTTTTCAGTGTTGTTTTAGCTTGCGTTGGCTTGTGCTTGTAACCTTTTGTACTTCTTTTATCATCAATGAATGATATCTCCTTTATCTGCCTTTTGCTTCTTTGTATATATATATTTTTTTATGAACATCGTGTCATGAGATAGGGACACAGTGGAGGTGGGTGGAGGGAGCCCTCAGATACCTTCATAGGGCGGTGCCTTAATGCCTTCAGACGCCACAAAGGCTTAATCTTCATTAGGCATAGGTGTCTTAGAAAACCACCAAGGCTTTCTTTGACACGGCTTCGCGTTCTCCGGGACCCGAAAATCCCATCGTTGACCGCGGATTGGGATTAGGGTAAATTCTAACCTATGAGGAAATAGATTTCTTTTCAAAAATCATTTTCCAGACCATGTCCAGCGAGGGACACGGTGGGAGTGATTTGGGGAGCCCTCAGATACCTTCATAGGGCGGTGCCTTAATGCCTTCAGATGCCACAAAGGCTTGATCTTCATTAGGCATAGGTGTCTTAGAAAACCACCAAGGCTTTCTTTGACACGGCTTCGCGTTCTCTGGGACCCGAAAATCCCATCGTTGACCGCGGATTATAAGATAGGGTAAACATAACTTAGCGGGGCATGTCTCTTTTCAAAAACTTGCCCCTTTATTGGGTTTTGGGCTTTGATTGAAAGGTTAAGTTAAGGTTTTTGGATTTTGTTGGGTCCTAACGTTTTCGTTGGACTTTATTCTAAAGTTTGTTATTATATTTTTTTTTATTGGGTTATGTATATGATTTTGGATTTAATAGGTTTTTATTGTCATGGGCTTCTGTGGAATTTTGGATTTTATTGGGTTAGGCCTTATTGTAATAGGTTTTTGGTTATTTTTGGTAAGGTGGATTGCAAAGACGGGCCCTAAGTATAGTACTTCTTAAGATACCGCCCATTGATTGGTGGAATTGAGCCTTCTCCTTCTTTGTCTACGAGTTTATAGGATCCTCCTCCGTAAACCTCCTTGATGATGTAGGGCCCTTCCCAGTTTGGGGCGAATTTCGGACCGTGATGATGACCAACGATGGGCCTTCTCAAGATCAGGACTAATTCTCCTTCTTTGAAAGTACGAGGCCTTACCATCTTATCATAAGCTTTGGCCATTTGGATTCTATATAACTCTAAACTCTGTTGGGCCGCCAACCTCTTCTCATCCATTGCGTCTAACTCATCCAACCTCAGACGAGCCCTCTTATCCATCGGTAAGCCTATTTGCATGGCTACTCTCAAGGAAGGTAGCTCGACCTCCAAGGGCAACACTGCTTCGGATCCGAATGCTAGCGAGTAAGGAGTAGCTTGAGTGAGAGTCTTGTATGTTGTTCGATAAGCCCATAAAGCCTCTTGGAGTCTTTCATCCCAACTTCTATGATTGTCACCCACCGTTTTCCTCAATAGCTTAATCAACACCTTGTTGAAGGCCTCGGCTAAACCATTAGCACGCGGGTTATAGATAGAAGAATATCTCCATTTGAACTTGTGTTGCCTAGCGAAAGCACAAATTTCTCCGCTCTTAAATGATGCACCATTATCTGATACAATTTCTCGTGGAGTACCAAAACGATACAACACATGGTTCTTTAAAAACTGAATGACATCTTTGCTCTTGACCTCTTTTAAGGCCACCGCCTCGGCCCATTTGGAGAAGTAATCAGTGATGGCTAGAATGAACCTACGCCCCTTCGAGGATGGTGGGTCAATAGGTCCAACTATGTCCATACCCCACATATCGAACGGCCACGCTGCTACTGTTGGGTGTAGGGGATTGGGGTGCTGATGGATGAAGTCGCCATGTACTTGGCACATGTGGCATTTCTTCGCTTGTTCTTCACAATCAGCAATCATTGTAGGCCAATAATACCCCATCCTTTTAATATGCAACCTCATTTTAGGACCCGACTGATGAGCTCCACAGAATCCTGAATGAACCTCCTTCATAATCTTTCGGGCCTCGCTTTGTGACACACATCTCAGCCACAATTGATCATATGACCTCTTATATAAGGTGTCGCTCACATACACGTACCGAAGAACTCTTCGTTTTAATTGCTCCCTTTTAGCCTTTTCACTAGGCAAGTTCTGGTATTTGAAGTATTCTACGAAAGGTTTTCTCCAATCTTCTTCTTCATTCACTACTACCTCCAATACTTCATCAGGCTCCATCATCATGTCTATTTCCCACTCTTCTATACCCACCAAGAGGTTGGTGTTTACTTCCTTCTCAATCTCCAAGAGGTAAGGTGCTAGAGATCGTCGATTCCTTATAGTGATTTGCACTTCTTCTCCATCTGGTTTGCTCAATTGAGTGGCCACTCGAGCTAAGGCGTCTGCCATGCCATTGGATGCCCGTGATACCTTCTCGAATGTGATCTTTGAGAATTTAACCATTAATTCTTGAGCTCTTTCATGGTATTTCATCAGTTCTGGCTTCTTGACCTCAAATGTTCCTTCAATTTGGCTCAAAACCAGTTGGGAATCACCGCATACTTTCAATTCCTTTATGCCCATATTGATCGCCAACTCTAACCCGGCGATTAACGCTTCGTATTCGGCCTCGTTGTTAGTGCACGGCTCGGTCAATGCTATAGAATGGCGAAGGATTCCTCCTTGTGGAGTTACGAATACCAATCCAACCCCAGCTCGGATTCGGGGTAGATTGGGTCTTCTAGAGGGTTGTATCATTGATGACCCATCAAAGAACATGGTCCACACGCTTTCTACTTCCTCTAAACATAAGCTTTGCTCTTCGGGAAATTCACAATTTAATGGAGAATTATCGGGAATGGGATGTGCTGCCAGAAAATCAGCCATCGCTTGTCCCTTTATAGCCTTTTGAGGTGCATAGGAAATGTCAAACTCCATTAAAGTAATGGCCCATCGAGCTAGCCTTCCCGTCAGCATAGGCCTTGTCATCAAATACTTCAATGGATCCACCTTTGATATTAACGTGATCTTGTGGGAAAGCATGTAATGCCTTAGCTTCTTAGTAGCGAATACCAACGCTAGGCAATGCTTTTCAATGGGGCTATAAGATTGTTCGGCCCCGACAAGCATACGGCTTAGGTAATATAGCGCATTCTCCTTGCCCTCATCATTCTCCTAAGCTAATAAAGCTCCCAAAGATCCTTCCAAGGCTGTAGTGTAGAGGATTAGTGGCCTTCCTTGAATAGGCGCGGCGAGGACAGGCGGTTTGAGGAGGTATTCTTTGATGTCCTCGAAAGCCTTCTGACATTTAGCATCCCATTTAAAGGGCACATCCTTCTTAGTAAGGTGAGTGAATGGTTTGATCCTCCCTGAAAGATTGGCAATGAATCTTCTCACATACGCCAATTGTCCCTGTAAAGAGCGGAGTTGCTTGAGAGTCTTTGGGGGTGGCATCTCTATGATGGCCTTGATCTTGGCGGGATCGATCTCAATGCCCCTGTGTCTTACCACGAACCCCAAGAACTTTCCCGAAGATACCATGAATGCGCACTTCAATGGGTTCATTTTCAAGGAATATTTCCTTAATCGTTCGAACACGACCTTTAGGTATTCGAAATGCTCATCAATTGATCGAGCCTTCACCACCAAATCATCCACATAACATTCTACAATCTTGTGAATTAAATCATCAAAGATCTTGGTCATGGCCCTCTGGTAAGTTGCACCTGCATTCTTCAATCCAAATGGCATCACTTTATAGCAAAAGATACCAATCGGGGTGCGAAATGATGTGTGGCGTTGATCTTCCTTATCCATCGGTATTTGATTATATCCCGATGATCCATCCATGAAGGAGTACAACACATAAGAAGAGGTGTAGTCTATAATCAGCTCAGTCACGGGTAGCGGAAAGTCATCTTTCGGGCATGCTTTGTTTAAGTCCCTAAAATCCACACATACTCTTATTTGCCCGTTCTTTTTCTTGATGGGTACAATGTTTGCCACCCAAATGGGATTTTCTTCTTCTCGAATGAACCCTGCTTCAATCAACTTTTTCACCTCTTCGACCACTTTTTCCTCAAGCTCAACTCGCATTCGTCTTGGAGCTTGTTTAACAGGTTTCACACTTGGGTCGATTTTTAACTTATGAGAAGCCAGGGCGGGATCAAGGCCTGGCATTTCAGTGTAATTCCATGCGAAACAATCTTTGTACTTTATCAAGAGTTGTTTCAATTGCTCTTGTTTCTCCGGAGGAAGAGATGCGCTTATGAAGGTGGGGCGCGGATCCTCTTCGGTGCCCAAATTTACTTTGAGAAGATCATCAATTGTGTTTTGCCCTCCATCTTCTAGTTCTTGAGGAGCATTCTTTGCCACTTGGATCAAATCTTCCTCTTCTGCATTTTCTTCTGCGGGTGTTATTCCAACCATGTGGCATTCGACAATCAGAGCTTCCCCGCGTGCTTGCTGATAGCCCAGGCCTTTAGTCTTCTTTATTTTTCCATCTACTCCCATTACTCGCCGGGATTTTCCGTTCCACAAATCATGGAAGGTTTTAGCTCTTTGCTTTGAAATTGGGTCTAGGCAACGATTTCTTTGGAAGAGGCTCATCAACCCTTGATTGTAGTACCCCATCACTTCTATTTTCTCAAATTCTTCTTCTTCCTCCTTAAGCCACCTCGCCCAGTCATCTAAGCCGAGAGGATTACCCAATGAATCCATACTTTCAGCCTTATAGAATAGGATCCCTTTGTGGAATACCATCCTTCCATTCACTTGCTCTACTTTAGGTGGGATGTAGAAGGTTTCTAATTCTTTGATTTGGTAAACCTCCCTCGGCGTGAGTTCTTTGTAATAGCCCATGGGCACTTGCTCAATGACCATTGAGTCTTCTCTACGATCATAGAACTCTTCGTCTGACTCATAGTCATAAACGTGAATCACCCGTTTTGGTCTTTGCCTTTCCTCTTCTGGCTCATCTTTTATGTGTATTTTTCCTCTTCGACCACCTTTCTCTTCTTCATCATCTGATGACTTTATATAAATGGGAGTTTTTATGGCGCAGGCAGTTTTCATCTTTCCCCTGAGTTTTATCTTCTCCTCATTCTCCTCTCGAGGCATCACTCTTGTCCTTAAGGTTGGGGAAGTACTTCTTTGTGAAGTTGGAGCGTAGAATCGATCGATTTCTTCAAGCTCCACCTCATGGACGCCATAATGTTGGGCATCTCCTTTAATCACTTTTTGTTCCCCATCTTATAAATATTTGACGCATTGGTGAAGGGTTGATGGCACAAGCCCGTTCTCATGTAGCCATGGACGCCCAAGTAGAGCTCGATAAGAAGTATCTGCGTCGATGACGTAGAACTTTACCAACGTTTCAAGTTCTCCAAACTTCATTGGCAATGTGATGGCACCTAGGGCTCGCTCAGAGTTTTGGTTAAAGCCATGTATGAACACATTCTCATCAGAAAGCCTTCTCCCTCCTAAAGCCAATTGATTTAGCGAGTTGAGAGGTAAGATGTTTATGGAAGACCCGGGATCGACCAACATTCGGCTTAGTTGACTCCCGTTTGTCTTGCCTGTGATGTACAATGGCTTATTGTGATAGGAGGTTCCCATCATAAGGTCCTGGCTTGTGAAAGTTATCTGATTTTCAGGTTCTACATAAAGGGCCTCAGTCATGTGCTTCTCGGCCACGTAAGCTTGGAATCTTTCGGGCTCTTTAAGCATTTCCATCATTGTCTCTCGCAACTCCTTTGACATCATCAATGCTTCAAACACGCTTATTAATGCTGGAGTGCGCCTTAGGTGAGCCAGAATGTTGTATTCTCCCTTTATTTCTTTTGCCTTGTGACTCGGCCCGGGCTCATCTTCGACCTCCTGAATTCTAACCTTGCCCTTTTCTTTAGGCGCTTGTCGTTCGGGAATGTTCGTACCCGACCGCAGATTTACATGGCAATCTCTTTCTTTAAACATACCCTTGGCGAAGAGGCCTTGATAAGGAGCCCCATTTTCATCTTCTGTATCGTCGTCATAGTAGTGAGTGACTATTTCTTCTTTCTCTTTTTTCTTTTCTTCTATTTTTAACACCATTTCTTTCTCTTTTCCATTTTTCTCTTCACTTTCCTCTTCTTTTTCTTTTTCATTTCCTTTTTCATTGCCTTCATTTTTCTTTTCATTGCTTTCATTTTTCTTTTCCTTCATCATCTTTGTTTTTCGCATTTCTCTTTCTTCTTCCTCTTCGTCCACTATGACAATGACATTACAGTCCACATTTCGCCTTGGGTTGCCTCTTTGAGCCACTGCATTAGCTTGAGCATGCGGTGCGGGCACTTGCTTGTAACTTTCAGGCAGGACCAAGTCGCCTTCTTTGATCATTCTTTCCGCTATGTTCTTGAAGACATAGCAATCGCCCGTTGGATGACCCAGGACCCGATGGTAAGCACAATAAGTCGGGTCAGCGGTCTTATGCATTTCCTCAGCCCTTTTACACTCCGGCAATTCTATGGCTTTCCCTTCCAGGAGTTGCTTCAATAATGCCGCGGTTTTCTCTTTCTTAAAAGAGTACGGCCTATTCAACCGTTCGGCTAGCGTGGATGCGCGACCACTCCCATTGCCATTGTTGTTGTTATTATTGCTGCTATTGTTGTTGCGGTAATTCCTTTGCCCACCTTGGCTAGTTGATGCTTCATTAGCTCCTGCTATCTTGATGGGCCCTTGCGCTCTACTTCTTGACTCATTTTTATAGTTTTGCACTTCCTTGGGAGGACCAATATGCACAATTCTGGCAACTCTCGTGACTAGATCTTCATAGGTGTAGATGTCACTTCCTGAGAGAGGTCGCTTTATCCAATCGTCAAGATTTCTTATCAAGAATTCGACCGCCTCCCTTTCAGGCATCTGATGAGAGCATCTTATATGCATGTTCCTCCACCGGTTAATGTAGTCAAGTGGAGCTTCACCCACTCTTGGCTTCTCGCTTACAACATCGGCCACTGCGAGTCTTTGATTGACCATGGCGAATTTGGCCTTGAAAAGGTCCTCCATTTCTTCCCACGTTTCTATTGAGTCGTTTTCGAGCGAGGAATACCACTCAAATGCTGCCCCAGTGAGGCTTTGGGAGAATTGTTTGAGCAACAAGGCTTCGTCATGGGCAGTGTTGCCACATGAGTTGCGAAACTGGATCAGATGCTGATTAGGCGTGATGCTGTCTTTGCCCGTTCCATCGAACAAATTAAACCTGGGCACTTGATATCCAAGAGGATACGGGATTTGTTCGTATTCTTTAGGGTATGGCCTCCCGCACCTCTTGTGTAGATTAGCAAATCGACCCGCTCCCGTGGCTTGAAGTTGTAGGTTAATCATCTCTTGGATGACTTGCTTGGTCGGGTCGGGTCTTCTTGCCCCAGTCCGGCGCCTAGCTTCAGGCATCTCGTCTTCACTTGATTCGTATTTCGCCCTATTCCTTCTTCCTTTTAGGCGCCTTTGATATCCTCTTTCTTCTTCCTCTTCTGACGATTCAAACTTGTGCCTATTCTTCTTTTCTTTGGAAGGTCTTTTCTTAGGCCTTTCTTGCTCTTCGTCAGAAGATCCATATTTACTCTCATTCTTTCTATCTTTTGAGAATTTTCTTCTCTCTCCTTCTTCTTCCTCATCAGAACACTCATACCTACTTTTGCTCCTTCTTTCTTTAAGTACTTTTTCTTTATATTCCTTTTCTTCTTCTTCACCAGAAGATCCTTCTTTTTCAAGATCTTCAAGCAACTTCTTCTTTTCTAGAAGTTTATACATCTTCTTAAGTAGTTTCCTTTCTTTTTCCCTTTCGTTCATCATAGCTGCCATTTTCCTTTCATTTCTTTCAATGATGCTCATCAATTTTGGCCTTTCTCCCTCATTCCAGCGATCTTTACCGTCTACATCTTCTTCTTCTTCCTCCGTTGGCTCTTCATCATTTATGATGCGGCTTGAAGAAGCACGATCTCGCTTGGTGAAGGGGACTTCTCCATCACTGGCCATGTTTACGAAGGCATGCATCTCATGCTCTTCGCTTACCTCAATCATATGGACTCGAGCATGGACCACGAGTTGGCCGTCTTCCCGTGCAACATGCCTCTTCTTGTTACATGGCTCTTGGTCCGCTTCCATGGGCTGTGCTTTCCCTTTAAGCGCCCAAATCTTTTTAGGTCTCAATCTTTCCTTGACTGGTTCGACCCTTTGCCCCAGCCTTTGATGCACGGAGGAGGATGTCTTCTTATGACCCTTTGGTCCCAATCGTTCATGGGCCGATGCTCGTGGAAAGTTTAGCCTCTCCTTCACTGATTGCCGATTTTGAGGACTTCTTCCTCTAAACTGCATTTGGTACTTGGGGGGGAATTCCTCCATGGTCTTGAGCACGGCTATGGGCGAGTTCTTCCTCACGAGGCGGAGTGTTGAGAACGGGTTACTCACAGGCAAATTCGGCCTTGCTCTCAATTCATTTTTGTAGGCCCGTTGGACCTTCTTCATTGTCCTTGTGTTTTGAGAGACCGGCGCATACACCTTCTTCACGACCATCTTCTTAGTAGGGGAACGGCGGCGAGATTGGTGCTTTTGAGGAGGATGAGTCGAGCTTGAGCGAGCTCGCTTATGGGAGACAGTTGTCCATTCTTCCTCCTTCACAGAGTCAATTTCCATTGGATCTTCAATGACCTTGGTAATCTCCACCACTTCCTCGAGTGGCTCTTCTACGACCACCCTTGCCAATTTGAAGCTTCCATCACTAGCTTGGACGACGGGCACATAGGAGTGCCCGAAGGGTAGGCCTCCAAGTGTGAATTCCTCGTTGTAGCAGATTGGCACTCCTCCGATCCTGAGAACTCCTGTCGGCTTGAAAGCGTCAATGCTGGTGAATGCCATTTCAACCTACAATGACACAAAACTTAATGTTACCGTTAGGATTGTTTATTAAGATTTCCTTAGCCCTTGCGTCACCCTTCAAGTCCCAAAGATGAGAGGAGAAAGAGGTCCCACCGGGCGTGCCAGAGAATCTGTTGCGGCTTTTTCGTCATTATTCTCCTCGAAGGAATTTCTCTAAGAACAATGGGAACATAGCCTTAGATTCACCTCCCTTAAGGTTTCGATCTCTATAGCGGGTACAAGAGAACCCTATAAAGAGTCGCTACTTAAAGAAGTTTCTTAATTTAGCGGGTCCTTTCTTTCCAGCAGGCGCAAGCCCCTACTGTTAATTACCCCGTAGTTGCCTACGAGAACCTCTGATTAAGGGACGTAAAGGGTATTGATATAATGGGCTAAGAAAATGGATTTATGGAGTGCTATTACTTGTCTTAAAGAGGCCTTAATTGATGGTACCAAACCTAGTTGACGGGACCCAATTAAGGATCGACAAACTACAAAAGACTTTAAACTCGAACTTCTAATGAAAAGGAAATGAAAAGGATTTGACTTTGGTTTAGAAGAGGTTTTCGCTTGGAAGAGAAGGGGGCCTTCACATAGAGTTGTTTTGGAGTCGTTTCTGAAGAGTTTTACAACCTTCGGGGCATTTGGCGCCACTTGTGAAAGTTGGTTCTTTTACAACCCTCGGGACATTTGGCGTCACTTGTGAGAGTTGGTTCTCGGGCCATTTGGCGGCACTTGTGAGAACAAAAGGGAAATTTTACAACCTTCGGGGCATTTGGCGCCACTTGTGAAAGTTGGTTCTTTTACAACCCTCGGGACATTTGGCGTCACTTGTGAGAGTTGGTTCTCGGGCCATTTGGCGGCACTTGTGAGAACAAAAGGAATTTTACAACCTTCGGGACATTTGGCGTCGCTTGTGAAAGTTAGTTCTTTTACAACCCTCGGGACATTTGGCGTCACTTGTGAGAGTTGGTTCTCGGGCCATTTGGCGGCACTTGTGAGAACAAAAGGGAATTTTACAACCTTCGGGGCATTTGGCGCCACTGGTGAAAGTTGGTTCTTTTTCAACTCTCGGGACATTTGGCGTCACTTGTGAGAGTTAGTTCTCGGGCCATTTGGCGGCACTTGTGAGAACAAATTAGAATTCTTTGGACGAGGGGACCCGTAAGAATTCAATTTCTAAGTCGTATAAGGTTGATCACAACCCTAAAGAGGGACTTTTCCTCAAACGAAGAGGTTTTGGCTTTGACTTTTGGGTTTCGCGTTTGGACTTTTTAATTTTGATATTTCACTTGGGACCTTGGTGATTTTTATTCACTTTGGCCTTTTGCACCTTTGACCTTTTAGAAATTTCTTTTTAGATTTTTAGAATAATTTGGGACGTATTTTTGATATTTTTGAAGATATCTTTCTTGAAGTCACATGTATATCAAGGGTACTTAGCTTTTGATAAATTTCATTTTTAAAGATACAATTGATTTACTTTAGCTTTGTAATTTGTGAAAATATATTCATTATTGAAAATATTTGATTTCGAAGATATCATATTAGAATTTTTATTTCAAAAATATTTAGTTTTAGTTTTAGAGTTTTATAAATGAGTTTATTAGTCTTCTAATATTTATAAACTTTATTTTTAAAGTGAAAACACTTCAAAAATGCAAAAGGCCGCTACTTCGACGTAATTTCATATCAAAGTATCAGTAATACTGGTTTATTTTGATTTTTAGAATTTTACGGATATTTTATTTGTATTTTTCTGAGTTCCCTACTATTTTTAAAATGATTTTTTTTTTATATTCCTGCTGACGTGGCATTTCTTAATTGGTCTACCTCGGCCAGACATTACTGGGGTTCCTGCTGGGGGTCACTTATCCAATCCCGATATAACCTCAGTGTAGCAAATCACTGACAACTTCAAGATTCGTTACACCATTTTTGCCACAAAAGATCGAAGACATCATGAGCGCTGAGACTTTTGAAGAAGACGGGTTCGATTTCTTCGCTATCGGATTCGTCAGGCGGCGGGTTCGGATCCGCTAACGATTCCGACCATCGCTGTAGTCAAGGAAGAGATCGTCAGCGTCGTGAGAGAGAGAGGGACACGTTGGTGACCTTCATTTTCGTCGCGTCATCTTCGTTTGGTTAGGAGACGGAAGGTTTTATGTGACAGTAACGATTAAACTTCAATTAAGTCCCTGGTCTTTCATATTTGCATTTCTGGCGATCGTCGGTGTTATTATTTCCTATACTGACTTTATTAGTACTATGACAGAGAAAAGAGTATGAATGTGAATTCAATTAAGGTTGCGTTGCATTAATTTGACAAAGGTACCAACACTGGTACAGTGGTTCTAACAATGGTATCGAATGGAATTGGAGAATTTGTTTATACCAAGATTGACTTAAAAGGATTAATTTATTATGAGAGAATGTAGTACTTAATTATCAACATTAGCTATCTATGTAATGATTTTTAATGAGTGGAGTACTAGTCTGATATTTTGGATTTCATCAATGTTTACAAAGTGGTACAGTGTGCATGTGGTCAAATTCGATAGCGCCAACAAGTTTATACCTAACATTCTTATTGAATATCAATTAACACTATGACATGGTACTTTAGAGAGGTGCACGTGATTAAGTACATTTTGTTAATTATATGTCTTTGATCATCACATTGACAATTATCATTATACCATACTAGCCATATACAGTATCTTTTCTTAGAAAATTCAGATGCTAATTACTCAGGTTATTGAACACACATACTGCACTTTAGGGATAGGTTCTGATGATCCTGTCAGCATTAGAAACGAAGCAACATTCTCATGCATAATACCATTCTGATAAGCTTAGTCGTTATTCTTGCAGTTTGGCCCCTTTTATTTATATTGTTTTCCATTAAACGCAAATCCATCTAAAAATTTCAGCTGAGGACAGTTTAGCTATTGAACAATGACAAACATCATCACATTTCCTTATAGGAGGCCCTGACATTTTTAGAAATTGGTCAACCATGTCTTTGCCTAACAAGTATTTATCTACATAAAAAAAAAAAAACTATTCTCAACAATACCCTCACTAAGGACTGTCAGATAAGAATGTTACTTCCTAATTATACAGAATAGTCCAAGAAATGTCAATAATCACTGTTAACTGTTTCTAGCCGATTATCAAAATGTTTAAAATACAGAAACAGGATTATACACTCAAAAATGTGAAGAAGGTAACTTGACTTCTCCTTAATCCTCTTCACTTCTTTTACTTTCATCAATCAAGATCTTCTTTTGATCGGTGATGGCAATACCAACTTTACTGTTCTCATCCAAGATTTCCCTTGACTAAAAACAGTAAAATCAGTTTCACCATCCCCAATCAAAATTCAATTTAATTAATGAAGATAACATTACTCATATCATCTCAAATTAAGATTTCTCCCAATCCGAGATGGCAGAAGCAATCCATCATCAGTAATCAAATCGGATCTAGATTGATGACAGTAAAAGTGCTGAGCAAGAGGACTGAGTCCTCCCACCGAGCAATGAAGAGGATTAAGAAGAAGGCTGAGCCTTCCCCCGAATCAAAGGCTAAGCAGTAGACTGTGTCCTCCGCCGAACCAAGGAGATGCAATTACAGAAAGGGGAAATAAGAGGATTCATGAAATTAAGCAAGAAACAAGGTTATGATGTGATCGGGCTAGGAATCGATTTCAAGAATCAAGCAACGTATTGAGTAAAACATCAAACCTAGCACTTTACTTTCTAATTCAGATCAAGGAATGAGAAATTACAACTAAAAGAAACCTAAACAGCAAGAATTGAATCACACGTGAAAGAGTCAGAAATCAAGGATCAAGAACTAAGCGGGATGCTGTGCTCCCCCGCCGAATTCCTTCACCCCTCTTTCTAATTTAAGCTCCAGAGAGAAAAAGAAACAATCAATTTTTGAGATAACTTTAGGAAGCAACTGAATTTTGCAAGAAAAGCCAGAAAATAGAATTTCGGATTTGAGAACTAAACAGGAGGCTGTGCTTCCCGTCGAACTCTCTCACCTTTTCTTCTAAATCTGCTCAAAGAAAAAAATCACAAGAAAAGAACTCTACTTTGCTAAGAAATTCGAAACTTCAAAGATCCGATCAAAGAAAGGAAGAGATCCACGATATTTCAAAGAATCAGCTTCATTATCCAAATCAACTCAAGAATACAAGATTGTCTTACAAACTCCTTCAATTCTCACCTGTTTCTTGCGAATCTCCTTAGCTTTTTCGTCTAATCTTGCTCTAGTCTTGCTCTAAACCTAATGCTTGCTAAGTGTTTGTGAGAATGCCCTCTACAACAGTCTATGTGTCTAATCCTAAATTTGGGGATATGATTTCTGGATCTGAACCTCCTCTCCGATCTCTCCTTTCTCACCTATCTTTATAGGCAACCTTTCTAGTCTTCCTCTCCGTCTAGGTTCGATGCTCCTTCCGGAAACCCGGCGGTTTTCGCCTCAACAAACTCTCCCCAAAACTGCTTTTCTGTTGGGGAAGCTTTTCTTGATTTTCTTCGTTCTCACTGCTCCCGGCGCGTGATACACCGAGTGACCTCCTTGTGGGTCCAGGGATTTCAACTCTTTGCTTTCTCTAAACTCCGCGTGCATTCATCTATTTCGCTCAAAGGAGGGACTTT
This sequence comes from Rhynchospora pubera, assembly GCA_028095005.1. Taxonomy (NCBI): domain Eukaryota; kingdom Viridiplantae; phylum Streptophyta; class Magnoliopsida; order Poales; family Cyperaceae; genus Rhynchospora; species Rhynchospora pubera. Next base: position 12,051,583 of record CM051461.1, on the reverse strand, counting down.
GATTGAGGCGCTTCAGCGACGCACTCCTTTCTTTCTTTTCATTTGGGTGCACCCGGTTTTAGTGAACCGCGTGCCACTTTCCTTGCCGCCACATACGGCTCACAAAGGACCCAGTATACCTCCCTTTTGTTCTGTACGGAGGGAGTTTCAAATTCCCCACAGGCCTTTCTCCATTTTTTTTTTCATTGCAGGCCTCCATTCCATCATTTTATCCAATTTTAGGATTTTGGCTGAATCTAAATAAATTCTTTGACAGCCTTCGGGTTTGATTTTTCGCATGAGATTTGATGTGGAGACTCACAAAATTATGTAGAATTTTATGATGCCAAGAATTTCCTAAAAAGACCCTCCGAAACATTTTATTCATTTTCCATGAATTTGGGGGTTTCTTTGCATATTTTCAAAGTCATGGGTAATGTTTGGTGTTTTTGAAGCTTCCATAATTTTATACATCCTATGTAGGATTTTTGGTGACTTTTCTGGAATTTTCAGAGCATGATTGGCATTTTTAGCCAATTTTTGAAGTTTCTTGCATATTTTCTAGGTCTCTTTGATCACCAAATTTCATGGTTAAACAGTACAAAGCACAGTTTTTCGCTTGTGGCTATGTATAAGTCAATGACGATCATTCTGGCAATAGTTGTATTTCATATATGTTGATATATGGAAAGACACATAAAACCGCCTTCTTCGAATGAATGAAGGAAGATGTTGTGTATTTGACACAAATCAAGGTTTTATTTAATGTATTGCTAAAAACATACGCATACTTCAAGGATCCATTAATGGATTAAAGCAAGTGTTGTAGAGACCGGAACAAAATTTTGACAAGAAAGTAAAGGAGTTGAACTTCGTCAAAAGTATCTTGTATAAACAAGATATTCAGTGGGAGCATAATTGTATTACTTGTATTATTCAAGATAACAATTCTTTAATTGGGAATAACATTAAGAAAATGAATATTGTCAAGATCTATTTGGAGAATACTTTCTCAAATGAGAACTTGGGCGAAATCACCTAATCCTAGGAAACAAAATCTATAAAGATAGATTATGATGGATGTTAGGTTTGAGCAAATGTGCATATATTGACGAAGTGTTCTAGAAACACGAAAGTTACACTCCAAGAAAGGATGTCTAACTATACGTCACATGGCATGACTTGAGTATTTAACTCGATTTATTGCAACTCAATTCGAGAAAGTGCATGAAATAGTTCAAGCATTCTTTCATTGTGAGTTTCGTTTTGTACGCCATGTTTGTGCATATGTCCCAATGTGTAGTATCCAAAAGATATGACAAATAGTTGTCAAATGGATACAAGAGAGACACATTAGGACGATAGTCAAGGATATTCTCGAGTACCTTATGAGAAAGAGTGATACAATGTTTCATCTTTTGAGATGAAAGAAATCTCGTGTAAACTAATTACACTAATGATAGTTTTTCAAAAGATTGATATAATCACAGTTGAGTTACATATTTTGCTCAAAGGTGGTGTTGTAAGTTTTAGAAGGTGCTCTAAATGAAATATTACAACCGTTTTCGTCACCAAAGCAAAATACATAGCAACTTGAGAAGCAATAAAAGAAAGTTATTTGGATCGAGTTCTTAGTCGAGCTATTATGGTTCTATGCATCTCGAACCACAATTTACTCCTAAAGAACCCAATGTTACATTGGAGAATTCAAATATGATCTATAACGATATCACTTGATATCACTTGATGATGATCAAGAATATATATAGGAGTATATATATATAGGGTCAAACAAACTTAGATAGGTTCGCGAACACAGCGAACACTCTAGCATGACCTCTACCCTTAGCGGTATACGAGATACAGTTATGCATCCATACGTGGTGGACGTATGAGTAACTAGCTTTAAGCGTATTATTTATTTTGAGGTCCAAGACATGTATATATGTAGATATATGACATCGTTCTCAATTCTTCGTTGGCTAGAAGTCACTACTGATTGACTTTAGGCCAAGTGGGAGATTGTTGGAGTTATGTCCTAGAAGTCAATAATTTAATGACTTAAATATTAGTTTATGTTATGAATGATATTTTGTCATTTGTTCCTAGATTTATTATTGACAGATCATTCAGATTTAGGATCTGAATTGTAGATCTCTGTGGATCATTCTTTAGAATGACAATAATAAATCTAAACGGTCCATAATTTTGATAATTAACAAGGGACATTAATTATCATATAAGATTAGTATACAAGTTAAGTGATGATTAAGTTCTACAAATCATAGGTAAAGAGTTACCGACTTAATTGCATATGTGTATGTTATGGAACATAGCACAGGATTTGAACCAACGAAATAAATATATGGATTGTGTTATGTGTCATTATTTATTTCGTTATGATTTTGGTTTTTTAGTTTGAGATGATTATCTTTTTCACATGAGGATAGGTTCTATAAATCTTGTCTACCGCTGATTCCCGTTAAGGGCTGCTATACGGACTTGATTTACGTTATCTTGAATTGTGCGGGGAAAAGCTAATCGTCAAGAAAACCCGTATGTCCCTCATTAATTCACTTAGTGAGTGACGATATCTGTTTGGGCCCCTTGATGGAATTGGATCGTATGCGCGCAACTAAGCGATCAACTCTAGATCAAAAATCGTATAATCTGCAAGAATGACACATTCTTATCTTGGATTATACGATGACATCGTGAGACATAAGAATCAAAATAGATAAACATATTTATTCTCTTATGCATGATTGAAATATTGTAGCAGTACACTATTTATGCGAATTGGGAATCATAACGTGTTGCTAGATACCGCTTATGATTATTGGAATTAAATAACGATTTAATTCCATGGCCAACATAGCATAAATCCTCAAAGGGTCACACAAATAGGACATTAATCACACAGTGCATTATTTAATTAAGTCAATGGATCATATAGAAATAATTAATACATTAACTAATCCTAAAATAATTATTAATGAGTTAATAATTAATTTAGTTCAACACAATTTTAATATAAATGGTTACATTAATTAATTGGGCCGTTATTTGGTAGCAAATAGATAGCCCAATTAAAGAGCAAATAAATGGGGCTTTAATTAATAGAATTAGAGACTAAATTGAGTGGATTAAGTGGCCCATATAGGCCCATTTCGTGGCTTCCCAATATGGTGGTAGGTGGGATGGCATAGTTGTAATTACGCAAGAGGTCAATTAGGTTTTGTGCTCTATATAAGGACCACTTATGAGAGCCTCCACCTAACTTTTCTCTCTCCTCTCATTCCTCCCATGAGGCCGCCACTTTCATCCTCTCTTTCTCTCTTTTGCTCATGTGTTGAGCTATTTTCTCTCCACTTAATCAAGGTTGTTGATTGATGCAAGAGAGAAAACCATAAGGATTAGGCTTGTTCTTTGAGTATGCTAGCACGTACCTTGTAGAACGTGATTAATCCTCCTTGGTGGACTCGAGGGCGGCTACTAGACGTGGTGGAGACGGTGAAGAAGGCATGCCATCGATTCCTATGTCTTGGTCAAGCCCCGCGAATACGATTTCGCGGGAGGTACAAATTTTCCACCCCCTTTCTCTTTGGTGTCGATTGAACTTAAGTGCTAGATCCTTTCTCTTGTGTGTTGTTTTAATGGCTTAATTAAATGTAATTAGCACAAAAAATTTAAAATTAACACACTTCCTAACATTATATGCACGCACAAGATATTTCTAAAAACTTACTTGCAGGTAAAGGTTATAGCCTCCAAGCTCCTTTACAGCCAACGACAATCTTTCTCCATCAGTAACTTATCATACTATTTACATACACAAATGACTAATGAAGTTAACTTATACTAAAACAAAATTTGTCACATTCTTTTCATCAAGAACAGTATTGGCTATTTGCAATATAGTAGTAACTGCAAAGTGAGAATCAACTGACCTCGTAGTCAGCACCAACTGACTTGATAGTAACAGTCTGAATTTCATTATGCTTGGCCCAAATAATTTTACCACTGCTATCCATGCTAGCTACTGGCTACTCACGCCCAATTTTTATCATGATGGTTCCTTCATCATAGCCAATCACCATTCTATGCCAAGAAAGAAAAGTATTTCTATAATTTGAAGTATGTTACTTTGATGTAATAATAGATGACAGCTTTCTAAATTTAAAATTAACCTTCTAGAGCCTTTTAGGTAGCCAACAGCCCAAACACGCTCAAGGCCATAATTCAAAGTGTTTTCCGACCTACAAAATCACATGAAGCATTATTACCAGAAAGAAGTATTAGTATGTTAACTCTTTATTTGACTCCTTTTTAAAATAACCTCCCTCAATTTTTTGCTTTGCATTTGTTTAAAGAGTTTGCATGTATAATTGGCCAAATCAAGCCTTACGATACAGTTGGATCCAAAAGTAAAAAAGATAATTCCAGCACAAACTGTGCCACATAATTTTGAAACAAAAGAAAAACTACAATAAAATCACACCGATAAGTAGTGGAATGCCAAATACGAACAGTGCCATCTTCTGACCCAGTAATTATTATGGGAAGCTATGGGTGGAAGCATATAGCTGTGACATTGTCAGTGTGGCCTTCGAGAGTTTGCACGCAACTCTTAGTTTGGTAGTCCCACACCTTATTCACCAAATACAGAAAATAGATAATTAGTGAAACAGACACAAACAAAGGAATGTCAGTACTTATAATGGATGATTATCTACAGACCTTGGCAGTGTTATAATCAGAGCCAGTAATAAGGTAAGGCCTGTCACCACCAGCGAAGTAATCAACACAGTTCACGCCTTTAAGATGGGCATCCAATGTGAAATTTGGATCTGGTGAGCGGTGAGCCCAAATTTCAGATTTGAAAAAGGCAAACCAAAGAAAAGGAAGAAAGTTTGTGAAAAAGGCAAAGCCTGAAAGTTGTTGCTAAAAAAAAATTCCCTGTAATTTCTTCCGTACTCTTGTGAATTGTGATATATTTTTTTCGTCATTATTTTGGATGAATGGTTCACACGAAGGAACGAAAATGAACGGCCAGGATTGCAGAACTGTTGTTTCCACAGTAACTCACGTGCATCTCACGACACGCAAAATGTATATGTTTCTAATCTCTGTGGTATGATTATATAATTCTTTTTTTTTTCCATGTGCTTCGATCAATTTTATGAATAACATAATAATGGATAGCAAATCTTTGGGAAGTTTTGACTATTTAAGTTGACAAATTAAGATGGACAGATCGTTGACAATCCATCTATTCTGCTCGTTCACAAAAAAAAAATTTCTACAGTAAAAAAATGCATGTATGCATACTAATAGAAATTTTTAAAATGCAAAATTTGGTTTGCATCACCACAATGGAGATTGTTGCAGTATTCTGCTCGTTGACAAAAGAAAATTTTTCTACAGTAAAAAAATGCAAAATTTGGTTTGGATCACCACAATGGAGGTTGTTGTAGCCGTGTTATATTTAGTGTTATTCAAAATGACACGATACGATCGTACTGGCACGACACGACACGAGTATGGAATTGACACGATACGTGTGTCGTGTCGTATATATTAGAAGTTTTGAAAAATTGACACGATTTGACACAACACGATTAGACACGCAACACGAACACGAACACAAACACGAACTGACACGACACATCAACATAAATTTAATTATTAATATTGATTATTTAAACAAAATTAATAATATAAATTTAATTTATTATACTACATCATATTATTTACATCTTTGACTCATATTGTTCTTATCTAATTATTATTTTTTATTAAAAAATATTAATAAAAAATTTAAACTTAATCAAATAATAAATTATTATGGTTTAGTAAAAATTTTTCCTTTACTTTTAATTTTTTATATATATTTTTTTTAAAATAATAAAATAATTTGACACGACTAACACGACATGCCAACAGGACACGACACGACACGACACAAGATTCCAACATGATCGTGTTTAACACGGCACAACACGACACGCACGATTGGAGAACCTAGCTATATTTACGCCATCAAAGCACATAGACATGTGAAATTTAAAAAATAATAATAATCATCCTACAAGGAGGAGTGGACTTGTTTTTCTTCCTTGGTTCTTATTGTGGGGGAGAAAATAATCAGGATTGGGAGAACTGCAGTAAATTAATAACTGAGAAATTAATTTTTCAATGATTATCAAATACTTTATTTAATAGTAAATTAACTAACATTTTAGTAAAATTTCTAAATAACCTAAATGGTTTGAAAATTGAAATCAAGTTCCATATTTACGTCCTTTTGTTGTGCACGTCAATAGTCTACATATTCATTTTGAAAATAATATTTTTACTTATCACGCATGACCAATCATTCAATGAACACCGAAACACATCAAAATCTTGGGTTTGGGTTTGTGTTTTCTTTTAGAAAAATTAATTAGAAGCTATCCGGGACTGTTTGTGTGTTTGTGTTTAATTGTAACATAGAATAGGGACCGATTTTTTTAATATAAACAATTTAATAATAATAAATTAATAAGAACCAAAAAAATTTTATTTTTTAACCAGATTCATGGTATAGCGTGGATCAGAACCGTGCTATATATACTCTCTCATCTTATAGCGGGATTCTGATCTGCGCTATAGCCTATAACAGAGTCAAAATTCTACTATAGACTCCGTTTGGATAGGTGTGGGAAGAAGGGAAGAAGGGAAGAAGTGAGAAGAAGTATTGGAAAGTGTGTAACTTTGTGAAGAGTTTAGATTGTTTATAATTTTTTTTTCTTCTTCTTCCTTCTTTTTCTTTTTTCTTCCAACGATCCAAACGCACCCATAGAGTCTATAACGGGAGCCAAACACGGGTTATAGGCTAATTCCCACCTAATTGCTTTTTTTTTGTCATTTTTATTATATTTATGTCATTTCAATTCAATTTTTTTTATCATTTCGATCAGAATTATAAGTTTATAATCGCGGTATGACATGTTATATAAATCTCTATTCAATTCTCGTAAAATCAAACCTAATTCATTTACTATTTGAATAATTGTTAATGGGACCCAAGCCATCTTCTATCATTTCTTGTGTGGTTCTTCAAAGAGATAATGAAAATTCGGCATTACAAATAATTCGTATTTATAATTTAATCATCCTATAGAAAGGTTTTACGTCGCTACATTACCTAATAATCAGTTCCATGCTAGGATCTAGCCCTCAACATTTGATAAATACGATAGAGTGTAGGTTGGGTGTCTATGTTCAGGGTCACTGGATGCATCTCATCCTCAATGGTTCAGGTCAACTCACACCACCATCGTCGGTGATAAAGGAATTAAAACCTAGGTCAAATAAATTTATAATCTTCGTTCTATCCTTACTAATCGTTGGGAAAAAGCTAAGGGTCGATACGCAGTGACAGTAAAAATGATTACCGGACTTAAATTTTCTCAAAAGCTGGACAAAATAATTTTTGAAATATTTTTATGTAAAGAACGATATTAAATAAAGATTGCAATAAAGGAAATAAATAATTAAAATATTTTTGAGTTGATTTTTTTATGTTTCTGGACTTAAACAGATGCAAGAAAATGTCCTAAGGTTGGAATTCATTTAATTTGGCTCTAGAACGCTATTGTTTCATACTTTCGCACGAAACAGATCGAAATTTATAGATTGTCACGCCGTAAATTGCTCTAGATTCTCTGTTTTGGTCTGATAATTTTAGGTTAGATTATGCGAAAGCTACTTGTTAACCAAACCTAAATCCTAGTCTCAGCTGTCGCGATTTCAGTTTGAATTTGGTATGGAACTTGACTTTTACTACGAAATCAACTAATCCTAAACTTTCGTGTCGGAGATTAATTGATTAAGGAATATATGTTGATGTTCCAGAGGTATGTAAGTCCTTTCGATCGTAGAAATTACACCTATCGGTCGATTAGTTAACCCCTCTTTCGAGTGAATGGATTACCTCAAGTACTAAGTTTATTTTACAACTTATTCTAGTTTATTATCCTAAAAATGCTGCAGTTCATTCTTAAGTAAACAAGTCATAAGCATAACCAAGCATAATAATAATATCTTAACACATAAGCATCACATATCATAATCGTATCTCATCAAACCATAGCAAATACGAAATTAAACTACATCATAACCTTAAGACACATAGAATTTAGCCTAACATATTGAAACTACACACAGAAAATACCTTTCTCCATCATGCTTTAGGATTTTTTGACTGTGGTAGATAAAATAGAGCACAATTCTTTCCACGTATTACTATCCTGCATTCGCAACATCAAGCTAAAAATTTTTTTTTCTTTTGTGGTGGTGGGGAGGGTTAAAACAACAACAACGAAATCTTTTGTCCCAAACAAATTGAGATAGGCTAGAAAAAAAAACCAACAAGAGAACACATTCAACAACAAAACAAAACATAAAAATAGATACTAATAATAGTAATAGCAATAATAACAATAATAGAAATATTAATAATAATAGCAATAGTAGAAACCTACACCTCAACCGTAATCTAATAAAGTGACCTACAAACTTATGACATCGTTTCTACCCGTAGGTTCCTACGTTATGGCTCTGGTACATGAATTTGTTAACTTTCATGCGCTCCTATTGATTGCCAACTCCATGGAAACGTTCCATTCTTTAAGGTCTATGTTCACCGGTATGGACAATACTTTGTTTCTAACAATTTTAGTTGGGGCGGACCATTCTGATTTGGAACGGTCCATTATAAAAATTTCAGCACTGCGTCCTGTCAATATCTTATTCATATCTCCTTCATCCAGACACTGATTGAGGTGATTCAAGAACCGTTGAAAAGCTTACAACGAGCTCTACATCATTATTGATTTCACCCAAGTCATGTTTTTGTCCAAAATCTGCATTAAAATAGAAATTATGGTAGTAACTCATTCTTGACACAAAATTATAGCATTGATGGCAAGTTAGAAGTTCTCAAATTGAAGGTCCAAAATTATCAAATTATGGAGCTGTTTGGATCAAGTGGGAATTTAGAAAATTTCTTATTCCTAGGCATAAATTTGTTATAAACAATCCAAACTCTTGACAAAATTACACACTTCTCAATATTTTATGCCTAGGAATAGAAAATTCATCCTATTCCTAAGCGATCCAAACGGCCCCTATAGTATTTTTAAAGGAAATTGATTACTGTCATCTGCAATTTTTCCATCCTTGCCATCGCTAAATATAAAGTGAACATATACAACAAACAAGATGACCATATAGGCAATCTAAGTGAACACATACAGACAAATAGTTAAATGACAATAAGTTGAATATGCATGTAAAATTCTGAACAAGTGATGACAACACTTATTTGTTTGTAAGTGTTCATTTAGATCGTCTATATGTTCACTTTATATTTAACGATGACATGGATGGCAAAACTGCAGATGACAGTTATCATTCCTGATTTTTAAATATTATAATACATAGCAAAAGAATCAGAAAAAAAATTTAAATTTTGGTTTCTAAGAAAATTTCAATATGAAGAACAACTTGAACGATTGAAATTGAGCATTTAAAATTTGAATTTCAATAAACGAGTGGATCTTAGATGCACGATCTAGTACATTATCCATTAAACAATTTAGAATTCTGCAGGCGTAATTCAATGAATATTTAGTGATTCATTTAGAGTTGTTAATTTGAAATCATTAAAAGAACAAATCAGTGGAGTAATGGCAAAATATACAATGAATCTCATTATTTATTGATATTTATAGATATGATATTTGGATAGAGATACTATACAGATGACAATTAGAAAATCATTAAATAAATGTAGAGTTGAATTATATATTGTATGGAGTAATGGCAAAATATAAATGTCGATGAAGAATCAAGAATGGCATGTGTAAATGGTATCCGGAAGACACAAAAGGGCAAATTGGGAAATTAATAATGGTATCCGGAAGACACAAAAGGGCAAATTGGGAAATTAATAATATAAATGACGTATAGAGTTGCTTTTCTCTTCTTTCTCTTCTTCTCTCCGTCGCCGACGCCGGCTGCCCGTCTCAGTCGCATCGCATCAATTTCAATTTCAATTTCAGGTCTGCCGGAATTGCTGTAATTGCACGTCTTATCTTATCTCAACAATTTCATCAATTTCAATTTCGTTGTACTTATTATTTCCTGGTCTTCTCTTTTTGGCATTCAGCATGACACAAAAAAAGGGCAACGCCACCCAGACCCAGACCCAGACCCAGACCCAGCCCAGACCAACCCGTACCAGTACCAGTACCAGTACCAGACCCCAAAAAGACAGGATAAGTCTATTGCCAGACCATGTCTTGCATCACATCCTCTCCTTTCTCCCACTCAAACTAGCAGGCCGTACCAGTATATTGTCGCGTAGGTGGCGGCATGTATGGGCCTCGCTGCAAGGCCTTTCATTTTACACGGATGAATTTGCCATGTTCGGCCTTGACCGCTTCATCACTTACGTCAATGCCGCACTGCCTTACTGCCCAAAACAGGATTTTCAATTTTTTAAAACCTTTTTGTTCACTACTTCCCCAACTCATCTCGCAACAACCACAAGATGGATCACTCATGCAGTTAATAATCATGTTCGCGTTCTTCACATTATAATTCGGGGTGGAAATGTGATTTTGCCCAGACCTGTTTTAACTACCCACTCATTACAGGAACTGGCTTTATTCTGTTTTCCTAGTGTGAAATTAATTACACCAAGTATTATTACTTTAAGCCAACTAAAAATATTGAGCCTACAACGGACGGACATCAATTCAGCTTTTCTCAAGAAGATAATTTCAGGCTGCCCAATGCTTGAACATTTGAATTTACATTCTTGTGGAATAACCTTTTTTAGACTTCATTCTATGATGTTGACTAAATTGGTCATGGAAAATTGTACCATACGGACTAAGAGGGAGAACAAGTTCTGTATTTCTACACCTAACCTCGTTCACTTGCATTTTAATCAAGGATGTGGAACGTTAACTCACCATGAGAAGCTTAATCAAATGGTTTGTTTTCTCTCTCTCTCTCTCTCTCTCTATATATATATATGTTTAATTAATTAGTTATTGCAAAAAAAATTTGTACTTTACTTGCCAATGAAGCAAATCTGTTCAAAATGTATATGAAAACTACATGTTCTATCTCTGTCATGTTTCTGAAACTGTGAAAAAGTTGATGTCCTTCAGTCATGAGTTTGGGGTTGGGGGTGGGAAGCAATATGTGTGATCTCCTTTATTCTACTCTTTTAATTTTCTTTTTTTTTTAAAATCTGGAAGGGGAAAGTCTTCAATCAACCATCAGAAAAACAAAAACAAAAAAAAAACATGAAACTTAGCCAGTTTCCAATTGGTACATAATTGTGCAGTGCCTCAACTGGAATGGTGTGGAGATTTGTTTTAGGTGTGTGTTCTAACTAGAAACTTCTATTTATCTTTATTGAATCACCAGTTTGAACTAGATGTCCCAAATCTGAAGAGCTTAATACTTGGTGGAAATTGGGTTGCCAGTTATCCTGATGCCGTCCCATTCTTTCTTCAACACTCACCAATGCTTGAAAAGCTTACTCTGATCTGCTTTCAGGTAACATTTCTTGGTCTTTTGCTGAGTCATACTTTATGGTACCATTCCTGACCAACTGTTTGTAGAGTTTTTGCGATCTCAGTGTTTGGGCAAATAGTTGCTCTTTTTTTGTCCGCTCTCTGTATAACTAACTAGTTTTCATATACATATTTTCTTATAGAATCCTGGTGAATTAAATGAAATGAAATCGCTTGGAGCATCAATCAATTTGAGTTTCCAATGCCAAAATCTGAACTCAGTTGAGATAATATGCCATGAATCTGATAAAAGGATATTGCATCTGACTAAGGTTCTAAAGAAAAATGGAATCTCCAATCTGGATCTTACTCAGGATTATTCGTCTATCGAAAATGATTGCTTGAAAATGCTTTATGATGTCTGGTACTGGATAAACCAAATGATTACGAAAAAACACACTCAACGGAGAAGCCGCTTTAGGCCGCTCTGATAGCATTTTTCCTCTTTTCCTTTTTTGGTGTGGGGCTGAGGGAACAGAAATTGGCGAGTTGTCGCACTTGATCAAATTAAAAATAAATTGCGAATGTAATTGGTATTATCATATTACACCCTAGCAGCTCTTTGTAATGTGGATGTTTTGGGATACTGGATATTTCTTTTTTTTCAGCCTCAATCGGTATACTATTATCAGAATTTGCTGAATAATGTTTAAATTCTGAGGCGCCGAAAATTTTAGCTACTGTCTACTTAAAAGCGAATTTATTCCTTGATTCCAGAAAGTATTTTTCCCGAAATTCACTTGTTGCTTTCCAACTGTGTCCCAATTTCGTATTTTGCTCAATTGGTTAAAAAGAATAATAACTACTATAATCAAATCAATGTAAGAAGAAAGTTACTGGAGAGATTACAAAAGGGGGATGAATTTATATGTTGTTCGACTAGTATACATACTACGTTACTTCATTATTGTGCTGGTGGCTTCAAAATTATGAATGGAACCGACCACTAAACTCCAAAATATAATGAAAATTTCCAGAGTCTGATGGAATTTTGATTTAATTTTCCAAAAGAGGCGCTTTTTTTCCTTCCCATTTGTTCAACCTTTTCTGAGCTTCCTCCACCTACGATATCAAGCAACCAAGCAAATAAACTAATTGACAAAGTATTACAATATATTTTGTATTTTATTTTTGTTAAATGGTAGTTTATGGAACTCTGTACTTGAACAAATTGTATCAACTCTTTACATTTATAATTTTTTATATCGATATTGAAGAGCATTGTTTTTTAGATGCAAATAATATGTATGCAATTAATTTTGAAAGAAACCCAAATTTGTTGATTTCGGCATAAATAAAACAATTAATCTAGTAGATACCTCCTTGTTCCAGTTTGTCCGTACAGTGATCCAAAGGAGAATTAGAGTCTGCATGAAAGTTCCTCCAATCATACCCAACCATATTCCCTGTTGCACATATACGAAGTTAGTTAATTAAACTGCACACGTCTTACATGACAAGACTCGCGAAAAATAAATAAAAACCGGTTTAAATTTAACTAAGGACATGAATTAGGCATAAAATCATTAGCATGACATGTGTTGATAATTAACTGGTTTGAGGTTCAATAATTTCTTACATTTTATTTCACTAATGAGAAGTTCTTTTCATATAAGCGATAAATATTTTTTCCTATTCATTAAACTTAAAATAAATGGTTAATGACATTACTTAGCATTAACACACAGTTAACAAATTAATTAAATGGTTAATTGCTAGAAAGCAGGTTAAATGAATTAATTTGACGGCTTTGAGAACCGTTATACAAAACATAATTTTAAAATCCAGCACTTAAATGTGATCTGTATTAGATCCGCATCATATACATACATAAAAAGACGTAAAACTTTATGCAGGTTTACAGCCCAACAAATTAAATGATACCAAATTATATGAATCTGATACACAGCTAATTTATAAAAAATTTCTATGAACATTTTCTTTTTTTTTTCAAAATAGCATGTTGTCAATTGAATTCTAACCCAATATGGAATTATTCACAAAAAAAAAAAAATAGAGAGAGAAAGCGAAGCTGTGTATATATTATTACATACCGATGCGCCGAACTTGAAGTAGAAACCGAGGAGGCATCCAAGAGGGATCCCCACAATATAGTAGCAACCGACATTTACATATGCAACAAATGCTTGCCATCCACAACCAACCGCCACCCCTTCAGTTTCGAGTAAAAAGATAAAAAGAAAACATTTTTGCTTAATAATGAATTTGTGTGTTTGGCAAAAAGATGAAAAAGTTGCTAAATCAATTTTGAAAAAAAAGTTACTAAATTTATAGCTGATATGAATAATTTAACCATATATATATAGCACAGATTTATATTCTTTTTAGTTATTTTGGTATGCGCATTAACAGTCACTTGATCGCTCTTTTTGCTATTTCCACATTTGTTTATCTTTTCTCAGACTATAGAAGTTCTTTTTATGAGAAAAATAAATAAAGCTATATATATTAATTTGATAAGAGACTCACTCTGTTGTTTTCTAAACCTACCTCCTGTGTATGTCAGAATTTGTTGAGGTGGACCCAAAATATATAATTATTATCTCAGTTGAAGGACCCAAAAGTGAAGAAATACAAGTAAAGTGAATAATAAAATCTCCTTAAATCCCAAGTCCCAACAACCGGAAACGTGGCAATAAATGTGGTTATTGTTTTCTTATTAAATAATATAACAGTACTAATAACAGGCAATACGCCAATACACGGAACTTTTTTTTTTTTGGAAATATGTATACGGAGCTTTATTAAAATGTCACACTTTGTCACAAATCTGCAACGGTTGGATCTAATATTGATAGGTGGTTGTGATTAAATCTCCCAAAACAAACTCCCACGTCCCAAAGAAATCTGCTCCCACCTGAAAAGTCGCCAAATTATTAATAATATAATAATATCATCTCTTCCAAAACGAAGATCCAAGCAGTTCCCACTTAATTCGCAACCTGCTCCTTTTGACTCTACTTCGAGCACATATTTGTTGGATTTAGCAAAGAAAAAACTCGAATTTGGCATCTCTTTTTCTTTCTCTTTAAAATCTGATTTTTACAAGCTTTCATAGATTGCTATATACAATTACTTGATTTTTTTCCCAGCTGGACAATTACTTCTCTTTCGTAGCCCAAATTTTTGTTTTATGTTAAAATCGAGCCCACATTACTTGGTAAACGCTTGCATAGCTGAAATTTATTTTGTTTGGGTTTATACACTCTTCGTTATGAACTTAACATCCTTTGATCACAAACCTATTTGCTTTCTTTGATTGAGAAAAATAGCCATAGAGCTCGACGAGCTCGACAAGTTTCCTTCGAAATTACAAAGTATTTTTTTTTAAGTTTTAACTAGTGAAAAATATTAGGAGATGAGAGATACTACATAGAAACAAAAAAGATGAGAGTTTTGGTAATTTTTCAGAGTTTGCAATCATTTTTACGTCTTGATAAAATTAAGTTGCAAAAAAAAAATATGTGGACATGGGATGGGAGCGATTTTGAAGGGTCGCTGGGAGAGACGATTAATTTATTATTAATTTTGAAAATTTTCACGTGTGACGAATGACAATTATTTGGAAGTTAGGATCTGGGAGTTTGCATGTGGTCTAGTAGCTCGAAAATGAAATCCAGTCCCGCGCGGGACCGTGCAGCGCAGGAATCAGAGCCGTCTGATTTAATCTCAATGGCAAAGGGAGCCCCGTGCATGTAACTAGATTGATAGGCCCGAACCGTCCAGATCAGATCGGACGGTTCGTAGGCTGCGCTGGACGGTCCCGCGCGGGAGCGGATGGGGATTCTAGTAGCTCAGGTGGTAAGAGCACTTGGCTCTCTTCTAAGAGATCCATGGTTCAAGCCCGCATGCTTGCGATAGGCTTGGCGAGCCAGCGTAAAAACTCAGCCATATATACAAGAAATGACCAGGGTCGGAGTGTCATTTCTAGCCTACCCCAACTTGTTTGGGATAAAAGGCTTAGACTTTAGACTTTTTTTTTTTAGGATCTGGGAGTTTGTTTTAGAAAATTTAATCGCAACCACTTATCTAAGTTTGATCCAACGACAGCAAATTTGTGACAAAACGTGGCATTCTAATTTGGGGCAGCGGAACCCTCCTCATTGATAAATGATGATAACGGCCTAACAACCCACCCCTTCTCTTTCATGATTTTTGTCGTATCTTAATCAGTCAAACATCTTTTTGTTTTTTGCTGTATAAAGTTCCCAGGTAGAATTATAGATTTTATGTTGCATGAGCATGAACATGTTCTACAACATTGTACAGTATACTATGTCTTTTTTGTCAACTTGTTGTTTATTAATATATTTATATTCTTCTAGATTAATGTAGATGGAATCTGATTGCATTTCATTTTAGAAATTAAATAAAAAATGAATGCAGATGGATGGACCTGATAGAACGGGCTGGATGCCGTTGAGGATGAGAGTGGCGGCGAGAAGCGGAGTCATGGCGGCGACGGCATCGGAGACCTGTTGTCCCTCGGTGAAAATGTAGCTGATGTAGTTGCGGAAGCAGAAGATAATGACGGCCAGAAGCACCGCTATCACAAAAGACATCGCCGTCACCACCACCACCGAGAACGATGCTGCTTTCGGGTTTCCGGCGCCCAGCTCGTTGCTCACTCTCACGCTGCATTCATTCATTCATTCAGCTCCGTGCCAATTTGTGGCCATGCAAGTAATTAATTAATTAATTAATTTACCTAGCAGCTGCATTGAATCCCACCGAAATCATGAACACCCAGCCAGAAATTGTCATGCTGCATGACAAACCAGTTAATTAATAACAGACAGGTGTGGTAATTAATTAAAACTTGTGACTTGTGAGATGTGCTAATTAATTACCAGACAGAAAGCGAATCCAGTGCCAACTCAGGGTTCGGCAAGAGCCCTGCAATGAGCACAAGGATCTGGAAGTACCATGTCTCTAAGCACAGCATCACTGCCGAGGCCAGAGATAGCTTGAAAAACTCCGGCAGACCCGAAAATGCCTGCCAGCTGAACCCGGTCCACGTGAGCCGGCACCGGGGGCTCCACACAATGTACAAAAACTGCGCCAACACTATGATCCACCAACTTACACTCAGCATCAGCGATGCTCCGAGCAAACCGAGCCCCAATTTGTACACTACAACCCAACTCAGCACCAAATGCACCACTAGTGTGGCTGCTGATATGTACGCGCTCGGCGCCATGATGCTCTGAGCCTGCATGAATTTTTGGATCGGGAAGTTCACGGCATAGGCAAAGATTTGGGGGATGAGGCCGTACACAAAAATAGCGGCCGCACTTGCGATTTCGGGGGACTCGCCGAGGAGGATTAGTAAGGGTTTGGAGAAGGCATAGATCACTGCCAACGGAATGCCGGTTGCTGTTAGGAGAACCGTCGACCGTTGTAGGTATATGCCTAGCATGCTGTATTTCTGTGCACCGTACGCTTGCCCACATAGGGTCTCCACAGCACTTCCCATCCCTAACTGTCAGTTTATTTGAAATTTTTTAAATACATACAATTTAATAATTGTATTATGTATATGATGTATTGATGTTGATGGTAGGTGCACACATTGACCTTTGTTCCAATCATAAAAAGTTTCGTTTCTAAAATTTCCCGTTCGACCTAATATATATTTCGCTAAAAATAAAATACTGAATTTTAAATTCAACCCAAAGTCATGTGCTGATGTGCCCTCAGCCGCCAACGTGGAACTTCTCCAACCTTATTCCAGGATAAGATCCGTATGCAATTGATTTCTTGTTTTATGGTGCATATAGAAATCCCATACATGATTCATGTAATTAACCAAAAAATGTGTTTTTATCCCAAATCAATTGCATATTTAAAATTTTATCTTCTTCCAGAGATAGTAAAAAGGAACTCCCATTAAATTAATTGCTGGTAATGAGTACATGCCTAGCTATAAATGGAGTGTATATGGTACTCTCCAATCTCCATTTAGTCAAATTTAGGAGCCAATATTTTCTAATTTTCAACTAAAAATAAGCATAAAACAATCTCATCGATCTCAACGCGGATACTTAGTATTAATGATTGATTATTTAATACGTACGGTAATGAAAAAGGAGTATCCGATGATTACAAGTTTACAACAGCACCGCCTCAATTTTTGTCATGGCTATTAGTAATTACTATAAACTTGAAGTATATGTGCATACCATAAGGCCGTAAGCAAAGATTTGGATGCCAGTATTGCCGAGAGAAGCGGCCGCTAGCTCTAACGTGCCGAGATGTCCAGAGAATATCTGAGTGGACATGGACATGAGATAGTTGATCATGTACACAAACACGGCCGGTGCCGCTAGGTGCACCAGCAGCCGCATCTCGATCAAGGACGCGTGCCACATACGGCGAGCCCACGGAATGGATTGGTCACTCAAAACGCTCTCTAGAGCAGCGCTCGCTCCATGATCAGCATCACCGTTGCCGTTGCCAGCAGCATTTCCTTGCTCGGGTGGATTGAAGGAGGCCGGCAGAGACCGGTCATCGTTGCTGTTGGAGTCAGGGTGAGAAAGGAGAGGTGCGTGTAGCTTTTGAGAGGAGTCTAGCTTGGTGCTCATGGTCATGGTCATGGGTGTTAGAGATGAAAATTAATGTGCTAGCTCGCTATATAATGCCTAGTGGGCCAGTGGCCTCTATCGTTCCCCTTAATATTCTCTTCCTTTGAATTTGATCTGGAAGATGAAGTGGTTATATTGGTGGTACAGGGGTGTCAATTATCTGTTTCTGAAACGGAACAGAAACGGAATGGCAAATGAGTTACGTTTTCAAAAATGAAACTAGTTTTTCTTCACGTTATTATTCCGTTTTATCGAAAAATAATTGAAATCAATGAAAAATAGATTGAAATCAATGAAAAATGAGGAACGGAACAGTAAATGAACAAAAAATTATTCCGCTTTACAAAATAAAACAAAAACATAATGGTATTTTTTTACGTTACCAAAAACAAAACAAAAACGAAATACCCTGTTTAGCTTCACAGAACAAAAAGGAAACACCCTGTTTAGCTTCCGTTTCGCAAGTTTGACACCCTACTTATATGCGAAGAGAGAAGATTTGATTGAATTGGAGACCTAGATGTGAGCGGTGACGCAACCAGAAAAATTTACGATGGCCTCATTAAATTAATGGTATTCAAATTATCACGTATAATTTAGATAAATTTATACTTTAAAAAAACTTGTCAAAAGATTAAACTACAAAATATGTATGGAATTCAACAATGAAAAATTAACTAAATGCTTATGGGCTTCAAATATGTGATCAAGATAATAAAATTATATTTTATACTTATAAATACTCAATCTCCAGTAATATTATTTAAAAAAAAAAATTGGAGTGACATTGACAGTCCTTTCTTCTGTGTAAATCTGTCCCTGCATGTGAGAGATGACTGTGAAGAGGTTAGAGTTGGTAGTCCGGTGTCTATCGCTCCCAGCTTTGAATTAATTTGTTAGCATTTTCTATACTTATTTATTACTTGGCTGGTTCCATTGAGTAAACATTCAAAATAATTAAAATAATCAAAATAATTAAACATTTTTTAGTACTTATTTATACCGCATGAGTAAACATTCAAAATAATTAAAATAATTGCGTGACGTGAGTACCCTTTCTTCTTCATAAATTATATACGTACACAACGTATGGTTGTTACTTGATAGTCTGTGTATGGCGGGTCATTATTTTTTACCTATTGTACATATATATATGCACATTTCTTAAAAACTTTTTTGTCACACCCTAAAATATGGAATGATCACTCTAAAATTTTTAATATGGCCAAAATACCCTTTACACATTGAGCAGTCTTCCTCCCTTACTCCCTTGATGTCCAACTACTCCTTCTATTGTAATCATGCTTTTATTTTAGGCTCCGTTTGGATGTGTTGAGAACAAGGTAGGAAGAAGGAAGAAGGGAAGAAATTTATGAAGGATTTCATGATGCGAATCGGATAATTTTAAAAATTTTATTAACCGATAACATCTAAGATCGTTCTTATTATCGCTAACTTTCCTATATTATATTTGCATCACAATCACATATATTCCTATAAGAAGGATTGTTGAGCCATACCTATGGTCTCTAACGAAGTTTTGTTCCTCTTCGGTTCACCTTGAATCCGAAACAAGAATGACAGTTGAATCCGTGCTAGCGAACTCCCCGTCAACACCTAGCTCCACCACCCGTGTCTTGATCGATTGCTTAATCGATAGAATATTTTAACAAATATTTTGAGGAAGAGAAAGCCAAAGCTTCAACACATGAAGACTTACTTGTATCCACAATTTATGATCTGTTTTACCTTTAAAACATCAGAATAAACCTTTCAAATTCGTATAGCAATTAAAGCCACTAATCAGAAATTAAAACAGCACTTTAATTTCTGACGTTTCAGCACTAAAACAATGATAACTCTTTATAGGAAACTCCAAACGACATGAAACTTGAACCATTGGATTCTACACTTCCAGGGCTACAATTTTCATATATCATTTGTCCAATTCGATTATCATTTGCTATACTAATTGTCAGTTTAAAGTTGGCTCAAATTCTGACCCGAATTTAAAGCCTTCTTTCTCTTTTTCATCTGTTAAAATATTTGGGCTTGGATTTTAAATAAATTTATGCACTCTATAATAATATTCATATATTATTATATTATGTGAAACACATATTATACTCATAATATTCACATATCAATAAATTTATTCCTTGCTAGTTAATCACGTCATGTGATATAATTTCTATTTGTACTTTATTTCTTACAACATGAAACCTTGTACATAGAAAAGATATTTCTTGTTTCCCATTTAGTTGGTGTGACCTATATTGAGGATCCATATTATGTTGGCAATGGAATAAAATATTTTATTCCATAAACTGTAAGCGGTACTCTAGCATACATTACAGTTATCCA
This sequence comes from Rhynchospora pubera, assembly GCA_028095005.1. Lineage (NCBI taxonomy): Eukaryota > Viridiplantae > Streptophyta > Magnoliopsida > Poales > Cyperaceae > Rhynchospora > Rhynchospora pubera. The sequence continues at coordinate 12,030,996 of CM051461.1, read as the reverse complement.
AATAATATAGATGTTTAGCAAATCCTTTTACGAAACACGATCCTTCTAGTAATGCTATTAACATTACTTGTGTCTATTCTTTGCCATATGATATTATGATTATTATACAAAGTAGGGTTGTGTCATCTTCCTATTATAATCTTTTCTTGGTCTCCAATAAGTATGATTATATAATTATAACTGCACTTCAGTTATATTGGATCCATTTATAATCTTACTTTACCAAGGGGCCCTTTATAATATCATTCCTCAATTCATGAGTGGCAATTAGCTATTGACATATATATTTCCCTCTTACACAAGTTATATACAAAGAACTATTACTTTTATCACCACAAGCTTCAAATGGTTTTAAGTAATAATCACGTTGCATATTTCTTATGTGAAAATATATCATATCAATCTTAGAATTAATGACACGATAAAAATATTAATAACACAAACACAATCCATATAATATTTTTATCAATTAGGTCTGTTCAATATATGAAACTTTTCATATACTCGTGTTATTAAATGATAATCCTTTATCAACGTTTACAGAACTACAACGTACTTTTAATCAACACGACAGTCTTGTATGACATATTAGTGTTCCTGCTAATATCCAAAACCTGTGAACATTTTAGAGATATATATTCATTTTATTTAGAGTTCTGCGGTTCAAGACCAAGAGCATCTTCTTGAACACTTCTAAATACGAATATAAACTCATAGAACAAAATGTAATAACATCCAATTCATAAATATAACATATAAAAGTAATCACCATAAGATAACTTTTAGAACACAATTCCAACAATCTTCCACTTGTTCTTAAAGTTATTCTTATACATTCTTATGTATTAACTTTAAAACTAGGGTTGCCTTTTGACTCATTCTGTTATCTCTATCCACTCTCCATGCGTTTTCAAACCCATGGAATCAAAGTGAACTTCACTTTTGACTTGAGATAAAGGCTTTGTTAGCGGATCTGCTGTGTTACCATCCGTGTCCACCTTTAACAATTTTATTTTACCATCTTCTATGAAGTCCCGAATGACAAAGTACTTTCTATCCATGTGTTTGATCTTGTGGTATGCCTTCGGTTCTTTGATTTGTGCAATAGCTCCACTATTGTCGCAAAACAATTCCAATGGCCCCTCAATTGATGGTACCACACCGAGCTCCTCAATGAACTTTTTGATCCAAACACCTTCTTTGCTTGCTTCCGCAACAGCCATCACTTCTGATTGGGTGGTTGAGTCAGCTGTTGTTGATTGTTTGAAACTTCTCCAACAAACAGCACCCCCATTCAGAATGAATACATATCCAGATTGCGACCTTTTATCATCATAATCGGTTGCAAAACTCGCATCGCTGTAGCCTTCTACAACGAGTTCCCTTGTCCCTCCATACACAAGAAATTTATCCTTAGTTCTGTTAAGATACTTAAGGATATTCTTGACTGCACTCCAATGTGCAGGACCTGCATGGGCTTGATGACGACTTGTCATACTTAGAGCATACGCGACATCAGGTCGTGTACAAACCATAGCATACATGATAGAACCAATTGCAGAAGCATATTCTACATTCTTCATGATATCAATGTCTTTACGTGTCATAGCACGTTGAGACTTGCTAAGTTTTACACCTTGACTCATTGGCACATTTCCTTTCTTGGAATTTTACATGTTGAATCGTTTCAACACTTTGTCAATGTATGTAAGTTTACTTAAGCCAATGAGTCTACGTGACCTGTCTCTGCATATCTTGATTCCTAAGATATATTGGGCTTCACCCAAGTCTTTCATTGAGAAAATCTCTTTCAATGAAATTTTTGTTGGCTCCATTAAGGGAATAAAGTTGCCTATCAATAGTATGTCATCGACATACAGGACAAAAAAAAGTACATAGCTCCCACTGACCATCTTGTATACACAAGGTTCTTCCTTACTTTGAATAAATTCAAGGCGTTTAACATCTTCATCAAAGTGCTTGTTCCAACTCCTGGATGCTTGCTTCAATCCATAAATGGACCTTTGAAGTTTGCATACTTTACTGTCATTATTTGGATCTTCAAAACCAGGAGGTTGTACCATGTACACATCCTCTACCAAATTCCCATTAAGGAATGCTGTTTTGACATCCATTTGCCATATTTCATAATCATAAAATGCAGCGATGGCTAGTAATATCCGAATTGACTTAAACATTGCAACAGGCGAGAAAGTTTCATCATAATCAATCCCTTGAACTTGACTAAATCCTTTCGCTACAAGCCTTGCCTTGTATGTTGTCATGTTTCCATCCATGTCAATTTTCCTCTTGAAAACCCATTTGTTTTGAATAGCTTTCTTATCTTGAGGAAGATCTACCAAGATCCACACTTGGTTGTCATACATGGATTGTATTTCAGATTTCATGGCTTCATACCATGATTTTGAGTCTTCTCTTTTCATTGCTTCTTCAAAGGTCTTTGGATCATCCATATCCATTACCAAGATCTCATGAAGTCCTAGATACATATCAGACTTCTTCCTAGATCTTGTTGACCTTCTTAGTTCTTGTGGCTCTTCGTGTTCATCTTGAGTACCTCGAACCTTTTGCACAATCTCTTGTGGAATTAGTTCAATACTCGATTGAATACCATGCGGTGATTCGTGAACCCCTTCCTCAATAGGTTGAGGAACTTGTACACTAATGCTCCCACTAGCCGTCGGAACTATGGTTGGGCTACTTCGATCTACATGGTTGTCATCCATGACCTGATCGAGGTCTTGTAGTGTTTCTTGAGTTTCCTCAAGCATTACACTACTCCCACTACTTTTGATTCTTTCGAGAAATTCTTTCTCTAAGAAAATTGCACCCCTTTCAACTAATATTCTATTTGTTGTCTTGTGCCAAAAGTAGTATCCTTTTGTTTCTTTCGGATAACCTATAAAGAAGCATTTTTCTGCTTGGGGTTCTAGTTTGGTTGACATCAATCGTTTGATGTAAGCCTCACAACCCCAAATCTTGAGAAAAGACAAGTCAGGAATTTTTCTTGTCCACAACTCATACGGAGTTTTCTCGACAGATTTAGATGGAACAATATTCAGTGTGTAAGCTGCAGTTAGCAATGCATGTCCCCAAAAATAAAGAGGCAATTCTGTTTGGCACATCATTGATCGAACCATATCAAGCAATGTTATGTTTCTCCTTTCCGATACACCATTCCACTGAGGTGTTCCTGGAGGAGTCAATTGTGGTATGATACCACACTCTTTCAGATATGTACCAAATTCATTACTCAAGTATTCTCCACCACGATCAGTTCGTAAAATCTTAATTCTCTTACTCAGTTGATTTTCAACTTCATTCTTGAATTCTTTGAACTTGTCAAAAGATTCACTTTTGTTCTTCATTAGATAAACATAGCCAAAACGACTATAGTCATCTATGAACGTAATGAAGTACCTAAAACCATCTCGTGCACTTGTTCTCATTGGACCACATACATCAGAATGTATCAATTCCAACAAGTCTTTCGCCCTTGAACCTTTCTTCTTGAATGGTTTCTTAGTCATTTTACCAACTAAACAAGATTCACATGTCTCTATTGCATCGCAATCCATGAGACCAAGAAGATTACTATCATGTAACTTCTTAATGCGTTTCTCATTTATATGACCAAGACGATAGTGCCATAAGAGAGTGTTATTTTCATGAGATACTTTGAGTCTTTTGTTATTGATACTTAGAACATATTTATCATTCACTTCTAGCAAATATAAACCATCATGAACAGTAGCATTTGCATAGAAAATTCCATCTTTTGCAATACTCAAACACGAGTTTGAAATGGTAAAGACATAACCATTTTTGTCCAAACATGACACAGATATAATGTTCTTACATATAGATGGAACATAATAAACATTATTCAAATTAATTATTAAACCACTAGATAAATGAAGATTTATTGAGCCAATGGCCAATGCCGAGACACTAACACCATTGCCCACCTTCAAAATGACTTCTCCTCTCTTGAGATGTCTTCTATTCATTAGTGCCTGCATATTTGCACAAATATGAGCACATTATCCAGTATCAATTACCCAATCATGAATAGATGTGGTTAAATTAATCTCAATAACATAGATACCTTTCGGAACCTTGGGACGCTTCCGCTCTATTTTGCCTGAGTTTAAGTCAGCCTTGTACTTTGGACAATTCGCCTTGAAATGTCCCAACTCATGACAATAATAGCACTCGGTTTGCGGAGTTGGCGAATTTTTCTTTTTGCCTTTGAAGGTGCTCGCTTGAGCTTCTCCATTCCCCTTGTTCTTTTTAGATATCTTCATTTTGCCTTTTCCTTTTTGAACTTTCTTGCCATTCTGTGAGATCGCAAGAACATTCTTCTCTCCCTTATGTCTGTTCATATCGGCCTCAGCTTGCTTTAAAGTCTGATGGATCTCATCCAGGGTCATTGCCTTTTCACGCAAGTGAAGATGCATGACTACATCTCTGTAAGATGGAGGCAATAAAACAAGGATTATATCCTCAGCAGAGTCAGCATGCATTGAAGCATTTAGCTTCTCCAATTTCTCAAGGTAACCCAACATTTTCAACATATGTTGGTTGACAGAAGACCCTTCTGCCATGTTACACCTTGTGAAAGCTAAGGTGATCTTTGAACGCTCTTTACGAGTATTCTCCAGAAACATCTTGGAGAGACGTTCGATTATCTCTTTTGGAGTATTGTTTATGAACTTTCTAGTAAGTTCAGTAGCCATACTTGCCAACATGAGACCTTGAACGCTCAGTTCGTCCTTGCGGTACTTTTCAGATTTGGTCTTTTCTTCATCAGAGGGATTTGTACTTAGTACTGGAGCATCTTCCTCCAATACATTAACAAGATCCTCCGACCTGATGATAAGTTGGAGTTTCAATTCCCAATCAAGGAAATTAGAACCATCATTCTCCAACGGAAACTTTTCGAGTATGGATCGGTTAAGTACATTGTTTGTCATTCTATAAAATAAATTAAAGGATTTCATGTTAATATTTATGTAAAATTTCATACTACATATTTAAAATTTGTCCATTATGCAGTATATTCAAGATCCCATCATAAATAAATCGAACTCATCCGAAATATAAAATCAAGGTAAGTAATCATTTACTAATCATAACCTTTTAGAAAACTTTTGCAATCTTTTGCAATTTTCTAAACTTTATGACTCTTGTTGTTTATTAAGAAACTTTTCTTACTAAACGATTTTCCCGAGACTTCAAGCCTAGATCTTGACTGCTCTTTAAGCAAACTTATTTTATTGGTCAATATGTTTGGCTATATTATCTCCATAAAATAAATGTATCAAATGCCTCACATTTAATCCACCTATCAATGGCCTGATAATATATCCTAACACATTCCACGATTTCTAAAGATTAAAGTTTACACTCATGCATCTCAATAATCTTTAGCTTAAAGTGGATAAAATAAGAAGGAAAAATACTTAATTTTTCATTGGACAATTCAAATGTGACTATAGTTTGGTAGGTCATGTTTCCATACACCCATACCTATCCTAACATATATCATTCACATATAATCATAAAGCACATCACATAACACAATCACAAAATATTTGTGAGTTTGTATGCCTCTTGCGCTTCTCTTCATCCACCATTTTGTCTCCTTGCACCATTGGATGGAAAATTGCATATAAAATAAATATGCTGACCCAAACTTTATTATGAATCATTTCAAAATAAAATTTGCTAAGTGCAAGTATTAGGAACCCATCTCATCTCACAATGCAAATGATGTAAATACTTATCTCATCTTATAAATTGCCTTTTGTGCCTAATTAATAAACACTTATTAAACTTGCTTACAATCAAACAAACACATCACACAAGGCATTGGATTGAGACATACAAACTCGGTTCCCTGCAAAACAAAATCAGAATAAGAATTGCATACCGATGCACTATTTTGTACCTTTTAGTTAATTTTCATTTCTTATGCAATTGCGGTTCTCTAAATCATTTAAATCCCAGAAAAATGATTTATAATTCTCTGTTACGATTTGCACCATAGTTTGAAAAATAATCATTTAAACATTTAAAAGAAAACTCAAACCGTTATTGTTCTTGTCACAGAAAAACTGCGCACTGTTTCTGTTTTGCCTTTGTGACGAAATTTCATAAAACTTTTGTATAGGAAAGTTTTATTATTTAAAAACTAGACTTCAATATCTAAATTTAGAAACTGGTTTCATCAAAATACGATAATCCATTTGAGAGAAATCGATATTTTAATTTAAGCAAAATAAACTGCTACTGCTGCTGGAAAAAAACAGCAACGCGCTATTTTTCTTATTTTTGTTTAACATCATAGATCTGTCCAAAAACCTTGATCTATATAATCATCATATTCTAAACTTCTTTTAGAATAGTAAGAATTTTAGAAATTTCAAAAATAATCAACCAGTAATCTAATAACAATATTGCAAAGCATGTAACAAAAATTCAGCTCGAATTTTAGGACCGCAACACAAAAGAACAATTAACTAAGCACTCATGTAATAAAATTACATAATAAAATAGCCTAATTAGCGATAATAAAGAACCTAATGCTCTGATACCAATTGAAGGATTTCATGATGCGAATCGGGTAATTTTAAAAATTTTATTAACCGATAACATCTAAGATTGTTCTTATTATCGCTAACTTTCATATATTATATTTGCATCACAATCACATATATTCCTATAAGAAGGAATGTTGAGCCATACCTATGGTCTCTAACGAAGCTTTGTTCCTCTTCGGTTCACCTTGAATCCGAAACAAGAATGACAGTTGAATCCGTGCTAGCGAACTCCCCGTCAACACCTAGCTCCACCACCCGTGTCTTGATCGATTGCTTAATCGATAGAATATTTTAACAAATATTTTGAGGAAGAGAAAGCCAAAACTTCAACACATGAAGACTTACTTGTATCCACAATTTATGATCTGTTTTACCTTTAAAACATCAGAATAAACCTTTCAAATTCGTATAACAATTAAAGCCACTAATCAGAAATTAAAACAGCACTTTAATTTCTGACGTTTCAGCACTAAAACAATGATAACTCTTTATAGGAAACTTCAAACGACATGAAACTTGAACCATTGGATTCTACACTTCCAGGGCTATAATTTTCATATATCATTTGTCCAATTCGATTATCATTTGCTATACTAATTGTCAGTTTAAGGTTGGCTCAAATTCTGACCCGAATTTAAAGCCTTCTTTCTCTTTTTCATCTGTTAAAATATTTGGGCTTGGACTTTAAATAAATTTATGCACTCTATAATAATATTCATATATTATTATATTATGTGAAACACATATTATACTCATAATATTCACATATCAATAAATTTATTCCTTGCTAGTTAATCACGTCATGTGATATAATTTCTATTTGTACTTTATTTCATACAACATGAAACCTTGTACATAGAAAATATATTTCTTGTTTCCCATTCAGTTGGTGTGACCTATATTGAGGATCCATATTATGTTGGCAATGGAATAAAACATTTTATTCTATAATCTGTAAGCGGTACTCTAGCATACATTACAGTTACCCAAATAATATAGATGTTTAGCAAATCCTTTTACGAAACACGATCCTTCTAGTAATGCTATTAACATTACTTGTGTCTATTCTTTGCCATATGATATTATGATTATTATACAAAATAGGGTTGTGTCATCTTCGTATTATAATCTTTTCTTGGTCTCCAATAAGTATGATTATATAATTATAACTGCACTTCAGTTATATTGGATCCATTTATAATCTTATTTTACCAAGGAGCCCTTTATAATATCATTCCTCAATTCATGAGTGGCAATTAGCTATTGACATATATATTTCCCTCCTACACAAGTTATATACAAAGAACTATTACTTTTATCACCACAAGCTTCAAATGGTTTTAAGTAATAATCACGTTGCATATTTCTTATGTGAAAATATATCATATCAATCTTAGAATTAATGACACGATAAAAATATTAATAACACAAACACAATCCATATAATATTTTTATCAATTAGGTCTGTTCAATATATGAAACTTTTCATATACTCGTGTTATTAAATGATAATCCTTTATCAACGTTTACAGAACTACAACGTACTTTTAATCAACACGACAGTCTTGTATGGCATATTAGTGTTCCTGCTAATATCCAAGATTTGTGAACATTTTAGAGATATATATTCATTTTATTTAGAGTTCTGCGGTTCAAGACCAAGAGCATCTTCTTGAACACTTCTAAATACGAATATAAACTCATGGAACAAAATGTAATAACATCCAATTCATAAATATAACATATAAAAGTAATCACCATAAGATAACGTTTAGAACACAATTCCAACAATTTATTGGGAAGGGGTAAATTTATTGGGAAGTGTGTAACTTTTATGAAGAGTTTGGATGGTTAGAAATAAATTTATTGGTAAAAAGTGGTTATTTCTTATTCCTTATTCCGGAAAGAAGTCATCCAAACGGAGCCTTAGTGAATGGATCTAAGGCCAATTAATAAAAAACTATAATAAAGAGAGAGACAGACAGATTACGAGAAGAGGTCGAGAGAGTAATACGTTTGCAAGTACGGAAAGAAAGAAAGGCGAACATACGGTGCATGAATTTTGATGAGGTTATTATTTTAGTCAAAATATAAATTATTAGAGTGACCGGATCAAATTAAGAGGTGTGCTGATCAATTCCCTGAAGAGAAAAACATACTTGTACAAGACATAATAGTTTTACCATCCAAAATAGCAATTATTAATTTGCTACTAAAAGTATTCTTACATGGTTCCAAGCAACTTCAAAGTTAACTAGTTAGGAAAATGTTGTCTGCTCCCAATTCTTTTGAGTAGACATAAAAAATAATAAAGGAATTTATGAATTATGATTCTTTCATAATGAGGCCACGTGAGAAGGTGATAAAATGAGAGCTAGACGAGTCCTGGATCCTGATATATGATTCTTTCATGAATCCATCCCACAGGGAGTGACAAGGCACAGGCCACAGCACCAAGTACCGAGCTTAAAATATGTTGGTAGTTGCTTGGCGTTGGCGGTAGAAACGACATCAATATATATATGCGACTATTTCAATTACGATTCATTACACTTAATTTGCAATTTCATTGTGTTTGTTTTAGTGTTTAATTTGCAAATGCATTATTAATTTATTATGCATGCCGCCATTAATTTCTCTTTTTTAAAAAAAAATAATAATCAGAAAATGGCCATGCTAAATGAGTGACGTCATATCTTACGCCACCATGCCTCCTTTGACCACTTCACTCTTCGATCACATGTATCCTGCAAATATTTCTACTTTCAATTCTAAAATTATGACTAATATCTAGTCTTACATGTTAAAAATGCATTTAGTAAATGAACATGCTGAGTTGATAAACCTATGATTCTAATTTTTAGACATAATTGTGCTATTTTTTTAACATATAATTATTTCATACCCAACCTAATTTGATAAATTATTTTATGATATGAACTCATATATGATTAATTAATTATAATACTCTACTAAGGAACTGATTTAGCAACACGCAAATAATGATTTATGAATTATAAATATTTTTATGATACGACATTAACGTGTGTGCAGTGTGCGTGGTTGGGAATAAAGGTTTTCAAATAGATCATCTAAAGTGCACTATCCCTATTAATTAATTTTTACTCCAAAAAATATTTACCATATAATTTTATAGTTAAATTATATATAGACAAAAACTTTTTATAAGAAAAAGGACTATAGTTTCCGGTGTTGATTTGTATAGTTTAAACATTCATTTCTTTATATGATATTTTTATATCCAGGTTGATATGAAATAAATTATTCAATTTTTTATTTACTCTATATAGGGAGGACTAGGGTTGGGCGTGGTATACCGTTAATACACAAAATTGTTCCGTCCAAACGGAACATATAATGGAATGAAATTTCATTCTGTTTCAAAAACGAAACGGTAAACAGAACGCATTTCGTGATTCATGTGTATTATACAGTTCAAATATAAACGTTCTGCCACATTCCGTCGAAACGGAACGAATAACGAATCATTTCGGTTCGTACCTGTTGTCCCTAAAGAAAGGCCTAGAGGGGGGGGGGGTGAATAGGCTCAAAATCGATTTCCTAAACCGGTATGGTCAATATTTGGTTCAATTCAAATTTGGTCTAAACACAAAACAAGTCACAAGCAATTTACAAAGCAAGAAAAGTAACGAGAGGAGAGAAAGAAGTGACACGCGATATATTACGGAGTTCCGACCTGCTAGGAAGAGCTAGCCTTAGTCGTACGTCTCCAGGAGTTCCGCAACCACAAAATGGGCCGCGCTTCGTTCAATTCCACAACGAACGGGACTACAACTTCGAACCAAATCACCTTGCTACAAGAACTCTCAAGGTGGATTGGCCTAACTCAATTAAACAAGCACAAACACTCAAAAGATTGAGGCTCTAACCAAATCACTCAACAAATCTAGCGAATAACACTAGTGGATTGGTTGACACACTCTTATCTCAATAATTTTGCTATTTTAATGCTCAAACACAAGAGAAAATAGTCTAACTGGTTGGAACTCAAAAAGGAGGAATTTCAGAGGTTTCAAAAGTGTCTAAACAGTTTCAAGAGACCCAATATATATAGAGGGCGCCAACAGCTCCAAAAACCAGTCAAAACAGACTCTACCATTATACAACGCTATATGGCGTTGTACAATGCAAAACTAGCCGTTGAAAAATCAAACGGTCACAGACAATGCCGTTGTGAGTTGTCAGAGCGTTGTGTAATGTCCTATAGCGTTGCACAACGCTTTAGCAAAAGTCCAAAGCAGATGCTCGACAGTTTCATTAGAACTTGTCAGAGCGTTGTGTAACGCTAAGAAGCAATGCACAATGGAGGATTGAAAAGAAGGAAGACAGATCTGACCAACTCAAACAACATTGTCAGAACTTCATGTGACGCTGACTGACGTTACACAACGTGGGCGTTGCTCAACGCTATTTAGTGTTGGCCAATGTAACCTGCACTTTCGTATGCAAAAACGCCAACAGCCTGCGTGCTGTATGCATGGAACATGGGTGATGCATGCAGCAACGCTGCTCAGCGATGTCTAAGCGATGTATGAGCAATGTTGAAGTGCATGACTCAGACTAACGTTGTGCAACACTGTAAGGCGTTACACAACGTTGACGTTGCTCAACGCTATTTAGCGTTGGACAACGTAACCTGCAGTTTTGCATGTAAAAATACCAACTTGCTTGACTGCAGTGAAAAGTTGCCTGTTCCAGACCACCGTTGTACAATGCTGAATAACATTGCACAACGTTCTGACAAGGGGAGTTAAGAGATTTAACAAGTTTAAAAGCAAATGAACTAGCGTTGCACAACGCTACTGAGCGTTGGGTAACGCTGTTCCAATCTTGTCATAAAATTTACAATTTAATTGTGAATTTCTTTCGCGTTGTGTAACGGCAAATAGCGTTGTATAACGCTTGACAGAAAAACTGAGCATTTTACCAGCAAATTGATTGAGATTAGTTCAGAGTTTAATTATACCTAAACTATTGACTCTAACTAGTCCAAAGCAATCTCTTGAAGCTCCAAAACCTGTGTCACACTTGCTTTAATCCATTCTTCAAATAATCTAGCTATTAATCACTAAAAGAAAATGTTCGTTTTAGGATTTTGGTGTTATTTTGCAAATCGGCAAATCGAGAGAAAATGTTTAACCAACAATACCGTTACTAAAATGGAATGAAAAATGGAACGACCCATTCTGTTTCTGTTATCGACGTTACCCGCAGGCGGCTTGAACAATCCATTCTGTTTCCGTTTAGTAGAACGATGTGTATGCATATCATTTGGATTTCTCTCTGTGATGTCTTTGTTGACTTTTTTTTTTTTTAAGACAAACTAGATATATAGCGGCTGTCTAGGGAGCAAAATAAGCAAATTAAAAGCAACCGAATCTAATGAACAAAGGGTGTGTGATAATTTTCGGAAAGAAGAAAAAAAGTGTGTGATTAATTTACTCGTATGTCCGTATTGATTGAGTTTCATCCATCAGATCAGTTAATGACCTCATCAAACAATATTCCCACTTACTACAATGCAAGGATGCCGTGGTTTTCACACACAATAAATGAAGTAATTAATTGGAAGAAATTTTTTTCATTTATTTCAAATACAATATATGATTAAGCTTTCAGCAGCTTTATCAAAGGCATCAGGACTAACGCTATCAAACGTGCAGAACGAGTACGAAACCGTGATGTTTCATTTTCGTTCCATTCCAGGTAATAAAATAGAAATGGTGTTTCATTTTCGTTCCTCTGTTCCGTATCAGTTTTGTGTTCATTTTATATTGAAATTCTCCAAGATTTTTTTTTTAATAGGGAGAACAACTTGAACGGTTCGGATCGACAGTTTGATTTTTGAATTTCAAAAATGACTCTGGTGTATTTAAGAGAGAGAACAAAATGCTCCAATCAAATCGCTATTTGACCAAAGACCCGATTGACTCCATAAGATCTCAATTTTAAAAGTTCAAATGACCGATCCAAACCATATTCAATATGATCTCCCTATTGAATCTTCTTGAACATCAAATTTTACATTTCCTTTTACTATTTTTTTAAAATTTTAGAAAATCATTAATCTAATTTGTTCTAAACCATTCAAAACACTATAATTTTTTGAAATCCAAAAAAATATTTAAAAATTTCAAACAAAAATGTAAAATTTGGTATGCAAGAAAATTTTAATATAGCGATCATATTGAAAAGTTTAGATCGATCATTTGAACTTTCAAAATTAAAATCTGTCGGAGTTTAATCGAGATTCTGGTCAAATCGATTTGATTGAATCCTATATATATTACATTTATTTGTATACATATATAATAGTTTTTTTATATGTTGCTCATTAGAAATAAATCGCATTTCTTTTTGCTACACAGTTTATGCGAAATGTACCCTACAAAATTATTATTATTATTATTTTCGAAATGCTTGACAGATGGTGTCAAGTTAGTCCCCCTACAAAATTATTAGTAGTGTTTTAAATACATGCCTTACGGCCTTGTGACGTGTCAAATATGTCGTATTCGGATTATCCATCGTGTCGTGTTTAAATATTTCACGTGTTGTATCATGTTGTGTCTAAATTGTATGAGTGGTCACAGCATGTCTAAGGACATGTCACGTCTTGTGTCATTTTATCGTGTTGTGTCATGTCTTTTTTAAGCTGTGTCATACTTGAATGTAGGGCTGTACATAAAAAAACAAAACCCGTCCGACCCGTTTGACCCGCCCAACCCGACCCGTATTTTAACGGGTTCAATCATTATTCGGGTTGGGTCGGATTTCATTTTTACAAACCCGATTGTACTGGATTGGGTTGTATTTTTTATTCTTGATAATCCGACCCGACCCGTTTAATTAAATAAATTCCTTCCGTATAGATCACAATAGGCAATAGCATCATCCTAGATTCCCAATTACCAATATTTCCATTTAGATCTTTTCCTTTCTGACGTCACAACCTAGAAGACGCCTCGCCTCCTCCCATCCCAACCTCGATCTCATCCCTTAGTTTACACCACATACTATATCACGACTTCACAAGGCCTTGGAAATTGGTACGAATTTAATTTCAATTTATCATAAATTCATTTCAAATCTCCATCATAAATGGTTAAATTGTGTTGTTCATTTGCCTATTTATCTTTCCATTATAAATTGAAAATTGGAGCTTGCGAATTGAGACTGATTGATGAAGGTCTCATGAGTCCAGATAAAGTTTTACGACTCAACTTTTGAGCTTTGAAGTCTGAATTTTTTGGAGAGAGCTAGCAATAAAGTGACACACGAGAACGAGAGACGATAAATCTAGAAGAAAAGGTACTTTATTGTTTTCTCCTTTGAAGTTAAAATTGCTTGCTCGTTAGTATTCTATTGTACTTGTACACTGCAGAAATTGAATTTTGTTTTTGCTTTACTTGGAAATTGGACGCGTTGTATAAGTTTTTAAAACTGGTCATAATTTGCCATGCTACTTTAATGAGTATACCCTCACTGAAACTTGGAGACGTTAATCAAGGATCTGAAATTCAACAAAAACAGGAAGTAAATTCTTTCAATATGTATTTTTCTTTTTCTGTACTTAGCATGTCACATTCACTCGTTTTTTCTTTTCAGAAATTTCAATAGTGAACTTGTCAATTGCAGCCTATCATTAGAATCCGAGACTAGAGGTAATTAGTCATGAAATATGATTACTTTGTTAATTTGATTTTTTTTAATTATAATTCCTACAATGCATGATACAGCCATACAAGGTTAGTTTATAAGGTTGGTAATGTAGGACATGGATTCTGTATGAGGTACAGGGTTCTAAGAATTAAATTATCTAATTTGATTATAATTATGATAATACCTCAAAGGCGTCAGGGACTATGCAACTTTTTATGAGGTATATAAAAAAAATAATAGTCTCATACTTAATTTGGCAATAAATGGTTCTATGTTGCACTATAAACTTTTCCTTTTAAAATTGTTTTGTAAACTATTTTGGTCTTGTTTTATACTGACGTGTGATTAGAACTATTAATAAGGACTTGGTGTTGATATATATGCAAATAAAATTGTTTGGTACCTCTTTATTCCTTAACTGGTAAAATAAGGGTGCATGTTGATAACCTATTCATTTTGTAGGTACTCTGCAAATTGGATATCCTACAATATGGTACTCTGCTGCAGGAAAAAGAAGTTAAGAATGAAGATTGTGATCTTTGGAAAATTTTTAACTTCTAATTTTAATTTTAATTAATATTATGAATTTATTGTTGTCTTTTAGACTTATACTGTGATCTATGAACTTTGTAGGTTATTATCTAGCATTGCTATTTTTTGTTTTATTGTGAGTTATTTTTTATTTTATTTATGTGCTAATTGGAAAAATTCAAGTCATATTTTGCTGGACCCGTCTAACCCGTATAACCCGCATAACCCGTAATAACCCATATGTAAAAAACTATATGGGTTGGGTTGGGTTACGTGTGGGTTTGTTAAAACTTTTTTCCAACCCGATATAATTGGGTTGGGTTGAAATTTTTATTAAAAAGCTTTGACCCGTCCGTTGTACAGCCCTACTTGAATGTATTTGAATTTTATAAAACATAGTTATAAATATAGATTTATGTTTATGGATAAATTTGATATTCAAATCATTAAATTTTCTTAAAATTAGACAATATAAGAATGTTTTTATTATTTCATAAAATTTATCATATTTAACCCTCATTGTAAGCTTGTAGTGTCTCTTGTCGTGTCGTGTTGTATTTCTTGTCGTGTCATGCCGTGTACGAACAATTCACGTGTTGTGTCATGTAGTGTTTATACCATCACAGTTGGACACGACACACCTAAAAATATGGCACGATGTGGTATCAAACCACCTATGTACCGTATCGTTCAATTACACCGTGTTTTTTTTTTATCACTAATTATAACTGTATCTTTTGAGTTTTGAGCTGCCAGTCTTGAGAAATAGGCGACGGTAGTAAGATTGATATGTGTTGTAATTTGCAGAAAAATATAAAATAATATAAGTAGTCATGGATAGTGTTCTCTAAAATTACACGACATGACACGAGTAAAGAATTGGCACGATCGTATCGTGTCATAATCGTTTCGTGCTAGAAGTTTTGAAAAATTGACACGATTTGACACGACACGATTAGACACGCAACACGACACGCAACACGAACTGACACGACATATCAACACAAATTTAATTATTTAAACAAAATTAATTATTTAAATCTAATTTATAATACTACACAATATTATTTATAATTCTTTGATTCATATTGTTCTTATCTAATTATTATTTTTTATAAAAAGTATTAATAAAAAATTTAAACATAACCAAATAATAAATTATTACATTTGGTAAAAAAAATTTCTTTACTTTTACTTTTTTAATATTTTTATTTTAAAAATAAAAAATAAACCAACACAACTAATACGATGTGCCGACACGATACGACATGATGTGTTAGTTCCTTTCAATATTTTGTACGACACGATTAAAAAATAATTCGTGTCAATACAATTCGATACGAAATTTCAATACAATCGTATTTGACCCAACACGCAAGATCGTCGACACGCACGATTGGAAACCTAGTCATGGGTTCCAAAGGAACGGTGGTTTTGAGCGGTTGGATTTCAAAGATAAATACTGCCGCAATTGTTGTCGTGGGACCAATTAATGATGCGGCTGATGGTTTCATGTTTTTCTTGAGTAAAGATCTTATGTATTGCATTATAGTTGTAAATAGTAATAGAATCTCCCCTATCGCCTAATGCATGACAGCGACACCAAGGGCTGTGTGGTGTTGTGTGAGGTCAGACCATACGCACCTCTTTCTTGTTTCTAGTCTTAGCCTCCCGATTTTTATTAATTGTTACTTGAGAATTGCGATCCCAACTCTTTGAAAGTGATGCTTCCATTCATGGACAACATTAAAGATACTGACACAATCCATCAGGCGCTTCGTTTGCATTAATGTTGTATTTGATTAGATTCAAAATTGCAAACAGCCAATAAGATCCTCTCAATAATAGTATTTTTACAATGTAATTTGTCTCCATATATGTCTTCGAAATAAAAAACAACACAATTCGAATCCTTAACATTCTTTTATCGAAACCGCATTAGTACTCTTTTTATAGAATTTGTTGTCCCACAAAAAAATAACAATAATATAAAATTTGCTGCAATCGTTGACTAGCAACCTCTTATTTTCATAGACATTAATTACATTTGAATCTAATTATGTATGCTGTACATTTCGATTCGCACATGTCATTTACGAGCTCAAGAGGAGGTAAAGATGAAGTAGAACCTCTTGATTGCTTATTATTAGTGAGAGAGAGAAAGAGAGAGGGTAAGCTTACCAGAGAGTCACTTGATCTCTATCTTCTGGATTCCATGCCGATAGACATGTCAATAAATTTCCTGTTCAAATGATCCACAAAAAAAAATGCAGTTCAATTATTTATTATTGAGACATGTCAATAAATTTCAGCGAAATTTTGCTCGAGGTACTACATTAATTCTGGCTCTCGATTCGCGAATAATTAAAGTCCTTTACAAATAAATTTCATTCTGTACACAATTTAAATTCGAATACAATTTATTTTTATTGAAATCATACAAAAATATTTTGCACGCCGCTTAATAAAACTGATTAATGATGAAAATGCAAGTTGTCAGACCAATAAAATTCATAATCCTTTATCTTCATTCCTTTGAGACGCCACTGCTCTAAATAAACTTTATATAAAGAGAAATAAATATAAATATAAATAAAATAATAAAAGCCGTGGAAAAATTACTAATTAGGACTTGACTATTCCCAGGCAGCGCTGCTTAAGAAAGAGAGACCGATGGCAATATGGGCCTATGGCATTCAGAATTCAGAATTAAAATAGACAAAGTCACTTTCACTTATTCCAAGAGAAAATTTTACTTTTGTATTTTCTGAAGAGAATTGAGGCTACTGTATTGCTACACAGGATCTGGACTCAGAGAATCTCATTTATTTAATATATTAATCCCTGCAATTAGACCCGGATCCGAAACAACTGTGGGTAAACAGTTGTTGGAACAGTTTCGGATCCTGGCCGTTTATTTACGTTCGGTGAGATCGCACGGCTTAGATGGTATGGTGTTGCTTTCTTCTGCGAATATTCCCTTTCCCATCGTACTCTCCCCCTCTCCCCCCCGTGCCGTGCGTTCTCTATTCCCTTCCTCAAGCCAGCGTCATTCCCGAGGAGTAAGAGAAGGAAACCGCTTCGTTCTTTCAGCGCTTGCTCCCGGCGATCTCTGACTTAGCCTTGCAGCCCGATCTGCAGACATGGAATCATGCGCTCTTCCTCTTTCAGGTGAGTGTCGATTTTACTCCTTTCTCTCTCTCGCACACAAACCCTTCATAGGTACTGCCGTCGATTACCTTTTCAGTTAATTGATTTCTTGCTTAGCCAATGGGAGGCTAAGCAAGAAATAAAATAGAGTGTTGGTGAAGCATTAAAATTAACTCAAGAGGCCACAGAGAAAGGGAGGACATTTAGCACATTGAAGCGTTTCTCAACTTCTTTTGATGTTTCCTGAGGTTTCTTTTTTTTCCCTTCGTCAAAATCCATATCCAATATTTTTTGATTCGGAACTTCTGACTAGAGCAAGTTACAACATTCACAAATTGACCCAAATACCAGAAAATGATCACATATAGGTGGGTCCCTGGAATTAACTCAAATTTGGTCTGCTCTTCATTTCCTTTTATTTTTTTTGTCTCTTTGTTTTGCTTCTGTTCTTGGCGAGTTTACCCCCCTTTTGTAGTTCTGTTTTCTTTCTCTGATTTTGTCTCTGTGTTAACAAGTTTGCGAATTCATGTTGTCAGTTTTCAATTTTGATTTTGTGCTCATCACTTTCGTTTTTATCTTCATTACAGGCTTTTTTGGAGCTGTGGGAAAAGAACTGTCCGACCCCTGCTGGGTGCTGCTGGAAGCATTTAGGATAATTTAGGTAAACCATTTTTTTTTGTATATTCAATTATATATGCCATCACAAGTATGAAAAATAACAATGTGCAAAGTCTTATGGAATATTAATTTTGTTTTTTTTGAGTTCAATGAATAAACTAAACAAAATTTTATTGTGTTTTTGAGGGTTCAACAAATGTAACTGAAAATTCTAAATTTAATAAATTAGAGGGTTCAATGAATTCTAAATTCAACAAACAAAATTTACACATAGTACAACAAACATAGTTTGATTTAAAGATTCAAACAAAATTTTCAGCTTCAATTAATTTACACATAGTACAACAAACAGAGTTTGATTTAAAGATTCAGCTTTTGCTTACCGTTGACCATAAACACTAATAGTCATTCAGATGAATAAATCTCATTGTTTGTTTGTTGAATGGTCATATTCTTTTTAATTTAAAAAGAGTGGTATCTCAGAACAGATGTGTCAGTGTGTCACATTAATTGTAAACTTTGTTCCTCAAATAACATACAATGAGATTGGTGCAATATGGTTATTTGTTAACATTGGATGCTTAAGGGGCTTATGTTTGTTGGTCTCAAGAATTTTATGAGGTGTGTATTGATATTTCCTTCTATTTATCCATTGATAGCAAAATTTTAACATTTATGTTGCAGATGGCCAGTTATTTTTTTTTCTTCCCTAATTATCTACTGACTTAATTCATTTATATAGTAACTTGGTTGGCCAGAAATTTCAACCATTTGGGTGCCGTTGTGAGCCTCATCTGGTAGCATTGTCCTTTCTGGTGGCTACTCTCTGCTCTGGTCATCGGACCTTTGCCTGTCAGGTAATTTGTCTAAAAAAATAGTACTAATTTACGGATGGGTGATTTATTTCTGTTACACAAATTATCATTTTTTGTTTCGTTCAGTTCGCCTTTCATGGTCATAAGTTAAAATGATTACGAAAAATAGAGAACAGATTTATCGATAGCCGATAGGCAATTTATTTTTGTGATTCGGAGTCAAAGTCTTAAGTTTGGGATACAACTACACAAAAGAGGTATTTGGAAACTAATTGAGGATTAAATTCGAAGTTAGTTGCTAGAAATACGAAAGCTGGACATACAAGCTAAGTCTAAGTGAAAAAATGAAAAAGAATAAATATAGTTTTAAGTATAGTATGAGGGCTACTAATTACAAAATAAAAAAGTGTCAGAAAATGGAGAAAACTTCCCTTGGTTGAATTATAATTCATGGCTACAAACATAGCTGTATTTAACAATGCTTACACTAATGTATTTATTTGGTTTCGGCATTTATTCTGTTTTAATCTCCTAATTTCATAGTTATTCTATTTAGTCTCCTAAATTCATGATTCTGGTTGAATAATATACTTTTCTTTTAGATATGGATTAATAGTGAAGGGTCATTTGTGCCGGGAAATGTCTGAAAGAAACACGAATGAAATGCCACCAAATTTAATAGAGATGAAACAAGATGAGCTATTGCATAATTGACCAAGACCTCATAAGGCCAACTTGATAGGGATCACATTTGGGCCTTCTTAGTAGGTTAGTTTTGCAAATTTGCCTTCAACTTTATATTTTTCTGGGTGTGGTATGATTTGGTACTAGGGTCAGAAAATGCAATTAAAACATTCAATAAATTCAGTAGTTGTTGCTTATAAATGAAATGACAGATCAATTTATAAGCCTAATTATTTTTCTTTTTGACTTTGCAAAGTTGATTTACAGTTTGATTATTTTATATTTTAATAATAAAATAATTTCAGGTATTACAATGTTCCTTTTCTTGAATACTATAATGAAGATAAGGTTGATTTACTACTTTTCTTCTCTTGAATAATATAATATTTCATATAAATTTTATGATTCTATCTTTTCTCTAATTTTTTCTGACCATTTTAATTTATGACAAAATATTCATGAATGCATTTGTTTATACTCTATTAGATTTTGTCATGTGTACTTAGGTAGTCACCTTACGTTAAAAAAGCAAAAAAAAAATATTCACATATTTTGCTTACCCATGTTTGTTGTATTTGTTGCTGGACCATCTTTCAGAAACTGAGTGAAGGAGATGGAGAGTGCTGCACACTTGAGTTCTGAAAAGAGCGAGGTTTTTCTCATTACAAAGTTTTTCAACCCTACATAATATGGTCGCTAGGTGACTAGGTGAATCATTTCACAAAGACTCTGTTTTTATACAATTTAAACATAAAATTTGTTACATCTCGGTGCCCATTTTCTGACATATTAATAAGAGTAAATGGGAGTATACAAATCATACAAGTTCTTATTTATATAGGCCAATCTGTAAGTTGGATGTTTGATAAGAGAATAGAGAGAACTCGATTACTGTGAAATGAACCATAAGTTCTTTCAACATAATATAATTATAGCATGCACTTTGAACTTTCGTTCATACACTAGACGCTTAAGTCGCGGCTCCGCCGCGACCTGTCTTTGTTTTTTTATATATTCGATGATATTTGAGGGATGTACTTTGGACAATAGAATTTTTACTTAGAACAACATTTTTTTTAAATGTCTAAATTATCAATTAAGACTGTTACCTAAATTTTGTCTTCATTGTGCTTTTATTTTATTTCCTTAACCATAATTTTCTCTTTTTATATCTCCATCACGTCTTCATTTTGTAATGACACACACACAAATACTGTCAAATTGAACTTTGGTTTGTTGTGCTTTTTTGTGTTATAGTGAGAACAGTCCAAGGAGAATAAAGACTCCTTTATATTTTACAGATCCATGGCATTATTTTATTTTGGATTACTGTGTGTGTATATGTGTGTGTGTGCATATATATACTGTGTGTACTCTTTTAGTTTAGAGATGTGCATTTAATATTAAAAATACATGCTTTCTGTTTGAAAATATATGCTTTCTGTTAGAATAGATATAAGTTGGATGTTTGATAAGAGAATAGAGAGAACTCGATTACTGTGAAATGAACCATAAGTTCTTTCAACATAATATAATTATAGCATGCACTTTGAACTTTCGTTCATACACTAGACGCTTAAGTCGCGGCTCCGCCGCGACCTGTCTTTGTTTTTTTATATATTCGATGATATTTGAGGGATGTACTTTGGACAATAGAATTTTTACTTAGAACAACATTTTTTTTAAATGTCTAAATTATCAATTAAGACTGTTACCTAAATTTTGTCTTCATTGTGCTTTTATTTTATTTCCTTAACCATAATTTTCTCTTTTTATATCTCCATCACGTCTTCATTTTGTAATGACAAACAAAAAAATTCCAAAATCACTCGTGTGTTTGGATGCGCAAGGATAAGGATCCAGATAAAAATAACCTCCAAATTTTTTATTCTTGTGCAATCCAAACAACATAAGAATAAAAAATTTGAACTTATCCGACCTCTTATTCTTATACTAACAATACTATGGAATTTGGATAAGAATAAAAAATTCTAGAATATCGTGTCAATCTTTATTCTTATGCTTATCCGTCTCAATCCAAACACAAATAATAAGAATATATGCTCGATGCTATTTGTATTATTTTTTTCAATATGTACGTGTCTAAGTATTTTTACTTCATTTTTAATGAGAAAATGAATTTAAATATATAAACTAAGTGATGTATAAGGATCTTTATTATATTGGGCATGTCCCAACCAAATCTAAAATATTGAACAGTTCTATTCACTTTTCCTGATTTCTTGTACCGAACATAAAGCATGCCTGGCAAATTTTTTTCGTTGAGTGATATTGTTTGGTTTGTATTGAGTCTATGAACCATGAAATAGCTGGCTCCACCTAACAGTGCATGCACAACAACATAAACACAGCTCTTTAGAACGTGTCCAGTCATATTACCGAATGCAGCAGGATCGGACCCCACAAACCTTCCTTCTCCACATGGCTGCCCGAGAAAAATAAGAAAAATAACAGGATGACCGTACTGCATCGTCCATATTGCATACACACCCAACAATCCCAAACCGTACACCGTATCTCAAGTGAGCCCACATGGCAGGGATCATCCCCGCAAGATAGTTGCATCTACACCTCTAATCTGTGAAACATGTCTACGATCCGATCCGAAAGAGCAAGCATTTTGCGGTCAACGTCAAGAGGGACACCATGTAGCGGATCACAATAAGCATAAAAAATGACTTACAGTTATTGGAAGACCCACACCCAAGTCGGTCACATTAAAACAAAGAGTTCAAAATCCAAGCCACCAAGGCAAGGTGCACCAATTAAAACCACGGCTGCACATGCATTGAGCCCACAGATTCAGAAACTAAGAGCAGGCGTTTGGGCAACCTGCGAACACTTAGCCCACAAAATTATTGAACCCACTGCTGCCCTGCCCAAACTGGATCACAAATTGCACGCACAGTACAAAAACCCATGTATCAATCCAACTGACCAGTGGTCTAGGCAAAAACAACCCATCACATAAACAACCACACCAATAAAAAATAGTACAACAAAGGCCGGCACTGTTCATCCTTCATTCAGGATATATAGGT
This sequence comes from Rhynchospora pubera, assembly GCA_028095005.1. Taxonomy (NCBI): domain Eukaryota; kingdom Viridiplantae; phylum Streptophyta; class Magnoliopsida; order Poales; family Cyperaceae; genus Rhynchospora; species Rhynchospora pubera. The sequence continues at coordinate 12,007,806 of CM051461.1, read as the reverse complement.
TTTTCAATACAGCACACCTATAGTTTGCGTTGTGTCTTTGGTGATAATTTAAGACTGTTAATTTATTTATTTCTATATTTTATGTTTTGTGAATTTACTGTATATATATTAATCATTTGGTAATAAATATTATATTATGAAAGATAGGTCGCGCAACGCGCGACGCCCCCACTAGTTGATGTACCACTAGTGCTATTTTCGCTTGTTACGCCATTCATTTTTATCTCAGTTTTCGGTTGGTACCGATTCAGCTGAATCGTATCGTTCTAAATATTCAATTCGAAATATGCATACATTTATTTTCCTTAGCCACATCGACAAAATAGCTTAGCATCCTTTGCAAAATTAGTTAGATTATTCTATATACCTTTAAACCTAAGAAATAATTTGACATGTATATTAAAAAAATTGCGGGAGTAACATTAGCAGTTAAACTCCAAATACAGCACCAAGCTGTCAATGAAACTTATAAGGTTGTTTCTAAACTTATATGTGCTAGTTTCAAACACAAGAGTAAACGTTTCAATAAACTAACAGTAATTTTGTTTAACCTCTAAATTTCTTTATGTAACGTTATACAACTTTTATGAAACATTTCAATAAGGTTGCTAATCCCTTGCCTCCCTTGTTCCAAATCGTTTTAACGTTTCAATAAGGTTGGTGATCACTTGCCTTTGCATCAGGTAAATGTTACCATTCTACCCTTGACTACAGTCTACAGCCACAAATTCAATGCACCTTTCAATAAATTAATTCCTACTCAATAAAATTGCCTTTTCGGAGCAATCATCAATGTAAGAATACATACACAGTTTAAAAAGCTTGTCTGAAGAAGGCATGCTTAAAAAAATATACTTGTCAAAAAAAAAAAAATCACCACAATCTGATATCAATTGCCAATTTTCCAAACATTTGTACATTACTAAAAAAAATCACCACAATCTAATGGTGAATTTTTTTCTAAATCATTTCATGTTCAAGTATTTCTTTACTCTGCAGATAAAGTATATATAAACTTTTGTACATTACTAAAAAAACATGTACAGAAGTTTGTTTAGTTTTCATTTGGTCAAAAGCTGGAGATTCATTGGTTTGGAGATTCATTGGCTGAAGATTCAGAGGAAAAAATGCAAGACAGTAGAGAGATTACCTTGTGCAGGACCAGAGCGAAAAGAAGAACCATCAAGCAAAGCAAAAGAACCGAAGAACCTGTAAAATGCAGAAGAAATAGAGAAGATACTGTTCCGATCGAAGACAGGAAAAAAATCTGGGGCATGCTGGTCTGATTGCCAAAATTGGATATGCAACTGTGAACCATCATGCATTATAGGCACACAGAGTTATTAATGGGCAAAAGTAGAAGAAACACACCAATATAACACGCAGCACCATGCTGCATACGCGAAACTGCAGTGTGTCCAAACTGGTGCCGATGCCTGATTTCACTCTAAACGCACATCCTATGAAGACATGCTCCCCCCCCCCCCCCCAAACTCCCTGTGAGTAACTATCATTTAATAATATCCTAATTTAATATTATCATTTAATAGTTAATACAATCTGCAGTAAGCTACACAAGAAAGAAGGAAAGAGAACGAAGTTTTTTTTTTGTTCTCATCCAACAGTGGCAAAACCAAAAATTAATCCTCATCAAATACCATATTCTCATGTCATGTCACATTTTAACATCAAACCCTTTAAAACTTTGTGAACACCATAAACAGAAATATTAATACGGTAAACCTTTACATTAGGATAAAATACATCATTATTTTAACATAAAAAAACCTTACATAAATACATAGAGATCAACAATGAGACATGCACCACAAAATTGAAAAGAAAGAAAATGTATTAGCGTCAAAAAAATAACAAATGGTATGCAACCACAGATGCGAATAGAGAGGTTTTTCTAAAGTAAGTGACACATCACACATAATCACACATAATGTAAAATGCAAATTAAAAATTAGAACAAGTGAAAAAATAGTATACTATTTTTTTAGAAATCACCCACAGGCCACAAACTATTGATTGTTGCTCTTGTGCCTTCGAGGCTGCCTCCAAAATGATTCCGACTCTACCAAGGAGGTTGTCATAAAAAATTAGTGGGGTTGAGCACAATTTGTAAGGAAATAAATTTTTAATGAAACTTAAAACAAATTAACCAAGCATATAAGGGAATTTTGGATTAAATTTGTTCATTCCACTTTTTTTCTATGAGTGCTTTCAATCAAATAAATGCAGCATAAAAAATGGATTTGGCATCTCAAATTTGAACTTTCTAAATTGTATACTATCTATTCATTTTAGTGGTACTAAGTTATAGCTTTATCATCACTCTCCATAAATGAGAAATTCAATCAAAGATAATTCAAATTTCTCCTTTAGAATTCAATAATTAATGAAGACATGACGCTTTTTTTTGTATTTGGGCTGGCAAAACTATTTTTTCTTTAAATTTTCACCAATTCTATCCGATCGCTATTAAACACAGTGTCAGAATGAAAAGAAAAATTATATTAGGTGTGTCAGTCCTGGCAAACAAAATACACCAAAGATTCAAATATATAAGTTTTGTCAATTATAAACTTGAAAAATATATTATATTTAAGGCACCATTTAACTAGTAAGGTAACAATGAAAATATATCGTTGGTTTAAACAATTAATTCTGGATTTGCCGATTTGCAAAACAACATCAAACTTTTCAACTAACGTTTTAATTTAGTGATTTTTAATGAATTTACTTGAAGAATGACTTGAAGCAAGTGTGGCACAAGTTTTGGAGCATCAAGAAACTTTATTAGACTAGCTAGAGTCATTAGTTTAGGTATAATTTAACTCTAAACTAATCTCAATCAATTTGCTGGTAAAATGCTCAGTTTTTCTGTCTAGCGTCATACAATGCCATATGGCATTACACAACGCAAAAGTAATTCGTTCTGAAATTGAAAAATCTCTGACAAGATTGAGGCAGTGTCACACAAGGCTCACTAGCGTTGTGCAATGCTGCATCAAGTTGAGAGAACCAGGCTTTCCTCCTTGTTCCTTTTATCAGATCGTTATGCAACGGTGCATAACATTGCACAACGTTTCCATTTCACTGTTGTGAAATGTTATTCAGCGTTGCACAATGCATCTTTGAGCCAAGATTCTCTTCCCTGCTCAGACAGTGTTGTCTCACGCTAAGCAGCGTATTTTTCATGCAATTCTGCGAGTTGCATTGGACAACGATAAATAGCGTTGTGCAACGTCCACGTTGTGTAACGTCATTCAGCGTCGTGTGATGTCTTGAAAAGTTTTGTTAAGTCAGTCAGAGCTTCTCTCTTCCTCATTTGATGTAACATTGTGTAACGCTACCTAACATTGCACAGTGTTCTAACAAGCTCCAACGGAACTGTCGAGTTTTTCTTTGGTTGTTTGTTCTAACGTTGTGCAATGCTACAGAACGTTGCACGACGCTCTGACATTGACAACGGTATTGTACAATGGCTATATTGATCGTACAACACAAGGGTTGATTTTTTTACTAGTTTGGAGCTGTTGGTGCCTTATATATATATCAGCCCATTTGGGACTGGTTTGACACTTTTGAAACCTTGAAAAATCCCTCACTTTGAACTCTAACCAGTTAGAATCAATTCTCTCTTGTGTTTGAGCATTCAACTTGCAAAATCATTGAGATTAGTGTGCTTAGACCAAACCCTTAGTTCCAATTGCTCCCTTAAAACACGTCCCATTGAGATTAGTGTGCTTAGACCAAGCAATTATGAGTTATTAAATCACATTTCATTCAAATTCAAACAAATCAAACCACAAAAACATAAACATAAACCACAAGTTTTTCATGAACATAAGCTAAACAGAAACCCTAATACTAAGCCAAACATAAACTATTCTTCATCTTCCCGCTTGTTCCATCAATAGCTCGAAGACAATTCGACCTTCTTCGTTGATCTAGATGTAAGGAAAAATCAGATTTTGGTTGGATGGGTTTTGGTTTGTCGGATTTTGGTTGGCTTGGTTTTGGTTGGTCGGATTTTGGTTGGCCGAATTTTGGTTGATGCGAATATTACGTCGAACATAAACACGTTCGATCGATTTTTTTTCTTGTTTTTTGCTTCCTTCACCTTTCTCCATTACTACCTAATTAAAACATCATACTTTAATAATAAAACATAGACAAGTTTAAATAAATTTTGACATAATTTAATATAGACAAGTTTAAGTTCCCATTAAACATTAAACATTAAACATAATTAAACATAGACAAGTTCAATCTCATGACATTCAAGTTCAAATAAACATAATCCTAATTTAAACCTAAACCCTAACCCTCCTTTGTGACCTCCTTCTTTTCTGGGACCTCCTCTGAGACCTTCTCCACATAACTGGCGGATATATCCGCAGGAGTCCATCCGCAACTACGTGGATAGTTTCTCACAGCAGAAACAGATCTTCTAATAGAAGGAGGGTAGTTTTTTTTTTCATCCACCATGACGTGGTGCTCACCTCCTTCTCTTTTTCATTCTCCTTCTCCACTTTTCGCCGAACATACACTTGTTCGATCGATTTTTTCCCTTTCTTGTTACTTCCTTTAGCTTTCTCCATTACTACCTTTTATTTTGTATAGTAATTTCAACTTCAATTCTTAAGTCATATATAGCATTTGTATAGTACTTTCAATTTCCATTACTACTTTTTGACCCATGACAAGCACACAAACAATTATAATTCCATCACAATTCAATTCCAAATCATTTTTTTTCCCTTTCTTGAATTTCAAATCACAATTTCATTTCTAAGCCATCAATTTATAATCACAATTCCAATCAAATCCATTAACTATCAATTCCAAATCAATCACAAATGCAAATAGAGAGAAAGAGAGAGAGATGATACCTTCTTAGGGAGAGTGGAGATCGATGTCGGCTGTCGGCGACTGTTAAAGGGAGAAAGAAGAGAGGCGCTGTCAGCTAAAAGAGAAAGAGAAAGTGAGTGAAAGGGAGATAGAAAGTGAGTGAGAGAGAGAACAATAGGAAAAGAAATGGAGAACGAGAGAGAGAGGCGTTGTCGGCTGCTGAAGGGAGAGAGAGAGCGACGACACGGCTGTTGGCTGTCGGAAAGGAGAGAGAGGGGGGGAAGGAGAATAAGAGAAACAAAGAACTAGAGAGAAAGGAAAGAAAAGAAAGAGAAACATAGAACAAGAGAGAGGGAATGAGAGGAAGAGAAACGAAGAACGAGAAAGAGAGACTTACATTGAGAGAGAGAGAGAGAGAGAGAGAGAGAGAGAGAGAGATGCGTCAGCACCGTGTTGTGTCGTCGAGAGAGAGAGAGAGAGTCGATCGAGGGTTTAATTTAGAGAGACAGAGGCGAAATTAATGTTGGAAGAGAGAGTCGAGGGTTTTGTCCCTAGCCCCAAAAAAGAAAAAAAAACATAATGATCTTTAGTACTGATTTTTAATTAATAACTGTTACTAAATATCAATTTGAAATTTTTTACCGTTTCTGATGGAACCCATTCTACATCATAGTTATATTATTTAAAAATATTTTCTTTTTTAATGATATATCTTTCGTACTGATTTTTAAACTAAAAACCGGTACCAAAGATAATATTTTTTCTATTTTAGTTTATTTTGCTTTATGTGTTTTAATTAATTTATAATAGAACCTATATTACAAAATTATGAAAAATCGTAATAAATTTTACAATAGTGGTCGAAGGTCTATGAAATAATAAAAAGTACTATAAATCATAATAATTAAATATTACAATAACTCATTTAATTAATTAATTTGTAATTCATTTTTTTGAACTTTCTTTATTTTTTGGTCACTTAATTCGATCTACCCACACGCATTCTTCATGATTGAAACGCAAATTACTTGTTAATTTTTCAATTGATTGCGGTGTTCCATTGTTATCTGTGAGAAATAATATATACGTACATATCAAATTAGTTCATGAATTCCATAGATTTGAAAATTATGAAATTTCTTAGAACGCAAATTAATTATACTTGTGTAGAAAGGCGCTATTTCGTCAAAATTTGTCATATTCTTCTTCGTCCGCAACATCTTCAACACCAACAATACATCTTTTTTCGGGAAGTACCACATGTCGTCCTTTGTCAGTTGGATCAGCAATATAAAAAACTTGCACTGCTTAATTGTTTGCAAGTATAAAAGCGTCATTATCATATCCCAACTTTTTAAAATCAACGGTTACAAATCTGTTTTTATCAGTTTTGACGTCGCTTTCGATGATCAATTTGCAATCAAAGACGGGTATTTTAAATACATTATAATCAAGTTTCCAAATTTCTTCAATCCACCCATAATACGACTCTGATGAAGTTCCATCACTTGATATGGCCTACTATTGTAACTCCGTTGTGTTCTACTATACTTTTTCCATCATGTTTCTTTGTATACCAAGTGAAACCATTCAGGCCGTAACCTTGATAGGTGTGCAAATTAGCGTTGGGACCTTTCACAAGACATTTCACTGTTTCATTTGAAGGTCGGGACAGTAAGACCTTATTTCTGAACCATTTTACAAAACCTTTCTTGTGTTTTTTGGTGATCTAATTTTCAAATCTCTAAGGATTCTGCTCTTGCAACTCGGCTATGTGTTCATTCACATAAGGAGACGTAACGGTGACTTGTTGCAGAATTTTAAGATGGTTTTTTTCTCTTTGCAAGGTCCATTGTAATTACTTTCATACCAATTATTCTTTTCCCTAAGAGTCTACCTTCGTGCCTATTCTTGGGTAAGCCAATAAGTTGAACTCCATCTAGATAATCATTATAGAAATCAATATCCTCTTCTACCACATATCTTTCAATTATACTTCCTTCGGGCCGAGATCTGCTTCTGACTAACTTTTTCAATTGACCCATTACTCTTTCAAAAGGGTGCATGTACCGTAAAAATATCGGACCACACTGTTTTATCTCCCTTACTAAATAAATGGTCAAATACACCATTATAACAAAGAAGGGGGGGAGTGCATCTCCAACTTGCATATTGTCTGAACCGCATCGGTTTCTAATTGAGTCTGTTTTTCAAGATTGATCACTTTAGAGCAAATTTTATTGAAGAAGAAAACACAACTTAGGGAGAGAATTTCTAACTTCTTCTTTAAAATATGCCCTAATTGCAACCGGAAGCAACTGGGTCAGCAACACGTGATAATCGTGTGACTTCATTCCAATCAATTTCATATCCTTAATCGACACCTTCGTGATATATTTGAGGAATAACCGGTTGGAACCCTAATAGACCTCAAACATTCTAACAAGTTGAGTTTCTCTTTTCTTATTAAAGTATAAACCGCATTAGGTAATTAATCATGTTTCTTACTATTATCTTACTTTGCAGCTAGTTCTAATTGAGTCCCTATTTCTATCATGTCTTTTCTCACATTAACATTGTTCACTTTTCCTTGAGCATTCAAAATGAAAGTAACCAGATTTTCACATATGCTCTTGATGATGTGCATCGTATCCAAGCAATACCTGACATCCAAATAAGCCCAGTATTCAAGGTCCCAGTATTCACAAATGGTTTGCCCAACTGAATTTTAAGATTCTTCACATGTTCATAAGTCTATCTTCTAGATTTTGGTATAGGTGCTCGGCGGATATCAGTGTTGCCATCAAATTTGTTCCTACAAAGTGTCCGGCGGTATGGGTGATGACGGCTAAGGAACCTACGATCTTCCAAATAGACTGTTTTTCTACAATTCGATAACCCGGCAAGCCTTTTCTCTTTTATTCCTGTAACCCGACAAGTTTCCGTACGCGAAAAAATCATTAATTGTGCAGAATATCATTGCACGTAAGGTGAAATACCTTCTAGAATGTGCATCAAAGACCTTCACTCTGTCCTTCCACAACCTATCATGGTCGTCTATTAGGGTCTGATCGAAATGAAGGGGGCGACGAGAATCAAAAATGGAATTCTATTTTTATTGATTCTTCCGATCGGAATGGATGCGATGGGGAGAAAGGAATTCAATCCGCGTGATTCGGCGAGAAAAAATTGCTCTTCCCAATTCTCGTCAAAAACATAGAAATTTGCCACGATTTCATTTTTCTACCAACGCGCTTGGATAATCTATGTTCGTTCTGACCAAATCACCCTTCCTTCTCTTCCTTGTACTCTCCTCTCTTTCGCTATTTGGTCAGGATTGCTCTGTGCCTTCAATCACCTCCAATTCCTCATGCTAGCTGTCCTCTCTAGTCGCCTCTCTCCATCCCTCGTAAAAGCCCTTTTTTTCTTAAGAAGAGACATCTCATTATGCAAACTCTTTTATTAATTGAAAATAGATTTGTCTCCTTGTTCTGGTCGACAATCTACTCATTCGATTTGATTTATTTGGGTTTCATTTGTCTGATTTGAAAATTCTTCCACTTTGGTGGCAACAAGACCCTCGATTTTGAAGCTCAAAAAAACATTTTTCTGGAAAACTTTTTTTTTCCAATTGCGACTATGAAATATGTAATCAGCTTTCTCTTAATTTCTATTAATATAGCTCATATATATTAGCACTGATGCACATCACAATCAGTAAAGAAAAGGGACTGGAGTTGAGAATCTAACTTGACAAGGATAAGCTTGCATATTACAACAGTTTTTACTGAGAGAGATCGTTACTTTTCAGTTTTTATGTGATGTTTTTCAATTTTTTCCACTTGTTAGGAACGTAACTTTAAACTATTTATATTAATGAATTAGTGCTCACGGATTTACTGGTAAAAAACAAAAAAAAATAATGTGTCAGGTCTTGTGCCAATATATATCACGGATTTGTAGTTGGGATTGTCTTCATAGGTTAAGTGCATGAGAAGTACTGATTTGTAGTTGGGATGAAGAGTGCCTGCTAGTACAGAATTGGTTTGTTAAGGGCTCCACACAGTTCGAACATGATGGCTTTATAGTTTAATAATATTTTTTTTTTTGTATTATATGTTTCTACCATTTTCTGTTTGATTTATACTCTCACTTTTTAACATGTCCAGTTGAAAGTTTTAATAAAAACACGGTATTTGTTGGCAAAGTTAGAAGGAGAACAGACATATTTAAAAGATAATAAGGGTAAAATAATCAAAATTAAAGAGATCAAATCATTTCTTTTCCATTTTAATTTGGTATCTGATCACAAAATTCATTTCTCTTCAATTCTTTTTCTATTTGTTCTGATCATCAGATTTCATTTGAAAATCATTTCTATTGAACTCTATTCTATTAAAATGAATCGAACTCCTTTGAAAAATCATTCCGATCAGACCCTTAACGGAGCCAAGTACACATTTATATCGTTGTCGGGTTGTTTTGGACCAGAAATGAGCAACGGCATTATCAGATATTTTCTTTTCATGCATAATCAGGGAGGAAGGTTGTAAATAACCAACAAAACTGGTCAAACACTTCGATTGGTACTCATGAGACCATAAGGATTCATTCCGTCCGTGCATAATCCCAATTTCATATTCCTAGGCTCAGTGTCGAAATCCATGAAATGACTGTCTATGTTGTTCACTAGGGTGACACCTCAGCAGTTTAGTATCTTTTGAATTACTGAAAAGACGCTCAAACTTTTGATTACAGGCAGATACCATGATGTTTTCGCAGCTGGCTTCTTCTTACAACTATCTTCTTCATCATCCAAATCATCGTCCCTTTGTCTGTATCGGGATGCATTACACTTTGGAAATTTATGGAGATTTTCGTACTCATTTCGAAATAGTATGCAATCATTCGGACATGCTGTAATTTTCATTATTTCTAATTTCATTATTTGGCAATGTATTATCTTCTGAAAGCATTTCTCGTAAAAGACTGAGCACAATGAAACTCTTATCGCTCTAATTATTCTTAGCTTTCAGGTTGTACAACTTAAAAACATTTTTATTTTTTAGAATTTATCTTGATCACAACCGGAATATAAGGATACATGAGAGTTTTCATCCAACTTTTGAAAAACATCAAGAACATCATCAATAAAATCACTGAGTAATTCATTCATCATTTCATCCAAATCATTTTCTCTATTACCATCATCACATTGTTGTTGATAATTTATATTTTCTATATCATCACCCACAATTACATTATCCCGTACATCATCCCCCCAATCATTTTGTACAAATCCAAATCATCAGATACATTAATGCTCGTTCCAATATCTAAATTTTTTTTCAAACTTTTCTCCATGAAAAATCCATCAAAGGTATTTAGGTGTTGTCATCTATCTACGTTGAATCAGATATGATCTAATCACTTTACTATCTTGTCTCTCAAAGTTAAGGCAATGTTTACAAGGACATAGAATTATGGGCTTTCCAGTCAACTTCCGATGTTCTTCTGCACAAACTCATTTGATATCCATGAATGCTCAAACATGTACTTCTCCCTCCGATCCATCTGTATAGATAGAAATATATATCCAAAAGTCAGGATTTAGGGTTTATAGGTTCAATGCAACAACACATTAGATTTTTGGGCCGATTACCATCCTAGCCCACTCTTAGGATACTCTGTCTCATTAGCGAGCGTACATTAGATGCAATGTATTGTATAAAGAAAATTCGGCAGCATTTCCCCTTATGTTCCCTGAATATGCCAACACACGATTGCTTGTGCGTACGTATCCGTGGGAACATAAGGGGAAATGCCGTCGAATTTTTCTCAAACAACACAATGTATCTAACGTACAACTCGTTGTCCTAAATGAAACAGAGTGTTCAAAGAGCAGTACTCCCTATCGGGAGTATCCGAGATTAATTCATTCAGGATGGAGAGAAGGGGAGATATCTGTATATCTTTAGTACCGATTTTTAATACTAATAGTTAGCGGAAAAAAATTGTTTATTAATACCAGTTTTTTAGGTAAATCGGTACTAAAACTAAACAGTTTATTTTGATTTTTTCGAGAACTATTAGTACCGATTTTTTAGGAAAACCGGTAATAAAGAAAAGGCCCAACTATTACAACATTGACATTGCCTATTTTTAATTACAACATTGCCATCGCCTATTTTTAATGTAGTGTGTGTATTCCAATTTTTATGAATAAATAAAATATGAATCATATTATTGACATTATAAAGAGTTCAAATGTAGATTATTGTGATGAAATAACTCAAAATGAATCCATGGACAATTTAAATGCTCAAATTATGCTCAGAATTGTATTATTTGCACTTTATATGCGTAATTATCATGTAAAAACAAATCTTTATGAATAAATAATATATGAATCGTATTATAAACATAATAAAGAGTTTAATTGTTGATTACTGTGATGAAATAACTCAGAATGAATACAGAAACGATTGAAATGCACAAATGATGCTCAAAATTGCATTATTTGAACTTTATATGCATAATTATTATGTATAATCTAATATTTTTGAATAATTAACATATGAATCATATTATTGACATTATAAAGAGTTTAAATATAGATTATTGTACTGAAATGAATCATAATTTTATACAGAAACATTTGAAATGCTCAAATAATTCTCAGAATTGCATTATTTGCATTTTATATGCGTTATTATCATATATAATCCAATTCTTTTGAATAAATAATATTTTAAACAATATAATGAGTTTAAAAGTATATAATTATGAAGAAATGAATCAGAATGATCCCAAAAAAGATTGAAATGCACAAATGATGCTCAGAATTGCATTATTTGCACTTATATGTGTAATTATCATGTATATTTCAATCTTTATGAATAAATAACATATGTATCATATTTTTGACATTATAAAGAGTTTAAATGTAGATTATTGTGATGAAATAACTCAGAATGAACCCAGAGACGATTGAAATGCTCAAATGATGCTCAGAATAGCATTATTAGCACTTTATATGCGTAATTATCATGTACAATCCAATCTTTATTAATAAATAATATATGAACAGTATTACAGACATTATGAAGAGTTTAAATGTAGATTATTGTGATGAAATAACTCAGAATGAATCCAGAAACGATTGTAATGCTCAAATGATGCTCAGAATTGCATTATTTGCACTTTAAATGCGTAATCATCATGTACAATCCAATCTTTTTATAAAAATAATATAATAATAATAATAATAATTTAAACAGTATATTGAGTTTAAAAGTATATTATTATGTACAAATGGCTCAGAATGAATCCAGAAATGATTGAAATGGCCAAAAGAGATGTTCAGATTTGTATAATTTGCACTTTATAAGCGTGATTATCTTTTATAATCCAACCTTTATGAATAAATAACATATGAATCATATTATAGACATTATAAAGAGCTTAAATGTTGATTATTGTGATGAAATAACTCAAAATGAATCCAAAAATGATTGAAACGCTCAATGATGCTTAGAATTTCATTATTTGAACTTTATATGCATAATTAGCATGTATAATCCAATATTTTAGAATAAAAAATATATGAATAATATTGTAATCAGTATAAGGAGTTTAAGTATATTATTGTGAACAAATGGCTCAGAATGAATCCAGAAACGATTGAAATGCCCAAATGATGCTCAGAATTATTTGCACTTTATATAAAGTGCATTGTTTGCACTTTATATGCTCAGAATTGCATTATTTGCATTTTATATGCTCAGAATTATATTATTTGCACTTTATATGAGTTTAAAAGTAGATTATTTTGATGAAATTACTTAGACAGAATCCAGAAACTATTGAAAAGCTCAAATGATGCTCACAATTGCATTATTTTCATTTTACATTTGTAATTACCATCTATACTCCATTCTTTTTTAATAAACAAGATATGAATCATATGATAGACAACATAATATTTTTAAATGTAGATTATTGTGTTGAAAGGACTTAGGATGAATCCAGAAACGATTGAAATGCTGAAATTATGTTCAAAATTGCATTATGTTGAATTTATGTGCGTAATTACAATGTATAATTCAATCTTTTAGAATAAATCAGATATGAATCAAATTATAAACAGTATAATGAGTTTAGATGTAGTATTATTGTGATGAAATTACTTAGAACAATTCCAGAAATGATTGAAATGCACAAATGATACTCAGAATTGCATTATTTGAATTTTATATGCGTAATTACCATGAATAATTAAATCTTTTTGAATATTGTGATAAAAGTAGATTATTGTGAATCCAGACAATCTACTCATTCGATTAGATTTTAAAAGTAGATTATTGTGATAAAATGACATAGAATGAATCCAGAAATGATTGAAAAACTCAAATGATACTCAGAATTGCATTATTTTAAATTTATATGTGTAATTACAATATATAATCAAATATTTTATAATAAACAAGATATGAATCATATTCTAGACAGTATAATGAGTTTAAATTTAGATTATTGTGAAGAGACGACTTAGAAAGAATACGGAAACAATTGAAACGCTCAAATTATACTCAGCATTGCATTATTTGTAATTTCTATTCATAATAATTAATAACCATGTATAATCAAATCCTTTTGAATTAACAAGATATGAATCATATTCCAGACACTATAATGAGTTTAAAATTAGATTATTGTAATTAAACGACGTAGAATGAATCAAGAAAATATAGAAAAGGTCAAATGATACACAGAATTTCATTATTTCGACTTTATATGCGTAATTACAATGTATAATCAATTTTTTGAATAAACAAGATATGAATCATATTCTAGACACTATAATGAGTTTAAATGTAGATTATGGAAATGAAATGACTTAGAATGAATCCAGAAACGATTGAAATATTCAAATGATTCTCCAAATTGCATTATTTTGACTTCATATGCGTAATTACAATGTAAAATCAAATCATTTTGAATAAAGAAGAAATAAATCATATTCTAGACAGTAGAATAAGTTCAAATTTAGATTATTTTGATGAAATGACTTAGAATGAATCCAGAAACGATTGAAACACAGAAATGATGCTCAGAATTACATTATTTCGATTATATATGCGTAATTAACAAGTATAATTCAATCTTTTTGAATAAGCAAGATTTAAATCACATTATAAATAGTATAATGATTTTAAACAGAGATTATTGTGATGAAATGACTTAGAATGAATCCAAAAAATGATTGAAATGCTCAAATGATACTCAGAATTGTATTATTTGCACTTCATTTGCGCAATTCCCAAGTATAATCCAATATTTTTGAATAAAAAAGATATGAATAATATTATAGACAGTATAATGTGTTAAAATGCTGATTACTGTGTTGAAATGTCTTAGAATGAATCCATAAACGATTGAAATGCTCAATTGATGATCAGAATTGTGTTATTTGAATTTTATGTGCATAATTAACATGTATAATCCAATTTTTTTTAAGAAACAACATATGAATCATATTCAAGAAAAGTATAATGAGTTTAAATGTAGATTATTGTGATAAAATGTGTTAGAATAAATCTAGAAACGATTGAAATTCTCAAATGATACTCAGAATTGCATTTTTTGGATTTTATGTGTGTAATTATGTTGTATAATCCAACCTTTTTTAATACGCGAGATATGAATCATATTCCAGACAGTAAAATTAGTTGAAAAGTGGATTGTTGGGATAAAATGACATAGAATGAATCCAGAAACAGTAGAAAAGCTCAAATGACACTAAGAATTGCATTATTTCGATTTTATATGCGTAATTACAATTTATAATCCAATATTTTTGAATTAACAAGATATGAATCATATTCCAGTCACTATAATGTGTTTAAGGAAGATTATTGTGATGAAATGACGTAGAATGAATCAAGAAAACAATTGAAAAGCTCAAATGATAAACAGAATTTCTTTATTTCGACTTTATATGAGTAATTACTATGTATAATATATTTTTTTAATAAACAAGATATGAATCATATTCTAAACAGTATAATGAGTTTAAATGTAGATTATGGAAATGAAATGACTTAGAATAAATCCAGAAACGATTGAAATTCTCAAATGATTCTCCAAACTGCATTATTTTGACTATATATGCGTAATTACAATGTAAAATCGAATCTTTTTAAATAAAGAAGATATGAATCTTATTCTAGATAGTATAATGAGTTTATATTTAGATTATTGTGATGAAATGAGTTACAAGGTAGTTGATGTGCGTTACTTTTAAATCTCACAATTTGACAGCAAGGAGTTGGCTGAATTTGAATCCAGGAAATGGTTGAAATGATATGAAAAATGATATGAATTGTATTATTTGATACTCAGAATTGTATTATTTGCAATTTATTTGCGCTATTACCATGTATAATCCAATATTTTTGAATAAAAATGATATGAAAAATATGATAGACAGTATAATGAGTTAAAATGCTGATTATTGTGTTGAAATGTCTTAGAATGAATTCTAAAACGATTGAAATGCTCAAATGATGATCAGAATTGCGTTATTTGCACTTTATGTGCGTAATTAACATGTATAATCCAATTTTTTTTAATAAAAAACATATGAATCATATCCAAGAAAAGTATAATTAGTTTAAATGTAGATTATTGTGATAAAATGTCTTAGAATAAATCTCGAAACGATTGAAATTCTCAAATGATACTCAGAATTGCATTTTTTGGATTTTATGTGTGTAATTATCTTGTATAATCCAATCTTTTTGAATACACTAGATATGAATCATATTCCAAACAGTAAAATTAGTTTAAAAAGTGGATTGTTGGGATAAAATGACATAGAATGAATACAGAAACAATTGAAAAGCACAAATGATACTAAGAATTGTTTTATTTCGATTTTATATGCGTAAATACAATATATAATCCAATATTTTTGAATAAACAAGATATGAATCATATTCTACACTGTATAATGAGTTTAAATTTAGATTATTGTGTTGAAATGTCTTAGAATGAATCCAAAAATAATTGAAACGCTCAAATTATACTCAGAATTGCATTATTTGTACTTTATATGCGTAATAACGATGTATAATCCAATCATTTTGAATTAACAAGATATAAATCATATTCCAGTCACTATAATGTGTTTTAAAGAAGATTATTGTGATGAAATGACGTAGAATAAATCCAAAAACTATTGAAAAGCTCAAATGATACACAGAATTTCTTTATTTCGACTTTATATGCGTAATTACTACGTATAATACATTTTTTTATCATAAACAAGATATGAATCATATTCTAAACAGAATAATGAGTTTAAATGTAGATTATGGAAATGCAATGACTTACAATAAATCCAGAAACGATTGAAATTCTCAAATGATTCTCCAAATTGCATTTATTTTGACTTTATATGCGTAATTACAATGTAAATTCGAATCTTTTTGAATAAAGAAGATATCAATCATATTCTAGACAGTAGAATAAGTTCAAATTTAGATTATTCTGATGAAATGACTTAGAATGAATCCAGAAACGATTGAAACGCAGAAATGATGCTCAAAATTACATTATTTCGATTATATATGTGTAATTAACATGTATAATTCAATATTTTTGAATAAGCAAGATTTAAATCACATTATAAATAGTATAATGATTTTAAACAGAGATTATTGGGCTGGAATAACTTAAGAATGAATCCAGAAACGATTGAAATGCTCAAATGATACTCAGAATTGCATTAGTTGCACTTTATATGCGTAATTAACATGTATACTTCAATATTTTTTAATAAACAAGATATGAATCAAATTACAAACAATATAATGAGTTGAACTGTAGATTATTGTGATGAAATTACTTAGAACTATTCCAGAAACGATTGAAATGCTCTAATGATACTCATAATTGCATTATTTGAATTTTATATGCGTAATTACAATGTATAATCTAATTTTTTTGAATAAAGAAGATATGAATCACAATATAGACAGTATAATGAGTTTTAATGCAGATTATTGTGATGAAATTATTTAAAATGAATCCAGAAACTATTGAAAGGATCAAATGATGCTCAGAATTACATTGTTTGCACTTTATATGCGTAATTACCATGTATAATCGATTCTGTTTGTATAAAGAATATATGAACCATATTCTAGACATTATATGATTTATATGTTGATTATTCTGAAATGACTTAAAATAAATCAACAAAACAACTGAAATACTCTAATAATGCTCAGAATTGAATTATTTGTACTTTATATCTGTAATTATAATGCATAATCAAATCTTTTTTAATAAACAAGATATGAACAATACTCTACACAGTATAATGAGTTTAAATGTAGATTATGGAGATGAAATGGTTTTGAATGATTCCAAAAAAGATCGAAATTCTCAAATGATATTCAGAATTGTTTTATTCGGACTTTTGATGCGTAATTGACATGTATAATCCAATCTTTTCAAATAAACAAGGTATGAAAATTATTCTAGACAGTATAATGAATATAAATGTAGAATATTGTGATGAAATGACTTAGAATGAATCCAAAAACGATTGAAAAGCTCAAATGATACTCATAATAGAATTATTGGGACTTTATATGTGTAAATAAATTGTATAATTCAATGTTTTTGTATATACAAGATATGAATCACATTGTAGGCAGTATAATAAGTTTAAATTTCGATTATTGTGATGAAATGACTTAGAATGAATCCAAAAAATGATTGAAATGCTCAAATGATACTCAGAATTGTATTATTTGCACTTTATTTGCGCAATTCCCAAGTATAATCCAATATTTTTGAATAAAAAAGATATGAATAATATTATAGACAGTATAATGTGTTAAAATGCTGATTACTGTGTTGAAATGTCTTAGAATGAATCCATAAACGATTGAAATGCTCAATTGATGATCAGAATTGTGTTATTTGAACTTTATGTGCATAATTAACATGTATAATCCATTTTTTTTTAAGAAACAACATATGAATCATATTCAAGAAAAGTATAATGAGTTTAAATGTAGATTATTGTGATAAAATGTCTTAGAATAAATCTAGAAACGATTGAAATTCTCAAATGATACTCAGAATTGCATTTTTTGGATTTTATGTGTGTAATTATGTTGTATAATCCAACCTTTTTTAATACGCGAGATATGAATCATATTCCAGACAGTAAAATTAGTTGAAAAGTGGAATGTTGGGATAAAATGACATAGAATGAATCCAGAAACAGTAGAAAAGCTCAAATGACACTAAGAATTGCATTATTTCGATTTTATATGCGTAATTACAATTTATAATCCAATATTTTTGAATTAACAAGATATGAATCATATTCCAGTCACTATAATGTGTTTAAGGAAGATTATTGTGATGAAATGACGTAGAATGAATCAAGAAAACTATTGAAAAGCTCAAATGATAAACAGAATTTCTTTATTTCGACTTTATATGAGTAATTACTATGTATAATATATTTTTTTAATAAACAAGATATGAATCATATTCTAAACAGTATAATGAGTTTAAATGTAGATTATGGAAATGAAATGACTTAGAATAAATCCAGAAACGATTGAAATTCTCAAATGATTCTCCAAACTGCATTATTTTGACTATATATGCGTAATTACAATGTAAAATCGAATCTTTTTAAATAAAGAAGATAAGAATCTTATTCTAGATAGTATAATGAGTTTATATTTAGATTATTGTGATGAAATGAGTTACAAGGTAGTTGATGTGCGTTACTTTTAAATCTCACAATTTGACAGCAAGGAGTTGGCTGAATTTGAATCCAGGAAATAGTTGAAATGCTCAAATGATACTCAGAATTGTATTATTTGCAATTTATTTGCGCTATTACCATGTATAATCCAATATTTTTGAATAAAAATGATATGAAAAATATGATGGACAGTATAATGAGTTAAAATGATGATTATTGTGTTGAAATGTCTTAGAATGAATTCTAAAACGATTGAAATGCTCAAATCATGATCAGAATTCCGTTATTTGCACTTTATGTGCGTAATTAACATGTATAATCCAGTCTTTTTTAATAAAAAACATATGAATCATATCCAAGAAAAGTATAATTAGTTTAAATGTAGATTATTGTGATAAAATGTCTCAGAATAAATCTTGAAACGATTGAAATTCTCAAATGATACTCAGAATTGCATTTTTTGGATTTTATGTTTGTAATTATCTTGTATAATCCAATCTTTTTGAATACGCGAGATATGAATCATATTCCAAACAGTAAAATTAGTTTAAAAAGTCGATTGTTGGGATAAAATGACATAGAATGAATACAGAAACAATTGAAAAGCACAAACGATACTAAGAATTGTATTATTTCGATTTTATATGCGTAATTACAATGTATAATCCAATATTTTTGAATAAACAAGATATGAATCATATTCTACACTGTATAATGAGTTTAAATTTAGATTATTGTGTTGAAATGTCTTAGAATGAATCCAAAAATAATTGAAACGCTCAAATTATACTCAGAATTGCATTATTTGTACTTTATATGCGTAATAACGATGTACAATCCAATTATTTTGAATTAACAAGATATAAATCATATTCCAGTCACTATAATGTGTTTTAAAGAAGATTATTGTGATGAAATGACGTAGAATAAATCCAAAAACTATTGAAAAGCTCAAATGATACACAGAATTTCTTTATTTCGACTTTATATGCGTAATTACTACGTATAATACATTTTTTTTTTAATAAACAAGATATGAATCATATTCTAAACAGAATAATGAGTTTAAATGTAGATTATGGAAATGCAATGACTTACAATAAATCCAGAAACGATTGAAATTCTCAAATGATTCTCCAAATTGCATTTTTTTTTGACTTTATATGCGTAATTACAATGTAAATTCGAATCTTTTTGAATAAAGAAGATATCAATCATATTCTAGACAGTAGAATAAGTTGAAATTTAGATTATTCTGATGAAATGACTTAGAATGAATCCAGAAACGATTGAAACGCAGAAATGATGCTCAGAATTACATTATTTCGATTATATATGCGTAATTAACATGTATAATTCAATCTTTTTGAATAAGCAAGATTTAAATCACATAATAAATAGTATAATGATTTTAAACAGAGATTATTGGGCTGGAATCACTTAAGAATGAATCCAGAAACGATTGAAATGCTCAAATGATACTCAGAATTGCATTAGTTGCACTTTATATGCGTAATTAACATGTATACTTCAATATTTTTTAATAAACAAGATATGAATCAAATTACAAACAATATAATGAGTTGAACTGTAGATTATTGTGATGAAATTACTTAGAACTATTCCAGAAACGATTGAAATGCTCTAATGATACTCATAATTGCATTATTTGAATTTAATATGTGGAATTACAATGTATAATCTAATTTTTTTGAATAAAGAAGATATGAATCACAATATAGACAGTATAATGAGTTTTAATGCAGATTATTGTGATGAAATTATTTAAAATGAATCCAGAAACTATTGAAAGGATCAAATGATGCTCAGAATTACATTTTTTGCACTTTATATGCGTAATTACCATGTATAATCGATTCTGTTTGTATAAAGAATATATGACCCATAATCTAGACATTATATGATTTATATGTTGATTATTCTGAAATGACTTAAAATAAATCAACAAAACAACTGAAATACTCTAATAATGCTCAGAATTGAATTATTTGTACTTTATATCTGTAATTATAATGCATAATCAAATCTTTTTTAATAAACAAGATATGAACAATACTCTACACAGTATAATGAGTTTAAATGTAGATTATGGAGATGAAATGGTTTTGAATGATTCCAAAAAAGATCGAAATTCTCAAATGATATTCAGAATTGTTTTATTCGGACTTTTGATGCGTAATTGACATGTATAATCCAATCTTTTCAAATAAACAAGGTATGAAAATTATTCTAGACAGTATAATGAATATAAATGTAGAATATTGTGATGAAATGACTTAGAATGAATCCACAAACGATTGAAAAGCTCAAATGATACTCATAATAGAATTATTGGGACTTTATATGTGTAAATAAATTGTATAATTCAATGTTTTTGTATATACAAGATATGAATCACATTGTAGGCAGTATAATAAGTTTAAATTTCGATTATTGTGATGAAATGACTTAGAATGAATCCAAAAAATGATTGAAATGCTCAAATGATACTCAGAATTGTATTATTTGCACTTTATTTGCGCAATTCCCAAGTATAATCCAATATTTTTGAATAAAAAAGATATGAATAATATAATAGACAGTATAATGTGTTAAAATGCTGATTACTGTGTTGAAATGTCTTAGAATGAATCCATAAACGATTGAAATGCTCAATTGATGATCAGAATTGTGTTATTTGAACTTTATGTGCATAATTAACATGTATAATCCATTTTTTTTTAAGAAACAACATATGAATCATATTCAAGAAAAGTATAATGAGTTTAAATGTAGATTATTGTGATAAAATGTCTTAGAATAAATCTAGAAACGATTGAAATTCTCAAATGATACTCAGAATTGCATTTTTTGGATTTTATGTGTGTAATTATGTTGTATAATCCAACCTTTTTTAATACGCGAGATATGAATCATATTCCAGACAGTAAAATTAGTTGAAAAGTGGAATGTTGGGATAAAATGACATAGAATGAATCCAGAAACAGTAGAAAAGCTCAAATGACACTAAGAATTGCATTATTTCGATTTTATATGCGTAATTACAATTTATAATCCAATATTTTTGAATTAACAAGATATGAATCATATTCCAGTCACTATAATGTGTTTAAGGAAGATTATTGTGATGAAATGACGTAGAATGAATCAAGAAAACTATTGAAAAGCTCAAATGATAAACAGAATTTCTTTATTTCGACTTTATATGAGTAATTACTATGTATAATATATTTTTTTAATAAACAAGATATGAATCATATTCTAAACAGTATAATGAGTTTAAATGTAGATTATGGAAATGAAATGACTTAGAATAAATCCAGAAACGATTGAAATTCTCAAATGATTCTCCAAACTGCATTATTTTGACTATATATGCGTAATTACAATGTAAAATCGAATCTTTTTAAATAAAGAAGATATGAATCTTATTCTAGATAGTATAATGAGTTTATATTTAGATTATTGTGATGAAATGAGTTACAAGGTAGTTGATGTGCGTTACTTTTAAATCTCACAATTTGACAGCAAGGAGTTGGCTGAATTTGAATCCAGGAAATAGTTGAAATGCTCAAATGATACTCAGAATTGTATTATTTGCAATTTATTTGCGCTATTACCATGTATAATCCAATATTTTTGAATAAAAATGATATGAAAAATATGATGGACAGTATAATGAGTTAAAATGAGGATTATTGTGTTGAAATGTCTTAGAATGAATTCTAAAACGATTGAAATGCTCAAATGATGATCAGAATTGCGTTATTTGCACTTTATGTGCGTAATTAACATGTATAATCCAGTCTTTTTTAATAAAAAACATATGAATCATATCCAAGAAAAGTATAATTAGTTTAAATGTAGATTATTGTGATAAAATGTCTCAGAATAAATCTTGAAACGATTGAAATTCTCAAATGATACTCAGAATTGAATTTTTTGAATTTTATGTGTGTAATTATCTTGTATAATCCAATCTTTTTTAATACGCGAGATATGAATCATATTCCAAACAGTAAAATTAGTTTAAAAAGTCGATTGTTGGGATAAAATGACATAGAATGAATACAGAAACAATTGAAAAGCACAAATGATACTAAGAATTGTATTATTTCGATTTTATATGCGTAATTACAATGTATAATCCAATATTTTTGAATAAACAAGATATGAATCATATTCTACACTGTATAATGAGTTTAAATTTAGATTATTGTGTTGAAATGTCTTAGAATGAATCCAAAAATAATTGAAACGCTCAAATTATACTCAGAATTGCATTATTTGTACTTTATATGCGTAATAACGATGTACAATCCAATCATTTTGAATTAACAAGATATAAATCATATTCCAGTCACTATAATGTGTTTTAAAGAAGATTATTGTGATGAAATGACGTAGAATAAATCCAAAAACTATTGAAAAGCTCAAATGATACACAGAATTTCTTTATTTCGACTTTATATGCGTAATTACTACGTATAATACATTTTTTTTTAATAAACAAGATATGAATCATATTCTAAACAGAATAATGAGTTTAAATGTAGATTATGGAAATGCAATGACTTACAATAAATCCAGAAACGATTGAAATTCTCAAATGATTCTCCAAATTGCATTTATTTTGACTTTATATGCGTAATTACAATGTAAATTCGAATCTTTTTGAATAAAGAAGATATCAATCATATTCTAGACAGTAGAATAAGTTGAAATTTAGATTATTCTGATGAAATGACTTAGAATGAATCCAGAAACGATTGAAACGCAGAAATGATGCTCAGAATTACATTATTTCGATTATATATGCGTAATTAACATGTATAATTCAATCTTTTTGAATAAGCAAGATTTAAATCACATAATAAATAGTATAATGATTTTAAACAGAGATTATTGGGCTGGAATCACTTAAGAATGAATCCAGAAACGATTGAAATGCTCAAATGATACTCAGAATTGCATTAGTTGCACTTTATATGCGTAATTAACATGTATACTTCAATATTTTTTAATAAACAAGATATGAATCAAATTACAAACAATATAATGAGTTGAACTGTAGATTATTGTGATGAAATTACTTAGAACTATTCCAGAAACGATTGAAATGCTCTAATGATACTCATAATTGCATTATTTGAATTTAATATGTGGAATTACAATGTATAATCTAATTTTTTTGAATAAAGAAGATATGAATCACAATATAGACAGTATAATGAGTTTTAATGCAGATTATTGTGATGAAATTATTTAAAATGAATCCAGAAACTATTGAAAGGATCAAATGATGCTCAGAATTACATTTTTTGCACTTTATATGCGTAATTACCATGTATAATCGATTCTGTTTGTATAAAGAATATATGACCCATAATCTAGACATTATATGATTTATATGTTGATTATTCTGAAATGACTTAAAATAAATCAACAAAACAACTGAAATACTCTAATAATGCTCAGAATTGAATTATTTGTACTTTATATCTGTAATTATAATGCATAATCAAATCTTTTTTAATAAACAAGATATGAACAATACTCTACACAGTATAATGAGTTTAAATGTACATTATGGAGATGAAATGGTTTTGAATGATTCCAAAAAAGATCGAAATTCTCAAATGATATTCAGAATTGTTTTATTCGGACTTTTGATGCGTAATTAACATGTATAATCCAATCTTTTCAAATAAACAAGGTATGAAAATTATTCTAGACAGTATAATGAATATAAATGTAGAATATTGTGATGAAATGACTTAGAATGAATCCAAAAACGATTGAAAAGCTCAAATGATACTCATAATAGAATTATTGGGACTTTATATGTGTAAATAAATTGTATAATTCAATGTTTTTGTATATGCAAGATATGAATCACATTGTAGGCAGTATAATAAGTTTAAATTTAGATTATTGTGATGAAATGACTTAGAATGAATCCAAAAAATGATTGAAATGCTCAAATGATACTCAGAATTGTATTATTTGCACTTTATTTGCGCAATTCCCTAGTATAATCCAATATTTTTGAATAAAAAAGATATGAATAATATTATAGACAGTATAATGTGTTAAAATGCTGATTACTGTGTTGAAATGTCTTAGAATGAATCCATAAACGATTGAAATGCTCAATTGATGATCAGAATTGTGTTATTTGAACTTTATGTGCATAATTAACATGTATAATCCAATCTTTTTTAATAAACAACATATGAATCATATTCAAGAAAAGTATAATGAGTTTAAATGTAGATTATTGTGATAAAATGTCTTAGAATAAATCTAGAAACGATTGAAATTCTCAAATGATACTCAGAATTGCATTTTTTGGATTTTATGTGTGTAATTATGTTGTATAATCCAACCTTTTTTAATACGCGAGATATGAATCATATTCCAGACAGTAAAATTAGTTGAAAAGTGGATTGTTGGGATAAAATGACATAGAATGAATCCAGAAACAGTAGAAAAGCTCAAATGACACTAAGAATTGCATTATTTCGATTTTATATGCGTAATTACAATTTATAATCCAATATTTTTGAATTAACAAGATATGAATCATATTCCAGTCACTATAATGTGTTTAAGGAAGATTATTGTGATGAAATGACGTAGAATGAATCAAGAAAACTATTGAAAAGCTCAAATGATAAACAGAATTTCTTTATTTCGACTTTATATGCATAATTACTATGTATAATATATTTTTTTAATAAACAAGATATGAATCATATTCTAAACAGTATAATGAGTTTAAATGTAGATTATGGAAATGAAATGACTTAGAATAAATCCAGAAACGATTGAAATTCTCAAATGATTCTCCAAACTGCATTATTTTGACTATATATGCGTAATTACAATGTAAAATCGAATCTTTTTAAATAAAGAAGATATGAATCTTATTCTAGATAGTATAATGAGTTTATATTTAGATTATTGTGATGAAATGAGTTACAAGGTAGTTGATGTGCGTTACTTTTAAATCTCACAATTTGACAGCAAGGAGTTGGCTGAATTTGAATCCAGGAAATAGTTGAAATGATCAAATGATACTCAGAATTGTATTATTTGCAATTTATTTGCGCTATTACCATGTATAATCCAATATTTTTGAATAAAAATGATATGAAAAATATGATGGACAGTATAATGAGTTAAAATGATGATTATTGTGTTGAAATGTCTTAGAATGAATTCTAAAACGATTGAAATGCTCAAATGATGATCAGAATTGCGTTATTTGCACTTTATGTGCGTAATTAACATGTATAATCCAGTCTTTTTTAATAAAAAACATATGAATCATATCCAAGAAAAGTATAATTAGTTTAAATGTAGATTATTGTGATAAAATGTCTCAGAATAAATCTTGAAACGATTGAAATTCTCAAATGATACTCAGAATTGCATTTTTTGGATTTTATGTTTGTAATTATCTTGTATAATCCAATCTTTTTGAATACGCGAGATATGAATCATATTCCAAACAGTAAAATTAGTTTTAAAAGTCCATTGTTGGGATAAAATGACATAGAATGAATACAGAAACAATTGAAAAGCACAAATGATACTAAGAATTGTATTATTTCGATTTTATATGCGTAATTACAATGTATAATCCAATATTTTTGAATAAACAAGATATGAATCATATTCTACACTGTATAATGAGTTTAAATTTAGATTATTGTGTTGAAATGTCTTAGAATGAATCCAAAAATAATTGAAACGCTCAAATTATACTCAGAATTGCATTATTTGTACTTTATATGCGTAATAACGATGTACAATCCAATCATTTTGAATTAACAAGATATAAATCATATTCCAGTCACTATAATGTGTTTTAAAGAAGATTATTGTGATGAAATGACGTAGAATAAATCCAAAAACTATTGAAAAGCTCAAATGATACACAGAATTTCTTTATTTCGACTTTATATGCGTAATTACTACGTATAATACATTTTTTTTTAATAAACAAGATATGAATCATATTCTAAACAGAATAATGAGTTTAAATGTAGATTATGGAAATGCAATGACTTACAATAAATCCAGAAACGATTGAAATTCTCAAATGATTCTCCAAATTGCATTTATTTTGACTTTATATGCGTAATTACAATGTAAATTCGAATCTTTTTGAATAAAGAAGATATCAATCATATTCTAGACAGTAGAATAAGTTGAAATTTAGATTATTCTGATGAAATGACTTAGAATGAATCCAGAAACGATTGAAACGCAGAAATGATGCTCAGAATTACATTATTTCGATTATATATGCGTAATTAACATGTATAATTCAATCTTTTTGAATAAGCAAGATTTAAATCACATAATAAATAGTATAATGATTTTAAACAGAGATTATTGGGCTGGAATAACTTAAGAATGAATCCAGAAACGATTGAAATGCTCAAATGATACTCAGAATTGCATTAGTTGCACTTTATATGCGTAATTAACATATATACTTCAATATTTTTTAATAAACAAGATATGAATCAAATTACAAACAATATAATGAGTTGAACTGTAGATTATTGTGATGAAATTACTTAGAACTATTCCAGAAACGATTGAAATGCTCTAATGATACTCATAATTGCATTATTTGAATTTAATATGTGGAATTACAATGTATAATCTAATTTTTTTGAATAAAGAAGATATGAATCACAATATAGACAGTATAATGAGTTTTAATGCAGATTATTGTGATGAAATTATTTAAAATGAATCCAGAAACTATTGAAAGGATCAAATGATGCTCAGAATTACATTTTTTGCACTTTATATGCGTAATTACCATGTATAATCGATTCTGTTTGTATAAAGAATATATGACCCATAATCTAGACATTATATGATTTATATGTTGATTATTCTGAAATGACTTAAAATAAATCAACAAAACAACTGAAATACTCTAATAATGCTCAGAATTGAATTATTTGTACTTTATATCTGTAATTATAATGCATAATCAAATCTTTTTTAATAAACAAGATATGAACAATACTCTACACAGTATAATGAGTTTAAATGTAGATTATGGAGATGAAATGGTTTTGAATGATTCCAAAAAAGATCGAAATTCTCAAATGATATTCAGAATTGTTTTATTCGGACTTTTTATGCGTAATTAACATGTATAATCCAATCTTTTCAAATAAACAAGGTATGAAAATTATTCTAGACAGTATAATGAATATAAATGTAGAATATTGTGATGAAATGACTTAGAATGAATCCAAAAACGATTGAAAAGCTCAAATGATACTCATAATAGAATTATTGGGACTTTATATGTGTAAATAAATTGTATAATTCAATGTTTTTGTATATGCAAGATATGAATCACATTGTAGGCAGTATAATAAGTTTAAATTTAGATTATTGTGATGAAATGACTTAGAATGAATCCAAAAAATGATTGAAATGCTCAAATGATACTCAGAATTGTATTATTTGCACTTTATTTGCGCAATTCCCAAGTATAATCCAATATTTTTGAATAAAAAAGATATGAATAATATTATAGACAGTATAATGTGTTAAAATGCTGATTACTGTGTTGAAATGTCTTAGAATGAATCCATAAACGATTGAAATGCTCAATTGATGATCAGAATTGTGTTATTTGAACTTTATGTGCATAATTAACATGTATAATCCAATCTTTTTTAATAAACAACATATGAATCACATTCAAGAAAAGTATAATGAGTTTAAATGTAGATTATTGTGATAAAATGTCTTAGAATAAATCTAGAAACGATTGAAATTCTCAAATGATACTCAGAATTGCATTTTTTGGATTTTATGTGTGTAATTATGTTGTATAATCCAACCTTTTTTAATACGCGAGATATGAATCATATTCCAGACAGTAAAATTAGTTGAAAAGTGGATTGTTGGGATAAAATGACATAGAATGAATCCAGAAACAGTAGAAAAGCTCAAATGACACTAAGAATTGCATTATTTCGATTTTATATGCGTAATTACAATTTATAATCCAATATTTTTGAATTAACAAGATATGAATCATATTCCAGTCACTATAATGTGTTTAAGGAAGATTATTGTGATGAAATGACGTAGAATGAATCAAGAAAACTATTGAAAAGCTCAAATGATAAACAGAATTTCTTTATTTCGACTTTATATGCATAATTACTATGTATAATATATTTTTTTAATAAACAAGATATGAATCATATTCTAAACAGTATAATGAGTTTAAATGTAGATTATGGAAATGAAATGACTTAGAATAAATCCAGAAACGATTGAAATTCTCAAATGATTCTCCAAACTGCATTATTTTGACTATATATGCGTAATTACAATGTAAAATCGAATCTTTTTAAATAAAGAAGATATGAATCTTATTCTAGATAGTATAATGAGTTTATATTTAGATTATTGTGATGAAATGAGTTACAAGGTAGTTGATGTGCGTTACTTTTAAATCTCACAATTTGACAGCAAGGAGTTGGCTGAATTTGAATCCAGGAAATAGTTGAAATGATCAAATGATACTCAGAATTGTATTATTTGCAATTTATTTGCGCTATTACCATGTATAATCCAATATTTTTGAATAAAAATGATATGAAAAATATGATGGACAGTATAATGAGTTAAAATGATGATTATTGTGTTGAAATGTCTTAGAATGAATTCTAAAACGATTGAAATGCTCAAATGATGATCAGAATTGCGTTATTTGCACTTTATGTGCGTAATTAACATGTATAATCCAGTCTTTTTTAATAAAAAACATATGAATCATATCCAAGAAAAGTATAATTAGTTTAAATGTAGATTATTGTGATAAAATGTCTCAGAATAAATCTTGAAACGATTGAAATTCTCAAATGATACTCAGAATTGCATTTTTTGGATTTTATGTTTGTAATTATCTTGTATAATCCAATCTTTTTGAATACGCGAGATATGAATCATATTCCAAACAGTAAAATTAGTTTTAAAAGTCCATTGTTGGGATAAAATGACATAGAATGAATACAGAAACAATTGAAAAGCACAAATGATACTAAGAATTGTATTATTTCGATTTTATATGCGTAATTACAATGTATAATCCAATATTTTTGAATAAACAAGATATGAATCATATTCTACACTGTATAATGAGTTTAAATTTAGATTATTGTGTTGAAATGTCTTAGAATGAATCCAAAAATAATTGAAACGCTCAAATTATACTCAGAATTGCATTATTTGTACTTTATATGCGTAATAACGATGTACAATCCAATCATTTTGAATTAACAAGATATAAATCATATTCCAGTCACTATAATGTGTTTTAAAGAAGATTATTGTGATGAAATGACGTAGAATAAATCCAAAAACTATTGAAAAGCTCAAATGATACACAGAATTTCTTTATTTCGACTTTATATGCGTAATTACTACGTATAATACATTTTTTTTTAATAAACAAGATATGAATCATATTCTAAACAGAATAATGAGTTTAAATGTAGATTATGGAAATGCAATGACTTACAATAAATCCAGAAACGATTGAAATTCTCAAATGATTCTCCAAATTGCATTTATTTTGACTTTATATGCGTAATTACAATGTAAATTCGAATCTTTTTGAATAAAGAAGATATCAATCATATTCTAGACAGTAGAATAAGTTGAAATTTAGATTATTCTGATGAAATGACTTAGAATGAATCCAGAAACGATTGAAACGCAGAAATGATGCTCAGAATTACATTATTTCGATTATATATGCGTAATTAACATGTATAATTCAATCTTTTTGAATAAGCAAGATTTAAATCACATAATAAATAGTATAATGATTTTAAACAGAGATTATTGGGCTGGAATAACTTAAGAATGAATCCAGAAACGATTGAAATGCTCAAATGATACTCAGAATTGCATTAGTTGCACTTTATATGCGTAATTAACATATATACTTCAATATTTTTTAATAAACAAGATATGAATCAAATTACAAACAATATAATGAGTTGAACTGTAGATTATTGTGATGAAATTACTTAGAACTATTCCAGAAACGATTGAAATGCTCTAATGATACTCATAATTGCATTATTTGAATTTAATATGTGGAATTACAATGTATAATCTAATTTTTTTGAATAAAGAAGATATGAATCACAATATAGACAGTATAATGAGTTTTAATGCAGATTATTGTGATGAAATTATTTAAAATGAATCCAGAAACTATTGAAAGGATCAAATGATGCTCAGAATTACATTTTTTGCACTTTATATGCGTAATTACCATGTATAATCGATTCTGTTTGTATAAAGAATATATGACCCATAATCTAGACATTATATGATTTATATGTTGATTATTCTGAAATGACTTAAAATAAATCAACAAAACAACTGAAATACTCTAATAATGCTCAGAATTGAATTATTTGTACTTTATATCTGTAATTATAATGCATAATCAAATCTTTTTTAATAAACAAGATATGAACAATACTCTACACAGTATAATGAGTTTAAATGTAGATTATGGAGATGAAATGGTTTTGAATGATTCCAAAAAAGATCGAAATTCTCAAATGATATTCAGAATTGTTTTATTCGGACTTTTTATGCGTAATTAACATGTATAATCCAATCTTTTCAAATAAACAAGGTATGAAAATTATTCTAGACAGTATAATGAATATAAATGTAGAATATTGTGATGAAATGACTTAGAATGAATCCAAAAACGATTGAAAAGCTCAAATGATACTCATAATAGAATTATTGGGACTTTATATGTGTAAATAAATTGTATAATTCAATGTTTTTGTATATGCAAGATATGAATCACATTGTAGGCAGTATAATAAGTTTAAATTTAGATTATTGTGATGAAATGACTTAGAATGAATCCAAAAAATGATTGAAATGCTCAAATGATACTCAGAATTGTATTATTTGCACTTTATTTGCGCAATTCCCAAGTATAATCCAATATTTTTGAATAAAAAAGATATGAATAATATTATAGACAGTATAATGTGTTAAAATGCTGATTACTGTGTTGAAATGTCTTAGAATGAATCCATAAACGATTGAAATGCTCAATTGATGATCAGAATTGTGTTATTTGAACTTTATGTGCATAATTAACATGTATAATCCAATCTTTTTTAATAAACAACATATGAATCACATTCAAGAAAAGTATAATGAGTTTAAATGTAGATTATTGTGATAAAATGTCTTAGAATAAATCTAGAAACGATTGAAATTCTCAAATGATACTCAGAATTGCATTTTTTGGATTTTATGTGTGTAATTATGTTGTATAATCCAACCTTTTTTAATACGCGAGATATGAATCATATTCCAGACAGTAAAATTAGTTGAAAAGTGGATTGTTGGGATAAAATGACATAGAATGAATCCAGAAACAGTAGAAAAGCTCAAATGACACTAAGAATTGCATTATTTCGATTTTATATGCGTAATTACAATTTATAATCCAATATTTTTGAATTAACAAGATATGAATCATATTCCAGTCACTATAATGTGTTTAAGGAAGATTATTGTGATGAAATGACGTAGAATGAATCAAGAAAACTATTGAAAAGCTCAAATGATAAACAGAATTTCTTTATTTCGACTTTATATGCATAATTACTATGTATAATATATTTTTTTAATAAACAAGATATGAATCATATTCTAAACAGTATAATGAGTTTAAATGTAGATTATGGAAATGAAATGACTTAGAATAAATCCAGAAACGATTGAAATTCTCAAATGATTCTCCAAACTGCATTATTTTGACTATATATGCGTAATTACAATGTAAAATTGAATCTTTTTAAATAAAGAAGATATGAATCTTATTCTAGATAGTATAATGAGTTTATATTTAGATTATTGTGATGAAATGAGTTACAAGGTAGTTGATGTGCGTTACTTTTAAATCTCACAATTTGACAGCAAGGAGTTGGCTGAATTTGAATCCAGGAAATAGTTGAAATG
This sequence comes from Rhynchospora pubera, assembly GCA_028095005.1. Taxonomy (NCBI): domain Eukaryota; kingdom Viridiplantae; phylum Streptophyta; class Magnoliopsida; order Poales; family Cyperaceae; genus Rhynchospora; species Rhynchospora pubera. Next base: position 11,975,048 of record CM051461.1, on the reverse strand, counting down.
ATCAAATGATACTCAGAATTGTATTATTTGCAATTTATTTGCGCTATTACCATGTATAATCCAATATTTTTGAATAAAAATGATATGAAAAATATGATGGACAGTATAATGAGTTAAAATGATGATTATTGTGTTGAAATGTCTTAGAATGAATTCTAAAACGATTGAAATGCTCAAATGATGATCAGAATTGCGTTATTTGCACTTTATGTGCGTAATTAACATGTATAATCCAGTCTTTTTTAATAAAAAACATATGAATCATATCCAAGAAAAGTATAATTAGTTTAAATGTAGATTATTGTGATAAAATGTCTCAGAATAAATCTTGAAACGATTGAAATTCTCAAATGATACTCAGAATTGCATTTTTTGGATTTTATGTTTGTAATTATCTTGTATAATCCAATCTTTTTGAATACGCGAGATATGAATCATATTCCAAACAGTAAAATTAGTTTTAAAAGTCCATTGTTGGGATAAAATGACATAGAATGAATACAGAAACAATTGAAAAGCACAAATGATACTAAGAATTGTATTATTTCGATTTTATATGCGTAATTACAATGTATAATCCAATATTTTTGAATAAACAAGATATGAATCATATTCTACACTGTATAATGAGTTTAAATTTAGATTATTGTGTTGAAATGTCTTAGAATGAATCCAAAAATAATTGAAACGCTCAAATTATACTCAGAATTGCATTATTTGTACTTTATATGCGTAATAACGATGTACAATCCAATCATTTTGAATTAACAAGATATAAATCATATTCCAGTCACTATAATGTGTTTTAAAGAAGATTATTGTGATGAAATGACGTAGAATAAATCCAAAAACTATTGAAAAGCTCAAATGATACACAGAATTTCTTTATTTCGACTTTATATGCGTAATTACTACGTATAATACATTTTTTTTTAATAAACAAGATATGAATCATATTCTAAACAGAATAATGAGTTTAAATGTAGATTATGGAAATGCAATGACTTACAATAAATCCAGAAACGATTGAAATTCTCAAATGATTCTCCAAATTGCATTTATTTTGACTTTATATGCGTAATTACAATGTAAATTCGAATCTTTTTGAATAAAGAAGATATCAATCATATTCTAGACAGTAGAATAAGTTGAAATTTAGATTATTCTGATGAAATGACTTAGAATGAATCCAGAAACGATTGAAACGCAGAAATGATGCTCAGAATTACATTATTTCGATTATATATGCGTAATTAACATGTATAATTCAATCTTTTTGAATAAGCAAGATTTAAATCACATAATAAATAGTATAATGATTTTAAACAGAGATTATTGGGCTGGAATAACTTAAGAATGAATCCAGAAACGATTGAAATGCTCAAATGATACTCAGAATTGCATTAGTTGCACTTTATATGCGTAATTAACATATATACTTCAATATTTTTTAATAAACAAGATATGAATCAAATTACAAACAATATAATGAGTTGAACTGTAGATTATTGTGATGAAATTACTTAGAACTATTCCAGAAACGATTGAAATGCTCTAATGATACTCATAATTGCATTATTTGAATTTAATATGTGGAATTACAATGTATAATCTAATTTTTTTGAATAAAGAAGATATGAATCACAATATAGACAGTATAATGAGTTTTAATGCAGATTATTGTGATGAAATTATTTAAAATGAATCCAGAAACTATTGAAAGGATCAAATGATGCTCAGAATTACATTTTTTGCACTTTATATGCGTAATTACCATGTATAATCGATTCTGTTTGTATAAAGAATATATGACCCATAATCTAGACATTATATGATTTATATGTTGATTATTCTGAAATGACTTAAAATAAATCAACAAAACAACTGAAATACTCTAATAATGCTCAGAATTGAATTATTTGTACTTTATATCTGTAATTATAATGCATAATCAAATCTTTTTTAATAAACAAGATATGAACAATACTCTACACAGTATAATGAGTTTAAATGTAGATTATGGAGATGAAATGGTTTTGAATGATTCCAAAAAAGATCGAAATTCTCAAATGATATTCAGAATTGTTTTATTCGGACTTTTTATGCGTAATTAACATGTATAATCCAATCTTTTCAAATAAACAAGGTATGAAAATTATTCTAGACAGTATAATGAATATAAATGTAGAATATTGTGATGAAATGACTTAGAATGAATCCAAAAACGATTGAAAAGCTCAAATGATACTCATAATAGAATTATTGGGACTTTATATGTGTAAATAAATTGTATAATTCAATGTTTTTGTATATGCAAGATATGAATCACATTGTAGGCAGTATAATAAGTTTAAATTTAGATTATTGTGATGAAATGACTTAGAATGAATCCAAAAAATGATTGAAATGCTCAAATGATACTCAGAATTGTATTATTTGCACTTTATTTGCGCAATTCCCAAGTATAATCCAATATTTTTGAATAAAAAAGATATGAATAATATTATAGACAGTATAATGTGTTAAAATGCTGATTACTGTGTTGAAATGTCTTAGAATGAATCCATAAACGATTGAAATGCTCAATTGATGATCAGAATTGTGTTATTTGAACTTTATGTGCATAATTAACATGTATAATCCAATCTTTTTTAATAAACAACATATGAATCACATTCAAGAAAAGTATAATGAGTTTAAATGTAGATTATTGTGATAAAATGTCTTAGAATAAATCTAGAAACGATTGAAATTCTCAAATGATACTCAGAATTGCATTTTTTGGATTTTATGTGTGTAATTATGTTGTATAATCCAACCTTTTTTAATACGCGAGATATGAATCATATTCCAGACAGTAAAATTAGTTGAAAAGTGGATTGTTGGGATAAAATGACATAGAATGAATCCAGAAACAGTAGAAAAGCTCAAATGACACTAAGAATTGCATTATTTCGATTTTATATGCGTAATTACAATTTATAATCCAATATTTTTGAATTAACAAGATATGAATCATATTCCAGTCACTATAATGTGTTTAAGGAAGATTATTGTGATGAAATGACGTAGAATGAATCAAGAAAACTATTGAAAAGCTCAAATGATAAACAGAATTTCTTTATTTCGACTTTATATGCATAATTACTATGTATAATATATTTTTTTAATAAACAAGATATGAATCATATTCTAAACAGTATAATGAGTTTAAATGTAGATTATGGAAATGAAATGACTTAGAATAAATCCAGAAACGATTGAAATTCTCAAATGATTCTCCAAACTGCATTATTTTGACTATATATGCGTAATTACAATGTAAAATCGAATCTTTTTAAATAAAGAAGATATGAATCTTATTCTAGATAGTATAATGAGTTTATATTTAGATTATTGTGATGAAATGAGTTACAAGGTAGTTGATGTGCGTTACTTTTAAATCTCACAATTTGACAGCAAGGAGTTGGCTGAATTTGAATCCAGGAAATAGTTGAAATGATCAAATGATACTCAGAATTGTATTATTTGCAATTTATTTGCGCTATTACCATGTATAATCCAATATTTTTGAATAAAAATGATATGAAAAATATGATGGACAGTATAATGAGTTAAAATGATGATTATTGTGTTGAAATGTCTTAGAATGAATTCTAAAACGATTGAAATGCTCAAATGATGATCAGAATTGCGTTATTTGCACTTTATGTGCGTAATTAACATGTATAATCCAGTCTTTTTTAATAAAAAACATATGAATCATATCCAAGAAAAGTATAATTAGTTTAAATGTAGATTATTGTGATAAAATGTCTCAGAATAAATCTTGAAACGATTGAAATTCTCAAATGATACTCAGAATTGCATTTTTTGGATTTTATGTTTGTAATTATCTTGTATAATCCAATCTTTTTGAATACGCGAGATATGAATCATATTCCAAACAGTAAAATTAGTTTTAAAAGTCCATTGTTGGGATAAAATGACATAGAATGAATACAGAAACAATTGAAAAGCACAAATGATACTAAGAATTGTATTATTTCGATTTTATATGCGTAATTACAATGTATAATCCAATATTTTTGAATAAACAAGATATGAATCATATTCTACACTGTATAATGAGTTTAAATTTAGATTATTGTGTTGAAATGTCTTAGAATGAATCCAAAAATAATTGAAACGCTCAAATTATACTCAGAATTGCATTATTTGTACTTTATATGCGTAATAACGATGTACAATCCAATCATTTTGAATTAACAAGATATAAATCATATTCCAGTCACTATAATGTGTTTTAAAGAAGATTATTGTGATGAAATGACGTAGAATAAATCCAAAAACTATTGAAAAGCTCAAATGATACACAGAATTTCTTTATTTCGACTTTATATGCGTAATTACTACGTATAATACATTTTTTTTTAATAAACAAGATATGAATCATATTCTAAACAGAATAATGAGTTTAAATGTAGATTATGGAAATGCAATGACTTACAATAAATCCAGAAACGATTGAAATTCTCAAATGATTCTCCAAATTGCATTTATTTTGACTTTATATGCGTAATTACAATGTAAATTCGAATCTTTTTGAATAAAGAAGATATCAATCATATTCTAGACAGTAGAATAAGTTGAAATTTAGATTATTCTGATGAAATGACTTAGAATGAATCCAGAAACGATTGAAACGCAGAAATGATGCTCAGAATTACATTATTTCGATTATATATGCGTAATTAACATGTATAATTCAATCTTTTTGAATAAGCAAGATTTAAATCACATAATAAATAGTATAATGATTTTAAACAGAGATTATTGGGCTGGAATAACTTAAGAATGAATCCAGAAACGATTGAAATGCTCAAATGATACTCAGAATTGCATTAGTTGCACTTTATATGCGTAATTAACATATATACTTCAATATTTTTTAATAAACAAGATATGAATCAAATTACAAACAATATAATGAGTTGAACTGTAGATTATTGTGATGAAATTACTTAGAACTATTCCAGAAACGATTGAAATGCTCTAATGATACTCATAATTGCATTATTTGAATTTAATATGTGGAATTACAATGTATAATCTAATTTTTTTGAATAAAGAAGATATGAATCACAATATAGACAGTATAATGAGTTTTAATGCAGATTATTGTGATGAAATTATTTAAAATGAATCCAGAAACTATTGAAAGGATCAAATGATGCTCAGAATTACATTTTTTGCACTTTATATGCGTAATTACCATGTATAATCGATTCTGTTTGTATAAAGAATATATGACCCATAATCTAGACATTATATGATTTATATGTTGATTATTCTGAAATGACTTAAAATAAATCAACAAAACAACTGAAATACTCTAATAATGCTCAGAATTGAATTATTTGTACTTTATATCTGTAATTATAATGCATAATCAAATCTTTTTTAATAAACAAGATATGAACAATACTCTACACAGTATAATGAGTTTAAATGTAGATTATGGAGATGAAATGGTTTTGAATGATTCCAAAAAAGATCGAAATTCTCAAATGATATTCAGAATTGTTTTATTCGGACTTTTTATGCGTAATTAACATGTATAATCCAATCTTTTCAAATAAACAAGGTATGAAAATTATTCTAGACAGTATAATGAATATAAATGTAGAATATTGTGATGAAATGACTTAGAATGAATCCAAAAACGATTGAAAAGCTCAAATGATACTCATAATAGAATTATTGGGACTTTATATGTGTAAATAAATTGTATAATTCAATGTTTTTGTATATGCAAGATATGAATCACATTGTAGGCAGTATAATAAGTTTAAATTTAGATTATTGTGATGAAATGACTTAGAATGAATCCAAAAAATGATTGAAATGCTCAAATGATACTCAGAATTGTATTATTTGCACTTTATTTGCGCAATTCCCAAGTATAATCCAATATTTTTGAATAAAAAAGATATGAATAATATTATAGACAGTATAATGTGTTAAAATGCTGATTACTGTGTTGAAATGTCTTAGAATGAATCCATAAACGATTGAAATGCTCAATTGATGATCAGAATTGTGTTATTTGAACTTTATGTGCATAATTAACATGTATAATCCAATCTTTTTTAATAAACAACATATGAATCACATTCAAGAAAAGTATAATGAGTTTAAATGTAGATTATTGTGATAAAATGTCTTAGAATAAATCTAGAAACGATTGAAATTCTCAAATGATACTCAGAATTGCATTTTTTGGATTTTATGTGTGTAATTATGTTGTATAATCCAACCTTTTTTAATACGCGAGATATGAATCATATTCCAGACAGTAAAATTAGTTGAAAAGTGGATTGTTGGGATAAAATGACATAGAATGAATCCAGAAACAGTAGAAAAGCTCAAATGACACTAAGAATTGCATTATTTCGATTTTATATGCGTAATTACAATTTATAATCCAATATTTTTGAATTAACAAGATATGAATCATATTCCAGTCACTATAATGTGTTTAAGGAAGATTATTGTGATGAAATGACGTAGAATGAATCAAGAAAACTATTGAAAAGCTCAAATGATAAACAGAATTTCTTTATTTCGACTTTATATGCATAATTACTATGTATAATATATTTTTTTAATAAACAAGATATGAATCATATTCTAAACAGTATAATGAGTTTAAATGTAGATTATGGAAATGAAATGACTTAGAATAAATCCAGAAACGATTGAAATTCTCAAATGATTCTCCAAACTGCATTATTTTGACTATATATGCGTAATTACAATGTAAAATCGAATCTTTTTAAATAAAGAAGATATGAATCTTATTCTAGATAGTATAATGAGTTTATATTTAGATTATTGTGATGAAATGAGTTACAAGGTAGTTGATGTGCGTTACTTTTAAATCTCACAATTTGACAGCAAGGAGTTGGCTGAATTTGAATCCAGGAAATAGTTGAAATGATCAAATGATACTCAGAATTGTATTATTTACAATTTATTTGCGCTATTACCATGTATAATCCAATATTTTTGAATAAAAATGATATGAAAAATATGATGGACAGTATAATGAGTTAAAATGATGATTATTGTGTTGAAATGTCTTAGAATGAATTCTAAAACGATTGAAATGCTCAAATGATGATCAGAATTGCGTTATTTGCACTTTATGTGCGTAATTAACATGTATAATCCAGTCTTTTTTAATAAAAAACATATGAATCATATCCAAGAAAAGTATAATTAGTTTAAATGTAGATTATTGTGATAAAATGTCTCAGAATAAATCTTGAAACGATTGAAATTCTCAAATGATACTCAGAATTGCATTTTTTGGATTTTATGTTTGTAATTATCTTGTATAATCCAATCTTTTTGAATACGCGAGATATGAATCATATTCCAAACAGTAAAATTAGTTTTAAAAGTCCATTGTTGGGATAAAATGACATAGAATGAATACAGAAACAATTGAAAAGCACAAATGATACTAAGAATTGTATTATTTCGATTTTATATGCGTAATTACAATGTATAATCCAATATTTTTGAATAAACAAGATATGAATCATATTCTACACTGTATAATGAGTTTAAATTTAGATTATTGTGTTGAAATGTCTTAGAATGAATCCAAAAATAATTGAAACGCTCAAATTATACTCAGAATTGCATTATTTGTACTTTATATGCGTAATAACGATGTACAATCCAATCATTTTGAATTAACAAGATATAAATCATATTCCAGTCACTATAATGTGTTTTAAAGAAGATTATTGTGATGAAATGACGTAGAATAAATCCAAAAACTATTGAAAAGCTCAAATGATACACAGAATTTCTTTATTTCGACTTTATATGCGTAATTACTACGTATAATACATTTTTTTTTAATAAACAAGATATGAATCATATTCTAAACAGAATAATGAGTTTAAATGTAGATTATGGAAATGCAATGACTTACAATAAATCCAGAAACGATTGAAATTCTCAAATGATTCTCCAAATTGCATTTATTTTGACTTTATATGCGTAATTACAATGTAAATTCGAATCTTTTTGAATAAAGAAGATATCAATCATATTCTAGACAGTAGAATAAGTTGAAATTTAGATTATTCTGATGAAATGACTTAGAATGAATCCAGAAACGATTGAAACGCAGAAATGATGCTCAGAATTACATTATTTCGATTATATATGCGTAATTAACATGTATAATTCAATCTTTTTGAATAAGCAAGATTTAAATCACATAATAAATAGTATAATGATTTTAAACAGAGATTATTGGGCTGGAATAACTTAAGAATGAATCCAGAAACGATTGAAATGCTCAAATGATACTCAGAATTGCATTAGTTGCACTTTATATGCGTAATTAACATATATACTTCAATATTTTTTAATAAACAAGATATGAATCAAATTACAAACAATATAATGAGTTGAACTGTAGATTATTGTGATGAAATTACTTAGAACTATTCCAGAAACGATTGAAATGCTCTAATGATACTCATAATTGCATTATTTGAATTTAATATGTGGAATTACAATGTATAATCTAATTTTTTTGAATAAAGAAGATATGAATCACAATATAGACAGTATAATGAGTTTTAATGCAGATTATTGTGATGAAATTATTTAAAATGAATCCAGAAACTATTGAAAGGATCAAATGATGCTCAGAATTACATTTTTTGCACTTTATATGCGTAATTACCATGTATAATCGATTCTGTTTGTATAAAGAATATATGACCCATAATCTAGACATTATATGATTTATATGTTGATTATTCTGAAATGACTTAAAATAAATCAACAAAACAACTGAAATACTCTAATAATGCTCAGAATTGAATTATTTGTACTTTATATCTGTAATTATAATGCATAATCAAATCTTTTTTAATAAACAAGATATGAACAATACTCTACACAGTATAATGAGTTTAAATGTAGATTATGGAGATGAAATGGTTTTGAATGATTCCAAAAAAGATCGAAATTCTCAAATGATATTCAGAATTGTTTTATTCGGACTTTTTATGCGTAATTAACATGTATAATCCAATCTTTTCAAATAAACAAGGTATGAAAATTATTCTAGACAGTATAATGAATATAAATGTAGAATATTGTGATGAAATGACTTAGAATGAATCCAAAAACGATTGAAAAGCTCAAATGATACTCATAATAGAATTATTGGGACTTTATATGTGTAAATAAATTGTATAATTCAATGTTTTTGTATATGCAAGATATGAATCACATTGTAGGCAGTATAATAAGTTTAAATTTAGATTATTGTGATGAAATGACTTAGAATGAATCCAAAAAATGATTGAAATGCTCAAATGATACTCAGAATTGTATTATTTGCACTTTATTTGCGCAATTCCCAAGTATAATCCAATATTTTTGAATAAAAAAGATATGAATAATATTATAGACAGTATAATGTGTTAAAATGCTGATTACTGTGTTGAAATGTCTTAGAATGAATCCATAAACGATTGAAATGCTCAATTGATGATCAGAATTGTGTTATTTGAACTTTATGTGCATAATTAACATGTATAATCCAATCTTTTTTAATAAACAACATATGAATCACATTCAAGAAAAGTATAATGAGTTTAAATGTAGATTATTGTGATAAAATGTCTTAGAATAAATCTAGAAACGATTGAAATTCTCAAATGATACTCAGAATTGCATTTTTTAGATTTTATGTGTGTAATTATGTTGTATAATCCAACCTTTTTTAATACGCGAGATATGAATCATATTCCAGACAGTAAAATTAGTTGAAAAGTGGATTGTTGGGATAAAATGACATAGAATGAATCCAGAAACAGTAGAAAAGCTCAAATGACACTAAGAATTGCATTATTTCGATTTTATATGCGTAATTACAATTTATAATCCAATATTTTTTAATTAACAAGATATGAATCATATTCCAGTCACTATAATGTGTTTAAGGAAGATTATTGTGATGAAATGACGTAGAATGAATCAAGAAAACTATTGAAAAGCTCAAATGATAAACAGAATTTCTTTATTTCGACTTTATATGCATAATTACTATGTATAATATATTTTTTTAATAAACAAGATATGAATCATATTCTAAACAGTATAATGAGTTTAAATGTAGATTATGGAAATGAAATGACTTAGAATAAATCCAGAAACGATTGAAATTCTCAAATGATTCTCCAAACTGCATTATTTTGACTATATATGCGTAATTACAATGTAAAATCGAATCTTTTTAAATAAAGAAGATATGAATCTTATTCTAGATAGTATAATGAGTTTATATTTAGATTATTGTGATGAAATGAGTTACAAGGTAGTTGATGTGCGTTACTTTTAAATCTCACAATTTGACAGCAAGGAGTTGGCTGAATTTGAATCCAGGAAATAGTTGAAATGATCAAATGATACTCAGAATTGTATTATTTGCAATTTATTTGCGCTATTACCATGTATAATCCAATATTTTTGAATAAAAATGATATGAAAAATATGATGGACAGTATAATGAGTTAAAATGATGATTATTGTGTTGAAATGTCTTAGAATGAATTCTAAAACGATTGAAATGCTCAAATGATGATCAGAATTGCGTTATTTGCACTTTATGTGCGTAATTAACATGTATAATCCAGTCTTTTTTAATAAAAAACATATGAATCATATCCAAGAAAAGTATAATTAGTTTAAATGTAGATTATTGTGATAAAATGTCTCAGAATAAATCTTGAAACGATTGAAATTCTCAAATGATACTCAGAATTGCATTTTTTGGATTTTATGTTTGTAATTATCTTGTATAATCCAATCTTTTTGAATACGCGAGATATGAATCATATTCCAAACAGTAAAATTAGTTTTAAAAGTCCATTGTTGGGATAAAATGACATAGAATGAATACAGAAACAATTGAAAAGCACAAATGATACTAAGAATTGTATTATTTCGATTTTATATGCGTAATTACAATGTATAATCCAATATTTTTGAATAAACAAGATATGAATCATATTCTACACTGTATAATGAGTTTAAATTTAGATTATTGTGTTGAAATGTCTTAGAATGAATCCAAAAATAATTGAAACGCTCAAATTATACTCAGAATTGCATTATTTGTACTTTATATGCGTAATAACGATGTACAATCCAATCATTTTGAATTAACAAGATATAAATCATATTCCAGTCACTATAATGTGTTTTAAAGAAGATTATTGTGATGAAATGACGTAGAATAAATCCAAAAACTATTGAAAAGCTCAAATGATACACAGAATTTCTTTATTTCGACTTTATATGCGTAATTACTACGTATAATACATTTTTTTTTTAATAAACAAGATATGAATCATATTCTAAACAGAATAATGAGTTTAAATGTAGATTATGGAAATGCAATGACTTACAATAAATCCAGAAACGATTGAAATTCTCAAATGATTCTCCAAATTGCATTTATTTTAACTTTATATGCGTAATTACAATGTAAATTCGAATCTTTTTGAATAAAGAAGATATCAATCATATTCTAGACAGTAGAATAAGTTGAAATTTAGATTATTCTGATGAAATGACTTAGAATGAATCCAGAAACGATTGAAACGCAGAAATGATGCTCAGAATTACATTATTTCGATTATATATGCGTAATTAACATGTATAATTCAATCTTTTTGAATAAGCAAGATTTAAATCACATAATAAATAGTATAATGATTTTAAACAGAGATTATTGGGCTGGAATAACTTAAGAATGAATCCAGAAACGATTGAAATGCTCAAATGATACTCAGAATTGCATTAGTTGCACTTTATATGCGTAATTAACATATATACTTCAATATTTTTTAATAAACAAGATATGAATCAAATTACAAACAATATAATGAGTTGAACTGTAGATTATTGTGATGAAATTACTTAGAACTATTCCAGAAACGATTGAAATGCTCTAATGATACTCATAATTGCATTATTTGAATTTAATATGTGGAATTACAATGTATAATCTAATTTTTTTGAATAAAGAAGATATGAATCACAATATAGACAGTATAATGAGTTTTAATGCAGATTATTGTGATGAAATTATTTAAAATGAATCCAGAAACTATTGAAAGGATCAAATGATGCTCAGAATTACATTTTTTGCACTTTATATGCGTAATTACCATGTATAATCGATTCTGTTTGTATAAAGAATATATGACCCATAATCTAGACATTATATGATTTATATGTTGATTATTCTGAAATGACTTAAAATAAATCAACAAAACAACTGAAATACTCTAATAATGCTCAGAATTGAATTATTTGTACTTTATATCTGTAATTATAATGCATAATCAAATCTTTTTTAATAAACAAGATATGAACAATACTCTACACAGTATAATGAGTTTAAATGTAGATTATGGAGATGAAATGGTTTTGAATGATTCCAAAAAAGATCGAAATTCTCAAATGATATTCAGAATTGTTTTATTCGGACTTTTTATGCGTAATTAACATGTATAATCCAATCTTTTCAAATAAACAAGGTATGAAAATTATTCTAGACAGTATAATGAATATAAATGTAGAATATTGTGATGAAATGACTTAGAATGAATCCAAAAACGATTGAAAAGCTCAAATGATACTCATAATAGAATTATTGGGACTTTATATGTGTAAATAAATTGTATAATTCAATGTTTTTGTATATGCAAGATATGAATCACATTGTAGGCAGTATAATAAGTTTAAATTTAGATTATTGTGATGAAATGACTTAGAATGAATCCAAAAAATGATTGAAATGCTCAAATGATACTCAGAATTGTATTATTTGCACTTTATTTGCGCAATTCCCAAGTATAATCCAATATTTTTGAATAAAAAAGATATGAATAATATTATAGACAGTATAATGTGTTAAAATGCTGATTACTGTGTTGAAATGTCTTAGAATGAATCCATAAACGATTGAAATGCTCAATTGATGATCAGAATTGTGTTATTTGAACTTTATGTGCATAATTAACATGTATAATCCAATCTTTTTTAATAAACAACATATGAATCACATTCAAGAAAAGTATAATGAGTTTAAATGTAGATTATTGTGATAAAATGTCTTAGAATAAATCTAGAAACGATTGAAATTCTCAAATGATACTCAGAATTGCATTTTTTGGATTTTATGTGTGTAATTATGTTGTATAATCCAACCTTTTTTAATACGCGAGATATGAATCATATTCCAGACAGTAAAATTAGTTGAAAAGTGGATTGTTGGGATAAAATGACATAGAATGAATCCAGAAACAGTAGAAAAGCTCAAATGACACTAAGAATTGCATTATTTCGATTTTATATGCGTAATTACAATTTATAATCCAATATTTTTTAATTAACAAGATATGAATCATATTCCAGTCACTATAATGTGTTTAAGGAAGATTATTGTGATGAAATGACGTAGAATGAATCAAGAAAACTATTGAAAAGCTCAAATGATAAACAGAATTTCTTTATTTCGACTTTATATGCATAATTACTATGTATAATATATTTTTTTAATAAACAAGATATGAATCATATTCTAAACAGTATAATGAGTTTAAATGTAGATTATGGAAATGAAATGACTTAGAATAAATCCAGAAACGATTGAAATTCTCAAATGATTCTCCAAACTGCATTATTTTGACTATATATGCGTAATTACAATGTAAAATCGAATCTTTTTAAATAAAGAAGATATGAATCTTATTCTAGATAGTATAATGAGTTTATATTTAGATTATTGTGATGAAATGAGTTACAAGGTAGTTGATGTGCGTTACTTTTAAATCTCACAATTTGACAGCAAGGAGTTGGCTGAATTTGAATCCAGGAAATAGTTGAAATGATCAAATGATACTCAGAATTGTATTATTTGCAATTTATTTGCGCTATTACCATGTATAATCCAATATTTTTGAATAAAAATGATATGAAAAATATGATGGACAGTATAATGAGTTAAAATGATGATTATTGTGTTGAAATGTCTTAGAATGAATTCTAAAACGATTGAAATGCTCAAATGATGATCAGAATTGCGTTATTTGCACTTTATGTGCGTAATTAACATGTATAATCCAGTCTTTTTTAATAAAAAACATATGAATCATATCCAAGAAAAGTATAATTAGTTTAAATGTAGATTATTGTGATAAAATGTCTCAGAATAAATCTTGAAACGATTGAAATTCTCAAATGATACTCAGAATTGCATTTTTTGGATTTTATGTTTGTAATTATCTTGTATAATCCAATCTTTTTGAATACGCGAGATATGAATCATATTCCAAACAGTAAAATTAGTTTTAAAAGTCCATTGTTGGGATAAAATGACATAGAATGAATACAGAAACAATTGAAAAGCACAAATGATACTAAGAATTGTATTATTTCGATTTTATATGCGTAATTACAATGTATAATCCAATATTTTTGAATAAACAAGATATGAATCATATTCTACACTGTATAATGAGTTTAAATTTAGATTATTGTGTTGAAATGTCTTAGAATGAATCCAAAAATAATTGAAACGCTCAAATTATACTCAGAATTGCATTATTTGTACTTTATATGCGTAATAACGATGTACAATCCAATCATTTTGAATTAACAAGATATAAATCATATTCCAGTCACTATAATGTGTTTTAAAGAAGATTATTGTGATGAAATGACGTAGAATAAATCCAAAAACTATTGAAAAGCTCAAATGATACACAGAATTTCTTTATTTCGACTTTATATGCGTAATTACTACGTATAATACATTTTTTTTAATAAACAAGATATGAATCATATTCTAAACAGAATAATGAGTTTAAATGTAGATTATGGAAATGCAATGACTTACAATAAATCCAGAAACGATTGAAATTCTCAAATGATTCTCCAAATTGCATTTATTTTGACTTTATATGCGTAATTACAATGTAAATTCGAATCTTTTTGAATAAAGAAGATATCAATCATATTCTAGACAGTAGAATAAGTTGAAATTTAGATTATTCTGATGAAATGACTTAGAATGAATCCAGAAACGATTGAAACGCAGAAATGATGCTCAGAATTACATTATTTCGATTATATATGCGTAATTAACATGTATAATTCAATCTTTTTGAATAAGCAAGATTTAAATCACATAATAAATAGTATAATGATTTTAAACAGAGATTATTGGGCTGGAATAACTTAAGAATGAATCCAGAAACGATTGAAATGCTCAAATGATACTCAGAATTGCATTAGTTGCACTTTATATGCGTAATTAACATATATACTTCAATATTTTTTAATAAACAAGATATGAATCAAATTACAAACAATATAATGAGTTGAACTGTAGATTATTGTGATGAAATTACTTAGAACTATTCCAGAAACGATTGAAATGCTCTAATGATACTCATAATTGCATTATTTGAATTTAATATGTGGAATTACAATGTATAATCTAATTTTTTTGAATAAAGAAGATATGAATCACAATATAGACAGTATAATGAGTTTTAATGCAGATTATTGTGATGAAATTATTTAAAATGAATCCAGAAACTATTGAAAGGATCAAATGATGCTCAGAATTACATTTTTTGCACTTTATATGCGTAATTACCATGTATAATCGATTCTGTTTGTATAAAGAATATATGACCCATAATCTAGACATTATATGATTTATATGTTGATTATTCTGAAATGACTTAAAATAAATCAACAAAACAACTGAAATACTCTAATAATGCTCAGAATTGAATTATTTGTACTTTATATCTGTAATTATAATGCATAATCAAATCTTTTTTAATAAACAAGATATGAACAATACTCTACACAGTATAATGAGTTTAAATGTAGATTATGGAGATGAAATGGTTTTGAATGATTCCAAAAAAGATCGAAAATTCTCAAATGATATTCAGAATTGTTTTATTCGGACTTTTGATGCGTAATTAACATGTATAATCCAATCTTTTCAAATAAACAAGGTATGAAAATTATTCTAGACAGTATAATGAATATAAATGTAGAATATTGTGATGAAATGACTTAGAATGAATCCACAAACGATTGAAAAGCTCAAATGATACTCATAATAGAATTATTGGGACTTTATATGTGTAAATAAATTGTATAATTCAATGTTTTTGTATATACAAGATATGAATCACATTGTAGGCAGTACAATAAGTTTAAATTTAGATTATTGTGATGAAATGACTTATAATGAATCCAAAAAATGATTGAAATGCTCAAATGATACTCAGAATTGTATTATTTGCACTTTATTTGCGCAATTCCCAAGTATAATCCAATATTTTTGAATAAAAAAGATATGAATAATATTATAGACAGTATAATGTGTTAAAATGCTGATTACTGTGTTGAAATGTCTTAGAATGAATCCATAAACGATTGAAATGCTCAATTGATGATCAGAATTGTGTTATTTGAACTTTATGTGCATAATTAACATGTATAATCCAATTTTTTTTTAGAAACAACATATGAATCATATTCAAGAAATGTATAATGTGTTTAAATGTAGATTATGGTGATAAAATGTCTTAGAATAAATCTAGAAACGATTGAAATTCTCAAATGATACTCAGAATTGCATTTTTTGGATTTTATGTGTGTAATTATGTTGTATAATCCAACCTTTTTTAATACGCGATATATCAATCATATTCCAGACAGTAAAATTAGTTGAAAAGTGGATTGTTGGGATAAAATGACATAGAATGAATCCAGAAACAGTAGAAAAGCTCAAATGACACTAAGAATTGCATTATTTCGATTTTATATGCGTAATTACAATTTATAATCCAATATTTTTGAATTAACAAGATATGAATCATATTCCAGTCACTATAATGTGTTTAAGGAAGATTATTGTGATGAAATGACGTAGAATGAATCAAGAAAACTATTGAAAAGCTCAAATGATAAACAGAATTTCTTTATTTCGACTTTATATGCGTAATTACTATGTATAATATATTTTTTTAATAAACAAGATATGAATCATATTCTAAACAGTATAATGAGTTTAAATGTAGATTATGGAAATGAAATGACTTAGAATAAATCCAGAAACGATTGAAATTCTCAAATGATTCTCCAAACAGCATTATTTTGACTATATATGCGTAATTACAATGTAAAACCGAATCTTTTTAAATAAAGAAAATATGAATCTTATTCTAGATTGTATAATGAGTTTATATTTAGATTATTGTGATGAAATGAGTTACAAGGTAGTTGATGTGTGTTACTTTTAAATCTCACAATTTGACAGCAAGGAGTTGGCTGAATTTGAATCCAGGAAATGGTTGAAATGCTCAAATGATACTCAGAATTGTATTATTTGCAATTTATTTGCGTTATTACTATGTATAATCCAATATTTTTGAATAAAAATGATATGAAAAATATGATAGACAGTATAATGAGTTAAAATGCTGATTATTGTGTTTAAATGTCTTAGAATGAATTCTAAAACGATTGAAATGCTCAAATGATGATCAGAATTGCGTTATTTGCACTTTATGTGCGTAATTAACATGTATAATCCAATCTTTTTTAATAAAAAACATATGAATCATTTCCAAGAAAAGTATAATTAGTTTAAATGTAGATTATTGTGATAAAATGTCTTAGAATAAATCTCGAAACGATTGAAATCCTCAAATGATACTCAGAATTGCATTTTTGGATTTTATGTGTGTAATTATCTTGTATAATCCAATCTTTTTGAATATGCGAGATATGAATCATATTCCAAACAGTAAAATTAGTTTTAAAAGTGGATTGTTGGGATAAAATGACATAGAATGAATACAGAAACAATTGAAAAGCACAAATGATACTAAGAATTGTATTATTTCGATTTTATATGCGTAATTACAATGTATAATCCAATATTTTTGAATAAACAAGATATGAATCATATTCTACACTGTATAATGAGTTTAAATTTAGATTATTGTGTTGAAATTAAAGGTTCAATCACGACTGTGTAATCATGTAATGCAAGTAAGTACAGTGCACACATACATAAATTAGAAAAAGAGAAAGATAGATAGATTCTTCAAGAGGGCTCCGCTCAATGCACAAATTAAATTAATAAATACAGTTCCGTGACAATATGAAAGAAAGGGTAATAAAAAATGGAAGGAAACAAGAAAGTAACAGACAATACTCGAATCAATTCAAAGATTTAGAAGACAGTAAAAGTAAAGTAATAAGGGAAATGGCAAAATGAAGGAATTAGTGCTCAAAATTAAAAAAAGAAACTATTGAAAAGCTGATGAAATTATGTAGAATGAATCCAAAAACTATTGAAAAGCTCAAATGATACACAGAATTTCTTTATTTCGACTTTATATGCGTAATTACTACGTATAATACATTTTTTTAATAAACAAGATATGAATCATATTCTAAACAGAATAATGAGTTTAAATGTAGATTATGGAAATGCAATGACTTACAATAAATCCAGAAACGATTGAAATTCTCAAATGATTCTCCAAATTGCATTATTTTGACTTTATATGCGTAATTACAATGTAAAATCGAATCTTTTTGAATAAAGAAGATATAAATCATATTCTAGACAGTAGAATAAGTTCAAATTTGGATTATTCTGATGAAATGACTTAGAATGAATCTAGAAACGATTGAAACGCAGAAATGATGCTCAGAATTACATTATTTCGATTATATATGCGTAATTAACATGTATAATTCAATCTTTTTGAATAAGCAAGATATAAATCACATTATAAATAGTATAATGATTTTAAACAGAGATTATTGGGCTGGAATAACTTAGAATGAATCCAGAAACGATTGAAATGCTCAAATGATACTCAGAATTGCATTAGTTGCACTTTATATGCGTAATTAACATGTATAATTCAATATTTTTCTATAAACAAGATATGAATCAAATTATAAACAGTATAATGAGTTTAAATATAGATTATTGTGATAAAATTACTTAGAACAATTCCAGAAACAATTGAAATGATCAAATGATACTCAGAATTGCATTATTTACATTTTATATGCGTAATTACCATGTATAATCCAATCATTTTGAATAAGCAAGATATGAATCACAATATAGACTGTATAATGAGTATAAAGCAAATTGTTGTTATGAAATGACTTAGAATGATTTCAGAAACTATTGGAATGCTCAAATGATACTCAGAATTGCATTATTTGCTCTTTACATGTGTAATTACCATGTATAAGTGAAACTGTTTGTATAAAGAATATATATGAAACATATTCTGGACAGTATATGAGTTTATATGTTGATTATTCTGAAAAAAAATGACTTAAAATGAATCCAGGAACGACGGAAATGCTTTAATGTTGCTCAAAATTTAATTATTTGCTATTTATATCAGTAAATGCAATGTATAATCTAATATTTTTGAATAAACAAGATATGAATCATATTCTAGACTGTAAAATGAATTTAAATGTAGATTATGGAGATGAAATGGCTTAGATTAATTTCAGAATCGATCGAAATACTCAAATTATACTCAGAATTGCTTTATTTGGACTTTTACATGTATAATCTAATTTTTTTAATAAGTTTTGAAACATATTCTAGACAGTATAATGAGTATAAATGTAGATTTTTGCGATGAAATGACTTAGAATGAATCCAGAAACTATTGAAATGCTCAAATGATACTCAGAATAGCATTATTCGAACTTTATATGCGTAATTAACATGTATAATTCAATATTTTTGGATAAACAAGATATGAATCACATTGTAGGCAATATAATAAGTTTAAATTTAGATTATTGTGATGAAATGACTTAGAATGAATCCAAAAAATGATTGAAATGAGTAAATTATACTCAGAATTGTATTATTTGCACTTTATTTGCGCAATTAAGCGTCATGAGCTAGCTTAGCTAGGGTTTAATTAACCAGGATTTAAAGTTCATTTGCTTTTTATGTTTATTTTGACAATTTGTCTTCTCTTCCATGGTCCATGGACCATGAAATATTGAAATGAAATGACA
The DNA here is from genome assembly GCA_028095005.1 of Rhynchospora pubera. Taxonomy (NCBI): domain Eukaryota; kingdom Viridiplantae; phylum Streptophyta; class Magnoliopsida; order Poales; family Cyperaceae; genus Rhynchospora; species Rhynchospora pubera. Next base: position 11,954,822 of record CM051461.1, on the reverse strand, counting down.
ATTTCGACTGGACTGGACTTGTTGGTTGGGCCTTTAATTTTGAGCTTTCCAAAGCAAGCCTCACCAACTTCACCCTCATAGGAACCAGATCTGCCTTCTTATCTTTGCTGGGAATAGTTTCAACTTCTATCTTTGCTGAGTAACGATATTCAATTTTCAATATTCTATTCTGCCTTCTTATAAACATCTTAATTTTATTTCTCAATTTTCACCTGCTCCTATCAAAATGAAACTTGCTTCATTTACAGTAACATATAGACAATACATACCGGGTGTGCCTTGAATAAGGAATAAGAATAAAAAATTTCAGTATGCGTACTTATTCTTATTCTTGTGCAACCCAAACATCACAAGAATAATGAATTTGGGCCCTTATTTTTATACTAACAAAATCATGATATAAGAATAAGAAATTTGGACAAACACGCACACCGAAATTCCTTATCCAAATACACCCACAATAAATTTCATCAAATATTTAACATTGTGCTCAGTCAAATTGTGTCCTTCATCTCAGGACACATTTGTCAATTATAACACAACCAAAAAAAAATAGAGGAAATTGCCACAAAGTAGAAAACTAAATCTTAATATTTTTTAATAAAAAAAATCACTTCACATTCAATTATTTTTGCAATCTCGGCACATTTTAAATTAAGCTACTTGATAGTCACTGCCAAGATTTTTTTCCCAGAGAAAAAACAAAAATATACACGTTTAGACTTGAAATCGCATTGTAGGCATAACATGCACAATTGTGAAATGATGTGACTTCATATACATATTGCTACCGTCCGTCTAATCCGACAGAATTTCATTAATAAGAGTAAAAAATTACAAGTGTAGAGGAAAAAAAAAGGAATTGAAGCAAAAAGAAAAATAAAATGTACAAGGGAAAGGAACCCCCACCCAAATTGAGATCCGCTGGCGCGCGACACATGATGTTGTGCGCCATCCTAATCGTCTGATCAAGATCCAATGGACAAAAGAGCCTCGTGCATATAACCTAGATTGATAGGTTCGTAAAAAATGAACCGTCTGATCAAGATCAGACGGCTCGTACGTACGCTATACCATATCCCGCGCTATAGCGAATTCGGATTGCCCCCACCCCCCTCCCCCAACGAGAAGAAAAACAAGGACTGTATATAGGCTCCGTTTGAATGGTGTGGGAATAAGAGGAACAAGAGAAAAAGTACGAAGAAGTATTGAAAAGTGTGTAACTTTGTGAAGAGTTTGAATTGTTTATAATAAATTTATTCTCTCATTTTCTTATTCCTTTATTCCCACACCTCATCCAAACGGAGCCATATAGAAGAGAGCCCCTACTGGGCCAGTAATGATTTAAATTTTTAATGATCTCAAATTAACGATCCTTGATGTACAAATGAATGGTTTTCAAATTTGTATGAAACTTCATTGATGAGTGATTTGTAGATCCAATAATATATTTGTATAAATTCAATATTTGTTTTTTTTTTACTTTATTTGAATATGTTTTGAAAATTATTGTTATGATCATCAAAATAATCATTATAATGTGATCGCATCTCCATTAAAAAATTCGGGATAAGAATTAGTATCTGAATCCTATCGCTGGACAATGGACATACACCCAAGAGGCAAGAGCTATGTACTTGTAAATTTCCCTTTTAATTTATAAATTATATTTATTTTCTTTTTTTATATGTGATTTGGCTCGTGAAACAAAGCCACAAGAAAGCTTGAAGAAAAAAATATATGTACTTGCAATGTTGGTTCGTCAAGTACCAACCAAAAAGCAAAATATGCAGGATTTGACATCGTTCACGTTTCCTTACCACTGTTCACTTTTTTAGAGACCCAAAGTTCCAAACGGCCGAACCCACCCTCTTCCAGTCTTCAATCTTCATTGCAAAATGAAAAATGCTTAGCGAGTTTTTAAGTTGCTTATCATTTATTTATTTTTTTTATTTCTAGTGCCGTTACAGGTATATATCCTTTTGTCATTTGAATTTGTAAGAGATCGATTAGTTGTTTTGAGTTTTTTTTTTAAGATAAATTGGGAGTCTTGTTTTGAGCCTTTTGTTTATTTTTTTATTTTTTATTTTTTTTTTAAACTAAGAGTCCTAAAAAGAAGATCCAACATTACTGAAAAGCAAGTCATACAGGAACGAGTCATTACAGATATGACTCAAATCAACAAAAAAAAAAAGAAAAAAAAAGAAACTTAACTGTTCTTAAAATCAAAAAACTCCAAAAGGACTACTGCACTAGTCACAATCTAGGTAAGGTAATGCTAAAAAGAAACCAAGAGATCTTAATCCAGCAGATCCTCATCAGACGCATTTTCTACATGCCCTTCTGAAGTATCTTCCGAGCCTGTTGTTGTACCCCTGTTGATCCTGGTGTTATCCATCCCTTGCAAATTGGCCTGCACAGTTTGGTCAATCTTGACTCCTTGATCCTGAGTGTTGATTGGGATACGGATCACTCCAGACGTGTACTCAGCCATTCTGTTCTCCAGACCTGTTGTCATACCTATCCAAATTGAAAAAGTATGAATAACCTGGAAGAGTAAATTCTGAAAGGAGACACCATTACTTTCCTTAAAGATATTATCATTCCTTTCTTTCCAAAAAATCCATCAGGCTATTGCTACAAAACTCATAGCAAAAATTATGTTTACTTTTGGCAAGAATTACAACTATTCCAAATAGTGTTTTCAGAATTCAACCTAACATTTTTATTATTATAAAGATTAAAAAAGTCTCATATTCTACTGATTGAACTACCTGAACAAAAAGATGTTCCATTGAGTCCGTATTAGCACAAAAGGTACACTTAGAGGGACCTATTCATCCTCTTTTTCTTAAATTATCAAAAGTAAAGACTTTATCTTTTAAAACTAGCCACATAAAAAATTTTACTTTCAATGGGAGCTTGGTTATCCAAATTGACTTTGAAATATCAATTTTGATTCCTCCATTGTTAAAAAAAGCATAACAAGAACTCACTGAATAAATTCTGTTTGCTTTCCAATTCCAACTAATTGAATCAATGTCTTTATTAAAATTAAAATTATGCAAAAGTTGAAATGAGATAATTTTTTCTCTTCAAAGATCAGCAGACACCTCTCTTGTGAAAAAGAGATTTAGATTGCCTTTTGTTTATTAATCTTTGAAAAAAGGAAAATGGTAACTATTGCAAAATGTCACCTTTCTCGAGCTATCGAACATCATTTAATTGTTCCCCGTTCCCATCCAACTTTGTGAGAACAGCTTCATTGAATTTTGTTAAATATAAATTTTGAATACAAATCTCGTTTAATTAAATTTATGGAGGGTCTTGAGCTATCAAAAAAGAAGCCGCGTATATTTTGTCAAGTCTTAAGGACTCAAAATTCAAAAAAAAAATGATTTTTTTTAACTAAAAATTAGTTATGAACGTATTAGAATAAATCAATGATTTAGATTCAGTATTTGAAATTTAAATTTTTCAATATTAAAGAAAAGAGTTGGTTGTATGGTCTTTAAGCGGCTGCTGAGCATGCGGTTCCACCTAGCTCTTGTTACATGTTACACGCCACACTAGTGTTTTAATTATTGTATCGGCATCCCTGCCGGACAGACAGCTGAAATGGTATTTTCCAAAATTTGGCTATATCATTATTTTGATCATTGTTCTGGTTTCTAGTATTATCGAACTTTCTCGATATTCGATGCAGTATTAAAAACACTGCTAATTACCTTTACCGTCCAGTAACAATAAAAACAATATAATATCTTAAAAAAATTGACAAAAACACAAAAGAATAATTATTGTTATTTTTATTGCATAATCTTTTTAATTGCAAAGCCAGGCTCATTAAATTGAACAAGATCAACTTATATTTCATTTTTGAAATTGATAATTTCCAATCTGCGTGTCCTACATGATAATAAAATTTATAACATACAAAGATTTAGTGACCGTTAATTAATTCTTAAACTATTCCTACTACTTATAAAAGCATCTATAAAAGAGTCATAACAATTACAACTAAGAGTGTAAACAATCTTTGTATCAAGTATATATAAACCATTACTTTATGGGAACTAATCTAAGTTATTGTTTAGAAGTTGATTTTAGATAAATGGTCAGACTCATTGAATGAAAAGGTCAATTAAGCGGTATAAACAATTTATTTTTTAAAAGATAGCTACATGAATCGTTAATCGATTGAGTCGCCTATCTTTATTGCTTTACATGTACAGTTGTATATAAAACAAAAATAATATCAATTAGTTTATTTCTTTAATACGTGGGCACCTTTTACTAGTTGATACCAAAGAATCAAGTTAGTTTAAGACCGTTAATTGATGGAACTCAATCCAACTTACAAATTCCAAACTATAATTCATCAATTAAATAAAAGATTTAGGCCCTGATCAAAATAATTTTTACGTGGAATTTATTTCGTAGAATTTCGTTGAATCTAATTACATGTGAATTATAACTAAATGACATCAAATTCATTTATTCTAATAAAAAATTTCTAATGAAATGAAATCCCACATTAAAAATAAAGGAATTTTGATGAGGGTCTTAATCAAACTCGAATCCGAGGATAACTGTTAGATAAATGAAATCCCACTTTTGAGCAAAGGCGACTAATGACTATTGACTATAGGCACGGAGGTTAAACAAACGCGTGGTCCCTCCAGTAAGAGCATAAATAAATAATTAATTAATTAATTAGGAAGGAAATACTCGTTGTCGTGGCTTCTAAATTCTAATAAATAAAATAGTTTCCGATCAGAAATATATTTATAATTGATAATCCAAACCTAAAATTTCGGCTGGCACATTAATATCGAATCGGATCATGCTGACCGACACTCTCAGTTTTGTCCGAATTTTTCATGCTATTCCCCGTCCGTCTTAAGAAGAAATCCCAAAATTTATGCATACAGTGCGAGTATGATTATCCATTTTATTTTCTAAATTATGCAACCACAAAATATTTATGGAAGAGACAAAACACATATTACCTTTTTTTTTCGACAAAAAAAAAAAGAATATTGAATGTTTCCAGACCATTGCTTGGGATTTCGGATCATCATTGAAGTTAAGAGCAATAAATCACGCATCTCGTGTAAGTCGCGCTCATCCAACTTTGAAAATAAATGGTCCAAATTGAGTTTAAGATGTCACCGTCAGACTAGTTTAATATAAACTGTGCCTTACCTTGTCTTTTGTTTCCCCATAAAAGCCCATTGGTGTTTAAAAGTGTACCGTCCATGACTCTACAGCCATGACATTAGGCTGCACCGTCCAGCCAAGCTATTTTTAAAAATTTTGAAATTCAAATGTTAAATATAAACCGTTGATCTTGTTCAATTTTACGAGCGATGCATTTTCATAAAAGTTTTATAAAATTTGGAGTTGATTTGATACTAGATCAAGTAATTAGCAAATGAACGAACATGATTTACTATCATTGATTAATTCTAATACGTTCATAATTTGAACATTTAATCAAGTATCAAATCGACTTCAAATTTTATAAATTTATATGAAAATGCATCGCTTTTAAAGTTGAACAAGATCAACGGTTTGAATTTAACATTTAAATTTTAAAATTTTTAAATATTAAAAAAAATATATCTTGGCTGGATGGTCCAGCCATATCCTTGGCTGTAGAGGATGTGAATCCGCCAGATACCTAGTACGTGCAATGATACCAGGGCCAAGGACCGATCTGAAAAAAAAACAAAGGGGCCGTTTGGATCGTTTAGGAACAAGAGTAATAGTCTATTTCTAAGAAGAAAATATTGAGAAGTGTGTAATTTTGTGAAGAGTTTGAATGATTAGAAATAAATTTTTGTCCGGAATTTGCTATTCTTACTTATTCCTCACCAATCCAAACAGCCCCAAAAATTCTTTGAGATGTACTAATTAATTTGTATGTGTGTGTTTATATATATATAGAGAGAGAGAGAGTTTTGTTATGGTGAGTTGCAACTTCAAAGGGTCTATGAGTCGCGCTTAAAACTTCTAAATCTAGTTCAAAATGACCAATTCAAACTGTCTAATATGACCTCTCTATTAAAATCTCCATAAAGATCGAATTTTATATTTTTTGAAATTTGTAAGTAATTTTTTTCGAATTTTTAAAAACTGGTGTTTTTGAACGGTTCAGAAATAATTAGATTAACGATTTTCTAAAATTTAAAAAAAAAATTAAAAAGTTTGAAAAAATATAAAATTTGGTTTGTATGGAGATTTCAATAGGGAAATCGTACTAGACGATTTGGATCGGTCATTTTGAACTAGTTTTAGAAGTTTTGAGCGCGACTCACTGACCCACCAAAGCAAAACTCTCTCTCTCTCTCTCTATATATATATATATATATATATATATATAAAGAGTCAAGAACTTATCTCTTAAATTGAAGGACCCAAGTGGGCAAATCGTATTTGATTTGAATCGCATTGCAAATCCTGAAAAATCACACAAGACCCAAGATCGCATTTGTTCCCGATAAACCACCTCCTCCCTTCCTCGCAGTAAAGTTTATTAAGAAAAAAATTATAATAGAAATATTATGTTGATATTGGATATATTATTTTATATTTTGTATTATCATTATAGATATATTTGATTTCTCATAAAATTTTTATGTTACATTATTTTAGAATTGTTTGTTTAAAAATGATTGTTATACCATGTAGACATTATTAGAAGTTATATTGTACATAAATTTTTAGAAAAAAAAATTATGCAACATTCTGACATGAATTTCTAAGCCCATGAATGATGCAAAACTTGTACTTGCATTACACCCGTCGCAATTTAAAATTATCAACCCCTTATCACTTAAGATCAATGTTTTAAAATGCGATTTTTGCGATTTACCAGTTGGATGATGATTTAGCATTTATCGGTGATAAAACGGTGAAATAACAGATAAAACAGTTGTGCAGTATGAACAAAAATCTAGATAAAACGAAAAATACAGAGTTCTTGAAAAGCTTGCTTAAGATATTAACAAAACGAGTTTGATGTTCCATAAAATAGGTATGGATAAGATTGCCCCCCCCCCCCCCCCCTAATTAGCTTATCACGTAAGAACTCGGACAAGAGCACGCGCGTAAGCCAATTCGTACTGTTTTTACTCTATAGATCAATTAACACATAAATATCACATCTGGCACTTTAAAATTATTACTTATTTGCATAATATTTATAATTGTCGTCAAATTAATTTATAAAATTATGTTTAGTTAGTACTTAGTAGTTTAATTTTTTAAATAATTAATGAAACCAACAAATATGTAAGTTTTTTATTTAGAAAGCTTGACAGAGACTGTCAAGAGAACAAATATGTAAGTTGTTGTGAACATTTATAATATCCTATACATTTTATATTTGTAGTAGTATTTTTGTTACAACTGTATTCTATAATTTATAAATTCTATGTTATTATTTAGTTCTTATTGAATAATTTTAACGGATATTAAAGAGAGGATATGAAAAAGAACCATATACCACTAGAATGGAGTATAAATAACACTAATTCTTAATGGAAAAAAAAATTACAAAGTTACCTCCATGCTTAATCTGTTGTTCATTGATTAAGAATACTACTTATTACTAATTAAGTAAGAGTGTACCCTAATTATCTGCCTCCCGATTGCTTATAGTGTGAAAAAAATAATTATACCAGTGCACATACGTATATATACAGCATTGTCCCGTTTATATATATGCTTTTGATTTCGGAAGGAAAAATAAATTAATTAATAATGCTTTGTCTAAACTGTATCATTATATACTATCATGTCATACGTGTAGTGGCTTTTTCCAGCCACAGCAAGCAAACATACCCCACAAATTTTGACATAAGACTCACCTCTAAATTAAATATCTTCAACGAACTGATATTACAATGCTTAATTATGTTAGAGCACACATTTGTGCGACTACAAAATCAGGAACAATATTTGTCGCTCTCAACTTTAAAATAAAAGCACTTGTCCATAATTATTTTAAACTCTTATATTTATCATCCAGATTTTTATTAAAAAATCCCAAAATATTTATTTGTTTGAAAAATAGAAATAATACTTACTAAAACCGAAATGAATAACTACATATGAGTCGAAATAACCAATTGCAGGGTACAATAAGCTAAAATAATTAATCCGAAAAAATATACAGGCAAAAATATTGGAGACTGGATGAGTAGTGAACGCCTTCTAGGGCCGGGCCGGGATCCCGAGAGGTCAAGTCTAAAAGGTCCTACTCAAGGGTCAGGACGGACCGAATATAGGAAGGCATTTGGAAGGGCCGGACTTAGAAGGGCTTAAATATGAAGATCGAGTCTGGCCCTTCTCAAGCCTGGCCCTTTTAGGCCTTCTAGGTTTCGAGAGGCCGGACTTGAAGGACCTAAAGGGCTTGAAGGGCCGGCGGACAAATAATATATTTCTTTAAATATTTATTAAAACTATATTTAAAATGAATAATTTTTATTTATAAAAGATAATAAAAATTCTATAAATTATTTAAATATAATTTTACACATTTATTTTTCATTATATATAATATTTTTAGTTTTTCATCTTTAATTTGGGTCTAAGACCGGTTATATTATAATAACATAAAAAAAATTGTTAATGTATTAAACTATTAAGCATTAAAATAAACTAAAATTATATGTATGAAATAATGTAAAAGATTGAGAAATATGTATATATTTTTAACTTGTCTTAACATCATGTTAAAAAAATAAAATATTATTTGAAATGATTTGTTTAATTTACATTATATCAGATAGGATCTTACCTTTCACTTGAGGTTGTGTCTGATTATTCATAACTTCGGTCTCTCTAGATCTTAGACCCATCCTAATTCTGGCCTCTTTAGGCCCTGACCCTTCCAAAGCCTGGCCTCTCTAGGCCCTGGCCCTTTCAAAGTCTGACCTCTCTAGGCCTCTCTTCAGTTGAGATTGTGGCTTGACCCTTTCAAAACCTGGCCGCTCTAAGCCCTGGCCTTTCTTAAGGGCTTAGAGAGGTCGGGCCGGCCCTTCGTGTTAGAAGGGCTTGGCCAGGACCGGGACCAGGACCAAAGACTTTTGGATGTTCACTGTGCATGAGCAGACCATGTGAAAACTAAACTATTATCTAGCAAGGGAGTAGGTAAAGGGACTAAAATCCTCTACAGCCTTTTTTTGACTGCTCCAAGCAGTCTTTTCTTCTTTTTTTTAATATTTCAAAATTTAAAAATTCAAATGAAGAATCCAAACCGTTGAACTTGTTAAATTTTACCGGCGATGTGTTTTCATATAAATTTTATAAAATTTGAAGTCGATTTGATACTTGATTAAGTAACATAATTATGAACGTATTAGAATTAATCTAACCAGATTCGTTCATTTGTTGGCCTCTCGATCTAGTATCAAATCAACTTCAAATTTTATAAAATTTATATGAAAACGAATCGCCGGTAAAATTTAACAAGATCAACGGTTTAAATTTTACATTTGAATTTTTAAATTTTGAAATATTAAATAAAAAAGAAAATGACTGCTTGGAGCAGTCAAAAAAAGACTGTCGAGGATTTCATTCCGTAGGTAAAGCCCTTAGCCATGTAAAAATGAAAAAGTTGAGCGTACGGAGACTGGATCGCCACCTTCCAAATACTTGATTGATTCCCACGATGAAACTAGAAACAACTCCTCACTTCAAGTTATGATTCATGTCCCACTTGTGACTTGTATGATATGATATAAATAAACGGGATGCATTATCCTTCAGAGTTCAGATCTTCACCTTGGCACCATCGCTTTCATATTTTTAAAGCAACAGCTAACGATATTAATTTGCAGAAGAGTGTTGTCTGGACTGGACGGACCAGATGTTGACTCTAGGTCTTCATTAGCTGCCTCTACCTGGATTTATTAATTATTATCATTACAGATTTTGATTAGTTGTTAAGATTTGATTTGACGCTCTTGCCTCCTTCCTGTAAACAAACCTTACCCATTTATATATAGGGTTCGGCTTTCCTCTTGGTAGTACCCAAATTATTGGTCCGTTTTCTTGACAAATATTATGGGTCTCCCATTTCATATATAGAGCAATTCAAATTATTTCTAATAATTTGAACTCCCGGGATAATTTAAATTAAAAAGAATTTAAATGGTCGGACTTTATATAAAATAAATTATGTGAACTCCCGAGGAGATTCTTTAATATTATATATATATAGTTGAAAAACGCAGACTTAGAAAATAAAAATGGATACTTACATTACGGGTTGAAATATCGTCTCTAGATCTCTGTCGCGTTTCATGCTGTATATAATATATAATATATGCTAATATGCATAGTTGAATTTCATGAATAAAATAAATATGAAATGAAGTGATGAAATCCGTAATAAGAATAGTACTTTGGGTTTGGTATTCGCATTAATTGCCAACAATATATAATTCATTGCTCTAGCAAGTTGCAACGTCCAACCTCCAAGGCAAACTGGTTTGAATAGTTTTCTGGAGGAAAAAAAAAGAGTCCGTGCAGATCCAACTTTGGTACCAGCAACCCGAGGTCAAAATAAAATTTGAGTAGAAGAGAGAGGCACAGGCAAATTCAAGGAAATGAATTAGACGCAGCTCTTAAATTATTCATAAAGAAGAGAGAGGCACTTGTAAATTCAAGGAAATGAATTAGACGCAGCACTTAAATTATTCATAAAAAATCTGATATATATACACAGATATTGGCTAAAGTATACTCCAGCATACAGATCGTCTGAAGTCGTTTTTCAAAATCTAAAATTCATATAGTTGATCCAAACTGTTTAAATTATTCTCCATATTGAAATCTCCTATGAAATCAAAATTTATATATATTTTTGAATTTATATTTCTGACCCTTCAATTTGAAAATAACCTAATATATAGTAAAAAAATTCGAAAAATGTAAAATTTGGACTTGAATGGTATTTTTATATGGAGAACAACTTGAAAGATTTGGATCGACAGTTTGAATTTTAGATTTTGAAAAACGACTCCAGCATACGGGTTTGATCCGTATGTTGGAGAATACTTTAGCCAATGTGTACACACACACACACACACACACACACACAAAATAACTAACGTGCCAAATTTCAATGAAGTCATTTTTCGAGATCTAAATTTTAAATCCTCAATCAGAACTGTTCAAATGATTCACCATATTAAAGTACCCTTGGAGACAAAATTTTACATTTATTTTAGAAATTTTGTACTATTTATTATGATATTAAAAAATATTATAGTCGTGAATGGTTAAAAACCTAATTAGATTAATGATTTTTTTAAATTTCAAAAAAAGCTTAAAAATTTAGAAAAAATATAAAATTTGGTGTAAAGAATATATATATATATATATGTTTTTTTTTAGCTGAGGGGGCTAACATGAAGATCAGTTTTTATTTATTTTTTAATCTTAAGCAAAGTGAAATACTATTATTATTTATGATATGATGTAAAGAAACAGAAGGATATAGCAGGCATGTAGCGGATGAACAAGGTTAGTGAAAACAAAGTTGTATTTATTATTTTATTTGCATTAATTAACATAGACGAGGATCTAGTACAAAATATCGTCTCCATTTGGAGAGAAAAAGCAGAAAGAAGGGCCTGGCAATGGCCCATAAATGGGATGAACGCAGGAATGGACAAGATTAAATGGAGAGACGTAATAATAGTGTAGAAAAGAAAGAAAATTTAAATGCGGGGGGCCCGGGGTGGCACACTGGCACTCTGGCAGTGGCAGCACAGAGAGAGAGGAGTGAAGCAGAACCGACCAAGCCCCGTTAACGTTAAGAATAAGAATAACAATAACATTAACAATAATATTAACATTAACACTTGCACTTGCACTTGCACAAGCCCAATTCCAATTGCAAGCAAAACTGCTGTGATGAGTGTCATTAGTAATTAGTTCCATCCCATCCCATGTGACTCTCATGTGCTTCTTCTGTCCGTTTGTTTCTTCTTCTTCTCTGCTTCATTTTTGAGTTTTGACTAGGTACCTAGCTAGCTTTCTTCACTTGACACTCCCTAGCTTTCTTCACTTGACACTTGACACTCCCTCCTCCTTGGTCCTTGCCTTCTTCCGGCATATATATATGACGATGACAATGACAATGACAATGATGTTCCTCCTGTTCCACCTGAGAGCATTTGCATTTGCATTTGCCTTCGATCCGCAACCCCCTCCCGCCTGGACCTTCCCCAACCCCCGTCTCCGCGCCGCCTTCGTCGCTCTCCAGACCTGGAAGCACACCGCCATCTTCTCCGACCCCAGCAACCTCACCTCCTCCTGGCAGGGCCCCGACGTCTGCTCCTACTTCGGCGTCTTCTGCGCCCCCTCCCCCTCCGACCCCTCTCTCCTTGTCGTCGCCGGCATCGACCTCAACCACGCCGACCTGGCCGGCTTCCTCCCTCCCGACCTCCCCCTCGGTCTCCCCGACTTGGCCCTCCTCCACCTCAACTCCAACCGCTTCTGCGGCACCCTCCCCGACTCCTTCCTCCACCTCCGCCTCCTCCACGAGCTCGACCTCAGCAACAACCGCTTCGTCGGCCCCTTCCCCCGCGTCCTCCTCTCCCTCCCCGCCCTGCGCTACCTCGACCTCCGCTTCAACGACTTCGAGGGCCCCATTCCCGCCGCCCTCTTCAACCGCCCCCTCGACGCCATCTTCCTCAACTCCAACCGCCTGCGCGACCCCATCCCTCCCAGCCTCGGCAACTCCCCTGCCTCTGTCGTCGTCCTCGCCAACAACCACCTTGGCGGCTGCATTCCCTCATCCATCGGCAACATGGCCCGCACTCTCAACCAGATCGTCCTCATCAACGACAACCTCACCGGCTGCATTCCTCCGGAAGTCGGCCTGCTGCACCGCCTCACTGTCTTCGACGTCAGCTTTAACAACCTGCTGGGACCGCTGCCTCCCTCTCTCTCCGCCATGTCCGATCTCGAGCAGTTGGATGTCGCACATAACCAGCTCACCGGCTCCATCCCATCTGGGATTTGCTCTCTGCCCCGCCTCCACAACTTTACATATGCCTACAATTTCTTCACTTCAGCCCCACCAAACTGTCCTGCATCTTCACATACTCACTTCAACTGCATTCCTGGGGCGCCGGCACAGCGCTCTCCCGCCCAGTGCTCTGCTGTCGCTGCTCACCCCTTCGATTGCGCCACTGCAAAATGCCAGCCCGGTGCACGCACTCCCACTTCAGGGCGTCCTTACCGTTCGCCACCTACCCCAGCTGGCGGCACGCACAGAGGCCAATACCCAAAAGCACCGCCACCTTCTCACGGAAGCACCACGTCGCCTCCTCCAAGTGCTACAACACCACCAACCTCGTACACACCTCCTGGGGTGTCGGCACCACCTCCAGGCTCATCATCCGTGCCATCCCCTCAAACCCCATACTCACCGCCTGGTTCCTCCTTGCCATCGCCACCTTACCAGTCCTCGCCTCCTGGAGGATCCCTGCCGCCACCTGGCTCATACATACCATCACCACCACAGTACCAGTACTCACCTCCTTATGTACCATCAGTACATCCACCACCGCCACCTTCTTCAGGGGATGAACCAGCCGAGCGCTTGGCTCCTCCGCCACCATCTGATCAACATAACCCCGGCACCAGGACGCCACCACAATACCCTGCATTCTCTTCTCCTCCCCCATCCCAAGGCTACCAGCCTCCCTCATCTTCATCACCTCAACCTTCTCATGGCACTCCTCCTGGTTCCAACTACCCGCCGCAGTTTACCCCTCCTTCCTCTACCCCTTCGCTTTCACCGCCTTCTCACGAGTACACTCCTTCAAGCCCACCTTCCTACATCTCTCCTCCATCACAGCCCCAGTACCAACCAACCTCACCTCCTCCATACAATGCTAACCCTTCGATGCCCGGAAATCAGCATCCCCATCCTTCATCTCCTCCACATGATAATACCCCAACTCGTACACCAAACACACCATGGACTGCACCACCAGGCTCTGGTTCAAACCTGTCACCGCCGCAGAGTTACCATCACCCTTCACCACCCTCGAATGACGACTGCAAGGGTTCACCACCAAAGAAGGCTCCACAAGTTCCTAATGCGCCACCTCATAACGGAGGTGGTAGTTTGCCGTTTCCACCTGTCATGGGAATATCATATGCATCTCCACCGCCACCACCAATTCCTTATTAGCAAAATTCTTTAACCCCTAAATGTTATTTTTTCCAGCAGGATCTGTCATTTAATTTAAACTTAAATTAAAGTATGATGTATTCTTTTTTATTTTTTCTTTCTTTTTCTATTTAAAACTTTTTTTGTTGCTGCAATTGTTTTCTCTGTGTTGATTTTGTACTTTGTAGCAATGAAATGCAATCGCAGAAAGAATACATCTCATATTCTTTCTATTTTTGGCGTTCTTTTTTTTCTCCCATCTTTGTTTTTACTCTCATTTTACAATTTTGTATTCCAGTCTGGTCAGGACCATAACTTACTGGTAAAGTTTTCAAGGTACTTGCACACACAGGAAGCAGGAAGGGATCTGATTTGCATTGTATCAATTTGCACAGGTAGGAACTAGGAACTGGGAAGGGATCTGATCTGCCTTGCATCATTTTAAATGGCATAATAGCATCAGTGTCGTCCTGTATTGGTATTGGTATTGGTGGTTTCTTTTCTTTTGATGGCAGAGTTGACAAATTTTAGTAAATAAAGAAATGTGTTACAGAATAACAAAACGTTATGTACGGCCAAAACCTTATAGGATTAACAGGATTCCAAATGCTGTGTAACCTGTGCATTACCAGTGCACCAGCCAGTACCAGAACCCCAATACCCCAATACCCCAATACCCCATACCCATACCCATACCCATACCAGTGATGGATGGGGTTAATTTCTTGCGTACTGACAAGCTGCAGGATGCTGTAACAGAACCATATCTTTCCTCTACAGCACTATCCGTGTTCATAGTTATTACAACAATCTTTAAAATTTTTTTATGTTAATTTTATAGAACTTATTTGAAATCTAAATTATTTTATTTATTTTGTTAAATATTTTGGCTGCTATTGTTGTGTTTCTTAACCGAATTTGATTAACTGTTAGAACATATTCCAAAAAAATGATTATACAATCTTTACACGGGCAAGCACCATGTCTACTGTTCTGACTGTTCCTTTAATTGCAAAGAAGATTTTCACAAACTATAGCATTTAATAGTTTATCAGTTGCCAGCTTTACCTTGGCCTTCTTTTCAAGCTGCCACCTCTGTCTTCAATAAATGTACGCCAAAAGGATAATGTTATTTCAAATGTCACTACTGGTGCACTTTAAGGCAAGCTGCACGGACTTGTTCTTTTCTGCTGGTGTTTTTTATACCAACATTTTTATACTTCACATTTAATACCGTTACCAGTATGCTGCCTGACAGTATAGGGAAGCCGCAATTTAGGATCTCTACCTGACCCTTAAGCGAATTAGCTGATGGAAATGTTAAATTAGGCTTGAGTACTTTTGCCAAAGAGCAATGAACCGAAAGTTCAGTGCTCATTTCTGATTAAGCTATCCTAAAAAGGTTACAAATTTCCAATTTACGCAATTTGTCTTTTCAAAATGTATGATAAACTGAAGAACTCAAGAAGGATCCAAAAAAGCCCATTTGGCAAATTGATAACCCAAATCCCAACTGTAAAAAGACCCATTTCCAAAAACAAATCAGCTGATTAACAAGACGATACAGAGCACATAATTGCTGGTGCGATTGAAAATGTCACTGATGAATCCTGCTTAAATTGGTTAACATCAGCGACTAATTTAAGCAGTCATAATATAATTTGTTTTTTTTTGAAGGTCGTTTTGAAACCAACAATTTTGTTATTAGAAATAAAAATTTGAAAATAAATGCTCTCTCCGTGACGAACTAAGAACCACTTAGTTGGCGGAATAGAGCGAAAATATAATTTGTTATGAAATACACTAAATGTCTTATGTAACATTTGCATCCAATTTTGAATTCAAAACCAAGTTGTATCAGATTTCAAAGTAACTATTGCTGCTACTTCTAGCTGCTTTATAGTGATCTAATTCTCATTCTCCAGCAGTGGTTTCGTCTTGTCATCCCACTTGTTTAATCTTTTATTTGCTGCCTCCACCTGCTCAAGATAAATAAGGAGAACATAAGTATATTTCTGATTTCTGAGTCTTCTGAAAATTAAAACCATAACTAACATTAGGACAGTTCCTCGCTAGCCTTTTATATTAAAAATTAAACCTTAATTCTGTATAAATTTTTCTTTTTGGGCTACTGCAATGTCGTCATTTTATGTTTTATGGCATCTTCTTTTTTTTTTTTTTTTCCTGAACTTGCTAGTTGAGTGTCTTCTCTTTTCTGATAAAGCAACTTTTTTTTTTCAGTTATAAATCATAACCGGAACTTTGCCATATATCCCCAAATTTCAAATAGTAAGATTCGCATTTCTCCCAATTTACCTCTCCATGAATTGTTCTATCACACTACTCTTTTTTTGTTTTTTTTTAATGTTGGCTGGGAAATTCTATTACCAGTTCAAGACCAACACGAACCTAAATTAAACATTTAAGCCATATAATAAAAGCAGTTATGGTGTATATGGTACCTCTTTATGCCAGTCCGTTCTCAATGTAACAGAAAGAAGGATAAGAAACTGCATACATGTTCCACCAAGCATACCACCCCATATTCCCTGAAAACATCACGCACGACAACTAAGTGACATGTTTACTGCATTAATAAGCTTCCAAATTTGCTCAATTTTAACTAAGACAAATTCACCTTTGCACCCAAGGAAAATTTAAATCCGAGAAGAACGCCAAGGGGAACACCAACAAAGTAATAGCATCCCACATTTACATAAGCCACAAACTTTTGCCATCCACATCCCACCGCCACACCTTAATTACATAATATCAGTGGAAAAGTAAAGTCAACTAGTTATAAGAGGGGAAAAAAAGTTTTTAATTATAATGGACCCCCTGTGGTCGTTTTTGAAAAATTAAGGACATGGTAGGATTTGATAGGTGCACTACGCGAAATTTTGGCTTCTGTAACGGTTAATAAAAGACTTCTGTAACGGTATATGAAACGTTACTGTAGCCCCCGTTACAGAATGTCTAATAACTGTTACAGATCTATAACGGTTATTAGACAATAACCGTTACAGTAGCCATTCTTCTGTAACGGTTATTATCTAATAACCGTTATAGTATTATGCAAGGGAAATCTGGTACAGCTTTTTGGAGAACATGTGTAACGGTTATTCTCTAATAACCGTTACAGAAGCCACTCTTCTGTAACGGTTATTCTCTAATAACCGTTACAGATAATGTTTATAATAAAAAAAAATGAAATTATAATATTCTGTAACGGTTATTCCTTAATAACCGTTACAGAAGGTTCTTTTTTTTGTTTCGCTTTTTTTGATTTGGCTAGCCCAATTTGCTAGCCGAATTGGTACCAAATTGGTACCCAATTTACATTAGATAACACATGCAGCATACTGTTACAATCCAGTACTCCAAGAGATGCTTATCTGAACACTCATTAAAGCACGCAACTCTTCATATGATTAACAATTCAAAAATTAAAGCACGCAACTCTTCATATTTTCAGTTTCAAACTCATTTGTACTATAAATGACCAAACTGTAGAACCCCACGCCTTTTCAGTTTCAAACTAATTTCTCACTTCTCCCTCCTATCTCTCTACTCAAAAACCAACCATGGAAAACCTTGATCCCATCAGAGTTGATGAAGACGACATCACTGCTCCGGCCAGTGCAGAGATCACCAAATCCATTGTCATCCAAACCATGGAAGGTGTAACTTTGCTTGATGTCATGATAGAGATGAGAAGACGCCTCCCTGCAGGACAACACAGAGTGACAACACTCCTAGAAAACCGATTTCTCATCATCGGCCCCTCTGAGCAATGGCGCGATGAGATGTTTAGAAAAGGCACTATTGAAATCACATATGGAAACAACATGAGGCGGCCATTTCCCATCCTCATTGATCCTCCAAGGGAACTAGACCCCAGAGCAGATAGTGTGAGGCTATGGATAAGAATTGCTGATCTTCCATTTGGATGGTGCTCATGGTATGGAGCAAACATCTTTTTCCCTTTTGGTACAGTTTTACATGCTGATGCACCAACATACATGGGTATAGATGCCAGATTTGCTAGAGTAGAAGTATTGGTTGAACATAGGGATAGAATACCAGCCTCTCGTGCATTTGAATTACACAGAAGAAATGGAAAAATTGACCTACTTCGTGTTCAGTACGTAGTTGAGGAACCACAAATCAGAAACCCACGTCATGAATACATCAAAGCTTTGCCTAGGATTGAATGGTCCCCTGCTGATGAGGCAAGACTGCAAAGTATCAATCCACCTGATAGGGTTGATTCTGGCAGTACTACAACCATGCGACAGAGCAAGAGAAAAGCCAAGAAAAAGGCTGCAAAAACCACAACCCCCAATAATACTCAAGCAAAAAAAAGGAAGATAGATGAGGTCATCCCCTCAATGATTACTAGATCACAAACCAAGGGAGGAAGCAGAACTAAGGAGACAGGAGTTCTCATTGGAGACACCAGGGTAATCAAACCTACAAGCTCTACTTCTAAAGGAAAAGGAGTACAAGAAGATCTTGAGGCACAGTTCAGGAAGGAGATGAAACAGGCTAGAAAAGAGAGCCACAGAGCTCAACATGAGGGCCCAGGGCACACCAGTGGGCCCAGTGTACCCCCTGGGTTCAACCTAAGCTCTCAGGAGACTGATACTGATGAGGATGAGGATGAAAAAACTGACACAGAGAGTGACAATACAACTCCTACTGAGGACCAATCAGTCGATGAACTCATGAAGACACCCTCAGAGGAGCCCAGCAAGATGTCATTCTCCACAGAAGGTAACTCTACATTTATTTCTAGTAACAATATGTGCAGAAGTCCTAAATAGCTTAGAGAATAGCTTCTTTCTAGACAATATGTTCAAAAGCCCTAAATAACTTCTATAGTTTAAATCCTACATAAATCCTAGTTTAGAGAATACATAAATCCTAGTTTAGAGAATACATAAATCCTAGTTTAGAGAATAGCTCTACATAAATCCTAGTTTAGAGAATAGCTTCTTTCTAGACAATATGTTCAAAAGCCCTAAATAACTTCTATAGTTTAAATCCTACATAAATCCTAGTTTAGAGAATACATAAATCCTAGTTTAGAGAATAGCTCTACATAAATCCTAGTTTAGAGAATAGCTCTACATAAATCCTAGTTTAGAGAATAGTTTCTTTCTAGACAATATGTTCAAAAGCCCTAAATAACTTCTATAGTTTAAATCCTACATAAATCCTAGTTTAGAGAATACATAAATCCTAGTTTAGAGAATAGCTCTACATAAATCCTAGTTTAGAGAATAGCTCTACATAAATATACATTTAACTTTTTCAATAATTGCACTGACTTGAAAACAGACATGGAAAAAACCTTCATGGATTTGGCAAAGAAGCAGGAAGCAGCAAAGAAGAGCAATGGCTCTACTGATGACACATCCTCTACCTAGATGCTGCCCTTTTTTTTTTACTTCTCAGTTATTTATTGTTGTATTGTACTGTTAATGGCAAGAATTGTGTGATGTTTAGATGTATGTTTGTGATGTTTAGATACAGAATCAAGCTTGAAACAATATAAATTGCTCTTTAGTAGAAATGTTTCTATTGACATTTGACATTTGTGGCCAACAGGCAATTTGATTCATGCGCATACCAGAGGTCAATAATACATATGCAAGGAGAAATTCAAAACTTAACACACAAAATTTCTTCATGTACACCTCTGGTATGCAATTGGCAGACACTATTGACCATAGCATTGTTTGTCAGCCTATGTAAATTGCATTGTTTGTCAACCGTAATTCAGCTCAATTATTAAGCTCAATTATTTGTCAATTACAACTTAAAAGCAAAAGGAAAAAAAGCAGTTAACCCTAAATCGCATATATATGAAAAAAGAGGAGTTTATGAAAGTACCGAAGAAATATAAAATTATCCAGTTTTCGATCGATTCGTTGAATCTGCTCTCCTTCTCCTTGTCGTTCTTTCGATCGATCCGTTGAATCTGCTCTCCTTCTCGTTCTTTCGATCGATCCGTTGAATCTGCTCTCGTTCTCATGAAAAAACCGAAATAAATAAGGAAAAAATATGAAAAAATACGATACAAATTTTTTGTTTTTTTACCTCAAATCTGCTCTCATTTTTGTTCTTTTTTTTTCAGAATTTTTATAAATTTTTTGCTATTTTTTGGAGTGAAACAGAAGGGATAAGAGAGGTATTTCTTTGAATAAAATGAAAAGAAGAGAGAAAGGAATGCGGCTGGGAAGACTTAACCTAAATACATAACCTTTCTGTAACGGTTATTTAAACAAACCGTTACAGAAGACTTATTACAGAAGATTGGCTTCTGTAACGGTTATTAGGTAATAACCGATACAGATAATGTTTATAATAAAAAAAAATGAAATTATAATATTCTGTAACGGTTATTCCTTAATAACCGTTACAGAAGGTCCTTTTTTTTTGTTTCGCTTTTTTTGCTTTGGCTAGCCCAATTTGCTAGCCGAATTGGTACCAGATTGGTACCCAATTTACATTAAACACATGCAGCATATCACACATATATCAAACATATATATAATCATGCATATTACACAAACAATAAACAAAGTATTTAGTTTGCCTCACAAGTATCAATCAAATCAGAATCTCAATATCAGAATCGTACAATATCAGAATCTCAATATCATTAATAGCTTAGATAGAAGTGCTTGGTTTGTCTTAAATTTGGTCAGAACGTACCTGAATCATCAATATCAGAATCTCAATATCAGAACACCTGAATCAAGTTGTAGTCTTCCGAAGAGGTGCTTGGTTTGTCTTAAATTTGGTCATAATTGTCAGAGAACTTCTTCAATTCTTCCTTTAATCTCTTTGCCTTCTCCTCTCCCTCCCCCATCTATTAATACTCAATCCCCTCTTGCTGCCTCTTCCACTTCTCCTCCTTTTTAGTTCTTTCTTCAGATATGGCAAACCTTCATGATTGGCAATTTGTGCCTATGAACAGTGCTGCTGAGTTTGAAGATCTCAGACCTGATCATTTAAATGTGTTTTACTCTCCTATACAAGATCTTGACCCTGAAAATGAAGTTCTGCACAGAGCGGCGATTGTTACATTCCAAGCAGAAGGATTACTTCCGCCTGATCTTGAGCACCGCTTGGGATTCAGACTTGCACGTCAGTTTGGTTTTGCAGTTCACCAGTATCGTCTCTCTCCAGTGCACCCAACCTCTGGAGATTTTCTTCTGGTTTGCCCAAATCAAGGGGTCAGGAATGAAATCTGCAGCCTAGGTGTCATTTACCTGCAGAATGTTAGATTGGTTCTAACAAGGTGGACTGAGCGTGCTGGTACAGTTTATGAACCTCCTCTTTATCGTACCAGAATCAGAATTACTGGTCCCCCTCTTCATCTCTGGAATAGAAGTGCCATTAACATGCTGGTGTCTGGGTTTGGTTATCCAATTTTCACTGCTCCTCACTTCTCTGATGGGATCTTCCTTCATTTGCGTTTGCTTATTAAAGGAGCTCATTCCTCAGAGATCCCTCATCATTTGGTTATCTCTGCAGACCCTCGAGCTGCCAGAACTAGGGTACATATTGAAGGTTTTGAACAAGTTGGAGGGCCCACTGAACCACCTTTTGTAGGCCCCGGCAGGCCTTGGGTGCCTCCTCCACCTCCTCCACCACCTCCTCCACCACCATCGACTGACACCGATTCAACTTCTACTGAATCAGCTTCTGTTGCTCCTCCTACCGGATCAGCTTCTGGTGTCTCCTTGCCAGTACATTGTGCTACTGGTGATCCTTTTTTAGCCATTGCCTCTTCAAGTTTTCTGCCTTGGTTCTTTAATGCTATTAATGCCTCCTTTAATGTACAGCAGTTCTAAGTGCTTCTTCTCTTTGTCTTAAATTTTTTGTTTAGCTCTGTATGCTTTATGGCTGTAATCCTTAAATTTTCTTCTTGGAATATCAACAAAGAGCATTCTTCTTTACTTTGCCTTCACTCTCTTCCTTTTCTCACCTGATCTGTGTATTATTGCTAGCTACTACTTGATGACGTTTACTATATGACAACACGAAATTGATGCCTATATATATGCAAATTATTAACGAAATGCAAAATAATTTAAATAAAGAGGAGTTTATGAAAATATACTTTGAACTTCTGATCCGTTTGAATGTTGAAAAGTGCGCGCGACTGAGAGTTAGATGAGTGAGGATGATATTTTATTTATACATAACCTTTCTGTAACGGTTATTTCCAAATAACCGTTACAGAATCACTAAAAAAATAAAAACAAAATTATTTGCCTCTATGTAACGGTTGTTGGATAATAACCGTTACAGAATATAATAAATCTGTAACGGTTATTATCCAACAACCGTTACAGAAGGTTGATGCATTTTTTTCCCTGACCATGACGGAAATGTTATTACGGTTGTTTCATAATAACCGTTACAGATTTGTGGCGCCTATTTTTCCGCCTAATGCCTCACTATTCTGTAACGGTTATTTCAATAACCGTTACAGAAGTGCCGTTACAGAAGGTCCTTTTTCCCGTAGTGGTGTCCGGACTTAAAAAATCATAGTGCCTAGACTAAGATTCAGAAAATATTAGACATGCCTCAAAATAATATGTTGTTTTAACTTTTTTGTATTTTTTGGTAATTGATAGAGAAGTAAAGATCATGAAAAATTAATTAGATTTATTAAAAACATGATGTATTTTGTAATCTTTCAATTATATATGTTTAGAATGATTTTATTTATTAAATTTATGATTTATTTTATTTTTTAGTTTTATTATATTATAATGGTGCCTTGGTTAAATTTTTTTTTTTTGGATCCGTCCCTTATACACATTAAATAGTCTGTTGAATTTTGGGGTTAAATAGTCTGTTAACTTTTACAAATGTTTGTACAAAGCCTTTTATAGGCGATGAAGAGTAACGGGGAAAATATATATTGACCGTTAGAAGTCCCTAACGTTACAATTTCAATAAGAGAATAAAAAAAGTTGGAACCCCTATTATTTTCTTATGTTAAGTTGATTTAGAGTAGTATGTAAGAGAGTCAAATCAAAATTGAAACATTTATTTAATTGATTATGATTATATACGTGTAGTGTATATACTATACCAGACATGATAGGTTGAATGCCGCTTAGGATGATGGAGGTGGCGAGCAAAGGGCAAAGATCAGAAACGGCTTGAGAAACAGCCTCCCCCTCGGTAAAGAAATAGCTGATGCGATCCCGAAGGCACATGATCACGATCGCCACGATGATCGATATCAGTGACGATAGCATCATCACCATCAAAACCGAGAATGCCGCCGATTTAGGATTCCCGGCCCCGAGCTCATTGCTCACTCTCACGCTGCAAGTTTAGATATATGTTTTCTTTTCTTTTTATGAAGGGATTTTCTTCATCAATTTTAATTTAAGGTACAAATGCTACCTAACCGCAGCATTAAAGCCAAAGGAGATCATCAAAACCCACCCGGATATTGTCAAGCTGCACAAACAAATGAATAATTAATTACTTGATTAAATGAAACTTAATCTTGTTAATTAATTCATCCAAACAAGAGAAAAAAAAAAGAAGAAAAAGTATTTGTACTTACCACACACTGAGTGAGTCGAGGGCTAATTCGGGATTTTCGAGCAGTCCGGCAATGAGCACTATGATTTGTAAGTACCATGCCTCTAGGCATAGCATCACTGCAGAAGCAGCTGACAGCTTGAAAAACTCAGGCAGGCCGACAAACGCCTGCCAGGTGAACCCGGTCCACGTGCACCTACATTCCGGGCTCATCACAATGTACAGGAATTTCCCAGAGACTATGATCCACCAGCTGAGACTGAGCACCAGAGAGGCCCCCAGGAGGCCGAGGCCCACCTTGTAAACCACCAGCCAACTCAGCATAAGGTGCACCACCAGTGCTCCAGCTGAGATGTACGCGCTAGGGGCCACAATGCTTTGAGCCTGCATGAACTTTGTAATTGGGAAGTTGACGGCATACGCGAATATTTGTGGGATTAGACCACACACAAATATTGAAGCTGCCTTGGCGATATCTGGGGACTGCCCTAAGAGTATCAGTATTTGTCGGGAGAAAGTATAGATAACTGCCAGGGGAATGCCACATATCGACAGAACCACTGCCGATCTTTGAAGGTAGATGCCGAGCATTTCATACTTTTGTGCACCATATGCCTGGCCGCACAGTGTCTCCACTGCACTCCCCATCCCTAGCTGAATTGGAAACATTGAAATCTTAATTTGCTTGTAGAGTTATCAAGTTAGTTATATATTTAACTACTTAGAAGAAAAAGATTTGAATACAGACAATTTAGTAAAACGATGTTGATTAGGGCGTGATCGATGGTTATGTATTTTGTGGTCTACCTCAAGAAATTGATCATCTCAGTCAACTGTTTCTATGCTAGGAATAACGCTGCTGTCTAGACATGACAGTAATTTTCCCTTTGATGTATTAGTATTGATTTTTCTGGCATATTAATTGTTGCATCCCCTTAAAACATCAGAAAACAGCAGAATCTGCTATGGATACTTTGGAGTAGATAATGTAGTTTCTTGTATCATTTGGGATTAGTACAATTATATCTTTAGCATCTTTTTACATTAAGTTTCACAAAATTAGCAATTGTTGCAGTTTTTGGAGCTTGATCTGCACTTTTGATATTCTTTTTTAGGGCAATTTGGTGCATAAACTTGTCTGTTTTCATTTCCTCTGCCTTTCTTTTTTGAACTAAGTAGTGACTACAAAATATCGTGGAATTTGCGATATGTACGAAGAAGTTGTGTTTTGAATTGGATACAGGAATTGGTACCTGCATGTTGGTACTCGTTTGACTATTTTTCTCTTTCAATGAAACTGTTCGTTATTCTGGCCTTTTTCAATTAATGAAAAAAATAAATAGATAAATATTAAATATGTTTATATATATGAATCTTTTTGAGGGTTTAATTAGCATAAAAGTGATCAAGTAAAAGAGCGCCTAATGCAAACAATGTTAGATTAGGCATAATTGTTGTTGTTTTTTTTTTACGTTTTTTCATGTCAAATTAAAAGTGGGATACAAATATAAGGCAAAAAAAAAAAAAAAAAACCATATACGAGCATATAGGGATGGATTTTGTGTGCTAGCTCACGCGTCCTATTTCGTTACCGTTTCTCAAATTTGGTTTGCTTTTTGATGTCATGTGATCTCCATAATAAATTTAAATTACTATTGTTATAACAATCCTATGTGCCGTTAGACATATATATACTCCAAAATCAGCATTTAATTTCATTCAATCATATCTCAAGTAACGAATAGAAAACTAGTGTGAATTTCAAATTTCAATCCATAAAGATGAAGTTATCAAATACCCTGTTTAAAGAAGTGCTCTTACAGTCTTACATAGGCCCTGATCAAAATCTCATTTTTTTAGCGTGGGATTTCATTTCATTTCATTTCGTTGGAAAATTCTTGATCAAAATGAAGGAATTTGGTGTCATTTGGTTGAAATTCCTATGTAATTAGATCCAACGAAATCCTATGAAATCAATTCAATTGAAATGAAATGAAATGAAATCCCACGTAAACTTCATTTTGATCAGGGCCATAGTTGCAAACTTGCACATGAAAAGTTTCACCAATAAAAATCTAAGTAAAAAGCAGAATAAATATTTAATATATTGTGGGTGGATGAGTACCAAGAGGCCATATGCAAAGATTTGGATGCCGGTGTTGCCAAGGGAGGCAGCCGCGAGCTCCAAGTTGCCGAGGTGGCCGGAGAATATCTGCGTTGACATCGACATCAAGTAGTTGATCATGTATGCCACAACGGCTGGCGCCGCCAGTTTCACCAGCATTCTCATCTCGATCAGGGCGGCCCGTCTGACACGATTGCCAATCGGGATGGATGCATCTGTCAGTATGCGCTCGAGCTGAGTTCTCGACCCATGGCTCGATTCACCCGACATAGACATACTGCTGGATGGTCAAATCGGAGGTGAGGTGATTTTCCTCTCTGTTTTTATTTATGGTTCTTTTTGTAAGGGGGTGGGGTGGTGCTTGTATGACTTGTCCCCGAGACAGTACTGAGAAAGAAATTAATTCGGGGTTTGGTGGGAAATGATGGGGTATTATAATTATATATTGTATTAGAGAATATTATTAGCCAGATCGTGTAGGTAGTATTTTTTCTTTTTTTTTTCGGAATATATGGTGCTCTTGTATTTTGTATTGTAATGTGATCTGCGTTGGTAGAGTTGAATTTGGAGTTCAAAGAAACAAGAGGAGGAGAAAAATCACATTTCTCCGAGGAGAAGGTGCCAAACACAAAATTACTCAGCGGAATTAATACAATTGTCTCTATAATTATTTGTACACGGCAGGACATTTTGGACTGAGATTTCCTGTCAAACGGCACCAGGTGCATCGACCAATTATGCGACAGTCTGAATGTTATAATATTCGTGCAAAATTAATTATTGAGATATGTACAAAAAGTCAAAAACTCTACTACAGTACTACCAATTCAACGTCCATAGATCGTTTTCACAGAATAAGTGATAAAGTCCGTACGAATTGAATTGAATTAAAAATTAATCATGTCACTGTCCTAATAATTTCACAAATCGAAATGAACATCATTAGATCTAATTAGATAATTGTAGCACAATTTATTCAATATAAAACCGCGTCAGATCCACGAGTCCTGAATCATGTATAGTGTTTATAAGACAAATTACCCGTCGTAAAATTATCTGCTTTATATATGATGTGTTTGGCACCATTCACAGAACTAGCAGTTCGTGAACAAGACTAGTTCGCGAGATCCAAACAACCTACGAACAGTCGTAGTTTGTGAACTTCTTCCTTGTTCCTAGTGTGTTTGGTTTGCTCACAAACAACGGACGAAATAGGGACGAACTACGGCCCACGAACAACTCCTAGTTCATGAAAATCGGAAAATTAGGAACTAGCCAAGAAGTTTACGAACAGTCTAGTTCGTGGGTTGTTTGGTTCTCGCGAACTAGCCTAGTTCGCGAACTTCTAGTTCACGGATGGTGCCAAACACACCCGATTTTCATGAACTGGAACTTGTTCGTGGGTCTATTCATGGGCCGTTGTTCGTCCCCTGTTCTTGAGCGAACCAAACACATGGTGAGTTGCAACTCACGAGAGAGTCATTTAGTTGCAATCAAAGCTCCTAGATCTAGTTCAAAATGACCGATCCATACCGTCCAATATGATCTCCGTATTTAAATCTCCATGCAAACCAAATTTTATAATTTTTCAATATTTTTAAGTATTTTTTTGAAATTTTAGAAAATCGTTAATCTAATTAGTTCTGAACCATTAAAAACAACCGTTTTTTGAAAATCTGAAAAAAACACTTAAAAATAAAAAATATATAAAATTTGGTCTACATGGAGATTTCAAAAGGGAGATCGTCTTGGACGGTTTGAATCGGTCATTTTAAACTTGATCTAGAAATTTTGATCGCAACTCATCGACCCTTTGATGAGTTGCAACTCATCATAGATGGCAATGCCATCCATTTCTCTTTTGAGTCATTTTTCGAGATCCAAAATTCAATCAATTAATCCAAACCGATCAAGTTTATCACCATATTGAAATACTCTTGGAGACCAAATTTTACATTTTTTTTCGAATTTTTTTACTATTTATTATGATATTTTCAAATTGGAGGGTCTAAAATACTCCAACTATAATATTTTTTTTAAATATCATAATAAATAGCAGAAAAATTCGAAAAAAAATAATTTGGTATCCAAGGATATTTCAATATGGCGATCAAGTTGAACAGTTTGGATTGAACATTTGAACTTTCGATCTCAAAAAACGACTCTATGGCACGTTAGTTATTCTCCAAAATAACATAGTCAAGTATTTACCAAAAATAAATAAATAATATATTCTAAACTAATTTTATTGAAAATTACTTCTTAGTTCTTACAATCAACCCCACGCACAATCAAACAATCACATGCGCATTCCTTACTCTCATCTTCCCTCCCCCTCTGTCTCCCCTCACACGCGACCCCCACCCTCACGTGCACCTTCTCTCTCAATCTCCCCCCTCTGTCTCCGGGCGATCCATCTCTCCTCACTCTCACGCGCATCTTTTCTACCCTCTCGCCTCTATTTTTTGAACGTCTCCCTTCCACCCCTTCTCCTTCTCCTTTTCTTCACTTTCTCATTTCTTTTCTCATCTCTCTCATCCTCACCCTTCGTTGTTCACCCCTGACTCCATTCTCTCCTCTTCCTTCGGAAGCTGTATTCTCTCTACTCTCCATCCTCTACTATCAATCCATATCCCCTTTATCCCCTATATCTGCTCCTTCGCAATGTCTATGTCCTCTTGTTTCTCTCTGCTCATGTCAAATTGGGAGTTCTTAGCACTTTAATTTGATATTTTTTCATCTTCTTACAAATTCTTCGTCAAACTTAAAATCCATGTAAGGAAATAGATAAAAAGATACATGAGTGTATTTATTAAACATAAGGAGTAATTAATGAGTTTATATATATATATATATATATATATATATATATATATCTAAAAAAAGTGTAAGTACATGGTTAATTTAACGGAGTAACTAGTAACTACATAGGAGTAAATGATAAATATAAAGGAGTAAATAATAAGTATCAAAAGAGTACCAAATAAGTGTAAATATGTGGTTAATTTAAAGGAGAAACCAAGAACTATAAGGGAGTTTTTTTTATTTTTCTCAAGGAAATATTTATATTTTCATAAGGAAATATCTTGTAATTTACGTAGAGATATAACATAAGGGAGTATTTAATTGCAATCAAAGGAGTATCTTGTCGAAAAAAAGACAAATACTAGAGGACTAGGAAGAGAAGGGCAGGGGAGAGAAGACAATGAGAAGGAGGTTAGAGAGAAGAGCAGAGGGATGAGAGAAGGAAAGATGAGAAGGGAGGGAATCAAGTGGGAAGAGGCACGAACAGAGGGGCGATGCGGGAGGGGAGGGCAGGTAACTTAACCCATCTTGTCCTAAAAAAAATTCGAGTAGGTTGTACCTATTTCTAGTGTTTCTAAAATCGTACCAACATCCATACCTGCTTGGTGGTCGAAATCCAGTATTTTCTAAAACTATCCGGTATTTTCTCTCACAATACTAGATACCGTCGTTACTGTCACTATTATGGTGTCTGATATTATCGAAATTTTTCTGAATCCAGTACGGTTTATGATGCACACATATATTAGCAGTTTTAAGTAGGTAATTAATAAATAATAATCACGTGTGACGGTCAATATGTCAGTTACTTTTGGTGCCAACAAAAGATAAACTCTGAAACACATCTTGGAATAAAATTAGGATTAGTTATTCTGAGAAAAAAAATATTATTCTTAAATGATCAAGAATAAATTTTTTTGTGATCTAGCGTGTTATTTTAAATAGTCTAACATCCATATTAAGATTTAATCCTAGGGTGTTTGGATCATCTTTTTAATTCGATTCGGATTAAGAAGATGATCAAACACCCTAGGATTAAAAACTTAATCTATATGTTGGACCATTTAAAAAAAACACTCTAGATAAAAAAAAAGACATATTCTTAATCGTGTAGGAATAATATTTTTTACTCCGAATAACTAATCCTAATTTTATTCTTAGATGATCCAAACGCCTCGTGTTTGGAAATGTGTGGAATAAGAACAATTATTTCCATAATTTTGTTGGAACAAAAATAAAACTAATTTCGGTTAGAAACAAACTAATCTAAAGATATTTTTGTTGATATTTTTGTTCATGTTCTTATTTTTTTTTTATTATTATTTTTTTAACGTATGTCCGTAGGCCCACATGCCCATCCTATCTTTTCTCCACTCATCAGTGGACAGTGGAGATCGAACTTTGATCTCTCCATACCAGCTGCACTACAGCAGCTTCGGCAATTCATGTTCTTATTTTATGAATCAATACTCGTCATCGATGTTTCTCGCAGCAGGCACTTCACTTCGCTAGTAGTAAATAATTGCCACATCACATTCACATGCGCTTGGAATTTTCTCCCGTGGGAAAATATATTTTTGGTAATTTGGTGTGGTTTGGTTGTTAGATACCGGGCCTTCATTCCTGGCCATAACTGACCCCAACCAATGATATTTTTCTGCATGTCCTTGTGGTATGATTTGGTGTGTCCGCCCAATCAACTTTTTTTTTTTTTTTTTTTTACTTTTGAAGAAATGCCTGTGTAGAAAAAGACAAAATTGATGCAATTAACCTAAAATAGTACGTTAATACTTGTATAAACACATATAATCACTACGGCTCCGTTTGAATAGGTGTGGGAAAAAGGGAAGAAAGGAAGAAGTGAGAAGAAGTATTGAAAAATGTGTAACTTTGTGAAGAGTTTGGATTGTTTATAATTTTTTTTCTTCCCTTCTTCCTACTTCTTCTCACGCATTCAAACGGAGGCTACGACTCCGTGTGAGAACGGGCTACAAACTTACGGTCATGTTACTGCCAAAAGAGAAGTCATTTAGTAAAATAAAATACTTATGTGTAAGCATTATTCGAATCACGATATTAATGTAATCATTATATCAAAAGTATGATTCGTATCTAGTGGAGATTAAAAAAAGTTCATATTATTATAGAGTTAAAATTAATTTTCTTAAAAAATCTTATTTGTAATTATAAAAATACCTGTTCAATTGAAAAAAAAAATGGTGCATACTAACCCCCATTTTGTGTACTTATATGGGCCCATGCCCCATGGTCACAACTCACAACCCTCTCTGGTTGGTTATTAATTGATTCATAAATATTAATGGCCCAGTTTGTTATAATAATGCAATATGATTGCTTTGAAGTCAGTAGAGACGGAACTTAATATGAGTATTTTTTTTTTATTTCTAGAGTATACCGCAGTTTTTTCCTATTTTTAACAGAAGCTTAATAGATAAATATATGATCAATTTATGAAAGTCAATATTAATTTAGAGTGTGCATGGCCTTGTGAAATTAGTTATGGATCGATGATCGTATGAGGAGGGCTGAAAACGGTAGCCATTTCAATCGTTCTTTCGTTTGGTTTCGTCCGGAACGGAACTGTAACGGATAAGAATTTCAGTTTCGTTTAAGGAACAGAACAACTAACGCAAATAGAAATATTGTTTCGTCTCAGACGGAACGATTAGTGAAACTGGTACGTTTCGTGGTCGTTTATTTCGTGCATTTCGTCAAAAAAATTTTCATGGTTTTATTATTAGATTGCAGAGGACCTCAGCGGAGAGATCGAGGGAGAAACGAGTAAAATTAGATTTTTGCAGCTCGCTCCGTCATTTCTCCGCCGAACACAGTCACATCTATCTCTCTCGCCTCTGCACCACCCAGTACAATCACCGTTGAGAGCGAGAGGTGATGATGGTGCCTCCTCCCCCTTTCCCGCGTGACCTAACCTATCATTTCTCTATCTCCGTTTCATACAAAATGCAGAATAGTTTATTTTCTTGCATCTTAATAAAAATGCAAAACAATTAGGTAGTCAAAGACGATTATAACCGTTTTAATCGTTCCCATCAACGAAATGATCAACGCAACATGTGTTAAACGGATGCAACAATCAACGCAATAAATAAAAAAATTTCGTGCATCAATGCAACAGTTAACGAAAATGACCATTTTCGTGGTCGTTTTCCACGTTATGCACCCCTACGTATGAGTTATTGGCCATTCGAGTATTGCCTCCCTTTTAATTTTATTCTGGAAAACAGTAACAAATTTTCATATCGAAAAATAGTTCCTTTAAAGGAGAATCCATATATTATGCAAACCCCTTTAGCACCATTATTAGCGCTTTAGCTGTTTGCTATTATATATACATAGGTCATTTTATTTATTCATTATTTTTTGGTTGCATTTCCAAAATTATAGAATGATTCTTTAATCAAAAGCTAGAAGAATCATTGATGGGTGTTGCTAATGGAAAGTGATTACTGTTATTTGCAGTTTTGTCATCGCTTGAACAAAGTGAACACGTAAAATAGATAAAGATGAACATATAAACGATCAAAGTAAACACATAAAAATAATAATTTCAATAAATATAAATTGAATATGCATATAAAAATCTGAACAAGATAACAAAACTTACTTATTGTATGTATTCTTTTTGATCATTTAGATGTTCACTTTGTCTATTTTGTGTGTTCATTTTGTTCAAATGACGATGAAAACTGCACATGCCCGTTATTATTTCTCGTTCCTAATATAAGGCTTCCAAGACAATTTTCAAATTGTTGCAATTTGTTTCACCTCAGGCCCAGCCCACATCCAGAAATATATATATATTTTTTACTGCCTTGATCAGCCGTGATTTTCCAGTTAACACACATGCTTTCATTTCTTCCAAATTAAAAATAATATTAAAATATTGAAAAAATTCGGAACTATTACTACACTAATCCGAATTATGTTATTTGAAAGAACGATATTGGTAATTTCCTTTTTTTTATGTACTTTGAATATTGATTTTAATATTTTTTATGATTTTGATATTGTTGATACGTATTTTTTTTTATTAAGTTATATTATTTTATTTTTGCAATAAGTTGCATTTTTTTTCACCATACTTTATTTTGAAATTTTAGTATTTGTCATATAATTAAGAAATAACATTCATAAAAATAAAAAAAATAATTAAAATAAATATAAATGAAAATTAAACATATTAAATTATAAATATAATCTATATAATATTTATGCATACTAAAATATATATTATACATATCTACTCTCATCTCATCTTCTCTTTCTCATCTTATTTCTATTTTTCAATTAGTCTCTCTCTTTTTTTTTTCTCTGTATACTAGTCTATCTTTCTCTCTTCTTTACTATGCTCAATTTTTAACAATCACCTCTACATCTCTACTTCCTGCTCTTATCTACTAACTTTTTTTGTTGTAATTAAAAATAAATTATAGTAATTTTATATTATTTTTAGATTTGAAAACTTTCAAAATGGATTTCGGAGGTTTAGACAGCGTTTTTTGGCACATAAACCCAGTAGATCTTCTCGCAGGTCAATCGTCCCAAACGGATGTTCCTATCAAAATTTATGCTAGTTTTAAGTTCTAACGTTCAAAAATACGTATTAAGGCATTAAGGCCTATGATAATTACTTAGGACCAAGCTTTTAAATTTGATCGAAATAACATCGTTATGACTTTAATAACGAGTTTTTAGAGAAAAATGCATCAACGTTACAACAACTAAGCACGAAATAACGGTAGCGTTATATTTCTGAAAAATCAGCGATATAACTTAAAATTTTTGCATTTGGCGGCGTAAAAACGGATGAATCATTCAACTTACAAATTTTCTTTTTTGCTGAATACAAATCCATACCAAGTCCTAATTCGTTTAGCTTTTAAAACTTTGATTTTGTTCATTTTGCATTTTAACTTGTTAATTTTTTATATTTTAATTTATCAACTAATTGATAAGATAGGCTAGTTGTATAAATTTTTTTTTTATACACACCGTTTTTTTTTCGATATATCACTGATATAATACCGAATCTCTAAATCAACTTTGTACCGTTATACTGCAAAAATCACATTATAAAATTTTGCTTAGGACAGAAATTTTTGGTAAATAATGGCAACACTAAAATTCAATTCTTTTTTCCCCATATAAACTGTAATTAAAAGAGAAGTTCATATGTTAAATCAATGAACATCACATTTGGGGTTACGCGTTGGTGAATCGGTAAATAACAATTAACAAATTATGTTATGGGTCATAAAATATTTATGGATCATGAAAAAAAATAAATAAAAATGTGAAATAAAAGAGAGTAATAAGTGAAGAAACAGAAGGCATATGAAAGGCATTAAGATGGCTCCGCAAAATTGAATTGCACACTAGTAGTTGTGTCCAATAACCGCCATCAATTAATTCAATGCCCCTCTGCCCTCATTTAATGCTCCACCCACTCTTCCCTTCTCCTCTGTGCAATCTCTCTTGCTGCTTTTCCCTCCCCTTTCCTGCTATTACACTTATCACAGAGTTCTGAAATTGTATGGTTTGCTTTCCTACTTTATAATTTATCACTAAAATTACTTGTGTGTGGACTAGGTGCTTTAGGAATCCTCATCCGCTCCCGCGCGGGACTGTCCAGCACAACCTACGAACCGTCCGATCTGATCTGGATGGTTCAGGCCTATCAATCTAGTTACATGCACGGGACTTCCTTTGCCATTGAGATTAAATCATACGGCTGTGATTTGTGAGCTGCATGGTCCCGCGTGAGACTTGATTTCATTTCGGTGCTTTAGATCCTCTTTGTTAGACTCTTCTGATTAGTATTCCACACAAGTTATCATTGACTCTACCAAGACTATGACCAAACAAGAACAAAGTCCAAAATTTTAAATTTGGTGATGTAGATAAGAAATATTTGAATTTAGTCAATTCACACATGCCATATATTACAATGATGCAAGTTAGAAACTAATATATCAAATCATATGATTAGGTAAAAAAAAAAATGTAATTTTTTTTTATCGTTTTATTTTTCTCATGTTGCATCTAATTAGACACATTTTTCAACTACATATGTTTTCGTTTTCATTTTAATTTCAATAAATTATGAAATACAATATTCATGGTTATCATCATAGTTTGACTTTTAATGTATATCTTTTCTTTAAAACGATTAATCAATTCTTCATTAGTTGATTAATCATAAATGAGGAAATAAAAAAAAAACACACTGTGGAAAATCATTTGCTGTCTTTACTTGGTATCAACGGCTAGGACTACATTTATTGCACCCTCCCCATTAGCAGAAATAACAGAGGACATTCACAAAAACTCTCTCTCTTTCTCTCGCCACTTCCTTCCTCTAATTCACTTCACACTGAAAAAGCAAAGCAAAGAAAAGAGCAGCACCAAGCTGCTTAATCTCATAAAAACCAAGGTCCCAAAAACTTGTAAAAAAGGCATAAAATTAAGAATAAGAGAAATGGGTCTTCGCGCTCCGCTCATTTTACTCTTGTGTAAGTAGTCCTTTTGTCATTTTATTTCGTTTTAATCCCTATTGGTGATCGTATTTTGTCGGAAACAATTGCTTTTAAATTTTTTGCAGCCAATTCACATGTGATTGTGCGTTTTGGGTTGATTTTTGGGTTTGGAAACCATTTTATTGAGCATTATGGGTTTTTAACCAGAGATTCCCTTTTCCTTTTTCATCTTGTGATTTTTGTGAGAGGATTATTATCTAATTCCTCTGCATTCATGGAAAATGAGGTTTAAGAAGGAGGAGACTTGCAAGTCTGCGTTTGTTTGCTTTCAATTTGAGCTAAAGATTGAAAACTTTAGAAACTCCTATTTTGGGATTTATTTTCTGTACAATCAAGGGTTTTGGAATGGACCTGTAGTACTTGTCAAATTCTCATAATCTTCAGGTAATGCTGCAACAATCAATATAATGCAGAGTGAAACTGTAAGTGTAGTGAATTTTTTTGGTAAGTCATGGAGATATTATTACAGTAAAAAGCTTCTATAAGTCGAAGAACTGAATCTAGTCTTAAGACATACCTCTTTCAAACTGAATTTCTATGGCACTTCCTGTCTAGTTTTTCTATGTAATGGGATTATTGCATTGCTGGTGAGAACTGGTATGCACCATACACAGTCCTCATCTGTGTTCACAGCATGTTGTGTTTGTAATCCGCAATGCATGCTAGTCAAGCAAATAAATGACAAGAAAGATTTGTTATTGGATTATCTTATATAGCATTATCTGTTTTTCCTATATAAACATTTCAGGCATAATTTATCTCTTGCTAGCGTCACCAGGTAGTATGGTCCTTGCTGGAGGCCTCCCGTTGGTGCATGAACTAGAGCTGAATGAAGAGGACGCCCCTTTTGTGCCAGAGATTCCTCCAAGCGGTTCCCCCTTTCCATTGTACCCTTCAATCTCGCCTTCTCCTCTGTCTTCTTTTGTCAACATCAGTACACCCAAGTTGTCAGGTTACTAGATGCATCGAGAACTTCATTTTTTTTTTTTTGATTTTTGATTTTTCTTTTGTTTCCTGTTGCATGTGACCGGCTAAAATGACATGCCAGTATGCCACGTAACAGAACTTATTACTAGTAAATTAGTATTGTACCAATGTTGATGACCATTGGAGAAGGTGCATACCTATATTTACCAGAAGTCTTTTTCATACATGGTAGACGATACTGCAAATGTTATCTGTTTGTTACTACAAGATGATATCTTATAGCATGATGTTGTGGTAGAGGATCGAATAAATAATTATCTATTTAGTATTTAGTGACATAGCGTTGCCAATACACAGTTCCTAAACTGGTACAGTAATATTTGGTAGAGATTGTTATTACCTGATTCTGAGATCCTCTGAAAGTCTGAACAAATAACTGTAGTTTAGGCTGATAGAATTGTGGCTGACATGCAATTTACTGCATAACTAAACCTGACGTTATATTGAGTAACATATTGGCTTATCCAACCATGGCTTCAACTTAGTTTATATTTTTCATACAGGTCAATGCACATTAAATTTCACCTCGGTTGACTCACTAATCACAACCACTGCCACTGACTGCCTTGCGACCTTTGCTCCTTTTCTCGCCAATGAAATCTGTTGCCCACAGTTAGACACCACCTTAACAATCCTAATTGGCCAATCGAGCCTCCAGACTGGGCAACTCGCCCTGGACTCTGTCCATGCAAACCACTGCCTCTCTGATACCCAGCAGCTTCTCTCAAGCCGTGGCTCAGAGGAAAACCTCAAGTCTATCTGTGCTATGCATCTATCAAACTTAACGGAGGGATCGTGCCCCATAAAGGATGTGAACTCCTTTGAGAGTGTGGTCGATTCCTCTAGGGTTTTGGAAGCCTGTCAGAAGGTGGACCCAGTTAATGAATGTTGTAGCAGGGTTTGTCAGAATGCAATTGAGGAGGCAGCAAGGAAGATTGCTGTGAGGGGTAATGGGGCAGCGGGTTCAGGTGCAAGTGCAGTTACTAGCGGAAAGGAAAAGGTGGAAAGTTGTAGGAGGATAGTAGTGAGGTGGCTCTCAAGTAGGCTTGAGCCTGGGCCCGCAAAGAAGATGCTCAGACAGATCTCCAATTGTAATGTTAATGAGGGTAAGGTTTGCATCTTAAAATTACAACTACAAACTTGATGCTTGTGTCAGCGATTTGTTTGCTGAACTGTTTGATGCCTTACATGTACCTAGTGGCTAGTTGACCTACTGATTTCGCGCCATTGTCAGAAATTTGAGGTCAATTCAAAGTTGGCAAAATGTGGCCCATGGTACCATTGATTTATATTGAACTCCATCACCAGACCATGCCTTAATTTTGTCTGGCCTTTCCCTTGAGCAGTCTGTCCACTAGTGTTCCCCGACACGGGGAAGGTTGCAAAGGAGTGTGGAGGGAAGATCGAGAGCCGGTCAATCTGTTGCAAGGCCATGGACAGCTACGTCTCTCACTTGCAAAAGCAGAGCTTCATTACTAATCTACAAGCTCTTGACTGTGCTTCGAGTCTTGGTCTAAAGCTACAAAAGATGAACGTAACTGCAGATGCTTATTCCTTGTGTGGTATCACTCTCAAGGATTTCTCTCTCCAAGGTTACCTTTTACTCTCATTTTGTATTGTCTCTCTTTTGATGGGTCAGTCCTACAAACTTGGTGCCTACTTATTTATCAGTATATATTTTGGGTTTTTTTTGTATATTTACACTGACCCTAAGATAGTGTTTGTTGGAAAAAAATATCCATTTCACTTTCTCATTTGCATCCAAACCTTTAATCGTCAGATAAGCTAAATAGGCTTCTATTTTATTTAGTCTTAAGTCTTTTAACTCCGTTACCCTTGTACTAAGTCCATGCACCACCTGTCTTCCTATATTATCTTTTACATTATGGTTTTATCTTTTTTTTCCCCATCTATTTTAGTGTGGCTAACTAATTTACAATTTTTTGTCACCTTCTTTTCTCCATTTCTTTGGTTGCTGGTTTGGAACATTCATCAGTTGGAACACAAGGTATTAATTACAACTGAATTCTTGTATTAGAAAAAATGTATATTTTCCAGTATAGATTTGACAATTGTAAATGCATTGGATCAGCATCTGGGTGTCTCCTGCCAAGCATGCCATCAGATGCCACATTAGATCCCGTGTCAGGTATCAGCTTCACATGTGATTTGAATGACAATATTGCGGCACCTTGGCCTTCCTCTATTCAGGCCTCCACTTCTTCTTGCAACAAATGTACGCCAAAGAATTCATTTTTATTTTATAAATTAATGTCAATATTTTTCAAGCTCTATTGGCTAGAGATGGTGCCTATTAACCGACGACCAAAACCAGTCATGATTATTTATAATATTTGCTTTCGATACCAGTACGGTAATTACTTTCTAACATTAGTACCGGTAAGGGTATGTATAGATACAGGGAAAAAAAAACAATTGGCCTTACTTTTTGTAATACTAAATCTATTTTTCTCCTCAGCTGTTAATTTCCCTGCACTGCCAGCCGCCACACAAACAAAAAATAGTAAGCTCTCTCTTTTTCTTTCTGTGTATGTTTATATTTCTTTGACTTTCTCTTTGTGTAAACATTCTAATTCCCTCTTATCATAATTATTTGAATGTTTATTAACTTGCCAGGTGCTACAAAATCTAGAGCAACAATTTGGGTTTTGGCTCATATATTCATGATTATTTGGTCGTTGTTCCAAGTATAATTATTAGATTGTTGTATTGTAACACTTCGGCAATTTTGTGGTCCTTCATGTCATAGAGAAATGGAGTGACCGGGTTACATATGATGAGGTTAGATGACTTATTATGGTATTGAATCAAGTCCTAATCGATCAGTTCAATCCATGAA
Source organism: Rhynchospora pubera (assembly GCA_028095005.1). NCBI lineage: Eukaryota > Viridiplantae > Streptophyta > Magnoliopsida > Poales > Cyperaceae > Rhynchospora > Rhynchospora pubera. The sequence continues at coordinate 11,915,676 of CM051461.1, read as the reverse complement.
TTTGCACCTGTATTTATTTGGGGGTTGGCTTGAATTTGAAGCTCTCTTGTTTGTTTTGGTGTAATTTATGTAAGTTATGTAATAATTGAATCCATGTACAGAGAAAAATGAAAAGTAGACTAGAGTTGTGAGGATTGCTTAAAATCATGTTAGTTAGATCAATTGTTTTTTTTATTCAACAGTCTGATTTGTTATATGTGAATTTTTTTTCATAGGCAACTTTGTGAATTTTATATTCTCATTAACTCACATATTGTATAAAATTTCTTCACGGGGATTTTTGCATCGTGTATATGTGATGGCTGCAAATGTTCTTACACCAATTATTATTTTGCTACTTCTGTTGAAAACCAATTAAATGAATCATCATTCAAATTTATACACGAACAGAAGAGAATGTACGTGAAATTTGGCATTATAAAAATAGAACCAGCTAAATTAATAATCTGAGGTCTATGTCAGATTTGTCCGATTTTGACGGTCGGTGTCAAAATAAACAAATGGACAATTGAAACGTAAGGCAGGAAGATTTTGTATAGTATGGTGTCCTATAAAATTTGAACTCTGGTACTAATTTTTAGATGCAAAAAAGATGTCCTACTATCAAAGGTTTAAATAGCGGATTCGTCGCGGACATGCCAATATCATAGCGGATAGCGGATAGCGGCCGCTATCAGACAATAACGGACATTATAAAGTATATATAAATAGTATAAAACACTTGCATCACAAATAGTAACACACGTCCTGGGTTCGAATCCCAGCTAGAGCAATTTAATACACCAATTTTTCTGTCCGGTTTGAACTTCACCTTTAGTCCCACATGGAAAATTTAAACTCTACATGAAGAGTATATAAGGAGTACGTTGGTACAGTTGGCTTAGCAGCTGAATAATTGGGTGTGCGCTGTTATCTGCTTATATATCTGCTTGTATGCTTGTATAATTGCTCCCTAATAAAGTTATAGAAAGAGTTATTACTTAAATATTAGGAGGGAGTATTTAAGTTACTCCCTGATAAAATTACACAAAGAGTTATTACTTACTCGCTTGTATTAGTTATTTACTCTTTTATAGTTATTTATTTACTTCCAAATCGTAGCAGAACAAGATCAAAACATCTTCTCAACCTTCTCGATCTCCATTTTTTTTCTTTCTATACCAGATCTGATCGGAGAAGGGATGAGGAGAACGAATGAGGAGATCGGAGGGAAGGGGAAGGATGCGAGTCGGAGAAGGGCAAGAGTCGCGTGTGGAGAGGGAGAGGTGAGGGGTGGCGCGTAGGGAAGGGAAGGACGCGAGTCGTGTGTGGAGAGGGAGAGGCGAAAGGAGGCGCGCGAGGGGAGGCGCGTGAGGAGAGATGAATGACGCGAGGCAGAAAAAGACACGAGTCGAGTGATGAAAAGGAAAGGTGAGGGGAGGCGCGTGAGGGAAGGTGAAAGGAGGGGAGTCGCGTCAGAGAAAATAACGTGAGGGCAGCGCTCTCCTCTAATTATCTCAATTTCTGATTGTAATGAATAATTCTCATTTGCAAAGGCTTATATTAGTCATTATAATAGACTCAGGATAAATTCATTATTCACCGGATAAACCAAAGACTGGAAGAAACAAAACCATTATTTATGATGCTTTCTAGAGACGATGCAATTTTTGGTCCAAATTTTCTTTTAATTAAAGATAACGACGGTGTAAACATTAATTTTTTTTAAAATTTATTTTACAGAACATACACTAAATCAGTAGAAATGTCATTTCAAATTTGGAGCTGATAAGGATCACTTCCATCATCCTTTCACGCGTTTTCTTTTTTTTGGATGAGGGGATGACGCGTTTTTCTTTTTTGGATGAGCGGATGAGGAGAGGGAGGGATGACTGAAGAGGAAGGGAGCGACACAGAGGGGATGAAACGACACAGATACAGAGAAAAGCGAGGCCTCCCGTTTACCTCCGATCCCACCCCTCCATCCATAATGGTTGTAAAATTCCGTAAAAAAATAAAATAATAATAACGAATATTTTATTTTTAAAATAATAAATATTAATAAAATTTCAAGAAAACAAATAAAACAAATTTTAAAACGATGTTAATTAATTTCTATACCAAATTAAAACTTAATCAAATTATTATAGATTAATAAATTTATAAAGAAATTCTTAAAATTCTGTATAATTAAAATCTCACAAATTTCTGGGCGTTTGGTCTGAAAATTATCGTAGAAATTATTCTCATCCGTTGGATTTCATTTGATTTGAACTGTTCCATCTTAGATTGTTTGAGGTTGGTGCAGAAAATCCAAACCTTAGCAAACCGACTAAAGAGAGTCGGCTGCATTGTGACAACGACGTGTGGCAGTGGCGACGGCGACAGTTGACGGCTGATCGGAGACAAGGAGGCGACCTAGGCGGCGACAGGCAGTGCTTAAGCTGCGCACCATCCTTCTTCATCCTCTCTTTGTTTCTCATCCCGGTTTGGTATTGTTTTCGCTCACCTTTTCCTTCGATTTCGTGCTGTGATTGAATGGATTGTGAGGTATGCACTCGAATTGATTTGTTGCTTTGTAAATTGCTTGGCCGAATTGGAAACTTATTCAAGTTATTTGCTTAGTCTAATCTGATTTTGATGATACATATACACCAACGTACAATTCCTTGATGGATGTTGGCCTAGTATTGATCAAATAAATATACTTATTTTTCTTGACTTGGTTTCGAGATCGGCAATAGGCCGCACAAGGAGTTGATGCTCATAAATAATATTCAGTCATTTGTATTTGTGGCCTATCTTTCTTATACTTGGGTTATGGGACATCAAATGATTGGTACAAGCACAGTACCAGTTCGGTATTGCTAAATGTCGCCTACTGGTACACATCTAAAGTCTCGAGGACTGAATTATAAAGAAGAATTTCTGCTAAGGGCCTATTTATAAACTTCTTTGAACTGATTGAGGACTGTTTAACAGTAGATGCTGTTATAAGGTCTATAATGTAAATTAAATTAAGAATTTGTTAATATTTAATGGACTATAAATCAATTAATAATCAAGATTTAATAAAAGAATTAACCTTTAAAGTATATTGCTTTATAGAGATGACGGAGAGTGAAAACATGAAAAATAACGTTAAGAACTAAGTTAGCAAATTTATGCCTTGAACTAAAATACTTACTCAACATTAATTAAATATACTAAAGATACATGAGGTAATTATATAGCATAACTTAATAAGTTTCCATATCCTAACTTGACCAAACAAATCTTTCAAGTGAAATAAACAATATAGGTTAGTTAAATACTTTTATACAAATATTAGTAACATGTTAATTAAATATCAACATATACTTCTCTAAAAACAATAAATATAAAATTAGACATTTGTTACATGATAAAGTAATAAGTTATGATCAAGTAATAATTATAATGTCAGATACACTTAATTAATGTATTATAGATTTTAGAAGTGTTTAATTTAAGTATGGTTTAGAACATAATCAGAACATGATTTAAATAAGGAATAACTGGGTAGATCGTTAGTCTAATCGTTAATTTTTCCGGTCATCAGGTAATCAGTCAGACTGCTCAGGTGTAGTTCACTAACTACTTATCTGAGTAAGAGATGCAAAGCGGAGACAAGGACTTCGTTGATGTTTAACAAAAGCAACTCTCTCTATGACCGTCAATTCAGGTGTGGATGCCTTAGGTTTTGTTTATTCTCTAGTCTAGTAATTAAATCATTAACTTATTATGTGCATTTCATGTCAGTAACATTAAGTAAACAGTTAAGTGCATGCCATTAATGAAAGATTAGTCTTGCATATATAGGATATGCATGCATATTAATAATGTGATTATTATACTTAAAAGTGCTGTTAATCAACACTTGCATTTGGGGCTGATCGAGACAGTGGTTATCATTGTTGTATTATATATTCATTTGGACCTGATTTGATCTCTGAGTGGAATGTGCCGTTATATCAGACTTTCCCTCGACCCCCATGCGTCAGTTTACCGGTACCGTGTATTATTGCCTACTCCGGGACGGGGGATGTAGGGACGGGGCACTTACGAGTTGTCGAGCATTTACGCGTAGGTTGTTCTGTGGGCACGTGTGTTGACATTATTTGTTTATTGGGTCTTGTGAGTTGGATTGATACAAATTTGACCGTTAAGTGCGGGTGCTTGATTCTCGTATTATTATACTATTGTTTTGTACTTATGTATGCTAAGTATTACTTTTTATTTCTCCATATATTTTTTTAAGTTTATTTGAGCATGTCATGATTTGTGGAATAGTTTCATTGTAATATTAAATTAGCACTTAGTTTGTGCATTATAGGTGCTAAAATGCTTAACTCAAAATATGGTTTGGTTCTAGCTAGAGTATTCGCGTACTCAGCCCACAAAATTTTCATTTGCGGAGCAGGTTCAGGTCTGCCTGAAGGCGATCCGAAGATAAAGATTGCTTACCGCTGCTGGATGATGTCATATGATATCTGAGTTGTTTCAGATATTGATATTTTATGTACTTTAAATATGGTATTCTTGTACTGACATTATTTTGTGATTTACTATGTTTAAGATACTAAAAATTTAGTCTTACGTGTATACAAGAGATGCACGTGGCGGGGTTGTCCTCCTCGGATTCTGATTTGGTTCGGGGTGTGACAATGGTTCTAGTTATAAGAATAAATTTTCTAGTTATTATATTAACCGTTCTAGTTAATATGTATAATAGTTCTAGTTAATATGCATAACAGTTCTAGTAGTTCTAGTTATGGCTGGGCAAAAAAATCGTAACTCGTGAATTAATCGAACTCGCCTCGAAAAAAACTCGGATATGACTCGAGTTAGAAAAAATCGAGTTACTACAACTCGAGTTAGGCCCAACTCGAAATTAAATGACGTTATTTCGAGTAGAGCCCAACTCGATCGGCCCATAACTCGAGTTATCGTGCACAGCCCATTTCAATATTATGAGGTTTAGCCCAATCTCACAGCGAAATTAAATGACCTAACCTAGAGCACTCCGCCGCTCCTCAATCTCACGCTCAATCCTCTTCCTCTCAGTCTCTCTCTCTCATGCTCACTCCGCTCTCCTCAGTTTCTCCTCAATCTCTCCTCTCACTCGCTCACCGCTAGTCCGTCGCTCACCGCTAGTCCACCACTCCGCCGCTCTCCTCACTCCTCAGTCCTCAGTCCTCTCACGCTCACGCCTCAATCTCTCTCAGTTTCTGTTTCTCCTCAGTCCTCTCAACTTCTCACCACTGCTCGAGCTCATTGCCTCTAAGTTTGTGCTATTCACCACTGCCCGAGCTCACTCCTCAGTCCTCAGAGCTAATTTCGAGTAGAATTTTCGAGTTACGAGTTAACTCGAGTAATCATGACTTGATTTCGAGTTAGTCATGGGAACTCGAAACTGTCTTATGAATAAGTTGCGAGTTAACTCGAAATATTTCGACGTGACTTCGAGTTGTCTATAACTCGATCGCTACTCGACTCGAAACCACCCCTAGTTCTAGTTATTATGTATAACAGTTCTAATTAATATGCATAACCGTTCTAGTTAATATGCATAACAACTTTAGTTAATATGCATAAAGGTTCTAGTTAATATGCATAACAATTCTAGTTAATATGCATAACAGAACCTTTATACATATTAACTAGAACCTTTACTATATTAACTAGAACCTTAATATATCACTCCCTCCTCCTTCCCCCTCCGATTCGCTCTCTCTCTGATTCGCTCTGTTCTCCATTCTCCTCATCGCTCATCGTCATCCTCCCCAACGCTCATTCTCTCAATCTCTTTTCGCCATCATCCCCATCATGCTCTGAATAAGCCGGCTGAAAATAGAAAAGAGAACGCATTTTACTAGAAATGATGAAAATGATGACGAAAAGCGGATGATGAAAAGCAATTTCGTTTTAAATTATTGGACAATATTATGAAAGTAACTCTACATACCACACAAATCTCTCCCTGCAAATGAATAACTGACTGGCTGCTTTTCTGGCCTCTTCTCGAGGTTTTAAGCCCACTCATATCGAAATCGAAATCGAAACATATATTAATATGGAGTAAATAGATCCAGATCCGTTACTGTCGATAAGCACAGTTAGCGAACAGTAATCAGATCTGAACCGTTTGATTTCCGCGTAACATCCTGGCCGCTCATTTGATGGTATCTTCTCCGTCCGATGAGCATCTTTCTGGACGGACCGGTAAATGGCAAGATTCATGTGCTACTATTTACTCAACACTGATTTTCTCTGTGTTTCGCATCTTTCAGTCATCTTTTCCTTCTCTCGCTTCATTTTTATCCGCTCAGTTTTAGTCTCTCTCTCTCTCAGCTTTGATCTGCTGCTGATTTAAGAAACTGGGATGCAATTTAGGTTTTAGTTCACTGTGGTGGTAATTGGGATGCTCAGAATTTAGGTTTTAGATCATATGCTATTATCAGTACAGGATCGCTGGGATCTTTGATTTATATATTCTATAATTGGGATTTTTTTCTTTGCTTCGTTGCTTCGATTTTCTTTCTGAATTTTTTGCTTTCACCCCCAATTTCCCCTTTATTCTATTTTAGCATGATTTCTCTTTTTGTTCTATTTTTTTCTTTCGCCCCCAATTCGAAATTAAAGGCTAAATAGACAATAACAACGTCAATTCATCCAAAGAAAGCCAACAAAATAGGTCATCTCAGTATGTTAACTTAGTTACAGGAAGATCACTAATTCGATCTATACAAATTGTCTTCAAATCAATCATACGTTATCCTGATAAATTCAAATCCCTTTGTAATATGAATAATGTGTTTTATAATATCGAATTTATATTGATATAACAATATGTAATATGAAATTTATATTGATATAACAATATTTGTCAGTATAAAAGTACACACTGTATTCTATTTTGAACGTTTTATGATCTAAGAAAGCGAGAGAAGAAAATTAAGTACAAACTAAAAGGGACCTACGAGCAAGGTTTATCACAAGTCCAAGTCTACACGGACTTGGATTCTGGTATTCCTTTATCTTTCGACCTGAAGTTTCTCTTTTTTATCAGATTTGGTTTTTGCACATGCTCAATCATGTTGGAAGTGTACACTGGTGGAGTAATTAAGAGTTGCTAAATTCAATTGATTGAAATCAGATCCTATTGGATTTGTTAAAAAGACACCATGGAGATTCAAATCGTATAGTAAAGAGAGACACTTTTTAAATTGCTGATCCCTTTGTAATTATCTTCACATTAACTTTATGCTTACCATGGATATGCACAATTCTTTCATGTTTAGAAATGGTATAGAATGTCTTTATTGTACCCGTTTTGAAGATGGATTCAGTACCAAACTGCTACCCGTCACTTATTACATTATAATCTGAATCGGAATTGTGCTTCTTCTATTCTTTTCAATATATGATGAAAATTAATTATATTTTTTTCACCTTATAGGCTGAGCGCAAGAGAATGAGATAGTTTGGCGAAGCGGCAGAAGACCAGAAAATCTAGGTAATTCTTTCGGCATTATTTTTTAATACTAATGAACATGCCGGCGATGTACCTATAGTTGACATTAAAGTTAGAATTGAAATAGTTATTTAGTTTTGTTTTCACAGGTTTTCTCCATGGCTTTTTTCTTCTGTTCACCAACTATTCCTCAAGTCCGAGCACATTGATATTTGTCTTTATGTGTTTGTTTTATTTTTTCCTTTTCCTGCTCAATGAAGGGATGTGTAAAGAGGGAGGTTTTATTGTGATTATTTTGTAAGTCAACCGTCATCGGTTTAAATTGATTTAGATTTGCAGGTATTTTTTTTTGGTAGATTGGTAGGAAGACTAAAATTGGACATCAGTTTTTAAAATTCTCTCTTTAGGTTTAAATTTAAGTGCTGATATTTCCTTTTTGTGGTTGGTAAAGAAATCAAATTGCTTCAGGTTTTGGGGTCAACACTAGGTCATTGTAAATTTGGTGTTATTTATCTTCCATCTACTATTACCCTTGCTGAGTTTCTATTATTAATAATTCCTGCTTATAATGATACATTTAGAATGTTGGATACAATTATAGTTAGGTGTTCATGTGTGATTAGCATTTTGTTATCTTTTTGACCTGGCTTAGTATGTTCACTAGGTGAGTAGATGATTTTTTCTCTGGGCAAAGAAGAAGACGATGATGATAGGGATAAAATTCAGAACATAGCAGTCACTAACCTTGCATGATAAGAGGCCCAATCCGATCCGATTCATTGAATTTTCAGGATGAAAATAATTAGTGAGTTCATTATAAAATTCTTGCTTTACAATGTATGATTAAATTAACCGTTTTTTTAAGCTATTCGTGGATAAAAGAACACTTTTCTGTATATGGCCCAATCTTTTATTGTTTCAGAAAAAGTATATTGGGCACATTTTAGACATTTAGATGTAATTATTACTGATAGTTTACTATTATTAAATGCTCCGCATTAAAAGTAATGCCATGGACAAACTAAACCCAATACGTTTCTTTTCTTTATACTTTTTTTTACTTCAAAAAAGAACTTACTTGGTTGAAAAAGCATTTGCCATGGACAAAACGCATTTAGATGTGTAATTAGTACTTTTTTCTATGACTTCAAAAAAGCATTTCCTATGGACAAATTAAAACCAACATATTGCTTATAGGGTTTACGGTTCAATAACTGCACTTTCATAATGCAAAGATTTTTATTGATATTGATTAACATTACTACTGTATTCCTCTGTTGTTACTTTGTTCTTCTTGGATTTAATATGCAATTATTGAATTTTTTTATTAAACAGTGAAAGAAAGAAGGCATTTTTTTTCCGTGCCTCACAAAGTATCATGATATCATATGCTTCTCTTAACGTTTTTTTACATTTGACTTTATAGATATATGGAGAATTGGGTCTTAATGCAAATAAGGCAGAGAAGGAAGATTTTAAAGTATTAACTCAAGGTTTGATGAGATGGGCTTTCAGATGCAACAAAATTCTTAAAGAACAAACTTCATACATAGATGGGATGAAATTGATTGTACAATGTTCTCGCACTACTAATCTTTAGGGCTGTACATAAAACAAAAAAACTCGTCCAACCCGTGTCACCCGCCCGACCCGACCCGACCCGTTTTTTAATGGGTTTAGACATTGTTGGGTTGGTTCGGGTTTCAATTTTGATAACCCGTTTATACTGGTTTGGGTCATAGAATTACTTCCGATAACCCGTTTATACCCGACCCGGTTGTTTAATTAAATATTTTTCCTAATTTCCTTACTACGAACAATCCAGAACTCATTTATTAATAAACTTTTACTTTATTTCCTAACTTCAGGTTGGAAAGCTGGTGGAACCGTGGTAGAATAGTGATACTGAGATTAAGAAACAATACATAATATCCAATAAAAAAAAAAGCACACTTAGGAGACTAAAGTTCACTACTGTATTGTTGAGACTAATTTAATTTTGTTGCTAATATCTTTTTAATATTGCAGAGAAAAAAAGTTAAAAATCAAGATTGGAAGTTTAGAGATTTGAAGAGCTGAACTTTTAATTTGATAATGTTTATCGTTATATATTATTTGTTATTTTTTTAAGACTTTCATGAATTTTGTACGTCAGAAGTGAATATTATCGGTTAGTTTCTGATTTAATATTATATTGTATTCTTTTGTTAAAAATATTATTTGTTAAGCTATTTTTATTTAATTAATATTGTAAATTTTATTTATGGTATTATATAAATCATAACCCGTTCAATCCGGAAATCCGTAAAAACCCGTAGATAAAAATTTATAGTTGGGTTAGAGATTTTATTTATGGGTTGGGTTGGATTACGGGTGGGTTAATTAAACAAATATTTTAACCCGGTATAGTTGGGTTGGGTTAAAATATTGATGAAAAATTGCAAACCCGCCCGTTGTACACCCCTACTAATCTTATTATGTCAAATACTTTTTTATAACCCAATATTATTATAATAATGGTCATATTATTATAATTATAAATATTTGCGCAAATAAACAATCGATAAAAAAAAATAAGTCGCGCAACGCGCGAGGCCCCGTTAGTATCCAATGTTTAAGGGGGAAAACATGCGGTTATATTCTGAAAAGCATATTAAATTTAATCTTAAAACACAATTAGACAAAAAATATAATAGAATTCTAATATAATCATTGATTCTATGAATTGGTAAGCTTGTTTTTTATTTTATAATTTGATTATGCGAAAAATATTCAATGTTTTTTTTAAAAAAAAAACAGGGTTCCAGCCCCGTACTTTTATTAAAAATAATTCAACGATATTCAATAACTAGTGTTATTTTATTAAAAAGAAATTAAAGATACTAAAGTGATGCTAAAGATAGTCAGTGCGCTGGACAATGATTCTAAAGTAGCCTACAATTTTGAAATATATATTGAAAATTTAAAATAAAAAAAAATATATGTTAGAGTATAATAATTTAAAGAACGATCTAGTGACATTCCTTGAATGGATGTTACATTTTCGAAACTCGAAAAACTAATTATGAACATTCAAAGTTAGAAATTTGATCATTTTTTTTGTTTTAAAAATATAAATAACAATCTAAAGACGAAAAATAAAAATTAGTAGTCTTAAATTATCAATGTTGCCGACTATGTATATAACTAGTGGAAATTCGCGCGCGATTTATTTTTTCATAATAATTTCTTTAGAGCTTACTATTACAATAGCATCTGTGTGCATTGTGCGATCAGGCGTATTTTTTTTCTTAATGGCTCGTCTTGAATCTTTACTATTATAGTGGTATATAACAAAATCAGGTGACACTCAAGGATCCAGAAAACAAACGAATAATACTGAAATTTTGCTCTAGAAGAAGAAAGCAATAATTATATGAGCAAGAATATGATGTATTTCTTTTTTTTTTCCCCTTTGCAATGACACTTAACAGACTTTATATCCTACTAAAATCATGCAAAGAGTGCCGTTATGATACATACCTACATCTCCACAGCCATCAACCGTTATAGAATTATAAACGTGTGCTAAGCTTACCTTTTCCAACATGGAAATGAACTATCTTTCTGTTCCACATAATCCATCTAATTTTAAATAAGAATTATACGTTTCACCAAGTTTTCCATTGCTCTGCAACTGTCATGGATTCTCATACAGTACAAATGTTTATGCAGATTATTCCATGAACGCTCAAATAAATTGGAAGCACTATAAGTTAGAATTTAAAACGTGGAGATGATATTTGAGGTGCACAGCTAACTCAATTATATTGAATTTATAAAAACTAAACTGTAATGTCAACATGAAGCCTCTTCCATGAATCAACCAAATATTAGATTGTACCAGTAGGGGCCTGAGGTAGGTACTGAACTGGTACGACATGTAAAGTGGCTGCAGCCTCTCGAGCGAATGCTCAGCTTAGCCAATCTCTGTACTTGTTCTGCAGAAAAAGAAAATTTTTGCAAAAGTAATCAGGAAAAACCGTGTCATATTACCAGCAATGCCACATATATCTGCTTGGTAACACCCAATACCTATTTTTGCTTTTTATCTTCTTATATTACACTTCCCATGAATAATAAATTATGTACAAACAATTTCAATTTACTCCTTAAAAGTTCAATTTCTTGTTTGTTTCTTTTTTACATAGAAAATCGTATTTTACATTCAATTAAACCACTGCCAAAGCTATACTCAAATAACATCAATTTGGAATGCTGGCATGGCGCCAGGGCCATGGCACCATGAAATAAGAACTATGTCATAATAGCAGCAAATAGGAGAAACAAAAATATAGAGGTAGATGGAAAAAATGCCAAAAATAAACAAATGGGAAAATTACAGTTAAGAAAGATGATGCAAATGATCCGAGGTGCTTTCGGACAATCAACACACCTTGATGGAACTACATCAACACACCTTAATAGAAATGCACTAAGAATAATTGCCAAACTAAAGAAGAAAAATCAATCAATAAGTTACTATCAATAATTTGTCTACAGCTAATAATAAGCCACTAAAAATAAAATTAAACTAAAACTGAAAATAACAACATTATTCAATATCAGAGAATAAGTACTGGTGAACCTTAGTTATTTCATATACTTCCCTATAAATGTTGGAATAGGTTTATCAGGAGTGGTTGCCTTAATGCCTACAGGTCAGAAATATCGGATATTTGTCGTATTTTCTTTTTCTGAAAAGAAGAAACAGTAAGATTGCAAGAATATTTACCGAGAGCAAAAAGTACCTTGTATTTTACATGCTAGGTATTTGATTCTAAAATATATTTTCTATCTACTCGTAAAAACAATCAAGAAACATGCAACAGAAATTATCATTTTTTATGCAAATTACTTAGAAATTTATAGCAGCTGATAAACAGATAAGCAAAAATTAAGTAGAGATGAATATATACTTTCTTTATCTAATTAAATATGAACAACATGGTATGACATTTTAGTACTATTTCGTAGTACAATAAAATAGTAAATAATATAAATAACTATATTTGATGACCAAAAAAAAAAGCAAAATTCAAAACGTAAAATGTCAGAATAAGATATATAATACATGAAGTAGAAAGAGAAGAAAAAAGAGAAAAAAAAATAAACTTGAGAAAGGAACAACCATTCTAAGGAGTATGCGCAGATCTTGATTTTTTTTTTTTTGGGGGGGGGGGGGGGGGGCAGCTAGATTGCTCTAATTAGTAGAAGAGAGGCCCACACAATTTTTTTTTTTTAGAAAAGAAGCTAAATAGGAACGAACTAATATGGAGAAATTTCAGTTACATGCAAAACCAGTAAAAACCACAATGGCGATGAATTAAGCAACTCAATTTTGCACATCAAAGAAAATGCATTAATTGTAACTACCTACAAAGAGTGTTTACGGTCTTCAAAGCTAAATGGATTGGTAACTACACCGAACCAGCCTCCTTAGCTATCTATGACACAACTGGAGCAGCACCAGATTTACTACTGCTTAATTCCCATACTGGAAGTTATAAACAACATATGTGAGTCATTTAGTACATTTGATATGGCCTCTTTCGAATTTGAAAAACAATCACAAAATCAACCTTCACCGAAGTTGAGGTCGGCTGTGTGCTTTCAGAGGGGTTGGAGAGAGGCTGTGACTGATTGCAAAGAGAAAAGAGAAAAGAGAGGAGAACGCAAATCAGTGATAAAGGAGGAGGGAGAGGTCTTGTGCGTGGAAAAAGCGAAGATGGAGACAGAGGCGTCTACTGCTGCTGTTGCGTGCTCCATCGCCTCAAGTCGACAGCGCAGAGAGGTCGAGGTTTAATCTGACAAACATGGGAGAGAAATCAACGGTGCTGGTTGATAAACGCTGACGTCACAGTGGTACTGTAGAAAAGAACCCTGGAATTGTAGTATTTTTTGATTGATTGATTTTGATGATGATTGATTATAAGGCTATAAGCACACTCCCGATACTTTTCCATCTCCTAGACTCCTATTACTTATTGGTCATCAATTGAGAAAAGAAATAATACTAATAATAATAAATCGTCTATATGTTAAAGAGACACCATCTTGATTGTTCATATTATACTTTGGCACAGTAATAGTAAAGCACAATCTTGATTGTTCATCAACGTCCCAAAATCCCAGAATAAGGCGACTTAGCAGGAAGAGCTCATACGAAATAAAATTGAAAGCTGATTATAATAATTAGATAAACATAAAATAAAAAGACGGATCTTGGCACGTGCCACATCATGAGCATGTGTTTTAATCATCCCATTTGTACGATATTAATATTGTGGATCAGATTTGATATGATGCTTGGGCATAGGATAGATCCAAAAAATGCAGGGACAACTCGGGTAATTAGGTATCCCCATCAGACATGTTCCTAGATAAATTTAACACTTACGAATTATGATGAACATTAATAGTGACCTACCAACTAACATCGACACTATAAACATCTTCAAATTTATTATAATCATTATTAATTAATACCGAACCACACCGATCAGTTGGAAGAGCGTGGTTTAGATAGTAAAATTTTTTTTATTTCTCTACTATAAATAATCCGTAATTAACTAATTATTAATAAAAAATCATCCTTCACTGCCAAAATCATCGACTCCATCCATTTCTTCATTGCCACCCTCGACCTTCACTGCCAAGGTCAATTATATTAATTGGTTCACTTTTTCCTCCACTTCCCTAAGTATAGTTTGAATTCTGACCTTAAATTATAATTCCTGGATGAATAAGGATATAACAAATTGCTTATGAAATTCCAATTTGCACCTCACGTGTATTGAAATTTGTATGAAATTCTAATTAAAGCATTTAGAAGTAGGTGGAATCGTAAGTTTTCAATTTGAACTTTATAAGTAAAATATCAAATTGCTTAGCTTACTACAATTCAATATCTAATTGCTTTTGGAATGATGTCAAGTGGAATTCTAAATGCTCATAGTTAAAATTTTTTTTTTGTTATTTATGAAGGATATGTAGAATTCGAACAACATGCCTCATGTTGGTATGACAAAACCTGACCTGGGATGAACTGGCACTGTATTCTAACAAGTGGGGGTATGTCAGAGTTAACAAGGCAGCTCTTAGTGGAAGGGTTTCAAGTTGAGCATTGGTGTGACGTGGCTTATGGCATGGTTTATCCAACTGAAGAATGATCAGAACTCAACAACAAAACATCTATGCGTTTTCAGTTTTCATTTTAGTAAATTTTGTTGATGTAATAATTGGTGGTGGATGCTTTTGTATGTATTGTTTTTCACGCATGGGAGTAGCTCTAGTGCTTTGGTGTGTGTCAATGCATTGAAAATGTTTCAGTTCAATTGTTGCTGGTTGTTGATTTTATGGTTGTTGGGCTAAACTTTGGACAGGGTTGTTTTTAGAAAAATTGAAGGAGAAGATTTAGACGATGTTTCATCAGGTGGGGATGCCGCCTCTTTAGTTGACTGGGGCAGTGGAGGGTTGAAGAGAAGGTTTGAAAGAGAGTTAAGCTTTGCTTGATAAAAGTAGTGGTATAACAAAGAAAACTGTCAATGTTCGGGTTTTGATTTACAAAGAAAACTGTATGTATTTCTTTTGAAAATACTGTATGTGTTATATAATTCAACTTGCTCAGAGCAGTTAGAAGTACCAGTTAACTGTACCGGATTAAAAAAGGAAATGTTTGTATTTACATGTTTGTATGCACGTTTAAGAGAATCCAGATACATGGTTTACTCTGTATCAGATTTTGATTGTACATAGTTTATCTGTAGTTTATCTGTATGCACTTTAGAGAAGCTCATTACCAAAGCTTGTACCGGATTTTGATTGTACCAGGTACACGCTTTAGTCTGTATCAAATTGATTTATTAAACTATCTAACACATGAATCCATACGAGGCAAAGAAATCTTGACATTGATTTATCATTAAATTTCATTATTATTTTATTTTCCAAAAGACAGACGACATTTCATTTAGTCACAGTACAATAAGCTGATCTAGCATTTCTGTATCAAATTTTCATTTTTGTATGTCCAAGCCATCAATACAAATAGCTCTGGCCAGTGTAAAAACTCAAATTTCTTTATACATTACAACAGCTTAAAGCTCAAAGTTCAAAACTCAATTACATAACTCAAGTCGTATTACAACAACTCAAAGCTCAAATTTCTTAATACATTACAAGGAGTTCCATCCTGCCTTGTCCACCCTTATTCTACTTTCGGTGCCTTAGCAACCAATGCATTTATTCTCACTTTGAACTCCTCGTACTCCCTCTATGATCTATGAGAACAAATAAGCTAAGAACAATCAGAAGAAAAAAGAATTACAGAAAGAGATGACAATGATGAGCTAATGTACCTTCATTACTCTCCTTTCCATTACAAAGGATGCCATGACCTCGTCCTTCAAGTAGTCCATTTTTTGTTGAAAGTACCATTCTGGTGCACATGGTTCAATATTGAACTTCAAGTAGTCCATCTACAAGTACCATTTTTTGTTGCAAGCTAATGCAGTCAGTAAGGGTATTGAGGTACCAACTTGGATAACAACATTGCTTAAGTTAATTAATTGCAGTCAGTAAAGGTTTTGAGGTACCTCACATTAATCAAAACATAATTCAACAGGACTAATTCAACTAATTTCAAAACAAAATTGGCCATAATTAATTGCTATCCAGTACTAATTCAACTAATTAACTGCTATCAGTAAAGAGAGAAACCATGATAGCTATGTGGTCTATTCTCTTCCTTCTCTCTGATTCAGGTTATCATTTGTTTGTGCGAATACAGAGGTGAGTCCAGTACGAGTTTTATTTATCACAAGGAGAGAAAAAAGAATGCCACAGAAATCAATTTGCCAAAATAAGAAATATATAAAATAAGAAATCAATTGGCTAAACAACATTGGTTCACAACTTCATGCCATAAATCAAGACTACCAACTACAGTACAGTAACTTGATTCAGAACAACTAAAACCTCTTATCAAGAAAATTTACAAAATTTAAGGTGCTTTTTAAGACACCAGTACAAAGTGCACACATGCGATTGGAGTGCTAAGAGAGCGATACTCATCTGTCACTCGATCTACTGTCTCGCCTCACTGATTTTCCTTCAACTGATTCGACCTATTCATTTGTTCCTTTTTATTTCGGAGCGATACTCGGGCAGGTCGAATAGGTCGAATATTCTTTTTATCCAGATCGAACGGATGGAGTCGTTTGTCAGCACGACACAATCTTTAAAGATGTGGATTGGGATACAAAGATGGAAGGGTAGCAGAGTGGTTTTCTCTCTGGGTGCATCTCCTTGAACTATTTCTCTCTCTCATCTTTGAAGCTATTTAGGATTTAGACATTTCTCTTCAATTTCTTGTTAATTCCACTCAAATTGTGAGTGAGAGTGTAAGTGAGAGAGAGAGAAATGTTGATAGCTTGATGATTTCTATGTACTCGTAAGATAAACTTTTTATTTAGTGAATTTGCACTGATCGCTCTTGTAGTTTTTCCCTCTCTAGTTTTCCAAGTAAAATCTTTCGTCTCTACTTTATTTTATTGTGCTATTGTTGTTTGGTTCTCAAGTGGTACCATCATAGTTTTGTTCTAGTAGGTATTGTTTTATGTCCGATACGTATTTGTTGAAATAACTACTTGGTTATTTGCTTCCGCTGTGCCGGTAATGAGGTCATTTCCCGACAATTAGTTAATTGAAATCCAGGTAAATGAGTTTAACAAAATATAATTACCAAGTATCATATAATACTAACGGAAAGTGTCGATCAACATAATATTATGAACTTGAAGGATTAAGAGCTGGCAAATTTAGGAACTCGGAGCCTTCTGGCTCCGTTTGGATGAATCCTAGGAATTAGAGAATAAGAAAGTAAAATTTATTATAAATAATCCAAACTCTTCACAAAATTACACATTTCCCAATACTTCTTTCTTTCTTTTCAATACTACTTTTCCTATTGCTCTTATTTCCACACCATCCAAACGGAGCCTCTAAGAATAAAATTATGTTTCTGTCTTTTCAAAGTAAAATTTAATGCGTGAATAAAAGCAAGGCCATAGTCATGTGAGAAAACAGTTAGGCATTTTGTTTCATGTGAATGTTCTCTTTTATCACATAGGATATGGATGCGGACCTCAGACTCAGAGGCATTTTGATCTCGGTCAAAACATGTAATTTTCAACTAATTTCATCCATTTTTTTTTAACATGGAATTTTTTTTTTTTTTTTGCATTTCATCAGAAAATTTTTTATCAAAATGAACAGATTTGATATTATTTAGTTGAAATTTTCATATGATTGGATCCAATAAAATTATGTGAAATCAATTGAAATGAAATCCCGCATAAATTAAAAACAATTTGATAAGGGCCTTAACGAGGTGCGCACAGGATTTTGGTTGGAACTCGGAAGTAGTATGCAAACGGAATTAGGAGCTGTACTATTTGTACATGTGTTTCTTGATGGATATAAATAAATATCATGTCGGTATTAGAAGATGTACATATATTTCCTTTTAAATAACACATTTTTTAAAACATATTTAGGCTTAGTTGTGAAGTGAAATAGTACTATAATTATTCCGATGCAAACAGCCTTGATGGCCTAGTCATAAGCCAAGTCTCTCTCTCTCTCTCTCTGTCCCTAGTCTACAATAAGAATTTGCAATTGCAATAGAATGAACCGCCGCATCCGCACCGCAGAAGAAGAAGAAGAAGAAGCGTCAGCAGCGATGAAAAGAAGAGCCTCAGCCTCAGTAAGAAGGCTTGCGGCCGCTTTTCATCAGGTGGGTCCCTTCCCTTGCCTTCCCTTCCCTTCCCTGTGATCCTGATCTACTACTACTAATAGTCTCTTCTTTTCATCTCTTTCTCAAACCCTTTTCTATTTAACCCAACTCCCTTCATATCTATTTCACTTCTATTTGTCTTCTATTTCTTCAATTTTACAATTTCTCATTTCTTTTCTTTCAGCTCAATTCTCATCAAACTCCTCTACATGAACAAAATCAAAATGGTATCTTTTTCAAGGTAATGTTGCTTCTTATCAACTGCCCTCTAAACTAATTTTAACAATACCTGTGATTGTGATTGTGATTGTGATTGTGAATGTAATTTCACCTGCTAATTTTAACTTAATTCTCCATGTCCACAGCTGGAAGCTTGTGCAAATTTACCTAATACAGACATGGAGAGAATAACTAAATGGGACCATTCTTATCCAACTCCTAAAAGTAGAGCTGAGCCCTCCAAATTTTGCAAATCACCCAAACCTCTTGTACCCTCTCCCTCTCTTGGATTCAGGAGAGATAAAAATGATATGCACAAGCACAACAAAATTGAGTCGATGAAGCAAACCCTTATTATAGAACGAAAAGATCGGCTCAAAATGCAAAACATAAACAGCAAGCTTGTAGCTGAGTTGAATGAGGCCCGATCATCAGCTCAAAAATATTTCAAGTGTTATCAAAAGGAGAGGAGAGCACGCGAAGGAATAGAAGAGGTGTGTGAAGATTTAGCAAGAGAGATCGAACATGAAAAAGCTGACATCGAAACCGTCAAAAATGAATCTCTCAAAATAAGAGAAACAGTGGAAGAAGAGCGAAGGATGCTGCAAATGGCTGAGGTGTGGAGAGAAGAGAGGGTTCAAATGAAACTTGTAGATGCAAAGATAGCCCTAGAAAATAAATATTCCCAATTAAACTGCTTACAATCTGAGATAGAGGCTTTTCTTAGGAGCCACAGTACTGATGTGGCAGATGTCAGGCGAGCTGAATCCTTAATTAAGGCAGCTAAGGAGAGTTCACAAAATTGGGTCAGAGGAGAGAGCCACAATACTGATGTGGCAGATGTCAGGCGAGCTGAATCCTTAATTAAGGCAGCTAAGGAGAGTTCACAAAATTGGGTCAGAGGAGAGAGCAGCAACCTTCAAATGCCTCTTATTGGAAATTTGAATGTACCTGTTTCATGTGAATCCTCACAAGGGAGTGTTCGGTCAGTTAGTGATGCACTTAAGGAAAATAATTGGGAAGAAAATAACAAAGGAAGTAATAATGAGATAGGATATGGGAAACTAAGGGATGATTTGTCAGAGGTTTGTTCAAGTGCTACCAAAAATTCTGTGAATAAATTTTGGGACAATAATGGAAGTAGTAGAAAATCAGGGGCAGCTGTGCCAAAAAAGAAGAGGCGTAATGGGTTGAGCGGAAAGATTGTAGGGACTAGGAAGGAGGTATGTAACGTTGGAACTATAAATGGAGAAAATAATTTTGTATTTTGATGTGTAAATAGTTCAACACTTCACCTAAATGTAATATTGTTCTGATAATTTTCGTTTCTGTTGCTTCTTAATATGAGATCTATAAAGGTGAATATGAGATCTCGTTATTTCGAAAAATCTCTGAATCCTTTTCTTTTCTTTTCTTCTTGAATTAAGAAAATTATTTATTAGTTATTGAAGGATCTATAAAGTTTCTGGTAAGTAGAGATTTAGGTGATACATTTGAGAAGAGTGCCTTATATTTATTTTCCTTTTGCAAGAACTTATTTCAAAGAAATACCGGCACTTACTTTTTTGTAAAACTTTGTTGTTATTTGCTGATATCCCCAATTTCATGATTTTCATTTTCGAGAAAAAAATTTCAGCATTTTTGAAAAGAGTAATCGAGCTTGGCAATAATCATCTCAGTAATCGTCAAAAACGCCCAAACAAAAAGTTGTATTGTTTTCTTGTCCAAAATGTAAAGGACTTAAATCTTTAGAGGAGCCCAATATGAAGAAATACGGCCTGAAATTGAAGTATCAATCTAGAAGTAACACACAGTGACACAGAGTATATAATGTCAAGCCCAGTACATAATTTGATTCGAGTTCTGATAACAATCTCACTGAGAAATGACACATTTGATGAATGAACGAGCTTTCTTATATATCACGTTTCAAGTAGGGATGCAAACGTGTAAAATGATCACGCAACTGGACTGTTGCATTGATCGTTGCGTTTTGAACATGAAATTGATTATCATTTGCGTTAATCGTTTTGTTTTGAACGAAACGATCAAAATCACGAAAATACCACGAAAATACACATGCACGGAACTAACCTTTTGTTTGTTTAATGTCATGCACGGTTCATTGTTTTTTTTTTTGATATTATACGAGTATGTGAATGTTTTTGATGTTATACATGTATTCTTATATAAAGAAAAAATTTTCAGCACTGTAAAAAAAGATAAATCATTTCATTACAGAGAAACCTGAATCTCAAAGGCGACATCAAGGCAGGTTGTCTTCTCGAGAGCGACAGCGGCTGGTTTTCGGTACTTCGGTGGAGAGCAACCTCAAGGCGGGGCGGATCTTGGATCCGGTTTTGAGCACCACATGCGAGTTGAGAGGAGGCAAAGGTGGTTTGGATCTGGGTGAGACCTGATCGGGTCTGACTAGGCTGTCAGATTTCTGATCAGATAGACCGAGGAGTAGGGGTGAAAATGGAGCAGATAATTTTCGTTTCGAACCGTATCTGTATCCGCAAAATAAGAAATATGGATAATACTATCCGTATCCAAACGGATACGGATGCAGATTCAGATTTTTTTTTAAACGGATATGAATACGAATATGAGAAGCAATATTAGTGTGGATACGGATGCGGATATGGATATTTATTTGTATTTCTATACAAAACAAATATCTATTTTGTACATGGTAATGGTGTGCTATTTGGAAATAGCATCATATTTGAATTATAGCTATTTCAATTATATTGCATCAGAATTTGACTATTATATTTTTTACTGTAATATGATGTCAATTTTTGTATAAACTTGATTAAAATTTGCTTTCTGTGATGTCTCAATATGCGAGAATAAGTACATTTTTTTGTCATTATTTTTTTTTTGAGTTAATTCCATGCTAGTCATAAAAAAAAGTAAAAATTACACTCTTCCAATCGAATATTATATTTTTGTTTAATAAATAAATTGAACAAAATATTATCCGTATCCGACATAATATATCTGTATTTGTATCTATATCCGGCAATATTCGAACAGTATTCTTATCCGTTTAACATCCGCGCTGTATTCGTATTTGTATCCGAAAAAAATATGGATACAGATATAGTATGATTACTATCCGCCCCGTTTTCACCCCTACTGAGGAGCCTCGACGGAGGTGGGTGGCGGCGGTGATGTGATGTTGTGCACAGTTATGGCAGTGCTGAGCGGAATGCGTAGTGGTTTTGCGAGGTGGCGAGGTCTCGCTCGTCAGATCTGATCAACCGAATATTGATTCTCCTTATTGTCAATTAGCGAGACTAATTACTCCGCTAATGTTAAGGATTAAGACCTAGGTCTCTTGGATTTGGCACTAATTTTCTACTCTTTAACCGAACATTATACTCATTGAGAGAGCATAATCCTAAAACTAGTGCAATATATTCACTTGAAGATGATAGTGGTATATATATGTCTACAGAAAATCACAAACAGTGCACAATGGGGTTTCTGGTACAACTTCGACTGGGTATGATTGGAGGCAGCAGATTCAAGGACGTCAATCACTTGACGAATGACGGTTATTGGATTGTGGGGCCCATCTCTTATTTCCTCATGACATTTAATTGATTCATATCACCCCAAACTTGCACCATGCTGCCATGCATGATTGATTTCTATGAGCACTGCACTACCATATAGCTACTAGCTTTCAATAAAAAAGAAATATAGCTATATATACTAGCTAGGGAGTAGGGACGCTGACTAGATCACCTTTCTAATAACCCAATCTGAAACTAACATCATTAAATCTCGAATCATTCTTAATTTCTTATATTAGACAAGTGCAACATCAAACTCAAACTCAACTATTATGACTTTCACATTTTAACTGTTCTGCTGTACAAAAGGACCTTTTCTAATATACCCAAAATTTACCAGACAACACAATTGATTGATCCTACAATAGATTCAGAGCATACAGATTAAGTTATGAATTTTATTTCATAAAAGGCTATATATGAGCATAGCTAATGAGAGGTGGGCTAAAGTGTCATAGATGACAATGTCATAGACGTCTTTTTTGAGTCATTTTTTGAAGATTCAAAATTCAATTAGTTAATCCAAACCGTTCAAATTGATCACCATATTGAAATACCATTGAAGACCAAATTTTATATATTTTTTTTTATTTTGTTTCTATTTATTTTGATATGTTCAGATTGGAGGGTCTAAAATACTCCAATTATAATATTTTTTTTAAAATATCAAATAAATAGCAGAAAAATTCGAAAAAATATAAAATTTGGTCTCCAATAATATTTTAATGTGAAAAATTCGAAGGAAGGATAGCCACTGTCCTTGGGTACATTCAACCTCTTATTTTTCTAAATTATTGAAAGAGTTTGAATGTGTTTTTTTACATATATAATTTATCTTCATATACAAAACAAAAGGATTCAAATGGGTGATTTTGAGTTGTGACCAGATTTTGTTTGATCGCCATTTTACACGAAAGCCAGTTAAAACCACTTTTCTAATTATCATGATTTCTACAAATTCTCTTCGGGCCGATGGCCTTGCCACTCGTGTGTTGTTTATTTATCCTCAATTTTGAATGCAGTACATTTTAACAGATTATAAAAGATAACTCAATATACCATAACTAGTCAGCGAAAACAACTCTCAAGGCAGGTTATAATTCATGAACGAAGGGGAATTGAAAACAATGCCATCAACCAAAATTGACAGTGCCATCTTATAAATCGAAAAAGAAAAAGAAATTGAAAACACGACCATTTAATTTTTTTATTTAAAATATCGCGTAGTTTGTTGTAATATTTTTTTATTTATATTTAATCTATCTGAATCATCTAATCAAAATTACATAAATATCTTCAATGAACTCCCCCCGGCCCAAATGTATCGCATAGTAGTATGCTGTAATATTATTTTTTTTAATCTTTTTTCAATCATCTAATCAAAATCATATAAATATCTTCACATCACCGTATTGTATTAAACAGGGAAGCATGATTTAATTCCAGCTGCCGTTGATGGTAACACTTTTAGTTGCTTTAGAATTTATTAATTTGGTTGACTTTAAACAAGTGTTGTTAGTCTTTTCAAACCAATAATTTTTTGTAAAATGTATGCTGCCGTATTTAATAAATGTAAAGTTAGAACATATAAATATGGATAGAAGTATAATAGTGTGCATGCGGCATGCCTAAGGGTAGTGTGGATCCAACATCAATCTGGATTCGCTGTTGCGCGACACGCGGTGTAGCGCACTGCGAGCCGTCTGATCTTGATCGGACGGTTCACTTTTTACGGGCCTACCAATCTAGGTTACATGCACGGGGCTCCCTTGTCCATTGGATCTTAATCAAACGGCCAGCATACCGCGCGACACGCTGTGTCGCGCAGCAGCGGATCTCAATTTGATCCAACATAGCTCTTTTCAGTGAACATTGGAGACATTTAAATTTTGGGAGTACATAGCTCTAGTTGCCTAATTGGTGGTTGGAGGCAAAATATCAACATTGCTATAATTCTCTTGAACCGACATGAGAGACATTTATAATTTTATAATTATCCGTTCATTTTTTTTTAAAAAAAAACTATAATATAATTATTCCAAGAGTATATAAGAGCATAAGGCGTCAGCTTGATACCCCAAGATATTTATTCCCTGGACGATCACAATTGACTCGTTCCATGTTAATAGGGTTTTAAAATGTGGTGATCATGCATGTATTTTATCAAATTAATGAAAATTATGAATAAATGTGGAATAGCTCGGGAGAGAATCTCAATCAATATATTATTGAGTCATGATTGTGGGTTCGCATACTTAAAAATTGTCAAATCATCCAAGCCTTTTTTAAAGTAACACCAACCAACAAAATTGAGCTGATTTCAAGACATCGAACAATTGAAACATGATTATTAGCTGATTCGTCGTCAAACCTTTATTTGTTCGTAAAAAATTAGCTCACTTTAATCACAAACATTATGATAACACTACGCCATATTATTTTTTTAGTACCGGTTTATTATGAATCTTTAGTACCGGTTTTGCAGTGGTACTAATAATAGGGGGTGCTAAAGATATTTAAAAACCGGTACTAAATAGGCGGTACTGAAGACAGGGCCCAATTTGTTGGGGAAACCAGCGGCTAACATTAGTACCGGTTTTTTAATAAAAACCGGTACTAAAAATCATACTTTTAGTACCGGTTTTTAAATAAAAACGGTTTTTAAATAAAAACCAGTACTAATGTTAGCAAACTGTTTTATTTTAAAAATAAAAAAATTTTGGTATCATTAGTACCGGTTTTTAGTCTAAAAACCGGTACTAAATTTCTCTTCAGTACCGGTTTATTATTAAAAACCGGTACTAATAATAATCAATATAAAAAAAAATATTTTTGTTTCTGGGGCTAGCGCCATTTTTGCTAGCCATCAATTAAGAATACCGATATGTACCAGCAATTTACATATCACATGCATCATACACACAATAATAATTATCAAATCACATGCAAATTAACATTTATCATAACATCTAATATATTAATATCACAAATTTTGTAGTCATCAATTATTAGCACCTAAATGTCCAAGTAAAAAGCCGAACCACTCATTTACAGTAAAATTAATCTCGTCCTCGCTATAACGCTTCCCCACAGGTTGCAAAAACTGCATTTTATTGGCATTTCATATAGTTAGTTACCTATGAACTCTAAACTCCACAATATAATATACATTAAACTCTAAATTATAAACCTTAAAACATTTTCATATATATACATTAAGGTTAATTAAACTTAATCCATACCGATGGTAGGTCCGGATGTAGCGTGCAGTGATCAAGGATCTTGCGTAGCGAAGTCATCGCATAAAAGCCGCAATCTGTATTGTTTGGTTGTCGTGGACTCTACAAGAACATAAAATAATACTATTAATTTTAAATTAAATAAATTACGAAATTGTTGAAACTACATATATTAGTATTGAACTATGTACGGGAATCATTTGAACTTCAAACTTGGGAACTTGGACCAATCTTGACAGAGCTCTGCAAAATTAAATATAAAATTATGAAAATTCATTTCTAAATATTAGTATATAACTAAACAATGCATACACGCATTATATATATATATGTTAAGTCTAAACTTACTGATCGTAATTTCGTAGAATTGGAGATTGGTAGCCTTCGTTCGATTGGAGTGAATCTACTATCCACATCTTTCGTGTCGAGAGTTTTGCGATAATAATCACAAAATGCGACCTGTAATTACATACATATTATCTCTTTGTTGGTGAAATTAACATTAAACTGTAGATTCATAATAAAAGATAAAGTCAGAATTAGAGATTTTATAACTAACCGATTATGATGCACTAAAACATGGTAGGGATCCCTTTTAGCATACTTCTTCAGAAGATTCGCTATGTATCGTACAGTTCCGAGCTCATCTTGCAGTACATCCCGACCCGAGCATCTTTCCGGATCCCAAAATATCCACTTCTTCATCAAAGTATTAGCACAATATTGCCTGCACCGCCTAAATGTTGTATGTACAATGTTTAGGGTTTAGGGTTTTAATTTATTAGACATATCATATAACCAATGATCAATTGTTGTAAAGTTAGGAAAGTACTTACAAGATCCAAAGTTTAATCACTTGAACGAAGAGTTCATTCCTACTGAAGACATGGCGGATGTCTTTAAATTCGAGGATGAAGGTCTTCACATCTTGAAATTCGAAATCAGCAGGAATATCGGCGAATTCAGTCACTGATTTGTCGAACATCCTCATATAGTCGTGCATTCTCTTTGCGTGAGGCCCAATCTGTGCCAACTTCTCATCAGGGACGAACGGATCGTGCAATTGAATGTCCTCCTCCGCAAAAAACTGATCCACACTCTCCTCTTCATCTTCATCACCCTCTTGCACCGTCTCCTTTCCCTTATCTTGCGGAGGAATATGTGGAGTTTGTTTCGTCATTTTCCTCACTTGCTCCTATAAAATCCACATTAGTCATAAACGATATATTTCTCATTTTTGAATATGGCAGTATATATAATAATTAGAACTTTGGAAAATTTATAATTGAAATCAAGATTTACCAGTTTTGTCAAGTCATAATCTACAAGATGACCCGGCCATCTTAGAAATGAACCTTGGAGAACACCAAGCTGATCATCTGCGTTAGGAGGTGGAAAAGGTACTATCACGTGTCTGGCACTATCGAAAACTTCTAAGATTTGTACCTTCACCTCCCCTATGCCAACTGGTTGTCCATGGACTATCTCAGAAACCTGTGCAAACACCATAGCTCTAGCTACATACACCGGCACCCCAGATATCCCTGGTAGGAGCAGCAAGGCTTCGACAGGCCCCTGTATTAACGAATTAGAAACCCTAAATACTATATGAGGGCAAAAGCAATTAATATCTATCATAAGCTAGGTGTAATTAAGAACCTGATAAGTAGATTGAGGAATCGGATGCGGTTGATTGTTGCTACCCTGTGATAGCATAATCATGGCTTGTTGAAAAATTGGATCGTAGGTCTGCGGTGTTTGGACTTGCGAGAACTGTTGCATTCGCCTGTGCCATTCCTCATCCATTCGGGCCTTGAATTCCTCATCCATTCGTCTTTTCACTTCCTCTTGCACCATCCGATCAACCTCCTCTTTGCTAAACCCCTTGTTTGATTTTCTTGTACCACTACCGTACACCTGCTTTACGCCTGAGAACACCGGATATCCTCTCAACCGTCCAGAATGCTCTGGTGTACCGATCGCAGAAGTCAAGATATCATTTTGACGAACCGGTTGAACTTCCCCTGACTTAACTAGAGCAACCTATCACAAAAAAAGTTAAAGTTAAACAAAATTGAACTCATTGAATTCACAAAATAAAGTTATTTGAGTTGTTACACTTACTGCTTTGTCGACCACCTCGGCAGCCCAAGGATTTTTTACAACAAGTTCACCGGTAGCTTCATCCGTTACTGCACGTGCTCTACTCCAACTATACGTCCTGTCATCCATATCCTTGGTAATAACCGATGACGCACCATGTACCTTTTCTCCTTCTTTCCATCTAGATTCAGCACTTATATAACCGCCTGATCCCAGTCTGTGGGGCATGTCCCTTTTTACTGCATTTTGACGGCCTTGCATACTCATTTTCTAGTAGCAGATTCAAAAGACTTGTTAGTATAAACAAAAAAAAACTAAGCAATTAAGTAAAAGCGAAAGATACTCATTTTCATACCTTAAACTTCTCGCTGGAATGATACTCTTGCATTGCCTCAAATTCTTCTTTCGAGATGTTCTGTACATCCCATGGTGAGGGTGCACCTTCCTTTGGATTCTCCAAGTAAGCCTTATTCTGATATGACCAAAAAGACACGTTATAATTAAAATTGATGCTAAATCAATTGTTTATAAATGAACATGTATTATAGAGGAAATTCTCTCACCAATCGAATTTTCCAATGTCTCCAAGACTCGTTACAGTTACGTAGAATCTTCTTCTTAACATCCAGTGGTAAGTCATCCGGAAGTTTCCAATCCTGTGCTATTTGTTTGTACAAATTTTTTTTCAACTCATTTGGCACCGCAATCCAATTAGGATAACTGCATTCATTTCATTTGTATAAGTGCATTAATACTATAATCAAATGATAATTCATATCTCAAATTCATATTAATACCTGCAAGGAATCATATCTCTTGTTTTTGAAGCACACCAATTTGTGAATGCCTTTGCATTTTCGCCAATCGGCTTGCATTTCTCGTTAAACTCGACCTTCATGTCATGTCCAGCAGCTATCTTTTTGCGTGTCTTCAAACACTTAGCCGTTGATCTTTTTCCTCTTTTGTTACTAACAATAATCTCCTCTTCCGAACTCGAGTTATTCGGATTCATCCCGGGATCCTGATCATTCATGTCCGACATTGCTGTAATTTAAAATCCAAGTTACATACCACAACTTACATGCACAAATTCAAACACATGACACAAAAATTAATAGCAAGCTCAAATTAAAATAATTCACAATTCAATCTCAAATAACATTAGAAATGAGAATTAATAGAAAGCTCAATCTCAAATAACATAATAATAGATAAAATAACAGCAAGTTAAGGTTCAAACTTAAGGTTCATATAATTGGATCACCAAGGAACACAACAAAATAACATAGTACTAATCCAAACATAAACACTAAGTTCACTTAATCCAAACATCTAAACCCTAATATTATTCTTCATCATTCGACTTCTTGTCATCAGTATTTTCTTCTCTAATTTCCGTGTACGGTGCCACCAACTTATCAATTAAAAACTTGAAAAAAATTGCAGCCTCTTCATAATTCGGCTTCTTGGCCTCGTTTTGGTTAGCCTGGTTTTGAGAGGCTGCGTTGGAACGAACATTTCGTCTAACATAGACTCGTTCGATCGGCTTTTTCTCGTTTTGGTTGCTTCCCTCACCCTTCTCCATTACTACCTAATTAAAACACCATATATAATTTAGATAATAATCCAAACATATATTCAAACATAGATAATAATCCAAACATATATTAAAATATTAAAACATAAATTCATACACAATTCCTAAGTTAATAAATTAAAACATAGATAAAATATAAATTAAAGTTCATACATCCAAACATAAATCCTAGCATAATTAAAGTTCATAGAAAATATAAATTAAAGTTCATAGAAAACATTTCTCCTCCTCCTTAACCTACTTATTCTCCTCCTCCTTAACCACCTTATTCTTCTCCTCCTTAACCTCCTTATTCTTTTCCTCCTTATCCTCACTAGATCCCTCATCTATCTTAACTCCCATACTGAAATCAGGGCCCCTGCTACAGCCTGGAGGTAAACGACGTACAGCCGAGACAACCCTTCTCTTGATAGGTCCGTAGAACGGGACCCTTTTTGCTACCACTTTAGGTGTTTCCTCCCCCACCTTATCCACGTTTTGATCCTTCTCCATCTAATTTTCATTTTAAATAAATTTCTTAACCCATTATTCATAATCAAATCGTAATGCATATATATCTAATTCTATTTCAAAATACCCCATATCATTTCAATAGCAATACAGCCCCATATCATTTGAATATCAAAACAGCCCCATATCATTTGAATATCAAAACAGCCCCATATCATATCAATATCAAAACAGCCCCATATCATTTGAATATCAAAACAGCCCCATTTCATATCAATATCAAAACAGCCCCATATCATATGAATATCAAAACAGCCCCATTTCATATCAATATCAAAACAGCCCCATATCATTTCAATATCAAAACGGCCCCATTCATTTCAATATCAAAACAGCCCCATTTCAATTGAATATCAAAACAGCCCCATTTCATATCAATATCAAAACAGCCCCATATCATTTGAATATCAAAACAGCCCAATTTCATATCAATATCAAAACAGCCCCATATCATATGAATATCAAAACAGCCCCATTTCATATCAATATCAAAACAGCCCCATATCATTTCAATATCAAAACAGCCCCATTCATTTCAATATCAAAACAGCCCCATTTCATATCAATATCAAAACAGCCCCATATCATTTGAATATCAAAACAGCCCCATTTCATATCAATATCAAAACAGCCCCATATCATTTCAATATCAAAACAGCCCCATTCATTTCAATATCAAAACAGCCCCATTTCATATCAATATCAAAACAGCCCCATATCATTTCAATGTCAAAACAGCTCCATTTCATTTCAATATCAAAACATACACAATTCCAATCCAATCAAATTGAAAGAGAGAGAGAGAGATAATACCTTCTTAGAGAATCGAGGCTGTCGGCAATGGAGACGATGAGTGAGAGAAGAGAGGCTGTCGGCTCTGAGTGAAGAGAGACAGTGAGTGAGAGAAGAGACAGAGAGAAGAGACAGTGACGGAGAAAGAGAGAGGACTTACAGTGAGAGAAGAGGAGAGGCTGCCGGCGAAAGAAGAGAAGCGCCTGTCGACAGAGGAGGAGAGGTCAGTTCGGAGAGAGAGAGAAAAAGGAGGCAGAGGGAAAGATAGAGATAGAGAGACAGATCGGGACTTACGGTGAGGAAGAGGAGCGTCGTCGGCGAGAGAGAGCGTCGTCGTCGGCGAGAAAGAGAGTAAGCTAGGGTTTTTAGAGATAGAGATAGAGATGAGTGCGCGAGAGATTTGTTTCGGACGAGAGGAAGGAGGAAGGGTTTGGGGGGGTTATATATTAAAAAAATAGGGTTTGATCTTTAGTACCGGTTTTTGTCTAAAAACCGGTACTAAAGATCGCGACATTTTAAATTCGCATGATCTTTAGTACCAGTTTTTAGACAAAAACCGGTACTAAAGATCGCGACGTTTTAAATTCGCATGATCTTTAGTACCGGTTTTTAGACAAAAAACCGGCACTAAAGATATTCCCCAATATATTAATTGTTGATCTTTAGTACCGGTTTGTAGTCAAAAAACCGGTACTAAAGATAAATTAGAATTCTGGCCCCATTTTTTTTGTATTGGATTATAAAATTATGAAAAATTTTAATTATAAATATGAATTGAAAATATCATTCTAATAACAGATCAGATAATCTTAATTATTACAAATTTGGTCAGATAATCTTAATTACAAATTTGAATTCATTTATTTTTTGGTGACTTCGGTCGATCTACCCACACGCCTTCTTCCTGATTGGAACGCAAATTACTTGCTAACTCTTCAATTGGTTGCGGTGTCCCATCGATACCTGTGAACATAATAATTATATTGGAACGCAAATTACTTGCTAACTCTTCAATTGGAACGCGAATTGTTCATATTAATTCTGTAAATTATTTTCTACAGATTTAAAATTAATTATATATACCTGTGGAGAATGGTGCTATTTCATCAAATTGATCATATTCTTCTTCGTCCATGACATCTTCAACGCTAACGATGCGTCTTTTTCCGGGAAGTACCACATGTCGTCCCTTGTCAGTCGGGTCAGCAATATAAAAAATTTGCATTGCTTGTTTGTTTGCAAGTATGAAAGGATCATCAGAATATCCCAACTTTTTTAAATCAACGGTTACAAATCCGTTTTTATCAGTCTTCACGCCGCTTTTGAGCACCCATTTACATTCAAACACTGCTATTTTAAATGCATTATAATCAAATTCCCAAATTTCTTCAATCCAACCATAATACGGCTCCGATGATGTTCCATCACTTGATATGGCTACTATTGTAACTCCGCTGTTTTGTACTGTGCTTTTTCCATCTTGTTTTTTTGTATACCAGGTGAAACCATTCAGGTCGTAACCTTGATAAGTGTGCACATTGGCGTTGGGACCTTTGGCAAGACATTTCACCGTTTCATTTGAAGGTCGGGACAGTGAGACCTTGTTTCTGAACCATTTCACAAAACTTTTGTTGTGTTCCTTGGTGATCCAATTTTCTGATCTCTGAGGATTCTGCTCTCGCAACTCGGCTATGTGTTCATTAACATAAGGAGACACAACAGCGACTTGTTGCAGAATTTTAAGATGAGCTTTTTCTCTCTTTGCAAGGTCCATTGTAATTACTTTCATACCAATTATGCTTTTTCCTAAGAGCCTACCTTCGTGTCTATTTTTGGGCAGGCCAATAGGTTGAACTCCATCTAGATAATCATTATAAAAATCAATAATCTCTTCTGCAACATATCCTTCAATTATGCTTCCTTCTGGTTGAGATCTGCTTCGAACTAACCCTTTCAACTGACCCATTGCTCTTTCAAAAGGGTACATGTACCGCAAAAATATCGGACCGCACTGTTTTATTTCTCTGACTAAATGAATGGTCAAATGCACCATTACAACGAAGAACGAGGGGGGAAAGTGCATTTCCAACTCACATATGGTCTGAACCGCATCAGTTTCCAACTGAGTAAGTTTTTCAGGATCGATCACTTTAGAGCAGATTTTATTGAAGAAGAAACACAACTTAGTGATAAAATTTCGAACTTCTTCTTTAAAATATGCTCGGATTGCAACCGGAAGCAACTGGGTTAACAACACGTGATAATCGTGTGACTTCATTCCAATCAATTTCATATCCTTTGTAGATACCTTTCGTGAAATATTGGAGGAATAACCAGTTGGAACCCTAATAGACCTCAAACACTCCAACAAACTGAGTTTCTCTTTCTTAGTTAAAGTATAAACAACATTAGGTAACCAATCCCGTTTCTTACTATTGTCTTCCTTTGCAGCTAGTTCCAGTCGAATTCTCATTTCTATCATGTCTTTTCTCACATTAACATTATCCACTTTTCCTTGAGGATTTAAAATCAAAGTAACCAGATTTTCACAAATGTTCTTGATTATATGCATCGCATCCAAACAATGTCTGACATCCAGATAAGTCCAGTATTCAAGGTCCCAGAATATAGACTTCTTCTTCCAAGAACTCTTTTATGGAATTCTATTCACAAATGGTTTCCCCATCTGAATTTTAAGATCCTTAACACTTTCATAAGTCTGTCTTCCAGATTTTGGTATAGGTGCCCGGCGGGTTTCGGTGTTGCCATCAAATTTGTTCCTATAAGGTGCCCGACGGTATGGGTGATGACGACTTAGAAATCTACGGTGTCCCAAATAGACTGTTTTTCTACAATTCGATAGCCATATCGAATGTGTTTCCTCCATGCAAACAGGACATGCCTTTTCTCCTTTGTTCCTATAACCCGACAAGTTCCCGTACGCGGGAAAGTCATTAATTGTGCAAAATATCATCGCACGTAAGGTGAAATGACTTCTGGAATGCGCATCAAAGACCTTCACTCCGTCCTTCCACAACCTATCAAGGTCCTCTATTAACGGAGCCAAGTAGATATCTATATCGTTTCCGGGTTGTTTTGGACCAGAAATGAGCAACGACATCATAAGATATTTTCTTTTCATGCATAACCAGGGAGGAAGGTTGTAAATAACCAACAAAACTGGCCAGACACTTCGGTTGGTACTCATGAGACCGTAAGGATTCATTCCGTCCGTGCACAATCCCAATCTCAAATTTCTAGACTCGCTGCCAAACTCAATAAAATGACTGTCTATGTTGTTCCACTGGGGTGAGTCTGCTGGATGTCTAAGCTTTCCATCTTTCTTTCTGCCTTCTGCATGCCACCTCAACAGTTTAGCATCTTTTGAATTACTAAAAAGACGCTCAAACCTTTGTATTATAGGTAGATACCACAATGTTTTCGCAGCTGGTTTCTTCTTCCATGGACTATCTTCTTCGTCATCCAAATCACCGTCCCTTTGTCTATACCGGGATGCATTACACTTTGGACATTTCTGGAGGTTATCATACTCATTTCGAAACAATATACAATCATTCGGACATGCTGCAATTTTCACTATATCTAATTTCAAAGGACATAATAATTTTTTGGCCTTATAAGTTGTATCTGGCAATGTATTGTCTGCTGGAAGCATTTCTCGCAAAAGACCGAGCAAAGATGTGAAACTCTTATCGCTCCAATTATTTTTAGCTTTCAAGTTATAGAACTTAAAAACAGTTTTTATTTTTGAGAATTTATCTTCATTGCAACCAGGATATAAGGGTATATGAGAGTTTTCATCCAACTTTTGAAACACATCAGGAACATCATCAATAAAATCATTGGGTAATTCATTCATCATTTTATCCAAATCATTTTCTCTAATGTCATCATTATATTGTGGTTCACTTAAATTTTCTATATGATCATCACCCACTATTACATTATCCTCTATATCATGCCCCCAATCATTTTGTACAATATTTTCAAAATCATCAAATACATTAATATTGCTCCTTCGAGCATCTAAATTTTCTTCCAATTTTTCTCCATGTGAAACCCAACGGAGGTATTTTGGTGTTGTCATCCATCCACG
Organism: Rhynchospora pubera; assembly: GCA_028095005.1. NCBI lineage: Eukaryota > Viridiplantae > Streptophyta > Magnoliopsida > Poales > Cyperaceae > Rhynchospora > Rhynchospora pubera. The sequence continues at coordinate 11,881,201 of CM051461.1, read as the reverse complement.
TTGAATCAGATGTGATCTAATCACTTTACTATCTTGTCTCTCAAAGTTCAGACAGTGTTTACAAGGACATAAAATTCTGGGCTTTCCAGTCAACTTTCGATGTTCTTCTGCACATTTTATGAACTCATCAACAAGTCCAACAAATTCATCTGATATTCTTGAATAGTCAAACATGTACTTCTCCCTCAGATCCATCTGTATATATCCAAAAGCCAAGGTTTAGGGTTTATAGATTTAATGCAATATATTAGATTTTTGGGCCGGTTACCATCCTAGCCCGCTCTTTGGATACTCTTGTCTCATTAGCGAGCGTACGTTAGATGCAACGTATTGTCTGAGAAAAATTCGGCAGCATTTCCCCTTATGTTCCCTGAATACGCAAACACACGATTACTCGTGCGTACGTACCCGTGGGAACATAAGAGGAAATGCCGTCGAATTTTTCTCACACAACACGTTGCATCTAACGTACAGCTCGCTGTCCTAAATGAGACAAGATAGTATCCAAAGAGCAGTACTCCCGACCGGGAGTACTATCCGAGATTAATCCCTAATGGATTAATCTCGGACGGGCAAGATCTAAAATAGTTAAAATTCCGGCATTTTGGTCCTACATGACAGTACTTAACTAATAGATGCAAATGCCAATTAACCAATATGTATATGCATAGTAAATCGAAAAAAAATCCAAAAAAAAATATTGAGGGTTAAAATAAAAATTACCGAAATTGTCTTCTCTCAATCCGCCCTCTTCCTCTTCAATAGAAAAACTTTCTCTTCCTCTTTGATCTCCTTTGCTTTCTCTACTTATTTTGCAATTTTTCGGAATTTTTAACAATTTTTAGCTATTTTTTTATGAGGTTTTACAAAGAGAAAAAAACTTTCGGTTTTAGATGAAAAATAATGGCCATGAAGTAGTGAAGATGAGTAATATACAAAGGGAAGGAGGAGGAGATATTGTTAGAGATATGTCCTAGGAGCCAATCTTATTTAGGCCACTTCTATAGTTTATGTTATTGGTGATTTCAGATCATTTGTTCTTTGATTTACTCGTTGACAGTTCATTCAGGTTGAGGATCTGAATTATAGATCACTGTTATTCATTTAGTAGTAAATGACAACGATAAATCTAAAAGTCCATAATCTTGATAATTAACAAAGAACATTAATTATCAATAAGATTAGTATGCAGATTAAGTGATGATTAAGTTCTATAAATCATAGGTTAGGAGTAACCAACTTAATTGCATATGTATATGTTATAGAACATAGTACAGGACTGGACCCCACGAAATAAATATATGGATTGTGTTGCGTGTCATTATTTATTTCGTTATGATTTTGGTTCTAAGTTTGAGATGATTATCTTTTCCACATGAGGATAGATGCTATAAATCATGTCTACCGCTGATTCCTGATAAAGGCTGCTATACGGACTTGATTTAAGTATTCTTGAATCGTGCGGGAAAAAGCTAATTATCAAGAAAACCGTATGTCCCTCATTAATTCACTTAGTGAGTGACGATATCTGTTTGGGCCCCTTGATGGAGATAGATTGTTTGCTAGCAACTGATACAATTATCTCTAGATCAAGAAACGTATAATCTGCAAGAATGACACGTTCCTATCTTGGATTATACGGTGATATCGTGTGACATAAGAATCAAAATAGAGAAACATAATTGTTCTCTTATGCAGGATTGAAATTTTGTAGCTGTACACTATTTATGCGAATTGGGAATCGTAACGTGTTGCTAGATACCGCTTATGATTATTGGAATTAAATAGCGATTTAATTCCATGTCCAACATAGCATAAATCCTCAAAGGGTCACACAAAATTGGTGTTTAACCATATGTGCATTATTTATTTGCAATAATGTGTATTGCAAAATATGATAGATTGATTAATTAATTAAATAGCGTTATGGACCGTTATAATTAATTAAGTCAAATAGATCATATAGAAATAAATTAATGCATTGTCTAATCTCTAAATAATTATTATTAAGTTAATAATTATTTATAAATAACACACTTAATTTAATTAAGTTATTTGGGCTTTAATTTATTAGTAAATTAAATGTCCAAATTGAATAGCTATGAGTGGGCCTTTAATTAATAGAATTAAAGAGACCAAATAGAGATGGCCTAGTGGGCCAAGAGAGCCCACTAGGAGGCCGGCCACAAGAGGTAGGTAGGAGTGGCACAATTGTAATTTGTGTGAACTCCTATCTAGGGTTAAGAGGCTATATAAGGCACCTATTGGAGGCTCCCTTGCACCTCTTCTCTCTCCTCCTCTTCCTAGCCGCCACCATAGGCTTCCCCTTTGTGTGGTGCGCCGCCCCCCCTCTCCCCTCTCCACTCTAGCTCATGTGTTGAGCGTCCCATTCTCCCACAAATTCGTTTGGTTCGTTGGTTGAAGAAAGGGAACGCTTGGGATTAGACTCGCTCTTCTCTTCGCTAGCACGAATTGAGAAGGGCTTGGTTAATACCATAGTGGACTCGAGGCGCCGCGAATAGGAGGTGTTTGGAGAGCACGCCACCGACATCAATCCATTGGAACGAGCCTCTTGGTTGCGATACCAAGAGAGGTAGACTTCCAATCCCTTTTTCTCGTGTGTTTGAATAGCTTGTGTACTAGATCTTGTGTGTGCTTTGTTTTGCTTGGTTAATTAATTGGTAATTAGCATAAAAATAAAATTAGCACATTTTCTAACAGATATACCCCTTGAACTGAAAATATCTGCGTATTATTAGTACCGGTTTTTTATAAAAAACCGGTACTAATAGTTGGCAGATAATTAAAAAAATAGGTTAGCATTAGTACCGGTTTTTCTAAAAAACCGGTACTAAAGATGCAATTTTTAGTACCGGTTTTTTAGAAAAACCGGGTACTAATGGTAACCCATTTTTTTAAGGTTTTTTTCAGAAACATTTAGTACCGGTTTTTAAAAAAACCGGTACTAAAGGTATTGACTGACAAATACGGAATTGCCATCTTCTAATATTTATACCGGTTTTCTTAAAAAACGGTAATAAAGACCTGGTACTAATGCTTTTTTTTGGCGTAGTGTAATTTAAAACGACAAATCAAAGATTACTATTTTTGTTCGAGAGGGAAAAATTAGTATTTGTAGTCGAATCCTTCATCAAAACTTTCGAGTCCTATTAAATAAAAAAAAACCTAAAATTACCAATTGAAAATTCAAAATTTGAGATAAAAAATTGCAATAAAAATAGTAGAATCAATAGCTGGCTCGATACTTGAATATGAACAAAAAAATAAATCTCAAATGACTACCATCCGATTTTGATCTCGATTTTCATTTTCTGATCAGGAATATCTTGTTTGTTCTACTCATAAAGAAAAAAAAAGGTCCGTCGGAGGGATTAATTTGCATAATTTTTCGGAGAAAGCTGGGACCTCCTTTTGAGAAGGATTGCGTTGTGTTAGTTGGTGCGTGCCTCTAATCTTTTCCCCTTCTCGTCCAACAATATCCAAATTGTGTATATTGATAGTTCAGATTAATTTGCTAATTAGTCGTGTTATAAATTATAATTAACAAATGTTGTATTAAATGAAGCACAAGATCGAAACATAATTGATATATTAATAATGTGCATGTTGTGGATGCACTATTAATATGATTTTAACGTTGGCATTTACTGGTAGTTACATGTATTGGCTTCGTTTGAATAGGTGTGGGAATAAGGGAAGAAGTGGAAAGAAGTATTGGAAGTGTGTAATTTTGTGAAGAGTTTGAATTGTTTATAATTTTTTTTCTTTCTTTCTTCTTTCTTTCTATTTTTTCTCAACGCATCCAAACGGAGGCGTAGATGACAAAATCTTTTCAGGATGTGAGTTTGCTGTCCCGTTTAGGTTTTACATAATAGCCTGGTACCACTACACGAGCACAGGTGAATTAAATGACCACTCCGTCTGGACTCCGGACCACAAAACAAAAAGGCGAACAAGACAGACAGACAGATAGGCTTAGCCACAACTGATAGAGGTCATATCGGTAATTTCCCTTCTCATTCAACAGAACAACTAAAAAAAAATGAAAACTGAAAAGGACAAAAAAGAAAAAAAAAAACAGAAGAAATGCCTTTGTTATTAATAAGGGAGGAGAGTTTATATATCTTTATTGTTTAACTATTTATTATTTTTTATTTTTTTAATATTTAATAATTCAGAAATTTATAATATCAATATCAATATCCGACATGTCAGATTTGATCTATATCTCACACATAATACATTACGATTTGCCTTTATCATTTGTTTTTTTTAAAGTGCAGCGTCTTTAAACAAAGTAAAAGATTTGGAGGGAAAAAAAATAATTAATACAACACCCCTCTACTAGGGAGGAGGTCGACACTTTTGGCAAATATTTTTTATAAATATTAACATGCCAAAAATAGTAATGGCGCTCGGAATGGCGCTGTCATATAAATTTTATTATAAAAAATAGTAAGCTCCATTGAGATTGGGTGTAGATAGAAATTTGAGAATTTTCAAATTTGAAAAGCAAATAGAGAGCTAAAATAGGTCTGAAAATCTAAAATGATAGATGCGCCAATGGAAGTGACGCTGCCGCCGGTGCACCCTGTCAATGACACTCGACCATGTTTATTGATAAATTATTTATTTATCATGTTTGGCATTAAATTTTCATTTAAGATCTCTGTATTAAAAAAATTCACGGTTTCAAATTCTAACAAATAATGAAATAAAAAAAATGTCACATTACATTTTAAAAGTATAAAATGTGAGAGCCTGAGAGGAGCTGCGATGGCCTCGTGGATGGTTTAGCAAAATTGGCTAGGACTAGTAACATTGATTATGTGGGATTTACTTTTCCTTGCTTTCCCAATGTAATGAATTTGTAAGAATGCTTTAATGGAAGTTGCCTACGGGCTTTCACCCTCAAAAAAAAAAATAGGCAAAAGGTAAGAGGGCAGCAGATGCCACGTGGAGGCGGATGAGCTCCTTCCTGTCCGTCCAAGACTCCAAGTGTTTTTATTTTATTTTATCTCTAAAGTCTAAACTAAAGACTGAGACACTTTTTCTGTTTTGTTTAATTAATTTGTTGACTTGTACGGCTGTAGCCCTGAGAACTGGAGTCTGGAGTGGCCCCTACGTGGCTCTGGCTCTCCACATATTATTGACACGCAATACCTGGTAGGTCCACGTGGCTCCGGGTCGGATCCACATCCCGACAAAGCCTAATGCACGCCCTTGTATTGTATGAAAAATTGTGTGGCTGCTACTGCCTCTGAAAAACCATTCAATTAAAAAATTGTGTGGCATGCATGGTTCCTGCTTTCATGAAAAAGAGAAATATTTGAATACTGTTATTCATATGCAAGGAATTAATTAAGCATGTGTCATATATCGAATCAAAATTATCCTAAAAACAATTCATATACAAGTGAAATACAGTCAAAGGTCGACGACCAAGTAAAAAATCGAACCAGAATATTTCTTCCTACTTAGTTTTACATTTTTTTTTTTAAAAGTGCATTATATATCGTAACGTTTTCTACTACTAGCAAAAGATGCCTACAAATACGTGAGCAAATATGAAAATCAAATATTGATATTATTATTGTTTCATATAATAGAACTTTACATGTTAGACAATAAAGATATGATAAAATCAATAATTTAATCTTTTCTTTTAAATAAATAGCTAATTTAGTAGTAACTTAATTTTTCTAATAAAAAGTCTGACCATGATCTAGACCACTGATTATATCTAATTATACAAATCAATGGTCCATAATTGATATATAAGAATTATTTACACCTTTTTATCTCATATGTTTACTCTTTTTATCTGAAATACTTAACCCTTCCTTTATTAGATGCTTTTATAAGAAGTAAGGATAAGGATAAGAATATAGGTCGTTAGCATTTTTCCCTTTAAATAAAATACGTTGTTCCCGGCTAAAACTTTTTAAACGTAAGATAATTTATTGATTATCATTGACTGTAAAATTGAATCTTTTTTACTTCATTAGATATTTCTCTTGCAAAGCGAAGTGAGAAACATCGACCATACATAGTATAACGAATAAACAGCAAATGTATATATTCGATACAAAATGACAGGCATGATAAAACCACTCATGCATTATGAACTAATCTTCCAAAAATTCCTATAAATTTTTTAACCATTTAAGTTTTTTCTTAAAAAAAGTTCACACACACAGCAATGATAAATACAATTCTTTATTTTTCCATCTGAATCATTCCAATCCAAAAATAAAAAAGCGCGCTCAGTCCAAAAACAAAAATGCGCTCCCCTCTCCACGCTTCATTTTATTTTCTTTTTAGTCCTTATGTTTTTTTTCTTTTCTCTTATTTCCCCCTCTTTTCACTTTGCCATCACCACGCCTTTCTCCCTCTCTCTTCCTCCTCTTTCCTCCTCACTTTTAGGGGTGATTTGATTTTCCTCAAATTTACATATAATACAACAAAATGAATACATAATTCAACAAAACATAACATATGATTGAACAAAGTGAACAAATATAGTACAAAAAAAAATAAATTGAACATAAAAATAAACAAAGAGATTATTTAACTGAACAAAATGAATAAATACAGTACATAAATAAAAAAATTAAATACAAAAATGAACACAGTAACAAATACAACAAAAACAAAAATTAAGCCTTTTGTTCCAAACAAGTTGGGGTAGGCCAGAAAAGAAACTCAACAAAAGAAAAAAAGTAACAAATACAGTAGAAAAATAACTTTAACAAATAAAATATTAAATTGAGAATATAAATGAACAAAATAAATATATAACATCACAATAAACAAATATGGCACAGAAAATAAGTTGAGCTGACAAATGAACAAAACGACCATATAAACAAAAAAGTAAATAAATATATAAATAAACATAGAGAATATATAAATAAGTTTAGAATGAATATAATAGAAATATAAATTGAACATATAATAAATTGACCATAAAAATTAACAAAATGAACATATAACAAAATAAAATAAACAAATATGGTACTGAAAATTAGTTGAACACATAAATGAACAAAACAATATTAGTGGAACACATAAATGAACACATAATTAGCTCGAGACCTCCATGGTTGCGGCGCGCGTGAGCCGAGGAGCAATATTCTCTTTATCCACCATATGGACTTTTTTCTCTAAGGTGAAATCTAGGTAGAGTTAGGGTTTAAGAGAATGGAGAGGGAAAGAGCAAAAGAAATTGTTAAGGGATGGATTGGTTTTGAAGAGGGGAGAAGGAGAAAAGACGATAAAGAGAAGGGGATGAAAATTATCTAGGTTGGATCTAAAACAAAGAAAGGGAGGAAGGAGGAAGGATGGTCTATATGACTGTTTCTAAGATTGATGGGAGTAATTCCCATGCCCCCGTTTTGGATACTTCAAATGTCAATATTTCATTATATATTTAGATATTTATTAAAATCTAAAATTCAAACATCAAAATAAATAGTTGATCTTATTTAATTTTAAAAGTGATTCATTTTCACTTAAGTTTTATAAATTTTGAATTTCATTTCATACTCGATCAAAGACTAAAATATGAATGTATTAGAATAGATCTATCTTAATTAACAAGGTTCGATTATATTTTTACCTCTTGATCAAGTATTAAATAAAATTTAAAATTGATAAAATTTATATGAAAACGCCATATAACGCATCGCTGGTTGCTGGTTTGGTTTGATGTTTAAATTTTAAAAAATAATTAAATAGTAAAATGCTGACTGGCATCAAATAATGACATTAGAACTCTCCTCGTCATATTATCTATACTAAACAATTTGACTTTTACTTAAAACACAAAAAATGTTAACACTTGGTATACGGTTTTGACTTTTTAATTCCGAAATGGTCGACTGTACTCAAGTTGGAACAATGCTGCCTTGACTTGATCAAGCTAAAATACATTTGACAATGGTCAAACAAATTCCTTGATTTTGATAATATATTTTCAAGCCTCTTCAAAATCCATAATTTATGATTAGCTTGTTTAATAACATTTTGCAGGAAAACATATTTTATTGTGCGGGTACATATTTAGTATTGATACAATGCACATAGGCTTGTTTAACCTTTTGTAGGAAGTTAGTCTAAAAAAAAGTTAGAGGTGTTTAATTAGGGGAGGAGAACTTATCTCTGTCCCTAAAAACAACTGTCAATGCACAAAAGTAGGGGCATTATTAATTATTATATATACACACAAGACAAAGAGCCTCTTCGACTTACTATAAGGGCGTCTGTGCATCTCTCTCAATTTCTTCTCTGCGGCTCCGTTTGGATGGCTTCTTCCCGAAATAAGGAATAAGGAATAACCACTTTTTACCAATAAATTTATTTCTAACCATCCAAATTCTTCACAAAAGTTACACACTTCCCAATAAATTTATCCCTTCCCAATAAATTTCTTCCCTTCTTCCTTCTTCCTACCTTATTCTCAACGCATCCAAACGGAGCCTGCGTGTGTATGCTGTGCAGCACACTTTGCTACTCACTCGATGGGCAAGGGGAAAAAATACAGCCTACAACGCCTCCTTTCCACGCCAGCATCGACTGGTCATCTAAGTAGTTCAGTCGACCTACCCGACCTAGACGAGGCCGATGTGTGGTCAGCTGCCGAGCCAGAACACCGGCCAAACACGAGCCGTCACGTTGGTGGTCTCTCAATTACTTTTGACTTGGCACCACCAATGAACCAGGCACGACGCCATGTGGCCGTGGCAGCGTCATCAGCTCCTGTCAACGTGCCAGATTGGACCGGTCTGCTAATTCAGAATGGTTCAGGTCACTCAGGCAACCGATCGGGATGTTATGGGGTGGTGGAGAATGAGTGGAAGGAAGACGAAGGGGAGTTAGTCCCTCCGCATCAATGGACCCAGGCAAGAGGAGGCACAACTGCTTCAGTTTTTGAAGGGGTCGGCCGGACATTGAAAGGGAGAGATATGAGCCGGGTTCGGGACGCAGTCTGGAGCCAGACTCGGTTTTTCGGCTGAACCAAACCGGACCAGACCGTACGTGATGTTTGATGTTAAATGGTTTATCTTTCTTTCTACCTCTTGTCGTTTTATTTTATTTTTATTTTTTTTCACTAATTAGATTGGCTTCTTTTGTATTCGCGTTTGTTTCCACTACGGAGTGAAAAAAAAGGCCGAAGAAAAAAAAAACAAAAATTGATTTGAATTTCTTCCGATAGTTTTGGTTCTCATTGTTGTTTTGTTTTGTTGTTGTTGTTGTTTTTTTTTTTTGATAAATGCCGTCCATTAAGCTCCAATATTTTTAACTGCCTTTTAGCTTGACTTGAGAGGAGATAAAACAGATAAGATGCCATCGTGTTTTGAGTGGAAGTCGAATGTTATTTTATTAATTTCTTTACCTGACAGGATAGAGAATATCCTACTGGAAAGTTATAATTTTATTTTTAATTTTTTTATAAAAAAGATGGCAAAAGGAGTTAGTTCTGATCATACTATATATGTTTCATAACAGAAGCGACTCTCAGTAGACGTACGTAAGGCCACACCACATTTTAAGGTTTATTATATTATAAACAGATTCTATATATGTGGCTGAATATTTATAGTTAAATTTTCTTATTGCTCATTTAAACGGAAAATGGACCATTATTTAATTGATTGATTGTAGAAGTGATGCTAATAATAATAATAATATATATAAAGTAAGTTATTGAGTAACTTGTTGATCAGAATAAGGGGGGGAAAAAAGGCATCTTGTGCTTTACGTTACCTAGGATAATGAGCGTAATTTTCTATATTATCACAATATTTTTCCTCATTTAAAAGTGATTGATCTTTAAACTTTAGATCAGATTGCTAAACAACGTACATTTTGTATTTTTGACTCAATTAAAGTATTTGTGGTAACTCTTATATATCTAGTTAAAATAAATCCTTTTCAAATAGAACAGAAATTCAAGCTACGTACAAAGAATTTGATAGGATAACTACAAAGAACATATATGAATGAGAATACAAAGCTCAAGAAATGGTTTCCAACACCAATGCACCAAGGTCGGGTACAATAATTGGCGGGACCCACTTACATGGACTGTGGTCTGTGGAGGCCCAGAAATGGTTTAAGCGATGGGGGAAGGGGAATGATTCATTCCGAATGAACTCCTTGCGCTCACAAAAAGACACACAACTAGTTACTAGAGGAACATAAATTAGGGAGTATCTGATCATCTGTGGCTCATAGTACATGCCACACTCGTATGACAATTGACAAGTAACAACCATCCGGAAGAATTTAATTTATGTGTGGTTTGTGTAATTAAATCAAAATTTACAAGCAATTCAACACACACATAACAAGAAAATTGAAATTTTCAAATATTCTGAAGATTTATTGCCAATACATTAAAATTCTGCGTGGCTGGTGTGGTCGTATCCATTATATATTATTTTGTCTACGGTGCCCTTATATATAAATTAGCCTATTATATATATATACTGACATTAAAATTTGATATTACTGATTTTCAATACCATGTATTTATCAATTATGAATGGATATGAACTTCTCGACATAATATTAATAAATACTGAACAGATCCATTGTATTTTAGACATTACATATCTTAGATAAATATTGAGATTCTAAGATGTTAGCTAGTGTTAATTTTACTTGCGAGGAATGCTAATAAATAGATCCAAATGATGGCAATGCCAGGTCATCAGAGGAAGGGACCATTGCTGTCACCGCCTTTTGCAGGAAAGGGATCTTCGTCTTGGCACGGACCCTTGAATTATTTATATATACTTTTTTTTTTTGTCGATTCAAAGGTTTTCTTTCTTTTATTTTATTTGTTTCTATGAATAAGATAGTCATACAAATATACAATAAATGCTCATGCTTCATATGGTTTCACAAATATATAATAAGAAAAGTAATACTTTTTTTTGTTTTTTCTTTTCTTGCCATGGTATAATATTTATATATAATTAACAGTAACATAAATGTTTCTTATCCTGGCCATTAAATTAAGTATACGTTACCTGCAATACCATGGTTAATTAAAAGTAGGGAAAAATGAAAGAAAAAATAACATTGTATGTACAAATTAAATCCTTAATTATTCGGTGAAAAATTTAAGTTTAGATATTTTAAGGGGTGTAAAGGAAAAGTCATTTCAAAATTTGAGCTTTTCCCGGTTTAGAGAAAACCCAACAAGAAGAAAAAAATGTCCATGATAAAATGATCCTAGCTCGGCTATGTATGTTATGAACCTTTATATACAAGAAACACAAGTACCAACTTGCTCATGCGCTATCATTTTCCGTTGTGTCACACCAAAATGACACAAAATCTACCCTATTTCACATTGATTGTGCCTTTGTCTTTCAAAAAGTTTAGATTGATGGAACCTTTTCTTTTTATCTTTAACCATGCACATCAACCAAAACAAAGGTACTATTTCTCACTCTCTATCATCTGTAATGTTACTTAACGGTTCAATGTGTTTCAACTACAAATTTTCACGTTTTACCTTTGCCCGTTTGGATGCGTTGAGAAGAAGTAGGAAGAAGAAAGAAGGGAAGAAAAAAAAATTATAAACAATCCAAACTCTTTACAAAGTTACATATTTCCCAATATTTTTTTCTTTCTTTTCTTTTTCCCACACCTATCCAAAATGATTGAAAATTCTTCTATTCTTCCCTTCTTCTCTTCACAAAGTTACACACTTCCCAATACTTCTTCCCTTTTTTCCTTCTTTCCACACCTATCCAAATTTGGGAAGAAATTCTGTAAATAAATTCCTCAGTTTCTGCGTTATATATTACGCCAAAATGATTGAAAATTCTTACATCTCTCCATTCTAAATCACGTGATTGATTAAAAAGAAAGTCTTAATTTGGCTCATATTTCTATGTTGGATTAAATCTAAGTATTTGTTTTTATCATTTGTGGTAGCGGTAAAACTCTTAATTTAGCACAGTTAGGTTGGCTCATGTGCTCACAATTTAAAGTTAATTATGGTGTTTAGCCCTGAAATTTGATTACCTATACTTCCCAAGAAAAGAAAAACCAATTTAAGAAGGAAATATATCGACCATTGGTTGCCTTATATTCTGCGCTGTAAAATTTCCTTAGTTTTATTGACAGTTGTTATATAGAAGTTCAATGTACACTAGTTCCGTTTTGTAGATCGAGGTTGTAATCTCAATCTCTTATTGTCATTCTCTGAAAGTTCAAATACATTTTGAAACTTGAAACGACATCAAACTTCAATAAATCTTGGTCATATTTTTTGGTTCTGTCAAATACTGTTTGTTAAACAATTGAACAGTACAGAATTCAACAAGCTACTCTAGCTGTTTTACAGTGAGACATCTTGTAAAATCAATCGCAGATAATAACAAACAAACGGTTAAAAGGGTGCTGGTCAAGATGGTGAAGATATGCTGCTTGGGTGCCGGGTACGTAGGTGGGCCCACAATGGCCGTAATTGCACTCAAATGCCCGGATGTTGAGGTTGTGGTCGTTGACATCACATCAGCTCGCATCAATGCCTGGAACAGTGAGCAACTCCCAATCTACGAGCCAGGCCTCGATGACGTGGTAAAAGAGAGTCGAGGCCGCAACCTATTCTTCAGCACCGACATTGAGAAACATATCGGTGAGGCTGACATTGTATTCGTCTCCGTCAACACCCCCACCAAGACCCAAGGGCTAGGCGCAGGCAAGGCAGCTGATCTCACCTACTGGGAGAGTGCCGCTCGCATGATTGCTGATGTTGCAAAATCTGACAAGATCGTGGTTGAGAAATCCACTGTCCCAGTCAAGACCGCCGAGGCAATTGAGAAAATTCTGATCCATAACAGCAAGGGTATCAACTTCCAGATATTGTCTAATCCCGAATTTCTTGCTGAGGGCACCGCAATTCAGGATTTGTTTAACCCAGATAGGGTTTTGATTGGTGGTCGGGATACCCCTGAGGGGAAAAAGGCCGTGCAGACCCTGAAGGAGGTCTATGCGCACTGGGTCCCGGAGGACAGGATCTTAACCACAAATTTGTGGTCTGCTGAGCTGTCCAAGCTGGCTGCAAATGCATTCTTGGCTCAGAGGATTTCCTCGGTTAATGCCATCTCGGCACTCTGTGAGGCCACCGGTGCCAACGTGTCTGAGGTGGCATACGCTGTGGGGAAGGACGCACGTATCGGACCAAAGTTCTTGAATGCCAGTATTGGTTTCGGTGGGTCTTGCTTCCAGAAGGATATCCTTAACTTGGTGTATATCTGTGAGTGCAATGGCTTGCCCGAGGTGGCGCAATACTGGAAGAGTGTCATCCAAATCAACGATTATCAAAAGAGCAGATTTGTGAATCGCATTGTTTCCTCTATGTTCAACACCGTGGCAAATAAGAAAATCGCTATGCTCGGTTTTGCATTCAAGAAGGACACTGGCGACACACGTGAGACACCAGCGATTGACGTCTGCAACGGCCTTCTTGGTGACAAGGCAAACATATGTATATATGACCCACAAGTCACCCAAGAACAAATAGAACGGGATTTGGCAATGAACAAGTTTGATTGGGACCATCCGACTCACCTCCAACCGATGAGCCCTATGGCTGTCAAGAAGCAAGTGACAGTGTCCTCTGATGCCTATTCAGCTACCAAGGATGCACACGGTGTTTGCATCGTGACCGAATGGGACGAATTCAAGACACTTGACTTTACGAGGATTTATGAAGGGATGCAAAAACCAGCATTTGTCTTTGACGGTCGTAATGTTGTCAACCCTGAGAAGTTGCGGCAGATCGGTTTCATAGTTTACTCGATTGGTAAGCCACTCGATTTGTGGATGAAGGACATGCCAGCAGTAGCCTAAACCCGTGGATTTAGTGTTGGAGATGTGGAACTACTGAAAATTTTTAAGTATTTTTTTTATTCATTAGTTTGAAGGATTAATTTGCGCATTATTTTTCCCCCTTACTGCGGCCATTTTGTTTGTGTAGTACTGTGGCCTTTGTCTCAATTAAATATAGAGAAAACCGAACGCCTGACTAATCCCCTTTTACCTTTCCTCCTCTTTAACGAGAACTAATGGAAGATTTCGGAATTTTAAATTTTCTTCCTGAAATGGAACAATTTTTAAGTCTTTAAAATACACAATATATAGATGTATCTTTTTATTATATTAGGTTTCGGCATCTATATCTCACCGTAATTTCCCGTCATTAGTCATTAATTGTTGATATATTCTAATTCTAACTAGTAACAAACGCACGTTCATCGAAATAATCATTATCCACATCATTACATAGAACTTGAACAATAGTAGCGTTGAAGTTTAAATTAGCTAATGAACAATAGTTATGTACATTTCATATTAGAAGAAATCATCAGGAAATGATATAGATGCAGCACAGTGTTCCATTATTCTCTAATTTAAGAGTTATTGCAAGAACTATTTGGAGCAATTTAAGGTGCTAAGCACGAATAGTTTTGTTTGTTTTGCCGTATATTGAAAACAAAAATCATGTTCCTTATAGTCAAATATTGAAATAATGAACATGGAATAATTTCACTTCTTTGTCATGCATTGCGCAAATACACAACCAGATACCATCAATATATCTAAACGACATAGTTCAATCATTGCAAGACATTTCTAGATTGTTTGTTGAATTCTTCAATTTTTTTTCATAGTGTTATATAATATATAGTTTTCTGTTTCCTGGAATTTCTAGAGGGCTTTAATTTTGCTGCTCTTTCTGAGTACTTTGGATGCACTTCCATAAGCACGATAAAGTCTCTGCTCTGGCAGTACCAAAATGTTATACATAAGAAATCAAGAAATCGATCTATTATATGTGAATTGTGAACCGTCTCCCCTTGTGAGAAACATAGTTAAGTAACAGTTGTCTGCAATAATGCATTTAATTATTTCTATCTCTAGCTCTGTGTGATCCAACTCCATCTCTGTTTTTATCATCACTAAAATCCTCAAAATCATCTCATAGTGTGGATCAATACGACACTTCTTGCAAAATAGACAACTTTAGTCCTACTTCTATGCTATTATATTTGAAGGGGACAAAAGGGGAAAAAAAAAGATAGCAAACTGAACCGCATTTATTTTGGAGGGAATTACTACTCAGCATGCAAGTTAGAGTCGCAAAAAGGATAAAAAAAAGGAAATATAAC
This sequence comes from Rhynchospora pubera, assembly GCA_028095005.1. Lineage (NCBI taxonomy): Eukaryota > Viridiplantae > Streptophyta > Magnoliopsida > Poales > Cyperaceae > Rhynchospora > Rhynchospora pubera. The sequence continues at coordinate 11,865,983 of CM051461.1, read as the reverse complement.
ATAGTACTGATGGAATTGAATGTTAATTTAGAGTATATATGCATGGGTCGGGATAGCAGTCCAGAAGGCATCTTTGAAAGGATTAAAACATTATAAAAAAGAAAGGTTTCAAACCGACAGCTCTCTCAGAAACACTTTTTTTTTTTTGAGAAATCTCTCAGAAACACTAGGAGAGTACGGATTTATATATGTCATTTCTGATCTGACTATATATGAGAAGTGCACGCTTTAGTGCCCACATTCAACTGTCTAGTGGCTCTCATGCAAGGTAAGTCCTGTTCAATTGTCAGATTATGTGTTATGCTGCATTCATGTATCTGACACAGTTACGAAAATTAACCAACCAGAACTATGATACTCACCTATGCTATATACAGAGATCACATGAAATGCTTGTAGCTTTGCAAAACCCTAAGAAAAAAACTGAAGGAAAAAAAAACTCCTCTCGAGGTTCTTGCATTAACCACGGCCGGTTTTATAATTTCTTGAGGTAATTGATCAGTAAAAATAAAAATGAGAATTGAGATCAATATAATGGATTTTCATGTCAGGGACAAACTGTCATGCAAGGAATAAATGCCTTTGCAAACACGAGATCCAAGATTGACGGGTACTTGTATATATACAACAAGGACTGATAAAAATGTGTTTAGTTATTATAAAAAAAAAAGTTAATGTGTCTAGTTTAGTTTTTGTGTCATATCAAACGCTCTAATCAATTCGGCTGAAACCTAATAAAAGTTTGGGAGAGCCTAGATCCTAAGATGGTGCCTATGATATATGGTCCCAAATAATTGATAGGATAGGAGTCGAGTTATACAACTAGAGCTATCATTTTTCGTCCGTTTCGCACGTTTTTCATTCCATTCCGTCCGAAACGGAATAAAAATGGAAGGAAAAATAAATTTCGTTTATGAAAACGGAACGGAACGAAAGGAGAATTTGTGAACGTTACTGTAATGGAATGAAATGGAACACAGTAATGGGCTGAAATCAACAGAACGGTAAACGGAAAAGAAAACTGTTTCATTCAAACGGAACGAAAGGAGAATTTGTGAACGATACTGTAATGGAACGAAATGGAACACATTAATGGGCTGAAATCAACAGAACGGTAAACGGAAAAGAAAACTATTTCGTCGAACGAAACAGAACAGAAACGAAACACTTATCTGTTTCGTTGTGTGGAATGGAACAAAAATGAAAATATGGACTTTCATGCCCGTTGTGCATGTTTGATAGCCCTGTATCCCTGTACACAACATAACAAAATGGTTGTTATATGCAATTGAACTATGTAGTAGGACGCATTTGAACGTGTCATGTTGGACTGTAATTTTCTCTACAACTGAGCCTGTTTAACGTATCCAACGGCAACGGAAAGGGACATTCCGTTTACCGTTCCGTTCCATCAACGGTATGACCATTTCATTCCTTTTTCTGTTTCGTTTAGAACCAAATGCCATTTTATTCAGTTATACGTTCTTTCTGGACGGAACAAAATAAAACGACGTTGTTTTACACTAAAAATTACACTATTTGTCGAAAAGAAAGCGAAATGACTCGTTCCGATTACAGTTTCGTGTCAGCAATGATATATCCTCTCATTTCGTTTGCCATTCTGTTTCTTTGAATGAAATAATTTTGTGTACTATTATACGATCAATTCCAACTGAACGGCACAGAAAACGTATAACAGTTGTCCAGTCGGCAGCAGGCCTATCTACAACCCACCAATCTATTATAGATAAAGGCCTAGTAACGCTCTAGCCTAAAAATGACATAACAAGCCGAAAATTTTTAAAATAATATTAAAATATTAATATATTTGGAAAATATTACTAAAATAATTAGAATTATAAAAATAGTATCGCAATATAGGTTTTTTAAAAACCGATACTTGTATTATTTTTATTTTTAGCGATTTTTAAAATAAAATATTTATTATTTTTAGTATTTTGATTAATTTTAAATAAATATTAATACATTTGATCTATGATTAACATTATATATATATATATATTTAACATTTTTATTACAAAGATAATATATATTATATATGACAATGATTATTTTTATTTATGTTTTTATTCAAATGTTTGGAGTTAAGTTATGAAAATCATTGGTATGAAAGTGTCGCTTGTTTACACAACGTGATTTTTTCTAGATTTTTTGAAACTATTTTTCGTGTAGTTTTTCAATTTCGAAAACTAAAGAAACTGTAGTTTCTTGAAATTCATAAAAAAATGAAAATATTAAAAAAATATATATATAAATATTATTTAAACATGTTAAATATATTAATTATAAATAATGATTATAAAAAAAATTAATAGAAAAAATAATAGAAAAATCTCACACAATGCGACGCGAATAAAAACTTCAACAGTCATAACTTTTGATAAAAACGTCCATTCGACGCGAATAATCCCAATACAAAATACATGCGAGTAGATATACAGGGTTTGTAGGGGTTAATCTCGTAACAATCATTTTCGGAGAGAAAATGAAAGAAATATATATAAAAGAAGATAAACCTCTTTGAACTGCATGTTTCTTTTCTCGTTGTCCTATGTTTTTTTTTGTTTCTCTTTCTCTTAAATAATTTTATGTTTTCTTGCAGTGAGAATTACTAAGAGAGTATTTAATGATCGTAAGTGTTTATTTTGTGAATGTATCTGTTCAGTTTGTTTATTATACGTGTTCACTTTCCTTTGTGTATATGTTTACTTTTTTAATTTTCTGTATGAGTTGTTTGTTTTATGTGTTCACTTTAGTTGTTAAACATTTTCAGTTTGTTTCTTATATCTGTTCACTTTGATTCTTCTTTTGATCTTTTCATTGTATCAATTCATTTTGTGGACATATCTATTTAGTTTGTTATTATAAGCGTTCAATTTATTTTGTTTTATGTGTTCAATTTGTTTATTATCTTTTCACTTTATTGTTGTAGTGTTGACTTCATTCGTTAAATCTCTTCATTTTATTTTTTTATTTCATATTCAAGTTTTTTTTTATATCTTTTAATTTTTGTTATTATAAATGTTCACTTTATTTATTTTGTTTTGTCATCATAAGTGTTCATTTTATTTGTTCCATTTTCTATTAAATTTTTTTTATTTAACTTTGTCTTTTAAGTCTATTATTTTTGTTGTTATAAATGTTCATTTTATTTGTTGAATATGTTCATTTTGTTTTTTCATTCAAAAACAGAAGGGAAAGATGCTAAAGAAAGAGGAAAGAGACGAATAAAAACTAGAGTTGAGAGGTGCAAGGTGAAAGATGGAGAAAATTAGAAGAGAGGAGAGGAGAAGTGCAGAAGAAGGGCAAGAGGCAGAAAGAAGAAAGGAAGCGGAGGGAATGGGCAACAGGAGAGAAGTGAAAAGAGGGGTGGCGAGAGTGACGAAAGGGAGAGCATATGGTGCTAGGGGTTGGAAGAGGAGCAGAGCGGAGATTTAAAGGGTGTTTTTCATTTTTGGCACAAGATGTTGTGGATGATATTACGATGGATGGCTGTTATCATCTCCAATGCTAATAAGAAGTCTTATATAAGCGAACTTAAATTTTTGTTTACCATAAAATAATTGTGCTTAATTCAGTCTCCATCATGGAGCAGTACCATAAATTGAGTTGAGGGCCAAAACTGAACTAAAATAAAACTCGGAATGTTTATCATTCATTTTTTTTAATGAAAAACGGACATGGTACATTTACGTTATTCCCTCCCTCACGTTTATTTTCCTCTGCCTCCCTTCCCACCTTCGCACTCCTTTTCCTCCCTCGTTCTCCCTATCCTCTCTCATGTTCTCTTTCCTCTCTCGCGCTTCTTTTCCGCTGTCTCGCCTTCAACTGTCCTCTCCTTTCGTCATTTCCATCAATGTTTTTTTTCCATGTATTCCACCTCTTTTCCCATACCTCTCTCTTATTCCTCTTTGGCTCTAACATGTGCACTCTATCTTATTTTTTTTAAATTGAACATATACGATAATAAATTGAATAGATAAAAATAATAATATGAACAAAAAAATCTAAATATATATAAAAAAATAATGAACATACATAATAAATAAATTGAACAAATATAACAACTAAATAAATATAGATAATCAAAGATTTAAATAGTGAATATCAAATTCATAGTGGACATGTTTTCGCTATTGTCTACTAAGAACCCGCTAAATGTTGCTATGACCGCTATCTGCAACACGCTAAATATACAATTTTTATTTAGCAGTGTAGTAGTCTGCCATATAGCACCGCTATAGCGGCCGCTATGGCCACTATTTAAATCACTGAAGATAACAAATAAATTTAATAAATATAACAAACAATGTGGACTCATACAAAAAAGTAAAAAGTGAACATATAAAATGAAAATATATAACAAATAAATTGGACAAATGTAATATACATGTTGACTCATAGAAAAAGATAAAAAAGAAACATAATTGAACTTATATAACAAACAATGTGGACTCATAAAAAAAAGATAAAAGTGAACACATAAAAAACATATATAACAAATAAAATGAATAGATATATAGTAAATAAATTGAACATAAATAATAAATAAAGTGAGCAAATGCAACAAACATGTTGGCTCATACAAAAAGATAAAAAATGAACATAAATTGAACATATATACAACATAAACAAAAGTAGGAGTAGAGGATAGAAGGGAGGGAGGAGAGAGAGGAGAGAGAATGATGGAAGATGTGGAAGAGAAGGAGGGTGTGACGCTGAAGAGAGGTAGGCACGGAAAAGAAGGGATGGAGATGAGGATGGATGACGCGTGCCTAGATGGTGAATAGTAATTTCTATTGAGAAAAGACGCAACAATATTTAACATTTCGATTGATCAGGCAAACGTTGCATATTGCATTGGTATATTCCGTATATATCCTATTAATCTACTTTCTTTACAAACTACAGATAATTGCATATTCACTCTCACAAAAACCAAAAATTTAATTAGCTTGATTCTAAGCTTTTGGCGAAAGCTCCTTCTTTAGAAAATGCTTTGTCATCATTAGCTCCTGCAGGTTCCAAGAAAAGCTTCTTGATCAACTTCTTCTTTTCTTCATCCGGTGCGCCAAGACCATCACCTCCTTGGTAAATGCAGTGCGAAATGCGTGCGAGATTCATGGAGGCATCAGCGAAGGAGCGAGGGAAGGGTTTAGTGCCAAAAGCATCCATGTTGATCTTTTTCCATACGTCGATGGTCATGTTATGCATAGCCAAACGAGCTTCGTACTCGTTCACACCATTTTCGCGCATATAGCATGCTATGGACGACGGAGCATCCCCTCTCTCCAGCTCCGCCTACAGTTCATAATTATTAAGATTATTACTTCAATTCATACTTGAAAGCAATAAAAAAAATAAAAATATTCATCGTATAATCGAGAAAAAAATATACATGAAGAGCATGTTAGTACATACCGAATGTGTAGCTGAGTCATTGCAAAGTCTGAAGATCATAGAGCAAGTTCGAACAATGCTTGGGTAATTCTCTTGCTTGGCCAGAGCTTGTGCGGCTGCTTTCTCTCCGAGCAAGGTGAATGTATGATGCAACATGAGAGGCCCAGATGATGACATCCATCCATTCTCAATGTAGTCATTTAGAGATGGAATAGTTGAACCAAAATGCCATTTTGCCTCTGTCAGGAAGGCCTTGCATAAATCGTGCCACTGCCATGATGAAATGTCGAAATAATGTTACTTTTCGGGCGTGTGAAAATAAATATTATAACTAAATTCTGGCTAGTGTGTTTAGGGTATGATTAGTAATATATAAATCCTGACAACTGATAATCATATTTAGGCAATTATATATTGCTAAATATTACATAATCAATTAATTAAATTTAAACAACTGAACAAAAATACACAACTAGTTTGTCCTTAAATTTGATAGTCTGGAATAAAAAAAAAGCAAAAAATAAGAAACAACACAAATGATGGAGAAGTTACACCAAATCTTACCGCTGTCTTAAGCCAAGGAAGAGGATCCCATCCATCTACTTTAAGAACATGTTGAGACCATTCATTTGTTGTGTCTAAAATGGTGGCATATATGGGCCTCATGTACTCTGGTAGTTCTTGCATTGCATCAAGGCTCCACCTAGAAAATATTAAACTAGTAATTTCAGCACATGTCTATTGATTAATTAGTCCCAAAGATTACTTATCAAAAGGCGTGAATAAAACAAGACACATGTGGAAGTCTAGTAGGTTTCTTTTACTCACTTTCCCATGGCATCCGTGAATAGAACAAGCTCCTCATAGGTTCCATAAATGTCATACACATCATCCAAGTGAACAATCAGAGAAAAAACTTTGGTGACAATCTCCCGGCATGCACTCAGGTGTGGCTCAAATACAATACCAGTTGCATAAAAGAAGCACTCGATCAAACGGTCTCTTGCAAAGGTCAGTTTCTCTCCTAGTGCCGCATCCCTCCACCACCTAAAGAAAGTAAAACAACATAATTAACAATAATTTCTTATGATGGACAATGGATATATATCTGGAGCTTGTGTTGACAATCTACAATGCAAGCAATATGTTTGCTCTTATGGCATTGGTCAAGAAAATATGAAACATTGAGGTCTCACTTGTCAACTCACGTAAATGCATGTGTATATATTATATAAAACGAATAAAAGAAAGGAAGGAAATATTTATCAAAAGAGTTAACTAATTACCTGGACATTCTTCCAATTTCACCTTGATGAACAGCTTGCACCCTGTCAAAATCAAGCTTCGCCAATTGTAAGAGCTTAGGCTCAAATGCATCATCTCTCTCATACTGATCAATGGACCATCTTGCCTCCAGTCTTGGGGCTCTCCAGTGCAGTGGCAGTTCCAGAGTGTGATCAACTTTTCCTTTCAGGTAAGGGCTCAGAGCTGGTTTGGTCTCCGTGAGGTGCTTTGAAGAAAATACTCTTGCTTTGTCCAGGAGCTCTTCTCCTTCAAATGCTAAGAATGAGGCCTCATAAAGCGATAGGAGTCCCTTTGTATCTTTTTGAAGGACTGGCTTGAATGTTCCATTGTCCAGAAAGCTATTGAACATGTCTAAAATGACAAAATTAAATAAGAAGAACAAAGAAAGGTTATTGACTTCTCCCAGAGAAAAGGAGTTTTTTGGGCAGATGAAAATAGTTTGTCTATTTTCTTTTTAGAAAAGCTTGACATTTTCTATTAATTCAAATTATACTATCCTAATTGCTTAAGCTATAAAAAAAGGATAAAAGATAAAGATCCATCGATGCAACAATGGGAATTTAATTGAACAAGTACCTTGGGAGACTGAGAAGCCATTCTCTCTTAGCAACCTAAAATGCAATGACATTGAGAGAACATCGTCCTTAAAAGCACTCTCCGATTTGGAGATTGAGCCAAGCACTTCCTTAACTTCTCCATCAAAATGATATGCAACTCCCAGCCTTTGAATTGCATCGACTAATCGAAGCTTTTTTGCAGGCTCAGTCTCTTTCTGGATGAGCTGCTTAACTTCCTGTTTTACCGTCTCATAGTTTACTTGTGATTCGCTCTACATGGCAAATGATAACAATCTTATACTAATTGGTCAGAACAAAACGTAAAATACTTATGGGACATTTTTATATTTTGTGAATATTGTTTTAACAACTCTGTCCACGTTGTCGGTGACTCTAGTTAGATCTCTACTTGTGAATATGTACTGTTGAACTGGAAAATTAGCAGTTCACGAACCACTTCAGGTACAAATAATGTGAATTAGTAGAACTATCCGGTAATTGATCTCTATATATTTTATTTGGACAATAGTAAATTCAATATAAACACAAATACAGTTAAGTAACTTATAATTTGGTAATTAATTTAATTATTACCAAGTGATCAGTCTTCAAGGATTCAAGGGAATTGTAGTCCCAGGAGTTTGGTTGGTAATTCGCGGACCTTCTCAGAGTAGTTTGCCCTGGTGTAGCACAGGACCGGACATTCCTGGCCAAAATGGAACCTCTGCTCTGGGCACGAGCAACGGGTGATCCGAAGCATGTCGCCATGGCCATTAAATGATTTGGTTAATTTTATAACCAGCTTTGTATGACAAGTCTTTCTGTTCTAAGGTCTAGGGTTTCAAGTTTGCTTTTCACAAGCAGGCTAGGTATGGTTTTAGTTTTGACTGCTTTGCTATTTCCTCTGTGTCAAGTGCCCCCCATTTATAGACCATTATTTGTCGTGTTGGTCCCACGGAATCAAGAAGTTTCTTTGAATATAAATTGACTCATCGGTACAAGCATAAAATCACAGAAGGACAAGCATGCAAATTTGATATTCACCACAGATGGAGAGAAAGGCGGGTGTTGAAGTTTCTTGTGATCTGTTACACATAAAATGTATTAATTTCTTATCTCTTCTTCCAACCACATATTTATTTAGGCAACTGCATGAAATATTAATGTCAACAAAAAAAAAAGGGTATTCGCAAATTATGTGTTTCTTAATTAATAGAATATTCTTGAATGACACAAAGCAGCACAATCACAAAATGAGGCCAATTTAGCAAGAATAAGTTTTTTTTTTGTCATAAAAAGCAACTTTTATTTTCCGGTCACTACTTTGTCAAGTGCACAACAGTTTCGCAATTCATTTACACTTTTACAGTCACCTTTTTTTTTTTTTTTTTTTTTTTTGCTTCTTTCGGGCCTTATTTACTTTTTATACGTGAACTCTGTTTTTTCATTCATAAGTTAGCTGACGAAAATTTTCTGAACCATTCAATCTGAAAAATGTACGGCTGTGATGCATTTAATTAACGGCACCTCTATCAAGAACAAAACGGGAATTGCGTGTGCATGTTATTCAATTGTACATTGACAACAGTGTGCATTTTTTTTGTTTCAATCATTCAATCAAAATTACTTCCATCATACAGAAGTGGATAATATAGAAACTTATGATTATTATATTAACTTTGAGTGATTGTTGGATTGGGTTAGGATCATCCGTTTTCGGGTCCATTAATGGTCATAGATCGTGTCGACTCTGAGTGCAGGTTATTAAACCACCCATAAAAACCATATTTTGACTTCTTTTATATTTAGGATTTTTACATCAGATCGGATCAGAATTAATTTAACTGTCTGAAATTAGATCATTTATGATCCGGTTAATTCATTATTTTGGGACAAGGTGAGGTCAATTCGAGTTCTGGGTCAAATCTAACTTTAGATTATCAATTGTTGATTTGATCGGGTAAAATATTTTTTTTAAGATAAATTTTGGTTAAGCCATCCGACTTATATTTAAATTTAAATATTTTTATAAAAATTTCCAATCAGGTTTCGTATCTATGAGACTGACATTTCACTCAAGCAAATTATAATTTCATTATTATAACATTGTTCAAGTTCAGGATCAATTTCTGTTGCATTCAATTAATTTCATGTTAGACTAGATTGTAGACCATCCATCTTCAGACTGTCTCGAACTTTAGACGTTCATGTTCGAGTTGGATCTCACAAAAGACATTGTATATTCCTCAATGACTGCCATATAAAAATGATGGCACATCTATGTCCTTTTTTCTATTTGGGTGTCTGTTAAAAAAAAAAAAAAAAAAAGCCTACGGGCTTTAAATCTTGTTAAAAAAAAAGGGTGAAAAAAAGGAAGCCACGTTACAACTCACAACTTTAAATTTTTGAAAAATTTTCTGTTCTGATTCGAATTATCCATTTTTATGTAAACATATATTGGCACAGGTTATGGCGTACAACCGCTACTGTTTTTATGGCTCAGATGTAGGTCTCACCAACGGTCACTTGAAATAAAAAAATGTTCATTAGAGTCCAACCAATGCGGCATGAAAAGAAATCGAGTGTGAACAATTTTATTCCTTTGGAATTCTGTTGTACCCCGTTTCTGCAGCTGTTGAAGCCTCAGCCACTCGTCTAATTTTGTGGGCGCAAGTGAAACCCTGTTTACAATATTAACCTCAAAAATTACATCAAAATTTGCAACTAGTTTAGTTGTTAATATCGGTCATTGTAAATAGTGGGATAAATGGTCAGGAAAATAGTTTTCCAGTTCAGAATCCTCTGATATGGAGTGGGGTTCCCGGTCTAGGCAGTTGGCAGTAGCGCGCACGGTACGGTGTCAGTCCCTCGTTCTCAGTACTTACTATAAAATGTCTTCATGGTATTAATGTTAAAATACGGGCTGATTATTTTCATATAGTCTATATGGAAAGTATCTAAATTAAGCGTGGGCTGATTTGTTTGGTATCCAAGTTTCTATTAATTATGGTAATAGGCTAAATTTGGCTGTAAAAGAATAGCAGATTTTGTGCAATAGATGCGTTGCCTTTTATAGGTGGTTATATTTAGAAACATTGCCTAATTAAGATGGTTAATTAAGGCATTGTTTGGAGGCCAAGAATCCTTTGGCTCTCTATATATAAAGGGGTTGGTCCCCAAGGGACAAGACATCCATGAAACAACGTGATTGCTGCATACATGAGTTGATAGCAGCAACTCTGCCCCTCTTTCTAGTTATTCCATCGACTAGAGAGAGATAGTGCTTTGCTTTTAGGCGTAAGGCATCAAAGGGCGTGTCTTGATCTTTTGGAAGACTTCCTCCCAAACTTGGTGGTGATCTCACAACACTAAGGACTTTAGCAACAAGCAAGACGTGCTCAACATCAAGATTCAGACCATAGCAATGGAATTAGGTAAGCTTCCGCTCATGATTTAGTTTTCTTGTGTTTTGGAACGGTCCGTTCCACTGCTGGTTCTGCGAGTTCATGTTTTCTGGGTTGCTTATTTGAATTGCTAGAATTGCTTATTGTCTTTGGTTTTAAAGCAAACCCAACAAGTGGTATCAGAGCCACTCGTCATGAGCCAGTAGAATAACACAAAATTTGGATCTAATTGCTTGATTTTGTGAGTTTTGAATTGGTATCAAATGTTTCTTGATATTCTGGCATTTATGGCGGTCCGTTTCATGGCTCGAACGGATTGTTCCACTTTTTTTGACAAAATTGATTATGAACTTTTTTGTTGAATTGTTTATGATTTGTTTGATTGAGATTTGTGCCAGAATTTTTGTTTGTAATTGCTAAATGGACTCAAAGGGCTACAACTTGAACTGTTATTGAATTGTTTGATTTTATTTAGCCCTTTGTTATATTTCAAGTTGATTTGAAATTGCAATTGCATGAAAAGATTTTGAAAATTAAGTTAAAGTTTTGAAAATTCAAAATCGTTTAAAATCTGACCTAATTGGATGATTTAGATTTAGAGTAGATTGTTAGGTTAGGAGAGAAATCATTAGGGTTTCTCGACCTAGTTTAGGACGACATCTATCTACTTCTCTGGGGTTTTCAAACGGACCGTCCTAGAATTGGGGCGGACCATTTTAGATTCAGTTTTGGTTGCAAACTGCTTAGGTATTGATCAGATCTTAAGGGGGCGGTCTGGTCCACTACCAGGACAGTCCGTTCCAGAACCAGAATTGTTAGGTTTTAAGCCAAATTCAGGTTGTTTGTACTGGTTAGGTACAAATAACGGTTTATGCATCCCTCCTCTTCTTTTCTCTGCCGTGGTTTTCATTAGTAAGAGCTGTAAGCGTTGGGTTACACCATGTTGTCATGAGGACAAGTTCTGTCGCAGAAAATAAGGTCGGCGCCTAAAGTGTCCATATGACCCTGGCCTTTTCTGGGAATCTTGCCTGGATGTGGTGTAATTTCAATGGCTGCTGGCTGAACGGGAGACCACCGCTTTCTTTTCTTACCTTAATATGACCATACTGGATTGTATGGTCATATCTATCTTTGGTTCTCTTCTGGTCTATTTAGGACGGATCGTTCTCTCACCAAAACGGTCCGTTCCAGGTTTGTTGGTTTGTATGTATTCCATACGATTCAATATGTGTATACCTTAGGGTTTGCAACTGGGTCCTAAGTCTTTATCATCTTAGGTCAGTATTTAGTTAAGACTTTTCATATTAGGATAGATGTGCATAATGAAAAGTCTAGGTTTAGGTATACTTTAAGTCTAATATAAAGGTAACTTGAGTTGTATTTAGAGTTGAACCAATATTAATATCATCCCGCCAAAGTGGGCTCTCATATTAATGGTTGTTTCAATTCTCAATTACAAAGTGTATTAAGGTATATGTAATCTTTAAATTATGGATCGGCCCAAAGGAAGGACATAATTTAAAGGCTACATGTGCAATGTTTTGGTAGAATCATATGGGTAATGATTATGAGGTTTTACATATGGTTAATTAATCGGCCCAAAGGAAGGTTAATTAATTGATATGTTATGAATCATTACATTTGATACTACACCTAGTTGATTGAAGTTTGCTTGGAGACTCCAAAGAGCACTTGCAAATGAATAAAGACTAGCAGATGGGATTTGGACCTTTATGTTGTGATTTATTGCTATACAGTTAAAGATTAATGTAAGTGCATATATCAAGTTTAAATAATCAAGCATCTTTAATATTCCAACTTAAAATTTAAGGCTCTCAGATTGGTTTGATCTTGACCATGTGTTAAAGATTGATATTCCCATTAAGGTCATAAATTAGAGTTTGACAACTCAGATTAAAATAACATGTGTCTTATGATCATTTCACCATTCTTGAGACATTAAAGGGGGCAAAGTTTCTAATTTCATTAAGGCTAATTCATATAAGAAAATATTATACTTGAGTATCAAGAATAATATTATGTTTCTTGCTAAGGTACATGCATAAATTTACTATTGAGAATTTAAGTATATTTTGACACAAAGTTTCAAGTTGTATCTCTTAATGGGATAATATGTTTTGTGCAAAATCAAAATTCTCAATTAATAAGGATAGCAATTTATATTATAAAAAATAAAATATCAACTAAGGCAACTATTAATAAAACCCAATATAATGTGTAGACCGGATAGTTCACAATTTATATTTGGGGATATCCAATAAAACTCGGGTTTATAATCCACTTGAGAAGAAATTGGATGAAAGGATAATTAGTTGTTTAGTTGATTATGCCCAAAGATCTAGGAGTAACCAGATTATTATATCCCACAACTAAGGATTAAGTTTTAGAGACTTTGAGGGTGTTCTGGTTGAGGGGGAGAGATAACACATTAGGATATTATCTTCAAAATAAAACCATAAGTGCCAAACTTCAATAGGACCGTTACAGGACTGAAACAGACCATTTGATTATTAGTATGGCGCATAAGGGCTAAAATGAGAGACAAACCATTTGAGGACTTAAATGGACCATCTCTCTTAGGGAATCCAAACGGACCGATTGAGGACTCAACGGACCGTTTGACTCAAACCCTATATATAAAAGTTGAATTGTTTGAGGACTCAAACGGATTCCTCTACTCAAGGAAAATCAAATGGATCGTTTGTGGATTTAGACGGACTGTTTGACTCATGACTTAAACCCCATTTAGGATCTATGGACTTAGATTTTGGTAATGATTAAATTAAAGATAATGTTGTCAATCTACAACTGCAAACACCTCAAGAACTAGTGTTTACAAGATCCACTAGGGAGAAAAGACAAACAATATCGGATGATTGTGTTGTCTATCTTCATTTAAAGGTGGATTACTACCATAAATAAAGAGATGGAGTTCATGTGTGATAATGATATTTGAGATTTAGTAACATTGCCTAAAGGTAAGAAACTCATTGGTTGCAAATGGACATTTAATACCAAAAGAGATTCTAAAGATAATGTGAAAAGCCATAAGGTATATCATGTCACTAAGAAGTTCATATAAAAGAAATGAATTTACCACAAAGAGACTTTCTCTCTAGTCTTATTGGAAGACTCTTTTAGGGTAATATGGCACTTGTAGCACATTTTGGATCTTGAGTGTCATTAAATTGATGTTAAGAATATGTTCTTCAATGGAGACATTGATGATATGCAACCATCCCATTTTGAGTCGGATGATACAAATAAAATGGTTGCAAATTTTAAATCTATTTATAAACTCAAAATAGAAGTCTCAATCATGATGTTACAAACATCAAGTGCTTATCTCATTTGCTTTCGAGATTAACTTGGTTAATAATTGTATATATCACAGGTCAGTGGGAGTAATATTTTGCATTAAAATATAGTTTACTACTAAAAATGATATTATCATGTGTACTGGGCTTCAAGGTTCTCGAGCCTTTAACAAATGATAAACATCAGTTAGGTTCTCAAGTAGTATGATAAGATTAAATGCAAACTATTAGATACCATGTGATTAAGGCATATATATATGATACATCCCACAAATATTGACTAAATAAAGTTGGAAATAAAAGTATTCCTTTTGGTTATAAGGAATTTAAATTAAGATTGTATACATGTGGATACTGTATATAAAGATGCAAAGTCAATATCTGTACAATATGAGTATAGAACTTTGGAATGCAACCAAAATTAATTATTAAATATGTACTTACAGTTCGAATGTCTGAAATAGGTTGAGGTCATTTTAGTATTCTGACTTCGATTTTAGTAAATGCCGTAATAACATGCAAAAGGATAATTTCATGAAGAACGCTTATGTATTAGCATCTTCCACAATGGAAATAAGATTTATAGTATGTTATAAAGCATTCAAATTTAGGGAGTATGATTATGAATTTTGTCACTAGGTTGCGCATAATGGATGCTACTTAAGCATCACTATGGATATTGTGACAATAATTATATATATACTCCAACAACATGAACTTAAATAAGTTCAGGCACATTAAAACTTCAAGTTTCTTGTTGTAAATAAAAGAGTTAAGAATAATTTAATGTCAATCTAGCACATTAGAACAAAACTCCAAAATTGCAGATCTGTTCACAATATCTGGAAACACCCAATACAGTTACAGAAGCATTTTGCTTGTGTGGGTGTAAATTCAGTTGAGAGTTTATAACTTCAGTGGGAGTTTGTGTTCAGTGGGAGTGCTTGATTGGACATATATTTAGTTTTTCAGTTTATTCAGTATGTAAAGAATTTCTGCAGAAATGAATAAAGATTCAGTTTTCAGTTTCAGTTTTCATTCTGACTCTAATTAAGTTGACCTCACTTCAGTTTTGGGTGACCAATAAAGTTGGAAATAGACACGTGACAGTCACACTTACGTGTATTTTCCACACCACTTATACACATTTTAATTCAATGTCGTTCATTTATAATGATATTGTGATCATTGTGGGTTTAGTTGCGACGGCTTTGCAGGATTAGAAACCTGTATTGGCTATAATGTAACAAAAACTTCATTGGTCTTCTATCATTGTGAATGATGGACGGAATTAAGGGCACAAAATTTATTACCATAAAAGTTGAGCTCATTAAAGTTAAGGACATTGGATAACACCAAACATAATAGCCCAAGTGGGAGATTGTTAGATTATTTTCATATAGTCTATATGGAAAGTATCTAAATTAAGCGTGGGCTGATTTGTTTGGTATCCAAGTTTCTATTAATTATGGTAATATGCTAAATTTGGCTGTAAAAGAATAGCAGATTTTGTGCAATAGATGCGTTGCCTTTTATAGGTGGTTATATTTAGAAACATTGCCTAATTAAGATGGTTAATTAAGGCATTGTTTGGAGGCCAAGAATCCTTTGGCTCTCTATATATAAAGGGGTTGGTCCCCAAGGGACAAGACATCCATGAAACAACGTGATTGCTGCATACATGAGTTGATAGCAGCAACTCTGCCCCTCTTTCTAGTTATTCCATCGATTAGAGAGAGATAGTGCTTTGCTTTTAGGCGTAAGGCATCAAAGGGCGTGTCTTGATCCTTTGGAAGACTTCCTCCCAACCTTGGTGGTGATCTCACAACACTAAGGACTTTAGCAACAAGCAAGACGTGCTCAACATCAAGATTCAGACCATAGCAATGGAATTAGGTAAGCTTCCGCTCATGATTTAGTTTTCTTGTGTTTTGGAACGGTCCGTTCCACTGCTGGTTCTGCGAGTTCATGTTTTCTGGGTTGCTTATTTGAATTGCTAGAATTGCTTATTGTCTTTGGTTTTAAAGCAAACCCAACACAGGGCTCTTAAATTTCTCCTCAAATATGCTAGATTTCAGCTACAAGCATATGACTTATGTTGAGTATTCTGAATCGATCCACGGAAGCGGACTATTCGAATTATCTAATTTAAATCTTACTATTTGAATCAAGTTAAAGGGTGGAGAATAGTTGAGTTCAAAAATAACTTAAACTAAATTACTAAACAAAAATATAAAAGAACCTAAATTTAGAGAATTTCGCTTAACAGATATATACAAAATAGGAGTTTTGATTGATAATCCTTCTATTTAATCCCCGGTCTCAAGTTGTCTGCTAGCTTTCGTAAGCGGTCTGCTTGTGAACCTAGATAAACCAGTTTATAATCCAAGCGGCTTGCCTCGACTGACTATAGTTATAGATAAATAGTTAGTTTTCAATTATTTATTGAGCAGTTCAATGGTTCAATTAACTTCTCTAAGGATGCGTTTGGATCGTTGGAAGAAAGAAGAAAAAGAAGAAAGAAGAAGAAAAAAAATTATAAACAATCCAAAATCTTCACAAAGTTACACACTTTCCAATACTTCTTCTCACTTCTTTCCTTCTTCCCACACCTATCCAAACGGAGCCTAAGATCCTTCTTTCGATAAGCCAAGTTATATTAAACAAATCATCTAAACTAAGTTTTCACTTTTCATTCCTTGGCTTAAGTTACATAAGTCTATTTCTTTGGGTGTATTTGGCAAAACAAAAGTTAGTAAGGTTAGTAGTGTATGGTTAGTACTTTTTAGATTTGAGAGGTAAAATGGTAGGGGTAGTGATCCGAAGGAATTAGTGGTAGTCTAAAATTAGTGAATGTTTTTGACGTGATATGTTGAAGTTAGTGATAGAGGAAAATAAATAAATTATTTATTACTTTTATTTGTTGGAATATGATGCCGCAGAGATCTCTATCAGCTCCTTATAAATTCAATAGCACAAAAACGATATTAATTTAAGGTGATTTCGTTATTTCAGCGATGGAGATCTGAGCTACACAAAATGGTAAAGTTTTTCTTTTGCTGTCTGAGGAAGCATCATTTTGGAAGAGACGATGGAAAAGAAATAATAAAAAAAGATTGGAGGATTTGTTTAATATTACTCTCCAATCACGCATAAGAGGTAAAATGCTAACCGAAGTATTCGCTGAGTTAGTAGGTTAGCGCAGCGACAGTGACTAATCAGTCTAACCTTGATTCGTTTGGTGAACTCAAGTTAGTTAAGTTAGCACACTACTTTTAAAGTTAGCGCTAACCTCACTATGCCAAACGAGATTTAAAATTTCTCTCAACTTTTATTTATTGGAAATAGACTCTTTCATTTCTTGTTCATAATCTAGATCTCATCTTTCGAATTTCGATCATCTATTAGTATTGATACAATTCAAATAATGTAAGTTTGGTTGGATTTAACTTCTTAATATTCAAGATTGTCCTAACTTAACCGTCTTAAAGGAAAATATCAAATCTACTTAAAACAATTCAAACATATCAAATGAATAATTCAAACACAAGAAATAAAACTCGATAAATAAAGTATTAAACTTATTATCCATGTAAAATAATTAAGTATCTGTTTCTCAACCATAAGTCACTAAATAAAACTAATCAAGTATCAAATTCATCACATCACAAACATATGTATCAATCTATATTAAAATATCATTGAAAATCAAAATTTATATTTTTCTGAATTTTCTATCTATTTTTTCGAATTTTCAAAATTGGAGGGTTCATAACTTTTTAGATTGAGCATATTAAAAAATTCCAAAAAAATAATAAAAATTTTTGAAAAAATATAAAATTTGGTCTCCATGGAGATTTTATAACATAAGAACAATTTGAGCGGTTTGAATAGAGCATTCTAATCTTAAAAATTAAAATTTTATTATGTTGACCAAGTGTATGTATCCTATATGTTTGACACTAGCCACTCCCATAAATAAAAGGAATTTATTAACCTCACAAGAGTGAGATAAAATTTAATTACTTTTCTCTTAGTACTTCTTCAGAGTAAAAATGTTCTATTGGCGCCGTTTGGATGGTGTGGGAATAAAAAAAATAAAGAAAGAAGTATTGTAAAGTATGTAATTTTGTGAATAGTTTGAATTTTTTATACTAAATTTAATAGTAGAAAAAAATAATTTTTTTATTCCTACACCCATTCAAACGGAGCCATATAATATTTCGAAGTATAAAAGGCGCAGGCAGAAATGTTCTATTAATGGCTTTGGCAAGTTGAGAGTTGATTTGAAAATGATTGATAAGGCCGGAACTTAGAACTAGAAATCTCTGGAAACAGCAGAGAAAAATATCTTCTTTTGTTTTTATGGTAGACACCAATAGCATTTCTGTGGAGATGAGTGAAGGATCTTGAATTTTTGGAATTTTGTCCACATAAAATATTTGGCTGCAGAAATCCTACTTCCACATCGTATCTTTTGAGTGGTGCAAGTATATCACAACCGTAACATCAACATATTTTCAAATTGCATCGAAAACAAACCGACAATGATGAACTGTGTTTTTATTACCATTAAAAACAAGATGGTTTCGTTTCGTTTCTGTTTCTTACTTAATTTTTTTTTTCTGGACATAGTAATATGTCAACCGAAGGGAGAAATTAAGATGCAACCATGATATGTCAGGTTTGGCACGGCATATAATTTATGAACAAGATTTCTAAGATTTTTTTTTTCTTTTTGGCTTTAGATCTGTTAATTTTTAATATTTCAGACAAGTAAATAGGGAAACAACAAATGAGTATTTTCACTTTTGTGAGGGAGCTATTTCCTTGTTTAGGACTCAATTAAAGAATGGAAGTCAATAAGTCTGAAATTGGATAATGCATATGTTGACGCCACATTTTTTTTTTCTGTACAGGATATTTTTATAATATGCAGGAAAGTTACTGATATTACTAGAATTCAGTGAATAAATTTAAAAAAAATAAAAGAAAAACCATGTGAACAATATATGCACATAAGACAAACAAGTGTAAAGCGTTTTAGAACTTTTGAACGGGAATTCTTCGTATAAAATACTTAAAATAACAAAAAACTATATGCTTGAGGTGCTTAATTAAAATATATCTTCAAATCTGCCTCCAATTTAATTATATTTTTATTCAAAACATAGTTTGGTACTTTTTTTTAATGTAATTTAAAATAGTCAAAGAAACTCTCTCCAGGACAGATGAATGTTTAAGGACACACTCAAATAACTATAACATAGTCCTAACTCCCAAGTCCTAATACTTTTTTTTTTTTTTCAAAATATTTCATTCCCTTGGGAAAGGAAAATTGATTACTGTCATCTGCAGTTTTGCCATCCCTGTCATTGCTAAATATAAAGTGAACATATACAGCAAACAAGATGAACATATAGCCGATCTAAGTGAACACTTACAAACAAATAAGTGTTGACATCATTTGTTCAGAATTTTACATGCATATTTAATTTATTTTTTCATTGAACTTATTTGTTTGTAAGTGTTCACTTAAATCATCTTTATGTTCATCTTATTTACTGTATATGTTCACTTTATATTTAGCGTTGTTTTGGGAAAGTCCTAAGACTTTTAACAAATCAAATCAAAAGCCCAAAAATAAAAAGTGAAAACGTTACAGCTGGAATAGCCCAAACCGGCCTATTAATCCGTGTCAGTTTCAAACCACACATGATACATCAACCCGGTACTTGAAATTACACACACACAAGAAGATGTTTAAGCTTGCATTGTATGCCACTGCTCCTATTTTTTTATTTTTTTTTTGAAATACGCCACTGCTCCTACTTAATAATAGCAGTTTGAAATTTTGAAGCTCGTGCACCTTGTTCGTCTCTTTCTTTTTTTCTCTTTTTGTTTCTTATTTTGGGAATAAGCGGATGCAAAAACTGTACACTCTCATCTCTTTCTATGAATTTGAAGTTCAACGAAAGTTTATTTTTTACAATTATTTTCGGCACTTTATTTTTTCTTGTGATGTATTGAATTTTTCTTTTTTTAGTTGGTACTTGCCCAAGACAGGATTTGGAAAGGTCCATACGCTTTACAACATTTTTCTTTTGTTCATTATATATATATATATATATATATATATATATATATATATATATATATATATAGAGAAAGCCTTCAATCAAAGCGCTTTGACCGGAGTCTCAGTTAAACCCCGTCAGATCTCAATTTTGAAAGTTCAAACGACCGATCCAAACCGTCAAATATGATCTCCATATTGAAATCTCCTTGCCGACCAAAATTTTCATTTTTTTGAATTTTTTAAGTATTTTTTTCGGATTTTCAAAAATCGTTAATCTAATTTGTTCTGAACCCTACAAAAATTGCTGTTTTTGAAAATCCGAAAAAAATACTTAAAAAATTCAAAAAAATGAAAATTTTGGTCGGCAAGGAGATTTCAATATGGAGATCATATTTGACGGTTCGGATCGGTCGTTTGAACTTTCAAAATTGAGAACCAACGGGGTTTAACTGAGACTCCGGTCAAAGCGCTTTGATTGAATCCATTCTCTCTCTATATATATATATATATATATATATATATATATATATATATATATAGTTTTCCCTTTTAAGAAAGTTTGTTGTGGACAAGAGGCACATAGCATCTGAAATTCACATTTTCGAAGGTCAGAATTTCTGTCCGAAATTTGGTCCAAAATTTTTGGATTTGGCAAGTTTAGTATATTAAGTTTTGCTTGCATTGTTTAGTATAGCTCGGTTGCAAGTCCGAGTAAAAGGAGGAGGGTTGTGATAGGCTAGGCGAGCCAACATAAAAAATCCAGTCATCTCTATGGAAATGAAACACAATTACTTTTCGTTGGGACGTAATCCTCTTAGCGACGCGTCTTATCGGAACCCGGATGAGATGATAAATGAGCAAGGGCCGGGCGCCATCCATTAGTTGCGCTCCTCATCGGAACCCCGATAAGGTGATAAATGAGCAAGGGCCGGATCGTCACTCCCTTAGTGGCGCGCTACATCAGCGCCCGAATATAGTGGCAAGTAAGCAAGGGTCTTCGCACTTTTAACGATGGGTGCGGGGGGCAAGGAAACTAGTCAGTGAGAGTAGGATTCTTATAGGTAGTTGGATTGTAGGGTCTCTAACAAGAAAGTTAAGAGAGTTAGTGAGTACGGCGATTAGGAGGCGTGTGAACATCTTGTGCGTACAAGAGACAAAGTGGACGGGCTAAAAAATAAAGAAAGTGGAGAACACCGGTTTCAAGCTATGGTATACTGGAAAAGAACGGGGCAAGAATGGAGTAGATATTTTAATCGACAAGAGTTTTAAGTACGGAGTTGTCGACGTTCGAAGGCAAGGGAATATGATCATTCTAGTGAAGCTAGTTTTGGGGGACTTAGTTTTGAACGTCATTAGTGCTTATGCACCACAAGTAGGACTAAGTGAGTCCATCAAAATTCAATTTTGGGAAGATTTTGATGGTATGATTAGAAGTGTGCCAATAACTGAAAAGCTCTTCATTGGAGGAGATTTCATTGGGCATGTAGGTGAAGCTAGTGGAGGGTTTGAGAGTGTGCATAGGGGGTTTTGGATATGGCGATAGGAACCAAGAAGGTGAGGACTTCTTGAACTTGGCCATAGCTTACGACCTCATGATAGCTAACACCTTCTTTAGGAAAAAAACAATCCCACTTAGTTACCTTTAGTAGTGCCCAACACTTTTTCCAGATTGATTTTGTTCTTGCTAAGAGAGAGGACAGACGAGCCTGCGTGGATTGCAAGGATATACCTGGAAAATGTGTCGTCTCACAACACAAACTTCTGGTAGCTTATTTTCGCTTTCCGTTACGTTCTAAAGTAGGTAGAGGCACTCGAGTCGCGAGAAAGATGTTGCAGAGTGATGGCGAGATAGATGAAGATGTTTGTCGCCATTTCACCCACCTTGCTCGTATATTTAGGCGCTCGAGAGCAGTGTGCCAATATCTAAAGGGTCGATGTTGCAGAGTGATGGCGAGATAGATGAAGATGTTAGCCACATAATAAGAGCAGGGTGGGTGAAATGGCGACAAGCATCATGCGTCCAATGAGATAAGAAAGTCCCGCAGAAGCTAAAAGGCAAGTTTTACAAGACAGCGATTAGACCTGCGATGTTATATGGTGCAGAATGTTGGGCTACTAAAAGATGACATGTCCAGAAGATGAGTGTAGCTGAGATGCGTATGTTACGGTGTATCTGTGGTCACACGAGGAAAGATCGGATTAAAAATGATGACATACGGGATATGGTTGGGGTCGCACCGATATAGGAGAAGCTGACCCAACATCGTTTGAGATGGTTTGGACATATCCAACGCAGACCTCCAGAGGTACCGGTTCGTAGAGGAATTTATAATCAATTCGAAAACACACGGAGTGGGAGAGGGAGACCAATATTGACATGGGAAGAAGCGGTGAAAAGAGACCTTAAAGAATTGAACGTCTCCAAGGAGTTGGCGATCGAGAGGAGCTCCTGGAAGTAGGAACTTAGGAGTAGGAGCGATGCCATAGGTTTGTAGGTCCCTCTATTAGATTACGGTTGAGGTCTAGGTTTCTACTATTACTATTATTATTAGAGGTATTATTATTAGTATGGCTAATCTTATATTAGTATCTTTTTATGTTTTGTTTTTTGTTCTTGGATGTGTTCTCCAGTTGGGTTTCTTTCTAGCCTACCCCAACTTGTTTGGGACAAAAGACTTAGTTGTTGTTGTTTGTTGTTGTTGCAAGTTATTGTGTTCTTTTTATAGTTTTCAGTAAAAAAAAATAAATAAAAATGGAAGTCTGTATTTCTATAAAGGCGTTATCTTTCTTTTTATCCTTGATCTTCTTCTCTATTGATGTACTTAAACCTTTTTTTTTAAAAAAAAAGAGTGATTTGTGTGTGTCGTGGATGTAAGTACACATTGTACTAAATCATGTTTTTTTTACATGGTATAAGAGTAGTGATTCTGAGATATGTTTAGGTTTTCTTCCTATGCAAGTTACCACACAGTCAATTCCTCCTCCCTGCACAAGGAATTCGCGCAATTGATCCTTCTCCTCAACCATACCTCACCTCAATCCTCAATCCTCGATCAAGACCTCACTTTGACCTTAACCAGATACCAAATTTCACATTGAAACCCTATAATTTTATATCGAAATTTTTCTAGATTTGACCTTCACGCGATCCAGGGATGGATGGAACAGCGTACCTTCCATTTTTTGAGATTATTTGCAAATCGAGAAACTTTTTTGAGTGAAAAATCAAACTCCTAATCCTTCACCCATAAATTCAAGTTCTGAAATCAATCCCAAAACTCCTAAACCTTCACCATCTCCACCATATTTCATGGCCCTAACAAAACCGAGACCTCCGCTAAATTCCTAAATGCAAGAAGGGTTTACCTCCGTAATGACGATCAAGCTAGATGGTAAGAAGTTATATCCATGGTCGTAGATGCTGAAGATGAAACTCACTAGGAGAGACAAGTTGGGTCATCTTGATAGATCTACTTGGCCAAAACCCTCAGATGATGAAACCTATAACCAGTGGTTGGTGATGAACTTTCAGGTGAAAAATTTCATGATTAACTCAATGAATTCGCCATTACTAGGTAATTTTTTGCCTTACTCTTCTGCAAAAGAGGCGTAGGATGTGGTGTGCAGCACATATTTTGATGGTAGTGATTTGTCTAAAATTTGAGACATTAGGAGAAAGTTTAATAAGATAAAATAGAATGGTGAATATGTCCAAAATTATTACACCCTACTTCGAGGGTTGTGAAAAGAGTTGGATACACATAGGCCAAATTTAATAGAATGCCCAATTGAAATTGAGAAATACTAGAAAATTGTGCAAGAGGTTAGGATTTTAATGTTCTTGGATGGCTTAGATGATAAACTAGATCATATTAGAGCAAGTATACTTCAGATGCAATCTCTCTGAGGGGTTGAGGAGGTTTGCTCTAGATCTAAAGGAGGAGGGGTGGCAAAATGTAATATTGAACGAGGGAGGGAGAATAAGAAAAAGAAACATGGCAATGGTTCAAAGACCCAGAACTTGAACCTTCAAATTAAAGAACAGTTATGCCCCAAAACCAACTTGTAACAAGAAATTAGTAAGTCCAGGCGGCTACACATATTGTCATAACCCGAGACATACCATAGACTAATGCTTCAAATTGATTAGGTATTCTGACTGGTGGGAAGAGAATAAGAACAAGAAATAGGACAAGACACGTGTGACAGAAGTTGCAAACGTGATTGTTTCAAGTCTAGGTTTTGGTCCAAATTCCTATGCTTGCAGTCCAAATCGCTTTGCCTTCGGTCTAAAATCTCCATATTTCAGTTCAAAATGATCTACAAAGTTGTCAATCATGTCTCCAGTTGAGAATCAAAAAGTTAAATGTTTCTCTATCCCGAAAAATGGTACTAACAGACCATTATATCATGTGGATTAGCCCACAAAAATTCTGAAAATTTTAGATTTTGAAGGGTATTTTTGTCCAGAAAAAAATTAAAAAAGAGAAAGACTGTATATATATTGATTGTTTCTTTGGGAACAAGTCGGTCTTGACCTAATTCTCTTTCTCCTCCTTCCTCTAGCCGACGGCTCAAGCAAGGGCAGAAATTCGGTTCTCCTCATGCTTGCGCCTCCATCCATCTCTCTTGCTCATGAGTTGAGCGCTTCTTCTTCCAATTAATCTATTAATCGCGCGAAGAAAAATAACAGGGAATTAGCTATCATCTTGGACATGCTAACACTTGTCTTGAGACTTTGGTTAATCTTCTAGGTGGACTCGAGGTAACAAGAGGCAGTCGCGAGGGTGACGAGCCACCGACTCCAAGAGATTGGATTCGAGCCTTCCGAATACGATTTCGGAAGAGGTAACCTCCTACGCTTCTCCTTTTAACGTGTTAATCACTTGAATAACTAGATCTGTTTCTCGTACGTGTTTAATTGCTTGAAAAATGTTAATAAAAGTTAAAATTGCACAAGGACTTGAGTTCCTAACATTATTTATGTGAATTGGAATCATAATGTGTTGCTAGATACCGCTTATGATTATTCAAAATAAGTAGCAGTTTATCTTCCATGTCCAACATAGCATAAATCTTCAATGGGTCACACAAATAGTTTTTTTTACCATACGTTCATTATTTTTTATTGCATTATTAAATACAATAATATGATATGTTGATTGATTAATTATGTACCGTTGCGAACCGTTATAATTAATTATGTCAAACGGATCATATAGAAATAAATTAATGCATATCCTAATCCCTAAATAATTATTGAGATATTTATAATTAATTTTGTTCAACATGAAATAATTAAGGTTATTAATTTGAGCTATCGGACCTTTATTTAAATGGTAAATTAAAGGTCCAACTTGAAAGCAATTAATTGGGCCACTAATTAATTGAATTAGAGGACCAATTAAATAATTTATGGAGCCCATTTAGGTTCATTTTATGACTGTCTAAAAGGGTGGCATAGTTGTAAATTAGTTGTAACTTTTTGGGAGAGTGGTTGGTCTATAAAAGGACCACTTTTGGAGGAGAAACTCTTAACTTTTTTTCACTTTCTCTCTCTTCTCTCCTTGGCCATCACTGTTCACGGTGGAGAAATTTTGTTTTTTCAATTTTTGAGCTCTTAATTGCTTCTATAGCTCATGTGTTGAGCATCTCTTGTCTCCACTTAATTAAATAGTTAATTAGTAGGCAAATGAAGTAAAATATTAGTTGACTTAATCTCTTGTCTACTAGCATAGACTTGAGATTTTGGTTAATACCTTGATGGACTGGAGAGAAAGCCGCGGGTGGTGGTGATGAGCTCGTCGTCGACACCTACGCAAGGGATTACCTTCTAGTTACAAGTCTAGAAGAGTTAATTAACTCCTACTAATCTCCTTTAAGTGTTAATTGTTTGGATGGCTAGTTCCTTAGTTTGCTTGCTCTTTTAAGCATTATTAATTAGTAATAGAATTAAAATTGAGCATGATATGACTTCTTAACAATGTCACCCTACTTAACTAGACTAGTGTCTCGCACTTTTTCAGTCCAACCACGGAAGATCAGATAGTCTTCTATGGGGCGAAGAAAATGCGGATCAGATACCCCTCGACCATCTTGAGACCCGTCGTTATTGCCCATTCCAAATGAGCGAAGGGCACTAATGCGGTTCTAAGTACCTCGAGAGTTGATTGTTTGTCGTAGGTCCTTTTTTTCCAGTAGGCGCAAGCCCCTACTGTTAATTACCTCCGGACTCAGTTACGAACTGAGCCAAGAGCACCTCTAGATCGGGATAATCAAAGTTTAGATGCTGTAAGTGGATGAAGTCCATTTTAATAAAAGGATTGTGTCTTGGTGGAGAATTTCAGGGTGAAAACAAAGCAGAAGGGCAATCACTTGAACATTGTCATGCAAACATGAATAATGCAATTTAATCATCTGGTTTCACATTTTAAGACATTTAGGTTGTTTTTACTTTGCTGGGTCAGGCTTAGTGCCATTATAGATTTTTGAGTTCGATACTAGGAAATTTGGTATCCCATATCAATCCTCAATCATTTAGAGATTTAGAGATTTTGGGATTTCGTTCAAGTCTTGAGTACAAATGCGCTATGCCTTCTCTTGACAGGAACTTAGGTGATGGCCACTGGTTGACTTTTCTTCTGGTCATCTGGGCATCAGATTTTAGTCAGCTTCTGGTCAAACATGCTGTGAACTTGTAGAAACAGGCTTTTTTAGATTTGAGTCCGACACTAGAAAATAGGATTTTCTAGGTCAGTTCTCAGTCGCTTGGGGATTTAGAGATTTTTGGGATTTCATTCAAGTCTCGAGTATAGATGCGCTATGCCTTCTCTTGACAGGAACTTCAGTGATCATTCAGAATTGACTTTTCCTTTTTCTCAATCTGAACATCAGGAGGGTGTCTCCTTCAAGGCGAAACGCTATGCAGTCTTGAAGGGACGAACTTTCGACTTTTATGTCACTTTAGACTTTGTGTCTCTTGAGTCACTTTTAGGCTTTGTGTCATTTTGACTTTGTGTCAATTTTAGACTTTGTGTCATTTTGACTTTGTGTCACTTTTAGACTTTGTGTCATTTTGACTTTATGTCACATTTAGACTGTGTCATTTTCAAGTTTGGACTTTTAATTTTAACTTTAGGATTTTGGACTTTTGAGTTTGACTTTTAAGTCTTGGTTTTTTTCAGATTTCAGTTTAAAGTTTGAACTTGATTTGAACTTTTGAGTTTTGGCATTCTGGACTTTGAATTAGACTTTTCAGTCGTGATTTTTGAGTTTCAGACTTTCAATCTTTGGTTGGACTTTTGAGTTTGGACTTCTTAAATTTGCACTTTTAAACTTCTGTCTCTGACCATCTTGGTGATGTTTTTTTTTGTTATTTTAATTTTGTTCGCAAATCTTAATGCTTGACTGTGCCTGTTGTTCAGAATATGGAATGTCAAGTGTACCTGCTGTCCAGAGCATAAAATATTCAGATGTACCTGCTGTCTAAAACATAGAATGTTCAAGTGTACCTGCTATCCGGAACATAACATGTTCAAAAGAGACTTTTATTCAATTTCTTTGAGGGACTTAATTTTATCATTTTTCTATTATGGCCATCTTTTTAGAGTTTTAATTTCAAAATGTTTGGTGCTCCCGTGTTTTGACATGACATACTATATCAAAATATTCCTCACATTTTTCTTGGCATTTCGACATTTTATGAGAATTTTTCTGATAATCTAGCGATTTTTAATGCATTTTTGAAGTTTTCTGCTTCGCAGAATTTTCTGATTGGCTGAGACTCGCTGTGTGTGTTATGTCGTCAGGGATTCGCTACAGGCTAGGCGTCGGAGGGAGGCGCTGAGGATTGGGGGTTCGATCAAGCCGTTTGGTCCATGCCTGCGTATGTGCGCCGAACGAGTCGGGGTTGGGTTCAGGATCGATCCGTTGGCTTCGCGCGTCAGCATCGCCTCTCAGATGCGCCAAGCTCACGCGGAACTTCGACTCATCTCCCTCCCACCTTCGTTGGCCTGGTTTCTGATGCTTTCCCGTTGGACTGGACATCTCCATTGACGACACCAGCAGATGATTCCGACAACCGCGATGCCTGCAACCAGGTTGGTGGGCGTCATAGGGATTCCCTGAGGTTGGCTCAGTCGTTCGTTGGAGTTGCGTTGGCCGACTTGGAGAGTTATGATTTTGACTTTGCTTGGTCTGCTATGGTAGCTGAGGATGATTGATGGACGGAGCTCAATGAGGAATTGACCTAGCAGGGGCATCATGAGGCATTCCGAGAGCATCATGGAGTCACCTATACTTCCAATTTTATATTGTACTTCTTAATTTTGAGGTAACATGCTTTTGCTTTTCTTTTGGTCTGACAAGCTTTCGGGATGCAAATTTCTACATATAACTTTTCTTATGCATGTTCTTCACTCCCCTTTGCACATTTTCAGTTATTACTTTGGTCAATGCAGTTAGCGTTCAAATTTTAAGCACTTAATTTCACTTTTATCTTTATTTTAATTGCTCACCGTGTATATGTATATTCATTTGAAGCCCCAAACAAAGATTGCAATATTCATTTGCCTACACAATTAAAGTAAAATGCAGACTGGGAATGCAGGTTTTGTTACTAACTAGCAACTATCAATTAGGCCACTTTATTCACTTTGGACCCTGACATGTTCTAATTTTACAAAACCTTCTCAACTTATGTTTTTTCTTTTGGTAGGACCCTGGGATTTAAACAACTCTTTTTTTTATCATATTCACTTATAACTTTCATGCTGGTGCCAATTCACTTTCCTATTCTTCCCTATATAGACATGACTTCACATACCCACTACTTATTATTTCCTTTAACTTTTCCTATACTTTTTATTCTCCAATGGAGCAACTCAAATGTCAACTTAACAATTATTGATGCAGGATGATTTGAACTCAAACTATTGATGTTTTTGGCTTAAGAGATGCAACTCCACACTTTTCATTAAAAAGACATGCTGATTATGAAAGAAAGAATTATGACATGCTGATTAAGAAACAAAAGAACATGACAATAAGACAAGCTTTGAAACCTTCTGTCTTTACTTTCATTGCTTAGTTTCTATGTTTAAATGCAGAACTATCATGCTGTTCTTCTCTCTAATATGCGTGACATTGAACTCTGACTTAAAGAAACAACTATCTTTTGTCAAAACTTAAAATACGCACTATTTACTACATGAAACATGGAATTTTATTCTGATAATGTGAACTTTAACCTTAGACTCACTCTTGGACAGAAATGAAGAAAAGGACTGTTTTATTACACACATTTCTTTAGGATGCTGTCACAAAAAGGAACATAGACACACTACATCATACTTTTTTTTAAGCAAAATATTACATTGAAAAATAGCTTGAGGACATGACTTTTTGGACGGAAATACATCATTTTTGTTTTTTGGTTTTGCTAAAGAGACATGAGCTTTGTTAGTAAAATAAGACTAGTTCCAAAACTTTCAATTCTAAACTTGTGTTAAGCTAAAATCAGAATGATTAACATAAAGACATATTTTTTTGTTGAAAAGGGGACTTGCAAGTGTATTTTCATGATCCAAACATACTTCTACTACTGATATGCTTTTTATTTTATTAAGCCCCAAACTTATGTATACATAAAAAGATGATATTTCACTTTAAACCGTGAATTTAGCTATTTTTATTTATTTTTGTTGCTTTAGTCAACTTGAGACCTAGCATACTGTATAAATCAGAATTTGGACCATATCATGAAGGTGGAATCTATGTCACGCTCCTCATAACCAAGCCATCTTCTGATTTTGGACAGTATGTAGGGATTCAAGTGTCCTTCAGCATTTGAAACACAGAAATTAACTATTCTTTTGGTTTTGAAATCCAATAAGCATGAAAAACTTGATTGTTTTAAAAATTCCTTGTTTCTGGACCCTTTTGACAAAAAGCAAACACACCTAAAGAGAAACTTATATGAATGTAAACCATAATTACATGTATTTTAACCACATGACTAAATATTTTTATTATAACAGGAACTTGACCATTGCTATGAACTGTGTGCATGACAAACTTCAACAGAAACATGATGACAACCATGACATGAATATTGAAACAAACTAAAGCCAGAAGCTAGCATGGCATCCATGGAGGTGGAATCTAAGTCACGCTCTCCATATAACCAGCAGCTGCTAACCACAAACACTGATAGCAAAGTAAAATTTATGCTAATGCAACTTACTCCTATATGCATGACCTTTTGGAGGCACAACTGATGTTCATGAGTGTGGAATCTATGTCACGCTCCTCACTAGCATCAGTGTAATCTCCAAAGAACAAAACCATAAAATGAAAGAAGAAAGAAAACACAATAAATGTATTTAACATCATTTTATTCATATTTTTGGAGGCCAATACAGAGGGGTTACATCTATTACCTTGATTGCAAAATAAACTTGACTTTATAAAATGACAGAGTTTCAACTAACTAATTGGCCTCCCATTCTTCTTCAAGAGGAGCTTCTTTTATAGAGGATTTCCAGGGTTTGTGCTTGACATGTGGCAACTTCTCCAATTTTCCAATTTTGATCAATGGTTGAGATGGTAAGATGGCTTGCCGCCTTGCTTTTATAATCTTTTCTTCACTTCCTCTCTTCTACTGCTCAATTACACTTTCCAATCTCCTTTTGACACCTGGCATTTACAGGCTGGGGATGGGATAGTTGCCTTGTAATTTACTTCTTTCTACTTGCCATGTAGGATGTGTATGACAGATGGGTCCTCATGCCATTTGGCATTTGGTGGGACCAGGCCATGTTTGCCTCTTTTTATCCACTGGCTTTCCTTGGGGAGGGGGTATTTGGCGCCAGTTATGGAGTAGGGGCAGGTGGCACTCATCCATGCATCCATAGGCAATGGATGGTTTTGATGTTTTTGTGAGAGGATCAAGCTTTGAGCATGTAGATGTGGCTAGGTAACAGTCTCTTTTCCTATCTCCATTTACTTTGTTTGAGTATCCATACAGGTTTTGAACTGGAGTCACTCATAGTTAACATGTAATTTCTAAAATACCCTTCAATACATATGCGTTGGATGTCAGGTTTGGGGGGTAGAAGTGGAACTGGCTCTATGTAGTTGGTTACCCCTTGGTGTTTCCTGTTTTATCTCAGGTAAAAAAGGCATTTCCCTTTATTAGGCTTGAGGGAGTGCTTGTTGATTTTTCATTGGTTGGAGGGGGATAATTGGTTTAATGCGTATGAAAAGCATTTCTGACCAGATCATGGATTTAGGCCTTACAGGTTTATCCTATTTATCCATCATTTCTTTTAATTGTCTTTTAATTTCCTTTATGGATGTTAGGGGGATGTTAAGACACCTTCATGTCCTCGATTATGCTTTTAATTTTACTTAATTTTTTCTAATTATAGGCTTGTCAGATCATGAAGCATGCTGGAGGGGTAAAATTGGAATATCATGTCTTTTTCTTTGTTGTTTATGTGCTACATTCTTTTGTCCCTTGCATTTGTTACTGATCTACCCCTGGGCCCACCAGAGAGAGAGTTCATGCGTTGCCTTTGGTAACTCATGCTCCTCA
This sequence comes from Rhynchospora pubera, assembly GCA_028095005.1. Classification (NCBI taxonomy): domain Eukaryota; kingdom Viridiplantae; phylum Streptophyta; class Magnoliopsida; order Poales; family Cyperaceae; genus Rhynchospora; species Rhynchospora pubera. The sequence continues at coordinate 11,834,283 of CM051461.1, read as the reverse complement.
GGTTCCTTTTGTTTATTCTTGCAACATCTGATTTCATCCCATACATAGAAAAGTGCCTCTTGATTCACCATCTAACCCTCCAGAGTTTGATGAGTGGTGAGATATGGGTTCATTTCATCACATGTACTTCAACTGCTTTATCTCATCTCGCATCTTTTATCATTTTCTGGGTGACATCAATTATTATGTACTATAGAGGACAAATTGATCATGCCTTGGTCCATCTAACGGTCATAGTTGAGGTGGTAAGTTCACCCCCCTCCTGTTTAAAGGAATCTCTACAGTAGTAGGTGCTCTTTATTCAGGTTATAGGCTGCAGGGAGAGGGATTATGCTCTCCAGTGTTTTACTTTTTATGCCTTTTTCATTCCTTCCTCCACTGGCCCTCTCCAGTGATGGGAATTTCGAATTTCTATTAACTTGTGCATGCATTTACTTTCTCCTGAGGTTCCATTACATCACCTGTAAGCTCTGTGAAGCTTTTCCATCTTCTATAAACACTAACAACATCGTCTGGTGCGAGTTTCGCCAGGTTTTGAGCTTTCGTCAGTCAATACCCCAGTAACCTCCTTCTCCTCTTGCAATTGATCCAATTGGCATATAATTTCTCCATTTACGAAGCCACTGCAACGCCCCAAGTATTTCAATTGGTTGTTTCGCCAAGTAATTTCGCATTTCTATCTTTCCTAATTTCAATGTCGCGCCTGTCATTTGTTCAAATTCGTTGCCTGACACCTCCCGTGTTTGATGTCGACAGGTTCATGATGGAGTCCTCTATACAGCGGTGCCCTTCATTGAAGTTGCGGCGACGTGCAGCGCCGGAGAGAGGCGAAACCTCAGCTAGCCGTCGTGTTCTTCCTTCAGGTCTCGTACTATTCCTCCTTCTTTGTCAACAGAAAAGGACGGGGCCCATAGGGACGGACCAATAGGCAGATGCCATCTGTCCCTCTTTTTTTATTTAATTTTGCTGAACGGGTTCGAGATTATCGGGTTTTGATTTGGATCCGCCAGGGAAAAGGACCCGTATACTATTTTTGATTGGGCTTCTCCTTTGGCAAATTAAAAGAGGGCCCATGTATTTGTTTGCTCATATGTCTGTCGGCTCAATCGTATTTTTAATGGAAATTTTAAAATTGGGCTGGGCTGGACCGGAATAGCATTTTTATTGATAATTCCGTGTACGGGTCAAACTCAATGCATGGGCTTCCTCTGTGTCCTATCTTGGTTATGGCGTTCTGTTATAGTGGTGTCATCTTAATATGGTAGAGAATGATTTGTGATATTCTTTTGCTCTTTTCTTTTAAATTGTATGTCAGAATCACATCGCCATGTTTCGTAATAATTTGTGAAGCAGGGTTTTATCATTTTTTTTGCATTTTTTTAGAGGCAAACAACTAGGTAGGTTATCCAGCAATCATATCAACCAAATGACTCTTGGTTTGTGAAATGTCTCATTTACATCTACAAAGTCGTCCCGATGACCAAGCTCTAGTTGGGTCCATCGATAAGTAACCTCTCTCTATTTGCTCGTAATAAATCTTTCTCTATTTGTACCCCGACTTTCAAATTGACAACCATGATGTCCACTTGGGCGGACCGCGTCATAATAGGACAATCGACGAGAAAGGGATAGAGAGAAAGGGGGCGGTCGACTTAATCGAATCAATGAGACAAACATTATGTGACTTAGTTTGATGGTCGTGTAAAACTCATATGAAATAAATAATGACACATAACACTTTCCATATATCTATTGGGTCATGTCATATGCTATGCTCCAATAACATACAAATATGCAATTAAGTTGGTAACTCCTTACCTATGATTTGTAATACTTAACCATCACTTAATTTGTATACTAATCTTATATGATAATTAATGTTCATTGTTAATTATCAAGATTATGGACAATTTATATTTATTATTGTCATTCTAATGAAGAATTCACAGAGATCTACAATTCAGATCCTGAACCTAAATGATCTGTCAATAATAAACTCTCGAAACAAATGATCAAATATCATAAAAAATATAAACTAATATTTAAGTCATTAAACTATTGACTTCTAGGACATAACTCCAACAAAATATTTCTCAAAATCGCGATTTCCTTTCATTTTCGCCAAATTTGTTACATCACTTAAGATTTTCCGCAAATGAGACACTGATTATGCCACCAGCACATGACGCCCCAGAGAGGTCAGACCGATTTTTATGCAATTTTCTACGACGGTTCACTATGGAACTTGTTGAAGTTATCCAATTGCCCTCAATAGGTTTGTGGTACAAATTATTGACAACTCGTAACTATTTCTACCTACTAATTAATATTTGTGGATTGTTATTCAAAATTAAGTCCCTATGCACCTTCATTTTTGCAACTATTTAAATTTTGTCATATTAGATTTATTTGTTGGTGATTGAAGTATTTAAAAATAATTTCATGCAATAAAGATTAATTTTATAATTTTCAAAATTGATAGAACCTCTTTTTGGACAAAAATTTTCAAAACACAAATCCGTTTACTCGACAAAAATTCGTGAGAGTTGAATTAAAATATTTTGACAATTGTAATCATCCAATTTCAGGTCTTATTATTTCAACTTGATCTATTGATGCATAAACCAACTTTAAGTGTCTAAACAATCACGAGTCCTTGAGAAAAATTTTCAAGAAGTTTTGAAAATTTCAAACTAGTGTGGATCAAAAGAGTAACTTTATCAAATTAAACTAAACAGAGAATGAGCATGCATAATCAATTATTTTTCATTTTTCGAGCGTTTTAAATTCCAATAGATCACCACAAAAATAAAATTATGACTGAAATACCCCTCAATAACTAAAATTCATTTTTAAGGCCGAAATAAAATAATTTTGAACCAAAAAATTTTCAAAAATTTTGCAAAACAGTGACAAATTTTCGCATTTTCCTCTTGCTCCCCCCCCCAACCCCCCCAAACTGAATTAAGTATTGTCCCAGTGTTGCACATTCATAAAAAAATAGAGAAAGAATGAAATAGAAAAATACCAAATCAATGTGAAGAACCGGGGCTATCGGAGGCCCGCCTTTGTAATACTAACAGTAGTGCCCGCTCAATGTGCGGACAATTTTTTATTAGTTTTTTTAAAAAATAAAAATAAAAAACTTTTAGTACACATTCTTTTTATATGAACTTTTTTTGTTCTTAAATAATTGTGCTACACATGATCTAATAAGGATTTTTATCATCAAATGAAATTATAAATTTTCGTGAGATAACTTCAGATGTATGAGTAAAAAAAAGAAGAAAAAAAATATGCATACATCCTTTCTTCATATGATATATCACTTCATGTCTATTTAAGAGAACAAAATTAATATAATTAAAAAAATGCAATATTATAGGTACAACATTCTCTGATTATCCAAGAATGTTCCAAAATGCCCCTACTACAATTTGGACCATATAACTAACATTTGGAATACCATTTTAAGAGATCAAGCCCTTCTGGTGCTTATTCATGGAATACCATTTGGCTCTTGATAATTATTTGTGTAAAATAAACAGAAAATTACATGGCTTGATTTCAGTTCAATTTGACATCTTTTAACTTTGTTTAGAATAATTGACAACGGCTGCCAATTAATTGAAATAGAAAGTTCCGACAAAAAGGACAGCGGCATTTTAGTCTTCAATTACTAAAACTTGAATCTCGTTAATTAATTTACCATTTAATTTAATAGAAAGGATAAATCACTATATCAAAGATGATTTGAAAATATATATTTATTAATGGTAGGATTTGCATGAGATCAAATGAGTAATTAACGTTAATTACATTTTAAGTCCAACAAATGTTAACAAAAAAAAAATAAAAATCTGAAGATGCCATAAGTAAGTCCAACAGATGTTAACTTAGCTAATGCTAATTTATAACCAAAATGTAAATGTGGAATAAAATCCTTCATTATATTGGTATATACATTAATTACGCTCTAATTTTGTCCCTCATCAATGCTGTAAATAGCCTGCTATATTTTCATTTTTTTTTTCTAGAAACACCAGGTAGAGGCTACCAAGTTACAGAAAAAGAAGAAAAGAAACTAACAAGCAAAGCAGAAAAGAAACCAAAAAACAAAAATATTGGAAATTTATTTCTCTTAATTTCATGTTTATTCTCTTAATTCATTCCTTGTTGATATTTCATTCTTTTTTTGCCATTGGCCTTATAAAATAAGAAATTTCCCGGCACATTTATTTCTCCCAATTCATTCCTTTGTATTCTCCCTGAATTACCTATTATGGTTTGGTTTAAAAGGAAGCATATTAGATATTATAATTCAAAAAGCGCTTGGCACCTTCCTTTATCAGCTTGTATTCAATTCTAATATTAATGCATGGAGTACTTACAAGATTTAAGAGAGATTCTTACCTGTACATGAAAAAAGCATGCACTTAAATAAAGGATTTAATTTAAAATATGTCACCCATATAAATTTTGTAAAGTTTAAAGTATAAAATTCTTGTATTTATGAGGAGAATAATTTTGTATGTTGCATATATTTAAATTTCGTCGGGAATAAATTAATTTCACAATAAGAGAGAAATTATTGAAAAAAATATTTCAATCTCAAGCTTAAGTTTTTTCATCATCTCTTCATACACAATATGTTATGTCATTAGTGAGAAAAATTATTGCACATCTGTCAAAAAAGTAAAAAACTTTTAGTATATATATAATATGTTTTTATGTAAATCTTTTTTTTTCTTAAAAGAATTGAACTACACATGATATGATAAGGACTTTTATTATCAAATGAAATCATAAATCTCCGCGAGGTACCTTCACACGTATGAGTAAAAAGAAGAAGAAAAAAAAAATCTTGCTTAATTTATGATACAACATCAAACAATGAACACATTGCTGTCATAGTGTGAAAAATATATAAATAAAATTATAATTAGAATAATTACAATTAAAAAATGATAGAGGTAATTCAAGACGATCATGAAAGTATATATTGCAATAAAGTATAATACCATTCCATACTATAAAATAAAAGACAAACATGATCCCACATTAATATCATTCCAGCAACTCGACATCTTGATTAACCTTTCGTCTGATGCGTAAATCTAAGCCATATATTAACTAAATCAATGATCTATATTCAATGTTGAAGGTTGAATTATTTAAGATTAGTTTAGTTTAATTGTGCATTAAATTAAAGATATATAAAGTACAAGATTCGAATTATTTAAGATTAGTTTAGTTTAATTGTGCATTAAATTAAAGATATAAATACTGAAGTTTTGAAAAAAAAAGGCTTAATTTTTTGTATGCCCTCCAACTCTTTCCTAATTGCTTATTTCTCCCTATACTCTTCTGTATTTCTTATTTGCCACTAGACTTTCTAAATGATTTCTTATTTACCCTTCAACTTAACTATACAGAATTAACTATGGTTATTTTATAAAAAACGGAATATTAATTCTGAATTAACCTAAAAAGACAAAAATACCCCTAGTATATATTTTTTCCCGTCTTTCCCTTCCTTGCTCCACAAAGTTTCGCGCTAATACATGACCCTTAAGCTCCCTCCTTGATCCGATTTGCTTTTTCTCTCACTCACAATCGTGATTATAGAATTAAAAGGGCATGTAATGATAAATGGGAAATATAAACTTTGCTACAATCTTCATGGCAGAATTTCAAAATTGCACACAGCCGTCATTTTTGTATTAAAAGTGGACCTTTGCGAGATACAAAAGTAAATTAATATAGATTACAAAATAAATTTCTTTTTTTTAAGGCAAAAATAGAGGTCAAGCCTCCATCTTTTGTATTAATAAAAAAAAAAATTTAGCAAGATGCTAAAAGCACAAAGCAGTATAAGTTACGGTATAAAAAATACAAAGTAAAGTGAAAGTAATTAGCCGAAAAAGCAACAGCCTGAACAGCAAGAAATTTAGCAGGGCTAGCCAGAAGGTAGTGAAGTGGGGAAAGAGATCCGTCCATGAAAAGCTTTCCAGTTTCCACTCAAATATTGCTGGAGTGACTAATTTATCCTGAATTAGCTTTGTGTCTCTAAAAATGCGTCTTCCCCTCCATATGACAGAGAATGTAATGGCCAACTGTTCTCGATGGGTTTTGTAAAAGCGCGGTGCTAGCTTGGAGCTTTTTAATAATTTTCCCTGTAATGAGAAATGGGTTAACGGCAAACTTTCTGCTAAGTATGTAACAATTGTCAAATTTTACAATCATACGCATACTCTGCCGAATAAATTGCTCATACGAAGGGACAAACAAGAGAAATAAGAATGGTCAGGGGTATTTCTGTCCTTCTAATTTATTTCTCTTTAATTTTTTGTTTTCTTGCAAGATAACCATAGTTAATATTGTATGGTTAACTTCAAGGGTAAATAAGAAATCATTTAGAAGAGTTTAGTGACAAATAAGAAATACATAACAGTACAAGGAGAAATAAGCAATTAAAAAAGAGTTGGAGGGCATATAAAAAATTAAGCCAAAAAAAATAGAAAATTTTAATATAAACGAAACAATTTGAACTGAATATGTCAGAATAACATAATATACGTATTTCAACGCGTGGGCAGACTTTAATAGATGAAATTATTATTTGATATGAATTTGTTATTCGTTTTTAATATTTGACCTTTAATATTTAAGGTCAACGTTATTTTGATCGGGCAAAATAGCAATAGTATTCACCAATTTAAACAAATAAAATCTATAAAAGTATGTTTCTTAATAAAAAGTTTGAGATCTCAAACATAAAAAACATAATACAACATGATAAAAATTTTTGAATCGCTTTTTTCCACTATTGTAATAAACGATAATCAGACCTACTTTGTAAACATTAATAAATAAATTAAAATAAAAATTTTAAAATAATTTTATATGTTGAGTGCATGTGTGAGCAATATATATTATGAAATTTTGTTGCCTTTTAATCATTTTGCAACACTTCTCGGTATACAATATATATATTTTTTTGCATATTTCGTCCTCTTGTTTTAATATAAGGAATGTTATCAATGAACATAACTATATTATTTTGGTTTCTATTTCAATGCTAACAAAATATATAAATTTTCCTACTCTCATTTCACACAGGAAATAATGGAACGTTATTTCCCAACTAACAAATAAAATGAAAGCACATATCTTTCTTAATATATTAATTACAACTATAAATAGCAGCATTTCTTTCAAAAAATCATACCTTAATAAACATATCAGTGACCCTTCCAGAAACTCCCAAGTCCCAACTTCATTTTCTTTGACAAAGAAAGTAAAATTGGAGTCGATACAGGAAAGTTAAATAAGCCTATTAGTTCAAGTTAAATCTTCAGCCCAATAAAAATGCTTCATTCTCAAGGTCTAAAGTAACACCGTCAAAGTAATATGGTATATTCCCCCTTTGAAACGTCAGACCAGGGTACCTTCATTTTGTTGCCCTTTTAGCACCTAAAACAGTGTTAATCCCTGCAGTTCCTGTCAGAGAGACCCTGAATGAAAGAAGATATTAGAATCTCTAGAGCACATAAAAGTGACAATAGAGAAAGAATGATATGAACAGAAAATGATTAAAAAAAAACTGAAGTAAAATAACTCGTTTCTTCACATACCAAATCCGAATTGATTATTTGAGGAACTGTACCGTACCACTTTTACCAGTCGAGAACACCTGATGCATGCCTATAGTTGCCAGATTTTACAGAAAGTGTCTTTGTGGCAAGCATGTATGAAAACCAAGAAATATTTTTTAATATAAACTTATTTATACTCTTTAGCAAAAGAGGCATGTGATTTCAGTAACTGTTATTAGCCTTTATAACTGCCTGAAGAAACTCATGTGGACTAACCTGGAAAAGAGTATATATTTATGACTACCTATCCGCATAGCCTACACAATATAATAGCACAACACTCTACAAGCACCATAAAGAAAAAAAACCATCATAAATTAAACCTTTGTGTTTGCTATTTGTTTCACAAAGCTTTCCTCTTTTCCCTTCGAAGTACGCTCAACATAATTAAGACTGAAAAAGAATATAGAAAAGAAAAGATCATTAGCATGTAGTGACAATTCTTCACATACATCTGCCTGATTTTAATTTCAAAAATCACCATGTAATTTGCCTAAATTGCATGTACAAAAACTTTAAGCATTCACGATCCACACTTTATAAGCTCAATTTAAAATAAGATAACTAACAATGAGATCTATTGGAAGCAGGCTCAAAAAAATAGATCTGATCTCTTCGGAGGCAATACTAATCTATCACGAATCGATCATAGATATGTAAATATTCAATAAATCGGACAAAAAAGTGATGGATCAAACCTGGTAAGTGTTGTCAAACTTGTCGTACATGAACATGGTGTTAATACTGGTCTTTCCGACCTATTGTCGCCTACAAACACCAGCTTGTGCTTTGCTAAAGCAGATACAATAGTGATGCCGATCTCAGGGCAAAGAAGAGGAGAACATCAACCCCGGCTTGATCGGCAACACTGTCTTGCTACGACTATCGACCCGCTTTTTCCCCATAACGTCGGCAGCCGGTGTTGGTGACATCTTGATAACACCTGATAACCTGCTCAAAGAATTACTTTTATAATAATTTTGTACACAAATATATTTACATCATTACATGTACTGATCATGTATACCTTGCACTAAAACATCAAACGAAACCAACCAAATGTGAAACCTCAAGAAGACTTTTTGTCATACTCAACCCCGATTTGGTACCATTTTGGGTTGTTCTTATATCGACATTCTGAACTTTTAGATTTGCATATCAAAGATACAATCTTTGGTTCCAGAATCACAAAGTATAATTTAATCATACAATTAAAAAAAAAATCTACTCACCTTTTCCCTCGTGAAACAGCCGCACATCTTGGAGCTACTGATGCAGCCCATATTCTTGTTCAACATTCAGGGTTGTAACAAGGTAAAAATAATAGAAAAAAATATAACAAATATCGATATCGTACACTTTCCACCAACCAAAGCACAGGCATTTTCGTTCCCAAGAGGTGATACACTTTTCGTCTCCTTCATCGCCTTCGAAGCATGCCTGCAAATAGTAGGTTTTAGAAAAATTGTAATTTGGGGTAATAATATTCTACATAGATCCTCTATTTTTAGGATTTAATTGAAAACAATTTAAAGCACAATCAGTCAATCACAATGTTCTATTTCTCATGTGCAGTAATACAAATCAGTTTGATCAAACCTGCAAGTTACTCAATGTTCTGTTGTTAAACCTGACCAAAATTATAGTATATATTTATATTTAATCTAAAAAACAAAAGCAGATTGTCCAATTTATCAGGTTATTTACACAGGAAACCTAGGGATCAGATATTTGCAATCAAAGAAAATTTGTATTCAAAAATTGAGTGAACAAAAAAACTGTTTACAACAAACTTATGAAGTAGAAGATGCAATTAACAAGAACCAAATTGGCTTGCTATCCAATAACCTTGAGCTGAGACATTTGCTGTCCTACTGTAACTGTTATTTCTACTTACTTTCAGAAAATTATTCCCTTTACGTCAAGTAGTCGACTACTTAGGAAGGACTGTACAAATTAAGTCAGATTAAAAAATTGAGACACATACCGCATGATACCAAACTGAGATAAGAAGCAAGGAAGAGAAGAAGAAGGAGAGATGATCGGCCTGTCCACTGCCTGTTGCCACCTTTTATGCCTCGTTGCCACCGATCAGCCACCAGTCGTCGCCGTCGTTTTTGCCGTCAAGCCACTGCCAATCGTCACCCGTCTCGACAATGTCGGCCAACTCGAGAAAGAGAGAGTAAAAGAGTGAGTGGCAGTGAGGGGAAGAGAGGTATGAGCGAGAGAGAGAGAGAGGAATTGAGGTCGGGCCATGGTCTGAGAGGAGGGCGAAGGGTTTGAGTTGGGGTTTTGAGCCAGAGAGGAGAGGTGAGACACACGGGGAGGTGGAGGAGAGGGGTGATCGGAGGTGGGGTCTGTTGTGGAGTCGAAAGAGGGAGAAGGATCGAGAGGTTGGGTCTGTGCTGCCGAGAGAGAAGGGATGAGGGAGGGAGAGGGGTTCTGTATAGTTGGTGCACAATAAAGGATACATGCTCTCTTTCTTTTTCGCAAATAAGGGTGCGGAGGAGCTATCTTTAGGAGAAACCTTGCGTGTTTTAAAACCAAACCACAGTGGCTTACCATTTAGCGACCTGACTTATTTGTATTTAGCGACCTGACTTATTTGTATGTAGAGTCGATTTTTTTGTAAAAATAGCGATTCAAACCGTACATTATATTGATCAATGGTTTATAATAATGTTAACAAAATTATTTGAATCTCTTTGTGTGAAAAATGCTAACCTTGTTAAAGGTGCTTTATAAGTAGTAGAGATTTAGGATTGTATTTTTTTTTTTGGGTCGGCAATGGATCAAGCACCACAATCTTACCTCGGTAGAACAGATTTGCCTGCTAACATGGCAATGAGTGTGACAAAGGCATCCAAAGAAATAGCACATGTACTTGTGTGATTGTACTGTTCTATCTACTGTGTTGGAGGATCTTGTCCATGAGCATAAGATCTTTTGTTGTGGCACGAAGTAGGGTTTACCACTGGACCGGCCGGTCTGATCTGATCTGTATCCGAATCGGACTTTTTCTCGATCCGACCCGAACCGTAGAAGAACCGTGATGGACCGAGGGGGTGGTCCGGGTCGGATTTATCACGGGTTTGGGTCGCCAATTTAGCATAAACACGACCTAAATCCGTCCCGTCTTAACCCGTGGACCGGCCCGGACCGGACCATAAACCCGTGTAAACCCGTGCAAATCCGTGTGAACCGTGGCATTTTAAAAAAAAACCAAACCAAACCAAACCCGTTTGAATTTGTTCAATTATTAAAAAAATTACAAATCAAGTTTTTAGAATAAAATAAATTTTAAATAAACTACAAATTATTTTATTATTAATTTTATTAGACTTAATATATTTTAACTAATTTTTATAACTTATATTTTATAATCTTTTGTCATGAAATTTTGAAAACCATCTACAATAAAAAAAACATTAAAAATTACAAATTAAATTTAAAAAAAAAACTAAAATGGACTACAAAATTATACTTAATTATTTGAACTATAAATATAATATATTTTAACGAATTTATATTAATTTATTTTACAAATTTTTGATATTGAAACAATGAAAAAAGGAAAAATAAAAATCTGGAAAAAATCCACTTGGACCGGACCGGACCCGACCCGACCCGACCCTTCTTTACCCGTCCGGTTCACATAGGTCCGGGTCTATCAAGGGTTTGGGTCGACGTTTGAAAGGTGGCTCGTGCTAACCCGTCCCGTTTGGACCCGTGAACCCGTGAACTCATGGCCCGTGATAACCCGTGGATCGTGGGAGTTTGAACCGGACCGGACCGTTTGGTAAACCCTAGCACGAAGAACTGTCTCGCCACGAGCAAAAACCGTGGATGCTAGAGAATGAGGTAGAATCCGCAAAGTAGGGTGCTCAACTAATATCCTAAGTGTATCTGTCCAGGGGAACATGTAATCATGTTCCACAACTTATCTCGGCTCCACAACCAGATCTAGCATAGTCGGATCCTGATTCAAGCAGTCTGTTTGTACTACATCATATTTGAGTATTAATATCGGTTTTATACATATTATTAGTACCGGTTTTAGGAGGTACTAAAAAAAAAATCGGTACTAAAAAGAGGTGGAAATTGACGGCAAACAAAATTAGTACCGATTTTTAACTAAAAACCGGTACTAAAAATATTACATTCAGTATAGATTTTTAATTAAAAATCGATACTAATTATATTAAAAAAAATCGGAATTAATTTAAAAAAAAATTAATTCATTTTTTTAAACCGGTACTAAATTGTTTAAAAAAAAGCCGAAAGGTTTTAATTAATTGAGTATCGGTTTTTAACTAAAAATCGGTACAAAATAAATTAAATTTTTTTTATTTTTTTATATCGATTTTTAACTAAAAATCAGTAACTAAAAATCAGTACTAAATTAATTAATAATTTTCAGTTTTTCTAATTAATTTAGTACCGGTACTAAATTAATTAAAAAATATTTAAATTTTGTTTCTGGGACTAGCCCCTTTTTGCTACCCATCAATTAATTATACCAATTGTACCAATTATATATATATATATATATATATATATATATATATATATATAGAGTTTAGCTACGGTGAGTCGCGACTCACGGACCCTCCGGTGAGTCGCGACCAATACTCCTAGATCTAAATCAAAATGACCGATCCAAACCGTCCAATATTCTGGAAAAAAAAAATTGATTATTGGGTGTGAACCTGATATGGTACCTTTTGTGCACTAGTGAATGAAGAGATTAAAAGCCAAATATTACTCGATATATTCTCTAGTAAGTTCTGTACCGACTTGTATAACCTTCAGGCTGTCAGATGGATTTCAAATGCCGTAATCAATTTCATAAGAGCAACGAATTAACGAACAAATTAACCTTGAAACACACAAATATAGCAAATTAGGACTTAGAGTTACAGAATATATAACTGGAGTGCTTACTTGGATCAATCTTTTAGGGATTATGGAGGCGGAGAGAAAATGTTGTTTGAACAGCTGAGATGGAGTCGTTAGGAGCAACCACTGGCGCTGACGAGGCGGAGAGGACACGATTTGAGGAGAGGTAGGCATAAAGAGCAAAAAGTGAGGAGAGGAGGTGTTCGAACGAGGATTCTAGGTTTCGAAGGAGAGCTCTGAGAGAGGCGCGATTGGGAGGAGAGCAATTAACGTAAGGTAGAAAGGAGAGTAACGGAGGAGAAATAACGGAAAATTTTAAAGAGAGAGCGGAGCAAATCTCTCCTCAGCGCATTCATCGTGACCAGACATCTATCGCAGTGCACGAATCTTAACCCTATCTAAAGGTTCTAAACTGGATAGGAAATCCTCTAAGTCCTATCCAAAGGACAATAGCCAATCTCTATATATATATATATCAAACAATATCAAATCACACGCATCGATCACAAACAATATCAAAACACATATAATATCAAATCATGCACATATAAATGACATACAAATCCCATGCATATATATATATCAAATCACACATACTTAATTATATTCATTTAGCACGACTTACAAGTGTAAGTAAATAGTCAAACCACTCATTTATAGTGTCATTAATCTCTTTCTCACTACAGCGCTTACCAATCGGTTGCAAAACCTGCATTTTGACATTTTATATAGTTAATGACCTATGAAAATTTATAAACCAATCTAATTCCTAATTAACAATTTCAATTTCATTCAATATCAATCTCAATTCCTAATTAACAATTTCAATTTCATTCAATATCAATCTCGCTTCTCAATTTCTAATCAAGAGAGAGAGAGTTACTTGAGAGGAGGAGGCAGCGGTGAGAGCGGTTGCGGCAGCGGCTGTGTAAAAAGAGAGGAAGAGTGAGAGAAGGAGAGAAACAGAGAGAGAGAGAGAGAGAGAGAGACTTACTTGAGAGAGATGCACAGCGAGAGGAGAGAAGGCAACGGCGGCGAGAGAAAACCTCAAATGTGAATTTTTTTTAGCTTCCCTTTGCTCTCATTTGATTCCTCCACTGATTTTCCAATTTTTCATAAATTTTTTTTTTGCTATTTTATTTATGTGGTTTTAGAGAGTAAAAGGAATTTCAGTTTTAGAGAGAAAAAAAATGTCTATGAACAGTGGTAAGACCTTGAGAGGCAAAGGAATAGTGAAGGAAGATATGTAATTCGAGTAAAAAATATATGTGTATTTTTAGTACCGGTTTTTAATAAAAAACCGGTAATAATTGACTGAAAAATAGAAAAATTGTTTGTAATTTAGTATCGATTTTTTATAAAAAATCGGTACTAAATATCAATAAATTAGTATCGATTTTTTATAAAAAATCGATATTAAATTACAAACAATTTTTTTTGTCGGCATTTAGTACCGATTTTTATAAAAATCCGGTACTAAATATCAATATATTAGTAATTTAATATAGGAATGAAAGTAATAAACGTTTGAACCAGTTCGTTTATTTCTTTCATTCCTATCTAAGCCGCTAATTATGACACTATCACTGACTTGGCAGGATCCTGGGACTAATGGTGTTTCCATTAAGAACAAACTGGAGAGTTCCATATCACAAGCAAGGTAGCGTGGAACTAATTAAGATAAAACATTTTTTAAATCCAACGGTCCGGAAACTGCTCCATCTGTGGCCCTACAATCTGAGCCGTCCATCCATCCTTCCTTTTTCTTTGCTTGTAAGTTGTAACAGTGAGGCCACATGGCAGCAGTGAGGAGGGAAGAGGTGCCATGTGTACTTTCTTGGAGTGTTTAAATTCCCATATTTTGCTCATCTCCGTGGGCCTCATTCGCCAGTCGCTGCCTCTAGTGCTAACCTCGGATTTCGGCCATGGCGAATGTAGCAAGAATTCCTGATGGAAAGGACAAGATCATGGTCACTCTTGCACCCGCTTGGCTCGAGACGATGCTGATCACCCAGTTCTTTACACCATGTGATCATCACCCTGACATGCCGAGAAATGAGCGCAACTTATTCTGCACTGACTGCTCTGAGTGTTCTTTGGCATTTTGCATCTACTGTAGGAGCAACCATCATGCCAACCACCGAATCGTTCAAGTATATAAATCATTCATATATATATCTCTCTATATTCTTTTTCTTTTTTTTTTCGTTATATATTCTCATTTGTTATATATTTTTTGTAATTGTGGGCTAAAATGTCCAAGTAGATTAGGAGATCGTCATACCATGAAGTGGTTCGTGTTGTGGAGGTGGAGGGGCTGATTGACGTGAAGGGAGTACACACATATATAATAAACAGTGCGAAGGTGTTTTTTCTGAATGAGCGACCCCAGCCTAAGGGGATCGGTGCTGCAGCTGGGAAAGCAGCTGCATCTCCGTACTTCTGCGAGGTCTGCTCGCGCTCTCTCCTCTATGATTTTAGGTTCTGCTCCATAGGGTGCAAGGCAAGTATTTTAATTTTTTTCTTTTATTTACTGTCATCTGACAGACTCACTCATGGCAATCACAATTTTCCACAATTTGTCTTAACAATTTGATTAATTTGGAAGGTTGGGTATCACAATTTGTCTGTTTTTGTACAATTAATATTGTTTAGCTTTCAAGGATCAAGAGTAACGGTGATGCGACATTTTTGTTGGATGAATATGAACAAAGTAATTCGAACAACCGAGTCGAAGGTGCGAATGGTAGGAGTTTGAATGATGCAGGAGTTGAAGATGGAACGAGTGTGAGGAAGGATGTGAAGCGAGGATCACTGCGCCCGGCCAACAGGTCCAGAAAGGGGATACCGCACAGGTCCCCTTTTTTTTAGTCAGACAGCTAGTGCGTTACCAGAGTGTTGACTGTTAATTGTTAATTGCTCATTAAAACATACCGTAGTAAAGAAGGATATATTGCGCTTGTGTGGCAAGCCTAGGACATCTCAATGTATGTACATTGATGTGTCGCATTTGGCAATCTTGTTTGTTATTTTTGTGTTATATTTGCTCGAATGTCGTTGGTTTAACTCGTTATAAAGCTATATGCTTGTTAATCTAACCTATGAATTTAACATAGAAAATTAGATATACCGCAATGGATATTGATTGAACTCCTAGATCCTTCTCGGAGTTTGTTTGCAACGTTTTGTCTTCTTCCGTACGCAGTCGGTATACCACCGCCTCAAGTTAGGACTTTTGGTGTGTGCACCTAGGCCTGTCAAACGTGTTGGAAAAACACGAAAAAACCTCAAACCGTTGCCGTTTCGTAAAAAAAAACGGTATCGAAAACCATTCCGTTAACCGTTTCGTAAACGAAACGGCACATAATTTCGTTTCGTTTACCGTGCCACTTCAGAAAATACACATGAAACGGTTTGAAATAAGACTGAAACGGTCGAAACGGTATGATTCGGTATTCCGTCTACCGTTTCGTTTAAGGATACGGAACATTTCAACATATCGTTAATCGTTTCGTTTATGTTGAAACGTGGTGGCAAATGGTAAACGCGTACCGTTGACACCTCTATATGAGATATCATCTCACTTAATTATGTGTTAAAATGCTTAAGCACAACCTAGTTCTGATACCACTGTCAAGTACATAAACACAAGTGGATCTTGCACAAGCATTCAACACATCATAAGAAAATGATAGGAAGGATTTAGGGTTTTACCTCTCACGAAATCATATTCGTGAGGGTCAACCATGGCATGGAGGTCGGTGGCGCGCTCGTCTTCTTCCCTTCTTCCCCTTTATTAGGTCCACAAAAGGATTAATCAACTTCACAAGGTTTCGTGCTAGCGAAACGTGTGAAATCGCTTAATCCCAATGCTACCTTTCTTCAAGCATATCTTTATTTGATTAATGGTAGATAATGTTCAACTCATGAATCCCATAAAATGCATTAAAAGAGCTCTCCATGGCAATAGATAATTGCTCTATGGGAGAAGAGAAGATGGCGGTTAGAAAGGAGAAAGAGAGAGAAGAAAAACTAAGTTTGGCTTCTTCCAAATTGTGATCCTTATATAGCCATCCAAACGTAACTCTTGATGACCATTCCATGTTAAAACGTGGTAGGCCTTAATATGGACTTCCAAGCCCATATTAGTTGGTCTTTAATTACATTTAATACTCTTCTTTTATTGCATTTAAGTTGGACTCATATCGGGTAATCAAAAAATAGCCCATTTATTCAATATAATTTCTATAATCATATTAAGTGTGTTGAACAAAATTAATTATCAACTACTTGATAATTATTATAGGAGTGGTCTTTGTATTAATTAGTTTCATATGATCTCTTTGATATAATTAATTATAGCGGTTCACAACGATATATAATTAATTAATCAACTTATCATATATTGTTGCATTTTCCAATGCAAATAAACTAATAACAATGCACTGTTGATTATGAACCTTTTATTCATGTGTTCCTCGAGAATTTATATCATGTTGGTCATGGAAATTAAATCGTTATTTATTTCCAATAATCATAAGAGGTATCTAGCAACACATTATTATTCCCAATTAACATAAATGAATACTATAAAGCTACAATATTTCAATCCTATATAAGATATAAAGTATTTTCATGTTTTGATTCTTATGTCACATGATATTATTGTATAATCCAAGATAGGAATATGTCATTCTTGCAGATCAGATACTTCTTGATCTAGAGTCGATAGTCCAATTTGCATGCATACAATCTAACACCATCAATGGGCCCAAACAAATATCATCACTCACTAGATATACTAACGAGGGAAATGCGATTTTCTTGATGAACAACTTTTCCCCGCACAATTCAAGAGAACATAAATAAAGTTCGTATAGCAGTCTTTTCAGGAATCAACGTTAGATGATATTTATTGAACCTATCCTCATGTGAAAAAGTTGAACCATCTCAAATTTAGAATCAAACTCATATGAAATAAATAATGGCACATAACACAATCTATATATTTATTTCATTGGGTCATGTCCTTTGTTATATTCCAATAACATACACATATGCAATTAAGTTGGTAATTCCTTAATTATGATTTGTATAACTTAATCATCACTTAACTTGCATACTAAACTTATATGATAATTAATATTTCTTGTTAATTATCAAAATTGTGGACAATTCATATTTATTATTGTCATTCTAATGAATGATTCACAGAGATCTACAATCTAGATCCTCAACCTGAATGATCTATCAATAATAAACTCTAGGAACAAATGATCAAATATCATCAATAACATAAAATAATATTTAAGTTATTAAATTATTGACTTTTAGGACATAACTTCAACAATAAATACCCTTATAAAGTCTCCATATAAATACTCAAAATTCTAGTAGTGTATATTATATGTATAACAACAAATATTAAAGTAATATTTAAAGTATCAAAGTATACTTTGCTATAAAAAAAACTAATATTAAACTATATTTAAAACTAACTATAATCCTAACTATATGTATAATTAATTGCTAACAGCTATAGTATATTATATGTATAACAACCAATATTAAATTAATATTTAAACTAATATTACATATCAAAGAATACTATACTATACTAACATCTAATATTAAACTATATGAACATCTAAATGAAGATGCTTACTTTTAAACTAACTAGCAAATGAGCCCATCCAACTGTATGGGAATAAGAAAGGAAATTTGAGACAAGTTTATTAGACGACGATTTTGGTATGATGGAAAAGTGTTGATTTGTTTTTCTCTTCCTTTTATTGTGCAAGAATAAAAATAGAAAACAATCATCCAGCACCTTGACCCTTTTCTGTAAAGGAGTCGGACTTTTTGTCTAAAACATAGATCTAAACCGTACATCAGATCAAGTTGCACAGATCAACGGTCCATAATGATGTTAACAAATGTTTGAACCTATTTTGGATACTTTTATAAGTAATATAGATATAATTACTAATATATTTACACTAATTTTCTTGACAATAATTATTAATATTAACAATTGTATATCAAATAATATAAACTAAGAAGAACTGTATATACACTAAGATCAACTATATATAAACTATATATAGTATAATAACAGCTATATAAAAACCATATATAAACTATGAGTTTACAAACATACTATATTTCAGTTCCAAATCACATACTAAAACAGCATCATATAAAGACCCAAATTTGTTCCTCCTAGATATGTATACACATTTTTACAGTTTAAATTACATACTGGCACATTAGTAAGTCATTAATATAGAAAATATTTTATCATACTCAGAATTCTAAACAGCAACATATGTGAGAAAATTACCTCTACAAAATCTACGTACAACCCCTATATTTGAGAAGTACCTCTACTGTTTGTCGGATCCTTGAAAGTTGGAACCTAAAAATAAAAAGAACAGCAGCAGTTAGTGACCTAACACTGAATTTCATGTATTTGAGAAGTACCTCTACTGTTTGATCCTCTAGACTAAACAACCCCTCTTGGTACTTAATCGGTACCAAGTCATCCTGCCTACCAGTCCCTTCGTGGTGAAGATAAGAGAAGGGTGACTGGGTTAGGCACTTGGGCGCAGCGGTGGGTCGGTGGTGCGAGACATGATGTATTCGGTCCAAAATCAAAGAACGAAGCCCAAAGCCCAACTCAATATTAGGCGCCGCGACCCGCCAGACATGATGTTGTCCTGGCCCAAGACTAACGGGTCCGACAAACTCTGAAAAATTTAAAAATAATATTAAATTAATATAATATATTAAAAATAATATCAATATAATAATATTTTTTTAAATAGTATCACAAGATCGGAATCTGGGATTCCGACCGCAATTACGGAATTTCGGATTCCGAAGTTAAGATCGGAATCCGGAATTCCAATCTTAGCTAAACCAATTTTTTTGTCCGTTTCGAATAAATTTGAAAGGTAAGTTCCAAATATGTTAAATATCCTATGGACCATTATGCGCTATAGATATTCTCTTTCATATTTATTAATTCAATTGTATTTTCTTTAGTTCTATATAAAAACTAAATATGAATGACAATCAAACTATTATATTATAGATAATTAAAAAGAGTTCATTAATTACCAATTACAAGTGTCGGTTTTCTAAATTTGTTAAACTTGAATGACGTCTTTGCAAGTGTCGGTTTTCCCCGCCGTGACACGGCTCGGCTCAATCTGGCACTGTCTCACTCATCAGGTCTGATCACAGAACGTTTCATTTTTAAGTATGAATGATTAATTAGATTGATGTGAAAACATTATTTGTAGTGCCAAATTCTCCCTGTCATTAATAACTTAAGAATGAATATGCATGATTGTTACAGTACTACGGTACCTCCTTGTAATGCTAAATGTAAGCATTTTGATTTTGACAAACAAATTAATATACTTGATGCCCAATCTACTGCAAAAAATATAAACATAAGTAAACATAATGCACCCATCAACTATACCCTGGTTTGAACTACAAAAATTTCAAGACAAACTTAGATGAAGAAACTAGCAGCACCATTAATTAAACCAACCTTCTATATAAATAAGATTTAGTTTGCATTTCTTTCTTTATGTTATAACCTGTATCAAGCTGATCAAAGTAACCATCTAAACTAGGGAATTGCTAAATGCAACAGCCTTTTTGCTATTGCAACATGATTTTTACTTAAATACCCATCAATCAAGTGGTAGAACTTGTCAATAACTTGATTAACAGATGGATTGAGGAGTAATTTAGTCAAAAATCATGTTGCAATAGCAAAAAGGCAGTTGTCATAAACAATTCCCATCTAAACTATCCTTGTATCAGGCTCTCTTGTCTGGCTGTCACGAACCACTGATCCTACCAAACCGGTAGCATTTGCACGCGCAACTGGTGATGGTGTGTTTAATGCAGTTGTGTGGGATGTTGTGGTGGACCCGTCATACCAGGGCATTGGGCTTGGCAAGGCGGTAATGGAACGGGTCATTGCAGATTTAAGAGAGAAGGGTATAATGAACATATCTTTGTATGCACGGAATCAAGGGGATGGTGTACTCACGTAGGAACTTACAGAAGAAGAAGAGATGACAATTGGAAGAGGAAATGGGGTCCAGTTTTCTACGGTCCCTAAATGCGATGGAAAATGAATAATTAATCTCATGAACATAATTTTTTTTTTTTACAATTGATCTTATATATAGAATCATGTGCTTCTATCAATCAATAGCGCAAATCTTCTCGTTTGTTGAATATACTTTGCCTCTGTTTCAACACAATGTTGTCATGTAACTTTGGGTGTATACATTGTCCTAATTTAAAACTAAAATCTTTTATGTTTTAGTTTGTAAAATTTTGTTGTCAACTTGTAATAAAATACGATAGCAAAGAGTACTTTTTATCCAAATTTGTGTCAGCTAATAGAACTAATTATTTAACTTTACTTTGGTCCATAGCAATTTTTTGTCATCAATCATCACGATTTTAACACAGTTTTATTGAATATAATTTAATATTTTTCAAGGATAAAGAAATTAAGAGCTAACATCAAGTTTTCTATATTTTGTCTGACGTTTGAGGTAAAATACATTAGGATCATATCCTCGGCAAATACATCAAGGATTATGTCGGAGCGGACAAAAAAAAAATACATCAAATTTATTCGAAACGGACAAAAAAAATGGTTTAGCTAAGATCGGAATTCGGAATTCCGATCTTAGCTAAGTTCGGAATCCGGAATTCTATAATTGCCGTCGGAATCCCAGATTCCGATCTTGTGATACTATTTAAAAAAATATAAATATTATTACATTGATATTATTTTTAATATATTATATTAATTTAATATTATTTTTAAATTTTTCGGGACGAAACTCCACAACCAACAAAATAACATTCGACCTCATAGTCTAGAAAATTTTCCGAGAAGACCCTGGAATGTGTTAAAATATTTTATTCTCAAAATAGTCCTTAGAACATTCAATTTCTTCAAACAAAAGCCCCTATCATTTTATAAATATGCCCCTGGGAGTTATAAAATGGCCCCTGGTTCTAGAATTTGTACAAGATCGGTATTATAATTAATGGTACCAGATTTTGATTGGCCTCGACCATGACTGGTACGAGGCATGTACTAGCATCACAAACAAGTAGAAAAACCAATTTCAAATGATTAAGAAACATTATTACAGGCACAACGCTATACATATTTTTATTCCCTCAACATTACCTAACTAATATATCTATTGCAAAAATAAAATCAAATTACCTATAGTAATCACCTATCTACCTTCCCAAATTCATACAGATCATACAGAGATGTCCGCAGTAAATTTCCAATTGATGATTAAACCCTAACCTTCATACCAAATCAATTCGGCTATTTAACTAAAAATTGAGCTAATAGTTTGAATTTGGATTAAGAGAAGCAAATGGTTACCCTTAACTAACTATATCTTGCTCCTCTTTGATTTCTCTCTCTCTCACTCAGAGTATCAAATCGACTAACAAACCAAGAATCTGAGCTCACAGATAGTATTTATAAGCAATGTAGAGAGGAAAGAGAGCAGCTAATGGAACGGTGAAGATTAACTCAATCTCCTAACCCACAAATAATCTCAACGACAATAAAAAAATATATAGAGAGAGAGATATAGGCTATTGTTCTTTGGAAAGGACTCAGCCATTTTTCTATTAAGTTTTTAGTCTTTAGATGATGTCAAAATTCGTGCCAGATTATAGATATGTGGTGACGATGGATGCGCTGGAGAGAGAGATTCTGCGGTAAAATTTTTCGTCTATTCACCTTCGTTACAAATCCTTCTCTGAAAATCGCATGCCTCTCAGCCTGATATCCACGCGATCTCTCTATCTTTCAGACCCCTACGCAAAACACAATCTCTCAAACCCTAAAATCTCTCAAATCGCACGCCTAGCTACATCCATCATCACCACCATATTTTTAAGGAGTTGACACTTTCACTTAAAAATTTATAAAATATATAAAATTTAGTTTGCATGGAGATTTCAATAGATAGATCATATTAGACAGTTTGGATCGGTCATTTTGAACCAGATCTAGGAGTTTTGAGCTCGACTAACCATAGTAAAACTCTATATATATATATATATATATAGAGAGAGAGAGAGAGAGAGAACCTATGGTGCATACTAATGTACGGAAACTTCGGTGCATACTGACCCGAACTCTTGGATCTATTTCAAAATGACCGATCCAAACCGTCCAATATGATCTCTCTATTGAAATCTCCTTGCCGACTAAATTTTACATTTTTTTGATATTTTTAAGTATTTTGTTCGGATTTTTAAAAACTGCTATTTTTGAACGGTTCAGAAAAAATTAGATTAGTGATTTTCTAAAATTTGAAAAAAATACTTAAAAATTTTGAAAAAATATAAAATTTGGTCGGTAAGGAGATTATAATAGGAAGATCATATTGGACAGTTTGGATTGGTCATTTTGAAGCAGATCCAAGAATTCGGATCAGTATGCACCGAAACTTCCGTACATTAGCTATGGTGAAATGCATCACAAAAAACCTTTCATGAGATGCGTTCAAAACTCATGAATCTGGTTCAAAATGATCGATTCAAACCGTGCAATATGATCTTGCTATTGAAATTTTCTTGCAAACCAAATTTTACATTTTTTCATAATTTTTAAGTATTTTTTGCAGATTTTTAAAAATGACAGTTTTTGAATGGTACAAAACTAATTAGATGAACGATTTTCTAAAATTTCAAAAAATAAATACTTAAATTTTTTTAAAAAAATATAAAATTTAGTCTACATGAAGATTTTAATAGAGAGATCATATTAGACGATTTGGATTAGTCATTTTGAACCAAATTCATGAGTTTTGATCGCATCTCACGGAAGATTTTTTTTTATGCATCTCACCATAGCTAAACCATATATATATATATATATATATATATATATATATAATTCCGGCGAATATTTTAAATGCCAATCGACTTCAGGGATTCAAGTTCACATCTATGCTTTATATTTGAGTTGCAGGAGCTTTATTGGCCTTCTTTGGATACATATATTTTATTTCATAGTGATAGATATATCTTATTTCATAGTGATAAACTGATAATGTATTGTAATATAATTTTTGAAAATAAATTAGAATCTAAACCTTCCAATTTATTTTTAAATTAAATATCTATAAAAAATTTCAACGGGATTTCGAACCTGCGATCTTTAATTTACTAAAATGTATTGTACTTTGTCACTAGATAGAAAGTTGATTCTCATCTTACATATAATAAAGATGAGTGGATGGGCTCAAAAGGTGCGAATGAAAATATGTTTATCAAAGGAATGCCTTAAAGAGTGCGATTTAAATGGTGTCTTGTCAAAAGATGCAATCAAGTGGATGTCTCCTCTACCAAAGGGTACTAATATTTTATCTATAAATAGTACTCCATTTTTCGAATTTTCATTAACCATTTCACATTTACAAAATGACAAACATAATAGATATTACATCACTATCAAATAGAAATCTAGATTTGATACATGCAAGGTTCACGAAAAATTTGGCTTGTAATTGATTGGAAGATGAAAAATACATGGAGCATAAAATTTGTTCTACTAGATAGTAAGGTAATTTTTTTATGCAAGACATTTTTTCCCTATATCATTTTCAATTTTTTTTTCATATGGATGCATTTGGACCAACAACTTTATGGACATATATAAATTTAAAAATATTCAAATTTTTGAAATGAATCATAATATTGTCTAATATTTACCTTTTTACTAGAATACTTTTTTTAAAATTGGATATTATCAGCGTTTAATTACTATAACCATAAAAATTAAAATTTATAATTCTTACTTACAATTTATTTGATTTTTTTATATAATTTTTTTATTCAATTCAATTTTTAATATTTCGTAATACTTTTATTTGTAAACAATCTAAAATTTTTGTAAACATTAAAAGAATTGTATTCTTATTTGTAAAATAAATAGTTGTTATTTTTAAATTATTATTAATAAATTATATTGAGATTAATTAGATGCTGACAAACGAAATGGTACGTTCTTGTAGTCTATATTCAATGAATAGATCCTAAAAGATGTCTTACACTAACTAGATGAATTTTTCATCTCCCTCGTAAAGTGCAGAAATATAATTGAAAATATAATAAAATATTCTTTTTATTCTAATAAATATTAAAAATTATTAATATGTTACTAAATGCTAATAAATGAAATGGTGGGATAATATATCATAAAGTATACTTTTTATTTTAAATTGTTATTGAGAAATTATAATTAGGTTAATTAAATGATAACAAATGAAAGGGTGTGATTGTTTATGATAAATGTTGTTTTTTATTTTATATTGTTATTAAAAAAATATAAATAGGTTAATAGAATGTTAACAAATGAAAGGGTGTGAGTATGTAGTCTTATTCAATGAATGGGTGCGAATGAAAAAGTGTCTTTTTAATGTATATTTCATAGGATTTCAATTAATATATGTCTTTTCAAATGATGTGATCAAGTTGATGCCTCAAAAGGCGCGATTTAAAATGTGCATTGCCAAATGATGCAATCGAGTTGATGCCTCCTCCATCAAAGGGTGCCAAAATTTTATCTTTAAATAATACCTCTTTTTAAATTTTTCATCAACCATTTCGCATTTACAATAAAGACATGATAGATATTGCATTACTTTCAAATAGAAATCTAGGCGTGATACATGCATGGATACTGAAAATTGGACCCGCAACAAATTCGAAGACAAAAAATACATGGAGATGAATTTTGTTCTTCTAGAAATAAGGTAAATTTTTATACACTAATTTTTATTAATACCCGAATGTTTAAATCGTTATTAATTTTCATTCTTGAGCAAATTAATTTATCAAATTTATCTTCTTATAGCAAATATATTTTAAAAATAAGTTCTTTTATATTAAAATTATTGATTAAAAATAATTTTATATATTTAAAATAAAAATTAATATCATAATGTTCCATATATTGTTTACAACGGATATCATTATCGTCGAGCGAAGTTCGACGCACAGATCTAGTTATTATATTATATTGTGAATGTTCTTGACAGCGCAGGCATCTTGAACAAAGAGGTTAAGAGTCATAAATACAAGTTAGACGGGGAATAAAGGCCACTTGAGCTTCGGAATGGGAACCAAACCAAAAGAACACCAAACAATCACACGGATCAAGAAGACACCAAACAAATCCCACACCTATTTCACCTCTCATTGCCTCCTCCTCCTCCTCCTCAGGCCTCCACATTGTGGAGAAGAGGAAGGTATATATCTCCTCTTCTCTGACGAAATGGAGAAGACGCTCACACCTCCTTGGCTGGAGGCAATGCTTAAGGCCAAATTCTTCACACATTGCAGCAAGCACCGTGAAATGCCAAGAAATGAGTGCAACATGTTCTGCGCCGACTGCTTCGAGAATTCTTCGTCATTCTGCATATATTGCCGGAGCCAGAATCACTCCAACCACCACGTCATCCAGGTTTGTAACTACAATGTCAAGTTGTCAACCATCTACATATAGTACAATTCATCCACTAACATTTTAATCTTTATTGGTTGTGACATTAATTTGTGTGTTCATTTAGGTTGTAATGTTTTTTTTCCGTTTTTCTTTTACATTTTGAATTTCTTATGTGGATCTTTATTGTGCATAGATTAGAAGGTCATCGTACCATGAAGTGGTACGGGTTTCGGAGGTTGAGGGGCTGATTGACGTGAAGGGAGTGCACACTTATGTCATAAACAGTGCGAATGTGTTCTTTCTTAACGAGCGGCCCCAGCCAAGAGGAGTAGGGGCAGCAGCAGGAAAAGCCGCGGCCTCTCCATATTTTTGTGAGGTCTGCTCGCGCTCTCTCTTGAACGATTTCAGATTTTGCTCCATCGGATGCAAGGCAAGCAATTCTCATTGCCATTATCGATTTTAAGATGATAATCTTTTCTCATTGTCTGGTATTATTTGCCACTTGTCATGGTTAGACAATGCAAGCAAACAGCACATGGCATATCCGCAATTTTTACCTTACAATAGGATAAAGGAAAGAGGTAGCCAGCAGAGGACAAATGCACGAGGGATGATTAAACTTCACCTTTGGAGATCGAATATATATCTAACAACTATTTTTCCAAACAAACTATATATCACTTGCTTAATTCCCTCCATAGTATCCTTCATTTCTCTTTTTTTTTCATGGACCAAAGTTGGAATACTTCACAATGTCAATCTTTAAGGCATTATGATATATAGATAGACCGATGAACCATTTATCATCATGTGATTAATTTCTTTCTTCCATTGATTTGCTCTTAATATATTAGTTTGCATTCTGATATTGTAGCTGGCTAGAATCAAGAGCAATGGTGATGCCACATTTGTGGTGCATGAAAGGGACAGGAGCAGCGAAAGCAGCCGAGTTGAGGGTGATAATAGCAGGAAATCAAGCAACTTGGGCGAAAATCGAGATGGATCTAGTGCGGCAAATGATGCAAAACCAACATCGCCACAGCTGCGCTCTCGACGTCGAAAGGGAATTCCTCAAAGGTCTCCTTTGTTTTCTTAAAATTAAAGGAGTGCAAGGAAAGGAGGGACTTAGGGGGCAAAACAGAAATGTGAATTAATTGTAAATTATAACAAACCATTTACCAAAACAGAATAAGTTACATGCTATAGGTAGGACTCAATGTACACTCTTTTATTCTAACTTGGTTGATCTTGTTAGTTGGTTACACCATACTGTTGTTACTCATGATATTCTTTATTCGCCCAGTAATTTCTTAGCAATCATAAACAGTTCTGTCAAATTTACATAAGCAGCATAACAGTTGCCCATGGTGATGAATTTGCATCAGTTGTAGAAAACAAAATTTTGGCAATTCAATGTTACGCAATGAATCTTGCATAAACAGAGAAGAGACAATTATTGGAGAATAAAGAAATTTGAAACGTCATAGGGATAACAGGGAGAGGTTTCATTTCATATAATTTGTACATATTATTAGACTGGAAACAAATTGTAGGGTCCATGAAGGCCTAACCCACCCACATGGATGGTGAATTGGAAAGAGAGAGAACTTCTAACCATCAAAATTTGATCTTCTAAACATACAAAATCTGTATCAAATAATCAGAATTTTGTAACAAACATCTTCTTCATTGTCATTTTAACCTAAATATGGAGCCACACTTCCTTCTCCAAGCAGCTCGATCTGTGAGTTGTTCAAATAGAAATCCGACTTACACGTTGAACAGAATGAGAAGGACACATAATTTACCACACAGCTTCGGGGCATTTGATCCGAGGATAGCAGAATGGGCTTTTCCTTTTAGTTGCAATATATATGTGCATACACAAAAATACACACCCTTTGAGTGGTGGTTGGGTTAGGAGATGGCTCTCACCATCCTCATGAACTGGCTTTTGTAGGAGAAAATCTAAAATAAGTTCTTAATGGACCACAGTAGGTGCATATTTTGTTGGTGATGCTAAATCACACACACAACACACCCAATCAATTAATCAATGCAGAGATTCACATAATTATGCGAAAGAGGAATTTGCAAACAAGCTCCTAGCTAGATCACAAAGGTTGTTACTTCTTAAATGTAGGATGCAATGAAGTAAACGCAACATAAAATTTCCGAAATAAGTGATATATATAATATCTCCCATTTGTTTAGTTTTACCTGTCCCAATTCTGCCACAAATTTGGTTATATATCTTAGATCAGAAAGTTGATAATATGAAACATCAAATTAATTGTTATGTGCACCTTTAGTTATTGCCAAACTATTGTAGATTCCTAACTCTTATATAAGGCGCACTAAAAAACTACTGAAGTATGATAAGTTTGGCAAAAAAAGGCTCGCTTAAATAAAATGGATATACATTTTTCTGTTTGATTTTATTAATTCGATAAAATATTCTCGTAATTATAATTTTGGTTTTTCAGTTAACTATGACTATCTTAAAAAAAAAAGTTAACTTTGGCTCAATATTAATGATTGACCCATCATAAAATTAGATTATATAGAACTACTCCATGCATAGCTTTGCTCTTTGGCATGTGTGCCAGCGATGGGCGCGGGACGTCATGCTGAGGTCACATGAGCACGTTATTTTGCCATAAGAACTGTTACGATTCACCAACTTCTAGACCTGTCAACGGAAAAGAAAAATACGTTATTTCGTTACGTTAAAATTTTAACGGAACGAATAACAAAATTGAAATTCATTTCGTTAATGAAAAAAAAGACATGAAATCATCCAATATATAAGACACATAAACGAAATAGGTGTGCCGTTTTCGTTATTTTATTTTCGCGTATAATATTTTATGGGTTTAGAATTATTAGAATAACAGAGAAATGACAGAGGAAACGAGAGGTCCTAAGCGCCGCTCGATCCTGCATTCTCCACTTTTTCCCCATCTCTCGCATCATCTTCTCTCTCGAGCACTTGAGTCTTGAGGAAAAGAAAAGAAAAGAAAAAGGAAAAGACAGAGAAAAACTAAATAAAAATTCAGACTATTGCTCTGTCTTGGTCACTAGGGGTGTACAACGGACGGGTCGATGATATTTTAACAAAATTTGAATCCAACACGATAATATCGGATTAGAAAATAAATTTAGTTAACCCACTCGTAATCCAACCCAACCCGTCAATTTTTTTATGTACGGAATTTTACGAGTTAAGCGGGTTAAATGGGTTTAGTGAATTAAAATTCTGATCAAATAAAAATACATATAAAAATCATTTTGTGGCTATTACAATTTAGTTCGAGGCAAATTAAAGATGTATCTGAATCATCTTTCAACTTTCAAGTCATTATGAGAGGAATAGAGGACGTGCATGCCTATGAAGGAGATCGAAACTTCATGAAATAAGAGATATTTAAGTAAGGACATGAGAAAAAGTGAGACAAAGAGGAATAAATAATGATAAACGGGTGTGTTGAACTATGCACGAGTTTACTAGTACAAAATCCGTAACCCAATTCGAAGTAATGGGTTTGTCAAAATTAGAACCCGTACCCAACCCAACATCATGCTAACCTGGTAAAAAATTATTGGGGTCGAGTGGGTTGAACGGATTGAACGGGTTCACAACTTTTTTGTACACCCCTATTGGTCGCCTCTCCACTGGGTGCTTTCGCCTCTGCCATCCTCGTTGACGGGAATGGATGAGAGGTTGTCAGACTGGAGGATCACCAAAGGCGCAAACTAGAGCGGATCTTGGACAAAGTTAACTGAAATTGGTACAATCTTCAAACTAATTTAATTTTTTCTCATATATTTTTCGTTTTTTTCTGAGAAATTGGAGATTGTAGGAAAGGATCGATACTGGTTTTTGTTTGGATGAAGAGTTGTTCGAGTTCTATGGAATCTAATTTTATATATATATATATATATATATATGTAGGAAAAACCAGAATCTATATTTTGTAGGAAAGGATCGATACTGGTTTTTGTTTGGATGAAGAGTTGTTCGAGTTCTATGGAATCTAATTTTATAAATACGGACTATCTGTATGCTGAAGTATACTTTCCTATATATACTTTCCTATCAGCATACGACTCCAGCATACGGACTATCTCTATATATATATATGAGATTGGCTAAAGTATACTTCAGCATACAGATAGTCCGTATGCTGGAGTCGTTTCTCAAAATCTAAAATACATACAGTCGATTCGAATCTTTCAAATTGTTCTTCATATTGAAATCTCCTAGGAAACCAAAATTTATATTTTTTCAAATTTTTTTTACTATATATTATGCTATTTTAAAGAAACACTATAAAGGAGTTGTAAAGGAGTATTACTGACCATTCAATTTGAAAATAGCATAATATATAGCAAACAAATTCAAAAAAATATAAAATTTGGTCTTGAAGGATATTTTTACATGGAGAATAACTTGAACGGTTTGGATCGACTGTTT
This sequence comes from Rhynchospora pubera, assembly GCA_028095005.1. Lineage (NCBI taxonomy): Eukaryota > Viridiplantae > Streptophyta > Magnoliopsida > Poales > Cyperaceae > Rhynchospora > Rhynchospora pubera. The sequence continues at coordinate 11,803,715 of CM051461.1, read as the reverse complement.
GAATTTTAGATTTTGAGAAACGACTCTAGCATACGGATTTAATCCGTATGCTGGAGTATACTTTAGTCAATCTCTCTCTCTCTCTCTCTCTCTCTATATATATATATATATAGAGAGAGAGAGAGAGAGATTAGCTAAAATGCTTTGCAAAGCATATAGCACCTGTGCTTTACAGTTTTGGATCGTCGGATCTGAGTTCGGATTCGTGCATTAGTTAAATCGGAGGGATCAGATTTGAAGAGATTAGCGTTGGTTTACTCAGTTTGTTTTAATATTTTCCGTCTACATGGCAATCTCTTCGTTACTAGCTGTCTCTTTGGAATTTTTCTCAAACGGAGGAACTCACGATTGAACCTCCTCTCTCCCTCTGACCCTCTCTCCGCTCTCCTACCTATTTCCTTCAAAAGCAAAAAAAAACCCTAGGCGCTCTTCGCTCGCTCTAGCCTTCGAAGGGGAAAAACTGTAGTCGCTCTCTCTCTCTCTCTCTCTCTCTCTCGATGTCTCCCATTCTCGCGACAGAACCCTAGCTGCTCCTATCTTCGTCAATTGGCCAGGTCTACTGATGCAATTGAGGCAAATAGTTAGAAGATGCGAAGGTCCAAATTGCAGTTCTGAGAGGTAAATTAGAGGAATTAGGAGGGAAAAGAACAAGTGCATATTGTGTAATTATTGGTTAGGAGATTTGCTGGCTCAAATGTCACACCTGGTCAGAGAGATGCGTGAACAAGTGTGCTATAGAGAGAAAACAAAGGGGGCGGCTGTGATGAAATTAAGAAATAAGAACAGAAGAGATATCGACAGTGAAGAAATGAAGTAATATGTGGGTGATGGACTATCGTTGAGTATTTAACTAATTGGGCTTGAATTCTATATGGGCCATGTATCTCATATTTCTTTAAATAAACGTATGGTGCATTAGGTATTTAGGTTTAACATTCTAAATATGATTACCTTCCTAATTGATTAGCAGCAAGAAGAAACTATAAAAGTAAGTTGTAAGAATAATTCAGGGGACAATTTTATCAATCTATCAAATCGGCAGCAGCCTTATTATTATTGTTCTTTCTCAATTTCTTTTCTTTTTCATCAATTACTACAAAATCCAAAATATAATTAGTCGGTACATGACAAATTGGTATCAGAGCCTGATCGGACCTAGAAGGGAATGACTACAAGAACCCGCCAAATGGAAGAGCAAATCAAAACCCTAAGTGATAGACTAGATCGATATCAAGAACAACATACAAGCTTGAACTCGAAACTAGACGTACAGCAAGAAAAATTCGAGTTGTTCCAAAACGAGACTCGAGCACAATTTGATGAGTTACGATCGATGTTGAAAGAAGCATTAAAGGGAAAAGCGGTGGCCTCAGAATCAGACACAAAACTGGGTGATAATCAGGTCGGTACAATAGCTTCATCTAGTGCTGTTAAGAACTCTCATGCTTCAAAATCACCACCAATCTTCTCTAACCTGCCACAAACACAAGGACGCATCAATCAAGCACAACAACAAGGGTTTAAAGAAACTTCAAACAACAACAAAATCAGTTTAGAAAATCAAACCTCGCCTAATTTCTTTAAAGAATATATAAACCAACCCGAGTACAGTCCATATTTTCAACATATTAGCCAAAATCCAACAAGTCTACCCTTTACCATTCCACATATGCATCCAAATTTACAGAACTATGTGATTCCAATGATCCAAAACACTAATCCTATACCACCAGCCTCAAATATCATAAACCCTCATACTATTGCCAACCAAAATCTCATGAATTTGACAAATTTCAACCAGCAAGGACAACTTCAAAATCATCCTCATAACCCTAGAACCCAAGTGCCTACACCGAAACTAGAATTTCCCTTGTTTAATGGCAGCAATCCTAGAAATTGGATTTACAAATGTGAGAAGTACTTTGGAATATATCAAATACCTGATTGGCAAAGGGTGGAGATAGCCTCAATGCATATGCAAGACAAGGCTGAAATTTGGTGTCAAAGTACCAATACAGTGAGAGGCCAGTGGAGATGGGAGGAGTTTGTGCAAGAGCTGTTGGAGCGTTTTGAGTCGAAGTCATCTATTGGCATCATTGGAGAATTAAAAAACTTGAGGCAGCTAGGTGATGTTGAGTCTTACAGGAGTCGTTTTGAGGAGTTGAGGTTGCTTCTTCTTAGAGATAACCCTACGTATGATGAAACATATTTTGTCAAGAATTTTTTAACAGGGCTTAAAGAAGACCTCAAACTTATGGTGTTGAGTACAAGACCACAAACACTTAGAGAAGTTTATGATGCATCTGTATATCAAGAGATGATTCTTGAGCACAAAAGAAAGCAAAAACAGCAGCAACTGCAAACTCAAAACACCATGGATATAATTGGCCAGAGACAAGACAAAGACAAATGTCGCAAGTGTGGAGATAGGTGGTTTCGGGGGCATCATTGTCAACAAAGAAATCTAAATCTTGCACTAGCTGAAGAGGAGGCTTGGCCCGATGAAAGTAGTGATGAGAGTGAAAAATGGCAACAATTGAAATCTGAACCACAATCTAAGAAAATTGAATATGAAGATTCAGAATTGGTTCAAATGTCACTTCATGCCATAGGTGAGGTAGATTCTGTTAACCTTATCAAGATAAAAGGGAACGTTCATGGAACACCTGTGACTGTGTTAATTGATAGTGGTAGCAACCATAGTTTCATAAATCCGAAAATTGTACAACAGATTGGTGTTACTCCGACACAGATAGCACCATTGTCTGTAACAGTAGCTAATGGAGCCAAAATGCAATGTACTTTGGAGTGTAAGGAACTAAATTGGAATTTTGAGGACCAGGAATTTCAAATTGATTTGAAAGTAGTAAATATGGGCGCCTATGAAATGTTACTTGGAGGAGACTGGATGAGAAATGTTGGCCCTGTTCTTTTAGATTTTGAAAATTTGACATTGGGTTTAAGGAAGCATGGTCAGAAGATCCAATTTCAAGGAGTTACTAAGGAGACCAGTAGAAGACCGATGGCTAATATTATATTAAAAACTACAACGGAGCAAGGAGAGTTATGTTTTGTAAAAGTTGTACCTGAACTGCCATTGGTGGGATTTGACGGAGCTTTTGAGGTAGAGGTCGAAACTTCCTTTAAGCGTGGAACTATGGCACAGGCAGTGGAGAAAATCAAGGAGTTGCAGTTTAAATTGGCGACTTATGATTCATGTGGGCAAGAATCGCTTGAGGAGGAGGCATTGTCACACCTGGTCAGAGAGATGCGTGAACAAGTGTGCTATAGAGAGAAAACAAAGGGGGCGGCTGTGATGAAATTAAGAAATAAGAACAAAAGAGATATCGGCAGTGAAGAAATGAAGCAATATGTGGGTGATGGACTATCGTTGAGTATTTAACTAATTGGGCTTGAATTCTATATGGGCCATGTATCTCATATTTCTTTAAATAAACGTATGGTGCATTAGGTATTTAGGTTTAACATTCTAAATATGATTACCTTCCTAATTGATTAGCAGCAAGAAGAAACTATAAAAGTAAGTTGTAAGAATAATTCAGGGGACAATTTTATCAATCTATCAAATCGGCAGCAGCCTTATTATTATTGTTCTTTCTCAATTTCTTTTCTTTTTCATCAATTACTACAAAATCCAAAATATAATTAGTCGGTACATGACATCAAATTAGTTCATCTTGTATTTGAAGGTTTGTAGTTTAATTAATTGTTTCATTGTGTGCCAATAGGGCTAACCTCATTGTTCTTCATATTGTGTAAAATGCATACAGTCGATTCGAATCTTTCAAATTGTTCTTCATATTGAAATCTCCTAGGGAACCAAAATTTATATTTTTTCAAATTTTTTTACTATATATTATGCTATTTTAAAGAAACACTATAAAGGAGTTGTAAAGGAGTATTTCTGGCCCTTCAATTTGAAAATAGCATAATATATAGCAAAAAAATTCGAAAAAATGTAAAATTTGGTCTTGAAAGATATTTTTACATGGAGAACAACTTGAACGGTTTGGATCGACTGTTTGAATTTTAGATTTTCAGAAACGACTCTAGCATACGGGTTTGATCCGTATGCTGGAGTATACTTTAGCCAATCTCTCTCTCTCTCTCTCTCTCTATATATATATATATATATATATATATATATATATAGGATATAAATATAGAGGTGGGTTAAAGTGTCATAGATGACAATGCAATAGATGTCTTTTTTGAGATATTTTTTTAAGATCCGAAATTCAATCGATCAATCCAAACCGTTCAAATTGATCAGCATATTGAAATACCATTGGAGACCAAATTTTACATTTTTTTTTATTTTTTTAGTATTTATTTCGATATGTTCAAATTGGAGGGTCTGAAAATACTCCAATTATAATGTTTTTTAAAAATATCATAATAAATAGAAAAAAATTCGAAAAAATGTAAAATTTGGTCTCCAAGGATATTTTAATGTGGTGAATAACTTGAATGGTTCAAATTGAGCATTTCAATTTTGGATCTCGAAAAATGACTCTATGGCACGGGACCCTCTGTGTCATCTATGGCACATTAGCCATCCTCTTTATATATATATATATAGAGAGAGAGAGAGAAAGAGATTAGCTAAAGTATACTCCAGCATACGGATCAAACCCGTATGCTAGAGTCGTTTCTGACAATCTAAAATTCAAACAGTCGATCCAAACCGTTCAAGTTGTTCTCCATGTAAAAATATCCTTCAAGACCAAATTTTATATTTTTTCGAATTTTTTTGCTATATATTATGCTATTTTCAAATTGAAGGGCCAGAAATACTCCTTTACAACTCTTTTACAATGTTTTTTTAAAATAGCATAATATATAGTAAAAAAATTCGAAAAAATATAAATTTTAGTTTCCTAGGAGATTTCAATATGGAGAACAATTTGAAAGTTTCGGATCGACTGTATGCATTTTAGATTGTGAGAAACGATTCCAGCATACGGGCTATCTATATGCTGGAGTATACTTTAGCCAATTTCTATATATATATATATATATATATATATATATATTATTGTTGGATATTTTCTTTACTATTTTGTGATCATCAGAATAATTGATTGTGCTGGGATATGCAATTTTTTATAACTAAGTGCACCGGTCCACTGGTACATTAAAATAGAGAGGTACGTACATGCCGTATGTTAATTGCTGTTGAGAATTTGAGCAGAGTACATTAAATAGAGGAGTAGCACTGGTACACTCGTTCATCTATGGGTGCGTTTGGATCTTTGGAAGAAAGAAGAAGAAAAAAAAATTATAAACAATTCAAACTTTTCACAAAGTTACACACTTTCCAATATTTCTTCTTACTTCTTCGCTTCTTCCCACACCTATCCAAACGGAGCCTATGTTTCCCTTAATTTTTTCTGAGAATTTGAACAAAGCAATTTTCACTACTTGTTATACTCTGATTTAACGTTAAATCGTTTATTTAAACAAAGCGATTAATGTAAGTGTTTTTTTGTGCTGTTTGATAAATGATTTGGTTAACGACAAATTAATTTGTGCCGTTTGATTAAACAACATGATAACGATTCTAGCCATTTCCGTGATCATTGATCATGTTTGACAGACCTACCAACTTAATTCTACTCCACTGGATCCCCATTGGCTATTGCCGAATTTTATGTTTTCAAAAGGAAATGTCTATTCCCCAACTTTTGTATGCTAATTTTTATTTGCCCTATGAATAATTTAACTTTTTAAATTTCTTGGGACAAATTGTACCATCATTACAATATTGCATATGAATGCTCGTAAAAGCAATAAGATCTGTCTACGATGCATGATGGCACCGACAATCTAGCTATTATTAGTAGGACAAACAAACAACATTTTGGGTTTTCGTTAAATTTTCTCTGAAATTAAGAAAATACTAAATTAAGGCACTGCAGCGAGAGGACTATCCATCAAACTTTATATATTTTAAAATTTCTGCATATTTTATAAGAGAAATATATTCATAGTGTAGAAGAAAAAATTTCATGTACCAACCAAAAGTTTAAATAGAAAATTTTATGTCATAGCGGGTAGCTGATATTTAGTGGCCGCTATCAGACCATAGCAGATCTGCACACACAAGCATATTTTAAAGATCTAGTTTAGTCCAAAATAAAAAATTTAAATATTTTTATGTAGCTAATTAATGCCGACTAAAATTATGTTCATTTCTTACGAATATTTGACAGTCAAATTTTTAGAATTTAGAAAAGTTTAAAACATAAAAAATGTAGCTTATTTTGTAAACTTTCCATAGAATTCTTAATAACCTTAATCAGAGTTTGTATGTGAAAGATATGCCCAAAATACTACTATTATATCAACAAATTATAAGTTGCACCACTATTTCCGCTATTATATATACTGTTGTGGCACTGCTATTTTTTTCTATTTCACCGCTATATACCGCTATTTTTTGCTATCTGTCGTGCAATCAGACAACCTGCTAAATCTATAATGATGTAGTGGTGTACTAAATAGCACCACTATACATCGCTATTGTGGTCGCTATAACCGCTATTTGAACCTTTGGTACCAACCCATAATACGGATAGCAATTCAGGAATGCAACATAAGGATTGCTATTTTAGGGAGGCCCAGTTTTCATGGGACATGCCACCAAACAAGCAGCTTATAATTACATCAATATTATATGTTGGAACTTTCAGGAATAGAAAACTTACAAGCAAGCAATTAATATTATTGACAAGTCTAGCTAGTACATGAAAGGAGAGTTAAACCAGTTAACGTTCTGTCTTTCCCTTGATTAGTCGAACAAATGATATCAGTTTTCCTAGAAGTAATTATATATCTAAGCTCACACTCTGATAATAAATTGTGTTCATGGACCGTATTTTATATATCATAATGACCAAAAATTTGCACCCATTGTAATTCAGCTCATAAACCATAATAAAAGTCCAAATAACAAAGGATGCTTTTTGACTTGTGAGAAATGAACGTAACAAAAGTATATAAAAGATAATGATACATATAGGCATCGTAGCTTTTATTTTTTGTGCAATGGAAAACAAAACGATGGAAAGATGTACCACAAGTATATTAACATTTGTTGCCAGTTATAAAGTTTAAATTTTATCAATAAAAGTTAAATTGAAATACAAATTATGCTTATATATATATAGGATTCACATAAAATAAAAAAGGTAATTAATTGGATTCTAAATTAATGTTAAATTGGACAGCTTTATTTTGATAACAATGCAATTTGTTACAAATATAAGTGGTTATAAAATTTTCTCATTACTTCGTAGATTGTCTAACTGTGATAAGTGTGACATATTTTAATATAATAAACTGGTGTTATAGTTAGACAAATGTCTCCCCTCCGATGAATGAACTAACCTGGCTGAAGCATTGGCTCTAACTACTAGAATCGTGAATATCTGCTTCCCATTTTTGTGTCCATAATTCGACCCAGAAACCCATCAGTGTGTTAGAAAGTGTGTAATTTTCATTTATTTTGCTAATTACAAGTTAATTAAGCCAAGAACATCACACACAAAAGATCTAGTACACAAGCTATTCAAACACACGAGAAAAAGGGTTGGAAGTATACCTCTCTTGGTATCGCAACCAAGAGGCTCGTTCCAACGGATTGGTGTCGGTGGCGTGCTCTCCAAGAACCTCCACGCCGTGCGCCTCGAGTCCACTAAGGAATTAACCACCTTCTCTAATCAATTATGCTAGTAATTGAGAGAAGTGTGTCTAATTCCAAAGCTTTCCCTCTTCAAGTTAATTCTCCAATTAATTTAGTGGAAAAGCTTGCTCAACACATGAGCTAGGTGGTGTGTGGAAGAGAGAAAGGGAATAAAAATTCTGAAATTTTTCTTCCCTTGGTGTGAGGTGCGGCCAAAGAGAGAAGGAGAGAGAGAGGTGTGTGGAGGCTAGGGTTTGCTCCCAAAGAACACCCCTTTATATAGACCTCATACTCTAGCTCTCATCCAAATTTTGGTGGACCAAAATACCCCTATGGTAGCCGCACCTACCTACCCCCTTTGTGGGTTGGGCCTCAAGTCAAGTTGAGCCCAATAGCCTTCCATTTTATTACACCTTCCATTTGGCATTAAATCAACTAATTAATTTAAGGCCCAATTTGCTCATTTTATTAAATGTGTTGATTATTATTAATTATTAACTATTTAATAATTAATATGGAATTAGTCAATGCATTTAATTATTTCGATATGATCTATTTGACTTAATTAATCATAACGGTCCATAACGGTATACGATTAATTAATCAACTTATCATATTTTGCAAAACCAATTGTTGCAAATAAACAATTAATGCACATGTGGTTAAACACCTTATTATGTGTGACCCTTTGAGGATTTATGCTATGTTGGACATGGAATTAAATCGCTATTTAATTCCAATAATCATAAGCCGTATCTAGCAACACGTTATGATTCCCAATTCGCATAAATAGTGTACAGCTACAAAATTTCAATCCTGCATAAGAGAACAATTATGTTTCTCTATTTTGATTCTTATGTCACACGATATCATTGTATAATCCAAGATAGGAGCGTGTCATTCTTGCAGATTATACGTTTCTTGATCTAGAGATAATTGTATCAGTTGCTAGCAAACAATCTATCTCCATCAAGGGGCCCAAACAGATATCGTCACTCACTAAGTGAATTAATGAGGGACATACGGTTTTCTTGACAATTAGCTTTTCCCCGCACAATTCAAGAATACTTAAATCAAGTCCGTATAGCAGCCTTTATCAGGAATCAGCGGTAGACATGATTTATAGCATCTATCCTCATGTGGAAAAGATAATCATCTCAAACTTAGAACCAAAATCATAACGAAATAAATAATGACACGTAACACAATCCATATATTTATTTCGTGGGGTCCAGTCCTGTACTATGTTCTATAGCATATACATATGCAATTAAGTTGGTTACTCTTAACCTATGATTTATAGAACTTAATCATCACTTAATCTGCATACTAATCTTATTGATAACTAATGTTCTCTGTTAATTATCAAGATTATGGACTTTTAGATTTATCGTTGTCATTTACTACTAAATGAATAACAGTGATCTATAATTCAGATCCTCAACCTGAATGAACTGTCAACGATTAAATCAAAGAACAAATGATCTGAAATCATCAATAACATAAACTATAGAAGTGGCCTAAATAAGATTGGCTCCTAGGACATATCTCTAACAATCTCCCACTTGGCCTAGAGTCAATCAATGGTGACTTCTAGCAAGTGCATAGTACTCAATGTAATATCCAAAATATACATGTCTCATACTAAAGCCTAGTAATAAAAGATACAACTCAAAGCCACTCAGGCATACGCCTAATCCCCATGGATGCAACATGCAACTCATGTGCGGCTCGAGATAAAGGCTTTGTCAGAGGGTCCGCTGTGTTCGCGGCACCGTCCACCTTCTTGACCTTGACCCATCCATCATTGATCAACTGACGGATGAGATGGAATCGTCGTAGAATGTGCCTAGTCTTTTGGTGAGACCTAGGCTCCTTGGACTGAGCTATGGCTCCCGTGTTGTCGCAGTAGATATCCACTGGACCTGAGATGCTTGGAACCACCTCTAGCTCGGTCAAGAACTCCTTGATCCATACACCTTCTTTCGCTGCTTCACCAGCCGCTAAGTATTCTGCTTCGGTGACGGAATCGGCCGTAGTATCTTGCTTGTAACTCTTCCAACTTACGGCACCACCATTGAGCAGAAATACGAAGCCGGACTGTGATTTTGAGTCATCTCGATCGGTTTGGAAACTAGCATCAGTGTAACCACTTACAACGAGCTCTTGGTCTCCACCATATACGAGAATGCTATCCTTTGTTCTCTTGAGATATTTGAGGATATTCTTGACTGCAGTCCAATGTGCCATGCCAGGATTGGCTTGGAATCGACTAGTCACGCTAATCGGATGTGCCACATCGGGACGAGTGCATAGCATGGCATACATAATCGATCCGACCACAGATGGATACTGGAATTTCTTCATGTAATCCCGATCTGTATCATTGGTCGGACTTTGAGACTTGCTCAAGAAAATGCCATGTGACATAGGCAAGAATCCCTTTTTGGAATTTGCCATGTTGTGTTTGTTCAACACTTTGTCAATATATGCATCTTGGCTCAAGCCTAACATCATTCTCGATCTATCTCTATAGATCTTGATTCCTAGGATATAGGCGGCTTCGCCCAAATCTTTCATTGAGAACACCTTCTTCAATGAATCCTTAACTGCATTCAACTCGGGGATATCATTCCCGATCAAGAGGATATCATCAACATATAGAACAAGAAACACAACCACGCTCCCACTGATCCTCTTGTAAACACAAGGTTCCTTTTCGCTTTGAACGAAGTTCAATTTCTTGACTTCTTCATCAAAGCGTTTGTTCCAACTCCTTGATGCTTGCTTCAATCCATAAATGGACCTTTGAAGTTTGCATACCTTGTTAGCATTCTTTGGATCCACAAAACACTCGGGTTGTGTCATATACACATCATCTTCCAAATTTCCATTTAGAAAGGCGGTTTTGACATCCATTTGCCATATTTCATAATCATAAAATGCGGCAATTGCTAACATGATCCGAATTGACTTGAACATAACGACGGGCGAGAAGGTTTCTTCATAGTCAATACCATGAACTTGTTTGTAACCTTTCGCTACGAGTCGTGCTTTGTAAATGGTCAAGTTGCCATCCATGTCGACCTTTCTTTTAAAGATCCATTTGTTCTCAACGGGTTTTACTCCGTTGGGAAGATCAACCAAGGTCCATACCTTGTTGTCATACAAGGATTGCATTTCGGATTCCATGGCCTTAAGCCATTCCTTGGAGTCTGGTTTTCTTTTCATGTCATCAATGGTCAAAGGCTCATCGTTCTCCATGACTAGAACGTCGTGCAAACCTAAATATCTTATAGGTGGACGACTTGGCCTTGCCGATCTTCGTAGGGTAGATGCTTGAGGTTCTTGAACTTGCTCCACAACGGTTTGTGGGCTTTGTTCTTGAACTTCAAGTATAGGTGCGTCCTCAACACTATCGACACGCGATATGTTTGAGTATTCATTTGAGGGAGCTTGTTCTTGAACCTCTTCTTCCACAACAACTTGAGGAATGGGTTCGACTACAATCTCGTTCGGTGCAACCTCATTTGGCACTATATTTGGAACAACTACATTACCTACTTGAGGTATGTTTTGTTGTTGTGGTTCTTGAATTTCTTCAATAACCACGTTGCTCCCACTACTTCTTCTTGAGATAAACTCCTTTTCCAAGAATTCCGCATGTCGTGCAACAACTATTTTGTTCTCGACACGGTTATAGAAGTAGTAACCCTTCGTTTCCTTAGGGTATCCTACGAAATGACATTTGTCCGATTTGGGTCCAAGCTTATCGCTCACTAGCCTTTTCACATAAGCTTCACAACCCCAAATCTTGAGAAACATCATGCTTGGTTTCGAACCAAACCATAGCTCATAGGGTGTTTTCTCAACGGACTTTGATGGAACACGGTTCAAAGTAAAAGCTGCGGTTTCAATTGCATAACCCCAAAAGGACATAGGCAAATCAGTTTGGCTCATCATCGATCGAACCATGTCTAGCAAAGTTTGATTCCTCCTTTCGGACACACCATTCCATTGTGGTGTTCCTGGTGGAGTGAGTTGTGGAACGATTCCACACTCCTTTAGATAATCGCCAAATTCATGGCTCAAGTACTCACCACCTCTATCGGATCGTAAGGTCTTGATCTTTCGATCAAGTTGGTTCTCAACTTCACTCTTAAACTCTTTGAACTTGTCAAAGGTTTCAGATTTATGACGCATCAAGTAGATATACCCGTATCTACTATAATCGTCAGTGAACGTGACGAAGTATGAGAAACCTCCACGTGCACAAATGCTCATAGGTCCACATACATCGGTATGTATGAGATCTAACAATCCATTTGCCCTTATCCCTTTGTTGGGGAAAGGCGCTTTGGTCATTTTACCCATCAAACAAGATTCACAAGTGTCAATTGGCTCGAAAGCGAATTGATCCAAAAGACCAACGGATTGTAGTCTCTTGATGCGTTTCTCGTTGATATGACCTAAGCGGCAATGCCACATTAAAGTCGCATTCTCATGTGAAACCTTACGTTTTCTTTTGTCATTTTCAACACTCAAAACAAATCCATTCGAATCGAGCACATAAAGACCATTCAATAAATGTGCATCACAAAAACGAACTTCATTACGAAACAAAGTCAAGCACTTGTTCTTTATTACAACATCATAACCATCCAAATCCAAACAAGAAACGGATACAATGTTTCGAGTGATACATGGAACTACAAAAACATCCTTGAGTTCCAACACAAAACCATTAGGCAAAGTTAGTTCCACGCTCCCAACGGCCATAGCGGAGACGCACGTGCCGTTACCGACGCGGAGTTGAACTTCGCCTTTCTCGAGCCGCCTTCTATTCTTTAGGACCTGCACATTTCGACAAATGTGAGCACACGAACCAGTATCAAATACCCAATCTGTGTGAGAAGTAGCGAGAAGGGTTTCGATGACAAATATACCTGAGGTAGAAGGTTGGACAGTTCCCGCCTTCTTGTCAGCGAGGTACCTTGGGCAGTTTCTCTTCCAATGGCCCTTGTTGCTACAGTAGTAGCAAACGGTCTCGGAAGTGGCCGGGTTCTTCTTCTTCTTAGAACCCACGGGAGCACCCTTGGCCGGACCTTGGGGCGTCACCGGGCCTTTGCCTTTTCCTTTGCGGTCACGCTTTCTTATCTTCTTGCTCTTTCCACTCACCGCAAGAACATCCTTTGGGCCCTTCTCTTTCTTTAGACTCTCCTCCGTCTCAATGAGCATGTTTTGGATGTCATCCATGCTCTTGTCCATGCCGTTCATCCGGTAGTTCACAACGAAACCGGTGAAGCTTGGAGGGAGAGAATTGAGAATGAAGTCTTGAATCGCCCCCGAGGGGAAGGGCGTATCAAGCTTCTCAAGCTGCCGAAACAACCCCGCCATCTTCATGACGTGTGGCCCGACATCATGACCTTCGGCCAAGCGAGTGTTGGCGACGGCCTTGATGAGACGGGCCCTTTCGGTGCGGGCCTTAGTTTGGAACATGTTGGATAGGCGAGTGATCATAGCGAACACTCCATAGCCACTATCCATGAACTCCTTTTGGAGTTCCGATTCCATGGTTGCTACCATCACGACGGACATCTCCATGTCCTCGTTTTCATGCTTCGCAAAGGCATCCTTTTCCTCTTGGGTAGCGGTTGCCTTTGGAGCCGATGGCATGGGAGTGGTGAGGAGATACTCTCTTTTCTCATACCTAAAGGCAAGCCTTAGGTTGCGATGCCAATCCAAGAAATTGGCACCGTTAAAAGCGAGTTTCTCTCTCTCAAGAAGAGAACGTAGCGTAAAAGATGAGGAAGACATCTACAACAATACATAAATTTTAAGGTCAATTAGTTTATGCTTTAATATTTGTTTTAACTAAGTAAAACTTCCACTACATTATATCATGTCCCTAAATGTAGTGAATTTCCAAGACTCCCACAACTTGTTAATGCAACGACGGCGTCGGCAGAACATTGCACCAACAAATGTGAAATAGGTTCTCCAACCAATCATACGTTCCTATGACTCTTGGTTCGATTAACGAACTTCACTCCAATGACCAATCCGATTTGAATCATTGTTAAGTCACTTCTTCCTATTTGCTCCTAGTAAATCCGATTTACACCCCGACACGGATGATGGATCACGATGTCCCGCGTCGGCGAGAATACATCAATGACCGATCATACTACGTAAGAAGGGGATAGAAAGAAGGAGAGTGAATTTTGATTAGACTTAATTCTTTTTATTTGGGACGAATAACAATCATGACGCTTGTTTGGTGGTCGTGTAAACATACACCCATACCTAACCTATCACAAGCAATCATACAAGCATCTCATAGTTGTGGGTTTGTATGGCCCCCGCTTGCATTAGTTTCGCCACATCGTCCATGGAGCAAAACTAATCTAATCCTTGCCCTCCCACTAAATTCTATAAGGATCTAAATCCTATATAAAATAAAGGTGCAAAATACATGTGAAAACATCCTATTCCCTTCCTATCCTTAGGGGCATGCAAGCCTCACAAGTTACATAAAAATTAATCAAAAATTAATTAATGGCACCAAAGGCCGCATTACAAACATTCACACATGCATTCATTTACAACCACAAGGCATTGAGTCTTGAGCCATACTAAACCCACTATCCACCTACAAAACAAAGTTAGCACATACAAGAACTTTGTTTCCAATTAACGATTTTCAAGCATCTTTGCGTATCGTTTGCTATAAGTAAATTCCGTGTACAAATCCTCAATTTTAAACAACCAAACTTGTTTAAATTCATTTAGAAAGTTCTTTCAACATCCCTTAACAGAAAGGAGATCAAACAAGGAGTTTTCTAATTAATTTCAACTAGTTTGAATACTTAGAAAAACAGTAATTTACCAAAAAACGTAACTAATGGAATCCAACAAAAACAACAGTTTTCGGTCTCCAAAAAATCTCAAATAAATTACTTAAGCTCCTTATCAAAGTTGTGACTACCAGTAAAAATTTCAAGAAGAGATCTTAAACCATCTGGGAGAATCAAAAAAGACAAATCTCTTACAAGTGCACGAAACACCGTTATGAGATTTTCAGCTTATCCTCTCAACCATTTGGTCTGTTGGACCACCTTCTATCCAGTTTTTATATATACAATATACATAGAAAAACTTGTTTAGACTACAGGCTATCCATTCATGAAAAGAAAACAACCAAGTTCAGTTCAATAATATTAAGTTACAGCCTAAACAATCAACAAATTCTGTACTGGAACAGACTGTCAATCGAAAGGTTTTAACCTAGTTGAAGGTCCAAACATCCACGAAAAATTGTGAAATTAATTTTCCTGGAATCCTAACTCAAAATAGAACAACTCCATTTAAACAGAATTTTTAAAGGAGTTCTCAGTTAGTACAGTTTATTAGAACAATCGATTTGCTCAACAAACTGGATCTGACAAGATCTTCCTTTTCATACTTGAAAACCCACAAATTAATCCGAGTCATGCAACAATTTATACATGCTCAGAAAGAGCTTCAAGTCCTCTTTATTTCTAGCCATAGAACACTGGTACTTATATTCAAAATATAAATCTTTCAAGCCATTCAAACAGGACAGTGCAAGCAAAAACTGGTTCTGCGCACTGTCGCCGTTTTATTCACAGTAAATCTATACTAATTTAGAAAAATGTGAATCCAATGCCAAAAGAATCACAATCCACAGATCTACAACTTTCATGTAGATGGCAAGATCTTCCAGAGGACATATCACAGAGAAAAATGCGAAACAACACAGAAAATACCATTTCCAGACAGCAAACAAACGCATCATCTCTACTAATCCATTAATTAGCCAATTTCTCTTAATTAAGTGTTAAAATAGCTTAAGTACGACCATGTGCTCTGATACCACTGTTAGAAAGTGTGTAATTTTCATTTATTTTGCTAATTACAAGTTAATTAAGCCAAGAACATCACACACAAAAGATCTAGTACACAAGCTATTCAAACACACGAGAAAAAGGGTTGGAAGTATACCTCTCTTGGTATCGCAACCAAGAGGCTCGTTCCAACGGATTGGTGTCGGTGGCGTGCTCTCCAAGAACCTCCACGCCGTGCGCCTCGAGTCCACTAAGGAATTAACCACCTTCTCTAATCAATTATGCTAGTAATTGAGAGAAGTGTGTCTAATTCCAAAGCTTTCCCTCTTCAAGTTAATTCTCCAATTAATTTAGTGGAAAAGCTTGCTCAACACATGAGCTAGGTGGTGTGTGGAAGAGAGAAAGGGAATAAAAATTCTGAAATTTTTCTTCCCTTGGTGTGAGGTGCGGCCAAAGAGAGAAGGAGAGAGAGAGGTGTGTGGAGGCTAGGGTTTGCTCCCAAAGAACACCCCTTTATATAGACCTCATACCCTAGCTCTCATCCAAATTTTGGTGGAAAAAAAAATACCCTATGGTAGCCGCACCTACCTACCCCCTTTGTGGGTTGGGCCTCAAGTCAAGTTGAGCCCAATAGCCTTCCATTTTATTACACCTTCCATTTGGCATTAAATCAACTAATTAATTTAAGGCCCAATTTGCTCATTTTATTAAATGTGTTGATTATTATTAATTATTAACTATTTAATAATTAATATGGAATTAGTCAATGCATTTAATTATTTCGATATGATCTATTTGACTTAATTAATCATAACGGTCCATAACGGTATACGATTAATTAATCAACTTATCATATTTTGCAAAACCAATTGTTGCAAATAAACAATTAATGCACAAGTGGTTAAACACCTTATTATGTGTGACCCTTTGAGGATTTATGCTATGTTGGACATGGAATTAAATCGCTATTTAATTCCAATAATCATAAGCGGTATCTAGCAACACGTTATGATTCCCAATTCGCATAAATAGTGTACAGCTACAAAATTTCAATCCTGCATAAGAGAACAATTATGTTTCTCTATTTTGATTCTTATGTCACACGATATCATTGTATAATCCAAGATAGGAGCGTGTCATTCTTGCAGATTATACGTTTCTTGATCTAGAGATAATTGTATCAGTTGCTAGCAAACAATCTATCTCCATCAAGGGGCCCAAACAGATATCGTCACTCACTAAGTGAATTAATGAGGGACATACGGTTTTCTTGACAATTAGCTTTTCCCCGCACAATTCAAGAATACTTAAATCAAGTCCGTATAGCAGCCTTTATCAGGAATCAGCGGTAGACATGATTTATAGCATCTATCCTCATGTGGAAAAGATAATCATCTCAAACTTAGAACCAAAATCATAACGAAATAAATAATGACACGTAACACAATCCATATATTTATTTCGTGGGGTCCAGTCCTGTACTATGTTCTATAACATATACATATGCAATTAAGTTGGTTACTCTTAACCTATGATTTATAGAACTTAATCATCACTTAATCTGCATACTAATCTTATTGATAACTAATGTTCTCTGTTAATTATCAAGATTATGGACTTTTAGATTTATCGTTGTCATTTACTACTAAATGAATAACAGTGATCTATAATTCAGATCCTCAACCTGAATGAACTGTCAACGATTAAATCAAAGAACAAATGATCTGAAATCATTAATAACATAAACTATAGAAGTGGCCTAAATAAGATTGGCTCCTAGGACATATCTCTAACACGGCGTTCATATATCCACTCCAAATTACAGTCGCTCAAAATGACGCCGCTAAATTCAATCATCTGCGTGAAGGCGTTGCAGTTGTATTGACGCGTCGGTGTAGTACTGTCCACATATCGACGCTAGTATTCTCTCCCCATATGGCTGACTCAGACCATCTGTGTCGCAATTTTGGAGTAAGATTCCGTCCAATTTTGAACGCTAGCGTTTACCGACTCTAATCAGATACTATCCGGGCCCACAAAAGTTAGCGTTTTAATTTTGAATGCTAGTATTTACGACCCTAATCCAAACAACCTGGGCCCACAAACAGTAACCTTAGAATCCGTAATTTTGTGTTGTAGTAATACCGACGCATGACATTTATTAAAGATATGCTATACGTACTCTATTTCATTCACTCTAGTACCAATTTGGTACCACAATCATTTTAATTCAAATTCGCTGCCATTTGCAATTTGGTACCACAATCATTTTAATTCAAATTATTTATAAGTTCCATTGCAAATTTCATAATCAAAGAAAGCATAATTGACACAAGCAAAATTGTACACCAAATTGAAGGAAAAAAAACTTCATTGCATTAATTTCATAATTTGCATTTGGCACACAAATTCTAAAGCACTCTCTAACTTATTCAACAAACAGAAATTGAGATGGCACTCTCTAACCCAAATTCTAAATTAAAGCACTCTCTAACACCATCTCAAGTCTCTAACTGCATAAAAAAACCATCTAAGTCATCAGCCAACCATCTAAGTCATCAGCCAAGTATCCAGTAGCCAGTAGCCACTCTAACCTATTGAACAAGAAAGAGGAGACTTCCATCAAAACCAAAGCAATACAGTCTAACAAGCAATTTATTCAAACACTAGGCAAATACAGTCTGACAAGAAAGAGGAGACTTCCATCAAAACCAAAGCAAATACAACTATCATCTATCATCTATCATACTCAACAAGAAAGAGGAGACTTTCATCAAAACCAAAGCAAATACAATCTGACAAGTATGGTTTTAAGCAATCTATTCCTACTACTATCAGTCTGACAAGCAATTTATTCAAACACTAGGCAAACATGATTCCTACAATCAGTCTGACAAACATGATTTTTAAGCAATTTATTCAAACACTAGGCAAACACAATCAGGCAAAGCATCAGAGAGACTTCCATCAAAAAACCAAAGCAAACATGCATGGCACTATCAGAAACTCCATGTAATTGCTTCTAAGGAATTAAATATGCATGGCAACATGGTTTTAAGCAGAAATTAAATAAAGTATCTAAGGAGACTTGTATACCTTTTTAAACCAAATTGCAGTAATCAGAGGCTCTGCTAAGGAGACTTGTAAATATCCCCAAACCATCAGCTGGTGCACCAGTAAGTGCTCCATGTGGAGCACTGAAATGTCCTCCATGTGGTGCACCCGTAGGTCCTCCATGTGGTGCACTGAGAGGCCCTCCATGTGGTGCACCAGTAAGTCCTCCATGTGGTGCACCAGTAGGCCCTCCATGTGGTGGCAGGGCATAGGTCCTATTCGCCTATAATAATCACAATTAAACTTTACACATTACTAATCTCTATCTGTTTACAAACAAGCTAAAATTGTAAGAATGTTTTTGACAACTTACAAAATTTGGGATCCCTCCTTAAATGCTGAGTGCTGCAAAAATGTGATTGAAGTACGATTGGTTGAGCGCCTCATTTCTTTCCTGTTCTGCGCGCTCAAGAGCACGCTCTTCAGCATTCCTTTTCTCTCGCTCTTCTAGCAGTCTCTCCACCTCTTCTCTTGTGTACTCATATGCTCCAGAAGTTTGTTGACACATCTGCTCCACCTCTTCTCAACTAGCTCTTCTATTCCCCAGACTCACATCCAACACACTTCCAAACCCATATGTTCTTCCATGTCGTTGACTCGATTCATCACCCAATTCTGCTTCAGCCATTACCCATATTTCCTTCTCTGATTTGTCTGCATGCTGTGGGTCATTTTGCAGCTCCTTTACGCGCTCCTAGTAGAGAGACAGAACAAAAGTTTATTTGAGACACAGGCTAGTTGAGAGACAGAACAAAAGACTAGTTGAGAGACAGAACAAAGACATAACAAAAGGCTAGTTGTAGAACTTACAAAGGTTTTTCTTGCTTTGTCATTACCAAACTCCATTGGAGCATCTTCTCCCTCTTCCATTGAAGTATCTTCTCCCTCCTGCATGTCAGCTGAAGAATGTTTCTTCTTACCCTTCTTAGTAATCTTCTTCTTCACGTGAAGATGAATGAACAGTTCTCCATAAGTTGGATCCCTTATCAGACCTTGGTCCAGCAACTTCTTCTTCTGCAAACAAGTTCAATAAAAGTTAACTTATTTTACAAGAGGTGAAAAAATAGGTGCTAATCTACTAATAGGAGTTAATACCAGCTTCTTGTTGTGTTGATACGCACTCGCACTTCCTGCATAATGCTTTCACACCTGTCCAGACTTGCACCGATTTGTTTTGTTTTGCTCAGACAGTGCCCTCCAACTCTCTGTAGCCCAAATCTTACACAAGCCAACCCAGTGTTGAGTATTCTTGCACTAGTCTAGAACCATATCCTTCCACCTTTCAACGTCCCAGTCAAATCGTTCTATGCATTTTTCTCGGCACCGACGGAGGACCTCATTGTACCTTCTTGTTGAAATTCTTTCAAGGACTTGCCGACATAAGGATGCTACTTCATTGTCATGCCACTTGTACCGTAGCTGTAAGGAAAAAAACTAGTCAAAATTAACAAACAATGATGCGTGAAATGTTCGGTCAGGTTCTGCATTTCTGTCATTCTGTGTTGAGATATGCTTTTTGGCAATAAACAACATCCTCCAGAGAAAGTACATGTGCATTTCAGAAAAAATTTCACTGTACTCTCCAATTATAAACCAAAAGAATGGTGCCATGTATTTAACCCCAGATTCATATGAGAGAATATACATGTATTTAACCCCAGATTGTTATACAACAAAATCCCATGTATTTAACCCCAAATTCATAACAACTAGAATGGCATGTGATTTAAGATCACTAAATTGGAACAAACAGGAATAGCCTATTATTAAATTAAATATGAAAAATAAAGCATGAGTTGTAGAGTGGAAAACAATCAATTTGCTTGCATCAATATGCAAAGTCTGACCTAGTAAATCAAGGCAATGCTAGCAAACTTACCAAAAACTGTTGCAACACCAAAAGTTTAGCATCGGGATTCAAGTCATGGAAGCTCATCCTCGGGCCATCAAGGTTGTTTAGTGCTAGTTTGCAGATGGTCGAGACGATTTTGGTGCACTCCAGATTGGAGTCAAACTCCCTCCTCCCAACACGCCAGACCTCGGGCCGTTCGCTAACAACATTAGTCCCTCTCCCTCTGCGGTTGATTTCAAACAACACTACATCTTGTTCTACACCCTCGATTTGTAGATGTTCATCCTCATCAGTGTAATTTGTAGCCCGACCCCTTGTCATTCCGGATTTACTCACCATGATTCCTGCTGCATCCATTAATGTAGAAACAATTACTCTACTGTTGCATCCATTAATTTAGGCTAGAGACAATGTAAACAACAGTATATATATAATTGGTTGGCTACCTGTAATGTACAATTGGTTTGGCTACCTCTAATGTACAATTAGTTGTACATATAATTAAACTCAGTTTGTGAAGGACCACTGGAGCAATTGTAAATTTGAGATGTCCTTGAATTATCTACTAACAATTGTTATACAAGTACCACCTTTAATTTATACAAGTTCATTTTTTTTCTAAACTAAGTGAACTGTTGTCCCTAAGGGCGGCGGCTTAATCAAGGTTTAGCGGAAGCAATTAAGGTTTTAGACCGGTTTGGTATGAACTACCCTAACACAATTCAATTGGTACCCAATACAAGCAAGCACACAAGCAATTCAAGTATAGCAAGATAATAAAGAGAAAAAGAGAGAGAGAAATTGAACACTCGGTATGATTACGGAGTTCCGACCCGCTAGGAAATGCTAGCCTTAGTCGTACGTCTCCGGGAGTTTCGCTACCACACAAGGGCGCGCTCCGTTCAATTCCACAACGAACGGGACTACAACTTCGAACCGAATCACCTCGTCACAAGGACACTCGAGGCGGATCGGCCTAACTCGAATGGCACAACGGCCTCAAAGGAGAAGAGCTCTCAACCTATTCCAACCTACACCTAGCGACAATGTCGGGGCGGTGGTGTTTGAGGCTACTAAATCTCTCAAGATGGTCTAGCTATGAAAAGCTCAAGTGGGAGAGTATCCATATGCTCAAAGGCTCAATTCTGGTCTAATTTTGCAAAGTGAAGCTCTCTAACTCGTTAGTTGGAGAGAGAACAAGGAGTGGATATATATAGGGCTCGAAATGAGCAGTTCCCCAGCAAAAACAGGCCACAGCGTTGTACAACTCTGATTAGCGTTATACAACGCTGGAATATGACCGTTGTAAATTCTAACGGCTCTTTAATATAGCCGTTGGTCTGTCAGAGCGTTGTGCAACGC
Source organism: Rhynchospora pubera (assembly GCA_028095005.1). Lineage (NCBI taxonomy): Eukaryota > Viridiplantae > Streptophyta > Magnoliopsida > Poales > Cyperaceae > Rhynchospora > Rhynchospora pubera. Next base: position 11,781,811 of record CM051461.1, on the reverse strand, counting down.
TATTTGCCGTCGCACAACGAAGGAGTGTATAACCAAAGGAAAGCTCCGACAATTCCGTTGGAAATTGTCAGAGCGTTGCTTGCCACTGAATGGCGTTACACAACGTTAAAGGGAGACAAAAGGAACAACTCTGACAGATTCAACAGAGCGTCGTACAACTCTATATACCGTCACACAACGCTAACGTTACCCAACGCTGAAAGACGTTGGCTAACGTTACCCGAAACTTTGCATGTAAAAACAACTGTTTACATGGGACAGCGCTGTCTGAACAGCACAGCTAACTTGGGATTTTTGTGGCGTTGTGCAACGCTATATGGCGTTGCACGATGGTACTCAGGAAATTTTCCAAGTTTTTTAACTGCAGCGTTGTACAACACTACTGAGCGTTGTACAACATTGTGAATCAGCGTTGCCTAACTCTATATAGCGTTGTGCAACATTGATTCACAAAAGTATGAATTTAGCTGTTCTAGCGTTGTGTGCCACTATCTAGCGTTGTACGACGCTAGGTCACTGAAAACAGGATTTTGCTGGTTTATTGAGATTTTCGCTATCTAGACCATTTCAAGGATAAACAAGGACTAAAGTATACCTTCTATCCTAGTCTAAACTAGCCTACAAGCTCTCTAAAGACTTGATCTTGATCTTTCTTAAAGCTTTTATCCAAGTCCTCATAAATTGTATCTTCTTCCTATAAAACTCAAAGAAGATTGTTAAATGCCAAATGATATTGTTTTGTAATCGACAAACCTAGAGACGTTTAGTACAACATGAACTATATACAAACAAGAAACTGTAATTTCACCACAATAAAAATAGAAGGAATTATATACAAACAAGAATTGCATCCCTTAATTGCAAACTCTTAATTGCAACTATATACAAACAAGAAATTGTAATTTCATAAAAGGGAGAAGAGAAACTGTAATTCATCCCTTAATTCATCCCAGAATTGTATCCAAATTGAATCGAGTATAATCATGAACCCTAATTGCATAAAAGGGGGAAGATAAAGAGGAAAGAAGGAAGTCATACCTTCAGATCTGAGAAAGGAAGAAGCTCTAATTCGATCTGAGATGCAAAAATTGAAGGAAGAAAGAATAAGAAAAAAATAAACGCACGAAATCCCTTAACATCACTTATTAAAACCTCTAAACACCTAATTGCATATAATTGGGGATAGGCAAACCATTTGCTAACTCAAATTCAAAGCCAACCCCTTAATTTCTCATCTAATTGAAGCAGAAATTAAATAGAAGGAAGTTAGAGAAGCATACCAGCACAAAGAGGGAGGTTAGAGAAGCACCACATCCACCGGCATATAGAAAAAAAAAATAGAGAAAGTTAGTGAATAATGTTAACATGTGTATACAGATATACATGTGTATACAAATGTACATGCATATTGAATAATTTTGAGTAAATTTCCATTTCCAAATATTACAAAATGATTAGGGAACTATTAGAAGTATGACATCAGATCTGAAGTATGACAATTAAAATCAGGTGAACTATTAGAAACTTTAGATCTATTGACTTGTTTCTACAAAATTCGAACAAGTATGACAATTAAAATTCCTAATCACGAACCCTAATTACATAAAAAGGAGAAGAGAAAAAGGAAGGAAAGGAAGTCATACCTTCAGATCTGAGAAAGGTAGAAGCTCTAATCTGATCTGAGATGCGAAAATTGAAGAAAGAAAGTAAGAAATTACAGTTACAAATCATAAATGCGAAAATTGAAGCAATAAATTGAAGGAAGAAAGTCATACCTGAGGAAGAAATTGCAGAAAGATCTAATTACAATTACAAATCTGATTTGAGGAAGAGAAGAGGAAGAAAGTAAGAAATTGATGGAACAAGGTAGAAAATAGAGAAAAGAAAAAAAGTGACGCGGAAATTATACCTTTTAGTGAAATTCTTCGCAAAAATTGGGTAAATTATATACAAGGCCAAATTTTGGGGGGAGATGCGCAAACTTTTTTTGGAGGAGGCGCGAAATTTTGCCGCAGAAGAATTTTGGTGAAGGTCTCATGAGCGTGAAGAATTTTGGTGAAATTTTCATGAGCACGAAGAATTTTGGTGAAATTTTTTGTAAAAATTTTTATTTTCATGAGCGATGAGAGTTTAGGTATGCGGCGCATATCTTATCTTAGGTATGTGAAGATGCGGCGCATATCTTCATATTTCCATATCTTAGGTTATTTAAAAGTTATTAGGAACAATTAATTTTATATTTTTAGATGTTAATTATTGATATTATTTAAGATCTTCAACTTTTAAAAATTGTTACTATTTAATTTGATTTTTTTTCATATTATTCACTATAAAAAATGCTACTAAAAGTTGTTACGAACATTTTATTTATATTTTATTTATGGAAAAATATAATTTATATAATATTTGAAGTTGCAATATCATGTGGTTTAATTAATACAAAGATGATTCATATAGTGCATTTAACATATAGGTTTAGATGTAATTATTTATATTTTTGTATTGATTTAGACTTGTAAATTAGTATTTCACATATAGTATTGGAAAAGATGCATAGTTTTGCAAATTAGTATTTCTCATGTAGTATTGGAAACATGCATAGCATGCATGCAATTGAAACATATTAATTCAAATTCTTTCTATAGACACCTTTATGCAGCAATTGCCTTGAATTTATTCTTTCTATATATACTCTATTTTCAGCACTTCAATTAGGGATTGATCGAAAACACCTCAATTTTGTGTGACAATTTATATATACCATACCTTTATTTTTTATGATACACAGCATTGGAAAAGATGCATAGAACACTTCAATTAGTATTTCTCATGTAGTATTGGAAAGATTCATAGTAGGCATGCAATTGAAACATTTTAATTCAAATTATTTTTTACATGTAAAATTTCATTTAAATTCAATCTAGTATCATCCATGTAAAAATATTTACTAGTTTATTTTATTTGATTATTTTCATACTATTCACTATCAAAATTAATATTTTTTTTAGTTCACCTAGTTTATTTTATTTGATCACTTTGTTCAATTTTGGTACATTTTATTTGTTGAGCTTACAATTACATTTTTCTTTTGAACAAACTTTTTAAGACAACCACACATGGACATGAGTATGTCAATAGCCATTAGGTATGTTAAAGATGAATACATGTCAATAGCCATTACATTTTTATTTTTAACAAACTTTGATTTCTTTCATGTTAACTTACATGGACATGAGTATGTTAAAGATGAATATATGTCAATAGCCATTACTCTTTTATTAGTATTTCTCATATAGTATGTTAAAGATGCATAGCATGTTTCTTCAATCTAGTATCATGCATATATGTTTCTTCATCCATGGAGTTTATTTAAATAGAATTCAAATGCTTGCATGCAATTGAACTCAAATTTAACATGGACATGAATATATATCAACATGTCGATTATTATATTTTACCACTCATTTCCATGGTCTGTAATATTCACTATCAAAATTCATATTTGATTGTTCTAAAATGTTAAATATCATATATCAACATATCTAAATCTGAAATATGAAAATAAATGCTAATTAGTATTTCTCATGAGAAAAAATAGATGCTATGCACATGAAATAAATAATCTGTATGAACTCAAATTTAACATGAGTATATTAACTCATGCACCAAACAACCACTAATTTTTATTTACAAAAAAATAGATGCTATGCACATGAAAAAAATAATCTGTATGAGATGAAATAAAGCCACTCATGAGTTAAAGATTATGCTATATAATAATCTCTATGCTATGCGCATGGTTTGGATATCATGTGATATATAATAAGCTGTATACTTTTAAGTTTATAGAATTAAATCCTCCGTTACATATCATATGATCCCAATCTATATACTTTTTCTCCAATCCCAATCCTCTCCGTTACATATCATATGAATCTTTCTCTCTGTATCCTTTTTTCCAAGCCTCCGTTACATATCATATGAAATAAGCCTCTTTCTCTCTCTCGTTTATAGAAAGAAGCCTCATCTGTATACTTTTTCCTCTCCCTAAGTTCAAATCCTAATTCGTCTTTCCAAATTCCTAGAAATCCTTCCTAATTATGACGATTAAAACCATTCCTCTTTCTCTCTCTCCGTTACATATGAAATCCCAATTCCTCTTTCGTCTGTCATCAATAAAACCTAGGTCAAAAGCGATTCGTCGAAGGCGATCAAATCCGTCGAAGGCGATCAAATCTGCTTTACGAAGTCGGTTAACAGTAGGTATGGATCGAATCTGCTTTTATTTTTTACAATTAGTTCTCTTTTCTCCAGATTTTGTTCTTTTTTCCCCCTTTTGGTTACTTAGTATCAGATTTTTGCACTTAGTACCCAAACTATCAGATTTTGTTCCTTACCTAAATTATTAAATAAAATTTTTGGTTGCTTCTGTGTTCCTTACCTAATTGACTTTGCCAATTTCAGACTTCTAAGAGTTCTAAGAGTTCAAGGAATGTGACCAACTCTCGAAGGCCATCAAACTCTCAAATCCCAAATTCTAAGAGTTCAAGGTACTTTTATTGTTAGAATCTGCTTCTTTTATTGTCAGAATTTTGTGTCTTTTATTATTAATTTTGTACTTTTATTTGTTAGAATTAGTTATCTTTTCTCCACGTTTTATTCTTTTTTTCTCCCTTTTGTTACTGATATTTGTACAGTAGGTAATTTTGCACTTAGCAAAACTAATATCTGTATATTTTATTTTTGCACTTAGTGAAACTAATATTTTAAACTGTAATTTTGCACTTACAATTTTCATTTTTTACCTTGCTTAAAGTTTGTATTGTAGAAAGTTTAAGTTTAAAGCTAATTATCTTAAAGTAACATTTTACTGAGATCAATTAAAGGAGCATCACTGATATATTGGTTGCCTTGTATCTTAAAGTAACAAATCTGCTTCTTTTATTGTCAGAATTTGTGCTTAGTTTTATATTCATTCTCTTGACGTTAATAAAGTGGTATTCATACTAAAGAAAGTTTAAGTCTAATCACAAGTACTTACAAGTCATGTCATTTTTTACTTCTTTAGTATTAATCTGTTTATTTTATTTTTTTTAACTTTGTTATTAATTTTAACAAACATTTGTATGACATTAATTTTCATGTAGAAGAGCAGCAGGAGGAGGAGGCATAGACTGGCTGTTGCTATTGACCAAGAGATCCTCTCCCTTCAGGTCTCTCTATCTCTCTCTCTGTAAAAAATAGATCATGGTACTTAATGTAGTAAAAGTTTGGACTTTGTAACATAATGTGAGTTCAGGGAGAAATCAACATTTATTTGAGTTTGTTTTGGACCTAATTATATTAAAATAGTTCAATACTTGAATTTTGTTTACCAATAGAACTGTATATCCTGAACTGTAAATCAACTTTGTTGTAGAGGACCGTAAATTACCATGAACATTTTGGGAATGACATGATAAAAATAATAGCATAAGACCTTCTTTAACCTTCTTTCATGTGCTGCATATGAAAGAACCACTTTACTAATCTTATTTTTTGTCAATCAATGACAGATCCCAATGGCGCCAAGAAGGGCACAAACTCGTTCTATGACAAGAGCAAAAGAACAGAAATATTTTGATTTTTTGAGAACAATCGATGCTTTAAAGCATTCTGCAAGTAAACCAAGAATCTTTTATGGGAAGAACCCACCTAAATCCCAATGCAGAAAGAGACCGATGATGGCAGTGAGAAAGATTTATCGAGGGAGAGGCAGAAAGAAACCGATGATGGCAGTGAGAAAGATTTACCAAGCTGGGCCCCCACTGTCAGCATCTCAAGAAGATGGCCCCTCAGTTGACCAAGCTGGGCCCCCACTATCAGCCTCTGAGGAAGATGTCCCCCCAGTTGACCAAGCTGGGCCCCCACTGTCAGCATCTGAGCAAGATGGCCCCTCAGTTGACCAAGTTGGGCCCCCACTGTCAGCCTCTGAGGAAGATGGCCCCCCAGTTGACCAAACTGAGCCCCCAACTTCAGCATCTGAGCAAGATGGCCCCTCAGTTGACCAAGCTGGGCCCCCACTGTCAGCCTCTGAGGAAAATGGCCCCCCAGTTGACCAAACTTAGCCCCCAACTTCAGCATCTGAGCAAGATGACCCCTCAGTTGACCAAGCTGGGCCCCACTAAAATCTCATAATCATTATCCCTTTGATACTATCAAAATATCGTAAATTTGACTTATAAATCATGTCTTTTTTTTTGGACCAATCCATGATCTAAAAGTTACATGCACCTCAATACACTTGTATTTTTGTCTTTGAGACAACTATTAATGTGAGAGCCCACTTTGACGCGATGACATTATAACTTGCTCAACTCCCAAATACAACCCAAATGCCTTTATATTGGATTTAAAGTATACCTAAATTTATATATTTTTTTCACATCAATTCTAATATGAAAATCCTAACCAAATATTGACTAGGATGATTTAGACACAAGACCTGGTTGCAAACCCTAAAAGTATAACATGTGCTAGATTGTATGGCACTTATACGAACCAACAATCTTGACATATAATTTTGGTAAGAGAAAGGTCCGCCCTAAAAAAACTAGATGAGACACATTAAGGTACAAGAAGAAAGCGATAGTTTTCCATTTAGCCATTAGCCATTGAAATTACACCACGTCCATCCAAAGATTTCCAGAAAAGGTCATGATCATATGGACACTTAAGCACCGATCTTATTTTCTACGATAGAACTTGCCTCATGACAACATGTGCTTACAACTCCTAGTAATGAAAACTACAACAAACATGAGAAGATGAAGGATGCATAAAATGTTATATGTACCTAACCAATACAAACAACCCAAAAACTAAACTATATTTAGCTTATACTATAAACATGTTTAACCTGATTTTAGATATGCTACCCTAGTTTTAGAATAGACCGTCCTAATATTCTGCTAACCTGGTTTTAGACATGCTACCCTAGTTTTAAAGTGGAGCAAACCCTAATATTCTGATAAATACTTAATAGTTTGCAACCAAAATTAAAGTGCAGCAAACCGCCTGATGGACAACAGAAAGAGTAGAAAGATGTCGCTTTAATCTAGATCGAGAAATTGTAATTAACTTGACAATCTACTCTAGCTAAATCTAAATCAGATAGTTTAATTAGATCATATTTTAATGATTTTGAATTTCATAAACTTAATTCAATTTTTAATAATCCTCTGAATTAGCAATATTTGCAATTTCAAATCAATTTGAAAAATCACAAAGGGCTAAATCATTAAAAACAATTCAATAACAGTTCAAGTTATAGCCTTTGTGTCCACTTAGCAATTACAAACAATAAATATGCCATAATTAAAACTCAACAAATGATTTATAAATAGTTCAATTCAGTTCAGAATAATTGTCATAAAGATTGGAACGGCCCGTTCAAGCCATGAAATGGATCGTTCTAAAACGTGTGCCAAGCTGAAAACCCAAAAACAGTTCATGTTAGATTCAAAATTCATCAAATCAATTCAATTAAACCCAAACTTTTGTGTTATAATACTAGCTCATGACGAGTTGTTCTGACACCATGAAGCCCTAGCCTCGTCCTAGTTGTTTGACCCCGAATTTTCACGCACAGAGAAGCATAACAATCTGCAAAGAATGTCAAAAATCCATCAAAAATATCAAATGACCTCCAAAAATTCCCAAAATTTTCCTAAGGATTATGATGAATTTTCATAATTTTTAAACCCAAGAAATACCCATACAAACTCCAAAATTTGCAAAGAAACCTAAAAACTCCACAAAATTACTAAAATAAATTTATGAGAAATTTACCAAATCCATTTGAACCATTAAATTTCACATATTTTTTTAAGTTTATCCATAAAATTTTATGCAGAAATACCCAAGGGAGGACCTTCAAATAATTTATTTTGGTTTGGCCTTAAAGAAATAAAAAGAAAATTGTGAAGATCAAATGAAATCCCAGAAAATTGCAAGGCCTTTGGCACGTCCATCCATTGCAGCGGATCCTAGGGAGGCCAGAAGTGTCGCTGCCCCTCCTAGATGAATTATCTTCTCATCTAAAGATTGGGTGCACCTGACTTTGATGTACCATGCACAGAAGTTCAATAGGTATCAATTGGTTCACAGAAGACCACTTCCATCTATCTCTCTCTTCCTCACTAAACCTTACAAGTGGACCCTAGGTGAAGAGTCTTCTTCTTCACCAGTGTAAAAAGAGGACAGAGGAGCAAATTGTGATTCTTACCGCGCGAAGGCCGGGTAAAAATAGGGAACTCGACGACGTGGCTCCCTCTACATCCACAAACCCAAAACCGGGCTGCCCAGCCCACGGTTTCCCTAAACCTGAGCCCTAGCGCAGCCCCATCCTAACCGTTGGTGGAAATTTGATGCTGAGGTTCAAGTCGGGACAAAGAAGCGCTTCCCAAACCCTAAGCCTATATAAACCCCCAAATTGGAGATAGGAAAAGAGAGGAGAGCAACTAGAGGGTAAGCTAGGGTTTAATTGCTATTATCTTGTATTGAGTGGTGAAAGGCATTAAATCGAGCGCTTGGAAAATAGAGAAAAAGGTAGAAATTGAATGATGTTTGTTTGTAATTGAGGAGATCTGAGTGAATTGAATTCGTCAATTGTGTATCTTGCTTGTTAATTTGCTGTTTTGCCTCTCCTCCCATCTTTCAACTCTTCACCTCTCTCCATTACGGTTTTCATTGAGGTCTCCTCAATTGATGACTAGAGAGAGGTGCTTACCTGATTACCTTGATGCCATGCTCAAGGATAGGCAACAATGGCTTTGGTTGAGGTCTCCTCAATCCTAGTCCTAGGTTCCATGGTTTGAACTCAAAATGGCTCAAATTATGAAACCTTTGAATAATCCATAGGTTATTTAGTTGTTATGCTGCCAAATTCGAATAAGATTAGTCAGTTCCATAAGCAATGGGTTTGAACTAATCTGAATTAAACTTCTTAGATACAAAAAAATAACATGGATAAAAGACATGTGTTAAGTCTCAACCAGCCCTTTGATATGTGGATTTATTTAAAACTGGAGTTTAAATGAATAATGCATCATGAATTTTGTATGCTTTAAGTTATTTTAGCATTATTACATGCATAAGTGCACCAATCTGGACAGAATAGAAAATAAAAGAAAATACAAGGTTTCATTTGCATAAAAACATAAATATACACATGGACATCAAGAACAAGACCTTAAGGGGGAGTTAATCTAAGACATTTTTCAATTTCTCGAGGAAATTCATTTTATTCTTCGAGGAATGATGAAAAAGCTGACACACTTGTACGCACCAAAGTTGGGAGAGAGGCATTCTAAGAGATCAAGACTTGCCCTTGGCACCCTTTGCCTAAACTATTATCATATTTTCACAATGTCTTGGATGCTAAGCAAAATCAGCTTTCTAGATTGTTTCCTAATATGGCGCATATTCTGAAACGAATCGTACCAGACCTGGAACGGTATGTTCTAACATGAGTCCATAAGGTTGTCCAGTCCTAGAACGGACCTATTAGTCCTAACCTAGAACTGACCAGACTTGGAACGGACCCTTCCGGCACAAGCTCGTCAGCCCATTTCGCAAGAAATAATCTAACATGTTGTAGTTAACCATTATTCTAAGATATTAATTAATTTTTTAAGTTAAAAATACGGTCAAAAATAGAATTCAATTTTTTCATACTGTTATTTATATAAATTAAAAATAGTTTAAAAATTAAATATATTTGAAAATCTAAGATAGATATATTTAGAAGTCTAAGCTAATTCACGTCTAATCTATAGAAAAAAAAAAATTATCCCCTCACACAACATGCAATCTGAACCTTTCAATTTTTGTTGATCGATCAATCTTAATATATTCTAGAAGTTTATCCTTCTTAATTAAAAATAGTTGTACCTATCATCTAAGATAGTTCTTTATAAGAGCAATTGTAAACTTATATTCAAGACATGTACGTGATAGGCTCCTTCTTTTCAAATGTAATCAGATGTGATCTAACTTATACGATCATAGAATAGCTCCAATAAATTTATATTGTAATATGGCAGCAATTAAATTACGAGAATCTACAATTAATTTCGGTTCTAAAATATATTAAGCACAATTTTGTCCAATTATTCAATAGGTTTCAAATTTTCAAAATACAACATAAATATTTCATAAACTTTGAAATATATTTACAAATGATTTTTTTTTATATCACTTGCGAGCCAATTTTTATATCTCCAAAATTTCTTACTTTTTTCGATTTTCTTTGAGCATAAAAAAAAAAGGTGTAAGAGATAAAATTTGAGATTTGTTTTGATCTTTAAAATCACAAAACCCCATGCATCCAGTGGTAAAATAACACATAGATGCGTTTTCTTATATACATAGATAAGTCCGCATATTTTTTGTTTAGTGCAATTCATCCTTTTTTCTTTTTTCTTTTATTATTATTTGGATGATGGTCGTGTGTGGTCACTTCTAAAGAGCAGAAACATTACTTGCCTGAAATGGTGAGGCAAAGTTGAGCTCTCTCAAGTCTGCAACAAACAACGGATGGATTGATTCCATTACAAATATTACAATATTTGGGGCTCTAAAAGATGTGATCGTTTCCTCTTGTCATCTATTCATCGTTCAGTGTACGAATAATACCACTTCTGTGCAGCTGAGTTCACCAATCCCCTGCTCTGCTTTCTCTGTTTCTTCTCCCCTTCTCTCGCTCTCTTTCATTTCTTTCTTTTCAAGATAAAGGATCTCTCTCTCTCTCTTTCTCTCCCCCGTACCTGAAACTTTCGGTCTCTGACCTAAATAGTGTTGCTCACAGCGCCACGACTGGTACTTGGGATGTCTCGTTTCCTGTCTTTTGCTTGGTGCTACTGTTAGTATCTGTCTATTTTCTTCAAGGCATTCCTGCCAAATAATATTGTTATGAAAGATAATACAGCTTATTTTATTATTATATTTTACTTTATGGATACCAACAACTCATATATATATATTTTGTTATATTCACGATAAATTAAAACTTTTATAATTTATATTAACTTAATATGTACTATTAATGATGTATATATATGTTTCTACTTAATACAATTTTATATGTATAGATTAACAAATTACGAAAGATGATTTTTTATTGAATAAAATTGTGTCCATTCTTTACACGAGCTGCTGTTCTTTTAATATAAAAAAAAAATAATCTACAACAATCTACTACAATCTACAAGATATCTTTTGTAAGATTACACAATTTAATTCATTGATTACAACAACAATTGATATATTCACTAATCAAGAAAGTTATTGTTGCAATACTCCCCCTCAAACATGAGGATTTTGAGTGCCCAACTTGCGAAGAAGATAGTGAAGTTGTCGCTTGTCAAGAGTCTGTGTTGGAAATACTCAAATAATCAACTCAATTCACAATGATCTCAGACAGAACAGAGAGAAAATTTTTGTGGTGTGTAAATCTTGCTACACAATTTTCTGTTTTCTTTCATTACTTTATACTACTATTACATCTATTACATAGTAAGAAATATATTTCCTAATACAATACTGCCTAGAATAACAATTGCTTTCTTATTTTCTAATTGCCATAAAACTAAAACATAACATATATGAATTAAGAAACAAATATTACCAAATACTAGTACTTAACAAAAAATAACTTTCTATGTTTGTATGCCATTGCTTCGGCATATTCTTGTCAATATACCGACACTACTAGTTTACCATAACATTCACTTCCCTAAGCTAGTCGTGTCGGCTTTCACATCAACTCCTCGGATCGGTTAATAATGGCGGCACCACATGCCTTAGCAATACGGTTGTTCTTTTTGGCTGCCTTTCAAGCTCATACTTTCTTCTCTTCTTCCAAGCCTTCTTCTTGCACAACCGCTCGTCATGGTCAAAACGCTTTCCATAGCGCTCCTTTTCCTTGTAGTTTTGCTTATCAATCCTCTTTCCTTTGAGACTAAGCGCCTGTTGTGCAACTTGGCTTCGCTTCTTGACCTGTGTCCTTGCTTTTTTGACACGGTCCTTACCTATACTCATCTCCTTGATTGTCTCCCATGCCTCCTTTGCTAATTCCTTTCCAGCATTTGCCAACTTCACTTCATCTGGCACGGCTTGAGAGATCGCTGCCATGGCACCATGAACCTTCTCTACATCGACCGACGTGCTACCATCTAATGCTTCCCATACACATAGGGATCGCACGATGTTCTTCCTTTGTATAGCCCACAGGTCATACTTCTCATGGTTTAACATGGGGTATTGGATCGGCACACCACCTCCTCTCACCAGTACTTTCGGTGGTGGAGTCTTCTTTATCTCTTTGTTACTGTCTCCCATAACACTGCGCTCTGATACCAATTGTTGGAAATACTCAAATAATCAACTCAATTCACAATGATCACAGACAGAACAGAGAGAAAATTTTTGTGGTGTGTAAATCTTGCTACACCATTTTCTGTTTTCTTTCATTACTTTATACTACTATTACATCTATTACATAGTAAGAAATATATTTCCTAATACAATACTGCCTAGAATAATAATTGCTTTCTTATTTTCTAATTGCCATAAAACTAAAACATAACATATATGAATTAAGAAACAAATATTACCAAATACTAGTACTTAACAAAAAATAACTTTCTATGTTTGTATGCCATTGCTTCGGCATATTCTTGTCAATATACCGACACTACTAGTTTACCATAACAGTCTGTCTGAAGATGTTAGCCAATTGCTCATGTGTCTGAGTATGAAAAGTTGCAATATGTCCTCCTTGAACCTTGTCTCTCACAAAATCAATTTCTATCTCTTGTGTTTGTTCATGAAAAATCAGATTTGCGGCTACATGGAGAGATATTTGACTGTCACAAATATGTTTCATTGGTCGAGTATGAGAAACCCTAAGAGATTTGAGAAGTAATTTTTAGCCATGTTAACTCGCATACTGTGGTAACCATTGACTTATACTTCGCCTATGCCGATGATCGAGATACAGTGTGCTATTTTTTAGTCTTTCATGAAATAGGTGAACTACCAAGCATCACAAAAATAGCCTGTCAAAGATCGCCTAGTCAACGGACAACTTACGCAGTCTAAGTCACAATACCTAGATAAAAGCAAATCATTGTAAGCACTGAGCATAATACCTTGTCCTAGACTACCCTTTAAATAGCACAATACTCAAATTGTTGCATTGTAATGAATGCTAAGAGGTGCCTACATAAAATGCGCCAATAAATGCACTAAGTAGCATAAGTCTGGTCATGTTATTGTCAAGTAAATCAATCATCTAACCAGTCATCTATACCGCTCAAGATCATCCATAGGTATACCATCTGCAGTGGACAAACTCTGATTTTCCTCAATAGGAAATGTAATCAGTTTCGCTCCCAAAAGCATGCACTCAGCTAAAATATCTAAGGTATATATTTTCTATGACACAAGGTGAGACCTGATGGACTGTGTGCGATCTCTATTCCATATGCTAAAGTATACTTTAGCCAATCTATATATATATATATATATAGAGAGAGAGAGAGAGAGAGAGAATGGATTCAATCAAAGCGCTTTGACCGGAGGCTCAGTTAAACTCCGTCGGTTCTCAATTTTGAAAGTTCAAATGACCGATCCGAACCGTCAAATATGATCTCCATATTGAAATCTCCTTGCCGACCAAAATTTTCATTTTTTTGAATTTGTTAAGTATTTTTTTTCGGATTTTCAAAAATCGTTAATCTAATTTGCTCTGAACCCTACAAAAATTGTTGTTTTTTAAAATCCGAAAAAAATACTTAAAAAATTCAAAAAAATGAAAATTTTGGTCGGCAAGGAGATTTCAATATGGAGATCATATTTGACGGTTCGGATCGGTCGTTTAAACTTTCAAAATTGAGATCTAACGGGGTTTAACTGGGACTCCGGTCAAAGCGCTTTGATTGAAGGTTTTCTCTATATATATATATATAGAGAGAGAGAGAGAGAGAGAAAGCCTTCAATCAAAGCGCTTTGACCGGAGTCTCGGTTAAATCCCGTCAGATCTCAATTTTGAAAGTTCAAACGACCGATCCGAACCGTCAAATATGATCTCCATATTGAAATCTCCTTGCCGACCAAAATTTTCATTTTTTTGAATTTTTTAAGTATTTTTTTCGGATTTTCAAAAATCGTTAATCTAATTTGTTCTGAACCCTACAAAAATTGCTGTTTTTGAAAATCCGAAAAAAATACTTAAAAAATTCAAAAAAAATGAAAATTTTGGTCGGTAAGGAGATTTCAATATGGAGATCATATTTGACGGTTCGGATCGGTCGTTTGAACTTTCAAAATTGAGAACCGACGGGGTTTAACTGAGACTCCGATCAAAGCGCTTTGATTGAATCCATTCTCATATATATATATATATATATATATATATATTGGCTAAAGTATACTCCAGCATACGGATCAAACACGTATGCTTGAGTCGTTTCTCAAAATCGAAAATTTCAACAGTCAATCCAAATAGTTCAAGTTGTTCTCCATATAAAAATATCATTCAAGACCAAATTTTATATTTTTTCAAATTTTTTTGCTATATATTATGCTATTTTCAAATTGAAGGTTCAAAAATACTCCTTTATAGTGTTTTTTGAAAATAGCATAATATATAGCAAAAAAAAATCGAAAAAATATAAATTTTGATTTCCTAGGAGATTTCAATAAGGAGAACAATTTGAATGGTTTGGATCGACTGTATGAATTTTAGATTTTGAGAAACGACTCCACCATACGGACGATATGTATGCTGAAGTATACTTTAGCCAATCTCATATATATATAGAGAGAGAGAGAGAGACACACACACACACCATGCCTGTGTCTACCGTTGAATACAATATCGTTTTGATGGCTTAGGAATAAGGAAAAATAACTTTTTCCAACAATTATATATACATAATTTCAACTAAAAAAATATTTTAAAATATTATAATACTGCAAATTAATTATTTTTAAATATAATTATATTTATTATTATTATTATTATTAAAATAATTATTACTTTATTTTAAAACATCTTTATTCCTAACTCACCATCGAAACAACATTTCTTCTTCTCGGTATAACACTCTTCCTACTCTTTCTATAGTTACACTCTGCCCAATATTTCTGCTCAGAATAGTCTATTCTTCCTTATTCCTAAGCAATCCAAACGAGCTAGGGTGTTTGCCAAAAAAATGTGTGAACAAGGAACTAGAACTGCATGGGTCCCACCCAGTTCTTGTTCTGGGTTTGTAATTCGCCAAAAATTAGGAACTGGGAACAAGCCCTAGTTCACAAACCGCGAACAACAGTTCTTTGTTTGGCAGCAAAATTTATTTTCTTGTTTGCAAACTAGGCTGTTCGTGGCCCTTCCTAACATAGCCCATGGTGTGTTTGGTATCGCCTCAAACAACGCTGTTCGCGAACACCAGATATTCGTGCGAACCAGGTGCGGAATAAGAACATGGGCTTGTTCGCTAGTGTGTTCTGAGTTCCAAATTTTTGGCGAACTCGCGAGCATCGCGAACCAATTGGGAAAGCAATTTTGTTATATAGTTGGGTTCGCAAACCCAGGTTCGTTGCAATCTCCCAAACATAGAAAAAATAGAGATCAAGTCTTTTGTTTTGAAAATAGAAAAAGCATTTTAACACTGAGGCTCCGTTTGGATGGTGTGGGAATAAGAGGAATAAGGGAAGAAGTATTGGGAAGTGTGTAACTTTGTGAAAAGTTTAGATTGTTTATAATAAATTTGGAAGTAGAAAGAAGCTATTCTCTTATTCCTGCACCCATCCAAAGAGAGCCTGAATTATTCTTTCTTTGTTATCTCTGTGTTACTATTTTTTTTTTTAAGAAAAAATGAAGATCGAGTCTCCATCTTTTTAATTGAACTCTGTGTTACTATTCTGTCATTCCTTCTTTTCGTTTTTTTAAATTCTGCAGTATAATTTATAAAATGGTTACCTTTTTAAAAAAGAGTTGATGTGGTAAATAATCCTAATTTGCACAGCTATAATTGGTGTCCTGTGGCTGTGGGGCTATAAAGGAAGCCTCATTATCTCCATCATTGGAAATCTAACAATGTAGTGTGTTTAGACCTGTCAAACGTTAGAGGTGGAAACGGAACAGGCATTTCCGTTTCCGTTCCGTTTCGGTAACGGAACGAAATGGCTGTTTCATTTCCGTTCCGTTTCGGCAAACGTAACAAATTTCTGTTCCGTTTAACGTTCCGCCTCAATTTTCTATTGATTTCAACTCATTTCCGTGTTCCGTTTCATTTACGTTAACAAATTTTGATTCCGTTTCCGTTCCGTTTCTGAAAACGGAACCCATTTCAACTTTCATTTAACGTTCCGTTTCGGCGGAACAGAAACGGAAACGTTAAAACGTTTCATGTTTGACAGGTCTAAGTGTGTTGGATATCATACATCATACAACTAGGTACCCATATCATATGCCCACATGAACATATATTCTTCTCTCAAACCTTTTTTTGAAAGCAAATTACTCGCACACTAAAATCTCTCCATTCCAAAACAAAAGACTACCAGCCTCTTCCTCCCTTACTAGTAAGTAGTAACTAGCTATCTGCAATGGCCGATGGTGATTTTGATGAAGAGGAAATTTGGGCCTCTTTTGTAAATGAAAAGGAGTACGGTTCTAGCCCTATGAGTACCAAAAAGCACAAAAATAAAACCATCTATTCTCCTTCTTCGTCCAACACTTCTCCTAAATCAATACCAAAACATACTGGAATGGGCAAAACCATGAGGCAGTCTGCACCAGTCAACATCCCTGACTGGTCCAAGATATACCAAAACAAGAACTCAACGCATGCTTGTGATGACGTGAGAGATGAAGACTTGGTAGAAGACGAAGGATCAGAGGAGAGGGTCCCACCTCACGAGTGGCTCGCAAAAAAGATGGCAAGGAGCAATATCTCTTCTTTCTCTGTGTGCGAAGGTGCTGGAAGAACACTGAAAGGGAGAGACCTTAGCAGAGTGAGGCATGCAGTGCTTACAAAAACTGGGTTTCTAGAGTAAAGTTACTAGTTGAAAATTTTATGTGTCCTTGGCAAAATCCTTTAATTTGCCAGTCAATATATTATGGTAGGTTGAGTGTTATCTTACCTCTGTGGCTCTGTCTTTCTTCCTTTCACTTCTTGCCAGGCTTAGCTAGTTACCTTCTCCTTATTGTGTTTGCTATTTCTTTTGTTAGAAGATGGTTGTTGTCGTTAGCTTTAGTGAGTGCTTGCTTCAGTGCATTGTTTTAGCAATTAGCACTGAGATTTTGTGGTTTTGACAAATTAGCTAGGTGCTGTTTGTAATGTATGGAATTAATTTTACTTCCACAAATCGGTAGCAGTGCCCTCAAACGCGTAAATGGTTATATGATATTTGGATTTTGAATAGTGATTTTGCTAATTCCTTCAATTACATCTAGTCCAAATATTATCCAAATATATTCCAAGTAAACATCAAGTAATGTGACACTAGCTATGTCAATATGGTCAAAAACAGATCTAGCTCATATGGTTGCACAACGTAATGACCGCATCTGATCAGAAAACCAGATCTAATTTTGTAATATTTCTACTAGCTTGCTAAATCACTTTTTTCTCTTTTCTTCTATAATAAGAACAAGTGGGAAAAAAAATCTTTCAGGTAATGGAAAAATTCAAATTTTAGAAATTAAAAAAAAATAAATAAACTCCTGATTGATTGAATAGGTTTTGCATTGTGCCATAGTTGATCTTCTCTTTGCCCATGTGCACCTGCCTCCTCTTTCAGGTTCTCCTCCTCTAGGCACCAACAAACTAGATAACATTTATCTTATCCGTCCAATAATTATAAGTACATAGAAAGTTAGAAACGCATCTAAAGTAATTAATGTTGGATACAAACATGATAAAAGCCAATATATAATAATAATGGGTTTGAGCGTACTACATTTCTTGGATTTCGAACTCCTGTTCATGATGCATTAATTGATGCCTCAAGACTCCGTAAATTTCTTGATTGTGCAAAAATATCAACTCATTGGAGCTGTTCCGATGTCCTTAACAAGTGACATATGATTGGACAACATATATATTAAATAATTCGTCACCATCAAGGATAAATGCATAAAATGGTACATTTATTGTTGCAAAGTGTTTTTGGAGGCTATATATGTTAAGAAAAAGATAGAAAAAATGGAGGAAGAGCGAAGAACTGAGCTGATGTTGCCAAACTTTGCATGCTTTAATTTGGCAAAATTTGTATACAGCGTTTCACATGTACTTTTTTTTTTAAATAAATTGAGGGTCAAACCTCCTAATTTATTTATAAATTAAATATCTATGAAATACCTTCCACCGAGAGCTTCGAACTTGCGACTTTTACTTAAAATGCATTGCTCTTTGTCACTGAACCAAGAGATATTTACTTATGTTTAAGTACATGTGTGGTTGGTTGTGAAGATTCGTAGTTTTGTTTAGTGTTTGCGCCTCTATTTAAGTTGTCTTTACAACTTGATTTAAGTTGAAAATTGGGGCATCAAAAAAACTTTCTTCGGTTAAGGGGTCAAAGCTATTTGTTGAGGTAGTTGTTGCACTAATCATGGACTAAAACTAATTAGGGGACCCACAAATGTTCCCAAGTCAGGGAACCCCACGTACTCAGTGGTAGGTTATGAAGGTAAGAGTTCATTTGCCAAATTGAAGTTGGGTTTGTTAATAAGTATATGCTCCTTAGCATTTCTCAGTTATTCACCCCAAGTGCAAATCTAAGGCTCTAGGCAATTGCAATGTGTACACTTCGTGGAATTACCAATAGAGTGGTTCTTTTTGTGGAAGGATGAAGAAGAATATTCCTGGAATTTAACTGTTTCCAAATATTGTTTCGTTTTGGGTCCGAATCTATAAATTGTACACCCTACAATTGGAAAGGAATGCCAGAGGATATTCGTTGAAATAATATATTTATTTGTTTTTTATATAACAAAAATGTAGTATTATTGAATAATATGCATACTGGGGTGTCTAGGTAACACCAGCATGAAAGGGAAAGGGGAGATAGAAGAGGCTGTAGCCTTTTGTGCTTTTATTATGCTTGGTGGGTTCACGGCTTCATGGTTATGGTACCTGAAACTGAAAGTATGTTGCACCTGACAGCAACCACTCCACATAGATAAAACAACCGTACTTTGATCTGCTTATATATATGGCATCACTACCACAAAAACAGGCTTTTGTAACAGGCTATCTATAACGTCTTTTTTAAAACCCGTTACAGACATGTCAAAAATACGGTTCTGGAAAAAAGTACATCTAATCTGTAACGTTTTTTATAAAAACAGTGTTACAGATTTTCCATCCAAAAAATGTCATAAATATATAATGCCTCTGTAACGTTTTTTATACAAAAGACGTTACAGATCTGTAACGGGTTTTATATAAAAAACGTTAAAGATTTAAATTTTTCTTCTGTAACGTCTTTTTTAAAAAGAATGTTACAGATTTTCCTGATAATTGTTAGGGTTTCTAGCTTTCTCCTCTCTCCTCCATTATTTCTCATCAAAGACAGCCGCAACCACCAAAGAAAACCGAAATTTATTATCTTTTCTTCATACTTATTTTTCCACTCCAAAAAAATAGCCAAAAATTCTAAAAAATTCTGAAAAAATAAAAATTATAAAGACAAAGAGAAGGAGAGCAGTTTTAAGGTAAAAAAATTAAAATTTGAGGAATATTTCGTATTTTTATATTTCTTCTTAATTTATTTCGATTTTTATTTTGATTTTGTAGTTAAATTAATTATTAGGTTGGTTTTTGGACGTAATTTCAGGTGTCATTCGATAGGAGAAGAATTACATCGAAAGAAGAGAAGAATTTACACCCAATTGAAGGTATATTTTCATAAACTTTTCTATTTTTCATTTATTTTCATGCATGCATTAATAATTAGCATATGCATTTAATTGAAATAGTATTGTCATATAGGACCAAAATACCGGAACAAATACCGAATTTAGGTCGTTGCCCGTCCGAGATTAATCCATTAGGGATTAATCTCGGATAGTACTCCCGGTCGGGAGTACTGCTCTTTGGATACGATCTGTCTCATTTAGGACAGCGAGTTGTACGTTAGATGCAATCTGTTGTTTGAGAAAAATTCGACGGTATTTTCCTTTATGTTCCCACGGATGTGTCCTCACGAGCAATCGTGTGTTGGTGCATTCAGGGAACATAAGGGGAAATGCTGCCGAATTTTTCTCAGATAACAGATTGCATCTAGCGTACGTTCGCTAATGAGACAGAGTATCCAAAGAGTGGGCTAGGATGGTGACCAGCCCGAAAACATAATGTGACAAAATTGGCCCATACCCTGACATTTTGCATATATTTTTCTTATCCAGATGGATCGGACGTGGATGTACTCAAATGATCGGTTATCTCCAAGATTTCAAAAAGGACTTCAAGAATTTATGGTTTGTGCTAAAGAGAATATGAAAAAGAAGGAAGATGATAAAATATGTTGTCCTTGTTCTGTTTGTCAAAATTTGTTGAAATGGTCTAATTTTGAAGAAGTGAGAGTTCATTTGATTAGAAATGGATTTCAGCCGGATTATTCTCGATGGACGCTTCATGGAGAGAGTGGGGGAGGACATTTTATAGGTGGGACTAGTAAAAATATTGTAGATTCACAACTTGAGGAAGAAAATGTATTATTGGACGATGAAAATGTGTTTGATGATGAAAATGTGTTTGATGATGAAAATGTGTCTGATGATGAAAATGTAGATATTCCAGAATTGAATGATGATTTAGATGAAATTGTGAACAATGTGGATGCAGATTTTGTTGATAATATTGAAATTTTTGGTATGTTACGTGAAGAAGATCAGATAAAGTTATATCCTGGTTGTGAATTGTCCAAACTTAATGCTGTTTTCAAATTGTTTAACTTGAAAGCCAAAAATGGATGGAGTGATGCTAGTTTTACATCTTTGCTTGACCTTTTGCATAAAGATTTTCTCCCCAAAGATAATCAGTTGCCGGATTCAGTTTATAAGGCCAAGAAGATGTTGTGCCCTTTGAAACTAGACGTAGAGAGAATTCATGCATGTCGGAATGACTGCATATTATTCCGAAATGAGTACGGTGGTCTGGATAAATGCCCAAAGTGTAAAGCATCACGGTATAGACCGAGGGACGATCAGATTGATGAAGGTAGTAAGGGACCAGCCGCCAAGGTGGTGTTTTATCTCCCAATAATACTAAGATTTCAGCGGCTCTTTTCCAATGCGAAGGATGCCAAATTGTTGAGATGGCACGCAGACTGTAGGAAAAGAGGTGATGGAATGCTCCGGCACCCAGCAGACTCTCCGGATTGGATGAACATAGATAGGGACTTTGAAGAATTCAGCAGTGAACCCAGAAATTTAAGATTAGGGTTATGCACGGACGAGATGAATCCTTATGGCAACATGAGTAGCCGTCAGTCTACGTGGCCGGTCTTGTTGTGTATTTACAATCTTCCTCCCTGGTTATGTATGAAAAGGAGATACATGATGATGCCTTTGTTGATTTCAGGTCCTAAACAACCAGGTAATGACATAGATGTGTATTTGCGTCCATTGATAGATGACCTTGGTGAATTGTGGCGTGAGGGAGTGAAAGTATTTGATGCACACTCTAGAACTGAGTTCAAACTCCGTGCCATGATATTTTGCACGATCAATGATTTTCCTGCATACGGTAACTTGTCAGGGTATAGAAATAAAGGAGCAAAAGCGTGTCCTATTTGCAAGGAAGACACCCATTCTGTTTACTTGAAAAATTCTAGAAAAACTGTTTACTTGGGACACCGCAGATTTCTTAAGAACCGCAACCACCCTTACCGTCGAGATAAAGAAAGATTTGATGGTACTGAGGAGAAAGGCAAAGCCCCAATACCGTTATTCGGGTCGGGTGTATATCGACAGGTTAAGGACATAAATGTCAAATTTGGTAAGAAATTTGCAAATGAGATTCCAAAGGGGATATGGAAAAAGAAGTCCATATTTTGGGAGCTTGAATATTGGAAGTGTTTAGAAATTAGGCATTGTCTAGATGCGATGCACATAATCAAGAACATATGTGAATCTCTGGTTGGTTGCATGTTGGAAATTCAAGGAAAAACTAAAGATGGCGTGAATGCGAGAAAGGACATGGTTGCAATGGGCATTCGAAAGGATCTAGCGGCACAAGATAAGGGTAAAGGCCGAAATTGGTTACCTGCAGCACAATTTAATTTATCAAAGGAAGAGAAGAAAAGCTTGTTGGGATGTCTGAAGTCGATTAAGGTTCCTTCCGGGTATTCCTCGAATATATCAAGAAAGGTGTCCATGAAGGATAACAAATTATATGGTATGAAGTCACATGATTATCACGTCTTGCTGACTGTTTTACTTCCGGTCGCAATTCGAGGAATTCTCAAGGAAAAAGTGAGAAAAACCATCACTAAGTTGTGCTATTTTTTCAATGAAATTTGCTCTAAGGTGATCGATCCGAGAAAATTAGACAAGTTACAAGATGATGCTATTTTTACCATTTGTGAGCTCGAGATGTACTTTCCGCCGTCATTCTTTGACTCTATGGTGCATTTGACCATCCATTTGGTTAGGGAGATCAAAATGTGCGGTCCAGTATTTCTACGGTACTTGTATCCTTTCGAAAGAGCAATGCGCCAATTGAAAGGACTAGTACGTAGCCGATCTAGACCCGAAGGAAGCATAGTGGAAGGATATGTTGCCGAGGAGGTTATCGAGTATTATACTGATTATTTGGAAGATGTCCAACTTATCGGTCTTCCAAAGTCTAGGCACGAGGGTAGACTTGAAGGAAAAGGAACAATTGGAGCCAGTACTTGCAGAGTGGATCTTGAAATGAGAACAAAAGCACATATGAAAGTCCTCCAACACCTTACCGTTGTGGCACCTTACATCAACATGCATATAGTCGAGCTGCGCAAACAATACCCATCTTACAATGAAAACCTGATTATTACAGAGCATCAATTAAACTTTGTACAATGGCTTAAAGAAAAGGTAGATTCCCAGTTGAAAGAAGGAACCAAGGTCGATGAAACAGTCAAATGGTTATCGAGATGTCCTGATTCTGTAGTCGATACCTTCCAAGGGTATGACTTAAATGGATTTATCTGGTACACAAAAAAACAGGATGGTAAAAGTACCGTGCAAAATAGTGGTGTGTCAGTTGTTGCTTTATCTAGTAATAATGGAAAGTCTGCTACTTATTATGGATGGATTGAGGAGATTTGGGAACTAGATTACATGAAATTCAAGATACCTTTATTCAAGTGTTCATGGATCGAGAACGGTCATGGTGGAGTCAAGAAAGACAAAAATGGGTTCACAACTGTTGACTTTAAAAAAAGGGCTTATCAAGAAGACCCTTTCATACTTGCAAATAAGCAAGCAAAGCAAGTTTTCTACATTCAAGATCCGGCAGACAAGAAAAGACATGTTGTCCTGCAAGGTAAATGCAAGTTTTCTACTTGCAAATAACCGTTCACTTCATGAAATATAAATGTTCATTTTATGAAATATAAATGTTATTGTAGGAAAGAGACGTATTGTTGGTGTTGGAGATGTCGTTGATGAAGAAGCATACGACCACTTTGAGGAAACACTTCCATTTTCCACTGGTATCGATGATGCATCACAACCGGTATCGATCAATCATAGACGTACAGACAACATCGAAGGTGTGTGGGTCGATAAACGAAGGAAAAAAAAGAGAGCAGATGCATAATCACACGTGAGTTTAAATTCTAATTTAATTTTAAATTTATATTCAAAATATTTTTATTTTGAATATTAATAATAATTATTATTTTTTTTGCAGGTCGTTTGGTCAAATTAATTAGGATTTCTAGCTTTGTTATGTGTAATAAAACTTTTGTACTTTTTTTTTGACACTTTGACGCCCATAGGCTTTGATTAACAATTAACACAATTTTTGGCAAAATTGTTACCAAAATCTGAATATTTTGAAATGTTTGAAAATTAATTACAAAAAATTTTTAGCAAAATTATTACTAAAAATGATAACTAAAAATTATCCGAATATTTTGAAATTGTGCATTGAAAATTATTACTAAAAATTATTACCTAAAAAAATAGAATATTTTAAAGCAAAATTATTACTAAAAATTTTTAATTACTGATATAAATAAAAAACAGAAAATTTATTTATCTGTAATGTTGATTTTGTAATAAACGTTACAGACTTAAGTTGAATTTTTGACGGAGAGATCGACAATTTTGTTGGAGCGCTTAGGGTTTTTCGAAAATTTCTAAGTGCATGCCTTCCCTCTCGTCGACTCACACTCTCCTCTCTCTGAACAAACCCAGTCGACTCACACTCTCCTCCTCTCTCGACTCACAATCTCCTCTCGCTGGCCTCATCCCTCTCGTCGGACTCCTCTTGCTGGCCTCATCCCTCTCGTTGGCGTCTCCTCTCGTCGGACTCCTCTTCCACTCAACTAGGTATTTTTTCTCCGGCCTCCTCTTCCACTCAACTAGTTTTAATTGACTGTAAATACACTTCAATTGTTGATTTTCTTGTCTGTACAATCAATTTCTGGCTATATGGGTGTTGATTTTCTTGTTGATTTTCTCACTTCAATTGACTGTAAATACACTTCAATTGAGAACCAATTCACTGTAAATACACTTCAATTATTGATTTTCTTGTATGTACAGTCAATTTCTGGCAATATGGTATCATTGGACGGTCATTATCGTTGATGTCAAGAAGGAGAAGATTTACTTCATAGATTCCTTGTCACGCGAAGATTGTATACAGAGATTAGTAATTAAGCCATTTATAACTTCGTAAGTTTCAGTTATTAAATTAGCAAAATAATAGTGATAATTTGAGATTGTGGTAATGGCATATTTTGTTTCCTAGGAGCAGCTAGGGACTATAAAATAGTTTTATATTCATATAATTGTTAAAACCTTCTAAGAAACATAGTACATAGGTTCACTTTTTTACAGGGTGGTTAGATTCACCTTCTTTAGTGAAATAGGACTTAACAGTGTTGTTTGATATTTCCAAGGACCTTTTTGAAATGTATAGTGTGAAGGTCTGACAGGCAATACAATTGTTTGACATTACAATAAGCATTCTTATTAAAGTAAAGGCTAAGGGTTGAAATGCAAAATGTTATCCCATGATGATTATTGGCTCCTTTAATTGGTTATGGCAATTGTTACTTTAATTTCATTTCCTGAGACACAAAGTACTGGCTATGGAAGAATATGTAATAGAGACATGAAAATTGTTGCACGGGTCAGCTCATTATATCTAATCTAATTTAATTAATTGAATTACATGCAGGGCATATAAAAATTACAAGATGGAAAAGGAACAGAAGAGTATGCGTAAAGCCCGGATATTCGAGTGGTACGACATAAAGGTACAAAACTTATGGATTAAGAAATTAGAGTTTGTGAAACTATTCTAAAATCCTAACTAGCTGCTTGTTTGAATTGTGATTTTAGGCTCCGAAACAAAAGGGCAATACAGAATGTGGGTATTTCACGATGTTGGCCATGAGACATGTAATTAGCCATGTGATACAAGTCGGAGAACTACCTAAGGTATTTGTTTTATTTCAGATGGATTTAGGGCTTAATAGCGGTTTATAAATAACGAACAATTTTGAAGGAAGCAATACTGGTTTTCTTTAATTTCCATCTTTTAAGTTGTCATAAGTCCAATTTCTAACTTTTAAATTGTTATAACACAACTTTAGATAGTCTGGATATACAAGTGTAAAGATCTGCTTGCTCTCAACAAGGGCAGTAGATCGGGATGATCTGCTTGCTAACATGTGTTTCTTTTTTTGAAGAAACAAACATGTGTTTCTTATTCCAGATTTAATTTGTATGTTTGGATTGTACAGAAACTAAGGCATATATATGTTTAGAGTTTACAGTTTAAGATATCAACTATAATATATGTTTTGGTTTGCTTATAATCAAATGCAGAAAATTGATCCGGTTGGAAAGCCATACACGAAAGAAGACGTTGATGGAATTGTAGATGAAGTCATGGAATTCATGTGTGGTAATATATTCGGATAGTCAATTTGACATGTATCATGACTGATCTTGTAAATAAATTTGACTTGTATCATGACTGACATTATATTTTAATTAATTTGTTCAACTTAAATTTGTTCTCATTTGCATGAGAACTTGTTTGTTGTTTTGATGTGTGTATATATATGCATGTGTTTGATATTTACGTGATTATTGTGTTTGTGATATGTTAATTATATAGTTTGGTACATATATGTACCAGTTGGTACGGCTAGCAACGTGGGCTAGCCATAGAATACCATCTGTATTAAATATATATATATATATCTGCAACGTTCTTTTCATAAAACAGGTTACAGAATGTTATATTCTGTAACGTTTTGTTTCATAACGAAAGTTACAGATTTATTCAGAAAATCTTGTTTAAAATATTAAAAAACAAATCTGTAACGTTCTTTTCAAAAAACAGGTTACAGAATTCTATATTCTGTAACGTTTGTTTCAAATAGAAAGTTACAGATTTATTCAGAAAGTCTTTGAGTAAAATAATATATAATAATCTGAAACGTTTTTTTGGAAAAGAACGTTGCAGATCTGTAACGTTTAATCCATTTGTAACGGGGCCTACTGTATCGTGCCCATGAACGTTACAGACCCTTTTTATTGAACGTTACAAAATCCAATATTTCGCGTAGTGCATTTAGAGTTTAATTACTTTTATATATATCTGACAGATGTCAATTATGAATTTATGATCGATGCTATCAATGAATTTAAAAATCCAAGTTAAAGTAATAACATGTTCATAATTAGGACGCCATACGTATCATACATATATATACATACATATATATAGAGGAATACTAAGGTCCCACGAGTAAGACAGATGAGCTCCGTCCTAAATGATCGTATATTAGCGTAATCAAATTTCAAACCACCCATGAAAACCGTTCGATTGATTCTTCATATTGAAAACTTGAATGAAACCAAATTTTACATTTTTGTAATTTTTTTTACTATTTATTTCATATTTTTTTTTAAAAAACTTCTCCTAGAACTTATATGGAACCTCCAATAATAACGGTTTTTAAAAATACGAAATAAGTAGTAAAAAATTGTGAAAAAATGTAAAATTTGGTGTCATTCGAGTTTTCAATATGAAGAATCAACCTAACGGTTTTGATCAGTGATTTGAAATTTGATTACGCTAATACAATCATGTAGGACAGACCTCATCCGTCCTACACGTAGGAACTTAGCATTCCTACATGTAGAAAACATATGGTGCATACCAATGTACGGGAGTTTCAGTGCATACTGATCAAAACTCTTTGTTCTACTTCAAAATTACCGATCCAAACCACCAATATGATTTCCCTATCATAATCTCCTTGGAGATCTAATTTTATATATTTTTTATTTTATGAAATTTTAGAAAATGGCTAATATAATTTTTTGAACCATTCAAAAATAGCACTTTTAACAATTCGAAAAAAAAATATTTAAAAATTTTGAAAAAAATGTAAAATTTGGTCGGCAAGCAAATTTCAAGGGAGATCATATTGGACAATGGACGGTTTGGATCAGACATTTTAAAGCAGATCGAAGAGTTTAAGTCAGTATACACCGAAACTCTTGTACATTAGTAAGCACCATAAATTTTATGTCTATATATATACATATAGAGTTTTGTTATGGCGAGTTGCAACTCACCAAAGCGTCTGTGAGTCGCGCTCAAAATTATAAAATTTAGTTCAAAATGACTGATCCAAACCGTCTAATATGATCTCCCTATTGAAATCTCCATGCAGACCAAATTTTATATTTTTAAAAAAATTTTAAGTATTTATTTCGAATTTTTAAAAATTGTTGTTTTTGAACGGTTCAGAACTAATTAGATTAATGATTTTCTAAAATTAAAAAAATACTTAAAAATTTCAAAAAAATATAAAATTTGGTCTGCATGGAGATTTCAATAGGTAGATCGTATTAGACGGTTTGGATCGGTCATTTTGAACTAGATTTCGAAATTTTAGACTCGACTCACGGACGCTTTGGTGAGTTGCAACTCACCATAGCAAAACTCTATACATATATTATCTTAAATAATATCAAATAAAATTATAAAAGCATAACTAATTCATCAAATGTATAAAACATAAAAGAAAGTTTAGTGATTAATTATTAGTGATATGAACGTACGTAACCATGATAAAAAGATGTTCTTGATATATATCAAATTTTGTTCAAAGCTTGGCCAGGAGTGGCCAATGAGTGATGGCTGCTGGGTGCGGGTTCCAAGTTCCAACCACTCGTTACAAGTAAGCCTGTCAACGGCAGCCGTTATATACCGATTTGCCATGATATGAAACAGTTAGTGGCAACACAGATCGTATTGTTAGGAGAGAACGGAACGAAATTAATGAGATCTGAAACGGTGTAGTAACATGTCGTTTAATAAAACGATTAACGAAATGTCGAATTGTATCGTTAATTTGGTTAACGGCACAACAAACGAAATGGCCTATTACGTGCAATTTCACCACATTAGACAGTCTTAGATACAATAATAGAACAGTCTCTTGAATAATTACTAATTATCTACTTTTTATCTTCTTTTTTATCTGGAATAGCAATTAATGTTGCCCGTGGTATTTGTGAAGAGAGGCTATTGGGTACATTGTTCCAAAATTCTGCGCACCTTGTTAGGTCTCCCTTTCCTTAGAAATGGCAATGTTAAAGCTCATGGCAATATAAACAAGAAACAGTTTCAATTAATATTATGGTCCGGTACTAATAATCTTTTTCGGTGTGTTAAGGTAATTATTTTGCTCTCTTAAATACATGATAAAGTCATGAGATGTGCTACTACTTAGCATCTTTCGGAAAAAAAAAAATTTGTTGTACTTTGGCTCCGTTTGGATAGGTTTGGGAAGAAGGGAAGAAGGGAAGAAGTGGGAAAAAGTATTGAGAAGTGTGTAACTTTGTGAAGAGTTTGGATTGTTTATAATTTTTTTTCTTTCCTTTTTCCTTCTTCCTACTTCTTCTCAACGCATCCAAACGGAGACTTTGTGAAGTAATTCATTCATTTTACTTCAGTCTTGTTTCTTAAAATATGAGCTTTAATTATACGGCCAATTCGAATTTTTAATCTCTTTGCCATATCAAAATCTTCTTAGAAATTAAATCTTATATTAAATTTTTTTTATATATTATGATATTTTTCAAACTGGACGGCTTATAATTGAAGAATTTTAGTGATTTTTAAAATTTCGTAATAAATAGTAAAAGAAATTAAAAATATATATATAATTTAGTTTCATAAGAGGTTTTCATATATATGAAGAACAAACTAAACAGTTTGGATCGATTATTTAATACTCCGATTTCGAAAAACAAGGCTGAAGTAACACCGAAGGATGGATTTCTATGAAAAATACGATTGCGCAACTCTAAAGTCGTTACATGCATATAATTAGCCTACGGGCAGTTTAAAACTCAAAAAAAAAAAAAAATGCATATAATTTTGTATTGGTCTTCATTTCTATTACCAGTACTGACTCTTGATGTACACCATGAGTCGTAGAAACGTAGTAATTCTAACGACGTGTTCAAATAACGGAAACATTTCCTATCGATAGTATACTTCTAGTGGCATTTTTTCAATTTATGAGAAAATTATCCTCAATAATTATTAATATATCCAAAGAAATTTTTTTGTACAAAACTCAACTTTTTCATCAAGCATAACAAATTAATGTAACAAAACATGTAAGATTTACAATTCGAATATTTGTATACATATTTGTCTGTTGCTTCCAACCATTCTAACAACTTTTTATATAAGTTGGTGTTGACGTGTCAAATAAACAAATTAATAAACTGTGGTTTTTACTTTTAGTTATATCATAACTTTT
Organism: Rhynchospora pubera; assembly: GCA_028095005.1. NCBI lineage: Eukaryota > Viridiplantae > Streptophyta > Magnoliopsida > Poales > Cyperaceae > Rhynchospora > Rhynchospora pubera. The sequence goes on along the minus strand of CM051461.1, from coordinate 11,751,733 downwards.
TGTTAGCTTTTATTTAAATATTTTAAAAAATGTTAATTTTGTTTGAAGTAATCTTGCGCCTAACATTATCTAATATATATGTATTTTGATTTATAGTAATTGGAATGGTATGGAGATCTCCATTTCAATGAAATGGAAATGAATTTAACAAGGCACAGCTCATGACTAAACTACGCGAAATTTTGGCTTCTGTAACGGTTAATAAAAGACTTCTGTAACGGTACACGAAACGTTACTGTAGCCCCCGTTACAGAATGTCTAATAACCGTTACAGATCTATAACGGTTATTAAACAATAACCGTTACAGTAGCCACTCTTCTGTAACGGTTATTATCTAATAACCGTTATAGTATTATGCAAGGGAAATCTGGTACAGCTTTTTGGAGAACATGTGTAACGGTTATTCTCTAATAACCGTTACAGAAGATTGGCTTCTGTAACGGTTATTAGAGAATAACCGTTATGGTATTGTAGAACGGTACATTTGGAGAACATATAACGGTTATTAGATAATAACCGTTACAGAAGGTCCTTTTTTTTGTTTCGTTTTTTTGATTTGGCTAGCCCAATTTGCTAGCCGAATTGGTACCCAATTTACATTAGATAACACATGCAGCATACTGTTACAATCCAGTACTCCAAGAGATGCTTATCTGAACACTCATTAAAGCACGCAACTCTTCATATGATTAACAATTCAAAAATTAAAGCACGCAACTCTTCATATTTTCAGTTTCAAACTCATTTGTACTATAAATGACCAAACTGTAGAACCCCACGCCTTTTCAGTTTCAAACTAATTTCTCACTTCTCCCTCCTATCTCTCTACTCAAAAACCAACCATGGAAAACCTTGATCCCATCAGAGTTGATGAAGACGACATCACTGCTCCGGCCAGTGCAGAGATCACCAAATCCATTGTCATCCAAACCATGGAAGGTGTAACTTTGCTTGATGTCATGATAGAGATGAGAAGACGCCTCCCTGCAGGACAACACAGAGTGACAACACTCCTAGAAAACCGATTTCTCATCATCGGCCCCTCTGAGCAATGGCGCGATGAGATGTTTAGAAAATGCACTATTGAAATCACATATGGAAACAACATGAGGCGGCCATTTCCCATCCTCATTGATCCTCCAAGGGAACTAGACCCCAGAGCAGACAGTGTGAGGCTATGGGTATGAATTGTTGATCTTCCATTTGGATGGTGCTCATGGTATGGAGCAAACATCTTTTTCCCTTTTGGTACAGTTTTACATGCTGATGCACCAACATACATGGGTATAGATGCCAGATTTGCTAGAGTAGAAGTATTGGTTGAACATAGGGATAGAATACCAGCCTCTCGTGCATTTGAATTAAACAGAAGAAATGGAAAAATTGACCTACTTCGGGTTTAGTACGTAGTTGAGGAACCACAAATCAGAAACCCACGTCATGAATACATCAAAGTTTTGCCTAGGATTGAATGGTCCCCTGCTGATGAGGCAAGACTGCAAAGTATCAATCCACCTGATAGGGTTGATTCTGGCAGTACTACAACCATGCGACAGAGCAAGAGAAAAGCAAAGAAAAAGGCTGCAAAAACCACAACCCCCAATAATACTCAAGCAAAAAAAAGGAAGATAGATGAGGTCATCCCCTCAATGATTACTAGATCACAAACCAAGGGAGGAAGCAGAACTAAGGAGACAGGAGTTCTCATTGGAGACACCGGGGTAATCAAACCTACAAGCTCTAGTTCTAAAGGAAAAGGAGTACAAGAAGATCTTGAGGCACAGTTCAGGAAGGAGATGAAACAAGCTAGGAAAGAGAGCCACAGAGCTCAACATGAGGGCCCAGGGCACACCAGTGGGCCCAGTGTACCCCCTGGGTTCAACCTAAGCTCTCAGGAGACTGATACTGAGGATGAAAAAACTGACACAGAGAGTGACAATACAACCCGTACTGAGGACCAATCAGTCGATGAACTCATGAAGACACCCTCAGAGGAGCCCAGCAAGATGTCATTCTCCACAGAAGGTAACTCTACATTTCTTTCTAGTAACAATATGTGCAGAAGTCCTAAATAGCTTAGAGAATAGCTTCTTTCTAGACAATATGTTCAAAAGCCCTAAATAACTTCTTTAGTTTAGAGAATACATAAATCCTAGTTTAGAAAATAGCTCTACATAAATCCTAGTTTAGAGAATAGCTCTACATAAATATACATTTAACTTTTTCAATAATTGCACTGACTTGAAAACAGACATGGAAAAAACCTTCATGGATTTGGCAAAGAAGCAGGAAGCAGCAAAGAAGAGCAATGGCTCCACTGATGACACATCCTCTACCTAGATGCTGCCCTTTTTTTTACTTCTCAGTTATTTATTGTTGTACTGTTAATATTACTGTTAATGGCAAGAATTGTGTGAATTGTGTGATGTTTAGATGTATGTTTGTGATGTTTAGATATAGAATCAAGCTTGAAACAATATAAATTGCTCTTGAGTAGAAAGGTTTCTATTGACATTTGACATTTGTGGCCAACAGGCAATTTGATTCATGCGCATACCAGAGGTCAATAGTACATATGCAAGGAGAAATTCAAAACTTAACACACAAAATTCCTTCATGTACACCTCTGGTATGCAATTGGCAGACACTATTGACCATAGCATTGTTTGTCAGCCTATGTAAATTGCATTGTTTGTCAACCGTAATTTAGCTCAATTATTTAGCTCAATTATTTGTCAATTACAACTTAAAAGCAAAAGGAAAAAAAGCAGTTAACCCTAAATCTCATATATATGAAAAAAAGGAGTTTATGAAAGTACCGAAGAAATATAAAATTATCCAGTTTTCGATCGATCGATTCGTTGAATCTGCTCTCCTTCTCCTTGTCGTTCTTTCGATCGATCCGTTGAATCTGCTCTCCTTCTCGTTCTTTCGATCGATCCGTTGAATCTGCTCTCGTTCTCATGAAAAAACCGAAATAAATAAGGAAAAAATATGAAAAAATACGATTCAAATTTTTTTTTTTTAACCTCAAATCTGCTCTCCTTCTTGTTCTCTTTTTTTCAGAATTTTTATAAATTTTTTGCTATTTTTTGGAGTGAAACAGAAGGGATAAGAGAGGTATTTCTTTGAATAAAATGAAAAGAAGAGAGAAAGGAATGCGGCTGGGAAGACTTAACCTAAATACATAACCTTTCTGTAACAGTTATTTAAACATACCGTTACAGAAGACTGGCTTCTGTAACGGTTATTAGGTAATAACCGATACAGATAATTTTTATAATAAAAAAAATGAAATTATAATATTCTGTAACGGTTATTAGGTAATAACCGATACAGATAATGTTTATAATAAAAAAAATGAAATTATAATATTCTGTAACGGTTATTAGGTAATAACCGATACAGATAATGTTTATAATAAAAAAAATGAAATTATAATATTCTGTAACGGTTATTCCTTAATAACCGTTACAGAAGGTCCTTTTTTTGTGTTTCGCTTGTTTGATTGGCTAGCCCAATTTGCTAGCCGAATTGGTACCAGATTGGTACCCAATTTACATTAAACACATGCAGCATATCACACATATATCAAACATATATATAATCATGCATATCACACAAACAATAAACAAAGTATTTAGTTTGCCTCACAAGTATCAATCAAATCAGAATCTCAATATCAGAATCGTACAATATCAGAATCTCAATATCATTAATAGCTTAGATAGAAGTGCTTGGTTTGTCTTAAATTTGGTCAGAACGTACCTGAATCATCAATATCAGAATCTCAATATCAGAACACCTGAATCAAGTTGTAGTCTTCCGAAGAGGTGCTTGGTTTGTCTTAAATTTGGTCATAATTGTCAGAGAACTTCTTCAATTCTTCCTTTAATCTCTTTGCCTTCTCCTCTCCCTCCCCCATCTATTAATACTCAATCCCCTCTTGCTGCCTCTTCCACTTCTCCTCCTTTTTAGTTCTTTCTTCAGATATGGCAAACCTTCATGATTGGCAATTTGTGCCTATGAACAGTGCTGCTGAGTTTGGAGATCTCAGACCTGATCATTTAAATGTGTTTTACTCTCCTATACAAGATCTTGACCCTGAAAATGAAGTTCTGCACAGAGCGGCGATTGTTACATTCCAAGCAGAAGGATTACTTCCGCCTGATCTTGAGCACCGCTTGGGATTCAGACTTGCACGTCAGTTTGGTTTTGCAGTTCACCAGTATCGTCTCTCTCCAGTGCACCCAACCTCTGGAGATTTTCTTCTGGTTTGCCCAAATCAAGGGGTCAGGAATGAAATCTGCAGCCTAGGTGTCATTTACCTGCAGAATGTTAGATTGGTCCTAACAAGGTGGACTGAGCGTGCTGGTACAGTTTATGAACCTCCTCTTTATCGTACCAGAATCAGAATTACTGGTCCCCCTCTTCATCTCTGGAATAGAAGTGCCATTAACATGCTGGTGTCTGGGTTTGGTTATCCAATTTTCACTGCTCCTCACTTCTCTGATGGGATCTTCCTTCATTTGCGTTTGCTTATTAAAGGAGCTCATCCCTCAGAGATCCCTCATCATTTGGTTATCTCTGCAGACCCTCGAGCTGCAAGAGCTAGGGTACATATTGAAGGTTTTGAACAAGTTGGAGGGCCCACTGAACCACCTTTTGTAGGCCCCGGCAGGCCTTGGGTGCCTCCTCCACCTCCTCCACCACCTCCTCCACCACCATCGACTGACACCGATTCAACTTCTACTGAATCAGCTTCTGTTGCTCCTCCTACTGGATCAGCTTCTGGTGTTTCCTTGCCAGTACATTGTGCTACTGGTGATCCCTTTTTAGCTATTGCCTCTTCAAGTTTTCTGCCTTGGTTCTTTAATGCTATTAATGCCTCCTTTAATGTACAGCAGTTCTAAGTGCTTCTTCTCTAATCCTTAAATTTTTTGTTTAGCTATGTATGCTTTATGGCTGTAATCCTTAAATTTTCTTCTTGGAATATCAACAAAGAGCATTCTTCTTTACTTTGCCTTCACTCTCTTCCTTTTCTCACCTGATCTGTGTATTATTGCTAGCTACTACTTGATGACGTTTACTATATGACAACACGAAATTCATGCCTATATATATGCAATTTATTAACGAAATGCAAAATAATTTAAATAAAGAGGAGTTCATGAAAATATACTTTGAACTTCTGATCCGTTTGAATGTTGAAAAGTGCGCGCGACTGAGAGTTAGATGAGTGAGGATGATATTTTATTTATACATAACCATTCTGTAACGGTTATTTCCTAATAACCGTTACAGAATCACTAAAAAAATAAAAACAAAATTATTTGCCTCTATGTAACGGTTGTTGGATAATAACCGTTACAGAATATAATAAATCTGTAACGGTTATTATCCAACAACCGTTACAGAAGGTTGATGCATTTTTTTTCCTGACCATGACGAAAATGTTATTACGGTTGTTTCATAATAACCGTTACAGATTTGTGGCGCCAATTTTCCCGCCTAATGCCTCACTATTCTGTAACGGTTATTTCAATAACCGTTACAGAAATGCCGTTACAGAAGGTCCTTTTTCCCGTAGTGCTATCGCCTAACATTCTTATCTAATGTACCTTATATTAGTTATTTAGCATCAACAGCATCTATTTCACTGTATGTAACTGTAGTACATGTAGTACAATTACAAATATTGTGAGTGGGAAGTTCAACAGAAGCAGAAAGCATAGGGATGTCTAACGTGGTGAAATGCTACGGTATTGTCTTCTATCGTTATCGTACCATTTAAAAAGGTATGAAATCGGTATGCCACTTACCGTTTTGTTTATTAAACGAAATAGATTTCTAAGTCATCAACCGTTCCACTTCAGAAATTACACATAAAACGGTTTGAAATGAGATTGAAACGGTCGAAACTGTATAACCAACTGTGTCACATACCGTTTCGTTTAGAAAACGGTATAATTTTCTATGCCACAAACCGTTCTATTTCAGTCGAGACCTGATGGCAAAATGTTAAACGAGCACCGTTGAGAAGTCTACTCATGCATGATGTTGCTATTCATGTACTAATTCTTTGCAATAATGGTATTGGCGAAACCGGTAACGTTACCTTCCTAACATAATCCTATGTGAAACCCCCAAAATTGAAAGTTTAAAGTTTGAAATCGAAGAATATTATCTATTAAATTTAAAATATTAAATTCTTTATTTTAAATAATTTATTTTTTGGGAATGAAACCCGGAAGTATAATTTCAGTTGCAATAAAACTACAATATAATGTTCCAAATAAAATTGCTGGCATAGCTATATCTTTCGACCAATTGATACTCTGGATCAATTGCTTGAACATCGATCCATTTCATAGAATAGAAGTCATAATCAATAAATAGATTAGGATGTAGACCAGACGTCCCTGATATATCAATAGATTAGGATCAATGCTAGAACTTCTCCATTCCTTCATTCAGAACTCCCTACCATTGGATCCTATTTCAACCATTGGATCTGATTCAAGATTACATTGTAAAAAATGTATCTCCTTCTATTTGCCTTTCGCTGCTTACTTCTTAGGGCTGGATATAAGAAACGAGAGTTTGTATTCAAAGCAATTGAGGTCTTTTTCTTTCGATTATCTTAGAATTGATGCATGATTATTGTTGTTGTCTAGTGAAGTGATTAAAACTTGGTACCAGTCAGGTAGTCTCTTATTTTGCTCACTGGTATGGGCTTCTTAGCTACTACAACTCAAGATACAGAGGTTGAATTCAATTAAGGATTACAAGAAGATGCTTAATCGTGGGAGGTAGTTTCATCCCTGATCAATTGCATAGTTTTCTTGAGTTGTATTCCTTTAATATGGGATCTAGTTTATGTTGCTGAAATGTTTAAGTTTATGATGCTCTTTAGTTCTCTCTTTGCGTTTAGATATAGTCATATATATTAAGAGATCCAAAGGATTTAATTTCACTGTTGCAAACTTCCAGCGTCTAGTGAACTCATTAAAATAAATTCGGACCCATTGACCATTGTCGGGTTCTTCTATGGAACAAATTTATGTGCAGAGAAGAGTACATATAACAGTCACCATTTGTTCATAGCACACATTATAAATCAGTAAGTTTCGTTAAATAATGCAATTATGCTTTATAAATCATAACAGTATAACAGTATTTTTCGTATGAACTGTCAAGAAAGGTTTACTGGTACGAACTGTCTATGTTTTCAAATCTGCGATTTATGGGATTCTGATCTATTGAGAAGTGTTTTAGCCGATCTTTTGGTTTTAATCAAAGGAATCATGTATTGTAGGAACTATGACTTAGCAACTAGAATCGACAAGCAACCCACATTGCAGACGATATGGTAAATACACAGTCGTTAGGTGTAAAACACTCTGTTTTACTCATTTACAATTTAATCATGCTTGTCATCTGTATGCTTTTATTTTATGAAACACCCATCTTCACAACTAATCTCCCATGATTGCTCATTATTTCTTTAATGTCTTCTAGGCACAATAAAATTAAATATCATATTAAAGAAAACTGTCGGATACAAAACTCGAAGAAATTTGGGTGGCAGGCATGTTCAATTACCATACTTCCACGGAATTTGACTTTGCCTAGGAAAAATCACACAAATTTGCCAAGGACAAAATTGTAAAAAAATGAAAATTTTGACTTTACACACACAGATTTAAAGAGGGGGGATAAAAAATTTTCATTCCGTCCACATACTAGGATAGCGCACAAAATTTTGCCTTTATGTGGACATACCGGAATCCCCATCCGCTCCCGCGCGGGACCGTCCAGCGCAGCCTATGAACCGTCCGATTTGATCTGGACGGTTCGGGCCTATCAATCTAGTTACATGCACGGGGCTCCCTTTGCCATTGAGATTAAATCAGACGGTTGTGATTCCTGCGCTGCACGGTCCCGCGCGGAACTGGATTTCATTTCGGACATACCGGGTTATGCAGGAAATTTGGGGAAAAAAATTTTTTTTTTTTTACTTTGATTAGATAGCCCACGAAGACAGTATCCTTTGGTCAGTGCCATGAGAAGATTGAGCGCCACGGATGAGAGCACTAGCTAGCAGCATAGACCTCCTATGCTTTGCAAAGCATATATATATAGATAGAGAGAGAGAGAGAGAGAGAGGATTGCTAAAATACTATGCATAGCACGGATGTCATTCGTGCTACGGATTCGTTCTTCAATTTCATGCTTCAAACAACCGATCCAAATTGTTCATTATCTTCTAAATATTGAAATCTTATTAAAAACCAAATTTTACATTTTTTTTAATTTTTTTCATATCTTTGAAAATTACTGTTATTGAAGGGTTTAGAAATCTGAGAAAAATAGTAAAAAAAATTCAAAAAAATGTAAAATTTGGCTTCTAATGAGATTTCAATATGAAGAAGATAATGAACGATTTGGATCGGTTGCTTGAAACATGAAATTGAAGAACGAATCCGTAGCATGAAAGGCATCTGTGCTATGCATAGCATTTTAGCAAAGCATAGGAGGTCTATGCTTTAGACTTTTAGCTCCATCCGATCGTCTCAAGATTTGAATTTTACATTTTTTTTATTTTTTTATTATTTTTTTCAGATTTTTTAAAATACTTAATCTAATAAATTATGGACCCTTCAATAACAGTGATTTTAAAAAATTTGATAAAATAGTAAAAATATTCAAAAAAAATAAAAATTTTGGTTTCTAATAAGATTTCAATATGTAGAAGATAATGAACGGTTTGGATCGGTTGTTTGAAGTGTAAAATACAAGAACGAATCCGTATCACGAAGGCCATCTGTGCTATACATAGCAGTTTAGCAATCCTCTATATATATATGGCTAAAAAGAAGATATGATTGCATTATTCAGGAATTACATATGCAACACTCATATTATCTAGATTAAGAAATTTGGATGTGGAGTTAATAAGGAATAGGAAATTTGGGCTTATTCATATTCTATTGTTAGAATATGAATAAGCATTCGAATAAGTCTAAATTCTTTATCCATGTGTTGCTTGATTTCTTGTAAATAAAGTTTATTCGCGAATAGACTTATTCAAATGGAAACCAAACACAAAAAAAGTAAGGATTTTGATCTCTCTTTCTTTTTGAGTTGGTCCATTTTTGGACATACTTCAAACAAGATACATGTGTTGCTGCATGTTTGTTTTACTCAATACTCATGGCACATCAAACAGCTTAATATGGACTATCTAATTTAAAATGAACATACTGATAAATTAGAGAATTGGGTATAAAATATTGGAGACTTATATTTAGTTTTGGACCTAACTAGGTGTGTTTGGTTGGGCAAAAATAAGGTATAGAGAATAGGATATAGGGCACAACCAAACATGGTCGAATAAGCCATTTTATCCACTATTCTTTATAGCATGTATTTGCAGGTATAAGAAACATGGGATAAAAATGGTTTATCTCTTGAGTTAATACCATGTTTGGTTGTGTCCAATATCCTATTTCTTATTCTTTATCTCTTATCCCTTGAATTCAAAATAATATTTACTTCCCTCCGTTTTCATACTCTATGCATCATCCAAACTATATTTATGTGTTTGGTTGCTCCAAGAATAAAGAAGAAGGAAGAGAGAAGAGGGGGTAGGAATCTTATTCCTTATTCTTGCTTTCCATGGGAAGGAAGAGGTCTTATTCTCCACTTTACCTCATGTTTGATTGTACCTAGTCCCTCTTCCTTCTTCCTTATTCCTTATTCTATCGGCCTTGTTTGCATGGTTCGGGCATAAGGAAGGAACAACTCTTTCGGAAAGAAAAATTAGAAAGAGTGTTATTCCAGGAAGAAGAAAAATTATTTTAATGGTGAGTTGAGAAGAAAAATGAAAGAAACGAATTAAAATAATCATATGTTTTTTAATCTATTTATAGTTTATTCATTTGTCTTTTTTATTGTTATAGTTTATTGATTAATAATGCTAATATTTTTTAATATTAATAAAATGATATGAATTAATAAAATTCGGTCATAATTCAAATAATGCTAATATTCTAAAATAATATGTGACCTGCATTTTAAGATCAAACAAACTTCGTATGCAAAATAATCATCAAACAATATTTTAATACTAATAATTAGAATAATAAAATAAGTAATAATAATAATAATAGAAAATAATTAATAATTTAATATTATAAATAATATAATTAAATCATAATATTGTAATAAAATAATTGATAAAAATACTTTTTGTATAATAATATTAAAAAAGTAATTATTATTATTTAATAATAATAACAATAATAATAACAATTTAAAATAATAATATTATATAATATTTTAAAATTATTTATTAATTATTTAATACTAATAATCAGAGTCATAAATATAATAAAATTATAATATTATCATAATAAATTAAATAATAATATTATTAATAATAATAAATATCAATATTAACTTATTTTTGAGACATAATATTCATTTATTCACTTGTGATAATAATGATAACTATAATTATTTAATAATAAACAATAATAATATTATAAAATATTATAAAAAATATTTATTATTATTCAATAATCAGAATAATAAAAATAATTAATATTGTAATATTATTATAAAATAATTAAAAATAATATTTTTATATTAATTTAATATCATTATATTCTTATAATTATTATAATAATAATATTATTATAATATTATAATAATATTTAATTATTTGAGACATGAAGTAAAGAAAGTAAGAGAGAAGTGAAAAATATTTTTTTATTCTTTTTTCCTTTTTTCCTAATTCTTCTTCCAACAATTAGGTGGAAGAGCTCTTCCAAGAAGATATCTTCTTCCAAACCTTATTCATGCTTGTTTGGATGAAATATTTATTCCGGGAGAGGCTTCTTCCTATAAGAGTGCTTATTATGGTTCGTCTTGTTTGGATGGTATGGGAATAAGCAAGGAAGAACTCTTCCGGAAAGAAAAATTAGGAAGAGTGTTATTCTGAAAAGAGTAATATTTCGAAAAAAAGAAATGTTGTTTTGATGGTTAGTTGAGAGGACGAATGGAAGTGATGAAATAAAATAATCACATCTTTTTTATTCAAAAGGCCAAATTTTATTAAGTAAATTATTAATATTATTACTAAAATAAAAAAAAATTAATAATTATTTATTAGTAATCAAATATTTTGTTTTTCCAATCAATTTCTGAATTATTATTCTTTACTTATTTATTTCAATATTTGATATTTTAATAATAAAATAATTAATAATTATACTATTATAATAAATATTATAAGAAAGTAAATGTTACTATTAAATATTATAATCAGAACAATAAAACTAGAAATAATAAGAATATTATAATTATATTATAAAAATAATTAATATGGTATTTCTGATAATATAATATTATAATAAAATAATTAATAACAGTATTATAATAGAGTTATTCCACAAACCCTAAACCAAACGCACTTAGAATAAAACATAAGCTCTATCATCTATCAAAAATTATCATCATTTATCCTTCTTCCTTATACCTTACTCATACTTATTCCTGTTTATCCTCACACAACGAAACACACCCATCATGTGACAACATATGCACTAACAAACATTTTTTTAGTGTTATACAAATACCTGGGTGTTTTTAATTTGTTTTTTTTTTTTTGCATTCAATTCGACCGCCCAATTAGAAAATGAATAAACAAACTGCACCATGAACTTCGTAATGAAAAAGAAATAAAAGGGTGGAAAAAAAGTTGGGTTCCGATTGAACTTATATAAGTTGTAATTAAAGTCAAAGATAATGCTTCTCTATCTGTTTTTTTTTTTTTTTTTAAATACTTCTCTATCTGTTAGACTAAGTCCTTTATACATCTTTATATATCTCCAGTTCTCCACGCTTAGTACCTTTCTGAGCTCAGTCAGGATAAAGATGGATAAGGATCCATGAGAAATAGAAAGAAAGGCTGGAGAGAGAGAACTGTCAAGTGAAATGAGCGTCTTATCTGCACTGTGCATCACTGTCACTGTACGGTCTCATATATCAACTTTATACTTTATTTTCATTTTAGTTTCTTCGTTTCCTTGTATGTTTTCTTTTTTGGGAGGCTAATTGGAGCAGCATATCATTTCCTTCTCTCTCTAGCGGTCTCGCCGTTTAAAACAAACTGGAGAATTTTGTTCCCGGTCCAAAGCCGAACCCTTCTTTCTTCTTTTCTTTGATTTTCTGGACTCTCGTTTTTGGTTTGCTGGTAAGAAGAAAGACACTGCCAAGTATTTTAAATGTTAAACGTTGACTATTACATTTAAAACGGGACTGATAAGGATCTCCATCATCCTTCCAGTTTGCATTCTGAAAAAGAAAAAAGGGGTGAGTATGAGAGAATGATAACGCGTTTTTTTTTTCTGGATGAGGAGATGAGGGAGGGCGGGATGAGCGAAACAGAGGTGAGAGATTAGCGTCTCACAGAGAGAAGGAAGACAGCGACACAGAGGAGAGAGAGCGAACACAGTTATAGTTAATATATTTAACAGTTCTAGTAATATACATAACAATTCTACTAAATATATATAAAGGTTCTACTTACATATAACAGTTCAACTTAATATATATAAAAGTTCTACTTATATACATAACAGTTCTACTTAATATATATAAAGGATCTACTTATATATATAACAGTTCTACTTAATATATATATAAAGGTTCTACTTATATATATAAAGATTCTACTTATATTCATAACAGTCCTACTTATATATATAAAAGTTTTAGTTAAAATGTATAATTGTTCTAGTAAATATAATCTCCTCTGTGACTAAATCCCTTTTCTCTCCTTCCTCTTCCCTCCCTCTCTCCTGCCTCTCTGTTATTTCCGTTATTTCTCCATATTTCGCTCCCTCTCCTTCCCTCTCTTCCCTGTCGCTCATCCTCTCCGTGCTCCATCATCCCCTCTGTTGACGCTCATCCCCTCTCATTCCTGAACTTCCGAAAATAGAAAAGGATGACGAAAAGCAATTCTGCATTTAAAATTCTTTTGCATATCATTTTATAACTTTGATCATTTAAAACATTTAAAACATGACTATTACATTATTTAGAGGAAGACACAACCATTAAATTAGCGAAGAAGTCGACACAATAAAAATAATCAAATCAAGATGAGGAAGTAGGGATATTATTAACTGTCCTGAACTGTTAGACTAAGACAATTATTTTGCAAAACCAGGACAATTATTTTACAGATCCAAGACAATTAATATTCAAAACTAGAATAATTAGGAAGATAATATGTAAGCGGAGGGAGGGATGAGGTGGGAAGTCAGCATGAGGGTAGGGGAGGAAGAGGGTGGGGTGGGAGGTCAGCATGAGGTAGGAGAGGGAGGAGTGAAGGTGGGAGGTCAGCATGAGATAGGAGAGGGAGGGACGAGGGAGAGTACGCTCTCGGATGAGAAATTAGCGACAAAAATGAAAAGGTAATTAGCGCTAACTAAAATGAAAACTTTCAGCATTGAGGAACGCTGACTAAAATGGAAATGTAAACGCGTTGGTGATGAAGAATCTAGGAGATGTTCCTTACCGGTTTGGATGTTTATGTATCACAAATAACTTCTTTTGTTAAAACTTATTTTTTATATATTTTTTTTAATAAATGTTGAAATTTATGTCAGAGAGTTATGCTACAATAAAAAAAAAAAAAAAACCTAGTGAACCGATGGTTCTTCAATTAGTTTCGACAGTAATAGAATAGAATTAATTAAAAGTACACATTTGCATAAAAATTGACAATTTTGTTATATTTTCATATCCATAATGATCATTCCCCCTTTTTTTTTTTAGCATCAACATGCCGCTCTGATTCTATTTGTACGAGGTAAAGAATTCCAATCTTTTTTCTTAAAAGCTTCCATGAATATCTACTACAATAAATAATGAATATTTTTAAATATCGTGTTGCAATGATTGATTCTTAAAAAAAATGAAAAAAATTTATTGAATGAGAAAATGATAATTAACATTTTCTTTTTCTATAATTCAATTTAAAATGAAAGAGCATTAGAAATTAAATTACTAAATTAACCGTCATCTGTCTTTATTTTATTAAATTTCTTTGCAGTTGATCTATTTATCTCGATACTTCTTAAGTAAAAAAAAATAATAAATCACTGATGTATTAATCGAGAAGAAAAAGATTGAATTTGTATCCGAAAAGTTGAATTTAGAAAATAGGAAATAAATAATTTTTTTATGAAAGAACATAAATTTCATGGAAAAAGCTGTGCTACGCATTGCTTCTATTTTTTTTAATAAAGCTATTTATTTATTTAGAAGTGGTTATTTCTAAAATAACGGCGGCCACTAACCATCTGAACTCCCACGTTGTATTGTTTCTGAAAGTTGACTTCGCATCTTTTGGATGGGCATCCAGTGGATGATTTCGATTTCAGCTGTCTGATTTAATCTCAACGGATATAGATGCTCCGTGCATAATACTAGAATTGATAGGCCCGAAAGAATCTAACCGTTGAAATTAAATCAGACGGATCGGATCGAAAGACGTTTGAATACAACCATCAACTATCCAAAGGATACGAAGTTATGGCATTTCTTGTAGGTCAGCTTAGTTTATTTCTCATAAACCTGTTCTTGATGCACCTACTGGATTGTATTTTATTTCTTAATCACAAGTTCACAACCCCGTAAATCAAGCTTAACCCAAACCGATGCCTTTGAAAGCTACACCGCAATTGGTGACCTACGTACTGACTAAAATTATTAAAAAAAAAATGTAATTCAGGATAATTTTCACCACTTTCGTTAAGACAAGTAACCAAATTACTTTATTCCCTTGCAAAAGACAAATCTCTAATTTTAGTAACACTAATACAACCCCTATCTCAAGTATCAATGTTTCAAATATTATCAATACAAGCATACACTAATCCAACTTAAAACTTGACAGTTTATTAACATTTATTTCTTCTTCTTCTTCTTCATAAATTTAAAACGAAATAAAAATACATGTAAAACTTCTAATATTATGTGTCAAGTAAAATTAATACTAATACTTACTACTTAGTATATTTAATTCCTGATTTCAATTATATTAGTAATTTCTGGAAAATTTAAATCACAAAAATTATACGATATGACATATAAATATTATAAGTTTTTAACAAGAAATGGTAAATAAAACATAATAATTAATGACTCTTTAGTGAAAATTACATATTTATAAATTGACAGTGCATGTATTGTTATTAAAATATTATGCACATAAATCGAAATAGAGTCTTAGGTTCACTTTAATAGTTACTAAACAAAGATATCTAACAAATATATATAATATTTAATAATAGTAAATTAGTAACGCGGTATATTATATGCATAGCTATTAATAAAAACAAGCCACGGTATTCTTAATTCTTTTTTTTTTAAACAAAAAATATTCCAAAGTAAAGAGTTTTGCATTAATCTGGATTATTAATTATTGGTTTTTGTTGCGAAGTCATATTATTAGTACAATTTTCTTAGTACAAGCTTGATTTTTGTTCAAAAATTGCTACAACATTATATATTATGTTTGAGGTTAAAATCGCGTATTCCGTTGAATAGACCAGGTGCATCTAGGAAAGAAGCAGTTACGAATGGAATGATTTATTTATTTCTAATAAATAATATTGAAAGAAATCGTAATGAATTAATAATAATAATAATTAATAAGTAATAAATACAATACAATTAGTTATAGAAAGAAAGAAAGAAAGAAAGAAAGAAAGAAGGGAAATCCCATCCGTCCCTTTCTGGCTCTCTCTCTCCTTTTTCTATTCCTTTCTCAAATTCCTCTTTCTCTCTTTCTTTTCTTTTCGTGAACTACAATTAATCGATACAAATCTCTTTCTCTTTCTCTTTCTCCGATCGATTTGGTGAGTATACTTGGTTCTCCTCTTTTCTCTCTACTTTCTACTTTTTGAAGAAGAAGTGGAAGATGGATTGATTTCTGATCGATTTGGGGATATGGTTTCTTGTTTTGGCAAAAATTTCAGGAATTTCCAAGCCATGGCCAAGAGTTCCTTCAAGCTCGAGCATCCCCTCGGTTTTGTTTTAACTCTTTCAAACAAATTGTCTCAATTTCATAAAATTTAGGCTTTCTGTTTTGGCAGCTTGAGTCAGAAAGTCTTGTTCCTCTCAATTTTGAAGCCCAAAATTCAAATTAGTAATCTTTACATTGAAATAGAAGCACCATTAATAAATTAGTAATCAACCAGTACATATAATATAGTTTTGGATGTTACTCGGTTGCTAATTGCTGCCTATCATATTTATTTCCAGAGAAGAGGCAAGCTGAAGCTGCTCGTATCAGAGACAAGTACCCTGACAGAATTCCCGTGCGTACATTTATTTTCTTTTTTACTATTAGTTAACTGATTTAATGCATTAATTAATTAATTATTATTTCTGAATTTGGTGATGTAGGTTATTGTCGAGAGGGCAGAAAGGAGCGACATCCCTGAAATCGACAAGAAAAAGTTGGTCTAGTCTTCTTATGCTTTATCTCTCCATTTTTCTTTAATTAATGAATAATAATAATAATAATAATAATAATAATAATAATAATAATAATAATAATAATATGCTTCCCTTCCCTTGGGTGTCATGAATTATATGAATAGGTATCTGGTACCCGCTGATCTGACTGTTGGCCAGTTTGTCTATGTGGTTCGCAAAAGGATCAAGCTCAGTGCTGAGAAGGCAATTTTTATCTTCGTCAAAAATACCCTTCCTCCCACTGGTAAGTTACATTTTTTACTTTGTTGAAGCCCTTCTTTTTTTGTAATAATGCATGTAAAGCCCAATTAGCTTCCCATATGTTTGTTTCTTTAATCATGCTTGTGTATAAACTTATGATGCGATACCTGAGAGCAACTTAGTCTCAATTGGGTTTGTTTCTTTAGTCATGCTTTTGTATAATTGAGGGTTAAATTGAAGCCATTATCAACAATTGCATGATTTAGCTTAATTGTGAACTTAGTTGCAAACTAATTTTAATTAATATGTCTAAACTTATGATGTGATATCTTTCGCAGCTGCTATGATGTCAGCAATTTATGAAGAAAACAAGGATGAAGATGGTTTTCTCTACATGACATACAGTGGAGAGAACACTTTCGGGTCTGACTGATGCATTGTTTGTTTTTCTCTATAACCCAGAAAGAAATGTATATTTGCTCATCAGTCCAGCCACCAGTTGTCAGGACTTGTATGCCTTCCCAAGCGTTTACATTTACATTTCCTAAAAGATTTGGAGAATACTTACTGTGTTTATGTCATGTTAACAGCTGTTTAATCTATTTCATTTCATGTGAAATGGAGTTTGTGTGTTTTAGTGATACACAAAGATAATGTTACCTAATGGCATGTTATGTTGATATCTGCATGAATTGTATCAGTGGTATATTCTACCAAATCTGGGATTTGTGCACCTTTTTTTTTTATTTTGCAGTTTGTTCAAGTCAGTTTGGAAATTTGCAATGTTGTTTTGTTGAGAAAATTTGTGGGGTATGATCACTATGAAAATGTTTTGCACCAGAGTTATTTTCAAGAGAGAAAAAAATAAATCAGAATTATAACCAAGAAATGCTGCTAGGACGAGTTAATTCGAACTAGTGTTAATGTGTTATGAATAAATTTGTGCCGGACAAAATGGCATTTTAAACAATAAAGCAGCTCAAAGGATAGCATTTGACGAAATCAAAACACAAAGAAGCTGAACTAAAACTACTTTCATGTGAAACTGTTATTTAAGTTTATTGTTCAATTCGTCTTCTCATTTGCAATAATTCGGATAAATCAATCATGTATCGTGTCTGTTGTTATTGTTAAACAACTTAATTGTATCGGATATGCAGAAAATTGTTGGCGGGATCCTTCAGACAATTAATGTTTTTTACATGCCTGTGACTCATTCCTTGATTTATATTCTTACTCACCCATCCCATTGTCCATTGACAATACCCAACATGTCTGGATTATTTTTGAAACCTTGCTTTTGTACAAATGCGGCCCAAATTACTACACTACAATATTTATATTTGTATGTTCAAATTCAAACTAATGGAATGATCTAAAGCCATTCCCTAGTAAAGTGCAGCTCCAATATGATGGATAAAAACAACAAAGCAATCAAATTGATGTCATATACTCATCAATGTTCGACAAATCCTTACACAAAACATGAAATTTCCTCCCCATACTGGGTTCTTTTCTCTCCTTTTTCTGGTAAACACCATGCATTTTTTTATTTAGGATCTGCATGAGCAGAACCTTTTTTCTGGTACTTTTCCTTGACCCATTTGATGCCAGTGACTGTACCGTTCTTGACCTTCTGCGCACCTAAAACCACGACTACCTTAGCCTTGGTTAGACCAGTATAAGCCACCGACTTCACATTTGCTAGGGTTCCATTTGAATTGCTCTTTTTCTTGTCCTCATGAGTTGTATCAGCCGTTTGTGCAGATCTGTCTCCCATGCCTCCCTGACCCCATGTCTCAGCCCAGCTCGGCGGTTCTTCATTTGTTGCCATATCCTAAAAATTTGTCAAAAGTATTTTTAAATCCTAAATTCATTTGGAGAATCTTTTTGCACAGAAGGTTCGAGGATCATTTTGTCTTCTGGTACACCACGTGGCTATCTTAATGCCAACTTCTGAAGATTTTAGTGGATTTCCATACTCATTTTATCATTTAGTGATTATCTTAAAATCCCTATTTCCTAGCTGACAACGTTGATAACACTTGAAGCGATATCACTTTCTAGAAAGTTGCCAATGGAGTGACCACAAACCATTTTGTTTATTTTGTCTTTTTACTTTTATAAGAGCATTCCTTTTTTCAAAAATTAATTCTTGTTTCTGTTGCATCAGTTCTCTTGGCAAAATGGTAATGGTTTACTACCTCGTGGGTTGCTGAATTAGTAAAGTAACCTCTTCCCTTACATTTCAAAATATGCTCATATGATTAACCAAAATTAATATCATTCGGGTTAATATCAAGCTCAATCCATTCAATCAAACTTACGAGTACTTCTATGAGCTTACATTTTTAAAGCCACCAATCTTAATCTTCAGTAAAAATTTTTTTTATTGAAGTAAAAATATGAAGTTAGTTAGCAAAAAATAAAAGAGTAACTTTTTAGCGAGAGAGAAAAAGAGAGAAGTTATTTTAGAGGTACCTCTTTCTTGATTTGAAAAATGCAGATCCAAGTATCAGATCCTTTATTTTTTTTTTTCCTATCTTTTTCCCCTTTCTTTTGACTTGTGTTTTGGGAGGGGGGGTGTTGTTTATTTGAGGCTCTTACTTTCCTTCTCTCTTCTCTGTGCTTAGGAGAAGAAACTCCATTATTCTTTTGCGTTTTTATATGCCATCTCCTTTGTTATGTGGACCCCACGTGCCAGGCTTGAGTGGCAGAAATTTAGTGGGCACCCTCTACTGCTGGTATTGGCTCATTATATTACTGTATTACTATATTATATATTATTTGCGTTCAATTTGAAATTCTAGGTTATGTTGGGCTGAAATTGAGATCCGCTGCCGCGCGACACAGCGTGTCGCACGGTATGCTGGCCGTTTGATTAAGATCTAATGGACAAGGGAGCCCCGTGCATGTAACCTAGATTGGTAGGCCCGTAAAAAATGAACCGTCCGATCAAGATCAGACGGCTCGTAGTGCGCGACACGCGGTGTAGCGCAACAGCGAATCCGGATTGGTTGGGCTGTTTTTTTTTTCCTTCTTTTTATGGTGGGGACCATTTGACTTTTGGCTGATTGGTTAACTTAAAATTCAAAACTTAGTGTCAAATTGATTATGTTTGAACCATAAGAGGTTGCATGCCACTTTGTGAAGGAAACAGCTAGTCTTACAAGAAGCGACAGCCTAATTGTTTGAATACAACAGTGCACCAGATCTAATTATAACTATATAAATGAAAAATTTAAAAGTTAGACAAGGCTCTTTAACAGCTGGACAGGTCAAAGTTTCTTTTTGTTAAAATTGAAAAGGAATCAAAACAAACCTGAGACATAAAATTAGGAATGAGAAACTAATCTTATTGTTTTGAGTAATTAAAATCTGGCTACCTTCATAATACATAAGATGATATAAGAGAGTATGATCACCAAGTAAGAACTTTAAGGCGCAATATAAGGAGAAAAAAGGGGAAAAATGCCTTAGGTAAGGAAATATTTCAAGATTGCAGATCATATAATTTAATGCAGGTCAGCTTAATTTGCTGATGTTATAAAATAGGCAACTAGACCTAGTAATTTGCCAAAGGCCAATCGTAGCTTGTCTGGTTTTTAATTACCTCAAGAATACAGCAATTAAGTATACAATTATAATAAGTTTGATACGGAGCTCCAACAATGGCTAGTTTTTTTTTTTTTTTTTTTACCCAAGTAAACAAGTCACACAAGATTTTTATACAGCTACACAAGTTGTCTAGAGCTTGGACAAAATTAAGAAGATGAAAAATATTTATTAGAATAGTTAGCATACTGGTAACGGCTAGTTCTGATAAGTCCAGGTCCATAGATCAGCAATGTATGTAGGATTAATTTTGGGTTCTTGATTGAAGGATTTCATGATGCGAATCGAATAATTTTTTAAAATTTTATTGTCCAATAACATCTAGAATCGTTCTTATTATCGTTAATTTTTCTTTATTTTATCTGCATCACAATCACATATATTACTACAAGAAAGATTATTGAATCATACCTATGGTCTTTAACAAAACTCTATTCCTATTCGGTTCACCTTGATTCCAAAACAAGAACGATAGTTGAATCCGTGGTAACGAATTTTCCGTCAACACTTAGCTCCGCCATCCGTATCTTGATCGATTTCTTAATCGATAGAACATTTTAACAAATATTTAGAAGAAGAGAAGAACAAAACTTCAACACATGAAAACTAACTTGTGTTCTCAATTTCTAATTTGATTTTGCATAAAAGCATCAGAATAAAATCTCTCAAATTTGTATATCTTTTAAAACCACTAACCAGAAATTAAAAAAACACATTAATTTCTGATGTTGCAGTACTAAAACGTTGATAACTCTCTGTAGGAAACTTCAAACGACATGAAACTTGAACATTAGATTCTACACTTCTAGGGTTACAATTTTCATACATCATTTGTCCAAATTGGCAATCATTTGCTATACTATTTTTCAGTTTAAAGTTTGCTCAAATTTTGACCAGAGTTTATGGCTTTTTTTTTCTCCCTTCATTTGTTAAAATAATTGAACTTGGACTTTAAATAAATTTATATATTTTATAATAATATTCATATATTATTGTAATATGTGAAACTTATATTATTCTAATAATATGCACATATCAATAAATTTATTTCTTGCTAGTTAATCACATGATGTAATATAATTTTCTATTTGTAACTTATTTCATAAAACGTGAAATATTGTGCATAGAAAATATATTTTTTTATTTTCCATTCAGTTGGTGTGACCTATATTGAGGATCTATATTATGTTGGTAATGGAATAAAATATTTTATTCTATAGCATATATTACAGCTACCCAAATAATATAGATGTTTAGGAATTTTTTTTACGAAACATGATCCTTCTAGTAATGTAATATTATGTTATTAACATTACTTGTGTCTATTCCTTACCATATGATATTATGATTATTCTACAAAGTAGGATTGTGTTATCTTTATATTATAATATTTTCTTGGTCTCTAATAAGTAGGATTATTATATAATTATAAATGTGCTTCGATTATATTGGATCTATTTATAATCTTACTTTACCAAGGGACCCTTTATAATATCATTCCTCAATTAATGAGTGATAATTAGCTACTGATAAATATATTTTCATCCTACACAAGTTATATACAAAGAACTATTACTTTTATCACCACTTGCTTCAAATGAGTTTTAATAATAATCACGTTGCATATTCCTTATGTGAAAAATATAACATATCAATCTTAGAATTAATGACACGATAAAAATATGAATGACACAAATAGAATCCAAGTAATATTTTTATCAATTAGGCATGTTCAATATATGAAACTTTTCATATACTCGTGTTAGTAAATGATAATCTTTTATCAACGTTTATAGAACTGCGACGTAGTTTTAATCAACACGATAGTCTTCTGTGGCATATTAGTGTTCCTGCTAATATCCAAGACCTGTGAATATTTTAGAGATATATATTCATTTTATTTAGAGTTCCGCAGTTCAAGACCAAGAGTGTCTTCTTGAACAATTTTAAATATGAATATAAACTCATGGAACAAAATGTAATAACATCTAATTCATAAATATAACATATAAAAATAATCACTATAAGATAACTTTTAGAATGCAATTCCAATAATCTCCCATTTGTATTTAAAGTTATTTCTTATACATTCTTATGTATTAACTTTAAAACTTAGGTTTCCTTTTGACTCATTTTGTTATTTTTATCCACCCTCCATGCATTTTCAAACCCATGGAATCAAAGTAAACTTTGCTTTTGGCTTGAGATAAAAACTTTATTAGCAGATCTGTTGTGTTACCAACCATGTCCACCTTTAATAATTTTATTTTACTATCCATGTGTTTGATTTTGTGGTGTGAACTACGCCAAGTTCCTCAATGAACTCCTCGATCAAACATTTACTTTATTGGCTTTAGCAACATCCGTTACTTCTGATTGGATGCTTGAGTTAGTTGTTTGCTAATTGTTTGAACCTTTTCAAATTAACAACACCTCCATTCAGAATGAATACATATCCAGATTGTGACCTTTTATCATTCATAATCGGTTGTAAAACTCACATCGCTATAGCCTTCTACAATGAATTCCCTTTTGCCTCGATACACAAGAAATTTATTCTTAGTTCTATTAAGATACTTAAAGATATTCTTGACCGCAATCCAATATGCAGGACCAGCATAGGCTTGATGACGACTTTCAGATTTCATGGCTTCATACCATGATTTTGAATATTCTCTTTCCATTACTTCTTCAAAAGTCTTTGGATCTTCTGTATCCATTACCAAAATCTCATGAAGTCCTAGATATATATCATGTTTCTTTCTAGTTTTGCTGACATTCTTAGTTCTTATGGCTCTTCAAGTTCATCTTGAGTATCCTAAACCTCTTGCACAATTTCTTATGAAATTAGTTCAATACTCGATTGAACACCATGTGGTGATTTGTGAACCCTTTCCTCAGTAGGTTAAGGAACATGTACACTAATGTTTCCATTAGCCGTCAGAACTATGGTTGGGCTATTTCGATCTACATGGTTATTATCCATGACCTAATCGAGGTATTGTAATGTTTCTTGAGTTTCCTCAAGTATTACACTACTCCCACTACTTTTGATTCTTTCGAGAAACTCTTTCTCTAAGAAAATTACACTCATTTCACCTAATGTTCTATTTGTTGATTTATGCCAAAAGTAGTATCCTTTTGTTTTTTTTTTATAACCTATAAAGAAACATGTTTCTGCTTAGGGTTCAAGTTTGGTTGACATCAATCATTTGACGTAAGCCTCACAACTTCAAATCTTGAGAAAAAACAAGTCAGAAGTTTTTTCTGTCCACAATTCATACAGAGTTTTCTCAAGAAATTTAGATGAAACAATATTTCGTGTGTAAGCTGCAGTTAGCAATGCATGTCCCCAAAATAAAGAGACAATTCTGTTTGAGAACCATATCAAGCAATGTTATGTTTCTTCTCTCAAATACACGATTTTACTGAGGTGTTTCTCGTGGAGTCAATTGTGGTATGATACCATACTCTTTCAGATATGTACCAAATTCATTACTCAAGTATTCTCTTTCACGATCAGTTCGTAAAATCTTAATTCTCTTACTTAGTTGATTTTCGACTTAATTCTTGAATTCTTTGAACTTGTCAAAAAATTCACTTTTGTTCTTTATCAGATAAACATAGCCAAAACGATTATAGTCATGAACGTAATGAAATATCTAAAACCATCTCATGCTACCCGGCGCATTCTACTATTCTAGTCAGAATCAAAATGCTTTCTCATGGTATTTCTTTAGCGGAGAAATAAATGACTAAATGAGGCCTTTATTAAAAAAAAATTTATGAAACATTTTAAATAGATGAAGATATAATTTCCAACATTTTGCCTTAAACCCTCCCAAAAAATAAAAAAATGGATTTAATCTAAACGGTTAAGGATGTCCCGTGTATGATACTAGAATTGATAGGTCCGAAAAAAATTAACCGTTAAAATTAAATTAGACGGTTCGGATAAAAAAATCGTCCAGTGATTCAAAGGATCTGTGCCCTCATTAATCTTGTGTTGTTTGGGTAGCAATTTAACCTTGTTCTGGGTCAGGCCAGGTTCGAATTGCAATCCGATTTGTAGATAGATTTGGGTCAGGCCCCTTAGTCTGAACTCTGTATTCAGGGGTGAAAACGGTCACCGTTTCGACTGTTCATTTTGTTTCGTCTAAAATGAAACGAAACGGTTAAAAAAATTTTGTTGCGTTTAAAAAATAAAATGGTTTCGTCCATGTGTATTTTCGTGATATTTTCGTGGTTTCGACCGTTTCATCTTAACGCAAATGAGTGATCAATTTTGTTTTAAAACGAAATCGACCATTTTTTTGGTCGTTTTAGACGTTATGAAACCCTATCTGTATTTGCCTTTTTGGTTTAATAGAAAGTTCCCTTATTAATTGATGCACACTTAACTCATCAGATCATTACATTTAACATTTTTTTTCCGTCTATTATTTTGGTGTATTTATTTATTTATTTCAATAGAGATAACATCGGACCAGCAAATACATCAGTCACTGATTTTTATTTCTAGACCGTAAATTTCTCAAAAAGCATGTTATCATTCAGTTTTCTCGCCAGGAAACGCTGCACTAGACAAAAACATTTCCCAAGAAAGATAATGTTGTTGAATTTTTTGCCTCTAAGTCTTGCTCAACGTCTCAATATTAGTTTTCCAACTGGAAATAATAATTTTGTAAACCAAATAAAAAGCAACCTAATTTCCATCCTGACGATATAGAGTGTGTGTGTGTGTGTATTATATAGTCAAAATCAAAGCACAAGGACATAGGATAATAATTGACATCATGTTGCCTCTCCCAAATGACAGTATTAATTTATATAAAGAGGTTTTGTTCAAATAACAACGATTCATAACCAACCATGTACTAGCTTTTTAACTCGCAATTAATTCTATTTCCCATTTTCCTCCATGTTGGCGAGGGAAGAGGAAGGGGCATCAAACTTGCTGAAAAGCCTAAAAGCAGAGATGAGGGATAACACTATGAAGCACAGTAAAGCCACAAAATGAAGGCCAAGAGAGACTTTGGTTTTTTGGCAAAATGATCCAAAATAAGAGCACACCTCACTCCATGACACTTCTCTGTCCCCTTTCTCTGCCAAATACAGTATCTCGCTCACTGCCGAGCCAGATGTCACCATTAGATAGGTCGTCACCTGTGTTTTCACCAGAGAAGAAATGGAAATGCATTTCATTTCTAAAATAAATAAGAAGATTATGTTTCCTGGTCTTTGGCTACTTACAAACACATAAATTAATTTGGTTTGAACAAACACTAACTCTACTGTAAATGACTTGCCAGGTCATATATTGCTAGATCCAAATTTTCCATTATTGAACACTTTTCTGGTACATGTGGGATCACCAATTTTGGTCTCTTCTATTTTCCAAATTTTAGTTTGTTTTTCTCTAAATAAATTTTCCAATGATAGTATAAAAGGGACATTAAATAAACAACAATTTGGAGAAATAGTCCTGCAATTATATTGTTATTATATCAGCAACACTTTCTGGTCTGAAAATGTATATGAAATTAAGAATAGATTCAAATTCAATGTGGAATCAAGGGCCTAACCTGGTCTAGAACAAAAAGCACCCAATCATACATCTTAAAGCATCTGGATTTGGAAATGAAAACCGAACCGAGAGAATACACTCCAGAGATTGCATTTATACTTATCAAGTACCTATATTTATACAATTTTGTTTTTATCTAAATCAATTAAAATATTAGACTAAGTAATTATCTACAAGGATATCCAAAATTAACTTTCTCAAAATAAAGAAATAAAGAAATAGAGATTTAGCCCCCTTACTTGAAACCAGAGAGGTTGTTGAACTCCACAGTTCCATACAAATCACTTGTTTGGTTGCTTGAGACTATAACTAGAAGAGAGGATAAAGTGAGAGGGATCACACAAAGTCTGAGGGCTAATTCGAAAAAGTGGAAGGCCTTGCTTTGGCTGTGCATCTTTGGATTGGACCCAACTCCATCCATGATCACCTCAGATTAAATAAAATTCGATAGAGAAGATTAGCGAGGATGTAGAGGGGCAAAGAAAGAGAGGTTTCTGTTGGGACTTCACCTAGTGGAAAGAGTAAAGTGTTTTAATTCGTTTCCTGTTGACAGAGAGAGACTCTGCGAGTGAGTGAGTGAGTGAGTGACGTGGTTGGCGAAGAAGGCGATACGGTGGTTGAGAACGAGTTAGTGGGAAATAAACTTTTGCAATAGCTAACAGCCATGTGTAACATGTATCTATCAAGCATGCCTAGTGCAGGTTTATAACTTTATATCATATTATTATTAATTACATGGGTGTGGGTCTGTCTGTTGGAAGCACAACTTTACAAGTTACCCATCCTATACAAATTTGTGAGATACCTAAGTCCTTTTATGTCATTATTATTAATGAATAAACAGCCCTTAAAGGGATATACATGTCAAAATAGTCATATAAGTGCCTAACTCGGAAAAGGAAATAGGCGCGCGATACATTCACTTCTTGTCTTGTAAATTTAATTGTCGACAAAGAAAATGTAGTTAGAAAATAAGTGTTACAATAAATAATCATAATTAAGAGGCATATATATATTTATATATATCAAAACCAAAATTACTTGACAATCTAATAAGAAATGTCCAATTTTTGTCGAAATCTAAAACTAAACTTATAAATGTTCCTCATATTTACTTTTAGTTTAGATAAATAATGTGAATTTTTGGAGTTATAATACCCGCATAAAAATATTAGATATCGCTCAACTGAAATATCAACATGCACTTGGTGTGTGTGTGTGTGTTTTTATCTATTCATCAATTGCTTATGCTTCATGCGGGAAACAAAATCTTAAATGATTTTTTTACCGTCTCTATCATGGACTATGGGATTTTATTTGGACTATGGATTATTGGACACTATATATGGAGCAAAAGAATAAATTAATTTCTTTTATAAAGAAGAAATCATGTGAGTAAATGTAAGTACAATTCAAGAAATTTTTTGGTCAACGATCAAGTGTTTGAAAACAAAACCGTCACCATTTCACGTCACTTATAATTAGTTTAGCGCTAATACCAATTGATACATCCTACTACTTATGAAAGCGCTAATAAAAAAAGTAGAAACAATTTCACCAGAGGTAGATACAATTGTTATATCAATTATAGACAACTAATTTGTGTGATTATGTGTGGTCTAATATTGATTTCAGATAAAAAAAAAGAAAAAAGTCAAGTCCCTTCAACAAAAAAGAGTAAGATAGTGTTTAAATAATTTATTTTTCGGAAAGATATCCACCCGTCGGAAGATTCAACCATATATTAGAAGCATGTTTTGCTAGTAGATTCAAAATAGGTGCAAATTTCATTTAGTCCATTATTCACATTGAATTTCTACTAATCATTTAATAGCAGAATTATTTTTTTGTTCATAGTCATTGAATAACAGAAGTTTTCATTTTTTATTTTTTAATTTTTTTATAGATAGACTCATTGAATAGCATAAGTGGTGGTTCCTTTACACCACTACCTTTTGGACCTGGTACTTAAAGGTGCAGTTCACTAATTTGTAAATTTTCATCATTGATTACACCGCCTTGCAACGTGTCCATAACTCTAGACAGGAAAGAGTAATAATCCATGAAATGGTTCTTTAAGTCGGTTACATGGAAATGTGATATAAAAACCAATGTTTTCAAAACTGTACCGGATACCGGAAATTTCCGGTAATACCGGGAACCGGAATGGTGACCGAAACGGCGGTATCCGGTATTGTGAGAGGAAAAACCGGAAAATTTCGAAAAATACCAGGAAATACCGGATTTCCATCATCTAGCCGGTAAGGGCGCCGGTACGGTTTTGAAAACATTGTTAAAAACATTTAAACAAGAAAAGAAAAAGCGAAAATACGTTATATAGAAATGTGAAAGGCATCAGGCATGGCAACAAGAGTCAATTGTGGCATGCTGGCATGTCCATATTACTTGGACTAGGCTCCAGATGGCCCGCTTAAATGAAGAATATGTATTTTCTGTGGCTGATTTTGTGGCCATTTATGTGTTTTCACATGATATTTTTTTAAAAAAATATAGATATAGGCTCCGTTTGGATGTGTTGAGAATAAGGTAGGAAGAAGGAAGAAGAGAAGAAATTTATTGGGAAGGGGTAAATTTATTGGGAAGTGTGTAACTTTTGTGAAGAGTTTGGATGGTTAGAAATAAATTTATTGATAAAAAGTGGTTATTCCTTATTCCTTATTCCGGGAAGAAGCCATACAAACGGAGCCATAGATAGGGAAGTATAAATCTATATATTCAGCATTTCAACGGCACTACATATAATCAATAAAGTCTTGTGTGTTATTGTTCTTTTCCTTGGACAATCGCCTGCATATCATTTATACGTTTTTCTTCTTCGAATTAATGTAGCATCCCATTGACAAAACTTTTTAAGATTTTCAGATTGATACTCTTACATCGTCCGAAAACACAAACTGGTGCACGACTATAGCCACAGAAAATACAAGACAAGAATGCATAATAATTGGAAGAGATTTAGTGCCGCTTGCTTTCTGGTTGGGGATACAATTGCACAATTTCTGGGGCCGTTTGGATGGGTTGGGAATTGGGGGAATAGCCAATTCTAGGCATAAATTTATTGGGAAGTGTGTAACTTTGTGAAGAGTTTGGATTGTTTATAATAAATTTGGCATAAGAAATTCCGGGAATTTGCAATTCCCACCTATTCCAACCTCATCCAAACGCCCCCTAAATTCACAACAATACTTGCGTACCATAGCAATATAACATCTTGGGTTCCGTGCAAACTCTTCGATTATCATTTTGGGTTCTCACAGCTAATTTTGAACTCCCCCTTTATCCAGATTCGTGACAAAAAGAAGAAATTATACTTGCGTACCAATATCAACATAACAGGTACAGCCAAAGCATCCTACACCACCAAAAGTTAATTTCCTGACGTGAAAATGAAAACTATACTTCTAAATCAAAAGACAACCCTAATATGTAATGCACTCTTTGAACGCCAATTGGTACCAACACCTGCACTGGTACTATTGTCTTAAAATGCAAGTTCTTATTAAACTGCTTGTTTCTTGAGCTGATCCATAAGTAGATGTGCAACTGATTTGTATCCTTGAGCACGAGCTTGTAAAATAATATGCAAAACAAAGTTAGATTAATTAAATTTGAAGAGAGTTTCAATGTCAGTTATAGTTTGTAAACTTTATGAACGCATAGAAGCATGATAGATAGTATACCTTGGTAAATAGCAATTCCAGTG
This sequence comes from Rhynchospora pubera, assembly GCA_028095005.1. Taxonomy (NCBI): domain Eukaryota; kingdom Viridiplantae; phylum Streptophyta; class Magnoliopsida; order Poales; family Cyperaceae; genus Rhynchospora; species Rhynchospora pubera. The sequence continues at coordinate 11,722,045 of CM051461.1, read as the reverse complement.
GGGACCAATTTCCTCTTCTTTAAACAAATAGAACTGCCCATAGTTTATTAAAGGTAAAAATTGGTGAAAAGTAATTTAAATTTGTTCTAATTACAATCTATTAATCATATGCAGGCTGATTCGGATGGAACCAAGACTGGTAAGGACGCAAAGGGTGCATTATCTTGCCAGTTTGCTGAATAAGCTAAATTTTACTAGGGAAAAAAAAAGTAAATACTTGCAGAAATCAATTGTTGAATTTTCATATGGATACAGTGTACTGGTATACATCACCATGAACCCCTAATTTTCGTACTGGTACAGGCCTAACTTGTTTATAACATAGTCAAGCTAGAACTGATTTTTAGACACAGAACAAGCCGATAATAGATTTGTGTTAAACTACGTGCTCTATGTATTATACTGGTAAAACAAACTAAAATTACGAAGAAATGAAAATGCAGATATACCTGTTACAAATCCAGAAAGGATTTATTCCTTTTTCCTCCACACAGTGTGGGCACATCCATTCCTTATTCCTCCTCACTTCCTCCATCTCTTTAAAATATGTTCCAATTTTTGTACCAAAATCAAATCCAGATTTCAGCCTTAATATACCTTATTGCCAAGCCGTGTTGTAATTAACTAAAGATAAAATTAAGTAATCAATACCTTCACCATACCGCACTTTGAGACAAGCACGGCAAAGAATTCCATTTGAAGAATGGCAAACTGAGCATTCAGTCTTTCCTGAAAAAAGTTTTCAAGGAACTGGCTTTTCATGTAACTACTTTCAGAAAAAAGAGATATATATTAAATTAAAATTAAAGGACATAAAACTTAAAACCTATGCAGGGATGATTTGAATCTCCATTCCCACAGCGCATGCAATCTTCTTCCCCACATAACTTCTTTTGTCTAAAATTTTAATATTAACAGAAAAATCATGTGAAAAATCCTAAATAATTGACAAAAAGCATCCTCCTAGCAAACATTTGCAAATATTAAGGTTGTTTACTGTCCAAACTACTATGATATATTCAATTGTCTTGATACATCAAAAGGAAGTTGCCAACTCAAGATGTTTTGAGACTGAATATTGAAATGAAAAGAAATAACATATTTACCTACAGAAATGACAGCAAATTCCAAGGATTGAGTCATAAATACTCCCTCTCCCCTTGCTATCACAACGCCTAGCTTGGCGGGCCCGCCTGTCAGTATCCGAAAGTTCTTTTTCTTCAAAATCAATTGGACATGGAGATAGGGTTTCGCTTTTGTTTGAATGAATTGTTTCCAATCGACTTGATCTCCTAATGGGGGTTAATTGTTTCCTTTCATATTTCCTTTTAGGCTTGCTGTCAGCACTATCTGTATTGGGTTTGTTTGATTTAGGGGAAGAAGACATTACTTGATTAAGCTCTCTTGCAGCACAAAGCAATCCAAGAGACTCCATCCGTGCCTTAGATTAGAGAAATTGAATAAGAAATATTTAACCACTGAAGAAGCAGAAACTTCAAGTCTTCTATTGGGGAAACAAAATATATACATAAAAGAGAGAAGGCATTATTGTTACCTTGTTCTCAGAAATTCTAGCATTACGAATACTTTCATAATCCCACTTTTCTCCAGAACTTTCATCCAATTTGGGATTGTTCGTTTCTTTCAAATGAGCTCCACTTAGTGATTGGCTATCATCTTTATTTAAGTGAAGCGCATTCACTCGACTCGATCTCCGGACGGGGATTAATTCGACCCTTCCATAATTCAATTTTGGCTTGTTGTCAACACCATTTGTGTTAGGTTCATTTGATTTACAAGATAAAGGGACGAATTTATTCAAATCTCTTGCACCATGAAGCAAGCCGCAAGACTCCATTCGTACCTTTGGTTATATAAATCGGGAATAAAATTGATAGAAAAATATTAAATCAGTGAAAAAATAGCACCTTGCATCCCTTCTAAAAAAGAAAATATGCAAAAGAGAGAAGAAAGATAATTTTTGGTTACCATGTTTTCAGAAATTCTGGCATTTCGAATATTTTCATAATCGCATTCTTCCTTGACAGTTTGAGTGATCTCGGGCACATGCTTTTCTTCAAAATCAGAAGCACCTGGTGATTGGCTTTCATTGTTCCTCGAATGAAGCGCTTCTAATCGACTCGATCTCCTAACTGGGGTTGATTTGATCCTTTCATATCTCCTTTTTGGCTTGTCGTCGACATCAGCTGTATTGGCTTCATTTGATTTAGGAGCAGAAGAGTTGATGTCAATCTTCTCTCTTGCACACCCACGCAATTGCAATCCCAGAAACTCCATTGCCAATGTTGAACTTGCTAGTAAGAATCTCTCCTCTCTGCACTGTTCTTTTGCTTCCTTCAGGAGAAAAAGTTCTAACGGCTATTTCGTTTGGGAACTTGGAAATAAGTACTGGTATAAGGTATTGTTTCCGTACAAAAGAAATACAATTCAAATCAATACTTGTGTAGTTGTGCTGTGGGCCTCTGGCCTTGTGGTTGTGGGTTGTCATTTCTTTCTCGGCTTTGAGATTTTGGGCCTACGATCCAAATTTTTTATCCCACTTATAACTGGGCCGAAAACTGGTTCTTTTATTTTATAAAACTCTTTTGGGTATGTAGTTCTTTTTCTTTTCTTTTTTTGTCTCGAGAGTTTTGAAAAATATAAGTTATTACTGTCCAAATGTCGTTGGCAGATTTTCTTTTTTTTTTTTAGAAAAAAGGCGTAGCTTCTAACAAGTATATAATTTCCTTTTAATATATTTTTTTTGCTGGATGAAGTCCGGGAAATATTCCTTTATAAATAATTGAGATGTAAGAGACGTTTGCCGGCTGAATATTTCGTTGATGCTTTTGCAAATTGCAATTAATAAAGATGAGGAATGAAAAGAAAGCAAATGGCAAGCTAAAGAATTGGTGATTGAGATTATTAATTGACACTTGACAGCCACAAACTTTAAAGCTGTTAGTTACAACTTACAAGTTATAAGAGCATAGTAACATGGCTATCACATGTTTGAATGTGGGGGGAGACCCCTCTCTCCCTCTCCCTCCTAAGTCTTCTTCTCTCTCTCTCTCTCCTCTTTCTATCCTTGTTGTGGACCTTTTCTACAACAAAAAAGAAAAGTGCCCTTTACAAATCCAACAAAAAAAGAAAAACAAAACTCACTTTCTACATAAGCCCTACCTAATATAGTAAAAATATATATGTATGAACCTTTTCCTTATACCCCCAAAAAACGATCAACTGGTCTGAAACACAACATAATTTAATTGAGTTGTTGTTTGTTTTAGATGGAGTTTAGGAGCTGATGTTGGGGTTTCAAAAAGGTGGAGTTCCATAGCACATTTTCGCCCTCGCCGCACCGGTGGTGAACTTCCCGTATTTTATCTACAGATTTGCAAATCCCACTACAACTCCAGTCGAAGGAGGCCACGCATACGTTGCCTGCTTGTGCTTTCCACTCGCAATCTGATCAGCAACTACTAGTCAGAACAAAACATTTACAATAATAATATCTGGTACTCACAACACAGGACAGGACCATATATTAGATGAAATTATGAAAAATTGAGTAATATTTATTTCATTTTTTTTTTTTTTGCTTTTTCTGTGGATTAGAATTACCTGGCGGAGTACCACAACACAACCTTCGATCATCTATATGATCTACATCCAATCCAATAAACCATGCTCCTAGTGATACATCTTCATTTGCATATCTATGTAGCACATGCCTATGATAGATTTCAAAGTTAGATTTTATTTAATAAATTGTAAATAATGGATACAACTTCCAAAAGATATAATTAAAGACGTGTTTCCCTGCAAAATTCAGTTTTTTCCATGATCTGGTCAATTCAACTGGTAATAGACTTTAGCTTCATAAAATTCTCAATTAGGCATGCTTAATTGGTGGAAAAAGACACTAAATAGGTTGAAGAAACTACTTACTGGTTAATAGAAATATATGTGGCCAAATCTTTTGAAATGGCATATATCTGTCCAGTGGCATGGCGAAAATACTTATTTCCAGGATCCCCGAATTTCCAATACTCTGGCTCATGGTATCTAACCCCTCTGAAAATGATGTCATGTAGACATGAATTAGCAACAAAATTATATGGTTTCTCCAGAATATCCATACGTACTTATGAAGCTAGACGTGGCAACAGATTGGACAGCGGAAATTTGTTGCAGGTGAGAAAACTAAATTGACGTTTGTGACGTTTATCTTAAAATGCAAAATAGTATTAAAAACTTACTTTTGAGCTAGTACAGGTCCAGATTTCATGCAACCAATATACACACGAGGCTTGGATCGGTGCCGAATTAGAGTATTTCCAAGAGTAGCTGCATCATTTTTTTTTTTTTAATGATGATTAAAAATGATGTCAACCCCTCAAATAGGTAACAAGTTATGAGAAGTGACTAAATTTGAATGGTCCTTAAATTTACCTATATTGACATGCACATCATCATCGACTTTCACGTAGAAGTCGGCATCCCACGTAGCCACTGCTGTGGCAAAATATATTTTTGTCTTAGCTGAAAGCTCAAGATAACCTTCAACATGATCCTGAAAAGTGAAAATAAATAGATAAGAAAATAAACAAAATATGTATTTATTGAGGAAAAAGTGGAACTTGTATGTTGGAAATAAAATGTACCAGGCGCATGAAATCCTGATGCTTTTTATCTTCTGCCTCTATTGCTCGGTCCAATATACCTCCAGATGTGGCGCTACACCGAAATAAATGAACATATGAATAGAAATAAATAGTAAAATAATACTGATGACTCTGTTTTATCTGCTTTTTTTTATTTCATTTGGTGTGCAGAAGGCGTGTAAGGAAGGAAATATGCATACCTATGGCCAATTACAAATCGAATGATAATCCCCTTCTCTTCCTCAAGCCGCCTTCTCTTCTCGCCTGCTTCGTCGATCACACAAAAAAGTTAATAAAAATAGCATATTATAGCCCAAGCAAAAAAAAAAAAAAACAGTGACATTTAAAATTTATGCGGCATAAAGCAAAACAGATGTTCTGTGGTGTGATTCCTTCAGTACATTTCCAGTATAAACAACTGATACTTTACATACCATAAATTTCAAGGTACAGATCAAACGTTTCTTGCAACAATTCTAATAGACACAATTAGATTGATTTAATAGATGTCCAACGAAAATTAAATGGACCTTGTGGCATCCAGGTGGCACGAACAGAGTCTCTCCTCTTACGGCTACTAAAAGCAGTATTGATACCGATAACCATGAAATACTTTCTTCGACCTGTTAATTCTGAGGATTTCAAATTCTCAGATAACGGAGACCCATTTAATATTGATTCCTGTGCGGCTCTTGCTGCTGCTAGCTCCATTTCTAGGTTTGATATTGTTTTATCCAGTGTCCTGAATTTTTTTAAAAAAAAAAGAAAAAAAAACGAGCACTTAAGGTACATGAAAAATGAAATAATTACAACAGATGATAGCAAGGCAGAGACCAATTCAACAAAGATGTGATGATAGGTGTAAATTGTGCACTTAAATACATAAAAATCTAAATTATCACAATAGATGATTGCACGACATACTTCAATTCAAATCATGACCCAATGATTGGTTGAAATTACAATTATTTTTCTGAATTTTGTACTACGAAGGAATTGGTATTTGTTAATTTAAAGATTGTAATATGAAATTGAAAACTAAGAATAACTCGCTTACTGTATGGCATGCTGTGTGCTAGGAACATCACCAACACTATCTGTGGGGTCCCACCTTTCTGTCACCTAATATTCAAATTACAAAACGGAAATGAAACACTATCAAAACATTTCAATGTTCCCAGCAAAAAGATTGAAATATTGCATGAATTATACTTTTTATTCAAGACCCCTGTACTTTACATATATTAATATTAATATATAGCATTGTCTGTAGCCGCTGAATTAATGTAATTTTAGGCTTATTTTCCATTGTTACATTGGAGTGAATGTTATCTTAAATTTACTAGTCGGATATAATAATGAAAAAAATAAGAACTCACAGTTTTTGTAGTACAGTCAGAAGAAACAAGGTTCAATTTTTGACCTTTAACAGGCGCTGCTGGTCTTATAATTTCTTTTGCTTCAGGCATCGTCCACATTCTACATCCAAAAAAGTTTCGCAACGATCAAATTTTTTACACAAAATAAGAAATGATTCCTTTAAATAATATATCAGTTAACCTATGTTTAATGGAAAGAAATTTTAAAAAAAAAATGTAAATGTACGTCCCCAAAATGTAGTGATCCAGTGATTTTTGTGTACCAGTTACTTTTCGTTAATGAAAAGTGGTGGATTATGTCCACTTATTTCCAAAAAAAATAATGTAGTGATCCAATAAAAGGATGCAAGTTCGGCTACCACCAAATCAAATTTACGCGCCAATAAAAATTTAGCCATATAACTTTACTGTACACATGTACCTGATGCTACATGTTTAATTATTGTATTAATCACCTTGTCTCCATATTATTAAGAGTTATCAAGTAAATGTATAATTTTTCCTCCCATGAAAGCCATCAGGAAAGTTTTGAAGAACACAAGTGACTTCTAGGGACTACAGGTAAATTACCAAAGAAGACTATTGGAACTGTAAACATTAAACTACTAATATTTAAGGTGTGTTTTGCTAAAATACAGAAGAAACTTCAAGCTTTAGGTATATGAGCTTTCATAATTAATCGAAGAATAACTTCAAAAGAAAAAAATATATACTAAAACATGGTTTTCAGAAGAAGTTGCCAGGAAAAATAAAAGAATAATAATAGAAAGGAAAAATAATTGGACAAAGTAATCATATATAGCAATAAAAAATAATTAGAAAATAATTGAAATAAACTGTACCTGTCTGTGAAAAAAAGTCCAAAACAAAAGCTCCCAAGGCAAAGGAACAAGGTCCATTTTTGGGATAGATTGCTTCGAGAACTGGAGTCTCCAGTTCCAATTCCACCGCCTGCTGCTCTGGTCTTAAAGCTCATTCCTGAAATTCTCCTCCTTTGCTCTTTAATTCTTCTCTAAATTCTAAATTCACATGCAAAACGCAACTAACTTCCTCCTGTTCAAACTACTCATCATTGGCAATTCTCAAGGAAGAACAGAGAGGATGAGGATCGTCAAGTCAATTCTCTCGAATTCCAGCACCCACAACTGGAATAAGAACAGTTTATCTTATAATTGGCAATAACACTCGCAAAATTTGATCGAAGAGATCTTTTTGTTTTACTTTTGGGTTTTCCCTTCAAGAGGAATTTCAAAGTGTTTCTATTTCCATACAAAAATCATGGAATTCCCTTGGACAGAGAGAGCAGTGGTTAGATAGGAGCAAGATACAACCAAAAAAGAACCTCAGTTCCAGGTATGAGGTATGAGGTATGAGGTATCCAACTCAAAATTCGACTCTTTTCTTCGCGAAGAGACTGCACAGAGAAGAAGAGAATAAAGCGAAATAGGGGTTTGTTTGTTTCTCTTTTAACCACCCCCCACTTCCACTTAGTGTGAAATTCTACAGGAATCAAATAAAGAGACCAACTTTAGCACCTTCTATATCTGTGTGTGTGTGTGTGTGTGTGTGATCGTGAAGATTTCTTATTTGAAACTTGTCTTTGGTTTGAAGGGGAAGGAAGGGACTTACCAACTGTGCAGTTACTTCACGAAGACATTTATGCACATCAAGGGAAGCTCGTTGCTCCCACTTTAACTGTAAAGACTAAAGACTAAAGAGAGAAAAATACCAGAATTGGGCAGGCTGAAATGACGAGAATGTCCTTGGAGACTGGAGAGTGGACCATTGACTAGTCAAGCACCATTGCACCATGCCAAAAGGTTGTTGGCCATGTGGATGTGGGATAAGAGCCAATACAGCTTGGAAATTGGAATGGTGCCCCTATTCAAGTTTTGTTTACAAGTCATGTGGGGGTTCCATTTTTTTCCCATTGTTTTGCAATGACTCAATCATTGTTACTATCATTGTTATGTCCTTGTTGATTTTGTGTCTTACTGTGTGTGTAACTTTTAAGAAACCATTAATGGTGTTGACTTTTGTATTTTATTTTTACCTATTTCAAAACATTATCAATTTTGGTCCCCTTCCATTAACTTTCGAGTTTCGACCACAAAATCTTCTTTTTTTTTTTCCTCTTCTTCTTTTTTCCTTTGAAAGATGTACTCTCATTATCATTCAACCGCCCGAAAAATATGAAAAGCACCTCCATGAAATAGCAGCCTATTATTTTTTTCTCCAAAGATGATGTTTTTCTCGTGAAGAAGAAAATATGTAGCTCTATTATATGAAGTAAGGCGCGCAGGTTTTTAAACCTGATTATATTAAATTATATATATCCTTTATCTTTTAACCACAAAATATAAAAAATATCTATATGAAGCATTTCTAAGGTTTAATTTTTTTTTCCCCCTGAAGATCGATATCATCTCAAATATTGGTACATGTACATAAAATTAATAATATAATATTGGTATGCAAATTAAGTACGTTGAGATTATATATTAAACTACCACGACTCATTTTTTTTTCCCCTATGGCAGGCTGGCAGCTATTCTTGTCTAAGAGCTAACAACAAGATTTTTTGGAAGAGGAAAGTACGCTCTAGCTACTACATGTAGGCTTGGCTGATTGTTCCTCTAGTCAAAGTAATAACATATCTTTCATTTTCATATAGATAGCTGCAACCAACTAATGTCACGGGCAATACAATGCTTCATTATTGTTCTAATTAAAAGATTGAAACACATTTTGACCCTTCATTATTGTTCATTAGCTAGCTAAATTATATGAGTTCCCATCCGCTGTCATTTTTCAAATGGGTGTAGTATATAATTATATATAGTGTTAGTAATAAGTTGAAAATTAAACTACAAATTAAGTATTTGTGCAATTAATGCTGATTCATTTTCATTTTTCTAGGTGACCCAAGTTCTTTAATTAACAAGACAAATAGACTTGCACTATTGTTGCACATTGTATAAGGGCATAATGACAAGGATTAAGAACCCACAATAAAGGACAGTTGTCAATTAGTGGGATAGAGATAGCTCACTTGTTGTTAATTGAAACTTAACCTTTCTCAAGGGAAACTTAATTTTAAGTAATAGACATGAGGTCTTAAATTTAAATTTAATTAATTACGTACGGAAAGGTTATACCAATTACGAAACTCCGATTAATTCATGGGTAGATATATATGTAGTACCTAACGAAACGTGAGATCCATTATTGATGAAATGCAGGGTACGTACATTACTCTCTATATATTTATTTTTTTCCCTAAGTTGTTAATTTTCATTTGTAATAAATAATTGGCAAACATTTTTGAGGTTGATCATATGCTTGATATATAATAAATATATTGTCACCAACCGCACGCATAGTCCTAAGCACGCTTCTATTTTTATAGCTTTTTATGAAGTAATTGACATTCCAATGCTCACAGCTTGAATATAATTATTTGGATTCACTATTTAATTCAGGAAAGAGGAAAAAATGAATCATATAGAATAATATTGCAAATAGTACTAATGATTGAGAAATAGCAATGCATGGAGAAGCAGATCTACATCTACTAGCAATCTAGCACAGTTACGACTTACGAGTTACGACAGTGTGTATATATGCGTGCATGTTGTGTTTGTTTCATTTCTTTTTAGAAAAGGGGAAGGGGGTTGGTCATATGGCATGGGCGCATGGCCCCTTACAAGTAATAAATTGATAATTGATCTCATTATCAAATTAAATGCGAATACAAATGGCGGGGGATATTAGTTGGTTAAAGACTTTATTCAATAGTTACAATTGCCTTCCTACCTAATACCCTTCGCTTAGTTTATTATATAGGGAGATTATATATGATAATCTTTTAGAAAACAAACATATATTGCTCTTATTTATAGATCGAGCACCTTACATTGGAATTAATTGAGACGTCCATCATATGATTGATTAGTTAGTTAACTAAATCATTATAATGTCACTAAAAAGATCAAATTTAAACAAACTTTTGATGGCAAGTGAAATAGGGGTGTCATGCACGGACCACATGGCATGGTTTCCATCAAAGCAATTAATAGAGAACTATTAGTACTAAATTAAATGGATGATGAAAGCATATGACACTCAATAATGGCCGTATATATAACAAACCTTTTTATTCAATTTAAATTTATATATACTTTTCTTTCACTTCACGTGGTCAGAGCTGAAAAGGTTACATAACGTGCCTCTTAGATCTTCCTCCTCTTTTCTCACAAATAGAGATCCGGTTAGCTCTCTCAAATTGTACGGATTGAAAGATTAATTTGAAATTTCTTATATATTATTAATTGGCAAATTCTGATTTGGACATAATAAAAGTGCATATTATTCCGAATAAAAATAACTACATTTGAATTTATAGACAGAGCGATGTATAAAATTTCTTATTTATATAATCTTCTTCTATCTATATACAAAAAAAAAAAAACAGAGATTCAATTAGCCATAGCTCCGAATAAAAGGCAAGCTTTAATGAGGGTGTCAATGAAAAATATAATGAAATACATGTCAGGAATACATTTTGTGTCGTGTCAATATGTCATACAAAACAAGCATGTATCATGGTTCACAGGCGACATGTTGGCGTTTATTTTATTTCGCTAGCAACAAATTTAGTTTCTTCGTACACAAGGATGAAGAATCGATGTACCCAAAGAATTTTTGAAAAAAAAAAAAAAGTTATATCCATATTCAGGTAACTGCCGACTTCAAATGTGGTATGTGGATGCGTCATACATATTACTTGTATATGTAGATAGATTCTGCAGATCCCAAGAAACAAAAGTGTGCCACTAGCTAAAAGTCTAAGGGGCCGTTTGGATCCCCATGAGATTTTGGAGAATTTCATCTTCCTACCATAAATTTATTATAAACAATCCAAACTCTTCACAAAATTACACACTTCTCAATAAATTTATTCCTAGAAATTACAACTTCTCCAACTTCCCCAACTTCCTAAGCGATCCAAACGGCCCCTAAAAGTTTTTACAAGGTCGAAAGCTCCCATTTTTTTAATTAACTTGTCTACTTATTTTTTCTTTCAAGTTCAAAAGTTTTAAACTTGGAGGCTTCTCTCTCACTCGGTCACTCCCACCAAATTCAAGTTTCGATGGTCGCGCCAATAAAGATGTCGATACTAAACTTAGAAGATCACGCATTACTCGGAAAACGAAAGAATAGATCATAATTAAGCTCCCATGTATTTCTAATCTCCTCCATTCCATTCAATCACCAACGTATATATATATATATATAATCTTCTCTCCAACTTTTTTGGGAAAAAAGAAATTTGAGAAGACAATATTTTCGCAACCAAGAATGAACATCTCTCCCCCATACTCGCATCTTTTTCAAAGAATGCATATCTGATTTTTTTTTTTTCAAAGAAAAATATATGATATTATAATTCCTTATATAAAGTAATTTAAAAATTTTGAGATCAGGTTACTCATTTTGGCAAGCACGAGTCAACAAAGACATAAGTAAACATTTGAATAAACAACAATATTATTAAAAATATAATCAATTAATGATTGATGAAACCACGTTAGAAAATGCTAATTATTTTATTAAAAAAAGTTATAGTGGGATCAGTCTTTTACCAATATAAACAAGAAAAGAATATTTTAATTGGTTACAACTAACGAGTTTATGGTTCTGTTCTATTAATATACTGTCGTTTATAATGACAAATTAAAGTGGTAATGGATTTATCCAATAATTACAGAAATGGAGAGGAACTGAACAATTAATGGGGATGCCTGCAACGGCACGTGCAGGACGAGGAGCTATCACATGGCATTTCTATAAGAGATAAAACTTACATAGACTTGGCCTATGGTCCGGGAAAGATATCCTCTGCGGTTCTGCAGGTGGAGTTCGGTATTGCAACCGTACCATCAATAATAATGAATGTTCCGTGGTTAATATCAGATTTATAGATCCCAAAAAATTTAACTATCAAAATTAGATCGGACGGCTTATGGTCAAGTATGAAGTGAAGTCCATCTTTCACGTATTAACTTTCTGAATTGTTTTTTCCATTATAATAATAAGATTAAGTTTGAGAACCAATTTTTGGTCTAGTGGTAATGAGCAATGCATGAGAGATCGTAAGTTCGAAATCTGACTGGGGGGTCTTTTATAGATATTTACTTTAAAAATAAGTTGGGAGGCTTGACCCCCAATTTATCTTAAAAATAATAATAATAAAATTAAGTCGACTTATATATAGCAATATATGCAAGGACTTTAATTAAATGATTTTAGGTCTACAGAGATGTCATTAGATTGGGTCTATAACTATAAGGAGTTCAATTCATGATATGCCACCCCTTTTCCTTTATTTTTGGGGAAATATGAGATGGCATCGGCACATTTTCGATGTTATTGTTATGATTAGGGATGAAAACGGGGCGGATACGGAGCGGATAGTGGTCATATCAAATCCGTATCCATATTTTTTTCGGATTCGGATACGGATACGGATATGTTCGGATACGGATACGGCGCGGATGTTAAACGGATACGAATACGGTTCGGATATTGTCGGATATGGATACGAATACGGATATATTTTGTCGGATACGGATAATATTTTGCTCAATTTATTTTATTAAACAAAAGACAATATTCAAACTGAAGAGTGTAATGTTTATTTTTTTATGACTACTATAGAATTAACTCAAAAAAATATAGAAAGACAACCATAAAAAACATCTTATTTGCACATATTGAGACATCACAAAAAACAAACTTTAATCAAGTTTATAGAAAAATTGGCATCATCTTATAGTAAAAAAAAATAATCGTCAATTATGATGATATATATATAATTGAAATAGTTATACCTATATGTCAATTATGATGTTATTTTAAAAAAGTGTTCATTACCATATACAAAACGGATATCCGTTTTGTGTAGAAATACGGATACGGATAAATATCCGTATCCGCATCCATATCCGCACTAATATTGCTTCCCATATCCGTATCCATATCCGTTTAAAAAAATCTGAATCCGCATCCATATCCGTTCGAATACGGATAGTATTATTCGAATCCGCTATTTTACGGATATGGATACGGTTCGGAGCGGGAATTATCCGCCCCGTTTTCACCCCTAGTTATGATGCATCCGATCTGCCTTGGTTGTGATAAATTGCAGCACCCCCTATGGCCTCTTTGTTTTTAGCTGCTCATAGTTTATTAGTTCCACCTGTGGCATCATTAATTAAATCACTCTCGTCTGATGATTATATATGTTTATATTATTTTATATATTTAGATCCGGAGTGGGGTCTGTTTAGTTTAACGGAGTTACTTTCTCCTCTATTAATTACTGCTAAATAAATCATTGTACGTGGACCATGGTGTATAACTTTTAAGTGTCATGACTTTGTCTTTTAGATACTAGAGGTCTGATGGTGCTTATCTTTATTCATAAACTAAACTATACTTGATTTTCAATTAATTTAGTAAGACCAAAAATTGTTTTGCATCCGTAGTTTGATTACAAGGAATAAGCAGGCATCTATACATATATACTACGTTAATTCAATATTAATTAATTGGGTATTAAATTTATTTAGTGCTTATGTGGTTGAGTCTTAGATGCAATTTATAAAATGCAAAGCTAGTGAGATTGAACCATACCGATATATAATTAATATAAGAACTTAATTGCATGTATTTCGAAATTTCAAATATATTTAATAAATTTCGAGTGTTATTGATGAAAAATGGGGGAAAATTTTCATCTGAGATTTTCTTTGCACGAGTTTAACGCTGTTCATAGATCCTTTCTATTACCAATTTTTAATTCACATGGCTACAAAAAATAAAAGTATAAAATTATTAAATGTGAGTTAGTCCGTTGTATTTTTTTACTAGTATATAGTTAGTTTGCGAAGTTAATATTGAGATGTGATTCTAAATAAACAGAGAATATTAAGTAACTTTTAGAAAAAAAATTAGCAAACAAAGAACACCTAGTGCTAACTTATCATTGCAATTATTATTCATTAACAATTCTGAATCTAAATTTCAACCCAAAAGAATATTTATTGATCTTATTTTGTTTTTAAAGTAATATATTTATATAAAAAATTTGTATATATTTAAATTCTTTTTTGTAGATGATCTGGAGGTGAAAATTAAATATTGTAAATGAATGGCCAGACACTGTTGATAATTAGAGAACGAACTCCAAAAGTTTCTACGAATCATTCTAGTAGTAATAAGATTAATAATATAAATTTCTTTCTTTTTTTTTGGAAGTCAGAATTTGTGAATATAAAAAAATTGGAGGCGATTATAATAGAGCACTAAAATTATGACAATGAGGATTCAGTGTCTATTCTTAATAAAATGTATATAGGTATTCACCACTATGGTTTCTTAATTACGGTAAGTCCCGATTCCTGCCTGACAACACAGTTCGCCATCTTTATATTGCACAAAAGATCACCTGATCCCATTGGAAGAGCGGCAAGGATGCAGTTGAGTGATGTGATGTTTAACCTAGCAATTATTAGATGTAATCATAAAAAAATTTAAGAATTTAGGCCCTTCTCCATTTTTTCCAAGTACAAAGGATAACATATTTTTTAATGAAAACCAAGTACATTTGTCCTTGATTTCCAACAAAATAGTATATTTGATCATGTTCCGAAAAGGGGGAAAAAATAAAAAGGAAGTACACTTAATCCTATTCCTATAAGCCTTGGCACTGTTCCCATCCAATCGACAAAGCAACCTATATTTAGATTATCCTTTTTACAAATTTATAACTCTGACTTTGTAGAGAGTAATAAATATTCTTAAGGTTAGAATAAATAAGCTGAATATGAACATATGCAAATTTTCCAAAATAATTGTTTTCGAGTGGTACATTTTAAGAATCACATATACCGTAATATATGCATATATAGCAAATTCTATAAAAGACATGATCGCGAATTTCGAAAAATGAATCCGAAATCTGAGAGTTACTTTACTTCTCGAATTTCTGGAAGTACCGTAGCCTTTTTAATTCTAAAATTCTTGCACATTATTCTACAAATCAGAAATTAGAGTTTATGGGTGTGTTTGGATGCAACGGAATAAGCCGGGAATAGAAAATAGGAACAAGAAATTTCGGTTTACGTGCTTATCCTTATTCTTTATTCTTATACCATGATTTTGTTAGTATAGGAATAAGGGCCCTTATTCCTTATTCTTATGTTGTTTGGGTTGCACAAGAATAAGAATAAGCACGCAAATCGAAATTTCTTATTCCTATTCTCTATTCCCGGCCTATCCAAACACACCCTATATCTTCTATGTATCTAATTAAAAGTTATACTTTTCTCTATTTGTGGAGTACAAGTAAGGATAGAAGGGTCGGCAAGTAGCGCAACCATCCTCTTATATATATTGCATCATTCAAATTAAAAATGATTCAACCGTATGAATACAAGTATTATATACGTAGATCGAACTCTGGTTGGCATGCATATATAATTGGAACTTCAATGAAATTTTAGTTAGGGATTTCATATATATAATATTCAATTATAAAATTTTAAAAGTTATTTCTGAACTTGAGAGTTAAGAATTTTGAAGTGACGAAACTAAGAAATTTTAAACATTAAGTAATTATTCCTAGAATTTTTGGAAAAAAAAATAAATATATATAATAATAAACGATGGAAGTTTTCTTTTAGTGGTCGGTGACAGTGTTGTCTGCTGGGTTGTGCTTTGCAAACTGCTCTATTGCGCTTTGCTTGTTTGTGACACAATCCCTAATATTCTCGTCCTATATCTTGGTCTTAGCAATTCATATCTCAATATCTCATTAATAATTGAAATAATTATTTTTCAAAGTTCGTGAAGATTGGATTATGTTTAGATCCAACCTAGGTTACCGTGGTACATAACATGAAGTCTGAACCATATCTGGCGGCTCTTCCTCTCGATGCATTTTAATACATGTCAGCCTTAAAATTAAAAAACGGAGCATCACATAAGATATATACAGCAGACTACGTACAATTAATCCAAGAGATAAATTTTGAAAGCAACAGCTGAAAGAAATGTAGCGGTGAAATAATTAAATGGATTGGGATTCATTGATACTAAATTAATTAATTTGACAATATTTTTAAAATCAATTCAACGAATTTTCAAAATGAGGAAAACACTTGTAAACATATTGTTGTTTATCTTTGGACTAATTTAATATTACTTTTTTTATATAATGTAAATTTTGATATTTCAATAAAGTCCTTATAAATGGACCGATGTAAATTTTAATTTGTTAGATAAATGATAAAAATTATATTAAGTTATATCAAAATTTTATGCATGTGACATGCATATAATTTAAGAATCAAATTCTGAATATCCAATTTCAAAGTTTGAAACAATTTTTAATATTTTTTATTCGTCAACGTAATTTAGTTTCAATGAATCTTAAGCCAAAATAAATACGGTCTCGTTTGACAACTTTGTCAATGAATCTTAATTCACAATCTTTTGTAGAATGGACGGAAACGATGCAGTTCTGTTAATTTGTCCACATATAAGGGTCGATGCAGAAAAATGGAAATTGTGCCTCAGAGGCAACCTCTTACTGTTCTCCATTTTTGAAATTGTGATGCTAATTTTGTCATGACTTTACTTAACAACAAACATGCTGATGGTGTTCTTGAATAGAAAATACCTCTCAAATGCACCCAATAAATGTACAACACGTCAGCCACTTCTAGCCGCTGCTACATAAAAAATTTAAGAAGAAAGTTTTGCCCCCAAAAACTCTGCAGTTTGTTAGCACAGAGTTCTAGGTTCCATCAATGCAACAACCGAAACAGTGAACGGAGCTAAATAAAACAATATATATATTTTTTGTTAAAGTTTATTCTCTGGAACAGTAAATTAAAATTTAATCTTGTGTTTAAGACCGACACCAAATTGTTTGTTGGTCACGTGAAGTGGAGCCAACAAACACTTGTATTTTCTGTTGTTTATTGATACAATTATGAAGCAAATTAATATATTAATATAAATATAAATGATTATTGATGCTTATTTAGTATGCCTATTTTGGAATAAGTTAAGTGTTGTTTAATGATATGATTTGGATCCAGATCTTCGGTCAAACATTCATTAAAATTAAACATAACTTATCTATTGTCTAACCACCCGATGACAAATGATATTATATTTTTCATACAATTAATTATTTTCCAACAGTTCAGATTTATTTCTCTAGTCAAGTAGACGATCTTTTGGTTAGAAATAGTGATATTTGATCAATGTAGTTATTAAAAGAATATATGGTAATTTTGTTAAGTAAATATAAAGACAAGTAAGTTAAAAATATAATAATTTAAGCAAATGATTAGAATTTGGGAAGTCCAATACAGATGCATGCATGGTCAGGGAATCCTCCTTTATTCTAGAGATGTAACACGTTCAATTCTCACTAGGCGAGTAAGAGGGATAACTGCATTTTCACACAATGGACTACAGGACAGTATGCTTGTTATTTTTTTTCAAATTTGATTTCAACTAATTAGTGATTACTGATTAGGGATAAATTTTAATAAGAGCAAATCGGATAAATTTTAATTAGTGCAATATATATATATATATATATATATATATATATATATATATATATATGCCTTCTCCTAAAATATAAACTTATATATTTGATCTAAAATAAAAGTATGCAAATTATTTTTTATTAATCTCCATAATTAAAATTTAATAATTTTTATAATATTATCACATTGAATGTCAGTATTTTACTATAGTGCATGACTCCAAACTTTCCAGTTCCAAGCTCCGCTTATAGTTTCAATTGCAAAGCTTTGAAGCTTCCATCAAAATTAAACAATGATCACTCCCAACATTTTTTTTTTTGGAAAAAGAAAAATAGGAAAACAAGCCTCGTGCTTTTGCGAAGTAGAGGAATAGTTGTAACATAAAATTATTTTGATAGAATATGTGCAGTTTTTATTTTCCAGTAAAGAAAATAATTTAGATAAAAGATAAAATTTTGTCATTAAGTGAGCATAAGCAATTCTTCGCTAATAACAGTAAGCACAGGAGGAATCGTATACTTTGGGAAGCAAGCATGGAAAGGAATAAATATGGATGGATGCTTGATTCTCTCTCTTACAACAACTCGAAAAAGATTTTGTTGGGTCTGCAATCAGCATGCCTTGTTCATCTGCAACCATTTTCTTCTGACATTATTTCCTCGTTGCATGCTACTTGTTGGTAGGGTTTACCAAACGGGGCGGGGCGGGGCGGGGCGGGGCGGGGCGGTCCAACCCGCGACGGTCCACGGATTAAGACGGGACGGGTTAGGACGGTCCATTCTAGAAATCTTGACCCTAACCCTTCTTAAACCCGTCCCATGTAACCCGCACGGGTTATGACGGTCCGGTCCGGTCCGGTCCGCCGGTTTTTATTTATTTTATTACTATATTAATTTTTTTTTCGTTAGTATATATATAAACTACATATATATTATATACTATAATAATCACTATAAAATTTTTTTTTTGTTGTTTTTCACTTTTCTGTTTTTTTTTCAATACTTTTTCCTTTTTATCAATATTGTTTTCTGTTTTTTTATTTTTCGTAAATTATTTTTATATTTCACTTTTACGTTTTTCTTTTATTTTCTTAAATGAAAAAAATTGAATATAATTATATAAAGTTACATTTCTCTTTTTCTCGGATTTGGGACCGGCTATGCTATTAAATTATTTTATAAAATAATAACATAGGCGGAGTTAGAAAATAAAATAATAACATTGTACGGGTTTAAGACGGGTTGACGGGGCAGGGCGGTCCGGTCCACGGGTTAAGACGGGGCGGGTTAACGCGAGTTTTTTTAGAAAGGGCGGCCCGAACCCGCCGTAGACCCGCCCCGATCTAACCCTTTGTTACATTCATGAAAATTTTAAAGTTTATATTTTCAGAAAATTTTATTTAAAGGATTTTCTTAGCTAATTTTAGATATGGTTAGTGTGAAGATAAATTAATTAAGCATCATTTCATTGCATGGTTTGAGTTATTGCACATGTTATTTGGATTTATATTCATATGTTATTTGTGGGTGCATTTTGGAGTGGTGTAACAAAAAGGCTTT
The DNA here is from genome assembly GCA_028095005.1 of Rhynchospora pubera. Taxonomy (NCBI): domain Eukaryota; kingdom Viridiplantae; phylum Streptophyta; class Magnoliopsida; order Poales; family Cyperaceae; genus Rhynchospora; species Rhynchospora pubera. The sequence continues at coordinate 11,702,807 of CM051461.1, read as the reverse complement.
TAGTTAAAAAAAAAAAAAGAAAATCCCAACCCCTTTCCCCACCCGTGCAACAGAGAGGAAAAACCTCTCTTTTTTCTCTCTTGCGCACACCCCTCTGCCTTCTTTTCTCTCTTAATCCCATTTGGTTCCATACAAAATCAACTCAAAACAAAATAGAATAAAATCTGAAAAAAATCGGGAAAAATCAGAAATGGTGAGTTGAAGTAGAGATCTATGCATGCAAGCTTTCTATTCTCAAAAACAAGTTATATTCATGTAAGTTTCTAATTTTCTCTATTTATTTCGGATTTTTGAGTTGCATGGTTGAAAATGGTTGCAAAATGGGATTAGTTTGTGATTATGGTGCCAAATAGTGAGGTCTTGCACTTCTCTTGAAATTCTTTTGGCTATTTTCGGATTTTTGGAAAATATTCCGAAATTGGATGAAATTAAGTGTTGCATGAAGGTTTTCTAGCTATTTTTAACTTGTATATAGTTGTTGTTGCTTGGAAATAGTTTCTTTTAGCTTAAAATGGAATTTAAAACTAAGTTTGAGCTTGAATAATCATTTTACCCGAATTTAACCCTTCTTTTTGGGATTTTGGATAATATATATGGTATGTTATTTGGAGTACTTGATATTGTGTGAAATCTAGAATTGTATAAGCTTTACAAAAAGTTTTGGGTTTTAGAGAAAAATTTCAGCAAGCTTATTTTTACATAATGGCATCATAATGTTGTATTTTAGGGAATTCTTGTAGTAAGATAATCTTGCATGCATAACCTCATTATTGTACTTTTTGGACAGCAAAGAAGTGCGTTAAATTACATGAGTTTTAGCATGATAAATGAGTTATAATGACTTGTTTAGTATCATTAGATGTTAGGTTAATATTTAGGATCATTTTATGCACTTTAGCATTTGATTTTTGCAAAGTAGGATAAAATTTATGAGAGAAACTATAGAACCTTTAAATCTGGAATTTTTAACCTAATTATGAATTTAAAGGGTTTAATTTAGGATTTTGCTATTTTATAGATTTGGGAGACGAGGGATATAGTGCGGGTGACGTTCGTGCTTCGAGTTCACGTTAGTCAGGTTCTTTTCTTGTGGAGTTCAGGTGCGGATTCACATGAACTCAATGCTTTTAATTAGTAGGAATTATTTACTTATTATGCATGTTGATTCCTTGACGTTTGCATGACTACCATATGACTTTTGCATCTGAAATTGTTATCTTATATTATTGTGACTTGAATTGAATTATTTGCATGTTGTATGGTATTCAAATTGTGAAATGGAAAGACTGAATTGTGTATTGGTTATGTTACTACTTGTACGGTTGGCCAGTTTCACGAAACATCGTGCGGAAGCCGGCTAGCTACCGGTGCACGCTATGTAGTCAGCGTTGTTACATGGGACTCAGATACCCGAGCTAGACGGGGTATGAGGGGAGTGATTCTGGAATGTCAAGTAGGGTAATTTGATATTGTTTGGAAACAATGAAGTGAACTGGATTGAATTATGTGTGATTTGATTGATTACAAACCAGACTTGTAGTTGCATGGTATGGACCAATTTAAATTGCCGACCTTTGTGTTCATTTGATATGGAAATCTGATATGATTGAAATTATAAGTCGGCATTGCATCATACTTGTGCATCATTATTATTATTATGTACTTGCTTATTACTTGATTGTTTCTTTTTGCGGGTATTTAATTCCAAACACGAAAGCGTAGAGTTCATGTGCTGGAACTGAATACCGCACTAAGAAATTTTATTTCTCACCGCTTCCACTTTGTGGGTTCCAGGTTTTGAGGATGGGTCAGAGGCGGTTTTTGGCGAGGAGTAGGCCCAGTCTCGAGTTATTATCACCACTATTAGTCCATTGGCCTTTTGGTTGGTATTTATGTCATATGACTTGCATTATTTTTATTTAGGCTATGTAGGTTAGTTTACTTGATTGTCATTTTGTGTGTACCGTGTGGTGTGGTACCATGGATATATTTTGATGTATGGTTATGTGTTCTTGATTTGGTACCATCACTTGGTACTTAGATGTGTGATGTATGAATTGTTGTGGTAGATTTATATTTGGTGGCATGGCTTATTATTACAAATGTTATATTGATGTAAGTTCAAATGCTATGCTTTGTCTTAACTTTCTTATTCATGTATTATCTAATCATCTCAAATTCTTCATGTACTATTGAATGATGAGACAAAGTATTGGATTTGAACTCTATTAATTCTTATAGTTGGCTTGATTCATGTTAAATTGTGGTGATATAACTTGTTGTATGGTTTATTGAATAAATTGTTATGCCTTGCGTCTATCGTGTGGTAGTCGCGGCGGGGATTGTCACGTGCTTGTTGGTTACGGGGTGTGACACCCTTCGACCCATCACGGTCCATGGACGGTCCGGGGGGGTCCGGTCCATGGGGCGGGTTTGGGGGCGGGCGGGTTTGACCCGGCGAGTTTTTGGTAAATACTACTTGTTGGTCGGTGCTGCTTCTTTTTCCTTTTTTTTATTTCCTTTCAAAAATAAAATACCTCTTTTTTATTTTTACCATTGGTCAGTATTGGGAGGTAGCTATTATACTCTATCATGCAATACCTATTTTTTTAAAATACAAAACTTCTTTTATGTACTATAGTTTTATCAATTTTCTGCATAAAAATAATATAAATTCAATTTTCAAAAGAATTAATAATTTTTGTTCCCTTTTGAGCACATAAAAAATTAATTAATTGGTAATTGGTAACTACTATCCGACTAAAATCCATCCACGCCATTCATATACTCACGTGAAACTCACATGACGACTAGATAGACACAACCAGCAGAGGCGTCTTCTCCATATCATTTCTCTTTTATATTTCTCTCTCTCTACTCTCTCCAAAACCTAGATCTGGTCATGGATCTCTTTTCTCTCTCTACTCTCTCTGCTCTCTTCTCCTCCTCTTCTCCTTCGTTTTGTCCTTCCAATCCGATCGACGATCTCCTCTTCAACGCGACGACGAAAAGACTAGGGTTTCCACCTCCGCCTCACTCTCCTGCCGAAAAAGACAGTTTTCTCCGTTTCTCTAATTTCGATCAAACCTAACCCTCCAACAAGTGCAGCCATGGTAAAACATCACGTTTCTTTCTCAGATCTAACTCTTCTCTCGTTTCTTTTTCATATCTAAATCTCGCAAAGAAGAAGGTTCAAATTGTCGATCATTTATTTTGTTTTTACAAACTTTTCTGCTATTTTTTCATCATTATATATCATTTGTTTGCACTTGTACATGTACATGTGCCTGAAAATTTCTGGTTTGTTCAATTCCAGTTCCTCTAACAGTTTATCATCTTAGATTTTATTCCTCTCATTTTTTGTGATTAACCCTCTATAACCAAACTCATGTAGGAGAAAGTTTCAAACACGCACTTTGAAAAGAGGCCGAAACAGTTTGACGTTGGTGGGGCTCAGTCACTAAAGGAGAATTTGTCTCGCTTTGTGAAATGGCCAAAGGTTGTCTCGCTTTTGTATATGTTACTTTTTTATTCATCTCTGCATGTATCAAGTGTGTTTAGTTAGTTGCTTTATATATTTTGTTAAATGCATTTAGGGATCAGATTGTAGTAATTGGACAGTTTGTCATTGCTGGTACACTGTTATTCATGTGTATTTCTATAAGTGTTTGGTTAGTTGCTTTATATGTTATGTTAAATGCACATAGGGATGAGATTATAGTAATTGGACATATTGGCATTACTGGCGCACTCTAATTCATGCGAATTTATATAAGTGTTTAGTTAGTTGCTTTACATGTTATATTATATGCATTTAGGGATTAGATTATAATATTTGGAGAGATGTGTTAGGTATTGCAGAAATGATCATCTTATATTCAATTACATGTTGCACAAAGGATATGTTAGATATGACAAATGTTAAATTAAATGCTCTAAGGGCTCATCTTATATAGGTTACATCTATGAATTACTTGTGCAAATGTTTACTTACTTCAAATTTTGTACAAAGGATATGTTAGATACTGCAAATGTTACGTTAAATGATATAAGGGATCATCTTATGTTTCATTATTAGAAAATTTGTTTTGTGCATAAAGTGACCTAAAAGATTATTTAGTATTAAATTGTGATATATTTGTCAAATTAAGGATTATATTGTTAACACTTTATATATGTATTTGTATTCATATTACGCAGGTTTGGATTGCGCTTCGATCAAGTTGGTGTGGCGTTGTGCGTTCATCCTCCACAAACATTAGACTTTTAGCAAACTGAACATGTGTCCTAATATTTGTATGAATTGTGATGGTATTATCTTGTGTATTGGTTATAATTTGTGTTGCTTTGAATTGTTAAAACTGATTATGATGTATTAGGGACCATATTATTATTATTTTTTATGGATCATGTTAACATGTGTGCTAATATCATTTCCGTAATTAATTACATGTACTGATGTACAAAAAAAAAAAAAGCCTGGTTTTGGTTTGGGTTATGGTTTGTTGATCCGTGAAGTGATAGGGCTGGTATTATTGGGCCTGGAATGATTTGCAATTACTATGATCTCTTCTCTTCTCTTCTCTGATGACACCGAAATGGAGCGGGTGAAGAAAGCGATAATCCGAATGGCTGCCACGCCGGACAGGCGCTTGCCGCTGGGGCAGCGGTGTGTGGTGGCGCCGGTGCTGTCCGTGGCGTCGTCTCTCTACGTCCTCTGCGTCAGAAGAAGGTTCAAATTGTCGATCATTTATTTTGTTTTTACAAACTTTTCTGCTATTTTTTCGTCATTATATATCACTTGTTTGCACTTGTACATGTACATGTGCCTGAAATTTTCTGGTTTGTTCAATTCCACTTCCTCTAACAGTTTATCATCTTAGATTTTATTCCTCTCATTTTTTGTGATTAACCCTCTATAACCAAACTTCTATAGGACAAAGTTTCAAACCCTCACTTTGAAAAGAGGCCGAAACAGTTTGACGTTGGTGGGGCTCAGTCACTAAAGGAGAATTTGTCTCGCTTTGTGAAATGGCCAAAGGTTGTCTCGCTTTTGTATGTGTTATTTTTTTATTCATCTTTGTATGTATCAAGTGTGTTTAGTTAGTTGCTTTATATGTTTTGTTAAATGCATCTAGGGATCAGATTGTAGTAATTGGACAGTTTGTCATTGCTGGTACACTGTTATTCATGTGTATTTCTATAAGTGTTTGGTTAGTTGCTTTATATGTTATGTTAAATGCATATAGGTATGAGATTATAGTAATTTGACATATTGTCATTACTGGCACACTCTAATTCATGCGAATTTATATAAGTGTTTAGTTAGTTGCTTTACATGTTATATTATATGCATTTAGGAATTAGATTATAATATTTGGAGAGATGTGTTAGGTATTGCAGAAATGATCATCTTATATTCAATTACATGTTGCACAAAGGATGTGTTAGATATGACAAATGTTAAGTTAAATGCTCTAAGGGCTCATCTTATATAGGTTGCATCTATGAGTTACTTGTGCAAATGTTTACTTACTTCAAATTTTGCACAAAGGATGTGTTAGATACTGCAAATGTTACGTTAAATGACATAAGGGATCATCTTATGTTTCATTATTTAAAAATTTGTTTTGTGCATAAAGTTGCCTAAAAGATTATTTAGTATTAAATTGTGATATATTTGTCAAATTAAAGATTATATTGTTAACACTTTACATATGTATTTGTATTCATATTACGCAGGTTTGGATTGCGCTTCGATCAAGTTGGTGTGGCGTTGTGCGTTCATTCTCCACAAACATTAGATTTTTAACAAACTGAACATGTGTCCTAATATTTGTATGAATACTAATATCATTTCCGTAATTAATTACATGTACTGATGTACATAAAAAAAAAAAAGCCTGGTTTTTGGTTTGGGTTATGGTTTGTTGATCCGTGAAGTGATAGGGCTGGTATTATTGGGCCTGGAATGATTTGCAATTACTATGATCTCTTCTCTTCTCTTCTCTGATGGCACCGAAATGGAGCGGGTGAAGAAAGCGATAATCCGAATGGCTGCCACGCCCGACAGGCGCTTGCCGCTGGGGCAGCGGTGTGTGGTGGCGCCGGTGCTGTCCGCGGCCTCGTCTCTGTACGGGCTCTGTGTCAGCCTCCGCCGCGCGCTCTATTCCTGGCAGCTCCTCCGCCCGCTCCGCCTGCCTCTCCCCGTCATCAGCGTGGGCAACCTCACTTGGGGCGGCACCGGCAAAACTCCCATGGTCCTTTTCCTTTCTCGCTTTTTTCTCCATTCTTACTCTTACGCGCCCCTCATTCTTACTCGCGGTTACGCCGGGGCCGACGAGGCCAGCATGTTAAAGCGCCATCTCTCCGCCACCTCTGCAGTGGTTGCTGTCGGCAAAAATAGGGCTCACCTGGCCGCATCTCTGCTTCACCAATTTCCAACTCCAAAACCCGCTGTCGTTATTCTTGATGATGGAATGCAGGTAATTTTATTTTATTTAATTTAATAAACCAAACAAATTCAGTTATAACAATAATATCCATTGCTTTTTTAATCTAGTCAGCACTGGAGTTTGGCTCGGCAAGTCGAAATTATCATGATAAATGCATTAATGCCATGGGGATTTGGCCATCTATTACCCCGTGGCCCCTTGAGGGAGCCTTTACATGCACTTCAACGAGCTCATCTTTTAGTTATACATCATGCCAATTTAGTACTCTCAATTTCCCTACTCTTTTTCTAATTTATGTTTCCCACTCTCAAAAACAAAAAAACAAAAAAAAAACATATTTACTAATTCTAAACTTTTTTACCAATTAGGTGTCTGAAGCGGAGCTGAAAACCATCGAGTCCACAATTTTGAGGATTTGTTCAGAGACTATTCCAGTCTTTTTCAGTGAATTGGCTCCTTCTCATTTCTTCGAAATTAACAGCCCAAATGAAAAACTCCCACTCAGCACAGTGCATGCTCTTGTTGTGCTCTGTGTATCAGCTATTGGCTGTCCTGATTCCTTCGTCAAAGCACTTATACAGGTCCTGCTCCCCACCTCCCCCCTTCCCCCCACATTCTTTCCGACATATACGATATACGATATTAATAAATCAATTGCTGGTCCATATTAATAAATCAATTACTGCTCCTATTATTTTTTTGAAAATTTGAAAAGTTAGTTTTTGACGCAGATTGGTGCATTGCACATACACAGATTGGATTTCAGTGATCATCATGCTCTTCAAACTGAAGTATATTTTTGTCCATTGTGTTTAATTTTATTGTGTTTTAAGATCAAAATTTGTACCACTTGCCATACATAGGTTCTTGTTTCTACAATGTCTTTATCATGCAATTAGTTGAGGCAACTTTAAGTCTGACTTGGGGCATAGCTGGCAAAATGTAGGGTTTAATCGGGGGAAAAACAGTTTCCAACTTGAGGTTCAATTTTAGAGTTGAGAATTGGTCTGTGGTTACTTGCGGCTGATTTGCACAAAATTTAATTGCAGAAACTGAACTATGCCACATCAGTACTATTCCATGACTGGAACTTTCAATACCTGAATATTTTAATTTGCATTTGAACATGCATTTCACAGGATATAAAGCTGATCACAGATAAGATTAGAAGCCTTGCTTTGGTACATGATAACAAGGCTGCCATTGTAGTGACAGAGAAGGTATGGCATCTGTGTTTAATTTCTGAGAGCTCTAATTTTCAGTTTTATTGCCTGAAGTCACAGTTTTTTGTGTTCGCATTCACAATGTTTTGTGTTCTAAACTACATTATCGGACTAACAATTCAGTATGAGTTCAATATCTCTTTACTTATAGTAATGGAACAAAGAAGTAAACACTAAACCATTCTTCCAATAAACTAGAATTCGGGATGCAATAAACCATTCTTCCAATTGTGGTTATTTGAGTGTAAATTTTCTTTTTATTTGTCACTAGGATTATGACAGAGATCCTGCTGTCCTTCAGAAATTAGGGGAATTTAAGATTCTTGTGTTGTGCTCTTCTTTTCGAATTATGACTTTCAAATCAAAAGGAGATGAAGGTTTCAAAGCAAAACTAAAGGAGCTAGTTTGTAAGAGTTTTGCTAATAACACAAGTTTGTAACGTCTCCAATTTTTCCTGACAAAAAAAAAATGTGGTGGTAACAAAAATAATGGAGAATCGGATTTTGCTTCTCTTGAAAAATATTTCTTTATCGCTTTTAGAAATATGCCAGAAGAAATAAGAGGATATGATTGTGTTCGATCCAAGGTTGGTTGTGTTTTGCATTATATTTCAGTACCATGGAAAGAAGGGGGAAAAAATAACATCACGTACCTCATTTGATTATATACAATGGCATTTGCTTTTTAGAATCTGGCACTGATATTTTTGTTTGGTCTAATCTAAATTAATTAGTTAATCCTATCACTTGTTAGTTGGCACTAACTCCAATTCTTAAAAGAGAGGAGAACAAGCACAAATATATAACTTCACTTGTTTTGTTGTTTTAGGTGTCCTGCTTGAAGGGGCACCTAAAAGGCTAAAACAAATCCTAAATAATGACAAAGTAGAGAAGAGTGGAAGCTGCATTGGCTGGCATGCTGCCTAACAAAACCAAACGAAGAATGAGTTTTTCTGTGATATATTCTATGTATCCTTTCGCATGGCCACCAATTGTGGGGCAAATTGAAGCAGTACAAATGTACAATTGAGTTTATTTTTTTTAGAGGATTTGACAGTGGCTGCCAATTGAGTTTGTTGTTGACGTCATTATTGCTAGAATTTGCTCTCTTTTTGCATTATCAGAATTTTTATAATGTTTAGAGCTTACTTGCAATGTAACATTCTTCCTTTTTTTGGGTAATGTAACAATGGTCCAACCTATATGTGTCATCCAAAGAAGTTAATGGCAGGGGCAAAGCTATATATAATTTGGTGGGTCCATGCTCAAAAAAAAATTTACTTGGTATTATATTTGTTTGTAATTAAAAAAAAAATCCACAAGAAGAAGTTAGGGATCCATCTCAAAAATTTGAAGAACCTAGTTGGACATGTTGTGTTTGATTTGAATTGAATAACAACACTTAGCTAAAAAATCGCAAAGGGACCCGAGTAGTATTTGTTCATGGCTAATCGTCTTTTTCCCTCTTACCTAATGAATCTTATTAAAATGAAATATTTGGTTGAAAAATTATTTGTAGCATATATATACTAGTGCGAATTTTGCGCATTATGTGATTTATCTATATAATGTTTTGTGAACTTTAGGACATTATAAATAAAAGCTACCACAAAACATCAAAAATACAACTCAGAATATTATATAAAAAGTACCACTAAAAAATAAGAAAAAATAAGTGTTCAATAAGATTTCTAAAGAACTTATTATACAAAATTATGAAAAAAAAATGAAAATTCATAGAAAATTGTTGTCTTGACTTTTGAATTATTATCTTGTATATTAAATATATTATTTTAGATTTTCTATTGTTATTATAATATATATTTGATTTCTCATGGCTTTTTTTTATCCAACATTATTTTAGAATTGTTTATTTAAAAATTATTATAGTATGTCTATATTAGAAGTTACATGATCATATATATATTTTCAGAAAAAAAAAATTTACGGACCCTGATACAAAATTCTAATTTTTCCACTGGATAATGGTGGGAATTAAAACTTCAGTACAATAATTGTCTTCGACATTTTGTTGTACTAAAAAAGTCTTGTACTAAAGCATTCTGTAGGGGGGGCAATCATATCAATTGAGCACTAATTGTCTGTGTTGCTTGTTTATCATAACACATGTTAAACTCTAGTAACTATTATTTTGTACATGCATTAGTTTGTAAAATATGGATATAAAAATTACTAGCAATGGGGATCTGCATAAAATCCATTCGTTTTATTTTTTTTTTTTACTCTAAGTGTAACCTGGATTTTTATAGTGAGCGTCTGTGATGCTTCTTCAGAAAAGAACCACAAACATGTATTTAGAACTTTTCGGTTCAAGGGATTAAAATATTATTATGGTTGTAAGGTGGGAGTTTTAAAATTATTTTTTATAACAAGGACATCATTTCTATTTCAGGCAAAACTGGGTAAAATGTGAAAACTCATTGCACGAATATTGCATAACCTACATAAAAGCAGTCATGTCATGTGCTCAGCTATTTACATTAAACCATCTTCACCTGTCTCTATTCTCTACTGTGCAACATTTATTTGAGCAGACTACGTACAGGTCTTAAAACTTGTTATTGATCTCGATTTGATAATTTTGAAAAATCAAACTGATTCTATCTAATCCGACTCGAGATGATCAAAAGAATTGGAGATGGTATAGAATCAGATGACTTCACAACTGACCAGTGCAGCGAACTGGAGGAGGAGAAAAAAGGTTTAGTTTTGGACATTAAAATTAAAATAGGCAAGAAACGCTGGAATGGGGCTTGGTGTTGGTGTTGGGGCAGCGCATGCATGCATCATGCATTCATGCTCATGCATGATATATCATGTATTGAGATGAAGCGCAGAACTGCGATGATAAATTCATTAATTAATTTATTTAATGGACCAAAAAGGCTGATACAGCACTTGCCCTTTGCCACCTCGAGTACATGACACCTCGCGTGCTTCCTATTTATTGACCCCTCCCTTTTTGTTCAACATCCATGGATTTTATTGTGCGGCATGTACGCAGTGCCCACTGTGTCGCCTGTTTCTGACAGCCTCAAGGGCTGATGCACACAATCTTGTTTTATAGATAATTCATGTAAACCTTGATAAAGTTGCATCTCTTTTATATGGTTTCCAGTCTTGTAACATTCTAAATTATGATTTCGATTTAATTTTAGTGTTTCATGCAATCTTTTAAAAATGTTTCGTTCTATCACTAATAAAGTTCAATTATCGATTAAACTGATCATATTGCACAACCATTTCTATCACCGATTATTTAGCTTCATTATTCAACAAATCACTCAATTTGCTCCAAAATTGTAAGTTTATTAATATGTATGTTTAAAAGTTAACAGTTTATAACAGCCCTTTTGTTTTGATCCTAGTCCAAACTTTGATGTAAGATCCTTGTTGTGTTATAGTTATGAAAATCATGTAATAAAAAGAGTTGGAATTCAAAATGACCTGATATGTTAGTTTATCGTCTGTTTTATCACCAATAAAACATCACACGCTAAATCACTCTAACCTCTAAACCGCACAAATCATATTTTACAACTTTAGTTTCATATTTTATTTGTATTAGCATGTGGATCTGATGATTAATTATATAATTATTTTAATATAAAAGAAAGATTTTTAAGTTTCATAATTCAGTAATTAGAAGAAAATGAATTGTACATTGTGAATATTTATACGTTTAAAAAAACGCATTATACAAAAACTCAGTTCAAAAAAGAAATTATTATAATATTGGAGTTTGTTTTTGTCTTTGTTATAGTAACAACAAAAGTCATTCATGAAAGATTTATTACTTTATGTTTTGAGTAGATTTGTATAAACGTAATTGCTTAGGGGCCGTTTTCTTGTGACTTAGAGGATGCATAATTTATTAAGTCTAAAGAGGTTGCATAAATTATGCGCCATTCCCCGTTAATTTTTTTCCAACAATACCCCTTAAAAATAATTAATAATAATTAATAAGTAACAATAATTATTTAAAATCATAATTAAGAATAAAGATTAATTATCATAATTAATAATATTTAACAAGTAATATTAATTATTAATTATAACAATTTAATAATTAATCAATATTATTTTTATTATTAAATAATTATTAATATTTCATAATAATAAAAATGATTTATTAATATCATTAATAATTAATAATATTTAATTATTATTAATAGATAATAATAATTATGTCACAACGTATAATACATAATACTAATTTAAATTAAATAATTGAAATTTAAAAATACTTTAATCTTTTAACATGAATATATGCATGCATTAAATTACTCGTCCTTAATGTTACAAAGTTGTATAACCTATCAAATGTACCCTTGCAATGAAAATTGCACTGAGATCATCCCCACTATATTTCACCACAAGAGAACCAGAATTCGTGGGACCTCCATTGTTTGTCTTTACGTTGAGGTAATAATTTTGTCTGTTATTTTCAATGTGGTGCATTTTATAGGTCAAACTTGGGTTACATGTATATGCATACAAAACCGTAACAGAACGCAATAGAAAAAAAATTGGCATTTAGCTGGAGAAGTCCTGTGCCTGCTCATGTCTGTGCTCCTAGAATTGAATGCTCTTTTAAGTAGCCAAACCAAACCAACTGTTTTTCTGGGCCCCGGTTTTCTTGAGATCTTTCGGTGAAGTTATTTGTGTAGCAGGATTGCCTGTAAATGAAAAAAATTCAGATGATGGACATTTAAAAAAGTGCAATGCTAATGTCCATATATGGGACGAATGAGGTCCATCCCATATGGTCTTTCTCATATTTCAAATTTCAGATGACCTATTCAAACCGAATAATTTGTTCTTTATATTGAAAAATTATAAAAATCAATATTTACATTTTCTTTTAATTTTGTACGATTATTTTGTTATTTTCCAAAAGCATTGCAATTAAAGAGTTCATAATTTTTTTATGATAGATATTCTAAGGTGCCGATAAAATAGTAAGAAATTTTGAAAAAAAATTGTAAAAATTAGTTTTTTTACAAATATTCAATATGAAGAATATATATATTGAACAATTCAAATTGATTGTTTGTAATTTAAACATGAGAACACTTGTATGGAATGGATCCCATCCACCACATATATTGTTTCTCTTGAAGTAAAAGAAAAAAAGTTGAAGCTCATTTTACATTGAGACGGAATTTGATCAAACTTTTCTTCCTCTTAAATTCAAATTCACTTTTGGAGGCATTTGGTTGAGAAATAGACGGAGGAATAAATTATGTAGGATAAATTTTTATATCAAATTGTCTAGCGGTGTTTGGTTGTAGAATAACTGAATAATTAGAGTGAGGACATAAATCATTATATTATTATTATTATTTGTGTTAGTAATCATAATATTGTTTGTCATTATAGTTTGAAATAATTTTATTTTATTTCTTATTCTACTTGTGGACCACCTACTTTATTTATATCACCTCTTTGATGATATAGGTTCTTCCATCTTATTCTGTGTTATTCAAAGGGTGTTTGTGGTTACTTAAACAAGGAGTAGATTAGTTATTCCTTTCTTGTGTAGCAATTAAATCAGAATTGCTTTCCATCATCCTCAGATTCCAATCATCTCCATCATCCTCCAAGTCTTCATTAATTATCTAACCTCTTCATGATCGGGTGCAAACCTAGTCAAAATAATCTCGTTTTACCTGATTTATCTATCGTAGTAAAGCTAAGGGTCGAATCACAGGGACGGTGTTGGAATATCGGTCTTTTACTTTAATTAATTAACTAGACGACTTCAACTATTTTGGGTGTTCAAAGAATTGAAGGTGGGTTCAAATCCTAAGTCTAAAATCAAGGTCAAACTAGAACTAAACGGGAGATAATCAGCAAATCTGAATTCTAGGGTTTCTGGTTTCAACTTAATCTGTTCAGTTCAATTCCCAAACGATCCGTTTGATATCTCAGACGGTCCGTTTGAGCCGTGAAACTGTTTATCGCTTAGCTATTCCTAATGGCTCAGTTTGGATGGTGTGAGAATAAGAGAAATAAGAAAAGAAGTATTGGAAAGTGTGTAACTTTGTGAAGAGCTTGGATTGTTTATAATAAATTTAGGAGTAGGAAGAAGCTATTCCCTTATTCCTAGACTCATCCAAACACAGTCAATATGTGTATGAAATCATATTCTAATCTTAGGTTACCAGATACTAACCATCGTTACAGTTCTGATTTCGTAGGTTAAACTACTTCTTTCCTTAGAAATCCTAATATTTGGTCATCACCATTGGCTTAAGTTTTCTAAGTCTATCTTTCAATTCGAAAGATATCTCACAACCATCGTTGCAAGAAAGGTTCACCTATCAGCTACTAAATCCTGGTTTCACTCATCTGCTACTACCATCCTCAATTTGGTCAATCAATTCATACAAAGGTATAGATTATTATTACCATATTAGACAAGGCCTTAATTTACTTGGCATAATCAATTCTACCTAAGTAATCAATGATATCACACAATCAATTAAATCATGAAAGATAGAAACACATAAAAAAAATAACTAAGCAAATAAGCAACTAAACAAATGATTTTACAACCATAGCCCTAGAATAACAAATCAACAACTAAACGACATCGAACAAACAAGAGAAAATGAGAAATAAGAGAAGTTACAACCAATTGCTCTTGTTTCCTCTTGAACTTGTCGAAATCCCCTTCTAAACGATCCGTTGCTCTCGCAAACGACCCGTCTAATGCTACCACGATCTGATTTTGAGGCTAATCTCTCAGATTTTTCTAGGACTAACCCTAAACTTTGACCTTGGATCTAAACACCACCTTGTATTGCTCTTGTAAACCCTTCGTATGGACTTGTATGGGCTTGTATCGCCAAAATCTCCTCAAAGTCCTCTTAAATAGGCATTGGAATTGTTTAGAAACGCAGGAGGTTTGTTCTGGACGTGTTGGGAGTAAAAAATAACCACCCTACCAAGAATAACCACTAAATCGGGCACTTTCTGCTATTTCTGGAAGGTTCCAGACGGACCGATTAAAATCTGACTGAAAATAGCAGTTTTTCCTGCGAAAGTCAAACAGTCCGTCTGACTTTTCAGCAGTCCGTTTGGAAAATTCAACACTGCGCACTGTTACTGTTTTGTCCATATCTCTTTCATCCGGACTCCGTTTGAGGCGATTCAAAAACTAGTGGAAAGTTTACGATGAGCTCTACAGCATCATTGATCCATCCAAGTCATGTTTTTGTCCAAAATCTTCATTAAAGTATGAATTATGGTAGTAACTCATTCTTGACATATAAACCTAATTAAAATGACCCTAATTAACCTAACTCAAGTCAAATTGGTTTAGTTTGGAGTCAAAATCCTACCAAAATATATATATAAAATTCTCTGAACACTTCACTCATAGGAAAGTCCTCTCATCTCCTCATTTTCATTCGCTCTTTTCTTTTCTGCTCCCCTCATTTGTTCCATCCAGCGTTGACCTCATTCCCTCTTTCCTTTTTCTGATCCTCTCCCTTGTTCCATCCAGCACTGACCTCATCCTCATCCACTGTTCATTTTCTGTCATTAACCCTGCCCCACCCCCTCCATCTTAAATGTTCTAATTAAATAAGTAATTTTTTTAGCTCTGAAACTAATTGTTCTAGTTAATATTAGTAATTGTTCTAGCTCTGAAACTAAGTTCTCGTTAATATTATTAATTGTTCTCGAAAAAAACTTATTGTTCTAGCTAATATTACTAATTATTCTAATTAATGTTACTAACTATTTTTGAAAAATAACTAACTGTTCTAGTTGTTATGGAGAAAAAATTATGTTGGAAAAAAATTTGTGCTGGAAAAAAATAATTGTGCTGAAAAAAATGCTAATTGTTCTAGTTGGTAAACTAATTATTCTTGTTGTTCTGAAAAAAATAATTGTGCTAGAAAAAAATGCTAACTAGAACAATTATTATATATTTAATATAGAACATTTGTAATCAGCGATCTGGAGAAGGGAATAAGGATGAAGTCAACGCTGGATGGAACAATGGGAGGGAACCATAAAAGAAAAGAGGGGACGAGGATGAGAGGATGATTTCTCATCCCCTAGATATATCCTAAATTAATTAATCACATTCTAAAATAGAAAAACGCGTGTTTAACAGTCAGGGGATGATGAGGATGATGAGAGATAAAAAAAGAAAAAAAGAAAATGCATTCTTAACTACTTGAGAGGATGATGAATCTTGAGTTGATGGTTATCAATCCCGCAATCAAACACTCCTTTTATCTTGCCAGATAATTTATTGAGTAATTTCTTTTTTCTTAAAGTCGGAGTGAGATAAATGCTTATTACTGCATTGGACTGGACACAGTCTAAAAAAATTTCAGAGTCTGAGCATGAAAGATTCCTTTCCATTTATTATTCTTGTTACTTATTAGGGGTTGCAAAAAAGCCTTACAGTACTGCCATCCATCTTTGTCCAAGATACCTTTATTGCTACCGAAAAGAAAGTCTAAAAAAAAAGTAAGTTAGATATTACTGTCACGTAATTTAAGTATTTTATAGGCTTGTGTTTGACGTATATGTGTTTTCACCATAAATAAATAGAGAGTATTGATTATTATTTGTACCACATAAAAATTGTTGGCACTTTGATGAATTTTAATTACCATGCATGCATTAATAGCATTACCAACAAAATTTTTGAGACATTTTAGGACAAACTACCACGGGCCAGAGCCTAATAACGTATTAATGAGTACTGATGACGGTTTATCAAATTGGACTCACCTATGAAGTAATTTTTTATCTTACCCAAATTTGGAATGTGACTATAGGTATGAGGGAGTTTGGAGTTTAATTATACATTTACCTCACTCCTTTTGTTGTAATATATTTATATATATACTACTATAAGGAATATGATTTTATTGTGACATCACTTACGTCTGTTTTATTTTCTTCTTTTTAATTAAACTGCCAAGTGTTTGTTTATAAATCAAGAAATACAAAATTATTCAAAATATAACAAAAGAATACATATAAATCAAAGGACATGCACCATGTGACTCTCTTTGATTGGTGGATGAAACCGTGACTATTTGGTACGGTAGGGAAAAAAAAAAAACTTCTTACTATTCTACTGATCCTTCTTTTTTTTTCTTAAATAATGATATTTTTAAAAATATATATATAGAGAGAGGGGTTCAATCAAATCGATTTGACCAAAGTTCCGGTTAAATCCCGTCATATCTCAATATAAAAAGTTTAAATGATCAATCCAAACCATTTAATATGATTTCCACATTGAAATCTCCTTACACACCAATTTTACATTTTTTTAAAATTTTTACTATTTTTTTAAAATTTTAGAAAATCGTTAATTTAATTTGTTCTGAACCCTTCAAAAACTGCAGTTTTGAAAATCCAAAAAATATACTTAAAGTTTTAAAAAATATATAAAATTTGGTGTGCAATGAGATATCAATTTGGAGATCATATTGAATGGTTTGAATCGGTCATTTGAACTTTCAAAATTAAAATATGATGGGATTTAACCGGGACTCCGGTCAAATCGATTTGATTGAATCCCCTCTCTCTATATATAGATAAAGATATAGATATAGCTGGAATAACAGCATAAAATAAACAAAATGTTGTTTCCTACATTCAATATAGCCTGTGAATTTGTGATTCAATTTGAAGGTTTGAATAAGAAAAAAAATATAAATATTTCATCTAATCCTGACGTGCGTTTTTTTTTTCTTTAATGGTACGGAATTTGAATTAAAATATGGGCCAGTTTTGTGGTTCCAGCTACCAAGTCTATATATGAGCAGGTGTTGCTTGATCTTCGCCAATTTGAATTTCTTTAACAAATCTAGCATATTATATTTTATCTTATCTAAAAGTAGACTATATATCAAAGTATTTTAGACTGGTATGAGCTCAGATTATGTAAGAATGTTTCAGCACTTATATGATATGTTTAGTTTATTGCAATTGCACGTTGTAGTTAATAATTATACCAACATATATACGCAGAACAAAGTTAATTATCTGGTAGTAATTTATTATAATCTGATAAATTTAAGTTTATGGAATTGTTACTAACTGATATATATGAAATGTATTATATATTTGTTTTCTGTTTTCCTATTTTTATAATGCTAAAAAGCACACATTTGAACACTCGATATCTTAATTATATAGAGAAAATTATATATAATTAAAAAAAGTTAATAGCTCGTATTTTTCTCTTACAATTGAATATGTTCGTTAGTGAGGAGAAGAGATTTAATTAATTCCTTTGAATCATAGTAATGCTAACTTGAAATCAAATGCTTAGAACTGATCCATATAAACCCACAGATATAAAGAATAGAAAATTAACCCACCATCTTCGTCATACATAAGTTAATTTTTCCAAAATATATATGCTTTGATTTTTAATGAAGAGAACAACACGAACTTCTGTATTGATAATTATGATGTATGATTGAGCAACTTTTCAAAGACGTCATTAACTTATTTTATAAGTATAAGAAAACCCCTAAAAGAGATGCACCTGAATGATATAATTGATAACATACAAAAGGAAAAAAGAGAAAAGAAAACATATATTAATTGCTCAACATATTGTATCCAAAAATATAAAAGGAAACAAATCCTCGACTTATTTTATATAAGAAAAAGCAAATTTATATAACAAGGACTAAGGTAAATGCAAGACCTAATTAACAAAATAGCCCTAAAAGAAATGAATGTATGGCACCTTCACTATCCAAGCTATATATATTTGGTCCCTAGTCACTCTCGCATATATGATGTGTGTGCCTCTCTCTCTCTCTCTCTCTCCCTCCCGTCCCCCTTCTCTTCCTTTGTCTTTGTGTGCCTCCCTTTAAGCAGCAAAATAAGAATTATGTCAAAGTGGAGAAAGAGGCTTGAAAAGGAGGAATTATATTCTGATACACAAGCAAGTCCCTTTCGACAAGCTTAGAGAAAATGGAAAAGATCTTCTCTGAAACAAAGGTAATTAAAACTGTTGGGATTTTTGTTTTTTTTCCCCTTCTTAAAAAGCAAATAAAAATACTGATATCAAACCAAAATTCTATAACTTTACCACGTTCAAATTACGAAGCCTGAGTCTTATCTGCTATATACTGATCTAATTTTCAGCAAGCTTTTTGCAAATATAAATCAGAAATTCAGAATATATTTATTATTTTTACTATTATTTCCTTAAACCTATCCCAATCCTAAGGTGTTTGATCAAGATATTGTATGATATATTTATGGAACTATTTTTGAGGGACATATATTTATGAAACTATTATTGTCAATCTTATATCCGGTGCATTCACTAAAAATTTGTTGTTTATAGGATGCCTCAAAGAAGCTGCATGTGGAGTCAAAATGAGGAATTTAATATATAAGGATTTTAAGAGAAGAGATATTGGCGTGCCTCAATTTGAATATTTGGCTAAAGAGTTGAAATTACAGCCATGTACTTGAATTGAGCCGCGTCAATATCTCTCTTCCTTCTTCCACTCCACCGTTCTTACATTAGTACATCTCTTCTAAATATTTTTCCCTTCCGTAAGTTTCATGCAAATTAAGGTATGTGTAATTTATTTTTCTTCCAGATTTTTTATTCATGTGGATGTGGTATAACTAATAAAACTCCGAAAGGTATACACGATATATAGTATTGACTATTACAGAAAGAATCTAAACAAAATAAAAGAATCATATCTTTCGTTTTATTTCGTTCACTCTCAGAACCAATTATATTTTAATTTATTTCTCTTGCTATATCATTGATTTTGTTGAGGCTCTTGCATTCTGCATTCATTATATAATATGAACTGTTTATAATGAAGAAACGTAAGGGTCAAACAATTCTGATATATATGTAGCATTTATTGTTTTTAGATTAAAAATGGTTATAGCATGGGCTCATTTCAAGGTAGATAAAATATGAAAACTATGATTGAATACCTTTGGTTCAGCTATTTGCTGCTGAATATATTTCTTCATTTGTTAGATTTTCACTCCCTGAAGTTCTTTTTGGATATTCTTTGGAATCTAAAATCTAAATAGCACTTTGTTCTAATTAGTCTCATCAAAATGAGAAAGGAACCTGCATCGTGCATATGATATCTTGTACTTCCTAATTATGAGTCCAACCATCTCTCTGCTATAAAACGAAGCATTGGGGATACAAACTTTCTATTTTGTTGACTGCTAAACAATTAGGAATTCACATTAAAAATGTTCATTAATTTAACCAGCTCGTGGTCTAATGACAAAGAACAATGCAACTTAAATGAAAGGTCGCAGGTTCCAAATCGGCTGGGGGTTTTCATAGACATTTAATTAAAAAATAATTTGGGTGGCTAAGACTCCTAATTATCTTAAAAAAATTGTTCGTTAATTTATAAGGGGTTTTTCCTGCTTACATAGAATAATATTGTGAAAACAATAATTTATGCTTAAATTTTTTTCCACAGAAGGTAAGAACTAATATTATTGGCTTGCACTATGATGTCATTATTGGGTTCTCCTGAAGGACATTTAATAGCTCATATGAATGACCTTCATATTTTTCTTCCAAAAAAAAAAAAAACTCAATTACATGAAGTTTCAGGTACTTGGCATCATGTATAAATATTCAAGTCGCAACAGAATTGGAAGGAGAGGAAAATAGCTAGGATGCAGGTAGGAATGCTTCGTTATGTAATTTTATTTTATGAAATATTTAAAGCAATATATTTATGAAATGTTTTGCGTGACGTAAGAAAACGATGTAATAAAATTATCTTTTTCGATAGAATCTTTAAAATTAAACTACAGTACTTATTCAATTAAGTGAGTTGATACAATCCGATTATTTAAATTGTAACAAAGATAAATTTAATTTATTATTTTTGTACAACAACAAATAATTATAGGATGTGCCACGCTTATTTCGATGGCCAGAGCAACTTGATGTCCAAAGAAATTAATTGAAGCCGCAGAGCTTGCTAAAATAAAATGAAATTCTACATTTATCAGTGCGCTTGTGTTTAATACATAACTATATTTCTTAGATCTAATGATACGTGTAGCGGAGAATTAAACAAACCATTACGAAATATACATTACTTTGTGATAGTTTGCAATTTTAAATCATGTGGCTTAATCCCATACTTCATAGAGTTCCATTCACTTGTCAGGAGCAGTGGTAGGTTGCGAGTTTCTATTACCTGTGTGCAGGGCTGTAAAAAATGAGAAAGAAAACAAAATACATTGACCAGAATATAAAACGGATGTGAACATCTGCAGTATTAAAGGAGGCCTAATGAAAACAATTTGACTAAGTAACATGTTGATTTGAGAAAGAGATTTAGGTTAAACTTAGGGATTATGGCCTCTGTACAGAGGCTCTCTTTTTATATTAATCAAGAATCATACTTTTACAAATAGGACCTTAGACTTCTACAAATAACATAAATGACATAAATACCACAAATAACATAATAACTAATATAACTCCACACTCCCCCTCAAGATGGGCGATAGATATCAATCATCCCCATCTTGTTACAAGAACTCTCAAACTGTTTACAACCCAAACTCTTAGTTAGACAATCAGCCAACTGGTCCTCTGATTTCACATAGTTCAACATCAACACTCTATTATTCAATTGTTCTTTGATGAAGAAACGGTCAATCTCCACATGTTTGGTACGATCATGCTGAACTGGATTGTTTGCAATGTTGATTGATGACTTGTTGTCACATCGAAGTTGTAAAGGTTCTCGTCGAAACACGCGCAACTCAGACAAGAGATTCCTCACCCACATCAACTCACATAGGCTAAGTGCCATAGCCCTATACTCAGCCTCAGCTGTAGATCTGGCCACCACATCTTGTTTCTTGCTCCGCCAAGACACAAGATTGCCTCCAACAAACACACAATATCCTGTGGTGGATCTACGATCATCCACACAACCTGCCCAGTCAGCATCACAATAGCCTTCTACTCTAAGATGTCCATGGCTTCTGAACCACAGTCCTTTTCCAGGACTTCCTTTGATATATCTAAGGATCCTGTGAACAACATCCAAATGTTGCTCTCTCGGATCATGCATGTATCTACTCACCACACTCACTGCATGAGAAATATCAGGTCTAGTATGGCATAGATAAATGAGCTTACCAACTAGCCTTTGGTACTGCTCCTTGTCCACTGAGTCACCTCCCTCAGCACACAGCTTCTGATTCGGCTCAATAGGAGTAGGGGCAACCCTACAACCTAGCATCCATGTTTTTGAAAGAAGATCTAGTGCATACTTTCGCTGAGAAAGCACTATACCAGTTGTTGATCTGGCAATTTCAATTCCCAGAAAATACTTCAAATATCCCAAATCCTTGACCTCAAATTCCTTTCCAAGATTTTCCTTTAGCTGCCTGATCTCCTCAACATCGTCTCCAGTAATCACAATATCATCAACGTAAACAGCCAGTAATCACAATTCCAAATGTTCCTTTCTGTAGAATACAGTATGATCTCCATTGCACTGCTTGTATCCCATGCCACAGACTGCGAGTCTGAACCTATCAAACCATGCTCTTGGAGACTGTTTCAGCCCATACAATGACTTCTTGAGTTTGCATACCTTCCCAGCTGATTGTGGAGTAGCAAATCCTGGTGGAATCTCCATGTAGACCTCTTCTTGGAGATCTCCATGCAAGAAAGCATTCTTGACATCCAACTGGTGTAATGGCCAATTGAAATTGGCAGCACACGACACCAACATTCTCACAGTGCTCATTTTTGCAACAGGGGCAAAGGTCTCATCATAGTCAATACCATAAGTCTGACTGTATCCTTTTGCAACCAGTCGGGCTTTGTACCTATCAACCTTGCCTTCTGGAGTTTGCTTGACAGTGTACACCCATTTGCATCCAACAGCACGTTTTCCAGCTGGTAAAGGTACCAACTCCCATGTGTCATTCTTCTTCAACGCCTGAAGTTCTTCCTGCATGGCACCAAACCATCTAGGATCTTGCTTAGCTACCTGCCATGTGTTAGGTACAGGCACAGAATCTAAAGATGCAAGGAAGGACTTATATGCAGGTGGAACAGATGCATATGAAACGTAATTTGCAATATCATTTCCCCAATTACCATACTTAACAGGAGGTTTCCCAGCATTAACCCTAGATGTTCTACGAAGGGAAATTTGAGGAGAATTGTTACCTATCAACTCTGAGTGAGAATCTGATGGAGCACTTGGGGAAGGACCTGGGGAGGAGCTACTTGGGACATTGACATTTAAGGGAACAGGTTGCTCATGCTGCTCAGGTTGTTTTGGCATCCTCTTATACACTATTAGCTCCCCCTGTTTCTTATTTTTATCACTCAGATCATCACCATTTCCATCATTACTTAGATTACTATCACCACTCAGTCCCGACAAAGGACATGGATAATCACCAATTATAACTCCATTCTCCTTCTCCCCCTCTCTACCAGCACTGGTAGAGTCATCTTCAAACAATAAGTCTACCTCTGTCTTTTCTCCATAGTATGGTTCAGATTCTCGGAAAGTCACATCCATACTAACAAAGATCTTTCTTTCAATAGGACTCCAACACATGTATCCTTTCTGATTTGAGGGATAACCTATGAAGATGCATTTAACTGCCCTCGGGTCTAGCTTTCCTACTGTCAATCTGTGATCTCTCACATAGCACACACATCCAAACACCCTGGGTGGAACAACAAAATCATTAGATCCAAATAGTACCTCACGTGGTGTTTTCATTCCTAACACTCTTGATGGCATCCTATTGATCAGATAGGTTGCTGTCAAAACTGCCTCACTCCATAGGAACTTCGGTACGTTTATTCTCAGCATTAATGAACGTGTCACCTCCAATAGATGTCTGTTCTTGCGCTCAGCTACTCCATTTTGTGCTGGAGTATCTGGACAAGTAGTTTGATGGAGGACCCCTTGCTCAGACACAAAATTGACAAATTCTTTGTTGACATACTCAGTTCCATTATCTGTTCGAAGGACCTTCACCTGTATTCCAAATTGAGTTTTTACACAAGCACAGAAATCTTTAAAGCATTTGAGAACTTCAGATTTCTGTTTCATCATGTATACCCAGGTCATGAGTGAGTAACAATCAATAAAGGTAACAAACCATCTAAATCCACTAACAGAAGTAATAGGACATGGTCCCCAAACATCAGAATGAACAAGTGCAAAAGGCTCCAAACTTCTAAAACCAATCATCTTATAACTAGAACGAGTATGTTTTCCAAGTTCACAAGCATCACAAAATAATTTATCCCTATCTACTTTATTCATCAAATCAGGATCCAATTTAGTCAGACTATCAAAAGATAAGTGCCCTAATCTATTATGTTGCAACATAGCCTCTGCTTCTGCTCCTCTTTCCATAGCAGCAACGAGCATAGCAGCTTCCTTATCCAGATACCAAAGTCCACCACGCCTGTTGCCATTCCCAAGTCTCCTCCCCGTTTCCTTTTCCTGAATCAAACATGTATTTTGATCAAAAAGAACAGTGCAATTCAATTGATCAATTAGTGAGCTAACAGAGAGTAAATTAACAGGAAAAGAAGAAACATGCAACACTGATGGTAGAGTAATAGAAGAATTACAATTGACTGAACCAATACCCTTGACAGGTTGAGATGTACCATCAGCAGTTTGGACTGTATCTGGTTGGATTTGTTGACTAGGACAATATTCCACAAATTCATTGCATGATCCTGTTATATGACTAGATGCACCTGAATCTATAATCCAATCTACATGAGATTTAGTTGATGCAAAAGCCTGTGCCTAAATACCTTTAGTCACATGAGCATAATAACCAACATTACCGAAGTAAGCACTGTCATCACATTCCTCCGAGACCTTTCCCTTGCCTCTAGAGCTCTCAACTTGGGCTTTGAAAAGTCTCAGTTCTTCCAGCTCTGTCAGTTCTCCGCCAGTTGTTTATGTTGCAGCCTGGGATTCCTCTATATCCATTTCCACGTCCACGACCACCATATCCACCTCTCTGTCCTCCACCCCCTCGGCCACCAATAGACTTGCGAGGCGCAGGACAATTGAAACTGAGATGACCTTTCAATCCACAATTAAAGCAGTCCCTGTCATCTCTGACTTGGGTTCCAGGCACCACCATTGCTGAGCGAACAATGGGCAAGGCTTGAGATGCCATCACCTTTTGTCTGACCTCTTCTTCCTCCATCGAAGCAATAACCTCATTCAATGATGGAAGTGATGGCAAATGACATATTGCCGCCCTTCTCGTCTCAAATTTCGAGTTCAGACCTTTCAGGAAGCGAGCCACACGCCTCCGTTCAAGATACTGCATCCCACAAAGAACATCTGCTGGATCTTTCAGTGACAAGGGGTCATAGTGATCCAAATCAGCCCACAAACTGCGCAACTCTGCTGCATACTCGAGAACTGATTTCTCCCCCTGGACAGTGGCATCGATCCTTTCTTCCACATCGAGCATCATCATCACACTCCCAGCTCCTGAGTACATCTTAGCCAGAGTGTTCCAGATATCTGTTGCACTTCTAATCGACTCCACCATCCCAACTATGGCTGGAGACACGGATGTCAACAACCAAGAAACCACCAAAGAATTCATGTGACTCCATCTTGTCCACTCAGCACTCGATTTGTCAATAGGTTCAACACACTCTCCTTTCACATATCCTTCAAGTCCTTTCATGTGAAGGTTCAGCAACGCCCTCCGAGACCAACTCAGATAATTTCTCGTCCCCTCGAGTTTGATATCATTTGGTAGCAACTCAATTTTCTGTAACACTTGTGACTGGTCTAACATAGATCCGGATGTCTTACCGGACTCCTCAAATTTCAGATTCAACAATCTGGCCATTTCAGTCATAACGGCCTGCAAATCTTTCGTAGTCACAGTTTCACCCATCTTCACAATCAAAAAGACAACAACAATTTTGGTTCCAAACTAAAACACAACTAGAGGACGAGATCAATCACAAATCAAACGCAAACCGTGCGGACGCACACGATCACGGTTTTCAGCATCAAACAGAATAGATCTGTATATCACTAAGAAAAAAGGAAAGAGAACACCTGATACTATCAGCCATGAAAAAAGATGAGAAGTAGATCTACACGCGGTCCACAAAATTCCAATGACCAGCACTGGTCTTGGCGCGGCTCACCAACGCGCGAAGCAGAAAGGATCCCCTCTGGTCTTTGCGTGGTCCACCAGGAGGGTTTCCCTTTGGTCTTTGCGTGGTCCACCAAGAGATGCTCCTTTCTCTTGGTCTACGCGTGGTCCACCAAAGGAGATCGGCACAGAGAGCAAATTGATGTACACACGACTCGCGCGAAAGCAAAGGAAGAGAAAAAGAGATAAGAAAGAGGAAGGGTTCAGCGCCGCCGCCGTCAACGGAGCTCTGATACCATGTTGATTTGAGAAAAAGATTTAGGTTAAACTTAGGGATTATGGCCTCTGTACAGAGGCTCCCTTTTTATATTAATCAAGAATCATATTTTTACAAATAGGACCCTAGACTTCTACAAATAACATAAATGACATAAATACCACAAATAACATAATAAATAATATATATCCACATAACAAAGACGATGTTTGCAGGATAACACTATCTACAATCACACACCATGCAAAACATCACAACATCTTGATGAAATCTAGGTTAAGCGTATCCCTGACAATGAGAAACAATCCCAGCATAACTACCAACGACACACCCAACGAGGTGATGACCTGCTCCACCTCTCGAGGAATCCTTCTGCCGCCCCGCACCGCCTCAACAAGAAGCAGAGCGAGGGTCCCACCATCCAAAGCCGGCAGCGGAAGAAGGTTCATTGCAGCCAAATTGAGGTTAATTACTGCCGCAAATTGGAATAAACCATCCGCACTTGATTTCGCCACCTCAGCACCAACGGCAATTATAGCAACAGGCCCCGATACCTTTTCTGCTGACTGCATATTGAATTATTAATCATCAGAAACAATTGAAGGACAATAATTGTTGCAATGCTTTCTTACAAAATAGATGAAATATCTGAACAGCCAATATATCCTGTACTCGATGTGGATATTACGGTTTCATCGGTTTTCTGGAAATGCTTATTTCATATATATCCATCAAAATTTTGAACTTTGACTGTAATGAACCCATATTTCTGGACCAAAGTATTAGTATAACCTCAAGGCAGCCAGCCTTGTGTGTTAGGCCACTTGATAGTTTATTGTAAAATCAAGCAAAAACAAAATCAATTTAACAACACTAACATTAGTTTCAAAATTTTTTTGTCTTTGCGAACCAATACAAATTTGGTTAAATTCAAAATATTCTAGACTTTCAAGGTCAGTACCAAATACATCAATTTTCAACAAGAACTTCAAATAAATGATAAGACTTGGAAGTACCTGAGAAAAATTCAAAAAGGTCTGTTTAAGTCCTTCAAAAACCGACCCTGTCAGCGCCACAAACTCTCTGGTCGCAAAATTTGTAGCCTCAGCCAAGTTTTTTGCCTTCAGCCGTGTGACACGAAAATTAGGGGACAGCTGCACCCCTATCCGGCCTGTACCATCGGGGCTTAAATCAGGTACGATTTTCAAGTCAAGCGGATCAGTGAGCCCACCTCGTTGGATTTTCAGGGAGATCGATTTTTCAGGGTTGGATTTTATGATGTCGACCAGATCTGAGACAGAAGGAGAAGAAAGTACGATGTCCCCAGGAAGGAGGCCTGAGCGGGATGCAGCTGAGCCTGGTCTGACGTCTGGGACTAGCACACCTGGCAGAGGTTCCTAGATCATAAGATATATTCATTATATGTTAATGAAAGATAAAAGATCAGGAAGTGTTGGTACCAGAAAATACTGGTACCAAACTTAACATATGATGATGAGGCTATGACCCACGTCTTAGGAAAATGTCATATGTCGATCAGATTAGAACTTTTGTCATTTGGGTGAGGACCCACTATACTTGTATGAGTTTTTTCATATGCAAATGTAGGTGATGTCAAGCTTCAGAAAATCATAGTAATATCAAGCCAAAATTTCAGAAATTTAGTAGGTTAGTAAGCAGTCTAGTACTTTTATAAAATGCATGCCTTCAGAATTTGGCCCCATCGATCAGAGGCTTGCTATTTTGACAGAATTTGAGATATTTGAGCTTGGAGTGAAATATAAAATAGTCTAAAAAATCCAAGTAAGCATATCTATTTCAAATTTTCTTTCCAAATTGAGAGACCAACACATGGGGTCCAACAGCTGCATTCAAACTGATATGAACAGTAGTAAATCACAAATCTTATCATCTATTGCTATTAATGAATCTGTTATCCTTACATCCACCAAGCCAGGTAAGAAAACACATAGAACAATACCAGAAAGACATGCTACAAATTCAACAGCCCTTAATTATATTACTTATGTCTCAACAAAGACAGGAGACATTTACATTAACTATGCAAGGCTCTGTACCAGCAAATTATGTGTACCAATTTTGTGACAAAGATATTGGACTCAAAAAAATGCATTATTAAACAATTTTCATTCTCTAATTCAAAAAAATGGTGCGGTAACCTTGTAATAAATCCGAGTCATCAATTCCTAGGATTGTGCTAGTGCTACTGGCTTTAACCAAATCAGCTATTTATTTTAGTTTGGCCTGATAACATCTAATTTTGGATCTTACTTTGCTTTAACGTGTGGGAGGTGTTCAAGAGAATATTGTAATCATTGGTACTGACACACAACACAACTGAGTGAAGGTAAACATAGTGTGCCAGTAGGGGACCTCATATATACCTGGACTGGGAGACCAGTGGTGAGAGACTGTGCGAAGATGAGGAAAAATGCAAAGGCAATATTGGCGGCAACACCAGCGGAGACGACAAAAACGCGATCAACAATGGGTCTGTTCCTTAGCAAATCGGGGTCATCGGCGGGAATATTGCAATCGGGGTCTTCGGCATCAGGGAATGCGACAAAGCCACCAAGAGGGAAGGCACGAACGGAGTACTCGACGCCACCTTTGGGGTAGACAAAGCGGGCAAGCACGGGGCCGAAGCCAATAGCGAACTTGCTGACATGGATGCCTTGTAATGTGGCAGCGAGGAAGTGGCCCCCTTCGTGGACGACGATGATGGCAGTGAGCACAGAGGTGGCTTCTATGACAGACTGGAAGGATTCGAGAGAAGGGAGGAGGCCGGGGGAGGCGAAGGCGAAGGCGCAAGGCGGGTGGGACCTGGGAGGATTGTGGGTTTGGGAGAAGAGGAGGAGGGGAGGTAAGGGGGAGGAGGAGGTAGTAGAGAAGGAGAGAGGAACAGTGGAGTGGGACAAAGGGAAGGAGGGAGGAAGAGAGGCGTAACAGCCCCTTGGAGGATGGAGCTGAGCCTGAGGGGAGAGGCGTAATAGCATGGTCAGGATGCTTTGCTTTGCTTCGTCTCCACTCTGCAGAAATGGATGGATGGGGTTCCACAATCAACAACGGAAGAAACGAAAAGGAGAGGAGCGGAGAGGAGAGGAGAGGAGAGATTTTACAAAAGATAATCCATTCCCATTTATTTTTTTATTTAAATTAATTTTATTTTGAAACGAAACGTTTAACGCAAATAAAATTTTATTTCGTACCAATACCATAAGGCCATAACTAAATAAAACACAATTTTTCTCTTCTTTCTCGTTCAGTTGAGCCCGCGAAGGCCCATTTAGGAGAGACTTAGCATCTTAATTTGCTGCCCAGTGACAACCTGATAATATCCTTCATTCTTTTAAAGCAAATAAAAATACGTCCTTTATTCCTACAAATCGAGATATTCCAAATTATGATACGGAATTATATGTTTCTACCTACCACTGAACATAAACAATGGGTTTATTAATTTCCTTTCAAAAAGAAAATTGAGACGTACAAACGTATGTATCAACCTAATTCTGCAAAGACAGATGAAAATGAATTAATTGTGTTTATCCAGCAGCAGCAATTAAGACGCCAGCTGGCGTATGTTGACAGGGTAAACGGAAGGTGCAGATCCGTCGAAGGCAATGGCGACGACCATCCTTGCGGTTGCTTCGGTGGGGTGGTAAAAGTCCCAGAAGATGTGGCTGCTTCTGTTGGAACAATAGGTTGAAACTGGCAGGCACGCCACCTTTGCATTCAGGTCTCCCAGTCCACAGCATGCCGACTTCACTTCGGTGAAACCATAGGCGGATGGCTGTTGGATGTATTGATTCAGAACGATGGACGTGTCGACGAAGGAGTAGCTCATGTCGCTGTACTGCGTTCTCATCTCATTTAGAAGAGAAGAGACCGCCTTGTTATAGAGGACTGAAGCGGAATTTCCTTCTGCATTGCACTCCTTCGTCTTGTTCTGCTCTCGCAAAGCCGGGCAACATCCTATTGGCCCTGTGCCGATCAACACGAATTTTCGTGCACCTAGGTTGTATATCCTCTGACAAATTAAGTTTTAAAGTTTTCATCCGAGTCTTTTACATTATTCTTCTACATAATACAAATAGATAGAGCTAGATTAAACAATGGCTGAATTTACCTTAAGTTGGCCTTGAAGAGTAGGAATCAGTGAATCCACAAACTGTTGTGGAGATGCTTTGCTGGCTGAATTTGATTTTGCATAATTTAAAAGCTCATTGCTTCCTATAGCAATGGCAAAAACTGATTTGGAGAGGTGATCTTGTGCTTGTGTTGTACCAAGTTGTTGTACTATGACTCCATATACTGCCGAGTAGTAGTCTATTTGCTGGTCAAACCTTATACATGCACCCTGAATTAATGGAACAGTTGACTAGTTATGATCAAATTAATAAGCATATTTGTGTATTATCACCTTCATTGAGTTGTTGTAAATGTTTGACAAGTTATTCTTTTGATAAATTATATTTCATGGGATACATAATTAATTGTTTAGATGAGTAAATTGGAAGACACAACCGTCGGAATTTGCTGTTAGGGTAGAAACACATACTGAATTTGTGGTGTTTAAAATGCCGGCACCACCGGAAGCAAAGTTGACGCCAGTCAGGTACACAGATGTGTTGTTCGATTTGGACGGCAGAGATAGGTACGGTGGTGAGGTTTCGACACCCAGATTCTGAGCTGCAACACAGTAGCTTATAAGAAGAACAGAATAAATCTAATTTTCTTATGTGCCAAATTCGAATTATATATGTTGTATGCAAATTTTGGGTTTGGGCTACAATTTTAGTTTAAGTCGCATATATATTCCAACTAGAAGTCTCTGCACCCTGACAGAGGACTTTAATAATTAAGGTCATTCTCTCGCCCATTCAGAAATCAGGTTGTTACTTTGAACATTTCCAAAAAAACAAAATGTTCTTAATTTGAGAAACAACAAGAAAAAGAAACAAAGCATTTTTTTTTTCCAGAAAAATCTAGCTAGTATCGTCACATAATGCAACAACGATAGAGTGTGGATGCAACTGCCTTTCTAACAAATCTGTATTGTCTCCATTTCAACAATCATCACAATAATTAGAATGATTTGGTATTATATATACCATCCGTCCACAGCTAGATGCTGCTGATTTATTTATTTTCAGAATTTAAAATTTATATCGATCGATCTATGCAGTCTACATAAAACTCAATATTTTTATATATTTTATACTGTTATTAGAAAATACTATATATTTCAAAATTTTGATAAAAGGTTTTTAAGAAAATTAAATTTTACTTTTATTAGTAAAGACTATATATTTTACACTCTGTTTTGACTTTTGAATGAAATGCAGGTTTACAAAATTTCGCTCTCTTTCAAATCGTGAATTCACAACTAGAAGTCTAGAACTAGGCGAGACAAGACGAGGCAATTAATGAGCTCTGGTTTCATATCTGGTATTTAACATGCAAGGTTGACTTCTTTGACTTTAAAGATTTCCTCCGCAGTCCACATTTATTTTAAGCTCCAAGTTCTAACAAGTGTAATGTTTGGTCGTTTTACTATTATCCAAAAGTGAAGAATATTTTCTTTGAAAATGATATTCAGCTCTTGCATATATGTTAAGTCATGCAATGTTAAAAAAAAACTATTGTACTTTACTTATCAGTATAGCTGTGTCGGTGAGTAATAAAAGCTAAAAAAGTAAAATACCAATTACCAAAAATAAGGTAGGTCGGTGGTAGCTGTCCGCATAGGCATTGGGTCTGAAAAATTGGATGGCAAAACTTTGAAAAGTTGTCTTTTATTTAAAGTATAACAGATATTGTTAACTTTAGCTCACCCAAGAGCATTGCATATTTGCATTCCATTTCCCAACGATGATTATATTGAAGTATGAATTGAAAAATACGTTTTATCCGAAGACAGTCTTGGAGTAAATGTCAACATCACTTGAAAACTATATTTTAATTAGGTCCCCTACATTTTAGGAGCAATACTATTTTGTAAACATGTTATATATACATGTCAACAATATAAATAATGACCTACGTACGCATGCACACCCGTAACTATTTGGCATGAAGTGAATATTTTCATCCTTGAATAATTAAATAAGGTTAAAAATTGTCAAAATATACATATTACAAAAAAAAAAAAAACGTAATATGTGCACAGAGCTATATAAACAAGCCTTTAAAGTGGATTCTCTGAACGTTCAATAAAAAAAAAAGAAGAATTATAGATGAAATTAATGCCATTCAAAATGTAAATGTCACTGTGATCTGTTTCAAGTAGATTAGTATATTCACGTTAATAGAAAGAAAATATGAACTCTCTATGAATTATATATATATACAAATTAAGAGAAAAAAAGTGTAAATGAAGAATAATAAATGACAAAGATATTATTTTGAGAAATAGGAATATACTTAATGAGAATTGCTTATATTAATTTAATGATTATAACAGTCCATTACCACCTGCTGAATGATGATATTCTTTGGCACTTCTTATTTAATTTTGTCATTACATGTATGATTGATTTATGAAGTTGTGTACCGAAACCAAGATATTTTCTAAATTGGTCCCTGTTCTCTTAATACCAACAAAAGATTCAAAGCTATCACTATGCAATGCATAAATATCTCATTAACGTCCAAAGATTGGTACTTGAACTGTGAACACCAGAAGAGGATTTATAAGGTTTGTTTTCTTAATTCTTTTACCGACAATTCTTCGAGGATTAATGCAGTACATATATATAGAAGTTGCATCTTTAACATATATAACAAAAATGTTGTTGCTGTTCTTTTGTTTCTCATTCAAAAGTCAAAACCATGTGTCTCAGTGTCTCCCTTACATGCACATATCTATGAAAACTAATTTTTTTTTTTTTTTGTTAAGTCCTTTTCTTTTTTTGTTTTTGTTTCTTCATGTGCGAGTATGATGTAGTTACTTTTTAACAATTGGATGTATGCCGTATAAGTCGGAACAGACATGATCAGTATTATCCCTACAACATGCAGATGAAAATACACGATGCATGAAAATAAAGTGAATATATATGTTTACTTCATTTACCCAAGAAATCTGCGAAGTTTTTGCCATTGCTGAAGCGACCGGTGGCTTTGCGGCCGGGATAGTCGACTCCATTGTGGGGGTAATTGGCTTTGAGCAAAGAGAGTTGCAAGTGGTTGTTGTTGCCCACATCTGCAAGTGAGTCACCAAATACATACACTGCTGGCACCATTCCAAGTGCATCTTTGAGGAGCAAAAGAATGATGGTTATTATTATGGCAGAATTATAGGAGCAGATAGAGGCCATGTATGGTTGTAGAAGAAATAAGATGAGTTTGTTGTTGAGAGGGAGGGAGAGTGTGAGAGGAAAATGGTTTGATGAGATTTCAAATAACTCAAAATTAAGGTTTTAAAGGGAGGGAAAGTGGGGAAGCATCGAATGGTTGTGCTGTCAGCCTGTCAAGATAATGATGGGCAGATTTATCCACAATAAATTTACAGCTTTTATTTAGTGATAATTATTTTAAGAGACCAAAATATGATTCCTTTAATTTGTTATTTAAAAAAAAAGCTTGGAATATGTTCACACGAATTGATCAAAGTTAATCTAGAAAGGGCTAGTAAGAAATAATACTTAAAAGCTCGATCAAGCATCAAAAGTAGGTTATTATAAATAATATATAGACGCTTTACCAAAAAAGGTATCAATTATATATACATAAACGGAACTAAGAAAATATAATGGGAGGTAATTTTGCATCAATCGCTAATACATAAAAAACGTTAAGCGACAAATTTTTTAATGTTATCTTTATTCTTTGCCGTTAATTTCATTTTGCTTCTAACTCTTCTATTTATCTTGATCGGATGCCTCAGATTTTCTGCTTCTCCTCTTTTAAAATATGTATTCGATATGTCTAAAGCTTAATATAACTCTTAAAACAATGTGACTGAATTATTACAGGGCACGGACGTAGTTTATTATGTTGTTCAAATTTGTTGGAATCAAAATTTGTTTTATAGAATGCATCTCATTATAATTAATTTTCAGTAGGCATTTGTTTTTTTTTTTTTGGGCAAAAAGCGGAGGATAACCCTAGTTGTGATAATTTAAATTGTTGCTTGTGTACAATTTACTGTACGTGTAATTCTACATTTTAAACTGTAAATTAACTAAGCATCTCTATAAATGGTTAGACCATAATGATCAGGCAATGATATCTATAAATGCTTCTTATTATAAATATTGGTACTCGCATATCTAAGATCCAAAAATGCTCTACTTATAATTCATAATCAAAAGACCAACGTATTAAACAATAAGTCTTTAAAATCGCTCAAATGTACATTTATAACGTGGATTGAATGACATATTATAAAAAGAAGTATAGCTTAACAATACTAGTCTAACAATTATGAAATATATAATAGATTTATTTCGATAATTAACTTTAATATATATATTAGTCTCGATTGATTGGCACGTTATGAATTCTAAAAAGTATGGATTAATTAACAATAAAGGTTAACCAATAACAGATACAAAGATTAATTTAGATTCAAATCACAATTCCCAGGTAGAACTCTCAAATATGAAATATGAAAGCGGAAACGGTCATTTTCGTTTCTGTTCTGTTTTGGTAACGGAAAGAAATTATTGTTTCGTTTCTGTTCCGTTTCGTTTAACGTTTCGTCCCTCATTTTCTATTAATTTCAGTCTATTTTCGTGTTCCGTTTATTTTCTTCATTTCTATTTCCGTTCCATTTTCAAAAACTAAATTATTTTTCTCTTTCATTTAACATTCCTTTTGGACAGAACGAAACGAAAATGTTTGAAACATAATAAAATTGACAGGTCTATTTACGGCAACAAGCGGTGGTGGACACGTGCCCACCAGCCTTGAGAAATATAAAATTGTTTTAGATTCGCTATGGTTTTTCGGGGGGGGGGGGGGGAGCATACAACATTTTGTTTCTAATATAAAAAACTTAATTTTAATTAGTTATAAGATGAGATAACAATCCGAATTTTTGGTTTCGTATATATGCCACAGGTTTAGGATATATGTCACCAAATGTCATAATTTTATTTTTCATTAATGTTTTAAAATTTAAAATTTAAATGTCAAATTTAAACTAGTTGATCTTGTTCGTTTTAACGAGTGATGCATTTTCATATAAATTTTATAAAATTTGGAATTGATTTGATACGCGATCAAGAGGTTAAAAAATGAACTTGTTAGTAATGACAGATTAATTATAATATGTTCATGGTTTAACATCTAGATTAAGTATCAAATCAATTTAAAATTTTGTAAAACTTATATGAAAATGCATCACTCCTTAAAACGAATAAGAACAACGGTTTAAATTCAACATTTAAATTTAAAATTTTACAATATTAATGATAAGTAAATTGTAATATTTGCTGGCACTCTAAACTTATGGTACCGGTACTTTGCTCTAGATCATTTCCACACTCTGACCAATAGGCTAGAGTCTCAACAAATTTATTTGGGAAAATTTTGCACGTACCCCTCAAAACTGAGGAAATGTAGGAATTGCCCCTCGAAAGTTCAAGTTCTTGATTTTACCCCCCGAAAGTCGGACCGCCTCTTCTATTTACCCCTCTGACATATTTTATGTCATAAAATATTACTAAATTAAAAGAAAATAAATACATGACTATTTTGCCCCTGTTCAAATTTAGCTGATTCGATCTATTTGATCCAGACCAACCCATTCGATCAGACTAACCCATTCGACCAAAAATCTCTTTCTTCTCCTCCTCCTCTCTCATGTCGATCAAAGCAAGATTTCTCCTCTCCACTCATTGAAACTAGTAGAACCGTAAATCAAACCCTAAATTCTCCTCTCCACTCGTTCAAACCAGAAGAAACTCCTCTCTTTCTCTCTTTTTGAACCCTAAAAAGCTCGAATTCGTCCGTCTTTCCTAGCGTGTAAGCCCTAGAAAGCTTATGTAGCCTTGTCTCACTTTGCGATGCATCGTTCGAGCCTCTCGCACTCAGTGTCATCGAGCGTAGCTCCCCAGCGAAATCTAAAGGAAGATCTACCTCTCGTGCCATGCCAGGAATCGCTGTGAAGCAGTTTGAGAGTAGAACAAAAGACAATCCCGAGAGATTGTTCTACAAATGTGTAAACAAGGTACATATTTTTGTTGTATTTTTTTCTCATTTTCCAAATGTGTTAATTTGATCAAAATAAGTAAAATTCAGGTCGATGAACCAGAATTGGGGTCTTTTCGAGGTTTTGTTTTTTTCTTAATTGATTTCTTTCAGAAACCTGGTAATAGATTTGGCAGCCAAGTACATCTTTAAATAGCACAATCAGATCAGATGTATATCAACTGTTTCTGTAATAGCACAATCAGATGTATACCAATTTCAGAAAGACCATGTATATCAATTGTTTCTGAAATTTTACAAAAAAGACAGTTCCTATGGTATATCATTTAATTAAAAAGGTGGTTTGAGCAAGATATTTCAACCAGAACCAGTGCAGATTTCCTTATGTAGTCTGATATATATTAGTTAACTAACTAAATATTTCCTTATAAAAGATGACTCAGTGTAGATTTTGGAAGTGGGAAAATGAGTATTTGTGTTATCTAAAGAAAAATTGTGTTATTCCCTCCATAAACTCTGAGCTAGATAGTAGATTGGAAGCTAAATTGGACAATCTAATTGATGAATTCAAGAAGAGATGTGAAGATGATGAGCGGAAAATTAAGGCACTTGTTGCATCCTTGGACAAGATTAAACTGCATAATACCATCACTATTACTATTATTATTGTTCTTTTAATAATTGTAGTTGTAAGGATTTAGTAGTGTTTGGATGGATGGATGGATGTATGATTCCCACTTTTAATTGTATTCACTGTTAATTTAGTTTCTTTAGTTTTGCTTGCTATTGTAGTGTAAGAATTTAGAGGTGAAATTGTGCTCACTGTTAATTGCTTGCTTGCAAATGTATTCAATGTTAATCTTTGCAAATGTATTCAATGTATTCAAATGTATTTAAACATGTAATAGTCGAACATGCTGTAGATTTTCTTTGCGATTATATTTAATTACATGAAGTCCAACATGTAATAGTCCATGTCAAATTACTTATTTGAGAGAATTACTTACGTCATATGCCTATGCATTGCCAATTCAATTTAGCAATTATGCCTATACAATTATTTATGTCATATGCCTATGCTTATTTGAGAGACAGAAGCAATTGACTTCACCAATTCAACAAGTAAAGAATTTAATACAAACAACTGTTAAACACTATATCAAGCAAAAATATACAGTAACAGCCATGGATTAACACTTTTTATTTGATTTCCAATTGCGAATTTGTACACAGTAAAAGCAAAAGATTAACACTGGTACACAGTAAAAGCCAAAGATAAATGCATTGAAAGATAAATAGTAAATCCAGAGTAAATTTGCAATAACACAACTAATTGTCATTCTCCCAATAACATCATCAAAATATCATACAACACAACTAACTACCATTCTCTTATTTCCATTATCTTATCAAAATAGCTTTCTAAACAACATATAACACTAACTGCCAATCTCTCAACAACAACATCAAAATAGCATAACACAACAAACTTACTGCCATCATCAAAATAGCTTCCTAAACAGCATTTCCCCTCTGAACAACACGTTTTCTAACAGCCATTCTCTTTCTGCCAAAAAAAAAGAAAAATTGATTAATACATCAAATTTTACATTACACACATGAATTAATATGGTAGAAAAGATAGTACAATTCAGTTCTAGTAGATCAGATAATACCTTTTTCTATTGTTTGTACCTCGAGTGCTTCTTTGCATGTCCTTGCTTGATGGCCAAATTTGCTGCATCTCTTACATTGTTGTTTTCTTGTACCCAATTCAAGACAACCTGGAATCCTTTCCTTTCTAGGTCTTCCAGCTGTCCATTTTTTCATACTTGGTGGACATACAGTAAATCCAGGATTAGATTTGACCCAGCTGTCCTTTTTGTACTAACTGGTACTGATATCTACCTTCTACAACTCGGGACCTCCAATAAAACT
The DNA here is from genome assembly GCA_028095005.1 of Rhynchospora pubera. Lineage (NCBI taxonomy): Eukaryota > Viridiplantae > Streptophyta > Magnoliopsida > Poales > Cyperaceae > Rhynchospora > Rhynchospora pubera. Next base: position 11,664,547 of record CM051461.1, on the reverse strand, counting down.
AATCTCAATCAACCATTCTCTTCTATCTAACTTTGATTGCATCCAAAATCCAAAATAAAACCAATTGCAGAAAACACAAAGTTAACAAAAAGGCACGGAAACAACTTCAAGCAACCACTCCAATTTCCATTCCATCATCATGCTCTAGTTGAACCTGCCTCTGACCCTTTCTAACCCCCCTCTCTGACCCTTTCTAACCCCCCTCTAACAAAAGAAATGCGGTGAAATGAAAAAAAAGTACCTAGTTCGTGCGAGGGAGACGGATTTCATGCGAGGGAATAGCAGCGATTCGTGCGAGAGAGAAGCTTCGCGACGAGAGGAGAGAAAGGCGACAATTCGTCCTGGTTTCTGCACGATTTAGGAAATGGAGAGAAGAATTAGGGTTTCATGGTTTTATCAATAGGAGTGGAGAGAACTCAGTGTCAAGAACTTTGGTATCTATCTTTCTGGTTTTAGCGAGTGGAGAGAACTCAATTTCGATTCAGGGTTTCTCATCGAGAGGAGAGGAGAAAGAAGAAAGAGGTTCTGGTTTGTGCGAGAGAGAGAGACGAGAGAGAAATAGTCATGTATTTGGGTTTAGTTTTGATTCGATTTGGGTTTAGTCTGATCGAATCAGCTAAATTCCAACAGGGGTAAAATAGTCATGTATTTATTTTCTTTTAATTTAGTAATATTTTATGACATAAAGTATGTTAGAAGGGTAAATAGAGGAGGCGGTCCGATTTTCGGAGGGTAAAATCAAGAACTTAACTTTCGGGGGGCAATTTCTGCATTTCCTCAGTTTCGAGGGGTACGGACAAAATTTTCCCAATTTATTTTGGACTGGTTGTTTGGTTTGGAAGAGTCCAGATTCCAGAATGCTTGAAATTAACTGTGGTCTGTGGAGGAGTGACAACTGACAAGTACAACTTCCACATGATGTGATAAGTGTCTCCTCGCCTTTAGGAATTAGGAATCAGAATCGAATGCTTTGTACATGCATCCATGGGCAGGACCACACATAATAAAATAACGCGGAATGTGTGGGTCCATGTACACAACGAAATGCATTCATGTTCACATTTTTTTTCACACACAAGTTGCACTAGTAGGAAAAGAGTATATATGTTTCTGTATTGCACACTTGCACTAAAGCTCATAACTAAGTGCTGAGAACAGAGAAATGAAAAGGATGGGGAAAAATGGAATCCGATCTTACTTTCTAAAATGAAAGGCCACGTAATGCATGTAATGCAATCTTGACTAATGTACAGCATGCAACTGTGGGTTGACTATTGAAAGTCGTGCTTTGCACCGATTGGTACTATTCGCTACACCATAAATAGCCAAATCGACGGGAATTGATTTGCACACCCTCAAATTAATAAAACACTCGTTTAATTTTAGATTAAAATATCCCTAATTAATTGAAACTATTACAATAATGATAATTTCTCTAATTAAACAGTACTTTCAATTAATTAGGAGTTTTTTAGTCTAAAAGAAATGTTTTATCAATTTTAAGAGTGTGCAAATCAATTCATTGACCATCAGAGAAAAAAAATACGTGACTTGACAAAGTTCTTTTTTGAACGAAAGAACCCCAAGAAGGGGTACCAAATCAATTAAACTAAAAGAGTTAGAGTCACCACATAATGACTCAAAGCAACAAGCAAAAGTATCTAAACCAAAATCTAGTAATCAGCGAAAATCGAGACTATCTACCAGCAAATCCTGACCGCTTGAAATCCCAAAAGAGGCCCACAAACATATACAAAATATTATGCAAATAAGGCTAAAACTACTTAAAGTGCAACAGGAAATTAAAACGGCAGCTCCTTCCGTTGAAAGTTTGAAACCGAAGAAGAGAGCCACCGAAAAGCCTGCTGCTCCCCGTCACAAAGTATGAAGGCGAAATCTTTAGCTGCGCTGGGATCAGTAGATATCAGTATTCACCCTTCACCGATTGATCTTGTTTTGCACTTTTCTTTGTGTGTGCGCCCGTGTGTTTTCATTTCGGTTGAATGGTTTCACATTAAAGATTTGCTTAAAATTAACGATTTGATTTGACACAAACAATCCAATATATATTCCCTGAGTCCACTTTCGTGCAATTTAAAAGGATCTGAACTCCAATCGCATCTATCGAAAGTATTAAAACAAGGATACGTATACTGATATACTTCAGAAAAAAGATTTTTTCTTTTTTTTTTATTGTTTACGTTGGGATAGAAAGTCAACAATCCACGTCAACACATAGATAAACCGAAAAGTTAAGCCTCAAAATGATGATTGATGGGTCGTCTGTAACTGTAAGACTAGACTAGATAGCAATTTGGGCTCAAATAAAATAGGCCTTATTGAAGTCTTGGGAACTAGGCTTCGCATTTCTGGGCTGAGAAGGAGAGCCCCTCGCTAGGCTCCATGGAATGTTTTATCAGCCCGTCGATGCATCTGGATCTGGTGCAAACCAGAATTTTAGGAAAATAATATCATAGATCGGAATCCTGGATTCCGAACGTTAGATCGGAATCTCGGATTCCGATCTAAGCTTTGATCGGATTCTGAGTTTCCGATCTAAGCTTAGATCGGAATCCGAGATTCCGATCTAATTTTTTTATATTATTTATTTAATTTATTAATTAGTTAAATAATTAAAAAAATAGATAATATATTGTAAAAATATTGAAAAAATATGGAAAAATTCAGAAATAATTAAACTAAATTTTATATGTAATTTAGTATTTTTTGGGAAAATTAAAATTTTTTTCCTTTTATTAGTTTATTAATTAGTTAATTAATTACAAAAATAGATAATATATTCTAAAAATATTGAAAAAATATAAAAAAATCAGGAATAATTAAAAAAAATTTATAAGTATTTTTTTTGGAAAATTAAATTTATTTTCTTTTTAATTAATTTATTTAATTAAATATAAATTTAATTAATTTATTTAATTAAAAATGAATAATTAAGTATAAATTTTTAATTAATTTAAACAACCATTTGATATGCGTCCCGGATGTCGTCCTCTGTATATATTATTTTCATATTATATATTAAACAATCATATCGAGTCTCATGATCAAGGAAGCACTTTCTGGATTGCGTTAGAAAGGAATCACACGAGATTGATGTTTTACTGAGACGGAGAAGAAAGACTAAATTCACTTGATTTACTGCATTTCTCTTTTTAATAATTAATTTATGATTTTAAAAACATTTTTAGTAGTTTAGAGTGGTTTTTAGGTTTGCAAACTTTCAAAGTGGATTTTGGAGGTCCAGAGAGCGTTTTTTTGCCTCGAAAATGGTCGTTACGGTGTTTCACCCCTGTAAAATGCGTAGATCTCGTCGCCAGCTTTCCGGATTGTCCTCGATCGCCCCAAACGGACCTTCCTATCAAAAGTTAAGCCTGTTTAAAGTTTTAATGTTCAAATTATGCCTTTGTATCCCTGCAAATGCAGAAAGAATTAATAAAACTTTGAACATTCTGAAAGGATTATGCCTTTGTATCCCTGCAAATTCTAAAAATTTATAATCCTTTTTAAATGGTACAATTCATTTAATTAAATAAGTTATAAAAATTTATATTTTAATTAAATAAATTAATTAAAATGAAAATAAATTTAATTTTCCCAAAAAATACTAAATTACATATAAAATTTAATTTAATTATTTCTGATTTTTTTTCATATTTTTTCAATATTTTTACAATATATTATCTATTTTTTTAATTATTTAACTAATTAATAAATTAAATAAATAAATAAATAAATAATATATAAAAAATTAAAAAAATTAGATCGGAAACTCATAATCCGATCAAAGCTTAGATCGGAATCCTGGATTCCGATCTAACGTTCGGAATCCAGGATTCCGATCTCGTGATACTATTTATATTAAACTTATTATATTGATATTATTTTTAATATATTATATTAATTTAATACTATTTTTTAAAAGTTCGGCTAGACTAGATAGCAATTTGGGCTCAAATAAAATAGGCCTTATTGAAGTCTTGGGAACTAGGCTTCGCCATTTCTGGGCTGAGAAGGAGAGCCCCTCGCTAGGCTCCATGGAATGTTTTATCAGCCCGTCGATGCATCTGGATCTGGTGCAAACCAGAATTTTAGGAAATTGATTATTACCGTCGCTCATTCTACCATCGCTGTCGTCGCAAGCCAGCGTCTTCTGTCCGATGGACCCCTCATCGCGCCCCTCCCTCTCAAGCTATCTTCTCACCCAGCGAAACGCTCCCCTCTCCTCACCTAGCGAAGTGCTCCCCTCTCCTCACCCGGATACGCTCCCTCTCCTTTCTACGTACTCTTCCGTCTTTATCCCTTCTTTCTGTGCATCTCTCTCCCTTACCCCTCTCTTCCTTCTGTGCGTCATATTTTGTTCACTTTGTTTATTGTATCTGTTCAATTTGTTATTTTAAGTGTTCATTTTGTTTTGTTGTGCATTAGACTTTTGTGTTGATTTTATATGTCTCACTATGTTGGTGTAAATGTTCACTTTGTTCATTCATATGTTCAATTTGGTACTTTTAAGTGTTCAATTTGTTTTACTGTGCGTCAATATTTATTTTTTATGTCTCACTTTATTGGTGTATATGTTTACTTTGTTAATTCATATGTTCATTTTGTTACTTTTATGTGTTCAATTTATTTTACTGTGTGTCAGTGTTTATTTTTTTGTCTCACTTTGTTGGTGCATATGTTCACTTTGTTCTTTCATATGTTCACTTTGTTACTTTTAATGTTCAATTTGTTTTACTGTGCGTTAGTATTTATTTTTTGTCTCCCTTTGTTTATGTTCACTTTGTTCATTCATATGTTCAATTTGTTATTTTTGTGTGTTCAATTTGTTTTAGTGTGTGTCAGTGTTTATTTTTTGTCTCACTTTATTGGTGCATATGTTCACTTTGTTTTTTCATATGTTCACTTTATTACTTTTAATGTCAATTTGTTTTACTGTACGTGAGTGTTTATTTTTTATGTTTCACTTTGTTGGTGTATATGTTCACTTTGTTCATTCATATGTTCAATTTGTTACTTTTGTGTATTCAATTTGTTTTGCTGCTCGTCAGACTTCTGTGTTTATTTTACATGTCTCACTTTGTTGTTGTATATGTTCACTTTGTTCATTCATGCGTTCAATTTGTTACTTTTATGTGTTCAATTTGTTTTGCTGTGAGGCGAGGTCCAAGGAAAACGAAAAAGGAAGGCGAGATCTAAAGGAGGCAGAAAAGAAGCATCGGGAGTAGGAGAGAGGATCAGAGGGGAGGAGAGCGCGTCACTTTATTGGTGAAGAGGAGGGGAGCGCACACCAGAAAGAAGGGGAGGAGAGCGCACCTAAAGAGAAGGGGAGCGCGCGGAAGGGAAATTGAGGTTAGCAATGGCAGCGATTGCATAAATCGCGATGGCACTTATAATTCCTGAGAATTTTAGCCTTGAAGCAATGGAGAAAGTGCATATATACATCTTTGCTAGTTTGATCTTTAATGGAATGATGGTAGCTCTCTCCTCTCAACTTATTTGTACCCACCAATGCAGAGAAAACTTGACCCCGAGAACAGAGGGTATAAATAAATATATTCTGTGTATGGAAGGGAAAAGAATCAAATCTGCTATACTTAACTCTACTGTCATTTTCATCTATAACAATTTACACTGGGGAAAATAGAATACCAACTTACGAAAACAAAATGAGAAACACATGCTCAAAATCCACTTTACACATACCTATATACCTACATGTAAATCATCATCATCATCAAAGAATAAACAAACGCTTGCTCAACTCTGATTTTGGATCTGGCTGGGTTCAATCACAAATCCTACAGGCGTTCCACGGGGAAGAGAAGCCCTTCGTGACAGAGACGGGGCGCGGTTCAGCTCCACATTTGCAGGAATAGGAGTCTCAGGGGAGTGGCCCGCAATGCAGAGGCTACCGGCATCGTCAGCTTCCCAGAAGACCTCCACCATCAGCCCTCTTGGGTTCTCTTCTGACTCTGTCCCTGGTATTCCCACAAACCTCACCCCCTTCGGCACCTGGTTTAGTTGTTTTTTAGTAAGTTCATATTCCACCAGTTTCATCTATTCTTCCGGCACCAGCATATATATATTGGTGAAATTTCACAAGTCAAAGAGGAGAAGGCATCTTAATGTCACATACCTGAATAGAAGTACCAGAAGTCAAGTTCAAGGTAACAAGAGTTCCTTCAGCCGCCGAACTTTCTAACTCGGCCTGCTTGGCGATGTTAAGGAACACTTCCTCTAGAGTAGTGAGGCCGAGTTGGATGTCTGATATCCCAAATTCCCTTTCTCTGTCTTGCAATTCCCCAAAGAAACTCTGCCATATCAGTACAAAAAACCCCACATATTTAAATACTGTTAACATGTATGCATACTTATATAGATTCCAAATCAGCCATGAACTAGCTAAAAGTAAGTGATACTTACCGTTAGAAGAGGCTCTTTCTCATGAGGGATAACAAAGGTCAAAAATGACTTGTTCTCCTCTTTCGGCTTTACACGGAGCCTCTGCAAAAATATAGAAACATACCCTTTCAGAACACAAAGCTTCCAAAGATTAAGACATTTACAAACTTCTACGAGAAATACTGCAATTTAAGATAGTACTGATTTTGTAGATGAATACTTCATAAAAGAAGCGTTTGACAGGCTCAAGATGAGAATCATCCCTGGATGCCACACCAGGTAGGCTAGTAGCTGCAGAGAAGTTGATATTTGCTATATAACCGGTGCCAAATCGGGACTTGAGGCGAATGGAGGTGCCGATGCAACGGAACTTTCCTTTTGCCATGATAGCAATACGGTCGCTCAGAATGTCAGCCTCTTCCATCGAGTGGGTCGTCAGCACAATCGCTCTCCCTTTCTTTGCATCCTCTATTATGTCCCATACATGCCTCCTCGTTATAGGATCCATACCTGTTGTCTGCAAAACACAGAAAGCCCCAAACATAACTTTCATTCAAATGTGAAGAAACTAATAAAATATGGGCAAGAAATTAGGAACAGATAAATAAAGATCGAATTCTTTTTTAAATGTGTTGAAACATTGAGGTGATAATGAGTAATTACCGGTTCATCAAGAAAAACCAGCTTAGGGTCGCCAATGAGAGCAATGGCAACACTGAGGCGGCGCTTCATGCCTCCACTGAAACTCCCTGCCCTCACATGAGCAGCATGTGTTAGCTTCACTTCGGCTAGTGATTTCCCCACTACCTGCTTCAGCAAAAGGGGTTTAATTCTTTCAAATTAAATGTTCAATGCAAAGCTGATTGCATATTCACCTTTCCGTTTCCAGTCTTTTAACAAGGTTTTTTAATGTTAAATATATTATCCCATTCTTGGTATGTTGTACAGTGTTTATGGCTAGTTGTAAGCCCATGTGAAATCACTAACTGTAATATAATTTGTGCCTTGTAATATGTCACACAATTACCCTGACCATACCACATATAACTTCCACTGACAGCCACGAAAGCAGGTATGTCAACTAATTAAGAGCAATATTGACACCAATAAAAAGTTTACCGCTTTGATTTCAGTATGCGGCAAGCCTTTAATACTGGCAAACAATGCAAGGTGCTCCACTGCTGTCAGTGCATCCCACAATATATCAAACTGCACAATAACAAAAGGGAAGCAATTTTTGAATGTAAGTGAATGAAGATAAAGCGTACTGAGCAAAAGGGGACATACAATGATAAAACAATAAATATTCCATAATATTGATTAAATTATACCTGGGGGCAAACACCTATCATCCTTCTGATATTGGCCATGCCAATAGAGCTCCTTACAGAATTTCCATATATAATTGCTGTCAAGCCAATTGGGGCAAAAAATTATGTATCTAGCTCTAGTTTATCTTCACAACTAATTGAAATTAGAATACCAAGCAAAGAAAAGAAGAAGAAAGAAATAGATCAATACCATCACCGCCAGTGATAGGCGTAATGCCAGTAAGGCAATTTATCACGGTTGTCTTTCCTGCTCCATTTGGCCCAAGCAGACAAAACAGTTGGTCTTTCGCAAGATTTACCCATATTCCCTAATAATTGATACAAATATAAGGATGAAATTAACATATGCATGCAACTTTGTTTTGCAAGAAAAATGGGAAGGAAGGATGAGAAAGCTACCTTAACAGCATGATATGGAGAAGTGCGTTTGCACTTGCAGCAGCCAGCGTTAACAGTGCCAGGATATGTTTTTGTCAGACCACGCACTTGTACCGCTACACTTGGGTCGATATCATCACCTTCCTTTGTCTGCTTCACAACCATCTCCTCTGCAAGCACATCCTCATCGGTTGGAGATGTCTCCTCCACTGGTGGAGTAGATCCCATGCAGCTGCAGATGCTCCCCTCTAATAACCCAATTAATGTTCTTTTGTCAGCAATAACAGTAGTTAAATTCAGCTATTAATTATAGATCCCTTCCACTAAAAGTGTCAAAAGAAGGTCGGAGAAACTGACCTCGGACCTTGGTACCTCCTCTTCCAGTCCAGTAGCCAGGGTTCAAAAAGTAGAAAGCGGATTTCCTGACACCATTTGCATTTGGTATAATATTGTCAAAGTAAATGGCCAGGATAAACCAGACAAAGAATGTAGTTATGAGCCACTTGTATATTGTTTCCTGTGAGGATGAGAAAACAGACAAATCATATATTGTCATTTTGAAAGAGCCTTAATGAAGCCTGAGTTGTGTATTATAGAATTGAATGTGCACGTACGATGGTTATGACACAATCAGGTTCTCTGTAAGTGCACTGGTTGATTCTGCCCCAGCTAACTCCTGGATCTTCAGGAGTGGAAGTGGCATCACCGAGAATATTGACAGCTTTTGCAAATAAGTTGGGAGGAAATAAGGACCATATTGCCCGATAATAACTCTTATATGTATCTGAATACGGAAACCCAAATGTAGTCACGAGCTACAGATGAACCGCAAAGAGAGAGAGAGTTAGCTAGTAAGCAAAGATAATATGGATGAAATATTCTAAATATAGAGGTGCCAATTTTGTGAGCGTAGATAGTGATACCTGAGTCAAGAAACCAACTATGAAAATGGAGAAACCAACAGTGGTGGCAGATGAGGCCTTGCTAACAAAAGTGGATATCATGAAAGCAAAGGTGAGCTGCAGAAAATAGGCATGTGAGGTCATGGCATTGAAAGAAAGTAGAAAGGGAGCAGCGAAGGGAAGCACGCACGTACCATGTTGAGTTGGAAAAGGAAGAAGACGAGGAATAGGACGAGGAAGCTGTTGTTCTTGAAGAAGTCGAACTGGAACATCATGCCGAAGAGCACGGTGAGAAGCGCGGAGATGAGGGTGAGCATGGCCTCCCAGGTGAACCAGGAGAGCCAGTAGGCGGACTCGTAGAGGCCCATTATGGACATGGCCTGCCGCAGCTTGAGCTCCTTCTCCGTCACCAGCGAGCTTATCTGGAACACGAAGCCGAACATTGCGATGGCCAAGAAGAAGGTGGGTCCCGCCGTTCCCACCGCAGAGAAGGTCTCGGTGGCGGGATGCGCGAACTCCTTGATGCCGACGTCCCACTTGAAAGTGGGGTCTCCGATGAGAGACCTGGCGATTTCGCGCTCGGCAGCGAGTTGAAGGGGGATTTGGAACTTGAAGGTGGGGTCCTCGTAGTCGCCTCTGCGGGCGACAGCAGTGGAGTTGGTCTGGACGCCGTAGGCGATGACGGTGGCGTTCTTGAGGGAGAAGTGGAGGGCGGCGGGGCAATGCATGGGGTGGGCCAGCAGCCACTGGTCGACGTCGGCGGGGGTGCGGAAGGAGAGGACCTTGGAGGCGGGGATGGGGCGGCGGGGGTTGTTGGCCATGATGGCCTGGACGATGGAGGCGAGGCGCGCGGAGGAGTTGCCGCTCCAGAGGAAGTCGTAGCAGGGGGTCTTGACGAAGAACTTGGATTCGCAGGGGGGGATGGAGATGGAAAGATCATTCGTAGGGTCCCGCACGTTCTTGTAGGCCGTGGAGGCCTCGAAGCGCTGCCGCACCGCCTTGTCGATGCAGAAGATGAGGAAGATGAAGAACAGCGACGACAGCAGCTGCACCAGCGCCGACTGCTTCTGCCGCCACGTCACCAAGGCGTTCTTCCGCACCAGCGCCGCGTACTGCTGCCCCGCCAGCGCCACCCCTCTCCGCACCATTCTGCTTCTGCTTCTTGATGTTGACGTTGTGTCAGTTTGATTTTGGAGCCAAAGTGATTATTTATCAAAATGGACCTTCATTCCTCTGCTCTCTCTCTCTCTCTCGCCACAATTTATTCACAAATCACAATTTACTAGTCAGTAGTCAGACTCTCTCTCTCTCTCTCTCGGCACAATTTCTCAGCACTTTCAATTCTTTTCATTTTTTTATTATTACTATATATGTTATTTTGTTTTGTTTGTGTCCAGTGTCCGGACCAGCAGCTCTCTCCCTTGTTTTTCTTCAACGCTTTGATTTGAATTGTAAAAAAAGAGTTTGAATTGTGATGCTGATGCCCATCCCTCTACTTTTTCTATTTATTTATCCCTAATATAATTGCTAATTTATGCGCCAATGCACTCTACCTATTCTATTCATATATGCCCCTGCTGCCGGTGGCGGATCTAACAAAAATATTTAGGTGATGCTGAGTGCTCTAATGAATTATTTGATCGAACGGTTTCTCTTCTTCTATTTTTCAGCCCCACATTTTAGTACTTCAATAGCTGAAAAAATTCATTGAGGCTAAAGAGGAGCTTCAGGGTTCGACGGTGGTAGGTGGGGCTCTAGCCCCACCCGCCCCACCACTGGATCCGCCCCTGCCTGCTGCTACCTGCTGTTGATCACCTTTCAGCTCTTGCAATTTTTTAAAAAAAAAACTAAAAAATTCAATAGCTAAATTTTACTGATATCAAAGATTTAAGTTTAATAAGATCCACTCACAACCAAAATATCTTTTATTAAGTTTTAAGTTTGTTCGAGAACCATCTCATGATCTAATGGCAAAGAGCAATGCACCTTGACTCCTTGAGTGAAAGGTCGCAGGTTCGAAACCCGATTGGGGGTTCTTTCATAGACATTTAATTTAAAAATAAGTTGAGTGGCCTAGACTTCCAATTTATCTTCAAAACAAAGTTTTAAGTTTGTTCAAAGGTTTCATTTTTCTGTCTCTATTATGCCTTGACTTTTAGTATCTTATTAAATAGTTCAAAATCTAAACTTCAATAATATGAATGTTGAATTTGGCTTGTATCAATTTCTCAGCCCACAGACATAAACGTTATAATATTTTGACTTTGTTATTAGTGACGTCAAAAGCTTTTAAAAATACACCAATATAAACGATAACTGAATATTGAATTTTCAATATTTTTAACAATTTTATAATTTCTACTGCATGTAAGAGAATCTGATACAGTCATACCCTGAGTTTCTTTTTTTCCTTACTTAATTTTAAAGATCAAGTTTTAGTTATTAATATTTTAAAATAAAGCCATGAAAGAGCTAAAAAAAATAAAGAGGCATTTCAGCCATACATACAATATTCGTACTATAATTTCAATGATCATATCAATCCAGAAAAAATCAGTATAACTCACACCAATATTGAATATTCATAAAATTCCACTACAAACTAAAACAACTTATGGGGCTCGGTACGTACAATCTTTCAAATATAATGTGAAGATTTACTTTTGTATTTGAGGAAGTGGCGGACTATTTATACTACAAATTTTCTCATTTAATAAATTTTATTCTCCTTTGTACCTACCATATAAATCGGACAAATTACGTTTTTTTTTTTTTTTTTTGCTTCAAGCAATTGACAAGCGGAGGTCTATTTATATGCTACGCATTATTTATTCTAATTTTTTTTAAAATAATTAGTGTACAAAATTATTGTGGAATCTTGTAACACGGAAATTTATATGTTGAATGTCAAAATAATTTATTTTATTCTAGTGCATGGTTAAACCTTTATTTTTGCTTTCGTAGCGGCCTTTTATTGTAAGTTTTTTTACCTTATTATATATATGGCACGTAGGTAATAAGGATGATAAATTAATTTGACAAAAGGAACGATAGACTCAATTAAGTGGTAAGCGGTAACAACTCCAAACTCCTTGATAGTGTTGAAAGTTTGCCTTTCCTGGAGACAAAATTAATTCATCCAAATTCTTTTCTTTTTTTTTAATTAAAATGTAGCACTGCTAACATTTAACATGCAATTTTTCTTTAACCATGCCCAGCCAGTCATCTCTGTCAATTGGGGCATTTATGTCGTTTTAGTATTTTACTTACCAAGTTCTCCACCAGTAGAAGGGTATATCCGGAAACTAGCATCTCTCGATTATTCTATTATTAATAAAATAATATTATTCTAGTCAAGTTGTGTTCTCTGGATCTCTGATAAAGTGATAAATAACTAAACTAACTACTTCCCACAACTTTCAAGCTTCAAACAAGGGGAAGCGAGGAATAAAAGTCAAAAGCGCACCTCACACTCTTATCTGTAATCAAATTAAGAATATTTCACATGGAAAAGCGCGTTTTGCGACTTGAAGCCTAAGGAACGAAAAACAAAAAATAAAACAAAACAAAATTGTTCCAGTCCTCGTCTTTTATAAAATTTGGCTTATGACTATTTTTGTTTATATTTTTTGTTCATCTTTCGCAATTACTTGGACACTCACCATAAAAAGAATGAAATAAAATTAAGGAACCTTTGGATATTTTCTACAGTGATTTTAATTTAACCCTCACTCAATTAGTATCATTTATTAATATTTTTTTTTCTTTTGGAGCCAACACTTTGCATAGCATAAACTTCACTAATTTTTGTCTTCCAATTACCTTATCATCATCACCCTCTTCTACAAATTATGAGTTCATTCCGACACCCTTATGCAACATTTTGTTCAAACAAATTTTACTTAGATTATATCACGTGTAAAAAGCTTTCCACAAACCTTCAAGTCAAAGCAAATCAGTTCACATTGAGTGTAGTAATTCACTAATTCTTAAATTTGAAATGCTCCGGTAACAAAAAATAATTTTGAGTTGATTAGTTAGCTCCGTGACGAAACTACGGTTTGAATAGTATTTTATGCTTGTGGAATTTTATACATTTCCTAGGAACTTTTCAACACGTGAGTAAAGAAAAAGACATTATGCAAATTTTAAGTCAATAATTCTACTAGGATACGTCAGCATACAACGACTAATAACGAACAATACTTGAATTGGTTGTTGTTTCCTTCTATTATTCTTTTTTTTTTCTTTTTATTCAACCTTGAATGAAGGTAGAGGACTACTTTTGGAGAGTGAAAATGTGAAATTAATCGAGTTTGGAAACCGGAAACCGTGTTAGGGCCGTATTTATTTATTCAAGGAAGTTTCACGGAAAGGGATATTGATAAAACAAATTAGTCTACTCTTATATTATATATTTTTGACAAAAAAAATACAGAGAGAAATATGTCTCAAAGGTCCGATGTATTCGTTGCAATTAATGTTCACATCGAAACTTTGAGAAATGCTTCGTTTCAAAAAAAAAAAAAAAAAAACTCTGAGAAATGCTAGTGTTCAATATATTGGACGGATAGGTCCATCCAATACAATCGTTTTCACGTTTTTAAATTTCAAATGATCGATCCGAACCATTCAACATGTTATCCATATTTAAAACTTACGAGAAACTAATTTTTTTCATTTTTTTTATTTTTTTTACTATTTTTTAGTATTTTTGAAGATTCATGATATAAACATTATGGATCGTTCAATTAGAATGATTTTCTAAAATACCAAAAAAAATAGTGAAAAATTTCGAAAAAGTGTAAAATTTGGTTTCTTATAAGTTTTCAATATGAAGAACATATTGAACGGTTTGGATCGGTTATTTGAGATTTAAAAACGTGAAAACGATCGTATTGGACGATTAGTTAGTAAATCTGTCATATACTCTAAGAAACTGGTACTATGATAAACAAAATTTCTTTTTTCAAAATATAATATCTATACTCAAATCTCTTGTAGTGTACGCGCCAGTTTTAACATTTTTTTTTATTCTTATGATTTTCTGCTTTGGTGAATCAATCCTATCGTGCCGTCAGATTTGTTATAATTAATGGATGATATTTTCTTATATAAAAAAGAAAAATTTTAAATGATTTTTGTGTTGGAGTTATATTCTAGAAGTCAATAGGTAAAATGACTTAAATATTAGTTTATATTATGGATGATATTTTATCATCTGTTTCTAGATTTATTATTGACAGATCATTCAGGTTGAGGATCTGAATTGTGGATCTATGTGGATTATTCTTTAGAATGATAATAATAAATTTGAACTGTCCATAATCTTGATAATTAACAAAGAACATTAATTATCATATAAGATTAGTATGCAAGTTAAGTGATGATTAAATTCTACAAATCATAAGTAAAAAGTTACCAACTTAATTGCACATATATATGTATGTTATAGAACATAATACATGACTTGACCAACGAAATAAATATATGGATTGTGTTATGTGTTATTATTTATTTCGTTATGATTTTGGTTCTAAGTTTGAGATGTTTATCTTTTCCACATGAGGATAGGTTCAATAAATATCGTCTACTGCTGATTTCCGATAAGGGCTGCTATACGGACTTTATTTATATTATCTTGAATTGTGCAGGGAAAGTTAATCATCAAGAAAACTATATGTCCCTCATTAATTCACTTAGTGAGTGACGATATCTGTTAGGGCTCCTTGATGGAGTTGGATCGTATGCGCACAACTAGGCGATCAACTCTAGATCAAGAAACGTATAATTTGCAAGAATGACACATTCCTATCTTAGATTATACGATGATATCGTGAGACATAAGAATCAAAATAGAGAATTACTTTTATTCTCTTATGAATGATTGAAATACTGTAGCAGTACACTATTTATGCGAATTGGGAATCATAACGTGTTGCTAGATACCGTTTATAATTATTAAAATTAAATAACGATTTAATTTCATGTCCAACTTAGCATAAATCATCAAAGGGTCACACAAATAGGACTTTGACCATACGTGCATTATTTTTTTATTCGCAGCAGTGAGTACTGTGAAAATATGATGAGTTGATTAATTAATTATATATCGTTACAAACTGTTATAATTAATTAAGTCAAATGGATCATATAGAAAAAAAAAGATTAAAATAACTCTATGGTACATTCGAAACTTACTTAGAAGTTAATTTCATTTTTAAACGATATTAGTTTTGCATTTCATAATAAAATTGATTGAGGAGTTTTAAACGAAGACGGTGTCCGCATTCTGCAACAAAACGGGGGAAAAAAATTTCCAAATCAAATTTCTTTTTCCTTGTAGCAATTGGTTCTCTCTTAAGTTCTTAACAAATTTCTGTCAAAAAAGAAGTCATAAATGATATACACACTAGATTTTTTAGTTGCGGCTCCGCCGCAATCTTAATCAATATATTACGAGTTAAGATTGAAAAAAAATAATAAAACAAAATTTTATGCGATGCTACAAATGATTTATTGATCATTTGAAGTGATTTACTACACAGGAAGAGGTTTCCATTCTGTTCTCAAAATAGATGAGGTTCATTACATATATATATATTTTAATTTTAAATTTCTCTTAATCCATTCGTTAAGGAAAAAAATGAAGAAATAACAAACACAGTACAATTTGGAGAACATCAAATTAGAATATATTAAGTAGCTTGTTTAATTTTTTTCTAACTAAAAAATTAATCGGTGTAATTTTATCATAATTTTTAAAGAAAATAATACTATTTCCATGAACCCATATGAACAAATCAAATATAATCGGTTCATCAGCTATATGTAGAACAGGTGCAGAAAGAAAAAAATACAAAGGTAAATGTTTATGCACACACCTCCATGCAGTCCATCCTGTAACGAATTGCAATAACAATAAAATTAGACTTACAGACACTCAAAAACAAACACCAAAATCTGCCACATTAGATCCAAAGCCTCAAAACGAAAATAGAAAAAACCTGGTGCACCAACTGAAAATGCTAACTTACATACATTGGACCCACCTGAAAGAAAATAATGATGAGGTGTTCACCAAGCCTCCCACGCCCAGCCCAACCAAATCTTGAACCCAGCGAAAAATTGGAAAATAATGCCCGGAACTGTTCATTCCTCATTCAGGATATATAGGTTTTTTCAATTAATATGTTTCTTTACGTTAACTAGTTCCGTGCGTCAAGCTTTCGCTCGACGATATTGGTTTTTATATATGTAAAGAATACATGAAATGTTATGACATTTTTTTAGTACTAGCAGCAGTGCCCACTTAACGTGTGGGCAGACTTTGATATGTAAAAATTAAAATATTATTTGACATCAATATATTGTCTATTTTCAATATTTAAGGTCAACATTTTCTTAATAAGCGCTGGATGTATTAGACATATTCCTCGATTTAAACATATTCATTTATTCATCGAGTTAAAACATAATTGAATATTGCTAAATACCACATTAAACTCATTTTTTAAAAAAATTGTCACATCTACCATTTAAAACCTCTCCCAAATGCAATATATTTTAATATTAACCAAAATATCATTTTATCTAATTTATTTTTTATTTCATGAGGCACACTCTCTCCCGTCTCCATTCATGATATTTTTCATCAGAGGTATAATTTTGAACCCTTACATCGCAGCTCTCGCCATTCCTCTTTACGTAAAGTAAAAAATGTGAAATCTGGACTAAATAAGATTCAAATATATTCATAAGCATGCACGGTGTATTGCCAAACAAAATAAAGCATCAATTAAAATTAGAACAAGATGCATATTCGCTTTGGGAATTAAACTTCTAAGTGCAAAATAATAAACTTAGGTACTAATTGAAGTTTATTTAATAAACTGAGTGCAAAATAATAAACTGAAAAAACAAAAATATAGCAACTCAGCAAAAATAATTAACAAACACTAAAATAAGCTAAAAAAATTGCTATAATACAGCATGCAAAGGACCTTGGCAACGCAGCAAAAACTTCAATTCTTTCATGTCTTGCATGAACAACAAAAATCTCCATGGCACAAGAAAAAGAATAATAAAAGAAAATCCAAACTGACAACAACCATCACGGAACACAAGTACAAAACTTTCATGTCTTACACATCTCAAGTTCTCAACTAAAATATCTCAAAAAAGACTACATTTGCAACAAAATATGTTCCTTTTCCTAGAACATATAGTTTTTCTTACGTAAATTCCGGCAATTAGCAAACTACCTATTAGAACATGGTATAATTGACCTCAGTTTGCCCATGAAGCTGCTGTTGTCAAGTGAGAATATTGAACATATCAAGGCTCCTGAAAAAGTGCATGGGTTTGTTAACCCAACAAGAAAATGAAACAATTAAGGTGTCATGTCCAGGTACATATCAAGATTGAATCCGTTAGGAAAACAGATCCAACCCATTGTAGCCACAGTTATCCAACCCATTATGATATTATGATAGGTTGATCAGTGAATATTACAGTAAATTAATAGAATGAGAAAAAAGGTGAGGTAAATGACATAGATTCTTACTTTTTTTTCTCAATAGACCATTGCTTTCTGTTTATTACCAAATGAGCAAGAAATTCCTTTTTGCAAGTTAAATGAGACCTCTAAGCTCAGTGGTACCAATACCACTGATGGATGGTACGTACACCGGAGCTTGAAGGAATATCTGACTTACTGACCCCACAACAGGATGAGTGATATTATAATAAATCTACTAAACATCACATGTTGCATTTCAATATATGACATTAATTACCTAATTACTTCTTTTTCCTTTGCGTGTAAGCAATATACAACATAAATTCTATCTCATGGGCAAGTTTCTATTCTAACTGTGTTTTCATACCATACCTGTACGGTGTACCACCATTTTGTGACCTCAAACTCATTATTACTGGCAATACATTTCAAAAATTGTGTCAATTTCAAACAACATGCAAAATATTTAACCAAACAAAAAATGTTAGAGTTCATATGTAAAATAGTAATAGTATTATTAAAAAATGGCATACTCAATCACAAAGCCTAAAAATTACTTGAATAAAATATCTTGTCATCAAACTGTCAATGCACTCATCCTTGTTGGTTGGTTCCTGAGCCGCAATCTTAGCTATTGCTTCTTCATTCCTACTTTATGTCGATGATAGCCACTATATCTCAGCGAATTTTCCACCAGAAACCTAAAAATGCACTTATCCATTTTATAACTGTTGAGAGTTAAATTGGGTACCTCACTAACAAATTGGAAGTTTCAAATATATCCAGCTTTTCACTTTTACTCCTTATTATTCTTACATGATTCAAACAATTTATTTTAGAAGGGAACCAAATTAACAAATTAGATCCTGAAAATTGAAAAGTTACCAAAACTACTCCAAAGTTCAAACAATCAAAGCATTGATCAATAGACATAAAGTACTAAGGCAGGAGGAATGTAATATGACCATAAATAACAACTTTTTATGGGGTTAACATGTAATGAAGCAAATAAAGAGAGAGCAATCGATGAAGGATACACCATACGTCAACTGCAAAGAAGGAGAGAGCCATTTGCACTATGTCCACTTAAACACCACCAGTTGTTCCTGCCCTTGCCTCATCTATTCCACCTCTGTCCAAGCTCAAACCTGCAAATACTTGCAATCTGAACTCAAATGTTGAAAAGTAGTTAAAAATTGAAGAAAGGTGCCTAGATAAACAAGGGGAAATCAAGACATGAGCATCAAGTTATAAAATGAAGACAAACAGAAATTAAAAGAAGAGCAAATCGAATGTGGTAAATAAAAATTTACAGGAGAACCTTTCATTGGTAGACAAACAGCAAGTAACACCGTGCCAGAATGCTCCAGGGTCAGTTTGCTGTTAATGTCAAATTATCAACCATAAAACACTTGCCATTCTCATTTCTACTTTTTCACTATGACAAGCACCCCTATGCACTTGATCAGGTACCTTAATTTCTCAAAATAAATAAGATTCTTTCCTAGCATTTCCCTGAAAAATTCTCTCAAACTGAGTTTCAAAACAACCTGTGTAGTTAAAATAAAGGCCAAAGAGAGCTCACATTATCATCATAGAACTTGCACATCATTGTAATACTCCCCATATTAACACCGCAGCTTTAACAGATCTTTGTTGTCTGAAAAGACAAATTACAAAATTATTCCCAAGGTTTCCAAAGTCAGCACAGAGAAAGAATGAAAAGATGACATATACGACAATCTCAAGATATAGATAACCGCACATATGCTAATAAAGGACTAACAAATGTATCTACAATAGAAAATATAGTTTGTCAATGAACCAATAGAAAGTTGGTAAATAACTAAAACCGACGAGATATCAGAACTTCCTTAAAATTAAATCTCCAACAGCGCCTACTACACAAATATCTCCCAAATCGCCAAATTAAGGAGCAAATGCAAAGGAATGAAGAAAGAAAATTGGGACCTGGAAGATGTGAGAAGCGTTCCAGGAGTTCTCGCTGTGCCGGTGATATCTTGTATTATCTTCATTTGCATGACACCTTGTACAAATCATTTATATGAGGTTGTGACAAGTTGAGAATCTGAATCAGTAAAAATAATGAAATATTTGAAAACCATACATGTGACTAAAACAAAGTCATATATGACATCCAAATACCAAAAAAAATGAAGAACCTGATAATCATGTGTGTCCAATTCACTCCTAAATTGAAAACCATATCTACATCTGTATCCACCTCCAAATTTAAGTATCCAATTTAATTAAATTTTCTTCAAAAAGTTTGTCATTCGGTAGCACAATATATTCAAACATCTAAAGAGAAGACTTGAATTATTGATTACTTGTCAACATGAATAAAAATTTGAGATAGTTTAAGAAATTTGAGACATCAAGTATAAAAAAAAGGCAAAAAAAGAATCTTAAATTTAAATTTAAAAAGAGAAAGAAAGAATTACTAATTCAATTGCAAGGAGCACCTTGATTCCAATGGAGAACCAAACAACTCTAGGGTTAAGGAGGTGGATCGTGAGAACTTACGACATCTGATCAATTTGTGCAAAATTTAAAAGAAAGACAAACAATCCAGTCAACATAAATAAAAATCAAAACGATATAATATGTAAACTATAAGAAATGGAATTTTAAATGAAAGGTGCGAACCAGAATGAAATTATGAAATGGAGATTGTACTTTTCCCCTCTCCTTTTCAGTCGAACTCTCTCATACTCGTCAAACGCGAGCGCCATTTTGCGCTTTTTGTTTTCGCTCGTTATTGTCGAAGTGAGAGGGAGAGAGAAAGACGGGAGAGGGAAGAGAGATATCTACACTCCATGTCGTGGTGGTATGGATCATCACAGAGACAGGAGTATGTGCTGCAGTGAGGCGGTCTAGGGTTTCGATCGGTTAAGTACAGATGGGGAGAGAAAGATTGTGGGAGAGGCAATGAACAATCAAATTCAAGGTTGTGATGAGTACCGGTTGACAATCGGTGCAGGTGAGGTCATCCCTGGTTGGGATGAGAGGCGGAATCGGAGAGGTCACGCCGATCTGCGTCGACTGTGAGAGAGAAGGAAAGAGGAGAGATTTAGCGAAAGGACGGATAGAAAGAATAAGAGGGGGTTTCGTTTCGTTGCGAAACGCAACAGTTTTAACTTTTAAATGTATTTTAGCGGAGAGTCGAAAGGTGCGCGATCAAACGAAACGAACGCTCTTTCCAATCCGGCGGTCCAAATGAAGAGTTAAATATCTCTTACTTTCGGACATAAAATCTAGTCCGCATATCAAATCCGAAAATAAAATCTAATCCACATATCAAATAATCTATGGTGTAGATCGTTCAGACGAAGGTTGTATCCTGAGTTGTTACATCCTTCCATTGGTGCTTTTAATATAGTAGAGATATATATCATTTTGAATAAATAGTTTTAATGTAAAGTATATTTCCGCGTAAGAAAATTAATTTAATTTAATTTGATAAAGAAATAGTTGATGAAAATTTTAAAAAAGGAATATTGTTTATAGATAAAATGTTGGCATCTTTTGGTGAAGGAGACATCCATTTGATTGCATATTTTGGCGAAACAACTTTTAAATCGCATCCTTTAAGGCATCCAATTGATTGCATTTTTTGAAAAGATATATCTTAAATGAAAACTTATGGAATATATATGTTAAAATCTGCACCTTTTCATTTGCATTTTTTTGGACCATGCATAACATCTTTTCAATTGTACCCTTTAAAACATCTACTTGATTGAACCCTAGAGACGTATCACTTAAATGATTTCTTATGAAATTTATGTTACAATAGGCACCTTCTCATTGGCACCCATTCATTGAATATATACTACATACTCGTACACTTTCATTTGTTAATATTTAATTAACCTATCTGTTAGTAATTATAATTTAAAATAAAATATGCACAATTGCATCTTTTGGTGAAGCACCTTTTAAATTGCACCCTTTAAGGCATCCAATTGATTGCATCTTTTGAAAAAATATATCTCAAATAAACCATTATGGAATATTTGTTAAAATAGTCACCTTTTCGTTCGCATCTTTTGTGTCATACATATCACCTTTTCAATTGCATCTTTTTAAACATCAACTTGATTGCATCTTTTGGATATATATCACTTAAATGACACTTTATGAAATTTATGTTAAAATAGACACCATATCATTGGCACCAATTCATTTAATATATACTACACATTCGCACTCTTTCATTTGTTAATGTTTAAAATGAAATGTGCACTTTTCATTTTTTTATTAATTTAGATAATTATAATTTTTCAATGATAATTTAAAAAGAATGAAACTCTAAAATACATCATCGCACTATTTCATTTGTTACCATTTAAGTAACCTAACAATCATTTTTTCAATATAAATTTAAAATAAAAATGATATATTATTATATTTATAACTATATATAGTTAGAGTAAAGACTATTTTGGAACCCATTTATTGAATATAGACTAATAATTCATAACAATTTTTAATGTATTTAAAAAATATTTATTATGTTCTTCCTAAACGTTTTTTTATTTAAATATCGGACGAATCATTAAGAAAATTTGTACATTACTATGTTTAAATGTTGACAATTTGTTATTGACGGTGAATCAGTTATAATTTAAGGAATAAAAAATATTTTTATTCATTAATTTAATTTTTCATATTTATGTTTAAATGTTTCAATGTTGAAACAACAACTTGCATAGTATCTTTTAAATACCAAAATAAAAAGTATTTTTCCGAAAGAAACATAATATTATAATTAAGTATTTTTTATAATTTTAAAAATTTTAAAATTTTAAAATTCATATATTATCCGTAAAATTGTTGACTCAAATGTATAAATATTAAAAATATGTTGAAAATGAATTCTTTTCAAATATTGAAATTTAAATGATCTTAGAAAAGAAGTTATTTCTTGCATAAAAATATTAACCTTATCTAGGAGAACAAAATTCAAGGCCCATGTATTTTTCGTCTTCCAATCTGTTGCGAACCAAATTCTCGTAACCCGTGCACGTATCGCACCTATGTTATTATTTGAGAGTGATGATCTATTATTTTTGTCATTTTGCAAATGTGAAATGGTTGATGTAAAGTAAAAAATGGGAGCCCTATTTATAGATAGAATATTGGTATCCTTTGGCGTAGGAGGCATTTACTCGATGCATAGTTTGGAAAGGCACCTTTTAAATCACACATTTTAAGACTTCACTTGATAGGCATCTTTTAATTCGCATCATTTGGGATCATCACGCATCTTTATTATATGTAAGATTAAAATTTCAAACACATACTTCATTTGAATTTAATAGCTTGATGTGTTAACGAAACATCAGGTGGAGTATAATATGTTTCCTGTTTTATGATTTGAATGAATAAGTTATAATGTGGACGGACTTATTATCGAATTTGAATTACTGAGCTCTTAAAATAAATTAAAGTAGTCTTTGTCAATTCTTATTTTTAAAAAAAAAAAATAAATATAACGGAATAACATAATACAGAGAGAGAGAGGGTTCCTTGTGTCCACAATTCTAGTGCCTCAAATGTTCAAAAACTCATTTTTTAATTATTTTTTGAAGATATAAATTTCAAACTTCAAATATAAACCGTTGATTTTATTCGATATAACGAGTGATGTGTTTTTATATAAGTTTTATAAATTTTAAAATTTATTTGATAATATGAATATATTAGAATTAATCTATAATATTTAACTAGATTTGTTCATTATTCAATCTCTAGATCAAGTACCATGTAAAATTCAGAATGTACAAAATTTATATTAAAGTAGCTTTTAAAAAATGCTGCTTTTTTCGAAATAATGGTATTTGTAGCTAACCGTACAACGTCACAGATAAAAATGATAAAATAACATAAAGCGTCATTTATGTTTTTTCGCTGAAAAAAGGGGAAAAAATTGCGTTTTGGTACATATCGTGTATTGAGAACATAGTGTATTTGGTACATATCGTGAATAAAATGCATATTAGAGATGCTCAATATCGAATAGAATATCATGTACCACTGTCTCTCTGAGTACAATATTGTATACCAATTGTCCATACAAATGTAATGTTGTATAGAAAAATACATATGAGTTTGACACAGACGTTCACATATATACATCGTTTTTTTCACCAAGATATCAGCCTCTCTCCGGCCCGGTCTTTGTTCTCCGGTGTCTTTACTTGGATGCATGCAGAGAACTGGTATCGTGGTCATGGCATGCCATTACAATTTAATTTGCATGTTAATTATATTTGAAAATTTTCAAACTGTGCTATTGAAACGATTGTTCAATGCATGACGTACAGGATGATGTTATCATTATCATTATCTTTTTTACTAAATTCTAAAATTTTAGTTTTATATGAAAAGATAAAAAAACAATTAAACATCTTCACTTATGTTAGACTGTCTTCGCTGTTGTAGAGCCAAAATTCTTATGGAGCCGTTTGGATTGCTTAGGAATAAGATGGATAATTGTTTTTTAGACGGAAATTTATTCCTAAGCATCCAAACACTTCACACAAAGTTACACACTTTCTGATATTTTTTTCCTAAAATTCTTATTTCTTATTCCTTATCCAAATTCTTTGGTTTTGTTAGAATATGAATAAGAGCCGGAATAAGTCCAAATTCTTTATTTCTTAGTTGTTTGATTTTCACCGGAATAAGAAATAAGGGACTTATTCCTTATTCCCACTCCAAACGGCCCCATAAATGACTATAGGTTATTGAATTGTCTACTATACTCTTGTTTTAATCGATTATATTTTTTGCATGGTTGTAATTGCCTATAATTTCAAAATTAATTAGCCTCTTTAATAAATTATAAAAAAATGCTTGAATTTAAGCACTAAAAAATAGTTGCGGAGGTAAACACAATTAATGGATGCCACATCCCCACGTATCTCGGTTGAATTAAAGAAGTCGAGCTGAAATCTTTTCAAAGATCTGTGAGTAATTAATATTAATATTCAAATAAAATCGGAGTGAATATGTGGTTATTGTCCTGTTTAATATTTCATTTGAATTTTTTTTTAATTTTAGTATTTGACTATTTGTATATCATAATCAGGATATTAGAGTTGTCGTGCCAACTGTGTCTTCCTCCTGCACATGCATGAAAGAATCCAACTTAAGGAATTGTTTTCCGTTTGGAGAAGGAATATTTTTAAATTATCAGGAAATTACCTGACTATTAGAAAGAGCCTTTACCTCCAAGTTTGCTCTCAACAATTTTAGCCCAATTTTGCGAAAAAATAATAATAAATAAAACAAAGTACAAAATCATTTCTCAGTGTGATATATTTACTTTTACAATCTGACATACCAAGTTCCTTTTTTATATGAAGGTCCTTGTCTCTACACATCAAATAATTATTAGCAAATGAAAAAAAATAAATAAATAATCACTGCACAAAGGCACCTCACTGCCTCTCCTACAATTAAACATTGGTGTTGTGAGCCAAGTCTTGACAAGTGGAAATATACTTACTGGCGAGAGCAATATGGTCATATCGCCAGGGACAGGGCATCTTGGGAAATTAAAACAGCTATGTGCCTACGCACGAGAAAAAGCCAAAAAGGCTTGCACTATCGATGTACTACCATCTTATCTATGGAAGTCTTTGACTAAAATAATTCAATGTATGGAAGTCTTGAATTTGATTGGTGCGCTGAAGTTAGACTTATGATTTTGGGTCCGATTAGCATCTGAGAGAAGATCTTAATATTGTACTTCTAAGCTCATACGCGGCTTCACTTTGTCCTCTCAAATTATCCGCCTCAATTCTCAAACTTCCAAGTTCCAACTTCTTTGGTTTAAACCAAAAAAAAAAAGAAAGAAAGGAAAAATCATAATTCTACGATTTGTCAACTTGTCAGCTTTGGTTGGCCATGTTCCCATACTCGACGAAATGCACAACTTCCATAATTCACAAGCGTTGAGCTTGTGAATTAATCCTTTTTGTATTTGTGGTCTCATTCTTTCGGAGAATTTTCCGATTGCCTTCCTATAATTTTAAAAAATATTTGAAATTACTGCTAGGTAAACGTGAAACCAACGGTACCTAGATAACTGTTTGTAAAGAGGCCGATACAACAATAGTAATATAGTATCATATTGAGCAAATACTAATAGAAAACATATTTCATCATAATAAATCCTCTATCTCAGAATTCAACATACTTGATAAATAGATTGTCAAGCACCACTTGAATTTCGAATATCCTTTAGAAATTCTACATGATAAAAATATTAAGCTTGACCATTTTAAGATTTTTGGTTGCACATGTTGTTTTGTTCATAAGAATAAACTTGACAAATTAGATTTTACCTCTATAAATACATTAAGCTACTGACCGGAACTAACTTTTGTTGTCAGTTAAATTAGTAAATTTATGCATGCACCAATAACATCTCATTTGGATGTCATTAATAAAATATTAAGGTATCTAAAATGTTCTCCTGATAAGAGAATTTGATGAGAAAAAAAAATGATAAAATGGAATTTGTGGCTATTCTCATGCAGATTCGGTTGGAAGTTTCGATAGAAAATTGACAAATGATTTTCTACACATTTATACATTTATAGGCGAAAATTTAGTCAAATGGAAAATCAATAAGCAAAATATTGTGGTATGGTCAAGCGATTGAGTAGACTTGGATCAAGCAAGTCCACACCAATTTGAATGTCGAGGTAAGAAAACCAAAGAAGATGTTTTGCGACGATCTAGTGGTTAGACACATTACAGTAAATCCCGTCTTTCATGAGTGAACAAAGCATATTGAGGGAGATTGTCATTTGATTAGAGAAAAATTTCAATCGAAGGAGATTGAAACTCTTTTTGTTAAGAGGGAAGAGCAATTGGTGGATATCTTTATAAAAGAATTAAGTATTAAATTCTTGGAGAATATCTTTTGCAAGTTAAGAATTGTTTGTATTTATACAATCTTAGTTTGATGGGAATGTTGAAAGAAATGAAGATGAGAGATGATTAGCTTCAGAAAAGTTTTATTATAGACTAATTATGGAAAAGTTTTATTATTTGATTTATTTAGAAACTGAACATTATTTTTTCTCATAAGACTTGTATCATATTGAGCAAATAACATAGAAAACATATTTCATCATAATAAACCCTCTTTCTTAGGGTTAAACATAATTGTGTAATTTTGTTGTACAGACTAGCACCTCACGGTAAATTTTGAGTTTAATAAGGAGAAATGAAGGAAAAATGGAAGCTTTGACCGTATGTTATCTTTGAATAATATCATATATATATATATATATATATATATATATATATATATATATATATATACATTGTACCTCGATTAAACCAGAAACAATTTAAGATCAACATGAGTTTGAGAAGCCATAATCAAAAGTGTATAACATATTTGAATAAATAAAGAAGGATGAATCAATATATTTATTATTTTTAATTTTTTTGAAGACCGGATGGCAAGTAGCATCCCGCATCCGGCGAACAGATAATAATTAATGGGTTCGTTTGGATAGGTGTGGGAAGAAGAGAAGAAGAGAAGAAGTGGGAAGAAGTATTGAAAAGTGTGTAACTTTGTAAAAAATTTAAATTATTTATAATTTTTTTCTTCTTTTTCCTTCTTCTTCTTCTTTCTTCCAACAATCCAAACACACGAAATAGTTTTTGTTTTGCTGTGTCGGAGTCAAAGAGTAAAAAGCTAAAACAAGGCGCCGGACAAGAAGGGTAAGTCCGTCAATTCGCATACCTAACCAGCTAACCTGGATGAATTGTATTGCACATACATTTGAAAATTCAACTTTTTGGTAATTGGTAACTGAAGTCTGAAGGAGAGGAGGGAAATGACAGAGAAAAAGAGAAAAGAGGAGAAGGGAAGTATAAAATAAATAGGAAACTGAGTACCCGCTCTCGGCTTTCGGCTCTGCTTGTTACTTTTTCTCTTGACTCTCTCTCTCTCTCATCATCTCATCTCATCTCTTCTCTTCTTCAAATTTCTACAATCGATAGAAAGATAGAGAGAGGTGTGAGTGACGATGGCGTCAGCGCCAGCATCATCGCCATCTCCGTCGGGGTTGACTCTTCTGGGAGACAGAGGCCGAGATGGAGAAAGAGGCGCCGCTAGCTTCTCCACTCAGGCTAATGCTCTTCTCCGAAAGAATCTCACCTTTCAGGTCCCTGCTCTGCTCTTCTCTTCTCTTCTCCCGATTACCATTTTCTGTTTGTTTTATAATTTATATATTATTAACTGAATGAGCATGAGCATGTTCGCAGAAGAGGAACATTAAGACCAACACCTGCCTTGTCGCCTATCCTGTCCTCATTTGCCTCCTCCTCATCATCATGCAATCTGTCATCAACAGCGAGCTCGACAAGCCCAAATACCGCTGCGGCTGCTCCTGTGTCCCCCTCAATGGCACTGGCACCTGCCAGACTGTCTGCGGCCCCCAGTACTCCACCCTCGACCAGGTCGCCAGCTGCCCCATCACCAGCCCCCCCGAGTGGCCCGCCCTTATGCAGGTGCCCCGCCCTCAGTATCGCGCCGCCCGTGATGCCAATCTTCAGTTCCCTGATCTTCCCGACTCCTCATGCCAACTCTCCGGCTCTTGTCCTGCCACTCTGCTCTTCACTGGCCACAACCAGACTCTTTCACAAAGTACCTACATCTTCACAACTAATTTCTTTTTAATTTCTTGCATTTTCCTCCCTATCTTTCCTTATAATTTTCAATTATTATATATTATGTTGTATCTAATTCAATTTCTAATTGTTGGTTGCATCACAGCTCTTGCTGCCAGTCTATTTCCAGTCATGGATAGTTCTTCTCCCAACTTTTCTGATTATCTTACTGTTCTCTCTCAAGTTGTATCTGTGAGTTCTCATGTCTCGATTTCGACCTAAGTTGCCTTATGAATGTATTTGCCAGAACGATGTTTCTCAAATGTTGTTTCTGTTATTATTTTTTATTTTTTATTTTTATTTTCAGGGCTCAGACACATATACTAGATACAATCAGTACATTGAGCCAGCATTTATCTCAAACAGGCCTCTCTATTACCTTCAACCATCTTGCCTCTCTAATACTTCCTCCAAGGCTACAATCGATTACCAAGGGGTACCCTTTACCGTAGGTCTGATTTTACTTCTTTAACCCTTCGTTTACTTCTCTTTGGATTGTAAAATCTTTTTATTTCATCTATTTCCTCAAACTAAATTATTCTGCTGCTTCTGAAAAATGTACAGACGTGGTATGTGTTCAGGCGTTGTCACTATGGCGCAACACATCTTCCATGATAAATGAGGAGTTATTCAGGGGTTATCGGCAGAGCAATCCAGAGAGAAAACTGAATGAATTTCTTACTGGTACTGCTCTCATCCAGACATTTCTTTTTTGATGGGTGTATACTTGCATTAATTCTTTTAAAGCTGGCACAACTTCTGCAATCTTGCATTGCAGCTTATGACTTTCTGGATACCAGTGAGACAGGCTTCAACATTGATATATGGTACAATTCAACCTATAGTAACAATACAGGATATGTTGAGATAGCGTTGCAGAGGGTCCCTCGTTCTTTGAATGCGGTACTACACATCCCTTCATCATCCTTTTTTTCAGCTTTTTCTTACATCGAGACTTTTAAACCATGAAAACCAGAACCCACACTCGACAATTCAAGTCAATTGTCATGCATTGAAATGTAAAGTTTGACCATCAACTACTGGCACCAGAAGTAAAACAAAAATGCTGTAGTGATACTTATTTTAGTACCAGCTCTGTCCATTTCAATGTTCAATTGGTTATTTTGATAAATGTAATCTTCTTCTTTTTTTTTTCCTTTGAAAGAGAGAGAAACTAATTTTTTATATGCATAAAATAGGCATCAAATGCATTTCTCAAGTTTTTGAAAGGATCTGGGGTTTCGATTGAATTTGAATTTGTGAAAGAGACACCCAAAGTTGGAACAAAAACGCGCCTGGACCTATCTGCTCTTGTTGGTGTTTTGTTCTTCACTTGGGTCACTTTGCTACTTTTTCCGGTTAGTAAGACGGTACCTATTTAAAAATTAAGAAAGCTAGTAGTCTTATGCATTCTTACTGACTTCATGCCTATCATGTATGTAGGTAATACTTAATTATTTGGTGTACGAGAAGCAACAAAAATTGAAGATAATGATGAAGATGCATGGATTGAATGATGGCCCTTACTGGTTGATTTCTTATTTGTACTTCTTATTGCTATCTGCAGTCTATATGATATGCTTTGTGATATTTGGCTCTCTAATAGGTAATACTCTTCTTTCTCTTTTTAGATTAGCCTTGTCATGGATTCTATCGGTGAGAAGGCATATATTGACTCTTGAGAAATGTCTTACCTTCCTGCAGGGTTGAATTTTTTCAGATTAAATGACTACAGCATACAAGCAGTGTTCTTTTTCCTTTACATCAACCTCCAGATCGCATTTGCTTTTCTTGTGGCTTGTTTTTTCTCAAATGTCAAGACTGCTACAGGTTAGATTGAGATCATTTGTACTGCATTTGTTAAGTAGTCTCTGGTTTAAATCATTTCAAAATCTGATTAGCAACCTTCTCTCACTATATATAAAAAAAAAGATAATTCTGATTGGATCTTTGTATGTTTAAAATGCGTGGTGCAGTGATTGGCTACATTTATGTGTATGGATCCGGCTTGCTTGGTGCATTTCTCTTGCGATTCTTTGTGGAAGATCCATCTTTTCCAAGTAATATCATTTACGAAATATTTAAATAAAAAGGATGATCAACAATATGCTTGATAGATTGTCTGCAATGTTAATTATTAGATCTTTCTAACTTGAAAATCTTGCTGAATCTACTTAAAAGAAAAAATCCTGCTAAACCAAAATTTGCTGCACAGGGGGTTGGATTATAGTAATGGAGCTGGTACCAGGATTTGCTCTGTACCGAGGCCTTTACGAGTTTGGGCAGTATTCATTCAGCGGGAGTTCCATGGGGACAAAAGGAATGAAGTGGAGTGATCTAAGCAGCTCAGAGAATGGTATGAGAAACGTGATGATCATCATGGTGCTGGAGTGGCTGGTGCTCCTTCCCCTGGCATTCTACCTTGACCAGGTGTCGTCCCTTGGAGGCGGTATCCGCAAAGACCCCCTATTTTTCTTCAAATTCTTGAAGAGGAAGAAGTTAAGTAAGTCAGGGTCACTCCAATTGACTCCTAGCTTCAACCGCCAGGGTTCTGCCAAAGTCGTCATTGATGTCGACAAGAAGCCTGACGTCACTCAAGAGGTATGTCTAATGTCTCTCTCTTTTTTAAATTTATTGTTTATAATTTTTAACTGGTATTATGATAATAAGACACTTTCTACATTTGGAGATTTTAATAAATTATTGAATTGATAAATGGGAACAATTAAATTATAATGAACTGAATTTCAGAGGGAGTTGGTGGAGAATCTGGTGCTGGAGGAAACCAGCAGCAGCTATGCGGTGATATCTGACAACCTAAGAAAGGTATATCCTGGACGGGACGGCAACCCTGACAAGTTGGCAGTGAAGGGCCTCTCTCTCGCTCTTCCCCAGGGTCAATGTTTCGGCATGCTTGGCCCCAATGGTGCCGGCAAGACATCCTTCATCCACATGGTTTGTGACTTCCTCTATCATTGTGGAAGCATTAAATAAACAACTTTTTTTTTTATTTTCTATTTCCCAGTCTTAAGGTTTGACCTTGTTGGTTTTCATTTCTAGCCTACTCCAACTTGATTGGGACTAAAAGGCTTTGTTGTTATTTTCCCAATCTAAGGTTTGTTATCTGGTCAAAACCAACTCTCTGGGTTTTCTACCCTTTGACTAGTCCAACTGTCCAAGTTCTGAACTTCTATCAAAAACGCTAGTTGTGTCAAAATCAGAAGTGATGTTCATTTAGGGCTATATGAAGGGAATAATATTTTAATAATAATGAAATGAGTGATTTTGGTCTGAACAGATGATAGGGTTGATTAAGCCAACATCAGGTACAGCGTATGTACAAGGAATGGACATAAGGACTGACATGGATGGCATCTATACCAACATGGGTGTCTGCCCCCAGCATGAGTAAGCTCTGCAAACCTCCATATTCTCCAAATTATTTTCTTTGCATCTGGTAAAAAAAAAATGATAGTAGAAGCAAATCCTTCTTAAAATTAAGGACGTCAGCAAGAAAATGTAATGAAATTTTTTTTCTTGTGCTTAAAAATTTAGTTTGTTATGGGAAACTCTAACTGGACGGGAACATTTGTTGTTTTATGGCCGGCTCAAGAATCTTAAAGGCAACATTCTAACTCAGGTATATTACATACAATTCTGTTTAATGCCATTTTCTTAGTATTTTCTTTGTTTAGTGTCATTCTTAGTCCAAAAATCTTATTAGCAATCAATTCGGGGGAAAAAAATAAAAACAGGCTGTTGAAGAATCTCTGAGGAGTGTTAATTTATTCTACGGTGGGGTTGGGGATAAACAAGCGAGGACGTATAGCGGTGGCATGAAAAGAAGGCTGAGTGTTGCAATTTCTCTCATCGGTGACCCTAAGGTAATATTTTTTGGTTTTCTACTAGCTAAATTAACTATCTAATTAATGAGTTCACAATCATTTATTTTCTTTGTTAGGTGGTTTACATGGACGAGCCAAGTACAGGACTGGACCCTGCTTCAAGAAACAATTTGTGGAATGTTGTCAAGCGTGCTAAGGAGGGCCGTGCTATTATTCTTACAAGTAGTATCCGTTTCTCTGATTATGAATTAATTTGCTTTCAAAATAAAGGGAACTTCAGCTAATAACATTTTATGGCCTTTTTGTTTCAGCACATTCAATGGAGGAGGCAGAGGTCTTATGTGACCGGCTTGGTATTTTTGTGGATGGAAGCTTCCAGTGCCTAGGCAATCCTAAGGAGGTACTTTGTGGTCTTATTAATTTCCTATGTTTTTTTTAAATTTTGTTTTTATTTAAGTTTCCTTGTATAATTAATTGAAAGTTTGAAACCTGATTGAATACTATGTATGGCTGAAAAGTAAATACATGAAAAAAATATATATATATATATATAATTTGTATGATGGCAGTTAAAGGCGAGATATGGGGGGTCATATGTGTTCACCATGACTACTGCAGTAGAGCAGGAAGAAGAAGTAGAAAGCCTAGTGCGGCACCTGTCTCCAAATGCAAACAAGATCTACCACATCTCCGGTACCCAAAAGTTCGAAATACCGAAACAGGAGGTCAGAATTTCAGAAGTTTTCCATGCGGTAGAGAAGGCCAAAAGCCGGTTTACAATTTACGCATGGGGTTTGGCCGACACCACTCTCGAGGACGTCTTCATAAAAGTCGCCAAGGGAGCACAGGCTTTTAACGTGCTTTCGTAAATATCCACTTTTTACGATTACTGATAAATATATATATATATCTAAATGTAGTTAATATTGTTTTGCTTCGTTTTTTTCTTTCCCTACATTTTGTTTTATTTGTTAATATTGTTACTTTTTTTTTTTTGGGAGGGTGCAGGGGAATTTAGCTCATTTGTAAATTTTTCACGTTTATTTTCTGATGTAATGTGCGTAAATTATAAAGAATAATTTCCTCGTGAGCCTCCTCAATTGTTAATTAATTTCTTAGCACTTCCGCATAGTTTCTATATAATTTGAGCCGATCCCAAAGCAGGGGTAATTGAATGGTAATTGGTAATTTTACTAATCCGATCCCTTTTATCCCTCTAATCCCACCTCTGGATGAAATTACGAAAATTTCTGACGCGAAAGAGGACGACCCAATTTGCAAGACTTCTTCATTTCTTTCTTTACATTGTTTGACGATTCGATGCCCAATTTGGTCTCAGCGGCTCCACCAAAGTTTCTTTTTTTTTTTGGTAGTAACGGCCCTTAGGCAAAAAATTCATTAAACATCTGAGAGAGTACTGGAATCAGTTACATGCCAGAATCGGAATAAAGGGGCACAAAGGAAAAGTAAAAGCAGTAAAAGAAGTACACCAAATTCTCCCATAATTTGCTAAACAATGTGCATCTAAATTCCTATCTCTAGACATGTGTCTGCATTGAAAGTTTGAATTGGATCGCATGATTTGCACCAAATTAGAGGCCTCATGAAAGCATTGCCAAGGTACAGCCTCCAATGGTAACCGGCCTTCAATTAGTTGCTGCACCTGGTGACAGTCAGTGTAAAATATGCATTTCATCATTCCTTTTCCACACACTGCTCTTAAAGCCAGTAGCATAGCTGAGATCTCGACAGCCAGGGGTGTGGTACTCTCACCAAAATCAACTGCATATTCAATCAATTTACCATGGTCCCACATAATATAGGCCCAACCTCCTGATTGGTTCTCATCAAGAGACCCATCTATCAATTCCACATAATATAGCATTCAATTCCACTGCCCCTGTCAACCTCATTGTTAGCCCAAATGTGCTTAAGGAAACCCGGTATGTGCATAATAGAGGCTAGCTTTGAGAGGGTATTGTGGTAATTTGCCAATCTATAAGTACTCTCGGCATGTAGCCTCTTTCCTTCCATAACATGGGAGCAACGATCCTTCCAGAAAGCCCATACTAGGTTTGCAAATTGTACAAATTGATCCGGCTGTAGTGTATGAGAGATGGAGGATAACAAACTGACCATGTTTTGGGGTAGCAGATCCACACGCATAGCCAGAGGGGAGCCAAACCAGTACGCCTGCGCATACTGGTATGATAACAAAACATGTTCAGCCCGTTCAGTATCCTGACCACAGACGGAGCATTCAGGTGGTATGCAACCCATCTTAGCAGCAAAAGTCCCTCTCACTGGTACTCCGTTCATGAGCATCTTCCACACAAAAAACCTTACTCTCGGTAGGAGTCCTGGACAGTACCATACGATTTTCAATACATCACACAAGTGCTGAGGGATGTTGTGTCTTACTGGCTGGAGCATTTTACATGCTTCCTTAAAGGTTAAATGGCCTGACTTTGCCGGCAGAAAGAGTAGCTTGTCCTCCCTATTGGAGTGTGCAAAAGTTGGTTTTGGGTATTTTGTGAGGATATGTAGAGCCACACCAGTGCCAAATATGTTTGTTAGCGCCTCATGTGACCAGGAATGGCCATCAGTGTGCAGTAAATCATGAAGGTTTAACCTTAACTGTGCTTGAGAATGAGATTGCATCACTTGCCAGAAATCGTGCCACGGCTCTCCAAGCACCTTGCACTTATCACCCCGTCCCACATGCCAAAAGACTTTGCTTTTAAGGGACTCTCGCATCATCAACACCGCTCTCCAGAGCTTGGAGCAGTTTGAAGGTACTTGGGAGAACCAGATATTTTTTCTTCCCAAATACTTAGACTTAATGAGGTTGGCCCATGGCTTATCATCATTCTCCTTGTTTGCTAGCTTCCACAGGATTTTAATCATCATGGCTCCATTGATGACATTGACATCTCTTAAACCCAGTCCTCCTAGGCATTTCGGTTGCACAATCTTTTCCCAGGCTATCACATGCATTCTGTTCTTACCCCCACTTTCCCAAAAGAAGGATCTGATCAGCTTGTTTATCTTAGAAATTATGGAGGTAGGCAGTGGACCCCCAGCCACCGCATACACTATTATAGGCTCAATCACCGATTTGATTAAAACAACCTTCCCAGCCTGAGAAAGAGTCCTAGCTGCCCAAGATTGCAATTTTTCTTGAATTTTATTGACTAAGTAGGTGAAATGCGCCGGTTGGGAGGCTAATACCGGCAATCCCAGATACACATGGGAGGCATCACCTATCTGCGCATTGAAAATTGACAGCACACATTGTTGATTTGCCGGCCTAGTGCTTTTCGAGAACCAAACTCTAGACTTATCATGCCCCACCAATTGGCCTGAAACATCACAAAAATCAGTGATGATTTGCAGAGCTTTAGTTGCTTGTTGCGGTGTTGCTTCACCAAAGATGATTAGGTCGTCTGCAAACATGATTGAGGTCGAGCTTTGAGCAGTAGAGGTGACCCGGATTCCGTTTATCAGGCCTTGTCTTTCATGTAACGCCAACGTTCTAGAGAGAATATCCATACACAGAATGAAGAGGTAAGGGGATAAAGCACATCCTTGTCTTAGTCCTCTTTTAGGCACAATAAAACCATCTGCTCGTCCATTTATTAGGATTGAAAACCGGGCCATTGTGACACATGCCTTAATCCATTCTATGTATTCCCCTGGAAAACCAAACATTGCCAACACATTGAAAATGAACTCCCAATTCATTCGGTCAAAAGCCTTGGAAAGGTCACATTTAAAACAAAAGCTTGGTCTAGCAAAACTTGACTTGTTAATTGAATGCAAAATCTCTCTCACCACAATCAGATTTTCAGAGATTTCCCTTCATGGGGTAAAAGCCGTCTGGTTAAGAGAAACCAGTTTTGGGATAAAACTTTTCATTCTATTTGCCAACAATTTGGATATGACCTTATATAAGAAATTGCATACTGAGATTGGCCTGAACTCAGTCACTCTTACTGCACAATCCACTTTGGGTACTAGTACCATATTTGAAGCAGCGATTTTTGGATCCAGTATCCCCGTTTGGAAGAAAGCCTTAACTTCATTCAAAACACACGGGCCAAAACAATCCCAATACATCTGAATGGCACGACCATTGACTCCATCCGGCCCACTGGCCCGGTCTGGGTGAATAGAGAACACGGTTTCAATTATTTCTTGGTCAGACGGCTGCATAGCTAGGTATTCAGCTTCAGCATCTTGAACTTTTGGAAGAGATTGCAACAACTCAGCGGTCCTGATATAGGACATCCCAACTATTTGACATCCTTGACATCCCAGGCGGATTAATGGGCTGGCCCAACGTAATTCATTTTGCGCACTTCGATCTGGGTGTCAGATGTTGGATCGTGACATCATCAAGATACTGGAAGTATTTAAGTTGATGTAAGGAAGTATATAAATATGTTTTAAATTTTTTATATAAAATTTAATAAAGTTAATAATATTTATAATGAATCAAATTCTGGTATTTGGTGCTATCCGACTGGAACATAAAGGAGTATATATTCCTACATAAGGAATTAAATTATTTGTATTAATAGAGTACTTATTTTTTCAACAATTAGTCTTCAAAGGATGATTAATTATATTTTAGGTAGTAAAGATACAAAGGGAGTATATACTTCATCATAAGGGATTCAAATAAGCATGCATAATATAAAAAAATTGTATATATAACAATTCAAAATTGACATTCACACAAAGACACCAACAAACATTTCTAACAATAAGTTGACATTAAAACCAAATATCTGTATCATTCCTAACAATAAACTAGCCATCTTTCAAACATTACAACCAAGTTCAAATTAACTATTCATTCAAACTAACCATAAAATAATTCCAACCAAGTTCAAACATACTAACAAACTTAATAGTATCACTATAACAACAAGCATCACATTGAAGTCAGAATAAGAATAGATCATCTCAGGCAAGAAGAATGCATTCTGCTATTTATTTCTTTTTTGACATCCTTCATAATAGATGACATCACCTGAAATAAACAAAAAAAGAACATCAACATATTACATACTCTCATTCCAGCTTATATTTACTCCTTTAATTGAAGTTAATTACTCTTCTATAAGAGATTACTTAGCATAGATTAATTAAAAAACATCATCTGATATATACTCCCTTGCGCCATGTAATTACTTCCTTAAACAAAAATATATAAACTCATATTAACAAATAAGTGAAATCTGTGTTACAGCTAAATTTCTGGACAATATTTTCAAAGTTGAAGCAGCATATTTCAATTATCAGATTACATAATTAAAAACTCCATTATATGTAAATAAGTAAGTATTCATTAAACAAAGTGCAAAAAACTGAAAATATTTACGCAATGACTCATTTAAGTAAGCATTCCTTTAAGAATTGTTCAATGTTAGAACAAACACACCTTCCAGGTTCTTGATATGTACTCCCTTGTTAGATATTATTTACTCTCTTATCCTATGTTCTGTACTCCTTTAAGCCTATGCTAAAATACCAAACACACCTGCCGGTTTCTTAATATGTACTTTCTTATTAGATATTATTTACTCTTTTATTATATATTTTGTACTCCTTTAAGATTATGCTAAAATACCAAACACAACTGTCAGGTTCTTGATATGTATTCCGTTGTTAGATATTATTTACTCCCTTATCATATATTTTGTACTACTTTAAGCCTATGCTAAAATACCAAACACACCTGCCAGGTTCTTGATATATACTCCCTTGTTAAATATTATTTACTCCCTTATCCTATGTTCTGTACTCCTTTAAGCATATGCTAAAATACCAAACACACCTGACAGGTTCTTGATATGTACTCCCTTCTTAGATATTATTTACTCTCTTGTCCTATATTTTGCACTCCTTTAAGATTATGCTAAAATACCAAACATAACTGTCAGGTTCTTAATATGTACTCCGTTGTTAGATATTATTTACTCCCTTATCATATGTTTTGTACTCCTTTAAGCCTATACAAAAATACCAAACACATCTTCTAGGTTCTTGATATGTACTCCCTTGTTAGATATTATTTACTCCCTTATCCTATGTTCTATACTCCTTTAAGCATATCTAAAATACCAAACACACCTGCCAGGTTCTTGATATGTACTCCCTTGTTAGATATTATTTACTCTCTTATCCTATATTTTGTACTCTTTTAAGATTATGCTAAAATACCAAACACACCTGCGAGGTTCTTGATATGTACTCCTTTGTTAGATATTATTTACTCTCTTATCTTATATTTTGTACTCCTTTAAGTCTATATTAGAACAACAAACAAACAACAAAGCTTCTTGATATGTACTCCCTTGTCAAATATTATTTACTCACTTATCCTATGTTTTGTACTCCTTTAAGCCTATGCTAAAATACCAAACACACCTGCCAGGTTCTTGATATGTACTCCCTTGTTAGATATTATTTACTCTTTTATCCTATTTTGTACTCTTTTAAGATTATGCTAAAATACCAAACACACCTGCCAGGTTCTTGATATGTACTCCCTTGTTAGATATTATTTACTCTCTTATCCTATATTTTGTACTCCTTTAAGTCTATATCAGAACAACAAACAAACAACAAAGCTTCTTCATATGTACTCTCTTGTTAAATATTATTTACTCCCTTATCCTATGTTATGTACTTGTTTAAGCCTATGCGAAAATACCAAACACACCTGCCAGGTTCTTAATATGTACTCTCTAGTTAGATATTATTTACTCCCTTATATTATATTTTGTACTCCTTTAAGCCTATACTAAAATAGCAAACAAAACGCTTAAAGGAGTAGAAAATTTCAATACATTGGATCAAATTACATACACATCCAATAAATTACTCTAAATAAACTGAAGTATATATTATATTGTTTTGTTACAAATAAAATCAAAGTAATTAGATAAATCCATAACATATAAATAGATAATCCCAATGTTCAAAATAAATACTACCTATGATCAAATGACATACACATCCCAAATTACTAAACAGTCAACGCCTCAAATAGTTCATCCCAATTTAGTAATTATATACTCCTTTATGCCAAAATAAATGAACTGATAGTATTCAAAATGAGCCCTCAGATATATAACAATATGTACTCCCTCAAACTTTTATATATACTCCCTCATGATAATTTATTTACTTCTTCGAAAATGACATAAAAGGGATCAATGTTATTTATGTAGAAAATGACATCAAAACCCAATGTTTTCAATTCTTAATTGAATTCAGACGATTGTAAAACCTAGTTCTGATTTTGAATAATGTTAAAATGTAACATATTAATTGTTAAAGCAGAATTAAGAACATATAACAACACTTAAACGAAATTGACATTGACTAAAACAAATATCTTGAATATGAAGAAGATCGATAGCAATGGCATTTGAATTAGGGATTTCGCTGACGTCACCACTCCGATAAAGACCGATCAAGCAACAAAGTCAAGAAAAACGATGAAATAGAATATACGACCATGGCGAAAAACTCGATTGCTTCAGATCTGAGAAGAAGAAAAGAGAATACCTTAGCGATATCTTCTCGAATCTTAACTAACTTCATCGCGAGGGAGGAGGCGACTCCTACTCTGACGTCGGTGACTCTGACGAAGATCTATCTTCATGCGAATATAAAACCCTAGGACGAATAACAAAAGAGAACTAGCATAATCAATCAGAAAAATGAGAACCTGTTTTAGATTTTTAATGAAAATTAATTAGATTAGAGATAAATACCATAAAGAAGCGAGCTCAGAGATGTAACGAGAAGAAAATTGATGTATATGAACTGATCATAAACGAGAGAGAGATCGGAAATAGATTTGCAAATTAAAAATTCTGACGAAGATCTATCTTCAACGCGAGGAAGGTCCGGTGCTGCCATGACATTGCCAAGAGGAGAGAGACCAGATCTCGAAGAAGAGGAAAACAGAGAGAGTTTTGGTCCGAACAAGAAATTTGTGGAGAGATCTGAGTGAGAGTCTGAGAGAGATGTTTGAGCGAGAGATATCATATATGGGCTGAATGGGCTGGGTGCGTGAGAGGGCCTGCTGGGATGGCAGGATGTCACCATCGTAAGGATGGTATATAGAATATTCAGGGTGAAAAGGGGTTTGAGGACCAGAAGGTTGGCGAGCATAGATGGATTTAAAATGATTGACAAAGGCCCGCCTGATGAGGTTTTCATCAGTAACAGTAGCCCCATCCTCCAAGGTAATATTTGAAATCTTGTTAACTCTCCTCCTCTTGGCTACTGAATGGTGATAGAAGGTAGTGTTTTGATCACCCATAGTTGCCCACCGAATTCTAGCCCGTTGAGCCCAATAAGCCTCAACTTCCAATAGGTAGCCATTGTATTCTTGCTGCAATAACTGGGTTTGTTGGACTGACCCAGCATCTGTTTCATTGACCGAAATTTTAAAAAAATAATATTTAAATAATATAATCCATTAAAATTAATATCAATATAATAAGTTTAATATAAATAGTATCCTTAGATCGGAATCCTGGATTCCGAACGTTAGATCGGAATCCTGGATTCCGATCTAATCCATCTAAGCTTTGATCGGATTCTGGGATTCCGATCAAACGTTAGATCGGAATCCAGCCTTTACTTTATATATAAGGGATTTCCGATCTAATTTTGTGTTGCTGCCTTTCGCTCGGACGCTCTTCGACGCTACGAGAACAATAAGTTTTTTTTTGTTTATTAATTTAATTATTTATTTATTTAGTTTATTAGTTTTTAATTTAGTTAATTAACTAAAAAATAGAAAAATATTGGAAAAATCTGAAAAAAATCTGAAAAAATCAGAAAAAAACCTGAAAAAAATTATATGTAATTTATTAATTATATTGGATTTTTTTTGTCTTTTTATTTGTTTATTCACTACTTAATTAATTAGAAAAATAGATAATAAATTGTAAAATTATTTTAAAAATACGGAAAAATAAGAAAAATTCATATGAAAATTTATGTGTAATTAAATTTTTTTTTTTTACTTTTTTTGCTTTTAATAATTAATATTTTGATAATTAAATATGGGAAAAATTAGAAAAATGAAAATAATTGATGGTATTAATTAAAAATGTAGGTAAAAAATTGTTTAGAAGAGAGTCAATTCCTTTCTACTCCAGGTTAGCTTTTTTATATGTTTATTTTATTATTGTTTGAATAGAAATGTTTGTGAATTGCTTGTAGATTGATTGATTGATTGTAAAATTGTGAAATACAATGATTGTAAAATTGTGAAATGCTTGTGAAATGCAATGTTTGAATTATTGATTCATTGATACTTGTGAAATGGTTTGTGAAATGCAATGATTGTAAAATTTGAATGATTTATTCAAATTGGGTTGGGTTGGGTTCATATTGGAATGAAATTGGGTTGGGTTGGGTTCAAATTGGGTTGAAATTGGGTTGTAATTGGGTTCAGATTTTTTAGAAAACTCTCCCGGTACAGGGGAGATGCTGCCGAAATTTTTATAAATTTTATACTTTATTAAATTTTAATTGCATTAACAGTCGAAATGCCACCGCGAAGAAGAAGACCAGATGATCCACGTCGATCCACGAGGCGTCGAGGAGATCCGGGCGCATCTACATCAGGAGGAGATCCTGGCGCATCTACATCAGGAGGAGATCCTGGCGCATCTACATCAGGAGGAGATCCTGGCGCTTCTTCATCTGCCCCCCTGCTGCCCCCCCGTTCCTCCTCCTGCTGATCAGCTTCTGCATCTCAGTCAGTCAGAGCTTCGAGGCGTACGAGTAAATTTTTTTTATTTATATAGTTAATTCTTTTTTATATATATATATTTTAATAGTATATATAGGAAATAATTTATTATTTAAATTATTTAGGGTATAGGGTTTATGGTTTAAGAAAATAATAAATTTTTTTTATTTATGTAGTTAATTTTTGTATATAGTTAATAGTATATATAGTAAATAATATGTTTTTTAACTTATTTAGGCGTGGACGTCAGAAATACATAAGGCAAAAATGATACGAACCGAGGAGGTGGACCAGCGTCTTGTGACATTGGGCCTTATTTATTTCGTTGAGT
The DNA here is from genome assembly GCA_028095005.1 of Rhynchospora pubera. Classification (NCBI taxonomy): domain Eukaryota; kingdom Viridiplantae; phylum Streptophyta; class Magnoliopsida; order Poales; family Cyperaceae; genus Rhynchospora; species Rhynchospora pubera. Next base: position 11,622,295 of record CM051461.1, on the reverse strand, counting down.
TAGGTCACATGCCATTGGATCGTTCCATGATACAGGGTCTAGCATGTTCTGGAGGCCCGAGACCCACACGTTCCACTTTCCCCGCGTAGGCGAGATGACCGTTACTCTTGAGGTATTATTTTTTCCAAGTGCTGTTGGTAGCTATTTATTTATTTATTGTTTTTTTTGTTGTTTAATAAAAAAATGTAAATAAAATTTGCAGGATGTCGCCTTCATTTTTGGCTTGCCTACGACTGGACGACCGGTGACCGGTCGTACTGATTACGACGATGTGCAGAAGCTAGCCGACTTTGCATTGCCACGGGACACTCCTATGGAGGATGTTCTAGATTGCTTCAGAGAGAGGGCGACTGATCGACGTGCTGGGAGGTAAAAAACGTTTTAAAATTTAATTAAAATTTTGAGATATGCAGCAATATATATATATATGTGTGTGTGTAATGTTTATGTAATGCAGGAAACTTCACGCAGTACAGTTTGGGAAACTGCGTGATATGTGGGCACAGGGACCTGGGTCAGAGGACGCATATAGGATCGATAGATACACACGGGCCCTGGTGTTGGAGTTGATGGGTTGCGAGATGTTTCCAGATACCACAGAAGATTCTGTTCCTTGTTTTTATCTGGAGTTACTTCGGGTTAGTAATTGTAAATATTAAGAACATCTCTTACATTAGTACTAACTTGGATAACTTAGTTTAAAATGTGGAGCAACTAACGAAAAATATTTTTTCTTATTTGCAGGATGTTCATGCATCGGATTCAGTGAGATATAACTGGGGTGCGGCCACACTTGCTATGTTATACCGCGGCCTGGACTTGGCAGTCCTGGCAAATGGCGCTCAGAAAGTTCCTGCTCCGTGGCTACTGCTTCAGTTGTGGTCGTACACCCGGTTATTGCTTTGTCGCCCGTCCGTTACGAAAAGTTTTCAAGGTTGGGGGAAGCCGTCAGTTGAGAGATGTCTGCCGTATGGGAGGTATAATATTTTTCTTAAATAAAATAAATGAAATATTGTAATATAACATCAATTTGTTTGTTTAAAAATTATAATCAAGAATTTTGATAAACGAATTTGATAGGTAATAATTAATTAGTTAAAATTAATCCAAATTCGTTATTTTAAATTAGTTAGTTAAACAATTAAAATTAGTCATAATTGTAAACAAATTAAAATTAAATTAGTCATAATTGTAAACAAATTAAATTACGTAATTTAAAATTAATTACTTAGTTTAACAATTGAAATCATGATAATTGTAATGATTTGGCAGGCAATGGACGACACGGTTTAGGTCGAAAAAGGTGAAAGGTCCCGTTCGCAGCGGTATTGAGTACGCTCGAGACGTACTAATGAAGATGGAGTATGCACACGTGGTGTGGCGGCCATACGAGGATGAGCTCAGACAGGTGGTCATGCCTCCTTATGCCCGCTACGAGCAGAGGTACTACCGGCTCCGCGTTCCATGCATTCATTTCTGGGTCGTGGCGTGGCACTATACCGATCGGGTGATGCATCAGTTAATGTTGTTCTAGACTGTTCCGCCTCCTCTTCCTACGGTACGTTATTCTTTTCAACTTCGTGATTTAAATTGAAATATTTATAATACGTGCATTAAATATGACCTAAAAAAACAGGCTTGGAGGAGGATGGAGGCTTTGTTACAGTACCGGCATAACACATTTCGGCAGAGGGATTTGCAGGACCTTTTCTCAGTAGAGGTTGCGATGTGGGCCAACACGACGCAGGTCGAGGTGGCAGAGGCGCGGCCATGGAGTGACGATATTTTGCCCGCGTATGATAGATGGATGCGGATACATGGAGGTGCTCATCTTGTCCCCATTCCGGGAGTAGCACAGCAGATTCCAGCTAGCCGGATGACCTATCTAGAGGATGCGCCCGAGCGGGTGTCTATGGTAAGTTTTTTACTCAATTAAAATAAATTGATTTGTATTTTGGTCACTAACAACAAATAAACAGGTCAAGCACATATTGACGCAAGCTCTGCGAGCATGTGCATGGGCGGTGAAGAAAGGATTCAGACGGGCTGGGAAAAAGATGCTGCAGGACGCAGTTGGAGCTCGTTGGGGAGCCGCATCGGTTACCTCACCTTTTAGAGTCGAAGGGTCTTGCTACAGACATAGACTCCATACCTGATTCGCCTGAGGAGGATCACGCGCCAGAGCCTGGATTTGAGGAGCAGCAGTTTATGACGGTAACCTAAAATTTGTAATATTATTATTTTTATTATTCTGTTATTGATAATATTAATATTATTTGTAATATCATTGTATGTAACAACCATCTGGGTATACTTTACACGACTGGGATACATATTTTGATCAGCCGAAACCTAGCCAGCTTATTGTGCGGAGCAGACGGACAGAGAATCAGCCATCCACACAGCCGCCCATCCACCCATCTACACAGCCACCCATATCCACTGGCGAGTTACCGACACCACCAGGATTCGAAAAGTTTGACGCTAGAAAAATATGAAATACGCTCTGAAAAATTCTAACAAAAATACTGAACTGTTAATTGACGGACCTATTTTCCTAAACTTAAATTTCAAAATTTTTAGGCGCCCATCACACTTTCAACTGAAAAAACAGCTCTGGATTCGAAAAGTTTGGCACTAGAAAAATATGAAATACGCTCTGAAAAATTCTAACAAAAATACTGAGCTGTTAATTGACGGACCTATTTTCCTAAACTTAAATTTCAAAATTTTTAGGCCTACCATTTGTTCAAAACAAAAATGATAAAGGATCAAGATAGTCACACTTTCAACTGAAAAAACAGGTGTGCATTCAACTTAGTATTACGAATATTACAATTTTTTTTCACATCACATAAAAGTACAATTCAACTAAATATTACATTATCACCACAAAAATTATAATTATTTTCTTCCTCCTCTTGCAAAATTAGTTATTCTTGCGCCAAGACGTAAAATTCCACCACGTATTCCGGTTTGGGCTCTGCTACTCGATGCTCCTTGACTGTCCCTTGTAATTGATGTCCCCTGACTTGTGACATACTTAGCAGAACTTGAGCGTGGATTCACGCTAATGGAATTTCGGCGTGGTTCATTTCCTCCTATACCAAGACTAATACGACTTTGAGTTCGTGGATCTACGCTAACAGAACTTCGGCTAGGTTGAACTGGCTCCCTGGAAAAAGAACTTTCACCTCGGTTACCTGTTGAAGGCGGAGTTCTATTCCTTGTACTTGTTCGTCTATGCGTGTTGGCACACCTACCAGATTGAAGTTCCTTCAAAGAGATAGGTGGTTGTGGGTTGTTGTCCTCTGTGGTTCTTCTTTTTGTATTTTTATTATTTCGCATTGCATCCATCCACATCCAATCATGGTCCTTCTTTCGCCGCCCCCGATTAATCATATTCTTATCAGGGAACACCACATGTCTATCGTAGCGAGGCCAGTTCTCTTCGTCTTCATAGCAGTGGAAGTCACTTGATGACCATATTTTAACCATGTTCTCTATACTATATAGTGGGTCTATAAATTCATCTACTTCCCATCTATATGTACCGCATATGGCAACAACATGAGCACATGGTATTCCGGTCAGTTGAGGTTTTTGACATTTGCACGTCACACGCCTAGTCGGTAGTTGAGGATCTTCCGGTTGATAATTGCGGTTGATGAGAACTTTGTACTTCCACATTCTTCCAGGGAAATCTTTCTCGTTGGGCACCTGTACTTCGAACTCTCCACGTTCAATATCAATGGTTACCACAGTCATCAGCGCTGTAAATATTAAAATATATAAAAAAATATGTAAATATAAATGAAGGTTAATTTTTAGTAAAGTATACAACGGTAATCCTTACCCGCTTTAAGAGTATGCTTCATGACTTTTAATTGCACCTCTTTAGGCCACCGTTCTCCATTTGCCTGTCTTCCCAATGCTATTTGTTTCCTTTCATTAAACCACTGCACAGTCTTGTACCAAATGCCTTCTACGAGTCCAACAACTGGGAGTCTTCTCTCAACCTTGTACCGGCTATTTAGACTTTCAGATCCGTTACTAGTCATAAGACCCCAACGTGCACCAGTGTCAAAAGTTTGTGCCCACCTCTCTGGTCTCATTCGCTCATTGGTATCTGTCTCGTTTTCTTTACCACACTTCTTAAGATAATCGATAACTTCAGGGTGTGTCACTCGGAGTTCATCCCACATTTTCATGAATGGCCGTTTCTTTTTCTTGTTAGTCAACTTATTTCTAAATTTGTGTGGTATACCTTTGTCTTTACCAGAAACCTTGTACACATTTTCACATAAATGTTGCATACAATACCGATGTACGACCAATGCAGGCTCCGCACTTTCTTGCCATCCGTACTGTGGTCTTTTAAACATGTTCCTTATTCTCCAATGACGGTCTGAGACAACACAAAATTTTTTTGGTCCCACCACTTGTTCCCTTAGAAATTTCATGAACCAACCCCAGTAAGTTTCATCCTCCGTTCTCACTAAAGCAAATGCTAACGGAACAAGCCGTTGCTCAGGATCGTAACCGCAAGCCGCTAAAAATTTACCCTTATAGCGACCTGATAAGAAAGAGGCATCAATGCTAATCACGGGCCTAATATACGGAACCGCCGCGATACAAGGCCCGAATGCCCATGCTGCTGCTTCGAACATAGCTCTGTTCGGATCACCTACGCTTTTAAACAACCACTTTATCTACGTGCCGGGTGTCGTCCTCTGTATAGCCAATAAAAGACTCGGTAGTTTGTTGTACGAATCTTCCCATGAACCAAAAAGATGTTCGATTGTTTTTTCTCGCCCCCGCCAAATCTTGTTATAAGTGGGCACCACATTCGGGTATTCTTTCTCCAATAGAGATTTAACGTCGGGTAAGGAAATACTGACATCTCTATTTACTGCATTTGTAATACAGTTGGCAATAACCTCAGCCGTTAAATTATCATATGTGAAGTCTCCGTCCCTCCTCAAGCATCTATTCTCGTGTTCATTCGTTATTATCTTCCAAAATTTGCCTTCTCTTTCTGTACGGGCATACATACGCCACTTACAACTATATTCCTTACAGTTCAATATTAATTTTTTTGGAGAACTAGCAGTGGTTTTATGTTGTACATTTAAACGTAATGAGTATTTTTGACACTCTCCTATGAGTTGCTCTTTCGAGAAAAAAAATGTCCCTTCTGCTAATGGCCCTGATCCATGAGGTTGAGACGGTTGAGGTACGGAATTTCTATACTCAGAAATATCTAGAAATTGCTCTACGGGAGGAATCGCATCCTCAGCAGTCCGAAAAAGGACTGCTCCAAGCAGTCCTTTTCATTTTTTTAATTTTTAAAAATTATAAAACTCAAATGGAGAATCCAAACTGTTGATCTTGTTAAGTTTTATCAGCGATGCATTTTCATATAAGTTTTATAAAATTTGAAGTTTATTTGATACTTCATTAAGTGACCAAATTATGAACGGATTAGAATTAATTAAACCAGGTTCGTTCATTTGTAGACCACTTGATCTAGTATCAAATTAACTTCAAATTTTATAAAACTTATATAGAAACGCATCGTCGATAAAACTTAACAAGATCAACTGTTTGAATTTTCTAGTTGAGTTTTACAATTTTTAAAAATTAAAGAAAATAAAAAGGACTGCTCTAATATAGAAACGCATCGTCGATAAAACTTAACAAGATCAACGGTTTGAATTTTCTAGTTGAGTTTTACAATTTTTAAAAATTAAAGAAAATAAAAAGGACTGCTTAGAGCAGTCCTTTTTATGGCTGTAGAGGATTCGGTTCCCTCTACGGGATGGTATGTTTCTGTCCTTCCTGTAAGGTAATACTGGTGATTGGGGTTCACGTTTGATTGGGGTCCACCATCGATTCCCTCTGACTCAAATAAGTCCACTTCTTCATCACTAAAGTCCTCAACTGTTGCATAGTCTGACTGAAAATCGGGACCTCGGTCGTATAAATCATCGAGTCGACGTGTTTCTTCTTCGTTTTCTTCGTTTACTTGAACGACCTCTTCTTCTTCTTGTGGCCGGCCGTGCCTACTACTACTACCACCACCATGTTCTTGCCTACTACTACCACCTTGTTGATGCCTACTACTACCACCATGTTCTCAAGTGCCTTGACCGGTGTAAGACTCGTAGTATGTACCTTCTTCTTCCTGAAGTGTACTATCACGAGGATCTATACTGTTAGGGTCCCAAGGATCCCAATCTAATGTAATGGTTTCATTCTCTTCTTCTTGATTGGTTGCATTTGGTTGTTGGTGTTCTTCTTCCTCATAATTTTGTTGTTCATTATAATTATAACTATAATAACCACCTAATTATAATAAAAAAAATGTGTTATAATCACATACAAAAATTAAATTAAATTATAATAATAAATAACATAGATATTTTAAATATTATTTATACTACTACAGTACTTTTTTATTTCCTAATAACGATTTTAAATATTACTTATTTATAAATTGCATAGTTAATATTATAGTAATAGCATAGTTAAATATAGTTAATATTTAAACATAGTTAAATTGTAGTAATAACATACTTATAAATCGCATAGTTAAATAATAACGATATTAAATATTACTTATTAAAAGTCATTTCTAGAAATTGTTCTTATTTATGTTTTTATGCATAGTTAATATTACTAAAATATGATTTTCAATATGATTTTAATTATTATTTATAAATCGCATTTATAAATATGATTTTTTTCATAGTTAATATTAATATAAATATATATATTTATGCACATAATAATATTATTCAAAATTAAATGTCACATAATTACATTCAAAATTAAATTTACCTTCTGCCCGAAGTAAATCGACATGCATTTTTAGACCATCAAGTCGCCTTGCCTCAAAGCACTCGTGCTGAACGTATCGCCATTCAGTTTGAGAGTTGACCGGCAAAATAATTTGTTGAAACCTTCCGTCCAAAATTACGTTGAAACGCGAAATAATTCTCAAATTGAACTCACCTTGATAAATTCCCAATGAGGACAAAATTATTTGTTTAATAGATTTATAATCAGTTTGTGGAAAAACATCAAAACAAAAATTATTTGCTGGATTAAAGGGAGATTGATTGACAAAAACACTAATTGAATACATTTCTATATGACTAAGAATTAATTGGAAAAGATAGATGATATTAAGATTGTGATAACGACACACTATTTATAGTGATAAGATCGGAATTTGAGATTCCGATATTTGCAAACAAAATTAAAAGTTCACGTCAATTCCCAATCAAATCAAATAATTTGCTGCTGTTTGGCGAACTTATTGCTTAGATCGGATTCTCAGATTCCGATCTTATCACTATAAATAGTTGGTCGTTATCACAATCTTAATATCATCTATCTTTTCCAATTAATTCTTAGTCATATAGAAATGTATTCAATCTAAGCTTAGATCGGAATTCAGGATTCCGATCTAAGCATGTCAGGAATCCACCGCCCCAATCAAATCAGTTTTTGGTCTTTTTCCCTTTTACTGTTATTTATTTTATTAAATTAATAATATTAATTATAAATATTTTAATTATATTAATTAGTAAATTAAAATTTAAATATATATATTATATTTTATGTAATTAAGATTGAATTTAATTTTATCATATTCATTAATTAAAATAATTCATTACCTAAAATAATTCATTTTTTTCAAATATAATTACTTAAATTAAATTAGTTAAATAAAATTAAATTAAATTAGTAAAATTAAATTAGTTAAATTAAATTAAATTATTCCATATTCAATAGCTACATATTTAAATTAAATTAGATCGGAATCCAGGATTCCGATCTTAGCTACATATTTAAATTAAATTAAGTAAATTAATAATTATATTTTAATTATAATTGTAAAATTAAATTAATAATTTATATTGTTTTGTAAATTAAATTAAAGTAGTTAAAAAAAATATTAGCTCAATCAAATTAAATTAACTAAATGAAATTAAATTAAATTAATTTCTTCAAATAACTAAATAAGATTTTATTACATTAAATTAAGTCAAATTATTAAATAATTTTATTTAATTAATTTTTCATGTCATTTAATTCATGCAACTGATAAAGTCTGGAAAAAAACTGCAAAAGGACAAGCGTGCTATGATAAAAGCTCAAAAGTATATTGATGCCTACCTAAGCTATGCAAAAGGACATGCGTGCTCTGATAAAAACTGAAAAGTATACTGATGCCTACCTAAGCACTGCAAAAAGGACAAACGTATTCTGCTAAAGTCTGAAAAGTATACTGATGCCAACCTAAGCTATGAAAAGATATCACATTATATTTATTAATTTTAAATAATTGTAAGTCTAAAATGATCTATAAAATTATTCTTCCTCAGCAAAAATATGTCACACCCACTCAATCCTTCTTTCTTCAACATTCACTACCATGGAGAAAGGAAATACCTCCCACAGTGAAGTGTGGGAATGACCATCTACTCGACATGAGTACTTGCCAAATTACAAACACTCCCCTGCCAATCCAAATGAGATCGAAAAAGGAGATTATCATGCGATAAGTAATAAATGTTACCGCAAATTCGAGTACAATATCCATTCGCAATATGGTGGCGAGTGGCCATTATACACCCACTATCAGTGGCACATTCATGGCGGCCCAGAAAGAGACCGCAGGGAGAGATTGCGACATTACCTGACTAAATCTGAGTCGAGCAACTCTGAACGCTATAAAAAGTACTACACAGAACCTGAACCGATGTCGGAAGTCAAACCGTGAAAACCAGATCCTACACCCATGATTGTTTACGAAAGCATATACGATTTTCGTGGAGACCACACAGTGAGCTGTACAAAGTGTGGTCAGGTTTTCAATTTCAAAGATACCATTTTGCGGGACCACTACGATGAACACAAAAAACAAGAAGAGAGGGATGAAATTGTAAAGAGATTCAGAGTGAAAGAACAATGGTTCGAAAGGAGAAGAATGGAAGAAAAGGCCGCCGAAGAGAGCCGGAGGTTTCAACAAGAAAAAATTGGGAAAAAAATTAAGGAGAGCCTAATAAAGATCAAGAAGAGAGATGAACAACGCAAAATTGCAGTAGCTAGAATGGCTGAGATTGAGCAACAAGAAGCCGAGGCAACTTTCTGGAACGAAGCCGCTCAATTCGCAGACAACCTGGCTGCGAATAATCAACAAGAACATAAGGAGGCTTTTTGGAACGAAGCAGCTCAACTCGCTGAAAACCACGGTGCCAGTAATGAACAACCTGATGCCGCTTTCTGGAACGAGGCCGCTCAATTCGCCGACAACCATGGTGCCAGTATTCAATAAGAAATGAATGCGGAAGAAGATCAACCCTGGTGGGATGAAATTCTGCAACATGTAGATGATCAAGATCTCTAAGTATATTTATTACTTTGTTTTTAAGTACCAAACTAAATTCAGTGTGTTCATTTATATTATGGTTTTTTTTGTACATTTTTCCTTTTTTATTATTTTAGTGTGCTAAATTATATTATGATTTTCATGTATTTTTCCCTTTCTTTTATTTTAGTGTGCTAATTTATATTATGGTTACAAAATTCAATTCTTCTTCTAATGGTGAACATATACATAAAACAATGTGAACATATAAACGATCTAAGTGAACACATACAAACAAATAAGTTCAATAAAAATAAGTTTGTAAGTGTTCACTTAGATCGTCTATATGTTTAGCTTATTTACGGTATATGTTCAGTTTTGTACTTACCGATGGCTGGGATGGTATATTTGCCGATGACACTTATAATTCCTGTATTTTTATATTATGAATTAAATGAAATAAATCTAATATTTAATTATAAGTTAATATTATAATTATTGCCATAAATAAATTATTACAAAATATATTATGTACTTATTATGTACAACATTTAACATAATTGAAAATTTCTAATATTAAAAATAAAACCATCCATATAAAATTAATATCAAAACTTTAAATATTAAAATATTATTCATAATATAGAATTATATTATATTAACATTCTTCAAAATATCAAAAATCCGGTTCTAAACAAACGACAAAAATTTTATAATATATTAATTTAATATTAAAATTTTATATATTTAATTAATGTTTATAATAGAAGTACAATAAAATATATTAATATAATATTTTATCTTCAAAATATATTACTAATATTTTATAATATATTAATTTAATATTAAAATTTTATATATTTAATTAATATTTATAATAGAAGTACAATAAAATCACTAAAAATGACAAAAATTCATGTTACAACACTGTTCGGAGTCCTGGATTCCGATCTAACGTTCGGAATCCAGGATTCCGATCAAACGATACTATTTATATTAAACTTATTATATTGATATTAATTTTAATGGATTATATTATTTTAATATTATTTTTTAAAATTTCGGATTCATTGAGCATACAACAGTCGTTGCTCTACATCGGCAAAAGCCATCTCTGGTGTCTAGATTTTTCTGGTCCATTTTTTCACCTCAGTTTTAAGGCATGTTAACACTCCATCCCAATTAAGTTCCCATAGTTTAACTGCCTTTTGACAAATCTGTTTGAAATCCTCTCTATATGCCCACCAATTCTCAAATTTAAAAGGCTTAGGGCAACTATTTTTTACTGGTTTTAGGCTAAGGAGTATCGGACAGTGGTCACTGTTCCTTCTAGGGAGGTGGAAGAGTTTGGCTTGAGGGAAGCGAGCGCACCACGACACTGAAGCCAAAGCACTGTCTAGCCTCTGCATTATAAAGCTCCTGGGACACTGATTATTTGCCCACGTGTATGCCGATCCATGATACCCCAGGTCAACTAAGCCAGACCAAGCAATTATTGACTGAAAAAGTCGGTGCTTTCTTTTAACCTTCGAGGAACCCCCAAATTTCTCAAGAGGTGAGTAAATAGAGTTAAAAACTCCAATTACACAGAGGGGTCTCGGATCATTCTCTGAGTAGAAAACCAATCTTTCCAAATATATTCTGTAACACAATCATGCGGGTCCCCATAAACGGCTGCCAAAATCCAAGGCTCTTCTAGTATAGCGGGTGTGATTTTGGCAAATAAAAAGAAAAGGGAACGTTCCAGCACATCCACTCTGACTTCATCATTCCACAATAACTAGAAACCCCCAGAGCGACCAGCTGAGGGCACAATATCATGATTTGTCAAAGGCAAACGAGCAATTCTCTTCACAGCTTGATTAGTACCACATTTAGTTTCGGACACAAAAGCAATTGAGGCTTTTGTGCTGCGGAGGATACGAGCAAGGGTGGGAACTGTTATGCGACCTCCGCTTCCGCAACAGTTCCATGAGACTAGATTCATAAAATAACCCGTGACGGTTTTGGGCCCGCCCTCGCCCTTTTGTTGGCGCCATTACTTGGCAAATTGGTATCAGCTACAGTCACAGAGTTTTTCAAGGTCACAGAAAAGTTTGCTCCCTGAAGGAAATTAAGCGTGTTCATGTGTGGGGTGAAAATTAGAGAATTGTTGAGGGAAATGTCAGTAGAGAAGGAAGAGAAGGTAGAGTTGTACGGAGGAGCTGGTATAGGGTGGAGAGGAGGTTGATTGGGAAGAGTGCTAAGCAGATTAGTAGCTCCATCGTAATTAACAGGCATCATAGGAGGTTGATAAGTCTGCTGTGGGTTAAACTGAGAGTGGGCCATAGGGTTAGCCTCAGGCTCATTTTGGTTATTATTGTGTGGTTCATGACCGTTTCCTACTTGAGAGGAGTTAGCATTTACCTGGTCATTGGGGAGCATGGCAACGCAATTGATCCAGCTGCCAATGCGCTGTGGGGAAGGGATTTATAAGTCAGTTCGTCGAGCATACCTTGGGTCTTGGAGAAGCCTGTTCAATCGTGCCCATACTCTGCACGTACTGATGTCATGCCCTGCCTTAGCACAATGCGTGCAGTGCCTGCCTAGTTTTTCATAAACTACACAGAAGCTGAGAGCCCCCACAGAACGCAAAGTAACCACATCTGTGTCTTTCAATTCTTCATCAATCAGCACTCGTACCTTTGCTCTAATCGATCTTTTGCCTCCTGCAATATGTGGGGCAACGTGAGATACCAGAGTTCCAACCCGACGTGCTAACATTTGTGCACCCAGCGATGACAGGAGTTGTTGGTGCTTGCCGTGTAGTTGGACCCACATCTCCACATGGGTAAAGAGTCTATCATTGATGTTTAGTGGATCCACTATCTTTTCAACGGCCACCAGATCAGTTCTGTAAACCCATGGAGCATCCTCCAACACTGCTTGTAGGTCCCGACGACAATGGAATGTGGCAGTATAGATATTCTTCGAGTTAAAAACAAAGTTAACAGGCATGGTGGTCCGCCAAGCCTTACTCATTTTGTTAAAAAAGGGTCCATCTAGCACTACCCTATCAGTAATGACTTTGAGCGCCAAGCACATCGACCAGTCTGTAACGGCTTCAGCCTGAGGTGGAAGAGGTTCCGGATCGTGATATGTGACATGGGTGGGAGGTTGTAACTTGGCAAATTGCTGAATAAAGTCATCATCATTGAGGTTCATCTCAGCCATTTGAGAGGTGGGAAGGGAGCAGGGTGTTGGCACAGGGAGGGGGGGGATTTTGTTATTGCTTATAGTTTGTGGTATTGAGAGGAGAGGGAGTTGGTTGTTGATTTTGGTTTGTGGTATTGGGGAGTGAGGACCAACAGGAGTAGGGGTTAAGGAAGGAGCAGGTAAGATAGCATCCATTAATTATGTGGTTGCCAACTTTAAAAGAGCAGTAGTGTTTGTGAGGATGTATGGTGGGTCGTGGCAGGGGATGTGGCGGGTTGACAAGATTCATTCCAGCACAGAGGGGACATGAAAAGTGGGGCTCATCCATGAAATTGCCACAACAGTCAATTCGTAATACATCTTTAGAAAACTGGCATTCTTGTCTGGCGTGCGTAGCTTTGTAGACAGGCACGCGGGTAGCAATGTCATAGTTGTGGTTAGGGTATCCTGTGTAGGGCTGTCAATGAAATCCGTTTATCCGTTTACCCGTATCGTACCGTACCGTATAAGACGGATATGGGTAAATTTTTATTTTCGTTAAGTTAACGGGTACGGGTACGGGTAAGAAAATTTTTTCGTTAATTTAACGGGTACGGATAAAAGCTATTTCGTACCGTTTTCATAACGGATAATTGCCACAATTAAAAAGATACAATTACATGATACATATGGCATCTTATATTGCATGATTGGTAAACAAATATTGCTAGATTTTATTTAAGATTTATAATTCTTTCCATTCAGTGTACGAAAAAATAAAAAAGCATAAACCTAAAATATTCGCCACCATTGTTGCACTTTATTAATATACTTATTGATATAATTTATTTATACAGAATGTACAAATTTTATTATTATTATATTCATTTTTTACCGTTATCGTACCCGTACCGTTAATTCTTAACGGGTACGGGTAAGGTACGGGTAAAACTATTTTTAACGGGTACGGGCAGGGTACGGGTAAAGAAAATTTTAACGGGTACGGTAATGAAAATACCTTCTACCGTACCGTACCGTACTCGTTGACAATCCTACGAGGAAACTTTCGATCGATCAGAGATTCCAGAATACCACAAAGAAGAAACTGTGCTGCATACCATTGGGGGTTTGCTCTGTCTAAGGCAATAATTAATGAGAGAGTTGGGGATAGAAGTAGTAGGCTGACTTTAGATAGTGTGGTTTTTGGGAGAACTCGAAAAAGTGTCTGAACCCGGTCCTTGTGCACCAAACCTTACTGTTACTTTCCTCTCCGGTTCATCAGGGTGCAGGAGGTACTTTGGGGAAGCATTCAAAGTTGGTATGGTGGATGACCGATCATGAACTATAGCCAAGTGAATTACAAATCGTGTCGTGTTAACCGTGTTGCCACGACACGGACCCGTGTTGACACGATACGACACGTCACGTGTACGGATTGAACACGACACGACTGTGTTGGCGTGTCGTGTCAAAACTGTGTCGTGTTGACATTTTTAGAAAATTGACAAGGTTTAACACGACATGATTCAATATGACACGATTTGACACGACACGGTTACAACACGACACAACACGATTTTATTTTATTTTAAAACTTAAAATTTAAAAAATATTAATATATTATAAAAATTAAGGATGATTTGAATTTTAATGATAAAAATATAATATGGAAACTATAATTAAAAATTTCCAACTAATTAATATTATGTAATTCGTAATTTATTATCTAGTTAATTAATTATTATATTGTATCATCATGAATTATTATCATATTATTTTTTGTCGACTATATAACAGATTTATAAAATTTAATACAATTTTTTCTCATTTTATCTCTAATTTTAAAATATATTTAACTATTTTTAAATAAATAAATAAATAAATTTTTAATACGGTTCGACACGGTTGACACAACTGTATCGTGGCGTGGCAACACGGTTTCCAACTATGTCGTGTCAATTTCCGTGTTGTGTCGCCTTTCCCTCCACTCAACACAACACGACACGACACGGTTTCATATATAACCTGTGTCAACACGACACGATACGATGCTAAACACACCCGTGTTTGCCACGACATACCACGATACGGTAAGATTGCAATTCACTTACTATAGGTAGGGGTATCAATAATTGCCCTATCTGAAGGTACAATATAGGGCGGTAGTATGAGAGAGACATTGATTCAGACTTTCGGAAAATTGAATTAAACCAGTAAGAACAGGACCAGTGAAAAACACAAAGATAAAAAAGATAGAGAAAAAGAAGGCTAGAACCACAACATAGGGAGTAATTAATGAATAAACGATAGGCTAACTAAGGTGCTGAACTACCTCATTGAAATGGGAGGAGGGCAGTAAGGGAGGTACGCACGGCAAAAGAGTAAGAACTTACTAGAAGTGGGAAGAGGTTTCCATTGTAGGTCGCACACTGTTAGTCAGTAATGGAGGCTTGGGATACCAAATCGGAGGCAGATCCATCGATCCGAACCAAGCATGCCACCAAAGTTTCATTGGACTGAAAGTTGTTAACCAGACGAGTGCATGAGTAACATGCGTTTAAAAATACTATTAAATTTGAAAATATAATTCAAATAATCTGAATTATATAAATAACATTGCAATATCAGTTTCTGAAAAACGATATTAAAATACTAATATTAATTTAAAAAAAAACGATACTGCATAGGGTATCGTTCTTCTTTGAGGCTCCGTTTGGATAAGGTGTGGGAAGAAGAGAAGAAGGGAAGAAGTGAAAAAAAATATTGGAAAGTGTGTAACTTTGTGAAGAGTTTGAATTATTTATAATAAATTTATTTCCTTATTCTATTCTTCCCTTCTTCCCACACCACATCCAAACACAACCTCAAAGAAAAATACAGGCCAGTACCGTTTTTTAAAAGATCAATATCGTCTGATATAGGATTTTGAAAGAATGAGGTTGGTATCGGACTTTCAAAATCCGATATTATGATACTATTTATATAATTTTAATTATTTGAGTAATATTTTCAAAATTTTTGAATATTTTAATATTATTTTTAATTTTTTGCCGGATAATCTTTCCCTTAAAAAAGACATGCATACAATCTGTGGATTTAAATTAGATAATATTTATGGGCTGTACCTTTTGCGTTTCTTGATATTCGCCAAATATGATCAGCAATGTTGTGACACCCCGTCGCATCTCGTGTCTGGAGGACACACGATGGAGTGCCCGCCGCGGATGCCAGCAGCACCCGCAAGACTTAACTAAGTCTGATTACTAATTAAATCTAATTATACACAATTATTAAAGATGCCCAGAAAAATAATCCTGTACCAAAAAAATAAACCTGCTTAATTAAGTTTGTTAAGATGATACTTTACGTGTGAGAATGATCAAGGGTACAAATTTCAGACCATATTTGATTTAGACGTACGGATGAAAATAGATCGAAGGTCTGAGTCAATATTGACAAAATATCTCTATATCGAAGTACAAATTTCAGGAGATATGATATGAGTGAGGCAGTGGAGCGTTGAGTTTCTAAAACAATAAACATGTACGTACATGTGAAATTATAATAAATTAATGTATGATTAAACATGAGAATTGCTCCTATTACTAACATTTCAAGATCAAAAAGTTTATTTATTTCATTAAAATTTTTTAAATATTTTTGTATGTATGATTATGCCTTGAGACAAAAATAATATAAAACCATATATAATACAATTCATGTTTAATTTGTTATTTGATACTATATTCAATTTTCACATCGATCGTCAAAAGTAAAGCCCAAAAACACTCATATTAATTTCATAATTGTCAATTAATTAATCAGTGCCCCACTCCATTACCGCCGCCGCCGCCTTTACCAGACCCACCATCACTGCCGCCACCATTACCCCCACCACCCCCACCACCACTCTATCCTCCAGCAGAACCCTGGCCACCTCCCTCACCTCGACCACTACTACCACTTGCGCCTCCACAACCCCGACCACGGCCTACCGTGTCTCCAGCACTGCCGACTCCACTTCCACATCCCGAAGCACTGCCCCCACTTCCACCGACTCCACCTCCACCTCCCTCACCACCTCCTATACTAACACTTACGCCTCCTCTTCCTATGTGCACACCAACTCCGCCACCCCCACCCCCTCCAACATTTATTGAGCCATGTCTAGCACTTATGCCACCCCCACCTCCTACCCCGGCTCCTACATTTACCCCGCCTCTTCCTACATGTATACCGACTCCTACACCGACACCTCCTCCTGCACTTGCTCCACGACCACGTGAAGTACCAACACCGCCTCCGGCCCCTCCACCTACGCCGATACTAAAATCTGATTCACTAACGTTTCCACTTGCACCAACGAGTTCCCTAGACCTAGATTGAATTGACACCAGCTTGGTGCCACTGACTTGACTTTTTTCCTTAATAGTGAGGACTCTTGCATTACTAGCAAAGATGTATAGGGATGCATGGATTATGAACAGCAGATAGATTAAAGGAGAAGTCGCCATGCATGTATATATATAACTGTATGTGTGATCAAGTTGGATAATGATCGTGATCAATGATGGTGTTCTCATGTGGTAAGTGAAGTCTATAAATAAGCGCCAACGATTAGGGATTGGTGCATGTTAGAAGCCATGCATTATATCTAGTGTGATCACGGTACAAGACTTCTAAAAAGTTGGAAGTTTGAGCAAACTTCCAGTCTTCCACAACTCCTTTTGTTTGTTTGTTTGTTTTTTTTTTTTAAGATCCCATTTGTTCTGTTTTTTAAATCATTATTTGGTGCACTCCCAATACTTGCACCTACAAAAATTAATTAAGTAAAAAAAGTTAATCTGAACTATAATATTAATTTTGTAAACAACAATTTTTTAATGACCGAATCAAGTATACAAGGAATATTTAGTCGCGGTGGAACTTATAAATATATAAAATACAAATTGTGGCGTATTAGGTGTATTGACACGGTACATATTCGTTTTTTCACGACACGATATGCCACATGTACGGATTCAATACGACAGGACTGTGTTAGTGTGTCGTGTTAAAACTGTGTTGTGTTAGTATTTTCAAAAAACTGATAAAATTTAACATGACATGATTTGACACGACACGGTTACAACACGATTTTATTTTATTTTAAAATTTAAAAAATATTATAAAAATATTAATATATTATAAAAACAAAGGATGATTTGAATTTAAAGAAAAAAATATCATACAGAAACTATAATTAAAAATTTCCAACTATTTAATGTTATGTAATTTGTATTTTATTATCAGTTAATTAATTATTATATTGTACCATCATGAATTATTATTATATTATTTTTTCAACTATATAACCGATTTATAAAATTTAATACAATATTTTCTCATTTTTCTCTAATTTTAAAATATGTTTAACTATTTTTAGAAAAAAAGAAAAATAAAATGTTGACACGGTTCAATACGACTGACGCGGGTGTGTTGTATCATGTCAACACGGCGTGTCAATTTTCATGGCGTATCGATCTTTTCCTCTACTTAGCACGATATGTCACGACATGATATGGTTTCGAATCCGACCTGTATCAATACGATACGATACGGTGCCAAATACGATCTTATTTGCCACGACACATCATAATACGGTAAGATTGCAATTCACTAGTTCATGATACGGCAAGATTGCAATTCGCTGGTTCTAAGCAATCACAAATTAAATCCACTTTTCTTTAAAAGATAACATGGTGGAGAAAAAAAGAATCTCCCCCAAATGGTTTCCAATTTGTCAGGAATATATAGCAGTATAGGATGTATAGCCTGTAAAGTGGTCTCCTTTTGATTGGGGCAACTTTCTAGTCTTCTTAGATTGATATGATTTCCATGCTGAGGTTCTACACCTTTTTTAAGTATTGCTTGCATTACGCCATTACCTGTGGATTTATTAATTTAATTGTATGGTGCCACGTCAGATGTGAACGTACGCAGGTGAATTTTTGTACGTGTAGATTGCATTCTAATACCTTTTTTTTTTTTTTTTCCTGAAACTTACAGGCAGCAAATATGAACAGGGTTTTGCTTTAATCCTTGATCATGTATATCTGATCCGCCCAATGATGAAACTACTTTTCTACATTTTTGTGATTGATAATTTAATTAAGGTGCATCTTTATAGATAGGTCAGTTTTTCAAAACCGTACCGGCGTCCTACCGGCCAGTGCAGAAATTTAGTATTTTCCGTAATTTATGAAATTGTCTGATATTTTCTCTCACAACACTGGATACCACTGTGATTCTTGGTATTAATGCTCCGTTTGGATAGGTATGGGAAGAAGGAAAGAAGTAGGAAGAAATAGTGGGAAGTGTAACTTTGTGAAGAGTTTAAATTATTTATAATTTGCCTACGGGCTTGGTGTCAAAAAAAAAATTATTTATAATTTTTTTTTCTTCTTCCTTCTTCTTCTTATTTCTTCCAACGATCTAAACGCACCCGAAATTTCTGATATCCAATACAATTTTGAAAACACTGTCAAACCCAATTGCAAAAGAACTAGCCAAGGAGCGAAAGTTGTTATGGTAGTGCCACTACAATTTAAAGACGAATAAATTAATACTATAGGCTCCGTTTGGATGCAAGAAGAAGAAGAGGAAGAAGGAAGAAGGGAAGAAAAAAAATTATAAACAATCTAAACTCATCACAAAGTTACACACTTCCCAATACTTCTTCCCACTTCTTCCCTTCTTCCCTTCTTCCCACACCTATCCAAACGCACCCATAGATTTTTTTTAAGGCTGATAATGACATCAGATATATGACAATTAAGGTTGAAGCCTACTAATTTTTAGCTCCAGACTTAATTTTATATCTAAAAATATAAATCTGATATAAATTTCAATTGATGCGTAATTATTAAAAAAAATCATATTATGGTTGATGCTTAATTTCTTCTTTCCAGAACAAAAATTAAACGACTTGCGTCCAAATCGTGGATAAGTCAGCAAAGAAAATGCATCAAATGTGCAAAATCATTTCTCAAAATTTTTTATTAATGGGTGATCATTAATTTTTACTTATACCCATTTGATAACCCGTGATCACTGAATATATCACAAAAAAAAAATGCTCATAAAAAAGCCTGGTAGGTTCAACCCAATTGTTTCAAAAAAAACAATAAAAAAATAATAATGTTGTTCGGTCTTGCTTGTAGTAAATCCTAATTTAAAGAAATTTGAAACCATCAATTTATAGTAAGGTTATTTTATTTCAGTATGAATTTTTAAACTTAGATCAAGTACTGCATAAAAATCATATGAAATACTAATTAAAGCATTGTCCTCCAATTGTTTTGTTTCGTGGATTTCTATTTAGGCTTTAGCATGATTATTATCCATACTTTTTGTTTTATTTTTGATCTTTTTCGTGTTTAGATTTTTTTTTTTCAAAAAAAAAAAAATTTAAACACGAAAAAGCTAAAAAATAAAACAAAATAAACAAAAAAGTATGGATAATAATTTTTTGGCGCCTGAAATTTACATTAAGTAGTAGAATAACCATAATAAAAATACTAACAATCTTAAAAGTACGAAATATATATATAAAGTGTAATATAAGGCATGAAAAATATATATAAAGTATGAAAAATATATATAAAGTGTACTAAAATCTTAAAAATTCTGTAGATACAATGTGTACTATAGGGTTCAATTTTTTTTAGGAAATCAAACGCATAATGCGATTTTGTAGTCACATGGAGATTAAAGAAATACGGTATAAAAATTAAATCCAATTAACATCCAGGTTTATGTAAAATAGCACTCAATTAGACTCTCCCAATTAAAACCAACGAACTTCGAATGCTTGAGTAGCATTTACTTTTCTTTTTACAGCGTTGAACTATGACTGGCATGCCAAGTGCCAACTCAATAAATACAGATGAAAATTCTAGCCGAAGGCTGAACAAAAAAAAAAATAATAAATAAAATAAAACAAATGTCGTTGGAAATTTTTTTAAGGTTTAAAAGCATTTATATTTATATATATTATTATTATTATTATGAGGAAGGATTCAATCAAAGCGCTTTGACCGGAGTCTCGGTTAAATCCCGTCATATCTCAATATTGAAAGTTCAAATGACCGATCCAAACCGTCAAATATGATCTCCATATTGAAATCTCCTTACCGACCAATTTTTTTCATTTTTTTTAAATTTTTAAGTATTTTTTTCGGATTTTTAAAGGCAACAGTTTTTGTAGGGTTCAGAACAAATTAGATTAACGATTTTCTAAAATTCGAAAAAAATACTTAAAAATTTTTAAAAAAATGTAAAATTTGGTGTCCAAGGAGATTTCAATATGGAGATCATATTGAACGATTTGGATCAGTCATTTAAATTTTCAAAATTGAGATCTAACGGGGTTTAACCGAGACTCCGGTCAAAGCGCTTTGATTGAAGGCTTTCTCTTATTATTATTATTATTATTATTATTATTATTATTATTATTATTATTATTATTATTATTATTATTATTATTATTATTATTATTATTATTATTATTATTATTATTATTATTATTATTATCTCTATCTCAACTCCTTACAAACACACGGATCCAAGAGGTGTTGCACTCTAGATCTAGTGTGTAAACATATGTTTGTGTCGTTTGATCGATTTGATCTTTGGTTGGATACCGATCACTAGACGAAACAACAATATGTTTTGGTTTTTCGTCTAATCACTACTACATATAAAAACACATATCCAAGAGCTAGAATCATTTTGCATATAGATTTATAAGTAAAAAACCTTCACCAAATGTTAAATTGTCGAAACAAGAACTTTATGTCAGAGTGGAAGCCTAATAATTAGACAAGTCTGGTCACAAAATATATATATCAAATATGCTAATCAATATTTTTTTTATATTTGAGTCAAAAGATATATTTTTTTAATAATTTTTTTTACTAAACATTTTATTTTAACATCATTATAATTCCTTATTAGAAAAAAATAATAATAAAGACTCTAATTGAGCGTGATTGCTAGTACTAATAAAGAAACAAATTAAGCAATGTATGTACTGATGCTCTAGTAAATTAAATAACATATTTTTATTATTTAATATTATTTTGTTTCTTTATTTGCATACATATGAACGCAAACTTACGCTAGTGGCGGAAAAGGAAAGAAATCTCCGAAAAAGAATCAATTTGGTTGGAATAAATTGGCTGTAAAGTGGCAGGCGCCGATTGGGACAATTATTTAGCTAATTGTTAAACTGATATCACTTCTCTCACAAAAGTTCTACATTTTTTCACAAAATGCTTACGAACCCTTGAAAGCCTCGTTTCGTAGGATTCCACTGAAACCGGTTTTTAGCCAGGTGTACCGAGGAACCGTATCCTAATCCTGTTGACTTCCTCCCATCTGATCCGTTCGATCTAATTTTAACTGTTAAAATTTTTTCGGATCTATCAATTTGATGCTATTCACGGGGCACCCATCATCGTTGAGATTAAATCGGACGGTTCAGATGCAAGGAAGTCAGCTGGAGAAATCCAGAAGATAGATCCCAGGTGTACTGACTGTAACCAAGTTGATTCGGTCAGCGCAACTCTAGTCTCGATCTCGAACATCGATCTTTTTTTTTTAAAATAAATTAGGAGTCTAAACCATCCAACTTATTTTTAAATTAAATATCTATGAAAGACCCCCAACTGGATTTCGAACATGCGAACTTTCACTCAAGATGTATTGTTTTTTGTCACTAAACTAAAAACGGGTTCCCTAACAACGATGGACCAAATAAAATTAAGACAATGGAGGGCCTAAATCTTCTTCCAATATTATTTTATTATTTTCAATTATTTTAGAACTAAATTTTGCTATATCTTCGAATTGATACTACCCTTAAAAATTAAAAGGGATTGATGCTTGTATTTTTTTATTATTATTGACTTGAAATTTGAACTCTATTTTTAAGAATTTTATTATTTTTTTAAAGATAAATTAGGGTCAAAGCCTAAAAATTCTATCTTGCGAAGACTTATGAGCAATTGACAGATATAAAAAAAAAAATCCCCTTAAACCTCAGCATTGCCATTTTATTCCTTAATATCAGAGGTTTAAATAGCGGGCGCTACAGCCGCTATAGCGCCGAGATAGCGAAAATCCACATCAGAACGCTACCACGCTATAAATTTCGCGGTATGTCTAATAGCGCGCAGAAAAGCGGACATTAGCGGATAATAGCGCCCATTATAGCGGGCCTTTGCGGATAATAGCGCCCAATATAGCGGCTCCAATGGAGCTATGTAAGCAGATGACAGCGCACACACAATTATTCAGCTGCTGCACAACCGTACCAACGCACTCCTTATATATTATTCATCTAGAGTTTAAATTCCTCATGTGGGACTAAAGGTGAAGTTGAAACCGGAGAGAAAACTTGGTGTAATAAAAATTGCTTTACCTGGGATTCGAACCCAAGACCTGTGGCTACCCAGTCCATTGCATCAACCGCCCAACCAAGTTAGTGTTTGTGATATAAGTGTTTTATGGTTTTTATATATACTTTATAAGGTCCGCTATTGTCTGATAGCGGCCGCTAAATGGCCGCTATCCGCTATCCGCTATGATATTGGCATGTCCGCGACGAATCCGCTATCCGCTATTTAAACCTTTGCTTAATATGTAGATTTGGAGCGCCTGTACTGAGATTTACAGTGAATATAATAAAACCCAATGTGAGCTAGTATTTTAAAAATCTTATATCTTCTCTTGTGTTCTTAGTGTCTCAGGTCCGTTATATATTAGTTAACCATTTCATTGAACCCTGATGCAATAAATGAAAGATCAGATGTCAATTGCCAAATGCAATTCCTGAATAAAAGTTTTAGATTACATGGAAACGTCAAAATTCGGAAAGATTTAAATATCTCCCCCGGTCCCCGGCCCCTAAGAGAAGTGGGACCGGGTATGGTATGGTATACGGAGGATAGCATCTTAAAGATCGGCCCTGTCCGTCACAGGCAATGAATAGGAACCAACATCAACGGTGAAGTGCGTGGAGATACTAATGAAATTGTTGACAAGAACCTAGGAATAATGATCGATCGATCAAGCATTGGCCGAAGAAGGGGCGGTGCAAGTCTTGGGGATCACTGTGCCCGAGTAACTGGGGCTCACGTTTGCACAGACAGCGGTGACTTCTGAGCCATTAATGTACTTGAGGTGCACACTTTGCATATTCACATTCTGGCATGGGTATCCCTTGCTGCATATCAAGGTCACTCCCACCGGTGTCGCTGACGTCCCTCTTATGCCGATAAAGTTTATGTTGCTCAGCTTAACCTTGGATGGCTCCTGTCGATTCCATCAGTTAAGTTAACACCAAATCCACATATATACACAGTAATTACTAAAAGTCAATTTAAAAAGTATATATATATATGTACCTTGCTACCGCAGTTTGCAAATGGGCAGTACGACTGGTCGATGATGATGGGGTTGCTGACATTGGTCATTTGAATGTTCTGGAAGGTTATGTTGGTGGCAACAGTGCTGACGGGGGAGTTTTCCCATGTCTTGATGCGTACTCCGTTTGTAGTACCGGTGATGTTGCTGTCCCTGATCACGAGCCCACGCACGTCCTTCTCGTAATTGTACTTGCCCAGGCTGCCGATGCTGAGGCCGTGGCCAGGACCACATTCAATTCTTGCAATGAGGATGTCGGTGCTGCCATGCCCAATTGAGATGCAATCATCTCCGGTGTGGATGCTGGTGTTGGTGATCTTCACATCAGAGCTGGCTTCAATGTGGATGCCGTCTGTGTTGGGGCTTTCATCTGGAGCCTCGAGCTTCAAGTCACTGGCACGGAACTTGTTGGCACCGATCACCGCCATGTGGAAGAACTTGGGGTTAACTGAGTTTATCTTTTTCACGATGGTGTCGTTCGTGTGGATAAATTTCACTGACTGTAATCAAACGCATAGTGTTAAATCAGTTCATTTTCCTTGACCTTCATGTCAAGGAATCAAGTACATATATATTCTGCAAGAATTGAAGCTTGAAAGTTGAAACAGAAAGACATATACCACAGGGAGAGCTTTGCAGTGCTTAGTCTTACTGCAGCTGTTTTGGTCCCAAGCGGCAGCGCCCTGGCCATCGAAGGTACCGCCTCCACTCAACCTCAAACCTTTCACTCCATAAAATGTCACCCAGGCGTCTGTATCAAACTTGTCCAGGTTGGTCGATGCCAAAATTTTTCCCTGAATGCATTACATCAACCCAAAAAAAAGGAACCAATTCATATATACTTAGTTTCTGTAATTCAACGCACATTTAATTAAGTTACTGTTGTTTATTTTCCTACATCGTTTGTTATTGCATCATAATCATAATGAATTTAATTAGTTTCATGAATGATAGTTTTTTATTAATTAACTACCCTATGAACAACGGTGAGCGAGGCAACATTTGGGCATGGCCCCTTGAAAACGATTGGGCCCAATTTATATGTGCCGCCTGGTATTTGAATCTTCACTTTGCCACTTGCTGCGCATGCTGCTTCCCATGCTTTCAAGAAGGCCTGAAATCAACAGAATATTTATTTATGCTTGTAAAGCAATTAAAACAAATTATCTTGTTAATTATAAAAAGGAGAAGTCATATATTTGACGGAGTAGTTTTAAAAACACTAATTAAATCCTAAATAAAGAAGAGAAAAGTCACATTGCTATCATCGGTTTGCCCGTCAGCATGTGCACCATAGCTACCGACATTAAAAATGGCTTCATCCGCTGGGCTTCCAGCAGCTGCAGCGAATGCACACCACAATACACACACCAACAGTGTCAAAACTTTGACTGATTGTTGTGCCATTTTCCTGTGAGATTTGCAATGCTGGCTTCTTGGGTGGGATATCATTTAAATAATTAAGGTTTGACAGCATGACAAGCTGGTCTTGGTAAGAAACTGTTGAGAGATTGGTGGTAGTAGGGATCGCCAAATAACAACCACCAGTTTGTAACCTCATTAAAGTAAATTGTATTGTATATGCTCATCTCCTGTTTCCATGGATGAAAATATTCTGTCCTCTTTAGCTATTTTTAGCACGTTAATTTTTCCCCCTTCTCTCTGATAGTGTGATGTGTCATATCCCTCTGATCTCCCTCTCTAACAACCCCATTTCAATTTCAATGGGGTTAGGCTCTTCACAAAGCGCTAATTGCTAACGCTCTCAAAGAAGTAGAATGTCGATTGTATGCAAATATCCAAATTATTTTATCATAATAATCACACTTCTGAACCTACAGCAGGCTTGTAAAAAAATGATCACCCTGTAATTGGAAAACAGCACTGCACTCTCATTCTTTCAAATGTCACAGAAACCAAAATTCATTAAGTCAAGCTCAACAACAACAAAGCCTTTAGTGCAAGATATACATCCTGGATAATTTCATGCACAATTACGCTCGAAACAAAGAAACAAAAATATAACAAAGCAAGCAACTGAGTGTATATAAAGCTTGAACTATTAAAAATGGAATTCTATCATGAAAACATAATAGATTCTTGTTCTGGGTAAAAAAATCAAGCACGATATTATTAAGAGGCATAAATATAACAAAAGAAGCAACTAAGTGCATATAAGCATGATTAGCAATGAGACAAATCTCTTAACTAGCAACATTTCTACAATTTTGTAGAGTTATGCCATAATGCTGTTTGCAATGGAAAACCATGAGCTGACAATTTTCTCCAGTCCTGAAATTTTTGTTTTCTTTCATAAAACCCAATCTGGTGAAATGTTTTCTTAATAGATATATCCTACTAAATAGATACGGATTTCTTACTAGCAAAATTAGAATCCAGAATGAATTCTATAAAATACCGATTTGTCCGACTAAAGCACCATCTGCTACCAGTACCTGCGGATGTGCCTGTACCAGATCCCCCAAAGGAAAAGTTTAACAAAATTAAGCATTTCACAATTTCTATATTACCGAAAAATGCTTGGCGGTTGGTTTCCTTCAAGAAAGAAGGTGCACTTCTAACTTAAATAGAATTCGACACGGAAAAGAATCCCCACATAGCAACAAGACATCCAAAGTGCTCAACAGGGACCTCAAAAGAAGCTTTCCAAATATGAAAAATGTGAAATGTCTCAATCTATGGTACCAAAAAAAATTTACACCAACACCAAAACAGTTTTCAACGGTGACATTAATTGGAGAAAAAGAGATGACGCTTTAGGCTTTGACCCCCAATTTATATTAAAATAAATAAATAAATAAGCCCCCCTATACACAATTAAACATTCTCATAAATCCTGAATTTTGAAATGTTCTTCACAAAAATGGTACAATTTATTTATTTTTTGTTTAAAAATAAACGGTACCGAAGCAGAATGCATCCACAGGGAAGTTTACCTAGAAATTAAAATGAACCAGAATACAAGGAAAATAAAATTAATTTTAATCAATTTAACAGAAGCGTTAAGTGTACTATGAGGAGCCCTTGTTATCTGGAGTTTCATCTTTCTGAATATCCTCCATAATAAATTTTGGCACTACAAAATTGGCGATCCAGTAAACGAAGAATAGTAAGGCACTGCAAATCATGAGAAAACAAAAAGAAGGGAAAGAAGCAGCTTTTCAGAGCAGTAATAAAAAATTGTCCATGAATTATTTTCTTAATTTCACTTTATCTTCTTGTTCTCTTTTTCCTCATAACTCATAAGTGAAAATTACTCTCATTTCATACCTAACTGGAAGCAAAACTGAGATATCCCGGGGGCCTGAGTCGGCTGCTAAACTGAGAGCCATATTCAGTGTTTGAGCTCTACATGTTGTATGCATACCAATACCATTACCAACACGAAGCGTCTGCTTCCCTGGTGGCAAGAGACAGCCTGTTGCCTGATGGCTTTTGGGGATTCTAAGTAATGGTACTTGAGAAACAGAAGAGAAGGGATTGGTTAGAACCTTCATAGCTATCTTATCTTCTTTGAGGCTTTTTCCTGTGTTTTGGTTAGTTGTACTTGTACTTGTAGAAGCAAATGGATCCTCTGTTTATTTTCTTCAAATTGAGAGAAGAAGATATGATAATTTGGTCTCTTTGGATAACGTATCAACAAGCGTGGTCCTCCCATTGTTTTTTAGATCGTTAGATCAAAGGGAAATTAAGCAGCAGATGTGCTTCAAGATTAGTGCACCGCTCCAGTGAACGGACTCCAGCTTAGATTGTGCACAGCAAATATTTTTCACGAAGGGCCATTCTTGTAAAGTTTGTATGTACCCACTGGTATTGATAAACTAAATATACTAAAAAAAATAATTACTCAAAATGGAAATAAAATCACACATCAAGACCTAATTTGGTCTGGCTCTGGTAGTAAAAAAAATATATATTTGAACATAAGTAAATACGAAGCTTTAGATTTGGAGTTTTGTCATGTAGAATCGGGTCCACCTGCAGTGTCTTTTATGTTGTATGAGACATGATATGAGACACCTTTAAGGTGAAAAAGATGCAGCCGGTTGCGAAATAACAGAAAGCAACCATCTACGATTCTATGTCATTATTGCATAATCATGTAATAGGCACGGTTAAATTATAACCAGCATTTTGCTGTATACTTCATCATACTTCATGCTTTGGCATTGAGAAATATATAGTCTGGATCATTAACAAAAAAAAAAGAGCTAAAAATAGATAGGAATGACTGAATACTTTCATCCATGGAAAAAGGAAATGAGCATAAATTAACACTTCGCGGTTAAAAACCGCTGGTACTTATTTGGCGATTACTAATTACCACCAATTTTAGCGGCAAATTCTTACCTCCACCAGCTTGTCATTCTGTCAAACCTTACTTATTTAAATGGAACCCCGACCCAAGAAACCATCATCGCAAATCTCATCTCAATAGAAAAAAATGGCACAACAATCACTTAAAGTTTTGGCCCTCTTCGTGTGCATCTCATGGTGCGCATTAGTTGAAGCAGGAGATGTTGAAATGGACGGAGCGGCCGGCGCTACTTTTAGTGTTGGTACCTACGGCGCACGTGCTGACGGTAAAACAGATGATAGCAACGTGAGTTTTCTCTCTTTGTTTTGACTCCAAACATTTACTTCTATGCTTCTTTATATTTGATTTGGAAGATTGCATTTGGTTGATTCAAGTTTTTTTATTCAACACTATGCTGGCGTGTAAATTTGTCATTCTCATTAATAGAAGCAATTCAAATCTACAGGAAAAGTGTCACCTTGTCCCATATATTCCTCCGTATTCATTAATACAAACATTTTTTTTTTTCTCTGTGTCCTTATCATTGAAGTAAATTATTTTGATTTCTCCTATTAGTAGCCACAAAGCATTGTTCTAATTGTTTTACAAGTATAATACCGATGTCATAATTTCAGGCCTTCATGAAAACATGGCAAGCCGCATGTGCATCAAGCGGCAAAGTGAAGATTCAAATACCAGGAGGCAAATATTTATTGGGCCCCCTCACTTTCTCCGGGCCATGCCCAAAGGTTACCATGCTCACTATTGTTCATAAGGTAATTATGAAGCTAAATCATAAATTCAGACTGATGCTAATGACAATTACGTACGAAAATAAACATCGTACTTTATTAATTTAATAATTTATTTTGGGTTGATGTAATGCAGGGAACACTTTTGGCATCAACTAACTTGGGCAAGTTCAAGTCTGATGTCTGGTTGGAATTTTACGGAGTGAAAGGTCTGAGAATTAGCGGAGGTGGCACCGTCGACGGCCAGGGTGCTGCTGCTTGGGATAAAAACAGCTGCCACAAG
Organism: Rhynchospora pubera; assembly: GCA_028095005.1. Taxonomy (NCBI): domain Eukaryota; kingdom Viridiplantae; phylum Streptophyta; class Magnoliopsida; order Poales; family Cyperaceae; genus Rhynchospora; species Rhynchospora pubera. Next base: position 11,592,917 of record CM051461.1, on the reverse strand, counting down.
ATGAAGAACTGCCAAGCTCTCCCTGTGGTATGTGCCTTTTTTGTTTCAATTCATGCAGAAAAGGTTACTATTCTTTGTAAATTTTTATTAATTCACGAAAAATGAACAGCTGAAATGAATAATATGTTGCTGGTCTGAACAATTGATCGCAAATCAAAATATTTTTGCGATGGTAATGAGTGGAGGGCAGAGGATACTGATCAAACAGAAGGGGCACTGGTTCTTTAACTTTTTTGTATCTGGCACACTTAATAATTTTGTGCCAGCTTGTTGTGGGTGTCAATTTCACTTAGTAGTTTTTTCCTTTTTTCTAAAAGCATTAGAAAAGTATAACCTACAATTGTAGAATTAGATTAAATGTACCTAATTCCTTGATGCTTTGACTACAGTCGGTTAAGTTTATCGGCATGAACGACACCATTGTGAGAGGTTTAACCTCAGTCAACCCCAAGTTCTTCCACATGGCAGTGATTGATTGCCAAAGATTCACTGCCACCGACCTTACCCTGACAGCTCCAGAAGACAGCCCCAACACCGACGGATGCCACATCGAAGGCAGCACTGGTGTGGAGATCAGCAGAGCCAAGATCGGCACTGGAGATGACTGCATTTCAATTGGGCATGGCAACACTGACGTCCTCATTTCAAGCGTTGAATGTGGACCTGGCCACGGTCTCAGCATCGGCAGCTTGGGCAAGTACAAGTACGAAAAGGACGTGAAGGGGCTCATTATCAGGGATAGCAAGATCACTAGTACCCAAAATGGAGTGCGCATCAAGACATGGGAAAACTCTCCTGTCAGCACCATCGCTACCAATATAACCTTTGAGAATATTATAATGAGCAACGTCAGCAACCCCATCATCATTGACCAAACATACTGCCCCTTTAAAAACTGCGGCAGCAAGGTACGTACACAGACGAACAAGAAAACACACTTTAAGCATATCAATCCTTCCTTTTATTAATCACCATGTATATATGTGGATTAACACATGGAATCAACAGGATCCATCCAAGGTGAAGCTGAGCAACATACACTTCACCAACATAAGAGGAACATCAGCAACACCAGTGGCAGTGACCTTGGAATGCAGCAAGGGATACCCATGCCAGAATGTCAATCTAAAGGACATTCAGCTCAAGTACATCAACGGCTCAGACGCCACTCTCGCCTGCGCGAATGTGAGCCCTCAATTCTCGGGAACTGTCAACCCCAAGAAATGCACTGCTCCTATTGCTGCTGCTTGATCATCTCCTAATTACCACATCCGTTTCTCCATATATGCAATCCACTGGTGATGTTTTCTTTATATGCATGCTCTAAGCAGTCCATACAGTGTTCTAGAGATAGACATGAGGCAGAGACTGTGATACGCCCCATCTTTAAGATGCCTTTGAGATGCTTAATTTCTTCCATACCAGTACTGCGGTAGGGAGCACACTGCACACTCAACTTCGGTTTCTAGAGAAATATTTAAACAATTTTGGGTTTCGAAATTGTCCTTGTAATTTAAAATTATATCAATTTAATTGTAATGAATTTTTGACGGATTAATGTATTTGGCATTTGATTGAATTCTATTTATTGCCCTTAAAAAGCCACTTCTATTTATTGAATTGCTGTTCAATGAAATCGATTTGACTGATATTGTTAAAAGAGCAACATTGGCCCAAAAGCCCATAGTGAAAAATCTGGAATTTTCTTGAGTCCATCACCGACATTGTTGGCTCAAGTATTTTCTAGAAATTGTTAGTATAATCTATATAGCATGTAGAGATGTAATGTATAATCTAGAAACATCATCAACCGACATTTGAGTCCTATAAATAGAATGCTATGCAATAAGTTTGTATCATCCAAGTTAAGCAAAGTTAAGCTATTCAAATCTACTTGTAAGAAGAGAGTGCTAGTAGTTAGGAGGTGTAGGAATATAGTGAGAAGTAGAGTTGTATTCTTGGAGGTATAATATTCGAGTAGTAGAGGTTGTAACGATAGTTTTAGTGATAATAAAGAAGCAAGTTTTATCATAGCGCCTCGCCTCTACTCATCAATCTGGTATCAGAGCCAGGTTCGAGCCAGTGGTGTCGGAGGATCGGTCGGGTTTTCTCGTGAAGGTCACGTATAGTGCCGGGAGTTTACGATCCCTAAAAGAGGCTTGCTAGACGTCGTCAACCTAGCCGGAGCCATGGATTTCGCAGGTACGACTAGTGGTCTTAAGAAATTAAATAACACAAATTATATAAATTGGAAAACTTGCATAGAGTCCTACCTACAAGGTCAGGACCTATGGGAGGTAGTCGGCGGATCTGAGACAACTCCGCCGGAGGTTGTAGAGACCACGGTACCAGTAGATGACTCAAACCAGACCCCAACCCCAACCGAAAGAAGAACCACATCCGTAGAGAAATCGAAAGAAACCGAAGCTCTACGGAAATGGAAAATCAAGGCCGGAAAGGCTATGTATGTGCTCAAGACAACCGTAGAAGAAGAGTTGCTTGTGTACATACGAGATGCGGCCACGCCTAAGGTCGCATGGGACACTCTGGCAACCCTATTCTCCAAGAAGAATGATGCCCGCCTCCAACTACTCGAAAGCGAGCTAATGACGATCTCACAAGGGTGCATGACGATCAACCAATACTTCACCAAAGTGAAGTCGTTATGCAACGAGATTGCACAACTTGACCCCGAAGAGAAGATCAGCGAGCAGCGCATGCGAAGGATCATCATCCACGGCCTTAAACCCGAGTATAGCGGGTTCATAGCGGCGATCCGAGGATGGCCTACTCAACCAACCTTGTTGGAGCTCGAGAATCTGCTCGCGAACCAAGAGGCTCTAGCGAGGCAGATAGCCGGAGTCTCGCCACAGCAGGAAGAAGAGGCGCTATTCAGCAGCCGAAGGAAGGGTCGATCTGACAATGAGTCGAAATGCAGACCCAATCATAGGCCAAACCAACAAGGAAGGCCTAAAGGGAGGAGTAACTCTTCAGGGGGAGCTCGCAATCAGAGAAGCAATCACAGCCAGCCCGATGATCGAGACGATAGATGTTACAACTGTGGCAAGAGAGGACATTATGCTCGAGAATGCCGGTCCAAGAAGAAAGTCCAGGGGAACGTGGCAACGTCAAGAGACGGACGACATGACAAGAGTCATGAAAGCAGCAGCGAAGACGACTGGGATGTCGAGGCTGCCTGCGCGGTTGCAACTATTGACTCAAAGGATAAGCAAGAAGAGAAGCATGAGGTTGCTCTGACTGCGGTGTCCAAGTCAGAGAGAATCAACTATGAGAGTGACTGGATTGTCGACTCCGGTTGCTCAAACCACATGACGGGCGACATCAAGAAACTCGAGGACTTGGAGAAGTATAATGGGAGGCAGGTGATCGTGACTGCCAACAACTCCAAGCTGCCGATCGCTTACATCGGTAAGACAACGATTTCCTCTCGCTTCAACCCAGAGCAAATTGAGTTGCAACGAATCTATCACGTTCCCGGTATGAAGAAGAACCTGTTGTCAGTCTCACAACTGACTGCCCAAGGCAACTATGTGTTGTTCGGACCGCATGAGGTTAAGGTGTACCGCAATATAAAGGCGTCAGGCACACCGATTATGGAAGGCCGAAGAATGGAGTCGATCTATGTGATGTCAGCAGAGTCGGCCTACGTAGACAAGACTCGGAAGAATGAAACTTCTGATCTCTGGCACGCTCGACTAGGGCACGTGAGCTATCACAAGCTGAAGCTCATGGTCGAGAAGTCTATGGTCAAGGGCCTATCAGACATGGAGGTACGCACTGACATAGTATGTGCGGGATGTCAGTTTGGTAAGGCACATCAACTTCCTTACCAACAATCCAAGTTTAGAGCTAAGGAGCCCTTGGAGTTGGTTCACTCAGATGTCTTTGGGCCAATTAAGCAAACTTCCATAAGCGGCTCAAAGTACATGGTGACATTTATCGACGACTTCTCGAGGTACGTGTGGGTGTATTTTATGAAAGAAAAATCTGAGACGCTTTCCAAATTCAAGGAGTTTAAGGAGAAGGTGGAAAGTGAGCTCAACAAAAAGGTACGGTGTCTTCGCACTGACAATGGAAGAGAATATGTTTCACACGAGTTTGACACCTACCTAAAGAAACACAAGATCCGACGACAGTTAACCTGTCCTAACACCCCACAACAAAATGGCGTAGCAGAAAGGAAGAATCGACATATTGCCGAAACATGTCGAAGCATGATACACGCCAAGAACGTGCCAGGAAGATTTTGGGCCGAGTGCATGAAGACGGCGGCACACATCATCAACCGTCTACCTCAAGAGAAGATGGGCTTCATCTCACCATTCCAGAAGCTTTGGAAAATCAAGCCCACAGTAAGTCACTTCAAAGTTTTCGGTTGTGTGTGTTATGTATTCGTGCCTGATCATCTTCGAACCAAGTTCGACAAGAAGGCGGTACGGTGTATCTTCGTCGGCTACGATGATGAAAGAAAGGGCTGGAGGTGTTGTGATCCTACAAACGGGCGCATTTATACTTCAAGGAATGTAGTCTTCGACGAAGCCTCGTCATATTGGCCATCTAAAGATATAATCCAGTCTGAAACGAAAGACGTGGAGACAAAGATAGAAGAGATGGCAAAAGACGTAGCACGAGATGATCATGAGGTTCACAGTGATGGCGATAAGACCTCAACTCCTTCAAAGTCCAAGAGTCCATGGCAGACAGGAGTGCACGAAGAAGTAGAAGATGTGACTCCACAACTGCCGGAAGAAGTTGAAGAAATTCCTCCACCACTTCGAAGATCGTCTCGAGAAAGACGACCAAACCCGAGATATGCGAATGCCGCAATCATTGAAGATTTCGAACCAGCGTCTTATGAAGAAGCGGCGAAGAACGACAAATGGCGAAAAGCGATGGAGGAGGCGATGATGGCCTTGAGGCAAAACCAAACATGGGAGTTAGTGCCTAAGCCAGAAGGAGTAAAGCCAATCTCGTGCAAGTGGGTGTACAAGGTAAAGACCCGAGCTGACGGATCGATCGAGAGATACAAGGCTCGATTAGTCGCACGAGGATTCTCGCAGCAGTATGGACTAGACTATGATGAGACGTTTAGTCCAGTGGCGAAGCTAACAACGGTACGTGTTCTACTAGCCTTAGCTGCATGTAAAGGTTGGAAGCTTTGGCAAATGGATGTGAAGAACGCCTTCTTACACGGTGAGCTTGACCGAGCCATATACATGAACCAACCACAAGGTTTCGAGAGCAAGACACATCCGGAGTATGTGTGCAAGCTCAAGAAGGCATTATACGGTCTCAAGCAGGCTCCAAGAGCATGGTACGGGAAGATAGCTGAGTTTCTTGTACAAAGTGGCTACACAGTGGCAACATCAGATTCTAGCTTATTCACCAAGGAAGCCGGAGGCAAGATCGCCATAGTCTTGGTGTACGTAGACGATCTCATCTTGACCGGAGATCTTATAGAAGAAATTCGACGAACAAAGGAGAACTTGTCGGTTCGGTTTCAGATGAAGGAGCTTGGAGAACTCAAGCATTTTCTAGGACTCGAAGTTGAGAAGACGAAAGAAGGTATGTTCCTTTGCCAACACAAATATGCAAAGGATCTTCTAGAGACATTTGGAATGTTAGAATGCAAGCCACTATCAACACCAATGGAGCCAAACCTCAAGCTTCGTGCTGGAGAAGGGAAGGATCTAGAAGACACTCAAATGTATCGACAGTTGGTTGGTAGCCTCATCTATTTGACGCTTACTCGACCAGACATAGCCTATGCAGTCGGAGTAGCAAGTCGTCACATGCAAAATCCTAAGAAGCCACATCTAGAAGCAGTCAAGAGGATATTGCGATATGTGAAAGGTACTTTAGACTACGGCATCTTATATCGTAGAGGTGAATGCCAAATGACCGGTTATTGCGATGCCGATTATGCTGGAGACTGTGATACGAGGCGATCAACAACTGGGTACGTTTTTAACTTAGGATCTGGAGCAGTGTCGTGGTGCAGTAAAAGACAACCTACAGTATCTCTTTCCACGACGGAAGCAGAGTACAGGGCAGCAGCTATGGCAGCACAAGAGAGCACATGGCTAGTGCGACTACTGAAAGATCTTCATCAACCAGTTGATCAAGTGACACTTCATTGTGATAACAGGTCAGCAGTATGTTTAGCAGAAAACCCAGTGTTCCATGCAAGGACAAAACACATTGAAGTACACTATCACTTCATAAGAGAGAAGGTCTTACAAGGCGAGATTCACATGGAGTTAACACCGACTGAAGAACAAGTCGCTGACATCTTCACAAAGGCTCTCAATGCAAAGAAGTTCGAAGAAATGCGTGAACAACTTGGAATCATCAGAAGACCAAAAGTCAAAGGGCTCAATGTTGAGGGGGAGTGTTAAAAGAGCAACATTGGCCCAAAAGCCCATAGTGAAAAATCTGGAATTTTCTTGAGTCCATCACCGACATTGTTGGCTCAAGTATTTTCTAGAAATTGTTAGTATAATCTATATAGCATGTAGAGATGTAATGTATAATCTAGAAACATCATCAACCGACATTTGAGTCCTATAAATAGGATGCTATGCAATAAGTTTGTATCATCCAAGTTAAGCAAAGTTAAGCTATTCAAATCTACTTGTAAGAAGAGAGTGCTAGTAGTTAGGAGGTGTAGGAATATAGTGAGAAGTAGAGTTGTATTCTTGGAGGTATAATATTCGAGTAGTAGAGGTTGTAACGATAGTTTTAGTGATAATAAAGAAGCAAGTTTTATCATAGCGCCTCGCCTCTACTCATCAGATATATATAGTTATTTGGCCGCAATTGAGCAACTTACATATAGAGTATAGTTTTATATATACTGTAAATCTCTGTAAATTAAGGTGCTGAAAATCAGAGTATGAGAGCTGTCCAAGACTGGAGTCTGGTTAATCAGATCTTACAAGAAAATAAGAATAATAAATGTTTCAAGTCACAAAGTACAGGTTGGGATCGATATTGTATTAAAAAAGTTTCATCTAACTACAATTAATTAGATATATACATGTTTTACTGGAGTAAACTCCTCCTAATTTTGTAACAATTTAACAAATTAACAAGTACTCACAAAGACACAAGATTTAACGAGTTTCAGTACTAATTTGGTGCATATGTCTTCCACACTCCTTCACCCATATTATCTTATTATTTTTTCTATTAATAATTTTACAATGAGTGAGAAGGAGAAGAAATAGCCATAAAATTACATAAGGCAAAAACATGCTCTTTTGGAAATAAAATCAAATCACACAATTCTTCCTATATTCTTCAAATTCCTTTCTATTCTGAGTCAAATCAGATTTTCTTGATATGGGAATACACCAAATCCACAAGCAGCCTTCATATTTAGAAAGATTTGACATAATTGCACAATTATCTTCCCAAATATACTCTGACGATATACCTTTCCGGGCCGAACCACACCTAGTTCGGATCGAATGTCCCTGAGTCCTCAATGCACACTTTCCTATTTGGTCCGAGTGGACCCTTGTTCAGACCGAACGGTGCCTTGTATTTTGTACAAATTTATCTCACATAACCTCTTTCTTTTAGCCTTTAGGCAGATTTTTTTTTTCTTTTCTCTTTGCTTGAGGGAAATACACAGAGTATGATTAGCACGATATTATTAAAAGGCATAAATATAACAAAAGAAGCAACTAAGTGCATATAAGCATGATTAGCAATGAGACAAATCTCTAAACTAGCAACAATTTTTCAATTTTGTAGAGTTATGTCATAATGTTGTTTGAATTAAGTCCTCCTTCCAAGAATTGCTACCACTATTCAATGTGGCATTACGCATCTCTCCTGGTTGACAAATTTTGAGAATCTGAGAGATAATATTTTGGTCTTTGGAATAAAACTTTGTATTAGAAAAATCTGCCTTTACAACTCACGCATCCTGATCCTTATACACCTCTGTACATCAAAACATGGAAATAAAATTGAATACTATAATCAGACTATTTCCTATACAACACCTGACTTTCTAAATACAACACGTTATACTTCCTAAATTCTTGTGTGCCAATATATTTCCTAATCGGGATTTCTTGACTTGTGCGGCAACTCACCACCATGCGCTAAACCCATGTCTTGCGTTGAACCAGCTTTGTTGTTATCATCATCCTGACATCCCCCCTCAAATTGATGATGGTGATTAACCAACCTTAATTTGTTTATCAAGAAATTGTGTCTGGCTACTGGAAGTGCCTTCGTAAACACATCAGTTGTTTGAAGACTAGAGGACACATGAGGTAGTGTAATCAAATGTTGTTCCACAGCATCTCGAATATAGTGACAGTCAACTTCAATATGTTTGGTCCTTTCATGAAAAACAGGATCACTGGAGATGTGAATAGCACTAATATTATCATCAAAAAGGGTTGTAGGGCCAGGTTGAGAAAATGACAAATTCGCAAGTAACCGTCTGAGCCAAACAATCTCTGAACAAGCTGCAAACATTGCCCTATATTCAGCCTCTGTAGATGATTTAGAAACACGATCTTGTTTTTTACATTTCCAAGAGATGAGAGCATTACCAAGAAATACACACCAACCAGTCGTAGACTTCCTTGTGTTCGGACAACCCGCCCAATCAGCATCAGCATAAGCAGTCAAGTTGAGGTCATTTTTGAGAGGAAAGAATAAATCAAGATCAGGCGTGCCTTTTAAATATCGTATGATACGATGGACAGCTGCCAAATGCAGATGGCAAGGAGCATTCATAAATTGACTAACAACATTAATTGCAAAAGAGATGTCTGGCCTTGAGATAGTGAGATATATCAAGTTTCCAACCAAGCTACGATACAAAGAAGGATTCTCCAGTAAATTACCATCCTCTTTGCGAAGTTTAAGATTAACTTCCATAGGAGTATTCGCTGGATGAGAAAACTGAAGGTTGGCCCTAGTAATGATCTCATTCAAATACTTGCGCTGGTTGACAAACATTCCCTGTGTAGTTCGATGAATCTCAAGACCTAAGAAATATTTTGCTTCTCCAAGATCCTTCATATGAAAAGAGGTTGTCAATGCACTTTGAAGCCGAGCAATACCCCTTAAATCATTGCCAGTGATCAAGATGTCATCAACATACACAAGAGCCAAAGCTAGACTACTAGAAGATTTAGAAATAAACAAGGAAGGATCATCAAGACTCTGCTTAAAACCAGCAGAAACAATAGTACTTTTAAAAGTACGAAACCACTCACGAGGCGCTTGCTTCAAACCATATAAAGATTTTTTCAATCGGCAAACTTCATTTGGATGGCTAGTAGCTAGAACAGGAGGAGGTTTCATGTAAATAATCTCATTCAATTCACCATGAAGAAAGGCATTTTTCACATCCATCTGTGTAATAGACCATTGATGTGTGGCAGCTAAGGCAAGAACAACACGAACATTTGTCATCTTTGCTACTGGTGCAAAGGTCTGAAGATAGTCAATTCCATATTCTTGACGACAACCAAGAGCAACAAGTCGAGCTTTATACCTGTCAAGAGTACCATCAGACTTTAATTTGACCGTGTAGATCCATTTACATCCAAGAGGCTTTATATTGTTCGGGCACAAAACTAGATCCCAAGTATCATTCTCAAGTAAAGCATCCAATTCAGCTTGCATGGCAGATTTCCAACAGTCATGTTTAATAGCATCTTTGAAAGGTGATGGAACTGAAATTGAGGAGAGAGTTGCCACAAAGCCATAGCGATCAGGAGGATGACGATTGCGTGTAGATCTCCTAACCTGATCAACAGTAGAGGCATGATCAATACCATCTCCCTCTGAGACACGAGAGCCGAACTCATGGATTGGAGGTTGATCGAAACTATGCACAAGCAGAGTGGAGTCGATCCCAGAGTCACGCAGGTGTAGGGCCGAGTCTTCAAAATCACGCAGGTGTGAGTTCGAGGCTTCAAGATCACGCCCAGAGTCAACATGACCAAGATCATGCCCAACCACAATCTCAGTAGTCGCAGGAGCCAAACCATCAGTAGCAGTGTCACGTCCAACAATGGGTAACAAGATCTGGTCCTGAGAAGAATCATTAGAACAGTGCATAATATATGGTTGCCTTTTCTTTCGTCTGACATAAACCAATCCTGGCTTAAAACGGCCTGAAGAAGGTAAGGAAGATTGTTGTTGTTGGGAAACAGGTTGTTGTAAGGAAGGTTGTGATGGGGAAACATGTTGAAAAAGAGGCAAATAGAAGAAGAGACAGTGGGCGATAAAGAACCACAATATTTGTAATAAAATCTTGATTCATGAAATAGAACATTTCGAAAAATACGAATTTTTTTGGACTTAGGATCATAATATCGAAAACCTTTTTGACCAATAGCATATCCCAAGAAAATACATTGAACCAACTGAGAAGACAATTTGGTACGTTCAGAAGGAGGAAGCAAGACATAACAAATGGAACCAAAAGAATGTAAAATATCATAATTAGGATGCTGGGAATAAAGAAGAAAATAAGGTGACTGATTTTGCAAATTTTTCGAGACTTGACGATTTATCAGATATACAGAAGTACGAACTGCTTCATCCCAAAAACTAGAAGGAACAGCTGCTTCCAACAAAAGTGACCTACAAGTGTCAAGAATGTGTCTATTTTTTCGCTCGACCACCCTATTTTGTTGTGGTGTACCAGGACAAGATTTTTCATGAAATATACCTTTATCTAACAAAAATTGTTGAAAGACAGTAGAAGTGTATTCTCCACCAGAATCAGATCGAAAAGTTTTAATACTCATGTGAAATTTATTTTCAACCATAGCAACAAAATATTTAAATATCTGAAAGACCTCTGGTTTTTTTCGCAACAAATAAATCCAAGTAAATCGAGTAAAATCATCAATAAAAAGTACATATTACTTATAACCCATAGCAGAAATAATAGGGGAAGGACCCCATACATCCGAATGAATAAGCTGAAAAGGACATGTAGTCTGTGTAGTACTAACAGAAAAAGGAAGAGTTTTGCTTTTACTTAACAAACATGTGGAACAAGGACTAGGAGACACATTTTTATGAGGAATTAAACCTTTCTCAAACATATAAGATAAACAACTAGAATTTAAGTGACCTAATCTACGATGCCATAACATCCAAGAATCATTTGTGGAGGAGGGAACAATTGCAGAACCGGCCAAGACAAGATTTTGTTTAGTCAGAACAGGAAAGAGCCTACCATCTTTGTGCGCCATCTTGATTTTCTTCCCAGTTACCTGATCCTGTAATACACAACCAGACGGTGTAAAAAGCACATGATAGTTATCATCCACAAGTTGTCCAACTAATATTAGATTAGTTGACAATTTAGGTACCAACAAAACATCTTTTAACATCATATGGTTAATAGGAGCCTTTCCAATTCCAAAAATTTGTAGAGTAGTCCCATCAGCTGTCGAAATTTTATCCTTACCAGTGTATGGCGCAACAATAAGAAAATTATCTAACTGCCCTGACATGTGGTTGGAAGCTCCAGAGTCTAGAAACCAAGATGAAGAATGTTTACCTGAGATACCCATCGCAGAGAGGATAGATTGAACCATCTGTTGGATCACGTCAGGAGAAACATACGCAGGGGGGTACCTTGAGCTGGCGAGTGCTGGCCACCTACATGCGATGAAGTCTGCGCAGGGACTCCTTGTCGCTGATGCGCACCAGAAGCACCAAGCGGAGGCGCGCCAGAAGGAAGCTGCTTAGTAGAGAGAGACACAGAGTTCTGCGGATGTGTTCCAGAGGATGCGGCAGAAGTCCTGTTCTGAGGTTCGGTAATGATATGCCCATCCTTCTTACAATATTTGCATAACTTTTTCTTGCAATTTTTAGCAATATGACCAAACTCATTGCAAGAATAGCACTTGACATCTTGTCCCGTCTTAGAACTTTGACCACGAGCCACAAAAGCCATATTATTGGAATCAACAACCGCCTCAAGACTGGATCGTGTAGAGATAGTCTGTTCTTCTCCGACAAGATCACGAAAACATTCAGTCAAAGATGGTGCAGGAGATCGTTCCATAAATTAATTGTCTTCGCAAGGGCTCAAACTCGGGTCGAAGCTTCATAAGAAATGGATCTCGCATGGTCTTTTCTTGCAACTCCTGAATAGCAACCAAAGCCGTAGCTGGAACCTTAGAGTACAGAATATAATTATAATCAAACCATAGTGTCATGAAGCTAGAATAGTACTATTGAATACTGTTTGTGTCCTGTGAAAATAGTCATGAATTTCTAAGTCAAGTTGGTACTTTCTAGCATCACTTTCATGAAGATACAGAGTCTGGAGATAATTCCACATATCAGCAACAGTAAAGTAAGGTCTCAAATTGATGCCAATTTGTGGTTTAATAGAACCAATGATCCAACTCATGACACGTGAATTCTCCTTAATCCACTTTTTCAAGGTTGTTTTGTCTTCCTTGCTGTCGGCAGCCTTAACCACATCAGGTTTCTCTTCAGTGCCATCAATATAGCCCAATAATTCTTGACCTTGAATGAAACAACGAAGGTTAATTCCCACAAAACATAATTTGATCCATTCAAACAGACAGAAATAACAGCTCTCCTTGAACCAAAATCCATGAGAGAGTATGTAAAAAAAATCGAAGAGAGATCAGAGAGAATTGAAGAATAGCACAAAAAAAATATCGCTGAAAGCTTCAATCAGAACCACAGTGGCTCTGATACCATGACAAACTTTGAGAATCTTAGAGATAATATTTTGGTCTTTGGAATAAAATTTTGTATTAGAAAAATCTGCCTTTACAACTCACGCATCCTGATCCTTATACACCTCTGTACATTAAAACATGGAAATAAAATTGAATACTATAATCAGACTATTTCCTATACAACACCTGACTTTCTAAATACAACACGTTATACTTCCTAAATTTTTGTGTGCCAATGTATTTCCTAATCGGGATTTCTTGACTTGTGTGGCAACTCACCACCATGCGCTAAACCCATGTCTTGCGCTGAACCAGCTTTGTTGTTATCATCATCCTAACACTGGTAATGGACGCTCAACCTTATTTTGGCAGCAAAACTGGAGCTTGGCAATTAACAAAAACATCTCCCTGGCAAGAGCTCTACTGGAATGGAATAGGACATATACACTGTTCAATGTCACATTTACGACCTCAATCTCGGCTCTTCAGGAATTGGAATTTCTGAACCGACATATCTCTGAATTGAGACATAACTTATGTGAAAACCAGGATGAGAAATGCTGGAAACTCACCCCCACATGGCGGATTCACAGTAAAATCAATGTACAAGCTGCTCAAAGCTTACCCAAGACCTGACTCACAACTGTCAAATATTTGGATTTTGCATATTGCGCCAAGGATTAAAATATTTGCTTGGCTATTACTTCAAAATAGATTAACGACGATAGATAACTTCAAGAAGAGATGATGGCAGATGACAAACAAATGCTACCTATGTGATGCTTGTGAAGAAAACGCTGGTCACATGTTTGTCAATTGCTCCTTCTCCACTCAGGCTTTCACTCTTGCAAAGAGGGTCTCAAAGGAACTGTCTTGTCTACAAGAGGTTGCATCTTCCTGATCCTCTTGCACTTTAACAGCCTTGTGCTCTTTGATAGTTTCTCCTGCTTTTTACTTTGTAATTTTACCTACTGCTACTTTATTTATTTTTTGAAGATAAATTGGGGGTCAAATCTCCCAACTTATTTTTAAATTAAATGTCTATAAAGAACCCCCCCAGTCGGGTTTCGAACCTGCGACCTCTCACTTGAGATGAATTGCTCTTTGCCACTAGACCAAGAGCTGGTTCTCAAAGAGCAGGGTCTACAAGATGCATTTTTAAATTAACTATTGCTTCTTTGTTTTTGTTTTTGTGTAATTTTAGCTTCTCGCTAAATTGACTTTTATTTAATATAAGATGAGGTCTTAGAGCCTCATTTTTGCTTCAAAAAAAATGTTGTTTGAATTTGAAAATCATTAGATGACAATTTTCTCCAGTCCTGAATTTTTTTTTTTCTTTCATAAAACCCAAACTGGTGAAATGTTTTCTTAATAGATATATCCTACTAAATAGATATTGATTTCTTACTAGTAAAATCAGAATCCAGAATGAATTCTATAAAATACCGATTTGTCCGACTAAGGTCCTGATCGAAAACTATTTTTTTCGGTAGGAATCGAAAATGAATTTTTCCATTTCCCTAATTCCTCTGATCGGAAACATTTTGTAGGTGAGAAACGATTTCAATTGGTAGAATTCGGTGAGAAAATTGAATTCCCGCGAAAAACAAAAAAATTTCGTGAGAATTCAGCGATGCAGAGCGACGTATATTTTCATCGGACAAAATTACACCTGATAAAAATCTTGTCTCTCTCATCTACTAGATCTATAGAAAGAAAGCGATTTGAGAATCTACTAGAGAGAGCGATCTAGCGATCCAACGATCCGAAAGGTACTACTCTCCCATTCCTCTTTCCATTTCTTCCTCTCATATTTTCTGGTAATGGACTTGGTGTTGCGATCTTAGATGATGAATCTGGTGCTAGTCGTACCCTGATCGATCGCCCCGACGAACACTTCATCTTCCTTTCCAGCCATTCTTTTGTTTTATTTTTCCTCCTGAATAAGGAATACTTGAAATTTTCTTTTTCTAGAGTTATAACAGATTGTATGTAAATATTTGGATTGAGCCCACTAATCATACAGGTTCTAGAAAAGTTCATCACCTTACCATATAATTTCAAATTTGAATAGAAAATTACAACAAAAAATATAATGTAAAAATAAAACAATTCTATACCTTTGATGTGACCAACAACTGCAATAATGCCATAATTTTGCTTTAGGCTTCGTTTGGATATGTGTGGGAAGAAGGGAAGAAGAAAAGAAGTGGAAAGAAATATTAGAAAGTGTGTAATTTTGTGAAGAGTTTGGATTGTTTATAATTTTTTTTCTTCCCTTCTTCCTTCTTTCTCCTTCTTCTTCTCTCATCCAAACAGAGGCTTAGACTACTACAACACTCCCCTAATGGTTAATGTGCAATAGTCTGAATTCCTCAATCAAATACTAGTAATTTGCAGATGGGTATCGGTACAATAAGCTATACAAACTGACACATGCAATAATCAACAATAAATTAAATGATTAAAAAAATATAAATTGAGATACATGGCCCCAAAAGGGAAGAAGACAAACTGCTATCTTTGCATCCCTCAAACCATGACAAAGAATGACAATATTTTGTTAGAAACTTAGGTCCAAGTGCAAATTTTAATTTTTGTTACGATTAACAAGTTAATTAACTATTGCACATACGGATCTAGTCATTTAAGTGTTTAACACATAAAAGAGAAAACGTAGGAGATAGTTACCTCTTCCAAAATCGTATTTGGAAAGTTCGAATCCTTTCTCTAGAAAGCGGTGGCGTGCTCGTCTCCTTCACGATCCTCCGGTTGTCTCGAGTCTACCTAGAAAATTAACTAAAGTCTCAAAACAAGTGCTAGTTTGTCCGAGACGATAATCCCTTAATTTTCTTCTTTGCGCGATTAACAATTAATTGGAAAAAGAAGCGCTCAACACATGAGCAGTAAAGAGGGAGGGATGGAGGCACCTACACACGCAAGAGAAAAGAAAAAGATTTTCTTCTTCCTTGTGCCGTTGGCCAAAGAGAGAGGAGAGAGAATTGGGTCAAGCCTTGTGTTGTTTCCATAAACAACACCATTATATAGGTGAAACATTTCCATAATTATCATTCTCTCTTCCTATTTTCACTTGGACAATAATGCTCCTCCATAGTCGAAATTTTCAGGGCCCATGTGGGCTAGTCCACATGATGCAATGCCCATTATTTCTTCTATTAATCCATCTCAAATCGGACTTTTAATTAACTGATTAAATAAAAAATCGATTAGCTCAATATAATAAATATACGTTAAACGAACTTAATTATTAAGTTATTAATAATTAATTTGGAATTAGCATATGCATTATATTATTTTTATATGATCCTTTTGAGTTAATTAATTATAACGGTTCGTAATGGTATATAATTAATTAATCAACTTATCATATTTTCGCAGTACTCGCTACTGCAAATAAATAAATAATGCACGTATGGTTAAAGTCCTATTTGTGTAACCCTTTGAGAATTTATGCTTTGTTGGCAATGGAAAATAAATCACCATTTATTTCGATTAATCATAAGCGGTATCTAGCAACACGTTATGATTCCCAATTTGCATAAACAAATAATGTACCAATACAGTACTTCAATCTTGCATAAGAAATTGTTTTTTATTGTTTTGATTCTTATGTCACATGATATTCTTGTATAATACAAGATATGAATGTGTCATTCTTGCAGATTACACATTTCTTGATCTAGAGATAATTGCATAAGTTGCTAGCAAGCAATCCATCTCTATCAAGGGGCCCAGTAGATATCATCACTCATTAGATAAACATTAGGTAAACTAATGAGAGACATACGGTTGTCTTGATGACCAGTTTATCCCCGCACAATTCAAGAGAACATAAATAAAGTCTGTATAGCAGTCTTTATCAGGAATCAGTATTAGACGATATTTATAGAACATATCCTCATGTGGAAAAACTGAATCATCTCAAATTCAGAATCAAACACGTATGAAATAAATAATGACACATAACACAATTCATATATTTATTTCATTGAGTCATGTCTTGTACTATGTTCCAGTAACATATACATATAAAATTAAGCTAGTAACTCCTTACTTATGATTTGTAGAACTTAATCATCACTTAACTTGTATACTAGTCTTGTCTGATAATTAATGTTCCTTGTTAATTATCAAGAATATGGACAATTTTGATTTATTATTGTTATTTTAATCATAAATAAAACACAATGATCTACAATTCAGATTCTCAACATGAATGAACTATCAATAATAAAATCCAGAAACAAATGATCAAATATCATCAATAACATAAACTATAGAAGTAACCATAAATTAATTAGCTTCAAGAACATATCTCTAACATCTTCTTTGAACCAGTATCATGCAATATTCCTACAAGCATTTCTCACCATGCTCACTTGTTATTTTTACCCTTGTTTCAGGAGTATCTGCAAGTTTGCATAAGCTAAAGATTAGAAGCACCGACAAACTGCAGGTACCAGAACATAACTAGTATTATCGTGGTACCACTCAAGAGCACTCAAGCATGAGTGATTGCAGGAAAAAAGGAATAGATTGTTGGTCCTTCATGGATTAGCAATCAAACTCTTGCTTCCAACATGTTTGATATATTTGCTTCTCTGTAGCATTTTAATTAAACTTTGTTGAATTTCTGTAACAGGAGTAAACTTTTGCTTCTGTAATAATTCGTTGAAGGATAATTTTAGTAATAGGAGTAAACTTTTGCTTCTGTAATAATTTGTTGAAGGATAATTTTTGTCAAGAAATGTTTGAAGTAATTTGTTATTTTTTCTTCTTTGTTGCTTCCTGAGGTGAAAGAAGCCTTAAAACGAATGAAAGTAGGTAAGGTTCTAGGACCTGATAACATACCAATCGAAGTATGGAGATGCCTCGGAGATGTGGCTGTAGTTTGGTTAACCAAACTATTCAATAGCATTTTCCGATCAAATAGGATGCCAGATGCGTGGAGGAGAAGCATTCTAGTACCAATCTTCAAGAATAAAGGGGATGCTCAAAGCTGTACAAACTATAGAGGGATTAAGCTTATGAGTCATACAATGAAGCTTTGGGAGAGAGTGATAGAACATCGCTTGAGACGGATGACAAACGTTTCGAAAAACCAATTTGGTTTTATGCCTGGGAGGTCAACCATAGAGGCCATCTTCCTAATAAGGCAATTGATGGAGAGATATCGGGAGCGAAAGAAGGATCTACATATGGTTTTCATTGATTTGGAGAAAGCATACGACAAAGTGCCAAGGAAAGTTATGTGGTGGGCACTAGAAAAGAAGAAAGTCCCCACAAAGTATGTTACCCTCATCCAAGACATGTATGATGGTGCCGTTACTTGCATCAGGACATGTGATAGTGTAACTAGTGACTTTCCTATTAAAATAGGACTACATCAGGGATCAGCTTTGAGCCCGTATATTTTTGCCTTAGTGATGGATGAGATCACGAAGGATATACAGGGAGAGATTCCTTGGTGTATGCTCTTTGCGGACGATGTGGTGTTAGTCGATGAGAGTAGGACGGATGTCGATAGGAAATTGGAATTGTGGAGACGAACTCTAGAGTCCAAAGGGTTTAGGCTTAGTAGAACTAAGACGGAGTATATGGGGTGTGAGTTTAGTGGGATACGACCAGTGGACGGAGATGTCTGTCTAGACGGGCAGGTAGTACCTACGAAAGATACTTTTCGATATTTAGGGTCGATGCTGCAGAGCGATGGCGAGATAGATGAAGATGTGAGTCACAGGATAAGAGCGGGGTGGGTGAAATGGCGACAAGCATCAGGCGTCCTATGCGATAAGAAAGTCCCGCAGAAACTAAAAGGCAAGTTCTACAGGACAGCGATTAGACCTGCGATGTTGTATGGCGCAGAATGTTGGACTACTAAAAGACGACATGTCCAGAAGATGAGTGTAGCTGAGATGCGTATGTTGAGATGGATCTGCGGTCACACGAGGAAAGATTGGATTAGAAATGATGACATACGAGATATGGTTGGGGTCGCACCAATAGAGGAGAAGCTGATCCAACATCGTTTGAGATGGTTTGGACATATCCAACGCAGACCTCCAGAGGCACCGGTACGTATCGGAATTCTTAATCATTTCGAGAACACCCGTAGGGGGAGAGGGAGACCAAGATTGACATGGGAAGAAGCGGTGAAAAGAGACCTTAAAGAATGGAACGTCTCCAAGGAGTTGGCGATCGATAGGAGCGCTTGGAAGTTAGCAATTCATGTACCGGAGCCATGACGTATGAACTTAGGGGTAGGAGCGATGCCATAGGTTTGTAGGTCCCTCTATTAGGTCACAGTCGAGGTCTAGGTTTCTACTATTACTATTATTATTAGAGGTATTATTATTAGTATGGCTAGTCTTACTATTAGTATTTTTGTATTTTGTATATATATATATTTTTTTGGATGTGTTCTCTTGTTGGGTTTCTTTCTAGCCTACCCCAACTTGTTTGGGACAAAAGACTTAGTTGTTGTTGTTGCTTCCTGACTCTAGTAAGATGTTGGTACAGTATTTGTACCAGTTGGTGCCATCTCGGTTGCATAAATTGGATGGACTGTTATGCAAATTTTCTTATCTAAGTGGGAAGTAAGATCTGTTTGCTTTTGGGTTCGGACCTTATTACTAGAATACAGGTATAAAAGGTGTTCCAAATTAATTTCTAACTACTAGTTTGAACGGGTTGGTATGTTCATTATTAGTGGTTTTATTTGATGTTTACTTGCTTTTCTGAGGTATACAATGAATGTTGATTCAGCTTTAGAATTTATTATTTAGATTTTGTAAAATAAAAAAGTGGTTTCTAATTGGTAATTGCACAAAATAATAATCAAATACAAGAGCTGCTATGGTGCAGAAATAGCAAATGTATTAGCTGCAGACAATGAAAGATTGCTTGACTCCCGTGTTTTAATGCAGGCTCCAAAATTTCTGTTAGGGGCATTCTGATAATTGCATCAATTTGAGGTTTTAAATAAAAAAAAAATGCTTGTCCTTTTTTTGGGTCATAACCATTAGAAAATATATTTTTTGAGATTCTCTTATAGGAATGATATTTAGGTTTGTTCTTGGTCTATACTGGTACAACCTACCTGGCAAAAATTGTTGTTATAGTTTCCCATGCTTTGATACAAATCAGAAATCAATGCAGTATATCTATTTATGATCTATATTTTGCTGGTATATATGCTTGCTTGGTATATACCTGGTAATTAGTGCAGCCATTCAATAACGTTAAACAAACAAAAAAAGGAATTAATTAATTGTATCATGATAATGATTTGTATACATCAATTTAGTAAAGTGAATCACTGTATGATGAGGATTGTGTTTCTTTCTTTTTTAGTCTATGTAGCGTGTGGCCTGTGGGTTTCCGATCATTAAATTGGAATTCCCTTCGATTCATCTGAAAAAGATTCCGATCCTGGATTTCAATTGAAATCAATTCCATTGAATTCTGTTCTCCTGAAATGAATTGAATTCCCATTCCATCCCCATTCCGATCAGGGCCTAAAGCACCATCTGCTACTAGTACCTGTGCGGATGTGCCTGTACCAGATCTCCCAAAGGAAAAGTTTAACAACATTAAGCATTTCACAATTTTCCATATTACCAAGAAATGCTTGGCGGTTGGTTTCCTTCAAGAAAGGAGGTGCATTTCTAACTTAAATAAAATTCGACAAGGAAAAGAATCCCCACATAGCAACAAGACATCCAAAGTGCTCAACAGGGAACTCAAAAGAAGCTTTCAAAATATGAAAAATGTGGAATGTCTCAATCTATGGTACCAAAAAGAATTACACCAACACCAAAACAATTTTCAACGGTGACATTAATTGGAGAAAAAGAGATGACGCTTTAGGCTTTGACCCCCAATTTATATTAAAATAAATAAATAAATAAATCAATAAGCCCCCCTATACACAATTAAACATTCTCATAAATCCTGAATTTTGAAATGTTCTTCACAAAAATGGTACAATTTATTTATTTTTTGTTTAAAAATAAACGGTACCGAAGCAGAATGCATCCACAGGGAAGTTTACTTAGAAATTAAAATGAACCAGAATACAAGGAAAATAAAATTAATTTTAATCAATTTAACAGAAGCGTTAAGTGTACTATGAGGAGCCCTTGTTATCTGGAGTTTCATCTTTCTGAATATCCTCCATAATAAATTTTGGCACTACAAAATTGGCGATCCAGTAAACGAAGAATAGTAAGGCACTGCAAATCATGAGAAAACAAAAAGAAGGGAAAGAAGCAGCTTTTCAGAGCAGTAATAAAAAATTGTCCATGAATTATTTTCTTAATTTCACTTTATCTTCTTGTTCTCTTTTTCCTCATAACTCATAAGTGAAAATTACTCTCATTTCATACCTAACTGGAAGCAAAACTGAGATATCCCGGGGGCCTGAGTCGGCTGCTAAACTGAGAGCCATATTCAGTGTTTGAGCTCTACATGTTGTATGCATACCAATACCATTACCAACACGAAGCGTCTGCTTCCCTGGTGGCAAGAGACAGCCTGTTGCCTGATGGCTTTTGGGGATTCTAAGTAATGGTACTTGAGAAACAGAAGAGAAGGGATTGGTTAGAACCTTCATAGCTATCTTATCTTCTTTGAGGCTTTTTCCTGTGTTTTGGTTAGTTGTACTTGTACTTGTAGAAGCAAATGGATCCTCTGTTTATTTTCTTCAAATTGAGAGAAGAAGATATGATAATTTGGTCTCTTTGGATAACGTATCAACAAGCGTGGTCCTCCCATTGTTTTTTAGATCGTTAGATCAAAGGGAAATTAAGCAGCAGATGTGCTTCAAGATTAGTGCACCGCTCCAGTGAACGGACTCCAGCTTAGATTGTGCACAGCAAATATTTTTCACGAAGGGCCATTCTTGTAAAGTTTGTATGTACCCACTGGTATTGATAAACTAAATATACTAAAAAAAATGATTACTCAAAATGGAAATAAAATCACACATCAAGACCTAATTTGGTCTCTGGCTCTGGTAGTAAAAAAAATATATATTTGAACATAAGTAAATACGAAGCTTTAGATTTGGAGTTTTGTCATGTAGAATCGGGTCCACCTGCAGTGTCTTTTATGTTGTATGAGACATGATATGAGACACCTTTAAGGTGAAAAAGATGCAGCCGGTTGCGAAATAACAGAAAGCAACCATCTACGATTCTATATGTCATTATTGCATAATCATGTAATAGGCACGGTTAAATCATAACCAGCATTTTGCTGTATACTTCATCATACTTCATGCTTTGGCATTGAGAAATATATAGTCTGGATCATTAACAAAAAAAAAAGAGCTAAAAATAGATAGGAATGACTGAATACTTTCATCCATGGAAAAAGGAAATGAGCATAAATTTACACTTTGCGGTTAAAAATCGCTGGTACTTATTTGGCGATTACTAATTACCACCAATTTTAGCGGCAAATTCTTACCTCTACCAGCTTGTCATTCTGTCAAACCTTACCTATTTAAATGGCACCCCGACCCAAGGAACCATCATCGCAAATCTCATCTCAATAGAAAAAAATGGCACCACAATCACTTAAAGTTTTGGCCCTCTTCGTGTGCATCTCATGGTGCGCATTCGCTGAAGCAGGAGATGTTGAAATGGACGGAGCGGCCGGCGCTACTTTTAGTGTTGGTACCTACGGCGCACGTGCTGACGGTAAAACAGATGATAGCAACGTGAGTTTTCTCTCTTTGTTTTGACTCCAAACACATTTACTTCTATGCTTCTTTATATTTGATTTGGAAGATTGCATTTGGTTGATTCAAGTTTTTTTATTCAACACTATGCTGGCGTGTAAATTTGTCATTCTCATTAATAGAAGCAATTCAAATCTACAGGAAAAGTTGTGTCACCTTGTCCCATATATTCCTCCGTATTCATTAATACAAACAATTTTTTTTTTCTCTGTGTCCTTATCATTGAAGTAAATTATTTTGATTTCTCCTATTAGTAGCCACAAAGCATTGTTCTAATTGTTTTACAAGTATAATACCGATGTCATAATTTCAGGCCTTCATGAAAACATGGCAAGCCGCATGTGCATCAAGCGGCAAAGTGAAGATTCAAATACCAGGAGGCAAATATTTATTGGGCCCCCTCACTTTCTCCGGGCCATGCCCAAAGGTTACCATGCTCACTATTGTTCATAAGGTAATTATGAAGCTAAATCATAAATTCAGACTGATGCAAATGACAATTACGTACGAAAATAAACATCGTACTTTATTAATTTAATAATTTATTTTGGGTTGATGTAATGCAGGGAACACTTTTGGCATCAACTAACTTGGGCAAGTTCAAATCTGATGTCTGGTTGGAATTTTACGGAGTGAAAGGTCTGAGAATTAGCGGAGGTGGCACCGTCGACGGCCAGGGTGCTGCTGCTTGGGATAAAAACAGCTGCCACAAGATGAAGAACTGCCAAGCTCTCCCTGTGGTATGTGCCTTTTTTGTTTCAATTCATGCAGAAAAGGTTACTATTCTTTGTAAATTTTTATTAATTCACGAAAAATGAACAGCTGAAATGAATAATATGTTGCTGGTCTGAACAATTGATCGCAAATCAAAATATTTTTGCGATGGTAATGAGTGGAGGGCAGAGGATACTGATCAAACAGAAGGGGCACTGGTTCTTTAACTTTTTTGTATCTGGCACACTTAATAATTTTGTGCTAGCTTGTTGTGGGTGTCAATTTCACTTAGTAGTTTTTTCCTTTTTTCTAAAAGCATTAGAAAAGTATAACCTACAATTGTAGAATTAGATTAAATGTACCTAATTCCTTGATGCTTTGACTACAGTCGGTTAAGTTTATCGGCATGAACGACACCATTGTGAGAGGTTTAACCTCAGTCAACCCCAAGTTCTTCCACATGGCAGTGATTGATTGCCAAAGATTCACTGCCACCGACCTTACCCTGACAGCTCCAGAAGACAGCCCCAACACCGACGGATGCCACATCGAAGGCAGCACTGGTGTGGAGATCAGCAGAGCCAAGATCGGCACTGGAGATGACTGCATTTCAATTGGGCATGGCAACACTGACGTCCTCATTTCAAGCGTTGAATGCGGACCTGGCCACGGTCTCAGCATCGGCAGCTTGGGCAAGTACAAGTACGAAAAGGACGTGAAGGGGCTCATTATCAGGGATAGCAAGATCACTAGTACCCAAAATGGAGTGCGCATCAAGACATGGGAAAACTCTCCTGTCAGCACCATCGCTACCAATATAACCTTTGAGAATATTATAATGAGCAACGTCAGCAACCCCATCATCATTGACCAAACATACTGCCCCTTTAAAAACTGCGGCAGCAAGGTACGTACACAGACGAACAAGAAAACACACTTTAAGCATATCAATCCTTCCTTTTATTAATCACCATGTATATATGTGGATTAACACATGGAATCAACAGGATCCATCCAAGGTGAAGCTGAGCAACATACACTTCACCAACATAAGAGGAACATCAGCAACACCAGTGGCAGTGACCTTGGAATGCAGCAAGGGATACCCATGCCAGAATGTCAATCTAAAGGACATTCAGCTCAAGTACATCAACGGCTCAGACGCCACTCTCGCCTGCGCGAATGTGAGCCCTCAATTCTCGGGAACTGTCAACCCCAAGAAATGCACTGCTCCTATTGCTGCTGCTTGATCATCTCCTAATTACCACATCCGTTTCTCCATATATGCAATCCACTGGTGATGTTTTCTTTATATGCATGCTCTAAGCAGTCCATACAGTGTTCTAGAGATAGACATGAGGCAGAGACTGTGATACGCCCCATCTTTAAGATGCCTTTGAGATGCTTAATTTCTTCCATACCAGTACTGCGGTAGGGAGCACACTGCACACTCAACTTCGGTTTCTAGAGAAATATTTAAACAATTTTGGGTTTCGAAATTGTCCTTGTAATTTAAAATTATATCAATTTAATTGTAATGAATTTTTGACGGATTAATGTATTTGGCATTTGATTGAATTCTATTTATTGCCCTTAAAAAGCCACTTCTATTTATTGAATTGCTGTTCAATGAAATCGATTTGACTGATATATATAGTTATTTGGCCGCAATTGAGCAACTTACATATAGAGTATAGTTTTATATATACTGTAAATCTCTGTAAATTAAGGTGCTGAAAATCAGAGTATGAGAGCTGTCCAAGACTGGAGTCTGGTTAATCAGATCTTACAAGAAAATAAGAATAATAAATGTTTCAAGTCACAAAGTACAGGTTGGGATCGATATTGTATTAAAAAAGTTTCAACTAACTACAATTAATTAGATATATACATGTTTTATAGGAGTAAACTCCTCCTAATCTTGTAACAATTTAACAAACAAGCACTCACAAAAACACAAGATTTAACGAGTTTCAGCACTAATTTGGTGCCTATGTCTTCCACACTCCTTCACCCATATTTTTTTATTAATTTTTCTATTAATATAATAATTTTACAATGAGTGAGAAGGAGAAGAAATAGCCATAAAATTACATAAGGCAAAAACATGCTCTTTTGGAAATAAAATCAAATCACACAATTCTTCCTATATTCTTCAAATTCCTTTCTATTCTGAGTCAAATCAGATTTTCTTGATATGAGAATACACCAAATCCACAAGCAGCCTTCAAATTTAGAAAGATTTGACATAATGGCACAATTATCTTCCCAAACTCTGGCGATATACCTTTCCGGGCCGAACCACACCTAGTTCGGACCGAATGTCCCTGAGTCCTCAATGCACACTTTCCTATTTGGTGATTTTTTTTTCTTTTCTCTTTGCTTGAAGGAAATACACAGAGTAATGATTATAATCAATTAAAGATATGTTCATAAGAAGCTTTAACCAAGGGAGCGAGACGTTCGACAAATATGGCTATGCGTTATGCGGGGAGAAGAGGAGTGTTAATGTGAATCCAACAGTCATCTGGTCCGGCCTAATAAGGGGGAGATTTTTAACAAAGACAAAATTATCTTTCAAAATTTTAAATAGAACAAAGCAGTATTTTCTTTTTTAATAAGAGCATTGTTATAACGGTAATGATAGCACCGCTATAGTCCAGCCTTATAGCGGCAGTCCCATTGCCGCTATAGAGCCTGTAGCGGTAATGCCTTTAGTACAGAGGATGATAGCATTTTTTGGATGTTAGAAAGTAGTGGCTGCTATACAGTGAAATCGTTTTATAAGTATCTGAACAATAGAGGGACTGTAGTTAATTTGGAGTCCACTGTTTGGCCACTAAAAATTTTTCTTAAGATAAAATACTTTCTTTGGTTAGTCTTAAATAATAAACTTTTAACCTTAGACAACTTAAGCAAAAGAGGCTGACAAGGTCCTAATAAATGTTTTTTTTTTTTGCAATAATGCTGAAACTGTGGATCATTTTTTTGAAGATTGCCCCTCTATTAGACCTTTTTGGTGTAGTTTTTAATATGTTCAACTGCAGGAATGTTAACCTGGATTGTTCTAGTTTAGAGGTCGTCTGGAGTAGTATAAATAATCTGAATTCATCTAATAGAACTTTTGCAAAACAATCCTCGATGCTCTCTCCTGGGCCCAGTGGCAAGAGAGAAACAAAAGAGCCTTTTCAGATGATGTAGGTTTAAATTCTCATGGGGTTTATGTAAATGTTCTGTCTTTTTCGTTATTGGACACGTTTTAACTCAGAGATGGAGGCTAATTTCAGAGAGATGGCTAACATGCAAAGAGAGAATCAAGGGATGGGCAGTCAAGGAATGGAGAAGATCTGAACTGATAGAGTCGCTTTTTCAGAGTTTTCAATTGAAGACTAATCTCTAGTTGCAGTTTTAAACTTACTGTCCTAGTTTTTGACTCCTTATTTTGTGTTTTTGTGACTTGTGTTTGGTGGTTTGTAAGGAGTGATGCTATCAGGATAGCTTTAATCTCTTAGTTTGTGCAGTTACTTTGTAGGGTTGGTGGTTGGCTCACTGAGTTATAATCAGTACCATATCACCTTTTATCTTGTACCAAACTACTTTATGTTTCAATGGAGGCCATCTCGGGCCACTTTTAATCATATTTTGTGGGTTAGTTATAAATGATGTTTCTGGTTAGGCTTTAGAATAAGCGAATTAGCACCACATGTGCTGCCATCTTCACTTTATTTATTTGACTTTATGTATGTTCCCATGTATAATTTCGTGTTTCACTTAAGAAAGATACTTGTGTAAGGATTGTTACATAGAATAAAATAAGAGTTTACCATAAAAGATCTGATACGAATCCACATGGGGCTGCTTTTGTTTCTTATTTATTTGTTGTAGATGACTAAGTAAAGATTTTCATGTTGCATGTTGAAAGAAATGCTTATAAACACCCGTTACACAAAACAATACTCAAAATGGCCAAAATAATTTCTTGTGTTGTACTGTAGATAATATCCCTTAATTTGAAAGCTTTGTCGATTGTCGATGGACGTTTGGTAATGAACTAGACATGAAGACAAAAAGAAAAGGATAACTATATGTTGAAGCATATTAAATGAAAAAAACATACGCCCATCATTGTTCACATTACTCGAATCAATTGCTACAAAAAAAAAATATATATATATATAAATGATTATATTTTTGTTACATATATCTTTCTTGTTTATTGGATGCTCAAAATTAATTTTAGTCTTTTTCTACTAAAATATATATAGCGTACTAGAACGATTCTCTTTAATTTTTATTTAAAAAAAGTAGGGTTTGACCCACCACTTCTCATTAGAAACAATCTACAAGTTTAAACTTGTGTAAGGATTAAACCTTATAATCTTTAGATTATTTATTGGATTTTAGTATTTTAATGGATTGAGGGAAAAAATCATTAATTTGGTTCTTTGTTAAGCACTATATATAAAACCACTAATTTAAAATGTGTGCACATTGAAATAATTTGTGGTTTTTTTATATTTTTTAATCGATATTTAAGATTCTTAAATATATAACACACCAAGTGATATATCTCTACTATATTAAAAGCACCAATGCAAGAATGTAAACCTTGAAACCAAGAGTGTATCCAACTCTTCAATTTGTGATCTGAACCGTTAATAATTTAATTTGTGTACCAGATGTCTCCAAATGAAGGGTTAAATTGTCCGTTGACCGCGGAAAATTTTTAGCGCAGATAGAACGAGCGGCGCTTTTCATTGCTACCCTGGTTCGAATCCTCCTTTTCACCATTTTAATTTTTATAAATGAATCTTTTTTTTTGGCCTCTTTCTTTTTCTACTAGCCTACCCCTCCTTTTTGTAACGCCTCCTCCCACTTTGTTTCTGCCGTCCGATCCTGACCTAAAATGGCACCGAGACACCAATTCTCTTCGCCGTCAAATCCTGACCTAACCTCCACCTCTCATCGCTCTCATACTTTTGATGATCCGAGAAGAAGGTCGCCAGTACAATCCACTGTAATTCTCTCGGTTTGTCAGGTCCGAAAGGATGCCACGTGGGTTGCTTGCTGCTATACAATACATGGTGTGGAGCAGAGTAAGATCCGTCGGATGAAAAGGCGCTAACGCTCTTCCTTCGCGACAAACTTGCTACTGTAAATGGTCTGTATTCAAAGTAGCAAAGGGAATTCTGAATTCAAGCAATTGGGAGCATTGAATAATTATCTTAGTTGCTATTTTAATTCTTTCCCCATAACTTGTGTAGAACTTGTCATATGTACTGAAACCAAAAGAGAAGGTAATAACAAGCTTGTTAACCTGGGAGCATTCAAAGTCGTTTGCTAATTCACAAGAAGAACTTGAGGTGAAAGATTGAGGTCATTAAGCGTTCTTCATTTGCTAATTCACAGGTAATGACAAATGTATCTACTTTTTGGTGTTTTAGATATGGGTTCTAGAATAAGACCTGATAGGAAAAGATTCAGATAACTTAGGAGAAATTTTCAAAGTTGTTCAATACTACAATTCAGGTAATTAATCTGGTACATTTGCATTATTTATAAGGTTTAAAAGATGTGCATCATAAATTGGCTTTGTATTGCACGTGATGTGTCTATTTTTTTGGTTTTGGTTCTGTAAATAACAATCAGTGTTATACAGTAACACTTGAGAGTGATATGTTTTCAGCCTCATAGTTGTACAAATTAGAACACAAAAGAAAATCATTTCATATTTAGTTATTGCGACAACAGTGAAGATTATCTTGTTACTGTTATTGGCTATTGATATTTAAACTGATGTCAACTTGGGAGTTTTAACAACTTGAAAGGTTTTCAACAAATTTGATGGTATTTTGAGATTGCTTTTATTTTCAAAAAGTTTTAACAACTTGCGACAACAGTGAGATTGCTTTTATTTTGAGATTTAATGGTATTGTGTAATGAGATGCCAATCTAGAAAATTTTCAATTGAATTCAATGCAATTAGGAGCATTGAATAACTTTTTTAGTTTCTATTTTAATCATTATCTCTTATTTTCAGATCAATTGGGAGCATTAAAGGAGAAGAATAATGGATAAGCAACCTCTTATATATAGCTTTGTTGCCAAGGGGACGGTGGTGTTAGCTGAGCGCACACCTGGTTTTTTGGAAATTTCAGAACAGTTGCGATTCAATGTTTGGCCAAGTTGCCTCCAAATAGCAACAAATTCACCTACTCATGTGATGGTCACACCTTCAATTTCCTTGCTGAGAAGGGTTTCGGTATGCTATTTTTGTTCCTTGAGAAGGATGAAAGTGAAGATGAGGAGCCCATGAAAACTCCTAAGAGTATATTTTGCACATGGCCATTATTATTCGTTCCTTTTTTATTTCTCTCTTTCGCTCCTGCCTGGAGCAGGCACGTAGGAGCAACCCGTCTCACTTTAGATAATCAAAGAGAAACGCCCATAGAAGATACTGATTATTTGATTTTTTTTTTCATATTTTCTTGTTTTTCATTATTGGAAAACTTACATGATAGACACCCTTATTAAAATGACGTTTACTCATTCACTCCAACTTTTTCTAAAAAAATGACCTAAACACCCTTATTAAATACCAATAGTCTGGGAAAACCAAGATGAAAGAAGAGAGGGCATTTTGGTAATTTTTTTTTAAAAGTTGGAGTGAATGAGTAAAAGGTGCATGGCCTGAGCAATTCCCATTAAGGCTGTCTAACGCTTATGACGGCAACGGAATGGTTCATTCCGTTTCAGTAAACGGTATGCTATTTCATTTTATATTCCGTTCCATTTCAGTAAACGGTATGCCATTTCATTCCGTTATTCGTTTCGTTTGGACGGAATGGGACGGAACAATGTATATTTACACTAAAAACAGATGTATTTGTCGAAACGGAAGCAAAATGATTCGTTCCGTTTACCGTTCCGTTTCAACAACGGTATGCCCTATTATTCTGTTTATCGTTCCGCTTCTGGAAACGAAATGCAAATTCGTACCGTTATCCATTCCGTTGGAATGGAACGGAACGAAAAACGGTGAAACGGTATATCGTTGATAGCCATAATTCCCATTAGATCAGATATGATTCAAACACCAAAGTTTGCATCCAGTTTAATATAATTTAACGGAATTAAAAAGAATACTGACGGGAGGAACTAAAATCAGAATATATCAAAGTTAGCACCAGTTTAATATAGTTTAACGAAATTAGTAAGAACACTTACGAGAGGGACTAAAATCAGACTATATCAAAGTTAGAAGGTTTGGAAAATACAATTGAAAGTTAAGTGACTAAAATTTGACACCATATAAACTTACATCCGGAAAAGGGCGCCTCACTGGATGAGGATCGCAAAAAGCTCCTTAGGCTGTGCTCCAGAAAATTAAATCGGAGGGAGAGTAGAGGAGAGTAACCGAACGATTAGATGAGATTACTTTGCCCGACTGTTTACTCGCTCCACGCAGAAGAAAAGAGAAGATGATGTAAGAGACACACTGAAATTTCGGAAATTTTAGAATAAACTTTTACATCCCGATTTGGAGGGTAACAAATTCCGGTCAATCCTTACTCTCCTCTCCGTTCCTCTCCTTTAATAATAGAGTTCTGGAACATACCCTTAGATGCCTCCGAAAAAATTTATCTAATTATTTTTATAAGTTAATCACATGTTTATTTTTATCGATTCTATTTGTTAAATTGATTACTCTTATTTTCAGCGTCAAACACTGATCTTAAATATTGAAAATGAACAATATATTTATGTCAAATAATATTTTTAAATGTTAAAGTTCGCCCACACATTGGGTGGGCACTGCTGCTAGTATATATATATATATATATATATATATATATATGAGTTTTTTTTTTGTAAGATTTGATAAATGGTGAATTTATAAGTCAATCATAAGTATGTTTTTTATTTAAAATTTTCCCCTTGATTCGAGAATTATTAAATAATACGAGTGGCATTTAAGTGTAGAGTGTGTGTCAAACACGCGCATGTTAGAGCTCGTGTCATGTCATGTTGATATGAGATAATAATTTCAATGTGTCGTGTCGTGTCAAATGAAGGATTAGTTAACATGACACGCGTTATGAAACAACACGTATAACACGACGTCTCGTGTCGTGTCGTGTTGAGACAACGTGTTAAACGTGTCAAACCATATTATAATTTATTCACTAAAAATTCATTAAAAATATTTAAATATAATAAATTGTTGAAATTTTATATATTAAAATAAAAATTAATGATTGGATAAAAAGATTATTGTCTCGCACTTTTTCAGTCCAACCACGGAAGATCAGATAGTCCTCTATGGGCGAAGAAAATGCGGATCAGATACCCCTCGAGCATCTTGAGACCCGTCGTTACTGCCCATTCCAAACGAGCGAAGGGCACTAATGCGGTTCTAAGTACCTCGAGAATTGATTGTTTGTTGTAGGTTCTTTTTTCTAGTAGGCGCAAGCCCCTACTGTTAATTACCTCCGGACTCAGTTACAAACTGGGCCAAGAGCACCTCTAGATCGGGATATTCAAAGTTTAGACGTCGTAAGTGGATAAAGTCCATTTTAATAAAAGGATTATGTATTGGTAGGGCATTTCAGGGTGAAAATAAAGCAGAAGGGCAGTCATTTGAACAGTGCCATGCAAACATGAACAATGTAATTTGATTCTTTGGTTACACATTTTTAGACATTTAGGTTGCTTTTACTTTGCTGGATCAGGCTTGGTGCCGCCGCAGAAATTTTTGAGTTTGATACTAGAAAATTTGGTATCCTAAATCAATCCTCAATCGTTTAGGGATTTAGAGATTTTGGGATTTCGTTCAAGTCTCGAGTGCAGATGCGCTATGCCTCCTCTTGACAGGAACTCCGGGTGATGGCCGCCGGTTCACTTTCCTTCTGGTCACCTAGGCATCAGATTTCAGTCTACTTCGGGTCAAACGTGCTGTGGACTTGTAGAAACAGGCTTTGAGATTCGAGTCTGACACTCGAAAATAGGGTATTCCAGGTCAGTTCTCGGTCGTTTGGGGATTTTGGAGAATTTTTAGGATTTCGTTCAAGTCTTGAGTATAGATGCGCTATGTCTTCTCTTGACAGGAACTTCAGTGATCATTCAGAATTGACTTTCCTTTTTTTTCAATCCGAACATCAGGAGGGTGTCTCCTTCAAGGCGAAACGCTATGCAGTCTTGAAGGGACGAAATTTAGACTTTTAAGACTTTATGTCACTTTTGACTTTGTGTCCTTGAGTCACTTTTAGACTTTGTGTCATTTTGATTTTGTGTCACTTTTAGAATTTGTGTCAGTTTCAGGTTTGGACTTTTAATTTGGACTTTTGAGTTCAACTTTTAAGTCTTGCAATTTTAAACTAGCACTTTTGGATTTTGACTTTTGAGTTTGACTTTTTATTTTTGACATTTTCGGACTTGGTTTAAAGTTTGAACTTTTGGATTTTGGCATTATGGACCTTGAGTTGGACTTTTGAGATGCAACTTTTGAGTTTTAGATTTTCAATTTTCAGTTGGACTTTTGAGTTCGGACTTTTAAGTTTGCATTTCTAAACTTCTATTGGATGCCCTTTTGTTATTTCAATTTTGTTCGCAAATTTTAATGCTTGACTGTGCCTATTGTTCAGAACATGAAATATCAAATCTACTTGTTGTCCAGAACATAAAGTGTTCAAATGTACCTGCTGTCCAGAACATAAAATATTCAAGTGTACCTGCTGTCCAGAACATAAAACATTTAAATGATTTTGTTCAATTTCTTTGAAAAACTTAATTTTTATTTAACCATGTGAACTTATTACTTTCCATTATGACCCCCTTTTAGATTTTAATTTGAAATGCTGTATACTTTAATGATATATCAAAACATTCCTCATATTTTTCTTGACATTTTGACATTTTGTGGGAAATTTTCTGATAATCCAGCTATTTTTAATGCATTTTTGAAGTTTCTTGCTTCGCAGAATTTTCTGATTGGTTGTAACTTTGTTGTTTTGCTGTTCGTTTGTCAGGGACTCGTTGCAGGCTGGCCGTCACAGAAGATCAGTGAGGGACGCTGGGGGTTTAGGTTGATTGAGTCGCTTAGTTCGCTTCTGCGCCTGTACACCGAGCGAGTTAGGGTTGGGTTCGGATTCGATCTGTGGGCTTTACGTATCGGCGTTGCTGTTTTGGTGCGCCACGCCTAAGCGAGATTCTAATCCATCTCCCTCCATCCTTCGTTGGTTTGATGCTCTTCTATTTGACTGGAGGCTTCCGTTGGCGATGTCAGTAGGATCTCCCGGCGGCCATGGCGACTGAGACGAGATCACAAAGCGTCTTGGTGGTCTTCTCTGCCGTCCGTTGAAGTCGCGCTTGACGATTTGGAGCGCTCTGGTCTCAGTTTGGTTTGGGTCTGCGACAGTGACGGAGAGCAACTGATTGACGAAGCACCGTGAGGCATCTGGGAAGCATCATAGAGTCACCTATACATTCAATTTTATGCCGCACTTCCTAATTTGAGGTAATATGCTTTTCATCATTGGCTTTGGTCTGACAAACTTCGAAGTAAAACTGACTTGATTTCATTTCATGTGTGAATTGTTCCACGAATTGTTATACAAACCCGTGGTATACTTTTTACTTTCTTCTCATATTTTTTGTTTTACCATGTTGGTTACCATAATTTATATTTAAATACAGGACTCTTAGCTTCCTCTTTTGTCTTCATCCAATTTACTAAACGTATGCAACTTGAACTTTGGATGTCAAATCCTGATCACAACATTTAATTATTCAAACAATTGAAACGCAATTTAACTGGTGATGTTGTTCTTGCTGGTGTTTACCAGTGGCACATGTATTGTCACACTCCGAACCAAATCTGTTCCAGGGAGGACAACCCCCGCCACGTGTACACATTAGTTGTGCACACGAAAGGCTAAGTACAGTTATATCATCACAAGCAATCACAAAAATAAATGTCACATAACCAAAGAGATAAGTTGGTTTGTTCATACAAAACATGGCTGAAAGAATATTTACACAATTGTACAAGTCAAAATTGTTCAGCCAGAAGTGTAAACAAAATACATCAAAATAACTGTGACTAATCCAGCTTGGTTTGATCTTCAGATAAAACACCGTCTTCAAAATCTATCAAACCTGAACCTGCTCCACAAATAACATGTGGGCTGAGTACGCGAATACTCAGTGCAATAACAGGGTAAACCAAAGATTCTGGTTAAACTAAAGCTAGAACTAAACCATACTTAAACACTTTTAATTCATGTCGTTAGTGCAAATCTAAGTGTGTTTTAGGTAAAATGATAGTAATAATCTACCAACCATGACATGCCAACAAGAAATCAGAAAAGTATCTGGAGAAACGGATAATAATATACAAAGTCCGATATCATAATAATACGAGAATCAAGCATCCTCACTCAGTAGTCAAATATCAGTCTAACAGAATCCAAAATCACATCTCACAAGAACCAACAAGTCATGGGTTCTACCTAGATCAACCAGAGTCCCGCAGGAAGTCTCGATGAGCCCCGAAGGGAGTCTCCAACCCTGCACCACCATCGAGGTGTAGGCAGCGAGTCGCGGTACCATGCTCCTGAAGAGGGAGATCGAGAGGTAGTCTATACTGGCGAGCAACCCCAAAGAATCCGATAGAGACAAGTGGGAATACGTACAAATCCTATCAATAATAAATAACTACTAAGTGACCACAGAACCGTCTATAAGTCGGTCTGCAGAGTGATAATCGGAGACGTGTTGCTCATGATCAGAGAATCATCCTGAACTCACCGGCATTCAGCTTGGGTGCAGCTCCTGACCGCGAGCAAAACGTTCCTATTTCACTCGGTCTCACTATCCTGATCCATACCAGATGCAAGTGTTGATTTAAGCACTTTTTAGATAATTACTCACTTTATTATAGATGCATAACCTATTAATGCAGCTAATCTTTTGATAATGCTCTTAACTGTTTACTTAATGTTATTTTCATATTATGCACACATAAAATTAAAGATCTAATCCTTAACTAGAGTTTAAAGAGAATCTAAAGCTTTCACACACCTGGAAAGTCGGGTGTAGAACTGTTACTCAGCTGGAGGGTCAACAAAGTCCTGCTCAGCAACGCCACCCTCAAAGTCAGTAAAACCGTCCTCTACAAAGTCTGAGTAGCCCTGCTGGTCACCTGACCAAACACAGAAGACTAGACTTTAGAAAAACGAAAACTAAGAAACGCTCAACTAACGATCTCTTACTTAACCCTCTATTGGTTTTAGAACTTATTTATTAAGTGAGTTGTATTTAAGGTTTTTTGAAAGGGATTCTGTTTTAAAATATATTATTTTATTTAGAGAAATATTTTATAAAATTTTGACAGAGTTTCCTTTTTCACAGTGTGTGAAGGAAGTCGTTTTATATTAATTCCTACCGTCCATTCTATACGTTAAATTCGTGATAAGTATAACTAAGTGTTTTAGTTTAGTAATATTGTTAATAGTGTTTTGCTCAAGTATTAAATTCTTTTATTAATTTTTATAACTAATTTCAATTAAATAGATTTTAGTAATTAAAATGTATTGATATTTTTATCTTTTTAATAACGCAATTTCAAGTGTGATTATAATTAAGATTATGTTGGAAAATAATATAGTGGTAATAGTGAATAAAGTTATTATTAACTAAAGTTAATATAATCCTTAAATAGTTTGTCATAATGATAATATAAATAATAAGATTGTTATTTTAACGTGTTGGTTGTTTTAATGTGTTTGGGATCATATGCATTTGAATGACTGTGCTGATGGTAATCCTCTTCCATCTTTAAGTTTACGTATTAGTCCATTTTAATTAAATACAATTTAATTTTCTAATTAATCATATTTTTAAGTTAATCAATTTGTAATTACTTTATTTACTTAGTGTTAATCTAGAATTTATTATGGACCTGGCCCAGTCCCATTTTAAATTTAAAATCCAATTGAATAAACTTAACATTTCAGTTCGGCCCATAAACATAGCCCAACACGAAGAAAAGAAGCAAGGCCCAGAAACAAATAAGGCCGACGGGCCTCAGAATTACACACGGCCCAGCGAAAAATGTAAGGCCCAGAAACACGGCCGACAGGCCAGGAAATTAGCCACGGCCCAGGTGGGTATAAGGGGCCCAGCCTGGTGCCTAGCGGATCGGGTTCAGCAGGCCAGTGGGTTGTGGGGATTAAATCCAAACCCACGGTTAAATTAGAATCCGACCCAAACAAAGTCAGATCCGACCCGCAATCCCAACATATTTACATACAAGTCCTCATGTCTATTTTATTTACGATTAAGTACATTTTTTTCTTTTTCTTTTCTTTTTTAATATTTTTTATTTTAAAAATAATAAAATAATCCGATTAAGTACATTTTTTTCTTTTACTTTTCTTTTTTAATATTTTTTATTTTAAAAATAATAAAATAATCCGACACGACTACACTACGTCATTTTTTTTAGTACCGGTTTATTATGCATCTTTAGTACCAATTTTGCAGTGGTACTAATAATAGGGGGTGCTAAAGATATTTAAAAATCGGTACTAAAAAGGCAATACTAAAGACAGGGCCCAATTCGCGGGGGAAACAAGCGGTTCACGTTAGTACCGATTTTTAAATAAAAACCGGTACTAAAAATAATAGTTTTAGTACCGGTTTTTAAATAAAACCGGTATTAATGTGAGCAGCCTGTTTTATTTTAAAAATATAAAATTTTTGGTATCTTTAGTACCGGTTTTTAATCTAAAAACTGGTACTAAATAACTCTTTAGTACCGGTTTATTATTAAAAACCGGTACTAATAATCATTATAATATATATATATATATATATATATATATATTTTGTTTCTGGGGCTAGCGCCATTTTTGCTAGTCATTAATTAACAATACCGATATGTACCAGCAATTTACATCATATACAAATCACTTGCATCATACACACAATAATATTTATCAAATCACATGCAAATTAACATTTATCATAACATCTAATATATTAATATCACAAATTTTGTAGTCATCAATTATTGTTAGCTCCTAAATGTCCAAGTAAAAAGCCAAACCACTCATTTACAGTGAAATTAAGCTCGTCCTCGCTATAACGCTTCCCCACCGGTTGCAAAAACTGCATTTTATTGACATTTCATATAGTTAGTAACCTATGAAAATTAGATTACTAAGATTAATTATAAACTCTAAACTCTAAACTCCACAATATAATATACATTAAACTCTAAATTATAAATCCTAAAACATTTTCATATATATACATTAAGTTTAATTAAACTTAATCCATACCGATGGTAGGTCCGGATGTAGCGTGTAGTGATCAAGGATCTTGCGTAGCGAAGTCATCGCATAAAAGCCGCAATCTGTATTGTTTGGTTGTCGTGGACTCTACAAGAATATAAAATAATACTATTAAGTTTAAATTAAATAAATTACGAATAAAATGAAACTATATATATTGAAACTATATATATTAGTTTTGAACTATGTACGAGAATCATTTCAACTTCAAACTTGGGAACTTAGACCAATCTTGACAAAGCTCTGCAAAATTAAATATAAAATTATGAAAATTCATTTCTCGATATTAGTATATAACTAAACAATACATACATGCATTATATATATCTGTTAAGTCTAAACTAGTGTTTACCAAAAATCCGCCGGGTCGAACCCGCCCCGCCCCAAACCCGCCCCATGGACCGGACCGCCCCGGACCGTCCATGGACCGCGATGATCCGAAGGGTTAGAACGGGGCGGGTCTTCGACGGGTTTGGGCCGCCCTTTCTAAAAATACCTGTATTAACCCGCCCCGTCTTAACTTGTGGACCGAACCGCCCCGGCCCGTCAACCCGTCCAAAACCCGTGCTAATCCCGAAAAAAAAGAGGAGGGTAACTTTATATAATTATATTCAAATTTTTTCATCTAATAAAAAAATTACAAATCAAATATAAGAAAACAAAAAAATAAAAACAGAAAAGATAAGTAAAAAAAATAAAGGAAAAACGTAAAAGTAAAAAAATAAAAGTAATTAACGAAAAAAACAGAAAAAAATATTGAAAAAACAAAAAAGTATTGAAAAAATAACACAAAAAAAACGTTATAGTGATTATATATGTATTTTTAATACTAACGAAAAATTTAAAAAAATAGTAATAAAATAAATAAAAACCCGCGGACCGGACCGGACCGGACCGTCATAACCCGTGCGGGTTACATGGGGCGGGTTTAAGAAGGATTAAGGCCAAGATTTCTAAGATGGACCGTCCTAATCCGCCCCGTCTTAACCCGTCGACCGTCCTAACCCGCCCCGCCCTAACCCGTGGACCGCCGCGGGTTGGACCGCCCCGCCCCGCCCCGCCCCGTTTGGTAAACACTAGTCTAAACTTACTGATCATAATTTCGTAGAATTGGGGATTGGTAGCCTTCGTTCGATTGGAGTGAATCTACTATCCACATCTTTCGTGTCCAGAGTTTTGCGATAATAATCACAAAATGCGACCTGTAATTACATACATATTATCTCTTTGTTGGTGAAATTAACATTAAACTGTAGATTCATAATAAAAGATAAAGTCAAAATTAGAGATTTTATAACTAACCGATTATGATGCACTAAAACATGGTAGGGATCCCTTTTAGCATACTTCTTCAGAAGATTCGCTATGTATCGTACAGTTCCGAGCTCATCTGCCACTACATCCCGACCCGAGCATCTTTCCGGATCCCAAAATATCCACTTCTTCATCAAAGTATCAGCACAATATTACCTGCACCGCCTGAATGTTGTATGTACAATGTTTAGGATTTAGGATTTAGGGTTTAGGGTTTTAATTTTTTAGACATATCATATAACCAATGATCAACTGTTGTAAAGTTAGGAAAATACTTACAAGATCCAAAGTTTAATCACTTGAACGAAGAGTTCATTCCTATTGAAGACATGGCGGATGTCTCTAAATTCGAGGATGAATGTCTTGACATCTTGAAATTCGAAATCAGCAAGAATATCGGCGAATTCAGTTACTGATTTGTCGAACATCCTCATATAGTCGTGCATTCTCTTTGCGTGAGGCCCAATCTCTGCCAACTTCTCATCAGGGACGAACGGATCGTGCAATTGAATCTCCTCCTCCGCAAAAAATCGATCCACACTCTCCTCTTCATCTTCATCATCTTCTTGCACCGTCTGCTTTCCCTCATCTTGCGGAGGAATTTGTGGAGTTTGTTTCGTCATTTGCCTCACTTGCTCCTATAAAACCCAAATTAGTCATCAAATGATATATTTCTCATTTTTTAATATAGCAGTATATATAATAATTAGAACTTTGCAAAATTTATAATTCAAATCAAGATTTACCAATTTTGTCAAGTCATAATCTACAAGATGACTCGGCCATCTTAAAAATGAACCTTGGAGAACACCAAGCTGATCATCTACGTTAGGAGGTGGAAAAGATACTATCACGTGTCTGGCACTATCGAAAACTTCTAAGATTTGTACTGATGTGTAGCTAATAATACCCTAATTTAGTCCTAAAAGTACCGCAAGCGTACGGTAAATCGTTGGATGTGGTTAGGGGTCGAATCCACAGGGACGGTAGATTAAGTACTAAACCTTACTTATTCACAAAATCTAGACAATCAAATGAGGGGTTTAGGCTTAAACTAACAATTAAGAAAGGCAATCAACTAAGAGACAAACAACTAACAATTTTTTGTGTTTTGGTGATAAAATAAGCAATGAAAGTGTCTTAGGATTTCAGTTTTACTTTCAGTCCGACTTCGGATCGTCGGTACCGGTCACTTTCGTGCCGATACCGACTAGTGCGCAGCAGATTAGGCCTGTGTACTCCGCACAGGCACCAATGTTGCCCGCACAACCCTTAGTTAATGGTGTTTCTACTCAATAACTTGGTTTTTGGCTTGTGTGAGGCAGATCTTGCCGGACTTGGACTTCCTAGACCTCAGCTGTCACTTGTTGGTCATGGTATCGGGACCGGAACCTAGTCTAACACCCCCATTAGGTTGATTAACCCTCAACTTTCGCATGTTGGCTTAATCTACCTAAGTTCACTTGTTGTTTTCAAAGGTATCCACTAGACTTTCGGCTTAATCTACCTCAAGTTACTTTGTTCAACCAATCAACTAACCTACACCTTTGACTAAGATTAGATGTGGTCATTTATCTAATAGGAGGTTCAGTTAATCAATCAAGCACAAACAAGCATTCACAAATAATATCCAACAAGCAATACACATCAAATACCAAATATCAAGTGTCATACATCAATCCAAACATCAAGATCTAACCTAAGCCCTAACACAATGCAATCTAGCCTAGCATATCCTCAAAAGTGAAAGTAAATGATGAAATGCAAGATACAAACTCCATAATCGAGCAAACAAGAGAGAAAGGAAAGATACAACCGTAACCCAGCCTATTCCTCCTACTTGCAAGCTTCTAGAGTCGAAATCAGAGTCGGAATCACTGTTGTCGCATGAAATCCAAGCTCCAGAGGCACGATGCGGGGTGCAATGGCGGCGGTGCGGGGTGATTGGCGTGGCAGAGAGTGGATCGAAAAAGAAAAATGGTGTTATAAGGGGTACGAAGTAGAGTTGTGCGGGATACGGTGGCGTTGTGCGGGCAACGGTGGTGTTGTGCGAGCTACAGTGGAGGAAAATGGTGGGAAATGAGGCGGCGCCCCAGGCAGCCGCCTAGGGAGTGGAAGATGGAGAGAATGATCCCTAATTTGACATGGGAGGTGCTTTATATAGGGAATGGTTTAGGTTTAGGGTTATGTGCGGAGTACAGTTAGGTCGGTGCGGGCTACGACTTGGGCTGTGCGGGCTACAACAGGCCCAGTTCGGAGTACAACAGTGTGCTGGGCTGGGAGTGAGTCATCCAACCCAAGTGTTGGCCGCACAGCTGGGTTGTACTCCGCACTGGAGATGTCCAGGGCATGTTATATGCATTGTAGGCCGCACTGGAGAGCTGTTGGCCGCACAGGAGGGTTGTTGGCCGCACATGAGGGGTGTTGGCCGCACCAGACAAGTGTTGGTCGCACGAGAGAGGTCTTGGCGGCACTAGAGGGCTGTTGGCCGCACAGGAAGATTGTTGGCCGCACCAGATCACTTGTAACTTGTCGGAAAGTTGCCAATTTGCGTTGGTTTCGCCTCAAATCCCTGAAATTCAAAGACAAACCAAAAGCAGTACCAAATCCTACAAATCCAAACCGAAAAGCACACAATTTCAAGAGTTTAGGTTATGATTTTAGGGTTAAGTCCGGCCAAATACCATATATATAAATGCTATATCATGTACCTTCACCTCCCCTATGCCAACTGGTTGTCCATGGACTATCTCAGAAATCTGTGCAAACACCATAGCTCTAGCTACATACACAGGCATCCTAGATATTCCTGGTAGGAGCAACAAGGCTTCGACAGGCCCCTGTATTAACGAATTAGAAACCCTAAATACTATATGAGGGCAAAAGCAATTAATATCTATCATAAGCTGGGTGTAATTAAGAACCTGATAAGTTGATTGAGGAATCGGATGCGGTCAAGCTTCTAAAATGCGTTTTTTTCGGTATGACGGTCCGGGGTTGATTTAACGGTGCGGCATTTTTTCGGTGGAAAAACGGTGAAAAAACAGTGACTATAAAAGTATATACATATAGTCAGATACATAAATTGTCATTGTATTATAAACTAAGAATTCGAGCTAACAAGGATAATTATTGGAAGTACAAGTGTACAACACTTAAATAAATTCTTAATTTGGATCATGTTTTCTTACAATATCAATATATCGTTATTGTTGACCATTTTTTTTATGCTT
The DNA here is from genome assembly GCA_028095005.1 of Rhynchospora pubera. Taxonomy (NCBI): domain Eukaryota; kingdom Viridiplantae; phylum Streptophyta; class Magnoliopsida; order Poales; family Cyperaceae; genus Rhynchospora; species Rhynchospora pubera. Next base: position 11,550,793 of record CM051461.1, on the reverse strand, counting down.
TGGTCCACTTTAAATGTGCTTGTTTGTGCCTCAGTTTCTGATCTATTCAGATTATTTTGAACATTGCTTCTCTATAACAGTATAACTATAGCATTATTCAATTGTACTATAAAATTGAATTAATTATCTCAGTTCAGTTCATACAACATAATGATTCAGCACTTAATGATCTCAGTTCATAAAGAAGGATTGGACAGTAAGTCTGTAACACATAAATATTAATAAGTTAACTTGACAGTTGACATACTGATACAGTCAATAATTCAGTATTCAATACCATTACCAAAACAAAAATAATTCAGCCATACGCCCATACATCAATGTTAGAGCCTAATGCCTAATTCAATTGGAGCCCGATCATCAATTTCAATACCAAAATGAAGCCCAATACCTACAACAAAAATCGAAATGCATCAGATTTGCAAATTGAAAACCTGAAAGCATGCTTGGAATTGTATATTTATTATTGCATTTGCAAATAAGCTACTTATTTATGATGCTTTAGGGACTTTGTTATCATCTGATCATCATATACAAAATGTGCAATCTGCAATTAACAGTACCTCTAGAGTTTGCAGTCATAGTTGTTACACATCTTCTTGCTCCCACAGAATTTTATCACCAGATTGAGGGTGTTGTTTGCTCAAGACCTTATCAAAACCTTTTTATCTTGCATTTTATGAGCATTCAGTGAACGATTAAATTAAGATTTAAGAGCAAAAACTAACAGTTATCTATAGAACAATTTTACCAAATGAATGAACTTTAAATTAAGATTTAAGAACATAAGAGGGATATCACCAGTAAAAAGGAATGGATTGGCGGAGGAGGAGGACACCAGAAACACTTGTGCATTCACATAACTTCAGGTGTTGTCACAGTAAGTGCACAACCAAGTATTATAGTTGTTTCTTAACAACTAAATCTCAATTTAATATATCCTAAATTTAATTGTTGTTTTAGTTGCAGTTACAGTTGCAAATAACCAACAAACTAAAACTGAGAGGATAAAAGAATGGGGAGAATCATAGATAAAAAATAAAAAACAATACCAGGAAAAGTTTGTGAAAAGAATGGGGGAGAAGTAGAGAACCTAACCATTCAATTGTTGTTTTTGTGCTACCAGCAGAGGAGATCGGAGTAGAGGAGAAGAAATAACTAAGTTGCGCTACCAGTAGAGGATATCAAGTGGCGAAGAAGCGCTGCCAGTAGAAGAGATCACCAGTGGAGGAGGAGGAGATCGAGAGCACCGGTGGAGGAGGAGGAGATCGAGAGCACCATGGAGCAAGTAGATCGAGAGAACCAGTGGAGGAGCATGTAGATTGAGAGCACAAGTGGAGGAGGAGGAGAAGTTTTTGCGTTGCCGGAGAAGAAGTAACGACGGACAAGGCACAAGCCGTGAGAGAAGAGAGAGAGAGAGAGAGAGATGGGGATGGGGCCATGGGGGCGCTGTTGAATTTTTGCTTATTTTTTTATGTTGCATTTCCATTATTTTTTCGCTAAACGCAATTTTTTTACGTTTTATCGCCGAAAAAACGGATTTTTCGCGTTACGTTATTTTATCGCTTAATCGCGTGACGTACGTGCGCTGAGAGTCAGATTACCGATATTTCCGAAAAAACGGCGTATAAACGCCGTTTTTTAAAAGCTTGGATGCGGTTGATTGTTTCTACCCTGTGATAGCATGATGATGGCTTGTTGAAAAATTGGATCGTAGGTCTGCGGTGTTTGGACTTGCGAGAACTGCTGCATTCGCCTGTTCCATTCCTCATCCATTCGGGCCTTGAATTCCTCATCCATTCGTCTTTTCACTTCCTCTTGCACCATCCGATCAACATCATCTCTGCTAAACCCCTTGTTTGATTTTTTTTGTACCACTACCGTACACCTGCTTCACGCCTGAGAACACCGGATATCCTCTCAACCGTCCGGAATGCTCTGGTGTACCGATCGCAGAAGTCAAGATATCATTTTGACGAACCGGTTGAACTTCCCCTGACTTAACTAGAGCAACCTATCACAAAAAAAGTTAAAGTTAAACAAAATTGAACTCATTGAATTCATAAAATAAAGCTATTTGAGTTGTTACACTTACTGCTTTATCGACCACTACGGCAGCCCTAGGGTTTTTGACAATAAGTTCACCGGTAGCTTCATCCGTTACTGCACGTGCTCTACTCCAACTGTACGTCCTGTCATCCATATCCTTGGTAATAACTGAGGACGCACCATGTACCTTTTCTCTTTCTTTCCATCTAGATTCAGCACTTATATAACCGCCTGATCCCAGTCTGTGGGGCATGTCCCTTTTCTTGGCATTTTGACGTCCTTGCATACTCATTTTCTAGTAGCAGATTCAAAAGGCTTGTTAGTATAAACAAAAAAACTAAGCAATTAAATAAAAGCGAATGAAACTCATTTTCATACCTTAAACTTCTCGCTGGAATTATACTCTTGCATTGGCTCAAATTCTTCCTTCGAGATGTTCTGTACATCCCATGGTGGGGGTGCACCTTCTTTCGGATTCTCCAAGTAAGCATTATTATGATATGAACAAAAAGACACGTTATAATATTATGATATAACCAAAAAGACACGTTATAATTAAAAATGATGCTAAATCAATCGTTTTATAAATGAACATGTATTATAGAGGATATTCTCTCACCAATCGAATTTTCCAATGTCTCCAAGACTCGTTATAGTTACGTAGAATCTTCTTCTTAACATCCAGTGGTAACTCATTCGGAAGAATCCAATCCTGTGCTATTTGTTTGTACCGCAATCCAATTAGGATAACTGCATTCATTTCATTTGTATAAGTGCATTAATACTATAATCAAATGATAATTCATATCTCAAATTCATATTAATACCTGCAATGAATCATATCTCTTATTTTTGAAGCACACCAATTTGTGAATGTCTTTGCATTTTCGCGAATCGACTTGCATTTCTCATTAAACTCGACCTTCATGTCATGTCCAGCAACTATCTTTTTGCGTGTCTTCAAACACTTAGCCGTTGATCTTTTTTCCCTTTTATTACTAATAATAATCTCCTCTTACGAACTCGAGTCATTCGGGTTCATCCCGGGATCCTGATCATTCCTGTCCGATATTAATGTAATTTAAAATCCAAGTTAAATACCACAACTTACATGCACAAATTCAAACACATAACACAAAATTTACAACAATGAAATCAAATTAAGTTATAAAATTAAAATAATTCACAATTCAATCTCAAATAACATTAGAAAAGAGAATTAATAGCAAGCTCAATCTCAAATAACATAATAATAGATAAAATAAATAGCAAGTTCAATGAAAATAACATAGTACTAATCCAAACATAAACATTAAGTTCACTTAAACATAAACACTAGGTTCACTTAATCCAAACACAAACATAAACACTAAGTTCACTTAATCCAAACATGTAAACCCTAATATTATTCTTCATCATTCGGCTTTTTGTCATCAGTATTTTCTTCTCTAATTTCTGTGTACGGTGCCACGAACTTATCAATTAAAAGCTTGAAAAAAATTGCAGCCTCTTCATAATTCGACTTCTTGGCCTCGTTTTGATTAGGCTGGTTTTGAGAGGCCTGATTTTCAGAGGCTGGGTTGGAACGAACATTTCGTCAAACATAGACTCGTTCGATCGGCTTTTTTCTCATTTTGGTTGCTTCTTTCACCTTTCTCCATTACTACCTAATTAAAACACCATATATAATTTAGATAATAATCCAAACATATATTCAAACATAGATAACAATCAAAACATATATTCAAACATAGATAATAATCCAAATATATATTAAATATTAAAACATAAATTCATACACAATTCCTAAGTTAATAATTAAAACATAGATAAAATATAAATTATAGTTCATACAAAATAACATAAATCCTAGAGAGATTAAAATTCATACAAAATATAAATTAAAGTTCACACAAAATAACATAAATCCTAGCACAATTCAACCCTAATTTTTCTTCTCTTCCTTAACCTCCTTATTCTTCTCCTCCTCCTTATTATTCTCCTCCTCCTTATTCTCACTAGATCCCTCATTTATCTTAACTCCCATATTGAAATCAGGGCCCCTGCTATAGCCTGGATGTAAACGACGTACAACCGAGACGACCCTTCTCTTGGGAGGTCCGTAGAACGGAACCCTTTTTGCTACCACCTTAGGTGTTTCCTCCCCCACCTTATCCACGTTTTGATCCTTCTCCATCTAATTTCCATTTTAAATAAATTTCTTAACCCATTATTCATAATCAATTCATAATGCAAATATAAATAATTCTATTCCATTTTAAATTAGCACAATTCAAGCACAGTTCAAGCATAGTTCAAGAATAGTTCAAGCACATCTATTCCTAGCACAACAGCCCCAAAACAGCCCCATATCAGTTCAAATCCCTAAAATTTTGCATTTGAGTCCAACAGCCCCAAAATTAATCCAAAACAACCCCAAAACTAATACAAAACAGCCCCTAAAATTTTGCATACCAATCCACCGCATCAGTTTCCAACTGAGTAAGTTTTTCAGGATCGATCACTTTAGAGCAGATTTTATTGAAGAAGAAACACAACTTAGTGATAGAATTTCGAACTTCTTCTTTAAAACATGCTCGGATTGCAACCGGAAGCAACTGGGTTAACAAAACGTGATAATCGTGTGACTTCATTCCAATCAATTTCATATCCTTAATCGATACCTTTCGTGAAATATTGGAGAAATAACCAGTTGGAACTCTAATAGACCTCAAACACTCCAACAAACTGAGTTTCTCTTTTTTAGTTAAAGTATAAACAGCATTAGGTAACCAATTCTGTTTCTTACTATTGTCTTCCTTTGCAGCTAGTTCCAGTCGAATTCTCATTTCTATCATGTCTTTCCTCACATTAACATTATCCATTTTTCCTTGAGAATTTAAAATTAAAGTAACCAGATTTTCACAAATGTTCTTGATTATATGCATCGCATCCAAACAATGTCTGACATCCAGATAAGTCCAGTATTCAAGGTCCCAGAATATGGACTTCTTCTTCCAAAAACTCTTTTCTGGAATTCTATTCACAAATGGTTTCCCCAACTGAATTTTAACATCCTTCACACTTTCATATGTCTGTCTTCCAGATTTTGGTATAGGTGTCCGGCGGGTATCGGTGTTGCCATCAAATTTGTTCCTATAAGGTGCCCGACGGTATGGGTGATGACGGCTAAGAAATCTACGGTGTCCCAAATAGACTGTTTTTCTACAATTCGATAGCCATATCGAATGTGTTTCCTCCATGCAAATAGGACATGCATTTTCTCCTTTGTTTCTATAACCCGACAAGTTTCCGTACTCGGGAAAGTCATTAATTGTGTAAAATATCATCGGACGTAAGGTGAAATGACTTCTGGAATGCGCATCAAAGACCTTCACTCCGTCCTTCCACAATCTATCAAGGTCCTCTATTAACGGAGCCAAGTAGACATCTATATCATTTTCGGGTTGTTTTGGACCAGAAATGAGCAACGACATCATAAGATATTTTCTTTTCATGCATAACCATGGAGGAAGGTTGTAAATAACCAACAAAACTGGCCGGACATTCGGTTGGTACTAATGAGACCGTAAGGATTCATTCCGTCCGTGCACAATCCCAATCTCAAATTTCTAGACTCGCTGCCAAACTCAATGAAATGATTGTCTATGTTGTTCCACTGGGGTGAGTCTGCTGGATGTCTAAGCTTTCCATCTTTCTTTCTGCCTTCTGCATGCCACCTCAACAGTTTAGCATCTTTTGAATTACTAAAAAGACGCTCAAACCATTGTATTATAGGTAGATACCACAATGTTTTCGCAGCTGGTTTTTTCTTACAACTATCTTCTTCGTCATCCAAATCACTGTCCCTTTATCTATACCGAGATGCATTACACTTTGGACATTTCTAGAGGTTCTCGTACTCATTTCGAAACAATATATAATCATTCAGACATGCTGCAATTTTCACTATATCTAATTTCAAAGGACATAATAATTTTTTGGCATTATAAGTTGTATCTGGCAATGTATTGTCTGCTGGAAGCATTTCTCGCAAAAGACCGAGCAAAGATGTGAAACTCTTTTCGCTCCAATTGTTTTTAGTTTTCAAGTTATATAACTTAAAATAGTTTTTATTTTTGAGAATTTATTTTCATTGCAACCAGGATATAAGGGTATATGAGAGTTTTCATTCAACTTTTGAAACACATCAGGAACATCATCAATAAAATCATTGGGTAATTCATTCATCATTTCATCCAAATCATTTTCTCTAATGTCATCATTATATTGTGGTTCACTTAGATTTTCTATATGATCATCACCCACTATTACATTATCCTCTATATCATCCCCCCAATCATTTTGTACAATATTTTCAAAATCATCAGATACATTAATATTGCTCGTTCCAGCATCTAAATTTTCTTTCAATTTTTCTCCATGTGAAACCCAACGGAGGTATTTTGGTGTTGTCATCCATCCACGCTGAATCAGATGTGATCTAATCACTTTACTATCTTGTCTCTCAAAGTTAAGGCAGCGTTTACAAGGACATAAAATTCTGGGTTTTCCAGTCAACTTTCGATGTTCTTCTGCACATCCATCAACAAATCCAACAAATTTATCTGATATTCTTGAATAGTCAAACATGTACTTCTCCCTCAAATCCATCTGTATATATCCAAAAGCCAAGGTTTAGGGTTTATAGATTTAATGCAACATATTAGATTTTTGGGCCGGTTACCATCCTAGCCCGCTCTTTGGATACTCTTGTCTCATTAGCGAGCGTACGTTAGATGCAATGTGTTGTCTGAGAAAAATTCGACACCATTTCCCCTTATGTTCCCTGAATACGCAAACACACGATTGATCGTGCGTACGTACCCGTGGGAACATAAGAGGAAATGACGTCGAATTTTTCTCAGACAACACATTGCATCTAACGTACAGCTCTCTGTCCTAAATGAGACAAGATAGTATCCAAAGAGCAGTACTCCCGACCGGGAGTACTATCCGAGATTAATCCCTAATGGATTAATCTCGGACGGAAAAGACCTAAAATAGTTCAAATTCCGGCAATTTGGTCTTACATGACAATACTTAACTAATAGATGCAAATGCCAATTAACCAATATGTATATGCACATACAAATCGATAAAAAATAAAAAAAAAATATTGAGGGTTAAAATAGAAATTACCGAAATTGTCTTCTCTTGATCCTCTTCCTCTTCAATAGAAAAACTTTCTCTTCCTCTTTGATCTCCTTTGCTTTCTCTACTTATTTTGTAATTTTTCGGAATTTTTAACAATTTTTAGCTATTTTTTTTATGAGGCTTTATAAAGAGAAAAACACTTTCAATTTTATAGGGAAAATAACGGCCATGAATAGTGAAGATGAGTAATATACAAAGGGAAGGAGGAGGAGATATACCCCTTGAAATGAAAATATTTGCGTATTATTAGTACCGGTTTTTTTATAAAAAATCGGTACTAATAGTTGGCAGATAAATAAAAAAAATTGGTTAGCATTAGACCGGTACTAAAGATGCAATTATTAGTACCGATTTTTTAGAAAAATCGGTACTAATGCTAATCAATTTTTTAAGATTTTTTTCAGAAAAACCGGTACTAAAGATATTGACTGACAATTACGATTGTGTTTGACACTACACAGCACCACGTGCACGATTGAAGAATCCTAAGTAGTTGTCACAAAAGAAAAATGATACATGTGCAACACATAAAACAACTATTTCGCATCATACTCTAAACAATTTAAATTTCGTTTTTTCATGTGTTACCATTCTTTGCTCTATCAACTTCATCTTAAAAGCAAATTCAAATCAAATTGAATTCCTAAAAAATGCGTGTATAATATTAATTGCACTAGATCAAGTGGCCTCTAATGTAAGGAACTTTTTGACCCTCCCTCAAAAACTTTTTTATTGTTTCCATAGCAATTTGATCCCTCTAAACAGATCAACCCCGCGTTAAAAAAGAAAAAAAAATCCCTTTAGCATAATGACAATGTCGTTATAGTTGTGCTTTTATTAAAAAAAAAAAGTTACTACTTTGTTCTATTTAAAATTATGAAGAGCAATTTTATCTTTGTTAAAAATTTTCCCCCAATAAGTGATATCAATATGCGACGCCAAACTGAATCTTCTTTTTTTCTCGCTTTTGCTCTATCCAATTTTATTAAAAAAAATATATAATAATGCCTTAATTTAATTTTTGTTTTAGAATTAAATGTATAGTTTCAAAAGGAGCGGCGGATCACAAAAATATATGATGAATGTATTTGCCTTTGCTTTTTTTTTTTCTTGTACATAAAATATCTCTGCTATTAAATGTGAAATTAGAAAGTTTCTGGCCCGATCGATGGTTTTATAAACTTGATTTAACTAAAGGGTTAGTATTGAATTTCTTGCGAGAACGTGCACTATTAGGCAAATTATGCAGCGAACTATTTTTTTTTAAATAAAAAAAGGACTGCAAGATAATCTTTTTTCCCCCAGTTATGAGTGGTTGTGATTCGGACTGAAAAATTAGTCTACTGCACCCATCATAAGACGTACTAACAGACAGTTACAAATGGTCAGAATTAGTGTACTAGCGGTTTAACTTCAGTGACTTTTCTTATTTTATCATTGATCGATTCAAGTTTGAGAGGAAGAAATATTTAGTTTTCAAACATAAGGCATTAGGTCAATAATTTCTGAATTGCATTTCGTAATAGTCGGCAGGCTAGATATTTAATTCAAGGTTAAACCAATTATTTAACATAATTTTTTTTGTTTTTTTTAAAGAAAAGGCCACGTCATTTTTATCCAGTTACAGATAAACTTTTTGACTGACGGCACAGGTCTCCCTTATCTAATCGAGTGACAGACTGACGGTGCAGGAAATGAAATCCAGTCCCGCGCGGGATCGTGCAGCGCAGGAATCACAGTCGTCTGATTTAATTTTAATGGCAAAGGAAGCCCCGTGCATGTAACTAGATTGATAGGCCCGAACTGTCCAGATCAGATCGGACGGTTCGTAGGCTGCGCTGGACGGTCCCGCGCGGGAGCGGATGGGGATTCACGGTGCAGCTCTATTTACCCCTTATCTCTATCTAAAATAAGCTTATAAAACGGCACATTGGCACATAGAATTTTAAATTTTTGTTTTCTTTCTCATAACTAATATTTGGGTCCGCTTAATATTTGCATCAAAGGATCAAATGAAGTCTTGTCTATTGGGTGCATCAGATTAATTATAGACAGGACAATTCTTGGTATCCTTCATTATAGAGTTCAAATGGACCGTGATTTGTTTAAACCGAAATAACCCAAAATTAAATTTTAATATCAAACCTCGTGCAACGAAATTTTAAGAACAAACATGTCAGTGCGCAGGTGGTGTGACGTCGCTACACGCGCGCCAGTCACAGTGGCGCGGGTACCGGCAACGCCAGCGGCAATGGCGCTGGTCCAATTGCTTCAATTTTCGTCCCTCTTTAACCGAGTCAAAATTTTATTGTGAAAGACATAAGAACAGTTGAAATTGGTACGATTGTATTCTCCTCCTCCCAATCTTTCCATTGATACCTAGAATGATGAAATCCATGCGGTGGATCGTTAGATCTGCTGGTGGTGGTTGTTTAATTAGAAGAAGGTGGAAGGAGGGTTTGTTCTCTGTTGGGACTTGGGAACGAGTTTGAGGAAGAGAAGAAGAAAGGTCTGAATGGACCTGTCATTTCTTTTTTTTAATCCCAATAATCAAACAGACCAAAATCGGATGGTCTAGATTTTTCAGATGTAAAATAATCTTAAAAAAAAATTTGCCAAGCAGTAGAAGAGCCAAGATAAAAAAGTATTTTAATTCGTATAAATTTTTATTCAACGGACCATTTAGTCTGTCTAAATGTGGTTGCAGTTTTTTCGAATTAAATATAATATTAGTAGTACATTTTATCCCAAAATAATTTGTATGGTTGTATATATATTTGTTCCAAGTAAGTTATCTAATATATTGTTATACGATTGATTTAGAGTAGGTCTGTACTTGAGTCAAGTTTGAGCGAGTTTGCTACAACTCAAATTTGACTCGGCTATAACTCGAGTTGGCTCTAGCCGAGTTAGAGATACTTTCAAGCTTTTTAAGATAAATCAAACTTGGCTCGCTTTCGACTCGGACTAGCTTCAAATTGGCATATATCCTTCAAAATTTTATTTATTTAATTCATATATTATTTTAGTAAGACTTATTGACATACACAATATTTTGAAAAATAATTTTTTACCTTTTATATTCATTCTATTAATTTGAAATAAAATATAAGAAATATTTTATAATTAATTTATAAATTTTTAATAGTCATAAAGTATGTTGATAACTATTTGAAATATAAATTTATAATATCATGATCAGCCAATCGAGTTAGTTTAGCTCGAAACTGTCAATTCGAGTTTTGTTGGTTTGAGTTATAACTAAGTTTTTCTGAGTCAAGTTCGAGCTAGCTCACGAGTTACAATTTTTTTGTTCACTCCTAATTTAGAGATTCTTATTGTCAATTTAGAGATTCTTATTGTCAATTTTTTTGTTCACTCCTAATTTAGAGATTCTCATTCAACTTTTTGTTCACTCCTAAGTTCGAGCTAGCTCACGAGTTACCAATGTGACTGGCGCACTTACAGCGACGCCACACCACCTGCGCACTGACATGTTTATTCTTGAAATTTCAATTGTACTAGGTTTGATATTAATATTTTAGTTTGGGTTATTTCGGTTTAAACAAATCACGGTCAAATGGAACTCATCGCACAGAAAGCGATATGCTTTAAAAAAGAGCAAATTTTATGAAATTATTTTTTGACTCTTTTTTATGTTTTTAACTTTTTATAAAAAATAGAAACATAATGATAATAATGATTCCACTTTGCAAAGAATAGAAAAATTGCCAGCTATGAAATACTGCTAAAATTTATTACAACAAGACATAAAAATTGCAATTCACATTTTTAATCAATTTGGACCATTAATCTATTCTAAAATAAGGAAAAAAAAGACTTACAGTTATCTTGCCTACGGGTTACAGGTATAAAAAAAAAACTTAAAGTTATCTATAATTAATGTCATTTGATTGCGTATAAACTTATTTGTATCTAAACAAAATACGCATAATGCCTATCAGTTAGATAACTAGGTTATGTGATTGAATTTCTTATTTGCGTAATGTCATTTTTCATCTAATACAACAAAGTTTACTGTTTTTCTAATAATATATATTTTACTGAGTAAAATTCTCTGTGCAATTATTAATAGGGCCCAATTTGTAGGAGCACCCCAAATGAGCTTCGCATTCATCAAAAGATAAAAATAAAAATGGGCTTCGCCGTTCACACCTACTGACCTACGCCGCCTTTGAGTCAATTTATTCTAAAAAAAGTATAATTAATTAGTTACAGTGTGTAGCTCACTATAACCCAACCAAGAACCCAATATTAATTAATTCGGTGTTGGTCCGCTGGTCTTAAATCATATCAAGCTGTTAGTTAAAGATCTCTCTGGACTCTGAAGTAATATTTGACATTTGATATAACCTACATATTCCTTAGCCCTTAGGTACTTTATCGCAATGAAATTTATAAAAAATGCTTATCAGCAAAATAAATCAACATACTTCATTCTACCAAAACAAATCAAATAAATAAGAAATGGTCTCAGTTAACACAAGGTTCATCCCTGGAACGACTACATGACTTACTGTTGAAAATAAAAAATACAGGATCAATGCGCAAGAAGGTGGACTTAAGCCATGGGATATACAAAATATCTCGAAAGAGGAATGGGAGGTAATAGAAGCATATTGTTCTAGTGAGAAATTTGCGGTATGAAAACAAATTTAATATAAAACAATTAATTATTTGTAGTTGCTAATTTTATTGTTTATACTAACAGTCTTTTGAATTTTTTAATAGAAAATGAGTCAACAAGGAAAGATAAATGCTGCAAAGAAAGACATGCCCCACACACTCGGATCAGGAGGTTACGTAAGTGCTGAGTTGAGATTGGAAAGAAGGAGAGGAGGACCATGGTGGGTCCTCAGTTATTACCAAGGATATGGATGGTCGGACTTATAATTGGAGTAGGGCACGCGCAGTAAAGGATCCAAAACCGGTAAACTTGTGGTTAAAAATCCTAGGGCTACCGCGGTGATCGACAAAGCGGTACGCATAACAACTCCAATAACTTTATTTATATTTATGTATTAAATGAATTTAATTTATTCTAACTAACATTAATTTCTTTTTGTGATAGGTTGCTCTAGTTCAGTCAGGCGAATTTCAGTCTGTTCATCAAAATGACATCCTAACATCTGCAATCGGTACGCCAGAGCGCTCCGGACGGTTGAGAGGATATCCACATTTTTCCGGTGTGAAGCAGGTGTGTGGTAGGGGTACAGGAAAATCATCAAAGGGGTATTCCAAAGAGGAGGTTGATCGGTTGATGGAGGAGGTGAAAGCACAAATGCAAGAGGAACTCAATAAGCGAATGCAGAAAAACTTTTCACAATTGTTTTCGCAAGACCAAGGTCAAGTGCAGACACCGCAGACCTACGATCCAATTTACCATCAAGCTGTGCTGATGCTATCACAGGGTAGCAACAATCAACCACATCTGATTCCTCATCCGAGTTTTCAAGTTATTAATTTTATCAAGCTAATGATATATATTATTTTTCTCGCATATAATATTTAGGGTTTGATAATTTGTTATTATTTTTTATATTCCTAATAAATACATACGCCTGTCGAAACTTTGATTCTCCTCCCAGGAATGTCCGGTACACCTGTGTATGTAGTTAGAGTTATGGCGCATGCACAGACTTATGGTGATACAGTCCATTGAGAGCCATTGGATATAGGGAAAGTGAAGGTACAAATTTTGGAATTTTTTTATAATGCGAGATACACGATTGTACATTTTCCACCTCCTAACGGAGATGATCGGCTTGGTGTTCTTATGGGTTCATTTCTGAGATGGCCAATTCATCTTGTGGATAATGACATGTCAAAATTGGTATGTATAAGTAATTATAAATATTAGTATAATTTCAAATGAATAGTATTATTTTCGTGACTAATATGTTAGTTGTTTAGGAACAAGTGAGTTAAATGACAAAACAAACTCAACAAATTAATCCGCAAGACAAGGATAAGCAGATGACGCAAGAGGATGACAAAGATGATGAACCGAGCGTGGATCAGTTTTTTGCGGAGGAGGAAATTGAATTACACGATCCGTTGGTCTCCGAGGAAAAATTGATAGAGATCAGGCCTAACGCCAAAGAAATTCATGAATATATCAGGATGTTCGACAAGTCAGTCACTGCATTTACCGATCTTCCTGCTACATTTGAGCTTCAAGATGTCAAGTCATTCATTCTTGAATTTAAAGACATCGGTCATGTCTACAAGCCGGACGAACTTTTCGTTCAAGTGATTAAACTTTGGGTCTTGTAAGTATTCTCCTAACTTTACAATACTTGATTATTAATTATATGATATGTCTAATTAAATACATAAAAAATAGAGAAACATAATTGAATTGTAAATAAAACTTGCAGGCGGTGCAGGGAATATTGTGCTCAATGCGCGATGAAGAAGTGGGTATTTTGGGATCCGGAAAGATGCTCGGGTTCTGATGTAGAGAATGATCAAATTGGAACTGTAACCTATATATTCAGTCTATTAAAGAAGTTTGCAAAAAGAGATCCATATCATGTTTTAGTGCATCAAAATCGGTTAGTTATAAAATTTCTAATTTTGACTTTACTTAAGATTTTGAATTTGCAATTTATTGTTAATTTAACCAACAAAAAGATATGTATGTAATCACGGTCGCATTTTGTGATTATTATCGTACAACTCTCGACACGAAAGATGTGGATAGTAGATTCACTCCAATCAAAGAAAGCCTACCAATCTCTAATTCTAGAAAATTACGATCAGTAAGTTTAATATTAACATAACATATACATATATATATAGAGTTTAGCTACGGTGAGTCGCGACTCACGGACCCTCCGGTGAGTCGCGACCAAAACTCCTAGATCTTGAACAAAATGACCGATTCAAACCGTCCAACATGATCTCCCTATTGAAATCTCCGTGCAAACCAAATTTTTTATTTTTTCAAAATTTTTAAGTATTTTTTTCGGATTTTTAAAAACTGATGTGTTTGAATGATTCAGAACCAATTAGATTAACGATTTTCTAAAATTTCAAAAAAATACTTAAAAATTTCGAAAAAATAAAAAATTTGATCTACAAGAAGATTTCAATAGGAAGATCATATTGGACGGTTTAGATCGGTCATTTTGATCTAGATCTAGGACTTTTTGTCGCGACTCGCCGTAGCTAAACTCTATGGGTGTGTTTGGATAGAGGTCGGATAAGCATAAGAATAAGGATTGGCACGAGATTCTAGAATTTCTTATTCTTATCCAAATTCCATAGTTTTGTTAGTATAAGAATAAGGAGCCGGATAAGCCCAAATTCCTTATTCTTGTGTTGTTTGGGTTGCACAAGAATAAGGAATTTGAGGCTTATTCTTATCCGGATCCTTATTCTTGCGCATCCAAACACACCCCATATATATGTATATATATATATATATATATATATATATATATATATATATATATATAAGGATATATATATATATATATATAAGGTTTAATATGCACCATAGTGCATAGGGCATTTTGTGCACCACGAACTTTTTCGAAAATATTTTTTTAAATTGACAAATCTAATTTAACCAATCTAATCTACATATTGAAATCTCATACAAAACCAAAATTTACAATTTTTTAAATTTTATTACTATTTTTTTCGAATTTTTTAAAACATGTCATTTTTGGACTATTTACAATTTTCCAAAAATGGCATGTTTTAAAAAATTCGAAAAAAATAGTAAGAAAATATCAAAAATGGTAAAATTTGATTTTCTATGAGATTTCAATATGTAGATTAGATTGGTTAAATTAGATTTGTCAATTTACAAAAATACCCCCGAAAAAGTCCGCGGTGCATGGAATGCCCTATGCACTATAGTGCATATTAAACTCTCTCTCTCTCTCTCTATATATATATATATATAATACGTGTATGCACTATTTAGTTATTTAATAATATCTAGAAATAAATTTTTATAATTTTATATTTTATTTTGCAAAGCTTTGTCAAGATTGGTGAAAGTTTCGAAATTTAAAGTTCAAATGATTCTTGTACATACTTCCAACTAATTTATATATATAGTTTCGTTTCATTTATAATTTATTAAATTTAAACTTAATTATATTAATTTTTTCTTGTAGAGTCCACGATAACCAAACAATACAGATTGTGGCTTTTATGCGATGATAAACCTACGCAAGATCCTTAAGCACTGTACGCTGCATGAGGACCTCCCATCGGTATGGATTAAATTTTAATATTACTATGTGTATGATTAGGGTTAGTAGCAATTTTCATAGGTTATTAACTATATAAAATGTCAAAATGCAGTTTTTGCAACTGATTGGTAAGCATGACAGTGAGAAAGAGATCAATGACACGATAAATGAATGGTTTGGTCATTTATTTACGCTTGTAGGTCGTGGTAAATGAATACAATTAACTATGTGTGATTTGAAATATATATGCTTGGATGGAAATATTTGTATGTCATTTATATGTGAGTGATTTTAGTACTGGTTTTTTATAAAAAAACTGGTACTAAATGAATGAAAAATTTTCGATTTTTTTTAAATTAATTTTTTTAGTATCGGTTTTTTTATAAAAAAAAAACCGGTACTAATTGCATTTCCCGCCAAAAAAATCGGTACTAATTGCGTTTCCCGCCACCTCCCCAACCCTACTACTACCAGCTTATTAGTACCGATTTTTTATTGCTTTTACTACCCCTATTATTAGTACCGCTGTAAAACCGGTACTAATAATAGGAAAAAAATCGATACTAATAATGAAAATTGGCGTTGTCTATGAATCTAGGATTAAATTTTGGAAATAATCAAAGTCTAGACAATAATCAAAGTCAAGGCAATAATCTACATCTACATCCAAGCAATTTTGGCAGTAATACTCACGTGTGCTTCATCAGTAAATTTTGGGAAAGCAATTTCAGAAACAAAGAAAATAGCTATTCTGATATTTGTCAATGTTATTACACACTGAATTTTTATTATTGCACACTACCCTCATTTACCGGAGCAGAGGAGAAGTCTCAGGGTGTGTCACTTAGAATTCGATCTAGGTTCACTGTCCGTCTCTCTAATGACGATGCAAGACGCTGGTGTGACTTCGACATCGATCTAGGGTTCATTGTCGATCTGTCGTGTGACTTCGACTGCGATTAGTTTCTTCACTAATTCCCTTCGATCTAAGGTTCTGTTCGTGCGATAGAGAAGTGTGGCTGTGCGAGAAAGGAGACAAAGTGCGACTGTCGACTGTGCAAGAAAGGAGATGAGTCGAATGGATTTGATTCGACTGGTTGGTTAGATTGGGTTCTCGTTGAATACAATAGACTAGGGGTAGTTTGGTCAGAATTTTTTTTGAAATTCTTTTTAATGTTTATAAAATATTAAAGAAAGGGACAAAGTGGCAAAAACAGAAAAAATTTGAATTTTAGGGTGGCAAAATCAAAAAGTTGAAAAATTAGATGGCAATTTTTCAATTTCGCTAGTTTTGGATGGCATATAAAAAAATTTCCCTATAAAAAAACAATAAATTAGTAAAATTGCAGTGTGTCCAAAGTACAACACTTCTCTCATTTACTCATCGGATATTAGATGCAGAAGACATATCTCGATATCCGCACTTTCTTGAACTTGTCTCTTCTCTCTCTAGAAGCACACAACATAATTGGTAGTTACACTGCAAAATAGCCAAGAAAGCGGCTGTACATCAGCCCGAACCCATGTAAATTGAACCCATGAAAAGAAGAGCCGAAGCAGATGAGAGAGAGAGAGAGATGATGCATGCGTGCATGGCAATTATAGAAGCTAAGAAATTGGCTCGAATGACGATGTTACTAAGTTTGCATGAAGAGAGATAAAAGCGACTGTCCAAACAGAGCAAGAACCTGCTCCGATCAGGGTTTAAAACGAGAGAAACCAACAAAATAGCTTTTTCCCCTGCAGATTCCTTCATAACATGCCATGGAAAGTTGGAAACCACAACCTCTTTTCGTTGGTCTTTTCATTGTTTTGTTCCAATGAATTTTAAATCCCCAAAATGTGTAAAAGAAGGAAGCATCGCAGTTGTGCGTCAACAATTAAAAGATGTTGATAATACTGATACAACTTTGAAAGTTGTCAGCTGTCAACTCATCATCAGAAAAAGAAACGAAGCAACAATGACAGTGCTTTGGTTGTCTTCCGAGGAGAGACAAGCATAACAAGATACATAATATAGCATAACATATTCACTTTACCTTTCACTGATAAAACTCTCATCTCATCTGCCATAAAAAGAATATTGAAAACTCATGTTAAATAACACCCACATTCCACAAAATATCATTTATTATACAGGAGATCGAAACACAGTTTTCGGTTCATTTTTTTCCCCGTTTTCCAACACAATAAGTCACTAGTCAAGTCACAATATCAAATTAAGCAACCCAATATAATTAAATCTTTCCTTTACCCATTACCGCTTTGATCTCTCTGATAATTCTAATAAGATATATATCTAATCTAATTAACGGACGAAGTAATGGATGGCAACAGATCCACATAACATAATCTAAGACCAAACCAACAACATGAATATGATAAAGAGAAAAAAAACACAACAAAAGAGCCAGACGACACAGAGACTCATGCACACACAAAATAAATCAAACATTTTAGATGAAGCTCTCTGGTGGAGCAGGGCCAGGATCATCGGTGGGAGCAGTAGTCACTCCTCCAGCCGTGGCAGCACCGGTCTGATTGGCTGCTTCTGCTTCTGCTTCTTCTCCAGCATTGAAATCAGCTCTAGTCCCCGCATGGCCTCCGACATCAGCGTCAACAAAGCGAGTGAAGAACTGGTTTGCAAACAAGTCGCCTCCATTGCCATCACGAGCATGCATATGGACATGGTCATCAGCTGCACCGCTTGCACCTGACCCGACGTCACCTGCATTAACAGTCAGTACCTGATTCATGTTGAGACCATGAAGCAGCGGCAGCGGTAGAGGCGGTGGAGGTGTCGGCAACAAGAGGGAGTTGAAAGGTGGAAAGCCCCTCCATCCGCGAATAAATCCTTGATCGAACAGAGGCAGTGTTGGGCGCAGAGGAAACCCGGCACCGACCATCCCAATCCCCTCACCAAAGAGGATGGGAGGAGGTGGCGGAGCCAGCGCTGGGGTAATGGCTATGGCTGACAACGCTGCTCCCGCAACCACATGGGTCGCATTAGCTGGAGATGCTTCAGTCTGAATCCTGGGCACCTTGGATGAGGTCTGGGAGTACTGGGAGCTGGAAGCGATGGTGTAACGACGGGTGCGCTTGCGGTTAGTGGTCTCTCCAGGTGCAGGGATGTTGCGAAGAGCGCCTCCTTGGGTCCAGTAGCGGTGACAATCACGGCAGAAGTGGCGCGGCTGAGCGGTGTTGTAGTTGTTATAATAACAGAATTTGGTGTTGTTGGAGCCACACCTGGGGCACTGGAGCGAGGGCCCCGCCTGCCTAGCCCTTTTTTCTTCCGCCATTTCGTTTTGCCCTTTTTTTATTGCTCTTTTGAGCTAAGAGGTGGATGTATATTTATATAAAGAAGGGGCAAGAAGGGGTGTGAGTGTGAGGCATCAGGTGTTTGTTGGTTTGGTGCGGAAATTCCGGGTGAGTTTCTAATTCTAATTCTAATTCTAATTACTAGATAGATATATCTGCACTGCAGCCCAACGTGGCCGAGCCTCCTGCTTGGAGCTAGCGTGAACCGAAACGGACACTACTGAATACTAGTACCTCCACGGTTGGTGGCGATTGAGTGGTTTTAGTTTGTAGTATATATGTATATATGCACTGGCAGTGAGAAATGAGAATCTGGACTACTGGTGTCTGGTGGGGATATATCTTATATGAGCTTTAGGGTTTTTCTAGGGGAGACGAAGCCTTTCAAAATGACAAGGGAAAGAGTACGTTCCGCTTTAATTTTGAGACAGATTCCACAAGTATACATACAGTATACTAATACAGGGGCTCCGCTCAAGTGAAAGATTTATCATGTGTCTGCTTAAATAAGTATATCACTGATATGTGGGGCTCTTTATATCACTCAACAAACTAAGAGTCCCAAGGATGAACCCAGTCAAAATTAATTTACACATACAATTTTATTTGGTTTTATTTAATTCATTTTCTTTTTTCTAAATTTCGTTGGTTTAATAACATGAAAATTCCGATACAATGAAATCAAATTTATCTACCGATCGACAAATTTCATAGAATTCTCACGAAATAGAAAATCATTTTCATCAGAGTTTAAATGAACCTACGCAAGTGTATTGGCGTACGGAAACCAATTCTTTGTAAATATGCATATTTGAGAACCGTTGGGAAAACATTTCTATTGATATTTTACAAAGGGAAAAAAAAATTCTCAAGCATTTTTAATGTGTAAGTGCACAAATGGTGACATACACATTCGACTTTCAAGTTCTGGTTTGGATACATGTTCATCCAACCGTTTTTTATATTTTTGCTTCTAAACTATTCAATTTTAGGAAATAAATATATCATTTATTTGAATTCTTTAGCAAAATAGTATAAAAGAGATTTTTTTTCCCAAATAAATAAATAAATAAATACCGGACGTTTCAATTTTTGTTAGAAACCGAAAACGGATTAGCTGGCTACAGATAAACCTACAAGAGTATGTCAGACGTCTGTCAGAAAAAAAAATTTAAGTGTTAAATGAGTGTATATTTACAATTTAACGGCTACATGAAGAATTCGAAATCATGCAACGAAGTATGATAAAATAGTAATGGTCTAAAAATAAGGGAGAAATTCAGTAACGTAAATTGTCAGAATCTCTTTTGTGCTAATTTTTCTAATTTGAACAATAAAAGAGGTTATTGTAACATATTTTGTAGTGTTGAGTTCACATAATTTTTTTTATTTTTAAATTTTTTATGCAAGATCAAAAGACTAAATAATAAACTCACAAAAGACAATTAGGAGACATTCAATACCATAAATTTTTTTTTTGACACAAAAATAAGGGTCTTGGCCCTTATCTTTTTCATTAAAAGTAAAGTCATAAAAGTTTACAATTTAGCTAGGAGCTAAATCAATACCATATTTTTTAAGTGCCAGTAAATATCATAACTAATAGAAACTACAAAAGTCAATTTAAACTACTGTTTTTGCTCAATTTCACGAAAGATGTGTAGATAATGAAATTTTATAAATTTTGAAATTCATTTAAGAGATAATAAAATAAACGAGTCACATTAACTGTGACAAATTTAATTGTAATGTATTTTTTTTTTTTGTCACTTTATCAAGTTTCAAATAAAATATGGCGTGTTTTGCTTGTATTGCAGCGGTAGGCTTATAAGTTGTTTGAACGAGAAAAAAACCAAGTTCAAAATAAAAAATCTTGTTTATCCGACTAATCATTTGTGGCAAAACTAAGGGTCGAATTCTACCGGGACGATGTTAGAATATCGTTTTTTACTTTAATTAATTAGTTTATTTTTTTTGAAACTTTGACAAAGGCTGTCAAAGGGTCCTGAAAGAACAACACAAAAAAACAAAACGCGAAAAAACACACAAACGCCAGAGCTTTAAACTCCCGAGCTAGCAGTGCTTCAAGTAAAGCCTTGCTTCACTGGTAACCCATCTGTGCACTGCTTCCTCTGAAGATCCTACTGTTCCTCTCCGTCCAAATACCCCAGAAGAAAGTCGCCAAGTGAGTTTGAAAGACTTTGTCATTGCTCCTTTGCTCTACTTTAATTAATTAGTTAGATGAGTTCATTTTTTTTTTTGGTGTTCAAAGAATTGAAGGTGGGTTCAAATCCTAGAGTTTATGGTGTAAATTATTCATATAGTTCAATTTCTAAACGGTCTTTTTGAGCCGTGAAACTGTTTACTGCTTAGCTATTTCTAAATATGTATGTGGATTGTGGAATCATATTCTAATCCTAGATTACTAGAAACTAACCATCATTATAGTTCTGATTTCGTAGGTTAAAGTATTTCTTCTCTTAGAAATCATAAGATTCGAACATCACCTTTGACTTAAATTTTTTAAGTCTATCTTTCAATTCGAAGGATATCTCGCAACCATCGTTATGAAAAATGTTCACCTATCGGCTACTAAATCCCGATTTCACTCATCAGGTACTACTAAGTAGTTCAATCATAAATTAAGCTAAAGTATAAATTATTGTCACCTAGCAATCTAAACAAGGCCAATCAGCTCTACTCAAGCAATTAATGAAATCACATAATCAATTAAATCATGAAAGATAAAAACACATAAAAAAAAAATTAAGCAAATAAACATCTATACAAATGACTGTACAACCATAACCCTAGAACAACAAATCAACAACTAAGAGACATCGAACAAATAAGAAAAAATGAAAAATTAATACAAAACAGAAACTAAGAGAGATAGAAAAGATTATTTAAAATGCTTTGTATTTCATTCTCAGATCTGATTTACATTGTGACATAGAGAGTGTATATATAGACAACTGAATACAGCGCTTTAACTGTGATTTATTCTATAACTCAAACTAGCTAACTATGGTAAACAGTTAGTATGCAGAGGTTAAGCATCATCAGCCAATAATTGTCGATGGAAATCTTCTTTGTTATGAGCAACTACAAGTTCTCAAGTTGATGCAGAATTGGTATCCTCTTGTGTATTATTATCAGAAATAAGAAAAATCACAATCAATTGTACTTGCTTATCCTTGATCTTGTCGAAATACCCTTCCAAATGTTAGAAATCGATTGGAACCATAATCCATAATAGAACTTCAAATTTTACAACCCTGGACTATTTTGGAAAATTCTGACCTTGGACGTTTCTGCTGGGGCGGACCGCATGGATTCAAAATTAAAATTTTATTTTCGAAATTGACAAAATAAGTGATTGTTAGTTTGTTACTGATCCTTGTTCATCAACAATTTACCTCAAATTAAAAAAAAACATTTATTTACCTCGAATAAAATAACGGTTGCAACGAGCCCAACTGGAAAACAGTAGTCCGTGTAAACTGTGAATTAAGTGCAATGAGGCCCAAATGTACCCAAAGCAAAGATATGACATCTTTCGCATTGTTGGCATGCAATAATTAACCAAAACAAAAGAATGGAACTTGAGAGAAAATACACAAACAGCTAGGAACAATAAACAAGTATACAAGATCACTTCCACAACTCCTCCATGGGAATGCCACGATCGCGTGCCACATCAGCAAGATGTCTCATTTGTTGCGTGGCAACAACGGCGGCACGTGCGTTGTTCAATGCATTGTCACTGCCTAATTGTTTGCCAAGTGCATTTTGCAAACCGGCCAACTCGAGAACAGCTCTGACAGCCCCACCAGCGATGACACCACTACCTGGTGCTGCCGGCCTCAGCATCACCTCTGCCGCCCGAAACTTACCGGTAGCCCTGAATTTTTATGTGTTAATTTTCAGTGTCTTTTTGTTTTTGGATGAAAACCATGCTAATCTTTAAAAGGGAATCAGAAAAATTAGAACAATTATTCCATTTCATGTCCTTACTGTGTCCACAATACAGCAATTTGAATAATTCAAGAACGGAGAGCAACAATTATAATAGTAATTTATGCGTATTATATTGCTCAACTGCAATTGTTGTCAGTGCTGTTAACATTACACGATCGAAACAACAACGAGGACAACGATAACAACTAAGCCTTTTGTCCAGAGCAAGTTGGGGTAGTCTAAAAATTGGCTTAAACTTAAAAAAGAGTTGAAGCTATGCATTGAAACTAAAAAATAATAAGAGAAGAGTTTGATTAGATATGTAAAAAAGAAATAGTGAAGGGCATAAGATAAGAGTGAGGAATTGACCTGTGGGGGAAAGTAAGGTGCTTGGTGAGGGGCACGGTGACAATGTTGCGTCGGCCATTGATGACGGCCTTGACAACAGCTTCGGAGACCTCGAGTGCCTTGCCGAGACCGACACCGACGTGACCTTTCTTGTCTCCAACGACGACAATAGCTCTGAAGGAGAGATTTTTACCTCCCTTGACGACTTTGGTGACTCTGCGAACCTTGATTGATTGATTGGGTAAGAAGTGAAAATTAGTTAGAAAGGAAAGGAGAGGAAGTATGAGTGTGAGTATGAGTATGAGTAGGTACCTGGATAACACGCTCCTCAAAGTCATCAACGGGCTTAGTAACAATCAAATTGTCGAACTCGTCGATGAGTTTGTCGACGACGGGATCCATGTGGTAGATGTTGCCGCCGAGGTGGGACTCGGCACTGTAGGCGGGGCCGTAGAGGCGCTCGAAAGCCTTGGCGACGTCCTCGTGGGTCTCGTCGGGCCAGTCGAAGAGCGGCCCGGAGAACATGGATTCCCCTTCTTCTTCTTGGGGGGCTGGGTCTTCCCCTTCCCCTTCCCCTTCCCCTTCCCCTTCTGCTGGGTGGTCTTCGTTGGTGTCTCTGGCCTCCTCAGCGGAACAGCGGCAGCGGAGAGAGAGGAGAGGAACATGATACTGATGTCGATGTTGAGACGAGACGAGAACAAGGAGTTTGGGTTTGAGGAGAGGGAGGCGCCGAGAGACTGAGAGCGAATGCGAATGCGAATTATGCGACAGAGACCACGCAGCCACAGAGCTCGCCATCGCCATCGCCATCGATGCCGCCATGATATTCACAACTCACACCTTCACTGCTGCACTGCTGCTGCCTTATCCTCAATTCCTCAGGAATTCCTTCCTAATTTATCCACGCAAAATCAAAAACCCAAACAAAAAAAAAAAAGAAAGGCCTCTTTTATTTCGCTGGGCTCCACTGCTGGACCGACTCATGCCGTCATGCTGCTTTCTCTTTTCTTTTGCGCTTGTTCACCTTCCAAGTTCCAACACACATGACACACACAATCGTCAATCATGTTATGTTCCAGCTATTATTACTATTACATTACTATTTCGTAATTAATATTTTAAATTGTCTATTCATGCTACAAATAAATTATTATCAAAATAATCGTAAATAATTAAATACCCTTCCTACTATCTCTCTACAAAACGTTTTCCATATTTTACTACTAGTATATCATATTGGTAGTTGATTGATCGTACGAAAAATGTCAATACTCTCAGAGGATAGTTTATATCCATAACAAATTTTATTTAACGAATGTGATGATTACAATTACGTTGTTATCAAAAAAATTTTCAAAATGCCAATATGTCCTACTCCTACGTAGCTTAGATAGTTTTGGGTCTAAATTTGTTGGAGAAGTTTTGTAGCCATTTGATCGATGACAATAAAATTGTAAATTATACCAATTATAATAGACAATATATCTACTGTAGAATACTTCGATGTGTGGGGAAGAAATTTATTATTAAACAATTCAAACTCTTCACAAAGTTACACACTTCCCAATATTTCTTCTCATTTCTTCCCTTCTTCCCTTCTTCCCACCCTCATCCAAACGGAGCCTATATATAATTTTGCTACAGTGAGTTGCAAGTTGCAACTACCAAAAGGTCGGTGAGTTCCGATCAAAACTCCTAGATCTAGTTCAAAATGACCGATCTAAATCGTCTAATATGATCTCCCTATTGAAATCTCTATGCATAATAAATTTTATATTTTTTTCGAAATTTTAAAAACTGATATTTTTGAACGGTTCAGAACTTATTAGATTAATGATTTTCTAAAATTTCAAAAATATACTTCAAAATTTTTTAAAAAAAATGTAAAATTTAATATTTACATTGACATAAAATCTAAATCACCCTAAAAATAAAGAGCAGCAGAAACATTCAACGTCGTTATGATTTGTACGTAATCCACAGACAGTAAAGAATAACCAGATGTTTGATGGCTATTGCTACGAATAGATTGAAAATATTATAAATAACTAGTTCTATTCTCGCGCGTTGCGCGATGCATCTCTATCAGAAAATGTATCGATACGGTTTCGCAATGAGTGCTGATATATTTCAATGAAGACTGTAAAAAACAGGTGCTGTTGCGCGATGAATTTGGCATGCACAGACGTTAAGTAAGTAAGTTCGAAATGGTTAGCATAGCGATCAAAATTGTGGGATAGAACAGTAAATACAGTATTATTAAGGGTGGAATTGCAACAGCATTATAGATACCTCAGAAAGGTTATCCAAGGCTGAACGATATAGATAACAAACAAAAGGGTGAAAATAATGAGTCAAGGATGTTGGATATACCTTTAAAGAAAGCAAAACCGAGCACCAGAGCACTGTGTTCTGATAGCTGTTCCTCTGGAAGAGGTCGTGTTTTATTTTTTTTTGTCTTCTTCTGTGTCGCTGTTGTCGGCCTGTGTGTATGCTTTTGTAGTGCAGTGTAACTCAGCCATTGTATGGAAAGGGGTGCTGTTAGGCTGCATACAAAGAAGCTGGATGTGTGTTAGATGGACATATGTGGTTGGTTGTTACTGTAGGCAATTCTAGAGGGTTTGGTATTAACAGGTAAGGTGTTTTGAATTGTATGAGGGAGAGTTATAGGTATTCAGGTATTTTTATTTTAAGTGCAACTATAAGATGGATCATAAAAAGGAAATATGTTGTCAGTTAGAGTTTATGGATATGAAATTGGATAATCAGTTTTGTGTGTGTGTTGTTTGATATTTTTTTCTATAGGATATTCCTAACTAAAGGACTGGTTCAGCAAAAAGCTATTGGTCATAGAATATCATTTTCTCCTTGCTTATGCTGAAAGGATTTTATATGAAAAACTATAGAGGAATGTAAAATTACTTATGGGCAAAGGAAGGGAAGAATTACCAGCTCGTGTAGCGGCACCTGTTTTTTACAGTCCTCTGGACCGTGCGGACGACCTGGAAGTGTTATTGACTAGTGAGCTATTGTAAGGGGACAATGATAATTAAAAAAGAGTACTTTCAGAATGATGAGGAAAGAAGGATAATAATAAAATGGGAATGATGAGAAGAAACATATTTTTCTTTATTGGTGGTGTAACTTGTTGTGCAGCGAACAGCGTGAGACCTGTGTATATTACTATCAGCACAGAGAAAATAGCAAGAGATATATAATAGACGGTGGTGAAATCGTCATATGGATAGTTTTTAAGATAGTGCATCACATACGGTGATTTATAAGTAATACAATCTAGAGTTCTTCCCACTATTGTCTCAGCACGTTCTTCATAGTATCAGTTACACATCCAGATATTTGTAATGTACACAAAATACAGTTCGTGAAACACACATAATTATTTATGGTAAAGCCAAACATGGCACTATTTGTGGTAGATCCGATCGCTATAACCAAAATGTGTTGGGGAAATCGGTAGAGCTTCTGATAAGATCTTCGTACACCAAAAGGCACGTGTTTATGGTGGGATGACAAAAGATGTTTTATACAATGGTCTACTATCGCGATGATCAATTTCAGGCCTCATTCTGCTGTTCTGGTGCAGCTACCTCAGTAGTGCTGTAAAAGATGTGTGTTAAATAGCATGAAGCTTGCTCTTTTATTCTGATATGGTTAGGTGCTGTGATCACTGTGTGCCAATATTTTGGTGTACATAGTGATACAGAAATCGTAGGCTGACCTTTCTACGATGCTTTCAGGGGGTTCATTGAAGGTCAGGCTCCTCCTGGCTGTCTTTGCCATCGGCTGAACTATGTGTTGCTCTTCTTCGAGAGGTCTGTTCATCAGGACAACAATAAGTATTTAGTGTGTAGTGCTTATTTTGAGCAAGATGCAATAACGGTGGCCACAAATTTTAGGTAAATCTGATTGCATAGTATGGGGAGAAAACCTTTTCCCGCGTGTGTCTGGAGGGATGTCATGCTCTGATGCATGCCCCTGTGTCGATGATTGTTCTAGCGGAGTGTGTCCGATGAGTGCCATTGTAATTGGTGGTGCTGCGATGGATGGATGTGGTGGTGTGTGTGGTTCACCTTTTGGAAGTTCTGTGGATGATGCTGATGCAAACATAGGAGCTGCTTCTAGGTGCAGTATTGGCTGTGGCAGGAGCTGCAGTTGCTCAGGGGGAACTGGTGCAATAGTGACTACAGTATACACGCGGTTTGATTGGTACGGCACACGCTGCTTTCCATCGAATGTAAACAGGAATTTCTTGCCTATGACCTCCATCAGCGGAGGTGGTGTTTTGTTTCGATCCTGTTGTTGCAGTGCAAGGACAGCCTGCGCAGGCATCCCGATAGCTTCTTCGCCGAGTCTGCCAAGCAGAACAAACTGAGCATCTCCTGTTTGGTCGACGGCTTGCACTCTGATCTTATACCTGTAACCACAAATGTTGCATCAGGGTTATAAGGGGCAGTGTTCGTGGGTTGTGTTGTTCAGGTATGGTGCAAGGTTAACAATATAGATTCCCTGTATAGTTTCTGAAAAATACTTAGTAGCTGTTATTATGAAATATGAGGTGGATGTGGAATATGTACCATGGAATGCTGTTAGTTTTTCTGGTCTTGCAATGGTCGCACCATAGCTGGCCTCCATTTCTGGTCAGTTTGCGTCGGCAGTCGGGACAGCTTTCATAGTACCAGTCAAAGCGGTTGTTTATGCTCATGATCACTCCCGCACACTGGTAATAGTTCTCCTGTATAGTAAAAAGAAGTTTTTTAATCGATAATACATACGGAGATTGCTGTTGGGATGTATATTTGCGTATACTTATATGTATAATCTGAGAAGTGTTACTCTCACATTGTAATTGTCCAGATAAAGACTGTTCAGCTGTACCATAGTGACCTTTATCGGTTCTGCTCGGTGAGGTGTTATTATGTGGATGTTATATGTGTGAGCAGTTGCATGGAGAGTGATTGGCATTCCGTCATATGGTGTGCTGGGAAGAAAGATGGATTGGTTTTGTCAGATATTCACAGTAGAGAGTGTTTCACTGATGTGGTTGTTCTGTCATATTTAAATGTTGATAATCGTTTTACGGCCAGCATAACACTCTGTCGGATCGAGATGTTAGCAATGCAGCAGTATAGGGTATTGTTTTCAGTTTATATGAGAAATTCATCATGCATTATCAACATTTTAGATTGTGTTCTTACAGTGCCTGGTAGTCTGCTATTTCGTTCATTGTAGGGTCCATGTAGAAGCGTGTGCCGCTGTATGTCTTGAGCCCATATATACCTGTCACATCAGATTCGTGAGTCGCATAGTTTTTTTCGCAGGAAAAATTACCAGACAGGGAGGAATATACCTCTCCAATACTTGATTTGTGCATTGTTACAGGCAATGATTATGGGTCTTTGTTTCGATTGCTCAAACAGCTCAATAATGTTAAAGTGATCTGCGTAGTCTCCCCAGAGAGCAAGTTCTATGGTCCTTCCTCTGCATGTGTCAGAGTTACAGCAGGACATTAATAATCAAAGAACGGTAGCTTTTGGTGCACACACTAAATTTTTGCCAAAATCGGCCGCATATGCTCCCAATCTTTCCTATTTAAATATATACCCCTCAAATTTGTGAAATTGATTCTATGTCCATCCATTCTCGATAAAATTAGAGGTATACCCTCAATAGCTATTTTTGTTATTTTTTTAATATTAAAAAACAGAATTTATATTTTATGGTAAAACTGTCCCTGTGCAAACTCCTCGTGACCTTAAGCAACCTTTCATTTTCCCAATCATTAGTTTCAGAAAATACGTTTTAAATTTCTCTTTTTTCTCCCTGTTCTCATGTCTATAGAGGAAGCATGGAGGCACTATAGAATCAAATAAGGACTGATTTGTCATAATTGATGGAGGCATTACAGTAAGGATTTCATGGGTATGGGGTCGATGTTGGCCAATATTTTTTGTTCGATATGACTGCCTCATAACATGAAGTTCTTGTATATTTTTGTATGGATGCGGCCGAACTGAACTGCATCAGTGGTTGTGGCAGAATTGTTATAATTTTATTTATTATTTTTTTTTGCCAAGAAGTCAGTATACATGTTCAGTGTAAAGATATGTTTTTATGGAGGAAAATGATCGATAAAGTTACTCATTGTCTGTAATGTACATCCCTCGGACCCTTGATGGTTGGGGCGTTGAGTTTGTTGTCACAATATCACTGAAGCCTACGACCCTGCCGATTATATCTGCACGAAAAGAAATAGAAGGAGACAGTCATGTCTTTAGGTACCACAATCTGTATTGTCATTTGTGTTTGTTTTATATGAGAGCATGGATATGCAGATTATTCATTACCCATAACAGCCTTCAGATGTGTGATGTTGACCCCTATCTCTCTGAATGAGACGAAATCAAAATGGTTCCTTGGAATGTGGTATAGTTCTGGCGGCAGAACTGTGATTGTTGTTTCTCTTGTCAGGCTAAGGACATATGGATGCTTGACAACCTGATAGTCTGGTGTGGAGCCTTCTAAAGTGAACCGTGTTATTTGACAGAGGTTGTCTTCGGTGAACACACTGGAAACTCTTTGATAGTCAGGTACAGGGATCAGACCCTGTATCTTTCCACCCTGTGGAGAGAAACATTAGTTGTAAGAGGAGGTTGTGTGGTAAATAGTAAGAGTACTGTATAGAGGTCTGCAAAGAAGGACCAACTGTGTAAAAAGATATATTATTTTTGGTTGTTTCTGGAAGGTGTTTATAGAGAATGTGTGTACACAGACCGTGTGATCAATGAACAGGAAGGCCATGTTGTACACTCTGCCGTAGCGTGCATCGGCTGCTGGCCAGATTCTGACAGCCCTTCCGTGTATCCTGACATTTTCTGTGTCAGTTGTCGGTGTCAGCATGATCACTGGAGTCGGCGGATTCGTGGTTGTTATCATTGGGAATTGAGTGCTCATGTTGACCTGCAAAAAGAAGAGTTGTTAGTCCTTACTCGTTACAGTACAGATGGCTGAATAAGAAGACAAAGGAACATGTTCTGTATTTATTGGTAAGTAAGACAATAATCACAGATATGCTGCACGAACCTAGCGCTTGGAAAATTTCGCTGTAGACAATGTTTCTGGTATAATTAGGATACTGACCATCAGGGTTCTCAATCAGTATTTTTAGACTGCGTGGTGATGTTGCTCTGGACAATGCTACATAAAGCTGTCCGTGAGCAAACACAGGTTCAGGGAGGTAGATGCCGACTACATCTAATGATTGGCCCTGGCTTTTATTGATAGTCATCGCATAACAAATGCGCACTGGAAAACTGTTTTCTTCTTAATATGAATGGCAACCTTTCATCCTCATGAAGAAAAACTATTCTTGGTATGTGGACTGTTTTTCCAACACCAGAACCTGTCATTATTCTTGCATGCATGATCCTAGTACCTAACTCTGTTATGACCAGTCTCGTGCCGTTACAAAGCCCTTTTGATTGATCCATGTTTCTGAGGAGCATGACCGGCACTCCGATCTTCAAACTTAACTTGTGACATGGGAGTGAACCGGCTACGATGGTATTCAAAATATCAGTCGGATACATAGTGTGGATATCTTCCGCGATCTTTTCTGAACCGTGTATAGTATCATGGCTCAGATAATCACGCTGTCCTGTTGGTATCTGACCCAACATAATTTCGTTCAGAGTGTTTACAGCATCATTTTTTGGTGTAACAATTGCCCGCACTCGAAGGTAGCCATCATCATGATATCTATTCTGGAGGTCAGCATAGACAGCTTCTATGATTGCCAACTCTTTGTCACCAGCATGGTGCACCAAGAAATTATCTGGTATCTTTACCCAATCATGATCAGAGCTATTATAGAGAGCAGTCCACGGAGCTGTTCCGTCCCCGATTGAGAGGAGCCAAGAAGCAAAGTCAGTGATCGTCTGGGCATCCGATGAGCGCACGTTACCTGTCGCTAAACGCATGTTCACTGTCAACCTTAATAAGCGGCATGATGGCCAGAGGTAAGAGTTTGTTATTGATGCTGACACTGTTTGAAATCTCGTGCCGTGTGGTACTACTAGGAGGGTTTGCCTAAAATCGCCTCCTAAAACAACAGTGATGCCTCCAAATATTTTCTCACGGTTTGATATGCATGTGTCTCTGAGTATGTCCCTCATCGATCGGTCTAATGCTTCAAAGCACAACCTGTTGCTCATGGGCGCTTCGTCCCATATTATCAATGAGGTTTCCCTCAGAAGGTGAGCAAGATTTGTATTTTTTTTATCTCACATGTTGTACCTTCTCTCAGTTTGAGGGGTATTTTGAAACGGGAATATGCCGTCACCCCGCCATCTAAGAGCAGAGATGAAAGGCCTGAGGAGGCTACTGTAAGGACCACTCTGCCTTGTGATCTAAGAACAGCTGTGATTGTTCGCCATAGGAATGTCTTGCCTGTGCCGCCATGACCATAAACAAAAAATAATTGACCCCTCCTTGAATGGATCGATTCAATAACAGCATCAAGAACCATTTTTTGATCAATATTCAGGCTAGATAATAAATGCGGTACTTTCGTGCGCATATCAGCCGTGTTATAGGAATATTGCTCGCTCAATAGTCTGTTAACAGATCCGGTTGGTCGACTGTGAACTGGAACTGGAAGATCTACATACTGTAATGAATAACCCCTTACAAAGAGGAGATCAGATAGTTTATGGAGTATATAATCTTTGAGCATGGCAGGATCTACTGTAAACTCAGGATTACCATAGGTGGACCGTATAAGCTGGGTTAAATCATCACCCATGTATGTCCAGGAGGATTCCCAAAGGGCTTTCGCATCAGCAACATCTGAATATAGAAGTATATCAACAAATATTGCTCGGAGTTGGTCACATGAAGCGCTCGCAGCAGCTTCCTGCATTGTGTACAACCACTCTGAGTTATCATCTAGCAAACCAAGAGCATTGCAAGCTCCTTTGTTGGTGTTGTATAAGACACCGTTCACTGTGCGCAGCGCCTCAAAGGATGTTGCACCGCGAACTGAGTTCAACAACATCCGTTCGTAGTACAGATCACCCGCGGTGGGTTGGATGAAATGCACGCGCGCAAGTCGATAGCCTTGCTCCCTGAGTCTCCATTCTTTATTACTTTCATGCCATGTATATAGTCTGGTGACCTCAGGATAAGTGAGTTGTCTAGCAATAGGATCTCTTGCATTGAGATCAAACCACGCTGTTAATTTTGTCTTTCTAGACGCTAGATTACCGATTAGTGTTGACAGCGGCTGTGAATCTCGGAAAAGAATGTTATTCTGGAGCGGCAAATGTATGGGTAACCTTTCTACTGTTGGGAAACTGAAATGGATATCATATTGGAAGAGCCGCCAGATTGCTTCTGGAGCTGTCAGATAGCGGCAGTCCAAATAATCAAGGACTTCATCAACAACACTCTCTTCAGTGTTCCTATCACTGACAGTCTGGGTATGGGAATCAGATCTGAAGACAGAGACCATTGCGCGGTCCCTACCTTTACAGATGTATTTGAACAGATATTTTATCATATCTGTTCTGTGGCAGCGCTCGACATTGATATGAGCATTGTACTTGAGCAGGAGGTTGAGGTTGTATGGAACAACAAACCGGTTATCTATAGAAACACCATTCTTTGTGAGTGTGATGTTGGTATTTCTCCTTTTATAGAGAACAAAGCCATCATCACTGATAACTGTTGATTCGCGGTAGGGTTTAGGAAAACGCTTTGTACACTTTCCATCATGCATGCACGGTGAATTAGGTCTTGCATTGCCGCATGGACCATGAACCATAAATTGAGACACGACAGAATAACCATCAGGATCAAAGACAGGGTTCGGTAATTCAGCCGATATGAAGCGGTCAACGCTGGCAGGATCCGAGAGGCTTGCTCGGTGCCTCAACCAAACAATGATATGCACATGCGGCAACCCTCTTTTTTGGAACTCGATTGAGTATATCACTGTGAATGAAGATGAGAGGATAGTGTGAAGAGAATTGTACAGAAGAGAGCACAGAAACAATACAGGAAAGATCAAAGGAAAGAGAACGGTGGATGTGATACTTACATCCTGAAACGGGACCAAAGAATTCACTATCTCTGATGTCTCGTATCATCTCATTCAGTTTCATTTTGAAGACTCGGCTTACCAGATCAGGCCTGTCATTAGCACGTTGTCCAGGGAAGAGGTTCCTAGTTATCTCCGGCCAGGCAGGGTTACATGTGAAGGTGATGAATAGGTGAGGTGATCCAAGATGTCTACAAACAGCAATGGCATCTTGATAATTTTGGTACATATACCGAGGACTGCCAACGTGAGAGGCTGGTAATATGATACGTTTCCCTACAGTACGGCCAAACATGTCATTGTTAACGACAGCGTCTCTAACGTTCGCATATGTATCAGAACGCAGGTTTGCTTGATTTTCATGGATGTACCACAATCGAGCCTGATCAACACATGCGAACATATCAATGGACAGCTGTTGTAACAACCGACCCGACTTTGAGATGATAGGGGAACCTTGTGTGCGTACATGTAGCCTGTAACAATAATATTCAGCCATCGTAACATGCTCACGGTGTAGTCTGCGAGCTGATTCAGCCTCTTGGTTGTACTCAATCCCCAGAACAAAGCCATCTTCACCCCGGGTGAATATCAGAGGGTACTGTAATGGCATATAAGAAGGATGCAGTGAACTGACACGCTGGACAGACTCGGAACGGCGCTGCACAATAACATCCCTAACAAAGTGTTGGTTATCCAAGTCACCAACAATCAGACCAGCAACCTCGCTTGCGGCCGGGGCCGAATATTGCCTGTCTCTCACCGATCTATCAGCTCTTATGCGCAATCGCAATGTGCCAGCTGTATCATGGAGCACACGATCACGTGCTGATCTGTATGCTTGTGCATACGGGTTGCACTCATCTAGCATTTCTTTGAGAGCTTGGACAATGTGTGGACGGGGAGCTGCTGAGTGATCATTGGAAGAGAATGGAGCGATTCTGTTAGAGATCTCGTTCTCAGTGTCATACATGTATAGCTGTGCAAACCTAGGCGGGCTGTCGTCGTCTGGAAGGAGAGAGCCTAATAAATGACACAGCTGGCCTGATACTCTGAAAACATAGGGTCCTCGTCCAATGTTAACACTTTCATCAAGCTTAACGCCCATTGATGTGAAAGCGAACATGGAATTATACATTCTTATATTGTCCATGAAATGTGATGAGTCGGGATTGCTATTGGGATTTAAAAGATCTAGAAGGGTAGGCGGTATAGGATCGAGATGGCCAAGATCAACGCGGCCGTTGCGGCAACACATGTTGTATCTCGGATGACCGGCGCGTGATGTTGTCCGACACCTCTCCTCAAACCAAAAACGTGCATAACAGTCAGAGCATATTTCATCTGGATCTCCAAAATCAAGATAGGATAATCTATCATCTACAGGAAAAGGCAGACAATAAACAGAAAGAGGATTCAGTAGACAGAGTGGTGTGCGGGTTGGGGGGATAAAATAGCAGACAACATCGAAGGAATAGGGATTGAACAGTTGGATACCTGTGCAATATATAGGCTCTGCTGGAGGTGTCTCAGGGGTAGAGATAGCAGAGGAAGAAAACGTGTCAGGAGATGTTCTATGAATATTGATGTCTAACGGAGAAGAGCATGCAGGAACACCATGACGAAAGGAAGCAACACCTTAGAAAACAACAACAGAAAGGTAGAAAGTGAATATATGGAGTATTGCTGGGCAGAAATGTGTTGACAGAGATGGGTGCAAAGAAGGGTTCGTAAGGTGATCTATGTGACACGGACTGGGAGAGTAACAGTAAAAAAGCGAAAGAATCAGACCAGACGAAGTTTCTTGCGCGAAATCTGCATACTGGCATCGCACAGAGGACGATGATGATGGCGAACTGGTATCTGAACTGATCATCATATGACGTGATCGTTTCGGACAGGCATGCGAAGAGGGCGATGAATCTGTCTGCATCGCGATCATACGACTCCTGCGAACATTGCCGGCATGACCTTTGGAAGAGAAGAAAAAAACGGACAACACAGGAAAGAAATTGATATGGAGTAGAAGACAGCAAGTTTGTTATTGTGAACGCTTATAGAAATTAAAGGAAGCGCAACTCACGGTGGCACAAAACAGCAATGCAATGGTGTACTATGATTATGATGAAGAAACCGCGTCTGATAGTGCGAAACAAAAAGACTGCGAAGTCAAACAGCATAGCAGAAGGTGCCGGAAACAGCAACCAACCTGATGTACTGTAGTCAGAAGAAGTAGCAGTAGGAGATGGAATAGCAGTGCCAGCACTGTGTGGCGGAGAATATTCCATAGCAGCAGTAAAAGAACTCTAAATATATCCAGACAATCGTCAGGGAAGAAGAACAATACACTTTGAAGCCTAACAACAGTGCATATAATACAACTACACAGAAGGGCGAAAGAAGCAGTTCTCTAATAATAACGATGGCCATGCAGTTAGTGGCAGGGCACAAAAAATTTGTAATGGGGTTCAACAATTTCATAGCAGTACTATTTTTCTTAATTTAAAATAAACCAATATAACATCATATAATTTTTGTCAAATTTTTAAACACCATAATCGTGAAATTTTAACAAAATATAATTGAAATCAAATTCTATACGAAAGAACATAGAACATAAAACAGAACATATTTCGCCTAACCTTTTTTTTTCGCGCGCTAGAAATTGTGCATACTTGCAAAATATCGTAAATTCTAATATCATATCTGTCAAAAACTTAACTTCGTGGCTGAAATATTTTAACTTATACGAAAATAGATTCATGACGTGTTAGAATTTTTTCAAACCTGTTTTCAACCAACCTTACTTGTCCCATCAAAAGTTATAAGAATAATTATAAGGATAATTAAGAATAATTATGTTGTCTATTTATGGTGTCCAAATTACGAATAATTATAACGAAATTCGTTATATCAATATAAATCGTAATATACGACACCATTTTTATAAACGAAAAGGGGGTCGATTGATCCCCGTTTGACGAATGCAACCCCGCCACCGCATGCAGTCAACTATAAGGGAAAAAAGAAAATATCTACATCAGTACTATAAAGAGCGCACCTTTTTGAGCTGGTTTGAAGCAGAATGATCCGCGGATATGGATAAAGAACTGATGAACGACAAACAAACAATATGATCTGCAAAAAAACGGTAAACAAAAGTTAAGCACAGAAGAAACAGACCCAATGAAGCTTGTTAGCATACCATAAATGGTTTTTTAAATAATTGTTATGCTCACACATAAACATCTACAATAACGGTATATAAAGAATTTGCACTAAACACAGAAAGAATTGGCACCATAGTATGTAACCCTGGATATAAGGCTTTTTTTCTAAACGAAACAAACACCTGGTGCATAAAAGTCTGAGGATGCAACACGAAAAGTCTATTATAACGGCTTCAGGAGGATATATATGTACAAAGACAAACTACAATTCTGAGCAGACACAACAGTGGCTCAAAGAATAAGAACAAAAATATAATGTGTGTAATTTTTTTTCCCACTGTTTTCAGTAGAGTGTGATTGCACTGTTAGAAAAAATAAACTATAATGAGTGTAATTTCGATCTATTGCTGGTTTGACTGGATAAATCCACTGGTTTGACTGGATAATACTGTTCAGGTCAAATACAGGAATAACCAATTGTTTTTACACTGGAAAGACAGTATCATAGTCCAATCTTACAAAGATATAGAGAGAACATGAGATCCAGAATGAAACAACCAAATGAAGCCACAATAAAGGATTCCTGACCAGTCACAACAGGAACAGACAACAGCGAAGGGACCGTCCTCGATCTTGACTCCGAATGGCCCTCCCTGACAATCAACAACAAACCAGAAACAAATATACATTATTGTTGTGCATAAATATCGAAAGGACGGAGAAGTGAAATGTGTAAGAAATTATAAGGTAAAAAACTATAAGCTGCCAACCGTAGGTAACAAATCGTGTAACGATAATATGGCCCAAATGCAGCATGCACTGATTCCACAAAAAGAACAATTTACGAAACATTTTGTTGAGTGCAAATTCTTTATGGTGCCGATTCTTTGCACGTAAACAAAGAAAAGAACAATTACGGAGTGAAGATGGACACCTAAGAACGAAATTCGGAGTCCTTAAATTTTTTTTCTGCGTTAACTGTTCAATAGGCACAGATACGCAAACGAAACAAAGTACAGCGAGTATATTGCTCTTTCGAAAACACCGACAAAGATCACATACAGACACCATGAGACACAGGTTATGAATGAACTAAAGAAACGTGTGATAAACAGAAACCAACACCAACAAAGTAAACAAACATGCAATTGATAGAAATTAGTTTGGAAAAAAGGAAAACCCCCCTCAATAAGGTGCAACCAATAGTAAAAATAAAGGTGCAGCCAATAGTAAAAAAATAAGTGACTGCAAACAGCAAAACCCCCTCCCATTAAGCAGACAGCAAAAAAAAAAAAGCCAAAATGAAACACACCAAAGAACACCAATACTTTCAGAATGAACTTTCTGTACATCATGATCCAATTTCTCCTTACGTGCTTTTCTTCTTCCACAAAAGAAAAGCTCACATTCACATTTAAGAAAACAACATCAGCATCCTCATATCACATTGTATGGCAGCGTTTCTTTCTTTTAAATTTCTTTGTAAAACAACTATTAAATTGGCATCCTAACAGATCACCCTATAGGGAGCCAGTACACAAAATGAGAACAACACAGCGCAACTGTACCCTAACAGACAAAGTGCAGATACAAATTCCCGCATGATAAAATCTCCATATCACAGGCCGTCCTCTATTTTTTTTTGTCACTGGCAAAATACAGCACAACAGCAAAAAGATAGAAGAAACAAAAAATACAATGTGGTATTCCCAAAAACAAATTGTCAGTAAATCCGTATCTCTTGTCTACATAGTACTGATAAGCCTAACAAAAAGAGGTAAACAAAAGAAAGAACACCTCCTTTAAATGAGAAGAAACAAAAAACCTATGTTCAAATTCAGGAAGTAAGACCAACAGGCTGACAAACTTCCTTTTTGACAACCAAACACAATCCGTTTTTAATTTATTTTCCCCCATGAGAAACAAACAACTTAGATTGAAATTTACGAACTACCATGATTATTCTTAGTTTGCACTGTAAGATAGTATTCCTTTCTTAAATCAATTCTTTTAAAATGCAACCTGTGTGTTGTTCAATGAAATCAGTGCAGACTATCTAAAAATACGGGCAACCAATATCAATTTGCTGACACGACCGGAGTAAGGGAGGCAAAACAGCCTACCAGGTTTTCGAACAGTTAGGAAGAGGAGAAGAAAAACAGCGAGTGAGACAGGAAGAGGACAGAGATGATGCACACCGTAAACAAACATATAAGGCGAACCAAAATTAGGTGTGAGGGAACAGTTTATGTGGCAGAAACAACCGGATCACAACACCGAAACCAGACGGAAAAGGAAATAGTACCTGCGGAGCACAAATCGCGGATCAGGCTCACGATGGAAGGCGAGGCAATGTGCGCCACCACGTTCTGCCCAGTACACACAACCATAGGGCGATCGACAGCACAGCAAGAGAAAAGCAAAGGCGGACGTGAGATAAAGGGGAGGAATGACAGGCGCACAGTTCAGGCGCACGGCGACAGGGAAATAGCACCCATTGACCAGACGGAACGGATCCAACGGCCCCAATGAACACAAAAGAATGAACGATCAGGATGGACGAACTGTTCTATCTACAGTCCGAGAGGGATCGCACGCGCAACTCACGCTGGACAAAATTAATATGTTTTAATGACGATACTTTTTTAATCCTCTTGCCCTGCTCCCATAAACCCATCAGTTGGCAAGTCGACAGATCGATAGGCAGTAGGACTGCTAACAAGCCGAATTTGAGCGAGATAATATCAACTAGATGAACTTTGAAGTGAGAAGTCTTTTAATAAAAAATTCTAATGGAAAGGGTCATATTATATTTATTTTATACGCACAATTTGATAAACTAATATTTGATCATGAAATAAAAAATGAATAAAATATGAAAATGAATAAAAATATGAAGGTGCCATGAAAAATGAAAAGTGAATAAAAAAAAATGAAGGCATCCTTTCATGATATCTATACATGACATCCGCTCATGACATTCTTTCATGGCATCTCCTCATGGCATCCTTTCATGACATCTTTACATGCAATTTTAACGAATATCATGAGCAGTTTATCTAATTATCTTATATAGTAAAGGATGTCATGGGTAAATGCCATTTAAAGACGCCACGAAAGAGTGACATTAGCGGATGTCATGAGCAGATGCCACAAAAGTGTGCCACTAGAAGATACCATGAGCGGATGCCATGTGCAATTGCACTGAATATTTTAAGCCAATATTATTGTTAAGTTAGAATATTTTTTAATTTATACGTTTGGCCCAAATATAAAAATTTGAAAATTGTATTGGCAACAAATTCTTGATGCATATTGAAATAGAATTGATACATGAAATTTTATTTGGTGTGTAATTAAAATTTTTTTTGAATGTAAACATAACATTCATAAAAAAAATTACTTTACTATTTAGTAGAACGAAATTCATACCCCATGTATTTTCTGTCTTTGAATCTATTGCAGGCGAAATTATCATGTCCCGTGCACGGTATCACGTCTAGATTTTTAGTTGAGAGTAATGCGATATCTATTTATCTTTGTCATTTTGTAAATGTGAAATGGTTAATGAAAATTTGATGAAGGGAGCACTATTTATAGATAAAATGTCGGTATCTTTTGGTGGAGGTGGCATATATTTGATTGTATCATTTGGCAAGACATTCCTTAGATGACACCATATGGTCACCATGTCAAGATCTGCACATGTTCAATCACATCTTTTAAAGCATCAACTTGATTGCGTCCTTTGGCGAGAGATTTTTAAATGGCACCCTATAAAATATATATTAAAATAGACATATTTTCATTCTCACCCTTTGAAATCATCCACGCTTCTTTATTATATGTAAGATATTGTATTTTGGTTCGATTTCAACATCAAACTGAGCTAGTTTGGTTTGGTTAGAATTTCGAGCATATGGGTCTTTTTAAATAATTTCTTTTTAATTATAACTATAATATTGAAATTAACTGAGATCTTTTTCAGTTTTTTCTGAAAAATTAACTGAATCTACCAAATCCTGATTAGACTTTCTGTCTTTGCATATCACTTCATCACTTCTTGGGTCTACTAAGAATTTTTCAAATATTTTCAATAAAACCTTTAGTTAAAAGTTGCTTTAATATTGATAAACCTCAAAAGGAGGGTTGAAATATGGAATCGTTTATCATACTATCAACTAAATTTACAGGCCGAAGATAAAAATAAACTCGAATCGATGACATCCGCTGCAAGGTAAACTACTGTCTCTCAGACCTCCCCGAGTGATTTTCTCATAAACAACAACTCTCAAGAAAGAAAAAATTGTATCATTCGGAGTTCATGGTGGTTGAGAAACTAGATGGAAAAAAATGGAGATTTTCTTTGTAATGAAACCGTTGCTGACCCTTTTACAACTCCTTTAGAAATCTTACCTGAATGGTACTTCTTTCCAGTGTTTTAAATACTTCGTACAGTACCCAATAAGTTATTGGACGTTCTTTTAAAGATTTTTTTTTGAAGGTTAGTTGGCGAGAGCCAACTAACAATTTTATTAAAAAATTAAAACTTAAAGAATTACAAGTTAATTACAAAAAAGTCAGAAAAATTAAAAAAAAAGTTCAGATGTCCAAAAGACACCAAAAAGTATTATTCTGATGCAACAATAAAAAATCAATAATTGAAGAACCATTGTCTTGATAGTATGGAAATATCGTTGGCCAGCTGTATGGGCGTGGAGGAGCGATTGTTGAAAATTCTAGCATTTCTCTCCTTCCAGATCAACCAACATCCTGCTGCCCAAGTCAAATCCCAAGGGATAGGTTTTGATTTAATTGTAGTATTTCTGTTCTTCCACCAAAAATCTAGTAGATTAATATGCCAGGCATAAGGATTTGATGTCATCACCTGCGCCCAAGTTGCTTTTGCAAAAACGCATTCCAAAAATAGATGGTCACTATCTTCGGTAAAAGAAGAAGGGCATAGGATGCAATTGGTAATTGAAGGCCAGTTTCGTTTTTGCAAGTTTGCTTGGGTCAATATTCTGTCCTTAAGTAGGAGCCAAATGAACACTTTGACCTTGGTGGTGTTGGATAAACTCAAAATTTTACATAAAATTATTTTTCCGTAGGTAATTAAATTTGATATCCGTTTGAGAAATAAAGTTGTCTGATTAAATCTATGATCCCCACTACTATATTACCGTTTCTATATTAATTAGTGAGTTCAATCGTATCATTATGAAAATGCCTACGGCTCACATCAGTTGTGATATCATAATTAAATATTTGTCCGTTACTCATTGGACCAATTATGTGGTCAATTAAATCTGAAATTTACTTTGGCAATTACGTTTCTATGTCAGTTCTATATGTACCTATCTATTTGGTGATAAAAGATCAACCCGAAATAAAATATACAGAAGTTGAGACGAAAAGAAATCTGATGAAATTCCATTCCATTTTGATATTCCTCATGATAATTTTCAATTTGATTTTGAATAATATTCCAATTGATTCTGCTGGATATTGTGGAGATCTCTCATCAGTGACTTCTCCAGTCGTGCCCTAAGGAGTGACACTTACCCGTCTTATCTTGGTTGCGATTCCTCTTGCATGTTGAGACGGAATACGCTTAAGGACAACGCCTAGCGCGATTCGGGTAAAAACTGTTTTAATTATTTATTTTAAGCTATCCGAATTGTTTAATATTTGATTTTGCACCAACAGGTGGGAGCTTTAATCTTCCAAGTGAAGGCAAGAATCGGGTTTCGAAGACCAGCATCGACGATAAGCTTGTACGCAGAGGCTGATGAAAAGTTACCGTCTGGTGTCCATCGCCAGGAGACTCTGTCATCTTGAGGGTTTCGAGCAATGAAAATATTTAAAAAAGGGAAACCCCCAATGATGTCATTCAAACTGTGCGATATATGCTGCATCGACAAAAGTTGTGTAATGTCCGAAGTGCCATATAGTGTATGAACCGTCTTTGTCCAAATAGACTCAGGTTCTGACTTTTAAAGATTTTAGTACCATTGGAATTACTAATAGTATCTTTTTGGAGAATGGAGAAAGCTTTCAATCAAAGCGCTTTGACCGGAGTCCCGGTTAAACCCCGTCAGATCTCAATTTTGAAATTTCAAATGACCGATCCAAACCGTTCAATGTGATCTCCATATTGAAATCTCCTTGCAGACCAAATTTTATATTTTTTTGAAATTTTTAAGTATTTTTTTCAGATTTTAGAAAATTGTTAATCTAATTTGTTCTGAACCCTACAAAAACTGCTGTTTTTAAAAATCCGAAAAAAATACTTAAAATTTCAAAAAAATGAAAAATTTGGTCAGCAAGGAGATTTCAATATGGAGATCATATTTGACGGTTTAGATCGGTCATTTGAACTTTCAAAAATCAGATCTGACGGGGTTTAACCGGGATTCCGGTCAAAGCGCTTTGATTGAATCCTTCCTCTCTGAGGATAAGGTTTAGATAAGAATAAGCTTCAAATTTCTTATTCTTGTGCAGTCCAACACAACACAAGAATAAAGAATTTGGCCCTTATTTTTATA
This sequence comes from Rhynchospora pubera, assembly GCA_028095005.1. NCBI lineage: Eukaryota > Viridiplantae > Streptophyta > Magnoliopsida > Poales > Cyperaceae > Rhynchospora > Rhynchospora pubera. Next base: position 11,507,832 of record CM051461.1, on the reverse strand, counting down.
CTAACAAAATTATAAAATTTGAATAAGAATAAGGATTGGCACGAAATTCTAAAAATTTCTTATTTTTATCCGGCATTCATCCATCCTTATTCTTAAGTACCAAGGGAAAGTGCTTACAAATCTAACACCTAGTCTTTTATCATCAATAAAAACATATTTATAATCAGTTCTTCGTACTTTTATTTATTTTCGTACTTTGTTATCAAAACTTGAAATTTTTTTAGCCAAATCTTTTGTCTTATATTCATTTTTATTTCAGTTAATCAAAGCAGGTCAAAACTTGGTGATTGAATAGTTGCATTCTTGTGTTCGGCCTTAACTACACTCGACTAAATTAACACTTGCGATTGGAATTTGTAGAAATTAGAATATAGTTTAAAAGCTTATACCACACATTTTCTGTGCTCCGATTTCATTTTTATTTGGTTAATTAGCTGTCTTAATTGCATTCTCGTGAATTTTGACATATAATATATTATACTTCGACCCGAATCCAGCTTGCGAATTCTTTTCGAACGAATTGGGTCAAGTTTGAGTTTGTTTTTGTTTCAATTTTGAACTAGTTTTGATTCATTTTGATAAAAATTCAAGCCAATTTGAAAGAGCTAATTTCAAATATTTGTTGAATTTGGAGCGAGTCATGAGGCACGAGCTACGATTTTTTTTTTTTTACAGGGCATTGCAAAATCAAATTTGTATGGTAGGCTCCGTTGTTAAGCAAGTTTTTGTCTGAACCAACAAAAAAAATGCCTTAATTATATTTTCGAGATGGAAAAGAAGAAATTGAAAAAGGCTAAAAAAGCGAATAATACATGAATTATTATTCAAACGTACTGTTTGTTTTGTACGGAAGGAAATTGAAAGAGCGAATAACGCATGAATTATTATTCAAACGTGTTTTTTGTTTTGTACTGCGGCTGATAATATTAATGGCTCCGTTTGGATGGTGTGGGAATAAGAAGAATAAGGGAAGAAGTGGGAAGAAGTATTGAAAAGTGTGTAACTTTATTAAGAGTTTGGATTATTTATAATAAATTTATTATTTTATTTTCTTATTCCCACACCTCATCCAAACGGAGCCAATGAGAATCATTCCCACCCTCTTCTCCTCTCCCTCACCCTCCATCCCATCTGATTCAAAATAGCATTAACTAGAACAGTAATTTTTCTATTCGAGAACAATTAGTAACATTAATTAGAATAATTAGCATTTTTTTCAGCACAATTATTTTTTTCTAACACAAAGTTTTTTTTAGAGAACAACTAAAACAGTTAGTAACATTAACTAGGACAATTAGTTTTTTTCTAAAACAGTTAGTAATATTAACTAGAACAATTAGTTTTCGAGCTAGAACAATTACTCATATTAACTGTTTTAGTTAATATATATAATTATTTTAGCTAATATAGTAACTGTTCTAGTTAATATATATAGCTATTACATTTAATATAACAACTGTTCGAATTTATATATATATATATATATAGAGAGAGAGAGAGAGAGAGAAAGCCTTCAATCAAAGCGCTTTGACCGGAGTCTCAGTTAAACCCCATCAGATCTCAATTTTGAAAGTTCAAACGATCGATCCGAACCGTCAAATATGATCTCCATATTGAAATCTCCTTGCCGGCCAAAATTTTCATTTTTTTGAATTTTTTAAGTATTTTTTTCGGATTTTCAAAAATCGTTAATCTAATTTGTTCTGAACCCTACAAAAATTGCTGTTTTTGAAAATCCGAAAAAAATACTTAAAAAATTCAAAAAAATGAAAAATTTGGTCGGCAAGGAGATTTCAATATGGAGATCATATTTGACGGTTCGGATCGGTCATTTGAACTTTCAAAATTGAGAACCGACGGGGTTTAACTGAGACTCCGGTCAAAGCGCTTTGATTGAATCCATTCTCTATATATATATATATATATATATATATATATATATAGAGAGAGAGAGAGAGAGAATGGCTAACGCGCCATCGATGGCACGTGCCATCAATTTTCTATCGGTTCGTTTTTCGAAATTCAAAAGTCAAACGGTCGATCCAAACCGTTCAAGTTGATCAAAATATTGAAATACCTTTAGAGACCAAATTTTACATTTTTTCAAATTTTTTTGCTATTTATTATGATATTTTCAAATTGGAGAGCTGAAATACTCTAATCATAATGTTTTTAAAAATATCATAATAAATAGCAAAAAAATTCGAAAAAATATAAAATTTGGTCTCCAAAGATATTTCAATATGGAGAACAACTTGAACGGTTTGGATTGACCGTTTGAATTTTAGATCTCGAAAAATGACTTGATGGCACGGGACCCTCCGTGCCATCGATGGCACGTTAGCCATATATATATATATATATATATATATATATATATATATATATATATATATCTACTACTTATAAAGCACCCTTAGCAAGGTCAGTATTTTTCACACAAAGGGGTCCAAACAATTTTGTTAGCATCATTATAAACCATTGATCAATATGATGTACTGTTTGGATCACTATTTCTATAAAGTTGTCGACTCTACACACAAACAAGTCAAGTCGCTAGATGGTAGATTAAGCAATATATTTTTGGTGGTATTAAACAAATTTCCGTAGCTATGGAATGAGAGTTCGAATCCCAGTAATTAATTTTGAAGATATACGCAATTCATTATTGATTTAAATTACCATATATATGATTTGCATTATTTCGCTAATTAATTTATTATACAACCATAGTTGCCTATTCCTCTATATTTATGATCCTTTTATATCGGTAACAAGAAACAAAAATTAAATAGGTTTCCAAACACTCCTTATTTAGAAAAGCTATAGAATGCACGAATATCTGTTTATTTATTTTTATGATATGACACTAGGTCACTGTACATTTACTTGTTTAATCTTATATATATGAAATACGAGTCTCCTTTAATTTCTGATATTTTGTTACACGGTTTGGTTATTTAGAAATTTTAGTATATATATGATAAATTTATGTTCATTTTTTTTCTTGGCGCAGATCCCTCTTTGCTTCTTTCTTTTTTTATGCGTTACTCCTCCATACATGAAGATTTCCGTACAATATCTTAGTATTAAATTTGATTGATAATCAAATCCTTGGTTGCAATTTAACTTGGATCCTATGTGAAAGTAAACCATACAAATATGACGTGGCAAGGCATTGGTGCATGTGTGCAACAGACACACAAAGAGCAACATCATAAGACCAGCCATCATCTCCTTTCCTTACCCCCTAGACCACGGCATCTGTTGCCTTATTAACATGAGCATTTTTAGGTGATTGAAATCCAATCCTGGTGCCCTTGCGATAATTGAGATTTAGCAAGAAAATACAATATTTGCATTTATGAATTTTGGTTATCAAAGATGCAATTTGTGCACTATAAAAGAAGGGCGAACTGCACCTCATTTCTCATTCAAAAATCCAAAATACTGTACTCTCCCTACTCTTGCTCGGCCACTAAGGCGCGAACCCCTTGGTCCTTTATTTTCTTATATATTATATATTATATTGTATATAATATATATATATATATATATATATATTATATCCCTTGTCTCTAAAACCAGTGTTCTTGAGTGTTCAATGCACAAGGGTTTTGTCCATATAACTCCGCAATCCAAATTACATTAACGACGGTATTCACCAGAACTCATCATGCTTAGAAAACGAACAACTCACATGTCAAGATGATCCTGCTTGCAGTGAAATTTCTACCACTTATAAAGATCGATGATTTGGTAGAAGATAGGTTAAAGAGTATGACTTGCAGAAAGACAGAAACCATTGGTTTCCGAAGGAACAGTGAAAGCCAAAAAAGCTGATTTGTAAAAAGAATATTTTATTTTTAAAAATGCACGTAATCAATAATATTTTATTATACCTTAATGTAATATATCAATATTCCACTTCAGCTATAGTATGGAATGATATTAATGTGGTATCGTTTGTCTTTTATTTGATAGTATGGAATGTTATTATACTTTATTGCAATATACTTTCATTTTCGTCTTCAATTACCTCTTGCATTTTTTTAATTGTAATTATTCTAATTATAATTTTATTTATATATTTTTTTCCACATTATGACAGCAATGTGTTCATGTTTGATGTTGTATCATAAATTAAGCAAGATTTTTTTTTCTTCTTTTTATTTTTACTCATACTTGTGAAGGTATCTCGCAGAGATTTATGATTTCATTTGATAATAAAAGTCCTTATCATATCATGTGTAGTGCAATTCTTTTAAAAAAAAATTTACATAAAAACATATTATATACTAAAATTTTTTTAATTTTTTTGAAATAATAGCAAACATAAAATCGCCTGCACATTGAGTGGGCAATGCTGCTAGTATATATAGAGATTGGCTAAAGTATACTCCAGCATATAAATAGCCCGTATGCTGGAGTCGTATCTCACAATCTAAAATGCATACAGTCGATCCGAAGCTTTCAAATTGTTCTCCATATTGAAATCTCCTAGGAAACTAAAATTTATATTTTTTCCAATTTTTTTACTATATATTATGCTATTTTAAAAAAACATTATAAAGGAGTTGTAATGGAGTATTTCTGGCCCTTCAATTTGAAAATAGCATAATATATAGCAAAAAAATTCGAAAAAATGTAAAATTTGGTCTTGAAGGATATTTTTACATGGAGAACAACTTGAACGGTTTGGATCGACTGTTTGAATTTTAGATTTTCAGAAACGACTCTAGCATACGGGTTTGATCCGTATGCTAGAGTATATTTTAGCCAATCTATATATATATATATATATATATATATATATATATATATATATATATATATATATGAGGTGGGCTAAAGTGCCATAGATGACAATGCCATAGACGTATTTTTTGAGTCATTTTTTGAAGATCCGAAATTCAATCAGTTAATCCAAACCGTTCAAGTTGATCACCATATTGAAATACCATTGAAGACCAAATTTTATATTTTTTAAAATTGTTTTGCTATTTATTTTGATATGTTCAAATTGGAGGGTCTGAAATACTCCAATTATAATGTTTTTTAAAAATATCATAATAAATAGCAGAAAAATTCGAAAAAATGTAAAATTTGGTCTCCAAGTGTATTTTAATATGATGAATAACTTGAACGGTTCGAATTGAGCATTTGAATTTTGGATCTTGAAAAACGACTCTATGGCACGAGACCCTTTGTGCCATCTATGGCACATTAGCCATCCTCTCTCTCTCTCTCTCTATATATATATATATATATATAAATGTTCTAGTTAATATATATAACCGTTCTATTTAATATAGTAATTATTTTATAAATTTTGTTTGGAAATAATGTTATGTACAGTCCCTGCAATCTTCAAAATCGGATATAAACCCCTCTAATACTATTTTAGTTGGATATAAACCCTTTTCAACAATTTTCATCATTAAATATATAAAAATATATCTAAATTTTATTGTTATGACTGAAATAACCCTACCTACTCTTCTTCTTGAACATGACAGATCTTATTCACGCATTTACTATGCTGAAGCAATATTTAGTCATAACAAAATAAAACAAATGGCGAAGCATAACTGAAGAAAAGAAGCACCAAATCAATCGTTATTTTCATTTCATTTTGACCTAACTTGAAGATGAGCATTTAACTCTTTTTATGTCTAGTGTTCATAATCTAAGTTCAAAGGGTCAGACGAACATGATTTTAAATAGTACAAAGAGGCAACAATTATTATAATATGCCATATAATCTTCTCCTTGGATAGTTGGATTCTTGGAGGAAGAATAATCATTATTAAGTTCATGCGTATCCATTGTTAGCGGAAAAAGAGAGATCTATTTCAGAGATGTAGAGACGGAGAAATCAGACAGAGAGAGATAGAAAGAATCAACGAAATTTGGAAAGAAAATCAACGGATGGGATATTTTTGACTCAGTGATTTGGAAACAAAAGAAAAATCATCAATTTTTCGAAAATATCGTGGGTGAGCACCTGACCAAGGTGGGACCACGACGAGAAGAATCATCTTGACCAGGATGAAGAGTAGTCAGGGTTATTTCGGTCATAACAATAAAATTTAGATTATTTTTATTTAAGTAATGATGAAAAATGTTGAAAAGGGTTTTTATCCAAACAAAATGGAATTAGAGGGGTTTATGTTCGATGTTGGAGATTACAGAGATTTATTTTCGAATAGAAAGGATTAGAGGGGTTTATATCCGATTTTGCCAATAAAAAAATATAATGTACATTATACAATGTAGTGGGAAGTGGAAGTGGGGGTCACATCACAGGGAAATGATGAATAGAGCTGTCAACGGCACTGCCATCAACGTGGTGCCGTTCCGTTTAACTGAAACGGAACGAATAACGGCACCAGTTTTCATTTCGTTTCAATAACGAAACGGCAAACGGAATAAGAAATTGTGATGTTTCGAACCGTTTCGCCTCTTTTCAAACCGTTTCATGTGTATTTTCTTATGTGAAACGAATAACGGAATGGATTTCTGTACCGTTTTGGAAACGGAACGGTTAACGAAATGGTATATAGTACCTTTTTTTAAACGAAACGGTAAACGGTATGGGGTGTTCCGTGCATTTCGGCCACGTTTGACAGCCCTAATGATGAATGATGAATGATGAATGAGGAGAGGAAGTGTCAAGTGTGTGTGTGTGTGGGTGTGAGCACGCAAAGTGCAGCGACACAGCGTGCAGCGCGCCACACGGACCGTTCGATCAAATCTGGACGGGTTATATTTTTTCGGGGCTTACAATCTGTTACATGCACGGAACTTCCTCATTCATTGAAATTTGATCGGACGGCCTGTGGTGCGCTGCACGCTCTGTCGCGCGCAACAGAATTTGGATTTCGAAAAGTGGTAAGTGGTTGACCTTGCTTGTCCTTAAAGCCCTTTGCTACTTTGCTTGCTTTCTAACCTCTTCCTCTGTTCGAGGCTGGGAAATGGTGCAACAAGTCTCACAAAATGACATGCACAAGAAGGTAGCACACTTATTTGACTTTGAGCACAATCAGTGGAGGATGGAGGAATTACAAAAGATGTTCAGTAATCAGCAAATTGATGATATAATAACTGAAGTGGTCAAGCCTTCCTCTTTGGTGCCGGTGAAAGATAGGTTGATCTGGAAACACACAAACTCAGGAGTGTACACAGTTAAGGAGGGGTACAGCAAACTGGTGGAGATGAACACAATTGTAGGAAATGTTAGTGGAAATCTATGGGCAAGGGTTTGGGGATGGAAATCTGTGATCCCAAAGGTCAGAATTTTTATGTGGAGATTGCTTTCAAAAGCTCTACCGGTGGCTCAAAACATGCACACCAGAATCAATAGATTTCCTCCAAATTGCCAAAGGTGTCATGAAAAAAATGAGTATGAGGTACATTGTTTTTTCTTTTGCCAAGGTTCAAGAGCAGTTTGGTTTGGCTCCCACTTGGGGTTTCAGACTCAACACCTATCACTCAACATACAAGTGGCAGTCATGCAAATCTGTGCAAACCTGGATGAAGAACAGTTGAGGGTGTTCTGTTATACAATGTGGGAACTGTGGAAAGAGAGGAATGAAGTTGTTTTTCAAAAGAAAACTTTTCAACCAAGGGCTGTGTTGGAGAGAGTGAAGGGGTGGCTCAGACCTTTTGGCGATACGCCTCAAATTATGACTCAGGGGAGGCAGATGAGAAGGGAGGAAAGGTATGAAGTTGATAGGGAGGGATGGCACATCTTAGTAGATGGATCATGGGATACTAACCATGCAGCTGGTACCGCACATCTCATCTATAAAGGGGGCTTGTTGGTGGCTATAGGTTTGCAAAGTCACAATCTCCAAGATTCTTTTTTGGTAGAAACAGTGGCTCTTAAGCTAGCCATCAAGCATTTCATTGAGATTACAGAGGTACAAGGGGCACAAAACGTGCAGTTGTTTACTGATTGTGCAAATCTAGTAAGTGCAATTGAGGAGAATGAGATACATAACTTGCCATCCTGGAGGGCATCAAGAGAAATGGTAACAATTACAGCTGATCTGCAGGAGTTGGGAGGAGGAGCCAGGGTGTTTCATATGAATAGAAGAGGTGTACAGGGGGCCCACAACCTTGCAAACCATGCCAGAACTGTACCGATTAGCTATAAGGGTGTACCAGATCTCAATTTATGGCCACATTTGCAGCACAGCCTGGTCTTGGATGAACATTTTTTTCAGCAAGTGCAGGAGGCACCACCGTGACTTACTTTGTTTTTAGCTCCCTCTTTCACCTCTTCTTTTTTTATCCTTTTTAGGCTTCAGGTTTGGTTTAATGTTGGGGTTTAGAGTTTAGTTCTAGTTTCTTTCATTGCAGTACTTTTATTTTTTATTTTTTCTTATTTTCGGCTGTACTGGTAAGCGTGTCTGTAGTTGGGTTGTTAAGAGAGGTTTTACTTAGATTTTGAGGGAGCTGGGTTTTTACCTTCTGGTGGAATTTGTACTCACATTTGAAACTGTTCTGCTTTTTAATGCAAGCCTACGGGCATCTTTAAACTTCAAAAAAAAAAAAACCTCTTCCTCTGTCTAACTTACAAAACTGCAGAAAGAAATAAAGGCACCTGCACTGCATACCTCCATCCTCTCCAGTTTCTTGTTGCCCCTGCAAATCTGCAATATCCACCCTTTACGAACAATCAAATGGAACTTCCCTGTTATTGAGCAAACTTGAGGAGAATTAATGCGCGTGATGTACGGCATCAGCCATCAGCCATCAGCGCTGGATCCGCTCAGTTGCTCAACGCCAAGCTCCGGAGGGTCCGCTTCATATCAAAATAGTTCAAATTTCATTATTATTATTATTTGTTTTATTTATTTCATTCCTAATTTCCTTCTAATAATTTGCCTCATTTTATTTTGAGTAATGCTAGAATCAAACAAATAGGACGTCAAATACGATCCAAATGTCGCACATTAAAATTTCAAACGGTCGATCCAAACCGCTCAATATGATCTCTATATTAAAATATCCTTGATAATAAAATTTTATATTTTTTCATATTTTCTAACTATTTTTTCCGAATTTTCAAAATTGAAGGGTTCAGAACTTTTTAGATTGAGCATATTGAAAAAATCCAAAAAAATAGTAAAAAAATTTGAAAAAATATAAAATTTGATCTCCATAAAGATTTTATAACATAGAACAATTTGAGCAGTTTGGATCGCCCATTCCAATCTTAAAAATTAAAATTTTATCGCGTTGGACAAGAGTATGTGTCCTATATGTTTGACACTAGCCACTCCCTTTTATTTTTATTTGTTTGCAAAAGTAAAAAGTTCCTTTGCCTCTTTATTATTTGCTTACACGTAAATTTATTTGATAAATTATTAAGTGTAGTTGACCGTTTTAATGAATAGAAAAATGTAACCTCTTCACAAGAACCGGGGTGATTCGTTCTCGATGTCCGATTTTATTCAAGATTCGTGCATTCAATAATGATATTTTTTTTAGAAGTTAAACCTCGTGCAGTAAATGCAAAGCAAACCCAAGACCCGCAAACAAACTCCAACCATCATTCATTGCAAATTTGCAAACATTCATCACAAAACTAGTCACTGCCGAGTACATTTCACTCGTAGAAAAATATAATTTTTTTTTTTAGGAATTGTTTCTTCTCTCCAATTTACACATAGCGGTAGCATGCATACGCATGAGTAACGCATCCCACATCATAATTGACATAAGCATTCTGTCAACGGTATTGCTTGAATAGTTATGATTCAATTATAACCGTCTATAAGCCCTAATTGTTGCATATTTTATTCTAATCATTTAATGTAAGAATGCTCATTTTTATTATTCATTACACTTAATTATATTGAGGTATAGAGTACTAACTATTTATTTGATTACCACTAAGTTTTTTCTTGTGTCAAAAAACAAGTCGGGGACAAGATTGATTTGATCAATTAAATTCAAATAAATTTTACTGATGGACCAATCTAACCCTTTTTCGTCCCAATAGAAAAATATATTGTTTCATTTTTCTCTCAAGTACTTGCCTTGAGCAAAATAGAGCCACTAGAAAGTTACGTCTTTACATATATTTTTTGCATTATATAATTAAAAGATCAAACATTTATGGTAATTAAATAGCTCGTTGAGCATGAGATGTTTTAAAAAATATACTCATCATTCATATATAACTTATTAATTTGTCACGAACTAGCTAGGGTTAGTAAAATATTTGGGGACAGTCTAACAGCGCCAGTTTTGAAATGAAGAGAGACACAAAAGGCACCTGTGAAGTAAAAGCAAAGAAGCTGCAAGTTGCACACAGAGAGAACGTTCTGCTGGTCAAACTTTGGCACTATCCACTATCCAGTATTCATTATTTTGGTAGAACGGCACTACAGTACACTACTACACTCTGCACTGCACTAACTCTCTGGCAAATAAAAAACACTTAAAATGTTACTTCTTTCAAACATATACTAACAAATGTCTCTTTCATTTTTATTTCTTAATCTTGAAGAAGAAACTATAAAAGCTGCTTGATCAGTGGAAATTCCGAATTTTTATTTGCATTGATTGACCTGTGGAGGACATTTAACAAATATGAGAAAAATTAAAATTAAACATATCATTTAATCAAATTAGAATTTTTTACTTATTAACTTGTAAAACATAAAGGGCTATTTTTTTTTTTCGTAGGTCATTCAATTTCATAAGGAATCCATGTCTAATCGCTGAGATTTACGTAATTATTATTTTCATTTCTTTAGATAAACTAGATATAGGCTTCAAATTCAATTGATTTTGCCTTGTTAAAAATGAGTCGTGGAGACTGGAGAGGCAATTAATTAATTATTAATTAATAGTTCCGAGCGTCCCTTTCCCTTGGGTCGCCGTTGGGAGTTTAATTTGGAGTCCTTTTCAAAGCCTTTGTCACGCCCCAAAAAGGGAATTCAAACTCCCAAAAAGAGAGAGAGAGAGAGGAGGAGAAAAATGGCAGCGTAGAGGCCGCTTCGCTTCGATCTCTGTTCGGGTCGCAGGAATTAGGAATTAGGATGGATACCTTTGCTTCTCCAGCAATCACTCTCTCTGTTTCTCTGTCTAGGCTGTAGACTAATACCTTTGCTTCAACCCACCACCTTTTTGAGTTTTGAGTTTTGAGTTTCGAGTTTCGAGTTTCTGACCATCATCACCTTTTACCTTTGTTGGGTTTTCAGGCTTCTTCTCCATTTCGATTTTCTTCCATCTCTCTCTCTCTCTCTCCCCCACCCCCCAACAAGCTTTAACCTTTCCTTTTTTCCACCTTTGTACCACAAAGTTACTCTCTCTCTCTCTCTCTCTCTCTCTCTCTCAGAATGCTGTGGATTGCCATACAATGTACACCCTTTCTCTCCCTTCTCCTTCCCCTTCTCCACCTTCAAACAACTCATGCAACGCCTTGCCACCCCTCCGACCTTCTCTCTCTCCAGAACTTCTCTCTCAGCCTCACCTCCGCCTCCAATTCAACGCTCTCCTCCTCTTGGACTGACCCAACTCTCTGTTGCCAGTGGGATGGCGTCCTCTGTTCTCCGCCTCCGCCCAATGCCACTGATGGATACCTACGTGTCACCTCTCTTTCTCTCTCCAACCGCAATCTCCTCGGACCTGTCTCTCATTCTCTTTCTGACCTCCAATTTCTCCAACACATTGATCTCAGCTTCAATTCCCTCTCTGGCTCTATTCACTTTCTGGCCCAAATCCCATCCCTGGTTTCAGCAAATTTAAGTTCCAATTTGTTCAACGGTTCGCTCCCTACCTTCTCAAATTTCCCAAATTTGGTGTACTTCAATGCAAGTAACAACTCTCTCTCCGGTCAAGTGGGACCTGATCTGTGTCTCGGCATACCAGTGCTTAGGGTTTTGGATTTATCTTTTAATAGGCTAATGGGTCCATTACCAGATGGAAGACCAGTACTTTGCAATGGAACCATTCAGGAGCTGTACCTCGGTTCAAATTCACTTTCAGGTGAAATCCCCAACTCACTCTTCGATCTCATTTGTCTAGAGAAATTATCCCTCTCTTGCAATGATTTATCAGGTTATATCAGTACCAAACTGGGGCTGGTATCTAGCCTTAAATTGTTGGATGTTTCTGTGAACCAGTTTTATGGTATGGTACCAGATATTTTCCAAAATCTCACAATGCTCGAACATTTGGTCATGCATTCAAATTCTTTCTCGGGCCTGCTCCCATCTTCGCTTTCAAGCTTGGTGCGAATAAAGGAAATCGACTTGCGTAATAATTCGTTGTCGGGTCAGGTTGACATTGATTTTACTGGTATGCCGCTTTTACAGTCTCTTGACCTTGCAACCAATCGTTTTACTGGACCATTACCAACAAGCCTATCCACCTGCGTGCAGCTGAAAACCCTTAGCTTGGCCAAAAATGGGTTCACAGGTCAGATACCGGAAGGATATGGAAACCTGTCTTTGCTCTCTCTCTTTTCTCTATCTAATAATAGCATTCACAACATATCTGGTGCACTTGCCGCGCTTCAAAATTGTAAGAAGCTGACTACTCTTATATTAACCAAAAATTTCCATGGGGAGGTGATACCGGGTTCTGGTTTTGCTGGGTTTGACAATTTGGAGATATTGGCACTAGGTAATTGTGGCTTAACAGGCCAGATACCTGATTCATTAGCTCGATGCAACAAGTTGGAGGTGTTGGATTTGTCTTGGAACAGTATAACCGGTGCAATACCAGGTTGGCTTGGTGAGCTAGATTATCTAACCTATTTAGATATCTCAAACAATTCCCTTTCGGGTGGAGTACCGAAAACATTGACCCAATTGAAGAGCCTGGTGTCAGGCCATACCTCTTCAAACATGACCTATTTTGGGATGCCCTTGTATGTCAAAAGAAACCGAAGCACAAATGGGTTACAATACAACCAATTGTCCAGCTTCCCCCCTTCTCTGTACTTAAACAATAATGGGCTTAATGGGTCGATTTGGCCTGAATTTGGAAACCTGAAATCTCTCCATGTTTTAGATTTGAGTCATAATGGGTTAACTGGGCACATACCGGAATCCTTAGCAGACATGGAGAATTTGGAGGTTTTGGACCTTTCTTTCAATCAACTCAATGGGTCCATACCTGCTTCACTAAGCAGGCTGACCTTTTTGTCCAAGTTTAGTGTGGCTCATAACCACTTAGAGGGACAAGTACCAACTGGCGGACAGTTCTTCAGTTTTTCGAACTCAAGTTATGAGGGAAACCCAGGTTTATGCAAGTCAACTTCTGGAAATTGCAATTCAACTCACCTGCGTCCAGCAACTGACCCTGAATTCTTGCAACCTAGCTCGAGGCGTAATAAACTAAGGGGAAGCATTCTTGGAGTGACAATCAGCTTAGCTGTTGGCATTGTACTTCTTTTGACATTTGTTCTGTTGCACATTTCAAAAAGCGAAGAGAGGAATCAGCTGGGTTTGCAGCAAATTGGTACTGGGCCTGTTGAGTCACCCGACCCGGATTTAAAACGTGTCATATTCTTTCCCCACTCTGACACAAAAGATGTGACAATACATGAACTTCTAAAATCCACCAACAACTTTGACCAAGCAAATATCATTGGTTGTGGTGGGTTCGGGTTGGTATACAAGGCTTATTTGGAGGATGGTTCTAAAGTTGCAGTGAAGCGACTTTCAGGCGATTGTTGTCAGATGGACAGAGAGTTCCGTGCAGAAGTTGAGGCCCTTTCCAGGGCTCAGCATCCAAATTTGGTTTCTCTTAAAGGTTATTGCAAATATGGGTCTGATAGGTTGCTAATCTACTCTTATATGGAGAATGGTAGCCTTGATTACTGGTTACATGAGAGACCTGATGGTGGGTCGCACCTTAAATGGCCACTTAGAAAAAAAATTGCACAGGGTTCAGCTAGAGGGCTGTCCTATTTGCACAAATCTTGTGATCCAATTATAGTGCACCGCGACGTTAAGTCCAGTAACATTTTGTTAGACGAAAAATTTGAGGGGCATTTAGCAGATTTTGGGCTCTCTAGGCTCATGAACCCGTACGCAACTCATGTGACAACTGATTTAGTTGGCACTTTGGGATATATTCCACCGGAGTACAGTCAAGCACTAATGGCGACCCTAAAAGGAGATGTGTTCAGCTTTGGGGTGGTTTTATTGGAACTTTTAACAGGTCGTAGACCCGTGGATATCTGCAGGGCAAAAGGGAGCCGGGATTTGGTGTCTTGGGTTTGTCAAATGAGAACAGAGAAAAAGGAAGAGATTGTTTTTGATAGTTTGATATGGGGAAAGTTGTATGAGAAGGAACTCATGAGTGTACTTGATATTGCATGCAAGTGTGTAGATTCAGACCCCAGATCAAGACCTGGTATTGAGCAGGTTGTTTCTTGGCTTGATGCAGTGGGAGGAGATGACTAGTTATGTTTTTTTTTTTAATTGATAATTGATTAGGTGATGTAATATTGTTAATGAATAATGAATAATTGAAAATGCAGTTTTGGGGGGGTTTATAAAGTGCGGTCCTTTTTGTATATAATGTATATATATTTCATTATTATCTGATCCAAATGAGGTTATATGGTGGCTTCTGTTTAGTGATATAACTAAGCATGCTTATACTATATATGTGATCTTTGTAAACTTGATAGTCAATACAGCTGTCCTTTGCATCATCTTGAATGTCAATCTCAGAACACAGGGAGCTTCAATTGGGAATCTTTTGATTCAGAATTTCAGATGGATTCTTAGTTTTCCATTAAGCTATCTACTGAATACTGACACTTCCGAGTCAAGGCTGCATGACCATAGGTCCATAGCTGTTTTTTGCCGTCTTGTTGCGTTTTTCTATCATTGCTGTCTTACTAGTACTCCACTACTCCCCCAGGTGATCACTGGTCAGTCTTGTATGCTGACATTCATTACGACTGCTTGACAGAACAACTAAAAACAATAAAAAAAAAAACTTTGAACAAAAGGAAAAGAAAAAAAAGTTTTTGCTCGCATGTTGAACTTATAAGCATCATAAAAAAAAAAAAAATGTTGAACTTATAAGAAATAAAAGCCCAGGCCCAAACATAATCTTACTCAATTGAACCCAAAATAAAATAAGTAAAACACAGGACTGGAAAGTCAAAAGTGATCACCGTGTTGTAGTTTTCAATGCATTTAAGCAACTAATTAATTCAACTATTGATTTTTAATGCATGCATTTTAGTCCATGAGAGCGATAATCCTTTAGAAATTGAAAGCATTATAAACTTATTATGCCACAGACCCACAAGAAATCAACTGCGATGACTTTGGAGAGTCCGTATTGAACTCTCAAATTGACCAGTTCCGCTAGCGTATCGTGATTTTATTACAATATAAATAATATGAAGGTGTTGGTTGATTGGTTCCTGTTATTATTTTGGAACTTCAAAAATTAAGAAAATTATTACAAGAAATTTCTCTAATGGTGTTGGTTGATTGGTTCTTGTTATTATTTTGAAACTTTCGAAAAATTAAGAAAATTATTACAAAATATTTCTCTATTGGTAGTTATTGTTGAAACTGAGGACTGTCGTCGTTACTGTTGGCATGACGACATCGTTAGACACCTAGCCCCTGACATAATTATTTTTTTAATTTAAAAATAAGTTGGAAGGTTTGACCTAATTTATTTTAAAAAAAAATCAGTTAAATCATATAATAAATACTTCATTTCCAATTCTTCATTTTCCTGTAGAAAGAGCTCCAATCCTATCGGTTCTCTTTCCTGTTCAGGGCCTGATGGATTTCATCCTATCCGTCTGTCTTTCCTTTCCTTTTTCTCCGCTTGGTGCTTGTGCTTTTCTGCTGCCGTTGCTTTGTTGTTTCCCTGTGTCACTCTGGTGTTTCGTTTGTGCGTGCCCCTTGTTTTGCCTTGTTATTATTAAAAATCACTGTCTAAGTCATATATATGCGCACTAAAGTTGTCTTTGTTTGGTCCAGTGATTTCACTCTATTTCGCTAACTAAGTAGTTCTTGGTTCAATTCACAAAGAGAGGATTTATTTTCGATTTTTTTATAGCAAAATTGTTGGTTTCAAAGCAACCTTCAAAAAAAAAAAATACAAAAGAAGTATTTTGGGCTCCATTTGGATGGCTTCTTCCCGGAATAAGGAATAAGGAATAATCACTTTTTACCAATAAATTTATTTCTAACCATCCAAACTCTTCACAAAAGTTACACACTTCCCAATAAATTCACCCCTTCCCAATAAATTTCTTTCATTCTTCCTTCTTCCTACCTTATTCTCAACGCATCCAAACGGAGCCTTGAGAAGTATGACTGGCAAGTGGCAACCAAAAACGGAAAAAAAAGGAAAAAGAAAAAGAAAAATAAAACAGAATATAGATGTAGGTGTCTAAATGTGACATGATATATATGAGACCATATTGAAGTGTGTATTTTACATCATTTAATATATTAAGTCCCGCAACTCCACCCGGATCCGAAACAACTGTGGGTAAACAATTGTTGGAACAGTAATTAAATCTCGGCCGTTGATTTTGCGTTCTCTATCGGACGGTTATCTTACTAACCCTAGACCCTCTCTCTCTCCGTCTCTCTCACAGTCTCTCCAGGGTCTTAGAGAGAGATCGAAGAGACCCACTCCACCAGAAATCATTTCCGTTGCTCCTCTCTATTCTCTCTCTCTCTCTCTCAAACGAGACAAATCCAGAGCCAGCAGAGAAATTGGCCTCAGCGCAACACCGCCACCAGGTCATCTCTCTCTCTCAACCTATTGTTTCAGAACCTGATGATGAAATGAGGGCAAAAAGTAAGTATTTCAAGCGATATCTATTTCATTCTCTATATTTTCGGAAAGTTTTGCAAGTACTCTTGCAGAATTTAAAGAGACGAATTCGAAACTGGAGAGCAACCTGACGAAGCCTCTACTGGAGGAGAAGAGAAACGCTGTTCATGCTGAGTTGGCTAGAGTTACCAAGCTTCCTTCCAGTAGTAGCTATGCAATCCACTGCGTGAGGGTTTTGCACAAGCTGCTTCATTTTCTGTCTACGTACAATTTCCCAAGATGTTCTGATTTCTTTTTCAGGCTACAACAGGTCTTTCTTTTTTTAGTTAATTTCCATTTTGGAGGTCTTTTCCCTTTTGCTGCATTGTTTCAGTTTACTTCGATTTTTATCTCAGCACTTTTTTCTGTATCGATTGCAGGCATGTTTGGTGGGAGCTTTCGGATTGTTGCCATACTTCCATGTTGAGTGAATCAAGGCGATTATGCATTTGCGCCTTCGTCGTTTGCCATCTTCTTTAGTTGTATTGAGGTACTTAGTGATGAGGTTATTTAATGACAAACAAATAGTTTGAGTATTTCTATTGATTTTCAGTTTTGGATTTTTGCGTCAGTACAAACTGATACAGCAGCAAATGCCAATGCCAGTCCAGCAACCAAGCTTCAAATGCAATAATATGTTTCTTTTCCTTTCTGATTTCACATGCAATTTTGACTTTGAATTCCATCTTATGCTGATTGTTTTTTTTTTGTTCTTTTTGTTTGGTTTCCTCCAGGTTGGCTGCTCCAGCATTTGGGTGTGATTCAAACCTTTTTTTTTGTTCTCAAGGTATGTAGCGGTTTGATTCCCTTTTAATTTGTTGGTTATCTTTTCTGAGTATAAATCTTCACTTTTTGTGCATATATTTAGTACAAATTGGCAGCAACCATAGGCAAAGATAGAATAATGGCATGTGTTTAATATTCTATTGGTCTATGGTTAATTATATTCCCTTAAATTGGTATGTTATCTTGCTTTGGATGATGGTTCTTTCATGAGCTTCAATAGCCTATCAGATGCAAGAGAAACCCGTTGGGCGATTAATATTATAGTGGGAACATTGTTTGAGGACCTATAAAAAAAGTTTGGAAGTTTTAGCTAATCTTTCACACTGTCAATTTTCTTATAATTTCTGAAATATATTTTTCTGAATTCCATCTTATTGCCAGATTGTATCTTATTAATGATGTTGTTTCTCATTGGCAGACTTCAAATTGCTGGACTAGATATGCATATCTTCATATAATTTCTTGTCTTTTCATGAACTAAGCAACTTACAATTTCACATAATGGTACATCTTTTGATTTTCCTATGATAAATATATTATATACCAATTATTGATGCATTTCAGTGTTGTTATTACAAAATAATTATCAATGACGTTTTCAAATTTCTTTCAGTGTTGTTATCTATTAATTTGGTTATGTTAATAAGAAAATACTTATAGTCCGATATGTAATATCCTATTTCTTTGTGTCTGACAACAGGCTCACCTGAGAAGGCAACTGAGGCTGACACCTTGAAGAGAAATGTCTCACCTGTTGGTTTAGTGTTCATGTTATCCTCTCTGCTGTACCTTTGTATTTTGATGTTGTATCGCTTAATTGTTCTTTAGATTTGCTTACCGCTGGCTGCGTGCTTTGTTGTGCAGTCATGGTGCCAGGTGCTTTGTGTCGGCTCTGGATTCTTTTGCATGTTCTGCTCTGTGCTGTCAGCTGTTTCCATCAATCTCAGTCCAGTTTCTTTCCTTTTGCGAGTAAGATCTCCTTTCTATTGTTTAGATTTTTTTTCCCAACTTTGTTCTGTTTATTTGTATGGGTGTTGGGCTGTCTATTGGAAATTAATTTTACTTGAAAAAAATGTAGCTGTTTAGCTTCGGTGTGTATTTTCAGCGATTGTTTGCTACTGTTCGCCTGTCTGTTGACGGCCTGTTGTGTTTGAGCATAGTTAGTGCTACAATTAATTTTGTACTATTCGATTCCACTAGCTGTGTTACCAGTGGCAGTCAGCTAGGGGGCGCGAACCAACCTGTGCGCAGGTTCACCTCTTATTTAGCGTCTGCTGATCAATTCTGGTATCATGGTGGGTGGTGGATGCAGCCGTCGTATTATGGTTGTATGGTTTCCGCTTTTGTTGGTTTAGAGTGCTGCAAGCGGTGCTTTCATGATTTCAGTTCTGCAGATTATGTTCAGCGCTTCGTCTCTTTTGATCACTGATTCTTTTATGTTCTTTTGGTTCCTTATAACCTCACACCTGCATTTTCGTGCGCCTCCTTTCTCAGTTTTTGCCATGCGACGTGGTACGAGGACCGCGATTGGCCTCCATCATCAACCATACGATGACTCTCCTGCACTGGATGATATTGGTATACTTCTCATTGTCCATTGTTTATGTTCTATTCTTTTTTCTGCAGGATGCTTTTACTGCGTGGTGTTTTTTCCTGGCCTCTTTCCCGCTGTTTATTGTCTCTTTATATCACACAATTTTATTACGGTGTTGTACGCTCTACTTCTAATCGTGCCCATTACTTCCTCTATTCCAGGTGCATTGTCGCTTCTCCTCTGCGCAGGTAATGATGATGAGCCTATAATATGCTTCTGCATACTATTTACGGTTTTCCCTGTCCACGTTACAGCCGGAGATGTAGATCTACAATAGAGTTTCTCTCTTGGCGCAATTTCCTATCCTCAGGTTTCTGTCTTTTTTTTTTTTCTTTTCTAAAATGTGTTGCCATTCTGATTTAATTTTCCCTTTGAAGCTTATTACTTTTCTATTTGGGTTTCTATTGCTCCCTTTCTGAATATTGTTTTACATTGTGCAAGAAGCCAAGAACTGATAAGAATGCTGTATTTAGTTTTTTGTTTGTTTTACACAACTTTCAATAAACACCTCTTAACTAAGTTTGTTACAGATCACTAATTTATAGGGTTTCCTCATTTTGTTTTCCTCTTAGTAATCAAAGAAACAACATTTTAGGATACCAAAAATAACATATCAATTTTTTTTGTCATTTTCTAATCCACTTTGTAGCTGTGTGGCGATTTTTTTTAAGATATGTGAGAAATATCAGGTTTGTTTTTCGCAACATATTCAGAATTTTTACCACAACAAATATTTACAGAAAATTACAAAATATATTTGTGCTAAATAAAAAGACAACAATCATAGATAAGAAAAATAAAAAAAGACTGCTTGCAACTTTTAGGAAACATATCTATCAATGTATTTCAGAAAATCAAATATAAAATATATTTTGCTGTCATATGGTAGTAGGAAGAAAAAAAAACAATTTCAGGTTTGATTA
This sequence comes from Rhynchospora pubera, assembly GCA_028095005.1. Classification (NCBI taxonomy): domain Eukaryota; kingdom Viridiplantae; phylum Streptophyta; class Magnoliopsida; order Poales; family Cyperaceae; genus Rhynchospora; species Rhynchospora pubera. The sequence goes on along the minus strand of CM051461.1, from coordinate 11,487,690 downwards.
ATGTGTTCTATTCTTCGATGAACTGGCAGTATGAACCCTGAACCAAGATAGACCAACGTAGGACAAGCTACCTCAGTAAATCTGATATCACAGGTATCAACCTCACTTCATCCTATTCTCTGGAACTAGACGGCAATATTAATAATTGCGTTTTTCTTTCTGTCTTTTTCTCTCTTTCAACATCTCTTTTCTATATGTTGTATGATAAGCATTTAATTTATCAAGACCTGAATTATTTTATCTTTTAAATAAATTGTTGATGGTAGTCTACAGACACATATTTGGGTCTAATTGATTGTTGTTGATGTAGTAGTTCAAAGCTTGGTGGCTCCAATTTAGAGACAATAATGATAGATGATACAAAAAAAGAAATAAAACTAGGCACTAGAGGTAAATTTGAAATTAGCATGAGTGTACCCTCATAGATACCCAACATTTCATTTTATTTGTTGTATAAATCACAAGTGCCAGAAAAACTAACCAGTCATTGTAGCTAGCTTTGTTGCAATTGAGCAGTATATAATTGGTCATGTCCAGATATGTCCATCCAATATATGAATTACTTATATTTTGATTTGTGTGTGATCATGATGCAGATCTCGAAGTCAGCGCCTCATCTTCAACTGGATATGTGAGTACAGATCTTGAGGCTCTTCATAGAGCTAATCTTAACATTTGGGCCAATTTACAGCGCCGTTTCTATGTTAAGCCTCAGCACATGTAAGTTTATGATCTAATTAGCTAAATAAAACATAACATATTTGTAAAGAACAAGAAGTCCTGCTTCATCACTATTGGCAGTCTTATGTACATTGCCAAATATTAAATTTACTTTTTGTATGGCAACTTTATTTATGCAAGATTTGACATTTGCTAGCAGAACATTTACATAGAAAATTTTTTGGGATATATAACTTATTTTCCTATGAAAAATTATTACAGTCTTTTCTCTTTCTTTCCTTTTTTCTACACAATCAGAGTCAGAATGCCTTCGAGATATGGTGTGTAATCATTTCCAGTTGTAGATAGGCTATTAGCTCTGTCATATCAGGTGTACAAATAGTTAGTAGATTGCGCAAATATGTTTATGACTACTTCTCTTTGCTGTGCAAAAAGTTTTGTTTACTGCCACTCTTCTTGATAGTAGCCAGTAAAAGCCAATGAGTTCTTACAACAAAATTTGGAGGATAAATAGAACTACATAAACTTTTTCCTAATTTTGCCAAGAAGAGTACTGATAACTGGTATGAATTCATCTATTTAATTAAAATGTATGAATTCATCTATTTAATTAAAAGACTGATCTGATTGTTTCATTGACTTTTTATTATTTTCAATATACCGTGTTTCTACTTCAAATACCTTGCAGATTGGCACAGTTGATTGCAAGCACAAAAAATTTCGAAAGGATTATTATTTTGCTTTAAGGTATGCATAATAAAAGCCATGAAATTTACTCTTATATTTCTATTAGATTCTATTGAGTTTATTGGATTTGTAATTTATTCAAAATAGAAATATTACATATATTGTATTTGAGTTCTGCAATTTACCTTCATTTTGCGTTTAGCATATCAGTTGTTTTTTTTTTTATTTGTCACCAATAATCATTCATATAGTTTAATTCTACGATTACATTGCTTTCCATGCATTTTGTGCAGGTTGTGGACAAGCTACATCAGACCTTAGACAAATGCAAAGATAAATTAAGCAAGTATATCTGTGGCGACCGACTCACTAAAGCAGATATAGGACTCTTTGTCAGTCTGATTAGGTTTGATGAGGTACAACTTATACTGTTATTTTTTTGTCTTTTATTTTGGTTCCTAATTACACGCAAGTGCTTTACCGCATTTGCAAAGGGCATTGTGGTATTTCGATTTTGAAATTATAGACTAAAAAAATATTTTTTATGCAAGTAACCAGACCTTTGGATTAACAATATGTATATTCAGTTGGAAGTTCACGATACTGTCCCTAATTCATTTGATTTTCTGATCTCCTTTTTCCATTTTTGTCTGCAATCTCTGAATTTCACTACCTATCCACCTCAATTGTTTCGCCCCCCCTTTTTTTTTGTCTCATAGGTTGCATTCAGACTGATGTCTTAGTGACAGATTTTTGTAACTACTGATCCTTATTTGGGTGAGTTCTTCTCTCAACGCTCACTAACTTCGTTTTTTGTGTCACTTTTGTTTTATCTCTGTACAAAAATTTGTTTCATTTTAGTTTGATTTCTTAATAATGGCACCTTTTATTGGAGTGAAGAACTTATTTGGTACAACCCCTCTTTGTTGAATTGTTTGGTTTCTTAATTTATATGCAGGCTCACACTTTAATATAGTATCTTTTATCTTTTTATTTGGGTCAAGTTGCAGATTTGATGAAAGTAAAGATTTTTTAATTCTATATGGTTAAACACTAGATAATTTGATGTTGTCATTACTTCGTATTAAGCTGGTCATAATATTATACAACTCCATTTGTCGAATTCAGTTTAGATTTTTCGCTTTTTTTTCCCAATCGTATTTTTACTATTAATAAGATTGTCAAAAAAAAATACAAGACAAAAAAATAGGTCGCGCAACGCGCGACGCACCAACTAGTTTCTATGGCCATAGTCTAAATAGATACTGATTCAATATTGAGCCTAGCCGCCTATTATTTACTTTCCATTAAGCCACCTACCTCTTGGCTCGATCTTGTTTCCTAAATCCTAACCACGTGGTCAAATTCGATTACTTAGTCAAACGAAGAAATTATGACCTTAGTCCCGCTATTACCAATTACTATTTTTTTAAGATAAATTGGAGCTCTAAACCACCCAACTTATTTTTAAATTAAATGTCTATGAAAGACCCCAGTCGGATTTCGAACCTGCGACCTTTCACTCAAGGAGTATTACCAATTACTATAGCTCCACTTAGTCATTCTTTCATTGCGCGCGTTAAAAAGGCTCGCCTTACCAGTCACCAACAACTTTTTGTTTTTTCGAGTTCAACTTCAAATTTCTACGGATTAATGAAAGTTTAGTAATTCAATAAATTTTTTATGAAATCTAAAAGTATCTTGTTGTTAGGAAAATATCAAGGATATTATGATGGACTATATATGGAATAATGGAAACACTAATTGACCATATGTAAAGAACTAGTATGTAACTTTGGGGATAGACATTTTATAAATCATAAATGGTACCAAATTAATCAAATAAATGCAAAATTAATAAAATTCATGACATTAGAAATGATCCAAAAAAAAAATGGATGATATTTTTTGTGCCTCATTTGTTGAATGACCGTGTTGAATTGAGGAGTTTTTCACCTTTTCTGTATGAGAAATATGATAGTATTTCTATATTCATGATTGAAATGTGAGAGTTATTGCCAAAGAAAGAAATTAAAAAGAAAAGTAGGAAAGTTATTTTTTTTAGATAATCTAGACAGTGGCTATCTAGAGAGAAAAGAAAAAAGATAACAAGTAGGAAAGTTATTACTAGGATGAAATAGGCACGTATTGTTTACTGGAAATTGGAATGAATACCCCTCCGACCCCAGCATAAACAAACAATTCAATTATTCAAATAGATAGAAAAAGACATCGCACCGAACACAATGCAGCTTCCTTATTATGAAATTTTTATTTTCAGTACATCTTAGACTTTCTTAAGACGTCCTGTTCCTGTATGATATTTTTATTTGGCAGCAGCTCCAGCTGAGCCTTTCAATAGGGAGAATCAGCGACAGAGAGATTTCTAGATGGCTCCTATGATCAGACGATTACAGTGTTTTCTCTTCCTAACACTAACACTGATGATTAGTCTGTTACCTGCAGCAGCTTTGGCTGCATCGACCACATCAAACATGTCGCTGCCCGGGTGCCCCAATACATGTGGCAACATCACAATCCCGTACCCTTTCGGCACCCGTGCTGGCTGTTACCGGCCTGGATTTGATATCACCTGCAACGAGTCGGCCACTCCCGCAAAAGCAATCATGGGCACAAATATTGAGGTGCTAGATTTCAACATAACTAGTGCTGAAATCCGTGTCCTCAATTTCATCGGGTACGTCTGCTACAACCAGAACAGCCAGCAAAATGATACATGGTCGACGCCATCTAGTAATATTGGTGAGACGAAAACTTATCTCTTCTCCCACAGACGCAACAAGTTCACAGTAATAGGTTGCTACAGCTTGGCATATATTAATGGCGCCCAAGGTAACGGATCTTACTCGTCAGGCTGTGCGTCCTTCTGTCAGAGCCTAAACAGCACAACGGGCAATGGCGGTTCATGCAATGGGTTGGGCTGTTGCCAGACTGCCATACCTGCGGGCCTCAGCTATTACGAAGTAAGCTGGGGTTTCAATGGAAACCAAGCCTGGTCATTCAACCCGTGCAGTTATGCTGCGTTGATGCAGGAAGATTGGTACAACTTCACAGTCGACGATCTCGTTGGGAACAGATTCTATGAGAGGAATCAGAACAACGTGCCAATTGTTCTTGACTGGGCTATTCGAGAAAATGGCACATGCTTAGCATCCCATGTGGAGAGCAGTGCTAGCCCGGCATGTCAAAGTATACACAGTGGATGTGATAACACAACCAACGGGGATGGGTACATCTGCAAATGCTTGCAAGGATACGAAGGCAATCCCTATGTTCCAAATGGATGCACTGGTAATGAGCTTAATTGTACTCCTTTAATTATAACAATTTGTGTGTTCTCTTTTATATTGTTAATTAGTTTTCAAGTAGAATATTAATTTCAAGAAAATCTGAAATCAACACCCCGATGCATCTAATTGATCATATTACAAGCAAGTGTTTTATGCACTACAGCTTCTCTCAACCTTTTTCTTGAAGTTAAATGGTGCCTTATAAACGAGGCTGCAACACTTTGATTTTATCATGTGCAGAATGCTTACCAGATTGGGCCAATTGTTTGATTGGCGGGATCTGGCATAACCAATCGTGCCTAATTTAGTTTGGTTGGCTACTTGACTAGTCCGGACTAATTAAGATTCCCACCTAGGCCAGAATGCTTTACTATAAGTACTGTTTTCCTCATTTTTAGCTCGTCATAGCTAAGCTAATTTCTGGGTTTAATATATATCTTGTTTAATGCACATCCAAAATTGTTGAAAATTTGTCCTGCAATGAAATCGATCATATGATTTTACTGAGATCAGCTTGAGTACTAAAAGATTGATTTACATGCACTTCAAGTTAAGAAACATCCTGTTCTATCAATTGATATAGACAAAACCTGCAAGCTCAGAAACATATAAATTTGGGAAATCAGCTATATACCCTTGCAATTTTATGTAATTGGAAATACCCCCCCTAATTTTTGAAGTTGGAAATATCCCCTCCTAACCACAGTTACTAATTGATATGATTGTACTACATAATTAAGACTGATATTCCATATAATTAAGACTTTGCATCAAGCGTAAGAAAATTCCAGCATCTGATGTTATTTTTGTTTGATATTTGTGATTGGGGCACTTGTACAGACATTAATGAATGTAATATCCCAAATCAGTACCCTTGCACGGGAACTTGCGTCAATATAGAAGGAAACTATGACTGTCTTTGCCCGAAAGGTACCAGAGGAGACGGCAAAGCCGGAAATTGTACCAAGATTCCAGAGAACTTCCCTTATCCTGCTAAAGTAGCTATCGGTAAGCATTAAATATTTTTTTATTTTGTTAAAATTTTTATTTTAAAAGAATTTTTATTTATTTTTTTTTGTAGTGAAAATGACACTAATTGCCTTTTACTCCGGTTAATATTCTTACATTTAGTTATGTCACGATAATGTGTGTTGGACACCAACATTGAATGTAGCTCAACCACAAAACTCATCTTATTATGATTGTTAAATAAAAGAAGTATTCATTTATTACGGATTGATCATATAAATTTTCCTACAAAAGAACCACTCTACCCTGTGAGGACAAAGTAAATATAATTTATCAGCAAACACAACTTGAGGATTTTATTAGAGAGAACAGTTATATTAAAATAAAAGATGAAACCGTCAAAGATTAAGCATCACGTAGTGATGTTTAATAATCGTCCCATTTAATTTGAAATGAATGTTCTTGTAATAATTAAAAATTGCTCTTCTCTCTAATTTATTTAGCACTTTTGTGTTCCATTTGCTCGACTCGTTACTAAAATTAGTAAATCAGATCTTGTGTCACTTATAAATCTTTTAATCTCACATTACAACTCAATTATCTGCAAACTGCTTGAACTTTCTCTCTCTCTCTCTCTCTCTCTCTCTCTCTCTCTCTCTCTCTCTTGTGAATACAGGATCTATCCTTGGTGTTGCTCTTTTGGTGGGTATATGTTTCCTTGCAATTTGGCATAAACAACGCAGAAGATACATCAAAGAAAAAGATGAGTACAAAAAATACTACGAGATGATGGACAACCACCTTCGAGTGTTCACCACTAAACAAATAGAAATCGCAACGAATAATTTTGATGAAAATCACATAATAGGTGTCGGAGGGCATGGAAAGGTGTATAAGGGGTTGTTGGAGAACAACATGGCTGTGGCGATCAAGAAGTCAAAGGAAATTGATGAAGTACAAAGAGGAGAGTTCGTGAATGAAATTATCCTTCTTTCCCATATCAACCATAAAAATATAGTCAGGTTAATTGGTTGCTGTCTGGAGGTCCAAATCCCGATGTTGGTCTACGAGTATGTCCCTAATGGGACACTTTTTGACTTGCTCCATGGAAAGAGCAAAAACAGAAACAGGCCAATTTCTTTGGGTACTCGTCTGAGAATTGCTGTGGAGTCGGCGGAGGCGCTTGATTATCTCCACTCTTCCATCGCTCACTCCATTCTTCATGGAGATGTCAAATCAGCCAACATACTGCTAGATGATGAGTACCACACGAAAGTTTCTGATTTTGGAGCTTCAAATCTTCTACCAGTTGATGATGCACAGATCGTGGAGCTAGTTCAAGGAACTCGAGGGTATTTAGATCCTGAGTGCCTTTGCACCCAGATAATTACAAAGAAAAGTGATGTGTATAGTTTCGGGGTAGTAATTTTGGAGCTGATTACAAGGAAGAAGGCGATTTATGTAGACAACGAAACGGGTGAAAAGCAGCACTTAGCATCTTGTTTTATTTCAAGAGTAAGTAAAAATAAGATTCACGACATGTGGGATGTGGAAATAGTGACAAATGATGAGAAGGTCAATCTTGTTCTCCAAGAAATTAGCGAACTCGCTGTGCAGTGCCTGAGTGTTAGAGGAGAAGATAGACCGACAATGAAGCAAGTTGTGGAGGAACTGCAGAAGTTACTGAGGTTCCATACCAGCTTGTCAAGCTGGCAGATTGATCCAGAAGAGACCGACAGCTTGTTGAGTGAAACAAAGTTCGACTCTGTTTCTGATACACCTGCATTTCACAGTACAAATTATATGAAAGTACTGGAAATTGATACTGAAGCACCGAGGTGATGTAGACTACCATGCATACAATCTTTGTTATGTTTCTTTTGTATTTAAGTATGTCAGTTTCCATTGGCTTGCCTTAATTATATAGTATGAATTGCCCATCTTGTACTACATTGGTATCTGATTCTTTTATTTTAAAAAACTAATTATAGTGTCTTATTTTTTATTTTTGAAATAAGTAGGTGTAAAGACCCACCACTTTTCATTCCGAAAAGCAAAAAATTACAAGAGTCAAAGGCAAATCCATCAACCAGAAAGGAACAACATTGTTATAGTGTCTTATAACACAAGAGTATACGACATATGGTGCCAAATTAAGAGTAAAATTGAAAAATATATGCAGAATTTGAAACACCACTGTTTCAGGGAAGCCACGGTGAGGTGTTAGACAAATTATAAAATGGATGCTTAATACGTAAATTAATTCTGTTAAAAAAAGTTAATACAAACAAAAATTGACAAGTATATCTTAATTGAGTTCAGGTACAAATACAATTTATGTGAGTACATCCTAATTGAAGTTGACAAAATGTTAAGATAACAAAATTGAGTTATGACTTGGAAACTAGGAAGTTCAGCAATGTGAGAAAATTTTACAGAATACGGCTACTTTTTGTAGACCTTTAGATGGAATAGGAAGGACTGTCACAAATCTTGTGTTTGATATGAATCCAGAACTTGTAACTCATGACATGGAGAGTAATCATGGAATTTTACCATTCAATCTATATAGGTCATTTGTGTTTATTAGTATTGTAAAATGGGATTGCTTCCCATCACTGATGAGGTTGATGAAATAACAGAACAAGAGGGACACGGTGAATTGGAGAAAAACATTATTAGTAGACATTGAACTGTCGGATCCATTGGCATCAAACAGAAACATTAATTGTTTTCCTAAACACCATTTTCAAACTTTCAAAATGAACCATGCAAACCTCAGCGTTCACCAAACAAGAACAAGCCCCTATACTTTGGGCTGGACTCAATTTGGGCAGGTGTTTTGTTTTGTAAAATAATACCCAAGAGGTTTACTACCAGCGTACGATATCCGGCAGTTAGTTACCACCCCACACATTACACATACATTAGAGAAGTCTAGCCTAATATTAAAGTAAGAACATGAGAAATTCGAAGATCCAGTAGCAATCTGAATTTCCAATGTCAGCTCTTGGTTTAGTGGTAAAGAGTAACTCTTCTTCAACAAAAGTCAAGGTCGAGAGGGATCCTTTGTGATATTTAATTTTAAAATAAGTTAGAGGACTTGACCCCTATCTTATCTTAAAAGAAAAAAGCCTGACTTTCCAATATTTTTTCCGGTTTTTTATAGAAGTTTTGCAGATATTTTTTACTCATATGTATATTTTTTACTAAAGTATACTCCAGCATACGAATCGTCCGTATGTTGGAGTCGTTTTTCAAAATTTAAAATTCATACAGTCGATCTAAATCGTTCAAATTGTTCTCCATATTGAAATCTCCTAGGAACCAAAATTTATATTTTTTTCGAATTTTTTTACTATATATTATGCTATTTTCAAAAAAACACTATAAAAGAGTATTTCTGACCCTTCAATTTGAAAATAACATAATATATAGCAAAAAAATTTGAAAAAATATAAAATTTGGTCTTGAAGGATATTTTTAAATGTTGAACAATTTAAATGGTTTGAATCGACTGTTTGAAGTTTAGATTTTGAAAAACGACTCCAGCATACGAAAGATCTAGCATAGAAAACCTCGCCATGGCTGAAAGGTTTTCTGTGATCGGTTTAGATTTAGCACAGAAAACCTTAGAATTACATGACTTCGACCAAATTTTCTGTGATCGATTTAGATTTTACAACTTGACAGTGGATAGACATCTGCCATCGCTTTCAGTATCGTCTACTATGGTTTTGCCAAGCGCCAAAGTCATTGCTTGGTGGTGTCCCGATTTATTGCTATTTTTTATGTTTTGTTTGGTCCTCGACTTCTCAATCCAGACGGCTCGTGCTCCAAGTAATAGCGTTTGTCGTTTTGTGCGCTACATTGTATGCTGCGCGACACAGGATTTGAATCCGTGAGAGAGGGACGCACAGAGAAAAAAGTGAGGCGTGCGTTTGGATGACACTCGATGACGCACTGATGGATGGTGAGAACGGAATTGTTTAAACTGTTCTTAGATCTACATCACTACTGATGAACTTGCAGCAAGATTTTGCAAAACTATCACAATTTCTTTTTTAAAGGCTTGAGAACAAATGTTGTTGGAACCTACAAGCGCTTAATATTTCTCTAATTTTGTAATTTTAGTGAGCAACGAATTTGACCTTCTTTGAATTATGAAAAACTGCTCAGACATAAAACAGAAGAGAAAATCAAATAATATGTTTAAAGTAACTAGCGGGCTTGGTTGTCGCGGCGACCACCCATTGGATTTCATATATTTTAAAACAACATAGATTAGTAGTATAGTGAAAACATTTATTCCAACAGATAAATTAACTTCTGATCATCAACATGGTTACCTTGATTTCTGACAAATATTAAGGGATGAAAATTCTATACGATCTTACTTGTCAGCAGTAAGAGTATTTTTTTTAGATGAGGTAAAAATTTATAAATAGAAAATAATGAAGTTAAATTCGTTGCTTAACATAAAGGTTATTCTTTAGCATTCTTATATTCTGTCATTATTTTAAAAGGTTATTCTTTTACCAATCGTGTAGCATTAGTTTTGATCTTATAATGTAGGTTAACATCTTAACGGATAAGTACATGTAGTTGTGTCAACAAATATTATATTTTTTTCGAGGACTGACCCGCGAATAGCTGACGGCAGAATGAATTGATAAAAGTAGTTTCAAAGTTTATAATATTTATAGATTACATCCTTTTGCAATTAGTCTAATAAGAATCAATGGGTGCGTTTGGATGAGAGAAGAAGAAGAGGAAGAAGGAAGATGGGAAGAAAAAAAATTATAAATAATCCAAACTCTTCACAAAGTTATACACTTCCCAATACTTCTTCCCACTTCTTCCCTTCTTCCCTTCTTCCCACACCTATCCAAACGCACCCAATAATATTTGCAATTATAGTATTCATGATACTGATATTGCGCACAACACTCAATTATTTTCGTGCCCAAAGCTGTTGACTAATTGTTGTGGTAGATGTCTAACGATTTCTCATGTCGACGGGAGCATAGATTTTTGTTTGAACGTTACAATTGACTCTCCATAATCGGCGAATTAAAGAAAAAGAATCTGTTTCTTTCTTCTCTCTCGTGTAGTCGTGTTTCTTTTCACTGCTGCTTAGAAAGGGTTACCCAAAGATAGGGCTGTCAATGGATACGGTACGATACGGTAGAAGGTATTTTTATTACCGTATCCGTTAAAATTTTCTTTACCCGTACCCGTTAAAAATAGCTTTACCGTACTTTACCCGTACCCGTTAAGAATTAACGGTACGGGTACGGTAACGGTAAAAAATAAATATAATAATAATAAAATTTGTGCACTCTGTATAAATAAATTATATCAATAAGTATATTAATAAAATGCAACAATGGTGGCGAATATTTTAGATTTATGCTTTTTTTAATTTTTCGTACACTGAATGGAAAGAATTATAAATCTTAAATAAAATCTAGCAATATTTTTTTTTACCAATCATGCAATATAAGATGCCATATGTATCATGTAATTGTATCTTTTTAATTGTGGCAATTACCCGTTATGAAAACGGTACGAAATAACTTTTACCCGTACCCGTACCCGTTAAATTAACGAAAAAATTTCCTTATCCGTACCCGTACCCGTTAACTTAACGAAAATAAAACTTTACCTATACCCGTCTTATACGGTACGGTACGGATTGGGTAAACGGGTAAACGGGTTTCATTGACAGCCCTACCCAAAGAAAAAAGAAAAACACCAATTAAAGGGATGGAATTTTGAATGCACGTACTGCACCATTATTATATAACACCAAATTATAAAGAGCTGTACAGAACATATTGGTCCACATGTATTGGAAAGAACCGCCCTCATCCAACATAGAAAGGTTTGAGTGAATAATTTAGCCCGACATTTTCTCAGTCGTGGGGCCCACCTACGCATATCATAAAAGTTTCCACGTAAAATTTGGTAAATAAGGTGCAGCCGAGTCATCTCGGAACCATCAGAAAAAAAAAAAAAATCTCGGAACCATCAGAAGGGTCGCCATATCCTTCAACAGACGACAGAGCCGCAAACAATCTCGCATTACAACACCCTCAACAGCAGAAAGCCCGACGCTGGATCCCAATCGCACGGCTGAATTAATTCCCTGGAAACTAAAATCGGTACTGTTCATAGCACGATTCTTGATGCAACCAAACTTTAGTATGTTATAATAATATATGAATCATATTCTACAAAGTATAAATAGTTTAAATGAAGATGGTTGTGTGAAATGACTTAGAATGAATCTATAAACGATTGAATTGCTCAAAAAATGTTCAGAATTGCATTATTTGCACTTTATATACGTAATTACCATGCATAATAAAAAAAATTGAGTAAATAACATATGAATCATATTCTAGACACTATAAAGAGCTTAAATGTGGATTATTATGTTGAAATGACTTAGAATGCATCTAGAAACAACTGAAATGCTAAAATGATGCTTAAAATTGCATTGTTTACAATTTATATGCGTAATTAGCATTTATAATGCAATCTTTTTGAATAAATAACCTATGAATCATATTCTTGATAGCATAAGGAGTTTGAATGTAGATTATTATCATAAAATGGCTTAGAATGAATCCAGAAACTATTGAAATGCTTAAGTGATATTCAGAATTGCATTATTTGCAGTTTATATAGTAATTACCATGTATAATCTAATCTTTTTAAGTAAATAACATATGTATCATATTCTAGACAGTATAAAGAGTTTAAATTTAGATTATTGCGATGAAATGACTTAGAATATATCCAGAAACGATTGAAATGCTCAAATGATACTCAAGATTGCATTATTTGCACTTTATTTGTTTAATTAGCATGTATAATCCAATCTTTTTGAGTAAATAACATATGAAGCTTATTCTAGACAGTATAAAGAATTAAAATGAAGATTATTGTGATGAAATGACGTAGAATGAATCCAGAAATGATTGAAATGCTCAAATGATACTCAAAATTGCATTATTTGCAATTTTTATGCGTAATTACCATGTTTAATCCAATCTTTTTCAGTAAATAACATATGAATCATATTATAGACAGTATAAAGAGTTTAAATATAGATTATTGTGCTGAAATGATTTGGAATTAATCCAAAAACGATTGAAATGCTCAAATGTTTAACAAAATTGCATTATTTGCATTTTTATATGGTTAATTTCCATTTATAATACAATCTTATTGAATAAATAACATACGAATCATATTCTAGACAGTATAAAGAGTTAAATGTAAATTATTGTGATGAAATGGTTTAGAATGAATCCAGAAATGATTGAAATGCTTAATTGATGCTCAGAATTGAATTGTTTGAACTTTATATGCGTCATTAGCATGTATCATCCAATATTTTTGAATAGATAACATATGAATCAAATTGTAGAGAGTATAAAGAGTTTAAATGTAGATTATTGTTATAAAATGTCTTAGAATGAATCCAGAAACGATTGAAATGCTCAAATGTTGCTTAGAATGACATTATTTGAAGTTTATATATGTAATTACCATGTATAATCCAATCTTTTTGAGTAAATGTTATATGTATCAATTTCTAGACAGTATAAAGAGTTTAAATGTAGGTTATTTTGATAAAATAATTTAGATTGAATCCAGAAACAATTGGAATCCTGAAATGATGAACATAATTGCATTATTTGCACTTTATATACGTAATTACCGTGTGTAATCCAAATTTTTTTTGAGTAAATAATATATGAATCATATTCTAGGTAGTATAAAGTGTTTAAATGTAGATTATTGTGATGAAATGACTTAGAATGAATCCAAAAACGATTGAAATGCTAAAATGATGCTCAGAATTGCATTATTTGCACATAATATGCTTTAATTACCATGTATAATCTAATATTTTTTATTAAATAACATGCGAATCATATTCTAAACTGTTTAAAATGTTTAAATGTAGATTATTGCGGTGAAATGATTTAGAATAAATCCAAAAACTATTGAAATGCAAAAATGTTGCTTAGAATTGCAATATTTGCAATTTATATGATTAATTACCATGTATAATCTGATCGTATTGAGTAAATAATAAATTAATCATATTCTAGACTGTATAAAGAGTTTAATTGTAGATTATTGTGATGAAACAACTTAGAATAAATCCAAAAACGATTGAAATGCTAAAATAACGCTCAGAGTTGCATTATTTGCAATTTATATGCGTAATTATCATGTATAATGCAATCTTTTTGAATAAATAACAGTGAATTATAATCTAGACAGCATAAAGAGTTTGAATGTAGATTATTGTGATGAAATGACTTAGAATGAATCTAGAAACGATTGAAATTCTCAAATGGTTAACAAAATTGCATTATTTGCATTTTATATAGTTAATTTCCATGTATAATACAATCTTATTGAATAAATAACATATGAATAATATTCTAGACTGTATAAAGAGTTTAAGTGTACATCATATTTGGTTTAGAAAGAATCTAGAAATGATTGAAATGCTCAATTGATGCTCAGAATTGCATTGTTTGAATTTTATATGCATCATTACCATGTATCATCCAATCTTTTTGAATAAATTACACATGAATCAATTTGTAGACATGATAAATACTTTACATGTTGATTATTGTCATGAAATGTCTTAGAATGAATCCAGAAATGATTGAGATGTTTAAATGATGCCCAGAATTGCATTATTTACAATTTATATGGGTAATTACCATGTATAATGCAAACTTTTTGAATAAATAGCAATAAATTATATTCTAGACACCATAAAGAATTTAAATGTAGATTATTGTGATGAAATGACTTAGAATGAATTCAGAAAGAGTTGAAATACTTAAATGGTGCTTAGAATTACATTATTTGAAGTTTATATACGTAATTACCGTATATAATCCAATATTTTTGAGTAAATTATATATGAATAGACATTATAAAATGTTTAAATATAGGTTATTTTGATAAAATAATTTAGATTGAATCAAGAAATGATTGGAATCCTAAAATGATGCACATAATTGCAATATTTGCACTTTATATGCGTAATTACCATATATTTTTTATTTTTTTCAAGTAAATAACATATGAATCGTATTATAGATAGTATAAAGTGTTTAAATTTAGATTAATGTGATGAAAAGACTTAGAATGAATCCAAAATCGATTGAAATGCTAAAATGATGCTCAGAATGACATTATTTGCACTTTATGTGCTTTAATTACCATGTATAATCCAATATTTCTGAATAAATAACATAAGATTCATATTCTAGACAGAGTACAAAGTTTAAATGTAGATTATTGTGATGACATGTTTAGAATGAATCCTGAAATGATTGAAATGCTCAATTGGTGCTCAAAATTGCATCGTATTACCATGTATCATCCAATCTTTTTGAATAACTAACATATAAACCAAATTTCAGACAGTATAAATACTTTACATGTACATTATTGTGATGAAATGTCTTAGAATGAATCTAGAAACGATTGATATGGTCAAATGACGCTCATAATTGTATTATTTGCAATTTATATGTGCAATTACCATGTATATTGTAATTTTTTGAATAAATAACAATTAATTATAATCTAGACAGAGTACATTTTTTGAATAAATAACAATTAATTACCAGAGTACAAATGTAGATTATTGTGATGAAATGAATTAGAATGAATCTAGAAACGATTGAAATGCTCAAATGGTTAACAGAATTGCATTATTCGCATTTTTTTGGATACACGCATTATTTTCATTTTATATGGTTAATTTCAATGTATAATCCAATCTTATTGAATAAATAACATACGAATCATATTCTAGACAGTATAAAGTGTTTAAATGTAGATTATCGTGATGAAATGATTTAGAATGAATCCATAAACGATTGAAATGCTCAATTGATGCTTAGAATTGCATCGTTTGAACTTTATATGCGTCATTACCATATATCATCCAATCTTTTTGAATAAATAACATATGAATCAAATTGTAGACAGTATAAATACTTTACATGTAGATTATTGTCATGAATGTCTTAGAATGAATCAAGAAATGATTGAAATGCTCAAATGATGCTTAGAATTGCATTATTTGAAGTTTATATACGTAATTAACATGTATAATCCAATCTTTTCTAGTAAATGATATATGAATGAACTTCAAGACAGTATAAAGAGTTTAAATGTAGGTTATTTTGATAAAATAATTTGGATTAAATCCAGAAACGATTGGAATCCTCAAATGATGCTCAAAATTGCATTATTTGCACTTTTTATGCTTTAATTACCATATTTAATCCAATATTTTTTAATATATAATGTACGAATCATATTCTAGACAGTATAAAGAGTTTAAATGTCTATTATTGTGATGAAATAATTTAGAACGAATCCAGAAACGAATGAAATGCTAAAATGTTGCTCAGACTTGCATTATTTGCACTTTATATGCGTAATTACTATGTATAATCCAATATTTTTGACTAAATAACATATGAATCATATTATAGATAGTATAAAGAGTTTAAATATTCATTATTATGCTGAAATTACTTGGAATGATTTCAAAAACGATTAAAATGCTCAAATGGTTCAAAGAATTGCAATTTTTGCATTTTATATGGTTAATTACCATGTATAATCTAATTTTTCGAGTAAATAACATATGAATTATATTCTAGACACTATAAAGAATTTAAATGTAGATTATCGTGATGAAATGACTCAGAATGAATACAGAAACGATTGAAATGCTCAAATGATGCTCAGAATTGCATTATTTGGACTTTAAATGCATAATTAACATGTATAATGCAATTTTTTTATATAAATAACATGTGAATCATACTATAGACAGTATAAAGAGTTTGAATTTAAATTATTGCGATGAAATGATTTAGAATGAATCCAGAAATGATTGAAATACTCAAATGATGCTTAGAATTGCATTGTTTGGACTTTAAATGTGTAATTACCATGTATAGTGTAATATTTATATAAATTTCATTAGAATTATGTTATAGACAGCACAAAGAGTTTCAATGTAGATTATGGTGATGAAATGACTTAGAATGTATCCAAAAACGATTGAAAAAGCTAAAATAATGCTCAAAATTGCATTGTTTGAACTTTATATGCGTTATTACCATGTATCATCCAATCTTTTTGAATAAATAATGTATGAATCAAATCGTAGACAGTATAAATACTTTACATGTAGATTATTGTCATAAAATGTCTTAGAATGAATCCAGAATTGATTGAAATGCTCAAATGATGCTCAGAATTGCATTATTTGCAATTTATATGCGTAATTACGTATAATGCAATCTTTTTGAATAAATAACAATGAATTATATTCTAGAAAGCATAAGTGTTTAAATGTAGATTATTGTGATGAAGTAAGTTAGAATGAATCCAGTAAGGGTTGAAATACTCAAATGATGCTTAGAATTGCATTATTTTAAGTTCATATATGTAATTACAATGTATAATCCAATCTTTTTGAGTAAATAATATATGAATCAATTTCTAGATAGTATAAAGAGTTCAAATGTCGGTTATTTTGACAAAATAATTTGGATTGAATTCAGAAATGATTGGAATCCTCAAATGATGCACAAAATTGCATTATTTGCACTTTATGTGCGTTATTACTGTGTATAATCTCAATTTTTTTAAGTAAACAAAATATGAATCATATTCTAGATAGTATAAAGTGTTTAAATTTAGATTATTCTGATGAAATGATTTAGAATGAATCCAAAAAGGATTGAAATGCAAAAATGATGCTTACAATTACAATATTTGAATTAAATAACATATGAATTATATTCTAGACACTATAAAAAATTTAAATATAGATTATTGTGTTGAAATAATTTAGAATTAATCCAGAAACGATTGAAATGCTCAAAAGATGCTCAGAATTGCTTTATTAGGACTTTAAATGCATAATTATCATGTATAATACAACTTTTTATATAAATAACATATGAATCATATTATAGACAGTATAAAGAGTTTGAATTTAGATTATTGTGATGAAATGACTTAGAATGAATCCAAAAATAATTGAAATGCTCAAATGATTCTCAGGATTGCATTATTTGGACTTTAAATGCAATCATTTCATATAAAGTGATCTTTTATAGACATATAAATAACATATGAATCAAATAAGTAATGCATAATGCATTTAAAGATAACATATGAATCATATTATAGACAGTACAAAGGGTTTGAATGTAGATTATCGTGGCGAAATGGCTTAGAATGAATCCATAAATGATTGAAATGCTCAAATGATGCTCAGAATTGCATTATTTGCACTTTATATCCACAATTACCATTAGTAATCTAATCTTTTTGAATAAATAATATATGAATCATATTCCAGACTGTATAAAAAGTTTAAATGTAGATTATTGTGTTGAAATGATATAGAATGTATCCTGAAATGATAAAATGATTCTTAGAATTGCATTACTTACCATTTTTATGCGTAATAACTATGTATAATGCAATCTTTTTGAATAAATAACATATGAATCATATTCTAGAAAGAATAAAGAGTTTAAATGTAGATTATTGTGATGAATTTACGTAAAATGAATCTAGAAATGATTGAAATAGTCAAATGATGCTCAGAATTGCATTATTTGCACTTTCTGTGCATTATTTGCACTTTATATTCGTAATTAATATGTATAATGCAATATTTTTGAATAAATAACATATGAATCATATTCTAGACAGAATAAAGATTTTAAATGTAGATTATTGAGATGAAATGACTTAGAATGAATCCAGAAACGATTGAAATGGTTAAATGATGCTCAGAATTGAATTACTTGCACTTTATATGCGTAATTACCATGTATAATCTAATTTATTTTTAGTAAATAAAATATGAATCATATTCTAGATAGCATAAAGTATTTAAATGTAGATTATTGTGTTTGAAATGACTTAGAATGAATCCAGGAACGATTGAAATGCTGATATGATGCTCCGAATTGCATTATTTGCACTTTATATGCTTAATTACCATGTATAATAAAATATTTTTGAATAAATAACATATGAATCATATTCTAGACAGTATAAAGGGTTTAAATGTAGATTATTGTGATGAAATGATTTAGAATGAATCCAAAAACAATTGAAATGCTAAAATGATGCTTATAATTACAATATTTACAATTTATATGATTAATTGCCTTGTATAATACGATCTTGTTGAGTAAATAATAAATGAATCATATTCTAGACTGTATAAAGAGTTTAAATATAGATTATTATGATGAAATGACTTAGAATGAATTCAGAAACGATTGAAATGCTAAAATGATGCTCAGAATTGTATTATTTGCAATTTATATGTGTAATTACCATGTATAATTCAATCTTTTTGAGTAAATAACATATGAATCATATTATAGACAGTATAAAGAGTTTAAATATTGATAATTGTGCTGAAATGACTTGGAATGACTCTAAAAAACAATTGAAATGATCAAATGGTTCACGGAATTGCATTATTTGCATTTTATGTGGTTAATTACCTTTTATAATCCAATTTTTGAGTAAATAACATATAAAATATATTTTAGACACTATAAAGATTTTAAATGTAGATTATTGTGATGAAATGACTTAGAATGAATCCAGAAACGATTGAAATGCTCAAATGATGTTCAGAATCGCATCATTTTTACTTTAAATGCATAATTACCATGTATAATGTAATTTTTTTAAATGTATAACTTATGAATCATATGATAGACAGTAGTAAAGATTTTGAATTTAGATTATTGTGATGAAATCACTTAGAATGAATCCAAAAATGATTGAAATGCTCAAATGATCCTCAGAATTGAATTATTTGTACTTTATGTGCGTAATTACCATGTATAATCCAATTTTTTGAGTAAATAACATATAAATCATATTCTAGAAACTATGAAGAGTTTAAATTTTGATTATTATGACGGAATGACTTAGAATGAATCCAGAAATGATTGAAATGCTCAAATGATGCTCAGAATTGCATTATTTGGACTTTTAATGCTTAATTACCATGTATAATGCAATCTTTTCAGATAAATAACATATGAATCATATTATAGATAGTACACAGAAATTGCATGTAGAATATCATGATGAAATGACTTAGAATGAATCCATATACGATTGAAATGCTCAAAGATGCTCAGAATTGCTTTATTTGCACTTTATATGCATAATTACCATGAGTAATCCAATATTTTTGAATAAATAATTTATGAATCATATTATAGACTGTATAAAATGTTTAAATGTAGATTATTGTGATGAAATGACTTTGAATGTATCCAGAAACGATTGAATTGCTAAAATGATGCTTAGAATTGCATTACTTACCATTTGTATGCATAATTACTATGTATAATGCAATCTTTATGAATAAAATAACTTATGAATCATATTCTTGACATCATAATGAGCTTAAATGTAAATTATTGGAATGAAATGGCTTAGAATGAATGCAGAAATGATTGAAATGCTTAAGTGATGCTCAGAATTGCATTATTTGTAGTTTATATACGTAATTACCATGTATAATCTAATCTTTATAAGTAAATAACATATGTATCATATTCTAGACTGTATAAAGAGTTAATATGTAGATTATCATGATGAAATTACTTATAATGTGTCCAGAAATGATTGAAATGCTCAAATGATGCTTAGAATTGTATAATTTGCACTTTATATGCTTAATTACTATGTATAATCTAATTTATTTGAATAAAAAAATATATGAATCATATTCTAGACAGAATAAAAGTTTAAATGCAGATTATTGTGATGAAATGACTTAGAATGAATCCAGAAACGATTGAAATGCTAAAATGATGCTCAGAATTGCATTATTTGCAATTTATATGCGGAAATTACCATGTATAATGCAATTTTGTTGAGTAAATAATATATGAATTATATTATAGACTGTATAAAGAGTTTAAATGTATATTATTTTGATGTAATGACTTAGAATGAATCCAGAAACGATTGAAATGCTAAAATGATGCTAAAAATAGTATTATTTTCAATTTATATGCTTAATTACCATGTATAATCCAATCTTTTTGAGTAAATAACATATGGATCATATTATAGACAGTATAAAGAGTTTAAATGTAGATTATTATCATTAAATGACCTAAAATGAATTTAGAAACGATTGACATGCTCAAATGGTTCACAAAATTTCATTATTTACATTTTATATGGTTAATTTCACAAAATTTCAATATTTTCATTTTATATGGTTCATAAAATCATATTGTAGATAGTATAAAGAGTTTAAATGTAGATTATTGTGATGAAATGGCTTAGAATGAATCCAGAAACGATTTAAATGCTTAATTTATGCTTAGAAATTGCATTGTTTTTACTTTATATGCGTCATTACCATGTATCGTCCTATCTTTTTGAATAAATAACATATGAATCATATTGTAGATAGTATAAAGACTTTATTTGTAGATTATTGTGATGAAATGACTTATAATGAATTCGGAAACGATTGCAATGCTCAAATAATGTCTAGAATTATACATTTACAATTTATATGCGTAATTAAATAACATATGATTCATATTCTAGACAACATTAAGATTTTAAATGTAGATTATTGTGACTAAATGACTTTGAATTAATCCAGAAACAGTTGAAATACTCAAATGATGCTTAGAATTGCATTATTTGCACTTTATATGCGTAATTATCATGTATAATCCAATCTTTTGTGTAAATGACTTATGAATCTATTTCTAGACAGTATAAAGAGTTTAAATGTAGCTTATTGTGATAAAATGATTTAGAATGAATCGAAAAACGATTGAAATGATCAAACGATATACATAATTGCATTTTTTTTACATTTTATATGCAAAATTACCATGTATAATCCAATTTTTTGAGTAAATAACATATGAATCATATGCTAGACAGTATAAAGAGTTTAAATGTAGATTATTGTGATAAAATGATTTATAATGAATCCAGAAAAGATTGAAATTCTCATATGATGATCAAAATTGCATTATTTGCATTTTATATGCGTTATTACTATGCATAATATAATCTTTTTGAGTAAATAATATTTGAATCATATTAAGTGGAAACTTGAGCATGAAAATATTAAATATATTATTTTAAATCGCTCAATGTGTTCTTCATATTTAAATCTCCTTGCCGACTAAATTTTATATTATTTTAAAATTTTTAAGTATTTTTTCATATATTTTTTCATGGTTGATAGAACCATGTCCATATCGCTTATATTTAATATTTCTAAATTTGAGATAAGGTCAGATTGATAGAACCATGTCCATATCGCTTATATTTAATATTTCTAATAAAATATTAAATATAGCATTAAAAATAAATTTATAGAAAAGTTTAATTTTAATTAAAAAATATTTTAAAAACTATTTAAATATGTTCTATTAAAAAATGCAATTTTTTTTATCTGACCAACAAAAATATAATAATTATAATTTTTTTCCCAAACGTTATTCAACACAAGCAATGATTATTGCAACAAATGTTATATCGTTTTCTCATTATATATCTATGAAAACAATATGTAATATGGAGATCATTATAGTTTATAGATTAATTTGTTGATTAATTATCACAGTACAAGCTAACGACATAGAAAAAATTATAGGCAATTCAAACCCCATTGTTCTAATACCATGCATATTTTTTTACAATTAAATCCAACACAACTGTTAAGCAAAACAAGAAATACATGTAGGCCCTATCACGTGAGTGTTACATCTTTTATAGATGGTAATAAGTTCACATTTTATACAATTTGTATAAATTAAATCAATGTATAATTATCATTTGAATCACTATAAAAATTTGAACAAGCCTAGGCACCAGGAAATATCAAGCCTAGGCACCCTCGTCAATCCATAACACTTGATATTTGATTTCTAAAAATCAAGCCTGGGCAAGTGCCCAGGCTTGCCTTAACTTAGCCTCGCCACTGGCACTATGCCTTGTAAATAATTTTTTTTTTAACTTAGTCCACAACCCTATATCGCATAGAATCAAATCATTTAATTTTAATAATACATTAATTCCCGCAATTCAACCCGGATCCGAAATAACTGTGGGTAAACAGTTGTTGGAACAGTATTTCAATCCTGGCCGTTTGTTTCTGTTGGGATCAATCCAGTTCGTTCGATCGAATTAGATCTGTCCGTCCATCTGGCGCGTCTCTTCGTTGTTTGTACGGGCGTTTTTTATGCTTATGAAGGGTCAATCGCTGCCTTCTCTCTCCCTCTCTCCCCCTCATTTCTCTTTTGATCCTCTCTCTCTCTCTCGCTTCTCTCTTCCGATCCTGTCTTCACTTTTGTAGATGCTTCTCCTCTCCATGGTATTGGTCTAGATCTATTTCTCTCTTGGCTCTCTTTCTGTGTGCCGCTCCTGTTCTACGATCTATTTCTCTCTTGGCTCCCCATGGTATTGGTCTAGATCTACACCGATCTGTCGTACGATTTGTAAGGTATCGTGGATTGTCTCTCTCTTATTTGGTTGTGTGCATCAATCCATTCTTCTTTCTTTTCTTCCTGGATCGTCTTTTTTAGTTTCTCCCCTTTTCATTTTGGTTGATTTTTTGTTCTTATCTTTTCATCCTTTTTTCCTTTCTTCAATTTTAGTACGAGTTTGTTCTCATACATTTTCTTCTTATCTCGATTGCAGGTTTCTTGCAATAATTATTCTTTTTGTCTTCTAAATGAGCGTTGATTTGGTATGAATTGGTTCTGTAGTTGCGACGAGTACACCGGAACATATTTTGATGGGGTTAATCATCACTCCACGTATTTTATTTACAAAAAGATCAATTAATTTGTTGTTATAGATTTCAAAATTTTCTTCTATATTATTAGCTTTTCATGAATCAATTTAAAAATTTTATGAATTTTCTTTTATTTTTCTGCTGTGGGGACTGTGTTGTAGCCTATGAATTTGAAGGAATTGAATACAGTTTTAGGTATGTGTTGTTTGTTACCGATATATATTGGTCTACCTTGGATGTTTCTTGAAATCAAGTTTTAATTTCTTTAAATTTCTGAAATCTAGACCTGTGTTATTTGTCTCATTTACTGGTAGAATGAGCTGTGAATAATTATTACTGTATACTTTGTACTTTAGATGAGCCATTCAGCTGTACAGAATAAAAAAGTTTAAAGGTGAAGAGCAAATTTCTCTGCAATTATTGTCATCAAAATTGCATTTTCCTCCCAGTGATAACAGGGCTTTTTTAATAGTTTTCAGTGCTAATTGTTGGTGTGTTTGGAGAATAAGGAATTATTACATTTTTAATAATATAGGGATTAAAATAGTAAAGCAAACTCTAATGATTATTTACCATTTGGTTATGTATTGACTAGGTTCTTGGAAGATAGAAGAGAAAGGAGATGTGGACCAATGGCTACCTATAGAGTGGAACACTATTCCCCTGCAAATGGTACCAGCTTCTCAGATGATACAAGAGATGATAACACTCATGGAGGGTGTTCTGGTAGAGGTTACTGCTTAACAAGTGATTGTCGTCAAGTACACCTATTGAAGCTGTCTTAGGATACTACCAACGATTGTGGCAAGAAGAGATGAAAAACACTGTATGAAGTTTGATGCCCCTTCTCAAGTCTCTTCCTGTACAGCTGACAGATGAGCCCACACAATAAGTACAATATGTGCCACGAGTGGGTGCTGGTATGATGGGGCCAATGCTGGCCTGTTTTGGTGGTGATTCAGTTCTGTTTTTTTTTTTTGTCTGGTCTATCATTTGCAAATGATTGTATGTTTATTAATTGTTCTGTTATTGATGTACTAATATCTTCACATAGCTCATCTTTATTCATTTTTTTTTGTGCATCATTTGCAGGTTTTTTGTAGGGCTATGAACTAATTTTTCGAGATCTGTTTGAACTCTAAGGTACAAATTTGTATCTCTCCTACTGCGATAAAAGTACAGAATTAGGTCTCTTTGAGGTCAAGGAATTACTGCCTCCTTACGGCTCCTTATACTGTTGTCATTTTGTTGTGCTCCGGTGTTGTTCTAGCTGCCAAAACACAGTTAGATACGATCTCCATGTCTAACTGGTATGTAATCTTCAACTTTTTGGTTTGTGTAGTCCAAATGACGACATTCTTCAATTCTTTGGCAGCTTTACTATTAACACATCATATTTTATTACCCTGCTGGTGTTGCGAGGTGGTCACTTGGACTGCACGACTAGCTCTGCACATAGCTTGGTTTTTCTTTTATTTTCAGAATTTAAATGCTAAATTAAAAGAAGATATTGAAGAAATTTTAAGTTGATTTTCACTGAACCAAATTATAAATGAGAATTCTGTATGGTAATATGAGGTTATCAAGATTGAATTAGAACACAAAATTCAATTTAACCCACCCAACTATACATGTTAAGAATTTAACATATTTGTTCTTTGAGATAGTCCAGTGTGAAATAAGAAGAGCAGAGATGTGTAATTTAATTGAAATTTGAAAACCATCCGAGATGCAGAGATGTGCAAGTGCAAGAAGGGAAATAAGAAGAGCAGTGAAGATGATGCCAGTATTTGCTTACAGGATTGATTAGCTCAAAAAACAGGATTTTACTTTTTTTATATTCTTTTTTTTTTTCCTTTTTTTCTGGAAGAAGTTTGGTCAATTCTATATTTTGTGGAAATTTGCATCAGAATTATTTATGTTAAATTGATTCATAGTATTAATTGATTGATTAAGGCATCTTTAATTACTGTGTTGTATCAGGAGGGACTTAGGTTGTCATGTACAGCACAATAATCGCATGGCGTCGGGATGATTGTTAAACTACACAACCGTTGATACACAACAGTTGTTTGACATGATGTAGACACGGTACCTTTGGCTCATGCCATTGCAACTTAGTAACTCACCATGTTTTTTGAGCTTTTGTTTTTGAAACTAAAGCACTCTTTAATATTGATTGTGAAAATTTGGATTTCGTACTTCATTTACTCAAAAACAAATCGTACATTCTCTACTTTATTATTAACCAAATGCATTGATTGTAATAACATCAGTCAAGCAAACCTGCTACTACAGAGAGGTACATATATTTCTTTTGCAATTAACCTAGCATTATGCTTAATTGGAAATTTACTTTTCTGATATATAAAATAATTCGTGATTACTTTGCCAATGAGACTATAATGGCGAATGATTAATTGTTTTTGGTCCTTAGGCATAGGTGTTACTTATTAATCTATTACCACTATTTGCCAATGAGACTATTTCCATAATTTCTTTTGAACTTATTCAACTGGCATAATTATAAATTCAATTGATGAAATTAGGTACCAGAGGAAGAGACTCAGGAGGAGTTTGAAGACAGCTATGTAATGCTCCTCGCCTCCCTTTACTTTTCAGAGATAAAAGGTAATTAACTTTTTTTCTTAGTATATTGGAGTACAAGTTTGAACTCGACCATGTGCAATGCTCCAAGTCATATTAGAGTACATGTTTTTCTTTTTACTAATTTCTTCTTTGCATTATTGTAAATTAGCATCGCGATGAATTTATGAATATGTACTGATGTAAATATCAATTTTATATTGAGTGATATTTTTCAATATAAAAATAGTTCGTCACATTTCAATAATTATATGGAATACAAAACTGATACCCAAGTGAATCATCTGCTAAAATATTTAAATGATTATTTTATCAATATTATTCTTCTTAGATTTTACATTCTGATAGAAGGAACTTTTATAGAACTTCTGTTGAAAGTTGATTTACGAACAAGTAGCTGGTAAGAGAGAGAAAGAATTAACATTTATGTTCTTATTTTTCATCTTATTTTTAATTTTTTCATAATTTATATATTTGTACTATGGTTGATATATGTAATATATTTAACTACAAATAAGATGTGCTATAATACTATAATTCAACAAAAAGACAAGAAAAAAAAAATAGGTACACTTTATAACTTTTACCAATTATCATTTTTCATTTAGTTCCGAATGTTTTGGGCTTTGTTCAAAGTTAAAATTTTCAATTAGAGCATTTAAAATTGGATACAGTGTCTATAATTAGGTTTTTCCTTTCAAGTCAAAATTAATAGGTCTCGGAACTGATAGAATGTCTAATTTTCTGATCTCCTTTTTCTATTTACACTGATCAAGCTCCAACGGTGATCCTAAAATCAACCATCTTAGCAGATATGAAGTCAGCCTCTGCTTAATTGGGCATAATCAGAGACGAGAGGTACATATACAATGCAATATCAATGTATTGTTCGAATTATCTTTTTATTTGGGTCAAGTTGCAGATTTGATGAAACTCAAAGATTTTTTAATTCTGTATGGTTGCACTGGATAATTTAAGGTTGTCATTACTTTGCATCAAGCTGATCATAAAATTATACAACTCGATTTGTCAAATTCAGTTTAGATTTATCGCTCTTTTTCCCATCATATTTTTATTATTAATAAGACTGTCAAAAAAGCACAGGACAAACAAAATAGGTCGCGCAACGCGCGACACACCCACTAGTTTGTATTTTAATCAGTGAAATATCATTTACCTCTTGGTGCAGATTAACTCTCGGACATTTCTCCTGCTTGCGGTCCATCAAGCACCTCTCCTTTTCCATTTGTGTGCTTCTCCTTCAATTCATCTTCTGATAAACTTTGCTGAGACTTGACAGTCACTGTGTAATATCACCAAAAAAAAAAAAAAAAGTTGATTTAGAACCATTTGGCACGACAGGACGGTTGAAACGGTAAAATGAATATTAACATTGTAAATGACATCACAATAGCTATCAATTGATTATTATTATTGTTCCTTAATAGTTAATTAAAAATTATTTTTAAAGAAATACTATGTATTGAAATTATAATTAATTTTGTAACCAATACACCTAGTTGTTGTCATCGTTTTTGTTTTGTATTTGGTGTTATATCAGAGTTGTCTTTGAATTTGGTGTTATACTGGAAGCAATATCGTTTTATTTCATCATTGGAATATGAACATTGCGTGATAATGGACTTGCTTGTATTAGTTCATTTGGTGGTGAAAAACAGTATATTCTTTTTCCCAAAAGGACTATAATTTTGTACTATGGAAATAATTAAATATAAATGAGAAGTTAATAGTAATTAGAATATAATTCGAAATATCTTGTATGGAGCCTTCTATTAAATAATTTTGGATTCGTTGAAAATCTTCAACATCAATAACATCTTGTATGCAAACTCCCTAAATACCAAAATAAAAATCATTTTGCGAAAGAAACATAATATTAATTAATATTATAATTAAGTATTCTTGATAATTTTAAAGATTTTAACATTTTAAAATTCATATATCGTCAATAAAAATATTGGCCCAATGCATAAATATGAAAAAAAAAGTTGGAAACGAATTCTTTTCAAATATTGAAATCAAAATTATCTAAGAGACAAAAGTTATTTATTGCATACAAATAAAATATTAACCTTACTATCTAGTTGAAACAAAATTCATGGCCCATGTATTTTCCGTCTTTCGAACTGTTGTAGACCAAATATGTATTTTCCGTCGTTCGAACTGTTGTAGACCAAATATGTATTTTCTGTCTTCCAATTTGTTGTGGACCAAATATTGAGAGTGATGCAATATCTAGAATCTAAATGTGAAATGGTTAATGAAAAGTTAAAAATAGGAGCCATATTTATAGATAAAAATTGGTACTCTTTGGTGTATGAGACATCTGCTCGATTGTATCTTTTGACAAAGCATCTTTTAAGACTTCATTTGATATGCACCTTTTAATTCGCACTTTTTGGAATCATTCACGCATCTTTATTCTTTTGACAAAGCACCTTTTAAGACTTCATTTGATATGCACCTTTTAATTCGCACCTTTTGAGACCATTCATGCATCTTTATTATATGTAAGATTGGGGTCCCTTAGTGAGGGGTTTAGATAATAAAGGGGCACTGGTACCTTCTGTTTGGGTACCAGTGCCGTTACCATTTAGCTGATTTTTTTTGAACTAATCTGTATTGATGTGCTTTTCTAATGGAAAGTGGTGGGTTTCTACTTTGTACCCACTTATTTCAAAAATATATATATGTGTGTGTTTAAAATCTTAACAGTTCAAATAAATATGCTTGAATTCTTTAAATTTGAATATTTACCTTTCAAATTATAAGCAGAAATATTTACTCTTATCAATAATTTTATTAAGAAAATTTAAGGTTTAATCTTAAAATAAAAATGTCAGAATTAAAAGAGAAATATTCAAATATAAGAATTGAAATTAGATAAAGTTCGGAATTGTTTTTCTTTCATTAATAAAAAAATTTAGCAAGATGCTAAAGTTACAAAATTAAAAGAAAGAAATAAAAAGAAAATGAAGAAAACGAGTACAAAGAAAGATTGTGATAGCTAATCAGCCTAAAAACCATTCTGGTAAACAGTCTGAGGAAAACATCAAGTTAATTAGAAAAACCAAAAAATTGAGAGAAATTGAGAGAAGCTTTCATACTCACATATTAATATTGTGGGGGTGCGAGACAAGTTTTAAGTTTTAACATTTTGACGAGTGGGAGGACAATTAATGGTTAGCCATTAGCCAACCGTGATTGAATTATTTCAATCACAATTTTGATAGTCCATTTTTATCTGCAAACAGTTCAGTTGATTGCTATAAAATATAAAAAATAAATTAAAACACAAAATTAACGAGGAAAAGATTGAGCTACACAGAAATGGGTGAAATTTGTAAAGAAGCTCTCACAGTTACAGATTTAAAGTTACGTCTCAATCAGTCTTGGCAATTTGGTACGATTCTGTTCGTCGATGTCGCACAAAAGTGACGTAAATCTGTCCCATGACTGTTTGAATGATGAATAGTATATTAATATTTTCTTCTCAATCATTTTCAATACCAGTAGAAGGTACCCAAAAATAAATGACATCGCTATGGAGCCTACAAATTAAGACTTGCATGATAATCGCAAGTCCTCCCGACTTTAATTTCCTTCTTTCAGTAAATTCAACATCACATCAAAGATTCACAAATAATTTGCCGACATCATTGAATTATCTTCCGCAATATAATTATGGTATTGATAAGCGGAAGAACCAAACAGTTCTTCCCAGCTCCCAAAGAGCCAAACAGTTGACAAATAAAGGGAAAAAAAAATTACGTGCTTCAGTATTACAATACCAGAATTTGTAGCTATGGCTTCTATAAGACAATTACAATTTGATAGTTTTCGATACTCGACACTAATACGCCTCTTCTTGCTGACAACTCTGGCAACCTCAACCACAATGAATTCTAGCTTGTCGCTGCCCGGGTGTCCAGATAAATGCGGCAACATCACCATCCCATACCCATTCGGTATTGGCACCGGTTGTCACCGGATTGGATTTAATATTACATGCGACTTGTCCACGACTTCTTCTAGAGCGTTCCTTTTCCTGGGGTCTGACCCATTGTATAATGTCGAGCTAATGGATATCAACATTACCGGTGGAGAAGCACGCGCCTACCAAAAGATCGATTATGTGTGCTACAACGAGCAGAACAACACAATTACTTCTAAAACAGCAGTGATGGATCTCACATTTAGTCCATCATATCTGTTATCAAATCGACGAAACAAATTTACAGCAATAGGCTGCTACACCTTGGCAAATATTGCTAGCATCGTTAGGGATACTGCTGGTGTTAGGTCAGGCTGTGTATCCTACTGCGGCAATCTAAATGGCACAACTGGCGATGGTGGTCCATGCAATGGATTAGGATGTTGCCAGACTGCCATACCTGCGGGGCTCAACTATTATGAAGTGAATTGGGGTTACAACATCAGCGATGGTTGGAGGTTCAATCCGTGCAACTATGCTGTGCTGGTTGAGGAAGACTGGTACAAGTTCCAGGTCCGGGATTTG
Source organism: Rhynchospora pubera (assembly GCA_028095005.1). Lineage (NCBI taxonomy): Eukaryota > Viridiplantae > Streptophyta > Magnoliopsida > Poales > Cyperaceae > Rhynchospora > Rhynchospora pubera. The sequence continues at coordinate 11,456,981 of CM051461.1, read as the reverse complement.
AGCGGGCTCGATTTCTATGAGAGGAATGAGAATGGTGTGCCAGTTGTGGTTGACTGGGCTATCAGAGACAACGGCACATGCCAGCATGGTGTCAAAGTAAGCCCTAACCCGGCGTGTCTCAGTAATCGTAGCAGTTGCCAAAACATAAGCAATGGCAAGGGATACCTCTGCCAATGCTTGCCAGGATATGAAGGAAGTCCGTACATTCCTGGTGGATGCATAGGTAATTTAACTTTGAAATTTCTTTTTTCAATAAGCTGTTTTACTTGCATGAAAGACTTTTGCCGATCCAGAGTTGGATTAATTTGTTGAGTCACACCAGAATCTCCCAGAGTTCCGGATAGTAACAGTTCGAATTTCACTTCTGTTAAATGGACCTACAGTTCGAAGACAATGGCCGAATTTTAATCATTAGTTAATGAACTTTGGTAAGGAATTAAGCGGAGATGAATGGTCGATCCCACTTCATCAATGCGTGAAATTTCTTTTGTTATCATTAGTATTATTGTTGGTTTTATGGGTGATTCAGGATCTTGGAGTTTTGGACAAGCTGAGTTTTATGACGCATTACAAGAAATACAATTGCTAGAGTTACAAATTATTATTTCGACTTTACCACGTATATATATAGTCTTCAGCGGCCCCATAACAACCCAAACTGACTCAGACATAACAACACTCTTTTTCCATTTTTATGACGATCTCATTTCAAAAAATAAAAATAAAAATAAAAAACAGCAAAAACACCGGCCAGGAGAGTGCCACTAATAGACCTGCTTAAACACAACCAGATTGACAAATTATGGTAGTACGGTAATCCTGTGTAAGTAAGTTTGTGAAAAATATTTAGAGACCCTTATATTTGTACATTTACGGATTTACCATGTGTTGCTGTCGACAGATATTGATGAATGCAACATTACGGATAAGAATCCCTGCAGTGGAATTTGCACTAACACAGATGGGAACTTCACTTGCTCCTGCCCCAAAGGCACACATGGTAATCCATATGGTAAAGATGGAATTTGCATCAAGAATCCAGAGAATTTTCCTTATCCTGCTCGAGTAGCCATTTGTAAGTACTTATTTTTGGCTGTTAAGTTTTAACAAATAAATAAATTATACAAATGCAGAAATTTCTCCATGTCCCGAATCCCAATAATCATTTATCTAAATTCAACCTACTTATTGGTAAGAATATCAGATTTACATATATATTACATTTTGATGGAGAAACCATTTCTATTGAATATAGAGTTTTCTTAATCGAGAACCAACTCTTGGTCTAGTGGCAAAGAGCAATGCATCTTGACTCACTTGAGTGAAAGGTCGCAGGTTCGAAACTCGACTTGGGGGGGGGGGTCTTTCATAGACATTTAATTTAAAAATAAATTGGGTGGCTTAGACCTCCAATTTATCTTCAAAAAGAGTTTTCTTAATCAATACTTTTTGTTGACTTTCCGAAAAATAGTAAAATTATAATATGTCATACACTTTTTTTTAATTTCCAACATGATTTTAATATTTAGATTTAATTGAGCGGGTTGGACTGCCTATTTAAGCACAAATATTGAGATCTGAAACTGTACACCAGCTGATCGGTGCTTTACATAACATATATAGACAAGGTTATTATTATTAATTATGATGAAGAACTGAAGATGATAAAATAAACAAGGTTTACGGTTTCGAGCTAAGTAATCACAATGTGATAATTGTTTATATGCAGCTACTATTCTTGGCGTTGCAATTTTTTTGGGATTATGTTTACTTGTAGCTAGTCATATACAGCAGAAAAGACACATGAAAGAGAAAGAAGAGTATGAAAAATACTACCAGATGATGGACAACCACCTTCGAGTGTTTAGCAGCAAACAGATCGAAAATGCAACTAATAATTTCAGTGAGAGTAATGTATTAGGTGCAGGAGGTCAAGGGAATGTATACAAGGGGCTATTAGAGAATAACCAGGTCGTAGCCATAAAGAAGGCGAGGGAAGTTGAAGAAACACAAAGAGGAGAATTTGTGAATGAAATTATTCTTCTTTCACAAATAAATCATAAGAACATAGTTAGGTTATTGGGTTGTTGTCTAGAAGTTAAAATCCCTATGTTGGTCTATGAGTTTGTTCCCAATGGAACGCTATTTTACTTGCTTCATAGAAACAAAACAAGGCCAATTTCTTTGGGTGCCCGTCTAAAAATTGCTTTGGAGTCGGCAGTGGCTCTTGATTATCTGCACTCCTCTATATCTCGCTCCATCATTCACGGTGATGTGAAGTCAGCAAATATACTTCTAGATACTGACTACACTGTGAAGGTCTCTGATTTTGGTGCTTCGAGTGTTGTGCCAGTAGACGAAATCGTTGAGCTTGTTCATTATTCAGTTGGGTATTTAGATCCTGAGTGTTTGTATACACAGATAATAACAAAGAATAGTGATGTATACAGCTTTGGAGTAGTTATTTTGGAGCTGATTACAAGGAAGCAGGCAGTATATCTAGATGAAAAGGGTGATAGGCAACCCTTATCAACAGGTTTTCTTTCTAAAGCAAGCAAAAATAAACACCGTGCGATGTTTGATGTGGAAATAGTGACTAATGATGAAAAGGTGATGGGGGTTCTTGATAAAATTTGTGACATTGCTGTGCAGTGCCTGAGCCCAAAAGGAGAAGATAGGCCGACGATGTGGCAAGTTGTTGAGGAATTACAGAAGTTAGTGAGGTTTCATAACAGTTTGGAAAGTTGGCCACATGATCCACAAAAGACAGAAAACTTGCTTGGTGAAACAAAATTGTGCTCTCTATCAGATGAATCTGATTCTAATAGTACCAAATATTGTACTTCAGAGCTAGAAATTGACGCAGGAGCATGGAGGTGAATAAGCTGCTTCAACTCACAATGCAAGATTCTGCAACCGTTGTCTTGGGTTGCTCTCTTGCAAATACGTATGTTGTTTCCAGAATCTCAGGTGCAAAAAAAAAAGAACTTTCTTCAGCGTTTATAATGTTTATTAATGAGAAATGTATACATTAATCTGGCATTGTAATTAATATTGTTGGTTTGGCTGGCCTAGTTCTGTATTAAGAATGGAAAGAGAGGTATGGAACTATGGAAGCAGGGATAATTTAGTCAGAAATTATAAACAATGATTTATTATATTTTAATTATCATTAAGATTATGAGTAAGGATAAATGCATTTGATTTTCAAAAGTTAGGGGTATATAGTCAATTTTGTCTATTTCACCTGGTTCTGTTAAATCTGTACTGTTGACTCATTATAATGTTCTTACTGTATTTGTTAACTCTGTACTGGTAACTCACTTTACCTCATTATTGATTCATTGTTTGAGGTGCATAGCATGTTGATGTGAGTACACTAAAGCTATTTAAGTTGAATGTTATATTATGATTCGTAAACTATGCAATTGATCAAGATTCATTGTGTTACATAAACTAGATCCCATATTAAAGGAATACAACTCAAGAAAACTATGCAATTGATCAGGGATGAAACTACCTCCCACGATTAAGCATCTTCTTGTAATTCCCAATTGAATTCAACCTCTGTATCTTGAGTTGTAGTAGCTAAGAAGCCCATCCAGTGAGCAAAATAAGAGACTACCTGACTGGTACCAAGTTGTAATCACTTCACTAGACAACAACAATAATCATGCATCAATTCTAAGATAATCGAAAGAAAAAGACCTCAATTGCTTTGAATACAAACTCTCGTTTCATAAGACCTCAATCAAAAGAAAAAGACCTCAATTGATTTTTAAAATTTCGTAATAAATAGTAAAAGAAATTAAAAATATATATATATATATATTTTAGTTTCATAAGAGGTTTTCATATATATGAAGAACAAACTAAACAGTTCGGATCGATTATTTAATACTCCGATTTCGAAAAACAAGGCCGAAGTAACACCGAGGGATGGATTTCTATGAAAAATACAATTGCGCAACTCTAAAGTCCTTACATGCATATAATTAGCCTACGGGCAGTTTAAAACTCAAAAAAAAAAAAATGCATATAATTTTGTATTGGTCTTCATTTCTATTACCAGTACTGACTCTTGATGTACACTCTGAGTCGTAGAAACGTAGTAATTCTAACGACGTTCAAATAACGGAAACATTTCCTATTGATAGTATACTTCTAGTGGCATTTTTTCAATTTATGAGAAAATTATCCTCAATAATTATTAATATATCCAAAGAAAATTTTTTGTACAAAACTCAACTTTTTCATCAATCATACAAATTAATGTAACATAACATGTAAGATTTACAATTCGAATATTTGTATACATATTTGTCTGTTGCTTCCAACCATTCTAACAACTTTTTATATAAGTTGGTGTTGACGTGTCAAATAAACAAATTAATAAACTGTGGTTTTTACTTTTAGTTATATTATAACTTTTTGTTAGCTTTTATTTAAATATTTTAAAAAATGTTAATTTTGTTTGAAGTAATCTTGCGCCTAACATTATCTAATATATATGTATTTTGATTTATAGTAATTGGAATGGTATGGAGAACTCCATTTCAATGAAATGAAAATGAATTTAACAAGGCACAGCTCATGCCTATCGCCTAACATTCTTATCTAACGTACCTTATATTAGTTTTTTTTTTTTTAATATCAATCTACCTTTTTAGCATCAACAGCTAGCATCTATTTCACTGTATGTAAACTGTAGTACATGTAGTACAATTACAAATATTGTGAGTGGGAAGTTCAACAGAAGCAGAAAGCTTGAGTTCACTAGACCCTGGAAGTTTGCAACAGTGAAATTAAATCCTTTGGATCTCTTAATATATATGACCATATCTAAACGCAAAGAGAGAACTAAAGAGCATCATAAACTTAAACATTTCAGCAACATAAACTAGATCCCATATTAAAGGAATACAACTCAAGAAAACTATACAATTGAGCAGGGATGAAACTACCTCCCACGATTAAGCATCTTCTTGTAATCCTTAATTGAATTCAACCTCTGTATCTTGAGTTGTAGTAGCTAAGAAGCCCATACCAGTGAGCAAAATAAGAGACTACCTGACTGGTACCAAGTTGTAATCACTTCACTAGACAACAACAATAATCATGCATCAATTCTAAGATAATCGAAAGAAAAAGACCTCAATTGCTTTGAATACAAACTCTCGTTTAATATCCTGCCCTAAGAAGTAAGCAGCGAAAGGCAAATAGAAGGAGATAACATTTCTTACAATGTAATCTTGAATCAGATCCAATGGTTGAAATAGGATCCGATTTGGTTGGTATCATGGTTCTGAAACTCAGAATCGGACTCGGACTCGGAATGTTGATCAAAGGAGTCGAATCGGATGACTCGGAAAAACTCGGGTGACTCAAATCAAAAACTCGGATTTTCATAAATAATCATTTTTTATGTCTTAAAAATCAGAAAAAATAAAAAAATATTTTTTGAACGAAGATGCATTTGTTTAAGCATCATAATATATAAGTTAGAATTATAGAGAACTAGTAAATTATCAATTTTAACTTTTTTTGGAACGATTTTTCAATCAATTATCACTTAGTTTATAAAATATTTCACTTCTAAAATAACGTGCGCGTTTGTTTTGAATTAAAAGAAAAATAAAAAAGTTACGAAATAATTTTTAAAAAAATAAGTTAATGAATAAAACATTAAAAGTATAAAATAAATATGATTATTTACTGGCCATAACCTCTTAAAAATTTTGCTAAAAATAAATTTGAAAACCAATTAAATTGAAATTTCATGATTAATAAAATATTATTTGTATAAAATAAAATTTTGATTAACACACAAATTGTCAAAATATCTCAATTGGTCAGATAAGATCGTGAAGTATAAAATTTGTTTCTTTCTTAAAATTCTGAGATCAGATTTTAGACCAAGCCTCATGTTGTTATGAAATAGAATTAATCTTTAAAAAACATGGACTGTTGGATCCTTAATCAATTAATTAATAAAAGAGGGAATGTACAGGTCTAGTTCGACACTTCTCGTGTGCTGAAGCAAAGGGGACGGAAGTACGAAACCGCCTAGTTGCTCATCCACAGACCTCCAACGTGCCTCCGTCGCCCCTAGCCGCCTCAGACAAACATTCCCCACACCCCCTTCACCTTTTTCCTTTGTCGAACGCCATTAATAGTGAAGCTCGACCGATTCCATTCCAAAACCCTCAAAATCGAATCAATCGGCCGAATTTTTGAACCATGCTTAGATTTGAATCCTTTAACATTTTTTAGGCCATTCTAGTCCTGTCCTCCTATCACTATGCTCCTTGGCTTTGGCAATATGCATTCATATGGTTTTTTTAATATATATATAGGATTTCTAAATGCTATGCATATAGCATTATTAGCACGATAGCTTTCGTGTGCTACGGGGTCATTCTTAAATTTCATGTTTCAAATAATCGATTTAAACCGTTTAGTATCTTCACCATATTGAAATCTCATTACAAGTCAAATTTTAAGTTTTTTTTTCAAAATTTATTATTATTTTTTTTACAATTTTAAAAAAATTCTTAATCTAATTAATTTTAGACCCTTCAATAATAATAATTTTAAAAAATTTGAAAAAATAGTATAAAAAATTTAGAAAATATAAATTTTAGTTTTCAATAATATTTCAATATGAAGAAGAGATTGAACGGTTAGGATCAACTATTAAAAGCATAAAATTTGAGAATAAACACATAGCACCGAACTACTCGTGCTACACATAGTATTTTAGCATTCCTCTTTCTTTCTCTCTCTATATTTATGCATGTTATAATAAAGTCACTAGAAATATGATGTATAATATTTATCAAAACAAGAGAGATTTATTTAACAAAGCAATATAAGTGGTACCTCTGTATGAGATCTTCTAATAGGTGCGTTTGGATCGTTGGAAGAAAGAAGAAGAAGAAGGAAGAAGAAGAAAAAAAATTATAAACAATCCAAACTCTTCACAAAATTACACACTTCCCGATACTTCTTCACACTTCTTCCCTTCTTCCCACACCTATCCAAACGCACCCATTAAGAAGCACTTAGCTGTTTCCTCCAATGTTCTTGTATCCTCCTGTGGTATGAGCCTTTCGACGACCCAAATCCGGAGCAAAGGTTTAATCTCGATTTCACAATCTTCAGGATAAGCCGCAAAATAAAAAAAAAACATAATTTTTTAGCAAGTGGTAAGTATTCATAAATAGTCGCTATAACATCAATGCACTTTCTTCCATCAATTAGCCAACTCATAGAATCCAACCAGTCCCTCCATTCATGATAATTGCATGATTTTGTAGATAATAAACTCCCTAAAACTATCAATGCAAGAGGTAAGCCATTACATTTGGTTACAAATTTTATTGCAAGGTTTATCAAGTCGTCAGTTGGACTTGGATCATTGAGATATTGATGCTTTTTAGGAACTGCATTTTTTTAAAAAAAAGTTTTAGGCTTTGTTCATAGTCTAAACTTGAAAATTCGTAAAAATTCGTAAGGTTCATAATATATATCAGCCATCTTTGCGACATTTACAAACCGTGTCGTAATTAATAAGCACTCTGCTTCCATTACTTTTGTCAGGCATGACATTTTTCATATTATCCCAAAAATCTACTACCCATACATCGTCAAAAGCAATTAGGTATCTCTTTTTAATTTCCAAGAAACTCTCGTATTTTAATGGCAAGCTCACTTTCATCTTCTGTATTGGTTGACAAAATATTGAGGTCCTTCGTTATCTTTTGCAAAATTTTAAACAAATCATATGTTTGGGAGATTGTTATCCATATGGGCTTGCCAAAAATTTCTGAAATATCACCACTGCAAAAACAAAATAATTAAAGAGTTTAATATTGCCATATGGATATTCAAAAACGTTGAATGAGAAGGAATAAATAAGCAATAATTTTGCAGTAACAATTTGGTTAATGAGGGTTGAATTCTACAGGTATTGATCTGAGAAGGGTTGCAAATATCAAAAGCTGCATATAACAATATATGCGTAATAATTTTTCAATTTGTTTGGTTCAAATTCCTTGACCATCTTACGATTCCCCTCTAAGCCAATCGTTACGAACCGCGATATATATGTATAGTATATTATTAAGATCGAGATTATTAGTTGATCTATCCAGTATCAAAGACTAATGCAAAGGCTAAGAGTACATCAAAGGCTAATGCAAGTGCTCTTATAATGAAAATGCTCACTACCAAGTAGAATGGAACTAGCGGTGTACGTGAACATATCATGATGATGAATGATATGGCCGCAAAATTAAATGGCATGGACATGACAATTTCTGAGGGATTTTTGGTTCATTTCATTATGACTTCTCTTCCTGCTCAGTTTGGTTCTTTGAAGATCAATTACAACACGCAGAAAGAGAAGTGGAAAATGAGCGAATTGATTGCCATGTGTGTTGAAGAAGAAGAAATGCTTAAGACTGAAAAACCTGACTTTGCACATGCTGCCATTGAAAGTCCAAAACAGAAAAAGAACAATGGTAAAGGAAAGAATAAATATGATGATGGTCTTGGTGTTAACAAAGTAAGTACATCTGGTACAAAACGTATTTTTAAGTGCAATCACTGTAAAAAACCTGGACATGTAAGGAAGGAGTGTACCAAGTTCAAAGCGTGGCTTGCCAAGAAGGGTAATGATTTTAATTATATGATTTGTGAGTCTCTTTTAATTGATGTTCCCTTAAATACGTGGTGGGTTGACACTAGTGCCTCTGTGCACATTACGAACTCATTGCAGGGATTCCTTTCCGTGAGGATGCTGGAAAAGGAAAAAAGGAAACTTAAAGTAGCCAATGGATTAGAGGCTGAAGTGGAGGCCGTAGGAACTCTTCGTTTAGTCTTGAATAGTGGCTTTATTCTCTATCTGCATGATGTAGTTTATATTTCTAGTGTTATTAGGAATTTAATTTCTGTTTCTAGACTTGATGCGTGTGGTTTTATGTTTCAGTTTGGAAATAATGAGTTGAGACTATATCATAACTCTAAGTTTGTTGGTTCTTGATTATTATGTGACAATCTATATACATTATGTTTGGATTCTTCCTTTTCTGATTCTTTATTATCCCTGAATGTTAATTGTGTTGAACACAAACGTGGCACAAAGAGAAATCGTGATGTTGGATATTCTTCCAAATTATGGCATCGCAGATTGGATCATATTTCAAGAGATAGAATGCAATGTCTCATTAAAAATGAAATTCTCCCAACATTAGATTTTTCTAATTTTGAAAACTTCATTGAATGTGTTAAGGGAAATAAAAAAGGAGCCACTCGAAGTGGGGGACTATTGGAATTAATTCACACTATGCGGTCCTTTTCCCACTCCGAGTCTCAACAGACACAAATCATTCATTATTTTTATTGATGATTACTCACGCTATGCTTATGTGTTCTTAATTTCTGAAAAATCTGAGGCACTAGACAAATTTAAGATTTTTAAGACTGAAGTTAAAAATATGCATAATCTTAAAATTAAAGTAGTGCGATCAGATAGAGGCGGTGAGTATTATGGTAGGCACACTGACTTGGGTCAAAGTCTAGATCCATTTCCTTTGTTTCTTCAAGAAAGTGGTATTGTTCATCAATTCTCTATGCCGGGTGATCCTCGGCAAAATGGAGTGGCTGAATGGCGTAATCGTACATTAATGGATATGGTACGAAGTATGATATGCAATACCACTTTATCAGAATTTTTGTGATCCAAGATTTTAAAAACAGCAACACATGTTCTCAATCGAGTTCCTAGTAAATCTGTTCCAGCAACACCTTATGAATTGTGGACTGGAAGAAAACCGCAACTAGGATACTTACGTGTGTGGGGCTGTCCTGCTGAAGCAAAAGTCTACAATCTACAAATTAAGAAACTGGATTCCAAAACCGTCAATTGTTCTGTCATAGGATATCCAGAGAGGTCCAAAAATTTTAGATTATATTGTCTCTCGCATACCACTAGAATAGTTGAGAGAAGACATGCAGTATTTTTTGAAAATGACAACATTTGTGGGAGTAATAAAAAACGAACTATAAACCTCGATGAAGAAGATCGAATTTATGTTCCAACTTCGGTCATTTCAGAGGCTACAAGTTCTGTTTCTCCTTTATTACTAAATGAAGGTATTAATGTTAGTAATGTTCATAACAATGAGAAGTACCTTTGCTGCCACTAGAACCTTTACGCAAGTAGCAAAGAGAACGAAAATTTGCAATACCTGATTATGTTGTATACCTTACGGAAGAAGGTGGTGATATTGGTCACGGAGATGATCCTATCTCCTTCAAGGACGCCATGAAAAGTGATAAGTCATCTCGGTGACTGGAAGCCATGAATGATGAGATGAACTCAAAGCAACAAAATGATATTTGGGATCTTGTTGAGTTACCTAAAGGTGTTAAACCCGTAGGATGTAAATGGGTTTACAAAACTAAAATCGATTCTCATGTTAACATCGAAAGATACAAGGTCCGACTAGTTGCTAAAGGTTTTACGCAACAAGAAGGTATACATTATGATAATACTTTTCTCTTGTCTCAAAGAAAGATTCATTAAGAATTGTTTTAGCTTCTGTAGCTCATTATGATCTCGAGTTGCATCAAATGGACGTGAAAACCGCGTTCCTTAATGGTGACTTGCATGAAGAAATTTTCATGAAACAACCTGAAGGTTTTGTTGTTAAAGGCAAGGAACATATGGGCTGCCGGTTGAAGCGATCAATTTATAGGTTAAAGCAAGCTTCAAGACAGTGGTATCTCAAATTTGATGAGATCATAACAAAATTTGAATTTCAAGAAAACACTTTTGATCAATGCATATATCTCAAGGTTAGTGAGAGCAGATTTATCATTCTTGTTTTGTATGTGGATGACATTTTGTTAGCCAGCAGTGATTTAGACATGTTGTACGAGACCAAACGTTTTCTTTCAAAGAAATTTAAAATGAAGGATCTTGGTGAAGCCTCTTATGTCATAGGCATTGAAATCCATCGTGATCAGTCTCGTGGTCTCTTAGGTTTATCACAAAAGGCATATATCGAGAAAATGCTTAAGCGCTACAACATGCAAAATTGTTCTCCAAGTGCTGCTCCCATTTTCAAAGGTGACAAATTCAGCAAGGCTCAATTTTCCAAAACTGAATCAGAACGTAAGCAAATGAAAAAGAATAAGTATGCTTCAGTTGTTGGAAGCTTAATGTATGCTCAAGTTTGCACACGTCCTGATATTGCATTTATAGTTGGCATGCTCAGGCGATATCAATCAAATCCAGGACTGGATCATTGGCGAGCTGCTAAGAAAGTCTTACGCTATTTGCAAAGGACTAAAGACTACATGCTTACTTTCAGAAAGTCCGATAACCTTGAGGTCAGTGGTTATTCTGATTCGGTCTTTGCTGGATGTGTAGACACGAAGAAATCCACATCAGGATACATATTCATGCTTGCAGGGGGACCAATTTCATGGAAGAGTGCCAAACAGTCCTTAGTTGCATCTCCCACAATGCAAGCAGAATTTGTGGCGTGTTTTGAAGCTACTGGTCAAGCAGTTTGGTTGAAGAATTTCATACCTGAACTTCAAGAAATGAAAGTATTGCAAGACCACTCACGATATTTTGTGATAATGAGGCTGCTATTTTCTTCTCTAAAAACAACAAGTCCAACGGTGCTACTAAATGGATTGACATCATATATCTTGTTGTTAGACAGAAAATTAAGGATAATGTTATTGTCATACAACACATCAATACAAGATCTATGTTAGCTGATTCTCTAACAAAAGCACTACCACCTACTCTTTTCAAAGACATGTAGCCAGTATAGGTTTGGTTAGTGACTTGTGATGTTGTAATGAACAATAATGTATTTATTAAGTTATGTATTGAAACTTTATTTATGTTTTGACTGAATTTATATTGTTTGCGTATTTCTTATATTTGCGCATTAATGTAATTTATATAAGCAAATATACTTATGTGGATCGAATGAATTTAATTAACCATATGTTGGAAAAAATACCATTCTATAATTAATAGGGATCAAATAACAGTTTTAGTTATTTTTATTGTATTAGTTTAGTTTGGTATTTCTAACTGAACAAGGTTTATGTTTTATTGGCCAATTTTGAATTCGAGTTTCATTATGATATTTATAGGCCAAGTGGGAGAATGTTATAATTATTATGGCCTATAATAATAAATGTGAACCGGGTTTAATTATTAAATTTCTCTAAAGGGTGCATCAGATTTTGATGGAAAATCTGATAGACCATGTTAATTTAATTTTGATCCCTTCAATTGTCTTGGTATTAATTAAAAATATTCTGTCATAATTTGGCAAGAAAAATTGAAGAAGATCGAATTTCCGTCTTACGATGTCGTCTCTCCAATCCTGTAAGTTCTAACTCATGAATTTATTTAATTTTATATGAATTACGTGTTTTTGGGCTATTAATTTCAAAAATATTATAACGAATTAAATATTTCAATTTCTAACACTTCATAGATATCTTACCGGCGAGACCACTCTGACAAGATTTCATTATCTCTGTCATGGTCATACTCGTGTGTCATTCCAATAAGCAATGCTTTCTTTGGGCATATTCTGACACTGCATCAAGACTCTGAATAAGAGCAATAGATTAAATATTCTATAACACAGTTCTTGCATAGAAGTAGTGAGTTATATTCTGTATAAAAGAATAAGTAGGGAGGCCAGGAGAGTAGCAATTTACCTGATCCCAACAAAGGTGGGTGTTATGTGATCCTCCCTGTTCAACAAAATGAGGAAGAACTTAAATTATGTCAGAGTCTCAGAGACTTCCCAATGAGCAATTAAGACCCACATTAAGCCAAGCTGACCTCAATCAAGAAAATTTGCCGATTTATAGCTTTTGTAAAATCAAGAAAATTCAAATCTAAGACAGTTTTAGCTTTCATTGGCACCGTTTGGATATAGGAAGAAGGAAGAAGGAAAAAGGAAGAAGATCCAAATTTATTATAAACAATCCAAACTCTTCATAAAGTTACACACTTTCCAATACTTCTTCCCACTTCTTCCCTTCTTCCCTTCTTCCCACACCTATCCAAAACGGAGCCATTGTGAATCAAGACATTCAGATATCTGACACAATTTAACTTCCATCGTAATCTAATAAATATTGCACACTGCAAGGCCTTTGGGTTGTAATTGCTAGCAATATATTTAATTGGTGTAAATATAAAATAACGGAGATGGCACAGCATACTTTAAGAAATCTATAAAAAGTAAAAAACTCAAATCTTTTTTTTTATGAAATATTGAAATATAAAAATTTTTAGATTATTTGATTTATCCATGAGTCACAAAAGTTTTGCACGTTGTTCGATCTTTAAAAAAAATACAGATCAATACGATTAATTTACACTGCACAATTTCTACAATGTAGAATCCATGTTTAAAATACCGTACTGGTTACAGAACTGGTGAAATAGACGGTATGGGGTATTTCAGGTTTATCGGTTTTACCGGTTTGAAAAAAATCGGATATATATAAAATGTGTCCTGACTTAACACAAGTGGTGGTTTGGTCTATTGGATTAGCACACGTCTCTTAATGGAGGAAACCCCTCTTAAATACTTGCGCCAGTAGACCATATATTGAACCGGCCGGTTTGGCACACAAAAATACCCGGTTTAATCGATATTTAGCCGGTTTTTCCCGGTTCTTTGACCATCCGGTATTTGGCCCTTACCCTATCGGACAAAGGTCCGGTTCACAGTTTATTCGGTTGAACCGGCCGGTCTGGTAGGACATTTTAAACACTGTGTACAACAGAATACGATTCAGTACAATTTTATGAATTATCCTTATCCCAAAAAAAAAGGAATGTTTTAGCCTAACAAATAAAAATAGAATTAAACAAGTTGTTTTGGATTGGAGCGATACACATAATTTGTTCTTGGGAAAGTTACTGTGAGTTTAATTAAGATCATCATAATAGTTGGTTGGCTCAATTTTAAGATCTATTGCATTTGTGGTAATTAAAATGAAATATACAAATTTGAGATGTAAACATATTGTTCACGAAATATATTAGTTTACATTTTTTGAAAGAAACACAATAAATTTTAAATTACACTCAACAACCACCACAGTGAGTTAAAATTTATATTTATTTTTTTTCCCCTTATTTTCCTTGTAACAGATCAGAATGGTAGCAACTTAAAAAAATTCTCGCAATGAAAGCAACTACAAAATGTGACCTCACGCACAAATAATACATGCACTTATTAACCATTGCAATTCCAGTATATAAATCAGCATAAATATTAGCTTGTTAAAAGCTTGGTTTCCAGTAAATTCCATGAAATTTGACCCAGTAAGAAGATATAAATATATTACACGGGCTATAGAACTATAGAAGACAATCAAATGGACCGTTTATATCTTCATTTTAGGCTCATTTTAGGCTCACTTGTGCGTAACTCTTTTCTTATATTTCATTTTCTGGCGGAATACTCTTTTTTTCTCCATCAGTAATCGCAGTTTTTCCCATTTTCTGACGAAATATTTTATATTTCCCACCCAAAAAGTCCGAAACCGATAACAAAAACCCTTTCTTAAATCTAAATTTCCCAATCTGCTTTAACGCAAACCGAAAATTTACACTGAAAATAATTCTGCAACACATCAGATAACGTTAGTTTTGATTTTCGACCTCGACGTAGGTTAAACAAATAAAATAAAATGCAGGGGGCTGAGCAGCAAACAGGCTAACAGCTGGAGACAGGCTGTGCTGTACAGCTGTAGAAGGCTAGAAGCTTGTCTCATTTTGGATATTCTCACGAACCAACTATTACCACCGAAATTTATTACCTATAAATAAATCTACTTAATTAGGCCCTGCTAGTTTGTTACGAACTTACGAATGGTTCGTTTCTTGAACTGGAATTAAGAAGATAATTGCGGAGCTAGCACAAATCAGAAGATATTTTCAACAATCATAAATTGAACTGAAAGGAAAGTATTCCACACTTATTAACCAAATACGTGTAAAGATAAACATTATTTATATCGTACACGATTTTAATTGTCTCTTAATTGCCCGGGGAAGCGAGTTCATTATAACAATTAATACTGTTCAACATAACTTGGTACAATTATTAAAAGCACGCATGAATGATAAGAGAAACAAACAATTTTTGAAAGCTGACAAATGAAATAATAATCTCAACAATTACTAAAACCTTACAAACTAATTAATCGTCACCATTAGTACACATCAGGTCGTTGCTTGCATATACTGCGGATCATGTCTTTATTAGTTTCGATGTCCGTGTTCCATGTCAGATCTTTAAGGCTGGGTAAGTGGACTAGCTCTAAAGGCACTCTCAGCGGGTCACAACCATGAACGACGAGCCTTTTCAGCATGGGCATGGCGCCCCTCTCTATTTCCCATTCATCTACCATTAAATGTTCAATCCACAGTTCCTCTAGCTGCTTAAACCCTCCAGCTGAGCACCTAAACCTCCAGCTCATGAGCACCTTTTCTTCTTCCGAATATATATATAATGCTTTAAGGTTTTGTAACTTTTGCAACACCGACAATGGATCCGATACAAATTTGAATCCCCGAAGTTCAAGATAAATAAGGTGGGGGGGCAATGTATCATCACGGAGAACCAAGGTCTTATTGCCATCATTTTCATACCCCGTTTTAATAAACAGGCATTTTAAGTTCTCATAAAATGGAAAGTTTTTCCAAATTATCTTTCCCAAGTCAATACCACTAATGCCTCTGATTACAAAATTAACAAGATGCTTCAGATTATGCAATAAAGTGATAAGCTCCATAGAAAAGTTACGTACTTCTATCATTAAGTTACGTACTTGTGTTATATTAGGTGGCCCTGATGCCGGTCTTGATTCACCATAATTCACATTTAAGAGAGTTTGCAGATTCGTCAAGTCTGCTGATGTTGGGGGCGCTTGGGTGTTGCAATATTCGTCTAGTATAGCATGCCTGAGTGTTTTGACCTGCCATATCCATTTAGATAGATCGCCATGACTTGATTGTCCAAGGTCTAAGGTTTCTAAATATTTCATACTCCTTATCCATTCCCCAAATTCACGTTCCTTGCCCTTTATTTCGCTATTTAGCTTAAGATATCTCAAATGAGGTAATCCTTTGAAATTCCGCAATACTACTCGTTGATCCCACCACGTGATGCACCCTAACACTCTGAGTAATTTATACTTGGAACAATCAAGGTTTGACTCACCCTCACCAAACAAAAGCAGAGAGCGAATGTTTGGGTTTGCATAATCTCCCATCAGTTCATTGACATTTGATGAATAATTAATCGCTACACGACGTGCCTTGTTACAGCTCATCCAATCATTAGGCTTTGAACACACAATAAGAAAGTTCATCTCCTTTGCTTTCTGGATGGCAAGATCTCTCAAAACATCGTGTACCCGACAAGACTGGATGGATCCATCAAAATCTTTACCTGATACTTGAACCATGCTCCTGCCATTGACATTTAATGAGAATTGGATCATGTTTTCCAAAAGTTCTATAATAACAGGACATAAATAGATTGAACAATAACAACGCACTTATTGACATTAATACTTTTTGAGATAGTATTTTGTCATGTGTAGCATGGTAATTAATATTAACTAATTTAGTTTACGTGTGTGAGATAAAGCATGATAATAGTGACTAATTTTGTGATGTTGCATAGTTATATTTGTAAAACTATGAATCTTATCATTTCGTAAAAATAGATCATTTAATTCTTATTCTTGATAAGTAGTTTAGCAATAAACTTGTGTTATTTAATCTAATGTATATTGTCAATCAACGAAAATCAATTATAATAATATATGAACATGACAGATTAGAATTTGATCAATGAAGCATTAGAATAACAACTTTTATTTTAGTAGGTTCAAGGTATCCAAATAAATTTTTGTTGATTGTATAACCGAAATCCTGGACCAAACATACAGTGCAAATCGTCTAATATCTTACTAATGAACCAGCAATAATTGAAAACTTTGAATACTAACATTTTCATACAAAAAAAGTTTCTTAAATTTTGTAATCTCTAAACTATTTTCTTTAACCTAAATTCTAATGGATGTGGACCATTTGATCGTTGATTTAACCCTGAAGATTTTGAGCAGTCCTTTTCTTATTTTTTTTTAATATTTAAAAATTTTAAAATTCAAATGTTGAATCCAAACCATTGATTTTGTTCAATTTCACGGGCGATGCGTTTTCATATAAATTTTATAAAATTTAGAGTTGATTTGATACTTGATTAAGTTCTCAACAAATGAACGAATCTGGTTTGATTAATTCTAATACGTTCATAGTTTGAGCACTTAATCAAGCATCAAATCAACTCCAAATTTTATAAAATTTATATGAAAACGTATCGCCCATAAATTGAACAAGATCAACGGTTTGGATTCAATATTTAAATTTTAAATTTTTTAAATATTAAAAAAAAATTACACATCGCCAAAAGCTATTTACTTTTCTGTTTCTCTCGAATTGAAGTTCAATGGGGTGACTAGTGAGGAATAGGGATATTTTGAGGCATTGGTAATATTGATCAATGATTTGTGCCATTGAGGTATTTTTCCTTCAAATTTCAATCAATTTTCATGGATTTTTTTTTATCAGAATCGATGAAAGTAATTAGGGTCTACTCAGTGTAAGAAGCCTCGAGAAAAAACTCGTTTGCTTGATGGTGCATGAACCTTGTTGATTGTGTTTTGTTTTCGGACCTAATAGATGTTGCTTGATATCAGTTGTATTTTGAGGCTCCTTGTTGTTGGGTTGGGAGATGATTAGAACATGGTACCGGTATTTTTCTTGGTCATTCCTCGTTACTGGTACCGAAACTAATTGTTGCAAGGACTATTTCATAAATTTTTTCAGGTATTTGGGTTTCCTTGCAAATCCCTTTGATAGGTCATAGGTCTAGAATTCTAGATCTAGCCTAATTAACCCGCTACCCATACCAATTCCTCACGAAGCTCCGTTTCTCGATGAACCAATATGAAACTTAAAAGCATATTTTCTTGACTACTTAATCAATTCGATTGATTACAACATGAAAATAAAAGGGATTAATGGCGGGATTAGAAAGGAGTAATCAACCTCATTGCCATTACATTATGACATGTATACTTAAAAATATTTACGTGATGTCCCCAAACCCGTATTTACAAATCAGAACCTTACCTATATATAAATATAATCAGTTCCGTGTTTTTAACTATGTCGAAATGATAGTTAATAAAATCATGAGCTTTAACCCCGTGAGTTTTGTTCCTTATAATTTTTTTCAATCCAAATCGTCATTCCTTTTATTCGCAGTGATCTGATCGTTGGATTAAATTTCAGCAACTTTAATGTATTTTCTGTGTATCAACACTATGTAGATATTTATGGGATCAATCGATTTTCAGTATAAACTTTTAGAACCCACCCATTACACCATAAATCGTATGGTTATCAACACATTAATTTTTCCCATTCCACTTTTTCTCCTCTAGGTTTTGCTCTCTAGGGCCGTCAATGAAACCCGTTTATCCGTTTAGCCAATCCGTACCGTACCGTATAATACGGATACAGATAAATTTTTATTTTCGTTAAGTTAACGGATACGGGTACGGATAAGAAAATTTTTTCATTAATTTAACGGGTACGGGTACGGGTACGGGTACGGGTAAAAGGTATTTCGTACCCGTTTTCATAACGGGTAATTGCCACAATTATAAAAAAATAATTACATGATATACATGGCATCTTATATTGCATCATTGATAAAAATATTGCTAAATTTTATTTAAGATCTATAATTCTTTCCCTTCAGTATACTAAAAAATAAAAAAAAAAACAAAAATCTAAAATATTTGCCATTATTGTTGCACTTTATTAATATACTTATTGATATAATTTATTTATACAGAGTGTACAAATTTTATTGTTATTATATCCATTTTCTACCATTACCGTACCCGTACCGTTAATTCTTAACGGGTACGGATAAGATACGGATAAACCTATTTTTTAACGGGTACGGGTAGGATACGGGTAAAGAAAATTTTAACGGGTGCGGGTATGAAAAAACCTTCTACCATACCGTACCTTCTACCGTTTATTATTGATAGATCATTCAGATTGAGGGATCCATCAAAATTTTAACTGGTGCGGGCTCATTTACTAGTAACATCAAATTTGTTAGTAACATCAAATTTCCTGAAGTTTATTATTGACAGATCATTCAGGTTGAGGATCTGAATTGTAGATCTATGTGGATCATTCATTAGAATGACAATAATAAATCTAAATCGTCCATAATCTTGATGATTAACAAAGAACATTAATTATCATATAAAATTAGTATGCAAGTTAAGTGATGATTAAGTTCTACAAATCATAGGTAAGGAGCTACCAACTTAATTACATATGTGTATGTTACTGAAACATTGCACATGACTTGACCCAATGAAATAAACATATGTATTGTGTTATGTATCATTGTTTATTTCATATGAGTTTGATTCTAAGTTTGAAATGGTTCAATTTTTCCACACGAGGATAGGTTCAATAAATATTGTCTACCGTTGATTCCTGATAAGGGCTGCTATACGAACTTTATTTATGTTCTCTTGAATTGTGCGGAAAAAAGTTGTTCATCAAGAAAAACTGTTTTTGAAAATAACACTAAATTGGGCATTACCAAAATTAGAAGGCGTTTCACCCTCTCTCACCTGCGCGCGACTTGTGGATATTAACGGTTTAGAACTATAGATTAAAGTTCTCTCCCCTTTTAGTGGAGTTCGTGCAGATATCTTCTTCTGACACAGTGACACTATCTGTAATTCTGTACCTGGTGGGGAGTGGATGGGATCTCGTGTTTTTTGAAGTAATATCTGTGCCAATCCAATTAGCTAAAATTGCTTAATTTTTAAGTTCATTATGTTCAACGAAAAGTACTAAAGCTAGTAAGCTCTCAACATAACGAAAGGGACAGATGTCCGTGAACACTCCATCTGTACGATATTATTGTAACAATATATATTAAAATTGTTTGAGTACTTGTACGAATGTAGTTCTTGAATTACTAATAAATAAATAACGAATCCCCCAACATGATGCGACATGTTGAACAAACAAAAAAAGGAGAGTATCATGATCCAATATGAACTATGCGCGTAAGCGGATTCTCTAGAATCAGAAATGAAAATGAATATTATTTACTCTCTCACTTGTATTAAATACTCTCTTACTACTAATTATTTACTCCCTTATAGTTTTTTAGTTACTCCCAAGTAACAGTAGAATCAGTTCTAAATGTCATTTACTCCCTTATACATATTAGATACTCCTTTTATATTAGTTATTTACTCCCTATTTAGATACTCCCAAACAACAGCAGAATCAGATATAAATATTATTTACTCCCTTACTACTACTTATTTACTCCCTTATAGTTATTTAGTTACTCCCAAACAACAGTAGAATCAGTTCTGAATGTCATTTACTCCCTTATACATATTATATACTTCCTTTATACTAGTTATTTACTCCCTTATAGCTATTTACTTACTCCCAAACAACAGCAGAATCAGATATGAATATTATTTACTCCTTTACTTGTATTAAATACTCCCTTACTATTACTTATTTACTCCCTTATAGTAATTTAGTTACTCCCAAAAAACAGCAGAATCAGATATGAATGTTATTTACTCCCTTATAGATACTCCCCTGCACTAATTAATATCATCCCTTATAGTAATTTAGTAACTTCCAAGTTGTAACAGAATTAGATCTAAACCTCTTTTCTCTTCTTATCTTTCTCGATTTTTATTTCTTTCTTCCTCAACCAGATCTGATCGGTATATATATTAGGTACTCCTTTGAATATTTTTAGCTACTCCCTTGCAGTTATTAGTTACTTCCCACCCATAAAATAATAAGATAAAAAATGAGATGCTTGAATCGAAAATAATGAAACGGATGAGATACAAAAAAAGAGCGGAGATGGAGCGAAAACAAAAGAGGGAGAGACTAAAGTTGTAGGAGAGTTTTGAGATGAAACAAGGAGTAGAGAGAAGGAGATGAAGAGGAGTAGAGAGATCAGAGAAGAAGAGGAGAGGGAGCAGACATAAGGAAAAAATGAAAGAGGTTATGGAGATAGAAGGAGGGTGCGGGGATAGGAGGGCTCAGATAAGTTGAAAGTGAGGAGATCGGATAGAGGGGAAGAGAAAGACTCATAGATAGAAGGGAAGCGAAGAGAGGATAGAAGGAGGAAAGGGTGAGGGAGGGGAGCGACTCTACTGATTGCTTGATTGCGCAATCAGTAGATTGCGCTAATGAATTCCCTCTTGCAATATAGTAGTTCTTCTGATTCAATCAACTCAATAAGTGTGACCAAGCCTGTCACGATTGCTAGTTATGTATTACTTATAAGGTATATTTTGCAAGTTCAATTTGTATTTAGTTAAACTTTTTATTTTGTTGCAGACAGTGTTTTCTCTATTGATGTTATAAAATGATAAAAAGAAACAAAAAAGAGGAAAGTTAATATGTATACTATTTCCAATTATTCCACGTAGAAGAAAGATGATGATGAGGTTGCCGCATTATATAGTGTTTGAGCTTGTTGCATAATTTCACTTTATCATTGCCTCTTTTGATATGGATACTATTTCTTAATTTTTTTTCCATAAAATGGTATAATCGATTGGCCCAGCTAATAAAACAATTAAGAGAGACCAGACATATATTGAAGTGTTGGTATCAAAGTTGATTTATGCTAACACTAATCATAAACACGTCAATCATGTCATTAGCATGTAGATTATAAAGGTTATTGTCTTTCAATTTTATTAAATCCTTACTTTGTTTTGAAACATTACTTAAATATACATTATAGTACTTTTGGCTCATATGTTATTAGTCAAATAATATATACCATCTTATTCTGCCCTTGCACAATTGAACTGATCATTTTGCTAAAAATTGTACTATACTTTTTTGCCATCCTACTTGATCATTGAAAAAGCAACCAAACTTAAGTTGATTTTTCTAACCATAGGTTTAAGTTGAGTTGATTAAGCATACTTGAGTTAATTTGAAAACTTATCATCTTACTTCTATGTTACAACTTCATTTTAGGTGTTATTTATCATTGTGTTACCAGGATTTTACCAATAACACTATTTTTGTAAAATTTTTATTTCTTTTAAACTTATTTCTAACGTAATAATAAATGTAATTCATGAAAATCAGCTACCAGAGGAAGATACTCGGAGGGAGTTTGAAATGGACAGCTACACAATGCTCCTGGCCTCCTGTTACTTTTCAGAGTTGCAAGGTAAGTAATTGTTTTTTTTTTCTGGGTACATTGGAATGTATGTTTGAACTAGACAGCCGTGCAATGCTCTCAGCCATATTAGAGTTCATGTTTTTGTTTGTAGTATCTTCCTTCTTTCATCATTGTAAGTTAGCCACTGATACTATTTTAATTTTAATTTTTAACTTTGTGTTAACACTCTTGACTGAATTTACAAATATGTGCTGATTTAGATATAAGTTCTATTAAGTGATATTTTTCAACTTAATAATGTTTCGCTATGTTTGAAACAATTTAATGAAATGTAGATGTGACAGCCAACTGAGTGATTAACTAGAATAGCTAAATTATTATTTTTTCAATAGTATGCTTTTTAGATTAAGATAGGAGAGACATTTATGGAAGTTTTGATAAAAGATGATTAGAGATAAGAGCAGTCGGTAAGTATCCTATGCGTTAGTCACAAGTAAGTCAATAGAGAGCATACCTTTTAAGTAAAAATATTAATTGCTGTACAAGCATAATTAAAAGCCAACATGTGTTCTAAATACATCTGTTATTTAGAAAGTTGTGCCACAAAGTTCTACGAAATATAGTTGAATTCAATATTATATTAGTTAACTGAAAATAAGAACCAAATGCTATGATCGCTACTCAGTATCAATTGATCAGCATAAGACAGTGAATCAGTTCATAATTTTACCCCTATCAGCTGTATCACTTTTTATTCAATATTTATAACAAACCCTGTATAGCTGGTTATATCACTGGAAATCTAATTTTCTAACAGTCTACAATGTGAATATGTTCCCAAATTTTCCCTTCGGACCTGAGTTATCATATTCGATATTTTTATGAGCAAGTTCCAGTGCCATTCTTTTTGCGCCACAAGTTATCACAATTTCATATTTTATCAATATTTAAAATTTTTAAAATTCAAATCGTTTATCTTGTTTAATTCAAACCGTGTTTCTATATAAGTTTTATATAATTTGGAGTCAGTTTGATACTCGATCAAGTGGACAACAAATGAATGAATCTAGTTAATTATGACAAGTTAATTCTAATATGTTCATCATTTGGTCACTTGATCGAGTATCAAAATTGATCCAAATTTTATCAAATTTATATAGAAACGCATCGCTCGCTATATTGAATAAGATCAACAGTTTAAATTCAACGTTTGAATTTAAAAAATTTTAAATATTGATAAAATATAAAATTGTGGCAACTTGTGGCGCAAAAAAATAGTGGCACTGGAACCTTGCTGCTAGAAAATATCAAATTTGATAACTCTGGTTCTAATTTTTTGAATAACTATATCCCGAAATGGTCAGATATATTTTCACACTAAGTATCATATATTCATCCCACATATTCATTTGTGAAGACAAGTTCAAACTTAATTGATGTGAAAGGTCCGACTTTGGAGACCACAAACCGTTGTTTGTTCATTCGACCGCTTCCATGTTGAAAATAAACATGGTATTATTTTATTGTGGGTTTATTTTTTGATTCATTTGCTTTAAGACACAGTTTTACAGCTTTTGCGTATACGATAGAATGTATCCATGTGGCGGACTTGTCCTCTTCGAATTATGACTTGATTTGGGATGTGTCAATATCAATTTTGAATCAGTGGACATTGGATTTATGCAAGTATGGACTAAGTTTCTATTCAAGATGACATGGGCATTGGGTTTATATAAGTATTGACTAAGTTTCTAACTCAAGATGACATGTTGTAATATTGAAAGATTAATCTAGAATAGAAAATCAATAAAATTGTTTGTACATAAAAAAAAATCATTTTTTAAGAAATATGAAAAAGTATATAAAAATTTTGAATAGTATATATGTAAACAATTTACATATAGATTATATGCAGCAAGGATTGATTGTTCAAATATTAAGAAGCACGATTTGGACCATTAATATTCACTCAAAGTTCTAGCTAGTGTTTGCCACTAACACTATATATAAATATAGTTTTAAATTAAAAAAGTTATACAAGAATTCTTATATTGACGATTGTAATATTACGGCCATATTTAATTGATCAAATTGGTCCGTAGAATTTTACAAACAATATTTGGAGCAGAAGAATAATTCATGTATTTCATAGGTATCATGCATATAATAGTTGTTTACCTGTAGAAGTTGTTATTATATGAAGCAATATTATATTAAATATGATGAATGGATTTCGCGAGATAGCCAGGCCGGGGTTTGGAAATATGATTATATACATAACGAAAAATTAACTACGCACTATTGTCTGTCAAGGTACTTTTAGCTTTCTTGGAATTATAAATCTAACTATTTCGCCTCGAGATACTTCTATTAGCTTCTTGGAATAAAATTATAAAACTAACTAAAGTCGTTAGGAAAGTTCGCTGATTCTAGCTTTAGCTTATGTATGATAGGACAACATTTCATGGCTATTAAAATAACATAAGAACTTTTCTAATAAAGAGGCAAGTATTTGTCATTAATTTTTTTAAAATTAAATACATGCCAGATTTTAACCCTTAACATTTTTTTAGACCAGTCTAGACCTACCACTATGCTATATTGTCCTTATGCATGAGCACGATTTTCCAATATATATGCATGATATAAGAAAGTCACTAGAACAATATTTTGTATAATATCTATTAAAACAAGTGAGATATATATAACAAAGCAACATAAGCAGTACCTTTGCACGAGATCTTCTAGGAAGCACATAGCTGTTTCCTCCAATGTTCTTGTATCTTCCTGTGGTATGAGCCTTTCTGCAACCCATATCCAGAGCAAATCTTCAATCAGAATGTCCTTGTCTTCAGGATATGCAGCAAAATAAAGGAAACATAATTTCTTAGCAAGTGGTAAGTATTCATAGCTAGTCGCTATAACATCAATACACTTGCTTCCATCAACTTGCCAGCTCATTGTATCCAAGAACCTCTTCCATCCATGAAAATCGTATGGTTTTGTAGATAATAAACTTCCTAAAACTATCAATGCAAGAGGCAAGCCCCTACATTTGGCAACAAATTCTTGTGCAAGGCTTTTTAATTCATCAGGTAGACCATCTGGATATTGGTGCTTTTTAGGAACTGCCTTTTTAAGGAAAAGATTTAGGCTCTGTTCGTGGTCTAAAATTGGAAGTTTGTATGGGTCATATTTGGTATCAGCCTTCATTGCGACATTTTCAAACCGTGTTGTTATGAGTACTCTACTTCCGTTATTTTTGTCAGGCATGGCATTTTTTATAGTTTCCCAGAAATCTTCTGCCCATACGTCATCAAAAACAATTAGGTATCTCTCTTTCTCAAGAGACTCCCGTATATTTTCAGCAAGCTCGTTTACATCTTCGGTATTCCCGGACGATATACAGAGGTCCTTCGCTATGTCTTGCAAAATTTTAAGCAAGTCATATGCCTGAGAGATAGTAATCCATATAGGCTTGCCAAAATTTTCGAAAACATCACCGCTGCAAAAACAAAATAATTTAAGATTTTAATATTGTCATATATGAAAATTCAAAGAAATTGAATGTAACGAAGTAAATAATACAAAAGTTTCGTAGTAACAATTTGGTTGATGAGGGTTGAATTTTACAGGAATTGATATTTGAAGCGCTGTAAGGATCAGAAGCTGCAGGTTCTTATATTGGCATCACATTTTTTCAATTAACTTGGTTCAAATTCCTTGAGCATCTAACCATTTCTATCTAAGCCATTGATACGAGCCTATTAATTACATTATTCAAATCGAGATTATTAGTTGATCTATGAAGCATCAGTGAGATGAGAATCCACATTATGTCTGGATCGATCTCTGTCCATTGTAGAACAAGGACTAAACAGAGTTCATTATGGTTTGTCCAATGGTTACAATTATGATGACAAATAACATGCAAATATTGTTCATAAAAAAATTTATATTTTAAAATCTGTTTTCTGCATACGTATGCAATAACAAATTCATACGGAAGCACTGGAAAGGTATAGAAATGATGGGATTATTAGTGTACCTGTTGTACACCTTACGAGCGAGGGTGGTCTTTCCAAGTCCGCCGGACCCCACAATTGAGACAACAGCGAGGCTTCTATATGCTTCATCAAGCAAACATTTCACAACATTGTCTCGGTGTGTTTCAAAGCCGACGATCTCTGAATCGTCGACGGTTGGAATCAGCTGTGGATTAGACTGCGGTATTCTGTCGTCACCTAAAGAAGTTATTTCATATCTCTCTCTAAATTCATTAATCTCTCTGATTCTACTTCGGATCTCTTTAATCTCTTGTTGAAACTGGTAAAGGAATGGGATTTTTGAGATCTGTTTTGGTAGCCGTCCAAGGCGGCCCAGAATGCCGGAAAGTTTTAGTTTTTCTGGACATTCAGAGTGGAAAATGTCGATGGCATCCTCTACGTCATAAGCAATATCGATTAGGTCCTTCACCAATTGCATCTGCCTCTCCTCTACTATATGCTTCCTATCAGCATCCTTGATAAACGCCTTAATGTAATTCAATTCTCGACTCAGCTTCTCAACCTCGGCCCTAATCCCGTAGAAGGATAGGGCCTTCTCAATTACCTTGTCAACTGTAAAATTCGCAAGCTTTTTCAACACAGCACCCACTAAAACCTCAGCCATCAAACACTAGTGAGCCTCTTTTCAGGATGAAAGCAAAATGGAAGTTGGGAAGATTAGTAACGAGTAGATCTGTATCTTGGATATTGGGTAAAAGTTAGTACGTACATGGATCGGATCAGGAAGAACAATTGGAAAGTATGATTTATTTAAGGATATAAGTTAATTGAATGTATGCTTCGCATCGAGGCAGGTTCTCAGAATTTGGAAGACAAAGGTGAACCGAGTAAGGAAGGGAAGTAGAGAACCATTGAAAAATAATTATTATGCAAGAAAGAATGAAAGATTCCTTCTACGGTTTGACCGGACCTGGCTCCCCACCCCATGTGCTGGTGGGCCTACACATTTGCTGCATTATTTTACGTCGAAAATTACAAAAAAGAAAAGTGCCTCAGCAGCTTCCCCCAAAAAAGAATCTGTCAGAAAAGAAAACAGACAAGGAAATGAAGGAAAGTGCCAACTGATAAATTCTGACAGATTCTATGCATGCCAATTGCTCCCCACCCATCAAGGAAAGTGCCTCAGCAGCTCCCCCCAAAAAAGAAAACAGACAAGGAAACGAAGAAATTAAAATGAAAATAAAATTGATCCTTATCCATCCTTATCCTGACTGAGCTCAGAAAGGTACTAAGCGGGGAGAACTGGAGATATATAAAGATGTATATAGGACAGTCTAACAGATAGAGAAGCATTATCTTTGACTTTAATTACAACTTACATAAGTTCAATCGGAACCCAACTTTTTTTCCACCCTTTTATTTCTTTTTCATTACGAAGTTCATGGTGCAGTTTGTTTATTCATTTTCTAATTGGGCGGTCGAATTGAATGCAAAAAAAACAAATTAAAAACACCCAGGTATTTGTATAACACTACAAAATGTTTGTTAGTGCATATGTTGTCACATGATGGGTGTATTTTGTTGTGTGAGGATAAACAGGAATAAGTATGAGTAAGGTATAAGGAAGAAGGATAAATGATGATAATTTTTTATAGATGATAGAGCTTATGTTTTATTCTAAGTGCGTTTGGTTTAGGGTTTGTGGAATAACTCTATTATAATATTGTTATTAATTATTTTATTATAATATTATATTATCAGAAATACCATATTAATTATTTTTATAATATAATTATAATATTCTTATTATTACTAGTTTTATTGTTCTGATTATAATATTAAATAGTAACATTTACTTTCTTATAATAATTATTATAATAGTATAATTATTAATTATTTTATTATTAAAATATCAAATATTGAAATAAATAAGTAAAGAATAATAATTCAGAAATTGATTGGAAAAATAAAATATTTGATTACTAATAAATAATTATTAATTTTTTTTTTTTTTTAGTAATAATATTAATAATTTACTTAATAAAATTTGGCCTTTTGAATAAAAAAGATGTGATTATTTTATTTCATCACTTCCATTCGTCCTCTCAACTAACCATCAAAACAACATTTTTTTTTCCGGAATATTACTCTTCTCGGAATAACACTCTTCCTAATTTTTCTTTCCGGAAGAGTTCTTCCTTGCTTATTCCCATACCATCCAAACAAGACGAACCGGAATAAGCACTCTTCTAGGAAGAAGCCTCTCCCGGAAGAAATATTTCATCCAAACAAGCATGAATAAGGTTTGGAAGAAGATATCTTCTTGGAAGAGCTTCTTCCACCTAATTGTTGGAAGAAGAATTAGGAAAAAGGAAAAAAGAATAAAAAAAATATTTTTCACTTCTCTCTTACTTTCTTTACTTCATGTCTCAAATAATTAGATATTTATTATAATATTATAATATTATAATATTATTATTATTATTATAATAATTATAAGAATATAATGATATTAAATTAATATAAAAAATATTTTTTTTTAATTATTTTATAATAATATTACAATATTAATTATTTTTATTATCTGATTATTGAATAATAATAAATATTTTTTAAAATATTTTATAATATTATTATTGTTTATTATTAAATAATTATAGTTATCATTATTATCACAAGTGAATAAATGAATATTATGTCTCAAAAATAAGTTAATATTGATATTTATTATTATATTAATAATATTATTATTTAATTTATTATGATAATATTATAATTTTATCATATTTATTACTATGATTATTAGTATTAAATAATTAATAAATAATTTTAAAATATTATATAATATTATTATTTTAAATTGTTATTATTATTGTTATTATTATTAAATAATAATTATTACTTTTTTAATATTATTATACAAAAAGTATTTTTATCAATTATTTTATTACAATATTATGATTTAATTATATTATTTATAATATTAAATTATTAATTATTTTCTATTATTATTATTACTACTTATTTTATTATTCTAATTATTAGTATTAAAATATTGTTTGATGATTATTTTGCATATGAAGCTTGTTTGATCTTAAAATGCAGGTCACAAATTATTTTAGAATATTAGCATTATTTGAATTATGACCGAATTTTATTAATTCATATCATTTTATTAATACTAGGTGGAGGGAGGCGGCTTCGCCACCATTTGATGGCTAAATATATTTCATTTTTACGTGCGAACGGTTTGTTATTGGTTTGTAAAAAAAGAATGTCTTTTAATTACTAATGACAATTGTTAATTGAATAATAATAATAATAATAATAATAATGTTATTTCGTAATGAACTGAAACAAAAATATTTGCTCTCATTTGATTGTTGAACCAACGCCATTCAGTTTTTTTGTATTCCATTCATTAAACAAATTAATAACATCATGACAAATTACCTTAAAAGATGAATTTTACATCTAGAGAATCATTTACTATATCATCAGCTATTCAAATCGCTGGCGACCCTTCGTTGGCCATACCAATATATTTACCAATGTCATGCAATAATTTATTCACAAAATAGATTTCAGTCAAATTTTTTTGGGAAATTCGTCGAACCCTACTTAATGAAATAAAATATTGATAGATTTTCTATCAAGCACTGGCTCAATAAAACAAACTAAAAAAACTTTTGATAGCATGTATACTAATTGAGTATTCTACCTGTTTGATCAGGCAACTGGTATATATGCACTAACTACATATAACAACATCAGAACTACATTGTTATCATTTACTTATAAATTGATCAAATTTAAAATTGGATCAAATTTAAAACAAAGAAATTAATCATCTGCTTGAAGCGTCAAATTAATACATGATGATTGAAATTTAATTGGTCAATTACAACACCCCGGAGAGTAAATTGGTGGCATGTCATACCTCAAAGTCAACCTTAGTTGCCTTCGTCAACCGATCCAAGAGCATGTAGGTTCCTGAGGTAACACTCGTTATAGTAATGAAAACTAAGAACAATTAACTATCGACTATCTTTTTGCAGTCTTTTCCACAAATCTATTATCTTCTTTATGTGTCACTGGCAATGTCTATGAAATCACTTAGCTGCAGAAAGACAATGCATCAATTTAAGATAAATATATCATATTGACATATAATAATTTTTCAATTTGAAAAAAATGTTGTCATATACCTGAGGATCCTTAAGTTCTTCATACTTGCAAGCAATCAGCATCGCACATACGCCGACAGGGTGTAGATTGTTTTATGGTACTTCCACCGGAAAGAGGTACCAGTCTATGATGTATGTCGTCATATAAAGCGTCTCTAACAACAACTTAAATTTATAGTGCGCTTCTAATATCTATTCGACCATACTGTCTTATTTTTTCTTGTTACCCTTAGCTTCTTGCCCACAGATAATTGGACTATGCTGTTCAAACAAATAGCCAAAAAGAACTAAATAAATTGCTAAATTTTGTGGTTTTGGCTCCTCACTGATGCCATAGACAACCCAAATAAGAACAGAACTCTATAACGAAAAATCTATCTTCACATAGGCTAAACATCTACAATTGGAAAAGTACCTCGCTGTTGGATGAGAGAATAGAGGAGAGGGTATGCACATCTCTCTTCTTTGGCCTACGATCGAAAAGAGAGATCTGTTTTTTTCTCGTTATGACAAATCTAAGTCGATGTAAACAACTTCATGTCGTTTGGAAACCGACTCAACCGGCTTCTTTGTGGCTGGTCTGGCTGCAGATAACCATGGAGAAGAAATATTAACTTTATTTGATGCAGAACTCATTAGAACTCATCACAAAGCAACTTCTCATTGCTGATTCTCACACTGCAATCGGCTCCACTAAAAAAAAAAAGTTGTCAACAGACATTATAGATAGAAATATGATTGTTTTGAGATTGATTTGAATAAGTAGGAATAAGTAGGAAGAGAATGTTGAGAAACAAAACAATTAGATCTTATCAAATCCTATATTTTTGCAAAACCTTTATTACCTAAAACGAAATGATGTTTTAAATTTTCTACTATATAATATAATCACCAAATTAAACATTACTAAATGCAATTTATTAATATATTCAGTATATGACTCTGGCCGTCTCCAATCCAACTTAATATAATTATGTATAAAATTTAACCATAGAATTATCAAACCAACAATTTCTCAAGTAAAGATGGATGAGGAGATAAGGGTAGTACCATAAATAAGTTTGACATGAGAAGAATTCAGATAGAAAAAAAGGAACCATAGAATAATCAAACCAACAATTTCTCAAGTAAAGATGGATGAGGAGATGAGGGTAATATCATAAATAAGTTTGACATGAGAAGAATTCAGATAGAAAAAAGATAATTGTATACTATCTATTATCCCTTAATGCAATCATAATTGTAGAATACTATTAATAAGAAGGTGCAATGGCCAAAAAAAAGTGCAACAAAATGATGGTGGACAAAACAACTCCATTTTTTTTAAAACTCTTATAAAATATACATTTTGCCAAATAATACGACACAACTCAAGTTTATGGATTTGACGATACAGTTGAGACAGAACCACCATGAATCTTCCATGATAGTTAGGTTTTGGAGTATTACAAAAAGTATTTAAAAAAAAAGAATTAAAATATAGTTGAACTTCATCATTTGCATTCTGGAAATCTTTGATACTATAGAAATCCAGCCTGTAACATTCATTGAGGAGTCAAAGCAACTTTAAGCAGAACCTAAGTACCTATGCTAGCATAATCAAACCGGTGTATGTACTAATAGAATCCAAATGCCAGCATTTATATACTTGACTGACTCGGTAATTAAACCAAAAGTAAACTCTTATAGTAGATCAAGAACAAAACCAAAAGTAATTTTATTTGAGATTTACACACTTGATTCTTATCTCGTAGAGCTATGGATCAATAATTTTACTTGGCTCAACCCACCAGCCTAGAGATGAATTTTATTACTTAAGTATATATAGTAAAATAAAATCATTCAACATATGAAGTACATATAGTAAAATTCCTCAAATAAAAGGACAATACAATTATGCAAAATACTGCATATTGGCATTATTTAAGGAAAGTAAATCCTTGAAATATACAACAATTTAAATGATAAAACCAACACAAATACCAAGAAATAAGAATACATGATCAATTTTTTGAAAAAAATGTCAAATCGTCACTGGTAATCAATCTAACCAAATCGTTTATGTGCCAATAAAATTGGAAGAGAGAAAAGAATGATAAGTTTACCTAAGGGAACACATAGCTGTTAGATTTTATTTCAAATTCATATGGAAAGGTCACTTAACTCCTTGCTAGGATTAAACATAAGCCACCAATAAAATAAAATAAATAAGATTTACTAAAATAACAAATGAACCTATTCTCTTGTTAAATAAAATAATAAAATCAAGTTTGGCTCAAAATAAATAATTTGGATTTAATAATAAGTAATCAACTAATCACTAACCGTGTAGTTCTACAGAAGTAATAATGAAACTAAATTGTTCTAATTCAAAGAAAATTAAAAATTTCCTTGGAGTGTTCTCTAGACCACCAAGATTCAAACTTTCAAAGCATTTTGTGCATTTAAAAAGGAAAGGGACCTGAACTGTATACTAATTATATGAAAAGCAAAAGAGAAGGGGAATTAATCTATTAGAGCATATGGTTGAAACAATGTACATATAAAGATTGGGTACTTAATCAATTGACAGTATATTGTTGCGCAACAATGAATTAAAGAAATACCAAGGGACGTCATTGGAGCAAACAGAATTGATGAAATTAATTAGTGCAAAAAAGGGAAGGAAATAAATACCAAGTGACACCATCAAAGAGCAAAGAAAGGGTACCCTTTCAATAATAAACGCAAAAATAGAATTTCTAAATACCAGAATATAATAAGATGAAACACTTTCTCTAAGACCAATGCTAGATGCTTGCTCTCTAGTTTATGCATTGTATCAAACACCTCACATGCACTCCTAATAACTCATCTCGCTTCCATATTCAAAACCTGTTACACCAATGACCAATTTCACATTGAAAAAGAGGAATTAGTGAATGAAGGCAAAATAAAATTACAAGTATTTATCTGTTCATCAGAACCTGTCATAGGCGACGGTGGAAATGAAATGATATCGGGAGAAGAAAGTGTCGAAGGCTGAAGATAAAATCACATAGCGTTATTTAATTGGGCTGATATTGTGGGCTTTATGGGCTGGTGTCGTGAGTGATATATGGAATAGATAAAATAGGCAATAATTGATTTAGGAAGGTTGCTATATTTCTATTCATGAATGAATAACATATTCCAATATGTTTGTAATATTATAAATAGGTCTATTGTAAGAGAAAAAGAAGATAAGAATCATTATTCCAAAATTACATTTTCTCCAAATTCTTTACGATTTCCTTTGTTCTCAATTTACAACATAGAAATTATTAAAATCAATTAAAAATAGAATTGAGTTGTGACAATTGGTATCAGAGCCTACGATCATGGCTCAAGATGGTGTTAACACAAGAGCTCGACAACAAGAAGAACAAATCAAGTTGATGAAGGAATCGATTGACGTCCTTCAAGTTAACCTGCAAAAGCAACAAGAGGAGACAAACTCTAAGTTTCTGACACAACAAACCCAAATTGAAAAACAGGCAGGTGACACTCGAGAACAAATTGACAAGCTTACAGGTATGGTTGCACAATTAATGAAAAATAATAAGGTAGGAGAAGGAACTAGTGGATATGATGCAAGTTTAACCTTAGAAAAAAGGTCAAATTCAACCCTAACTGACAACATACCACAACAGGCCTCAAACACCTCAAACTCCCAACAGAACTTGCATGTGCCAAAAGATAATCAAACTTCTCCTAACTTTTTTACCGAATACATAAACCAACCTGAATACCGTCCATACTTTCAACATATCCACCAAAACCAAACAGAACTACCCTTTGCCTTTCCACAAATGCCCCAAAATTTACAAAACCAAATAAATCCCCATATGCCAGGTCATGTACCACTTATAACCACAACCAACAATTATCCAAACTACCCATCTTCTTCTCCAATTTTATATCCAAATCCCCATGCAGTATCTAACCCTCGAATCCATCCAAATCAAAACAACAACATACCTTTTCCTAGGTTGGAGTTCCCAGAATTCAATGGAGATAATCCGCAAAGTTGGGTATACAAATGCGAGAGATACTTTCAGCTGCATCATATTCCTGAAAATCAAAAGATTCACATTGCATCGCTTTATATGCATGGAAAATCTGAAACATGGGTACAGGGAGTTTTAAGGCCTAACATGTGCTGGCAAGAATTTGTGTTGGAGGTCTTAGAAAGGTTTGAACCAAAGTCAGTTTTAGGGTTAGTGGGAGAATTTAACAAACTACGACAGTTGGCAGATGTTGAGAGTTATAGGTACAAATTTGAGGAACTCAAGTTGTTGATGTTGAAGGCCAATCCTACTTATGATGAGCAGTACTTTATTACTAGTTTTTTAAGTGGCCTAAAGGAGGAATTAAGATTGCATGTGTTGAGTACTCGACCTAAATCCTTGAAAGAAGTATATGAGTCTTCTCTGTACCAAGAATTAATAATCGAGCACCACAAAAAAATGAGAAACAATCCTAAATTTCCACCAGCACATGTATTGTCCAAACCAAACCAGAGAAACTACCAAACAAATACCAAGTTAAACAGGGAAGTTAGAGAGTGTTGGACCTGCAAAGCTCCATGGATGCCGGGCCATAAGTGTAAGGCTACAAGTAATGTACTCACTGGAGAGATGACATCTGATAGTGAAGCATGGCCTGAAGAGTTGGAGAATGAAGAAGAGGTTGGGGCAGAATCAACGGAGCTGTTATTGCCAACATTTGAAAATCATGGAGAAAAAGAAGAAGTCAGAATTTCATTACATGCCATGGGAGAAATTACAAATCTAGACCTGATTAGAATAAAAGGCCATGTTAATGGAATTCCAGTGGTGGCATTAGTAGACAGTGGGTCGACACATAGTTTTATTGATCCAAAGATCATCGAAAAGGCTGGTTACAAGGCAACAAAAACAAAACCGTTAGAAATTACAGTAGCTAATGGTAGCAAGATGCATTGTGATAAGAAATGTGAAGGCTTAATTTGGATTATGCAAGGCTGTCAATTTCAATTTGACCTCAAGGTTATGAGTATTGGAGCTTACGACATGTTGCTAGGAGGAGATTGGTTGAAGAAAGAAGGACCAATTTTGTTAGATGTCAATGCTCTAGCAATGTCCTTGGTGAAAGACGGGAAGAATGTAACATTGAGAGGGGTAGAAAATCAATCAATGATACAATTGGCTGAGGGAGTGGATGATATGCAATCAGGAGAAATGTGCATGTTGGTGCAAGCTTATCCAGCTGAAATTAAGAAGGATGAGATGATATTACCTGAACCAATTAAGGTGCTCCTCTCCAATTACACTGATGTCTTCCAAGAACCAAAGGAGTTGCCACCAAAAAGAAACCATGATCACATAATACCTCTCAAAGAAGGAGCCGAACCCGTAAATTTGAGACCTTACCGTTACTCACATGATCAGAAAGCAGCTATAGAAGCAATTATAGATGAGATGTTGTCAGCGACTATCATTAGACCTAGCTCAAATCCTTTTGCTAGCCCTGCAATTTTAGTTAAAAAGAAAGATGGATCTTGGAGGTTATGCATAGATTACATAAAATTAAATGCACTAACCATTAAAAATAAGTATCCAATTCCAATTGTTGAAGAATTACTTGAAGAGCTTAAGGGTGCTGAGGTCTTTTCTAAGATTGACTTACGTGCAGGCTATCATCAAATAAGGGTAAAAGACGAAGACATACCGAAAACAGCTTTTAGAGTTCATCATGGTCATTTTGAGTTTAAAGTCATGCCCTTCGGACTCACCAATGCTCCAGCTAGCTTTCAGAACTTGATGAATGATGTCTTCAAAGAGGAACTGAGAAAATCTGTATTAGTATTTTTTGATGACATATTAATCTACAGTAAGAATTTGAAGGAGCATTTGCAGCATTTGGAAGTGGTGTTTAGGAAGTTGAGAAGGCACAAACTATATGCGAAAATGTCGAAGTGTGCATTCGGAGTAGATAAAATAGATTATTTGGGACATATTATATCAAAGGAGGGTGTGGCCACTGATGCACATAAGGTAGAAGTCATGTTGAGTTGGCCTGTGCCCCGATCAGTTAAGGAATTACGAGCATTTTTGGGGCTTACTGGGTATTATAGAAGGTTCATCAAGAATTATGGGGTGATTTGCAAGCCTTTGACTAACTTAACAGGAAGGTTAGGATTTCATTGGGATGATAAGGCTCAGGAGGCTTTCAATGAATTAAAAAGAGTAATGTCATCAGCTCCTGTTTTAGCATTACCTGATTTCAGCCAAACTTTCTATGTCGAAATAGATGCTTGTGAAACTGGTTTAGGTGTTGTCCTATCACAAAATGGAAGGCCAATAGCTTACATTTCCAAAGCTTTAGGGCCAAAGAATTCAGCAAAGTCTACATATGAGAAGGAACTCATGGCAGTTTTATTAGCAGTAAATAAATGGAGGCATTACCTTCAAGGGAGGCCATTTGTTATCAAAACAGACCATGAGAGCTTGAAATATTTGTTAGAACAGAAGCTTACCCATCAGTTACAACACAAGGCATTAATCAAATTCATTGGCCTCGACTACTCGATTCAATATAAGAAAGGAAAACATAATATTGTAGCTGATACTTTGTCAAGAAGACAGCCCTTGCAACCTGCAAATAGCCAAAAGTCTGGTCAGTTTTGTAACATGCAAGTCAGTACATTGCAACCCTTTTGGAAAGAGGAAGTGAAGAAAAGCTACAGTGGTGATGTGGTAGTTGAAAAATTAATAAAGGAATTGGAAGAAGGAGGTGAAGATGAAGAGTGGCAGTTGCAAGATGGAATTGTATCTAAACTGAATAAGATGTATGTAGGCACTGGAGCTGAAATTAGAAGGAAAATCATAAAAGAATTTCATGCATCATCCATAGGAGGACACTCAGGTATGCAATCTTCATATCAAAGAGTTAAAAGAAACTTCTATTGGCCAAGTTTAAAGAGAGAAGTTTGTGGGTTTGTGAGAGAATGCGATGTTTGTCAGAAAAATAAAGGAGAAAATGTATTATATCCAGGATTATTACAACCATTACCAATACCTGAAAAGATTCGGAGTTGTATAGCCATGGATTTTATTGAGGGATTGCCTAACTCTGAAGGAAAAAGTGTTATTTATGTTGTGGTGGATAGATTAACCAAATACGCTCATTTCATGGCATTATCTCACCCATATACTGCTCAAACTATGGCAAAGGTATTTATGGAGAATGTGTTCAAACTGCATGGGATTCCTACATCCATAGTGTCTGACAGAGACAAAGTGTTCACTAGTACTTTTTGGAATGCATTATTTAAACAAGTTGGAACTACGCTAACATATTCAACTGCTTATCACCCACAAACTGACGGTCAAAGTGAAAGAGTGAATCAATGTTTGGAGACTTATTTAAGGTGCATGGCTAACGAACATCCAAAAAAATGGTATCATTGGTTAGCGTTGGCTGAATATTAGTACAACACTAGTTATCATACTTCATTGAAATGCTCACCTTTTGAAGCCCTGTATGGATATGCACCGCCTCATATGGAACTCGGGAATCCTCCTACTACTTCAATCACATATGTTGATGAGTACCTGAAAGAAAGAGCAGTGTTATTACAGAAATTGAAAGAGCAACTTGAGAGAGCTCAAGCTCGCATGAAATTTTTTGCTGATAAAAATCGTTCTGAAAGAGAATTGGAGGTGGGAGACATGGTGTACCTGAAATTGCAGCCGTACCGTCAGACCTCAGTGGCAGTTAGAAAATGTTTGAAACTCAGCTCTCGATTTTATGGCCCATTTCCTGTAACATAGAAGATCGGAGGTGTTGCCTACCGACTACAACTACCTCCTGGAAGTCGAATCCACTCGGTCTTCCATGTCTCTCAGCTCAAGAAGCGAATTGGTGGGAAGATAGCATCTCCTAACCTACCCATAGTGGGTCCTGAAGGAGAAATTAAAGCTGAACCAGTGTTGGTGTTGGATAGAAAGATAGTAAATCGGGGCGGTTCTCCTGTAGCTCAAGTGCTCATTAGGTGGTCTAATCTGCCGGACGATGCAGCAACTTGGGAAGACTACCTTTTTATTAAAAGAAGATTTCCTGAGTTTCAGATCGATCGGACTCCTCGAGGTCAAGGAGTCTCTGAAGGAGGGAGTATTGTCATAGGCGACGGTGGAAATGAAATGATATCGGGAGAAGAAAGTGTCGAAGGCTGAAGATAAAATCACATAGCGTTATTTAATTGGGCTGATATTGTGGGCTTTATGGGCTGGTGTCGTGAGTGATATATGGAATAGATAAAATAGGCAATAATTGATTTAGGAAGGTTGCTATATTTCTATTCATGAATGAATAACATATTCCATTATGTTTGTAATATTATAAATAGGTCTATTGTAAGAGAAAAAGAAGATAAGAATCATTATTCCAAAATTACATTTTCTCCAAATTCTTTACGATTTCCTCTGTTCTCAATTTACAACATAGAAATTATTAAAATCAAATAAAAATAGAATTGAGTTGTGACAGAACCATGCGACATAAACTTAACAAATATTGACAATGAATTAGTGAATGAAGAGCTAAAAGAATTTATTGACGATCTCCATATCTCAGCTAGTCGTTTTAGAAATGGTAGCCAAAAGACAAGAATCACTTGATTGAGACAAGGTCGGTGGAGGAGGAAGCGAAGAGAAGGATCTGGTGGCGACCTTGATTTGTGAGGAGGAAGGAGGTGCAGGGATGATGACTGGTGAGATCAGGTTTATAGAGAAGCCGAAGGGGCGCGAACGCGATGCATTAAAGGGGGATTGAAGATGAGAAGAGGAGGAAGGAGGGGTCGCGGATTCACATCCTCGGCAGCCAGGATTTGGCTGTTCCAAACAGCCAATCCTTTATTTTTTAAATATTTCAAAATTTTAAAATTTAAATTTTGAATTCAAACCGTTGATCTTGTTCAATTTTACGGGCGATGTGTTTTCGTATAAGTTTTATAAAATTTAGAGTTGATTTGATACTAGATCAATTGGTTAACAAATGAACAAATCTGGTTAACTATCACTGATTAATTCTAATACGTTCATAATTTGGTCACTTAATCAAGTATCAAATCAACTCCAAATTTTATAAAACTTATATGAAAACGCATCGTCCGTAAAATTGAACAAGATCAACGGTTTGGATTAAATATTTGAATTTTAAAATTTTGAAATATTTAAAAAATAAAGGGTTGGCTGTTTGGAACAGCCAAATCCTCGGCCGCTGAGGATGCGAATCTGAGGGGTCGCAGGTGAGGGGGGCGGATGGGATGGGGCTCAGAGAGGATAGGTCTAAATGAACTAACGGCTCAGATCTGCGAATTAATTGAACGGCTCAGATTAATTTCGGGAGGGACTAATGCGGTCAAGTGAATTTATTATTATTTTATTTTTTGGGAAAATTGGGTGTATACCCTTCTAATCTTCGTTAATTGGAAATATACCCCTGTAATCTTTAATATTAGATATTTACCCCTGTAATTGTGATAGTAATAGATATTTACCCTTATTAACATCTTTACTGATTTTTTAAATAAAAAAAATAAAATTTAGAAAAATTGGACA
Source organism: Rhynchospora pubera (assembly GCA_028095005.1). NCBI lineage: Eukaryota > Viridiplantae > Streptophyta > Magnoliopsida > Poales > Cyperaceae > Rhynchospora > Rhynchospora pubera. Next base: position 11,416,788 of record CM051461.1, on the reverse strand, counting down.
AAAATACCCTCGTCTTCTGTATGTCTCTTTCGCCATGGAATAACAGGGCCAGGAAATTCGATTGAAAAGCACATGCCAATTTTGTTTCGATTCTTATCAAAAAACTCAAATCTCGAGATCTCAATGCTTAATTAGAAGTATAGTGAAGTATGATCTTTGTCTCTTTTCCCCTTTCTTTTTCTCTAAAGTGCAGCGGCATTTCTCATCTAGATGAGCCATGTCGAAAGTGAATCTCGGATGCTAATACCAAATGACATAATTTTAAACTTGCTCCAACAATCGCTATAATTCACCTTTTACTGCGACATAATTGGTAATACAAAATGTTTTTTCTTGAAATTAGCTTTCCTAACAATCATGGTACAACCATCTGAAATATAATTTAGTTCATTTTTACCAAAACTAGTATATAAACCATGCACATCGAATTGGACACAGTCGGACTGCACTTATGTTTTTTTTTTCCTAGTTTTATTTGGAATCAAATATTGAATTGTATAATTGAATATTTTTGGAACCGAAGGATCAAATCTAACAAAAAAAAAAAAAGAATATGGTCTATTGAAGCACGATAACATATTCTCTATTTGTTACTTGTTGAACATTATAGAGGAAACCAAGAGAAAGAGAAGCCGAAGGGGCGCGATGCATTAAAGGGGGATTGAAGATGAGAAGAGGATAGGTCTAAATGAACGAACGGCTCAGATTAATTTCGGGAGGGACTAATGCGGCCGTGTCGGAAAGAAAAGCTAAAATACGGAGGACGATGATTTATAAAGCATAATTGCATTATTTAACGAAACTTACTGATTTATAATGTGTGCTATGAACAAATGGTGACTGTTATATGTACTCTTCTCTGCATATAAATTTGTTCCATAGAAGAACCCGACAATGGTCAATGGGTCCGAATTTATTTTAATGAGTTCACTAGACCCTGGAAGTTTGCAACAGTGAAATTAAATCCTTTGGATCTCTTAATATATATGACTATATCTAAACGCAAAGAGAGAACTAAAGAGCATCATAAACTTAAACATTTCAGCAACATAAACTAGATCCCATATTAAAGGAATACAACTCAAGAAAACTATGCAATTGATCAGGGATGAAACTACCTCCCACGATTAAGCATCTTCTTGTAATCCTTAATTGAATTCAACCTCTGTATCTTGAGTTGTAGTAGCTAAGAAGCCCATACCAGTGAGCAAAATAAGAGACTACCTGACTGGTACCAAGTTTTAATCACTTCACAAGACAACAACTTTATTATAGTTTATTTGATACTAAAAAAAATAATAATAATAAAAAAAATTTTAATTGCAATTCATTTATTCTAGAAAGATGCATTTTTCAATATTTCTAATATTATAGTTTATTTGATACTAATCAAGATATTGTAAAATAAAAATATTAGAACTACTTTATTATAGTTAATGAATATGTTGGTTTTCTTTATAGAAATATATCTCTATTTAATTGGAAATTTGGATCTTATATTTGAATTTATAGGTGTGGCATTTTGTGGCACCTTGTGTTGCTGAAATCCTGTTACATTCGAACAATAGATCATAAATACTATATGGAATGAATAACTTATATAATAAAAGAAAAACTTTCAGCAAAAACATAATAAATAAACATAGATGTAATTTATACGAAATTACGAATGATACTTGGGAGCCTGAACGCAAGTGCATTATTGAAAGATGGATTTGTTATAGTCGCGATATTCATATTTTGGCTCCGTTTGGATGGTGTGAAAAGAATAAGAAAAGAAGTATTAAAAAATATGTAACTTTGTGAAGAGTTTGAATTGTTTATAATAAATTTACTTTCTTATTCCTCATCCAAACAGAGTCATTATGCGCGTATGCTAGAGTATAGAGAGCCGCACACCAATAATGTCAAAAATTGTCCCTTAAATAATAATTCTAACAAATGAACTTCTCAGGTTGACCCATTGACTCAAGTCTTTTCTTCTTGCAAGTAAGGCACGTCTCGTCAACAAGTCTTCCAACTAGTTGGAACTGTTGAAAATTGAAGAAAAAAACACTGAGATTCCTCCACTCTCAACTTTATATTCACTACTAAACAAAAAGAGTTCTATCGTTCTATACTTCGTAATGATTAAAGATCTATAAGTGGAATTATAATAGACAAACATCTATAATACACAACGAATATAATAAAACAATTAACACGCTCGACATTTTTTTCTCCCCGACTCCCAATTAAGAAGGAAATATTGCACAAACTTGTATCCAGAAGAACAAGGCCAGATTAAGGTGAACGATATACACTAAACAACGTAAAAGATTATTAAAACATATAAATTGTACTATTTAAAAGTCAGAGGCAAGCAACAAACTAATTTGAATAATAAATAAACTACTTACGTTAAAAAAGTACTTGAATTTCTGACAAAAAATTCTTACGATTTATCCAAAGAGGAAACACTTTTAAATAAAACCGCCCTGCCTCACTAACCTGAGGCTGGAAAAACAACTCGTGCATAAAAGAAAACAAAACAATATCCATGTTCATATCCGTCCACAATTATTCAAACGCGACATGGTTTTACTCAAACCAGGGAGGCAAATTAAAAAGGTTCACCTAAAAAATAAATTGATCATCATCATCTAAGGAGGAAAATGCTGAAATTAGCCGCCGCCACCAGAGCCGTACTTCTTGCCAAAGACGATAACCTGTAGCTTGTCGTAGCCAGCAAGCACACCAGCGCCAGCCACAGCACGAAGAATGTTGGCACCAGCACCCTTGAAGAGTGACCTGGCACCCTCTTTCTTCAAGATCTGCTGGAAGGCATCGAGCGAGCTCTTGTACTTGACAGCCTCACCAGAGGTCATCATCATGCGACGACGAACTGTGTCGATAGGGTATGAGGCAAGACCTGCACCTATGGTGATACCCCAACCAAGAAGGAAACTTGCGAAGAAGTTATCCTGTTTAAACAGAGAAAATAACACACATTTCAGTGCAACAACCAAAAAAAGTCCTTTAAGCTTATTTGTTCCAAAATAATAAATGCATGATGATGATAACTTTGGAAATAGATCCAATTCCTATATGAAAGATCATAATTGAAAACTTCTAGCAGGTGAATTCAATCAAGCAGTGTTGGAGTAATACAATGAAATGGGGTACCTTATATGGTCCAGAAGATGGCAGATGCTACTACGACATACTAAAATTCTAAAAAAACTTCTCTTTAAAATGAAAATGTGGTTGTGACAGGACTAACCGCAAGATCGCCAGTGAGCACAACAGGCTTGAGTGAGTCGTACATGCCGAAGTACAGACCACGGTACACAATGATACCGACACAAGAGATGTTGAACCCACGGTAGAGACCAGCAATACCATCAGAGGCAACGGTCTTGCGGTACACATCAACAAGACCATTGAATTGGCGCTCGCCTCCCTTCTTGGCAGCCTTGGCATCATTAGCAAGACGCGTACGGGCATAGTCAAGAGAGTAGACGAAGAATAGGGAACAGGCACCAGCAGCACCACCGGAGGCCAAGTTACCAGCAAACCACTTCCAGTACCCATCCTTATCCTTCTTAAAGTTGAACATTCTCTTGAAATGATCTTTGAAGGCAAAGTTGAGAGCCTGGTGATAGATTAAGAGTATAAGATTGATAAGAAAAAGGAACCGAAGAGAATTATGCAATATAATCTTGTGTGTGAGAGGAGGCAGTCATAGCCATACAAGTAATTTAATGTTGATTGAAAAATTGCAATACCTGAGTGGGGAAGTAACGGATGACATTAGCAGTGTTACCCCTCCATAGAGCAATGATACCCTCATCCTTGACGGTACGACCAAAGCAGTCACCGATGCCCTTGTAAGGCTCTGACAACCTACCGGCCTTGATCATCTCATCCTGGTTCTGGATGAGGAGCTTGACACGCTCGATGGGTGCAGCAGCGGTCTTAGAGACGGCAGCAGAGACACCTCCCATCATGAAGTCGATGAGGAAGCCATAGGGTCCCTTTTCTGATGGGGCGGCAGCAAAAATGGGGGACGCGGTGGGGAAGGATGTGACGGCACCAAGAGCAGAAAGACTAAGAAGGGGATTTTGGGTGGATGGGGTGTGGTTAAAACGATTAGGAGCAGGAGCAGGAGCAACGCCAATGCGGGTGAAAAGACCAGATTGGCCACAATGGATCTTTTGGATGACAGACGGGGCGCGGAGTTCCTCCGCCATCTTTTGGATGACAGTAACCTGAGTAACAGTAACAGTAAAAACACAAATAACATTAATTAAAATTGCAAATCACCTGCTTCCTGCTTAGAAGCGAGATGCATCGGATCGGATCGGATCGGATCGGATCGGATCTAGTCAAAGACAAACAGATCTAGAGGATGCATAATAAAGGCAACTCTCTAGAAGCAAGAATAGAGAACAGATCTGTAGATCTAGTTATAGTTCAAGTAAAGCTAGTACACAATTACACATACATACAGGGATTAGGATCTCAACCAAAGGAGAGAGAGGTAGCCGTACCTGTACCAAAACGAGAGAGAGAGCGAGAGAGCGGCCGCCCACCGAAGGAGTGTGGTCTGCGTCTCCGGCTCGTTCAGTCTCACAAAAAGAAAATGAAAATGAGAAAAACCGGCTTCCACATTTTTATAGGGATAGCCAAGTTTACAGATCATCTGCTTCTCTCTCCCTACCACCACTCTGTGTACTGTGTTATGTTATGTGTACCTCCTTACTTACTTATGACTCGCCACAAGCATTGCTATACTGAGTCCTCCGGGATTATGTGACTTCGCACTACAAACCCTACCTCTTTCTTCTTCTCTGATTCCTTGTCACCGCTGCTTTTCTCTCTTTATGTAACAAATCACATTATACACACTTTACTTGCTCACCCATTCATCACACAATTGCTACATATATAGTACACACCGAATTTCACGAAGCAAACCCTATTTGTGCCCCGTCCATTGGCACATGAAATGTCCAATCTGACCTTGCCAACTCACCTCTCAAGGTCTCCACGATCTTCTTTTTTTCATTTCCTAATCGCAAACTTTTTATATTATACACCCCAGAAATTATCGCTATCATATGAATACGAAGCGAACATGTATTGTTCACCAATTAATCTTTTCTTTTTTTCTTTTCAAACTTAGTTGACCAATTAATTTAATCCAATAAAATTGGTAGTAATGCAAGAGAAGGAAAAACTAAGTGTTATCGATTATATTTAATTTAATTTAATATATAATTCATTTCCAATTAGGAGATATACAACGAGAATTGTTTATTTTCTAATGCAAATTATTAATATATAAAAATTCGACAACTACAGATGCTTTCACAAATCAGTGAGTAACCGTCTGGATATCCTGAAAACAATATGTGAATACAAATTGTGTATATTTTGTTCATGAATAATGCTGAAATAATTCATGCATTTTATAAGATTTGTAAAACACATATTAATTTTTCAATATGTTTGGAGATGTATCGAACATAAATATTATTTGAATTCACCATCTTCGTTGTGTTAGAGTTATGTCCTAGAAGTCAATAATTTAATGACTTAATTATTAGTTTATGTTTTGGGATGATATTTTATCATCTGTTCCTAGGTTTATTATTGACAGATCATTCAGGTTGAGGATCTGAATTGTAGATCTCTGTTGATCATTCTTTAGAATGACAATAATAAATCTAAACGGTCCATAATCTTGATAATTAACAAGGAACATTAATTATCATATAAGATTAGTATGCAAGTTAAGTGATGATTAAGTTCTACTAATCATAGGTAAAGAGTTACCAACTTAGTTGCATATGTGTATGTTATGGAACATAGCACAGGACTTGACCCATCGAAATAAACATATGGATTGTGTTATGTGTCATTGTTTATTTCGTTGTGATTTTGGTTCTAAGTTTGAGATGTTTATCTTTTCCACATGAGGATAGGTTCAATAAATACTGTCTACCGCTGATTCCCGATAAGGGCTGCTATACGGACTTTATTTATGTTCTCTTGAATTGTGCGGGGAAAAGTTAATCATCAAGAAAACTGTATGTCCCTCATTAATTCACTTAGTGAGTGACGATATCTGTTTGGGCCCCTTGATGGAGATAGATTGTTTGCATGCAACTTTATACAATTATCTCTAGATCAAGAAACGTATAATCTGCAAGAATGGCACATTCCTATCTTGGATTATACGATGATATCGTGTGACATAAGAATCAAAATAGGGAAATACATATATTCTCTTATGCAGGATTGAAATATTGTAGCAGTACACTATTTATGTGAATTAGGAATCATAACGTGTTGCTAGATACCGCTTATGATTATTGGAATTAAATAACGATTTAATTCCATGGCCAACATAGCATAAATCCTCAAAGGGTCACACATAATAAGGTGTTTAACCACACGTGCATTAATTATTTATTTGCAACAATTGGTTTTGCAAAATATGATAAGTTGATTAATTAATCGTATGCCGTTATGGACCGTTATGATTAATTAAGTCAAATAGATCATATAGAAATAATTTAATGCATTGACTAATTCCATATTAATTATTAAATAGTTAATAATTAATTATAATCAACACATTTAATTATTTGAGCTAATTGGGCTTTAAATTAATTGGTTAATTTAATGTCCAATGGAAGGTGCATTTAAATGGAAGAGTATTGGGCTCAACTTAACTTGAGGCCCAACCCATATATGGGGTAGGTAGGTGCGGCTAGGGCAAGGGGTAAATTTGTCCATGTATTTTTGGATGAGAGTTAGGTTGAGTGGCCTATATAAAGGGGTGTTCTTTGGGAGCAAACTCAAGCCTCCACACACCTCTCTCTCTCCTTCTCTCTTTGGCCGCACCTCACAGGAGGGGAAGAAAATTTCAGAATTTTCTATTCCTCTTTCTCTCTTCTATACACCACCTAGCTCATGTGTTGAGCAAGCTTTCCACCTAAAAATTAATTGGAGAATTAACAAGAAGAGGGGAAGCTTAGGAATTAGTTTCTTTCTCCTAATTACTAGCATAATTAGTTGAGAAGGTGGTTAATTCCTTAGTGGACTCGAGGCGCACGGCGTTGAGGTTCTTGGAGAGCACGCCACCGACACCAATCCGTTGGAACGAGCCTCTTGGTTGCGATACCAAGAGAGGTATACTTCCAACCCTTTTTCTCGTGTGTTTGAATAGCTTGTGTACTAGATCTTTTGTGTGTGATGTTCTTGGCTTAATTAACTTGTAATTAGCTAAATAAATGAAAATTACACACTTCATAACAGTGGTATCAGAGCACATGGTCGTACTTAAGCTATTTTGACACTTAATTAAGAGAAATTGGCTAATTAATGGATTAGTAGAGATGATGCGTTTGTTTGCTGTCTGGAAATGGTATTTTCTGTGTTATTTCGCGTTTTTGGATATGATAAGTTCTCTGGAAGATCTTTCCATCTACATGAAAGTTGTAGATCTGTGGATTCTTATTCTTTTGGCGTTGGATTCACATTTTTCTGAATTAGTATAGATTTACTGTGAATAAAACGGCGACAGTGCGCAGAACCAGTTTTTGCTTGCACTGTCCTGTTTGGATGGCTTGAAAGATTTATATTTTGAATATAAGTACCAGTGTTCTATGGCTAGAAATAAAGAGGACTTGAAGCTCTTTCTGAGCATGTATAAATTGTTGCATGACTCGGATTAATTTGTGGGTTTTCAAGTATGAAAAGGAAGATCTTGTCAGATCCAGTTTGTTGAGCAAATCGATTGTTCTAATAAACTGTACCAACTGAGAACTCCTTTAAAAATTCTGTTTAAATGGAGTTGTTCTATTTTGAGATAGGATTCCAGAAAAATTAATTTCATAATTTTTCGTGGGTTTGTGGACCTTCAACTAGGTTAAAACCTTTCGATTGACAGTCTGTCCCAGTACAGAATTTGTTGATTGTTTAGGCTGTAACTTAATATTATTGAACTGAACTTGGTTGTTTTCTTTTCATGAATGGATAGCCTGTAGTCTAAACAAGTTTTTCTATGTATATTGTATATATAAAAACTGGATAGAAGGTGGTCTAACAGACCAAATGGTTGAGAGGATAAGCTGAAAATCTCATAACGGTGTTTCGTGCACTTGTAAGAGATTTGTCTTTTTTTATTCTCCCAGATGGTTTAAGATCTCTTCTTGAAATTTTTACTGGTAGTCACAACTATGATAAGGAGCTTAAGTAATTTATTTGAGAATTTTTGGAGACCGAAAACTGTTGATTTTGTTGGATTCCATTAGTTACGTTTTTTGGTAAATTACTGTTTTTCTAAGTATTCAAACTAGTTGAAATTAATTAGAAAACTCCTTTTTTGATCTCCTTTCAGTTATGGGATGTTGAAAGAACTTTCTAAATGAATTTAAACAAGTTTGGTTGTTTAAAATTGAGGATTTGTGCACGGAATTTACTTATAGCAAACGACACGCAAAGATGCTTGAAAATCGTTAATTGGAAACAAGTGCTTGTATGTGCTAACTTTGTTTTGTAGGTGGATAGTGGGTTTAGTATGGCTCAAGACTCAATGCCTTGTGGTTGTAAATGAATGCATGTGTGAATGTTTGTAATGCGGCCTTTGGTGCCATTAATTAATTTTTGATTAATTTTTGATGTAACTTGTGAGGCTTGCATGCCCCTAAGGATAGGAAGGGAATAGGATGTTTTCACATGTATTTTGCACCTTTATTTTATATAGGATTTAGATCCTTATAGAATTTAGTGGGAGGGACAAGGATTAGATTAGTTTTGCTCCATGGACGATGTGGCGAAACTAATGCAAGCGGGAGCCATACAAACCCACAACTATGAGATGCTTATATGTGATTGCTTGTGATTGCTATGAATTGTCATAGGCTAGGTATGGGTGTATGCTTACATGACCACCAAACAAGTGTCACTTAATTGATTGTCCCAAACAAAACATGATTAAGTTAAATCGCCCTCCTTCTCTCTATCCCCTTCTAACGTGTATGATCGTTCATTGATGCATTCTCGCCGACGCGGGACATCGTGTTCCATCATCCGTGTCGGGGTGTAAATCGGATTTACTAGGAGCAAATAGAGAAAGGTTACTTAATGATGTTTTCTAATCGGATTGGACATCGGGGCAAAGTTTGTGGATGTACATGTGATATTTCACAAACCAAGAATCATATGGAATGATTGGTTGGAGAACCTACTCTATCTAGTTGTTTTTGGTGTCACGCCGACGCTAGCACCATCTCAACGAAAATAGGGATCTTGGAAAACCTACTACATTAGGGACATTAAATAATTGTAGTGGGAGTTTTATTTGTTATAAATAAAACAATTGCATAAACTAAATGACCGTAAATTGATTTTGTTATAGATGTTTAAATTGTTAATTTTGTTGCGATCAATCTTTGAAAATTAACAAACTCGTTTCTAAAAGTATTCACTTAAAGAAGTAATACCGATTCCTAAGACACGATCTTAGTGAAGAGAAATTTGAGTATGTCAATTCCCAAAACCTTCCTCAAACTACCCGAACGTAGCAACGCGATAATTGATTAACTTTTGGCGAAAAGTTATTTAATAAAGCGTATGCTTAATATCCTCATTTGAAATTTCTAGAACTTTGAATTAGCGAATTCATATGGACTAAAATTAACTCGTACGTTCTCATCCGCTTACTCAAGAAAGTGTTCTTGGAGAAAGTAGATATTAACTCCATCATTTATGATTGAGTATAAAGAATATGAGTTGACCAAGAGATTATTCTTTTAAAAGAAGATTCATTAGCTTACAAATCGAAAGATTGAAGTAGCTAATTGATGACTAGAGATATTAATTTCCGATATCAAGGATTGTTGATATTGTCATACGATCTCTTTCTAGTATTAAAGGATATGGCGTTACCTTTTACGCACACTTGTTGGTGAAAAAGGTAATTGGTTAAGTATTCAAGAAATACTTCACCAATGTATGAGTTGAAATTTCGAGACTCTCATTGATGACCATGTGTCACATGAGATGTTTCATTTGCCGTTTATGGGAGGCATTTGAAAGGTTGTCCGAAGTACCATGATTGTGACGATTAGAAATATTCTAATCCTAAAGTGTATTTGTTGTTCAAATTATCTCACTATCTCTAATTTACACTAGTAACTCGAGACTAGTTCATATGCTCGCATTTAACGAAATGTGTTGGCAATGAAGAATAAGAGAATGTTCGAGAGATATAAAGTAAACTCCGTATAGGAGATGACTTATTCGTTTAAGTCATTACCATTGAATACGTAGAGTTATCTTTATTAAGAGTTTGTTTAGGAATTGAATGTTGTATACCTTAATCCTAACCTCTCAAAATATCTCCATTTCATATTCAATGATGGATGATTATGTTTTGTAAAAGACAAGATCTTTTATTATGAATTTGTTTATATGATTTCATACATCTTGATTGAATTTGCTTGAAATAGATAAACAAGTTTTGAATGACAAATAGGATGCGTAAGACTTGACATAAAGTATTTGACTTTCATGTTATATATAACCGCTTAGTCACATACATAAACAAGAACCGCATTATGAGAGTCTACGTAACGTAGAGCTCGAAATTCAATTCGATTTCAAATCGATTGATATGCGAATCATGTTTGTTAAATGACAAAAGCGCCTTTAACCTATGAAGGTTTAAGGACAAGTGAACTAATTAGGACTTATACATATCGATGTATAAAGACCTATAAGTACTTGTGTAATATTGATACTTTACTACTTGACCAACGATCATTGTAGATATTAACATATCTATTTGATAAGGTATAAGTATGAACCTTTTGACTAGTTCAAAGGAGTTCAAGAGTGAAGTTTAAAAGACCGTTCAAGAAAAATGGAAGTCTTACAATTAATTGTGGTAAATAAATAAGTAGTTAAGTCATATGATTTGAAATATTATGAAAGTAGTTTCACAACTCGCTCCATGAGGAATAATATGTCCAAGAATGGAGGTATCGAACAATATTTTGTATAGTTCGATCGGTAATAAATCAAATTGACTTATTCGACTCGTATTAGGAAATTATGTTTGAGGATAATATTGTTTACACTGAATAGTGTTCCATCGAAGTCTATTGAAAAAGATATCTTACGAGATTTTGATCTCTAAGTATAATACTTCTCGAGATTTGGTGTTGAGAAGCTTATTTCAAGTATTGTGGACTTGTAAGCTTAAACCAAATAAGACACTATATATTTGTAGGATGCTTTATATTAAAAGGCACTACTTCCACGAATATGATAAGAACAAAGTAGTTGTTGCTAATCATAATGTAGTCTTGATGAATTGAAATTCTCAAGAAGAAGTAGTGGGAGTAAAGTGAGCATTAAAATAGTTTATGCGTTACTACAAGAAGTACTCTTATGGGAAACTTGTCGCTCCATACATGGTACTTAGTGGGAGTTGAGCGATACTTCATTCACAAGTTGTTTTGAAAGAAGTTTAATAGTATGCTCCTTCCAATGAGGACTCAACCATCTCACGAGTTGATGATGTTCGAGAAACTCATGGAATATATGAGGAGTCAAGAACTCGTTCAACAAATCGTTGTAGAAGAAGTTCATGAACCTCAAGTACCAATCCTACAAAAGATCAACGAGAGTTGATTGCCTTAGCCGTTTGGTGCATTGGCTTCACGACATTCTCAAACTCAGCATATGAGAATCCGTTGATAAACAAGAAAAACGATGGAACGATCCGATTCCACATATATGGTTTGAATTCATATGATCTTTAAATAAAATCCATGTATAACAACAAGGTATAGACCTTGATTGATGTTCATGAAGGAGCAATCTATCAAGAACGTTTTAGATCTTCAAAAGGAAAGATCGACATGGATAACAAATCGACTATGTACAAAGCGCGGCTTCTCGCTTGTAGCTATGTCTAAGTCGATGACTAGTTGACTACGTACAAAGCACAACCTCTTGCTTGTGGCTATGTAAAAGTCAATAAAGATCATTCTAGCAATAGTTGTATTTCATATATATTGATATATGGAAAAACACAAAAAACCGCCTTCTTCGTATGAATGAAGGATGATGTTGTGCATTTGACACAAATCGAGGTTTTATGTATTGCTAAAAACATACGCATGCTTCAAGGATCCATAAATGGATTAAAGCAAGTGTTGTGGAGATTGGAATAAAAGTTTTGACAATGAAGTCAAGGAGTTGAACTTCGTCAAAAGTATCTTGTATAAACAAGATATTCAGTGGGAGCATAATTGTATTACTTGTATTGTTCAAGATAACAATTCATTAATTGGGAATAACATTAAGAAAATGAATATTGTCAAGATCTCTTTGGAGAATGCTTTCTCAAATGAGAACTTGGGCGAAATCACCTGATCCTAGGAAACAAATCTATGAAGATAGATTATGATGGATGTCAGGTTTGAGCAAATATGCATATATTGACGAAGTGTTCTAGAAACACGAAAGTTACACTCCAAGAAAGGATGTCTAACTGTACGTCACATGGCATGACTTGAGTGTTTTAACTCGGTCTATTGCAACTCAATTCGAGAAAGTGCATGAAATAGTTCAAGCATTCTTTCATTATGAGTTTCATTGTGTGCGCCATATTTATGCATATGCCCCAATGTGTAGTATCCAAAAGATATGACAAACAGTTGTCAAATGGATACAAGAGAAACACATTTGGACGATAGTCAAGGATATCCTCGAGTACCTTATGAGAAAGAGTGATATAATGTTTCATCTCTTAAGATGAAAGAGAGCTCGTGTAAATTAATTACACTAATGCTAGTTTTTCCAAAGATTGATATAATCACAGTTGAACTACATATTTTGCTAAAAAGTGGTGTTGTAAATTTAGAAGGTGTTCTAAATGGAATATTACAACCGTTTCCGTCACCAAAGCAAAATACATAGCAACTTGTGAAGCAATAAAAGAAGTTTATTTCGGATCGATTTCTTAGTTGAGTTATTATGGTTCTAAGCATCTCGAACCATAACTTACTCCTAAGAGCCCAATGTTACATTGGAGATTCAAATATGATCTATAACGATATCACTTGATATCATATGATGGTGATCAAGAATATATAGGAGTGTATATATATATATAGTCAAACAATTTTTGGATAGGTTCGCGAACACAGCGAACACTCTAGCACGACCTCTACCTTGAGCAGTATACGAGATGCAGTTATGCATCCATACGTGGTGGACGTATGAGTAACTAGCTATAAGCGTATTATTTATTTTGAGGTCCGAGACATGTATATATGTAGATATATGACATTGTTCTCAATTCTTCATTGGCTAGAAGTCACTACTGATTGACTCTAGGCCAAGTGGGAGATTGTTAGAGTTATGTCCTAGAAGTCAATAATTTAATGACTTAATTATTAGTTTATGTTTTGGGATGATATTTTATCATCTGTTCCTAGGTTTATTATTGACAGATCATTCAGGTTGAGGATCTGAATTGTAGATCTCTGTTGATCATTCTTTAGAATGACAATAATAAATCTAAACGGTCCATAATCTTGATAATTAACAAGGAACATTAATTATCATATAAGATTAGTATGCAAGTTAAGTGATGATTAAGTTCTACTAATCATAGGTAAAGAGTTACCAACTTAGTTGCATATGTGTATGTTATGGAACATAGCACAGGACTTGACCCATCGAAATAAACATATGGATTGTGTTATGTGTCATTGTTTATTTCGTTGTGATTTTGGTTCTAAGTTTGAGATGTTTATCTTTTCCACATGAGGATAGGTTCAATAAATACTGTCTACCGCTGATTCCCGATAAGGGCTGCTATACGGACTTTATTTATGTTCTCTTGAATTGTGCGGGGAAAAGTTAATCATCAAGAAAACTGTATGTCCCTCATTAATTCACTTAGTGAGTGACGATATCTGTTTGGGCCCCTTGATGGAGATAGATTGTTTGCATGCAACTTTATACAATTATCTCTAGATCAAGAAACGTATAATCTGCAAGAATGGCACATTCCTATCTTGGATTATACGATGATATCGTGTGACATAAGAATCAAAATAGGGAAATACATATATTCTCTTATGCAGGATTGAAATATTGTAGCAGTACACTATTTATGTGAATTGGAAATCATAACGTGTTGCTAGATACCGCTTATGATTATTGGAATTAAATAACGATTTAATTCCATGGCCAACATAGCATAAATCCTCAAAGGGTCACACATAATAAGGTGTTTAACCACACGTGCATTAATTATTTATTTGCAACAATTGGTTTTGCAAAATATGATAAGTTGATTAATTAATCGTATGCCGTTATGGACCGTTATGATTAATTAAGTCAAATAGATCATATAGAAATAATTTAATGCATTGACTAATTCCATATTAATTATTAAATAGTTAATAATTAATTATAATCAACACATTTAATTATTTGAGCTAATTGGGCTTTAAATTAATTGGTTAATTTAATGTCCAATGGAAGGTGCATTTAAATGGAAGAGTATTGGGCTCAACTTAACTTGAGGCCCAACCCATATATGGGGTAGGTAGGTGCGGCTAGGGCAAGGGGCAAATTTGTCCATGTATTTTTGGATGAGAGCTAGGTTGAGTGGCCTATATAAAGGGGTGTTCTTTGGGAGCAAACCCAAGCCTCCACACACCTCTCTCTCTCCTTCTCTCTTTGGCCGCACCTCACAAGAGGGGAAGAAAATTTCAGAATTTTCTATTCCTCTTTCTCTCTTCTATACACCACCTAGCTCATGTGTTGAGCAAGCTTTCCACCTAAAAATTAATTGGAGAATTAACAAGAAGAGGGGAAGCTTAGGAATTAGTTTCTTTCTCCTAATTACTAGCATAATTAGTTGAGAAGGTGGTTAATTCCTTAGTGGACTCGAGGCGCACGGCGTTGAGGTTCTTGAAGAGCACGCCACCGACACCAATCCGTTGGAACGAGCCTCTTGGTTGCGATACCAAGAGAGGTATACTTCCAACCCTTTTTCTCGTGTGTTTGAATAGCTTGTGTACTAGATCTTTTGTGTGTGATGTTCTTGGCTTAATTAACTTGTAATTAGCTAAATAAATGAAAATTACACACTTCATAACACGTTGCTATGCTATTAAAGTACGAAATATTTATCTTTGAAGCTCTTTTCAAGTAGGGCAAAATATATATTATACTTCCACTCTCATTTTCGCAAATTTTTAACCGTTAGAATAGGTAAGGAAGTAGCATTGGTCGTTAATTTAATTAGTTCTCAATGACATAGTTGGGTCATAAAACTATTGTTGTCTCAAACTCAGTCATTTATTTTTTCATATATGAGCAAGGTTCTAGTGGCACAACTTTTGATTGCCACAAGTTGCCACAATTTTATATTTTATATTTTTATCAATATTAAATTTTTTTTAAATTCAAATTCCGAATCTAAACTGTTGATCTTGTTAAATATAATGAGCGATGTGTTTCTATTTAAGTTTTATAAATTTTGGAGTTGATTTGATACTCGATCATGTGGTTAACAAATGAACGATTATGGTTAATTACAATTGATTTATTCTAATACGTTCATTATTTAATCACTTGATCGAGTATCAAATCAACTCTAAATTTTTATAAATCTTATATGAAAACGCATCGCTCGTTAAATTGAACAAGATCAACGGCTTGGATTCGATGTTTGAATTTTAAATTTTTTAAATAATGATTAAATATAAAGTTGTGACAATTTGTGGCAACCAAAAGTGGTGACACTAAAACCTTGCTCTTCATATATATGAAAACATTCTTGTTCCTGCCATACTTTTTTGTTGGAGGATGGAAGAATTTTTTTTTTTTTTTAAAAAAGGAAAAAGTAATAAAGTATGAAGGTTGGATATTACTTGACGGCCTTGTATATTACGGTTTTTCGTTTATAAATAAATAAATAATGACAACAACATCCAGTGAACTTAATCCATAGTTCTTGGAAACATCACCATATGTTGACAGCGTAAGCAGAAAATGTTCAAAACAAAAAATAATAAAAAAAGAAAAGAATTTGAAATAATTGGCTCGGAATTGTTTCGTATGTAGGCATCAACTTTCCGGCCAGCGGCCATTGACGAAGACAAAAAAAAATAAATAAATAAAAAATAACAAGACGTATGAAACAAAAATATATTAAAAGATAGAAAACAGGACCAACACAACAAACAGTCTGATAAGGTAATTTTGCACAGCGAGATTTGGAATTCCAAACAATAGATCTCTACTCATTTTGAATTATCAACTGCAAAATTGAAAAGACATTTGACAACGCATTTCAAGAACAACTAAATAACCTCATGTAATATTTCGGCTCATAAGAACGAATTCAACATTGAAGCCATAGGTAAAACATGGTATACTATATTTCTTTATTTCTTTTTTTCGTTAGGGTCAATTCGATCCAATAGACTGCCTCCCTTCAGAATGAAATTTTATTTGAAACAAAAGTAATATGTTTCTCATGAACATGAAATTCGATCACAACACAAAGATTACAAGTTTGTCTTTAAAGACAATGCACAACATCAGTTTAAAAGGAACTCAGATTAGTCAACGCCACATCACACATGGATACATGATGGCAAAAAAAGAATAATGTACATATCTAGAAATGAGCCTAATATTGTCCATTCCTGCCCAAATATACTCCAAAGCATGTTACATGATATTATCTCCACATGATTAAGAAATAAGAAAGTATCACTTTTCAATATACCTTTGTGTCATCTTCTCTTCAGAAGGAAACCAACTAAATAAGAGAAACAAAGTTGTATGTATAAATCAAAAGAAGTACAACAAGTTTTACGCCTAGGAAAGTAACAATGACAACTTATACCAAGTAGAATTATATGCATAAAAGAGAAATTAAATCTGTGATGTGCTTGTCTCGCCCCGTTGTAGCTTTCTCCTTGCTAATGCAGGGGTTTTGTTTGGTATGTATACCTTGTAGCTTACCTGTCAAAAATAACATCTAATTCATAACATTGCTAAGTTAAAAAAAAATAATAATTCATAACATTGCAGTAAAATAATGTTCCCAAACGATAACTTTAGAAATGAGATGCGAAAATCAAGTCATTATAAACCAAGCTCGAATCGGTACACCGGAAGGGGGAAAATGACCTTGATCAATCGGAACCAATAGACAATGCCCGCTAAGTGGTTTTTAATCACCAAGTGCCTAACTTAACCAAAAATATCTAAAGGAATTAAAAAAAAAACATCATCTCTGCCATTACCAAAATGGTCTTTTCCTGCAAATACAAGATGGCTCACAACCTTGCACAGGTGCACTTTTTCACAATAAATGGATATCGCTATGTAAATAAAATTAAGGAGTACGATTCCTTGGTCACATTAGCCTTTGTCAAAAGAAAACCTAACAGTATACTTTAATCAGTGCCACAATTGTTATAACATGACAAGTCCAGTGTACAGAAGGTCCAGGTGGGAGGGGAGCACAAATCATGCTTGATTTCTGAAGGTCATTAAAAGAAACAAAATGTTTACTCTAAAAATAAAAATTTCTTGTGAAGACTAACCTGGACCATCTCACCATCATGCATTCTAGAGAATGTCTTGTTTTCATACTGTTCCCCTCCCGCCTGTACTTTGACAGTAGCAGTCTCATGTCGACCCTCAATCTTTTCCAAACCAGAAACAACTGATGAACTAGGGTTAGGGTTAGGATTTAGTTCAGAGCACTTACTAAGTTCGTCCTCAACATGGTTAGGCATCGCTGTAATACAATTGGAGACTTCACCAGTATTATAGGGGTTTACGGCTGTATTATCCTCACTGACTTCCCTATCTTCTGGGATAACTATAACAGATCTAATCTTAGGCTTCGAAATGTTTGGAATGATTTCCTTTTTTCCCTTCAAGGCCATATCAGTGATTATTTCAGATGATTCCTCTAAAACAGGCCCTTCTCTTACTGTTTCAGTAGCCATTTGACCTTGAAGTGAGCCGACATTTTTATTTGGTTCATTTGAAACAGATCCTTGTCTTTCTTCACTGATACCACACTTTTTACCTTTATGGAATTTTATGAAATTTTCTAGGGCCTTTTGTCTCAGTATCAACTCAACATCCACGACCGGTGGTCTTTTTGTACCATCATTCTGGGTCTTTTCTGATACAACTTTACCTGATACCTCAGCTATCTCTTCAGATTGTATCTGAATCTCTTTTTCTTCATCCTTTGAAGAAGACACAATATCATCATAAGCAGGAATAATTTTATCTCTCTCCTCACTACCCGATTCAACTCTCCTCGAAAAATGTCCTTTCTCGGCTTTTCCTCTTTCCCTTGGAATTTTACTACTCCTGGTCGGGCTTCTACTCGTAGTGGTACTCCTGCTCCTTTTAGGACTACAAGTGCCACTACTAGTACTAGTACTAGAGGTAGAACAGCTCCTAGATCTTTTATGGCTTCTACCCCTCTGTCTTCCCTTGTACTTGCTACTAGTAGTAACTCTACCCTTTCTTGGTTTTGATTTTCTATTGCCACGGCCACGACGAGAAATAGGACTTGTTGACCGAGAAGCTTTTTGTTTTTCGCAAGTGGAGCAACTACTGACGGAGTAATCGGTCGAGTAAGAAGAAGAAGTAGATGGGGGGCTGATGTGACGAAGCTTCTTCTTTTTCTTTGAATCGTTTGATTTGCCATGCGGCTTCTTGCGACCAGTATCAGCGGAGTCAGACGAGGAGCAGCGGGGGCGCTTCCTTTTGTCAGACTTGGATTTCTTCAATCTGCTTCTATCCTGAAATAGAGATTTACGTGCAGTCAACACTACAATATAATATAAGATAATGTTCGCAATAAGAGTAGGTAATTGAGAAATCATAAATATAAGATAGAGAGATATGTATAAAGAACGAAGGCTTCTTGCAATCTTGCTTGCCAGTACATAAACAGAGAAGTGTGGTTTATGGTGCAAACAAGGCACTTGAAGAAACTTAATTAATTAATTAATGAGATAATGAAATCAAATTGCTGGGACTGAATTGAACGCGCGAGAGAGAGAGACACGAAACCTGGTTAGATTTAGATTTGGATTTGGGCTTCATGACTCATGAGCAAATTCGTAGACGGAGACTGAGATTGAAACAAGGGCAGATGGCAGATGGCAGAAAAGAGAGAAAGAGAGAGATAGGTAGATAGCTCCGAATCCGATTAAATCAAATCAAATCAAATCCCAATCCAAAAAAAAAGAGAGGAAACCTTCTTCAGTTCTTCCCCCATAAAATGTCGAATTTACCCTCGAGTTTGCCACTGAAACTGGGCAGGCCCAAGTTAGGTATATTGGGCCTTTCGATTTTATCCTATTACTAATGGCCCAAATATATTTTGCCTAATCCAGTAATCCCAGATATATATATTTTTTTTATTTAGGATTTATGCCTCTTTAGTTTACTCTTTAGTGGAAAAGTATACTTGACAAGTTTATTTCTGTTGTTCTGACTAAGTCAAGCAGGTGCCATCATTTTATTTTTCTATTTCTTTTTAATTTATTTATTTTTATTTATTATAGTTCGGGTAACGATATGCAGCATTCACACAACACATTTCAATATCAACTCTGTATTGCTTTTTCTCTATTTTTCCTCTTTTCGTTGCTTCCAAAACCAACAATTGATGTATCTCCATCGACTGACAGAAAAAGGTAAACGGAATAACAGCTAGCACTATATATATGTGAAGAATGTGAAAAAGAAAACCAGAATTGCATGCGTGGGTAACATGTGAAGCCATGAGGTTATAAGCAAGGTTGTTTTGAAGCTAATTAAGAATGCCGCATGCAAACAAATCTAAAAAATCGTCTTTTTTTCTTTTGTTTTTTAGGCCAAACTGACTTGGCACAGTGAAACCACAAGCGTTCTCCAATGACCAATCTGCATGGCAGCAATTCTGTCAACTTCTTAAAAAATTGTTAACTATACGTCAACTAAATCCAACTTAAACTCTCTCCAAACCAAGTCAAAAATGGTCTTAAAGGCACGGAAGAAAGGGACACTCAGTGAGGATATACAGAATATACCTTATTTTTGTGCCAAAATTAAGAAATTGACAGAGTTATTATATGTAATACAAAATTAAGTTATTAACTTATTATATCAATCATGCCCTGAATGCTTATCCAATGATTAAACATTCATGTGGGATTGATGGATGCTTGTTGGTATAATGGTATAATGTTAACTTAACAGTCTTCTTAATTTTTGTACATTAATTAGTCGGATAAGCAAGCCACAAAAAGTTAAAAACACTCAATTAATTTGGATAAACAAATATAATTTATGATCAGAAAAATTCACTGTGTCCATATATATGAACAATTAATACAATAAAGTATGTTCTATCAATCTACTCAATATCTATTAATGCAAAAGCATCACCTCCCTACATGAATTTTCCACGTAGGGGATGCACAAGGGTATCTGCGCACCTAAAATCAACCCTTGAATAATATGTAAAATTATGTGCATGAATGAATAAACTGGCACACTAAATTTAACATATCTACAATTCAGAAAATCCAACGATCCAATTAATTCCAGTTATTTCTTGGAATTGGATTCGCGCAATTGTCTCAGTCTTTGTATCTTCCTTCTTCCATTCTTCAGAAAAACCTCGACTGCCTCATTAGCATATCGGCTTGCCTCGCCAACACTCATCCTATCAACCATCTCATCCAAATGCCGCCTCGGATGCACACCGTACAATTGCGAAGCGAGTACCATCATCTCCTTTTGAAACTCTGACAATGTCACTTCCTCCTTCGGTTCAAATGGCCTCAGTGTTTTTTTCACCTCTGGGAGTTTCTCAGGACAGTCAGTTCTGGGAGTATTTCTTATTGTGAAATATTTCTCGAATGTCCCTGCCCAGGCATCCCTCTTTGTCAGATGGTCTGAAGTCAGATTGAAGAGCTTCTTCATGGTTGCAGGTATAGAAGAATGTTCAAACTCAGAGGTCGGAGTCGGCCCATCTGGTTTGTGTATTACAGTACCCTTTTGAACCCAAGGGGAGACCAGAATTGCTGGAACTCGAACACCAAGACGGTCAAACTTGAAGTAGAATGGTGCGGGGCCCACAATTCCATCTGGACTGGGCACTCCTTCCACAGGCGTGGGGACATGGTCGTAAAAACCACCATGTTCATCATATGTTATGATTAGAGCACTTTCATTCCACTGGGGGCTGGCACGGAGGGTTTCGTAGATTTCTTTGATGAATTTTTGGCCCTCCGACACGTCATGAGATGGATGATCGTCATTAGCCGGTGAACCCTTGGTGTCAAAAAAGTGTTGTTCAATCACAGCATAGTTTGGAAGGGTCCCGCTTCTGGCATGCTCTTTGAAGGCATGCTTGTAGCTGTGGAACTTGTTCACATACTTCAATCTGCAGCGAAATTATTGACTCTGAGGTAAAACTAGTGCAAGCATGCTTCAATAACTACTGAATACATATTTTGTTTACTTAATTACAATTTATCATTTTGTGTGAAATCCTTTCATTGTGTACTTACATGTGTCATTTTTCTTTATCGCAGTGAACAATTACTTCACATGGATAAGGAAGCATGATGTCATTAATTCTGGACCAATGGTTCTCTAGATGGAGCGATTGAGCAATATCACGGCACTTCAAAATAGTTTAGTTGATTATCCAGTTATTTTTTCATAAAATGAATAATAATTCTACTTATAAATAGTAATGCATGCCTATAATAATAATGAGGAAAAGTGGAAAAAGGGATTAGCAGCAAAAATGAGACCTGCGGAGGCTCCTGTAAAAGAGAACAGCAGGGATATTCTGGTAATAAATCCCAAATGAAAGCCCATCGTCATGAATCGAGTCAAAGATTGTCTTTTGTGGTAGACCAGGCACCAAGTGCCGGCGAATATTGCTTGATAGGCCATGTGCGGTGGCGGAGTGCACAAATAGTCGATTCGGCTGGGTGGAGGTTGGGCAAGAGGCAAACCACCGATCAAACACTGCAAATTCATCTGCCAAAGCGGCGTAGACAGGTACAGATGAAGGATCAAAAGCGCTCATGATGGCTTTGACCATGCCAAGGCCGCCTATCTCATTGGCTTGCTGCACAAATCCATTCATTAGTGCCTCCTCTGCTGTCGTGTCATTTGTGCCGAATATTTGTTCATGGATTTCCTGTTAAATGAAAGGGGAATTAACTGAAATATTTTTGGAGGGGAAATAAGTCCAATCTTCAAATTTACCTTACAACTAATTTCAGTTAAAACAAACCAACGGTCGGCACATGTTAATAGTTTTTCTTTGTTTTTTTTTTTTTTTAAAGATAGTTTTGCTTTCTAGGTGGAGAAAAATCAATAGCTATGTTTAACAGCATATTTAAGCTTTTTTATGCATAAAAAAAAACTGAAATGCATGAAGTGGATGTTTTTCAAGGTATAAAAGCGAAAAACAGAAACTTACAAAAATTTAAAGGTATGCAGAAAGGGACTTATATTTCAAAAATTTCTTTTCTTTTCTTTTCTTTCTTTCTTTGCTTTTTCTGGGTAAGATCCTATGCTGTGGCCTTTCATAAAGGATAAGTTATATCCAGTTTGAAACCTATCTTATGCCACACTTCTATGTGACACTTGGTGTAGTAATCAGGTTCACCAACTTAAACTATGTACATTAGGAATTACACTCAATAAATATGCAACACATTTTAATATCATTAATAATATCATTAATGATCATATAAACAGAAAAGGGAAAAAGGACCCTTTTTCATCCCTACCCCAATAGAGTGGCCCGGGTCTAAATTGACATAGGAAGCATCATCAGACACAAAAAACTCACGCGACGATGGGTCAGATACATTGAGTCGGTTTGACTCGTGGCCAGTTAACCCATCAATGTCGTGCCGGTACTTCTTGAGCCAGCCCAGCATGTGGTCAAATGACCGGTTCTCCATCACCACGACCACCACTGTCTTTATTGGCCCCGGAATATCATGCTTCTTCTTCTTTTGGCTTATGTTTTCCGTGTTAAAGAGTCCATTGTAATCAAGGAAATAGTAAGTGGCAAGAAGATAAAGGAATAAAATGGCGACTAGGATTGGTTTCTTGTGTAGCATTTGGATTGCCATGTTTGAATTGAAACTTTGAAAGGTTTTTAATTATTATAAGTTGGATGTGAGAAGTTAAGGTGATGTGGTGGTGTATATATAAGAGCGTACGAACTGAGAAAAAGAGTGAAAAAGAAGCGAGGTATAGAGGTATAGTATCCAGGAATAATATGTAGAATATGCACCAATCAAGTGTCTATCTTACTAACTATTGTTTGTTCCTTGATGGCCTCAAGGGTTTTTCCTCTTCACGTAATATATTTTAAAAGTTTCGTGGCCTACTAGGTACCTTTCTTTTGCTCTGATTGGATAGATGAGGAGGGCAGGAGGCGTCATAAAATCATATTTCCTTCTTTTCTTAGTATTTTTTTTCTTTCTTAGTTTGAATGCTGCTAAATGTCGCAGGCATTTAACTCATTAATTATATATTATAAAGCATCGATATTTCATTAGCAATTCTTCAATTTAGAAAAGTTGATCTGAAGTAGACAACTGTCTATTGCCTGGATATTATATGTATAACAGATCTACATGAATTTTTTACGATAATTCACCAAAATTATCAATATATACGGTTTGCTAAAGCTCTCACTAGGTAAGGATTTAGAAATTTGTGTGATTGAATAAGGATTTAGAAATTTGTGTGCATCTAAATTTAAGAGTTTTGTTAGAATATGAAGAAGCACCTGAATAAGTCTAAATTTTTTATTCAGGTGTTGTTCGGATTTCATGCGAATAAAGAATTTGAAGCTTATTCATTATTCACTCTTATTCCTTATGCATCCAAACACGTTTCAAAACTGTAAGCATCTGATTTAGTTACTACTAATCTTAATCTTTTTTAACCTCCCAGGAAGTTAATTTAGTCGATAAATAGAAAAGAATTTGCAAATACTAATCTTTTCTAATCCTTAATAATAAAAGGGATGGAAGAAAGAAAATAATGCAACTTCTTAAGTGGTGTTCTATTGCAGACATTATTCGGGAGATGTGAAACATGTAGAGATATATCAATCGTATTTTATTTTTCTTATAATGTTTAAATTAAGGATCCCGCACGGCAAGAAACTAATTTAATTCGAGTTAAATATGCATGCATGACAGCAAATTTAGTTTATTATTCTGTTGGGAACGTGCAGTGGCGATTAAGATGGGTATTTGGCTACTTGGTAATTGAGTAATTGGTATTGGTGGTAGAGAGGAGAAGCCATATTTATATTTATATTTATATTATTTATATAATGGTCCCCCGAGGGCCCCGACCAGTCAACTGAACTAGTTGTATCTCAATATTAGTTGTCTTTTTGTACATGACCCAGTCAAATTGTGGTCTCCAGGGCAGCAAAATCTCGCTTTCCAAATACTATAGCTATAATTTGGTGCTCCGCGCGGTCGATGTAATTTTTCATTTTTCTATTAAGAACTCACTATTTTCAAAAAAAAAAAAAAGAACTCACTAATTATAATCTTATTGTAAAATTTCTATAAATATTATTATGTTAATTAATAATATCAATATATATTTATAAGCACATGATTATATATTATAAATAGTAATGTTCTTTCTTATATACTAATTAATATGTATAAGTACAAATTTATAAATATAGATGTGTGTGTTTTTATATCCACATAAAAAAAATTATAAAAATGATGTATAAGGATATAATCATGTGATCTGCGATGTTTGGTCAGAAATGATATGATGTGTAAGGCTGAGAAATAATTTTGGCTTCTATGATTATGTATAGTTATTTCTGGACAACAGTTTGTGTGGTTTTAGAATCCTCACCGACTCTAATTTGTAACGAACATATGTGATGTGAATGAGTGAATGTGAGGGACGCAGGAGGAGGGATGGAAGATAGATAATGTGATAATGTGAGTATGTGAGCTGGACAAGTTGCAAGTTTTATTTATGCAGGATTTGTATGCATGCATCCTCTGATGTTGTGGGTGCACAACCATAATGGGTACTTTTGGAGTCGTTACATAATGATACACACACTTTATTGATTGATGATTGATGGATGATGGATGATGGTTCCACTTCCACTTTAGTTATGGGCCTGGATGTAAAATGTGAAAGAAGATTACGTTTCAGATTGATGCCTTGGGCCAAACCTTGAGAAGTTTTCAGATTTTACCCATTTTACTTGCATTATGGGCTTTTGAATGGTGAACCCAGGCCCGAACACAGCAGATGTAAGATGTTGACGGTACTCTTCTCTTCTCGTCTCCTTTCTCCTCTTTTCTTTTTCTGTCTCTCTCTCCATTTGCTGCTTTTCTTGCTGCTCTTTCTTTCTGCTCTTTCTCCAAATGGAGAGCGGCAAATCTCCATCTCCGATTCCGACCGCCGACAAATCGGGCACCAAATCCAAAACCAAAACCCGAATCCCGAGACCCAAAACGAAGAAATCGAAGACCCAATCTCCCCCGGCCGCCGCGATAATATATGTGCCAGTGCCAGTGCTGGTGCAGAGCCTGCCCTCAGAGCCAGAGTCAGAGGCGCAGCAGAGCCAGCAGCCGTCCGTCCTGAGCCAGCAGCAGATGAAGGATTGGCGGTGCCAGGCCGACGATTGCACCGCGCAGGCCGCCGCCGTGGGCAGGTACTACCAGCGGAACCGCATCTGCCCCGAGCACTCCAAGGCCCCCTCCGTGCTCTTCCATGCCACCCACCACCGCTACTGTCAGCAATGCAGCCGCTTCCATGACCTCGCCGAGTTTGACGGCTCCAGGAGAAGCTGCCGCCGCCAGCTCTGCCGCCGCCGCCTCCTTCGTACTCTCAACACCTTCTCCAACCAAGAAGAGGCCCACCACCACTTATAATCTCTTCATCCTTCTTCGTCTCCCCCCATTCCAGTAAGTACCTTCTTCTTCATCTCTATCCCATCGCACTTGTAACAAAACCATTACTGACCTGCTCAATTTGTGCATATCAGGCGGCCTAGATCAAAACTATTCATCTCCTTTTTCAAATTAAATGCTACCATCTTGCCTTACATTCTTGATTTCACACAAACTGAAAGGAATATTATCTCCGTTACAGATTTGTGCTTCACTTGTAAGCAGAGTACTGCCACACAAAGTGACAAGAAGAGGAATTTCTATGCTACTAAGGATGAGTAAGATGGGTAGAACCGGAAAATGCTACAATTAAACTTAAGCCACCTCCGTAGAAATTCAAAAGTTGTTGGAGGTTCTACACGAATGTTTGTTATAGGCTTTTATCCTTTTCTTTTTTTTCCCCTGTTTAATTACTGGAAATTTGATGCTCCCTCTCTTCTGTCATTATGTGGCTCCATACTGAACTGCAGCTTGCGCTGCATGTTAATTCACTTGCACCCTCTGTTTAGCTACGGATTTGTGCATATGCATTTTATCGAGTGCAAAAATACTTGCATTGTCATATATGTTATTGCTTTTTAGGTTTTAGACAAGTAGGCCCTAAATATATTGCCCCATACCGTGTCCAATAACTTTCTTTAGATATAATTTATAATTGGTTTTTCGTGTCTTTCGGCATCAGGGTGATATATATTTTTTTTAAGAGGCCTAAATAGCTTATATATACATGTTGTTGTTCATGGTTGAACACATACATTTTTTTAGGGGGCTTTTGAAGAGATACATTTGAACAAAATTATCTGTAAGGTTGCTTATCCAAATTTTTAGTACCCTGTCCATGTGTCGGCTGTGGCTGACTTGTCAGTTATGACTTATGATAGGTGGTGCAGTCGTACTAGTCAGTATTATGCGCTGAGGGAATTTTTAGGTGAGGGCAACTTGTCCTTGTTTCACTTTCTCATCTGTTTAGGCAACAGCTTTGGTTTCAGTTCACGATGCATCTCAACTTCATGGCAAAAGTGTTGAGTTATATTAGTTATAATATTATTTCTAGTATTTATGTTATTTATGGTATTTGTAGAAGTCTAGGGTCCTATTTGTAAAAGTATGATTCTGGATTAATATAAAAAGGGAGCCTCTGTACAGAGGCCATAATCCCTACTTTTTAACCTAATTCTTTTCTCAAAAGTTATCATGGTATCAGAGCCGCCGTTGCTCTGCGCCTAATCTTCGTCTTCTTTTTCCTCTCTCTCCGTAACCAATCCTCTCTCTCCTTTCTTTATTCTCTCTGTGAGCCGCGTGGGTGGACCAGCTGCTCCTTTCCTGTGAGCCGCGCCAACACCAGAAGCCATTTCCCTTGTGAGCCGCGCCAACACCAAGGTTGCATCAACCTGCTGTGTGAACCGCGCCAACACCAAGGAGCAGATCTCTTCCCTGTGAGCCGCGTCAACACCAACAAGAGGCATCTCCTGTGCACCGCGCCAAGACCCATCTCCTCTTAATTTCGTTACTGTAGACCATGCTTCTCTCAGGTCATCTGTGTTTTTTCTTTTTTACAATTATGCAGTTCTGTGCTGGTCGGTGTTAACCGTGATCGTGTGCGTCCGCACGGTTTGTTGTTAAAGGGTGATTAATCTCGTCCTCTAGTTGTGATTGTGTTAGATACATATCTAATTGTGAAAATGGGTGAATTTGTGACTAATAAGGAGTTGCAAGCCGTTATGGAAGGAATGGCTAAATTATTAAATGTGAAGTTTGAAGAGTCTAGTAAGAAGATTGGATCTGTGTCAGAATCACAGATGATACAAAAAATAGAGTTGTTACCTAATGATATCAAGCTTGAGGGGACGAGGAATTATCTGAGTTGGTCTCGGAGGGCGTTGTTGAACCTTCACATGAAAGGACTCGAAGGATATGTGAAGGGAGAGTGTATTGAACCTATTGACAAATCAGGTGCTGAGTGGACAAGATAGAGTCACATGAATTCTTTGGTGGTTTCTTGGTTATTGACATCTGTGTCTCCAGCCATAGCTGGAATGGTGGACTCGATCAGAAGTGCAACAGATATCTGGAACACTCTGGCTAAGATGTACTCAGGAGCTGGGAGTGTGATGATGATGCTCGATGTGGAAGAAAGGATCGATGCCACTGTCCAGGGGGAGAAATCAGTTCTCGAGTATGCAGCAGAGTTGCGCAGTTTGTGGGCTGATTTGGATCACTATGACCCCTTGTCACTAAAAGATCCAGCAGATGTTCTTTGTGGGATGCAGTATCTTGAACGGAGGCGTGTGGCTCGCTTCCTGAAAGGTCTGAACTCAAAATTTGAGACAAGACGAGCGGCAATATGTCATTTGCCGTCACTTCCATCATTGAATGAGGTTATTGCTTCGATGGAGGAAGAAGAGGTCAGACAGAAGGTGATGACATCTCAAGCCTTGCCCGTTGTTCGCTCAGCAATGGCGGTGCCTGGAACCCACGTCAGGGATGACAGGGACTGCTTTAATTGTGGACTGAAAGGACATCTTAGCTTCAATTGTCCTGCGCCTCGCAAGTCTATTGGTGGCCGAGGGGGTGGAGGACAGAGAGGTGGATATGGTGGTCGTGGACGTGGAAATGGTTATAGAGGGCGAGGAACTCGAGGACGTGGAGGTCAAGGTGTTGCTCATTTTGCCACGACAGAGGAATCCCAGGCTGCAACTGAAACAACTGGAGGAGAACTAACTGAACTGGAAGAGCTGCGACTGTTCAAATCCCAAGTTGAGAGCTCTAGAGGCAAGGGTAAGGTCTCGGAGGAATGTGATGACAATGCCTACTTTGGTAATGTTGGTTACTATGCACATGTGACTAAAGGTATTCAGGCACAGGCTTTTGCATCCACTAAATCTCATGTAGATTGGATTATAGATTCAGGTGCATCTAGTCATATAACAGGATCATCTAATGAGTTTGTGGAATATTGTCCTAGTCAACAAATACAACCAGATACAGTCCAAACAGCTGATGGTACATCCCAACCTGTCAAGGGTATTGGTTCAGTCTATTGTAATTCTTCCATTACCCTACCATCAGTGTTGCATGTCCCTTCTTTTCCTGTTAATTTACTATCTGTTGGCTCACTGATTGATCAATTGAATTGCACCGTTCTCTTTGATCAAAATACTTGTTTGATTCAGGAAAAAGAAACGGGGAGGAGACTTGGGAATGGCAACAGGCGTGATGGACTTTGGTATCTGGATAAGGAGGCTGCTATGCTCGTTGCTGCTATTGAAAAAGGAGCAGAAGCAGAGGCTATGTTGCAACATAATAGACTAGGGCACTTATCTTTTGATAGTATGAATAAATTGGATCCTGATTTGATGAATAAAGTAGATAGGAATAAATTTTTTTGTGATGCTTGTGAACTTGGAAAACATACTCGTTCTAGTTATAAAATGATTGGTTTAAGAAGTTTGGAGCCTTTTGCACTTGTTCATTTTGATGTTTGGGGACCATGTCCTATTACTTCTGTTAGTGGATTCAGATGGTTTGTTACTTTTATTGATTGTTACTCACGCATGACTTGGGTATACATGATGAAACAGAAATCTGAAGTTCTCAAATGCTTTAAAGATTTTTGTGCTTGTGTAAAAACTCAATTTGGAATGCAGGTGAAGGTTCTTCGAACAGATAATGGAACTGAGTATGTTAACAAAGAATTTGCCAATTTTGTGTCTGAGCAAGGGGTCCTTCATCAAACTACTTGTCCAGATACCCCAGCACAAAATGGAGTGGCTGAGCGAAAGAACAGACATTTATTGGAGGTGACACGTTCACTAATGCTGAGAATGAATGTACCGAAGTTCCTATGGAGTGAGGCAGTTCTGACAGCAACCTATCTGATCAATAGGATGCCATCAAGAGTGTTGGGAATGAAAACACCACGTGAGGTACTATTTGGATCCAATGATTTTGTTGTTCCGCCCAGGGTGTTTGGATGCGTGTGCTATGTGAGAGATCACAGATTAACAGTAGGAAAGCTAGATCCGCGGGCGGTTAAATGCATCTTTATAGGTTATCCCTCAAATCAGAAAGGGTACAGGTGTTGGAGTCCTATTGAAAGAAAGATCTTTGTTAGTATGGATGTGACTTTCCGAGAATCTGAACCATACTATGGAGATAAGACAGAATTAGACTTATTGTTTGAAGATGACTCCACCAGTGCTGGTAGAGAGGGGGAGAAGGAGAATGGAGTTATAATTGGTGATTATCCATGTCCTTTGTCGGGACTGAGTGGTGATAATAATCTAAGTAATGATGGAGATGGTGGTGATGATCTGAGTGGTAAAAATAAACAGGGGGAGCTAATAATGTATAAGAGGAGGCCAAAACAACCTGAGCAACATGAGCAGCATGAGCAACCTGAGCAGCATGAGCAACCTGAGCAGCATGAGCAGTCTGTTCCCTTAAATGCCAATGTCCCAAGTAGCTCCTCCCCAAGTTCTCCCTCAGATTCTCACTCAAGGTTGATAGGTAACAATTTTCCTCAAATTTCACTTCGTAGAACATCTAGGGTTAATGCTGGGAAACCTCCTGTTAAATATGGTAATTGGGGAAATGATATTGCAAATTACATTTCATATGCATCTGTTCCACCTGCATATAAGTCCTTCCTTGCATCTCTAGATTCTGTGCCTGTACCTAACACATGGCAGGTAGCTAAGCAAGATCCTAGATGGTTCGGTGCCATGCAGGAAGAACTTCAGGCATTGAAGAAAAATGACACATGGGAGTTGGTGCCATTACCAGCTGGAAAGCGTGCCGTCGGATGTAAATGGGTGTACACTGTCAAGGAAACTCCAGAAGGCAAGGTTGATAGGTACAAAGCCCGATTGGTTGCAAAAGGATACAGTCAGACTTATGGTATCGACTATGATGAGACCTTTGCCCCTGTTGCAAAAATGAGCACTGTGAGAATGTTGGTGTCGTGTGCTGCCAATTTCAATTGGTCATTACACCAGTTGGATGTCAAGAATGCTTTCTTGCATGGAGATCTCCAAGAAAAGGTGTACATGGAGATTCCACCAGGATTTGCTACTCCACAATCAGCTGGGAAGGTATGCAAACTCAAGAAGTCATTGTATGGGCTGAAACAGTCTCCGAGAGCATGGTTTGATAGGTTCAGACTTGCAGTCTGTGGCATGGGATACAAGCAGTGCAATGGAGATCATACAGTATTCTACAGACACCTGAAAGGTCGTATCACCATCCTGGCTGTTTATGTTGATGATATTGTGATTACTGGAGACGATATTGAGGAGATCATGCGGCTAAAGGAAAATCTTGGAAAGGAATTTTTGGTCAAGGATTTGGGACATTTGAAGTATTTTCTGGGAATTGAAATTGCCAGATCGAAGACTGGTATAGTGCTTTCTCAGCGAAAGTATGCACTAGATCTTCTTTCAGAAACAGGAATGCTAGGGTGTAGGGTTGCTCCTACTCCTATTGAGCCAAATCAGAAGTTATGTGCTGAGGGAGGTGACTCAGTGGACAAGGAACAGTACCAAAGGCTAGTTGGTAAGCTCATTTATCTATGCCACACTAGACCTGATATTTCTCATGCAGTGAGTGTGGTGAGTAGATACATGTATGATCCAAGAGAGCAACATTTGGATGCTGTTCACAGGATCCTTAGATATATCAAGGGGAGTCCTGGAAAAGGATTGTGGTTCAGAAGTCATGGGCATCTGAGAGTTGAAGGCTATTGTGATGCTGACTGGGCAGGTTGTGTAGATGATCGTAGATCCACTACAGGATATTGTGTATTTGTCGGAGGCAATCTTGTGTCTTGGCGAAGCAAGAAGCAAGATGTGGTGGCCAGATCTACAGCTGAGGCTGAGTACAGGGCTATGGCACTCAGTCTATGTGAGTTGATGTGGGTAAGGAATCTCCTATCTGAGTTGCGCGTGTTTCGAGGAGAATCTTTACAACTTAGGTGTGACAACAAGTCAACAATCAACATTGCAAACAATCCAGTTCAGCATGATCGCACCAAACATGTGGAAATTGATCGTTTCTTCATCAAAGAACAATTGAATAATGGAGTGCTGATGTTGAACTATGTGAAATCAGAAGACCAGTTGGCTGATTGTCTAACTAAGGGTTTGGGTTGTAAGCAGTTTGAGAGTTCTTGTAACAAGATGGGGATGATTGATATCTATCGCCCATCTTGAGGGGGAGTGTTGAGTTATATTAGTTATAATATTATTTCTAGTATTTATGTTATTTATGGTATTTGTAGAAGTCTAGGGTCCTATTTGTAAAAGTATGATTCTTGATTAATATAAAAAGGGAGCCTCTGTACAGAGGCCATAATCCCTAGTTTTTAACCTAATTCTTCTCTCAAAAGTTATCAAAAAGATAATCAGAACAATGGGTATATATAAATATATCATTATCTTACAGTGTGCTGAACACAACAACCACACCAATCCAAGCACCAATTCCTGGCAGTGTATACATTTTTACAACTTGTGATAAGTACATAAAGAGGTCTTCACTAACTAGAGGACCTTTGATCCAGCCAGTATATAACGTCTGAGAAAACTAGTTCTACATCTTCTGGTGCCTCCCCAGTGAGCGCATGCCACATTCCAGGGTATATTTTCAGAGTTTTGTCATGACTCGAGGCCTTTTCGTACAACAATTTACTTACTGAAGGATTTGTTACAATGTCATCTCCCCCGTGCAAAACCAAGAACGGTATTGTTACCTGAGAAGCTAGAGAGGATTAACAAAATAGAAAGAATTTTGGCAATAAATAGTAAAAATTCATGCATGTTAAATTTGAAGTACCTGGTGCAAATTGTTCTCAATATCTGCGGCGGCCACAAGAAGCTGGTGACCAGTTTTCAGTGGAATGTTTTCCTTGTGTATGTATTCATTTGATCGGATCTATTCATCTCCACAACAGAATTAATAAATTGAATTCTGTAACCGTCTCAATTATTGTTGATGATGATATATGAACATTTTTTTCTTAATTACCTGCTCTCGAAGGTCTGGGTCTTTGCAAACTTTGTCAAGTATGTCTTTTGTAGGGATAACTTTCCATGTTGGTACAATTCGACACACCATTTCTAGAGCACCAAGCAGGATCCGACCTGGTTTCATTTCATCAGCAATCTGATTCATATGTGAAACACAATCAAATAATTAATGAAGGTAATTGTCTTGTCTTTCGAAAACGTATCTTTGAATATCCCATATGTATTTAACCTTTCTTTTTCCTTTCGAGCTGAAAGAATCATATTTTATATGTGATAATATTTGCGTCAAATAAGCAAGACAAACGAAAAATTCGAAATAGATTTGTCTTATTTCAATTGAGAGGAGAAGAGAATGAGAATGAGAACCTTGCAGAGAGGGGCCATCAAAATGGCACCATCCCAATAGCTTGGATCTTTTCTATGCATGTTGATTGCTACTGCACCTCCCATTGATATTCCGTATAAGAACCTCTTCTTGTTCTTATTGTCTACCTTCTCTGAATAAAATTTTCTTTTTTTGTTTAAGTGTATTATATATCAATGTTAATCAAGCATAAGAGCTCAAATGGAAATTCAGTCATACCGGCAACACTCTTGAAATGATTAGAGCAGTCAGAGACGATGCGATCAAACCTCGAAATATAGCACCGTTCGCCGGATGATTTCCCATGACCCTCATAGTCTATTCCATAAACTGCATAACCAGCTTGTACCAGTCGAATTGCCGTATCTATGTATATTGAAATTAAATTGGGCTTTTAGAAACATCATAAGAGAAAAATTGCTTAGTCAAAAACAAAAGAAATACCAACAGAAAAAAGTATGTACCTCTCAAAGATACGCTACACTCTGCAGCAATTCCTAAATTTTCAATTCAATAGAAAGGGTGGAAGATAATTAGGATCTCTTCCTTTTGTTAAATTAGTTGTATACTTTGAATTAGGATAGTAGATGAAATAGTCAAATTATATACCATGGCAAATAAAGATAAGAGCTTTTGGTTCTTTCTTTTCTGGAAGCCATTTGCATGTAAACAGACGAGCGCCGCGATAAGCTGTGATGAACTCCTAAATTATATAGTTTGTAAAATTGCGAAAGAGGTGAGTAAGAGATAGATGGACCGCATAATACTAAAGTTGGAATATGAGAAGCTATTATTACTAGTCTCTAACCTCTTCATACGTAGCATCCACTTCATAAGCCTACATGCTTGTATAGCATTCAGTTAGAAATATCAAAAGGAGGACAAGGCGACTTATTTTTTTTAAAGAGTGTAAAAATTCTCGTTCAAAATACAACAACTTTCACAAAAATAAAATAATATTAAAGAATTGATGTGGAATTACCATGATGCTGTGTGCAATTAAAGCAAAGGGAACAAGAGTACTAGACAATTTGTTTGTATTAGATGAGTTTTTCCCCCTCCTAATTTCCATCCAAATTATTATGTATATTTATGCATATATAGAAACATAAAAACATTGTACTAGTTTGGTGGTTATTCGAAGAAACCGCTTTCTATTTCTGTAGGTAGCAAATTGATTGAATCCGTGTGCTTTTATTGACCTAACGGCTGAGATGATAAGATTATTATTATTATTATTTGCACTAATCATGTTTAAGTATTGTAACATTTTTCTGTAGGAAATTGTGGGCAGATGGACAGCCCCCTCCGATGCATGTTTTGGAATTTTAATAGGTTTTCCAAACTCGGATCTGAAATGAGTTCCACTCTCGATAAGGCCCAATATCTTTCGGAATATATGGTTGCATGGTTGGTCTAGGCCTCTCTAATGGGCTTAGATTGTAGTTTAAAACAAATGCATGGAACAAAGTATTTGTAGTCAACTGTTTTTTTTTCCAAAAAACTCCTCCCGTTGGAGAAAGTATCCATTCTGTTGTTGGTCCAAGTCAGTGGACCCCCTTACACGTATCAACCCATTCCTAGGGGCTAGGGTACATGACCCTGTCGTCCTTGTCACTTGCTAGTGAGGCAAGTTGTGAATTATCGATGGGCAACTAAAATAGGCTCTAAAGCGGAGCGAAACATAATTTACTTGAAATTTTCTATCGAAATTAACGTTTGCTCAAACAATATAGCATCCTTTCATTTTCTTAGTACAACCAATAAAAAATATAGAATTGAAATTAACGTTTGATCAAACAACATAGCATCTTTTCATTTTCTTAGTACAACCAATAAACAATATAGAATTGAGAGAACATCGTATGACTAATTGCTTGATTGTTTGTATAGTTGATTAGAGCGATCACAGTCCATTCCCGGCCCCAATATTACTGGCAGTATATACAAACAAACTATAAGTACATATAGAGGTCTTCACTAATTAATTAACTATCGACCTTTGATCCAGCCAGGATTTAATGTCTGAGAAAATGAGGTCAACATCATCTGGTGCCTCCCCATTGAGCACATGCCACATTCCAGGATATATCTTGAGAGTTTTATCATAACTTGAAGCCGATTCGTACAACAATTTGCTTACTGAAACATTTGTTACTATGTCATCTCCTCCATGCAAAACAAAGAATGGCATTGTTGTCTGTAAAAGACAGAGGATAAAGAATGAAAGCAATTAATATATACTCCAGAGTAAAAATATGAAATTCATGCCTGTAAAAATTGCACCTGGTGTAAGTTCTTCTCGATTTCTGATGCGGCCACAAGGAGTTGGTGACCAGTCTTCAGTGGAATATTTTCCATGTACATGTATTGATTCGATCGGATCTGGTAATTAACAATTGAAATAATTATATGACTGACCAATTAGGTGCCACATTGTCGGAAACAATTGCACTATTAATTGCACAATATTTCTTAACTACCTGCTGTCGAAGTTCTGGATCTTTACAAACTTTGTCAAGCATATCTTTAGTAGGGATAAGTTTCCATGTCGGCACAATTCGACACAGCATTTCTAGTGCACCAAGCAGGATCGGACCCGGTTTTATTTCATCGGAAATCTGACACATAAGTAATTGCCTTTATTATAGATCTGGAATTGCTAGACAGCATTTTCTGGAACAAATTGATATCCCACAGCATACCTTGGTACGTATGTCTTTTCCCTTTGCAAGTCCGAAAGACTCATTTTGATATGTGATAATATATCATTCAGATATAACAGGTATTAAGGTACACACAATAAATAAACATTATGTATCTTATTTTTAGTTTCGACTGAGGAGAAAGAATGAGAGAAACCTTGCACAAAGGGGCCATCAAAATGGCACCATTCCTAGGTATATATTTGGAATTGCTAGACAGCATTTTCTGGAACAAATTGATATCCCACAGCATACCTTGGTATGTCTTTTTTCCTTTGCAATTCCGAAAGACTCATTTTGATATGTGATAAAATATCTGTCACACCCCAAAACTCAAGATAATATGGCATGTAAACTCCAACAAAATCAGCCCCTTTTTACCCACATTGCATACCCAATTGGTACCACATTCACATAGCATATTATATCACTACTATTATCACAAGCACAGAAAATAAGTTCTAAAATGATAAAGTGTGCAACATAGCATGAAAGTATCAATCATACAAATGACATAAGTGTGGTAATGACCTCGATACATATCGTACCCAAATATAGTACATACAAAAGTGTTACACAAGTCTCAAAATGGAGGCCATACATGATACCTAGTAGTGATAATAATAAGGAGGACAATAAGGCCTAATCTCGCTCGACTCCAACACTGGAATCCGCCTCAAAACCTAGAACCCACAACAAAAAGTGGAACGGTGAGAAATAAAATTTCTCAATGCGGTATTTAGTTCCAGTCACATGAATCTTACCTTTCATGTTCAAGAATCAAATACTAGCAAAAAGAATAACCAAAAATAATAATCCATAATGCATATGAAAAGATTGAATGCCAACGAATACATAGATACGATTCAGAGATCATTAAAGTAATAACAAAAGTTGGCATTTTATTTGGACATGCAATAATATAAGGGCTGGTTCTTAGGCAATCACTTATATTTACACAATCCATGACATACAAGAAGTCACAAACAGTACCATACTTGTCATTTCCAATTTACCACCCACACCCCGTCTAGATTCGAGAATACTGGGCCCTGTGCAAGAGCGCTCAACTACACAGCGATTCGGCGGCACGGTAGCTAGCCGGCCCCGAACGAAAATATGTAAATCTGGTATATCGAACAAGTAGTACTCATACACTTGCATTTCAACAATTTCAAGTGATTTACCATTCAACATGAATATAAATATCAGTCAAGTAAATAACAATTATATGTCAATTGAGATGATAAAAAGATGCAATTCATTGACTTCAACATGCAAGAATAAAAAGCATTTAATTCCTAAAAATAAAAATTCAGATTCATGTGAAATCCGCACCTGACAAGGAAAACACCAACACGTCTACTCGTCCCCCTCTTCGGCAACACCCGCACCGATATCCTCGCCTCCTATATCTATAAATTAACCAAATCCTACATTAAACCCTTAAAATCCCTAACTTTAATAAAAATTCCAAATTTGAAAAAGTACATAATTTGCTTCATAACTTTCATGTTAGCTTGTAAAACAATGAGTTATTATGTCCAAAAGCATCTACAATATAACCGTGCTAAGTAACACCATGCATAATGTCATTCTACTCTATTTTTCATGTCAAATTTCATGAATAATGGAATGATTGCTTGCTGTCCAAAATTTTATCATATATTGTTTTATGCATACAAGCCATTTAAATATGAAAATCTATTTCCTAAGTTATAACTTCATGCACTTATAAATATGAAGTACTAACATGTAAATTTATGCAAAAATTCCTCAAAAATTCACCTCTTTTTCAAAAAGGCCAGATTTTAAAAGAAACAAAAGAAGTATTTATGCAAAAGATTAAATGCTCAAACAACACAAGATCATGCATGCATTTTCAACAAGTTAATACTTGCATTAATATTCTCAAAATCTTCATAAAAAACCCCTAAACTTATAAAATTTCAGAAATTAGTTAAAGTAACTACAAATGCCACATATTACCATAAGAAAATTTGTATTGCATCATGCACAACCAAAAACCTCAAAAATTATCAATAAATTCAAAATCCTCATACTTTTCAACACAAAATCTGGATTTTTACTTAAAAATCCGAAATTAATTATTTTTAACTTAAATAAAATCTAGATCATGCATTTTTGTTTGCATGCAAGGTTTAAAAATTGTCATGAACTCTAAATACAATATAAATCTTAAATAAATAGTTTATAAAGACTATGTTCACTCAAAAATCCATAACTATGTCACAATAGCCATAAATTCCACCAAAAATCACTATTTTCCAACCATGCAACTACAAAAATCGAAATAAATGATGTAAAAAGAAAAACTTACATGAAAATGGCTCAAAAACGAAAATAAACAACTTGCATGTTCATCTCTTGACTTCTACAATCCATTTCCCATTTTTCCCGAATTTTTCAGATTTTTCTACTAATTTTTGTAGTTGGATTTTTGTTGGCCGAATTTGAAAAGAAATGGAAATAATGGAGATGGGTTTTGGTCTTCTTCTATTTTCTTTGTGTTTGTACGGTTGGGAGAGAAGTAAAAGAGAGAGAAATAGATGGGTTTGTATTAATTAAAGTTGGAGAGAGAGAGAGAGAGAGTGGAAGTAAAAGATATGATGCATCCCAAAATGAACCCCATATGCTATTGATGGCATGATTAATTTGTGCAGAAATTATTTTCATGACATTACTATGCTAATGAATATGATATGCATGCATTATGTAAGAATTTATTTAAGATGCATGAAATATTTATTAAAATATATATTGTTTGTGCTTATTTATTATATATATATATAAAAAAATTAAAAACTAAAATTTTAGAAATGTTACATCCCTCCCCCCTTAAAGAAACGTTCAGTCCTCTGAACGAAAACGTACCTGAACTCACGAATAACTCGGGGTAACGCTCTCGCATCGTGCTCTCGAGCTCCCAAGTTGCCTCTGACTCCAAGTGTTGGCTCCACTGAACTAACACATGTCTAACTGATCGACTACGGAGTCGCTGCTCTCTCACATCTAAGATCCGCAACGGCTTCTCCTCATAAGACAAATCCTCCTCCAAATGTATGTCGGAAATGTCTACTTGAAGTGACGGATCTCTGACACACCGCCTCAACTGAGAAACATGGAACACTCGATGTACTCGCGGAAGAGTCTGTCGCAAGTCTAACTCATAAGCCACAAGACCCACGCGAGACAATACCTTGAATGGCTCAACATAACGGGGGCTGAGTTTCCCAGTGACACCAAAACGGTGCACCCCACGAACGGGTGAAACCTTTAGCCAAACCTCCTCTCCTACATTGTACTCAACCGGCCGTCTCTTGACATCGGCATATCTCTTTTGCCGCTCTTGAGCCGCTCGTAAACGACTCAAAACTATCCTTGTTTTCTCCTTACTTTCCTCAACCAACTCGGGACCCGTAGAAAAACGAGTTCCCTTTGTCCTCCACCAAAGCGGTGTGCGGCACGGCTCACCATAAAGTGCCTCATATGGCGACATCCCAATACTTGAGTGAAAGCTATTATTGTATGCCAGCTCAGCCAAATCCAAATGGTCCATCCACGAACCTCCAAAACTCAAAGCACACGCACGTAACATATCCTCTAATGTCTGTATCGTGCGCTCTGACTGACCGTCTGTCTGTGGATGGTAAGCAGAGCTAAACTTGACACGAGTACCCATAGATTCCTGAAAGCTCTTCCAAAAAGTGGAAGTGAATCTAACATCTCGATCAGAAATGATCTCTCTTGGGCACCCATGATACTTGCACACTTCTTTTAGAAACAACTCAGCCATCTCTTTACCAGCTATATCAGATCGGATCGGTATGAAATGAGCCACTTTCGTCAACCGATCCACCACAACCCAAATAGCATCCACACGCCTCTTTGTTTTAGGAAAACCAGTCACAAAGTCCATAGTCACTGACTCGAACTTTCCATGTGGTAGCTTAAGGGGTTGCAAAAGACCAGCACTCTTCTTTCTATCGGCCTTAACTTGTTGACACACTAGGCACTTTTCTACAAACTTAGCCACTTCCTTTTTCATGCCCGGCCACCAAAAGCTTCTTTTGAGATCTTGGTACATCTTGACCTCACCAGGGTGAATCGAATACCCCGATTCATGAGCCTCAGATAAGATCAAAGATTTCAATTCCGAGACATTTGGAACACAAACTCGGTCCCCAAACCTCAACATTCCATTCTCATCCAACTTGAAAGGAGTATTTAGTTTTGTTTCCATATCTTCACGAAACTTTTGACATTTCGGATCTCTTTTCTGAGCCACAAGAATTCGATCATAAAGATCGGGTTGCACCTCAATAGCGGCCATCAACAAGGGCACTAACAAGGATGATGAAACATCACTAGAAGCACTAGCACCACATCTAACTGAAAGGGATGCCCTAAGCTCAGGTGACATTCCAACAAACAGATCCAAACGTCCCAATTCCTCCAACAATCTAGGCTTACTAGTAAGCATCCAAGCCAAACTTGTTCGGCTTTTACGACTCAAAGCATCAGCTACTAAGTTTGCCTTTCCAGCATAGTACTGGATGTCCAAGTCATAGTCTTTCATGAGCTCAAGCCATTGACGCTGCCTCAAGTTCAACTCTTTTTGAGTGAAAATGTACTTAAGGCTCTTATGATCAGTGAAAATATTGCACTTTGCTCCATACAAGTAATGTCTCCAAATTTTTAGTGCAAAAATCACCGCTGCAAGCTCAAGATCATGAGTTGGGTAGTTCTCCTCATGTGTCCTCAACTGTCGAGAACTATAAGCAATCACATGCCCGTCCTGCATAAGAACACAACCCAAACCCGACTTTGAGGCATCAGTGTATACCTCAAAATCCTTGCCTGGAATTGGCATGACCAAAATCGGTGCAGACACCAATCGATTCTTTAGCTCTTGAAAGCTCTTCTCTTGTTCAGTATCCCACACAAATGGGACACCCTTATGCAACAACTTTGTCAAGGGTTTGGCCAACATAGAAAAACCCAAAACAAAGCGTCTATAATAGCCTGCCAATCCTAGAAAACTGCGAACTTCTGTAACAGTCTTTGGCTGATTCCACTCAGCGATGGCTTGCACTTTTCCAGGGTCCACTGACACCCCGGCTCCTGAAATTACGTGTCCCAAGAAAGCCACCTTCTCGAGCCAAAACTCACACTTTGAGAACTTAGCAAAAAGCTTATGTTCTCGCAACCGATTCATCACAATGCGGAGGTGCTCGGTGTGCTCCTCATAAGATCGAGAATACACTAAGATGTCATCAATGAACACAACCACAAAGGAATCCAATAGATCTCGAAACACTCTGTTCATGAGATCCATGAATGCTGCTGGTGCATTCGTCAGCCCAAACGGCATCACCAAGTACTCATAATGTCCATACCTTGAGCGAAAAGCAGTCTTCTCAACATCGCTTGGTCGGATCCTCAACTGGTGGTACCCCGTCCTCAAGTCTATCTTTGAATAAACTGAGGATCCCTGAAGCTGATCAAATAAATCATCTATGCGGGGTAAAGGATATCGGTTTTTCACTGTGACCTTATTTAACTCCCGATAATCCACACATAGTCTCAAAGTACCATCTTTCTTCTTCACAAATAAGACGGGAGCACCCCAAGGTGAAGTACTCGGCCTTACAAATCCTTTCTTCAACAAATCCTCCAACTGAACTTTCAACTCCTTTAGTTCAGCCGGTGCCATTCTGTATGGCGTCTTGGAAATAGGTGCGGTGCCCGGCATCACCTCGATACTGAACTCAATCTCTCTGTTAGGTGGCAACTCGGTGATCTCGTCGGGGAAAACATCCACAAACTCACGAACCACCGGAATTGTCATAATGTCAGGAGTCTGAGCGGCCTCACAAACCACCGCTGCCAAGTATGCACTGCACCCAGCCTCTAGCAAATTTCGTGCCTCCACGGCTGAGATAAAAAGTACTGAGTCTCCTGGAATTCTGCCCCGAAAAATATAAGGGGACAATCCGCATCTCGAAAATAGTACTCGCCGTCTAGCACAATCAACAATTGCTCCAAACCTCGCAAGAAAATCCAAGCCCAAAAGAACATCATACCGAGAAATGTCCATAACTAACATATCAGTCACTAACTCCCGCCCGTCAACCAAAACCTTTAACTTTCTACAACACAATACCAAACGGTCGGTTTGACCTAGCGGGGTCTCAACACTAACTATCTGTCCATGAAACTCGGTCGATAATCTGCACCTCTCTACAAACTCCTGAGACACTAAGGACTGACTACACCCAGTGTCAACTAGAGTAAATGCAGGATGACCAGAGATAGAAAGTATACCTGTCATGAGCTGTGGGCTATGAGAAGAGGGATCAAGCTCCTCCTCAACTAGGGTCTCCTCAGGTGGAGCTAAAGTCACATCTACTGCATGAACTGCAGTGCGACCTCCGGTCCTAGCACCTCGTGGGGCGGGGCCACCTCGACCTCGAGCACTAACTCCAATAACGCCCTTCTGTGCACTGCCCCGACCAGCTCCCTGTAACTTCGGGCACTGGTTCCTCCAATGGCCTGTATCACCACAATTATAACAAGCACCATAAGAGAGATGGCACTTGCCCTCGGGATGAGAACGGTTGCACCTACTGCACCAGTGACCGCTCCCTGATCCTGAAGAAGCCATAGGAACTGTGGTTTTACCAGCTGACTAGGCTCCTTCCATGAGCCTACTAGATTTCGGCCTTGCACTACGGCCACTATCTTGCAACCTTTTCCTCTTGCGAT
This sequence comes from Rhynchospora pubera, assembly GCA_028095005.1. Lineage (NCBI taxonomy): Eukaryota > Viridiplantae > Streptophyta > Magnoliopsida > Poales > Cyperaceae > Rhynchospora > Rhynchospora pubera. The sequence goes on along the minus strand of CM051461.1, from coordinate 11,373,848 downwards.
AACCCTCTGCACGCTCAGCATCCTCCATAAGCTGCTGAACCTCCTGTACTGCTGAACTATCAATCACCACGGCAATATCTGGGTCTAGACCATCCAAATAGTGTCGACGGTAACGATATGGATCATCTCTGATATCAGGAGCATAGTGAGACAGGTTGGTGAAGAGGTTATTGTACTCAAAGACTGGCCTATCATCTTGCTTGAGTGACATAAACCGACTCCTCTGAGCCTCTAAGTGAAAAGTACTCAAGAACCTCTTCGTAAACTGCTCCTCAAACCAATCCCAAGCAATCCTTCTCAGATCACCCGGGTATCTCCTCTTTGCGGCATCCCACCAGAACCGCGTAGAGCTCTCAAGAAAGTGTGTGGCTAACTCGACCTGATCGGCCTCAGGCGCACGACACAATAGAAACTTTGCCTTTGCATCGGCTAGCCACTCCTCGGCGACTTCATAACCGCCTGCACCACTGAACCTAGGCAGTCCCAGTCGGCTAAAAGAATCAAATAGCCTCCTAAACCTCTCTGCCTCATCCAGCTGAGGCTCGGCCTGGACCGCCCTATGCCGCTCGGCCGCTCGTCGACCTCGCTCATATGCCGCAATAATGCGGTCCTCGTACGTCTCCTCTCTCGGATCACGAGGATCAGGAGCCTCCTCCCCAGCACCAGCCTCGGGCTGAGCACCCTGAAGCTCAGGTGCGTTCCTCTGAGGTCGGCCTCGTCCTCGACGTCCACCTCCTCGATTCATCTCCAGTCTGGCAACACTTAGAGAAAACACCAAAAGTTAACAAATGAGAAAGAAAAAGGTAACCTTAGTCCCTGGACCAACCCAACAACCCCACTCATACGTCCTATAAGTCAGGTTAGGTTAGGTTACCATTGCTCTGATACCACCAAAATGTCACACCCCAAAACTCAAGGTAATATGGCATGTAAACCCCAACAAAATCAGCCCCTTTTTACCCACATTGCATACCCAATTGGTACCACATTCACATAGCATATTATATCACTACTATTATCACAAGCACAGAAAATAAGTTCTAAAATGATAAAGTGTGCAACATAGCATGAAAGTATCAATCATACAAATGACATAAGTGTGGTAATGACCTCGATACATATCGTACCCAAATATAGTACATACAAAAGTGTTACACAAGTCTCAAAATGGAGGCCATACATGATACCTAGTAGTGATAATAATAAGGAGGACAATAAGGCCTAATCTCGCTCGACTCCAACACTGGAATCCGCCTCAAAACCTAGAACCCACAACAAAAAGTGGAACGGTGAGAAATAAAATTTCTCAATGCGGTATTTAGTTCCAGTCACATGAATCTTACCTTTCATGTTCAAGAATCAAATACTAGCAAAAAGAATAACCAAAAATAATAATCCATAATGCATATGAAAAGATTGAATGCCAACGAATACATAGATACGATTCAGAGATCATTAAAGTAATAACAAAAGTTGGCATTTTATTTGGACATGCAATAATATAAGGGCTGGTTCTTAGGCAATCACTTATATTTACACAATCCATGACATACAAGAAGTCACAAACAGTACCATACTTGTCATTTCCAATTTACCACCCACACCCCGTCTAGATTCGAGAATACTGGGCCCTGTGCAAGAGCGCTCAACTACACAGCGATTCGGCGGCACGGTAGCTAGCCGGCCCCGAACGAAAATATGTAAATCTGGTATATCGAACAAGTAGTACTCATACACTTGCATTTCAACAATTTCAAGTGATTTACCATTCAACATGAATATAAATATCAGTCAAGTAAATAACAATTATATGTCAATTGAGATGATAAAAAGATGCAATTCATTGACTTCAACATGCAAGAATAAAAAGCATTTAATTCCTAAAAATAAAAATTCAGATTCATGTGAAATCCGCACCTGACAAGGAAAACACCAACACGTCTACTCGTCCCCCTCTTCGGCAACACCCGCACCGATATCCTCGCCTCCTATATCTATAAATTAACCAAATCCTACATTAAACCCTTAAAATCCCTAACTTTAATAAAAATTCCAGATTTGAAAAAGTACATAATTTGCTTCATAACTTTCATGTTAGCTTGTAAAACAATGAGTTATTATGTCCAAAAGCATCTACAATATAACCGTGCTAAGTAACACCATGCATAATGTCATTCTACTCTATTTTTCATGTCAAATTTCATGAATAATGGAATGATTGCTTGCTGTCCAAAATTTGATCATATATTGTTTTATGCATACAAGCCATTTAAATATGAAAATCTATTTCCTAAGTTATAACTTCATGCACTTATAAATATGAAGTACTAACATGTAAATTTATGCAAAAATTCCTCAAAAATTCACCTCTTTTTCAAAAAGGCCAGATTTTAAAAGAAACAAAAGAAGTATTTATGCAAAAGATTAAATGCTCAAACAACACAAGATCATGCATGCATTTTCAACAAGTTAATACTTGCATTAATATTCTCAAAATCTTCATAAAAAACCCCTAAACTTATAAAATTTCAGAAATTAGTTAAAGTAACTACAAATGCCACATATTACCATAAGAAATTTTGTATTGCATCATGCACAACCAAAAACCTCAAAAATTATCAATAAATTCGAAATCCTCATACTTTTCAACACAAAATCTGGATTTTTACTTAAAAATCCGAAATTAATTATTTTTAACTTAAATAAAATCTAGATCATGCATTTTTGTTTGCATGCAAGGTTTAAAAATTGTCATGAACTCTAAATACAATATAAATCTTAAATAAATAGTTTATAAAGACTATGTTCACTCAAAAATCCATAACTATGTCACAATAACCATAAATTCCACCAAAAATCACTATTTTCCAACCATGCAACTACAAAAATCGAAATAAATGATGTAAAAAGAAAAACTTACATGAAAATGGCTCAAAAACGAAAATAAACAACTTGCATGTTCATCTCTTGACTTCTACAATCCATTTCCCATTTTTCCCGAATTTTTCAGATTTTTCTACTAATTTTTGTAGTTGGATTTTTGTTGGCCGAATTTGAAAAGAAATGGAAATAATGGAGATGGGTTTTGGTCTTCTTCTATTTTCTTTGTGTTTGTACGGTTGGGAGAGAAGTAAAAGAGAGAGAAATAGATGGGTTTGTATTAATTAAAGTTGGAGAGAGAGAGAGAGAGAGTGGAAGTAAAAGATATGATGCATCCCAAAATGAACCCCATATGCTATTGATGGCATGATTAATTTGTGCAGAAATTATTTTCATGACATTACTATGCTAATGAATATGATATGCATGCATTATGTAAGAATTTATTTAAGATGCATGAAATATTTATTAAAATATATATTGTTTGTGCTTATTTATTATATATATATATAAAAAAAATTAAAAACTAAAATTTTAGAAATGTTACAATATCATACAGATATAACAGGTATACACAATAAATAAACATATTGTATCTTATTTTTATTTTCAACTGAGAAGAAAGAATGAGAGAAATTAACCTTGCACAAAGGTGCCATCAAAATGGCACCATTCCAGTAGGTTGGATCTTTCCTATGCATGTTAATTGCTACAGCACCTCCCATAGATATTCCATATAAGAACCTCTTCTTGTTCTTATTCTCTACCTTCTCTGAATAAAATTTTCTTCTTTTGTTTAAATAAATCAATGTTAATAAAGGAAAAAAGCCTTAGAAATAGCAGTCATACCAGCAATACTCTTGAAATGATTAGAGCAGTCGGAGACGATGTGATCAAACCTCGAAATATAGCATCGTTTGCCTGATGATTTCCCATGACCCTCATAATCTATTCCATAGACAGCATAACCAGCTCGCACCAGTCGAATTGCGGTATCTGCATTCAAATAAAATTTGACTTATTAAAAGTGATAAAAGGAGAATGCTTTCTCAAGCAAAGGAAATATTAAGAGAAAAAGGTCCTAAAACCTGTCAACGATACGCTGCATTCGGCAGCAAGTCCTAGATGTCCAAGTCAAGAAGAGGATATTAATTAGTTACATTTTCTTTACTAAAATGTAGACTCTGAAATGATGGGGAAAGGAATATATAGTCCAACACTCCAACTAATTAATACCATGACAAATAAAAATGAGAGCTTTTGGTTCGTTCTTTTCTGGAAGCCATTTACACGTAAACAGACGAATGCCACGATGAGTTGTGATGAACTCCTAAAATAAAATACAGTATTTTAATTTGAGAAATGGGTGAGAGAGAAATAGATGGACCGCCTCAAGGCTCAAACTAAAATTGAAATATGAGAAGCAATTATTCTAACCTCTTCATATTTAGCACCCCTTTCATATGCCTACATATTAAGAGCGAGAAAAACACAATAATGATGATGATAATGAATACATAAATAAATCAAAAGAAAGAATTTAATCAGGAATTACCATGATGTTGTGTTGAATAAAGGCAAAGAGAACAAGAAGCGTAAGCAATTTGGTTGAACTAGATTATTCCTTTCCAAAATACCCTGATTAAACACGTATATATACCTAGAAATTGCTTTCTATTCTTGTTGGTAACAAATCGATCGATTGAATCCGTGTGGAATTTTTATTTAGTTGTTTTAGTCAATTCTCTTCTATTGTTCTGTTCAGGAACACTTTCTTGAAAAGTCCTAGGCGCCGCCGGAGAGGGAAAAAAATGTTCGTCAAAGGCGCCGGAGGGGGAAAAAAGTGTGTCACTCTGTCTTTTTTGCAGTGTTTTCGATATCGTACCGGCACCTCTACCGTTCTGGTGACCGAAATGCATTATTTTTTGGTATTTTCCGAAAATATCCGGTATTTTGTCTCACATAACTAATACCGTTATTTCAGTCATTATTATGTTATCCGATATTATAGAAACTAGTGAATGCATCGCGTTTCGCGCGATGAATGGTCAACATGAAGCAGAAGCAAAAGAGACGAAAGACTGGACAGCCAATCGGAGAACAAACTGCAGCAGCCTTTCTCTCTTTCTCATGTCATCCAATCGCTCCCCCTCCCTGGCTGCCGACGGCAATAATTGCTCTCTTTCTCGCCCAATCGCTCCACTCTGCTACTTTTTTTCCTTTGGTTTGCAACGCTGAGGAAAGGAGGAGAGATGCATCGATATTCGATACTGGTCCCATCGAGAAGGGAATGGGCCGAGAAAAAGGTCCACAAAAATAATCAGATTGGAACTGGATCAGATACACCGCCTTTTTTTCTGATCCTCTTCTCCTTTTGTTCACGTGATCCAGTTCCACATAGATGGATGGTGTGTCCCAGCAGATGGTATGTCGTAGCACGTGAAAAGTTTTGTTATTTTTCTATGAACTTTTCATTGCCTCTTTCAGTGCAACCCATTGTAAAAAAGGATAAAGTGGGGGAATGCATCACAGGAGATCACATGCAGGAACAACAAAAGAACGACTATAAAGGGCTAAATGCAAATGAATGGCCTAGATCGAAGGAAGAAGATCCGATCCATTAATCGGACGGCTGGGATAGAACCTAAATGAACAGTGTTTTTTCAGCTTGGAATTGAATGTTTTATAATATTCGGTAGATAGGTATTGTAAACACTGCTTTTTTGTTTGACCCCAATTTATTAGAATTGTAAATTTAAAAAAAATATTGCCATTGACCTTGTGACTGAGAAGAAAAGATTCTAGGAATGTGGTTAGATATCAACTAAAAATAGTTTGGTTCATGGTAGAACAGGTGCATCGAATAAAAGTACTGTATCCTGTTGGTTGTCCAATTCATTGGGGCCCACTACACGTGTCAATCTGCTCCTATGTAATGTGGTCCCATCGTATTTGTCACCTGTCAGTCGAGATATTTATCATTATATAATTATCTATAAGGGCCCATCATGTGATCATGTCCTTCTAAATTTCTCATCCTTATCCGCCACGCCAACTTCTTGTTTGGTTAATAGAACTCAAAAAAAAAAAAAAAAAAAACTCTTTTGGTTGTCTCGATTTTCTAAAGCTGTTATGATGCGCCAAGCTCCACAATTTGCTTCCTCTCCAGAGGAATAAAAAAATAACACAGTGGTGTATAATTGGGTCTTTGAGTATCAACATTTAGATATAAATTTCATAGCATAAATCATGAGCATAAGCAGTTATGGAGAAAATTTTAATTTACTATTACAAAACTTGCAAAAACAATATATACAAAGTAAAATAACAGAATAATTTATTATGATTGTTTCTTTTTGTTACTTATTAGTTACTTTTTTTGCTAATGTGTAAATTCATATGAATTTTTATACAAAATTATATTATCTAAAACGTTTCGCTAGGAAGATGGTCTCTCAATATACATCGGATGTAAATAATAAAAATAGTTGAAGTAGTATATGAGAAATTAATATTACTTAAGTAGGAGAACTATATTTATTAAGAAAATTTCTCTACCTACCTACTATCCAATTTGTATATTATAAAAATCTATACTTACTGCTTAGATCAATATTTTTAACAGACACACATGTGGTAAATAAAGCATAGGTCAGAAGAGTGGAGAAAAACTGAATTGAGCGATTAGATATGATTGTATAAGAGAGATGGAGAAAGAGAGAAAATAAAAAGGAAATTAGAGCGAGGAAAAGTAAAATTAAGTAAAAGAATCGATATTGACAATACAAGAAATGACAAAAGAAAATAATTATGCAAATGTATGTATAATTGTATTGACAAAAGAGTGGAGAAAAACTGGATTGAGCGATTAGATATGATCGAGGAAATTAGAGTGAGGAAAAGTAAAATTAAGTAAAAGAATCACTGTTGACAATACAAGAAATGAAAAAAGAAAATAATTATGCAAATGTATGTATAATTTTGAAGTATTCATATGCACAATCATATATCATCGATATAAACTTGCAAAAAGCTTATGAGTTTATGATATATTTTTTTTTATTATTTCAACTCTCTGTTTTTCGGATACAATATTTTAATATTGTATCCCGTATCGGATATGTATTCGATAAGGATGCGTATGTGATACGCATCATATATGTCACGTGATAAATTTTATTATTTTAATGTGTTTGACCAGCGGATTAGGTCAGGATACGTCTTGGACACAATTACAATATATTTTTTAATATTAGAATTTCAAACATGCATAACTTTTGATATGAATTTCCGTTTGGGGCGTATGACCGCAATTTGAAAAGCTCGCAACGAGATCTACATGGTTTACGGAATTTTACCCCCAAGTGACCATTTTCGGGAGCAAAAAATGTTGTTTGATCCTCTGAAATTCATTTTTAAATTTTCAAATCTAAAAATTATATGAAAACTATCATAATTTAGTTTTTTATCTGTACAACTTATTTACTATACGAGTTAATTACAAATTTATAAAATTATATATTTTTAATAAAAATATTAAATATATTATTTTATATATATTATCGTATTCTATTCTTTTAAAAATAACGTCTGTTCGATACGATACTCTCACATGCATTCGTGCAACATAATTTCCTCTTAAATTTATTAAAGTTTTTTCGATTAATTTATTGATATATGAATTAAATAATATCATTAAATATTGTTCAAAAATATATATCATTAAATTGAATAAAAATATTCAGATGCACTCTATCAGCGCTTGCTTGAAAAGAGGGGGCAACTTGGAGCGGTGGAATATATTTACTCTCTGAATTAAGCTAGTATAAATGCACGATACATTCACCGTCGAGTGTAGGATAACTCGCCTCATCGATTTATTGGATAATCTTCGGGGGCCGTTTGGATCGGTTAGGAATTTGGAGAATTTGAAGAAGTTGTAATTTCTAGAAATAAATTTATTGAAAATGTGTAACTTTGTGAAGAGTTTAGATTGTTTATAATAAATTTATGGTAGGAAGATGAAATTCCTCAAAATCCTCCATCAATCCAAACAGCCTCTTGCTGTTATTAAGAAACTAGCATAAGATGTCTTTATACGTGGATAAATAAAGAAACAAAACAAAATATGTTTCTTAATTTACCAGTGATATAAATAGATGTGTTATTCAATTTATTTCTATATTAGTTGGAAAACCAAACAATGGTATTGCTTCGGCTGACGATTGATATCTAACCGCAGATCAAACCAATCGAACGGCAAAAATATCTATTTACGTCCTAGATCTAGCGTGTTACACATCTTGATATGCGTGCTTTAATATGTAGTATAGATAAACAAAAAATAAAAAATCTTGCTGTTTTTTTCTAAATTCCAAATTTATCCACTGGATCTACCGAAAATACTATTGTTAAAATCAATTCTCAGAAACGTTACAGAGAATATGCCCAATCGTTCGTTGAGTTTGAATTTATCTTTGTTATATGTAGAATTGTTTAACCTTTAACTGCTGCGATTTTAATTTAAACGTATTTTATTTACATTTTAATATTTCATTGTACATGTATTTTAGTTTCATATTTGCTTTCATAAATATAATAGAGGATAATTGACAAGCGAAAATTTACTACAGTACATTATTGTTAGATTTCATTAATTTGACAAGCGAAATTTGATCATGTCAGATTTTACATTACTGTTACGTACGTCTGATAAATATTTTAGTACATATATACTAGTCACAACGTAATCTTTTTGGGGAAATTTAAAAAAAAAATGAAATGGAACTAAGAAGAAATAGGAATAGATAACGCAATCAATATTAATCAAATACCAAATTTTAATATTTAAAAGAATTATATTATGTATTTCTAGTTTTCGACTTAAATTGTAAATTTAACATTCTCATCAGAAGTAGAAATCATTTTATGAAGGCAAGTCCTATTATAATAATTTCACAGCTGATTAAATCTTTTAATGAGCCAAATGAATTATTCAGAAATTTTGATTGCAAAAATGATATAATAATGATTAATTTTACAGTTAATTACTCAAGTCTGTCCCTTGTTAGTCGTAAGCCCCAAAAAGAAAAGAAGAGAAAATAAGTCTGATCAGTCGGTAACAAAGCCAATAATTTCACCATGGGGTGAGCGTATCCACTCCCCCACCTCTTTATATGACAACTGATCTGATCAGCTACTTTCATAAATAATAATCCGATAAATAAAGTGAGGTCTTATCAGTTGCCATTGAGCGAGAGAGCTAGCAAGCCATATTTATATACACAGCACAGAAAAGAAAAGAGAAGAAGATGTTAGAGAAGCTGTGGGACGATGTGGTGGCGGGCCCACAACCTGACAAGGGCCTCGGCAAGCTCCGCAAGCCCACCTCTCGTTTGACCGTCGACACCGGTACATCGTACATGCATGCATATACCAATAACTATATAGATATATTTAACACATCCTCAACGAACTTTATTATATATAATTATAATAATAATAATATAGAAGAAATGATGCACGTTTACAAGTTTTTGACAGATAGATTTTCATCAATAGGAAAATTATCTGAAATAAAATCCTAATATAAAAGTCTTTGGGTTTTATAAATAACTGAAGATTTAGAGGGGGAAAGTAGCAACGGCAAGAACAAGAGGTCGGCGTCCATGCCGGGGACACCGCCGACACCTGCCACACCTTCCACACCAACGACACCGCAGAAGACCAACAACGTGTGGCGCAGCGTGTTCCACCCGGGAAGTAACCTTGCGACACGTGGTGTTGGTGCCAACCTGTTCGACCGGCCCCAGCCCAACACGCCTACTGTCTATGACTGGTACCAATTACTAGATCTCTACCTTGTAATCTTCTACTATCTTATTGTTATAGATTAAAATATTTTGGGAGCATAACCAACAGACAGGGCATTTGGTCTAGTGGTATGATTCTCGCTTTGGGTGCGAGAGGTCCCGAGTTCGATTCTCGGAATGCCCCCAAGTTTTTTTCGTTTTTATTATTTTGTGGTTGCTATGACGGAATACAAGTTATTAATTTACAACCCAGTACCTCCACACCCAAAGCGAGAATATTTTTTGTTTGGGGTTTGAAAGTGCTTGTTTTTTTGTTATTATAATCTTCAGTGTAGAGTGTTATATATGTATTAATTTTACTTTTTTTTTTGTAATAATCTGTAGGTTGTATAGCAACGAGACGAAATCAAACCACCGCTAATGGAGAGCTCCAGTCCTCTTAATGTTGCAGTGCTGATGATGACTTTGTAATAAAGGTTTCGTGTTATGGTATTTGCTAGTTGCTACTGCCTGTTTACAAAGCTCTGTATTTTTACCTTTTTAAGTTCACTAGCTATCTAGTCTTTTAGTTGGTTTTTCCTTGGTACTTTTTGATGTGAATATTTCGAAGTTGGAACTACGTACTACTGTGTGCTTGGTTTGTACAATTCATATCTATGTTTAATTGCAATATTTCTTCTGTTCGCTTTGGTGTAGCTAGTTTTTTAGTTCTTGTCCCAGCACCAGCAATAAAATTAGTCCCATGTTTTGTAAAATAGAAATTATGCCAGTGCGTTATTGCAATATTACGTTCTAAAAGTGCGTTGTTGAATTTCACAATATTCATCATTTCGTGCTCTCTAAACTGTGTTTTACGTTTATTATATTCAATATACAAAGTCTGGCCGGTATAAATTAATATACGGGTTATATATTTAACAAAAAAAATATTATGTTACTTTATATATCTAACAAATTAAAAAGAATTTATTTTCCGTCAAGAGGACTGCGGCAATTGCTATCTACTACCTACAACGATGGATATATAATGAAATTCAATTCATATTTTTAACCAACTATATTGTTTATTATGCAAAGATAAATTATTTTTATATTTTATAACTAAACCTCTAGTTTAGTAAATGGTGAATAAGATAGCGTAAAATTCTCAGCAAAAACATTACAACTTCTTGTTGGGGGAAATATAATATATATAGAAGATGACAATGCAACCACAACCAGGAAAAGATATTTCAAAAGGCATTGTCATTTGTCAGTGATGGAAGCAACCCTCAGGGATTGGAGAGCCCATTGGCCATTGACCCAGCAGCTCCGAGGATAAGATTTTAGCGACTAGTTACTAGTTAGCTTTTAATGTTGACAGCTTCATATAGAACAATCCGGAATCAGAATTGTTAATTATATATGTTACGAATTTCCAGGAATATGATTTCACAGTCAAAACTATTGGAGCTCATTTTAGTGACTTTGAAGTTTGAACTTTGAACACAAATCTCATGTACAGAGAACGAATCATGTAATCCGGAGTCAGCATTGTATTATTATCTACAATAATTCTTCACATAGGGCTGTTTGGATCGCTTAGGAATAGAAAAAATTTTTATTCATAGGTATAAAGTATTGAGAAGTATGTAATTTTATAAAGAGTTTGAATTCTTTATAATAAATTTATGTCTAGAAATAGACAGGAAATTCCTCCTATTCCCGAAGCATCCAAACAGCCCCATATGCAGGGACGGATTTACATTCAATAAAGAAGTGTCAATGTCACCCCTTTTTTAAAAAAAAATGATATTGCTAATATTAATTTTGATAGTTATAAAGTGTAACTTTGTTATATGCATCATAGGTTTGAACCCCATAAATATTTACATAATTTATCATTATTGAACCCCATACGTAATTTATACGTCAATTTTTGTGAGGTTTATTTTTTTTGTTTTTTTGGAAAGACCGTACAATTTATATTTGCAAAAGTATTGCCATAATAAAAAAGTCAATTTAATATGACCAAATAAAGATGCACTTATTGTTGTTGCCTTAGTTGTTTGTGCGGCTCATAGCCCAATTAGATAATAGTTGTGCAATTAACCAATCACATCAAGAAAATAAAAGACAATTTTTTTAATAAAAAAGAAAAAAAAAACGTTATCCAGCGAACGCCCAGTTAGCCCTTTCCTCTTTCTGTAATTTTACTTTAGGGCTGTCAACGGTACCTTTTAACCGTTTATCCTATCCGTATCGTATTCGATAAGACGGGTATGGGTAAGATTTTATTTTCGTTAAGTTATCGGGTATGGGTATGGATAAGAAAAATTTTTCGTTAATTTATTGGGTAAGGGTAAAAGTAACGCTATTTCGTAACCGTTATTTACCCATACCGTTATATATATAATATATAATTGATAATCATTAATAGGAAAAGATATGATTATAATATCCAATTAATATGTTAATAACTAATAAGTCAATTCAATTGGTAGATTTAACTGAGACAATATACTACATTAATAATTTATAATTCATGATGATGAGTAAGTAAACTTTTAATTATTAATTAGTTATATATATTTTTTATGAGAAGATATTATATGATTTTATTATATTTAAAGTATTATTCAATTTTACACTTTATTATATTATATTTGATATTATTTATTCATCCATATTGTATATTTTTTTATTGAATTATTATTATCATTATTATTCGTTTTCTACCGTTACCCTACCCTTATCGTTAATTCATAACGGGTAAGGATAGGGTACGGGTAAGTCAATTTTTAACGGGTACGGGTAGGGTATGGATAAAGAAAATTTTAATGGATGCGGGTAACGAAAATGTCTCTACCGTACCCTACCCTACCCATTGACAACCCTATTTTACTTTACTGAAACGAAACTCGAGCGATTCTCTCCTCTTTTCAACTTGTAATCCCCTCTTTTCAACTTGCGAGATGAGATGGAAAAAATTTCATCCAGGACTTGATTGCTCTAATCCTCTTTTTGCCAGAACAATAGAGAAAAAGGTATTACTTTTCAAATTTACCTTTTTTTAAATCAAATCAATTCTTTTTTTCCTGATTATAACATATCAAAAGTCCGGTTTGCGAGTTAAATTGTTGTTTGAAAATTTTGTACAACTCTAAAACATAGTCAATTTCAAATTTGTAATTGTTAATTTTTAATGACGAAACAATGAAAGTTTATTTGCTGTTATATGTATCAAACAATATAATAATTTAAATATTTTAATTCAAAATATTTAGGACAATTTTCTTTTTTAATGTTCTCTGTTAAATTGAATATGGAGAAATTTTTGAAAAGACGGCAACCTCAAGATGGTACTTCAATCTCTCAAGTCCCTAAACAGATATTTTTTGACGGCCGCTATCAAATATTCAAAAAAAAAAGTCCCTAATTAAACGGGTTCAAATTAACGCAAAAAACTATCCTATTGATCTCATAAAGTGACCGAAAATTTAGTGAACCCCCTTATGAAATTTTCTAGCTCCGTCCCTGTTGGTGTGTTTGGATGCAACGGAATAAGCCGGGAATAGAGAATAAGAATAAGGAATTTTGATTTGCGTGTTTATCCTTATTCCTTATTCTTATACCATGGTTTTGTTTGTATAGGAATAAGAGCCCTTATTCCTTATTCCTATATTATTTGGGTTGTACAAAAATAAAAATAAGAACGCAAACCAAAATTCATTATTCATATTTCCTATTCCCGCCCTATCCAAACACAAGTAGTCTCTGTCATTTCTTCTTTATATTTTTCGTTACGATGAGATGGGTGTCCCTGTCGGTCTGTACTGGATACATGAATCGACCACGCCATCAGCCCAAAATCAAGCGTTCATTAAAATAATTCTGTTGCATTAATTGACTGCAAAGAAAATTTAACTATAGAAAACAACCCCAAAATAAAGCTGAAATTTTAAAAAATAATATTAAAATAATATAATCCAATAAAATTAATATCAATATAATCAGTTTAATATAAATAGTATCGTAAGATCGGAATCCTAGAATCCGAACGTTAGATCGGATTCTGGGATTCCGATCTAACCTTTACTATATATATAAGGGGTTTCCGATCTAATTTCGCTACCTTTCGCTCTCGGACGCACTTCTTCGACGAGAGAACAGTAACTTTTTTTTGTTTATTAATTTAATTATTTATTTATTTAGTTTATTAGTTTTTAATTTAGTTAATTAAATAAAAAAATAGGAAAATATTGGAAAAATATTCAAAAAATCTGAAAAAATCAGAAAAAAATCAGAAAAAATTATATGTAATTTATTAATTATATTGGATATTTTTTTTGTCTTTTTATTTGTTTATTCACTACTTAATTAATTAGAAAAATAGATAATAAATTGTAAAATTATTTTAAAAATACGGAAAAATAAGAAAAATTCATATGAAAATTTATGTGTAAGTAATTTATTTTTTTTATTTTTTTTGCTTTTAATAATTCAGATTTTGATAATTAAATATGGAAAAAATTAGAAAAATGATAATAATTGATGGTGTTAATTAAAAATGTAGGTAAAAAATTGTTTAGAAGAGAGTCAATTCCTTTCTACTCCAGGTTAGCTTTTTTATATGTTTATTTTATTATTGTTTGAATAGAAATGTTTGTGAATTGCTTGTAGATTGATTGATGGATTGTAAAATTGTGAAATACAATGATTGTACATTTGTGAAATGCAATGTTTGAAATGCAATGTTTGAATTATTGATTCATTGATACTTGTGAAATGGTTTGTGAAATGCAATGATTGTAAAATTTGAATGATTTATTCAAATTGGGTTGGGTTGGGTTCAAATTGGAATGAAATTGGGTTGGGTTGGGTTCAAATTGGGTTGAAATTGGGTTCTAATTGGGTTCTGATTTTTTGGAAAACTCTCCCGATACAGGGGAGATGCTGCCGAAATTTTTATAGATTTTATACTTTATTAAATTTTAATTGCAGTAACAGTCGAAATGCCACCGCGAAGAAGAATACCAGAGGATCCACGTCGATCCACGAGGCGTCGAGGAGATCCTGGCGCATCTACATCAGGAGGAGATCCTGGCGCTTCTTCATCTGCCCCCCCTGCTGCCCCCCCCCCCCCCCCCCGTTCCTCCTCCTGCTGATCAGCTTCTGATCTTCGAGGCGTACGAGTAAGTTTTTTTTATTTATATAGTTAATTCTTTTTTATATATATATTTTTTAATAGTATATATAGGAAATAATTTATTTTTTAAATTATTTAGGGTATAGGGTATAGGGTTTAAGGAAATAATAAAATTTTTTTATTTATGTAGTTAATTTTTGTATATAGTTAATAGTATATATAGTAAATAATATGTTTTTTAACTTATTTAGGCGTGGACGCCCGAAATGCATAAGGCAAAAATGATACGAACCGAGGAGGTGGACCAGCGTCTTGTGACATTGGGCCTTATTCATTTCGTTGAGTTAGGTCACATGTCATTGGATCGTTCCATGATACAGGGTCTAGCCATGTTCTGGAGGCCCGATACCCACACGTTCCACTTTCCCCGCGTAGGCGAGATGACCGTTACTCTTGAGGTATTATTTTTTCCAAGTTCTGTTGGTAGCTATTTATTTATTTATTGTTTTTTTTGTTGTTTAATAAAAAATATAAATAAAATTTGCAGGATGTCGCCTTCATTTTTGGCTTGCCTACGACTGGATGACCGGTGACCGGTCGTACTGATTACGACGATGTGCAGAAGCTAGCCGACTTTACATTGCCACGGGACACTCCTATGGAGGATGTTCTAGATTGCTTCAGAGAGAGGGCGACTGATCGACGTGCTGGAAGGTAACAAACGTTTTAAAATTTAATTTAAATTTTGAGATATGCTGCAATATATATATATATATATATATAGAGAGAGAGAGAGAAAGCCTTCAATCAAAACGCTTTAACCGGAATCTCAGTTAAACCCCGTCGGTTCTCAATTTTGAAAGTTCAAACGACCGATCCGAACTGTCAAATATGATCTCCATATTAAAATCTCCTTGCCGACCAAAATTTTCATTTTTTTAAATTTTTTAAGTATTTTTTTCGGATTTTCAAAAACAGCAATTTTTGTAGGGTTCAGAACAAATTAGATTAACGATTTTTGAAAATCCGAAAAAAATACTTAAAAAATTTAAAAAAATGAAAATTTTGGTCGGCAAGGAGATTTCAATATGGAGATCATATTTGACGGTTCGGATCGGTCGTTTGAACTTTCAAAATTGAGAACCGACGGGGTTTAACTGAGACTCCGGTCAAAGCGCTTTGATTGAATCCATTCTCTATATATATATATATGTAATGTTTATGTAATGCAAGAAATTTCACGCAGTACAGTTTGGGAAACTGCGTGATATGTGGGCACAGGGACCTGGCCAGAGGACGCAGATAGGATCGATAGATACACTCGGGCCCTGGTGTTGGAGTTGATGGGTTGCGAGATGTTTCCAGATACCACAGGAGATTCTGTTCCTTGTTTTTATCTGGAGTTACTTCGGGTGTCTATGGTAAGTTTTTTACTCAATTAAAATGAATTGATTTGTATTTTGGTCACTAATAACAAATAAACAGGTCAAGCACATATTGACGCAAGCTCTGCGAGCATGTGCATGGGCGGTGAAGAAAGGATTCAGACGGGCTGGGAAGGAGATGCTGAAGGGCTGCAGGACGCAGTTGGAGCTCGTTGGGGAGCCGCATCGGTTACCTCACCTTTTAGAGTCGAAGGGTCTAGCTACAGACATAAACTCCATACCTGATTCGCCTGAGGAGGATCACGCGCCAGAGCCTGGATTTGAGGAGCAGCAGTTTATGACGGTAACCTAAAATTTGTAATATTATTATTTTTTATTATTCTGTTATTGATAATATTAATATTATTTGTAATATCATTGTATGCAACAGCCATCTGGGTATACTTTACACGACTGGGACACATATTTTGATCAGCCGAGACCCAGCCAGCCTATTGTGCGGAGCAGACGGACAGAGAGTCAGCCATCCACACAGCCGCCCATCCACCCATCTACACAGCCACCCATATCCACTGGCGAGTTACCGACACCACCAGGCCCACCTCCTGGTCCATATCCAAACCCACCTACCCATTATGAGTACCAGACCCAGTACCCACCATACCAGACACAGTATCCACCTGGACCACCACCATATTCTCAGGGCGAGCCTATCTTGAGCCCGGGTGACGCTTTTTTGTCATCCATTGGAGTACATTTGGACGAGCCGTACACACCTCCAGTTTATCCATCTCCTTTCGGTCAGAGCTATGGTTCATTTGGTCAGACATATGGCGGAGCCTCTTCTTCTAGTGCACCGTCTCGTCATTCCACTCCTCAGATGGCTCCTCGTCCACCACCTGTCGGACTTGCTCGCGGACGAGACCCCCGTCAGCCGCCAGGTCCTCCGTATATTTGGTCCCCTAGTGAGGGGAGGTGGATCCCCCGTACTGGACATATTTAGGATTTATTTGTATTTTATATTTTATTTACTTATGTATGACTTATATATTTATGAGTTCTATATTTATGACTTCTATATTTATTTATATTTTATAATAACTAAAAACTAATTAGGACCAATCACAACGAGTACGAAACACCTAAGTACGATAAACGCTTTGAAAAATATGAAGTTTGGCGCAATCACACCTAAGTACGAAACACGTAACTATAAACCGTTGGATTCGAAAAGTTTGGCGCTAGAAAAATATGAAATACGCTCTGAAAAATTCTAACAAAAATAGTGAGCTGTTAATTGGCAGACCTATTTTCCTAAACTTAAATTTCAACATTTTTAGGCGTACCATTTGTTCAAAACAAAAATGACAAAGGACCAAGATAGTCACACTTTCAACTGAAAAAACAGCTCTGGATTCGAAAAGTTTGGCGCTAGAAAAATATGAAATACGCTCTGAAAAATTCTAACAAAAATAGTGAGCTGTTAATTGGCGGACCTATTTTCCTAAACTTAAATTTCAACATTTTTAGGCGTACCATTTGTTCAAAACAAAAATGACAAAGGACCAAGATAGTCACACTTTCAACTGAAAAAACAGATCTGGATTCGAAAAGTTTGGCGCTAGAAAAATATGAAATACGCTCTGAAAAATTCTAACAAAAATAGTGAGCTGTTAATTGGCGGACCTATTTTCCTAAACTTAAATTTCAAAATTTTAAGGCGTACCATTTGTTCAAAATAAAAATGACAAAGGACCAAGATAGTCACACTTTCAACTAAAAAAACAGTTCTAGATTCAACTTAGTATTACGAATATGACAATTATTACATTATCACATCACATAAAAGTACAATTCAACTAAATATTACATTATCAACATAAAAATTATAATTATTTTCTTCCTCCTCTTGCAAAATTAGTTATTCTTGCGCCAAGACGTAAAATTCCACCACGTATTCCGGTTTGTGCTCTGCTACTCGATGCTCCTTGACTGTTCCTTGTAATTGATGTCCCCTGACTTGTGACATACCTAGCAGAACTTGAGCGTGGATCCACGCTAATGGAATTTCGACGTGGTTCATTTCCTCTTATACCAAGACTAATACGACTCTGAGTTCGTGGATCTACGCTAACAGAACTTCGGCCAGGTTGAACTGACTCCCTGGAAAAAGAACTTTCACCTCGGTTACCTGTTGAAGGCGGAGCTCTATTCCTTGTACTTGTTCGTCTATGCGTGTTGGCACGCCTACCAGATTGAAGTTCCTCCAAAGAAATAGGTGGTTGTGGGTTATTGTCCTCTGTGGTTCTTCTTTTTTTATTTTTATTATTTCGCATTGCATCCATCCACATCCAATCACGGTCCTTCTTTCGCCGCCCCCGATTAATCATGTTCTTATCAGGGAACACCACAGGTCCATCGTAGCGAGGCCAGTTCTCTTCGTCTTCATAGCAGTGGAAGTCACTTGATGACCATATTTTAACCATGTTCTCTGTACTATATAGTGGGTCTATAAATTCATCTATTTCCCATCTATATGTACCGCATATGGCAACAACATGAGCACATGGTATTCCGGTCAGTTGAGGTTTTTGACATTTGCACGTCACATGTCTGGTCGGTAGTTGAGGATCTTCTGGTTGATAATTGCGGTTGATGAGAACTTTGTACTTCCACGTTCTTCCAGGGAAATCTTTCTCGTTGGGCACCTGTACTTCGAACTCTCCACGTTCAATATCAATGGTTACCACAGTCATCAGCGCTGTAAATATTAAAATATATAAAAAAAATATGTAAATATAAATGAAGGTTAATTTTAGTAAAGTATACAACGGTAATCCTTACCCGCTTTAAGAGTATGCTTCATAACTTTTAATTGCACCTCTTTTGGCCACCGTTCTCCATCTGCCTGTCTTCCCAATGCTATTTGCTTCCTTTCATTAAACCACTGCACAGTCTTGTACCAAGCGCCTTCTACGAGTCCAACAACTAGGAGTCTTCTCTCAACCTTTGTGTGGTATACCTTTGTCTTTACCAGAAACCTTGTACACATTTTCACATAAATGTTGCATACAATACCGATGTACGGCCAATGCAGGCTCCGCACTTTCTTGCCATCCGTACTGTGGTCTTTTAAACATGTTCCTTATTCTCCAATGACGGTCTGAGACAACACAAAATTTTTTTGGTCCCACCACTTGTTCCCTTAGAAATTTCATGAACCAACCCCAGCAAGTTTCATCCTCCGTTCTCACTAAAGCAAATGCTAACGGAACAAGCCGTTGCTCAGGATCGTAACCGTAAGCCGCTACGAATTTACCCTTGTAGCGACCTGATAAGAAAGAGGCATCAATGCTAATCACGGGCCTATTATACGGAACCACCGCGATACAAGGCCCGAATGCCCATGCTGCTGCTTCGAACATAGCTCTGTTCGGATCACCTATGCTTTTAAACAACCACTTTATCTTCGAACATAGCTCTGTTCGGATCATCCTAGGATCTACCACAGGGTCCATGGCCTCTGAAAAAGAACATGATAATGAGAAACAGAACCCCTGAGCACTCTAGATGAGAAATGAAAGATGAAATGAAAAGTTCAATAAAGAACACCAAGGCAAGCCTGAACCTAAGACTGCCAAGACCTAACCATAAAATCAAAAGGCAATGGGGACACCAGGGCAAACTGTTCAACATAGTCTCACAGTTCACCCTGGTGGGGGGCATTTGTTTGCCTCTAAATTTTGCTGCATGAAACCATAGAATAAATAAAACAAATCTCATCCCACAAATGAAACCAGACTCCATAACTCCAACAATTAAACAAAATGGCCTTGACAAAACGATCGTGAAGCATGGAAGGAAAATACAGAAATTCCTAAACAACGGACGGTAAATTAATTATGGGAAATGCCATTATGAGCCTGTGATATCCCTACAATTAATTACATGAAAGTCCTAAAAATGGAAAATTTGTAGCAACCATATCCCTTACATCCTTATGGGGAACCCTGCAAAGTTTCATGCCAAACTGACCTATGGATGGGCACCAAAGTATTTTTTTCAGCCATGCAGTAGAATCAACCTCAAAACCACAATAAACGGACAGGTCTAATACCACGACAAATGGAGGCTAGATGGTGTTTGCCTTTAAATTCGGCTACAAGTTGATAAATATGGGAATACAATCAAGCATTACCTAAAAAAGGGCCCAAATAAGATTATCTAGAAATTGCATAATTTCGGGCTCTATCAGTCATCTGGGAACCATACCATTCTAGGACCCTATCAATTAAAATACTGGACCTAAATTGACATATCTCAAAGAGAAGATGGCAACATATCAAGAACAAATACCCATATCCAAGGCAAGTGGTTAAACAGACTGTCAGGCTGAACAGTATGTTTATTTGCGAATATAGCATCAAAGGAGAAATATGAATATACATGTATATGGGCTTCAAAAGTAAAACAAAACAAATTAAACAAGGGCCCAAGGCAAATTAAACAAACTAGAAGGCCCGGCCCAATTCCAGTTAAATTCAGCCACCTCCACTGACAGGCGGACCCCACCAGTTGATTTTTATTTTTAACTACAAAAGACACGTGGCGCCTCCCGGTTGGCTTAGACCATGGGACTCCACCATTTCCGTTAATAAAAAAAAAGGAAAATAAAAAAAAGAAAAAAGAGGAGACAACGGAACCGTACGAAGAAACCTTCTTCTCCGGCGTAGGGATTTCTCTCGCCGTCCCCGATCAAATTGACTGCACCTTCGTGTAGGCGATGGTTTTACAAATTCAACAACACCAAACTCGAGCAGCAATGAGGCCTGGGAGAGAACAATTTCAGAGGAGAAAGGATGAGTGACTGACGCGAATGCACGCAAAATTATACCAAATTGAAGGGCAATTGAGCAAGAGGCATACCTGGAAAGCTTCTTTAGTGTTGAGAGAGAAGTTAGGTATGAAGACTCGGTGTCAATTTGATGGAAAGAAGAGAGTAACACCATTCACCATGGCTGCAGAGGTGAGTTTCGAAGGAGAAGGAGTCAAATGAGGTCGTGACTCGAAATTAACCTGAGGGGTGAGTCCCAAATCACTCAGGCGAATCAGAGAATGCAAGTGGAGGAGTGAAGGATGCTCAGATCAAAGAGAAGAGTATTGTGCTCACTAATTGAAGCTACACAGAATGAGAGGTTGCAAGAAAGGCAAGATGGCACAAGGAACTCGAAATTAAAGGGGTTAGTACACTGAAACACCAATTGTCTAGTTATTACACATTCCTGAAGATGCTAGAATGATTACCATGTGACAAGTTGTGGCCAGTTCATGGTCAGCAAGTGGGGACACTGGTTTAGTGACATGACACGGCTAGGAGGTTAGGCGCTGATTCAACAATGCTTAACAGTCACATACCGATGCAATTAGCCCTAAATACAAGTCAAAGAGAGTGCCTAAGTGCTATAAGTATGTGATATGATGACTAAAACATTTAAAATAAACTGGAGAGGAATTGATTTCGGTTACACCTGAGAGGAAATGGAAAAGTAACAAGTGCAGGAGTGCATGTCTTCTCACTGGTCCCCTCCCTCCTATGAGTACTCTCAGTGCCAATAGAGACAAAACTAAAGGAACTTGCCCCCCAAGGAGCATCCTACAGCCGTCAGATGATGATCAAAAGGGTCACATATGTGTTGATAAAGGAGACAACATACAAATCATACCACATCAGCAACATACCAATTATTGAAGGCACCCTCTCTCCATGAATCTCAGCCCTCAGATGCTAACCGACCATTGGATGCTTGCCACCACTTGTACCCCAATTCTGGCGCCAAAAGCCAGCATGAGGAACAAAAAAGGCAATTGCAATTATACTGCCTTTTACTCAAAAGAACGAATGACATGTAACCCCACTTGTCAGGCTATGTCAAGTCCAATTGCAGGCTGCCACAACATCAATAGTTAATCATTTTGACGATAGCATAAAATCAGGTCTTAATGATGGACTAATGAAGATGAAATTAAATGCAAAATAGAGAAATATACCAAAAATTAATTATAAGTCTAAGAAGGGCAAAATGGGAAGTAGCACATACAGAAAGCTATATGGAGCCCTCTAGACCATGGAATCAAGCAATGAAATACAGAACATGGTTGGGAAATGACCCTCATACCCTTGTTACCTCCCCCAGCTGCTACATGACCAAACATGCCAATTAAAGAGCTTTGGCGCCAAGCCAGAGAGTAAAATCGAGTAGACATTGATGGCAGCTACTTCCATGCCTACATGGCAATGAACCCCTTCCCCAAGCCCATTTGAATCAATGAAATAATGCCACCACAGCACCAAATGCTTTTCAGTAAGAATTGGTAAATAGAATTAATGCCACGAACCCTAAAAGAAATGCAATTGAAATCCATGGTGAACTCGGCAGCCAACATGGCATGAATGAGAAACATAAGTCCTAGTCAGCATGCCACCTTACATGCTCGGTGGGTATCAATTGACACATGTCAAAGCATCATTGAAAGGTGTAATTGGCCAGTAAAAGAAGAGAAGTGAAGAAGTAATACACTCGGCAGCCATACAAGAGCCCTTGGATCAAAACCCTAACTCCATGGCTCATCCATGCCACACAACGAAAACCATCCACAGTATAGCAATACCAGCCCATGGTTTTGCCAAAGAACTTGCTCCCCACGGCTCTACATCAACCACTGGATCAAGATGAAGGGTGAGATGCGCATGGATCAACTCCATGGAAACCCTAACTTCAAGCCTATATAAAGACCTCAAATCAGAAGAAGAAAAAAACCACCACCGACCCCAAGCTTACCATATACACTGAAGCTCTGCCTCCATCCTTGGTTAGGTTAGAACAGAAGAGAGAAAGCTCTGTAATTTCGTCGAGCAGTTAGCTTGTAATAGGAAATAGAAGAAAAGAAGAGAGAAGAGAGAGCCTAGGTAGCTTTGTCTTGTAAACCATCCTTTTCACATATCAATAA
This sequence comes from Rhynchospora pubera, assembly GCA_028095005.1. Lineage (NCBI taxonomy): Eukaryota > Viridiplantae > Streptophyta > Magnoliopsida > Poales > Cyperaceae > Rhynchospora > Rhynchospora pubera. The sequence continues at coordinate 11,350,635 of CM051461.1, read as the reverse complement.
AGAGAGTTTGATCTTCAATTGTTGTTTTGATTGGCGTTTGAGTTAGCCCAGCCACCAAACAATGGTGGTCTGGTGCCATATTGCTATTTCTTATTTATTTCATGTTTTTGCATCTCACATCTGCATCTAATATAAGATAAAAGTGACTTAAAGCAATTAAAAAGGGTTTGTGCGTCTGTTAAAGCACAAGAACAGCAGGTAGGGACACAGCCGCCATGGCCAGAGCTCGAGCTCACTTCATCGACATACCTGAAGAGAAACACAGTCCCAGCGACTCAAATCAACCAAGTAAAGCAAGGAGAAGCTATCTGACATGTCTGGAAGGAGGAACCACTTCTCAGTTGCTCCAATTTACAAAAGAAAGGAAGTTGAAGTGCCTCGAGCAGATCCGAGTGGGCCCAGTCAATCATAAGTCAAATGGAGAAATTGAAGCCGTAGAAGAAAAGAGGAGAAGGAGACGACGCTGTGGAGATCAACCGCCCTCGAGACGGTGGCCGGAACACTTGAGTCAACGGCGGAGGAGCCACTGTGTCGTCGAGTCAAAGGCAGCGGACAAAAATCAAAAGGGGACGGAAGAAGAAGAAGGAGACGACTCCTGTTGACCATGCACGAATCTTGAAGTTGATCAATGGATGGATTTCAAAAATAACGGATCAATAGAGTTAGCCACACGAAGATCCTGTATGTCGCCCAGCGCATAAACCCCTACGAAGAAGTCGCCAATAGACAACAAACTGACTTGCAATACCAATGATCACACCAAAAGAGACACAGAAAGAGAAAGCCCAACCAAGTAAAAGGACCAACCTGGATGAACCTGGTGTACTAAGACCACGGGACTCGTCGACTGAACCTAAACCCGACACAGACCCCATCCGGTCCACAGGCGCGTGCGTGAACCAGTCGACTCAACCAACTCAATCCAGCGCCTATGCCCGATCTTCTGCGACTCAAATCGTGTGTCCTGCGCTGTTGCATACCACAAATCGCATCTACTTGCCCACGTGGACCACCCAGAAGCTGACACCTCAATCCTGCTGATGACGTGGACCAACCAGAGAATTTGCAACAAACCAGAACTTCAAAAATACATTAAAAATAGCCAGAAAATCAGAAAAATTCCCATAAAATACCAAAATGTTTAGAAAATTATGAAGAATATTTCTACCTGACGCACTATATACAAAAAATTAACTTAAGAGTCACTTTTATTTAAAAGTCTATAAAACTTTAAAAATATCATAAAGATAAATAATAAACATAAACATTATTAAAAAACTAATATTGTTATTAAAGGACAGCAGGGATTCTTGGGTGACAGGTATTCTTCAGAACCAGAACACTCCAGAGCCAGTCAAGTCAGAACCCATACTTCAAACTTAAGACCCAAGCCAAGTCAGGACTTCAAGACAATTCCCGGAAAACTGAACCCAGACATCTAAACCCAACTGGGACTCAGAACTGAACCTAGATCCAAACTCCATAACTAAATACCGAAGCCTCAACCAGAGCCAAACCAAGAAATTCAGAACGAAGGCCTGAAACCAAGAAACTAAAATCCAAATACCAATGTTAAACCACAACTAGACTCAAATCAGACCCAGAGCTCCAGATTCTGAATTAAGTCTCAAATCCAGAATTCAACTCCAAATCCAAACTCGAGTGAACATCCAAAAGCCAAATCCAAACCTAGAGGCCAATACCAAGTCAAACGCCAAATCAAATCAAACAAGGTCCTAAGGCTCTATATCCTGGCACTACACAGAAAGCCAAGTCCATATCAAGATAACCAAGACCAACCTATGATCCAACGATCTGACTGTCTGATGATAACAATTTTTAAAGCAATAAAAGTTATAATTATAAAAGATAAAGCATCGAAGTCTGCATATCGCTTAAAGTTTAAGTCAGCATAGCATGCATATGTATTCTGCATCATGACCACATTCCACATAGCACTAGACATTATATCAAATAAAACTGACTCCAATTGCTTTCAATGCCTAATCATTTAATTATTCCCGATCTAGAGGTGCTCTTGTCTGATTCCCAACTTGGACTCATATCGGAGGTAATTAACAGCAGGGGCTTGCGCCTGCTGGAAGGAAAGGACCTACACACAAACAATCAACTCTTGAGGGCCCTAGGGTCGCATTGCTATCTTTCGTTCGTAAAGCGGGTAGTGGTGTTCGAATTCTAGGGGACTCAAGGGGTATCTGATCCGCATTTTCTTCGCCCCATAGAGGACAATCTGATCTTCCGTGGTTGGACTGAAAAAAGTGCGAGACAGATTCTGGCACGCCCGGTGGGACCTTCTTCTCCTCTCATTAGGGAGTAATTAAAGGATTAAGCATGAAAGTACATAGGAGTCTATTAAATTTCATGTTACATACTAATCTCGAGTTATCTTCATTCCAAAAGGAACAATGGTGACTTGGTGCCAAATTGTGACTGGAGAACATCTCAAGAATGGCGGTGGCTCCATGGCCGGGACTCTCCAAGTGCCCGTCCAAGCTACCGCACAACTCCAAATGGTGATACTCGCTGGTGGAACATCTACTGTTGTCTCAGGAAACACCACCCCATGCAACCAGAAAGGGAAAATGCCAATTCAACATGTGAAAGAGGCTCTTGCTCCTAAATCAAAAGGAACAGAGACAAGGACTAGGCTCTCGAGGATTCAAGCCCTCCACCTGGTCCAACAACCAGACACCGTCACTGACCTGCCTATTCGCAACACCTTCACCCCCCTGCATGTGCTCAAGAAGGGAGGAGAGGAGATGCGTCTCAGGGAGGATTGGGAGCTTCCCATGTATGCCCCGGTCCTTGAGACGAAGGAAATAACCCACAAGAAACATAAGACAGTGGAGGCCATACATGCAGCCTTCAGAATCATCAAAAAGTCTCGTAAGTCCCGTTGGATCGTCACTACGGTCCCTGCCGACGCTAAGAATCCGTCCGTAAAGGATAGACTAAGGCTCCCGGTGCACCAAAGGCTTTGCTTTCCCCATTGTGAGGACAACCTTGAAGGAGATGCGGACCATAATGTTTCCGAGAAAAAGACCGTGGCCAACCTGCCATCGGTCTTTGACCGGCTCACCTTCCCGCCGCTGCAACTCAACCTCAAGTCCGTGAAGGCCGAAGGGAAAGTGGAACAGGTCTGGAGGCCCAAACAACAAGAACCCATGCCAGCTCCTAAGCAACACACAGGGGGCACCAGGCGGTGGGTCTCAAAGGAAAATGATACTTCTCTGGCTAACCAAGTGGCGAGTCAGATGATGAAAGACAAAAGGAAAAGAAAATATGTGGTGAAGAAGAGACGGAATGTTGATTATGTCTCGATATGTCATGATGATGAGGAGTCAATGGAAGTTCACACAGTGGGGACTGGTTCACAAGAGCTACCCCACTCTGAAAGTGTTCGCGTGGAAACGCAAGGGCAAAAAGGAAAGGCTTCAGGATCCAAACCTTCCAAACGGGTAGGGCGGCCTAAAAACTGCAGCCCGGTAGTGGAGAAAATTGTCCAACAAACCAGTGATAATGCAGCAAGTGATGAAGAGGATCCAAATCCGGATCGTGGAAATTCGTCTGATAAGGATGTTGATGAGGAAATAGAAATATCTGATGAAATGGCCCAGCTTCGCAAGGAGCTAGAGGAAAAACAAAGGCAACTCGAGCAACTCCAGCTGGAGAACGCTCGGGTCACGGCAGCATGTGCTGAGGTCCAGAAGCATATGGTTAGAATGGGCGCACGGCCAAATCGTGCGGTCGTAAACAATGACACACCCAAACCAACCATCACAAAGAACTCAACACCTGATCCAAAACCAAATGCGTCGGTGGAGATCTCCTTTGCTCCATTGATGATTGCCAAGAAAAAATCCTCGGTCATCCAAGTCAAAGCAATCGAGAAACCTCAAACTAGAATACTGGAAAAGATAATTTCATCTAGGGAAGCAAGTCATGAAGCCTCTGAGATGGTAAAAGATAAGCAAAGGAAAGAAATAACTAGTGTACCGATTCCGCCTGACACTCAGATTATGAGTCCTGACGCATCAACAAGCGAAAACTTTACCCTTCCCTCTCAGAAAATAGGAAAACCTACTCCAATTAAGCAACCCGCTGGGGGCAGCCTCTCGGAGGAGCAAAGGGAAATTCCTCACATACTCACAAAAAAAGGATTGATATGTCCCTTCCGGAAAATGGAGAAACAAGTGCCAAAAGAACTGCATAATGGGGGCAACTTTCCTGAAAGACAGAAGAAAAATTTTTCCATACCTACTAAAGAGGGATTGGTACACCCCTCCCTAAACACAGGAGAACGAGTGAAGGTAAGGCGAAGCGCTGGGGGCAGTTTTCCTAGAAAGCAAATCAAAACATCTCCCATACTTACCAAAAATGGATTGGCATCATCCTCCCGGGAAGCAGGAGAGTATGTATTTGATGAACAATATGCAGGGGGCAGTTTGTCAAAAGCACAAAGCGAAATGCCTGGCACTTCTGCTCTTGATATACTGGCCACCTCGTCTGTATTGGTAAAGAACGAGGGAAGAGTCTTGAATGAAAATAGAAAGAAAGTAGAAAGGGTTAAATCTCAAATGCAAGGGACGACTGACTGGCATACCAAGTCGAAAGGTCAAGATATAGGGGAAAAGAGTAGCCATGAAATCTCCGCTCCACAAACCCATGAACTTAATGTGGTGCGATATCTCCAACTTCAAATAGAAACCATGGCACTCTTTCAACTTGAAAGGAGAAAGAAAATCATGGAACAATCAGAAGGTTTAGAGGATAATGCCACAGCTCATATGATAAGTGTAGCAGAGGATCCTGCAGAATCTATCAGTGCCAGTACAATGGATGTAGAGTATGATGACCAGTCTGAAATATCAGAAACTCTTATGCACACTCCAAGTCAAAAGGATGACTGTCAACAGGTCTCACGGCAAAGCCAACACTTCGAAGACTTGTCATTGGAGCAAATTCTGGGTCTTCTAGGAGATGAAAGTGGGTCTGAAAGTGATTATAGGATTCTTTTCAAAGAAGGAATTAAAAGGAAAACAAAACAAGCTGAAAGTGAAAGCTCCGTCATGAATGGTACAACCACTTCTAATAATGAAGTTCAACCGAAGGGTGAAAGCAATATAATAGAAACCCAAAATGGCAAGGAAGGAATTTTTACTTGTGACATAGAAGGAAGTGAGTATTCTCTACCTGATCGGGTGTCTCGTGAAGAACCTGTAGAAAGTGAAGAAAGGGGCCTTGAGCTGGGGGCATCCTCTGATAATGATAAGGTTTCCAAAAGTAGTCAAATGCTAGAACAAGGTAGTCATGAACTGGCAACCGTTCAGCAAGAGAATACTCGGTTATCAAAATGGTGCGCAAGCATGCAAGATTTTATAACTGAAAGAGGATTGTGGCAAGATTTCCTCCATGAGAAGATGGATGCACATCCCAGAGAAATCGGTTTTGTAAGCCCCAAACCTAAGGAACGGAGAGGTCGTGCTTTAAAGGGAAAGACTGACCACACAAAAGGCAAGTCAATCCTAAGGGATAATGAAAAGCCAAGAGATGACTCAACGGTGTCTCTTGAGGTGCAAAAGATGATTGAAAAGGAAATGGATGAGATGTTAAATCGTCGATTGCAACAATCCGGGCTAGGTCACCTCATACAGCCTAAGGAGAGATTTGGGAGCCCATATCCTAAGGAGTATGATCTGGTATGCTATCCAAAGGAATACGTGATACCAAAGTTCAGATTGTTTGATGGAATGGGAACCAAAAAGAGCCCCGAAATACATTTGGTCCAGTTTAGACTGAAGTGCGGGGACACAGTGAGAAATGAAGTCTACCTGCTACGCCAATTCCCTCTAAGCCTAAAAGGTCCAGCCTTGGAATGGTATGCCTCTCTAGAAGAAAATAGTATCCAAACCTGGGAAGATATGGCAAATGCCTTCTGTCGAAGATTTGCAATCCATACCCGAAAAATTACAATGGCTGATTTGGCGAATGAGAAACCAAAGAGAAAGGAATCTGTTAGGGATTTTATTACCCGGATCTGAAAAATGAACTTTTCTTGCAAACCACCGGTTCCTGAAACTGACTTGGTAGAAATGATGATAAGGAATATCTATGGACGAATCAAACCATTCCTCATAATGGAAACCACAATTGAAGGCTTATTAACCAAGGTTGACAACTATGAAAGATTAAAACCAGAGGATTGGCATTACCAATGTGAGAATGAAACAGAGAAAGCAGAAACTAGGATGATCCGACTTTGTAATAATATGGGAATGGCAGGAAGTTCAAGGATCTCTAAGAAAAACAATAGCAATAAGATACATGGAAAATCGCTAGGGGAGTCTTACTCATCCCACATGGTCTCTCATATTTCATGTGATGAACTCTCGATGGATGATCCGCCAAACGAAGACAACAATATTGAGGAAAACCCGATACCTATATCATGTGTCGTCCAAAACCATTTTCAATGCATAAATGGAGAATCAAAGGTGTATGAAAATGTTAAAGAAGTGTCGGCCTTGACCGGTCACCCTAAACATGACACTTTAGAAGGCCTGAGCAAGCGACTGGATGTGCACGATGGTCAGATTGCAATGCTTCGGCTAGAAAATGGTGAAATGCGACGCGAAATTACTGCACTCTACAAAGAAAATAGAGAAATGCGTGGTGAGATTGCCGCACTAAAAGAAGAGAATTTTGGGATGTACCAGAAAATGGTCGGATTCCAACAAGAAAATGGTGTGATGTGGATGATCCTAAAGCAAAGGAAAAGAAACAAAGGTGTGACGGCCTCTTTCAACGGCCACATGAAACAACCTTACCCTATTGAGTACAATAATGTACGATACCCAGAAGGATACATGATTCCTGACTTCGGAATGTTCACCGGGGATCAAATCAAAGAGGATTGTGTTGACCAACACCTAGCTCATTTCATTGAGTTATGTGGCCAAACAGCTGGAAATGATGCTTTGATGCTTCGACAATTCCCAGCAAGCCTTGCTGGTCCTGCGTTCGAGTGGTATGATTCCCTTGAAGAGGATAGTATCAGAACATGGAGCGACATGGTCATTGCTTTCCGGAATGAGTTCGATAAACCAAACCAAACAGAAGGCCTAAAGGAGTATCAACAGTGCTTGACTCTAGTTGAACCAGAAGATAAACCACACTCCTTTCAGAAAGACGGAGGGATAAATCCAGATGAATGTTCTCAATACCACCAGAGCAACAAAGCAAAAGCTGGAATGGCTCGGACAACCAAAAGCCTTATACCAACTCAAAGAGTCGAGGACTCAAAGGCGTCGGGCAGACATGGTCACACCTCTGACTATGTTCGCTCTCAAGGGAAAAGTGATATCAACCAGACACTGCCAAAGGCAAGAAGACCATCCCTGGTTGAGCAAATGAGCAAGCCATACTCTTTCAGAGTAGAAGAGACAAGGAGTCTTTTTCACCAAATCTCAAGTAGACTGGAACTTCCTCCAAGCAAGAGACCAGGCGAAATGAAAAACACCGATGATCCTAGATTCTGCTTATATCATAGGATCATCGGACACCCAATTGAAAAATGCTATGTGTTCAAGGATATGGTGGAAGGAATGATCCAAAAGGGTGAGCTCATGCTACCTAAGGATGCTCAACAAAACCCCATGCCTCATACAAAAGCCAGTTTAATACCCCCTCAAATTTCCAAAAACAAAAGTGAGACCAATGATGATGATCATAAGGAGCAAGAGTATTGGTCCGCTACCAGCAACGCAATATCTCATGTAGAAGAAAATGACGAAGTCCTAAATGATGGCTCAAAAAGACGAAGCAAAAATACTCAAAAGGTCTCAATCTCAACATCCTTCTCAGGGCGAGAACTTGAATTGAGTCCAAACTGAAATTAGAATGCTAAGGTTAAATTGGGGGCATGGGAAACTCAGAGCTCTCGAGTCAATGTTATACAAAAATGAAAAAGACGCCAAAATCAAAACCGAAATCAAGTCTAAATCCAAAACTACAATCAAAACCAAATCCAAACTCACAACCAAAATCAAAACCAAGTCTAAATCCAAACTAAGTCCAAAACCAAACCTAAATCCAAGTCCAAAGAAATATGGTCAGGATCTGAGTCAACAGTGGTTGATATTTAGAGCCTGATACAAACAAACAAGGAGAGAGAAAAGTCTTCCTATACTCGACCGACAATGCGTCTCGTGTCTGGTATTTCACCTTGAGATCTTCGGTATCATTCAGCACCGCGTCTCGAATTGGTATCTCATCCTCAAGTATTTTCTCATCCCTAAAACAAAAACCAACTAAAAAGAGAAAAGTCTTCCTATACTCGACCGACAATGCGTCTCGTGTTTGGTATTTCACCTTGAGATCTTCGGTATCATTCAGCACCGCGCCTCGAATTGGTATCTCATCCTCAAGTATTTTCTCATCCCTAAAACAAAAACCAACCAAAAAGAGAAAAGTCTTCCTATACCCGACCGACAATGCGTCTCGTGTCTGGTATTACACCTTGAGACCTTCGGTATCATTCAGCACCGCGCCTCGAATTGGTATCTCATCCTCAAGTATTTTCTCATCCCTAAAACAAAACCAACAACAAAAAACAACCAAAAAGAGAAAAGTCTTCCTATACCCGACCGACAATGCGTCTCGTGTCTGGTATTTCACCTTGAGATCTTCGGTATCAGTCAACACCGCGTCTTGAATTGATATCTCATCCTCAAGTACTTTCTCGTCCTTAAACAAAACCAACCAAAAACAGAGAAGCCTTCCTATACCCGACCGGCAATGCGTCTCGTGTCTGGTATTCCACCTTGAGATCTTCGGTATCAATCAGCACCGCGCCTCGAATTGATATCTCATCCTCAGGTATTTTCTCATCTTTAAACAAAACCAACAACAATAAAAAACCAACCAAAAAGAGAGAAGTCTTCTAATACCCGACCGACAATGCGTCTCGTGTCTGGTATTTCACCTTGAGATCTTCGGTATCAGTCAACACCGCGTCTTGAATTGATATCTCATACTCAAGTACTTTCTTGTCCTTAAACAAAACCAACCAAAAAAAAACAACCAAAAGAGAGGAGCCATCTAGTATCGGACCGACAATGCGTCTCGTGTCTGGTATTTCACCTTGAGATCTTCGGTATCAATCAGCACCGCGCCTCGAATTGATATCTCATCCTCAAGTATTTTCTCATCTTTAAACAAAACCAACAACAAAAAAAAACCAACCAAAAAGAGAAAAATCTTCCTATACCCGACCGACAATACGTCTCGTGTCTGGTATTTCACCTTGAGATCTTCGGTATCAGTCAACACCGCGTCTTGAATTGATATCTCATCCTCAAGTACTTTCTCGTCCATAAACAAAACCAAGAAAAAAAAACAAACAACCAAAAGAGAGAAGCCATCTAGTATCGGATCGACAGCGTGTCTTGCGTCCGGTATTCTATCTTGAGATCTTCGGTATCAGTCAGCACCGTGCCTCGAATTGGTATCTCATGCTCAAGCATTACTTCTCACTCAAGCAAAAAAAAATCAATCACAAGCAAGCTTAAATCAATTTGGTACCTAAAAAAAAAAAAAGAAAAAGTCTTTTATTGGAGACACCTGGACCACGCCACATGAAGCTTTCTGAGGGCGCCAGTCTCCCATAAACACCGTATTCCTTGAAGATTAAAAGCCGAGAAGACAGCCCATCCGTGCGACCTCGAAGGGTGTCCTCTTCACCAAAACCTCATCAAACAAATCTAAAACCTGGAGGATGGATCTGAATGCTACGAGATAAAACCCCAAACTCCACAAAGCAAGTCCGAAAACTCATGAGTTCAAAACCCAAACTAAACCATAACCCATAAAAGGGGACTAAACTAAATAAAAATTTCTCGTCCTACTTGATGAAAATCCAAAGGGATGTTCTGTTATCTGGAACATTTATGGAGCGCTCTTTAGCGAAGAATTTAACCCAACTCTAAAATCCCAACCAAAATCAAAGTCCAAACAAAAATAAAATTCTATATACCATGTCCCACCGGGTCAAGGCTCGACAGGGTGCTCCGTTCTTTTGAACGCTATGGAGCATTCCTGAGCCAAAACCCTAAAGTAATAAATTAACCTTTAATAGAATAAACCCTTCAAAAATTTCCTAAAACAACCCTAAGTCAAAATCCTAAATAAAATCCAAGTCCAACGAAAAATACATCTTATTCCAAAATATAAAAGCATATGACCAAAAGAAACTAGACCAAGCTAAAATATAGCTCAAATAAAAGGTTAAAACTAAATCTCCCTAAACATTCTCAAATTCCTAAATGACAAAGATAAATTTCAAAGTCCAAAATCCAAAACCTCTAAAATATACACAAAACATTCTGTCCCACCGGGCCAAGGAAAAAGGAATGTTCTGCCCTTATGGACATTCATAGAACATCTCCTTTACAAATGGCCTACACCCCAAAATACGACCCTAAGGAAAAAGTCTTGTGCTTTGTCCTTAAAACAAAGTACTAGGTGCCTGTTCATCTCACCGAACTAAAGGATGAACAAAAGTTCTGTGTCTTGAACTCTAAATTAAGACACAAACGGTGAAACTTACCAAACGGTGAAACTTACCATGGGATTAGTCAAAACCACATCCTCAACAGTTACAGATTGAAAAGACAACATGTCTGCTCAAAATGTAATCCTTGCCGAAACCTCAAAAAAATTTTAATTAAGACCAAACCAAACCTGAAAGCCCCTCTGAAAACGGAGAATACCACGGCTGATGTCCGCCAACCATGTTAAGGAATAGGCCTCATAAATCCTAATACCCAGAGGGGCCCATGGTCGTGTTGGGCCTTAAACCACCGACTACGGTATGTTCCTAGCTGCCGTACCCAAAGAGCCAGGAGAAAACCCCATCTCACTACATCAAAAGAGTGATATGGAACAGACAAGTCCCGACGGTACGTCTCTTATCACCGTACCAAAACAACCAACAGAAAACGATGCACAAAGTCCCACTGCGTGCTATACCCAGAATGTCTATTCTACATGCCGGAGAGTAATATGGAGCAAACAAGTCCCACCGGAACGGTCCTAACTACCGAGGCAACGATGTAGAATAGACAAACCCCACCGGTATGTTCCTTGCTGCCGTAACCAAAGAGTAGGGAGAATAACAAAAACATCTGTCCCACTAGCGATATCTTAGGCCGCTACCTATGACAATCTAAACCAAATCACTAATAAACCTCAACAGATGTCCATAAACCAAGATCAACATACCAAGAGTCATTAGGTCTCCAAATTGCCCTAATCAAACCATAAAATCAAAATACCAAACCTAAACCATCCAAAATTACCACAATTTGAGCAACAGCGAAAAGAACATACAAAACAAAGCAATGAAACAACAAAACCAAATGATCAAACATCCAAGACTTCTTCATATCGGAGGCACTGGAGGCGCCTGAGCTGCGGCCATCGCCCCTGCAAAGGTCTCCAAGGTGTTATGAATTGACTGAAGCACCGCCTCGACATTCTCCAGTCGCTGGTCTAGCTCCTTAAAACGCTGGTCTATGTGTTCCTGGAGTGGAAAAGATTCTTCAATGGCTGAGCCGTCTGGAGAAGGGGGAGAAGCCTCTCTTACCGGACTATGCTGATTCACAGCAGCAAACCTATGAAGGATATGACTGTTCACCGGGTAGTTGGGGTCAGGGACCAGAGTGCCATGAGCCATCTCCACCCACCCAAAGGAAGTCAGATCTAAGAGCAGGTTGCGCGGATACAGGATAAACCGCTCAGTGATTGGATTCCCCCACAGCGTCTCAGGCAATGGAATCTGAGCCCTCTCCATCAAGGCCTCGATTAAACTCCCATAAGGCAAATGGCCCTTGGGAAACCTCGTGACATAATGCATGTTTTGGAGGATGAGACTGGGAAGATTAGCTTTACCGCGTTTAAGGAGCAATAAGCGAAGGTAGAACAAAGTTCCTGGGCGAGTCAAATCTGATAACTCACCCTGAGGAAAGAGGATGTAGTTGATGATCAAGAAAAATAACCTGAAAAGAACATATAAACTTCATGGTCATGAACCTACCCTTCAGAGACAAATAAAAGAGACAAACAAAACAAAAAACACACAAATAGCAAAATTACCGATGAAGCGCGGGCAGATGCATAGTAGAGACCAGTTCAGAACTTGCCTCAGATCTGGGTATCTTGAACCACTCGCAGTGGCCCCGGTATGTCCCTTGCTCGCGAGGCCAACTCCCAAAGGCGTAAACTGACAAGCCATTTAAAGTATCTGCGGCACCAATCAGGTCAGCCAAATCCTCGACCCCTATGTGAAAGAGCCTGCCGAAAAGATAGGAGGAGGCAGAAGGAATACCATGATGGTCAAAGGTGACGCGGAGATTGGCATAAAATAACTTGGTGATATCCGGATGGTAAGGAGTGTCAAGTCTTGACAAGCCGTGAAGGCTCCAGGCATTAAGCCACCCTGTTATTAAATTCATATAAGGGGTGGTGAAACGCCCTTGAGAATGAAAGAAAAAGCAGGCGGAAACTTCACGCCCTCCTTCACCAATATTACTTTGATAACACTCAAAAGCCTCGTCATCCCGGAACAGATAGCGGTTGCCTAGGTCATACGACCAGTTAGGCTTGGTAGGAGGCGAGCTCTGGACAGAGGAGCTACCTTCATCCCTCGGACGTTTGGGATTCCTTGGATCTATGACGCCGGCCATGGAAAACGGAGATAGAGGAAGAAAAATTGGAAGGAGAAAATGATACGGGTTACGTGCGCATGATGCCTTATATATAAATGAATTAGGGCATCAGAGAGCGTATGCCTTCTCGAGCTTGCTAATAAAGGTGAAAAATCAAAAGGCGTGGCGGTTTGCAATGAAGGAACACAATCGTTTCGCGATCCAAGAATTTTAATAAACAAAATTGATGAACCCAATGACAACAAGAAATATAATATCCATATCCATAAACCAACTACAATCAAACCCAAAGAGTCATACAAGCTCAAGAAAGACCCAAAATATCATATGACCAAAAGGTCCAACCACAACATTGAAAAGACAATCAATAAGACCAAGTCTAAAACTAAAGTTCAATCTAAAACCCCAAAAAAAAACAGTAAAAAAAAGATACAAGGAGTATGCAAACTCCACAACCCCTACTCGAAAGCACGAACAGATGACTCCACCTCTACACCTTCCTCACAGTAGGGCTCTGTCATCCCACTAGCAATGGAAAGAGGCTCTGTCATACCGCTCCCCACTCCACAGTAAGGATCAGTCTCTCCACTGTCCTCAAAGGTTGAATCTATCATGTCATCATCAAGAGCACAACAAGGAAGGGCTAAAACTACCTCTAATGGCCCCTCATCCATATAGCTGCTAACGGACTCTGTATCTGACGAGGTCAATGACTCAGTATCTCCAGAACCACACAGCTCAACTAAAACAGTGTCGGGGGATAAGGTATAGGCCACCTCCATCGCACGGGACAAAACAATGGTCTGACACCCAATGCCCGAGTCTGCTAGCCCAAGTGAAGCCGAAGCTGAAATAACAGAATGATCAATCTCACCATGACCTGCAGCAACAAGACGATAAGTGATCTGGGGAGTGTGAATGAAAGGACATGATGGAAGATTAAGTACCAGAAGTAATGAAGACTGCAAGTGCAGCATCTGCTAACAATGTTACGTCTCCCGCAGAAAGCCCTGACCCATAATACAAACTCAAATGGCCGAACGGAGACAGATCAACATCAAAGGCAAAGGTGGAAAAAAGAAGGCGACCTATATATATATCCAATTGGATGGGAAGGTGAATGAGAGTGCAAAAAATATATATATATATATATATAAAGGGAAAGAATGGAGTAGTTGAAGTGATACCTAGACCTAAGGGTGAGCGAGGAACCCAAGGGAAAGGTACTACCTCACACCCAAGTGCAGTCACAGGAATAATGGCTAATGTGTCATCTGAAATGATGGGAGCCTCTGTCACTGGAAAAAGACCTGGAATCACCTCATCATAGGGAACCTCCTCCACCAGAACTTCCTCTACCTCAATCTCCTCCAAAACCGTCTTGACATCCTCTATGTCATCGATAACTTCCACAGAAGGTGTCACCTGAGACTCAAGCACAGGAGATACTGCAACAACTACCCGCAGAAAACCATGAATTAAAAGTCAAAAAAAAAAGGAAAGAAAGTGAAAGGGAGAATGATGAAGGAATGAAAAGCACCTGGAATATGAAGAATGTGGGAAGGCTCCATAAGAAACTCAGTGTTAGGAGGACCAATGTCGACCCTCCGCCTAGATCCATAACGAGCCATCTCCTCAGCGTGAATAAGATCCTCGTTTTGTCTCTTCCTTTGCTCGATCCTAGCCTCCTCTTCTGCAAGCTCCATGGTATAATCTGGCGAGGGAAGGGATGAAGGAGTGCCTGTAACACATAGGCTTATAAGGTGACAACATTAAAAAAAAAAAACAAAAAAAAAAACAAAAAAAAAAAAACAAAAAAAAAGAGGAAAAAAAGAGAAATGAAAAAGAGAGAAAGCGCTGAAACCTGGTGTCGCGGCATAATACTCAAAGTCATCTGGTCCCACTGTGCGAGTAGGAGAAGTCTCGCCATCCCTGGGTGTCGTGGCGTAATACTCGAAATCATCTGGACCCACTGTGTGAGCGGGAGAAGCCTCACCACTCATGTCATGAGTACCAGGGACAATGAAGCGAAAGTGGTTACGCCCATAAACTCCATACCCTGCGCGACAAACAAATCCATAAAAGAAGGAAACAGAAATGATAACATACATGACAATGTTAGAAAAGAAGACGTTCACACCTTGAAAAGTGCCATCTTCCAAGAGCTTGGGAGGAGCCAGGTACTCAGGCTGAGAGTGAAGGGAGGGCACACGAGTGTCAACACCAGAATAACTCCTGAGCTGCCTAGAACCAAGACGAGATCGTTGCCTAGAAGTACGATGGGTGGGGAAAACCTTTGACTTTAGCACAGCTGGTGGAAGTGTATGGGCAAGCTTGATCCAGCGCCTGAGCCATCGGTCATAAAGAGAAGTCATTACTCCAATACGAGACATGGGTGGGATAAGCCACTCCGCCCCAGTACCAAGGCGTAAGGCGAAAACACCCCACTCAGCAATAGACTCAAAAGTCCCAATTGGCGGTCTAGAAGGGACTATGGTGGCAGGTATATCCTGATCATATCCAAACTGCCATGCGCATCTGTGTGGGGAATAAACCTCAGCAATGACCCTGTCCCCTATCCGAGTAGTCAAGAAGCCAGCTCGAGTAGCAATGGCAAAGTCCCTCGCATGCCTGAAACGACGAGAACACAAGCAAGGCCGTGCTCCCCTGGCCGAAACCTCTGAATCAACCAACCGAGTAAGATCCTCCCGATCTCCTGGCCAATCCCTAGTGAACGCCTCAGGCCTATAACAACTAATGAATGACACACTATGAATGAAGTACATATGCGCTGCATAGCCCTTAACATCACATAATGGAGCTCCAGCTATAAAACTCAGCGCAGGCAGTTGCTCTCTCAATTTGCTGGAAATGGCCGGCGAATAACCTCTCTCCCAACAAACGTAAAACCAACCAAGAAGTATATGAGAAGGCATAACAACTTGAGCATATGAAGGATCTCTAGAGGAAGTAAGCTCCCTCATAGCACGATAAACATTGACCAAGGCTGGAACGGCCAATGAAACTCTGAAACCTCGTGCTAAAGTAGCAGCCATAATGAATACCCCGGGACGAATATAGCCAGCCGGATCATAAGGAAGGACATAGTAGCATAACCACCAAGACAGATAAGCAGCTAACACAGTGACCCGATCCAAAGCCCTCGAGCTCAATCGAGAGAAATCTCTATCAATATGAGGGTTATGGATCTGATCAGAACCCACACCCATAGGATCAAGAGGGTCCACAAAAGGGGAAGCGCGGCCCTCTGGTACTCTATCCATAAAATAACGGATCCAGGCCCGAAATGGAACATCACGACTCTGTCCTTTCAAGGCCCGAGTAGCTGTAATCTCATAATAAATCTGGAACAAAACACGGGCAGAAAGAGAATGGAACTCCAAACCTGAAGGGTCAATCCCAGAGAGCTCCTCGTCCGGCGGTACCCTCTCCTCATAAATATGACCCTCAGCAGGAACCCCAAGCAAGTGCACCATCTGCTGAATGTCCAGAGTGGCCTCGCGGTCCTCTAACGGAAAGGTGTTCCACACATAACTCCAATTAGTGGCCATTGCCTTTATCAAAATATCATGTCTCAGGAAGCTAAACAGAGTCATAGCCACTCCACCAAATATCTCTGTACTCTCCAAAATATCCCTCATGTGGGTCAGAACATAGCGGGTCCACTCAACTTGCCCAGGAGCCCAAATTAGATCCCCTGTAATGCTCAAACAGTCGGGATCCCAAGGTGCGACACGCTCCTCACACATCTCGGTACTCAACAAATGAACATCAGAAGACGGCCCAGTTCGGACACATGGATGTAAGAAGAGGCCCTGTATATCCCTCACAGCATCTCTATGATCTCTATCATGCCCAACAGGGGCAAAATCGACATAAGTCTGACTCCTACGTTCCTCAGTATGAGATGGCGGGTCAAGCATCAAAGCAGGACGCTTGTGAAGAAACTGAGGCGGTGAAACAGAAGGATCATGTCTAACAAACAATCCATGGAAGTTATCTCGACCGGACAACAATTGGTGCCTCCAGAACCAGTGATCAGAACGATGTGCGCCCTCAGGATCCAAATGTCGGTCTATGTATGACTGAATGGCGGCGTCAGAAGGACCAAAAGGGCCAGTCCTCCTAAACTGAAACTCAGGGATCATCCTAGGATCTACCACAGGGTCCATGGCCTCTGAAAAAGAACATGATAATGAGAAACAGAACCCCTGAGCACTCTAGATGAGAAATGAAAGATGAAATGAAAAGTTCAATAAAGAACACCAAGGCAAGCCTGAACCTAAGACTGCCAAGACCTAACCATAAAATCAAAAGGCAATGGGGACACCAGGGCAAACTGTTCAACATAGTCTCACAGTTCACCCTGGTGGGGGGCATTTGTTTGCCTCTAAATTTTGCTGCATGAAACCATAGAATAAATAAAACAAATCTCATCCCACAAATGAAACCAGACTCCATAACTCCAACAATTAAACAAAATGGCCTTGACAAAACGATCGTGAAGCATGGAAGGAAAATACAGAAATTCCTAAACAACGGACGGTAAATTAATTATGGGAAATGCCATTATGAGCCTGTGATATCCCTACAATTAATTACATGAAAGTCCTAAAAATGGAAAATTTGTAGCAACCATATCCCTTACATCCTTATGGGGAACCCTGCAAAGTTTCATGCCAAACTGACCTATGGATGGGCACCAAAGTATTTTTTTCAGCCATGCAGTAGAATCAACCTCAAAACCACAATAAACGGACAGGTCTAATACCACGACAAATGGAGGCTAGATGGTGTTTGCCTTTAAATTCGGCTACAAGTTGATAAATATGGGAATACAATCAAGCATTACCTAAAAAAGGGCCCAAATAAGATTATCTAGAAATTGCATAATTTCGGGCTCTATCAGTCATCTGGGAACCATACCATTCTAGGACCCTATCAATTAAAATACTGGACCTAAATTGACATATCTCAAAGAGAAGATGGCAACATATCAAGAACAAATACCCATATCCAAGGCAAGTGGTTAAACAGACTGTCAGGCTGAACAGTATGTTTATTTGCGAATATAGCATCAAAGGAGAAATATGAATATACATGTATATGGGCTTCAAAAGTAAAACAAAACAAATTAAACAAGGGCCCAAGGCAAATTAAACAAACTAGAAGGCCCGGCCCAATTCCAGTTAAATTCAGCCACCTCCACTGACAGGCGGACCCCACCAGTTGATTTTTATTTTTAACTACAAAAGACACGTGGCGCCTCCCGGTTGGCTTAGACCATGGGACTCCACCATTTCCGTTAATAAAAAAAAAGGAAAATAAAAAAAAGAAAAAAGAGGAGACAACGGAACCGTACGAAGAAACCTTCTTCTCCGGCGTAGGGATTTCTCTCGCCGTCCCCGATCAAATTGACTGCACCTTCGTGTAGGCGATGGTTTTACAAATTCAACAACACCAAACTCGTGCAGCAATGAGGCCTGGGAGAGAACAATTTCAGAGGAGAAAGGATGAGTGACTGACGCGAATGCACGCAAAATTATACCAAATTGAAGGGCAATTGAGCAAGAGGCATACCTGGAAAGCTTCTTTAGTGTTGAGAGAGAAGTTAGGTATGAAGACTCGGTGTCAATTTGATGGAAAGAAGAGAGTAACACCATTCACCATGGCTGCAGAGGTGAGTTTCGAAGGAGAAGGAGTCAAATGAGGTCGTGACTCGAAATTAACCTGAGGGGTGAGTCCCAAATCACTCAGGCGAATCAGAGAATGCAAGTGGAGGAGTGAAGGATGCTCAGATCAAAGAGAAGAGTATTGTGCTCACTAATTGAAGCTACACAGAATGAGAGGTTGCAAGAAAGGCAAGATGGCACAAGGAACTCGAAATTAAAGGGGTTAGTACACTGAAACACCAATTGTCTAGTTATTACACATTCCTGAAGATGCTAGAATGATTACCATGTGACAAGTTGTGGCCAGTTCATGGTCAGCAAGTGGGGACACTGGTTTAGTGACATGACACGGCTAGGAGGTTAGGCGCTGATTCAACAATGCTTAACAGTCACATACCGATGCAATTAGCCCTAAATACAAGTCAAAGAGAGTGCCTAAGTGCTATAAGTATGTGATATGATGACTAAAACATTTAAAATAAACTGGAGAGGAATTGATTTCGGTTACACCTGAGAGGAAATGGAAAAGTAACAAGTGCAGGAGTGCATGTCTTCTCACTGGTCCCCTCCCTCCTATGAGTACTCTCAGTGCCAATAGAGACAAAACTAAAGGAACTTGCCCCCCAAGGAGCATCCTACAGCCGTCAGATGATGATCAAAAGGGTCACATATGTGTTGATAAAGGAGACAACATACAAATCATACCACATCAGCAACATACCAATTATTGAAGGCACCCTCTCTCCATGAATCTCAGCCCTCAGATGCTAACCGACCATTGGATGCTTGCCACCACTTGTACCCCAATTCTGGCGCCAAAAGCCAGCATGAGGAACAAAAAAGGCAATTGCAATTATACTGCCTTTTACTCAAAAGAACGAATGACATGTAACCCCACTTGTCAGGCTATGTCAAGTCCAATTGCAGGCTGCCACAACATCAATAGTTAATCATTTTGACGATAGCATAAAATCAGGTCTTAATGATGGACTAATGAAGATGAAATTAAATGCAAAATAGAGAAATATACCAAAAATTAATTATAAGTCTAAGAAGGGCAAAATGGGAAGTAGCACATACAGAAAGCTATATGGAGCCCTCTAGACCATGGAATCAAGCAATGAAATACAGAACATGGTTGGGAAATGACCCTCATACCCTTGTTACCTCCCCCAGCTGCTACATGACCAAACATGCCAATTAAAGAGCTTTGGCGCCAAGCCAGAGAGTAAAATCGAGTAGACATTGATGGCAGCTACTTCCATGCCTACATGGCAATGAACCCCTTCCCCAAGCCCATTTGAATCAATGAAATAATGCCACCACAGCACCAAATGCTTTTCAGTAAGAATTGGTAAATAGAATTAATGCCACGAACCCTAAAAGAAATGCAATTGAAATCCATGGTGAACTCGGCAGCCAACATGGCATGAATGAGAAACATAAGTCCTAGTCAGCATGCCACCTTACATGCTCGGTGGGTATCAATTGACACATGTCAAAGCATCATTGAAAGGTGTAATTGGCCAGTAAAAGAAGAGAAGTGAAGAAGTAATACACTCGGCAGCCATACAAGAGCCCTTGGATCAAAACCCTAACTCCATGGCTCATCCATGCCACACAACGAAAACCATCCACAGTATAGCAATACCAGCCCATGGTTTTGCCAAAGAACTTGCTCCCCACGGCTCTACATCAACCACTGGATCAAGATGAAGGGTGAGATGCGCATGGCTCAACTCCATGGAAACCCTAACTTCAAGCCTATATAAAGACCTCAAATCAGAAGAAGAAAAAAACCACCACCGACCCCAAGCTTACCATATACACTGAAGCTCTGCCTCCATCCTTGGTTAGGTTAGAACAGAAGAGAGAAAGCTCTGTAATTTCGTCGAGCAGTTAGCTTGTAATAGGAAATAGAAGAAAAGAAGAGAGAAGAGAGAGCCTAGGTAGCTTTGTCTTGTAAACCATCCTTTTCACATATCAATAAAGAGAGTTTGATCTTCAATTGCTGTTTTGATTGGCGTTTGAGTTAGCCCAGCCACCAAACAATGGTGGTCTGGTGCCATATTGCTATTTCTTATTTATTTCATGTTTTTGCATCTCACATCTGCATCTAATATAAGATAAAAGTGACTTAAAGCAATTAAAAAGGGTTTGTGCGTCTGTTAAAGCACAAGAACAGCAGGTAGGGACACAGCCGCCATGGCCAGAGCTCGAGCTCACTTCATCGACATACCTGAAGAGAAACACAGTCCCAGCGACTCAAATCAACCAAGTAAAGCAAGGAGAAGCTATCTGACATGTCTGGAAGGAGGAACCACTTCTCAGTTGCTCCAATTTACAAAAGAAAGGAAGTTGAAGTGCCTCGAGCAGATCCGAGTGGGCCCAGTCAATCATAAGTCAAATGGAGAAATTGAAGCCGTAGAAGAAAAGAGGAGAAGGAGACGACGCTGTGGAGATCAACCGCCCTCGAGACGGTGGCCGGAACACTTGAGTCAACGGCGGAGGAGCCACTGTGTCGTCGAGTCAAAGGCAGCGGACAAAAATCAAAAGGGGACGGAAGAAGAAGAAGGAGACGACTCCTGTTGACCATGCACGAATCTTGAAGTTGATCAATGGATGGATTTCAAAAATAACGGATCAATAGAGTTAGCCACACGAAGATCCTGTATGTCGCCCAGCGCATAAACCCCTACGAAGAAGTCGCCAATAGACAACAAACTGACTTGCAATACCAATGATCACACCAAAAGAGACACAGAAAGAGAAAGCCCAACCAAGTAAAAGGACCAACCTGGATGAACCTGGTGTACTAAGACCACGGGACTCGTCGACTGAACCTAAACCCGACACAGACCCCATCCGGTCCACAGGCGCGTGCGTGAACCAGTCGACTCAACCAACTCAATCCAGCGCCTATGCCCGATCTTCTGCGACTCAAATCGTGTGTCCTGCGCTGTTGCATACCACAAATCGCATCTACTTGCCCACGTGGACCACCCAGAAGCTGACACCTCAATCCTGCTGATGACGTGGACCAACCAGAGAATTTGCAACAAACCAGAACTTCAAAAATACATTAAAAATAGCCAGAAAATCAGAAAAATTCCCATAAAATACCAAAATGTTTAGAAAATTATGAAGAATATTTCTACCTGACGCACTATATACAAAAAATTAACTTAAGAGTCACTTTTATTTAAAAGTCTATAAAACTTTAAAAATATCATAAAGATAAATAATAAACATAAACATTATTAAAAAACTAATATTGTTATTAAAGGACAGCAGGGATTCTTGGGTGACAGGTATTCTTCAGAACCAGAACACTCCAGAGCCAGTCAAGTCAGAACCCATACTTCAAACTTAAGACCCAAGCCAAGTCAGGACTTCAAGACAATTCCCGGAAAACTGAACCCAGACATCTAAACCCAACTGGGACTCAGAACTGAACCTAGATCCAAACTCCATAACTAAATACCGAAGCCTCAACCAGAGCCAAACCAAGAAATTCAGAACGAAGGCCTGAAACCAAGAAACTAAAATCCAAATACCAATGTTAAACCACAACTAGACTCAAATCAGACCCAGAGCTCCAGATTCTGAATTAAGTCTCAAATCCAGAATTCAACTCCAAATCCAAACTCGAGTGAACATCCAAAAGCCAAATCCAAACCTAGAGGCCAATACCAAGTCAAACGCCAAATCAAATCAAACAAGGTCCTAAGGCTCTATATCCTGGCACTACACAGAAAGCCAAGTCCATATCAAGATAACCAAGACCAACCTATGATCCAACGATCTGACTGTCTGATGATAACAATTTTTAAAGCAATAAAAGTTATAATTATAAAAGATAAAGCATCGAAGTCTGCATATCGCTTAAAGTTTAAGTCAGCATAGCATGCATATGTATTCTGCATCATGACCACATTCCACATAGCACTAGACATTATATCAAATAAAACTGACTCCAATTGCTTTCAATGCCTAATCATTTAATTATTCCCGATCTAGAGGTGCTCTTGTCTGATTCCCAACTTGGACTCATATCGGAGGTAATTAACAGCAGGGGCTTGCGCCTGCTGGAAGGAAAGGACCTACACACAAACAATCAACTCTTGAGGGCCCTAGGGTCGCATTGCTATCTTTCGTTCGTAAAGCGGGTAGTGGTGTTCGAATTCTAGGGGACTCAAGGGGTATCTGATCCGCATTTTCTTCGCCCCATAGAGGACAATCTGATCTTCCGTGGTTGGACTGAAAAAAGTGCGAGACAGATTCTGGCACGCCCGGTGGGACCTTCTTCTCCTCTCATTAGGGAGTAATTAAAGGATTAAGCATGAAAGTACATAGGAGTCTATTAAATTTCATGTTACATACTAATCTCGAGTTATCTTCATTCCAAAAGGAACAATGGTGACTTGGTGCCAAATTGTGACTGGAGAACATCTCAAGAATGGCGGTGGCTCCATGGCCGGGACTCTCCAAGTGCCCGTCCAAGCTACCGCACAACTCCAAATGGTGATACTCGCTGGTGGAACATCTACTGTTGTCTCAGGAAACACCACCCCATGCAACCAGAAAGGGAAAATGCCAATTCAACATGTGAAAGAGGCTCTTGCTCCTAAATCAAAAGGAACAGAGACAAGGACTAGGCTCTCGAGGATTCAAGCCCTCCACCTGGTCCAACAACCAGACACCGTCACTGACCTGCCTATTCGCAACACCTTCACCCCCCTGCATGTGCTCAAGAAGGGAGGAGAGGAGATGCGTCTCAGGGAGGATTGGGAGCTTCCCATGTATGCCCCGGTCCTTGAGACGAAGGAAATAACCCACAAGAAACATAAGACAGTGGAGGCCATACATGCAGCCTTCAGAATCATCAAAAAGTCTCGTAAGTCCCGTTGGATCGTCACTACGGTCCCTGCCGACGCTAAGAATCCGTCCGTAAAGGATAGACTAAGGCTCCCGGTGCACCAAAGGCTTTGCTTTCCCCATTGTGAGGACAACCTTGAAGGAGATGCGGACCATAATGTTTCCGAGAAAAAGACCGTGGCCAACCTGCCATCGGTCTTTGACCGGCTCACCTTCCCGCCGCTGCAACTCAACCTCAAGTCCGTGAAGGCCGAAGGGAAAGTGGAACAGGTCTGGAGGCCCAAACAACAAGAACCCATGCCAGCTCCTAAGCAACACACAGGGGGCACCAGGCGGTGGGTCTCAAAGGAAAATGATACTTCTCTGGCTAACCAAGTGGCGAGTCAGATGATGAAAGACAAAAGGAAAAGAAAATATGTGGTGAAGAAGAGACGGAATGTTGATTATGTCTCGATATGTCATGATGATGAGGAGTCAATGGAAGTTCACACAGTGGGGACTGGTTCACAAGAGCTACCCCACTCTGAAAGTGTTCGCGTGGAAACGCAAGGGCAAAAAGGAAAGGCTTCAGGATCCAAACCTTCCAAACGGGTAGGGCGGCCTAAAAACTGCAGCCCGGTAGTGGAGAAAATTGTCCAACAAACCAGTGATAATGCAGCAAGTGATGAAGAGGATCCAAATCCGGATCGTGGAAATTCGTCTGATAAGGATGTTGATGAGGAAATAGAAATATCTGATGAAATGGCCCAGCTTCGCAAGGAGCTAGAGGAAAAACAAAGGCAACTCGAGCAACTCCAGCTGGAGAACGCTCGGGTCACGGCAGCATGTGCTGAGGTCCAGAAGCATATGGTTAGAATGGGCGCACGGCCAAATCGTGCGGTCGTAAACAATGACACACCCAAACCAACCATCACAAAGAACTCAACACCTGATCCAAAACCAAATGCGTCGGTGGAGATCTCCTTTGCTCCATTGATGATTGCCAAGAAAAAATCCTCGGTCATCCAAGTCAAAGCAATCGAGAAACCTCAAACTAGAATACTGGAAAAGATAATTTCATCTAGGGAAGCAAGTCATGAAGCCTCTGAGATGGTAAAAGATAAGCAAAGGAAAGAAATAACTAGTGTACCGATTCCGCCTGACACTCAGATTATGAGTCCTGACGCATCAACAAGCGAAAACTTTACCCTTCCCTCTCAGAAAATAGGAAAACCTACTCCAATTAAGCAACCCGCTGGGGGCAGCCTCTCGGAGGAGCAAAGGGAAATTCCTCACATACTCACAAAAAAAGGATTGATATGTCCCTTCCGGAAAATGGAGAAACAAGTGCCAAAAGAACTGCATAATGGGGGCAACTTTCCTGAAAGACAGAAGAAAAATTTTTCCATACCTACTAAAGAGGGATTGGTACACCCCTCCCTAAACACAGGAGAACGAGTGAAGGTAAGGCGAAGCGCTGGGGGCAGTTTTCCTAGAAAGCAAATCAAAACATCTCCCATACTTACCAAAAATGGATTGGCATCATCCTCCCGGGAAGCAGGAGAGTATGTATTTGATGAACAATATGCAGGGGGCAGTTTGTCAAAAGCACAAAGCGAAATGCCTGGCACTTCTGCTCTTGATATACTGGCCACCTCGTCTGTATTGGTAAAGAACGAGGGAAGAGTCTTGAATGAAAATAGAAAGAAAGTAGAAAGGGTTAAATCTCAAATGCAAGGGACGACTGACTGGCATACCAAGTCGAAAGGTCAAGATATAGGGGAAAAGAGTAGCCATGAAATCTCCGCTCCACAAACCCATGAACTTAATGTGGTGCGATATCTCCAACTTCAAATAGAAACCATGGCACTCTTTCAACTTGAAAGGAGAAAGAAAATCATGGAACAATCAGAAGGTTTAGAGGATAATGCCACAGCTCATATGATAAGTGTAGCAGAGGATCCTGCAGAATCTATCAGTGCCAGTACAATGGATGTAGAGTATGATGACCAGTCTGAAATATCAGAAACTCTTATGCACACTCCAAGTCAAAAGGATGACTGTCAACAGGTCTCACGGCAAAGCCAACACTTCGAAGACTTGTCATTGGAGCAAATTCTGGGTCTTCTAGGAGATGAAAGTGGGTCTGAAAGTGATTATAGGATTCTTTTCAAAGAAGGAATTAAAAGGAAAACAAAACAAGCTGAAAGTGAAAGCTCCGTCATGAATGGTACAACCACTTCTAATAATGAAGTTCAACCGAAGGGTGAAAGCAATATAATAGAAACCCAAAATGGCAAGGAAGGAATTTTTACTTGTGACATAGAAGGAAGTGAGTATTCTCTACCTGATCGGGTGTCTCGTGAAGAACCTGTAGAAAGTGAAGAAAGGGGCCTTGAGCTGGGGGCATCCTCTGATAATGATAAGGTTTCCAAAAGTAGTCAAATGCTAGAACAAGGTAGTCATGAACTGGCAACCGTTCAGCAAGAGAATACTCGGTTATCAAAATGGTGCGCAAGCATGCAAGATTTTATAACTGAAAGAGGATTGTGGCAAGATTTCCTCCATGAGAAGATGGATGCACATCCCAGAGAAATCGGTTTTGTAAGCCCCAAACCTAAGGAACGGAGAGGTCGTGCTTTAAAGGGAAAGACTGACCACACAAAAGGCAAGTCAATCCTAAGGGATAATGAAAAGCCAAGAGATGACTCAACGGTGTCTCTTGAGGTGCAAAAGATGATTGAAAAGGAAATGGATGAGATGTTAAATCGTCGATTGCAACAATCCGGGCTAGGTCACCTCATACAGCCTAAGGAGAGATTTGGGAGCCCATATCCTAAGGAGTATGATCTGGTATGCTATCCAGAGGAATACGTGATACCAAAGTTCAGATTGTTTGATGGAATGGGAACCAAAAAGAGCCCCGAAATACATTTGGTCCAGTTTAGACTGAAGTGCGGGGACACAGTGAGAAATGAAGTCTACCTGCTACGCCAATTTCCTCTAAGCCTAAAAGGTCCAGCCTTGGAATGGTATGCCTCTCTAGAAGAAAATAGTATCCAAACCTGGGAAGATATGGCAAATGCCTTCTGTCGAAGATTTGCAATCCATACCCGAAAAATTACAATGGCTGATTTGGCGAATGAGAAACCAAAGAGAAAGGAATCTGTTAGGGATTTTATTACCCGGATCTGGAAAATGAACTTTTTTTGCAAACCACCGGTTCCTGAAACTGACTTGGTAGAAATGATGATAAGGAATATCTATGGACGAATCAAACCATTCCTCATAATGGAAACCACAATTGAAGGCTTATTAACCAAGGTTGACAACTATGAAAGATTAAAACCAGAGGATTGGCATTACCAATGTGAGAATGAAACAGAGAAAGCAGAAACTAGGATGATCCGACTTTGTAATAATATGGGAATGGCAGGAAGTTCAAGGATCTCTAAGAAAAACAATAGCAATAAGATACATGGAAAATCGCTAGGGGAGTCTTACTCATCCCACATGGTCTCTCATATTTCATGTGATGAACTCTCGATGGATGATCCGCCAAACGAAGACAACAATATTGAGGAAAACCCGATACCTATATCATGTGTCGTCCAAAACCATTTTCAATGCATAAATGGAGAATCAAAGGTGTATGAAAATGTTAAAGAAGTGTCGGCCTTGACCGGTCACCCTAAACATGACACTTTAGAAGGCCTGAGCAAGCGACTGGATGTGCACGATGGTCAGATTGCAATGCTTCGGCTAGAAAATGGTGAAATGCGACGCGAAATTACTGCACTCTACAAAGAAAATAGAGAAATGCGTGGTGAGATTGCCGCACTAAAAGAAGAGAATTTTGGGATGTACCAGAAAATGGTCGGATTCCAACAAGAAAATGGTGTGATGTGGATGATCCTAAAGCAAAGGAAAAGAAACAAAGGTGTGACGGCCTCTTTCAACGGCCACATGAAACAACCTTACCCTATTGAGTACAATAATGTACGATACCCAGAAGGATACATGATTCCTGACTTCGGAATGTTCACCGGGGATCAAATCAAAGAGGATTGTGTTGACCAACACCTAGCTCATTTCATTGAGTTATGTGGCCAAACAGCTGGAAATGATGCTTTGATGCTTCGACAATTCCCAGCAAGCCTTGCTGGTCCTGCGTTCGAGTGGTATGATTCCCTTGAAGAGGATAGTATCAGAACATGGAGCGACATGGTCATTGCTTTCCGGAATGAGTTCGATAAACCAAACCAAACAGAAGGCCTAAAGGAGTATCAACAGTGCTTGACTCTAGTTGAACCAGAAGATAAACCACACTCCTTTCAGAAAGACGGAGGGATAAATCCAGATGAATGATCTCAATACCACCAGAGCAACAAAGCAAAAGCTGGAATGGCTCGGACAACCAAAAGCCTTATACCAACTCAAAGAGTCGAGGACTCAAAGGCGTCGGGCAGACATGGTCACACCTCTGACTATGTTCGCTCTCAAGGGAAAAGTGATATCAACCAGACACTGCCAAAGGCAAGAAGACCATCCCTGGTTGAGCAAATGAGCAAGCCATACTCTTTCAGAGTAGAAGAGACAAGGAGTCTTTTTCACCAAATCTCAAGTAGACTGGAACTTCCTCCAAGCAAGAGACCAGGCGAAATGAAAAACACCGATGATCCTAGATTCTGCTTATATCATAGGATCATCGGACACCCAATTGAAAAATGCTATGTGTTCAAGGATATGGTGGA
This sequence comes from Rhynchospora pubera, assembly GCA_028095005.1. Taxonomy (NCBI): domain Eukaryota; kingdom Viridiplantae; phylum Streptophyta; class Magnoliopsida; order Poales; family Cyperaceae; genus Rhynchospora; species Rhynchospora pubera. The sequence goes on along the minus strand of CM051461.1, from coordinate 11,322,585 downwards.
AGGAATGATCCAAAAGGGTGAGCTCATGCTACCTAAGGATGCTCAACAAAACCCCATGCCTCATACAAAAGCCAGTTTAATACCCCCTCAAATTTCCAAAAACAAAAGTGAGACCAATGATGATGATCATAAGGAGCAAGAGTATTGGTCCGCTACCAGCAACGCAATATCTCATGTAGAAGAAAATAACGAAGTCCTAAATGATGGCTCAAAAAGACGAAGCAAAAATACTCAAAAGGTCTCAATCTCAACATCCTTCTCAGGGCGAGAACTTGAATTGAGTCCAAACTGAAATTAGAATGCTAAGGTTAAATTGGGGGCATGGGAAACTCAGAGCTCTCGAGTCAATGTTATACAAAAATGAAAAAGACGCCAAAATCAAAACCGAAATCAAGTCTAAATCCAAAACTACAATCAAAACCAAATCCAAACTCACAACCAAAATCAAAACCAAGTCTAAATCCAAACTAAGTCCAAAACCAAACCTAAATCCAAGTCCAAAGAAATATGGTCAGGATCTGAGTCAACAGTGGTTGATATTTAGAGCCTGATACAAACAAACAAGGAGAGAGAAAAGTCTTCCTATACTCGACCGACAATGCGTCTCGTGTCTGGTATTTCACCTTGAGATCTTCGGTATCATTCAGCACCGCGTCTCGAATTGGTATCTCATCCTCAAGTATTTTCTCATCCCTAAAACAAAAACCAACTAAAAAGAGAAAAGTCTTCCTATACTCGACCGACAATGCGTCTCGTGTTTGGTATTTCACCTTGAGATCTTCGGTATCATTCAGCACCGCGCCTCGAATTGGTATCTCATCCTCAAGTATTTTCTCATCCCTAAAACAAAAACCAACCAAAAAGAGAAAAGTCTTCCTATACCCGACCGACAATGCGTCTCGTGTCTGGTATTACACCTTGAGACCTTCGGTATCATTCAGCACCGCGCCTCGAATTGGTATCTCATCCTCAAGTATTTTCTCATCCCTAAAACAAAACCAACAACAAAAAACAACCAAAAAGAGAAAAGTCTTCCTATACCCGACCGACAATGCGTCTCGTGTCTGGTATTTCACCTTGAGATCTTCGGTATCAGTCAACACCGCGTCTTGAATTGATATCTCATCCTCAAGTACTTTCTCGTCCTTAAACAAAACCAACCAAAAACAGAGAAGCCTTCCTATACCCGACCGGCAATGCGTCTCGTGTCTGGTATTCCACCTTGAGATCTTCGGTATCAATCAGCACCGCGCCTCGAATTGATATCTCATCCTCAGGTATTTTCTCATCTTTAAACAAAACCAACAACAATAAAAAACCAACCAAAAAGAGAGAAGTCTTCTAATACCCGACCGACAATGCGTCTCGTGTCTGGTATTTCACCTTGAGATCTTCGGTATCAGTCAACACCGCGTCTTGAATTGATATCTCATACTCAAGTACTTTCTTGTCCTTAAACAAAACCAACCAAAAAAAAACAACCAAAAGAGAGGAGCCATCTAGTATCGGACCGACAATGCGTCTCGTGTCTGATATTTCACCTTGAGATCTTCGGTATCAATCAGCACCGCGCCTCGAATTGATATCTCATCCTCAAGTATTTTCTCATCTTTAAACAAAACCAACAACAAAAAAAACCAACCAAAAAGAGAAAAATCTTCCTATACCCGACCGACAATACGTCTCGTGTCTGGTATTTCACCTTGAGATCTTCGGTATCAGTCAACACCGCGTCTTGAATTGATATCTCATCCTCAAGTACTTTCTCGTCCATAAACAAAACCAAGAAAAAAAAAACAAACAACCAAAAGAGAGAAGCCATCTAGTATCGGATCGACAGCGTGTCTTGCGTCCGGTATTCTATCTTGAGATCTTCGGTATCAGTCAGCACCGTGCCTCGAATTGGTATCTCATGCTCAAGCATTACTTCTCACTCAAGCAAAAAAAAATCAATCACAAGCAAGCTTAAATCAATTTGGTACCTAAAAAAAAAAAAGAAAAAGTCTTTTATTGGAGACACCTGGACCACGCCACATGAAGCTTTCTGAGGGCGCCAGTCTCCCATAAACACCGTATTCCTTGAAGATTAAAAGCCGAGAAGACAGCCCATCCGTGCGACCTCGAAGGGTGTCCTCTTCACCAAAACCTCATCAAACAAATCTAAAACCTGGAGGATGGATCTGAATGCTACGAGATAAAACCCCAAACTCCACAAAGCAAGTCCGAAAACTCATGAGTTCAAAACCCAAACTAAACCATAACCCATAAAAGGGGACTAAACTAAATAAAAATTTCTCGTCCTACTTGATGAAAATCCAAAGGGATGTTCTGTTATCTGGAACATTTATGGAGCGCTCTTTAGCGAAGAATTTAACCCAACTCTAAAATCCCAACCAAAATCAAAGTCCAAACAAAAATAAAATTCTATATACCATGTCCCACCGGGTCAAGGCTCGACAGGGTGCTCCGTTCTTTTGAACGCTATGGAGCATTCCTGAGCCAAAATCCTAAAGTAATAAATTAACCTTTAATAGAATAAACCCTTCAAAAATTTCCTAAAACAACCCTAAGTCAAAATCCTAAATAAAATCCAAGTCCAACGAAAAATACATCTTATTCCAAAATATAAAAGCATATGACCAAAAGAAACTAGACCAAGCTAAAATATAGCTCAAATAAAAGGTTAAAACTAAATCTCCCTAAACATTCTCAAATTCCTAAATGACAAAGATAAATTTCAAAGTCCAAAATCCAAAACCTCTAAAATATACACAAAACATTCTGTCCCACCGGGCCAAGGAAAAAGGAATGTTCTGCCCTTATGGACATTCATAGAACATCTCCTTTACAAATGGCCTACACCCCAAAATACGACCCTAAGGAAAAAGTCTTGTGCTTTGTCCTTAAAACAAAGTACTAGGTGCCTGTTCATCTCACCGAACTAAAGGATGAACAAAAGTTCTGTGTCTTGAACTCTAAATTAAGACACAAACGGTGAAACTTACCAAACGGTGAAACTTACCAAACGGTGAAACTTACCATGGGATTAGTCAAAACCACATCCTCAACAGTTACAGATTGAAAAGACAACATGTCTGCTCAAAATGTAATCCTTGCCGAAACCTCAAAAAAATTTTAATTAAGACCAAACCAAACCTGAAAGCCCCTCTGAAAACGGAGAATACCACGGCTGATGTCCGCCAACCATGTTAAGGAATAGGCCTCATAAATCCTAATACCCAGAGGGGCCCATGGTCGTGTTGGGCCTTAAACCACCGACTACGGTATGTTCCTAGCTGCCGTACCCAAAGAGCCAGGAGAAAACCCCATCTCACTACATCAAAAGAGTGATATGGAACAGACAAGTCCCGACGGTACGTCTCTTATCACCGTACCAAAACAACCAACAGAAAACGATGCACAAAGTCCCACTGCGTGCTATACCCAGAATGTCTATTCTACATGCCGGAGAGTAATATGGAGCAAACAAGTCCCACCGGAACGGTCCTAACTACCGAGGCAACGATGTAGAATAGACAAACCCCACCGGTATGTTCCTTGCTGCCGTAACCAAAGAGTAGGGAGAATAACAAAAACATCTGTCCCACTAGCGATATCTTAGGCCGCTACCTATGACAATCTAAACCAAATCACTAATAAACCTCAACAGATGTCCATAAACCAAGATCAACATACCAAGAGTCATTAGGTCTCCAAATTGCCCTAATCAAACCATAAAATCAAAATACCAAACCTAAACCATCCAAAATTACCACAATTTGAGCAACAGCGAAAAGAACATACAAAACAAAGCAATGAAACAACAAAACCAAATGATCAAACATCCAAGACTTCTTCATATCGGAGGCACTGGAGGCGCCTGAGCTGCGGCCATCGCCCCTGCAAAGGTCTCCAAGGTGTTATGAATTGACTGAAGCACCGCCTCGACATTCTCCAGTCGCTGGTCTAGCTCCTTAAAACGCTGGTCTATGTGTTCCTGGAGTGGAAAAGATTCTTCAATGGCTGAGCCGTCTGGAGAAGGGGGAGAAGCCTCTCTTACCGGACTATGCTGATTCACAGCAGCAAACCTATGAAGGATATGACTGTTCACCGGGTAGTTGGGGTCAGGGACCAGAGTGCCATGAGCCATCTCCACCCACCCAAAGGAAGTCAGATCTAAGAGCAGGTTGCGCGGATACAGGATAAACCGCTCAGTGATTGGATTCCCCCACAGCGTCTCAGGCAATGGAATCTGAGCCCGCTCCATCAAGGCCTCGATTAAACTCCCATAAGGCAAATGGCCCTTGGGAAACCTCGTGACATAATGCATGTTTTGGAGGATGAGACTGGGAAGATTAGCTTTACCGCGTTTAAGGAGCAATAAGCGAAGGTAGAACAATGTTCCTGGGCGAGTCAAATCTGATAACTCACCCTGAGGAAAGAGGATGTAGTTGATGATCAAGAAAAATAACCTGAAAAGAACATATAAACTTCATGGTCATGAACCTACCCTTCAGAGACAAATAAAAGAGACAAACAAAACAAAAAACACACAAATAGCAAAATTACCGATGAAGCGCGGGCAGATGCATAGTAGAGACCAGTTCAGAACTTGCCTCAGATCTGGGTATCTTGAACCACTCGCAGTGGCCCCGGTATGTCCCTTGCTCGCGAGGCCAACTCCCAAAGGCGTAAACTGACAAGCCATTTAAAGTATCTGCGGCACCAATCAGGTCAGCCAAATCCTCGACCCCTATGTGAAAGAGCCTGCCGAAAAGATAGGAGGAGGCAGAAGGAATACCATGATGGTCAAAGGTGACGCGGAGATTGGCATAAAATAACTTGGTGATATCCGGATGGTAAGGAGTGTCAAGTCTTGACAAGCCGTGAAGGCTCCAGGCATTAAGCCACCCTGTTATTAAATTCATATAAGGGGTGGTGAAACGCCCTTGAGAATGAAAGAAAAAGCAGGCGGAAACTTCACGCCCTCCTTCACCAATATTACTTTGATAACACTCAAAAGCCTCGTCATCCCGGAACAGATAGCGGTTGCCTAGGTCATACGACCAGTTAGGCTTGGTAGGAGGCGAGCTCTGGACAGAGGAGCTACCTTCATCCCTCGGACGTTTGGGATTCCTTGGATCTATGACGCCGGCCATGGAAAACGGAGATAGAGGAAGAAAAATTGGAAGGAGAAAATGATACGGGTTACGTGCGCATGATGCCTTATATATAAATGAATTAGGGCATCAGAGAGCGTATGCCTTCTCGAGCTTGCTAATAAAGGTGAAAAATCAAAAGGCGTGGCGGTTTGCAATGAAGGAACACAATCGTTTCGCGATCCAAGAATTTTAATAAACAAAATTGATGAACCCAATGACAACAAGAAATATAATATCCATATCCATAAACCAACTACAATCAAACCCAAAGAGTCATACAAGCTCAAGAAAGACCCAAAATATCATATGACCAAAAGGTCCAACCACAACATTGAAAAGACAATCAATTAAGACCAAGTCTAAAACTAAAGTTCAATCTAAAACCCCAAAAAAAAAACAGTAAAAAAAAGATACAAGGAGTATGCAAACTCCACAACCCCTACTCGAAAGCACGAACAGATGACTCCACCTCTACACCTTCCTCACAGTAGGGCTCTGTCATCCCACTAGCAATGGAAAGAGGCTCTGTCATACCGCTCCCCACTCCACAGTAAGGATCAGTCTCTCCACTGTCCTCAAAGGTTGAATCTATCATGTCATCATCAAGAGCACAACAAGGAAGGGCTAAAACTACCTCTAATGGCCCCTCATCCATATAGCTGCTAACGGACTCTGTATCTGACGAGGTCAATGACTCAGTATCTCCAGAACCACACAGCTCAACTAAAACAGTGTCGGGGGATAAGGTATAGGCCACCTCCATCGCACGGGACAAAACAATGGTCTGACACCCAATGCCCGAGTCTGCTAGCCCAAGTGAAGCCGAAGCTGAAATAACAGAATGATCAATCTCACCATGACCTGCAGCAACAAGACGATAAGTGATCTGGGGAGTGTGAATGAAAGGACATGATGGAAGATTAAGTACCAGAAGTAATGAAGACTGCAAGTGCAGCATCTGCTAACAATGTTACGTCTCCCGCAGAAAGCCCTGACCCATAATACAAACTCAAATGGCCGAACGGAGACAGATCAACATCAAAGGCAAAGGTGGAAAAAAGAAGGCGACCTATATATATATCCAATTGGATGGGAAGGTGAATGAGAGTGCAAAAAATATATATATATATATAAAGGGAAAGAATGGAGTAGTTGAAGTGATACCTAGACCTAAGGGTGAGCGAGGAACCCAAGGGAAAGGTACTACCTCACACCCAAGTGCAGTCACAGGAATAATGGCTAATGTGTCATCTGAAATGATGGGAGCCTCTGTCACTGGAAAAAGACCTGGAATCACCTCATCATAGGGAACCTCCTCCACCAGAACTTCCTCTACCTCAATCTCCTCCAAAACCGTCTTGACATCCTCTATGTCATCGATAACTTCCACAGAAGGTGTCACCTGAGACTCAAGCACAGGAGATACTGCAACAACTACCCGCAGAAAACCATGAATTAAAAGTCAAAAAAAAAAAGGAAAGAAAGTGAAAGGGAGAATGATGAAGGAATGAAAAGCACCTGGAATATGAAGAATGTGGGAAGGCTCCATAAGAAACTCAGTGTTAGGAGGACCAATGTCGACCCTCCGCCTAGATCCATAACGAGCCATCTCCTCAGCGTGAATAAGATCCTCGTTTTGTCTCTTCCTTTGCTCGATCCTAGCCTCCTCTTCTGCAAGCTCCATGGTATAATCTGGCGAGGGAAGGGATGAAGGAGTGCCTGTAACACATAGACTTATAAGGTGACAACATTAAAAAAAAAAACAAAAAAAAAACAAAAAAAAAAAAACAAAAAAAAAGAGGAAAAAAAGAGAAATGAAAAAGAGAGAAAGCGCCGAAACCTGGTGTCGCGGCATAATACTCAAAGTCATCTGGTCCCACTGTGCGAGTAGGAGAAGTCTCGCCATCCCTGGGTGTCGTGGCGTAATACTCGAAATCATCTGGACCCACTGTGTGAGCGGGAGAAGCCTCACCACTCATGTCATGAGTACCAGGGACAATGAAGCGAAAGTGGTTACGCCCATAAACTCCATACCCTGCGCGACAAACAAATTCATAAAAGAAGGAAACAGAAATGATAACATACATGACAATGTTAGAAAAGAAGACGTTCACACCTTGAAAAGTGCCATCTTCCAAGAGCTTGGGAGGAGCCAGGTACTCAGGCTGAGAGTGAAGGGAGGGCACACGAGTGTCAACACCAGAATAACTCCTGAGCTGCCTAGAACCAAGACGAGATCGTTGCCTAGAAGTACGATGGGTGGGGAAAACCTTTGACTTTAGCACAGCTGGTGGAAGTGTATGGGCAAGCTTGATCCAGCGCCTGAGCCATCGGTCATAAAGAGAAGTCATTACTCCAATACGAGACATGGGTGGGATAAGCCACTCCGCCCCAGTACCAAGGCGTAAGGCGAAAACACCCCACTCAGCAATAGACTCAAAAGTCCCAATTGGCGGTCTAGAAGGGACTATGGTGGCAGGTATATCCTGATCATATCCAAACTGCCATGCGCATCTGTGTGGGGAATAAACCTCAGCAATGACCCTGTCCCCTATCCGAGTAGTCAAGAAGCCAGCTCGAGTAGCAATGGCAAAGTCCCTCGCATGCCTGAAACGACGAGAACACAAGCAAGGCCGTGCTCCCCTGGCCGAAACCTCTGAATCAACCAACCGAGTAAGATCCTCCCGATCTCCTGGCCAATCCCTAGTGAACGCCTCAGGCCTATAACAACTAATGAATGACACACTATGAATGAAGTACATATGCGCTGCATAGCCCTTAACATCACATAATGGAGCTCCAGCTATAAAACTCAGCGCAGGCAGTTGCTCTCTCAATTTGCTGGAAATGGCCGGCGAATAACCTCTCTCCCAACAAACGTAAAACCAACCAAGAAGTATATGAGAAGGCATAACAACTTGAGCATATGAAGGATCTCTAGAGGAAGTAAGCTCCCTCATAGCACGATAAACATTGACCAAGGCTGGAACGGCCAATGAAACTCTGAAACCTCGTGCTAAAGTAGCAGCCATAATGAATACCCCGGGACGAATATAGCCAGCCGGATCATAAGGAAGGACATAGTAGCATAACCACCAAGACAGATAAGCAGCTAACACAGTGACCCGATCCAAAGCCCTCGAGCTCAATCGAGAGAAATCTCTATCAATATGAGGGTTATGGATCTGATCAGAACCCACACCCATAGGATCAAGAGGGTCCACAAAAGGGGAAGCGCGGCCCTCTGGTACTCTATCCATAAAATAACGGATCCAGGCCCGAAATGGAACATCACGACTCTGTCCTTTCAAGGCCCGAGTAGCTGTAATCTCATAATAAATCTGGAACAAAACACGGGCAGAAAGAGAATGGAACTCCAAACCTGAAGGGTCAATCCCAGAGAGCTCCTCGTCCGGCGGTACCCTCTCCTCATAAATATGACCCTCAGCAGGAACCCCAAGCAAGTGCACCATCTGCTGAATGTCCAGAGTGGCCTCGCGGTCCTCTAACGGAAAGGTGTTCCACACATAACTCCAATTAGTGGCCATTGCCTTTATCAAAATATCATGTCTCAGGAAGCTAAACAGAGTCATAGCCACTCCACCAAATATCTCTGTACTCTCCAAAATATCCCTCATGTGGGTCAGAACATAGCGGGTCCACTCAACTTGCCCAGGAGCCCAAATTAGATCCCCTGTAATGCTCAAACAGTCGGGATCCCAAGGTGCGACACGCTCCTCACACATCTCGGTACTCAACAAATGAACATCAGAAGACGGCCCAGTTCGGACACATGGATGTAAGAAGAGGCCCTGTATATCCCTCACAGCATCTCTATGATCTCTATCATGCCCAACAGGGGCAAAATCGACATAAGTCTGACTCCTACGTTCCTCAGTATGAGATGGCGGGTCAAGCATCAAAGCAGGACGCTTGTGAAGAAACTGAGGCGGTGAAACAGAAGGATCATGTCTAACAAACAATCCATGGAAGTTATCTCGACCGGACAATAATTGGTGCCTCCAGAACCAGTGATCAGAACGATGTGCGCCCTCAGGATCCAAATGTCGGTCTATGTATGACTGAATGGCGGCGTCAGAAGGACCAAAAGGGCCAGTCCTCCTAAACTGAAACTCAGGGATCATCCTAGGATCTACCACAGGGTCCATGGCCTCTGAAAAAGAACATGATAATGAGAAACAGAACCCCTGAGCACTCTAGATGAGAAATGAAAGATGAAATGAAAAGTTCAATAAAGAACACCAAGGCAAGCCTGAACCTAAGACTGCCAAGACCTAACCATAAAATCAAAAGGCAATGGGGACACCAGGGCAAACTGTTCAACATAGTCTCACAGTTCACCCTGGTGGGGGGCATTTGTTTGCCTCTAAATTTTGCTGCATGAAACCATAGAATAAATAAAACAAATCTCATCCCACAAATGAAACCAGACTCCATAACTCCAACAATTAAACAAAATGGCCTTGACAAAACGATCGTGAAGCATGGAAGGAAAATACAGAAATTCCTAAACAACGGACGGTAAATTAATTATGGGAAATGCCATTATGAGCCTGTGATATCCCTACAATTAATTACATGAAAGTCCTAAAAATGGAAAATTTGTAGCAACCATATCCCTTACATCCTTATGGGGAACCCTGCAAAGTTTCATGCCAAACTGACCTATGGATGGGCACCAAAGTATTTTTTTCAGCCATGCAGTAGAATCAACCTCAAAACCACAATAAACGGACAGGTCTAATACCACGACAAATGGAGGCTAGATGGTGTTTGCCTTTAAATTCGGCTACAAGTTGATAAATATGGGAATACAATCAAGCATTACCTAAAAAAGGGCCCAAATAAGATTATCTAGAAATTGCATAATTTCGGGCTCTATCAGTCATCTGGGAACCATACCATTCTAGGACCCTATCAATTAAAATACTGGACCTAAATTGACATATCTCAAAGAGAAGATGGCAACATATCAAGAACAAATACCCATATCCAAGGCAAGTGGTTAAACAGACTGTCAGGCTGAACAGTATGTTTATTTGCGAATATAGCATCAAAGGAGAAATATGAATATACATGTATATGGGCTTCAAAAGTAAAACAAAACAAATTAAACAAGGGCCCAAGGCAAATTAAACAAACTAGAAGGCCCGGCCCAATTCCAGTTAAATTCAGCCACCTCCACTGACAGGCGGACCCCACCAGTTGATTTTTATTTTTAACTACAAAAGACACGTGGCGCCTCCCGGTTGGCTTAGACCATGGGACTCCACCATTTCCGTTAATAAAAAAAAAGGAAAATAAAAAAAAGAAAAAAGAGGAGACAACGGAACCGTACGAAGAAACCTTCTTCTCCGGCGTAGGGATTTCTCTCGCCGTCCCCGATCAAATTGACTGCACCTTCGTGTAGGCGATGGTTTTACAAATTCAACAACACCAAACTCGAGCAGCAATGAGGCCTGGGAGAGAACAATTTCAGAGGAGAAAGGATGAGTGACTGACGCGAATGCACGCAAAATTATACCAAATTGAAGGGCAATTGAGCAAGAGGCATACCTGGAAAGCTTCTTTAGTGTTGAGAGAGAAGTTAGGTATGAAGACTCGGTGTCAATTTGATGGAAAGAAGAGAGTAACACCATTCACCATGGCTGCAGAGGTGAGTTTCGAAGGAGAAGGAGTCAAATGAGGTCGTGACTCGAAATTAACCTGAGGGGTGAGTCCCAAATCACTCAGGCGAATCAGAGAATGCAAGTGGAGGAGTGAAGGATGCTCAGATCAAAGAGAAGAGTATTGTGCTCACTAATTGAAGCTACACAGAATGAGAGGTTGCAAGAAAGGCAAGATGGCACAAGGAACTCGAAATTAAAGGGGTTAGTACACTGAAACACCAATTGTCTAGTTATTACACATTCCTGAAGATGCTAGAATGATTACCATGTGACAAGTTGTGGCCAGTTCATGGTCAGCAAGTGGGGACACTGGTTTAGTGACATGACACGGCTAGGAGGTTAGGCGCTGATTCAACAATGCTTAACAGTCACATACCGATGCAATTAGCCCTAAATACAAGTCAAAGAGAGTGCCTAAGTGCTATAAGTATGTGATATGATGACTAAAACATTTAAAATAAACTGGAGAGGAATTGATTTCGGTTACACCTGAGAGGAAATGGAAAAGTAACAAGTGCAGGAGTGCATGTCTTCTCACTGGTCCCCTCCCTCCTATGAGTACTCTCAGTGCCAATAGAGACAAAACTAAAGGAACTTGCCCCCCAAGGAGCATCCTACAGCCGTCAGATGATGATCAAAAGGGTCACATATGTGTTGATAAAGGAGACAACATACAAATCATACCACATCAGCAACATACCAATTATTGAAGGCACCCTCTCTCCATGAATCTCAGCCCTCAGATGCTAACCGACCATTGGATGCTTGCCACCACTTGTACCCCAATTCTGGCGCCAAAAGCCAGCATGAGGAACAAAAAAGGCAATTGCAATTATACTGCCTTTTACTCAAAAGAACGAATGACATGTAACCCCACTTGTCAGGCTATGTCAAGTTCAATTGCAGGCTGCCACAACATCAATAGTTAATCATTTTGACGATAGCATAAAATCAGGTCTTAATGATGGACTAATGAAGATGAAATTAAATGCAAAATAGAGAAATATACCAAAAATTAATTATAAGTCTAAGAAGGGCAAAATGGGAAGTAGCACATACAGAAAGCTATATGGAGCCCTCTAGACCATGGAATCAAGCAATGAAATACAGAACATGGTTGGGAAATGACCCTCATACCCTTGTTACCTCCCCCAGCTGCTACATGACCAAACATGCCAATTAAAGAGCTTTGGCGCCAAGCCAGAGAGTAAAATCGAGTAGACATTGATGGCAGCTACTTCCATGCCTACATGGCAATGAACCCCTTCCCCAAGCCCATTTGAATCAATGAAATAATGCCACCACAGCACCAAATGCTTTTCAGTAAGAATTGGTAAATAGAATTAATGCCACGAACCCTAAAAGAAATGCAATTGAAATCCATGGTGAACTCGGCAGCCAACATGGCATGAATGAGAAACATAAGTCCTAGTCAGCATGCCACCTTACATGCTCGGTGGGTATCAATTGACACATGTCAAACCATCATTGAAAGGTGTAATTGGCCAGTAAAAGAAGAGAAGTGAAGAAGTAATACACTCGGCAGCCATACAAGAGCCCTTGGATCAAAACCCTAACTCCATGGCTCATCCATGCCACACAACGAAAACCATCCACAGTATAGCAATACCAGCCCATGGTTTTGCCAAAGAACTTGCTCCCCATGGCTCTACATCAACCACTGGATCAAGATGAAGGGTGAGATGCGCATGGCTCAACTCCATGGAAATCCTAACTTCAAGCCTATATAAAGACCTCAAATCAGAAGAAGAAAAAAACCACCACCGACCCCAAGCTTACCATATACACTGAAGCTCTGCCTCCATCCTTGGTTAGGTTAGAACAGAAGAGAGAAAGCTCTGTAATTTCGTCGAGCAGTTAGCTTGTAATAGGAAATAGAAGAAAAGAAGAGAGAAGAGAGAGCCTAGGTAGCTTTGTCTTGTAAACCATCCTTTTCACATATCAATAAAGAGAGTTTGATCTTCAATTGCTGTTTTGATTGGCGTTTGAGTTAGCCCAGCCACCAAACAATGGTGGTCTGGTGCCATATTGCTATTTCTTATTTATTTCATGTTTTTGCATCTCACATCTGCATCTAATATAAGATAAAAGTGACTTAAAGCAATTAAAAAGGGTTTGTGCGTCTGTTAAAGCACAAGAACAGCAGGTAGGGACACAGCCGCCATGGCCAGAGCTCGAGCTCACTTCATCGACATACCTGAAGAGAAACACAGTCCCAGCGACTCAAATCAACCAAGTAAAGCAAGGAGAAGCTATCTGACATGTCTGGAAGGAGGAACCACTTCTCAGTTGCTCCAATTTACAAAAGAAAGGAAGTTGAAGTGCCTCGAGCAGATCCGAGTGGGCCCAGTCAATCATAAGTCAAATGGAGAAATTGAAGCCGTAGAAGAAAAGAGGAGAAGGAGACGACGCTGTGGAGATCAACCGCCCTCGAGACGGTGGCCGGAACACTTGAGTCAACGGCGGAGGAGCCACCGTGTCGTCGAGTCAAAGGCAGCGGACAAAAATCAAAAGGGGACGGAAGAAGAAGAAGGAGACGACTCCTGTTGACCATGCACGAATCTTGAAGTTGATCAATGGATGGATTTCAAAAATAACGGATCAATAGAGTTAGCCACACGAAGATCCTGTATGTCGCCCAGCGCATAAACCCCTACGAAGAAGTCGCCAATAGACAACAAACTGACTTGCAATACCAATGATCACACCAAAAGAGACACAGAAAGAGAAAGCCCAACCAAGTAAAAGGACCAACCTGGATGAACCTGGTGTACCAAGACCACGGGACTCGTCGACTGAACCTAAACCCGACACAGACCCCATCCGGTCCACAGGCGCGTGCGTGAACCAGTCGACTCAACCAACTCAATCCAGCGCCTATGCCCGATCTTCTGCGACTCAAATCGTGTGTCCTGCGCTGTTGCATACCACAAATCGCATCTACTTGCCCACGTGGACCACCCAGAAGCTGACACCTCAATCCTGCTGATGACGTGGACCAACCAGAGAATTTGCAACAAAGCAGAACTTCAAAAATACATTAAAAATAGCCAGAAAATCAGAAAAATTCCCATAAAATACCAAAATGTTTAGAAAATTATGAAGAATATTTCTACCTGACGCACTATATACAAAAAATTAACTTAAGAGTCACTTTTATTTAAAAGTCTATAAAACTTTAAAAATATCATAAAGATAAATAATAAACATAAACATTATTAAAAAACTAATATTGTTATTAAAGGACAGCAGGGATTCTTGTGTGACAGGTATTCTTCAGAACCAGAACACTCCAGAGCCAGTCAAGTCAGAACCCATACTTCAAACTTAAGACCCAAGCCAAGTCAGGACTTCAAGACAATTCCCGGAAAACTGAACCCAGACATCTAAACCCAACTGGGACTCAGAACTGAACCTAGATCCAAACTCCATAACTAAATACCGAAGCCTCAACCAGAGCCAAACCAAGAAATTTAGAACGAAGGCCTGAAACCAAGAAACTAAAATCCAAATACCAATGTTAAACCACAACTAGACTCAAATCAGACCCAGAGCTCCAGATTCTGAATTAAGTCTCAAATCCAGAATTCAACTCCAAATCCAAACTCGAGTGAACATCCAAAAGCCAAATCCAAACCTAGAGGCCAATACCAAGTCAAACGCCAAATCAAATCAAACAAGGTCCTAAGGCTCTATATCCTGGCACTACACAGAAAGCCAAGTCCATATCAAGATAACCAAGACCAACCTATGATCCAACGATCTGACTGTCTGATGATAACAATTTTTAAAGCAATAAAAGTTATAATTATAAAAGATAAAGCATCGAAGTCTGCATATCGCTTAAAGTTTAAGTCAGCATAGCATGCATATGTATTCTGCATCATGACCACATTCCACATAGCACTAGACATTATATCAAATAAAACTGACTCCAATTGCTTTCAATGCCTAATCATTTAATTATTCCCGATCTAGAGGTGCTCTTGTCTGATTCCCAACTTGGACTCATATCGGAGGTAATTAACAGCAGGGGCTTGCGCCTGCTGGAAGGAAAGGACCTACACACAAACAATCAACTCTTGAGGGCCCTAGGGTCGCATTGCTATCTTTCGTTCGTAAAGCGGGTAGTGGTGTTCGAATTCTAGGGGACTCAAGGGGTATCTGATCCGCATTTTCTTCGCCCTATAGAGGACAATCTGATCTTCCGTGGTTGGACTGAAAAAGTGCGAGACAGTAATGAGTATTTTTGACACTCTCCTATGAGTTGCTCTTTCGAGAAAAAAATTGTCCCTTCTGCTAATGGCCCTGATCCATGAGGTTGAGACGGTTGAGGTACGGAATTTCTATACTCAGAAATATCTAGAAATTGCTCTACGGGATGGTATGTTTCGGTCCTTCCTGTAAGGTAATACTAGTGATTGGGGTTCACGTTTGATTGGGGTCCACCATCGATTCCCTCTGACTCAAATAAGTACACTTCTTCATCACTAAAGTCCTCACCTGTTGCATAGTCTGACTGAAAACCGGGACCTCGGTCGTATAAATCATCGAGTCGACGTGTTTCTTCTTCGTTTTCTTCGTTTACTTGAACGACATCTTCTTCTTCTTGTGGTCGGCCGTGCCTACTACTACTACTACCACCATGTTTGATGAAGGTATTTTTAACCTAGGAATCAAATAAATTTATAAACCTAGAGCTAACCTCACTAGTCGTTTTAGTTAAGCTTTAGGGTCGAACCCAAGGGACGGTACAACTGATTACTAGACTTTACTTCCTCACGAAAGCTAGACAATTAATTTTTGGAGTTTTATGATTTAAAAAGACAATTATCTAAAGTGCAATTAAATAAATTATTTTTGGTATTTTTTGGACTCTAAATAAATGCAAATAATATCCTAGGAATTTGTGTTCAATTAGTTTAGCTCCAAAGCATCTTTGTCTACAATTTTCATCGACACAGAGGCATATTTCGGACCGAAATATATGGATTTCGGACCGAAATCCATGTTGTTTCGTTCCTAAACTTGCTTTAGACCTCTTGTTTTGACTTGATATCTTTACACAATGTTACGTGAAGGCTACTGGACGACCAGACCTAAGTCCTAACCTCAGCTGTCGCGATTTCGGTTCTGACTTGACTTGGAACTCGGTTTTTGCCACATAAACAACTAAACCTATACTTTCGTTCTGATTTAGCTATTTAAGTATGTTTAGTTGGATTTCTAGAGGTATTTAAAGTCCTGTCGGATCAGTAAAAGTTACACCTTTCGGTCGCAAACTAACCTCCTCTTTCGAGCGATTGGCTTACCTCAAGTGCTTAAATAACTAATTGTTTGTTCTAGTTTAATGTCCTAATGGTGCTGCAGTTCATCAATAGGTAAACAGTCAAACAAACAATTAAATTAACCAAGCAAGATATAATTCTCAACAAAACATATCACATATCATAATATAAAGCAATCAAGTCATCACAAAATACTAAACTAATCTACTAACTACTACTAAGACATCATTAATTATCCTAACATGCAAGAAAAATAAGATACAAACTCCATCAAATCAAAATATCAAGAGAAAAGGAACGAATAAACCAAATATCGCTTCTAACTCAAGATATCGATCGTCCGAAGTCGTGGTTGGATCGGTTCTACCGCTGTCGCGTCCAGAATCGCTCCAAAGTTGCTGCCATGGACGTGCTCCGCTGCGAGAGGTGGAATCCCACGCCTTTCGGCGTGAGAACGGTGGTGAAAAGGTGGAAATTATTGTATGGAAGGTGGCATGCGTCTCTGGTCGAAATTCGTACTTAAAAACACCTAAGGAAAGACCAGGAGGCGGCTAGGGCAAGAGGGGATCCTTCCTTCTTTGAAAATTACCAAAAATATCTTTCCATAAAAGAAATTTCGTACCGAAATCTGGAAATTTCGGTCCGAAATGTATAAATTTCGGACCAATTTCGGACCAAAATTCCAGAATCGAGCATTGATAGTATTTTGACCATAATTTCTTCATCCGGACTCCGATTGAGGTGATTCAAAGATCGTTGAAAAGCTTAGGATGAGCTCTACAATGCTATGGACTCCTTTCAGTCATTTTCTTCTTCAAAATCCACCATTTTATGCAATTATTGTGTCCAATCCACCAAGTTCCTACAAAACAAGTCAAATTCCACGGCAGTGTCCAATCTTGCAAAATGTAATGCAAAAGTGCAGTGAATATCATTGGTTTGGGTAGTATTTTGGTGCCAAGTATGGTCAAAATATATATATAAATAAGAGATATCAAATCCCCCCAAACTTAAACTTTTGTTTGTCCTCAAACAATATCCTAAGTTCAAAGGAATTGACCATACTTAGACTTACAATCAAATTATCTCAAACCAAACAATGCCATGAAAAATTGATCATTCAGTTTACTCAAAAGTTTCACACAACAAATTAAAGCAAGCTCAAAAATTGAATTCAAGGATAAGGGTTTAGTTCTCTTTTGGATTGAATTTGTGCATCTCTTAGTCCTAATGAATTTCATTTTTCAAATCAAGAACCCTAGCTTCTCTTTGTCAAAACAATTGCAAACTCAATTTCATTTGTCCGTTCTTTTTCATGTCTCACAAAAATTTGTAAAAGGATTTTATCAAAGTCGAAAATTTTATAATGAATCCTTCTCAAAGCAATTTTATTTTCACCAATTTAAATTGTGCAAGTCGAGTCGTGGGGCTTTGCACCTTAGAGGATTTAATGCAAGTCATTGACCTTGAAAATGCTACTGGCACATATCGCACCAGGGAGGTCGGTCCGGTTTTTACGCATTTTTCGCTACAGACCACTACGGACTTGAACATTTCTTTTTTTTTCTTTTTATATGTTAAGTTCCTTAAGCCTCCAATATTTGTGGTTGAGTTGGTGGAAAAAGGTCTCGATGCATCCTCGTTTTCACAACTATTTAGATTTTTGTCAATTTAGAAATTTGCTCGTTGGTGATTCAAGCATTCAAACACACATCCAGATTCATCTTATAATTTTCAAAGTTCATAAAATTTCTTTTTAAACAAAAGTTTGCAAGACAAAATCGTTCACTCGACAAAAACTTGTGAGAATTGACTTAGACCATTTTGACAATTTTCAAGCATCCAAATTCGGGTTCTTTTTTCTCAAACTAATTTTCAACTCGGTCTATTGGTGCACAAATCAATTTAAAGATTTTTAAACATCAAAAATCCTTGAGAAAAATTTTCAAAAATTCTTTTAATATTCGAACAATGTGACACAGTGAGTAATTTCATCAATATAACCAAGACAGAGATCAAGCATGCATCCAAAATTAATTTTCTGATTTTTCAGCATTCAAAATGGAGCAAAACAGTACAAATAGCAAAAATTTTGGACCAAAATTCAAAAATTTCGGACCAAAATGTTGCATATTTTGCAATTTTTACTCTTTATCCCCCCTCCAAACTGAACAAAGCACTGTCCCAGTGCTAAACATTCGCAGATTAAGTAAAAAGAGTAAAAATGGAAGCGTACCAATTCATGATTACGGAAAAATCGTGCTGTCCATCACAAATTTCGGACCAAAATCCACAAATTTTGGACCGAAATTTTCACTTTAAATAAATGAATTTTGATCTCTGTCGCTCGAATCGTCACGAAATTTTTTCAACATGTCCACATAGAGGTCCTTCAAGTTTGTTGTGGAGAAAATTTGAGTTTTGACGCTGGAATTTCAAAATGCGGCGGCGAGACGTCCAATCGAGCGACGGTGAGGCGTGCAAAACCTTCGCTGGAGCTTGTGAAAACTGTGTTGGAGCGTGCGAACATCGTGGCTTGTTTTCTTGTGGCATGCAACTCACATGAGGTCGTGCGTGGGTCGTGAACTTTTTTTGTTCTCCGAACCGTGGTGCTCTAGCGCGAGTCACAAGTAGGACATCCACAATCAATCAAAACCTGTATTTCCAACAATAAAATCCAAACCAACCATGAGTTTTTTTTTATAATAATAATAATAATAATAATAAATGAAAGATACAATATCTAGTCTCTCGTTACTAAAATAAATTCTAATATCAACACCGTCCCCGGCAACGGCGCCAATTTGATGAAGGTATTTTTAACCTAGGAATCAAATAAATTTATAAACCTAGAGCTAACCTCACTAGTCGTTTTAGTTAAGCTTTAGGGTCGAACCCAAGGGACGGTACAACTGATTACTAGACTTTACTTCCTCACGAAAGCTAGACAATTAATTTTTGGAGTTTTATGATTTAAAAAGACAATTATCTAAAGTGCAATTAAATAAATTATTTTTGGTATTTTTTGGACTCTAAATAAATGCAAATAATATCCTAGGAATTTGTGTTCAATTAGTTTAGCTCCAAAGCACCTTTGTCTACAATTTTCATCGACACAGAGGCATATTTCGGACCGAAATATATGGATTTCGGACCGAAATCCATGTTGTTTCGTTCCTAAACTTGCTTTAGACCTCTTGTTTTGACTTGATATCTTTACACAATGTTACGTGAAGGCTACTGGACGACCAGACCTAAGTCCTAACCTCAGCTGTCACGATTTCGGTTCTGACTTGACTTGGAACTCGGTTTTTGCCACATAAACAACTAAACCTATACTTTCGTTCTGATTTAGCTATTTAAGTATGTTTAGTTGGATTTCTAGAGGTATTTAAAGTCCTGTCGGATCAGTAAAAGTTACACCTTTCGGTCGCAAACTAACCTCCTCTTTCGAGCGATTGGCTTACCTCAAGTGCTTAAATAACTAATTGTTTGTTCTAGTTTAATGTCCTAATGGTGCTGCAGTTCATCAATAGGTAAACAGTCAAACAAACAATTAAATTAACCAAGCAAGATATAATTCTCAACAAAACATATCACATATCATAATATAAAGCAATCAAGTCATCACAAAATACTAAACTAATCTACTAACTACTACTAAGACATCATTAATTATCCTAACATGCAAGAAAAATAAGATACAAACTCCATCAAATCAAAATATCAAGAGAAAAGGAACGAATAAACCAAATATCGCTTCTAACTCAAGATATCGATCGTCCGAAGTCGTGGTTGGATCGGTTCTACCGCTGTCGCGTCCAGAATCGCTCCAAAGTTGCTGCCATGGACGTGCTCCGCTGCGAGAGGTGGAATCCCACGCCTTTCGGCGTGAGAACGGTGGTGGAAAAGGTGGAAATTATTGTATGGAAGGTGGCATGCGTCTCTGGTCGAAATTCGTACTTAAAAACACCTAAGGAAAGACCAGGAGGCGGCTAGGGCAAGAGGGGATCCTTCCTTCTTTGAAAATTACCAAAAATATCTTTCCATAAAAGAAATTTCGGACCGAAATCTGGAAATTTCGGTCCGAAATGTATAAATTTCGGACCAATTTCGGACCAAAATTCCAGAATCGAGCATTGATAGTATTTTGACCATAATTTCTTCATCCGGACTCCGATTGAGGTGATTCAAAGATCGTTGAAAAGCTTAGGATGAGCTCTACAATGCTATGGACTCCTTTCAGTCATTTTCTTCTTCAAAATCCACCATTTTATGCAATTATTGTGTCCAATCCACCAAGTTCCTACAAAACAAGTCAAATTCCACGGCAGTGTCCAATCTTGCAAAATGTAATACAAAAGTGCAGTAAATATCATTGGTTTGGGTAGTATTTTGGTGCCAAGTATGGTCAAAATATATATATATAAATAAGAGATATCAATGTTCTTGCCTACTACTACCACCATGTTCTTGCCTACTACTACCACCATGTTCCCAAGTGCCTTGACCGGTGTAAGACTCGTAGTATGTACCTTCTTCTTCCTGAAGTGTACTATCACGAGGATCTATACTGTTAGGGTCCCAAGGATCCCAATCTAATGTAATGGTTTCATTCTCTTCTTCTTGATTGGTTGCATTTGGTTGTTGGTGTTCTTCTTCCTCATAATTTTGTTGTTCATTATAATTATAATTATAATAACCACCTAATTATAATAAAAAAAATGTGTTATAATCACATACAAAAATTGTAGTTAAATAATAACGTAGTTAATATTGTAGTAATCACATACAAAAATTATTGATCAATATTATAATTTTGCATAGTTAATATTGTAGTAATAGCATAGTTAAATATAGTTAATATTTAAACATAGTTAAATTGTAATAATAACATACTTATAAATCGCATAGTTAAATAAATAATAACGATATTAAATATTACTTATAAATCCACCGCCCAATCATGTCAGTTTTTGGTCTTTTTCCCTTTTTACTGTTATTTATTTTATTAAATTAATAATATTTATTATAAATATTTTAATTATATTAATTAATAAATTTAAATTTAAATTAGTTAATTTGTTCCATCCTTTTCAAATATAATTACTTAAATTAAATTAGTTAAATTGTAGTAATAACATACTTATAAATCGCATAGTTAAATAATAACGATATTAAATATTATTTATTAAAAGCCATTTCTAAAAATTGTTCTTATTTATATTTTTATGCATAGTTAATATTACTAAAATATGATTTTCAACATGATTTTAATTATTATTTATAAATCGCATTTTCATAGTTATTATTATTCTATAGTTAATATGATTTTAATATGATTTAAATTATTATTCTATAATTATTATTTTTATAGTTAATATTAATATAAATATATATGTCACATAATTAAATTCAAAATTTAATTTACCTTGTGCCGGAAGTAAATCGACATGCATTTCTAGACCATCAAGTCGCCTTGCCTCAAAGCACTCGTGTTGAACGTATCGCCATTCATTTTGAGAGTTGACCGGCAAAATAATTTGTTGAAACCTTCCGTCCATAATTACGTTGAAACGCGAAACAATTCTCAAATTTAACTCACCTTGATAAATTCCCAATGAGGACAAAATTATTTGTTTAATAGATTCATAATCAGTTTGTGGAAAAACATCAAAACGAAAATTATTTGCTGGATTAAAGGGAGATTGATTGACAAAAACACTAATTGAATACATTTCTATATGACTAAGAATTAATTGGAAAAGATAGATGATATTAAGATTGTGATAACGACCAACTATTTATAGTGATAAGATCGGAATTTGAGATTCCGATATTAGCAAACAGATTTAAAACTTCACGTCAATTCCCAATCAAATCAAATTATTTCGCTGCTGTTGGTTGAACTTATTGCTTAGATCGGAATCCTGGATTCCGATCTAAGCATGTCAGAAATCCACCGCCCAATCAAATCAGTTTTTGGTCTTTTTCCCTTTTTACTGTTATTTATTTTATTAATTTAATAATATTTATTATAAATATTTTAATTATATTAATTAATAAATTAAAATTTAAATATATATATTATATTTTTTGTAATTAAAATTGATTTTAATTTTATCATATTCATTAATTAAAATAATTCATTACCTAAAATAAATCATTTTTTTCAAATATAATTACTTACATTAAATTAGTTAAATTAAATTAAATTATTCCATCCTTTTCAAATATAATTACTTAAATTAAATTAGTCAAATGAAATTAAATTTAATTAGTTAAATTAAATTAGTTAAATTAAATTAAATTATTACATATTCAATAGCTACATATTTAAATTAAATTAAATTAAATTAAATTAGATCGGAATCCAGAATTCCGATCTTAGCATTTGTCAGAGGAATCCACGCACAATCAAATCAATACTTTTTCTTTTCTTTTTTACTGTTTACAATTTAAGTAAATTAATAATTATATTTTAATTAAAATTGTAAAATTAAATTAATAATTTATATTGTTTTGTAAATTAAATTAAAGTAGTTAAAAAATAATAGCTCAATCAAATTAAATTAACTAAATGAAATTAAATTAAATTAATTACTTCAAACAACTAAATAAGATTTTATTACATTAAATTAAGTCAAATTATTAAATAATTTTATTTAATTAATTTTTAATGTCATTAAATTCATGCAACTGATAAAGTCTGGAAAAGAACTGCAAAAGGACAGGCGTGCTCTGATAAAAGGTCAAAAGTATACTGATGCCTTCCTAAGGACTGCAAAAGGACAGGCGTGCTCTGATAAAAGCTCAAAAGTATACTGATGCCTACCAAAGCACTGCAAAAAGGACAAACGTATTCTGATAAAGTCTGAAAAGTATACTGATGCCTACCTAAGCTATGCAAAATGACAAACGTATTCTGATAAAGTCTGAAAAGATATCTCATTATATTTATTAATTTTAAATAATTGCAAGTCTAAACTGATCTATAAAATTATTCTTCCTCAGCAAAAATATGTCACACCCACTCAATCCTTCTTTCTTCAACATTCACTACCATGAAGAAAGGAAATACCTCCAACAGTGAAGTGCGGGAATGGCCATCTACTCGACATGAGTACTTGCCAAATTACACACATTCCCCTGCCAATCCAAATGAGATCGAAAAAAGAGATTATCATGCGATATGTAATAAATGTTACCGCAAATTCGACTACAATATCCATTCGCAATATGGTGGCGAGTGGCCATTATACACCCACTATCAGTGGCACATTCATGGTGGCCCAGAAAGAGACCGCAGGGAGAGATTGCGACATTACCTTACTAAACCTGAGTCGAGCAACTCTGAACTCTATAAAAAGTACTACACAGAACCTGAACCGATGCCGGAACTCAAATCGTGGAAACCAGATCCTACACCCATGATTGTTTACGAAAGCATATACGATTTTCGTGGAGACCACACAGTGAGCTGTACAAAGTGTGGTCAGGTTTTCAATTTCAAAGATACCATTTTGCGTGACCACTACGATGAACACAAAAAACATGAAGAGAGGGATGAAATTGTAAAGAGATTCAGAGTGAAAGAACAATGGTTCGAAAGGAGAGAAGAATGGAAGAAAAGGCCGCCGAAGAGAGCCGGAGGTTGCAACAAGAAAAAATTGGAAAAAAAATTAAGGAGAGCCTAATAAAGATCAAGAAGAGAGATGAACAACGCAAAATTGCAGTAGCTAGAATGGCTGAGATTGAGCAACAAGAAGCCGAGGCAGCTTTCTGGAACGAAGCCGCTCAATTCGCAGACAACCCGGCTGCGAATAATCAACAAGAAAATGATGAGGCTTTTTGGAATGAAGCAGCTCAACTCGCTGAAAACCACGGTGCCAGTAATGAACAACAACCTGATGCCGCTTTCTGGAACGAGGCCGCTCAATTCGCCGACAACCATGGTGGCAGTAATCAACAAAAAATGAATGCGGAAGAAGATCAACCCTGGTGGGAGGAAATTCTGCAACATATAGATGATCAAGATCTCTAAGTATATTTATTACTTTGTTTTTAAGTACCAAACTAAATTCAGTGTGTTCATTTATATTATGGTTTTTTATGTACATTTTTCCTTTTTTATTATTTTAGTGTGCTAAATTATATTATGATTTTCATGTATTTTTCCCTTTCTTTTATTTTTGTGTGCTAATATATATTATGGTTACAAAATTCAATTCTTCTTCTAATGGTGAACATATACATAAAACAAAGTGAACATATAAACGATCTAAGTGAACACATACAAACAAATAAGTTCTATAAAACTAAGTTAGTAAGTGTTCACTTAGATCGTCTATATGTTCAGCTTATTTACGGTATATGTTCAATTTGTATTTACCTATGGCTGGGATGGTATATTTGCCGATGATGACACTTATAATTCCTGTATTTTTATATTATGAATTAAATAAAATAAATTTAATATTTAATTATAAGTTTATATTATAATTATTGCCATAAATAAATTATTACATAAAGTATTATGTACTTATTATGTACAACATTTAACATAATTGAAAATTTTAATATTAAAAATAAAACCATCCATATAAAATTAATATCAAAACTTTAAATATTAAAATATTTTTCATAATATAGAATTATATTATATTAATTTAATATTAAAATTTTATAATATATTAATTTAATATTAAAATTTTATAATATATTAATTTAATATTAAAATTTTATATATTTAATTAATGTTTATAAATAGAAGTAAAATAAAATATATTAATTTAATATTTTATCTTCAAAATATATTACTAAAATTTCATAATATATTAATTTAATATTAAAATTTTATATATTTAATTAATTTTTATAATAGAAGTACAATAAAACCATGAAAAACGACAAAATTGAGCAGTTACAGCACTGTTCGGAATCCCAGAATCCGATCTAATGTTAGATCGGAATCCCAGAATCCGATCTAACGTTAGATCGGAATCCCAGAATCCGATCTAACGTTCGGAATCCAGGATTCCGATCTTACGATACTATTTATATTAAAATGATTATATTGATATTAATTTTATTGGATTATATTATTTTAATATTATTATCCAAAATTTCGGAAAATAAAGCTAGTGGAGAAGACGGGCTGGCCCATGAAATTCAAGAGGACTTGCCTATGCTCTCCCATGAGACATGTTCGAGTTATTCTCTTTCTTTTTATTTCCTTTCAGTGATCAATTTGATTGAGAAAGCAATATGATTTACAAAAAGCAATTTCATAGCAATTCTCCCTTCAATTGTTCTTTCAGTCAAGTAAGATAGACTTAGTTTATGGGCGCATGTTTTTCCCATTTGATGATTGCATCTAGGAAAGGAAAATTCTTCTGTATGCTCAAATGCAATTGTAGGTAGGTTTGATTTTGTACCGTTATCGATGTTTATAGGAATATCAACATTTTCTTTATATATAGACGGATTGTTTTGCGATATGTTGCTGAATATCTTGTCTAAAGGTTGTAAGGATTGTGCAGAGATAAATGGGAGCGTCCCATTGTCCGATCACAATTCGTGCTGCAGCCATATACTTAAACTTTGTTTACACTAAGATAGTTTTCAATTCGAATGTTTGATGTAATTTTGAAATCAGGGGGCATGGAACTTCGGATTTAGATGGGCAAGTGGTGGCCACTCTTTGCGGTGTTGTCGAGAGGGTCAATAAGCTTGTCTATGTCAGAGCTCTCAGATCTAGGTTAATTTGAATTTTCTTACTTCGGTTGTCCTCCTTATGTGAGTTTTAGGCTTTTAGCATGTATTTTCGAAACTTCTATTGTAAATTTCAGCTCTATAATGTTCAAGAGAGAATTAACCATGAAAAAGTGAATTAAAAAAGAAAAAAATTAAATTATTCATATTCAAACTTTGGTTTTTTGAAAAATAAAATTTTAATAATATGCTTTTAGCTCTAGATAATTGTGAATTCATGCCCCATTCTGTGGAATACTCGCTCTGACGTTGTGTGTATAGCAAAAGCCCCAACATATATTAGTATGCTTCTTGTACTTAGGGACAGTAGTGCCTATGGTATTTTTCAAGCTTTGGTATTTCATTGGCTTTTTATCTGCTGTTGTTTTGTTAATGAACTTCAGGTATAAGCCTGAGGTTGGCGACATCATTGTGGAACGTGTCATTGAGGTACGTGCACATATTATTGTTACCATATTTCTGTTGTGTTTACTAATAGTTCGAACTAATGGATTTACTCCACATTGTTAAGGTTGCTCCAAAAAGATGGAGGTTGGAGATAAATTTCAGTCAAGATGCTGTTTTGAATCTTTTGATGCTTTCTTCTGTGAATTTACCTGATGGTATTCAGGTGAATTTGCCTTCCTAATATTTCTGTTGATTGTTTCAGAGGGCTAATTAACATGGAGATGGTTCTAATTATGCAATAATGCATCATTTAATTTTGATTTTCATGCTTTAGTTTGGTTACTCTTTTGTCAACACCGGCACCTATTTGTGTATGCCATTCCTATCTGTATCAATTTATCTAAATATGAACATCAACATTTGCTTGCTTTTGTCTTTACCTAAAGAAAGAATTTCATTTAACCCCTCATACTTTATTTTTCTTGCAGAGAAGGAGAACAGCTATTGATGAACTGAATATGCGAAGTATCTTCATTGAAAATGATGTTATTTGTGTAAGATATATCTTACTTAAAGAGCTTTTCTTTATGGCCAGATGAGTCATTCTCTGTTTCCTTTTGCTGAAATCAGAAATAACATAAACGTGTTTATTTCGTTGAAATGATGTATATAAAGAGTTGAGTCACTCTCATAAATGGTCAATTTCCTTTCTTTTTTTAGTTCTGGAAACATTGAAGTTACCATGTCATCTGTTTGCATTTGCATTTGAATTAATGTGTGCTTGGTGTTGTCTTTCATTGGAGATCGACTAAAGTCCGCCCGCATATTGAGCGGGCACTACTGCTAGTAAATATTAAAAGAAAATGCAATATTGTATAAAATATAAACAATTAATATCATTCCTAAACATATGGGACATTGCACTTCCTTCCGAATTTCTTCTAATTTTACATATATAAACCTGAACTCAATCAGAAATACTTTTATTTTTATGAGAAACGAATATGGAGAAACCAAGCAGAGAAGTGCTGTACTAAGTTAGGCGACATTGAGATTTTTGGTACTGACTAGTGTACAATTTGAGTACAGAGCTAGAGTGCTTTGTCCGGAACTGGTACATAAATATGACCAACCATGAGACCTTTGTGTATAGTAATCGATCGTATAGAATTGCAATATATATATATAGGAGCAAATTAATATAAGAACATTAAAGTATAGTATTAGTATATTTTGAGAAAGAGACTTGTCAGTTTTTTCTTTGAAAAGGCCAAATTAAAGCGGTTGTGTCATTGTGTGACCAGAAAAGTAGTAGTAGAAAAAATGAAATATGATGAGTAGGCATGCATGCAACCATTAATTGGTGTGAATGTGATACTGTGATTATGGATTGAGCAATAGTTATAGTGGGTTGAGAGAGAGAGAGAGAGAGCATGGAGGCGCATGCATGCAAAAGGAAAAATCGGAAGAAAATGGATGCTTGAAGGAAAGGAATCATTAGAGGAGCTTTACTGGTCGGTCTGGTAGGAGCTGGGAGAGACGTCGCTGTCTCCTTCCTCCATGGAATATATATGGCTCCGTTTGGATGAGGGTGGGAAGAAGGGAAGAAGGGAAGAAGTGGGAAGAAATATTGGGAAGTGTGTAACTTTGTGAAGAGTTTGAATTGTTTAATAATAAATTTCTTCCCCCACTTTCCTTATTCTCTTCTTCCCATTCAATCCAAACACAGCCTATGTACAGAGAGAGGATGGCTAATGTGCCATAGAGTCGTTTTTCGAGATATAAAATTTAAATGCTCAATTTGAACCATTCAAATTATTCACCACATTAAAATATTCTTGGAGACCAAATTTTACATTTTTTTGAATTTTTTTGCTATTTATTATGATATTTTAAAAAAACGTTATAATTGGAGTATTTCAGACCCTCCAATTTGAACCTATCAAAATAAATACCAAAAAAATTCAAAAAAATGTAAAATTTGGTCTCCAATGGTATTTCAATATGCTGATCAATTTGAACGATTTGGATTGACCGATTGAATTTCGGATCTTAAAAAAATACCTCAAAAAAGACATCTATGGCACTTTAGCCCACCTCTCTCTCTCTCTCTCTCTATATATATATATATATATATATATATATATATATATATATATATATATATATATATATATATATATATATATATTCTCTCCGATCAAATGTTACAAGAGTTATATCCTTATAACATTTTTTTCTGTCTAAAAAATAGTAAGTTATATAGTATTATGTAATAACTTTAGACTCTCTCTTATTTTCATTTTCCATTTTCAATTGTTTCGATGTAATAACTAATGGGAATTGCTTTCCATCATCCCATAGATTCTATCATCCTCAAATTTTCATTAATATCTAACATATCTTCATTAATAAGAAAATCCAAAGAATGATGAAATCATCCCATTCATCCTCATTGCAAATCCAGCTTCATTCCATTATCCCATATCTACTCCCAACATATAATTCATTGAAATTCCGAACTGTAACATGTAATAACAAAATATACAAATTCAATATATGTAACTGTTAAAGTTAATATATATAATTTTTGAAGTTATATATGTACTGTTGAAGTTATATTTGTAACCGTTGAAGTTAAAATATGTAGCTGTTGAAGTTATATATGTAGCTGTTGAAGTTATATATGTAGCTGAAGTAGTTAATATAAATAATTGTTGTAATTTGGATACTAACTGTTGTAGTTAATATGAGTAATTGTTATAGTTCAGTGATTAGCACAACTTGTGTGTTAATTGTGTAAACTAAATTTTCTGCATACACTGGTGTATGATACTATTGACTTTAACGAGAGAAATAGTGGGGACTGAAATATGAAAGGATGGGAGGAAGAGAAATAGTGGGGACCAAAAATAGAAAGGATGGAAGGGAGAGCAACAGTGGAGACCAAATAGAAAAAAAGGAATGGAGAGAAATATTGGGGACCAAAAATATTCTAAAAATAGAAAAAATTAAAATGTGTTCCCACTAGGGATGATCCTTATCACCCCGAATAACTAATATGTTTTATGTACATATATCTATCAATGTAATACAAATTTATAATTTTTTCTTGGTGGTTGTGCTAGCTAAATTAGTTATTCAGTTTCATTTCTTGATTTACCTATAAATAGAAGCAGAATTACTCTTGACCTGGTATATTAATTACACAAGTCCATCACTATTAATTCCCTATAAATTATGGAGCAATCTAAGAGTTTATTCACCTCATAATCAAGAGTGTATCCATTTCTTTTAAATATAATCTGGATCATTGATTTTCGAATTTTGATTTAATCTATGGTTAAGAGATAATGTTCAAATGAAACAAGTTATTTAAATGTTGATTTTTCATCTAAAATGTAAATAATGTTGTACAAAGCATAGTAATTAATAGCTCAGTAGCACGCGAAGTAAATAATGTCCAAAATTTAGTTAATGATTCAGTAAAATTAGCCTCCTAAAACATCTGCCTCGTGCAAGTATGATCTTTATCTAAATAAATAATACTACTACTAATTCGATGCATCTACATTACACAACCAATTCTTCATGAGAAACAATTAATTCAAACTAATTGATATCATACTCAAAGAACAAAATGCAGAATACCAAAACAACCATGACATGCCTTCAAATTTTGGCGAAACGATACGACATGACACGACGCAATATGACTCAACTAGAGCTTGCCGACTCGACTTGTCAGGTCGACTGATCATAACTGATTGATCTCAGTACAGCCAGTTGCACATTTCACAGTTCACACCTTCCCCAACTCCCCGGCAAGTTTCTGCAAGTGGACAAATGACACGCCGCCTCTCTGTACGGCTTTTCTGCATGCCGACATCATCTCCTCCACTTGGACCCTGATTCTACTCCGTTCCTCAGATCCCGGATCCATCAACAGCTTGATTGCTTGTTCAAGATCCACTGCACTCACGAATCCCTTGTTCTTTCTATCGGCCTCGAGTTTAACCGCAACATGCATCTCATTCACCAACATAAATGCATTCAGGTGCTGCTCTGCATAGAGTGGCCATGGGATCATCGGCACGCCAAACCAGAGGCTCTCAAGGATCGAGTTCCAACCGCAGTGCGTCACGAATCCTCCGATTGCTTGGTGCGATAAGATGTCAATTTGCGGGGCCCAGCTGGGCCACACAAATCCCCTCTCTTTTGTTCTCTCTATAAACCCTTCTGGCAAAAACTCTAAGCTTGCATCAACTGGTCCCCTGTTATTATGAAAGAGCCATCATTATAATCATTTTCTAAATAAACCGACTAGCATTGATTCGTTGACTATTACCTAATATATATAATTTGTGATCGTACATATGACAATTATTTGATGACAACTTAATTCGTTGGTTGAAATATAATATATATGTGATCGATGATATTTTGTCCTTGAGGAACTTTCGATTAAAAAAATAATTTGATGCAATGATCAATTAATAACGCAAGAAAAGAACTGCTACTGCCTACTGGTACTTGAAAAATAAAATAATGGAAGATGGTTCCAAGTTCCTATCAAGTTATGTAGTCAAAATGAATATTACGAAATAAACAATCCTAGTTTACATATTGGTCTACTAATCTACCCAGATTGCACGCATCTAAAAAATGAAGTGAAAAAGAATTCACAGGTCAAAGACGTATTAATAGTAGACTCACAAACATGTACATTGATCATTATTATTGCATATTGGTATCATATTTTTTCTTTTTGAAATGAAATAAGTTAACTGATTTATTTTTGTATGTATGAAATATATCAAAACAAATCTATAATTACACAATGGTGACATAATTATTACCTCAGGAACTCTGTGGTAGGCATGCGAAGAACCCACAAGAACCGATGCCCGCTTTGTTCAAGCCCAATTGCGATCTGCCGGACCTGTGACATGTCGAATGCTCCCAAGCTTCCGAAACACAAAAACAAAACCGATTTTGCTGGCTGCGTGTCAAGCCACTGCAAACATTCATGTCCTTGCATGTTGCTTTTGCCAAATGAGATTACAGGTCCGACCGGGTAAGTGTCGGGAAATTTTGTGCCAGGTGCAAGCTGATCAGTAACACCTTGAGCCAAAGCCTCGACTGCATTTGTCTCGATGTGAATGTTGGAATTAACGAGTATGCCCTTGGCCTCGATGTATCTACGTGCGTGGTACATAAAGCATTTATAAGATCCAGATTTCATATCCAGGAGAGGAGCCGGCATAGATTTTGACGGTATGGGCGTGAGGCCGGGGATGCATATCTCCTCCTCCACCTCTGAAAAATCAATTGGGTCTCTTTTGCCTTGTGGACTTGAGAGGTGAAGTATGAGAGAGAGGAAAGTGGCAGTGGAACTGAAATATATGTAGAATGGTATGTTGAGTTCATTGGCTACAGAGATGACATCGCTGGCAAACATGTCGACAACAAGGCCAGAAACAGGCGAAGGGGAGGCCGAGAGGGCGGCTTTAATATGCGGCAAGTACAATCGAATGTGACTAGTGACAAAATCCTCGATACTGTCAAATTGGCGCGGCGGCTCGACGAAAGGGAGGGGATGGAGGTGAATTGGAAGGTTCTGGGCTTGAAGGGCTTGGAGATGAGAGGAAATGAGAGACGATTTGTCTGGGTTGTCTGGTTGTGCGAGAAGGATGTGGATGGAAAGCGAGTTGCTGGAAGTGGAGTTACATTGCAAGAGGCCCTTGGCTACCTCTAGCATGGAGATGAGGTGGCCTGGGGCATACACGGGTAGAAAGTACACACAAGCCTGCTCCTGCTCCTGCTCCTGCTCCTGCTCCTTATTGTTAGCCATGAGCAACATGAGCTTAATTGTAGTTATATTGTGTTTTGTGTGATTGAATAGCTAGTGCTAGTTGTGACATTAGTTGACAACTTGACATGTTTATAATTGGATCATTGGATGCCAACTCTCTCTCTCTC
This sequence comes from Rhynchospora pubera, assembly GCA_028095005.1. Taxonomy (NCBI): domain Eukaryota; kingdom Viridiplantae; phylum Streptophyta; class Magnoliopsida; order Poales; family Cyperaceae; genus Rhynchospora; species Rhynchospora pubera. Next base: position 11,290,281 of record CM051461.1, on the reverse strand, counting down.
TCTCTATTAAGAGGGGAAACAATACTATTTAGTATTTAATGATACTCGGATGCCATAATTGTGTAATGGGAGTATGGGACACCACGAAATACTTATAATAGTAACAATCTCTTCTAGAAGCTATTGTGTTAATTTGTTTTCTAGAAGATGATCACTCTCTGTTAATTTAAATAAACAGTGATTAATTTAGTTGGGTTGGGACTTGGGGTTTTATTAACTAATTCGTGGTAATTTCTTTGCTTTAGTCTCCTAAAAAATTAATAATAAAATTACATTCCCCGATAAGAGTTCAAAAATGAATAAATTCATAAACCCCTCAAATCCTTGTGTTTATCTTTGTGCCGTCACAAAAAATAAGACAAAAATCTGGTGTATGTTTTCACGTGCAGGCGCGGCACGAACTGAGATCACATAAAATATTCAAGGAGACAAGCTGGCATGTCTTTTCTTTTCTTAATAGGCCTTAATCTTGCAAAAACCGATCATAAATTTCTTATTAACAAAAGTACCCCATATTTTTTCTCGACTTTTAGCATAAAAACCATTATAATTCTTTTTTCTCTTTCAATTGTTGCGTTTGGATCGTTGGAAGAAAGAAGAAGAAGAAGAAGAAAGAAAAAAAAAATTATAAACAATCCAAACTCTTCACAAAGTTACACATTTCCCAATACTTCTTTCCATTTCTTCCCTTCTTCCCACACCTATCCAAACGCACCCAATGTTCATAAAAATGCTCCCACATGGCCATCATCGTGCAATAAACAATATTGTAGGGTATAACCAAAAGTCTTGATCAAGTGGCTATAGATAATCCTAATTTTTTTTTTTGTGAAAAAAGAACTTGTTTGAGCCTTTTATGCCAAAAATGACACGAAGGAACAAAAACACATTAAAAAAATATAGTGACTTGCATGATTGATGATTCTCTCAGTGTTAAGAAATGCAGTGCATCTAATCTTAACATTAATAAACAAACAAAAAATACCATAAGAGAATGCATTATTCTCTTGTTGTTAATAAAATACAATGCATTATTGACTTAATGATTATACACAGTGCACCTAATCTTAATATAATACTAATATTCCTTTCAGGGGCGGATCTACCACCGGAGTGGGTGGGGCTAGAGCCCCACCTCACGCCGTCGAGCCCTTAGAGCCCCCTTTAGCTCCAGCTAATTTTTTCTACCATTGGAGCACTCAAAAGTGGAGCTGAAGACTTAAACAGAGGTTGTCAGACCCACCTAAATATTTTTTCTAGATCCGCCACTGATTCCTTTCAATGTTAGTATATTTTCAAATGCCTCTCCAGTTTATCTTGTCGTTTGGATGTATTAGGTTGAACTGTAAATGTTGTCACTGACAAGTGGGAAACATAAATCATATTTTGGTATAACTACCTGATTTAGTCTAGCTTTTGCAAAATTTTGTTTGCATGAAGATCAATAGAAAGATCATATCATACCGTTTGAATCGATCAGATTGAATCAGACTCATGAATTTTGATCGCGACTCACATAAAATTTTTTGTGATGCATCTATCCATAGCCAAATTCTTTCTATATATAGATGGGAACACGTAATATTGTGGGGTTTTTTTCTCTGATTTCTTCGGTTGATTTTGAGAGGAAAAAAAAACAAAAAGTTAATTTTGAAGGTGAAATTTTCAAATTTCTCGGTAGTTGATTGAAATCCAGTGGTGGAGGGACCACGGGTGCAGACATGGGCAATTGTCCCCCCTATGATTTTGAAAATTTTATGAGATACTTAATTAAAATAGTGGGTTCTTCCGTCATTCAAATGAAAATTTTTTTTACTGGCATAAAAAAAATCAATATTTAATATCCAATTTATTAATTCTCTCTCACACATCAGGAAACATTCAAAGCAAGGTGTAAAACTCATTATTTTACACAAACTATTCAAAATGGCCCTCAAAAGTATTAAAATTACTCATTGTTACAATTAATTTATAATATTTGTCTCCTCTATATTAAGAAAATTCAAAAATGAAAAATCTGCGCCTCCTGTCTAAATTCCTGCCTCCGTCACTGTTGATTTTCACCCAATCAATGAATGATTATCACTTTCCAACTGTCCATCCATCAATTATCTATAGCACAAGTCATGTGCTATATTTGTCTATCCAAAAAAAAAAAAAATGTTCAGTAATGACTAATGAAACATTGAAATTTGAGATTGAGATATTTCCGAATGTCAAGGAAGAATTGATTGCTTCGCCAGAATTGGAATGACTGTGATAGGGCCGGCCTAATCATGCTCGGCCCAGGTAAAAAGACTATGAAGCGAAGCCCAAAAGAGACCCACAAAGGAGGTAAAAAAGCGGAAAAAGGTAAAATCAAACGGCGCGCTCAGATAAAGTCGGGGAGACAGCAGAATGTCTTGCCGAACATAACTTGGGGGAATCTAGAGGCACAAGTTGGCTAACTGCTGTCGGATGACGTCAGCAATTTGTTATACAAAATAGGCCTATATATAGAGGGGGTAGGCGATTGTATAGGGGGTTGGCATTTTGGTAGACAGGATAGCTAATAGAAAAGAGATTGTAATCCTCAAATAATCAATAAAATATAATTCCCTCTCATTCTCATTTCTCATCTCTCATGCGTTGCTAATCTCTACTAAAACTGAGCTTATCAGACTGGTTAGAAAAGACGCAAACAAAGTTGGGATTAAGAAAAACTATGCTCTTTGGATCGTTTGGATGGGTTGGGAATTGAGGAAATAGCTTATTAACGACCCCAATTTGATTTTGATCCCGCTGGCTACTTTGTACTTTAGTCATTATTTAGTAGTTAGTACTTACGGTGGCTTCCATTAATGAAGCGCTCGAATCGTCATTATTTAGTATTATTTGATATTAGATCATACGAAAACGAAATCTTATTTTCCTACCAGAGCTAGCAATTGCCAATTGTCCTCTCACAGTCACATCCACACAAACAATCGTGATTGAATATGTCACCAAATTATCATCTACTTTCCACACGTACTCTTTCCAATTGAATTATGAATTATTACAGCAAAAAACAAACAAAAGAAACAGACTCCATTCTACTTAAGTACGTAATAAGTAGTATAGAGCAAACCAAAAGAGAAAGAGAGAGAGAGAGATGGAGGAGCCAGCGAAGGAACCATGCATCTTCCAGCGAAGGAACCATGCATCTTCCTCCTTCCGGTGTACTCACCAGGTCACCTGATCCCCATGGTAGAATTCACCAAGCGCCTCTTGCAATGCAACTCCGGATCCTCCATGTCCATCACCTTCCTCCTCATGCACCCTCCAAACCATGCGGCTACCTCCGCAATCTCCACTTCCTACCTCCAATCCACCCAAGCCCTCGGCCTCCCCATCCGCTTCCATCAGCTCCCTTCTGTCGATCCCCCCGTCGTTTTCGACGGCCCCGAGGAGTTCCACTCCCTTTACACTCAACTCCACTTGCCCCACATCAAAGCCGCCATCTCCGCCTCGTCTTCCCGGGTCTCTGCCCTTGTGCTCGACTTCTTTTCAACTGCTGCCATAGATGTTGCTGTTATAATTAATATGATTAATTATAATTAATGTGGCCTATATTATTTAATATGAACCAAGTTTATTTATTAATTTTAACTAAAGGGTGCATCATTATTTTGATGGAAAATTCTGATGTCCACATTCAATGTATTGATCCCAATAGTTGCCTTAGAAATATATTATAAATACTCATTCTTTATTATGTCTAATGGTTGGTTCATTTTCTGCCACATAACATATAAAAAAAAAAAGAAATGAGTAGAGAAAGCGCCTATAAAAAAACCATCAATTTGGACTAAGGAATATTGAAGAAGGTCAGAAATTTCCGCCTAACGCCATGTCTGCCCTTCAAAACTGTAAGTTTCTATTACGGTTTATTATTTTATATGAAAATACATGATTTTGGGTTCTTAATTAAGAAATATTATTATGATTTAATATTTTATTTCTTACATTTGGTATCAGAGCAGTATGTATTTTCATATAAAATACAATATACAGTAATTTCGTATTTTACTGGATTTTTAAATGGAATTTACAGAATTATTTTCGTCTTTTTCCTTATCTAGTTTCCTGTCTTTTTTCCGTCTGTGTACGCATAATTGGAGATGGGTAAGATTCTTCATAATTTTTTCTCCATTAACTCATGCGCGCATGTGACAGAGGGCTTTGAAGATGCATGTGTATATCATTTTATGATTGAATACAACATATGCGTACAATGTTTTGGTCCAACCCTCATCACAACCACTTATTTTACTCGGAATTTGATTGATAGATTAATAATTAGTGATGACAACGAATCTAATTGTATAAGTTGTATAGGATCCATTGTGTTTTTCCTTGACGAGTTATTGCGCTGGTCCATTGTGTTATTCCTTGACGAGTTAATAATTAGTGATGACAACGAATCTAATTTCTTTTCTTTCCTTAATCACTACATGGAATACTATTCATAAGATTCCATTTAAAATGGATTTTAATTTTTACATAGATTCCGACAAAATTTATATTAAGCAAATTAAGAAACTATTGCTTAATCAAATAAATATACACGGATCTATTAATTGGACCATTTATATTAAGCAAATCATATACGTATATGGTTTATTATGGAAAAACCCATATATATTTTATTAATGGTGATTTTCTATTTCAATGTCGTTTAAATGGACCAGTATAAACTACTCACATCAAGTTTTCATTTACAAATTTGATTTAACGTTTAAAGTAATTGTCGATATGGATCGCTCGATAAAGTTACTTTAATATATAGATCGTCTAAATGATTAAAGAGATTGCTTAAATGAAGTGCTCCACTTATGTGACATTTAAACATTAGTTCATTCGTTTAAATGAATTAGTCATATTACGAAGTGAGTATTAGCATTCAATTTTTATGTATTGAATTTTATATTTTAGTTAATTTATATTTTCAGTACATGCAATTTTGTTGCCGCATATAAATTTTCAGAATTTACTTAGATTAGCGGTGTAGATTCATTTAAACATTAAATATGTATCCATATTTCCATCGGATTTAATGTTTTTTTTAAATCTTTGGTTTCATTTGCACTTATGTATACAAGTAGCCCAGCGGAAATTTGTCATTAATTTTGCACATAAATAATTTAAACCATATTAAGTTACATTTAATAATTTGGTCATTATTAATTTTAACAACTTTAATTGTAATTACCATTTTATTAAAAGGAAGTGTGTGATATTTTGTTCATGTATCACAATTAAGTTTTACATTTAATAAACTATGATATATTTAACAACTTTAATTGTCATTGTAGTTTATTAAGTGAAATTTTATTTATGATTCAATTTGTTTCTGCCCAACGTTGATGCAAACTGATTTTTATGGAACAATTATCATGTCAAAACTGAAAATTTTGGTGTTTTATTATTGATTTCAGATTGACAAATTATTTTTTCCTTTATAGTTGTTCAATTCTATTATGTTATTTGTGATATTTTAGTTTACATATCACTATAATGTTTATATTTAATAAATATTAAGGATGTCAATTTGAACAACTTTAATTGACATTATAGTTTATTAAATAGAATTATCTCATTATCTTCAATTTATTTTCTACCCAACGGTGATATAAATTGAAAATGTGAAGAACTTTATGTTAAAACTGAAATATTATTTGGTGTTTTTATTGTTCATTTTAGTTTAATTTTATTATGCTATGTGAATATTAGTCGACTATTAATCACTTTATTTTCCCTAAATTTTACAGCATTGAATAAAACTAATTATTCCAACTTGAAAAGAACCAATTGAGATTTGTCTTGGTATTTTTGAAATTAAACTAGACATTATGAAAAGATTCTGCTTCAATTATCAATAAAGACAGCGATGATGAAATACTAATTTTTCTAAATTATATCTCAAATTTGATGAGGTCAAGTTTGGATTTAAAGAAAAAATATTATAAATCAATGTATATATCTTAGGGTTAGTGGGAGTAATTTACCATTCTCATTTTATACGTGGATGATATTTTATTAGTCAATAAGAAATTCACATTAGGTTATGTATTTATGCTTGTATACATGATGAATAATTTTATGGAAGAGTACTTAGCAGTTTATAATGTCATCTTCCCCTATGCAAGCAAAAATTTTGTGGCATATTTGTAAGGTCACTTATTTTATTTTTGTAATAATACGAACTGCTATTTTGTCTTTTAAGAACAACAATTAAGTAACGTGTCTAATGGATCGACATTAAATATCTTGTTGTTAAAGACAAAGTCAAAGATGATATTATATCAATACAACATATTAATTGAGAATTATGTTAACTAATTCTCTCAGTAAAGTATTACCACCCATTTTTGCCGTCACGGGTTCGGTTGCTAATTATAACTTTGTTGTATTGAATTATGTATTAAGTTACAATGTGAAGCTTCTATGATGACTTTGACTTTGAATTTATGAAATTTGCTTATTTCTTACGTTGCACATTATGTTCAATTTAAGCAAATTTACTTAAGTGGATCGAATGAATTTTATTAACCATTTGTTAGAAAGAATACCAATGCTATAATTAATAGGGATCAAATAACAATAATAGTTATTTTGATTATATTAGTTTAGTTTGGTATTCTAACTGAACAAGGTTTAAGTTTTATTGGCCAATTCTGAATTTGTGTTTCATTACGATATTTTATAGGCCAAGTGGGAGAATGTTATAATTAATATGATTAATTATAATTAATGTGGCCTATATTATTTAATATGAACCAAGTTTATTTATTAATTTTAACTAAAGGGTGCATCATTATTTTGATGGAAAATTCTGATGTCCACATTCAATGTATTGATCCCAATAGTTGCCTTAGAAATATATTATAAATACTCATTCTTTATTATGTCTAATGGTTGGTTCATTTTCTGCCACATAACATATAAAAGAAAAAAAAAAGAAATGAGTAGAGAAAACGCCTATAAAGAAGCCCATCATAATGTCTAAGGAAAACCGTTGAAGATCATTACTTACGCTTCCGCCTAACGATTAACGATTTCTGCTCTTCAATTTGTAAGTTTTATACTCGAGATTTTTGTTATTTTTATATGATTTACGAATCCTGACAATCGTATTATTATTTATAAACACGCTAAATTAATTATCACGTCTATCAGTTGCCAAGGAACTTAACATACCCTCTTATATCTACTTCAGTTCTACCCTCACGTTTCTCACTATGATGCTTCACCTCCCAAAGCTGCCACCTCACACGGAATTGGATTTTTGGGAGACCAAGCAGAATTTATGCATCCCTGGTATTGCACCTGTACCGGCTCTGTCGATGCCGAAACCCCTAATGAGCTCAAAACTCAGCTCTTTCAGGTGGTTCGTGCACCATGCCCGAAGGTACACCGAGACTGAGGGCATAATCGTCAATTCCAACTCTGATATTGAGCCAAAGGCATTGGCGGCCCTCGCAGATGGCAAGCCGGAAATTTTCCCGGCGGGTCCCATCATCTCGTTTGGTGAAAGTGCATCGACAGAACATGGGTGCTTAATGTGGTTGGATAAGCAGCCGGCAAAATCGGTGGTGTTTCTGTGTTTTGGGAGCAGAGGCGCATTCGAACCACCACAGGTGGATGAGATGGCTGCTGCCTTGGAGCGGAGTGGGTGCCGGTTTTTGTGGGTTCTTCGTGCGCCCGGGCAGGGAATGAAGTATGTTTATGTTACCTTGCATATAGTTCAACTAATTCTATTTTGTTATATATCGTTATTACCATTATTATTGATTATTGATCATCGCTAGCTAGCTAGGCTGTCTTATTCGGTTTGGTTTCAAGCTTGAAGTTGTTCAATGTTGATGACCACTTGCCACTGAATATCATTTCGCGAGTAATGCACGGGAATTTTATATTTACGAAGAAGGAAAAGACAGATATAAACACGACTGCAAATTTCCATACCAGCTCAAAATTTGCATATGACATTACACTTCAGATAAAATTAAAAGCACAACTGCAAATTAATTAGTTAATTAGCTACTTAATCAATAAATTTATTACTGTGCTAGCTAGATTTCCGACTGATGCAAACTTGGAGGAACTACTGCCAGAGGGGTACTTAGAACCAAGGAAAGGGGATTGGTGTGGCCCAGCCGGGTCCCACAGACAGAGATCCTGGCGCACCCAGCCGTGGGGGGGTTCGTGACGCACTGCGGTTGGAACTCCATCCTGGAGAGCCTCTGGTTTGGGGTACCGATGATCCCATGGCCGCTCTATGCAGAACAGCACCTAAATGCGTTCGAGCTGGTGAGTGAGATGGGAGTTGCTGTTGATATGAAGGTGGACCGAAAAAAGGACAATTTTGTCGACGGGGATGATCTTGAGCAGGCAGTGCGGTGCCTGATGGAGGAAGGCTCGGAGGTGGGGAGGAGAGTCAGGGCTAATGCCGAGAGAATTAACGCATTATGTCGGAAGGCCGTGGAACGAGGCGGCTCATCATATCTCAACTTGCAGCATGTTGCCGAGAATATGTTAAATTAAAACAGTAGGCTGTTACTAGTTGCATGGAAATAATTTTCATAACAAGGATGTTTTCCGTAACTGCATAATTAATGTTCCATTCATAATGGAATATGATTTGAAATCTCACAAGCGCCATCATGTTTATTTACATGATTTAGATTTAAAAAAATATTAAAAATTTTCTGGTAGAAAATTTGGAAGATGCTTTCTAATTAATTGCCTTCCATTTTTCTGCCTTCTTAATGCTTTTTCCTTTATAGTTTTCAAGAACACTTTTCTGATCTTGTGGATGATGTTTCAAACTATTGTTTTTAATGTCAGAAATCTGTAGCATCTAATGGTGCAATTTTTAATGTCACAAGTATGATTTCTAATTAACCGCTCAAGTTAATAGGGATAGAGGCATACGTTTGCTTGTTATCTGTACCTTTCAAAATGAAACCTCTCAGACATATACGGTTTTTTTTTTTTTTTCAGAAATCATGTTCACCTACTAGGAAGGTCACAGCCTCACAGCTAATAGCCTTCTAACGAGTTGGGTACTCTGGTTTTATAATATTAATAGCCCAAGTGCCCAACTCAACAATCCAATCCAAATCCAAATCCAATCCAAACATATATTAATTTCCAGTGAGGATCCGGGTTTAGAACCCGGATCCGACACTATTAGCGAACAGTTCTTAATACAGTAAATTTGATCGGATCTTTTATTGCAGCCACTCAGATTGTGAAATAACAATTGTCGCAGAAGATCCCGTGTAGAGAATATGTTTTTACTTTTTAGCTTATGTTTTTACCCTCCTCTGACCACCCACGTGTAGAGAAATCATGAAAAAAGATAAGTGGGGCCCGCTCCAAGGTTTTGGTTGTAGGGGAGGTTTCAAGTTTCAACTTCATCGGCAGAATGGAGAGCTTTTATTAATGATTTGGTAGATAGGATTAGGGGAGTTGCTTTTACTGGTTATACTTTTCCCATTTGTACCCTGTGACTAATTCTCTTTGGTAATGAAAGGCCCACAAGAAAGTTCTTCAAAAAAAAAAAAAAATCCTCCGCTTTGTGCTAGACCCCTCCCACTTTTAAATTTATATATTTTTTATTGTATGGACTCTTTTTTATTTTTAATCTGCCTACGGCTTTCAAATAAAAAAAACACTTAAAAATCATGTGTATCCATCAATGAAACCCTTTTTTCTTTAAGGATGAACCACATTTTTTTTTTATTTGAATAGTCCAAAGGAGTTTTAGATGGTATCAATCACGTTCTAATTTTTTTTCCTCCGAAATTTACATGTTTTCTTTAAAAGATTATAAGAAATCTAATAATACTGATTCTTTTTTTTTTGAGGAAAAATCCCGTGGGCACTAATAATAGTGATTCAACCTTTTTTATTATTATGTTTATTTATTTGCCTTTATAAAAATAATTTAAAAAATTATACATCATACACAATCAATGAAAATGAAAAATGTCGCACATATTATGACAGACATTGTGTTGCAAAAAAATTAATTATTGTATTTTTATTCGGAATTTAAGTATGATCTTAAACGATTGTGTACTATTAAATATATACCACATTAAAAATTATCGTGCAACACAACTAATTATATGTTCTCTTTAATGAATAAAATATAAAAAAAATATCAAAATAAAAATAGATCGCGCAACGCGCGAAAAGACCACTAGTTAATAGGAAATTGCTACCACTCTACAAACCTAAAATCACATCCAACTCAGTTTAGGAAATAATGAATGGTAAATGCCTGATGGAAGGTTCTAATGAAATAAATTTCCGGGCAAAAGCAGAAGAGGGTAAACACCATGCTTAGGAAGGCGGAGAAAGGAGGGATCTCGTATAAGGTTCAGGATTAGATTGACTTAGACTTAGCTTGTTTAATATATATATATATATATATATATATACAGAGTGAAATTGAAATGACGAGCTCCATGGCAGTGTAATGCTAATTCCTGAAATGTGGCACAACTCTAATTCTGTTTTATTCAATTTAGAGGCTAATCAAATATACTAGTTGATAACCATGCTACACGACATGACAGGAGATTCTATGCAATGGAGGCTCTTTTGGAGCAAATAACCAGGAATTAAGAAAACTTGATAAAAACTTTACTATCAGTTGGTACTGATAAAATTGGATCCTAATGAAATGGCGTCCTACCAATTTGTTTCGAGGCATCAGATAAATCCAGACCCATAAAGATAAGGATTCTTTTCGTCTGATTGCTTGTCCTTAACTGATCAGAAATGGCCGAAAGAACATTGGTACACAAAAAAAAATTAAGAAAAAAAAAAACCATTGTTTAACAAATGGTAAATGCTCTTTCCCTATCCATCCTTATTAGGATTTCTAGGATTCAAATTTTAGTCCCTTTTGTCTGTGGGAGGCATGCATCTCCAAATTCCTGCTAAAATACTACCATAGACTGAATGACATATACTCGACACAGCACAAGGGACAGCCGTCAGAGGATTGCCGAAATGTTGAGTTGCAAGAACTACACCAAGTACAGAATTCTGCAACACAAAAATCCTTGCTTAACAAATGAAACAAATGGAAAGAAGCATAATCAAATCACATTTAAAACCAACATTAGTATTTAGTAGACACATGCAAATTACTCATAAGAAAAAATTCCAAGGATATTACCATTGGATACTAAAGTCTCACCTTCCATTTAACAATAAGGAAAAGGAAAAAAGTGGGCATTTATTTGGTGAAGTTATAATTGTACTATTCCAGTCAAGCTTTCTATTTTACAACAACACAACAATCATTTGCAACTACGGAGTTGACAAACATATTTTAAATAAATCGTTTTTCCCATTCACAACAGTCATTCTCTAATAAAAGAGTCGATGAAACTTTGCAGGATTATTTCTTTATATCAAATTATCAAAGGACCTGAATTCAAAACATGAAAGTAATATTACCTGCATGCCAACTTCTATTGAAATAGTCCTTGAAGACGAGACATCGATGCCAAGCATTCTTGCCAGAATATAACCAAAGAAGAAGCCGCAACCATGCAAACAGCAAACGGCCAAAACAACCAGCGATCCAGATGATAGAATGGCTGCAGCATTCTGTGCAATGGCACTACCACAGAGGATGGCCACTGTGGCGACAGCTACGAACGGCATCAGAGGAGAGACTACATAGACAAAACTGTTGCAATACTGGTTTAGTAGTGCACCAGCTAGAACTGGAGCAAGTACAACCTGGATTAAAAAATAATAAAGAAATGATATAAACTGGGGCAATAGCATAAAGTAGGGAAAAAGAAAATATTAATGATAACACTGTACAAACAGAAGCATCTCATATACTACTACAGTGTCACACATCCTAATTTATAACTGTCCTTATTGTGCAAAAAACAATGGCAAACTGCCTTAGCGAAGTCCTAGTTATCTAACAAGAATGTAAGGAATGGGGTAATTTAGGCATTGTACAAAGAAGCAATGTGCATAAGTGATTGTTTTCATGGTCTATATAATCGACATTTCTTATTGTGCGTAGGGGCATCAAGATATTACTAGTCTGGCAGAGCTAATTGTGGTTTATGTGAAATGTTCAGGTTTAGCAGGATGTATATATGGATTTTTTTCCAATGTAAAAGTTCCAGAACAGCCCTTCCGTGGCTTCCCATCATGCTCACTTTGATGAAGAGAAACGGGAAGAAAAGAGAGGCAGCAGCTGCAGCATCTTTTAAGCCAAAAAAGAGGACAGATGTTATATAGGAATTACATGTGCAGCCCTCCTCTTAGAAAAATTTCCAAAGAAGAGACTACTAGGTAGTAGCATACCTGAACTGTAGAGATGAAGAGACCTTTAGGATCAACAGCTACAAATTGACCAGCAAGTTTTGATGTGAGAAAGGGAGTCATTACCTGAATTTTGCAAGAAAAAAGGGCAGTTAAATACAAAGTAGAATAACTTAGAGGTTGGAATTTAATTAAAGAAGAAAAGTAGAAGGTTAGCAGGCATACTTACAGCTGCGGCAAAGGTACTGGCAGCTGTCATTAGCACGGAGAGAGCAACATTTCCTCTTTAAAAGAAGAAAAAAATAAAAAAGCGGTGAAATATTAATTTTAATGAATGTGAAACAATTGATTAGACAGGGTGAACAAGTAGAGAAGAAAAGAAGGATGAAAAATTTCATTAGGTGAAGGGTTGAAATGAATGAATAATAGTATATAGTAACCTGGCAAGATAGGTGACGATATTACTTGCAGTACCTGCAGGGCAGGAAGAGAAGAGAAGAAGAAAAGTTAGAATGAGAAAAGTTAGAAGGAGGAGGAAGTGAAGTGAAGAGACCTCCAGGACAGCATGCAACGAGAATTAAGCCAGCGGCATAGTGGGAAGGGAGATGGAAGAGCCTGCTGAGTAGGAAGCCAGAGAGGGGCATGACGGTGTACTGGAGCAGGAAGCCGGCAGCCAACTCCTTGGGCATTGAAAGGGCGGCTCGCAGGTCGTGGAGGGTGAGGGTCATGCCCATTCCCAGCATGGTGAGAGTGATTCCGAGGACCTGGGCGCGGCGGCCGACCCAGAGGAAGGAGCGGGGCCGGAAGAGGGCGAGAGCGCAAGCGGAGGCCACCCAGAGAGGGAAGCCCAGGGACAGCAGCTCCCCGATGCGCACCAGGGCATCCCTGCCTCCTCCTGTGCCTGTGCCTGTGCCTGTGCCTGTGCCTGAGACTCCATCCGATCCAGCTGAGGCTGAGGCTGAGGCGCGCGCAGGCACAGTGAGAGTGGCGGGTGGAGTTGGTATAGATGCGAGGCCGAGGTTGAGGTTGCTGCTGGTTCTGTTTCTGAGTCCAAGCCCGAGTCGAAGAGAGAGGGATGAAGTGGCATTGCGACGGAGAGGGACAGCGGTCGATGTTGATGGCAGTCCGAGTCGGAGTGCCAGTGCTACTCCTACTACTACTCCAGGCATCGCTTCCCACTCTCCCTCCGGCTATTCCGTTCTTTTGATTGCCTTCACTTACATTTCCAGGCCCAGCCCATTGTTGTTATCAGTGCCACTATTTTATTCAATACATTACTAATTAACGGACTTCCAAAAAATTATATTTCAATTTTTATTATGCGTTCAACTCAAATTTTAATTCATATCTTCATTGTAATACATTTCTTTTACTTAACCCCTTCACTGTAATATATTTCTTTTATTTGACCTCTTCATTGTAATATATTTCTTTTTCTTGACCAGTCGTTGTAATTGTATTTTATTTCTTTTAGTTGACCTGTCATTGTACTACATTTTTTTTAATAGATCTTACGTCATAATATATTTTTATTGTAGTGTAATATTACCAGGAGGGCATTTGGTCTAGTGGTATAATTCTCGCTTTGGGTGCGAGAGGTCCCGAGTTCGATTCTCGGAATGCCCCAAACTATTTTATATTTTTATTCTGGAAGTCCTCATTTCTAGTTAATTTTTCCTCTTTTTCTCTAATATAAAATTTCAGGAGCAGAACAGTAACTTGTCCCTGTTGTTCTTTGAATCCAAACCAACAAATTGCCATTAAATATGACATGGAAATTGTTGTAATTAAGGGCCTTACCTCATAGCTAATCCATGCAACAGAGATAAGCATTGATGCTACAAGTGCATCAGTGAACTTTCTATACAGGTGACAGCTCCAGCTTAGCTATGCTCCTCCTCACCTAAAGGTAAATTGATTATCAATCAATAAATCAAGCAGAGGTGATGCAAATGTCAGTTGGAATAGAATAGGAGGCAACTAAATCTACGATGTTGTACATACAGGTACAATATCAGTTTAATTACTGAATAAATTATACTGGCACCATATCAGTTTCTCTATTGAATACATTATTTGTTGACAGTAATAACTCGAACCTGTAATTTCTCTTAGAGTTCATGACAAAGATGAAAACATCCAGACAATAAATTTTTAGTTTCTACGATTTGGCTTTTTCTAGGTTAAGATGCGAAGGGATAGTTCTTTTCTTTTGTATAGATCGAGGAAACTGTGCCAACAATACTGTGCGAAATAATAAAAATAGTACCAACTAAGATGTGTTCTTATAAAACTCAAATCAAATAGCGAAAAATCTCAATCAAACTCTGATTTCCCCTAATCAATACTTCTACGCATCAAATTACATTGGATATAATAGATAAATCGAGTTTTTTTAAGATGAGACAATTTGACCTCCTACTACAGCTAGTAATGCCTTCTATATTGTCCATGAATGCAGTATATGTCATCACTTTTTGGAAGCTAGTACCATTTTCTCACCAAAAACATAAAATAATCAAGGGAAAAAAGGGGGGAAAGAGAGCACACCTCACTGCCATTATACCGGTGTAGAGTATTAGAATACCCATCAGATGCACCTTTATCCTCCTTTTCATCATTATTCTTATTGTCGAGAGTATTTGGGACTGCATATTATTAAGTCAATTAATGTCCGAAATTGGAAAAAAATGGATGATAATATCACAATAGATTTCGCTCTAAATAAAAAAGAGGAATCAAAAGAAACCATTGTGCCGGGCCACACCATCTTTGTAACGGCGGTAACATGTTGTAGGAGAAGTAATTCTCATTGATGATTTGAAGTAAAGCCATCCCATGAGAAGTAACACGCTGTAGGAAAAGATATATTTCAGTACCATTACTTATATAATTTATCCAAATAGGCTGTAAAAAAAATGCTCAAGGATCTCTCTGAGCATATCTAAGAAGCTAAATCTAGACCTCCATTGATTATGGACAAAAGTACGAACGTTCTAGACAGCTTGTCGTTTGAAATGTGTGACATATACAAAGTTCTTAATGCAACTATTATGTAATCACAATAGATAAAGAATGGCAGTTAGAGATAAATACAGACCTGAAAGCTCCTCTCCTCCAAATGCCATTAGAATTATTCCTTAGTGCCCCTTACAACAATCCTTGTATACACTGTAGATAGATAGATAGATAGATAGAGAGAGAGAGAGAGAGAGAGTAAATTGACAAGTAATTTAAAATATCATAGTAAAATTATAATCTATACTTTCAGAGTATGTTAGTTGACCTTGGTTGGTACCAGTAATGACAGTAGCTAGATAGAGGCCAATAGCATCATCACTCCCAGTTTCTACCACTTATTTCATCTTTTGCCGCCCATCCATTTTGCTTATCTATAAGAAGATACGTACACAAAATTTGGTGCTAGTTTATTAATTAAAAATAAAGGACATATGAACAGGTAATGTGAGCACTTCAACCACTAAGTATCTCAATTTCATTTTTTTTTCTTCTGCTTCTAAGGTTTCAATGCTTACTTGGAGAACTACATTTTCTATTACAGTAGAGAAAGACTAAATTCACCAGAATTGCTAAGTTACATTCCATATTTTAAGATCAATTGAATGTAATTAGCTCACAATTACTGTTTTGTATAATTGTTACTCATCTCGTCAAGAATTAATCGAGGCAGTGCCTTAATATTGATGTGTTCATGTCTTTCTTCCTACTGGAAAAATGCAAAATGATTGAGTTAACTTTCAAAAATCAAACACCATCTATGAAATTCAAGCTCTAAAAAGGTTGAAACCTTTAAGAAGGGGAGAGCGAACTTGTGGATCTGTTGATGCAGAAGCCTCGCCTAGTCGCCTTGATTGCCCACCGCGAATAGGGAGAAACCTAGAAGAGCTCACTTGGGGAAGACACGGCGAAGGAGAAGCGTATCCTCGTTCGATTTTATTTTTGCATCAACAAAGACTGGGTTCGATCGAGAAGAGAGAGGAGGAGAGGCGCGAGCGAGAAGAGAGGCAGGGGTGAACTTTTACTGTCGGGAGCAAAGAGGCTAATGGAGGCGGTGGTGCAGGGATTTGGCTTTGGCGAAGAAGGCAAATCGCCGGGATGGATGGTGGCGGAGGTCGCCCAATGAATCATTGTGGCCATGGATCAGATACTTCTCCATTATCGACTCTACCAACGATTCTGATTCTTCCTTGTGCTCCGCCATTGTTGCTAGCTTGAATGCTCTTTGTTTTCTTCTTTTTATTTTGAATTATTTTAAAATTTGATATGGAGAGATCGGAGAAATGGGTAAAGATCGCAGCGTTGCGAAAACTTCCCTTTTTTCGCCTTGGTTTTCCTTTTCTGACAACTTCGATGAGAACAGAGGGATGAAGAAATGTCAACAAAACAAAAAAAATAGAGACAGGGATCGAACCGCTGAAGCGGAGCGAAGGAAAATTGAAATGAAAATAAAACCTAGAGGAGATATCGGAATGGATATGGAGAATTTTAATAAAAAGCGCAAAAAAAAAGAATGGAACGGAGAATCGAACCTGGTTAGGACGCTAATTTATGCGAGCGCAGTTCCGCTCCAGCGAAAAAAGTTAACAGGTCTAAACGAAAGGTTTAAGCCTTTCATTTCACAGATAAATCTACGCCACTGATCTGATCAAATTGTATAAATAAATGATTCATATTGCATTGGATAAACAATTGTTTGCTCCTTTCGGTTCAAATTTTGGATAGACCTTTGGACTGGTGCTTTTATAAGTAGTAAAGATAAAGATTATAATAACTGTTTCAAGTGCTAAAACGGTAATGAGTATTTCGGGCTTCCTTAGTTCACAGTGGAAATCAATTGTGCGTATACCAGCTCAATTATGCCAATACCGGTGCAAGTATTTAGAGTTAATTTAGTGTCACGTATGTGTACGATTAATTTAGCACTATTGTGCAAAACTGGCTTTGAAAGGTATAATTTGCAGTTTTTGAGAGGCATCTTGAGTCTTGAATCCTTGATTTTGCAGTTGAACTTCAATGTAATTTTGGTTCCGCTCAAAGGGACAAATTCACCAAAAATGGAGAAGCCTTATGTGAGTTGTCAGCCTTCAGTTTTGATCAGCCACCTCAGCCATGTCAGATCTCTCTCTTTATTTTTAAATTAATGACAGTATGAATAGGATAAAATTTTCCATGAAAAAAGTACATGTTTAATTTTATTTTTCTTTTCCTGCAGCTGGTCTCTCTTCAGACCTCTTGTCTAGCTGAGCAAGTGGAAATATACATGCAGAAAAACAGCTCTTATTATCCGTTGAGCGAGATATTATCCGTTGTATGTCTCGAGCAAGGGGAATTGGTTAGACTCTGCTTAAATCAGCTCTTTCGATCTGTTAACATTATTAGTTTTGTTATGTCCCATTTTTTTTTCTTATTTTTGTATGAATTTTTAAATATTTATGAGAAATGCCAAATTCCAAATATGGTCCACCCAACATGATCATTCTCAGTTTTAAATTTTAAACGACCGTTCCAAACTGTTAGATTGTGAATTTGTATGAAACCAAATTTCATTTTTTTTTTCATTTTTTTTACTATTTATTTTGTTTTTTTTTTTTTAAAAACGCTCTTAAAATTTGTAAGGAACGTCTTATAACAACGGTTTTCAAATCCAAGTGGCTCTTCTCCTTTTTGG
Organism: Rhynchospora pubera; assembly: GCA_028095005.1. NCBI lineage: Eukaryota > Viridiplantae > Streptophyta > Magnoliopsida > Poales > Cyperaceae > Rhynchospora > Rhynchospora pubera. The sequence goes on along the minus strand of CM051461.1, from coordinate 11,272,253 downwards.
GTTTCTCAAGTGTGTGTTGGAAGGGTCACAGATGGTGGAATTAAACTCAAAATAATATAAAAGAAAATAAGTCCATAATCTTAAATGACAAATTGGGGTACTGGTACAAATTAATGTATATTATTATAAGTTAAAATTAAAATGATAGGAGACAAAATGGAATGTTAAGAGCTCATGTATAATTTCCATTTTTCTGAATTTAAAATTACTAAATACAACTTGTTTCCTTGATTGTAGGAGTTGCTTTATGCCGTGAAAAGCAATTCGGGCGCGACTGGCATGTGCTAATTCTGTGTTGGTTTGGATCGTATGGGAATAGGAGGAATAGTTTCTTCTTAGACGTAAATTTATTATAAATAATCTAAATTTTTTACAAAGTTACACATTTTTCAATATTTTGTCTAGAATAGACTATTCTTCTTATTCCTAAGCAATCCAAACGGAGCCTATATCTCTAGATTATGTAGGATTATGTAAATGCCATGAACTTTTTGACATCGATATTTTTTACTGATCCGTATGGCTGCATAACGTCTAAAACGACCATGAAAACGGTCGATTTCGTTAACCGTTTCGTTTTAAAACGAAATTGATTACCCATTTGCGTTAATCGTTTCGTTTTGAACGAAACGGTCGAAATCACGAAAATACCACGAAAATACACATGGACGAAACTGTTCTAAGCTTTCGTTAACCGTTTCGTTTATAAAACGCAACAAAAAATTTTAACAGTTTCGTTTCGTTTTGGACGAAACGAAACGAAAGGACGGTCGAAACGGTGACCGTTTTCACCCCTACAGTGATCCGGAAGGAAGGTTACGACGTTACGTAAAGCCTATATTGAATTCTTACATGTAAAGTTTCAGCCCAAAAAATTTGGGCCGAGTTGGTTAATTTTTGTTTTGGTGTGTTTTTCTTCTATTATTCGGGTTTTAGAAGTTATTTAGAAACACTGCCCTTAGGCTTCCATTAGACATTAAAAAGGAGGTTACATAAACTTGTGCCACGTACTACAGTACATTAAAGCCAACTTGCTAGCCCTTCTAAGAACTTCATCATCACCAATGCTAGTAGTACCTGCAGGCTAGCTATGGTTAACAGAAAAAAAATCCCTATCGATGGAGGTATACAGAGGCTACAAGATTTATGCCAACTCTTGATCCCATTTTGTTGGTAATCAGGACCAATTGGTATATTATTAGTCTCCTCTCCTCTTCGTAGATAGCAGTTACCATTCTTTGGCAATTGGCAGTCAGTATAGTATGTATACACACTTTCTGTGTATTTCCCACCTGCACATTGCATACTAATTGGAATGGGTCTCGACTCTTGAGCCATATCCCAAGTACCAATGCCCTCCTTAGTCCTTGTAGGCGTAAGTGTAAGTGTGTCCAAATTACTTTTGTAATATGCCCAAGTAACAATAGATTCCGCTCATGTATTCTCCCTTGGCCCTTGCTACTGTTTTGTACTTCTATTTCTTCAGCAAATTAATGGAAGTTCCATCTAAAAGGAAGAAATTTAATGAGAATTGATTTCGAACTTCCGATCATGAATTCCCATCAATTCTTCTTGTCACTCATCCGATCCGATCTATGAATTTCATTTTGAAATCAAATCATTTCTATTCCACTTAAATCAATTCCAATCAAATCAACTCAAAATTACTTTTCCAATCATAGCCTGATAGTTGTTAACTTCGTGCATAAAACGTATGACTTGAATGGTTTTATAAAGTAATAATTGCGTCTCGTTTTTGTAGTGTCTTTACGAATTCGAGCCGTATTTATTGTCCTACGATCCCCCAAAGGGCTTTCATATAAAAGAAAAAAAAAAGTCCTACGATCTCAAAAGGCAGTAGATATTACACAAAGTTATCAAAACTATCCAATATAAATTTACTTGTATAAAATCATATTTTCAGGTATATGTTGGCGCTTGAATGAATTCTTACCCCTGTTAATGTTATGTAATCACAAATATGACAGATAATTTGTATAAAAAATTGTTCATTAATGTCAAATCAGCAATTTAAAATCAAATAAATTTACTAATTTGATATAAGTTATTAACTTTTTGGTGATTATATTCAATTCCATTCGATTACAGTTGCAGCACGTTTCATTTAAAATAATATAATCAAATAATTGATAGATAATTTTTCATATTAATAAGTACTAGAAATTGGACCATATAAAAACAAATTCTGTGCTTAGCAGGAAAAGTATACAATGAAACCTACTAATCAGTAATCAGACGTCACTAAAACATTATTCTTCGTGTTTAATCTCCGCTTGCGACGAGGCACCGCGCTCCAGAAAGCTCCAAACAAATTAAAAATTAAAACTATTTAAAAAGAAAAATAGTCGCAGTAGAAATCTAAAAAATGCCACCAAATTTGATCACAGAGAATCCCATGGGGCGGCAGCACGCACGCCGGCACGCCGACTGCGTCAGGGAGTGGGACCCGCAGTGACGGAGGGGAAGGGGTGCTGCACGCACGTCGCACACCCACCCTCCCACCTCTACAATTTCAGAGAATGCTACTACTAGCTGTCTAATTCCAAAGAAAAGTGAAGTAAAGACGGAACACACCAAACTACTCCCTAAAGTCTATAATTGCCAATTGCCAATTGCCATGCCATTGCCGCCTCATAGTCATACTTCAACTGTTATAAAGTTAAACACGTCTTTTGCTTTTTGCAGAGATGCCCCCCGAATTTTTATTCTTTTCGTCCATTCGTATCTTGTGAATTCAAACCTCTCCTCTCCATGTACTTGAACATGTTTGAGAAAATGATTTAAGAAAATCAAGTCAAAGTTTTTAAAATAAAAAATATATATATGTCCTTAATTTAGACATGCTGTCTTATACAACGTTTGGATATTAATTTAAATGCAACTTGAATGATGTAATACTTCATCAGATGTCGTTGGATTGGTTCTAAGTTTCTAGTCTTTAAGTTCATGCATGGTGTTATTTGTATTAACTTTTATGATTTTAACGTGTGCGATGTGCAACACATAATATAACATTTGGTCATATGGAATGCTTGATAAATAGGAAGATTGATTAATGAGAGAAAATACAAAAGAAAAAAAAAATTCCCAAGGAGTTACAGAAATAGCTAAACGAGTTCCGTAAGCATTTTAGTTGGAGTGAATTTTATTCCATTGAAAAAATCTCAATGTCATTTTTTAACAATAATTAAATATAACAAATTTTAGGTGATGGCTGAAAATATATATATATATATATATATATATATATATATATATATATATATATATATATATATATACGACTGGAGTCCGATAGGAAGATTCGGTGGAAAATAATAATTAATTTTTTTTTATGGCCGCTTACCTTCTATTATTGTGTATGGACTATGGAGTCTAGCGTCAACAGTATTTTATTGCCGTTCCTATGAATTATCAATTCCACAACAAATTAGAACATAGAGAAAATATCACGAATTAATGCGGTTGGGTATGGTTGCATGTGTCATGTCCGGCTTGCACACAAACGGGCGTACGGCCATACGCGTGTTATTGACCATGCACGCAAATTTAGGATTCTCCAAAATGACACGATATAATTTTGTTGGCGCAACACAACATGCATGTTGGCACGACATGACACGACAAATCACGAGTACGAAATTAGCACGACACGATCGTGTTATTGTGTCGTGTTTGCAGTGTTACACCCATCATATTTTGACCACCGTTGACCAAAAATATCACCTGTTTGACTAGTCAATTCTTTAACTTGATGTTGACCGTGATTAAAAATTGTATAGCCAAACCATATACCAAGTAGCACCGAATAAAAATGCCCGATGAATTTTGCAACCTGCCAAGTGTCTATTGCTTTTCCTATACGTGTCATTACGTCATTTATATTTGCTTGTGCAAATACTATTCTCGGTTCCTTCATTTATTTTTCCACCGAACTAAAGGAGAAAACCAAAATATATGATTATACTTAGAGAGCCTTCAAAATCCATCCGAAATTTTGATTAAATTGAAGAAAGAGAGATAGCTCAAAAGCTTATTTCAATTTGATTGATCAATCGATTGGAATTTCGAGTTCTACGTCGCAGTCGAATTGAATATATGTTCTGATTCGTTCGTAGTTTCTGGACCGTTTAATCAGGTAACCGGACTTTTCTATATTTAATTTCGTATTGTTTGAATGATTTGATTTATCGTTTGGTTTCGATTGAATATGTTTATTGAATTGTGATTGGTATATTTTACGGGTTATCGAGTTTGGAATTGGATGTGGAATTGGATATGAATTTTGAACCCTGATCCTCCTGAGTTCGGGGAGGGACCGGTCCTGATCCTCCTGAGATCGGGGAGGGACCACTGTGACTGACTGATTGATTGTCTGGACTCGATTATCTCCGTAAAATATATTATTTGTTGTGTGGATTAATCCGATCTGATGGAACTTTGTGATATTAATTAAATGTAGAAAAGCTGCGTCGTTAAATAACCGGTTACTGAGGTTTGTACCTGACTTTGTTTTATTTTTTTGTTGCGACGTAGGTTGGCGGGCCGTCGGATGGGTACAGAAGATACCGTTCTCAGCTCGCGTCCCGCGACCCGTCGGTGCGGGACGTGACATGCAATCTTGAAAAATTAATACGATTTGACACGACACGAACACGAACTAACACGACACGAATATAACACGACAACAAGAATTTAATTTTTAATATTACCAAAAATAGCATCATAAATATACTTCTTTTCTAAAAATTATTTTTCTAAAAATATTTAAATTAATTTTACATTAAAATTTAATTTATAACCGTAATTTTTTTAACGTCTATTTATTTTTTAATCTGTTGAAGAAATGAGTTTTCAGAGAAATAAAATCATCAATTAATATTTTAACAAAAATATTCTGACAATTTTGTATTGATATATATATTGAATTTGTAGAATAGTCAAATAAATTGTAACAATAATTTTTTTTCATTTTACAATTTTTACAATTTTTAATAAATTATTATAAAAAATAAAGAAAAGTTTCGACACGATTTGACATAACGTGTTAGCACGACACGACATCATCGTGTCAGTCGTGTCGTGTCAGAATGTGTGTCGTGTTGCCTCTTCTCACCACTCAACATAACATGACACGACACGATTAAAAAGTAGTTTGTATCAACACATCATGACATGAAACTTTAACACGATTGTGTTTGATACAAAACGACATGCACGATTGGAAAACACTGGACGCAATTGAAAATGAATCCTCAAGAAATAACGAAATAATGTGAGGTAGTAAGAAGAAAAATTAGAGGAGATAAGATGGAGAAGTGAGAAGGATTAGGCAGGGAAATTTGGAAGGTCGAAAAAGAGAGAAAAAGGCGACATCTCCTCCGCAGATTCCGACGACGAAAGTGCAAAGACCAAATTTGTGGGCCCCAATCCAAAGCGGCCGCCGCTCGGCCCACTCTGTAATTGTATTGTATATTTGTATGTCGTGACAAGTGACACCTTGGTCCCCTACCGTTAGTGGGTCCCGCATTTTGTCGGTCTAACGCTCGTCCCTGTCCCGATTCTATCTGCACCGTCAACGTGGCACACAAGGTCCCTTCCCTTAGGAATCGTTGGATCACAAGAAGCGAGACGAATTTTGAATTTTGCAATGATAGAATATTAGAATTGCAGAGAATTAAAAAAAAAGTCGCTGGGGCGGGCAGGTTAATAGCCGGTCCGGTCGCGATCGCCTCTTGGGCCCGACAAAGCATGCAACCTACACGTGTCAGTCTTTGGATGGCAAAGGCAGGTCAAGCTATGAATTGGCACACGTGGACGTGATGGGTTGCGGATCTCGAGACAAGCGTCGACAACACGCTTGCTGCTGCTGCTGCTTGCATAACTAATAATAATAATAATAATATTGGATTATTCTTTTCTTTTTCGCGGCGTAATGAGTGTGGACCCCACCTCACCTCACCGCACCCAACAAAACAGTTTTGTCCCGTGATTCGTTCGTACGGTGAGGGAGAGGGAGAGGGATCACCGCCACCTTCAGATAGATCCATTAATTGCTCCCCTGCACCCGGAATTGGTTTCTCCACGCAACTCGGTGCTTAGCTATCGTACATTTTTAATGAGCCGGGTGTATTTAAAAGTTGAGATGAGATGGGTCGCAGATCTGGTCTAGTAGTAGTATCATGTATCATGTATGTGATGGCGCAACCTTCGCCAGCAAAAATTGCAAAAGGAAAAGAGTGGAGGGGTGGGGTGCAGAAAAGGACAAAAGAGTGCCGGCTAATGTTATTATAATATAAAATATAAAGTAGTGACTAGTGATGGCGCTCACGCTTCCCCACCTCTTTACTCTTAAATCTTAATTAACCCACTCGCTGCTCAGTACGATCCGATCTATCAGCTCGTTATTTTAATTAATTGTATATGTATATAATCAAATGCCAGGCGGCTATTCGACGGTGAGAGTCGCGTCTTTTCTTTCTCTTGAACTATAAATAATATAATAATAGTTAAGACACAGACACACAGTCCTTTGTCCTTTCACGCCAGGGAAACCGTGAGTGCTGCTGACGTGGCGTCTTATAATTGGTTAATACGCAACTGCATGCAATTTTTAATTAATAGTTTTAGATTAGATATTTCTAAAAACAATTTCAATACGAGGGAGTAAAAAGTAAAAACTGGAAAAAGTCCGTGTTACAAACTGAACTTCCTGGTTACAAAATTACAAAATAGCCGTAGCCAGTAGAGGATGAAGGATAAAGCATTTGATCAGATATTTCCAAAAAGGAAAGAACGAAATAATTAAAAATAAACTAAAAATGGTACTGGTAGGAGGAGGAGGAGGAGGAGGATGTCATCATGATATCATGTCAGTCAAGCAGGCTATATACAAAAACAGATAAAAGAGTAAAGACAGTCCAGTCCGATCAGTCTTGATTATTAATTAATTAATTAATTAGGTCTGGTGAGACAATTAATCATCAGATCGAAAAGAGATCAGGCGATCTGATCCGGTGCCGGTGGTGCCAGGTTGAGATCGAGATCCAAGGGCGGCTTCCTCTTGCCCACCAGAACAGAGGAGGACTCCTCCGACTCGCTCTTCACCGCAATATGCGGGGGTGCCATCGCCTGGTCAATCAAATAAAACCTCTGACCAGCGGGGCCCACCACCGGGTAGCAGGCGTTGTTGAACCGGAACAGATCTAGGCTAAAAGGGATCGGTGGTACAGCTACTGCTACAGCTGCAGCTGCAGCCACAGGATGAGGATCTTCTACGCTGCTGCTGGCGCTGCTGGCCGCGTTGTTGTTGTTCGAATGGAATTGGAAAGGGAAGTTCGTTTTGGCTTTGGGTCCCCGAAATTGACGCGCGGCCGCGTCGTACGCGCGGGCTGCCTCCTCCGCAGTGTCGAAGGTGCCGAGCCAGACACGGGATTTCTTGCTGGGGTCGCGTATCTCGGCCGCGTACCGGCCCCAAGGCCGCTTGCGCACGCCACGGTAATGAACTTTCTCTGCCTTGTCAGATCTTGAGTCCGTCATGAGATTCATTGGGTTTGCTACGCAGATAGGAGTAGGACTCAGTTTCTCTCTTTCAGGCGCCATTGCTGATCCAGTTTCGGATGGAGAATGCCTACTGCCTCGACTGAATGGGGAGGAGAAGACAAGTGGCGTTGCTTTGCTATTTATAGCGAAAGATTATGGCCTTCACCAAAATTACTACACATTTTCTCCACAGACCTCCAAAATTTCTGATTTTCCCAATATCTTCTCGCAACTTTCTTCCGTTAATGATAATTTTTGTTTGCTATTAATAATCTGTCATTGTCTTTTTGCATATGATGTTGAATTTTATGTATTATATAACATCATTTTTAATATATTTTTGCAAGTGTCGATACATTTATAACTTACTAAAGTATTTTATACTTATCATGTTATTAGCTGATTAGTATTGTTACTTCAGTAGCAAAGAGCAATGCATCTCAAGTGAGAGGTCGTATGTTCGAAATCCGACTGGGGTCTTTTATAGATATTTAATTTAAAAATAAGTTTGGAAGCTTCACCCCCAATTTATCTTAAAAAAAAAGTATTGTTACTTCATTTGTTATAATAACGATAAATGATTAACGATAAGTGCAAGCGTTACTATGCTTGGAGGCTATTTTTGTTCGTTAGCCCATTTAGTTATTACTACATCTAAGTTTAAAATTAAAATTAATTATTCAAAGTAAAAATATTATTTCTAAACGATCAAGAATATGTTTTTTGGAATCTAAAGTCTTTATTTTTTGAGTGGTCCAATATTTGATTAAATTTTTTTCCTTAGAATATTTAGATCATCTTCTTAATGTGGATTAAACTTTTTAATTTGAATTAAAAAGATGATCTAAACACTCTTGGAATAAAAATTTAATCCAGATATTAGACCACTTAAAAATAACACTCTAGATTCTAAAAAAATATTCTTGAACGTTTAGAAATAATAATTTTTAATAAGTAATCTTAATTTTATTCTCGGATGATCCAAACGCTTACAAACATTATCGTGCCTTACAAATAACGTTGAAATTCTATAGTCCCTTCAATTAAACTATAACACCTATCTGCGATGACAAATTTTTTTTTAATATTATTATTAAAATTATTTTTTTTTCTTTCCACTTATTTGGTTGTATATGAATATTATTTTACCTTTGAATAAGTCGAAATTGTATTTTAAGACTTCGCAACATTATTTTGAACTATTATGGGATAATCAATTAAGAAATGTATGCGAAGATTGTCTTTTTTACTGGGAATCTCTCTAAAATTTTTTTTGAAGAAATGACGGTAGGCTTGGATCTCTGTAATAAAAGCTAAAAACGATGAGTTGCAATAAGACGAATACTTAGGTACGTAAAGGTAAAATATAGAAAGAAATAAGTATAATAATTTGAGCGTACAGAAAGAGAAGAGAAGAGAAGAGAAGAAATATTAATAATTAAAAGTAAAATAATGGAGAGTGCAGTTTAGATAAGAGACTAATAGTCTAAGAGCGAGGGGGTGTGTCAATTTAGCGGTTTGACCAGGACCCGGGCCCGCCGCCCTTTCTTCTGCGCGTGTCGACGTGGCACCTCTTACCAGCCGCAGCCAGGGCTGTCAAACGTGTGAGATGGAACGGAAATCCATCATTCCGTTTTCATTCCACTTCAAAATACGAAACAGAAAACCATTCTATTTCAGTTCCATTTCGCTAAACGGAACGGAAATTTCACTTCCACATTCATTTTACATTGAAATTTCTCATTTCAACGTTCTATTTCCATTCCGTTTCTGAAAATGAAACTACTTTTCTTTCCACTTCTGTTCCATTTCAGACGGAACGAAACGGAAACGTTCGAAACGGCGGTATATTGACAGCCCTAGCCGCAGCCGCCGCTTCGTACAATCAAGTAATCAAGTAAGTTCAACCTTAACGAGTAACGACACTCGATAGTTGATACTTGATAGCTGCCTCCATCTGTGAACTGTACGTCTCTACCCCAGACCCAGATTCAGCTAGCTGCTCATGAGTCATGACATCTTCTAGACATTGGCAGATTGGCTCCACTTGTCAGCCACGTATTATCTTTACATATATATATCGCCATATTGGTTAGTCGCAGCAAGTTATTTTCAATTTTGTATTGAAAATATATTTGAGATGAAGGAGGCTACACTAATACACTTAACACGGACCTTGACAGTTGACACGCTTTGTTTAGGTGTTTCGTTCGTGTTTGTATCTCCTATTCTCCGAATCCCTATCCTGTGCAGCGCGGCACCATGCCGCTCACCAATCCGAGCCGTATGATTTCATCTCGACGGTTAGATTTTTCGGGCCTTACATTCTGGTTACATGCACGGAGCTTCCTCATCCATTGAATTTAATTTGGACGGTCTGAATTTCTGCGCTGCACGGTGTCGCGCGGCACATGATTTGATTTACTATTCTCCTCACCGTGGGGCGTGGGGCGTTTGCGGAATTGCGGTTCAGACGTCTTCTTCTTGCGCTGGGTAGTAGGTAGTGGGTCCACCACCGTCTTATGCAAAACTAAATAAATGCCGACACTCACACATCATCGTCCGCATTTCTTCTGCCTCTCCAGTCTCTCCAGTACCACTATGTCAACCACATTCACGGACACATTCTCAACTTACCTGTCAACTTGAGGTCTATTCAGCCTTCAGCCTTCAGCAGGTCAAAATCTTTCATAAATTTTTTTCATTATATATAAATTTACTTTCAAAATTACAAACTTTCTTTTTCGAAAGAGATAATACTCATCAGCTGTCAATAATTTTTAAACTTTCAACTATGTATAGTGAACCAATCTAAATCTTTTTGTCGATTAATTATATGTCTGAATTGTTTTTTTTTTACCATAACGGACTTTTATCTCATATTCTTCATTAAATTAAAAGTAAATAAGAAAAGATATGCTGATACTGAATAGAGAACAAATTAGGCTTCATAACAAAAATATTTTCATTTATCTTTTTTTTTTATCACATGCCGTCAATTGCGCCTTGATATGTTGCTACCAAATATTGCACACAAACACAGAGGCCGATGTCACCCCCTCCCCAGTGTCTATCTATTATCCAACAACTATCCTTGTAAAATAATACTAACTAGTTCTAATCTCGCGCGTTGCGCGATTCATACCAATCGGAAAATTTCATGAGACGATTTCCTAATGAGTGCAGATACGTTATAAAAATTTTTGCAAACAGACATGTAAGATTTACGATCATTGTTACAATGAAACGACCGTCATTAATTGTGTATTCATTGTGTATTCGTAGAGTTGATTGTCATAGTGCTAATATCGTGTAATATCGCACGTTCTGCGATTTTTGTTTTTCCAATCTATATAGAAAAATGTTCTTCCAAGAGCTATTTACTGGGGAAAAAAATACATTCCAAACCGAATCTAAATTCATTATTTCTTTTAGAATTGCCAATGCAATGCATTTTTTTTTTTAGCAAATCGAACAACATATGAAATTTTCCATAGTTTTTAAAATTGAAATCACTGTTGAATTGGATCTTCCCCTGGGTCTTTATTCTCGCTTCCATGGTATCCTAACATGTATATGTACGAAATCACGTGAATAATTAAACAATTGAACATAGAGGGCAAAAAAAAATGGAAGCGCAAAAAGATACTATACTGGTACAAACTTGGTATCCACATCTCACCTGACCTTTTTGCGAGCCCAAACAATACAAATGATAAACCAAAAGAATTTCATAATTAATGTTGAGTAAGCGCACTGGAGAAAAAAAGAAAATCACCTGATTTTAAGCTTGCAAGTTGCGAATACGATTTTAGTACAACACAACCTGCAAGAAAATAATAACATCAAGATCAGCTAAACTTGTAAGTAGACCTCAGCTACATCAGAATCTTACCACTTGTACTTGGCGTCAAGGATAGTATGTATTAGAGCACAAAAAAAAAAGGATAATATATTGAGGACCAAAATATCATGGACAAATCACACATTGCATTTATATCTCATGTAATAATCAAAATAATTGACATTTTAGTAAAGATCAGTAATACGAATATACGATGCTTAATAAAAATATCAGTAATCACCTATGAAGGCCCAAGTCGTTACGCGAAAAATGATTAAATTGTAACAGTTAATTTTTTAGTGTCATTGCATGAAAATTGCAATCAGTTAAAGAACCTTGGAAGTCCAATCATACAGCAACAATAATTATTTGACATTCAATAAAATAAAATGACACAAAAATATTTCACAAAAGAACCCTGCCATATTACTAAATCGCTCAAGATTTTTTTTATGTAATTTTGGAATTGAAAACTCTTCGAACCATAATAAAAAACTCACATGATTTCACACAATATAATGACAGTGGACACTTACGCGCTTCTGGCATGAGCAACCTGATTTGACATGCAATAGTACCAAAATCATCAAAATGTATAGTTAACTAATTTTCATTTATCAAACAGTGTTTGAAATTATGAATGGATACTTACTATATATTTCTGAAAAATCAAATCTAACAAATAGTTTATTTCATACCCGCAGTTAAGGTTAAAAGAATAGCAAACTGACTAATCTATCATGACTTATTTTCCTTGCTCATCACCGAATTTTCCTCCACACATGTTTCTTCAGTAAATAGCCAAAGAGAGGGATGTGTTAGGAGTGTTGAAAGCAGAAAGCACCCGACTATAAAATTTTAGACCTCAGGTACAAATTAGAAACAGTAGGTTGTCAGTAATCTTGAACAAATTTAAGAAGTATAAAATTAAATCTATACAAAATATTCATAAAGAAGTACAAAACAAATCAGCTGAAAGAAGAATATTGTCTAGTGCCTACCAATATTCATAAAGTGTCACTGTCCACCAATATTCATAAGCTGTCTCAAAACATTTTTGCTCAGTCATATATGTGCACAACTATTTCATGAATCATTTTGCTGATATTATCTATGGACATAAATAAGTATTTGTTGTAGATGATAAATTAATAAGTATGAAACAACTATTTTGTTTACTGCATTAAAATATAATTTTTTGTTATCTTTCTTTTGATTATAACTATATAATATGCATCATTATAAACATGACGACACAAATAAGTATATTCTTAATCATTGCCCGCAATTAATCTCATGCTGCACCTTAACCCTAAATGGATCAAGATATTTGACATGTAACTTTTGTTTGTTTGTTATGAGCTATCAAATGATAGAGACCTCACATGATGAGAACTTAAATTTTTAGTTTCAAAGGAATAATCAACACACATATGACCAACTAAAAATAATGCGCAGAGATACTGAAATACCACATAATTTTTTTTAAAAAAAGGCAGAAATTAAATTTCTCGAAAAAAAAGTACCATAAATCAATTGAGTTTTATGCAAGTAAATCAATTAAATACAACGTTTGCTCTCTCTATTGAACTTGCAATAAGCAAAAGAGACGTCTTACCCTATGCAAAGGGGTGTGATCGCCACACGTTCAATCAACGGGCAGTCTCTACACCTCAATTAATAATCACTGTCACCTAATCCCCAACATTAATAATATTAAAAAAAATGAGAATAAGCAGTAGCATGTTCAAAATAAAAGGAGCAATTAGCCATTTAGCCATGTATTCCTTCTTTACATAAAAGAATCACCATTGACATATCTTCTTTATTCGGGTTTGTTTTAGCAATAAAAAACTATAATAATTCTAATGACCCTCTGTATAAAGCAATAAAAAACTATAATAATTCTATTAGAGCAGCAACATAGATTGTCTAACCTTGCAGAGAAAGGTACATAGAAGTTACAGACCCAAGTTGCATATCTGTTTACTTTTTAAATCTCGTGGCTTCATCTCACTGAGATCAGTCTCTTCTCCTGATAAAGAAGAAAACAACAAAGTAAAAAGTAAATAAAAAAATACAGGTAAATTTTTTTTCTTCATTATCTGTTGATCAAATATAAATAAAGTAGATCACATGTTCAATTTCGGTGGCATATCAAATCAAATTGTATTTTATATGTAGTCAACATTCAAAATGCTTGTGGTGTTAATTTATTCAATTTTCTGACATTTGAAAAGTCTAATTACAGGTTTGATGACAAATTATGGCCCGTTGACGAATGATTGTATAGTTGACAATCACACAATTGATTAAAATCGATCCAATCATTTGTATTCTGCTTAAGCTTCATCAATCAATAATAACACACAAACTCAATAAAAGCACGAATTTAAGTACTGCACCTTTATAAAATAACATTGACCTCAAATTTTATGCACATCCATCAGCTAGAAATCAAACGCATCAGACCGATAAACGTTCTAAAAGAGTGCACCTTTCATAAACAATCTTGCCTGTCGCATCACATTATCAGATGTAGTGTTTGTAAACCTGAATTGAGTATTCAATGAAACAAAATCGTGGTAACTATTATCATTCCCAACACAATGAAAAATCATAAACACATACTGGTATGATCCTTGCAGAATCCAATGCGTGTTATCTACCCTGTTGCATCCATCATTACTGATCTGATGAACAAAAACAAATCATGAAATTATTCTTTGCATTTGAAATCCTTGGTCACTGTATGGAGAAAGGAAGGGGAAAAAACCCATTGACAGTGGGAAAAATAAATTAAAGAATAAAAGATCTAAAAAAAAATACTACCTTATTTTCCTGCCTGCTCTCGCTCTCCCTTAAGAAAAAACACCATTGACAGCCAACCAAGCAAGCTGTAAAGAAGTGATAAAAAGAACAGATGAGTGAAATTTACCCTGAAGTAAACATTGTTAAAAGAATTAACCATGCATTAATGACTCATTTCTTTAATCGCCGGCTGACCTTAAAAAAAAATGACGCCTTTCTTTAATCAGAGTGCATATAAAGAGACTGGTGCTGCAGGAATAGGACAAACATCAACAAAATTCCTGTAATTTTCAGAACCTCCTTGTCCAATCGAGCTAAGCAGCACTAAATCCGAACAAAATGAAAGATTTGAAATGTAAAGAAACAAATGAAAAGAAAAGAGTACAACAACGAAGACACTAATAAGGCTGAAGAGGAGAAACAGCCTACCAAGGAAAAGTCACCAAACAGAAGCAGAAAAAAAAAGAGAATAGACGGTGAACAGCAAAAGAAAATAGGTAGCACAGTTAAGCAAGGCGTGCATAAATTCCAAATGCCACACCAACAAAAGAGACTGGTCTACACTCGAATAAGACAGGACCAAAACACCAAAAGCAGGCGAGAGAGACAAAAAATACCTGAGGACCATAATTCGAGGAGCAGCGACAACATTGAGCCGGAGCAAGCGTCAGCAACCACGTCGTATCAACCACAGGCAACCAATCCCAAATGGACAGCGCAGAGGCAGGAAAGTGAGAGAGCAGGTAGCGAAAAGGGGAAGGAATGGGCGATCGCCTCTCCTGTTTTCTCCTCTTTTGACTGTACGGAAGACAGAGACGACGAGAGAGAGAGAGAATTGCTCCCCATTGTAAATATCGATCTCTAACTGAACTGCCGAACCGTCCGATCCAAAATAGAAATCCAATGGACGAACACGATGAAGAGACGCTGAAGAAACGCACGCCATAAGCATCCAACGGCTCAGATCAAATTGTGGAAACGAAAGGCCAGGATGCTTTACTGTACTAACTACAGTAGCAAAAGCCTTGCACGTGCAGCTCACGCCGCGCAAGATTAATATGTTTTAATGGTTTTAAATTATGATACTAACTATTATCAAATATATTTTAACTGTTCTATAAAATAACACTAAGCTAATTGTTCTCATGCATATTTTAATTTGTCCTATAAAATAATACTAATTATCTAAATTATTATACTGACTATCCTCGTATATATCTTAATTATTCCAATAATACTAATTGTCCTACATTATGGTACTAATTATCATCATACATATTTAACTGTCATAAAAAATATAACTAATTGTCCTTAGATATATTTTAATTGTCTTAGAAAAAATACCAATTGTACTCGTAAGCATTTTAACATGAGATGAGAGGAGGGAGAAAATCATAAGTGCTAGAAGGGAATGGGTGGGTATGTTCTAGATGATAGGGACGATGAATGCAATAGAATACAAGGATAATTATTGTCTAATTTATATCATTATTGTCTAATTTGAAAAAATGCTCACCTGCATTTATATCATTATTGTCTAATTTGAACACTGAAAAAACAAATCAAGTGATCATTCATCATGATAGACAATGATTGCAGTATTAATAATTTTCATCCATTTTACTTTATCTTATTTAGGGATATATAATTAGGTTCTTTTATCCTCCGATATTAAGTGCACAAATAGCTAAAGGGAAATATTCTGTGTATGTTACTAAAATTCATAGATTTCAGTCGACAAGTTTTGGGTCGTTACAGTTTCATTTGAATTAGAATAACGAATTGTTTTTGGTACATGTTTTATTTGATGTACTTTTATATCAAAAATTTGAGAAATTGTGTTATTTTTTTGTTATTATTAGTTGAGTAGTCATATATCTGATTGAATTAATCTTTTAATCTAAATCATTTATTCATAAATAAGCACTATAATGCTAAATTTAATAAAAATTGTAAAAAAATAGATCGCGCAACGTGCGAGATGACCACCAGTGGCAATTATGAATATGGCTACATCTGTATGGCATGGGCATTTACATAAGACATTTAAGATCAAGGGAGACAGCTGGGCTGGCTGGGATTTGGCTATCTCTGTTTTGCAAGGCAGTAGCCAGTAGGCACTGATGTCCACTGCTGCTTTGCCTAAGTAAGATGGGGTCATCGTTTGTCTAATTTTGTGCAGCACATGCATGCGCATTGCGCACCTCTCTCAGTTTCATTTCAACCACACTCCACACTTCCTTCCTTGTAAACTTGGGGCAGTTCTAGCTGGGTAGAATTAGACTATCAGGCTACAAGCTATTATTATCAAATTCCCTCGCCTCCATTGTTTGCCTTGTTGCAGAAACACGTTATGGGGTAATACCACTTGGTTATTTTTTCAGAGAATTTTGATAGCGGCTACCAAGTAGGGCAAAAAAAAAAAACTAATTGGTATCGGTGATTTGCATACTAATTTTAACAACTGATTGGAATATATGGAGTAGTCAAGATTTAGTCCCAATTTTCAAGCAACAATTGTCTAGTCTTTGACTGTATTATTTTATATTGAGAGTGCAAATTCCTGGAGACTGCCGTAGCAAATTGCTCATTATCATTCGGATTATTGTGAAAAAAGGAGGAGCCGCGCTATATTGTAATACATCCTGATATTTGAATTTGATGAGGCCCAAGTGACACAAACCAGCCCATTTCAATTACATCAGATACACAGCACAGGGAACCAGATCCTCTGGTCGGCAGACCACCTGGTCGTTTTCGATCTGGACCGTCTGATTTAATCTTAATGGCTATAGATGCCCCGTGCTAGTACCACGATTGGTAGGCCCGAAAAAGTGTTAACCGTTGAGATTAAATCAGACGGTCCAGATCGAAAACGACCAGGTGGTCGTTTGTAAAAAACGACCAGAGGATCCGACTCCCACAGCACAGCAGGGAGTCCTCCTTTTATGTCGAATGTGAGCCTTTCCCCCTTTGAACATGCTTGAACAAAACTTCCAGTAACATTTATATAGACAGACATCGCACAAACATTTTTATTCTATTTGTTTATTGTTTATGCTGACAAGTGACAACACATTATTAGTTATTAGGAGGAGGAGGAGGAGGAGGCATATTAATCAAGTAGGCTGCAAGTGAAATTACCGTCAACCAACACCAACTTGTCAGCCTTCACCACAGAATCTAACGGCAGAGGCACGAAGCTCCTCTCGGGGCCATAGAAATGAGGGAAATAGTTTGTACCATCGGCCGATTCATATACTAATCCTTCCCTTAACTGCACAGTGCACGACACAAACAATCATGCATGTATAGCACTCGATAATCACAATAAACGATACATTACTTTTAGTATAAGTACAAATTGCTAGGCAAATTGCAAAATCCAGCTATTAGGACATAAATTGGAAGAAATATAAGTGAAAAAAATATATATGAAAATTTCTGGTACTGTGGATTGGTATACTATATTGCAACACCAAAAACAGCTATAGTGGAGCGTCATTTCGGCCAGGTACCAGTCAAGTTGAGTAAATGTAGCTCATGAGTTGGCATGGCAATTAAGTTAAGGGTTCTATTCTATGATACATCTGAGCTATCTGGTTTAATTAATCCAGGAATGGAATTGATTGTACTAAAAATTGAAAATGAAAGCTTACCTTAGCAGCATCGATCTGGAGCAAATAGAGGTCTTCTCTTCCAGCAAAGAAATTAGTCAACACCATCTTCACCTAAATCAAATGCATGGCAAATATTTTTACAGATCCGATCCAATCCAATTAGTTGATCCATAATACAAAAATCGATCGGAGAGAGACCTGATTGAGGTCGCTGAGGTGGATACAGCGAGTGGTGCGATCGAGATCTCCGCCGAGAGAGGATCCCTTTTGCTGGAGCTCGTCCCACTCCTCTCCTACGCTGATCCTGTACACCCATTGCGACTCTTTCTCCCCCTTTCTTCCGCATTCCTCCATTTTAATTCTCTATTTCCTTCTCTCTTTCTCTAAATTGAAGCAATCTGAAAGGGGCTTATTTCTTCCACATAGGCCACGTGGGTTCATTGCAAGAGAGTAATTTGTTTATCGTATATGCACATTTTATTTTTATACGAGTTCACTTTTTTTTTATGCGTTCACTTTATTTATTTATTTATTATATAGGTTTAATTTTTTTTAGATATTCATTTTTTTAATCTTATTTTTATATTTGTTCACTTTGTTATTGTATATGTTTATGTTGAGAAAACGAGACAAAGTTCATATGGTGGAGGTGAACAAGAGGAGTAAGCCTGAGTTAAGGGAGAGAGGTGGAGTTGAAGAAAAAAGGACGATGCAAAAGGCTGCATAATGTAGGAGAGTAGAGGAGGCCAGACAAAAAATGGAGGCGGAAGCCCGCGGAGATCGATGTAGGAGAGGACAGAAAGAGGCGATGCAGGGAAGGGCTTGCGGGAGGAGAGATGAAAGGGGGGAGAAGTGAGGTGTGGCGAATGAGGAGAGAAGCAAAGAGGGAGAGGGGGCGAGATGAAAGCAGAGAGAAACGAAGAGGGAGAGAGAAAGGCGAAAGAGAGAAGTTTTTATTTTTTGTCAATTAGATGGCGTGCATGTCAACAAAAAAAAAATAAATGAAGTATATCACACCTGAAGAATAATCATTTTGAAGTAGCTCTGATTAACAAAAAAATAGCCCACGCGTAAAAGAAAGGAGAAATGATATCATTTGTAGTTTTGCTATGTTTGAACAAAATGACACATAAAATAGACAAGATAAACATATAAATGATCAAAGTGAACATATAAAAAAAAAGTTTTACCATTTCTTGTTCAGATTTTTATATACATATTCAACTTATTTTTGTTGAACTTATTTATTTATGTGTGTTCATTTTAATCATTTATATATTCACCTTATTTATTTTATGTGTTCATTTTGTTCAAGCGATAGCAAAATTACATATGACTAATCAATTTTCAAAAGAAAGAAAGAAAGTAGAGGCATAGCCCATGAGATTGGATTGGGTTAAATAAAAAGGGTTCAATTCGGCCCATTTGATTGTTGACAGGTGGCGACATGGCAAATTCCCAAATCACTGTGCCAAGCGTCAGTTCCGCAGTCGTTGATTCTCCGTCCCTTCCGGAGTTCCGGCCTTTTTCCCCTTGAAGTTTGAACAATGAACAATAAGACAATAATCAATCCCCAACAAATGCCAATCTGCCATACCATTTCTCTCTCTCTCTCTCTCTCTCTCTCTCTCTCTCTCTCTTCCCCCCATTCAGTCATCACATAAATGCATCACTCGGTTGTAGAAACAATTAGGCCCTGATCAAAATCTCATTTTTTTAACATGGGATTTCATTTCATTTCATTTCGTTGGAAAATTCTTGATCATTATGAACGAATTTTGTATCATTTGGTTGGAATTTCTATGTAATTAGATCCAACGAAATCCTACGAAATCCTATGGAATCAATTGAATTAAATTGAATTGAATTGAATTGAATTAAAATTCCGTAAAAAAAACCATTTTGATCAGGGCCATAAAATAACAATCCTCCATTCGTATTGAACACACTAAGACACTCTAATTTTTCATGAACTTTTTTTTTATATGGTTGATGCAATGATTTTTGTTTTGTTCACGCATAGCATAGCATAGCGTATGGTACACTGAACTTTAAATTATTATTATTTATTTATTTTATCTTACTAGCAGCAACGCCCACTCAATGTGTGGGCGGACTGTAATATGTAGAAATAATATTTCTGACATGGATATGTTCCATTTTTAAGATTTAAGATCAACGTTGCCTCATATGAAGAGAAAGATCTATCAAGATATCATCTGTGTGTCACAATTCGATATAAACCATTTCTTAACGAAGAAAAGACTCATATGAATTTCTATAATTTGAAAAAGAGATCGTATGAAGAGCTATCAATATTCTAGCTAATGAAAATAGGTAAACAATGAAATAGTTCAATATATAGACGCATATAGTAAACAGCGATATCTTTTATCTTTTATTTAAAAAAAAATCTGAACATGCCATAAGTAATTCCAACAGATTTAAATTAGCTATTGGTAATTACGAACCAGAATGCGAATGTAGAATAAAATCCTTCATTACATACAATATAGAAAGTAAATTAATGGTTGCGTTTGGATAGGTGTGGGAAGAAGGGAAAAAAGGAAGAAGTGGGAAGAAGTATTAGGAAGTGTGTAACTTTGTGAAGAGTTTGGATTGTTTATAATTTTTTTTCTTCTTCTTCCTTCTTCTTCTTTCTTCCAATGATCCAAACGCACCCAATACTATCCTAAATGCATCTCATCCCAAATTGGTACTCGAAAAATAGTGTATCCAATAAATAAAACAATATAATTCATTTCGCTATCTTGCCCTTCTCCGCCACAATTCCAATTGTGTAGCGTAAACTTTCTACAATTATTGTCTTTTCTCTAATTCTTTTTCCAATTATTTCTCTAAGAAGAGAATGTAACTCTCTCTAAATATTTGTCAATTATTGTCCTCTCTGATTCCGCTGTAACAGTTACAATAATAGCTCGCCTTATTAATGATAATTGTTAACAATGCGCACATACGTCATGAAGGTGCAAATTTCTTTATTTGATCCATTATTGACTTTAATTGGCCAGAAATATTCTGTAAATTGGAATATATGCCTACGTGGCGATCTCTGTGATTTTGTTTGGTGATAAAAAGGAAGATAATTATATCCATATTAAAACAGGAATGTAACTAAGGTCATTTCCATCGTCTCCACTCTCTACTAAATATTTTTCTTGTTAGACCATTTTATACATAAACGGAAAAATATTTTTCCTTATACGAGTAAGAAAATAAAGGCAAAGAAGTAAAAAAAAAAAAGATTACAAACCAGTAAGTTACCTCATTATTCAATGGTATTACAATGAATTATTAGGTTGGTGTGCAAAAAGTTTCAAATCCAAACGAAAACATAATTTTCATATTAAAAAGTAAAAATAATTACACCCTTGGAAAGAAATATTCATCCTGCAATGTAAAAAGAAAACGAAAATTTTTTTTAAACATGTATAGCAAAATTCGATTGTTCTGGTGAAGATTGGTTTATCTAATTCATGCGAAAGACAATACTGTTATTAATCAATAAATAAGAAAAGAATCTACCAAAGATTTGTTGGACTCACCAAAATGGAAAAAGACTTTTATCTGACCTGAAAGGGGAAAAAACAACTCTACAACCTTAGAATTGACTTGAAAAAAAAAGTCAAAATCTGAAAAATTAGAGACCAGGATGAAAATTATCAAAATCATTCTGATTGAAGTATGAAATATTTTTACATTTTAAAATAACACGAAATATTTAATAATATCACCTCATAGTTTGTTACTTGTAACTTGTAAGTGTCCAAGAGGAGAAAATTTGCATCGGAGCCCATTTAACATTTTTCCATTCACTGCTCTCTGACAAGTGGTTGCTGGATCGAAGATCTAACTTTTTTTTATTCTTGAAAAAATAATCCAGGATCTAATTCAGTTACCTAATTGAGGGTAATTCATATAGTTGTACTGAATGTTCCAATAGTTTCAAATTACCTAAATAGTATTATAGGTGTGCCAGGAAGTTCATCTTACAAATGCTTCCTTGATTCTTTGCTGAAATCATATAAAAAAACATATAAGTAGACTTTTAATTATTTTAAGATATTATTATTAGTAGCATAAGCACACAAGTCATAATGAGAACCTCAATAGAATGAAAGAGGAAGCTGGCTTTTGATATCATATAAATATAAAATGTAGTACCCTTGGACCTGTCCTTCTACTACGTTACAATATATCTCTTTCTGTTACAATTTCCCAGTGAGCAACTCTTCAGTTGACATCTGAATAACAATTATTAAACTTTAAAATCAATTAAATTGAGCACAACCAAGCCTAATTCAATACAATTGTGATTCAACTATGTGAATTCAGTTTGTTAGGAGACCCAGTATTCACTGATCAAACCATATCTCAATGTATTTAACTTCCCCTTTTTGTACCAGTAACAAAACCCTTCCCAAATTCATCAAACTGATAATTAATAAATAATAAATGATGTGATAAATTACAGAAATTATCTCATGACGGAGACTGTGGTGTTGAAACCAGCGAAGAAGTGGCGGTGAGAGGAGAGAGGGGGGGGGGGTCTGAGAGAGCTTGACAAGAAGAAGGAATATTGAGGTCGAGCGGCAAGAGGAACAGCGAGGCGGAGTGGTAGTACCAGCACTTGGTCAAGTACGGAGAGGAGGAGAACGGTGATGTTGCTCAATCGTTCATGAGAGGAAAACCTTAGGTTCGGAAAGAGTTGGCGATGATGTTAGGAGGCGGGGAGGGGCACTCATCGGCAGAGGTGGTTACTCTTGGTCGATCGACCGACCGATCGTGTGAGAGAGGAGGAAATGATAGTATCTGACCAAAACCCTAGATCCCACTAAGATATAAAACGAAATGAGTTGGGGGGCGAATCTGGAGCGGAGAATATGACCCCTTACGCACGAAATAGGAAAAAAGAAAAAAAAAGTTGCGCAGCAGACGGAATCGAACCTGGTATAGCTGGTATAGCGCTAATTTAAGCGCTCCGCTCAGCGATGTTAACACGTCTAAAGGAGAGGATTAAATCTTTTCTCTCATTATTAAATCTACACCATTGATATGATCAAATCATAAAAATCGACGGTCTATATTACATTGAGTAAACATTTGTTTGCTCCTTTCGGTTCAAATTTTAGATAGACCTTTGAACTGGTGCTTTTATAAGTAGTAAAGATTGAGAGCTGGAAGTTAATAAAAGATGGGAGTAAAATTAGGACCACACTTGGGCCAAAAGCGTCAGGCTTCTCACATTCCTGATCGTCTTTGTTGCTGTATCTGTGGCCTTCAAATTTCTTTCTACCAAGCAATCCATTTCCCCCAATTATCCACCTTTATTTATTTCTTGCTTTGTCTGTGGCTTTGTTGCGGCGTGCCACTTGGACAGTTGGACTTGGACAGGGCTGCTGCTACCAAATACCAAATACCAATATTCCAATACCATGCCATCCGAATCCGACAAATATGCAATGCAATGATATAATATAATTTGAATTAAAAAAATGAGAGGATACAGTGATCCGCTGCATTATCTATTCCCAAAAATAAAATATTAACATAAGACACTCCTTACCTTACTTGTCCCTTTGATCCATTTTATTTTGTTTTCTCACATTTCTCTCCCTCTCCATTTTTTTTGGTTTCTCACTTATCGGAAGCCCCACACCCCTCCATCCCTCTTTCTCTTTCTCTCTTTCTCTCTAAGAGAGATAAAAGGTAAAAAAGGTAAGTCACTGAGCTTGTTCATTCATTCATCTAATCTAACTATTATAATATAGCGCAAATAAATAAAAAAATAAATAAATAAAAAGATTTGCGATGAATCGTAGATTAGCGAATATAAGAGGATTATGGCGAAGGCGCTGGATTACGAGTCGCTTAATGAGAACGTGAAAAAGACGGCCTATGCTGTCAGAGGCGAGCTCTACTTGCGCGCTTCCGAGCTTCAGAAAGAGGGCAAGAAGGTTGCTTTTCTTTTTTCTCTCTTTTCATTCCTTCCTTCCTCCATTTTCTTTTCTATTTTCTCTTTACGCAGCTAATATTTGCAATATATAGTTTTACAAAAGAATAATATAAATATATAATTGGAGTTTAAGTCCCTTTTCTAACAATAATCATGGCATCTCTCTCCCAAAATAAAGAAACGTAAAAGATATGAAAACTTAGAGTATGTCAAACTAAAAACAAATGCTCACATAATTAAAATTATTATATATAGGCCTCATAGTTTTTTATCTTTTGATAATCGCAGATTATTTTTACAAATGTGGGTAACCCACATGCTTTGGGACAGAAGCCCCTTACATTTCCTCGCCAAGTATGTAATCTCACAACTCATCCTGGACCACATTTTTTTTTTTTAATTTTCCTTTGCTTAAATGACCTTGCAACAAAATGAATTGCATGTAGCCATGAACGTTTCAATATTTGTTTCTCTCTTGTACATGAATTTTCTTTCTGATTTTAACAAATATTTGCAAGCGCCTGTACTTAGCTTGGTACTATACTGGAACCCACCCCCTGCCACCAAAATTTTTCATCAGACGTTCATGGCAATATCCAAAATTATAGCATAATTCATAAGTACCTCGTACCAAATAAATATTTATTGTCTGCGTCGTAATTTCTGTAAATCATCGAGATCTTTGGAGAATATAATTCTTGTCTCAATACAAGCATGCTCTTATGTTACAATTGCAAAGTTCCACAGTTACTTATAAATCTGGCTCCTTTGATAGGTGGTGGCACTGTGCCAAGCCCCATTTCTACTCGACGATCCAAATGTGGGACTCCTTTTCCCAGCGGATGCTATTGCAAGGGCTAAACATTATCTCCAACTTACTTCTGGGGGATTAGGTCAAAATCTATTCTTTCTTCTTTCATTTCAGTTACTTGTTCTAATTTGTTCTTGATCACGCTGCAACAGCTCCTTCTTGGAAGACGTTATGATGAACCATTGCAAAAAATAAACGCATTGATAGTATTTATAAATAAAGAGAAAAACATGATCTAACCATCTTCTGGCAGGCTATATGATTTTAACTGTTCAGTTTGCTCAGTATTTTGATGTTTTGACACCCAGGCATACAAATATTATCCATCATTTTATTTTTTTTCCTTAAATGTTTGTTCATCTTATTTTATTTCTCAGGTGCTTACAGTGACTCCAGAGGCATTCCTGGAGTAAGAAAGGAAGTTGCTGAATTTATTGAAAGGCGTGATGGCTATCCAACGTAAGAAAGAAAATATATAAATAGGAATTATCTTTTTTCATTTTAATTTTTCAATATACAGATAATGGAACCATTTTATTTCTGGCGATGGCAGAGATCCAGAACTTATATTTCTGACAGATGGGGCCAGCAAAGGTGTCATGCAAATGCTAAACGCTATTATCAGAAATGAGAATGATGGGGTAAGTAACATTTAACTAGTTGATATCTTTTATTATGTTAACTGGGGTTTATGAGATGCATAACCAAATTTAGTTCTTATTAAATGGGAGCAAACACAGGGCTTTATCTTAGTTCCAATCTGGTAATGTTTAACTTTTGGGTCAATTTTCTTTGTGGTCACTTCTTTAATATATTATATTAAATAGGGTAGGCACCTCGGAATAAGTAATCTCATGCATTCTAATCTGGTAATGATTTAACATGTATAACCTATGATAAGTGGAAAACTCAAATATAGTGTTTATCTAGGATGGAAATTATTTCTGTTACCTCTCCGATGATCCTTTTACTATTTACTCTTAAGAAATGTGAAAACCTTTTCTTTACTGTTTGTGCCCTTTTGAAAAGTTGATGAGAGTGAGATGCGTCTTTTCTTATCTTGATCCCATTTCTCTAAATTTCACAAGGACATTATAATATAATAATTTGGAGAGGAGCACATGAAACTAATTTCTCAGAATCTATTCGTTACAGAGTATACACAAAAAGTAAGAAATCCTCGTGTTATTTGCTTTACTGGTTACTGTTTCAGATATTAGTACCGGTGCCACAATACCCTCTCTACTCAGCTGCCATTACCCTGTATGGTGGGTCCCTTGTACCATACTATCTGGAAGAAGAGGCAAATTGGAGTCTTGACTTCAACAATATTCGTCAGTCAATTGCCTCAGCTCGTTCAAAAGGAATTACTGTAATCATCTCTATTCCTCTCTCCCTTTATGTCTGTGAAAAATTAATAAATTTTTTATTTTTTTTTTGTTTCTGGTATTTGTCTGATAGCTTCATATGGTCAAGTAGCTCAAGTGGTAAGAGCACTGGACTGATTTCTAAGAGGTCCAGAGTTCAAGCCCGCATGCTTGCGATAGGCTTGGCAAGCCAGCGTAAAAACTTAGCCATATATACAAGAAATGACCAGGCTTGGGGTGTCATTTCTAGCCTACCCCAACTTGTTTGGGATAAATGGCTTTGGTGTTTCCTGTTTCCTATATTTGTCTGATAGCTTCACATGTTTTTATGTCTTATAATAGGTTCGTGCTATGGTGATAATAAACCCTGGGAACCCAACGGGTCAATGCCTGAGTGAGGCAAATATAAGGGAGTTATTACGGTTTTGCTTCCTTGAAAATTTGGTACTGCTCGCTGATGAAGT
The DNA here is from genome assembly GCA_028095005.1 of Rhynchospora pubera. NCBI lineage: Eukaryota > Viridiplantae > Streptophyta > Magnoliopsida > Poales > Cyperaceae > Rhynchospora > Rhynchospora pubera. The sequence continues at coordinate 11,245,796 of CM051461.1, read as the reverse complement.
GTATCAGCAAAACATTTACCAGGATGAGAGACCTTTTATTAGTGCCAGAAAGGTAATTACACGGTCCACCCCATGTAAAGAGAATATCAATATAACATGTATTAATGTATATACTTCTTAATTTATATACTACAGTAGTACTATTATTTCAAAAGTTTGATGCATTTAAAGATAAGAAGATGATTAGACAAAGCATTTTTTTTCCATATGCATGTAATTTGTAAATGTAATTCTATATTTCTCATCTTCAGAAAACGTGAAATTTCCTGTTCTTCCTCAACATACTTCTTTACTTAATCTATTACAAAAAGTTACTTGTTCCTGCCTATAGTATTGTAACATGGATTAAACTAATTTCTGTTGCTTTGTTTATGGTAGATATTATTTGACATGGGGCCACCATTGAACAAGGAGGTACAGCTTGTTTCCTTCCACACTGTGTCAAAGGGATATTGGGGTGAGTGTGGTCAGCGTGGTGGTTATTTTGAGATGACTAACCTCTCTCCTAAGGTAATATTGTAATAATAAAAAAATTAAATGTAGCATGTTCTATTTATAATTTGAAATGATTTTCATATTTTTTCATTCTAATTTGAGAGCTCAAGAACTGTTGAATTCTTACAAATGTGCTAAATTTTGTGCTCAAGAAACTAGAACTGAACTGCATTAGCTTTAGCACAAAGATGAAATCTTTTGGGGAAAAAAATGATTTCAACAATCGCAATTTCCAGATTTAATGATATTAATTTTTTATTTATGTATTTTGCTTGCAGACTGTGGACGAGATATATAAGGTGGCATCAATATCTCTCAGCCCAAATGTCCCTGGCCAGATCTTTGTAAGTTGACTAATTACAATATGTCCAAATTGTATTATTTTCTCTTTGGCTTTTTTAATCACAAATTTGTGCCAACAGATGGGGCTGATGGTTAATCCTCCAAAACCAGGAGATATCTCTTACTTTAAGTTTGAGCAAGAAAGGTATTTTCTAATATGTTTAATTTTTGAAATGAATTTATAGTTTTATACAGAATATTATTCTGAACTTCTGTATTGCTGAGTTTTCTTTGCCTTATTATTCAACATATTACATATGGAATATAAGTTTTCTGCACTGTTAACTGCTGTTCTCACTTCGTTATAAAAATAAACAGTAAAGCAATCATGGAATCTCTAAGGAAGCGGGCCCATATAATGACTGATGGCTTTAACAGCTGCAGAAATGTAGTTTGCAACTTTACTGAAGGTACGCTATTTTTGTCTCCTTCATCTTCAGAACTTATTTGAAAATAAAAAAAAGATAATAATAAAAAAATATCTTTACCTAGGTGCAATGTACTCTTTCCCGCAAATACGCCTACCTGCGAGAGCAATTGAAGCTGCCAAGAGTGCAGGAAAAGCACCTGATGTATTGTACTGTCTCAAGCTTCTAGAAGCAACTGGCATCTCTACTGTACCTGGATCTGGCTTCGGCCAGAAAGAAGGGTAAATTCACTACTATACCCTTTATATACATTTTTCATAAGTTGCATTTGGGTTCTCGATCTTGTTTGCAATGATGACCTACTATTGCATTCCTTATTTATTTTATTTCTTTTTTTCAGCATTGAGTAACTATCTCTATTGAAATTATGTTATTTTATTTTGAGCAGAGTTTTCCATTTGAGAACAACTATTTTGCCGGCTGAAGAGGATATGCCGGCAATTATGGAAAGCTTCAAGAAATTCAATGATGCATTCATGGAGGAATATGAAGACTACAGAGGATATTCAAGGATGTGAAGTTTCATGGCCAAAGGCAAACAATTATTGCGTTCATAATTCTGTAGTCTCGACTTTTCAATAAAGTAAATTTGTATGATTACTTGTACAAGGTGAATTTGTAAAAGAATGGATGGATACTGACAAATAATCCATATAGAAAGAGATTGCACTAGCTTAAGTTGCATGTCCCGCCTTTCCAATCTATCGCTGTGAGTTGACGCTTGTTCTATTCAGTAAATTGTGAAAGCAAAATGCAGCAGAATTGTCAGTTGCATTTAGGATAACTAAATTTCTTTCAAATGGATTAGTACTTGGTTCAGTTATAACAACTAACTCAAATAGATTAACTTATGAGATGGGCTAAAATCAGCCACGACTGACAAATGCAACCGTCAGTTACGATTAAATCTCAATTTTTGAGATTCTAACAGTCGATCCGAATCGTTCAATGTATTTTCTATATTGAAATCTCATTGGAGACCAAATTTTACATTTTTTTGAAATTTTTTAGTATTTGTTTGATATTTTACAAAATTCTTAATCTAAACAATTCTGGACCCTTCAACAACTATAATTTTAAAAAATCTCAAAAAAATAGCAAATAAAATCAGAAAAATGTAAAAATTTGTCTCCAATGAGATTTCAATATGGAGAACACATTCAACGGTTCGGATCGACTGCTAGAATCTCGAAAATTGAGATTTGATCGTAGTTGACAGTTGCATCCGTCAGTCGTGACTGATTTTAGCCCATCTCTTAACTTATAAAATATGCCGTGAACCTAAATAACACTTGATTTTATGGGTCGTATATAAAATATGCCGTGAACCTAAATGGTGTCCATTTCATGGCATCTGATGTGTGTGTATATATATAAAATAGAAATTACTATAGCCATCGCTCGCCATCACCGAGAGGTGCTTTCTTAGCTTAGCGATAGATCCCTCGTCCAGCACATTATCTCCCTTTCCTTTCTCTCTCTGCCTTCCGCGCTCTCCTCACCCAATCTTTCCCCTTCAGCACACCTTCCCTCTCTCTCCCTTCTGCTCACTACTTCCCTTCCTCTCTTTCGTGATTTTTCCTCTTCTCCTTCTGCCCTTGGTGAGTATTTCTTATTTTATCACTCTAATTTTGATATTTCATTTTCAGTTCTCACTGAACCACTTATCTCACCCGCTCCTTTTTGTTATAAGCGTTTATTTTATTGTTATAAATGTTCATTGCGGCTCCGTTTGGATTGCTTATAGGAATAAGAGGAATAGCCTATTTCTAGGCGAAAACTATTGAAAAGTGTGTAACTTTGTGAAAAGTTTGGATTGTTTATAATAAATTTATGTCTAGGAAGAAGCTATTCCTTCTATTACCATACGATCCAAACGGGACCTGCATGTGTTAAATCCATTCATTTTATTTTTTTGTCTATAATTTTATTTTTGTATAAGTGTTGACTTTTGTTGGTATAAGTATTCAATTTGTTATTTATTGTATCAATTTTCTCCATTGTTATAATGCTCACTTTTTTGTGTTATAAGTGTTCATATTATTTGATAAATGTGTTCACTTTGTTTTATTATATGTTTAGTTTGATTGAGCAATTGATCAATGGTTTTCATACACATATTTCGACCCTAATTAGGTCTTAAATTTGATTGAATATTGCGTATTTTAATAATAATTTGTTGTTTATAGGTAGAAGTTTGGTACTGCTATTGCTCCTATATATTTACAGGTTGATTTTGTTCATTTCTGCTGATTTTTGGCGATTTTGAGCTCTATTTTGGAGATGGATCGAGATAGCTTTTCATCCCAGCCCAGAATGCCGTCAGACGGACCGTCTGAACCCTTTAGACGGATTGACCGGTTGTTCCAGAACCGACATTTATATAGGGCATCCTATTTTTGCTGAGACACAATCTCCTTATTTGTTGCACGATCCAGGACGGTTTCACCACGATCAGACCGACTTAGACAAAGAGTTGAAGGCTATAAAAGAGGAGGATCTACCTCAGTTTAGGACGTTTACGATTTCTGGAGAGGAGCCTTCATCCCTAGCCTGAGAGACATCCAAACGAGCCGTTTAGACTCTTCAGACGGATCGTTTGACATCGCCAGATTGCAGAAATAGAAGAGCTTGTTGAATTTAGTTGTAATTCTTCTTTTAAACTCTTATGTTGTGGAGAAACCTTGTTTATTTGTTATTGTTTGATACTATGTTAAAGTAATTTTAGTTTAAGGGGCAATGGTAGGGAACCAATTCTATGTAGTTTGCTTTTGATATTATTAAGTTGGAGTTTATGTTATTTTCTTGTAATTTCTATCTTTCGATTTGATTTGCTATGTGATTTCATGAATTATTTTGGTAGAACTTATTAAGATCGATTAGATTAAGGCCTTATCTAACTTGGTTTCAATAATCTATACCTTTGTTGATTTATGATTGACCTAATTGAGGATGGAAGTAGTTGATGAATCAAACCGAGATTTAGTAACCGATAGGTGAATTCTTCTTGTAACGATGGTTACAAGATATCCTTTGTATAAAAGATAGAATTTAGGAACTTAAAGCCAATGGTGATGACCAAACTTAGGGTTTCTAATTGATGACTTGACTTAACTTTGAGAACCAGAACTGTAACGATGGTTAGTATCGGGTAATTAGGGTTAAATCATGATTCTGCATAAATTCTACTAATTAATTCTTCTGCATGAGGTTCAGACGGATCGTCTAGAATCTGCTACACAGGAAAGTTCTTAACCCTGAACCTCTGCTTCCCTTAAATTGTTTTTAAACCTCGACTTCCATAAAAGCTTAATAGAACTAGAAAATTAGGGTTAAGTATTAAATATGTCCCTGTGTTCGATCCTTGTTTACTACGATAAGATTAACATTAGGTAGACTATGTATTTTGACTAGGTTTGCACCCGATCAACAATCTGTTCATTTTTGTTTTATTATGTGTTCAATTTATTTTGTTCTATATGTTTCTCGTCCATAGGAAAAAAAAAATAGGAGAGAGGAGAGGTGCAAGACAAGTGGAAAAGAGGGAAAGTCTCAAAGGAGAGCGTCACAGGAAGGGAATAGGATAGGAGGGGGAAGCGCGTCCGGAGAGAGTGAGGAGAGGCAGAATTGATTGTGTCAGGTTAGGGGAGAGCAGCGATGGTAAAATCGTATTGCAATTATCATTTTTGTTTTTTTAATTTCGCATAAATAAGTTTCTATACGAGTAAACGTTATTTATAAATTTGTGTAAATTTGTCATAATTAGATTAGGTGGCTTGAAATGTAGCCTCAAAAACAAAAATAAATTCACAAAACATCATGTCTCTGTTTTCACAAAATAAAATGTTGATTTTTTTTTTCCTACAATAAAGTAATCAGCGGATCGAGCGGCCTTAAATTTCAGCATGTTTACAATTTGTTAAGTCCATCTTTTAAACACACGACCCATTTTATTTATAATTAAGTCATGTACTCAACCTTTCAAAGCAAAACAGTTATCACGTTCCTTTTCTGTTCTAGTTTTCGTCTTCTCTGTCTAATTCGATCAAGCTGTCAATTTTTTTCGATCCTCCCTCTTTCTGCGAGAGTGTGTGAGAAATTACGGGCCTTACAGCCCCTCAGGTTTGCACATAAAACCAGTATTTTGAAAACCGGACCGGACCGGCCGGTTCAACCGGTTCAACTGCGAACCGGAGGCCTGTCCGTTTTTGGTTAAACCGGAAAAAATCCTGGTCAACCCCGGTTCAACCACTAAACCAGCCCACCCGGTAGACTGTCCGGTTCAATGATCGGTCCGGTTTTCAAAACATTGCATAAAACATAAAGTTAAATTATGTCCTATATATATATATATATATATATATATATATATATATATATATATATATATATATATATATAGAGAAATGCTACGGTGCACTGTGATGTATTGGTGCTTTTGTGCACTGCGAATCGTGATCGTTCGATCTGTATTCAGATCTTACTTGATGATGTCGCTAGATGGAAAACTTTCGGATGTCCCTCTTCTTTATTTTACTCCAGCGACTGAACCTTCTGGATATCTTCTGTTCTCTCTCCGCTCGTACTCTTTCAGACAGCCTCCTCTCTCTCTCACATGTTTCTCCTTTTTATCTCACCTCTCCATCTCTACGATAAATTTCCCCTAAATTTGAGTTTCGTTGGGCCCCAACCCTGCCTCTCGCCTCCATCGCCGAACTCCCGAACTTCTGTCACTCAACTTCGCTGTCTAGGGTTTCTACAACCTGAGGTATCTCTTTCTCACCCTTCTTGCGCCCGCGCCCTCACTCTCTGTCTCTCTTGATATTTCCACAAGGCTAGGATTGATTGTTAGTTAATTAAGCCCTAACTAGCAAGTAAGTTCCGTCTGAGACATATGAACGGTGTACTGAGACTAATTTCTCTTTAGTTAATGTCGTTTGTTTATCCTTTAAGCTTTACTAAGACTTATTTCTTATTATTTAATCCCTGATTGCCTTTACAAAATAATAGCAATTGGAGAAATTATTTCAAAATAACAATCTCTGGTTGCCTTTAAGCATTACTGAGACTAATTTCAATCATTTCAAAATTGGTGTTCAGCAACATTTGAATTGATTCTTCAGTCCATTCCTTTCTCTTCACTTTGACAGCAAAGGGCACTAATACCAGTAAAGGCAAATTGCTTAGCAAACTGTTTGGATCAAAGCTTATTTATGATAATTCCTTTTCTCAAGTTAAAGCTTAAATTTAGGATAATTTAAATCATATGGCACCAGATATGCAACCGGTTGTCAAAATTACCAACAGGGGGCCTAATAAGGGTGACAACTCGACGTTATTACTTATGTGATAAATGTGATTTCTTTGTAGGATGGTCTGATTAGTTGAGCTTTAGGCCTATAAATCGAGAATTTGAAGAGTTGAAGCAATGATTGAAAGCAACCAAGAAGCAATTAGAAGAAATGGAAAAGACAAACGATGAAGATTAATCAGACTATTAATATTATGATTGCATTATTTGTAATGTTTGTTGGGATTTTAATATTTGTAATTAGTATTCAAGCAATATGTCCCAACTAATGATATGGATATGTTAATATATGGACAAATTAATTAGGCAGTAGGTTTTAATGCACTTTAATTAATTAATGCATGAATATGTTATTTTGGATATGCCTTTTTCAGTAATTGTATGCGCTACTGTCTCCTTTAATGTACTTGAATTGTGTATGAATTTGCTATCTATTTAAATTGTGGTACTATCTTATTTTATTTCACTAGAACATGTTCTTCATCATCTTCTGTTTGAATGTCTATTTTATTGATAGTGTCATTAACTGAAAATTAACTTGGATAGATTGTGCTACTATCTTATTTTATATCACTACTCGTGTAGAAAATTAACTAAACTTTGTAAAATTTTACCCAAACACTCAGATTGCCAACAAGGAAAAAATTCACCCAAGTACTCAACTGATGTGAAAATTTTACTGTTGGTCTATTTTATATGACATGTTCTAGTGAAAAAAGGAATCTTATAAAATTATACGGCATGTTCAACGAAGACCAGGACTCTTGTATTATGTTTATTCAATGAAGTTATTTCCTGCTAAACAAATGCACAAAAATAACAAGAAGTTGTTTTCTGTATTCTAAAAAATTTACAAAAATGAACAACTAACGTGAAATTCAATCCATGTACTAAGAATCAAGTAATTTATGTTAAATCCTTGGTTCTTAACACATTCAATATCTTTCACAGATCATTCAAAAGGAATAGCACATGTTTTCTTCATTCAAAAAGCATAAACACCAAAATATTTAACACAACACAATTTGCTCTTCTTCATCATATTCTGTGTCCATCTTCTGTATCTAGTTCCTCTTCATCAATTTACTTCATGTCTTTTTCTTTCTTCTCTTCATGTCTACTGCTACTCTCAACTCATGCTGTAAATTAAAAGCACACAATAAAAAAAAAATGAACAGTACATGTATACGAAGAGAAGTAGGGCATCGGCAAGTAGGACATTTTATATTTAAATCTCTATTTGAAATTATTGAAAAATTAATTAGGGGAAAATACTTTACTGGTATTGAAAAATAATTAGGGGAAAGTACTTTACTGGTATTTCAAATTATTGAACAGTAATGCACGAAAGAGAGAAAAAATCACGAACTTTACTGGTATTGAGGAAAAATCATGAAAGAGATGGAGAGAAAAAGGAAAAGAGAGTAAGAGGAGAGAAGTAACCTTTCGATTTGGATAGAAACCCTAGAATGCAAAATCGAGTGAGAGGAAGTCGGATCGTTCAGCGATAGAGGCAAGAGGAGGACTAGAAGAAACTTAGGTCAGTCGAAACCATCAGTCCAGTGAGAAAGGCGAGAGAAAAAGTTCTCTGAGTGAGAGGGACGGAGAGATGAGAGGGGATCTCTTACAGTCTTCGACGGGGGGATCATCTCTTGTAGTAGAGATGGTGAGGCGACGGGATTGGTGGTAGAGATGGTGAGGCGAGAAGGTAAAGCCGTAGACGGAGAAGTAAGACGATGGTTCCATGAGAGAGAGAGAGAGAGAGGGAGTTCTAAGTTAAAGAGAAATGAAGATCTGGAGAGGAGATGTTTTGTCGCTGGAACAAAATAAAGAAGAAGGACATCCGAAATTTTTCCATCCAGCGACATCATCAAGATTGATTAGAAGACAAATCCAACGATTAGGATTTGCAGTGCACAAAAGCACCAATACATCACAGTGCACCATAGCATTTCTCTATATATATATATATATATATATATATATATCGTCTCATCTCCTCTCTCTTTCTCTTATCTCATCTTGTATCATAATGTTTTAAAAACCGAATAGGACCGGCTGGTTCGACCGGTTCAATCACAAACCAGATCCTAGTCCGGTCCAATCTAACTCGATTTTTCGAATGTTTAGGAACCACAATGACCAGTCCAATTTAGTTTGATTTTTATATGAACCGGTAAACCAGATCGTTCGGTTTTTAGTTCTTTTTAACATGTTTTCTCTTGATTTGAAGAAATCCAAAAAAAAAATAGAGGAGGAAACCAAAGAATCAAACCTTAGTTCTCCAAGGTAACAGCCATGCTCTATACCTATTGGACTATATGGACCTTTTGTATTAAACTTATGAATTAATGATATAAATTATGTCATCCGGTTTTAAAACAGATTCAACAGGTTGAACTTGTTGAACCATCGAACCAATAGCTTTACTCGTTCGATGGCCGGTCCGATTTTCAAAACATTGCGTATGATTTTATATATATTTCATCTTGTCTCCTCTCATCTTATATATATCTCTCATTTCCTGTATGCCATATATACTAGTCTATCTTTTTTCGTCCTTTACTATGCTCAATTTTTTTTTCAATATTTAATAATCACATCTACATCTTTAGTGTCTTCTCATATCTAGTAATTATTTTTTTGTTGATAAAAAACTAAGTATAATAGTTTTAATATTATTTACAGGTTAAAAAAATTTTAAAGTGGATTTCGAATGTTCATATAGCGTTTTTCAGCCTAAAAAAATGGTCATTACAGGATCAACTCCGGTATATTTTTGGATTGGGGTCATTTGTCCCAATTGGGCGTTCATAGTAAAAGTTATGTCTGTTTGAAGTTGTAATGTTCAAAAAAACATTATAATTTCTCCAGTTTTCAGAATTGTAAAAACTACTTGAAAAATAATAGTTCCAAAAATCCAGAAAAAATCAGCTTGTGTAAATGAGCGACCCTACTTTGATATCTATGATTTTAATAACCTAACTCCAAATAGAGAAAAAAAATGAAAAATCGCCAAAGTTATATATCTACAAATGAATTATGAAAAACTATTCATTTAAATAAAAATAATTATTGTCATAAATAATATAATATTATCTTTGTTATAAATACGTTCAAACCAAATATAGATTATCTTTTTCATCAATCAAATATATTAATATTTATTTAAAATTAATTAAACTAATAAAATAATCATTATTTAAAAAGAAAAATCGGTAAAAAGACAAAAAAAGGCTAGTATGATATGGCGATACTTGGAACGAAAGAAACGTGGAAAAATGTAATGTAGGGATCCGTAAGCATCTGATGGAATCCGGGGATCGGACGAGTGTAAAGGGTTTCGTGGTGCGCGCGTATATTCCGTGGAGTGTGGATCCGTTAGTAAATTCGCCCTAGAGGCGAGACAGACCCGAAACCCGAAACCCATATATATAGGCATGAAGGCAACGAATCCGAACCGTAGAAATAATAATAAGAAGGCCTGGGCCTTAAAACCTTTCTCTCTCTTCTCTCTGTTTTGTTTTCTCTAGCTAGGGTTTTTGCGGCGCCACCTCCTCTCTTTTCCTTTCCCTTTCCTGTGGTAAGAATTCCAGATCCCTATTTGTATTTCTTATTTCTTCTTTCTTCTTTCTTCTTCTTTCTTTCTTTTGGATATCATATGATTGATATTTTGCTCAGATCTGAGAAGGAGCACGAGAACTAGCGGGTCGATACTCCATAGCAAATTAGCAATGGCTCTGGTAAATTACAATGACTTCCAATTCCATGGTCCTTTCACCTTTCTTTGGGAATCGGGATCCAACTTTAAAGCCCTCTTTGTTTTGTAGGTTTTGCACTCTGGTGCTGGCAACAAGAATGCCTTTAAAGCTCTAATTGCTGCTGAGTACTGCGGCGTCAAGGTTGACCTCGTCAAGGACTTCCAGATGGGGGTTTCTAACAAAACCCCTCAATTTCTCAAAATGAATCCTCTTGGCAAGGTATGTTAAATCAACCATCTGAATTCACTCTCTGTTTTTGTTTGTTCAAACAAAAATAACTGCTTTAATGTTTTTTTTGTTAGGTGCCTGTACTGGAGACACCTGATGGTGCCATCTTTGAGAGCAATGCAATTGCTCGTCATGGTACGCACAAAATCATTTTATTCCATGTTATCCTTTTTAAGCGCACTTGATGTTCGCTTGTTCTGAAATATATGTTGCATGTCTAAAAGAAGATTTACTAGCTGAATCATGATTGTAATTGGACATGTTGTTTACTTCTGTGTTTGCAGTCACTAAATTGAAGGCCGATAATCCTCTATATGGTTCATCTCTTATTGAATATGTAAGGATTCTGATTGCACTAACTCAGATTGTACTTCAAGTTAACTTGTTTCTGAAATTATGTGTATATTTTTTTACTCCAGTCCCGTATTGAGCAATGGATGGACTTTGCTGCTACTGAAATTGATGCAGGCCTTGCTAGATGGCTCTACCCAAGACTAGGGTTTGGTATTCCTTTCAATGCTGCTGTGAGTTTTTATTTTCTACACTAACTCCTTTATTTTTCATGATTCATTATCTAATTAATTCTTATAATTAATGGAACCCTTATTTACATTACTTTTCTTTTTCTCTTCTGTGTCTACAAAATATAGTTCTGGACAAATATTTTACTGTTCTGTGCCATCTTTTCTGTTTCTATTACATGCATATTTCGGTGCATATTTATGCATTTCTAATTAACTGCCATGACGCACATCCAAAATTTGGTGATTTCAAATGAAGAAGTAATATGATTGTAATTGCATTTGAAATAAAATTTGATGGTCTTTTGCTGCAAAAGTCGCCTTGATATTTTACTGAGGACAAACTAACTCTTTTCAAATTATCTGTATGTAGATGGAGGAGTTTGCTATAAACTACTTCAAGAGATCACTGGGTGCCCTTAACACCCACCTGGCTAACAATACATATCTCGTGGGCCAGAGTGTCACCTTGGCTGATATTGTCATGACATGCAATCTCTATATGGGATTTGCCCGCATCATGACTAAGGCCTTCACTTCTGAGTTCCCTCATGTTGAGAGGTAATATTCTCATTTTGATGTTTTATTTTAGTTCAGGGGCAGGATTTGTTCAGCAGTTTGGGAAGTAGATCATGAAAAAGGATTTATCCTTGACAAATGAGGCACTGGTGCTGCAGGTACTTCTGGACGATGGTGAACCAGCCAAATTTTAAGAAGGTGATTGGGGAGGTGAAACAGGCCGAGGCTGTTCCTGCAGTGCAGTCTCAGAAGAAGGCACCAGCCAAGGAGCAGGCCAAGCCCAAGGAGGCAAAGCCAAAGGAGGTAAAGAAAGAGGCTCCTCCCAAGGCAGCAGAAGCTGAGGAGGAAGAGGCACCAAAGCCAAAGCCCAAGAACCCCCTTGACCTTCTTCCCCCAAGCAAGATGATTTTGGATGAGTGGAAGAGGTTGTACTCCAACACTAAGACCAACTTCCGCGAGGTTGCCATCAAAGGTACAATATCCACTGCTTTTTGTCTTGTATATAATGCCTTTTTGCAAATATGTTGTTTTCCAGTTGTTGTCTAACTCGAGATGGCTGCTGCTGCTAATAGTTGGTTTTGGAAGTGTTCTGGTTATGCCAATATTGGTCATATTTTGACTGTGAAGTGTAAAATAAGCACAAGTTGGACCTTACCACAAAAATGCAATTTAAGCTTGTTATTACAGCAGCAGGATTGTAGATTTTTATGGTGCGTTTGATCAAAGACAAAAGTATAGGCATTAAAAATAAATGCAAAGTCTTATTCTTTTTGTGTAGGAAAGACATCTAATTGATGCACACGTAACATATTTGAAGCTGCACATGTCTGTCTAATTGATGCTTAATGATGACACCTTTGTAAAAATTTGAATGTAGGTTTCTGGGACATGTATGACCCTGAGGGATACTCACTGTGGTTCTGTGAATACAAGTACAATGAGGAGAACACAGTGTCTTTTGTGACTATGAACAAAGTGGGTGGGTTCCTGCAGCGCATGGACCTAGCTCGCAAGTACGCCTTTGGAAAGATGCTTGTTATTGGTGAAAACCCTCCATTTAAGGTCAAGGGCCTCTGGCTTTTCCGTGGTCAGGAGATCCCTCAGTTCGTCATTGATGAGTGCTATGACATGGAGCTCTACGAATGGACTAAGGTTGACATCTCTGATGAGGTCCAGAAGGAGCGCGTCAATGCCATGATTGAGGATCAGGAGCCCTTTGAGGGTGAGCCCTTGTTGGATGCCAAATGTTTCAAGTGAGAAAATTTGCTTTCTCTTGTTCCAGTTTCACTTTTGGGAGATAGGTAGCAAGCAGGTACTGTTGGTTGGGTGGTTTTCAAGTGTTGGGATTTTTTGTCGCAGTTTTGTCATGTCAAAACAATTGTGTTGTTTGTTTAGTATTTTTGTACTCGTCTAAGGTATTGTGAGACAAATTTTATTTTTGTGTTCTAATTTTGAGATCTGTGGTTAGCAACATAAAAACCAGTTATTAGCGTGGATGATCGTCCTACCATATCTAAGCTTTCTTAAACAAAGAAAAATATTATTTATGTCAGTTGGATGGAAGTTTGAGTGCTTGCTGATGCTGAATTTTGTTGTTGGTTCGTCAAAGTAAAAGTCCACGAAATGAATTTTGGAAGAAGATATAAGAGTCGTGGATTGTGAGATTTTATATCGAGATGTATGAGCAAAGCAGGAGCTATTAAACAGAATGGGCTGGCAATAAGGTTGTTTTGTCAAAGAATTACGTGCAAATGCAATTTTATTATTGACAGGTAGTAATAAGGTAATAAAATTTAAGGGGAATTACATACAAATACAAGTAGGTGTTTCGTAATTCGTGCTGAGGGAGCCATTTTGGTGTCAGGTCTCCGAGCCCTGCAGTCCTGCACACGACGGTAAAACAATTTGCATGTAGCATACACATTCCACGCATATCCAATACAAAAATATGAGATGTGAATGTACTTATGTGGAATTATTATTATTATTTAAATTTAAACTCCACGCTCGGAATGCTGACCCATTCAGGCAGTTCTGCCGGCATGGATGCAGCGTCCGCAGTACCATTTGGCAGACCCGCCAGGTCCGTCTTCACCGCCTCCACAAATGGTGCTACATCCCCGGCTGACCCTGTCCTTGTCATACACTTCCTACACTACATATTTTAGCATGGGTGATCATCCTACTATATCCAAGCTTTTGTTAAATTAAGAAAAAAATATTATGTGTGTCAATTGGGTGGAAATTAATTAGTGCTAGGTTATGCTGAATGTTTTTTTTTGTTGGTTCTTCAAAATAAAAGCCTATCAAATGATTGTGGAAGAACATAAAGGAGTTATATATATAGCATATCAGATTTTATTTTTTTTTTAGATTACAGCATATCAGATTTCATATCGAGATAGAATGGACTGATGGTAAGGATGTTTTGTCGAAACATCAAAGAATTACTGTGTTCTCCAATCTTTCATCTGAGTTGTCCGATTTTTTCACTTCCTGACTCTTCTCGAAATCTCTCCTCTCCTCTCTTTCCCAAGTCTCTCTATCACTCTTACATTCTTGATTCTTCTCCTTTCCCTCTTTTTCTCTCATCCGTTCACAAGTTTTTTCAGGCGCTGTTCTTTCTTTCTCCAAGGCCAGCACCCTTCTTCTTTACCCTTTTAAATTTTGCTATTGCTCCGTTAGACCTCCTGATTTTTCTTTTGTTTAATAGTTCGTTTGCTAATTTAATATGGCCAACAAAATCTAATGCGATGAATCTGGTTGGGACAACATTGATTTTCTGTGCCTCTCCATTTTTTTCTCTTTTTTTTTGTGAAGGTATCAGAGATGATATTGCTTCAGTGACCTTTTTCTTTCAATTTTCATAGAGAATATTGGATGCTAATGGATCAATAACAAATGTGTAGTTGATATGGGACTATGCATTACCTCTGTTTTTCTTTCAATTCTCATCAGGAGCTATGCTTCAATTTTCTTATGTGCGGAAATTTCTTCAAGCATTAACTATGGAAATAGCCTTAGAAGGAATTTGTTAGTTGCATATTTTCAAAGTAATGACTTTGAGAACCAGCTCTTGGTCTAGTGGCAAAGAGCAATGCTCCTTGACTCCTTGAGTGATTGAGTGAAAGGTCGCAGATTCGAAACCCGGCTGGGGGGGGGGGTCTTTCATAGACATTTAATTTAAAAATAAGTTGGGTGGCTTAGACCTCCAATTTATCTTCAAAAAAAAAGTAATGACTTTCACTAATACTTGGGCCACAGTTCAATTAATTTTATAGTTTACCTGATTTTTGTTGTTAGCATTTTATTTACCTAATTTTTTTTTGGTGTTTGATCATGGACTGTCTTCTATTGAATTTATATCAATCTTTAGTTTCATATGAAGTTAGAAACTGAGAGGTGAATGAATTCAAACCCACTTTGGTTCTGCTTGACTGTTCAGTTGCAAGGAAAGAGAATTACTTTTATGAAGGAAAATCATAAAGGACAACAAATACTTGACCAATATCTACTATGAAACTTAATTTTTAACATATGGTACATGCATGCCCGAATAACGCAAGAAAGAAAATCTTGACGGCTATTTTTCATGACAGTACTGGAACATTTTTCCTGTTCAAAGTTTTGTCAGACAAAAACATAGGAATATTATATGTTTATTAGTATTTACTGAGAGTAATAGTGACATAAAAGCGATAACTAATTAAAGAAGGATAAATACCTTTTAAATTTTATACTGGTTCAATGTATCGGAGCAAATTTAAAAAAAAAAACTCCCTGAAAATGAAAGGCTAAGCCTAAGGGAGTATTCTGTTTCTGATGGTTTTTTTTTTTTTGTGGAAAAAAACAAGTTTTAGGGGGAAAACAATTTCAAATATGAATTACACAGCAATTAAATTTATGAGGAATTATTATTACATAGCTCCCAAAAGCCAAGGTAACTGGAACAAAGACGACCAATGTGCCAAAAAATAGTCTCTACAACGCCAAAACTGTTGTAGGTGTCGCTCCATTTTAAGGCACTATACCAAGGATGAAGCTTCGGCCATATATTGGCTCCGTTTGGATGTGTTGAGAATAAGGTAGGAAGAAGGAAGAAGGGAATAAATTTATTGGGAAGGGGTAAATTTATTGGAAAGTGTGTAACTTTTGTGAAGAGTTTGGATGGTTAGGAATAAATTTATTGAAAAAATTCCTTATTCCTTATTCCTTCTTCCCACTTCCCACCATCCAAACACAGCCATTAACTATGTGAAAACCACAAATGTCCGACCTTCCTAGAGAGTAGAGAGAGATACAATTGTAACTCGTCCTATATTGAGAATTGAGCATGGCTACAAGGGTGGGTTTTTTTCCATAAGAATGTCAGAATTTTGAAAATTAATTGCTCTCTTATTTTGCAACATCCAGTAATTTTGGACTTTTGGTTGGCAATAGAAACCATTTATCGTAAGTTAAAGAAACAGGTGTGTTGTTTGTTAAGTATTTTTTGTACTGGTTTAAGGTATTCTCAGACAAACTTTTTTTTTTTTTTAAATTTGTATTCTAATTTTGAGATGTGGTTAGCAACTTAAAAACCAAATATTAGCGTTGTTAATGATTCTAACATATCTAAGATTTGTTAAATTAGGAAAATATTCTTGTCAGTTGGATGAAAAAATTATTAATGCTTGTTTATGTTGCAAGTTTTTTATTGTTGGTTCTTTGAAAGCCCCATCAAATGAACTCTCGAGTCTCGAAGAACATACAAAAAGAGTTGTAGAATATGAGATTTTATATCGAGATATATCAGGCAACGCGGGAGCTTTGTAACAGAAAGGACTGGTAATGAAGGTGTCTTGTCAAAACATTATATACAATTCTTCCTTTGAAAGGTAATAATAAGGTAATACAAATCAGAAGGGGATCAAATGAAATAGATAATTATTCCGAACATATATCCTTCCACTTGTATATAAAAACTTAAGCAACGCTCTCTTCGAAAATACAAGTAGGTGTTTTGTAATTCATGTTAAGAGGACCATTCTGGTGTCAGGTCTCCAAGCCTGCACACGATAAGTTGCAACATTTCTACGGTAAAACAATTTGCATGTAGCATACATATTAATTTCACGCATATCAATATTCAATATGGAATGGTTATGGATGTATTTATGTGATGTTATTATTTAAACTCCACGCCGGGGATGCTGACCCATTGGAGCTGGAGCTCGATCTCACCGGTCTCGACGTTCTTGAGACGGAGAATCATATCCTGGATGATGTGGCCATCCTTCCAGGTGATGTTGCTCTCATCGGCCAGGCAGTTTTGCCGGCATGGATGCAGGGTCCGCACTACTAAGCCGTTCGGCAGCCCCGCCAGGTCCATCTTCACCGCCTCCACAAACGGTGCTACATCAAACTCTGCATGCCCCATGCTGTCATCCCGGCTGAACCTGTCCTTGTCATACACTTCCTACATTTATTTATAAATTCAATTTAGGTTTGGTTATTTCGGCCTTCTAGCTAGATATTTCTGTTTAGATGATTTGGAAAAAGAAGTTAGAAGAGATAAGGCGTATTTATGTACCAGCTTGACTGGCGAGAGAGGATTAGAAATGGAGAGAGTCAAGTCTTCCTGCCACACTGGATTTACGTCCTTCCACTTTACGCTAGTTTTCAATTTCTGCAACCAAATGTAATACATGTTAAATAATAAGATACGTTAGCCCTCAAAAAACAAAATAATAAGGCCCTGTTTGGATAGTTAGGAATAAAGACTATTCTAGACTAAATAGCTATTCGGGACTAAGAAACCATCCAAACAATCTAGGATTAAGAGCTTATTCTTAATCAGACTAAGATTAGTTAATCCGACATTTTGTTAGAATAAGAGTTGAGATTAGAAAGAAAAGCTCATTATTTATTCTTACTCATCCAAACAAAAAGTCTTAATCTGAGATTAAGCTTATTTTTAAGAATTTAGGATTAAGAATCTTAATCCCGAATAGCTAATCCTACCCTTAATCTCATACGATCCAAACAGAGCCTAAGATACGTTGTATTGCTCTGCAGCTTAGTATTGAGACTAATCGAGCAACATTGTAATTCATAGTCAAACTTTTTTGTTTTAATGTTTTTAAATTGGTAGCAAATATTTAGTTGCATGCCATGTCTAATTTCTGTGAACATAATTTGCCTGAGATGATACAATTTACATTAAAAAAGAAACAAAACTTAGATGAACTATTTTTTTTTTAATAATCTTTACCTGTTTATCCATACGGAGAACAACATAGGGGTCACTGCTTGTTGTATCACGACATGCCAGGTTGATGCCACGTACCACTCGAACCTTGAGCAATCCCATCAGACCCTCCATTGTATATTCTCTATTTATCTCTTATTTCTTTCTAATTTTTCTGATATGGGGTCGAAGAGAAAGTTAAAAGCAAAAGAAATTGAACAAGAGAGAAAGGAGAGCCAAAGATGATACAACCAACTCGGCAATGGTTGCCTCTATCTATCTACCTCCCTTCTCGTCCTTTTGATTTGTTTCTGTAATTCTGTTGGCGTGGGGCTAACAATCCAAGGTTATAGGGGACGGTTTGACTGTTTCTTGGTACGCTAAATTCAGCACTGCCTAAAAATAGAGTTTTCAGCTAGTAGAATTTGCCAACTCTGGAATTTATCCTACTAAATTAACACTTAATCAACAAGCCTTTAGTATCACATAAAATCCTTCCAGTCATTAATTAATATCCCATTATAAAGCTGATTCTGCTCATGAAACTAGCTAAGATGTATTTTACAACTGATATCCTTGAAAACTACATACTGACCAGTTTGATCCCCTTAAGAAAATAAGAACAATTTAAAAAATAGATAGAAAAGATAAATTGGACCCAACAATTGTTTTCATGCTTCTTATATATCAAAATTAATATTTCTCTGCTATCAACTACCAATCAATATTTGGTACAGGGGAAGCATATATAAGAAAAACAGAGTTTTCATAGCCAACAAGCCAAAAAGCCCAAAATAATAACAGTGGCATGTGGCTTATTATAGACCAGTGGTATAAGCTCTACACGGAGTATGAATTGTAGGAGTGGAGGATCAGCCTTCTATTTCTGGTAGGAAATACTAAGATAACTGAACCAAATAAGACCAATACTTGTAAAAGAGCTCACTATTGTAAAAAAATATTTAAGCAATCCCCTCCTTTTGCCGCAAAAATTCCAATTGAACTTATTCTCCTACTAGGCTTACTCTGAATATTGTTGAATCTTCCTTTAAATGTGAGTTTATGTTGGTACATTGTACTATGATAAGGATATTTCAGCTTAAAAGCAAGCATACATACATACATACATACATACATACATACATACATACATACATACTGCTTTGGATTTATCTACCATTCAAATTTTCAGATTATGGAGACAATTAGAATGCATATAAATCAGATACTGAAATTTAGGAATAGATACAAAGGGAAAATTTTCCTGTTATCAGCAGGGCTGCAGGGGGGTTGACCCGGCATAATGTGGGTGTGCTAACTAACCCTTGAATCATGCACCCAGCAAGCGTTGAATTCTTTATACAAATCATGCAGCTTACCCCTCCCATGCACCCACACACGACCCTCCAATCCTTAAATCCTATATATACGTACACAGTAACAATATTTTTAATATATACATACATCATCTCTATATTAGTTACATAATTGAACCTAAGATTTCATTATAAAAAACTTGAAAGTAAGGTACACCAGTGATACATACTTTCATGGGGAGGATACCGTGTTGCGAGAAAGAGAGCGTGAAGAGGGGGCAATGGACTCCAGAGGAAGATAACAAACTCGCTTCCTACATTGCTCAACATGGCACCAAAAATTGGCGCCTCATACCTAAAAATGCTGGTAATTCATGTTGCCTTCCTCCATATTGGTTAAACCATAAGCATGATTAGTGGTGCCCGTGTTTTGAAAACTTTCTTTTCATGATTTATATCGCATGCTTTATTTGTATTTACCATTTGGTTGTTTCGAAATGCATATGAATAAGGTTGTTTTGGATAATTAAGATGAACACTTAAATAAATAATGGCAGGCCTGCAAAGGTGTGGGAAGAGTTGCAGGCTGAGATGGACCAACTACCTCCGCCCCGACCTCAAGCACGGCGAGTTCTCTGAAGCCGAAGAGCAAATCATTGTCAAACTCCATTCAGTTGTTGGAAATAGGTGCCTCATGTTCTTTTCTCGTTTTCCTATTCTGATTTTAGAGATATTTATGTCAATATTTACTTCCTGCATATGTGGCCTCAAATTGAACACTTTTGTGATGATTTTTCTTTTGAAGGTGGTCCTTGATAGCGGCACAGCTGCCGGGACGAACCGACAATGATGTCAAGAACCACTGGAACACGAAGCTGAAGAAAAAGTTGTCAGGGATGGGCATCGACCCGGTGACCCATAAGCCCTTCTCCCATCTCATGGCTGAGATTGCCACCACCTTGGCCCCGCCACAAGTGGCCCACCTGGCTGAAGCGGCCCTCGGCTGCTTTAAAGATGAGATGCTTCATCTCCTCACAAAAAAACGTGTCGAGTTCTCTCCACCATCTGGCTCATCGGCTCAACACATGGTGATGGATCCAGCCTTACAAAACTTTCCATCGGAGGATAAAGACGGGACAATACAACGGATTAAAATGGGGCTCTCTCGGGCCATAATGCAAGAGCCGAACAATAGTTCTGATAAATCCTGGGATATGATGCTGAGTTCAGGCATAGCAGATCAGCAAATGGATGGGTTCGTCGGTGCGTGTGGCCGCTCATACCAGGCAGTTGTTGACGAGTTCCGATATGATGTACCAAGTTACGGGAATGAAGGGGAAGGCTCTGGATGGAGTCCAAGCATGTGCACTGCTGGTAGCACATGTAATGCCGTACCTGGAGAGCAGTTGCCTGGCCGGCTTCATGAGAAAGGAGACGAACACGAAGACGAAGACGAAGGGGAGGACGACGAAATTGCGAACGATGCAAGAAAAGGCGACGGAATGTTGTTCGGATCAGAGTGCATGCTCTGGGATTTACCTGATGATCTCACTAGAATCCCTATTGTTTGAGACTTTAAAATAAACAAATAAATTGATAAATGAAACAGAGTAGAATAAATACGTGTAATGGCTGTAGGAATTCTGTAACTTAATTTCAAAAGGTCAAATATATATATATTTTTGTTCTAACTCATCTTTAAGATTGAATTACTGAAATTTAGCGTTTGATTGCGATTCTACACATTGGGTATTACATATCAAAAGGGTACTCTCGCCTTTTTGGGTACAAATTGTGTTGGGTCGCATGATTTCAAACGATCTCACAATTGTAAATTGTTTGTTCAATTTTTTGTTTAAAATTTCCTATTTCCATGCCAATTACATTTGATATTTCCAAATATACAAAACAAAGATTCACAAAGTTTTGTGCAAATGTAGCATGCAGTTAAGAAATTTCAATTTGCAAAACTGAAGCAAAAAAAAATTCAAATAAATCATTTTGAATAAAAGTCCTATAATTTCACATTTCAAAATATGACAAAATTTCGGATTTAAAATCAAAATTTAAAAATATCAGATAATTAAATCTCCTTGGTATTGTATCTTATAAAGTTTCTCAAGGGTAAATAAAAAAAAAAGGTAATTCAAAATATGAGATTTTATAATTTTGATTTTTAATTATTGTTATGGGAAAGAGAATCAATTTTTGATCTTGTAGCAAAGAGCAATAAACCTTCACTGAAGATCGTGGGTTCGAAACCTAGTTACAATTTGGTGCTAATTACATGATCATATATTACAAACATTTTTGTAAAATTTTATCGTTCTAAAAACTCTAATTTATCGAAATTAATCCGATGATACGAGTATCTTGTGTTTCATGGGATTTTACCATTCAGACTCGAGATAAATTCTCTACGTTGCCAAACAACATTGGTCAAAGAAGAAATCGCCAAAAAAAGAAAGTAGAGAACTAAAAAAAAAAAGAAATCACCAAATTAGTCAAAGCAAAATTGGTCACACCAAAATTGGGCTTTTATTAAATCGGAATTCCTCAACCTAGTTACGGAATCTCCGTAACAAGTCCTAGGATTCCGTAACAGGCCTGTTACGCTATTTAGGATTCCGTAATCAAATTTGGAATTTCGAATTATGTAATTGTGATATTATTTAAATATTATTATTAATATTTTATATTATTTATTATTATTTTTAAATTTTTCGGGCGTATACTAAAATATTTTAAAATAGTAAATAAATATGATGGTACAAGATGCTATTTGAAATAGAGGTACAAAGGTGACATTCATGCACCTAGGGTGTATAACATAGAAATCGATAACGAAAATAATTTCTTGCATCAACTGTTGAACGGATGAAATGAAATTTTTTTCCTTTTGTGTTCCATCATTTGAACGGAAGAAAATTTTATAGTGTTAATTGTTACGTTCAATTAAACGATCAAAATGATTTAACCGTTTAATTGTCCTCGGTGGCTGTTGGGCACCACCAGCTGCCACTAGTCGACACCAAACTCCATAAACGACAACCAAGCTCGAGAAAGAAAGAAAGAAAGAAAGAGAGGAAGGTATTTAAGTGCGGAGGGGTTTGAGGGCTTCGGTTTAGAGGAGTGATTGAGAGAGACAGATAAGATTTAGGAGCTTCGATTTGTCTTCGATTGGGGAAGGGAAGAAGAGAGAGCAATTTAGGCTTCGCTCTGGAAGAGGAGAACAAAGATTAAGGAAAGGAAGATGAATGGTCTTCACTTGCTCCAAAGTTTTTTTTTTCAAGGTGAATTAATGGGAACCAAACGTAATAATGTAAACTAGGTGGGGAAGCGCGGCTCCACCGCATCTTAGCGGATATTTTGTATTTCAATTTTAAGAATCACTATAATTTGTCATTAATTCTAAATTGTGTGCGACAGGCATATATTTGTCATCTTATAAATATATAGAAAAAGGACAAAAACTATGATTCAAGCTATTGCTACTTTGATGACTGCAGGAACTGATATTGACGGTTAGCAAGCAGAGAATTTTGTTGTCTTTCTAGATTTTATACAATAATAAATAATCGGCTATTGAATTAAAAAAAATAGACAATGACATATACAATTTTTGCACAAAGGACGTCAATCCAAATGAAGGCATACTTTAAAGTCTGCACAAAGTATCTTTTTAACAAAATTTTTAAACGAACTTTAAATCATCTTTTTAATAAACTCAAACAGTTGCCCGCATGATAGAATAATGTATTTCCCAATGGACATTCCTGTACCAAAATTGTATATATTAATTCAAATATTTAAGTGTTTGATCGTTCTCAATAAATAAAGATGGAGCATCTCATGGATATAGTCATACGTATGTTGTAGTTTTGATAAGTTTATTCTTTTATTCCTCATTCTTTGGTTAGCGGTGGTTATTTAGAGTTTTAAGGGTTGAGTTATTAGTTGTAGATGTATGAACGTGGATGTTAATAAGCCTGTGTAAGAATTATTGGATGTCGTCTTTATGGAAAAGTACAGGATGGTAGAGATATCCAAAATATCTTCAAATGTCCCTGTACTGATACTATACACCCTCCTACTGGTACTGAAGCCTACCCCAATTGTTCTATGTACCATACCCAATTGTTTTCCATAATAAATGACTGCGTGAAAGTTATTAATCAATTTCTCTAATATGGTAGGTGTTGGTACGAACTGAAGAGCCCTATTTGTAACTAAATGAAATATTGGGAATCAGCAAATGATACCAGTATATTTTTTTGGCAATATAAACTTGCAATATAATTTTGGCAATGCATTACAAAGTGAGTTTTATTTCCTTAAAATATAGCATGCTATTCAAGAAAATTTCTATGCCATTAAATTTCTTACATAAAAAGATGTGATATAAATTTGTCAGAAAGCATGTCTGAAGTAGTAATTAAGAAATAAGAACAATATTCTTTTTTTTTAAAAAAATTATCTTTATTTTCCAGGGTAGTTATAATACATAGTAAGTTATTTTCTATATGTTTCAATTCAACTTCTGAAATAGTAAAAAAATATCCTACTGGTTAATAGATATGTAGGTTGCAAGATTCTTTAAAATAGCATGTAACTCCCCAAATTATTTATATATTTCTATTGACCTAAAAATACATACAGAGGTGAATAAGGCGCAAAACTGAGAGTCCAGCTGCCAGGTTTTTTTTTTCTCCCCAATTTTTCTATTGTACTCTTCTTTTGTACATCTATCATTTAGATCTAAAGCACACACTGATTCCTGTAGCATTGCCTAGATTGCTAATATAGGTCCAGTGTTTTAGTTAATCTAAGTATTGTCATAATCTAAAGCACATACTGATTTAACAATGAATTTCGTAGAAGATACTGAATTGCGAGATCCCAGCCAAAGCCACCAAAAGTCCTATATCTCTCACCTGACGCAGCGGTCCCAGCCACAGCTTTATCGCTTCTTTCCTCGGCACAAAACACGCTAACTATCTTCTAGCTTCTTTATTCATATGCTTGAAACTGAAAAAAATAATTTCAAACCATAAAAAAAAAAAGTTCTTAAACTGGCAAGGCTCTTGGAAATAAATACTTTCATAAGAACTGAGCTTCATATATAATTGGATTTGACGGCACCAGCATTTAATGTAATTTAAGTCTAAATTGTGTGCGACATGCTTATAAGTGCGAAGACAAAATGTCATAATTTTTCTTTTCACATGAGCTGTAAAAATTATGTGCATAAACATCATACTTGAGCTGCTTTACATCCATATACATTGAAATATAAAAAAACATACATAAGCTGTAAACAGACCCATATAGAGACATCATAAATTTGATCGGTATTCATAAACCTAGCCATTCCCCTACATACAAAAAAATAGCTGTGTTTACTCTCCAGCGCTTCATTTATTTTGTATAAATCAATGTAAGTTTTCGGTCTAAAGAAGCAAGCCTCAATTATAGAAAAAGACAAATAATGAATCTTTATGTTCGTTGAGATTAGTTTAAAGAAAAATAGACCTAAAACAGTTCCTAACTTTTTCTAAAACCAAACCAGAGAAAAATAGACTAAAATAATGCTTCTTCAGCAAACAGTGTCTTGATATTGTAAGGCAAAATTATGGGCATTCCAAACATCTTCATAAGTACTTGCTAGTTTTAGAAAAGGATCAGGATAAGCTTACTTGAGGCTCATAGCCCCCCATCACTATTTTCTCTAGTTTTAGATGTATCTCCAATGTTTGCACTTATCCTATTGCTAGCTGCGTTGTAATAATTATCTGATTCATTTGCTTGGCTGCTCAACTGAATCAAATCCCATAAAAAAAAAAAAGTGTCAGAACACTGCTCTAAGTTCAAACCTTTACTTACTTTCCAACTTGTACCAAAAATAATGCTGAAACTACTTTTTAATTGGTAATATTTGCATAACCGAGGTTGGGATAAATAAAGAATAAAAAATTTCTAAGATTTTATATCAAATTGAGGGCTTAATATGTTAAATGTAGGCTTACTTTTATAGTCTACCAAACAGCAAGGATACCAGTACAAACCATCTCAGTCATAACCAATGAGAATAATGATTATCATAAAACAAAAATACAAAATACATATTCTAAGAGGAGAAATACATACACCACAAAAACGTATCCTCGACACATTTTGTGATGACATCACCACAAAAACGTATCCTCAACACATTTTAAACTGAAAAAAATGCCTAATTACACAATAGTTGGATAAAGTGCTGCATTTTATTCCAAGAGTAAGCTTTCATAACAAAAAAAATTAGGTAGCGGTTACAGAGCTGAAAAATCAAACAAAGAAAACGAATATCCAGTACATGACAAGCTATTAATTGTAGTGAAATTAGCTAACAAATAAGAATCACTGTTACTTTCTCTAAGGACAAAGCTACACTTGAAATGGGGATTGCTTCGAAACACATTAATTAAATCCAACATATTTTTTCAAGTTGTCGAAAAAAAATAACTTCCTAAAGGTGAGAACCTAACCTAACATAACCTAACCCAACCATTTCACATAGCCTAGTCATAATCAAAATAATATCCTTCTTAAGTCTCAGAATTGTCATTTGACAATTTGGGGTGCTTACTGGCACAATGTTGGTTGTCAGATACTAATCATGCTCTCGATTGAAAATTTAACCAGAGACAGTGCTATAGGTGGAACTACTTGGGCCTGAGTTCGGAGCATTACGGTTTATCTAATTGCCTTTTACAGATTTCCTTCAAATTTGAGAACAAAAATAATAGATTGAAACTGGAACTGAATTTTCTAATTTTGAGTTAGATTATCTGTCGTACCAACAATAGTTTATGATTGCAGAGAGCTTGTCGTGAACCTGACGTAGTCTGCCTCTTCATCATGACGTCCACTGTCTTCTTCCTCGACGACACCACCATCATGACGTCCACTGACGTAGTCGTGGTCTCATGCTCATGGAGGGGTTACGGAGAATAAAAATAGCATCACATATCAGGAAAAAACAATCGAACGGCTGAGATGGCATGTTGCGAAAAATAAGTAAAACAATGATCATGAAACAGTCCAATTCCGTTAACCATTTCGTTATATAGGCAAAACTACTTTCTATTTGTTTGAATCGTAAAAACGAAACAAAAAATTTCGAACCATGCATGATCATTTTATTCGGCATGAAACGAAACAATCAAACGGTTGAAACGAATTTCATATTCTTACATGCCCCCATTAAAATCAGATCCGTCGAAATTCGTGTGACCTGTAAAAATCTTGCCGTCGAAATTAAATCGAACGGTTTGGATCGAATAACGAGTCAAGGCCTTGGAAATTATATTGGGCCTTTGAGTGCAACCAATATAAGCTATCTAATCCGAGCCCAAAATAATTTCCCCGAGACTAGAGAGTGTATTTAAATGAAGCTTGCAAATTTTATTTTTTCTTGTCTTAATCATATCTTTATATTTTTAAATATTAATAGTACAAAGTTTAAAACTTGAACAAAGAGAAACAAACAGGCATAATCTATATTATATCTTCTACTAGCACAACTAATTTCATATAATTTCAACTTCATTTTGATGCAAATAAAATTTTCAAAATTTAACGTTGAAATTATCTACACAGTTGAATATTTATATAATTGATTTAGTTTTAATATTATCATGAATTTTATTATGAATATTTTAAAAAGAGAAGCACGATGAAGATATGAAAAATACAATGAAAATTATAGAAACAAACAAAATCTAGCTGTGCATCTAAGAAGGGACGAAATGAAACAAGTTTTGGTTGTTTGGTTTCCATAAAGACACTTCTCTAGAAAAATGTGTCTTATCTATGAATGCATGCTTGCCACGGGTTACTGCATATTTACATTTGAAAGAAAAGAGAAGAAAATATAAAATAGCATGCCCGAACCGCCGGAGGAGGAAGATTTGGTCCGAAGTCCCCTTAAAAAACCTGGCAATTATTTATTTAAAAAAATTTATTCAAATTTCATTTAGTGAATATGTATATTTATATTTGTTGTATACCCCGAATTGAATAATCTGTAGATATGTTTAAATATAGTTCACTTTTACAATATATAAAACAAAAATGATGATCTATATAATGGACAAAATGCTTAGACGAAAATAAAACATTCCTTTAGAAAAAGAGGGTCCACTATTACCATTGGCAAAAAAGGAAATTAAATGGTCTAGAGTCACCAACTTTGAATTTTTTTTTGACAGCGTAATTATCTTGTTTGTTTTTGTTTTTCCAATTTTCTAAAATTTTGACAATTTGGGTATTTATTTTCCTGAAAGCATGCATTATTACGTTTTATTGCACTTTTAAGTACATAAATAATTCTATGCTAGATTGAAATTATAAACTGGATTTTAATCCCGATTAATATTTTTTCCATAATTTTAATGAATGATATTGATTTAAATCCGGCTTAAATTCGGTTGAGAGCAGAGTATACCAAAATAATTTTTATATTTACTTGAATACAAAATTAGAAAAAATGATCTCGTGGTAAGTAAAAAATATTTAATAAACATGAGAAGGTAAGATGAAAGGAGTAAGGTGAGAGGAAGAGAGAAGAGGCTTGATTTCATTTCGTTGGTCAGAGGGAAGAGAGGAAGAGAAGGTGTGCGGTCAATATGGGGAGGAGAGAAGAGATATAAAATAATAAAATATATATATTTGTTATTTGTTTACTGCAATTTTTGTCCTTTGCAAGGGGCACACACCCCCCCGCAATTCCTACGCTCCAATCTCCATCCCCCACCACCCCTTTTTCTCCCCTGCTCCCGGTCTATACATTGAAACAAACCACATATCTTTTTTTCTTTTGTTTTTCAATTTTACTTCTTACAAGTATTTAATGGTTTTTTTTTACCATCATATCATATCATATTCATGGTTACTGCAGCCAGCCATTATTCTTTGTCTGTATGTCAGAATAATGATTCTAATTAGTAATTACTAATGTTTATGATGAAAATGGAAACTTGAAAATTTTAGAGTGCCCAAGCTAAGAATGGTGATGCAATGAGGACTTTTTATTTTCTTCTGTGCAAATTACTTTATAAAATCGTATAAATCTTATTTTATGGAGCACATACCTGCTCTTAGACCAGATGCACAGACGATACTACCACAGGCCCATCTCCTCTTTTCTCATCCAGAAACGATTAGGAAAAAAAATAAATTAATAGAACTTAATTTAATTTAATTTAATTAAGAGAGTCCAATTCCTCTCCGATCGCTTTTTTTTCTTTATGCCAACCAAGGCACCGCCCCTGCCACGGCACGTGCGCACGTGACCTCCCAAAAGTAACCGACCCGACCAACATAAATAAATAAAATTTTACCATTTTCTGGAGTCCCCTGTCCCCATGATCATTCGTTCGTTACAAAAAATAAAAGAGGTACATTAAAACTAAAAGCTGTCTCCTCTCCTCCCGTCTCTCTCTTCCTTTCCCGATGAGTGATGAGTGATGACCATTATTTATTTATTTAGTTTTTACTTTGCTCTCCCACAGTCAAAACAGAAGAGAAGAGTAGAGTAGAGTAAGAGTACTTGCTTTGCTGTCTGTCTGCCTCTGGGCTCTGGCTCTGAGAGAGAGAGAGGGAGAGATAAATCGTAATCTTAATTCTTAATTAAGATTAAATTAAAATCGTAATCTTAATCATACCATACGCAATTAAGAAAGCGAGAATAAGAGGAGGTAGAAATCGATCGATGGTGGGAACAGCAGGAGGAGGAGGAGAGAGCGTTGGAGCAGGAAGGAGCAAAGAAGCGGTGGGGATGATGGCGCTGCACGAGGCCCTTCGCAATGTCTGCCTCAACTCCGACTGGACCTACTCTGTCTTCTGGACCATCCGCCCCCGCCCGTACCTCTCTTAATTCTCTTATTAATTCTCTCCATTTTTTATTCAATTCAATTCAATTCAATTCAATTCCATCTATATACAATACATACATACATACATACAGGAGGTGCAGAGGCGGCAACGGATGCAAGGTCGGCGATGACAACGGAAGCTTGTATGTCCTCCCCCTCCTTTTCTCTTCATCTTACTCCATCTACACTACGCATTTATTTCATTCATTATCTAACACATTTTATTTTATTTTATTTATTCATTTTTATGCATTCAAATTTACTTGCTTGTTCATATTTTTTTATTTCTTCAATAATTATCATATATTTATTCTGATTTACGGCCTGCCACTCTACTTTAGTTTCTCATCATGGACCACCAGTACATGACACGATTCAATCCTGCTAAATCCTATTAATATTGTTATTATTACTAATACTGCCATTTTACGTGTACATTGTTTTCTTCACTAAGGTACACATACCTGAATTAATATAACACGACTGATGTCGCGTACTACTACTAGGCCCATGCGCAAAACAATAAGACCCAATAATTGGCTCAGGATCATACACGCATCTAATTTTTTTTTTTAATTTAAACTGTAACCAATTAATTAATTGGACATTAATTAGTGCTTTCACTTTGGAAGATTTAATTTGGAATGCGACAATTAATTAAATGTAACATGCATGCAGGATGTTGATGTGGGAGGACGGGTACTGCCGGGCACACGCCGGGGAGTACGTAGAGGAGATTGACGGAGAGGATCCGGTCAGGAAAGCCTTCAGCAAGATGTCCATCCAGCTTTATAACTACGGAGAAGGGTGGGTACTGGGTAGGTGTTGCAATACATAATAAACAGTACTAAACGACAATCAATCATATGAATCTAGCTATATAATCAATCGTACATGTATAATTAAGAAAACATATCCCATTAATAACTACTATATCACTACTATCTAGCTAGTACTGTTGTAATAAACAATCACAACTATAATAATTTAATTAGTTCTAAACTAAAATGACAATGTTCAAGTTTTGTTAATGTTAATTGATATATATTTCTTGTTGTTTCATTCTCTAAGTCAAACTTTTACTTGAAAGTGTCATTATTTTATGCACTAAGCGATATCTAGTGGATGGAGTCATTTTGAGATTGGAAGAAATATCATTTTCAAACAAGGAAAGTATGTTGTTTGACAAGCTTGTTTGTTAATTTGATCTTTTCTGCCTAAACCCTAGTGAAAAAGAGGGCTGTCTCTATCTAGCTCTAGGGTTTTGTTGCACAGTGGGTTTGCTTTTTGTTTCTTTGCATTTTACATGGTTGGATTTTTTGTTTTCTCTTCTCTTTTGGTGAGTGGACTACTTTACATGTGTGGTAAGGAGAGCAAAAGGGTAAAGGGTAAAGGGTTAGATGATTAGAGATGTAAAATTCCTTAGTTAATCTTTAAACACATTTACGGTTCAAATTCCAAAAAAAAAAAAATCTTTAAACACATCGTTCTTTGGGGAATAAGCATCATTCTAACATTAAGTTTTTCTCGTCTCTTTTTTTTTCTTCCTTTATTGTTGTTCTTCTTTCTATAATCTAAAAGGACATTAGATATATAGCAATGAAAAAATAAACACTCAACTGGGTTGGAACCTTTTATTTTTATACCGATACTTTGTAACTAGTGTTTTTAAAACTGTACCAATACTCCTACCAGCCAAGTGGTCGAAATCCGGTATTTTCTGGAATTTTCTGGTATCTGGTACGGTTTTCAAAACACTGATTGTAACTCAAACCGTAGGATTTAAATTATAAATAAAAAATATTAGTCATCCCTTCTATTTAAAAAAAATAAACAATCAAACACGCACCGAGACTCAAAACCCAGTACAGTTAATACCAAACAGTACACAGCTAGCAAAGACATTAATTTGTCTGCCATATATATAATCTTGCTGACAAATTAAGAAACATATAAGCGTTAAATACTATGATGAGTCATATATCCATCTTGGTCTGTGTAGTGAATAATGAAATGGGTGTTGAGTGATTGATTGAAATGAAATGAGATGATGTACTGATGGTTGTGGTTTGAGATGGTGTGTGCAGATTGATGGGCAAAGTGGCATCAGATAAATGTCACAAGTGGGTGTTCAAGGAACCTTCCGACTGTGAACCCAACATCTCCAACTACTGGCAGAGCTCCTTTGATGCTGTAAGTATATATTACTTGCAAAAAAAAAAAAGTATATATTACTTGTAAAATTGTATGATATGCCCTTTATTCTTTCTCTCTTTTTCTTTGGATAACAATGCACACAGCCACACACACAGTATGTGTATGTGGCAGCCTTAGAGCACTGGGGATTGCATTTGCATGCATCAGCATCAGCATGTAAATGTTGATTATTTGATGTTCTGGACCCTCTCTGTAAAGCAGCAGCAGAATGTGATGCTCTGCCACTCTCTCTGACCTCCTCCCCAACTTTTATCTCTTCTCACAGCATCCAAAAAGAACTTTGTTCTCTTGCTTTCCATCCTCTCTCTCTCTCTCATTCATATTCATGTGCCTCTCGGCACCAAGGAATCTGGGTCTATTCTTCTCCTGGCACTGGGGATCAGGCCCGTTATTTTGCCACTACATTAATTATCGTTCTGCCTTTGTGGTCCAGGCTTTATATATTTCTACCACCAAAAGAGTTTATGAATTATAAGTTTTTTAACTTGGTCAAGTCCAATAATTAGTCAATGCAGTCATTGAATCATGGGTCCCACAGGTGTCATAAGGATCACCCAACAAATTCTGCAGTTTGCCTGATTTATTGTTACCCCTGAGGCCCTGACTCCCTGAGCTGGGTACTGAATTGGTCTTCAATTTTGTTTTACTTTTTGTAAATTGTAATGACGGAAGAAACTATTGAGTCATGCATGCCAACTAGCAGATCATATTATGTTAAATATTTGTCATTAATAATTCTTACTTGTAATCTAATTATTCTGTGATTACTATACAGCTTCCTCCAGAGTGGACTGACCAATTTGCTTCAGGAATTCAGGTATATGCACATTGTATTTTCTCATCTCTTATTTCCTTTGAGGCTTTGATTTGATTTTAGTTTAACTTTACGACTTTACTGACATTTCCATCTATTGTTTGAATCAGACTATAGCGGTGATTCAAGCAGGGCATGGACTACTACAGTTAGGATCCTGCAAAATAGTGAGTCGCAACATTTCTCATCTTATACAGATTAAAAGACGATCCCATTCTATACTATTAATTAACATTTTTTGATTTATATATCTCGAACAGATACCGGAGGACTTACATTTCGTGCTTCGCATGCGCCACATGTTTGAGTCGCTTGGCTACCAATCAGGCTTCTTCCTTTCCCAGCTGTTCTCCTCCAACCGCAGCTGCTCTCCAGCCCCTTCTGCCGGCATTCCTCTAAAGCAGCCACCAGTCGCCAGACCTCCGCCGCCTCAGCCTCAGCCTCTTTTCCACCAGTGGAGTAACCAGCACCCTCATGCAATGCCAACAATGCCCCCGATGCCCCTCCACCACATGAATGAGATGATAGCCGAGCATGAGCCAGCCGACCTCAAATGGCCAAATGGACTCTCAATTTTCTCTGCTTTGACTGGCCGGCCTGACGATGCAAAATTGTTGTTGGGTTCCGGGGAGCACGCGCATGGTGGTGCTGCCGGTACAGGCGGAAGCAGGGGAAGTAATCCCGAGGAGTACTTGAGCTTGGACAGCAATTCTAGTAAAATGAGAAAAGTCGAGGGGGGGAATGGGAATGGTAAATTTAAGAGGAGTTTCACCTTGCCTGCCCGCATGAGCATGTCGAATTCTTCAGGTTCTTCGCCGGGCATGATGGAATATAGAGGCGGTGAAGGTGGGGTCTACTCCGATTTAATGGAAAACTACTTGGAGTAGCTAGCTAGCGTTATTTATTAGCTCACATTTAGCGGTTTTAATTTCTGTCGGTACCATGCATGCCATGTATCATGTTGTTGTTGTTTTCTTAATTATGTCAATTTTTTTCGTATTTATTTTTGTTTAATGCAGTTAATTAATGTACGTGAACTAATAGATTTAGCTATCTGGTTGGTATTAGTGTTATTCACTTATTTTTATTGAACCTTTCCTGGTCATGGTAGCTTACTAAGATGAAGTTAGTATATATAAATATATATCTGTATATATGCTACTGGAAGATTAATCTTATATAAGTTATAACTTCCCCTAGAAATATTGCTAATAGAAAAAAAAATGATAGTAGACTCACTAATTGAAATGTTATAAGTTACAATGATTGACTATATATTAATGATCAAGCCAATCTCATTTTCTATTTAGCATATTCTTCGCACTGGATTGGCATTGTTGCAACGGCAGTTGACTGCATAAATATATATATTAACACCTAGTTTGATCATTTTACATTAATCTAAGAGGGCGGGGGTTCAGTTAAAAAAAAAAAAAAGGCTCAAGCGATTGTGTGCATTAGGCGAAATGCATTGCACCTAAACTTTTTTATTTGTCATGGACTACGTGACGGGCATCGATCTATTACAGCATTATAAAATATGCATTTGAAAAATGGTGGCCGCCTTAATTAAAATTGTGGTCAAATAGTTATATAAAAATCATGATGAATTCAGAGACATTGTAATAATATTTAATATTAAAATTAAAAAGTAAATTAATCGACTATCCTTTCTAGCTTGATTCTTTATGCCACAGATCGTCATTGGGCATTTGTTTCTCCAAAAAGAAAAAAATTAATAAAAAAGGTATAATGTCTGGCAATACCAAACAAATCCTGATTGATTGTCCACAAAATTATCCTCATGTCAATATGTTTATAGTCTGTTCAATTTTTCTTCTAATTTTTTGCTCCGCACAAGCAGAGAATGCAGAAATGTATTATTTAATTACTTATCATTTTTCATGTCAAATGCATGAATCATAATTTAGTAACCACTACAAACTATTACCCCCTGAATACATGTATATTTTGTTATTATTGCTCTAAGTTGTATAAAGTTTAAACAATTGAGGAGCGTAATATCACAAATAATGTATAAAATATCAAAGTAGAATAGAATCGAATAAAATAAAATAAAAATAGAATAATAGCAATTAAATATATAAAGTCGTCTAACAACCCCAACAAATTAAGTTATGCAGAACACAAAAACTGAACATGCGCTCCACCATACACGAAAAGTCAACTTTTAGTTCTTAATTCTTCTCATATAAATTCACCCCACGAACTTTCTCATTATCAAATCCTCCGAGACATAGCCACGATGCAATCTCCAACAGAAGAAGAAGCTCCTGATCTCTCTCAAGAAGAAGAAGAAGAAGACGTAGTACCTAATCCTAATAATGACACCAAAGAAGAGGTGCAAGAGGAAGTGAGAGTAAAAGAAGAGAAAATAGAAGAACAAGATCAAGTGGATGCGAAAGACGGTCATGATTACTCGAAAAGCCCGTGCTCAAGTGCCTACTACAGCACACTCTCTTCTTTTGACAATGAAAATGAGAAGCGGATTCCAGTCGATCCCATCTCTCTCACTGAGGTAAGATTTTCATCTTTTGTATTGCATAACTTCACAACCTAACTATTACATTTGCGCATAGTGTGAAGACGCGTATCCGTAAAAAAGAGAGTACATATTAAGAGAATGGCTAAGAATGGCTAATGTGCCATAGATGGCACAGAGGGTCTCGTGTCATAGAGTCATTTTTCGAGATCTGAAATTCAAATGCTCAATCCGAACAGTTCAGGTTATTCACCATATTAAAATACACTTGGAAACCAAATTTTACATTTTTTCGAATTTTTCTGCTATTTACTATTATATTTAAAAAAACATTATAATTGGAGTATTTCAGACCCTCCAATTTGAACATATCAAAATAAATAGCAAAAAAATTTAAAAAAATATAAAATTTGGTCACAAATGGTATTTCAATATGGTGATCAATTTGAACGGTTTGGATTGACAGATTAAATTTTGGATCTTCAAAACATGACTCAAAAAAGACGTCTATGGCATTGCCATCTATGACACTTTAGCCCACCTCACATATTAATATATATATATATATGCATATATAATATTTTGTTTAATCATAATTTTAGAATTTTGTCTTGAGTTATTTCACAATAAAACCAACAATAATTACGTACATTGCTTGACGAGAATATTTTTGTTAGGGAAGCAAATTACATGAATTTGGCACTTGTAAGCTTATTTATTTAGGGATTTAGGGTTGATGTAAATGATTTTGAACATTGTCAAATGACCAATAATAATATCAAGTATTATTAAGATCAACTGCTTGCATTAAGCTAGCTTTTTTAGCGCCGGAACACTAAATATACAAAAGTATTTTCTAATTAATCAATATTTTTTCTATATATGTTGGTTCATGATTAAAGACGTGAAAATTAAGATGCATTTGTACTAGGAAGAATTAAGAAAATTACATTAAAAGCATGATCTTAAGCTTCCTTGAAAATCTCCTATTCAAGATTTGTTTATCATGTGCAGTTTGGAATGTTCGAAGAAGATGGTCCTTTATCAATGCCCGCCGTGTTTACAGAAGTAACCGTCCACTCGCCCATCCTCCCGCCTGTCCGCACACCTCGGTTTGTCAGTGCAAGCCTGCCATGCTCTGCCACCTCATCACCACACTACTCATTCTCAAGCAATCAAAGGTGGGATGAGCCAAATCTCCAACCCAGTTCAGCCCAGTCGCCACGCACCCTGGCCCGTCAGCACTCCCTCGCTCTCACCCGATTTGCATCAACACGTAGCATGTCATTTGCTGAGGGACGAACCTCAGCACACAACGACACATTTCAGGTCCTTGGAATAACACGACAAAACTCCTCTGACAGGTCCCCCGGCTCTAGCTCTAGCACATCTTCGGAGTCCCCGAAACCAAGACCAAAAACAAAGAGCATCAAAGAAGACGATTTCAAGTGCGGTGCACTTTGCATGTACCTGCCAAGCTTCTCCAAGAAAAAGGCAATGAATTTGCGGCAACAAGCTGCGCATGCAAATGGTGGTGTATGTGTATCAAGGCTCGCATCTCTGGAAAAATTCGAATGCGGCTCGTGGTCCCCTCCTAATGGCAATGCATGCGACATGGATATGCCTGTAGAGATGGAGAGATCTAGCACCCATGACACGGAGTCACCGATCCGTACAGCCTTTTTGTTTGAGGGGGTAGAGAAGAGGGGCATTTTGAAAAAGGGCTCCTCACGGTTTGGTTCGGCCAAGTCGCTGGGTTCGTCGAACAGGCATGTTAGATTTTCTGTGGCTAACTCTCCCGTTGCTTCGTGCCCTTCATCGCCTTCAGTGTCTTCCGCGTGTTTGTCGCCGAGGCTGAGGAAGGTACGGGAGGAGTTCAGCGCATTTTTGGAGGCTGCGCAGAGCGCTTAATTATGTGAAGGTGCAAATTACTTAACGGATCATAGGCGCCTAGTAATGTTGTAGGATACCTAAAACCTAATTCATGCTGCTTAAGTATGATAGGCGAGTATGTCATCTTGGCTAATTAAATGCTTGTCAGCGTACCCGTGAGGCGGCAATGTAATTGAATACATTGTTTTCTAAACTTTTTTTTTCTTTTGTTTTTCCCCTTTTTATAACCATGTCTGTTTGGTTCTTTTGATTTGTTTTTTTTTTCCTCTCTTTCACTGAGGGTTAATGAGGCTTAATATGAAGCCCATCCAAACAGGCGGAGTAAAATAAGGCGTGTTCGGCAGTATGTAAGATAATAATGAGTGATGAAGAATGTTTTGCACATTACAAACAACATCATATATTTGTTTGCGTATATTAAAATTTTGGGGCCGCAGTAGTTTAATTTTGTCTGCTGCCAATCAGTTCACCGGAGGCCGGAGTACACACAAAAATTAAATTTCGCACGCTGGGAAATGGGAATCGAACCCACTCCAGGCCTGCGTTCTGAGCGCTGGGCAAAGGCCCGAGGTACCATTTTTAAGCTTCGCAGATGATAAATATTAAAACAAAAAACTTCAGTGTGATCTGCACTTTATTGGACAAATGAATAGTATAAGAGAAATAGGATTGTTTTCACATTTTTTAATTGCAAACGACCGATTTGAACAGTTCAATATGTTTTTCATATTGAAAACTTATAAGAAACCGATTTTTATTTTTTTCTTTTGAATTTTTTTGTTATTTTAGAAAATCCATGATATAAAAATTTTGGATCGTTCAATAATAACGATTTTCTAAAATACCAAAAAAATAGTAAAAAAATTTGAAAAATGTAAAATTTGGTTTCATATAAATTTTCAATATGAATAACATATTGAACGGTTCAGCTCGGTCGTTTGTAATTTAAAAATGCGAAAAAGATCATATTTTAAAGGACCTCATCCGTCCAATATATTGGACTCTAGCATTCTCTTCTTTGATTGAGTAAGTTGGTGAAAGTATCTGATTGAAAATCGACAACACTACCATTAATCGAGGCTAGCAGGTGCCTTGTATCTTTTGCTTCTATTTTTTGCCAGTTCCGAGTTGAAATAGTTTCTATTATTCATTCAGGGATCTTTAAAACCACATTTTTTTTTAAAAAAAAATGTCGATGGTACAATATATATAACTGCTTATGGTTATAATAGTTCCTTTCTTTCTAACTTTTTGGACGTATAAAGTTTACGCATTGTGGAGCTTGTATCCTGGGTGCAAAGAATATTTATTTTATTTTTTCACAAAATTGCAAATGCAAAATTTAGAGTCAGTTTATTCTACACAGTTTCTGTCAATTAAGCTATGCAGATCATGATTTCTTATAGAGAATTTATTTACAATCCAAATATTCAGACGCCAGTCCACCACAAAAGGCACGGACATTAGACAATAGTTATAAACTTACAATACATTAATAAAAAAGTAGAAACAGTAGGAAAACTGAAACAACCAATTCTACTAAAGTGAGACAACCTAAATTTAAAGATGCATCTTTGCTATTCAGATAGAGTTCAGAGTTCCAACTGAAAATTTACCAGTACAAAGATGCAGAAAGACAGATCGCTAGTTCTCATTTTTATTTTTTTTTTCCTTGTATAAAACTATTTAGTTGTATAATAAATATCGGAGAAAACTGGCAATCTCTTAATATGCTCCAATGCCTTACGAGCAACTTCTCGAGTGGAAGAATCACCCAGTTGGAAAGCCCGACCAAGAGCAATACCTACACTTGCATGACCAGCAGCTTGTTTAGCCATGTCCTCTATCCTCAAAATTCTCTCAACTGCCCAAACCGCCTTCCTCTGTAGTGCCTTGGTCTCATCTTGAATCAAGACATCAAATATGAGCTCAATACCTCCTAATTCGTACAATAGCCAGATGGCTTCATCACTATCGGTCCCATCCTCCAACAAGGTGCATAGTGCACCCAATGCAGCCTCAACTACATTTTTATTGCTATTATCCAAGCAT
Source organism: Rhynchospora pubera (assembly GCA_028095005.1). NCBI lineage: Eukaryota > Viridiplantae > Streptophyta > Magnoliopsida > Poales > Cyperaceae > Rhynchospora > Rhynchospora pubera. The sequence continues at coordinate 11,207,250 of CM051461.1, read as the reverse complement.
TGAATTAACTTCTCCATTGCCTTGCATTCAATTAAGCAGAAAGTATCCTTGGCTGAACATTGTCCACGATGGACCGGACAAGGCTTGGTGACAACACTAGCTTGTTTGCGAGATAACCTATTTATTAAATTAAGTTTATGTGCGGGTTGCTGAGGTACTTTACTTAGGTTCTTAGATTCTGTTGAGAGGTTTGCTAATGCAGTCGCAGAATTAATCAATACTTCATCACTTCCATTTGTTCCAAGTAGATCCGTGAACAAAGATGCAAGGTTGAGAGAGATGGCAAGTTGGATGTTTTTTTGGTTTTCCTGTAGCATAAATGTAATTCTAGTGAGAATTTTCACTAGACCTTCTAGAGCTGGAGCAGTGTACCGGTTAGAGCTAACATCTCCTTGCCGAATTCGTGCCACTTGAGAGGCAAAAATCTCAAAAGCACCTAATTCTGCTAGTTGTGTAGTTAGAGAGGAATCTGACTGCGATAAACCTCCTAAAAGCCCAATTGTGGCCACATGCTCTTCAGTGAGAAGGCTAGTCTCTGATATTACCTGAACTAAACTGCCGAGCTGGCCAGAGTTTTGACAGATAATTTTAGCCAACTCTTGATCCATGTGGCCCAACAGATTTTGCAATAGTTTCAATGATGCTACACGGATCTCCATCCTTGGCGCCTCAATAAGCTGTATGAGAGTGGTTAATGCACCTGATATTTTAATTGCATCAACAATTGGTATGACAGCTGATTTGAACCCAGTTAATGTTGTTAGGGCTTGAATGAGCTTGAATTGTATAGCCGGACCAGTATTACTGACAAGATGTAGGAGGTCCTCAACAGTGTTTTCAGAGACCAGGGTGTTGTACTTGTCATTAATTGGGATAACAGTGAAGTCTACCCCAGATGATACTAAATTGGATAAACAAATAGCTGCAAGTTCTTTCATTTTCATTCTATGGCTAGCAAGGTGGTTGGGCCCCACAACAAAGAGATAGTTAATGACAGGAGAGAGAATCTTGTCTTCAATTAGCATCTTGGCACTCTCCTCATTTGAGGAGATCTGGCATAGGGCTGTGAGAGATGATTCCTGAGCTACATTGTCACCTTCATTTAGCATCTTAACCAGTGTAGGTCCTGCTTTATCAGCCATGAGTAATTTTAGGTCATTGGATAAAACAAGCTTTTTCAGGTGAGAAGCCATCTGAGACTGCTTTTCAGGTGTTCCTGCATGATTTGCCAAAGTAATATAAAATAAGAAGCAAGCCACATGTAAATGGAAAATATATTTCACATTATGATCAAAATAATTCAAAATTGTGATATGGTATAAATTTCCTTTGTTATTCTGGTATGGATTACCCGATACCCACGCAGCATGTCATAAAAGATATGTATGTACATGGTATCCTAAATGAACATCTAGATAGATTGATGACTCTGTAATGAGATCAGTTCCTCTTTTTCTTTTGATTTGTTTATATTAGAGCTTGATTGCATAAATAAATTGTGATATTTCTGAGACAATTCTGTCAGATACTCAGACTATTCGGCGAATCACTGAAAAAGGATGAGTAGTAATTCTGGCCAGATAAAGCAATGATATAGGTTACTGCATACCTGTACAATTTAGCCAAAATCCCAGCCTTGATTTACCCTAAAGAAGTAAAAATTCTGAATTACCAATACCTTCGAATCACATCACTTCAAAATTCAACAATCATCCTACCAAGTTAAAGCAAAATTTATACCATGAAGAAGCATGTCAAAAAGGGGCTCAATTCGACCCACTTCAGCCAGCTGCATGATATTACTCTCGCATTTTCCTAAATTCTTCAAAACTTGATCTGCTTTCTCAGCAATTGAATTGCTCTCTGTATCACTTGCTATCCCAGCCAAAATAATCATCACTCCGTCTACACAGCCAATCCTCTCAGACAAAATATTAGCCTTTGACAGTTCATACAAAAGAGAAACAGCTAGGTCTTTCTCCTGGAAAGTTCCTTGGGTCAAGAACTTTATTACGGTGCGAACTATGTCACCTTCTGCCAGCACATCCTATTTAATAAAATATTTTTGTTGGACAGAAGTCAAGAAGAGTTGAAAGACAATTGAATGATCGAGCAAGATATACAGTTGAATAAATAATTAAGTTAGGATAATGTTAGTCACGTATCAGACTGGTACCTTTGGGCTTGTTGAATGTTCAGGTTTTAAAATTTATAAGATTTTTTTCTTTTGAAGGAAAATTTGAAAGAATGAAAAGGTTTTACTAACAATAATATAACTTGAAAGTATCATGTGGTTGAAACCTACAAAATAAGAGCTATAATCATAAAATAAAAAGGAGGAAAACCTTATTTCCATCATTTTCTTCAACCAAAATTCTAAGGGCTTCCAGCACCCTGAGGCGGACCGTCTCATTTGCACTCCTCAACATGTCAGCAATAACTGTTACTACACCTTTCTTACGCAACAAAGTCTTATTATAGGTATTTTTTTTACAAAACTGAACAATGAACTCCATAGACCACAACACATCAGAATCTGCACCATCATTTGTCAAATGAACAACAGCTTTCTCGAGAGCTATGGCATCGTTAGTCTCTTTCCATTCCTCAATAGCACTTCGTAGTGCTATGTTGGGGATTATGCTGGTACTAGACAGCTCCTTTAAGGTTATGGGGCAAACTTGCTTTCTGCCCCTTTTGGTGAAAACTTCAAACGACTTGACTAAAGCCCCCCTTTCGAAGGTGTACCCACTCTCTATGAAAACTGGGTCTTGCATTATCTCTCGTGATATCGGACATCTAAATGCTTTATAAGGTGGTCTCAGACCAGAAATATCATTTTGTTGGTTGCTGTATCCAAAGCTAGTGCTGCTAGATTCATCCTCTGGATACTCCGCCATGCATCAAAACTACAAGCCTAATAAAATAATGGAATAATTATATCAGAAAAGGTTCTTGCTAAATTTTGACAAGTGTGTTATTAGCAATTACCAAGATGAATTGAATTCACAAGAAGTAGCACGAAAAGTGGACAAGTCAATCAAATGAAATTCAACGTTACACAATTTAGTACCACTTGTAAGCAAAGGTCTTAGCAGGATTTAAAAAAAAAATGTCATTTTTTTTTTGTTATTGGTACATTTGTACTTGGTACAAGGCCAATAAGGTAATTTCCATCACTGGTCATGAGTGAAATCTTTTACCATTTTACCAGGATCCTGATCTAATCAAAATGTAGGATGCTAACAAACTAAAATTAAACGCAATCATCGACAGTCAATGTTGATGCAAATGATTGCACACCTAATGCTAGACAACAAAAGAAAGATTATGTGAAAACTTTTTTTTTTTTGGAAATAAGTAGAGGAGCGCTCTACCGCTTTTCTATTAAGAAAAGCCAAAAATTACAAAAAGCAAAAACATTCAGAGAACATAAAAGATACAATCAGTTCAACATCTCTAAGTAGCTCCACAACTGAGCTATTATCATCCTACCAAGGAATCAATCCCTAAAACAACAAAGGAACCCAAGAGGGGAAACACATCATCTCTGCCTTTTATTAGCCTACATCTCCATTATGTGAAAACTAGGAAAAGCGAGATATAACTTAAGGAGAGTAAAATGGGTAATATATTACATGTACTTTTTTCGCTGCTTGGTCTTCTTCAATGGTGATCTGATTGATTAAATCTATTCAGATGAGTTGGAAAGGAAGAGAAAAGGCAAGAGGTTGACTTGTGCAATAACCGGAGTAGGATGGCATTTTTGCAGAGAAGAGAGAAGGGTTGGATTGAACAAGTTAGAAAAAGAGGGGGAAATAAAATAATATGCAGAAGTAACGACAGCGTGAAGGCGGGGGAATAACATAATAAGAAAAAAAGAGTGGAATTTGGACGAAATCGAGCTGTACCAAGCCAAGATCTCAATTTAAACGAATAGCTTTGCTGGTCAACGGCTCGGATTCGATAGTGCGCAGCGAAATGCATTGCACGCACCGTGACGTCACCGTGAGGGGCGTCCATCTATTATAGAAGAATAATAAGTGTGTGTCACGATCTAACTTGATCTGACAATAGAAATCACAGATTTCAGGGAATGCACTCGCACTGGTACAGAAATGCGGGCGCACTCGTACCAGACCAGATCTGATTCTGGATTCAGAAATTGGAAAAAGAACACTAAATTGTGTATAATTGAGATAAGGAATGGATGAGAATTGAAGTAAAGATGAGAATCTAAGAAGAAATTGAATTGAAAATCAACTATTTTATTGAATTCAGAAATTACAAGGAAATTCGTGGAAAATAGGCATAAAAATGAGAAATGGTTTAGATCTCAAATTTCAGATGTATTTTCTCTCTCCTCAACCTCTCCTTATATAGTACAACTTGCTGACATCATTTTATTTCCTAATTACATCATCTAAAACGAAAATCAAGAAGATTTAGTTAGCGTGAAGCCTTCTCCTTTGTAACAGACTAGCAGCTCCCTCCTTCTTCGCCTCTTCTCCAGTAAAAGATGCATGCGCCTCTCCAGTTCCTTGAGTGGTCCCCTTGGTCAGCCTCTGTTCATTTAACTCAGGAAGGCCCGGCCCAATTTTACTTGCTTTAAAATTGTCCAGGTCACTGCCGCCAGTATTCAAACTCCATTCTGCAATTAAATCAGATGCACCTGCATCCCAGAGTGCACCCGCACTCAGAATTGCAGTTTCAGCTTGTAACACTCCCTTCCCCTTGAAAGGATTCTTGTCCCCAAGAATAAAAGTTGGATATTTCTCTTTAATATCATCAAAGTCCTCCCAAGTAGCATCTTTCTCAGATTTGTTGAACCACAGAATCAGCACCTGTGATATGGGTACATTCTTTCTTTTTATTATCCTTCTAGCTAATATTGCTTGAGGCTCTATTCTCACTTCTCCATCTGGTCCAACCACTGGCAGCATTGGGGATGTAACTGTATCCTCACCACACCTGTGCTTAAGCTGAGACACATGAAGTACAGGGTGTATAGAAGATCCAAGTGGCAGATTCAACCTATAAGCCACTTCACCCACTCTTTCAAGAATCTCATAAGGCCCATAGTACTTAGGATTGAGCTTGGAGTTTGCATGACCAGCTATAGACACCTGCCTATAAGGTTGCAGCTTTATGTACACCCAATCTCCCTCCTTAAAACTCCTTTCACTCCTCTTCAGATCTGCATTTTTCTTCATTCTTTTCTGTGCTCTTTCCAGATTTTCTTTAAGCACTTGGAGAGTATTATGCCTTCTTTCAATTAATTCACTTGCATCTCCTCCTCCTTCCTGGGATGCACCCAGCATTGGTAACTCTTGTGGTTCATATCCATACAAAGCCTTGAAAGGTGAGGTTTTGAGACTTGAATGGAAACTGGTATTATACCAATGTTCAGCCAAAGATACCCACTTGCACCATTGTTTTTGCTTATCAAAGACCATGCATCTAAGAAAATTTTCAATGCATTGATTCACCCTTTCAGTTTGTCCATCTGATTGTGGATGATATGCAGTGGTAAAGTTCAGTTTTACCCCTAAACCTTCCATCAAACTCTTCCAAAATGAGCTGTTAAATAGGGGGTCCCTATCAGTTATTATGGACATTGGCAACCCATGCAACTTGTAAATATTGTCCATGAATAACTTTGCCACATCTTTAGCCTTGTAGGGGTGTGCCATAGGGATGAAATGTGCATATTTAGTGAACCTATCCACAATCACCAAAATCACTGTTTTACCTTCAGATTTAGGCAAACCTGAAATGAAATCCATGCTAACCCCTTGCCATGCTCCATCAGGAATGGGTATTGGCTGAAGCAATCCAGGAATTGGCACATGCTCACCTTTGTTTAGTTGACAGATTTCACACTTCTTCACTTCTTCTTGTACCATCTCCTTCAACTTTGGCCAATAGAACATCTTCTTGATTCGTTGGTAGGTTGGTAGAACTCCTGAGTGACCTCCAATGCAAGTAGAGTGAACCTCTCTCACCAGCCTAATTCTCCAACCATTAGTGGCCCCCACACATATCCTATTCTTGTACCTGAACAAGCCTTGCTGAAAAGAATACTTGTCTTTGTCAAGTTCTTCCTTTTCCCACTTGTTTTGTAACTCCTGAACCCATTCATCTCCAATGTAGCTCGACTTCAACTCCTCTACCCACTGTGGTATCAACTCAGTGACAGCCTGCATCTCAGCCTGCACTCCAGACTGCACTTCAGGATGCACCCCAGCAGCAACTTGCATTTCAGTTTCAGGATGCACCTCTCTTCTTGACAGTGCATCTGCCACTTTGTTATCAACTCCCCTCTTGTATTCTATCTTGTAATCTAGGCCCATCAACTTGCAAAGGCCCTTGTGTTGCATGGCATGATTTACTCTTTGCTCCAACAAATGCTTAAGGGCAATTTGGTCAGTCTTGATAATGAACTGCCCTCCAATGAGGTAGTGCTTCCATTTTTGGACAGCTGTCAACAATGCTAGGAACTCCTTCTCATAAGTTGAAAGCCCAATGCTCTTAGGACCAAGACTTTTGCTCAAAAAGGCTAGTGGTTGCTTATTTTGCATGAGGACTGCACCAATACCCTTGTCACATGCATCAGTCTCTAGCACAAAGGGTTGAGTAAAATCTGGCATTGCTAGAACTGGTGCTGATGCCATTGCACTCTTGAGAGTGTTGAAAGCATTCTCTGCCTTGTCATCCCACTTAAATGAGTTCTTCCTCAACTGATCAATCAATGGCTTGGCAATAATTCCATAATTCTTCACAAATTTTCTATAGTACCCAGTGAGGCCTAAGAATCCCCTCAATGCCTTGACTGTCCTTGGTGATGGCCAGTTGCACATAGCCTCAATTTTCTTAGGGTCAGTAGCAACCCCATTGTGAGAGATTATGTGACCAAGGTATTCAATTTCTCCCAATCCAAATTCACATTTTGACATTTTAGCAAACAATTGATTTTTGGACAGCAGTTCTAGGGTTAGAGACAAGTGCTCCTTATGCTCTTCTATGGACTGACTATACACCAAAATATCATCAAAGAAAACCAGCAAGAACCTCCTCAAATATGGCTTAAAAACCCCATTCATAAGGGCTTGAAATGTGGCTGGTGCATTAGTGAGTCCAAAGGACATAACATTGAATTCATAATGCCCTTCATGAGTTCTAAAGGCAGTCTTGTACCTATCCTCATCCTTCATTCTAATCTGATGGTACCCAGACCTTAGATCAATTTTAGAAAATACCCTTGCCCCTTTCAATTCATCCAAAAGATCATCAATCACTGGAATTGGGTATTTGTTCTTCACAGTTATTGAGTTCAACTGCCTATAGTCTATGCACATTCTCCAAGACCCATCTTTCTTCTTAACCAAAAGAACTGGTGATGCAAAGGGACTGCTAGAGGGTTGTATCAGCTGGTTCTTAAGCAATTCAGTCACTATTTTCTCAATTTCAACCTTTTGAAAGTAACTGTACCTATAAGGTCTTTGGTTGACTGGCTTGCTGTCAGGTAGGAGTGGCACAGCATGATCAACGGTCCTCCTTGGTGGCAGTGCAGTTGGCTCTTCAAATACAGCCTTGTGTTGTTCTAAAACTGCAGAGAGTTCAGGGTGCACTGGTTTGGATTCAGGCTGCATCACAGTCTGGCTTTCAGGATACAACTGCAGTGCTGAATGCACCTGAGAAGGTGGGTGCACTCTGGGCGCAGGGTTCACCTGAGAGAAAGGATGCACCCTGGACACAGGCTGCATTCTGCTCAATGCTCTTTCTTCCACCTCTGTGCTGAAAATCTGAGCCATCAATACCTCACTACCCTTCCTCATTTCCTTCTCCAGGTCTACATCCTCCTTGATGAATTTGATCTTAGCCATTTCCTCTCTAACTTGCAGTTGTACATCCTTATCACCTTGCTTGAATGCAATTCTGCCTGCACCCCAATCAACTTGCATTGGACCCAAACTGGTAAGCCAATCCAATCCCAAAATCATGTCATAACCAGTGACATCCAGAACCCTAACATCTTTTTCAAATGTATGCCCCTGAATAGAGAATTGTAGTGCTTCACATTGAAGGTCAGTAACCATTCAAGCACCATTGGCAACAGTGACCACCATGGGTGCAGTCTGAATCAGGTTGCACTCCACCTCCTGTAGCACATTAGGGTTCACAAAGGAGTGTGTGCTACCACTGTCCAACAGTGCACATACTGGGACAGTGCCAATTTGCCCCTTAAACTTCATGACCTTCACTTTAGGGTTGGTTTTGGAATTAAACATTGTGACTACAGCTTGCTCCACCTGTAATTCTTCCTCTACTTCCTCAAATTCACTTTCCTCACCTGCACTCTCTTCTTCTTGTGTCCCTTTGAGTGCATTCAACAACTTCACTCCACATTTATGACCAGGAAAGTACTTCTCATCACAGTGGTGACATAGGCCTAAGGCTCTTCTTTGCTCATAAGTAGTGCCTTTGGAATTGTTATTGGTTTGCCAAGGTTTAGAAAACTGATTGTATCCACCACCATCCTTTCTTTCTACTGCTGGTTTCTTCTTGTGTAAGGGATAATTTTGAGGATTGGAGGGTTTGTTCATCACCTTTGGCCTTCTATTTTGGCTGTCATTGCTGAGTTCCACCTTGGTTGCATAGTTGAAAGCTTCATACAACCTCTTTGGATTGTGCAACTCAACTGTATATCTCAACTCTTCCCTCAATCCACTAATAAAACCAGCAATAAAGAACTCCTCATTCAAGGCTGGGTTGAAGTTCATTAGTCTTGCTCTAGCCTTATCAAATCTCTTGATATACTCATCCACCCTACCAGTTTGGTGAATCCTCTTGAATTCATCCACTGGATGCTTCATACCATTCATTTTGTATCTGTTTATCACCTCATCCACCAACAAATCCCAAGGCAATTGATGATGGCCACTAGTCACACTTATATACCATTCATGTACTTCATCAGAAAAATTCAGAATAGCCATCCTAGTTTTATACACCTCTGGAACTTGGTATATCTCAAAATAAAACTCACAATTCCTTCTCCAAATTTCAGGATCCCCTCCATCATAATGAGGGAAATCCATCCTAGGCAGCTGGACATTTATGCCCCTATTCCCTTCATTTCTGAAATTTCTCTTTTCTGCTTCTTTTCTACAACCTTCACCCCATCTAAACTCTTCCTCATCTAGATCAATTGGGGGATTAACATAATTGAATCCACTGCCCCTCTCATCACCTCCAACTTCCTTATCAATTCTGACACTAGCATCAACTCTAGGCCCTCCATGAGAGCTGCTAGTTCCTCCCATTTCAAAGTTTGAGCATTTACCTGTTTGATGCCTCAAGGACCTCTCCAAAAGCATGCCAAGGCTGCTCAACTTCTCTTCTAGCCCTTGATTAGCTTGCTTCACATGATCTCCCACCATAGCTGCCATTCTTCCCTCTAGGTTGTGATGCGAGATCTTGATCTGCTCAATTACCAAGGCTGATAGCTTGTTCTCGAGCTGCTTGCTATCCTCCTTCATTTCTTGCACGATCTTCTCCATTTCAGCTTGCAATTGGCTGTTTTGAGCTCTCAGCTCCTCAATGCCATCATGACTTGAGCCTCTTGCATTTCTTGTGCTGTTTGCCATGGATCTTGCTTCAAACTCTTCTCAATTGATCTTAAACGAGTTGTGGATCAAGAACAATCAACAGGCCACTTTAATCGGTGCTCTGATACCAGATTGTCACGATCTAACTTGATCTGACAATAGAAATCACAGATTTCAGGGAATGCACTCGCACTGGTACAGAAATGCGGGCGCACTCGTACCAGACCAGATCTGATTCTGGATTCAGAAATTGGGAAAAGAACACTAAATTGAGTATAATTGAGATAAGGAATGGATAAGAATTGAAGTAAAGATGAGAATCTAAGAAGAAATTGAATTGGAAATCAACTCTTTTATTGAATTCAGAAATTACAAGGAAATTCGTGGAAAATAGGCATAAAAATGAGAAATGGTTTAGATCTCAAATTTCAGATGTATTTTCTCTCTCCTCAACCTCTCCTTATATAGTACAACTTGCTGACATCATTTTATTTCCTAATTACATCATCTAAAATGAAAATCAAGAAGATTTAGTTAGCGTGAAGCCTTCTCCTTTGTAACAGACTAGCAGCTCCCTCCTTCTTCGCCTCTTCTCCAGTAAAAGATGCATGCGCCTCTCCAGTTCCTTGAGTGGTCCCCTTGGTCAGCCTCTGTTCATTTAACTCAGGAAGGCCCGGCCCAATTTTACTTGCTTTAAAATTGTCCAGGTCACTGCCGCCAGTATTCAAACTCCATTCTGCAATTAAATCAGATGCACCTGCATCCCAGAGTGCACCCGCACTCAGAATTGCAGTTTCAGCTTATAACAGTGTGCGTTTGGATGATCTACCAATAAAATTAGGAGTAAAAAAATATTATTTTCAGTGTAACTTCAGCAAATATATTAGCATAACGAGAAGAAACAACGTAAAAATTTAAAAGGAGGTTGAGGGAATAATTCTCAGTGTGCTGCACAATTATTATTTTCCTATTTTTTCACTTTAAAATATCTATAGAAAATTAGAAATTCAAATGTTTTGACCTCACCTCCTCAAAGAACTTTGGTCAATGTCAAGAACTTAGCCGTTTTTACTTTATATTGTATGTGCTTTAAAGGTCGAGTTATTTATGCACTGCAACTTTGTCATATTTTCAGTTGTTTTTATTTGTAAACTGGTGCAGTCCTATTCTTTTTGCTTCCTGTTTTGGATGAAAAAAATGTTGTATCAGATTTAGCAATTGAGCAATACCAGTATTTTTAATTTGATTAAAGTTGAGCATAAGCTGCAGTGTTCTCAATCCAAGTTTAGACATACATTTTCTTTTTTTCAGATCAAAGAAATCAAAGAAATTGGCTCCACTTTCATTCTATTCAGATCTTCGTTACGAATTTACTCAATGTATTAAAATAATATAAGAAAAGTCGCGCAATGCATGAAATTAGCACAAGTACTTTTAAAAGGGAGGTATTAGAATAAGAATCATTAATGATCCTGTTAGAGTGTATTTCAGAAAGCTCAGGCCCAGCAGAAGTATGAAGAAGTTTAACAAAGGCTCTGTAGGGACTTTCCCAAATTTAAGCCAACGTTTTCTAGCAAATGTCAGCTTAAATCAATTCTGCAGAAAATAAAAATCAGCACTTGACTTTTTATTCTCATATCAGTTGAAGCGTATTCCCTTTAATAAAGTTCAATGCTTAAGCTAAGAACTTTAGGACTTCAGTTATGTTCATTTAGAAATTTCACAAAATTTGAGACCAGAATGCAACATTGAAAAGTTGCTTCTGATACATGGCACTGTAAACTTCCTTCCTCTAAGTTATATTGGATTTGATCATCATACAATTAAGATTTCGTCATATTCAATTCATCCTAAGAAATCACAATAAATTCGATTTAATTGGTTCGGATTTATGTGAGAATGTAAAAAACTAAGTTCGTTCAATTTAAGATGGAAGTCAATAATAATTAATAATGATTGCAATCAGTAACAAAAGATTCCAGTATCAATAAAGCATCGAGTGCTACTTGCTACTTTTTCTTCATCTCCTAGAAATCAAAATGCAAACACAAAAGGTTACATACATGCACTCGGACAATCAAAAAAACACACAAAGAAAAACAAAAAAATAAAATAAAAAACTGATGCTTCAAACCACAACCAATAGGCTTTGTCAAGACTTGTTTGTAGATGGTACAAGTATGGAGGGTTATATACAAATTTTGCATATACCTAAAACGAATTTCAAATAATTGCCTAAAGCAAGATTCTTGATCCAAAACATCTAAGCCAGTTTACATTCTCCAGCAATTTTTCTATACATAGGAAGAAACATCTGAAATATAAAGGAAAAATATTGTTTTCAGCCACGTGTTAATCTAGTACATATCCTATAAATTAAAATTGTCTACATCCCTGAAAGAAGAGCTAGCCAGTGCGCCACATGTTTGAATGCTGTACCAAGTGCATATCCTATATATATTACTCTACAAGCGTGAGCTCTAAATAATTTGAATTTGCATAGGATTTATGCTTGTAACTTGTAAGCCTGTTGTGCAAAGAATGGCCTCGTATCAAAACCACCACCCAGTTTAACCAGTTCTTGCTTTTTATGATAGTGTGACATATATCTATCTTACCTTTATATCTATTGGTACTGGTGTCAACCTTTGAATCATGAAATAAAGAGATTTCCAAGAGACAAATGTTTGTTATTTCTTGACTGTACTGCTTGCCTCCTCAAAGGAGGTGCATAAACAGTAATTGGCAGGACCCACTTCCCCTTCTCTCTCCTCTCTATAAGTAGAGGATGCTCATACCTGTCAACTCACCAAAAAGGAAAAAGTCAAAATTTTATTCTGACAAGTGAGGGATGGTTCACGATGATCCTTATAAACCTTGAATCACCGAGTATATATGCCCTGCATTACAAGAAACAACTGCTATACCACCCAAAAAGCAAGGTAACAGGTGCAGAGCCACATAGATGAGGGTGAACCCACTGGTGTATTTGCAAAATTATCTTGGAATTATTGAAAATTTTTTCCACAAACTCTTAAAAATAATTATTACTGATCCCAGTAAGAGTGTTTTCTCCTGCCACAGAAGGGGAACATAACCATTCCCATCATATCCTAAATACTTGCAGAAAAAAGGAAAAAACACTGAACTATTCCTTTGTTCTCTTGCATTAAAAAAATCACCTATCCCTGTGTTCTCTTGTATTTGGTAAAGGTTCTTGAGACCTATAAAATGTGGGATAGAAATTTCTGAAAGCATATCCTACACTAATAGTAGTTGCACAAATAAATTAACTAATTAAAAACATGTAATTGAAACAAAGGAATTTCTACATATGCACCCCAGAAGGCCATATTGGAAATAACAAACATTTAATATGCCATAGAAGGTAAAGAAAGCTTGAAACTTCTCTGTCATTTTTAAGTTTCTCAAATTCGCTATAGAAAAATGAAGCTCTCTTAAAGAAGAAAGGGGGGTTTGAGCATATACAGAGAAAATTAAGGCAGACCTGGGGCATATACAAACTTTCTGTTTATATGGATAGCTAAGACAAATAAAGTCTATGTAAGTACATAGAGGATTGCCCCATTAGATGAAGCAAAATGTAAAACATCGAAAAAAAATATAAGAAAAAGTTATTTGTTACCTAGAGATATCCAAACCCTCAGGGGTGGTGTAAAACTCGAATTTAAGAGACCACTGTACAGAGACCTTAGGAGTAGAGAAGGTCATGGGCCCATCTATTGGCACCGAAAAAAGAAAACTCGTCTGACGAATGTCAGCCACCACCTCATGATGCTCACTGTGTACCTAAACCATATACAACAATATATCAGATGTGTGTGTGTGTGTGTGTGTAGAGAGAGAGAGAGAGAGATGGTGTGATAAGATACAGAAGTACCAAAACAGTTCCAGAAAAGTACATGTTGATTTCGTAGACAGCTCTTACAATTTTTTTAAAATGTGTTTGTGCCTAGTAATACTGGAGTCACAAAATTCTAACCTAGTAGTCTGGTAGCAGAACAAACCACGAAATCATAGTAAAAACAACTTAAGCAAAAGTTTACCTTTGTTATCGTAGGTGAAACTCTTCTAGAAGGATGTATGTACTGCTGATTTATTGACTCTGACATCTCCAATAAAACAGAAACCTTCACAAGTTTTTCAAACCAGAATTAAAGAAATACAATTTTGATATGTAAGACAAAACAGAAATCACAGAAAGATAACTGTCTTTCCTTCATTTACTTTTTATACCTCAAGACATTGCCGGATTGCATCTTCGCGGAAAAACGTGAGTGTGCCCCCAATCTGCTAGTCAGAAAACTTTCATGATCAGTAAAGCAATATACTAATGCAAGATTTTGTTCATCATAAATCATACCAGTGCTACATTAGCATATAAATTTTCCTCAGCACTAAAACATAATAACAACTTGGGTTTTGTGTGTGTGTGTTGGGGTAGAGGGGGGGGGGGGGGGACATGTATTAGAATTGGAAAAATACTTACCATATCACCAAAGTAATAAGTTGAGTCTGAGTTTTTAGGTGAGAAACGCAGAAGGACATTATCATCAATTTTTATATTGTATGATCTTCCTTTAATGAAGTCTTCTGCTGCACAGCAAAATTTGATATAATTATCAGTAAAACTGATGACTTCAAGGAGCTCTTAGGCTCCCCAAGGGAAAACACTAAGCTGAACTTCAAATCCTCAGTTGTGTTACAAATAACAAAACTAAACAATAAACCATGATCTACTTCAATAGTACCGGCTGACAGAAATATCAGTAATTTGTTAATTAATTACATCGTTATGACAAGATCAAGAGTTCAGAATTGCTGCATGTTGATACACTAAAATAACTTCTCAAGTTTCAGTTCTGGATATCTTGAACTTGTATGTCAACTTAAGTTTACAAATTTTGGGAAAGTAATTGTTAATGGCTCAACTTACATGAAGCTGGATCCAGATATCTAGGTGTAAAAGGGGGTGCCACATCCTCCTTAGATAAATTACTTTGGAAATCCAAAGAATTCTTTTCTTCATTTGATGATAAATTAGACAGAGAAATGCTCAGCTTTCTTTGAGGTGGCACAATACCTGTCCAGCCATATTAAATTGCTAATATCAAGATAATTTGAAGATATCAATCACAACAATTAAGTACCATACATGCTGAAATAGAAATAAAAAAGGGTCTGAGCATTTCAAGATACATTATTACTGTTCATTTATACTAAATCAAAACAATAGCAATTGTACCAGACAAGTGCCAAAGTATACCACAAGAGCATCATACCACTAATTTCCTCTAGGCGCGAGCATTTTCAACAACTTTTCTTTTTTAATTTCTTAATTTAAAATTATTTCATTTTGTATTTTTAGATATATTGTCTATTTAAATCTCTACATGCTTCCTTCAAACTAAATAAGATATTTGCCATACTGTGAAAACAAATTTGTATCTGCATTAATAAGTAAATTTTTAATAACAAATAGAATGATAATCCATAGATATATCATGGAACCAAGGTTGTTTGTACTTCCAAAAGAATGCTCCAACAAAACCAACAAGATAGTAAACAGACTCAGCAATGGTAACTCATTCACAATTAACTTCCTAATAATATTCTCAAATTGGTGATTGTACTTTACCTGCAACAGGTTCTTCTACAATCTCTGAGACGGACAACTGAGGTAGTTGTCTGTATGGGGGAAAAGCAGAGCCTGCAGAAAGTCTTGCACTAGCAAATGACTGGTTTGAAAGGGAATTTCTGAAGGAGGAAAATTCAAAATTATTTGTATTTGCAGGATTATATGATGAAATTGATGACACCTCGTCCCTCGAGCTATCGTACCCTTCTTCTGTATCCTCTTCATTTTCATTGACCCTTGTCTGAAAGAAAGGTAAAACAATTGTAAAATTAGTATCAGATGAAATTGTTGCCAATAATTTGTTACTACGCTGTTCTATGGCAACTTTAAGTGATTATTATAAGAAGGAAACAGTATGAATATATAATTAAACAATTATAAAATAGTGCATGTGTGATATATTTTTCTTCAACTGCTTTAGTGAGACTCTATTTCCTTAACATCATCAGATGGGCCAAACCAAACCATCAATTAATCCAGTAATGTGATTATATAACAGAATTGATAGGTCCTCAGTTCGAACCCATTCCGAATCTTCATCTTTCTCTTTCCAATATATAGGCAACTGATCTGTAATCACTGGTAAATTTCCTGAATTAGGAAGGAAAGAAGAGAAATGATTAGTAATTCTGATGGCCACTTGTGCTATTAGATTTAGAAAAAGCAATAATTTACCTTCTTCACTCAGTAAATTCATGCATTTCTGAGGAACCCATATCTGTAATGGGGCCCTAGCTTCCTTCAAGTTGGCAAGTCCAACATGGAAAATAAGAATGAATTATCAAGCACAAGAACAAAAATGAATACTAAAATGCATTTGTTACACTCCTAATTACACATACTCCAACAAACAATATAACAACTAGTCGAAATTTAAATAAAAAAAGGAAAAGAACTTACCAACTTGAAGGAGTTACCAGTGGGCCCATTGTTTTGATGGTCTGTATCTAAATGAAAAAAGCTAGCATATAATGTGGCTCTGACATAGTAAATGTATCGGATGCTGGTACCCCTGTAGGAAGGGGGCAATAATTTGGGCAAGTCCACTCGGAAAATATCTAAAAAAGGGTTTGTCATTTAGCAATTGGTAGTTGCATATTATTGATTTTGTATTGTAATTGTATGAGAGAAAGAAAGGAAGCTTACAGGTTTTGGTAGTTGCAGAAGAAACGATGACTTTAGAGAGCAGAGATGAAGCCAAAGAATCCAAAAAGACATTCTCACCTGAGTTTGGAAGAGGGAATTAGGGATTGAAGTAGAAGGACAGAAGATAAAAAGAAAAAGAAAACCTGTCTTGTGTCTGGAAGTGGCGAAGCACTGGGTGTCGAGCTTCTCTAAGCCTCGGAGCTGAAAAGAGAGGGCATCGAGGAAGAGAGAGAGTGGGTGTTGTCTGGGGTTGGAGATATCAAGAGTGACAATGACAGGCTCTCCAGGCCGGTACGCGTCCTTGTCGGTAGAGAGCTTCAGAGAGGGAGAAGGCGAAGCATCTTGTTGTTGTTGTTGTTGTTGTTCGCCCCAGACGACACTCTTGATGAGAGAGGATATTGACATCATCTCTCTCCGTCGAATCGGAGTCGCACTTTTCTTTAGTTGCTTATAGTTTGGTTGGAATGAGTCATATATGTCGACCGGATCTGATCTGAGACTTGCAATTGCTGAATGAATTGCAATGTCGGGGTCGGGGTCGGGGTCGGGAGTCGGGACGAACAGAAACAAAATGGAGTCGGATCAACCAGGTGGTCGTTTTCTGATCTAAACGGACGGTCCGATCTCAATCCTCATTTTACTGCGAATTTGCTATCCTCAGCTAAAGAAGAGAGAAGAGAGGGAAAGAGGTTCCTCCTCTCCACAAACCCTACGAATTTGCTTTCCTTTAAGATCGCATTTCCAGATCTTGTATCCCTTTCTCACATTTCGCTTCTAATGGTTTTTAGATTTTGTTGAGCTGATTAATTGTGTTTAATAAAGGTCTGGATGTTGATAAGATCGTCCTGATTGTATCATTTACGACTCACATTAATGATCTGCAAGAAATGTGACAATTCTTAGAATTTGGATTGGGCCTATTATCTGTTGTTTATATATGTTATTATCCCTTGTCTCCTCGATGGTAGTTTTTGCATCTTATCTGACTTCCACAATTTTGTTAGCATTCGTTGATTCATTCAGTAAAGATACATGTTAGATTGTTTCTAGATATGAATTTTCTGGTACTTTAAACACAACTGGGTCACCAGGAATAACGGCGTTGCAATTCTCTTTTTTTTTTTTAATTTTTGCAATCTACATTATTATGAATTAGTGTTAAAATTGGGTCACCAGGAATAAAGAGTTGAGCTTATTGTTTAAAGCTCGGCGTGTATAATTTGTTATACTTATGATAAGCTCAGTTTTGGTAGAGATTAACAACGTAAGAGAGATGAGAGATGAGAATGAGAGGAAATGTATTTTACTGATTGTTTGAGGATTACAATGTCTATTCTATAAGTTCTTTCGTCTACTAAAATGCCAACCCCCTATACAATCGCCTACCCCCTCTATATATAGGCCTATTTTTTACAACGGAATGCTGACGTCACCCGACAGCAGTTAGCCAACTTGTGCTCCTAGATTTCCCCGAGTTATGTTCGGTAAGACACTCCGCATGAGTCTGTTAGAGCCTGTCTCCCCGACCTTATCTGGGCGCTCTGTTTGATTTTGCCTTTTCCCGCTCTCTTTCTTTTCGTTGTGGGCCTCCTTTGGACTTGCTTTTATTCTCTTTTTATTTGGGCCGAGATTTATCAGGCCGGCCCTGTCAACTTAATTTTTCTTTTCAAATTCTTTACTTAATTGCTAACATATCTCGATTTACAGTTAGTTGACAGCTCCACTCGACACACAATCATGATTGAATTTAATTATTGTTACGTGTAATTTAACCATGAGAAGTTCTTACCAGTAAACAAGAAATAGTATCTAGAGTCAATAAAAGAAATATCATAGAATTTTAGCATATAAGCTACTTCTTACCAGGACATTCTTACCGGAGAACAATATCCAGAGTCAATAGTACATGACTACTCAGTCCTAACCAGAGAACAATAACAATCGAGCAGTATACATGATATAGACACTATCAAATTCTTACCAGCACAAAAGTAAAACTGATAAAATAACTAAACTAAAAATGAGACGTTTTCCCTTCTTCTCCATCCTTCATGTCTCTTTCAGAATATTTATTTACTCGTTCAAGCAGCCCATCAATAACTTCCTTTCCTTGATCGGAAGGAGATTCATCTTACCATCTGTTGTTGAGTTATTTATAGTATTATGTTTATCTATAGTATTATGTTGTTTATGATATTTTGAGATATGTAGAAGTGTAGGGACTATATTGTAAAAGAACAATTGTTGATTAATATAAAAGGGGAACCTCTCACAACAGAAGTTATATTCCCTAATTTTTCACCTAATTTCTCTTTCTTCTTGGTATCAGAGCGCCAGGCGGCGCCTGACTGCCTCGCTTCCGTTTTTTCCCTTTTCTCTTCCGCGTTCGTACAGAAGAACACACGAACGGGACTTCACTCAACCATCTGGTCTACACGCGGTGCACCAGCCAACCTCGTCGTGTTTCCTCTGTTGACCGCGTGTGCACCAAGTGAAGGTCTCCTCTGTGGACCGCTCGTGCACCGGCCTTCAGCGACGACCAACAGCAGCACGTCCGTTCCGTCGTCTCATCTAGCCGCAACATGCAACAGACAGGCATCTTTCTTGACCCGTCTGACCCGTCTGGACTTTCTCCTTCACTTCATGTCTTCTCTTGGCAGGTGTATTCTCTCCTTTTTTTTCTCTTCTGAAAATTGTTCTGCTGGATGTTAAAGCCGTGATTGTGTGAGCACACACGGTTTGTGGGAGAGAAGATCACGTGTGGCTGGTACTGGGAGATCAAGCACGGTTTAGAAGATGGATAAACTTCTTGCCAAGTTGGATGCAGATGATGTGAAGACATTGCTCGAGCTCGTGAAGGTGTCGCACGGAGCCGAGAAACATCAACCGTCAGTAAAGCTAGATCTTCCACCGGTGGAGTTGAAACTTGATGGACCAGCCACATATCTGAGTTGGTCACGTAGGATTCAGGGTGCTCTGGCAGGAAGGAATCTAGAAGGTTTCCTTACAGGAGAAAAAACAGAACCAGACAAGAACACTGATGTTTGGGATGCATGGAAGACCACACACATGTTGCTGTATACATGGCTTCTCAATTCGATGGTTCCTTCAATTGCTGTGACGGTGGATGGTATTCAAAATGTGAAGGATATGTGGACGAAGTTGAAGAAGATCTATGCAGGAACTGAGAACAACATGCGGGTGTTTCAGATCGAACGAGAGATAGAAGTAGTAGTGCAGGGAGATAGGTCAATCCAAGAGTATGCCACAGATCTAGAGCGATTGTGGGCGGATTATGACTACTTATCCCCGATGGCATGCTGCAAAGACCCCGAGTGTAGAAGGGGTGAGCGAGATGCTCAGAGAAGGACTATGCATTTTCTGAGGAGGTTGAACCCGGCCTTTGAGCACAGGACTGCAGTATTACTGGCTCAGACGAGAATTCCGTCGCTTGATGAGGCCATTGCAGCTATGATGCAGGAGGAAAGTCGCATTAAACTGCTCTCAGAAACAAATGGTGTAGGTGTACGTTCGGCTTTGACAGTTTCAAACTCTAGTGTGACAGGAGCTCAGGGGGAGACTCGCAAGTGCTACAATTGTGGTGAAGTGGGCCATTTGAGGCCTGCTTGTCCTAAGCCACTCAAGGAAAGAGATTTTGGTGGTCGTGGCCAGTCTGGAGGTCGTGGCCGTGGCCGAGGCCGTGGTGGCAGAAGAGGTGGAAGAGGAGGCTACCGGGCAAATCTGATGGTAGCAGAGGAAGAAGAAGACACTGGGGTGGTCTTCACTGAGGAGGACCAAGCGCTCTTGGAGGTACTTAGTCGGAAGCATAAAGCAACAAGTAATGGAGACAAGAAAAGTGTCACTGAGGATGCATCCACTTCATTCTTGGCTAGGGGTAACATTGCTACTTATGCTCATTCGAACCAAGGTACTAATAACACACATGCTCTTGCCTCTATATCCACCACCAGATCACCAGAATGGATAGTGGATTCTGGTGCATCTCGACATGTGACAGGTAATGCTAGTGAGTTCTCTTCTTATACTCACTTAGCAGTGCCTGAGAGTATCCAAACTGCTGATGGTACAACACAACCAGTGGTCGGTAAGGGTACTGTGAATTGTACTGGTTCTGTGACTTTGTATAATGTCTTCACATGCTCCAGCTAAAATGTGCTGACTTTGTCTAATCCAAACTGCTGATGGTACAACCTTTTATCCATTAGTGCTATCATACTCCAGCTAAAATGTGTTGTTTCTTTTGATATTCCAAAGGTGATATTTCAAGAGAAGGGGACAGGTCGGAGACTTGGGACTGGCACTTGGCGTAGTGGCTTATGGTACTTGGATCATGAAGGGCTAGATTCAGCATTAATATCCATGGTAAAGGGGATAGAAAAAATGGGATCTGAGATGAGTGTTGAGGATGTGTTGATGCTTCATCACCAACGCATGAGACATTCTTCTTTTAATGTTTTGAGTCGTTTGTATCCAGTTTTATTTGAAAAAGCTAATAAATTAAAACTTGTTTGTGATGCATGTGAGTTTGGCAAGCTTACTAGGAGCTCTTATGTTAGTTCTGGTCATAGGAGTCTTTGTGCTTTTGATCTGATACATTCTGATGTTTGGGGTCCTTGTTCCACAAGTTCTATGAATGGTTATAGATATTTTGTGTCTTTCATTGATTGTTTTTCTCGTGTTACTTGGTTGTATTTGATGAAAAATAAAAATGAAGTGTTGGCTTTCTTCAAAGATTTTCATAGATCTGTTCAGACTCAATATGGAGCCGTAGTGAAAGTATTGAGGTCTGATAATGGGACAGAGTACACCAACAAAGTTTTTGCGGAATACTTGTCAGCTCAGGGGATACAACATCAGACAACATGTCCATACACACCAGCTCAAAATGGAGTAGCAGAACGAAAGAACAGACATCTTCTAGAGGTGGCTCGAAGTATGATGATCTCCATGAATGTCCCAAAACATTTGTAGGGACAGGCAGTTTTAACAGCTGCAACATTGATTAACAGGATGCCCTCCAGGGTGTTGGAATGGAAGTCCCCATGTGAGATGTTGAAAGGAGATAATGCTGGGCTTCTTCCATTGAAGGTGTTCGGTTGCGTATGTTTTGTGAAGGACAACAGACCTTCTGTAGGAAAGCTCGATCCTAGAGCCGTGAAATGTATATTTGTGGGATATTCTGCTACACAAAAGGGTTATGTTTGCTGGAGCCCAGTAGAAAAGAGGTTGTTTGTGAGTATGAATGTGCATTTTCGAGAATTTGAACCATATTATACATCAGGGGTAACTTCACCTTTTGGTGACTTGTCTGATTCTGAAAGTATGAGACAAGAGGGGGAGAATGGTGATAATGGTGATAAGATGGAAAAAGAAAGAACAATTCCTTTCTTGGTTCCTACGTTGGTTGAGGAACATGAGATTGGAGAAGAAGAAGAGCAGGGGAATGAGGAAGAAGAGGAAGTTCATGAAAATGTTAGGACTCAAACTCAAGGTGAATTGCGAGTGTATACTCGGAGGCCGAAAGAGGGTCCCATGAATGCACCAACTATACCACTTGTGCCATCAAGTCCCTTGTCCCGGTCTACCCCGACTCTTGAGACACCTACACCCACAGATCATTCCTCAAATTCAGAATCTGAAACAGGTGATATAAATCCTCTCTCTTGTTCTCATGCTCCAATAACATTGAGAAGGACTTCTCGCAGTAATGCGGGTCTTCCTCCTGATCGTTATGGTTTTCCACATGATATTGCCCACTTTGTCTCATACTCTAACATATCACCTGTACATGGAGCATTTATTGCATCATTAGACTCTGTCACTTTACCTGAGTGCTGGCAGGTAGCTAAGAAGGACCCAAAATGGAAAGCAGCTATGCAAGAGGAACTTGGAGCTCTAGATAAGAATAAGACCTGGGAGATTGTGTCACTACCACCTGGCAAGAAGGCAGTTGGGTGTAGGTGGGTGTTCACAGTGAAGCAGACCCCAGAAGGGAAAATTGATCGTTACAAGGCACGGCTGGTGGCAAAGGGTTATAGTCAGACATATGACATTGATTATGATGAGACATTTGCACCAGTGGCGAAGATGAGCACTGTTATGACACTCATCTCCCTTGCAACAAATGGAGGTTGGAAGCTACACCAGTTAGATGTGAAAAATGCTTTTCTTCATGGAGATTTACAGGAAGAGGTGTACATGAAAATTCCTCCAGGATTTGGCACAGCTCAAACAGTGGGCAAGGTATGCAGATTGAAGAAGTCACTTTATGGACTGAAACAATCTCCTCGAGCCTGGTTTGACAGGTTCAGGAGGGCTATGGTGGGCATAGGATATCGACAAATTAATGCCGACCACACTGTATTTGTTCGACAACATAAAGGACGCATTACAATGCTTGCTGTATATGTGGATGACATAATTATCACGGGTGATGATGAGAAGGGAATTGCTCAACTGAAGGTGCAATTGGGTAGAGAATTTGAAGTGAAAGATCTTGGTTTGCTGCGCTACTTCCTTGGAATTGAGGTGGCTCGTGGAGCAGAGGGAATTGTTCTTTCTCAGCGAAAATATGTACTTGATCTTCTCAAGGAGACTGGCATGTTGGGTTGCAAGCCTGCAGTTACTCCAATTGATTTAAAGTTCAAGCTAAGTGCAGAGGCAGGGGAGTCAGTTGATCGTGAGAGGTACCAGAGATTGGTGGGTCGATTGATCTATCTGAATCACACTCGTCCCGATATCTCCTTCGCTGTAAGCGTAGTAAGTCGTTACATGCATGATCCAAGAAAAGGTCATATGGATGCAGTGTATCGGATTCTGAGGTATCTCAAAAATGCACCAGGAAAAGGGCTAATCTTTAGAAGGAATGATCATATAAGCATTGAGGGCTATTGTGACTCTGTCTGGGCTAGCTGTGTCGATGATAGAAGATTCACATTAGGATATTGTGTGTTTGTAGGGGGCAACTTGGTTTCTTGGAGGAGCAAGAAGCAGCCAGTAGTAGCAAGATCGACAGCAGAGGCAGAGTACAGAGCCATGGCTTCAGGGGTTGCTGAGTTGTTGTGGCTGAGAGAGCTTCTGAGAGAGCTAAAGATGGGTCAAGGAGACCAGATGAAATTATGGTGTGATAACAAATCAACAATCAGTATTGCCAACAACCCAGTACAATATGACAGGTTCAAACATATTGAAATTGATAGGTTCTTTATCAAAGAGAAGCTGGATAGTAGATTACTCAAGCTAGGTCATGTGCCAACAAGAGATCAAGTAGCAGATTGTCTTACCAAGAGACTTAGCTCAGAGGACGTATCAAGATTATGTGACAAGATGGGCTTAGCAGATATTTTTCGCCCATCTTGAGGGGGAGTGTTGTTGAGTTATTTATAGTATTATGTTGGTTATGATATTTTGAGTTATGTAGAAGTGTAGGGACTATATTGTAAAAGAACAATTGTTGATTAATATAAAAGGGGAACCTCTGACAATAGAGGTTATATTCCCTAATTTTTCACCTAATTTTTCTTTCTTCTCCATCTCAAGAATCGACATGCTCTGAACAGGTCTCCATCTCCGCTTCTGTTTGCAGATTTCTTCTCCCGTTGTTGGTGTCATCATTGAGCTAGAATCTTTTTTTGCCTCAACCTCCACCTCATGCATTCAACGCCTATTTCAACCAACAAGGAATTGGTACTGTTTGCAAGTCCAAAACCAGTAAATGCAAAAAGAAGCACTGTCAGAACTGCTGTTACCTTAAGCTAAATTATAACTAAAAACATCAATTGTATATTAAATGAAGATTAACAATAAGGAAGATGATATCAATTCTATATAGCAATAGTACCACTTATTGGTGCATAGATTCCAGTACCGTACCGAAATAGTTATGTTACTGACAGGTTTCACAACATATTAAAATCAACACAACCACGCAGGATACAAATTTGTAAAATAATAAATGGAAGAATAAATAAACAATTACATATGCAAAAGAAATGGCTAACACCAGCTCCAGCTTGGTGTTACATGCTCAATAAGTTTGTTACATGCTATAATGTGGTGGTAACCGGCAAGTATCCAGATTGAAATTTGTAAAATAATTCACTTAGCAACAGGACCTACAGAATAATTCATCTACATTGGTTTATGAATAATTCATCTACAGATTCAAGGCCAAGTGCTTGTAGCTTCTTATTTGTGTTAATTGTATAAAATATGATATAATCAAGCTATTTCAAACAGGTACCAGAATCTGCAGGAATGGATGAAGTAAGACTCAAAATATGTAAAGCAATATGAATAGTGCCTCTGTACGAACTTGCTAGGCAAAATTAGGCTAATGAACATGAGCTGGATTTGAAATGCAATAAAATAAATTACTTCAAGTCATGATCTTGTTATTAAGAAAAGAAAAGAGGTACCTTGAGATCAATTTCTGTTGATTCTCTATTGACAGATTTCTTGTGCTCCTTGTCTTCTTATGTTGATCCTCGTCATCTTCGGAATAAACCTAAAAACACAGAAAGAAAAGTTAATAAATAAAGAAAAATCCTTCAAATATTGTATCTAATTCGACTCACTTAAAAAGCTTATTGCTTTTACACAAAACTATCATTCTGACTGAACGGATACATGTTGCATTTCAATAAAAAGTGAAAATAAATGAACCAAAACTACCATTATAAGACTTGTATTTACAATAAAAATGAACCACCAGGGTTGACTAGTTGTACTGGTACAGTGAGAGTTAATTGCTAGTTGTACTCGTACAATTCATTTACAGAGACATTCAACAGAAGGAGATAGGTGTATACTTGAACCAAATTAATGCCACAAAGTGAATTCCATTCTCTATCACAAAGGATTAGAAAAATTTGAAAAAAAAAGGAATTAAGTCTCTAAAGTTAATTGCTAGTTGCTAATATCACAAAGGATTAGAACAATTTTGTTAAGTCCCAACAAAATACAAACCTCTAGGTACTTGCATTAATGTTACCAGACGTTCAATTTCACAACTCCATAAAGTCATATAAACTCCTACTAGTGTACGATTAACAACAACTAAGTTCATACTGTTAGAGATATGTCCTAGAAGCCAATTCATTAGGCTACTTCTATAGTTTATGTTATTGGTGATTTCAGATCATTTGTTCTTTGATTTAATCGTTGACAGTTCATTCAGGTTGAGGATCTGAATTATAGATCACTGTTATTCATTTAGTAGTAAATGACAACGATAAATCTAAAAGTCCATAATCTTGATAATTAAGAAAGGACATTAATTATCAATAAGATTAGTATGCAAGTTAAGTGATGATTAAGTTCTATAAATCATAGGTTAAGAGTAACCAACTTGATTGCATATGTATATGTTATAGAACGTAGTACAGGACTGGACCCCACGAAATAAATATATGGATTGTGTTACGTGTCATTATTTATTTCGTTATGATTTTGGTTCTAAGTTTGAGATGATTATCTTTTCCACATGAGGATAGATGCTATAAATCATGTCTACCGCTGATTCCTGATGAAGGCTGCTATACGGACTTGATTTAAGTATTCTTGAATTGTGCGGGGAAAAGCTAATTATCAAGAAAACCGTATGTCCCTCATTAATTCACTTAGTGAGTGACGATATCTGTTTGGGCCCCTTGATGGAGATAGATTGTTTGCTAGCAACTGATACAATTATCTCTAGATCAAGAAACGTATAATCTGCAAGAATGACACGTTCCTATCTTGGATTATACGATGATATCGTGTGACATAAGAATCAAAATAGAGAAATTATTACTCTCTTATGCATGATTGAAATATTGTAGCTGTACACTATTTATGCGAATTGGGAATCATAACGTGTTGCTAGA
The DNA here is from genome assembly GCA_028095005.1 of Rhynchospora pubera. Classification (NCBI taxonomy): domain Eukaryota; kingdom Viridiplantae; phylum Streptophyta; class Magnoliopsida; order Poales; family Cyperaceae; genus Rhynchospora; species Rhynchospora pubera. The sequence goes on along the minus strand of CM051461.1, from coordinate 11,180,947 downwards.
TACCGCTTATGATTATTGGAATTAAATAACGATTTAATTCCATGTCCAACATAGCATAAATCCTCAAAGGGTCACACAAAATAAGGTGTTTAACCACACGTGCATTAATTGTTTATTTGCAACAATTGGTTTTGCAAAATATGATAAGTTGATTAATTAATCGTATACCGTCATGGACCGTTATGATTAATTAAGTCAAATAGATCATATCGAAATAATTAAATGCATTGACTAATTCCATATTAATTATTAAATAGTTAATAATTAATAATAATCAACACATTTAATAAAGTGCTAATTGGGCCTTAAATTAATTAGTTAATTTAATGCCCAATGGAAGGTGCAATAAAATAGAAGATTATTGGGCTCAACTAAACTTGAGGCCCAACCCAACCAAGGGATTGGTAGGTGCGACTAGGGCTAGGGGCAATTTTGTCCATGTAATTTTGGATGAGAGCTAGTTGAGTGGCCTATATAAAGGGGTGTTCCATTGGGAGCAAACCCTAGCCTCCACACAACCTCTCTCTCCCTTCTCTCCTTGGCCGAACCTCTATAGAGGAGAAGAAAAATTTCAGATTTTTCTATCCCTCTTCTCTCTTCTATAATCCACCTTGCTCATGTGTTGAGCAACTTTCCCACCTAAATTAATTGGAGAATTAGCTTGAAGAGGGAAAGCTAGGAATTAGTCTCACTTCTCCTAATTACTAGCATAATTGGTTGAGAAGGTGGTTAATCCTTAGTGGACTCGAGGTGTGCTACTAGGAGGTGCTTGGAGGGCTCACCGTCAACGTCAAAGCCGTTGGAACGAGCCTCTTGGTTGCGATACCAAGAGAGGTAAAAATCCACCCTTTCTCTTGTGTCAAATCGGTTTTTCGTACTAGATCTTTATGTGTGTGATGTTTAATAGGTTAATTAACTTGTAATTAGCGAAATAAATGAAAATTACACACTTCCTAACACATACCACAACGAAAGTGATACTGCTTGGGCCTTTGGACTCTGCAAGTCCGGACCCACCCTCTGACAGTCAATCCGTTGCCGTTCCGCTTCACATAAGCGACGATGCAAAGATTGAGAAGCGAGGTGGGGTCGAGCGCTGGCTACTCCGCTGTCCGCCGTTGAGAAGTCGAGAAGGACAGAGAGTCGATCTCAGCTCGAGTTAAGACTGAGGGCCGAACGAAGCAGAACTCCAGCTTCAGTCGAGCATGATAAAATCGGGAATTGCTTCCTTAATCAATGATTAAGAGACTAGAGAATCAAACAATCATCCACCCAGCGACTTCTATTTTTGACATGTGATTTATTTCCATCCAAATTTTTATCTAACATCACGTGATTGGCTCATGTGCACGTTATTTAGAAAATTTTGTCACACCAAAGTTCAGATCTAAATCTCTGTCTCTCTCCAAAAAAAATCTCCAATGCTCTCTGTCTCGCACTTTTTCAGTCCAACCACGGAAGATCAGATAGTCCTCTATGGGGCGAAGAAAACGCGGATCAGATACCCCTCGAGCATCTTGAGACCCGTCGTTACTACCCATTCCAAACGAGCAAAGGGTACTAATGCGGTTCTAAGTACCTCGAGAGTTGATTGTTTGTCGTAGGTCCTTTTTTCCAGTAGGCGCAAGCCCCTACTGTTAATTACCTTCGGACTCAGTTACGAACTGAGCCAAGAGCACCTCTAGATCGGGATAATCAAAGTTTAGATGTCGTAAGTGGATGAAGTCCATTTTAATAAAAGGATTGTGTCTTGGTAGAGAATTTCAGGGTGAAAACAAAGCAGAAGGGCAGTCACTTGAACAGTGCCATGCAAACATGAATGATGCAATTTAATCCTTTGGTTTCACATTTTTAAGACATTTGGGTTGTTTTTACTTTGCTGGGTCAGGCTTAGTGCCGTTACAGAGATTTCGAGTTTTGATGCTAGGAAATGTAGTATCCTAGGTCAGTCCTCAATCGTTTGGGGATTTAGAGGTTTTGGGATTTCATTCAAGTCTCGAGGTTTTGGGTGATGGCCGCTGGTTGACTTTTCTTCTGGTCACCTGGGCATTAGATTTTAGTCTGCTTCTGGTCAAACATGCTGTGGACTTGTAGAAACAGGTTTTTTTTTAGGTTTGAGCCCGACACTAGAAAATAGTGTATTCTAGGTCAGTTCTCAATCATTTGGGGAAGTTGGGGGTTTTTGGGATTTTCATTCGAGTCATGAGTACAGATACGCTATGCCTTCTCTTGACATGAATTTCAGTGATCATTCAGAACTGACTTTTCCTTTTTCTCAATCTGAACATCTGGAGGGGTGTCTTCTTCAAGTCGAAACGCTATGCAGTCTTGAAGGGACGAACTTTTGACTTTTAAGACTTTATGTCACTTTAGACTTTGTGTCTTTTGGGTCACTTTTAGAATTTGTGTCGTTTTGACTTTGTGTCACTTTTAGACTTGGTGTCATCTCGACTTTGTATCATTTTTAACTTTATGTCGTTTCGACTTTGTGTCACTTTTAGATTTGGACTTTTATCCTGCATTTTTAGAATTTTGGACTTTTGGATTGGACTTTTAGTTAGACTTCTAATTTTGCGATTTTGGACTTTTAAGTTGGACTTTTAATTTAGAAATTTAGAATTTTAGACTTTTGAGTTTGAACCTTTGATTTAGAATTTTAGACTTTTGAGTTGGACCTTTAGGTCTTTTACTTTTAAATTAGTACTTTTGGATTTTGATTCTTGAGTTTGACTTTTGACTTTCGGCATTTTCAGATTTGGTTTGAAATTTGATTTTTTTTTTGAACTTTTGAACTTTAGAATTCTTGACCTTGAGTTGTGACCTCTGAGTTTTAGATTTTCAATCTTTAGTTGGACTTTTGAGTTTGGACTTTTAAATTTGCACTTTTAAACTTCTGTTTTTGCCCTTCTTGGTGATATGCGTTCCTCTCTTCTTCTTTTTTTTTATTTTTTTTATATCAAATTTGTCTGCAGATTTTTAATGTTTGACTGTCCTGTTGCTCAGAACATAAAATGCTCAAATGTACCTGCTGTCCAAAACATAAAATGCTCAAATGTACCTGTTATTCAGAACATAAAATGTCCAAACGTACCTGTTGTCCAGAACATACAATGTTCGGGTGTACCTGTTGTCCAGAACATACAATGTTCGGGTGTACCTGCTATCCAGGACATAGAATACTCAGAATAATTCTTTTTTTTTTGTTTAATTTCCTTAGAGAACTTAATCTTTTGATTTTTTTTTATTTATTATTATTAATATTTTTTTTATTTCTCATCATAACCCTCCCTTAAACTTTTTAATTTTAAAGTATCTTGTGCTTTAGTATTTTGGCATGGAATAATGTGTAACAATATTCTTTATATTTTTCTTTACATTTTGACGTTTTATGGGAATTTTTTTGATGATCAGTCTATTTTTAATGTATTTTTGAAGTTTTCTGTTTCGCAGAATTTTCTGAGACTTCGCTGCTTCGTGTTATGTTCGTCAGGGATCCGTTGCAGGCTGATTACCACAGAAGATCCATGAAAGGCGCTGAGGATATGGGTTGATCAAGTCGTCTGGTCCATGCCTGTGTCTGTGCGCCGAGCGAGTCGAGGTTAGGTCTGGATTCGATCTGTTGGCTTCACGTGTTGGCGTTGGCTTCTCAGATACAACAGGTTTAGGCGAAATCCCGATGCATCTCCCTCCTTCCTTCGTTGGACTGGACGCCTCCATTGATGGTGCCAGCAGAGGATTCCGGCAGCCATAGCGTTTGCGACTAGGTTGATAGGCGTCGTAGAGGGCTCCTAATGTTATTTCTGCCGTCCGTTGGCGTTGCGTCGATTGATTTGAGGAGTTCTGACATTGACTTGGTTTGGGCATGTAACCACGGCTGGGGATATCTGACTATCGGAGTGTAATAGGGAATTGGCTTCCCAGAGGCGTTGTAGATCATCTCGAGAACATCTTCGAGTTGTCTGTAAGTTCATTTTTTTTTTTTTGAACCAAGATGAGAAAAGCAAGTACAGCACACAAAGACAATGTAAGTTCAATTTTATATAGCCCTTCCTAATTTTGGGCTACCATGTTTTGATTTTGCCTTTGGTCTGACAGACTCGTGAAGTAGAACATGTAATTCATCTTATGTGCACCCTTCACTGTGTTGTCTTAAACAATTGACATATGCATTTTGGATAGTTAGCTTCACTTTTATCCTTGTTCTATTCTCTGGCCATTCATGTACACGACTTGAAGTTTCAGATTAAGATTACAACATTCATTTATTTGGGTGGCTGAAAAAGATCTGGGCCTGACAATGTTATTTTTTTTTTGTCACCACTAATCCTTGGCTACTCATAAGACCATCTTATTCACTTTGGACCCTGTCGTTTTTTTTTTATTTTACAGAACTTTCTCGATTTATACTTTTTCCTTTTGATACCATTTTAATGTTTAGACAGTTTTACACAGTTCCACTTTTATCATATTCGCACATAACTTTTATGCTGGGACTGATTCACCTTCCTCTTCTCCTCCATATAAATATGATTTCACATGCCTATTGATTTTGATTCCTTTCAATTTCTCTTATACCTTTGGTTTGCCATAAAGCGACTCAAATGTTAACTCAAACAATCACTGATGCATATATGACTTGAACTCCAACTATTGATATTTTGGCTTAAAAAATGCAACTCCACACCCTTTTTGACATACTGGTTATGAAGGAAACATGACATGTTGATCATGAAACAAAGATATGTGACAGTAAAATAAGTTTTAAAATCTATTATTATTATTTTTTTATTGCTTAGTTTCTATGTTCAAGTGCAGAACCATCATGTTATTACTTTCTCTAACATGCATGACACCGGACCCTGACTTAAGAAACGACCATTTTTCTTGTAAAAAATTCAGAATACTCACTATTCACCACATGAAACATGGACTTTATTTTTGAGAATGTGAGTTTTAACCTTGGACCCACTCCTGGACAGAAATGAAGAAAGGATTGTTTTATTACATACATTTTTTTTACATAGACATACTGTATCATTATTGCTTCTAGCAAAACATTACTGTTGTCCCTAATTTAAAGGTCTAGAGGGGGGTGAATAGGCACAAAAGCAAAGGTCTAAACCGGTATGTTCAATATTTGGTTTAATTCAAACTTGGTCTAACAAAAACAACAAGACACAAGCAATTCACAATGCAAGGAAAGTAAAGAGAGAAGAAAAGAAGTGACACGCGATATATTACGGAGTTCCGACCCGCTAGGAAGTGCTAGCCTTAGTCGTACGTCTCCGGGAGTTCCGCAACCTCGAAATGGGCGCGCTCCGTTCAATTCCACAACGAACGGGACTACAAATTCGAACCAAATCACCTTGTTACAATCACTCTCAAGGTGGATTGGCCTAACTCAATTAAACAAGCTCAAACACTCAAGGGATTGAGGCTCTAACCAAATCACTCAACAAATCTAGCAATTAACACTAGTGGATTGGTTTGCACACTCTAATCTCAATGATTTTGCTAAATTAATGCTCAAACACAAGAGAGAGTAATGTCTAACTGGTTGGAGCTCAAAAGGGAGGAATTTCAAAGGTTTCAAAAGTATCTAAATAGTTCCAAGAGACCTCATATATATAGAGGGCGCCAACAGCTCAAAAAACCAGTCAAGACAGATTCTACCGTTATACAACGCTATATGGCGTTGTACAACGCAGAAATAGCCGTTGAAAAATCAAACGGTCACAGACAATAACGTTGTGAGTTGTCAGAGCGTTGTGTAACGTTGTATAGCGTTGCACAACGCTTCAGCAAAAAATCCAAAGCAGAAGCTCGACAGTTCCGTTGGAACTTGTCAGAGCGTTGTGTAACGCTTGGTAGCGTTGCACAACGAAGTCAAGAAAAGAATCAAGGCAGAACTGACACACTCAAACAATATTGTCAGAACGTCATACGACGCTGACTGGCGTCACACAACGTGGCCGTTGCACAACGCTTTTCAGCGTTGTATGACGCGGACAGAGCAAATGAGCGATGTCTGAGCGAAGTTTAGGTGCATGACTCAGACTAACGTTGTGTAACGCTGTAGGGCGTCACACAACGTTGTCGTTGCACAACGCTGTCCAGCGTTGTATGACGCGGACAGAAGCTCCAAACTAAGGATTGAGCATTTTACCAGCAAATTGATTGAGATTAATTTAGAGTTTAATTAAACCTTAACTAAGGATTCTAACTAGTCCAAAGCAATCTCTTGACGCTCCAAACTATGCGCCACACTTGCTTTAATCCATTCTTCATAATTTGCATCTTCTTCCTATAAAACTCAAAGAAGATTGTTAAATGCCAAATGATATTGTTTTGCAATCGACAAACTTAGAGACGTTTAGTACAACAATTACCTTGAAAACTAACTTGAGGATATAACCTCTTGGACGGAAATATATCATTTTTTTTTACTTGCAAAAGAAACATGAGCTTTGTTAACAAAACATGATGAGTTCCCAGACTTCGTGTTAAATTAAAATCAAAATAATTAGACATAAAGGCATATATTTTTTTGTTAAAAAGGGGACTTGCAAGTGTATTTTTTATGCTCCAAATATACTTCTACTACTGATATACTTTTATTTTACTAAGCTCAAACTTATGTACACATAAAAAGATGGTGTTTCACTTCAAACCTTGAACTTAACTCCTTTTATCTATTTTTATTACTTCAGTCAACTTGAGCCCTATCACACTGTATAAATCAGAATTTAAACCATATCATGAGGGTAGAATCTAGGTCACACTCCTCATAACCAAGCCATCTTCTAATTTTGAACAGTGTGTAAGGGCTCAAGTATCCTTTGGCATTTGAAGATACAGAAATTAGATTATCCCTTGGACTTTGAAATCAACAAGCATGGAAAACCTGATTATTTAGAGATATCTTGTTTCCATGCCTTTGACAAAGGTAAACAAACATAAAGGAAGCTTATGTGCATTTTAGAATATATTTTGACATTTATACCTTTTCATCAACCTGACTCCTACATTTTGGACAGAAAAAAAAGAAAGAACATTTTAATTTTAAAATTAACATTTATTATTGTGACAGGAACTTGACTTATTGAGCTTTGGTATGAACTGTATGCATGCCAAACCTTAACAAAAACATGATGACAACCCTGACATGAGTACTGAGACAAACCTAAAAGCCAGAGACTAACATGGCATTCATGGAGGTGGAATCTAGGTCACGCTCTCCATGGAACCAATGACCTCTAATTACATACTAACAACAAAGAACTTATACTGGTGCAAACTATCCCTACATGCACAACTTTAGAGGTACAATCAACTTTCATGGGGGCGGAATCTAGGTCACGCTCCCCACTAATCATCAATGCAAACTCCAAAGAATGAAGCCAGAAAATAAAAAAAAACATCACAAATGCATTTAATATCACTTCATTCATGTTTTTGGAGGCCATTACAGGAGATTACATCTATTACCTTGCAAATAAAACTTGACTTTCTAAAATGACAGAGTTTCAACTAATCAATTGGCCTCCTCCTTTCTTCTCAGGAGGTGCTTCTTTTATAGGAGATTCCCAAGGTTTGGTGCTCTCATCAACTTGACAGGTGGCAACATCTCACATCCTTGGCACTTGATGGATGGTAAAGATGCATAGATGGCAAACCGACTTTCTCCTCTCTTCCTTTCTTCACTTGGTAACTTCTACTACCTAATTTACTTCCCAATCATCTCTTGACACTTGGTAGTGATCAATTATCCATGGGACAGCAACATAGTATTTTAATTCCTTTTACTTATTTCCCCGACAGGTGGGTCCCTGTGGCTAATTGATGATGGATAAGGTTCAACCTTGCTGCTCTTCTATGGCCTTGGGGAGGGGGTAGTGATTTGGCGCCATAATGGGGGTGTATGGGTGGCATTCATCCATGCCTTCATAGGCAGTGTATGGCTGAGATGTTCTTGTAGGAGGGGATCGAATTCTGAGCCCCTACTAGCAGCTAGGTAATAGGTCTTTTTCTTTCTCCATTTACTTTTACTTACATAGCTATTTGGGGTTCTGAACTGGAGCTATCTATGGTTGATACATAATCTCAGTAATACCCTTCAATGCATGTGCATTTGACCCTTCAGTAGAAGGGAAAAAGTGGAATTGGGACTCCAGTGGCCTGTAGTTTACCACTGAATTTCATTTGGTTGGTTAATCCCTAGTGTTTGCTATTCCATCTCAAGTGAAAAAGGTGTTCCTCTTTGTCAGGCTTGAGGGAATGCTGTCGATTTTTCATTGGTTGGGGGTTAATTGGTTCAATGCATATGAAAGGCATTCCTGAACAGATTTAGGCTTTACTAATTTATCCCATTTAATCATCATTTCCTTTAATTGTCTTTAAATTTTCTTCCTGGATGTTAGGGGAATGTTAAGGCACCTTCATATCCTCAATTATGCCTTTAATTTGACTTAATTTTGCCTAATTATAGGCTTGTCAGACCATATAGCATGCTGGAGGGGTAAAATTGGTATAATATCCTTGCTCTTCCTCATTCCTTATGCGCCACATTCCTTTGTCTTTTCTGCTTCTTTACTGATCTGCCCCTGGACACACCATGGAGGGGCTCATGCACTGCATCAATGATTTATGTTTCCAGACTTTTCTCCCTTTTGTGGTACCTGATCATATCCAACGCTCAAGGGAAGATGCTTTAATTCTATCATCTGTCCGTCCACCAGATGATGTATGGTGAGATGTATGTCTGTTTTAAAGGGGTATGCTTCAATCAGCTTCTTTTACATTCCATGCTTTCGTCATCTCCTTATCAATGCCTCGTACTATGAGGGGCAAAAGTACTACATGCTTTACTCATCCAACGGCTATGATCAAGGATGGTGTATTCATTTTTCCTCCATGTTGCTTATGCCCAGAGAATCTGTACAGCACTAGCTTCTCTTTTTCAGATGGTAGGCTGTTGTTACACTCTCAATTTCCTGCTTTCCGTTGTTTCCTTCTTCTTTTCTATACCGGACCTCTCCAGTCACAGAATTTTCACCCTCGTGTCAGTGTGTGCCTGCCTTTATCTTCTTTTGAAGGTTCTTTACACCATTTGGTATTCCTGTGATGCCTTCTCTCCTCCTCAAACATAATCAATACTTCTCAGCGTGAGTTTCGCTATGCCTGGCATTCCTGTCAGTCGAGGTCCCCAATAATCTCCTATTTTCCTTGCAATTAAACCCAATTGTTACATAATACCCTTGTCACTGAGCCACTGCGACGCCTCAGGTATTTTAATTGAACATTTCGCTAAGTAATTTTGCAATTCCATTTTTCCCAATTTCAATACTGTGCTCGTCATTCGTCAAATTCACTGTCTGACATCTTCCGTGTTTGATGTCAATAGAGTCGCGATGGAGCCCTCTATGCGACGGTGTACTCCATTGAAGTTGCGGCGACATGCAGCGCCGGAGGGAGGCGAAACCTCAGCCAGTCGTCATTCTTCCTCAGGTTTGTACTTGCTTCTCTTTTTTTTTTGTTAACAGACTGTGGGTCCCACGAGGACGAACCAATAGGCGGGTGCCACCTGTCTATTCCTGAGGGATTTGATTTTGTTAATTGCTCCTTAATTTATCGGGTTTAATCGTTGGTTGGTTTGGGTTTGTTTGGTTCCGATCCGATACCGAAACCCGTTTACTGCTTTGTTATTTTTGAATTTTGGGCTAAACGCCGGCCCATCCATATCATTTTTTATATTTTCTGTCGGGCCTAATCAAAATCGAAACTGGGCTGGGTTGGGCCGAGTCGGGCTGAAATGGCATGGTTATTAATAGTAGGAATTTTGATAATTTCGTAGGCGAGGTTAGGTTTAGCACACGGGCTTTTGTATGTCCCGTTATGGCGTTCTGTTGTAGTCGTGTCATTATAGGGAGGGATTCAAGTTTGCGAACCTTGTGCTTTTACTCAATGAACTTACGTGCCGGAACCAAGCTGCAATGTTTTATAAATATTTATGAAATTCCATTTCTCTCTTTTTTTTTTTTTGCAGCATTTTTTAGAGGCAAACACTCTCTCTCTCTCAAGCAAGTTTTCTCTCTCAACTATCAAATCTGATCCTTCTCTCTTGCTCTCGCAATTTCTTTCTCTCTCTCTCTTCGTCTCTCTCTATCTCTGAAATCTGAAGTAGATCTGGTCGAAGCCTCCTCCGTTGTGCCCCTAGCCACCACTCCAGTGCGGCCCCGCCACCGTGCTCGACCACCGTCCCTATTCGACTCTGTTGTGAAGCTTCGTTGACGGTGTTCTTATCCATCACGCAGCGAGCGACAATAGATCTATCTCAGATACGACCCGTTTCAACAAGTTCGACCTATTCCGCCTCTATCGACCTTGTCGTGTTCAACAATTATGTCGTGTTGTGCGTCAAAGAGGGAGCAATGTTTATCGGATCTAATTGTGAGTTAGTTTTCATCTCCTCGAAATAGGTTTGTACTTGATTTGCATTTGAACGATTGATTTGTAGTGAAAATTATCTTTCCCTTTTGCAGTTGATTAGATATGCATTGCAACAATTGATTTTTGTTGAAAATATTGATCAATTATCATTTTCGTGTTAGATTTAACTAGATCTATAATAGAACGAATGTGGTAATCTGATAGCGTTGATCTGTAATTTATTCTTTCGTTTTTTGTGGTAATCTGATAGCGTTGGTCTGTAATTTATGAATATCAAGAACAAATGATGAATTCTTGCTTTAGATCTGTATTGCAACAATGATTTTTTGTCGGAGATTGACTTTATTTTAAACGATGGAGTATCATTTATTTTCTAAGGGAGTAACTTAATTATAGCAATGTATTATTTAATGGTATCGGATAATGCCTGTTAGGTACCGTTTTTTACAATGCTAAGGGAGTATTTTCTATTTTTTTGAATAATCGATCAGTTGTTTCTTTAGATCTGAATTGTTACGATTAATTTTTATTGAAAACATTGTCGATTGAAGATTTTTTGTTGTTTTTTAATATTGCTGCATAAATCAATAAATAAACGAATGATTCATATATTCCTTTCAATTTTGTCGTGATGTGAAAGCATTTTGATTGTAAATTTATGAATATCTAGAACGATTTATTAAGTTTTACTATTTTGCATTGATTATATTCTGATGTGCTCAATGGTTTTTTTTATTGTAGGTCAATTTTAATTATGGGGATCGTCGTATGTAGGTTGAAGAACATTCATGTGCCAGACACTGAGGTAAGTTAATTAAGGGCAACATATTTAGTACAAGGCAATAAGTTATTTAAATAAGGAAGTATATTATCTGTGTTAGAGTTATGTCCTAGAAGTCAATAATTTAATGACTTAATTATTAGTTTATGTTTTGGATGATATTTTATCATCTGTTCCTAGGTTTATTATTGACAGATCATTCAGGTTGAGGATCTGAATTGTGGATCTCTGTGGATCATTCGTTAGAATGACAAAAATAAACCTAAATGGTCTATAATCTTGATAATTAACAAGGAACATTAATTATCATATAAGATTAATATGCAATTTAAGTGATGATTAAGTTCTACAAATCATAGGTAAAGAGTTACCAACTTAATTGCATATGTATATGTTATGGAACATAGTACAGGACTTGACCCAACGAAATAAACATATGGATTGTGTTATGTGTCATTGTTTATTTCGTTATGATTTTGGTTCTAAGTTTGAGATGTTTATCTTTTCCAAATGAGGATAGGTTCAATAAATACTGTTTACCGCTGATTTCCGATAAGGGCTGATATACGGACTTTATTTATGTTCTCTTGAATTGTGCGGGGAAAAGCTAATCATCAAAAAAACCGTATTTCCCTCATTAATTCACTTAGTGAGTGACGATATCTGTTTGGGCCCCTTGATGGAGATAGATTGTTTGCATACAACTTTATACAATTATCTCTAGATCAAGAAACGTATAATCTGCAAGAATGACACATTCCTATCTTGGATTATACGATGATATCGTGTGACATAAGAATCAAAATAGGGAAATACATTTATTCTCTTATGCAGGATTTAAATATTGTAGCAGTACACTATTTATGCGAATTGGGAATCATAACGTGTTACTAGATACCGCTTATGATTATTGGAATTAAATAACGATTTATTTCCATGTCCAACTTAGCATAAATCCTCAAAGGGTCACACAAATAGGACTTTAACCATACAGTGCATTATTTATTTATTCGCAATAGTGCGTATTGCGAAAATATGATAGTTTGATTAATTAATTGTATAGCGTTGTGGACCGTTATAATTAATTAAGTCAAAGGGATCATATAGAAATAAATTAATGCATTTGCTAATCCCAAATTAATTATTAATGAGTTAATAATTAATTATGTTCAACTCATTTAAATTAATTGAGCTATTGGGTCTTTATTTAATTAGTTAAATAAAAGCCCAATTTGAGGTTAGTTGAAAGAGCAATTAAAAGGTTTGAATTAATGGGCTTTTAACACACTTGGTGTAGCCCACAAAAGCCTCCAATAGGGGCCGGCCATGTGAGGGCAAATATGTCCACAATTAGTTGTGGTAGGTAGGTGGAGAGAGCACTATATAAAGGGGTCAAGTTTTGGGGAAACCCTAGCCTCCACTCCATTCTCTCTCACCTCTTCCTCTATGGCCTCCAAATTCACCAAGGGAGAAAAATTTTCAGAATTTTCTCCATGCTCTCTCTTCTCTCCTCTCCTCTCTAGCTCATGGGTTGAGCACTCCTCTCCACAAATTAATATAGTTAATTGCTAAATGAGAGAGGAAACCTAGAGGGATTAGCTTGTGTCTTCCTCTTGCTAGCACAAGAGTTGAAGATTATGGTTAACCTCCTTGGTGGACTCGAGGCCGATCAACCGACGCCACCAACTCCCATGCCATGGATCGTGCCGTCCAATTACGATATTGGATGAGGTATCGATTTCTCCCAATTCTCTTGTGTCAAATTGACTTAGCACTAGATCCTTTTGTGCATATGGTGTTTTGAATGGTTAGGTGTAATTAACATAAATTTTCAAAATTATGCACTTTCCTAACAATCTGTGACATGAAAGTATTTATGAATGTGCTTGTGTGTTAGCAATTTGATGATATTTTTTTAACAAGGGAGTAACTCCTTTAAATAAGGAAGTATATTAGCATGACAGAGGGAGTATTGCTTTTTTATGTGGTAGTGTATTAGCAGTTTCATGATATTTTTGTATCATATAATCAAGGGAGTAATTTATTTACATAAGGGAGTATATTATTTGTGACATGGAAGTAGTTATGAATGTGCTAGTGTGTTAGCAATTTAATGATATTTTCAACAAGGGAATAACTTCTTTAAATAAGGGAGTATATTAACATGACTAATGGAATATAGTGCATTAACAGTTTGATGGTATCTTAGTATTTTGTAACCAAGAGAGTATGGTATTTGAATAAGGGAGTATATTATCAATGAAATGTAATACTTTATGAATGTGCTATTGTGTTAGTCGTTTAATGGTATTTTTAACACGAGAGTAACTTATTTAAATAAGAGAGTATATTAATATAGCAAAGGGAGTAACTTATTAGAACAAGGGAGTTTATTTATACTAGCATGGGAGTAAGTTGTATTCATTCTTTCTCTTTGCCCGAGAGACAATCTTCAAATGGACCAGTAGCATACATTTCATTTATGAGAGTACATTCATATTAGAAGAGGAGTAACATAATTTATTATGTTATTTGTTGGCAGAGGGAGATACAAGAACTAATGTTCATCCTCACTCTCATATTTCGTACAAGGGAATGGAGTAACTTATTCTTAACAAGATAGTATATTGTTATTATATAGGAAGTAACTTATTTTCATTCTTTGTTTTGGGACATAAAAAAGATCTTATATAAGAAGTAACTTATTAGAACAAGGGAGTATATTTATACTAGCAGGGGAGTAAATTATATTCATTCAGTTTATGATGTTTTGTTCATGGTAGTACATATTTCATACAACAGAGTAACTTATTCTTAACAAGGCAGTATATTGTTATTATATAGGAAGTAACTTATTTTCATTCTTTCTTTTGGGACAGAGAAGAGATCTTATATAGAAAGTAACTTATTAGAACAAGTGAGTATATTTATACTAGCAGGGGAGTAAATTATATTCATTCAGCTTATGATGTTTTATTCATAGTAGTACACATTTCATACAAGAGAGTAACTTATTCTTAACAAGGCAGTATATTGTTATTATATAGGAAGTAACTTATTTTCATTCTTTCTTTTGGGACAAAAAAGAGATCTTATATAGGAAGTAACTTATTAGAATAAGTGGCCTTATAATTCTGAGAATTCTTGTTTGCAAATTGAATATAATTCCAGTGCCACAAACTCGGGTAAGCATTTAAGGAGTAATACACTCCAAGGAAGTAAATTGTATTTTTGGATGTTGTTGTTTGTAAGCAGCTTGATGTTATCTTTGTTTCGGTAACCAAGGGAGTATGTTAGTTAAATTGGGGAGTATATTAACATGACAGAGGTAGTAACCAATACTTCAAGCAGCTTGATGTTATATTGGTTTCGGTAACCAAGGAAGTAAGTTATTTTTAATGAGGAGTATATTAACACAACAGAGAGAATATTTTTCTAATAATTGGTTATTGTTGTTTTTTCAGATTTGTATTGAACACGACAATTTGGTTGTTGCATACAACCTTATCTTCGATAGTACAAATGAGGTGAAGGTTGAATTACCTCCAATGTAAACAATTTTAGTTCTTATTAATTAATATGTTTGTTGATATATATTGGAATAGCTACTGTGTGTAGTTGTTATTTATTGTTGGTTGTAGTATTGAAACAAGTACTTGTTAGTAATGGGTTAGTTAGTTATTTTGAAATATTTAGTGGAAAATTATGAAATAGTTACTCCCTTATTCAGTTCTTTTAAGCAATTTTTGTACAAGTAGGTACTCCTATGTTATAATGAAATAGTTACTCTCTTATATCTGTTGTTTTAGTTACTCCTACAGTCAATTTTGTTACTCTTTAAGTGAATTTTTCATTGTTGTTTTTGTTTATCTACTATCTACATAAATTTAGTTACTCCCTGCAATTAATTTAGCTACTCCTCACAGTCAAATTATTTACTCCTTAAACCAATCCAGAAGGCAAGTAAAACGAAAGCATTTATGGAGAACACGCTTGTGACGTTAGTTTCACGCGGAACATGCACGTGACGTCAGTTTCAGACGAAAATTGAGCTTGTGACGTCATTTTCATGTAGAAATTTGGTGCGCCGGTTAAATTTGTTCTAAAATCGCTCCAGCGCCCAATTAGTTTGTTTTCCATTTTTGACAACATGCACTTTTCTTTTTTGGCACTTTCCTTTTTAGGTACTTTCCTTTTTTGGCACTGATTGCTTGATTGTATTAAAGTTTGATTGTAGTTATCAGCTCCGCTTATCTGAGGGCCGAGCCGAGTTTCAGGCCCAAATCGAAATAGGCTCGGCCCACTCTTAAAAAATAGGATGTTCAATTTATTTTCAATTTTATCAATTTTCATAGATTATTTAGTGGTAAACTGTTGGTGAGACTAATTGGTGAATATATATTCCAAATGAATGCTAGAGGTGTTCAGATTGTTATGTCTAAATAGGAAGGATATTTTTGTTGTAGTTTGATTGTTATGAGGAATACTTCTGTAAAATAAAATGTTACTTATTATGCTGAATTTTGGTACTGATTTATTTTTTGGAATTTCTGACCTTAATTATATTCTGCCTTAGCTGATTTATAGGTAGCTCACTTCTGACATTGACGTCATGTAATGAACCAGTAACAGTATTTGATATATCATATATGTATTTCTCCAATTTAGTTTTGGTATTGGGGTTTAGAGTTTAAGATTTAGATGTGGTTCAAAAAGATTATTCTTTTACTGGCATGGTACAATGCTAATCAGGTCCAGCACCATTATTCACTTTAAAATATATAAGGGTTGAACTGTCTGGTCTTTGCTGAGGTTGGTACCTGTTAGTTCCATGGTCGGCTGATAAGTAGTTTCATAAGTGTGGTATAGAAAATTTGAATTGTACAGGACAACAACAATGATGTAGTGCTCAATTGTTGTTTTATTTAATAGGAAAAGTGCTTTTATCATTGTTAATATTGAAATTTCGTTTTCTTTTATAGAGTAATTTCATCTAATATGACAGCCGACGACTCAAAAGATGTGTTTAAAAATTTGGATTGGAAAACAGTTGGGAAACAAATGCCTCCAGTGGCTAGGATGTCAAGTGCCTATCTAAAGGATGTCAAGTGCCAGGATGTATACTACAGTGGCTGTGCTTGAAGATGTTATTTTCCTACTTGGTGGCAGTGATGGCAACATGTGGTTTGATACTGGTATTTGATTCAGCACCCTACTTTCATTTAGAATTCTTTATTATTGAATGGTAACAAGGATGATGGAGGGAAATGGTCATAAATGAGTATTGACTTTGATAATAGTTATGATGGTGATGCTGGTGGTGACAATAAATTGAATTATTGTTCTGAGTTGCTGAGATAAATGTAATTTGTAACATATATTCATATAAAAGAAAGACTGGTAATACAACATATTAAGTAATGACAATAACATTAGAAATATATAGGCTTACCGATTTTATATTTAGGTTAAGAACTGAAATTTGTGTTAGAAATGTAATTTTTCATACGTGATACTGTACTTATCATCATAGCATGTATAACTTGGTGATATTGAGAATGTAGTTGAATGGTATAATAGGATACTGTTGAGTGGATCCAATCCCTACTTTTGAGCTGTTGAAAGGAGAATTTTGCAGGAATCACACTTATATCGGTTACAACTTACAACATACTCTCAACAATTCAAAGATAATACTCTATACTAAAGAAATAACAAGCAATTTCTGTATGGATATACTAAGCAATATTTATTAATCGTGCCACACCATTTTAACAAAAAAAGGGAAAGAAAAAGAACAATCCTTGATTGTTTTTGGCTGTAGAATCATTTTAATAATTTATGTGATACGAATAATTATTCTTAGGATAATTGTTTTATGCTAATTATTTATTTTTCTTTTTTCAATTTTTGGCATCATAATTAAGGTTAACAATCCAAAAATAAGAAGAAACAAAGGAACCGATGGTGCAGTGACTACCTTGATGCCAATTTGGCATTTGTTAACGAGTCAATGAAGATTTCAGGGAAGATCCAAATTAGGTATCAATAAATCGTGTATAGAAAAGATATGTGATTGGATGATAAAAGCTATTCCGGGTTGGGTTACAGTATGTTAGAAAGTGAATTGTTATGGTGACTTCCTTGCTCTTTTTCCTTTCTGATCTAAAGTAAAAATCTTTTGCAAACTTTGCATATGATTCATTGCCATGTATTTAATTCGCAGTTTACTCATACGTGTGCATCCGATTTTGTTCATGTGTTAGTTGTCTTATATAGTTCTATTCTGAATTTCTGATTAAAAAATTAAATTATTTCTCTAACTAGAATAAGCATTTTTATTGAAATTGACATGCAATGTGAGCTTATATTTAATAAATAGTTTGTTCACCAGTATAGATCAAATAAGAATGCTCCCCATAGAATTGATTTAATAGACTATTTTACCCTTATCTTCAAAGTTGTATTCATCAAATTCATAATTATTTGACAAATTGATTTTAATAGTAACTTTCAAAACAGTGAAAGATATATTTAATAATACTTATGTTAATCTGGATAGTAATCATGTTAGAGCAGATGAAGAATAAGACGGCGGCCTGGATCCTAGGGAATGGATTTTAATGTCCTGGATGAGATGTCCTGTTGCCACATTAGAAGATCCAACTAAAAACATGGCACTGATATTTTCTGCCAATATGATAGCTGGAACAATGCATACCCCCAAAAGAAATTTTATGACAGAAGCTTTGAATCTTTCTTTGCTTGGATTTGCATACGATTCATTTTGACAGAGTGTTGAAAGTTTGTTATATTGTTTGTTTTGCAGTTTTTAGAGATTTTTCAAAATCTGGTATAAAGACTTTGCCAGTATGAGACTGGTCCATCTAAAATGAGATGAGCTATATCTGGTTGTCTTTAGGTTTATAAACTTTGTTTCATAAATGAGACAAGATTGGACCATGCAACCCTTTTGTAAAATGTAACTTCATCTTCTTTTTCTTATGTTTGTTCGCATTTACATGTTGTATGTTTTCTTCACGCTTATTGAACTATATTAAATCCCGTATATAACAATTTATGAATCATGAAATTTGGAAATATTTTTCTTTAATGGCGGCGAAGCCGCCGCTCCTCACCTAGTCATAATTATATTTATATCAAATAATTGTGAAGCTAACAAGTTCTCTTTTCTTTTAAATGGAATATAATGATGAAGTAAAACGAACATCAATTCGATGATTAATGTACTTTTGTCCACATTACCAAATATTTCTTTGAAGTTTCACACCACCAAATTAATGAGGCCATGTGAACACGTTCCGTTTGCAAGAAATTCTATTGGGATAAGAGCGGTGACATGGTACCAGCGTTGACTTGCTATTGGATGGGCCAGCCGGCCAGCGCATCATAATTATGGGGCCGTTTGGATTCCACGGGATTTTGGAGAATTTTATCTTCCTACCATAAATTTATTATAAACAATCCAAACTCTTCACAAAATTACACACTTCCCAATAAATTTATTCCTAAGAATTGCAACTTCTCCAAATTTTCCCAATAAATTTATTCCTAGAAATTGCAACTTTCCCAAATTCTCCAAATTCCTAAGCGATCGAAACGGCCTCTATATTTATATCAAATAATTGTGAAGCTAACAAGTTTCTTTTTCTTTTAAATGGAATATAATGATAAAGTAATACTCCTATGTGAAACTAATCCAGGGATAAATTGGTCATTAATATATCTTCATGCAAAATATTAATTAAATTATTTTGGCATGAATAAATTGGTCGTTCCATAGCTAATTGCAGGGGTTGTAAAGTCGCTGTCCTTTGATATAAATTAGAAAATAGATATAGTACACGTTAGTATATGAGATGGACCCGAATCCCGTGTAGCGCGGGACACCGTGTAGCGCGCGTACGGGCCGTCTGATCTTGATCGGACGGTTCATCTTTTACGGGCCTATCAATCTAGGTTACATGCACGGGGCTCCCTTGTCCATTGGATTTTGATCAGACGGCTACGATGCCGCGCTACACGGTGTGCCGCGCGGCACCAGATCTGAACTCATATGAGATATAGAAGTGGGGAGTCACTTTCATCCCCACACCAGCACATGGGGATGAAAGTACACTAACGCTGCCAGGTCCGGTCAAACCGGACAAGGAATCTTTCTTGCATAATTGCATGCACTTTCCCAATTATTTTCCAATGGTTCTCTACTTCTCTTAATTACTCGGTTCACCTTTGTCTTCCACCTCGATGCGAAGCATACATTCAATTAACTTATATCCTTAAATAAATCATACTTTCCAATTGTTCTTCCTGATCCGATCCATGTACGTACTAACCTTTACCCAATATCCAAGATACAGATCTACTCGTTACTAATCTTCCCAACTTCCATTTTGCTTTCATCCACACTTGGTTAGATGGCTGAGGTTTTAGTGGGTGCTGTGTTGCGTAAGCTTGCGAACTTCTATAATTTATACATAGAAGTTTATAATGCATATTGCATACAACTGGGTCAACTTTTGGGGGGAGCTGCTGAGGCACTTTCGTACTTTTGTAATTTTCGACGTAAAATAATGCAGCAAATGTTTAGGCCCACCAGCACATGGGGTGGGGAGCCACTTTCATCGCTGCCAGGTCCGGTCAAACCGTAGAAGGAATCTTTCTTGCATAATAATTATTTTCCAATGGTTCTCTACTTCTCTTCCTTACTCGGTTCACCTTTGTCTTCCAAATTCTGAGAACTTGCCTCGATCGATGCGAAGCATACATTCAATTAACTTATATGCTTAAATAAATCATACTTTCCAATTGTTCTTCCTGATCCGATCCATGTACGTACTAACCTTTAACCAATATCCAAGATACAGATCTACTCGTTACTAATCTTCCCAACTTGCATTTTGTTTTCATCCTGAAAAGAGGCTCACTAGTTTTTGATGGCTGAGGTTTTAGTGGGTGCTGTGTTGGAAAAGCTTGCGAAGTTTACAGTTGACAAGGTAATTGAGAAGGCCCTATCCTTCTACGGGATTAGGGCCGAGGTTGAGAAGCTGAGTCGAGAATTGAATTACATTAAGGCGTTTATCAAGGATGCTGATAGGAAGCATATAGTAGAGGAGAGGCAGATGCAATTGGTGAAGGACCTAATCGATATTGCTTATGACGTAGAGGACGCCATC
Organism: Rhynchospora pubera; assembly: GCA_028095005.1. Taxonomy (NCBI): domain Eukaryota; kingdom Viridiplantae; phylum Streptophyta; class Magnoliopsida; order Poales; family Cyperaceae; genus Rhynchospora; species Rhynchospora pubera. The sequence continues at coordinate 11,160,520 of CM051461.1, read as the reverse complement.
GACATTTTCCACTCTGAATGTCCGAAAAAACTAAAACTTCCCGGCATTCTGGGCCGCCTTGGACAGCTACCAAAAGAGATCTCAAAAATCCCATTCCTTTACCAGTTTCAACAAGAGATTAAAGAGATCCGAAGTAGAATCAGAGAGATTAATGAATTTAGAGAGAGATATGAAATAACTACTTTAGGTGACGACAGAATACCGCAGTCTAATCCACAGCTGATTCCAACCGTCGACGATTCAGAGATCGTCGGCTTTGAAACACACCGAGACAATGTTGTGAAATGTTTGCTTGATGAAGCATATAGAAGCCTCGCTGTTGTCTCAATTGTGGGGTCCGGCGGGCTTGGAAAGACCACCCTCGCTCGTAAGGTGTACAACAGGTACACTAATAATCCCATCATTTCTACCTTTCCAGTGCTTCCGTATGAATTTGTTATTGCATACGTATGCAGAAAACAGATTTTAAAAAATATAATTTTTTTTTATGAACAATATTTGCATGTTATTTGCCATCATAATTGTAACCATTGGGCAAACCATAATGAACTCTGTTTAGTCCTTGTTCTACAATGGACAGAGATCGATCCAGACCTAATGTGGATTCTCATCTCACTGATGCTTCATAGATCAACTAATAATCTCGATTTGAATAATGTAATTAATAGGCTCGTATCAATGGCTTAGATAGAAATGGTTAGATGCTCAAGGAATTTGAACCAAGTTAATTGAAAAAATGTGATGCCAATATAAAAACCTGCAGCTTCTGATCCTTACAGCGCTTCAAACATCAATTCCTGTAAAATTCAACCCTCATCAACCAAATTGTTACTACGAAACTTTTGTATTATTTACTTCGTTACATTCAATTTCTTTGAATTTACATATATGACAATATTAAACTCTTAAAATTTTTTTTTCCTGCAGTGGTGATGTTTTGAAAATTTTTGGCAAGCATAGATGGATTACTATCTCTCAAGCATATGACTTGCTTAAAATTTTGCAAGAGATAGCGAAGGACCTCGGTATATCGTCCGGGAATACCGAAGATGTAAACGAGCTTGCTGAAAATATACGGGAGTCTCTTGAGAAAGAGAGATACCTAATTGTTTTTGATGACGTATGGGCAGAAGATTTCTGGAAAAATATAAAAAATGTCATGCCTGACAAAAATAACGGAAGTAGAGTACTCATAACAACACGGTTTGAAAATGTCGCAATGAAGGCTGATACCAAATATGACCCATACAAACTTCCAATTTTAGACCACAAACAGAGCCTAAATCTTTTCCTTAAAAAGGCAGTTCCTAAAAAGCACCAATATCCAGATGGTCTACCTGATGAATTAAAAAGCCTTGCACAAGAATTTGTTGCCAAATGTAGGGGCTTGCCTCTTGCATTGATAGTTTTAGGAAGTTTATTATCTACAAAACCATATGATTTTCATGGATGGAAGGGGTTGTTAGATACAATGAGCTGGCAAGTTGATGGAAGCGAGTGTATTGATGTTATAGCGACTAGCTATGAATACTTACCACTTGCTAAGAAATTATGTTTCCTTTCTTTTGCGGCATATCCTGAAGACAAGGACATTGAGATTGAAGATTTGCTCCGGATATGGGTTGCAGAAAGGCTCATACCACAGGAAGATACAAGAACATTGGAGGAAACAGCTATGTGCTTCCTAGAAGATCTCGTGCAAAGGTACTGCTTATGTTGCTTTGTTATATATATCTCACTTGTTTTAATAGATATTATACAAAATATTGTTCTAGTGACTTTCTTATATCATGCATATATATTGGAAAACCGTGCTCATGTATAAGGACAAATAGCATAGTGGTAGGACTAGACTGGTCTAAAAAAATGTTAAGGGTTAAAATCTGGCATGTATTTAATTTTAAAAAAATTAATGACAAATACTTGCCTCTTTATTAGAAAAGTTCTCATGTTATTTTAATAGCCATGAAATATTGTCCTATCATACATAAGCTAAAGCTAGAATCAGCGAACTTCCCTAACGACTTTAGTTATTTTTATAATTTTATTCCAAGAAACTAATAAAAGTATCTCGATCAAGTGACCAAATGATGAACGTATTAGAATTAACTTGTCATAATTAACTAGATTCATTCATTTGTTGTCCACTTGATCGAGTATCAAACTGACTCCAAATTATATAAAACTTATATAGAAACACGGTTTGAATTAAACAAGATAAACGATTTGAATTTTAAAAATTTTAAATATTGATAAAATATGAAATTGTGATAACTTGTGGCGCAAAAAGAATGGCACTGGAACTTGCTCATAAAAATATCGAATATGATAACTTAGGTCCGAAGGGAAAATTTGGGAACATATTCACATTGTAGTCTGTTAGCAAATTAGATTTCCAGTGATATAACCAGCTATACATGGTTTGTTATAAATATTGAATAAAAAGTGCTACAGCAGATAGCATTTGGTTCTTATTTTCAGTTAACTAATATAATATTGAAGTCAACTATATTTCCTAGAACTTTGTGGCACAACTTTCTAAATAACAGATGTATTTAGAACTCAGGTTGGCTTTTAATTGTGCTTGTACAGCAATTTATATTTTTACTTAAAAGGTATGCTCTCTATTGACTTACTTGTGACTAACGCATAGGATACTTACCGACTGGTCTTATCTCTAATCATCTTTTATCAAAACTTCCATAAATGTCTCTCCTATCTTAATCTAAAAAGCATACTATTGAAAAAAATAATAATTTAGCTATTCTAGTTAATCACTCAGTTGGCTGTCACATCTACATTTCATTATTGTTTCAAAACATAGCGAAACATTATTAAGTTGAAAAATATCACTTAATAGAACTTATATCTAAATCAGCACATATTTGTAAATTCAGTCAAGAGTGTTAACACAAAGTTAAAAATTAAAATTAAAATAGTATCAGTCGCTAACTTACAATGATGAAAGAAGGAAGATACTACAAACAAAAATATGAACTCTAATATGGCTGAGAGCATTGCACGGCTGTCTAGTTCAAACATACATTCCAATGTACCCAGAAAGAAAAAACAATTACTTACCTTGCAACTCTGAAAAGTAACAGGAGGCCAGGAGCATTGTGTAGCTGTCCATTTCAAACTCCCTCCGAGTATCTTCCTCTGGTAGCTGATTTTCATGAATTACATTTATTATTACGTTAGAAATAAGTTTAAAAGAAATAAAAATTTTACAGAAATAGTGTTATTGGTAAAATCCTGGTAACACAATGATAAATAACACCTAAAATGAAGTTGTAACATAGAAGTAAGATGATAAGTTTTCAAATTAACTCAAGTATGCTTAATCAACTCAACTTAAACCTATGGTTAGAAAAATCAACTTAAGTTTGGTTGCTTTTTCAATGATCAAGTAGGATGGCAAAAAAGTATAGTACAATTTTTAGCAAAATGAGCAGTTCAATTGTGCAAGGGCAGAATAAGATGGTATATATTATTTGACTAATAACATACGAGCCAAAAGTACTATAATATATATTTAAGTAATGTTTCAAAACAAAGTAAGGATTTAAGAAAAATAGAGAGACGATAACCTTTATAATCTACATGCTAATGACATGATTGACGTGTTTATGATTAGTGTTAGCATAAATCAACTTTGATACCAACACTTCAATATATGTCTGGTCTCTCTTAATTGTTTTATTAGCTGGGCCAATCAATTATACCATTTTATGGAAAAAAAATTAAGAAATAGTATCCATATCAAAAGACGCAATGATAAAGTGAAATTATGCAACAAGCTCAATTGCTCAAACACTATATAATGCGGCAACCTCATCATCATCTTTCTTCTACATGGAATAATTGGAAATATTATACATATTAACTTTCCTCTTTTTTGTTTGTTTTTATCATCTTATAACATCAATAGAGAAAACACTGTCTGACACAAAATAAAAAGTTTAACTAAATACAAATTGAACTTGCAAAATATACCTTAAGTAATACATAACTAGCAACCGTGACAGGCTTGGTCACACTTATTGAGTTGATTGAATCAGAAGAACTACTATATTTCAAGAGAGAACCTAATCAATTGGGGACCACTAGCCCATTAAACTTTGCCTTTTTGTCACACCAATTCAATAATTAATGGCCCAAAGTAATTACTTCTATTTCGGGCTCTAAACGGCTAATTAATAAAAAGCCCACTTACTTAGTATAATTCACATAATTATACTAAATATTGTTGAACAAAAATAATTATCAACTTATTGATGATTATTTAAGAATTAGCATATGTATTAACTAATTTCTATATGATCACTTTGATTTAATTAATTATAGCGGTTCGCAACGGTATATAATTACTTAATCAATTTATCATATTTTGCATTCTCCAATGCAAATAAATCAATTAATACACTGTATGGTTAAAAATTTAGTTGTGTGACTCTCGAGGATTTATGTCATGTTGGTCATGGAAATTAAATCGCTATTCATTTCCAATAATAATAAGCGGTATCTAGCAACACGTTCTGATTCCCAATTAGCATGAACAAATATTGTACGACTACAATATTTCAATTCTGTATAAGAAATAAAATATTTCCTTGTTTGATTCTTATGTCACATGATATTATTGTATAATCCAAGATAGAAATGTGTCATTATTGCATATTATACATTTCTTGATCTAGAGTTGATTGTACAAGTTGGCCAAACAATCCAACTTCATCAAGGGGCTCAAACAGATATCATCACTCCCTAGGTATACTAATGAGGGACGTATGGTTTTCTTGATGAACAACTTTTTTTCACACAATTCAAGAGAACATAAATAAAGTCCGTATAGCAGTCCTTATCAGGAATCAACGGTAGACGATATTTATTTAACCTATCCTCGTGTGGAAACATTGAATCATTTCAAACTTAGAATCAAACTCATATGAAATAAACAATGACACATAACACAATACATATGTTTATTTCATTGGATCAAGTCATGTGTAATGTTTCAGTAACATACACATATGTAATTAAGTTGGTAACTCTTTACCTATGATTTGTAGAACTTAATCGTCACTTAACTTGCATACTAATTTTATATGATAATTAATGTTCCTTATTAATTATCAAGATTATGGACGATTTAGATTTATTATTGTCATTCTAATCAATGATCCACATAGATCTACAATTCAGATCCTCAACCTGAATGATCTGTCAATACTAAACTTTTGGAAATTTGATGTTACTAACAAATTTGATGTTACTAGTAAATAAGCCCGCACCCGATAAAATTTTGATGGATCCCTCAACCTGAATGATCTATCAATAACAAACGGTATAAGGTTTTTTTCATACCCGCACCCGTTAAAATTTTCTTTACCCGTACCCTACCCGTACCCGTTAAAAAATAATTTTACCCGTACCCGTTAAGAATTAACGGTACGGGTACGGTAATGATAAAAAATGGATATAATAACAATAAAATTTGTACACTCTGTATAAATAAATTATATCAATAAGTATATTAATAAAGTTCAACAATGATGGCAAATATATTAGGTTTTTGCTTTTTTATTTTTTAGTATACTGCATGGAAAGAATTATTGATTTTAAATAAAATTTAGCAATATTTTTTACCAATCATGCAATATAAGATACCATGTGTATCATGTAATTATTTTTTTTAATTGTGGCAATTACCCGTTATGAAAACGGGTACGAAATATCTTTTACTCGTATCCGTACCCGTTAAATTAACGAAAAAATTTTCTTACCCGTACCCGTATCCGTTAATTTAACGAAAAAAAAAATTTACCTGTACCCGTATTATACAGTACGGTACGGGTTGGCTAAACGGATAAACGGGTTTCATTGACAGCCCTAGAGAGCAAAACCTAGAGGAGAAAAAGTGGAATGGGAAAAATTAATGTGTTGATAACCATACGATTTATGGTGTAATGGGTGGGTTCTAAAAGTTTATACTGAAAATCGATTGATCCCATAAATATCTACATAGTGTTGATACACAGAAAATACATTAAAGTTGCTGAAATTTAATCCAACGATCAGATCACTGCGAATAAAAGGAATGACGATTTGGATTGAAAAAAATTATAAGGAACAAAACTCACGGGGTTAAAGCTCATGATTTTATTAACTATCATTTCGACATAGTTAAAAACACGGAACTGATTATATTTATATATAGGTAAGGTTCTGATTTGTAAATACGGGTTTGGGGACCCGAATTCACATAACAAATGCTAATAACAACATATTGTTAATTAAGTTGGTCATTATCTTGTTAAACATCACGTAAATATTTTTAAGTATACATGTCATAATGTAATGGCAATGAGGTTGATTACTCCTTTCTAATCCCGCCATTAATCCCTTTTATTTTCATGTTGTAATCAATCGAATTGATTAAGTAGTCAAGAAAATATGCTTTTAAGTTTCATATTGGTTCATCGAGAAACGGAGCTTCGTGAGGAATTGGTATGGGTAGCGGGTTAATTAGGCTAGATCTAGAATTCTAGACCTATGACCTATCAAAGGGATTTGCAAGGAAACCCAAATACCTGAAAAAATTTATGAAATAGTCCTTGCAACAATTAGTTTCGGTACCAGTAACGAGGAATGACCAAGAAAAATACCGGTACCATGTTCTAATCATCTCCCAACCCAACAACAAGGAGCCTCAAAATACAACTGATATCAAGCAACATCTATTAGGTCCGAAAACAAAACACAATCAACAAGGTTCATGCACCATCAAGCAAACGAGTTTTTTCTCGAGGCTTCTTACACTGAGTAGACCCTAATTACTTTCATCGATTCTGATAAAAAAAAATCCATGAAAATTGATTGAAATTTGAAGGAAAAATACCTCAATGGCACAAATCATTGATCAATATTACCAATGCCTCAAAATATCCCTATTCCTCACTAGTCACCCCATTGAACTTCAATTCGAGAGAAACAGAAAAGTAAATAGCTTTTGGCGATGTGTAATTTTTTTTAATATTTAAAAAATTTAAAATTTAAATATTGAATCCAAACCGTTGATCTTGTTCAATTTATGGGCGATACGTTTTCATATAAATTTTATAAAATTTGGAGTTGATTTGATGCTTGATTAAGTGCTCAAACTATGAACGTATTAGAATTAATCAAACAAGATTCGTTCATTTGTTGAGAACTTAATCAAGTATCAAATCAACTCTAAATTTTATAAAATTTATATGAAAACGCATCGCCCGTGAAATTGAACAAAATCAATGGTTTGGATTCAACATTTGAATTTTAAAATTTTTAAATATTAAAAAAAAATAAGAAAAGGACTGCTCAAAATCTTCAGGGTTAAATCAACGATCAAATGGTCCACATCCATTAGAATTTAGGTTAAAGAAAATAGTTTAGAGATTACAAAATTTAAGAAACTTTTTTTGTATGAAAATGTTAGTATTAAGTTTTCAATTATTGCTGGTTCATTAGTAAGATATTAGACGATTTGCACTGTATGTTTGGTCCAGGATTTCGGTTATACAATCAACAAAAATTTATTTGGATACCTTGAACCTACTAAAATAAAAGTTGTTATTCTAATGCTTCATTGATCAAATTCTAATCTGTCATGTTCATATATTATTATAATTGATTTTCGTTGATTGACAATATACATTAGATTAAATAACACAAGTTTATTGCTAAACTACTTATCAAGAATAAGAATTAAATGATCTATTTTTACGAAATGATAAGATTCATAGTTTTACAAATATAACTATGCAACATCACAAAATTAGTCACTATTATCATGCTTTATCTCACACACGTAAACTAAATTAGTTAATATTAATTACCATGCTACACATGACAAAATACTATCTCAAAAAGTATTAATGTCAATAAGTGCGTTGTTATTGTTCAATCTATTTATGTCCTGTTATTATAGAACTTTTGGAAAACATGATCCAATTCTCATTAAATGTCAATGGCAGGAGCATGGTTCAAGTATCACGAAAAGATTTTGATGGATCCATCCAGTTTTGTCGGGTACACGATGTTTTGAGAGATCTTGCCATCCAGAAAGCAAAGGAGATAAACTTTCTTATTGTGTGTTCAAAGCCTGATGATTGGATGAGATGTAACAAGGCACGTCGTGTAGCGATTAATTATTCATCAAATGGCAATGAACTGATGGGAGATTATGCAAACCCAAACATTCGCTCTCTGCTTTTGTTTGGTGAGTCAAACCTTGATTGTTCCAAGTATAAATTACTCAGAGTGTTAGGGTGCATGGGGTGGCGTCGAGTAGTATTGCGGAATTTCAAAGGATTACCTCATTTGAGATATCTTAAGCTAAATAGCGAAATAGAGGGCAAGGAACGTGAATTTGGGGAATGGATAAGGAGTATGAAATATTTAGAAACCTTAGACCTTGAGAAATCAAGTCATGGCGATCTATCTAAATGGATATGGCAGGTCAAAACACTCAGGCATGCTATACTAAGTGATGCTAGACTAGATTATGGCGATTGCAACACCCAAGCGCCCCCAACATCAGCAGACTTGACGAATCTGCAAACTCTCTTTTATGTGAATTATGGTGAATCAAGACCGGCATCAGGGCCACCTAATATAACACAAGTACGTAACTTAAGGATACAAGTACATAACTTTTCTATGGAGGAGCTTATCACTTTATTGCATAATCTGAAGCATCTTGTTAATCTTCATATCAGAGGCATTAGTGGTATTGACTTGGGAAAGATAATTTGGAAAAACTTTCCATTTTATGAGAACTTAAAATGTCTGGTTATTAGAAAGGGGTATGGCAATGAAGGGGTATTAACAACCGATATTCTCCGTGATGATACATTGCCCCCCCACCTTATTTATCTTCAACTTTGGGGATTCACATTTGTATCGGATCCATTGTCGGTGTTGCAAAAGTTACAAAACCTTAAAGCATTATTTATATTTTCGGAAGAAGAAAAGGTGCTCATGAGCTGGAGGTTTAGGTGCTCAGCTGGAGGGTTTAAGCAGCTAGAGGAACTGCAGATTTTTAATTCAATGGTGGATGAATGGGAAATAGAGAGGGGCGCCATGCCCATGCTGAAAAGGCTCGACGTTAGAAATTGTGACCCGCTGAGAGTGCCTTTAGAGCTAGTCCACTTACCCAGCCTTAAATTTCTGAGATGGTACACGCACATCGAAACTAATAAAGACATGATCCGCAGTATACGCAAGCAACGACCTGATATGGTGACGATTAATTAGTTTGTAAGGTTTTAGTAATTGTTGAGATTATTATTTCATTTGTCAGCTTTCAAAATTTGTTTGTTTCTCTTATCATTCATGTGTACTTTTAATAAATGTACCAAGTTATGTTATGTTGAACAGTATTGTTATAATGAACTCGCTTCCCCGGGCAATTAAGAGACAATTAAAATCGTGTACGATATAAATAATGTTTATCTTTATGATTGTTGAAAATATCTTGTGATTTGTGTACTAGCTCCGCAATTATATAAAATTCACTTAATTCCAGTCCAAGAAACGACCCATCGACGAACCATTTGTAAGTTCGTAACAAACTAACACTAACAGGGCCTAATTAAGTCTTTTAGACAGCTATTATAAGTAGATTTATATATAGGTAATAAATTTCGGTGGTAATACTGTAATAGTTGGTTCGTGAGAATATCCAAAATGAGACAAGCTTCTAGCCTTCTACAGCTGTACAGCACAGCCTGTCTCCAGCTGTTAGCCTGTTTGCTGCTCAGCCCCCTGCATTTTATTTTATTTGTTTAACCTACGTCGAGGTCGAAAATCAAAACTAACGTTATCTGATGTGTTGCAGAATTATTTTCAGTGTAAATTTTCGGTTTGCGTTAAAGCAGATTGGGAAATTTAGATTTAAGAAAGGGCTTTTGTTATGGGTTTCGGACTTTTTGGGTGGGAAATATAAAATATTCCGCCAGAAAATGGGAAAAACTGCGATTACTGATGGAGAAGAAAAGAGTATTCCGCCAGAAAATGAAATATAAGAAAAGAGTTACGCACAAGTGAGCCTAAAATGAGCCGATTCTCTAATAATCTTGACGTATTGGATATAAACGGTCCATTTGATAGTTTTCTATATAGGGGTGCATAACGTGAAAAACGACCACGAAAGTGGTCATTTTCGTTAACCGTTGCATTGATGCACGAAAATTTTGTATTTATTGCGTTGATTGTTGCACCCGTTTAACACATGTTGCGTTGATCGTTTCGTTGATGGGAACGATCAAAACGGTTATAACCGTTTTTTACTACCTAACTGTTTTGCATTTTTATTAAAATGCAAGAAAATAAAATATTCTGCATTTTGTATGAAACAGAGATAGAAAAATGACAGGTTAGGTCACGCGGAAAAGGGGGAGGAGACACCATCATCACCTCTCGCACTCAACGGCGATTGTACTGGGTGGTGCAAAGGGGACAGAGATAGATGTGACTGTGTTCGGCAGAGAAATGACGGAGCGACGCTGCAGAAATCTAATTTTACTCGTTTCTCCCTCAATCTCTCCGCTGAGGTCCTCTGCAATCTAATAATAAACCATGAAAAAAAATTTAGACGAAATGCGCGAAATAAACGACCATGAAACGTACCAGTTTCACTAATCGTTCCGTTCTGAGACGAAACAATATTTATATCTTTGACTAATCATATGGTCCATTTGACAGCTTTCTATAGCCCATGTAATATATTTATATCTTCTTACTGGGTCAAATTTCATGGAATTTACTGGAAACCAAGCTTGTAACAAGCTAATATTTATGCTGATTTATATACTGGAATTGCAATGGTTAATAAGTGCATGTATTATTTGTGCGTGAGGTCACATTTTGTAGTTGCTTTCATTGCGAGAATTTTTTAAGTTGCTACCATTCTGATCTGTTACAAGGAAAATAAGGGGGAAAAAATGAATATGAATTTTAACTCACTGTGGTGATTGTTGAGTGTAATTTAAAATTTATTGTGTTTCTTTCAAAAAATGTAAACTAATATATTTCGTGAACAATATGTTTACATCTCAAATTTGTATATTTCATTTTAATTACCATAAATGCAATAGATCTTAAAATTGAGCCAACCAACTATTATGATGAGCTTAATTAAACTCACAGTAACTTTCCTAAGAACAAATTATGTGTATCGCTCCAATCCAAAACAACTTGTTTAATTCTATTTTTATTTGTTAGGCTAAAACATTCCTTTTTTTTTGGGATAAGGATAATTCATAAAATTGTACTGAATCGTATTCTGTTGTACACAGTGTTTAAAATGTCCTACCGGACCGGCCGGTTCAACCGGATAAGCCGTGAACCGGACCTTTGTCCGGTAGGGTAAGGGCCAAATACCGGATGGTCAAAGAACCGGGGAAAACCGGCTAAATATCGATTAAACCAGGTATTTTTGTGTGCCAAACCGGCCGGTTCAATATATGGTCTGCTGGTGCAAGTATTTAAGAGGGGTTTCCTCCATTAAGAGACGTGTGCTAATCCAATAGACCAAACCACCACTTGTGTTAAGTCAGGACACATTTTATATATATCCGATTTTTTTCAAACCAGTAAAACCGATAAACCTGAAATACCCCATACCGTCTATTTCACCGGTTCTGTAACCGGTACGGTATTTTAAACATTGGTTCTACATTGTAGAAAGTGTGCAGTGTAAATTAATCGTATTGATCTGTATTTTTTTTAAAGATCGAACAACGTGCAAAACTTTTGTGACTCATGGATAAATCAAATAATCTAAAAAATTTTATATTTCAATATTTCATAAAAAAAAAAGATTTGAGTTTTTAACTTTTTATAGATTTCTTAAAGTATGCTGTGCCATCTCCGTTATTTTATATTTACACCCATTAAATATATTGCTAGCAATTACAACCCAAAGGCCTTGCAGTGTGCAATATTTATTAGATTACGATGGAAGTTAAATTGTGTCAGATATCTGAATGTCTTGATTTGAATTTTCTTGATTTTACAAAAGCTATAAATCGGCAAATTTTCTTGATTGAGGTCAGCTTGGCTTAATGTGGGTCTTAATTGCTCATTGGGAAGTCTCTGAGACTCTGACATAATTTAAGTTCTTCCTCATTTTGTTGAACAGGTAGGATCACATAACACCCACCTTTGTTGGGATCAGGTAAATGGCTACTCTCCTGGGCTCCCTACTTATTCTTTTATACAGAATATAAAACTCACTACTTCTATGCAAGAATTGTGTTATAGAATATTTAATCTATTGCTCTTATTCAGAGTCTTGATGCAGTGAAGAGAATATGCCCAAATAAAGCATTGCTTATTGGAATGACACACGAGTATGACCATGACAGAGACAATGAAATCTTGTCAGGGTGGTCTCGCCGGTAAGATATCTATGAAGGGTTAAAAATTGAAATATTTAATTCGTTATAATATTTCTGAAATTAATAGCCCAAAAACACGTAATTCATATAAAATTAAATAAATTCATGAGTTAGAATTTACATGATTGGAGAGACGACATCGTAAGGCGAAAATTCGATCTTCTTCAATTTTCCTTGCCAAATTATGACAGAATATTTTTAATTAATACCAAGACAATTGAAGGGATCAAAATTAAATTAACATGGTCCATCAGATTTTCCATCAAAATCTGATGCACCCTTTAGAGAAATTTAATAATTAAACCCGATTCACATTTATTATTATAGGCCATAATAATTATAACATTCTCGCACTTGGCCTATAAATATCATAATGAAACTCGAATTCAAAATTGGCCAATAAAACATAAACCTTGTTCAGTTAGAAATACCAAACTAAACTAATATAATCAAAATAACTAAAACTGTTATTTGATCCCTATTAATTATAGAATGGTATTCTTTCCAACATATGGTTAATTAAATTCATTCGATCCACATAAGTATATTTGCTTATATAAATTACATTAATGCGCAGATATAAGAAATACGCAAACAATATAAATTCAGTCAATACATAAATAAAGTTTCAATACATAACTTAATAAATACATTATTGTTCATTACAACATCACAAGTCACTAACCAAACCTATACCGGCTACATGTCTTTGAAAAGAGTAGGTGGTAGTACTTTTGTTAGAGAATCAGCTAACATAGATCTTGTATTGATGTGTTGTATGACAATAACATTATCCTTAATTTTCTGTCTAACAACAAAATATATGATGCCAATCCATTTAGTAGCACCGCTGGACTTGTTGTTTTTAGAGAAGAAAACAACAGCCTCATTATCACAAAATATCGTGAGTGGTCTTTCAATTACTTGAAGTTCAGGTATGAAATTCTTCAACCAAACTGCTTGACCAGTTGCTTCAAAACACGTCACAAATTCTGCTTGCATTGTGGAAGATGCAACTAAGGACTATTTGGCACTCTTCCATGAAATTGGTCCCCCTGCAAGCATGAATATGTATCCTGATGTGGATTTCTTCGTGTCTACACATCCAGCAAAGTCCGAATCAGAATAACCAATGACCTCAAGGTTATCGGACTTTATGAAAGTAAGCATGTAGTCTTTAGTCACTTGCAAATAGCGTAAGACTTTCTTAGCAACTCGCCAATGATCCAGTCCTGGATTTGATTGATATCGGCTGAGCATGCCAACTATAAATGCAATATCAGGACGTGTGCAAACTTGAGCATACATTAAGCTTCCAACAACTGAAGCATACTCATTCTTTTCCATTTGCTTACGTTCTGATTCAGTTTTGGGACATTGAGCCTTGCTGAATTTGTCACCTTTGAAAATGGGAGCAACAATTGGAGAACAATTTTGCATGTTGTAGCGCTTAAGCATTTTCTCGATATATGCCTTTTGTGATAAACCTAAGAGACCACGAGACCGATCACGGTGGATTTCAATGCCTATGACATAAGAGGCTTCACCATGATCCTTCATTTCAAATTTCTTTGAAAAAAAATATTTGGTCTCGTACAACATGTCTAAATCACTGCTGGCTAACAAAATGTCATCCACATACAAAACAAGAATGATAAATCTTCTCTCACTAACCTTGAGATACATGCATTGATCAAAAGTGTTTTCTTGAAATCCAAATTCTATTATGACCTCATCAAACTTGAGATACCACTGTCTTAAAGCTTGCTTTAACCTATAAATTGATCGCTTCAACCGGCAGCCCATATGTTCATTGCCTTTAACAACAAAACCTTCAGGTTGTTCCATGAAAATTTCTTCATGCAAGTCACCATTAAGGAATGCGGTTTTCACGTCCATTTGATGCAACTCGAGATCATAATGAGCTACAAGAGCTAAAACAATTTTTAATGAATCTTTCTTTGAGACAGGAGAAAAAGTATTATCATAATGTATTGTCTCGCACTTTTTCACGGCCCTCGGATCAACAGAGGAAAATCCGGTCTCGGATTGAGGGGCAAAGAGAATGCGGATTAGATACCCCTCGCGAGCCTCAAGAGGCCTGTACCGATACGACCCCGAAGCGCGGTACTGTACGGTCTTGAGTTCTCACGAGGGTTTATTATTTGAAGGGGTCATTTCTTTCCAGTAGGCGCAAGCCCCTACTGTTAATTGCCTCTAGATCGTAAAAATCAAAGGATTGTATGTCGTGAGCTGTTAGGGAATTGTAAATATGCAATTAGCGGTCCTATCATGCATTTATATATTTTTTTTGTTTTTTTTTGTTTTTTTACTACTAGCAGCAGTGCCCACCCAATGTGTGGGCGGAATTTAACATGTGAAAATATTATTTAATATGAATATATATGTTGTCTATTTTTAATATCTAAAATGGATATTATTTATGTTCTCAATCTACTGCACAAAATCTAAAACCATGTCTAATACAAATACAATGTTGTGTGATAATAAGATGGTTATGTGAAAAATAACAAGTAAAAGAATGGTTTTACCCGCAATGTCTTCAAGTGATGAAAACCAGAACAAAATTGTGAAAGTAACCTTAATTCTGCAATATCATGATTTTGGACACAGTCCAAATCCAGTTAGATTTAGAAAGTAAAATCCACTTTACAAACGAAGTTTTACTTCAGACTACAAAATGTAACATTCATCAAGTCCCTCTTTTTTTTTAAAAAAAATAGGCACCTACAATTCAGACTATCAAATAAACCAACAAACTCTGGTGACTCATCGGCCCTAGCTGAGTCATTTGAACTTTCTAATTGGAGTTCTTTGTGGGGTTGAACTGTTCATGCAGAATTTGCAATTGAACAATTTCTGTGGGACATGAGTGCTTCTCCTGCTCAACAATTTCCTTCTAACCTGTATCTGAGATTTTGACAGTGAAAGCACCAGAAACAAACAAAGTTAGAGGAAACACAATAAAAGAGAAGGCATTGACTAAAATTTCAACTCAGCCATCCATCACCAGAAAAAGACAAGGCAGAAATATTCTCCAGTGTTTGGGCAAATGAGTTTTTGTTCATTATCAGATTTTCTAATCTCATACCCTTTTTACTTCTCATCTCAATACTTCAAAAATAGTTAGCATATTTATATCTGCATCAGTTTTAGCCTCCTCTTCTCGGTCACCAAGCTGTAAGAAATAAAATAACAAACGAATAACAGTTTAGAAAATAGCCAGATGATTTTCTAATTCTTTTACTATTTTATCTAATTTCATTACCAAGATAACCTGAACAAACACAGTACGATATAGTGCCATTGACACTAACTGGCTTTTAAAGCAATCCTTTTGCCATTAAATAAAACTGCAATGCTTATATGTTTGTTGAATATACACATCATAAAATCTGAGTAGCACTTCAGCCTTAAGTTGATTCGAATTGGTCCAAAGTAAAGAGTGCACATCAAAGTCCGTCATTTTGCATTATAAAAAAAGGTATGCATACCTTTGACCCCTGTGACATCCCTAAATTTTAGGACCTGTTTGCAATACTTCAAATTCTAAGGTCCTATTTGAAAAATGTTCATGCTTATCCACTTTGAAAATATCTCTTTGATCTTATCCACATTTTTAGTATCTAAGTAATCAGTATTTATATAAATAATTTCTGATAATTAATATTTTTATAAATAGGCTCAATTATCTTTATAAATAGTATTAATATTTTCAGAAACAGTAGCTAAGTAATTCCTTTTTACTTACTTAGCTATTAAGTAATCTAGAATATTTACCATTTTAGCCATACCTCCACTATAAATAGACCCCAGCCTCATTTCATTTCATTTCGTATATCAAATCTATTTCTCTCTCTTCCTAGCAAGTTTTGAATACCGCCTTGGTTTTGAATAGTCGGCTATTTGGAATTCGAGTTATACGTCGCAGTTATAGTCATCCTGATTTGCTTGTGCTATGGATCGCTCAGTCAGGTAACCGGACTTCTCTATATCTAGTTTCGTATTGCTTGATTTGATTACCGCTTGATTTTGCTTGCATGTGTATGTCCGTACGTGGTATGTTTTGCGGGTTATCGGGTTTAGAATCCTGGATCTCTGAACTTGTTCATGCATGCACCCTGATCCCCCTGCCAGGGGAGGGGTTTGGTTCTGATCCCCGATACAGGGGAGGAACTTTATGTCTTGATTTGGTTCTGATCCCCGATTCTGGGGAGGAACTTTACGATTGGTTCTGATCCCTGTGACTAGGGAGGAACTTTTTGTCCTGATTATGACTTGATATGACTGATCTAGACCCGATTATCGCCGTGAAATGTATGATTTGTTATGAGGATTAATCCAATCATGTTTAATTTGCTTTATTAACTAATATAGAGAAGCCGCGTCGTTAAATAACCGGTTACTGAGCTTTGTAGCTGACATCCGTTTTGTTCTTTTTCTGCTTGCGACGTAGGTTGACGGGCCGTCGGATGGATGCAGAAGATACCGCCCCACCGTCGCGCCCCGTGTGTCGGTGTGTCGGCGCGGGGTGTGACAGTTTGGTATCAGAGCATTCGTTCCTCGGACTGTGTTTGGGTTCATTATCGTTTCGTTTGAAAATTTGATTATAGTATACCGATTTGATGTTACATTTGACTTGTTACCTTCCATTTGAAATTTCGTGGAAGAAATTTCCTTTTTAAGGGGGGTGGAATGTGACATCCCTAAATTTTAGGACCTGTTTGCAATACTTCAAATTCTAAGGTCCTATTTGAAAAATGTTCATGCTTATCCACTTTGAAAA
Organism: Rhynchospora pubera; assembly: GCA_028095005.1. Classification (NCBI taxonomy): domain Eukaryota; kingdom Viridiplantae; phylum Streptophyta; class Magnoliopsida; order Poales; family Cyperaceae; genus Rhynchospora; species Rhynchospora pubera. The sequence continues at coordinate 11,143,270 of CM051461.1, read as the reverse complement.
TATCTCTTTGATCTTATCCACATTTTTAGTAGCTAAGTAATCAGTATTTATATAAATAATTTCTGATAATTAATATTTTTATAAATAGGCTCAATTATCTTTATAAATAGTATTAATATTTTCAGAAACAGTAGCTAAGTAATTCCTTTTTACTTACTTAGCTATTAAGTAATCTAGAATATTTATGTGTAGGCTTTTTCGTCATCCCTCGAAGAATGAAACGGGTTCCCTCGAGAAATGGGAGCATAGCCTTGGATTCACCCCCCTTAAGGTTCGATCTCCGTTCGAGTATCTCTTGATGACAAGAGAACTAAAACATGAGTCGCTTCTTAAAGAGGTTTGTTGATTTCGTGGGTCCTTTCTTTCCAGCAGGCGCAAGCCCCTACTGTTAATTACCTCGTGATTGCTCACGAGAACCTCTGATTAAGGGATCTAAAGAATTAGATGTAAAAGGCTAAGGAAATCATTGGTTTTGTGTTTATTTTGGGTTTATTTCCTTTGGTTTAAATCGGACTCGATTGGTATACCAGACTTAATTGACGGGACCCAATTGAGGACACTTGAATAGTTTTGTTATTTGAGACAGACTTGGTTTTTATATTGGTGTTGGGGCGTTGTTTTTTGTCCTTGGGCTATTTTGGGCCTTTGGAGAATTTGGATTTGGATTTGGGTTTATCGAGACTATTTTGGGCCTCGGGATTTGATTTGGGTTCAAGACTATTTTCGGCCTTGGAATTTGGTTTCGATTTCGAGACTATTTTGGGCCTCGGGCTTTGATTTGATTTTCAAGACTATTTTGGATCTTGGATTTGATTTGGATTTTGGGATTTCAAGGTTATTTTGGACCTTGGAGTTGATTTAGTTTTCAAAACTATTTTGGGTCTTGGGATTTGGTTTGAGTTTCAAGGTTATTTTGGACTTTTGGATTTGGATTTGGTTTTCTCGGGGTTATTTTGAACCACCTATGATACTTTCTGATTTTTGAATCGCTTGGAGTCGACTTCGATTTGCTGAAGATATTTTGTTCCATTAATTGAAGAGGTTTCTGTCTTGATTTCGGGTTTCGTGTTTTGAATTTTAATCCCTTAAGTTTCTCTTTGGGTTTTACCATTTTCACAATTTTATTTTATTTTATTTTTTATTATTTTTTTTTATTTTTTAAGTTTAGACTTTTGAAATTTCTTTTTATATTTTTAGTTATGTTTATTTTCAAAAATACTTGATATTTAATGTACTTCTTTTAAAATTTCAATATTTATTTTTGAAAATTTGTTAAGAAAATTTAATTGAGTTTTGAAATCATTTTGGAATTTTATAAAAATTCATTTAATGTCATTTTAGAATTTTATAAAATTTATTTAATATTGAAAATACTTCAAAAATAGAAAAGTCCAATAATGTGACAGATTTTTATATCAAAATATAAGTGAATTTAGTTTATTTGGATTTTTAGAAATTTATTGATATTTTATTTGTATTTTTCTGAGTTTCCTACTATTTTTAATGAATTTTTTGAAGTTTCTGCTGACGTGGAATTTTCTGATTCGTCCACGTAGGCAGGGAGGGTTGATTTGGCTGCTGATTGGTGCTGACAGGACTTGATTTGGCGCTGGCGTGGCTGCTAACGTGGCAGGGCGCGATTTTAGGTTTGAACGAGTGTTGACCATTTTTATTGATTTATGTAACGAGTTCTGGTCGTGGCAGTGACCCGCTACAAATGATTTCGCCACAGAGGATCGCGTATGGCGCGGATTTAAACCCCTTCTTCTCCGACGGAGGATTGGTTATTTTGCAGTTTGGTCCTTAGATTTTCTCCGATGAAATTGAAGTGACTCAGTTCATCATTTCAGTCGAGATTTGGTACGTTAGAGTCGTAGACTCGAGGAGAGCACAGCGGTGCATTTTATTCTTTTTGAGGAGGCTTGTGCTGTCACTTGGGATCTGAGAAGTGTCGGACCTCCATTAATGGAATTCGAAGCTTCTGGATTTCTTCTCTTTGCCAGTTTGAGGTTTATCTCACTTATGAGCATGTTCAGATGACGATACTGAGTTCAATTTTGCATGGAGAAACTTGGAATTAGATGGTCTCAACTGAGGAACTTTGGCTTGGTTTCGAGCAGATCTGAGCTCCGTTGGTGGGGCCCCTAGAGCAGTTTTCTTGTACAAGAAATGTGATCGATAGATTCAGGACATCAATTTTAGTTTGTTTGAGCACTTGTTTCGACTTGAGGCACTACAATTTGATGTGAGAGCCAAAGGAACAGAAAGGAAACTGTTTATACATTATTTCGATTTCCATTTGCATGTAACTCGTTTTGCAGCAATAAAGCTTGACTTTATGCACTATTTACCTCAATTCACAATTGTTTTTGATGTTTGATGCATTGCAGAATGTGTAAGAGACGTTTATACATGTTTTACAGTTTGAACTTGAATCAATTATGCACTTTTATCACTGTTTTTGAGGATTTTTGTTTTGAGTTGTTCCAGTTGCAGGGAAGTCACTTGCAGGGGTCTTGATACATGTTATTAAGGAGTACACTTCAACATTTGATGTTTTGCTGGAAATGACATTTGTATAACCTAGCTGCCTTGTTCAATGTATATAAAATCATGTAAAATCCCAAAAATAGAGATTGTTGTTTCCTGTTGTTCATGAAGCCATGCACCTGCTGTCCATACTGATTTTATATTTTTATGCAGAGAAACCCTCACCTTTTTATTTATTCCACTTCAAACAGATTTACACTTATGTTGTTATTTTTATTTTGTAGCAATGCAAAGTTATGTATTAACATGAATCCCAAGGAAATTTGAGCAGCATTTCCCCTGGACCTTCTCTTTTTTTTTATAAGCTTAATTGATCAAGTTAAGCCTAATTAGACTTGACTTGGCCAATTAAACTCGATCCGTCATTGAGGCCGTGCCTCATAACAAATCATAAGAGAAGGTCCAGCTAGGAGCCGAGCTCTAAGCCAAACAGAACTCCACCCTGAGAGCCGTGCTCTCTGGTAGAGAAGGAAGCATTTGCATTTGCTTTTTTTTTATTGTAACACCTTAATTTAATGAAATGAAATTAGAACAATTATGACACCAATCTATTTTAATGTTTGATATCCTTTGTTTCAAGTTCAGAGATCCGCCATGGGAGCCGTGCTCCCTGGCAAATCTCCTCCCTTGTCACAAGGCTATTGATACGACTTTCAATTTGAAGGAAAGAGAAAAGCTAAGAATAGAAAAGAGAAAGCAACTAAACAATCAATTGACACTTTCAATTTACTTATTTGATTTGAACGAAAGACAGATACCCACAGCAAATGCTCAATTTCCCCTCTTTTCTTTCTTCCTTCTATCTGCTCGATCTATTGCCCTTCTCAATTACACTTCAATTCTCTTGATTTAGTACAATGGAGCTAACCTAGATCTAGCCTAACCTTACCCCTCTCTTCCTCTCTCTTTTTCTGCTTCAATTGGGTCTTTATATAGGCAGGAAACTTAGGGTTTTGGTTTTGAGCCGGATTGATCTCCGCCTTCTGATCTTGATCCAGTGACCTTCAGTCAGCTGCGCCTAGGGTTATGTTTTGGCGAAACCATGGGCGGCACTGCTGGTTTGGGGTTTGAGGCGCTGGAGGAGGCCACGTCGATGGTCTTCGCCATTTTACCCGGCGTGCACACGGTAAATGTCGGGATTTCATCTTCAATTCCTTTTACTGGGGAGAGAAGCATCTGACGAAGGGGGCCCACTTGTCGGATTTAATGAGAGTGAGTGAGATGGACAGATCTGTTCCTTCGTGAACCAACGCAATCTACTCAAGTCAAACTCCTTTCGGTGTATGAAACGGGTGCATGCAGAGTCGATTGAGGGGATGGTAATTTCATCAAGGGGCAGCGACATCCTTGGCCACCCCTGGATCCCCTCCAACGGATGCACGCGCCATTTTCCATTGATTTTTTTTTCTGAGAATTTCCTTTGATTTCCATTGATTTTTCATATATTCTTTAATGTCGATCCAAAATAAATTCTTTCAAGGCTTTTCCTTGAATATTTTCAGATGAAATTTTATGGATAGGCTTAGAAAAATATAAGGAATTTATTGGTTCAACTGGTTTTGCTAAATTCCTCATAGATTTATTTTGGTAATTTTTTAAAGTTTTTGGGTTTCTTTGCAAATTTTGGAGTTTGTGTTGCTATTTTTGGGATTTTAAAAATTATGATAAATCATCATAATTCTTCAGGGATTTTTGGATATTTTTTTGGTGATTTTTTTAGTTGGTTTGGTATTTTTCGTAATTTGATTTTGGGTTTTGGAAATTTGGTTTTCGCTGTTTGACTTCTGGCTTTCGCAATTTGGTTTTGTTCTATTTGGTTTTGAGGGTTTAATTTTTAGGGTCAACAAATGCCCCCCACCAAAGTACGTTGTGAGAACCTTGGCAGAACGACGTGCTTTGGTGGCCCCTTCTTGACCCCTTGTTTTTCGTCTTGGTTTGGTTTGTTTCTGATTTGTGTTTGATTGGAGCTTCGTGCCCAAGATTTTCTTGTCTTGAAGCGAGAAGTCATCTTACTCCCGTCTTGATTTTATTTCTACGAATGTGGGTATTTTGGTCCATCCTTAATAGTTTGGTTTCTTGGCATGCGGGTATTTTGACAAGCCTTCAATGGTTTTGTTTCTTTGGAATATGAGTATTTTGATCTGCCTTCAATGGTTTTGGTTTCTTGAAATGTGGGTATTTTGGCCCACTTTCAATGGTTTTGTTTTCTGGAATGCAAGTATTTTGGCCTGCCTTCATTGGTTTGGTTTCTTGAAATACGGGTATTTTGGCCCGCCTTCAATGGTTTTATTTTCTGGAATGCAAGTATTTTGGCCTGCCTTCATTGGTTTGGTTTCTTGAAATACGGGTATTTTGGCCCGCCTTCAATAGTTTTATTTTTTGGAATATGGGTATTTTGGCCCGCGTTTGACTTCTTTCTTTTCCAGAAATCCTAATTTAGGTTAGGATATTTTGATCTAACCTGTGTTTCCATGGGTTTGGATTTACACGGGCCTTGCCCCAGTTTCGATTTTACTTTTGAATGTTACTCTTGAATCACTTCAGCTTCTTCAACACTTGACTTCTTTTGCATTCTTTCAGGTTGCTTCTTATTCATTTAGTTTGCATCAGGTTTTGGTCGGTCCTTTGGCTCTTGCCCCAGTTTGGTTGTTATTGATCTTTGTCTTGTTTGACTGCCCCAGTGTAGGCACTTATTTCACTGTGGACGATCTCCAGTGTCTTATTTAAAGTTCAAGACAAAACTTTTGTTCATCCTTTCATTCGGTGAGATGAACAGGCACCTAGTACCTTGTTTAAAGTACAAAGCACAAAACTTTTGGGTAATTTCACTTTTCCATGCATTCAGAAACCACACAGGCTTCCTCAACATGGCTATCTTTTTTTTTCTGGTTGGTGGATTTTGTGGATTTGGAAATATTTAGGTGGAAGGAATGACTTATGGGACCATAAAGGCAAGTCATCCTTTGTTTTGCTCACCCTCTCATTTCTCACCCTCTCTTTTTAGGTAGGGGCACTCAATGTGATGACACTCAATATCGGCATTGGCGGTATTGACATTTCTTTCTTTAAATGTAGGCCTTTGTAAAGGAAATGTCTATGAATGCCCAAAAGGACAAAGACATTCCTTTGTACTTAGGCCCGGCGGGACAAGTTTGGTTTTATTTCTTTGGATTTTATTTGGGTTTGGTTCATTTGTATTTGGACTTTTAAGGTTGGGGACTTTTATATTGGACTTTTATTTATTTATTTTTGCCTTATTTATTTAGGACTTTGCGAAGGAATATCCCATAATGTTCAAAAGAACGGAATACCCTTTCAAGCTTTAGCCCGATGGGACATACAACTCGTTTCTTGGATTTTGGCTGTTTGAGGGTCTCGTTCAAGACTTTATTGGATTTTCTACCTATATTTTGTTTGGGAGGTTTTTTGGTTATTTTGGGTGTTTTATTGGAGTTTGTGATTTTGGAATTTTGGGGTTTTGGCTTTTTTTTTTTGTTTTGGTTTTGGTTTTGGTTTATTGGAATTTTGATTTTTGGATTTTGAAGTTTGGGGTTTTAGGCATGGGGTTTTGGATTTTGGAATTTGGAGTTTTAGACATACCTTTGTCATGTTGAATTTACAAAGGTGCGTGATGGAGCACGACTTGTCGCGTTGATCGCGGAGTTGCATGATGGAGCACGGCTTGTCGCGTTGATCGCGGAGTTGCGTGATGGAGCACGGCTTGTTTTCGTTTTTCACTTTCAAGTTGGGATTTTGGTGCACACTTTCCAAAGCGCGGTTTTGGCAATTTCAGATTTTGTCTTTCGCTTTCTTCTTCATTTCATTTTTGCTTTCTTCTTCATTTCATTTTTTCTTTTTTCTTTTTCCATCTTCTTTTCCTTTCCCCGTCTTTTTATTTCTTTGCAAATTTCCAATTTAGTTTCCCGATTTCGGTTCTGGGATTTTATTCCTTCTCCATTTTTATTCCATTTTCTCCCTCGTTTTTTTTTCTTCTTCTTTTTTTTCCTTGTTCTTTCTTCTTCTTTTTTCCCTTTGTTCTTTCTTCTTCTTTTTTCTTCATCTTTCTCCCTTTTCTCTTTTGATTTTCCGATTTCGGTTTCAAAATTTTATTCCTTTATTCTATTTTTTCCTCCATTTTTATTTACTTTCTTTCCCCTTTATTCTTCCTTCTTTCTTCTTATTTTTTTTACTTTACTTCTATCTTCTTCTTCTTTTTTTTTACTTAGTTTCCCGATTTCGATTTTGAAACTTTCTTTCTTTCTTCATCTTCCTTCTTTATTTCACTTTCTTCCTTCTTTGTTCTTTCTCTTTCTTCTTTTTCTCTTCTGTTTTCCTTCCATCTTCTTTTCTTTCTTCTTTTTCTCTTTTTCACTTCTTAATTTTCCGATTTCGGTTTCGGGACTTTCTTCCTATCTTTATCCTTTTTTTTATTTCACTTTCTTCCTCCTTTGTTCTTTCTCCTTCCATTTTTTTTTTGACTTGGTTTTCCGATTTCGGTTTCGAGACTTTTGCTCCTTTACTCTATCCTTCTCCATTTTTATTTCGCTTTATTTCTCCCTTTCTTTTCTTTCTTTTTTTTTTCTTTCCTCTTCATTTTATTCTCTTCTCCACTTTATTTCTTTCCTTTTGTTCATCATTTTTTTTTATCCGACTGTTGAAGATATGGCCTTTGCCCCAATAACTGCCCCAGTGAATGCGGCGACCAATTGTTTGAGAGGATGTCTTCATTCATCATTTTTTGTTTTCACCATGCTTTAGGCCATGTGGTGGTTGCTCCCAAAGAATTGCCCCAGTGTGCAGCGACAACTCGATTGAGATCATTTTTCCTGCAAAGAATAAAACTCCACAGAAAATTATTAGTACTTAAAAAAAATTTGATGATTTTCCCTAGCTTTTACATTATATCCTTTAGATCCCAAAGATGAGAGGAAAAAGAGGTCCCACCGGGCGTGCCAGAGAATCTGTATGGCACACGGTGGGCTTTTGATACAAACATACTTAACAATTTTTATTTTTATTTATTTATTATTTTTTTGTTTATTTATTTATTTATTTATTTTTATTTATTTATTATTATATATTTTTTTTTTACTTTCCCTAGCCTTTACATTACCCTCTAAATCCCAAAGATGAGAGGAGAAAGAGGTCCCACTGGGCGTGCCAGAGAATCTGTGTAGCACAAGGTGGGCTGTTGATACAAAATACTTAACAATTTTATTTATTTATTTATTTATTTATTTATTTATTATTATTATTTTTTTTACTTTCCCTAGCTTTTACATTATATTCTTTAAATCCCAAAGATGAGAGGAGAAAGATGTCCCACCGGGCGTGCCAGAGAATCTGTGTAGGCTTTTTCGTCATCCCTCGAAGAATGAAACGGGTTCCCTCGAGAAATGGGAACATAGCCTTGGATTCACCCCCCTTAAGGTTCGATCTCCGTTCGAGTATCTCTTGATGACAAGAGAACTAAAACATGAGTCGCTTCTTAAAGAGGTTTGTTGATTTCGTGGGTCCTTTCTTTCCAGCAGGCGCAAGCCCCTACTGTTAATTACCTCGTGATTGCTCACGAGAACCTCTGATTAAGGGATCTAAAGAATTAGATGTAAAAGGCTAAGGAAATCATTGGTTTTGTGTTTATTTTGGGTTTATTTCCTTTGGTTTAAATCGGACTCGATTGGTATACCAGACTTAATTGACGGGACCCAATTGAGGACACTTGAATAGTTTTGTTATTTGAGACAGACTTGGTTTTTATATTGGTGTTGGGGCGTTGTTTTTTGTCCTTGGGCTATTTTGGGCCTTTGGAGAATTTGGATTTGGATTTGGGTTTATCGAGACTATTTTGGGCCTCGGGATTTGATTTGGGTTCAAGACTATTTTCGGCCTTGGAATTTGGTTTCGATTTCGAGACTATTTTGGGCCTCGGGCTTTGATTTGATTTTCAAGACTATTTTGGATCTTGGATTTGATTTGGATTTTGGGATTTCAAGGTTATTTTGGACCTTGGAGTTGATTTAGTTTTCAAAACTATTTTGGGTCTTGGGATTTGGTTTGAGTTTCAAGGTTATTTTGGACTTTTGGATTTGGATTTGGTTCTCGGGGTTATTTTGAACCACCTATGATACTTTCTGATTTTTGAATCGCTTGGAGTCGACTTCGATTTGCTGAATATATTTTGTTCCATTAATTGAAGAGGTTTCGGTCTTGATTTCGGGTTTCGTGTTTTGAATTTTAATCCCTTAAGTTTCTCTTTGGGTTTTACCATTTTCACAATTTTATTTTATTTTTTTTTTATTATTTTTTTTTATTTTTTAAGTTTAGACTTTTGAAATTTCTTTTTATATTTTTAGTTATGTTTATTTTCAAAAATACTTGATATTTAATGTACTTCTTTTAAAATTTCAATATTTATTTTTGAAAATTTGTTAAGAAAATTTAATTGAGTTTTGAAATCATTTTGGAATTTTATAAAAATTCATTTAATGTCATTTTAGAATTTTATAAAATTTATTTAATATTGAAAATACTTCAAAAATAGAAAAGTCCAATAATGTGACAGATTTTTATATCAAAATATAAGTGAATTTAGTTTATTTGGATTTTTAGAAATTTATTGATATTTTATTTATATTTTTCTGAGTTTCCTACTATTTTTAATGAATTTTTTGAAGTTTCTGCTGACGTGGAATTTTCTGATTCGTCCACGTAGGCAGGGAGGGTTGATTTGGCTGCTGATTGGTGCTGACAGGACTTGATTTGGCGCTGGCGTGGCTGCTAACGTGGCAGGGCGCGATTTTAGGTTTGAACGAGTGTTGACCATTTTTATTGATTTATGTAACGAGTTCTGGTCGTGGCAGTGACCCGCTACAAATGATTTCGCCACAGAGGATCGCGTATGGCGCGGATTTAAACCCCTTCTTCTCCGACGGAGGATTGGTTATTTTGCAGTTTGGTCCTTAGATTTTCTCCGATGAAATTGAAGTGACTCAGTTCATCATTTCAGTCGAGATTTGGTACGTTAGAGTCGTAGACTCGAGGAGAGCACAGCGGTGCATTTTATTCTTTTTGAGGAGGCTTGTGCTGTCACTTGGGATCTGAGAAGTGTCGGACCTCCATTAATGGAATTCGAAGCTTCTGGATTTCTTCTCTTTGCCAGTTTGAGGTTTATCTCACTTATGAGCATGTTCAGATGACGATACTGAGTTCAATTTTGCATGGAGAAACTTGGAATTAGATGGTCTCAACTGAGGAACTTTGGCTTGGTTTCGAGCAGATCTGAGCTCCGTTGGTGGGGCCCCTAGAGCAGTTTTCTTGTACCAGAAATGTGATCGATAGATTCAGGACATCAATTTTAGTTTGTTTGAGCACTTGTTTCGACTTGAGGCACTACAATTTGATGTGAGAGCCAAAGGAACAGAAAGGAAACTGTTTATACATTATTTCGATTTCCATTTGCATGTAACTCGTTTTGCAGCAATAAAGCTTGACTTTATGCACTATTTACCTCAATTCACAATTGTTTTTGATGTTTGATGCATTGCAGAATGTGTAAGAGACGTTTATACATGTTTTACAGTTTGAACTTGAATCAATTATGCACTTTTATCACTGTTTTTGAGGATTTTTGTTTTGAGTTGTTCCAGTTGCAGGGAAGTCACTTGCAGGGGTCTTGATACATGTTATTAAGGAGTACACTTCAACATTTGATGTTTTGCTGGAAATGACATTTGTATAACCTAGCTGCCTTGTTCAATGTATATAAAATCATGTAAAATCCCAAAAATAGAGATTGTTGTTTCCTGTTGTTCATGAAGCCATGCACCTGCTGTCCATACTGATTTTATATTTTTATGCAGAGAAACCCTCACCTTTTTATTTATTCCACTTCAAACAGATTTACACTTATGTTGTTATTTTTATTTTGTAGCAATGCAAAGTTATGTATTAACATGAATCCCAAGGAAATTTGAGCAGCATTTCCCCTGGACCTTCTCTTTTTTTTTATAAGCTTAATTGATCAAGTTAAGCCTAATTAGACTTGACTTGGCCAATTAAACTCGATCCGTCATTGAGGCCGTGCCTCATAACAAATCATAAGAGAAGGTCCAGCTAGGAGCCGAGCTCTAAGCCAAACAGAACTCCACCCTGAGAGCCGTGCTCTCTGGTAGAGAAGGAAGCATTTGCATTTGCTTTTTTTTTATTGTAACACCTTAATTTAATGAAATGAAATTAGAACAATTATGACACCAATCTATTTTAATGTTTGATATCCTTTGTTTCAAGTTCAGAGATCCGCCATGGGAGCCGTGCTCCCTGGCAAATCTCCTCCCTTGTCACAAGGCTATTGATACGACTTTCAATTTGAAGGAAAGAGAAAAGCTAAGAATAGAAAAGAGAAAGCAACTAAACAATCAATTGACACTTTCAATTTACTTATTTGATTTGAACGAAAGACAGATACCCACAGCAAATGCTCAATTTCCCCTCTTTTCTTTCTTCCTTCTATCTGCTCGATCTATTGCCCTTCTCAATTACACTTCAATTCTCTTGATTTAGTACAATGGAGCTAACCTAGATCTAGCCTAACCTTACCCCTCTCTTCCTCTCTCTTTTTCTGCTTCAATTGGGTCTTTATATAGGCAGGAAACTTAGGGTTTTGGTTTTGAGCCGGATTGATCTCCGCCTTCTGATCTTGATCCAGTGACCTTCAGTCAGCTGCGCCTAGGGTTATGTTTTGGCGAAACCATGGGCGACACTGCTGGTTTGGGGTTTGTGGCGCTGGAGGAGGCCACGTCGATGGTCTTCGCCATTTTACCCGGCGTGCACACGGTAAATGTCGGGATTTCATCTTCAATTCCTTTTACTGGGGAGAGAAGCATCTGACGAAGGGGGCCCACTTGTCGGATTTAATGAGAGTGAGTGAGATGGACAGATCTGTTCCTTCGTGAACCAACGCAATCTACTCAAGTCAAACTCCTTTCGGTGTATGAAACGGGTGCATGCAGAGTCGATTGAGGGGATGGTAATTTCATCAAGGGGCAGCGACATCCTTGGCCACCCCTGGATCCCCTCCAACGGATGCACGCGCCATTTTCCATTGATTTTTTTTTCTGAGAATTTCCTTTGATTTCCATTGATTTTTCATATATTCTTTAATGTCGATCCAAAATAAATTCTTTCAAGGCTTTTCCTTGAATATTTTCAGATGAAATTTTATGGATAGGCTTAGAAAAATATAAGGAATTTATTGGTTCAACTGGTTTTGCTAAATTCCTCATAGATTTATTTTGGTAATTTTTTAAAGTTTTTGGGTTTCTTTGCAAATTTTGGAGTTTGTGTTGCTATTTTTGGGATTTTAAAAATTATGATAAATCATCATAATTCTTCAGGGATTTTTGGATATTTTTTGGTGATTTTTTTAGTTGGTTTGGTATTTTTCGTAATTTGATTTTGGGTTTTGGAAATTTGGTTTTCGCTGTTTGACTTCTGGCTTTCGCAATTTGGTTTTGTTCTATTTGGTTTTGAGGGTTTAATTTTTAGGGTCAACAATTTACCATTTTAGCCATACCTCCACTATAAATAGACCCCAGCCTCATTTCATTTCATTTCGTATATCAAATCTATTTCTCTCTCTTCCTAGCAAGTTTTGAATACCGCCTTGGTTTTGAATAGTCGGCTATTTGGAATTTGAGTTATACGTCGCAGTTATAGTCATCCCGATTTGCTTGTGCTATGGATCGCTCAGTCAGGTAACCGGACTTCTCTATATCTAGTTTCGTATTGCTTGATTTGATTACCGCTTGATTTTGCTTGCATGTGTATGTCCGTACGTGGTATGTTTTGCGGGTTATCGGGTTTAGAATCCTTGATCTCTGAACTTGTTCATGCATGCACCCTGATCCCCCTGTCAGGGGAGGGGTTTGGTTCTGATCCCCGATACAGGGGAGGAACTTTATGTCTTGATTTGGTTCTGATCCCCGATTCTGGGGAGGAACTTTACGATTGGTTCTGATCCCTGTGACTAGGGAGGAACTTTTTGTCCTGATTATGACTTGATATGACTGATCTAGACCCGATTATCGCCGTGAAATGTATGATTTGTTATGAGGATTAATCCAATCATGTTTAATTTGCTTTATTAACTAATATAGAGAAGCCGCGTCGTTAAATAACCGGTTACTGAGCTTTGTAGCTGACATCCGTTTTGTTCTTTTTCTGCTTGCGACGTAGGTTGACGGGCCGTCGGATGGATGCAGAAGATACCGCCCCACCGTCGCGCCCCGTGTGTCGGTGTGTCGGCGCGGGGTGTGACAACCCCCCACCCCCCCCCCCCCCCCCAAAAAAAATACTTTAGTTTTTGTCCCCCCCCTTCTTTCCCACATACCATCCAAAATTGTTAGAGCAAGTTTCGAGATTCGACATTATTATACTTTTTGGAATATCTCTTTCAATTTGTCCGAAAGAATATTGGCACACATTGTGCCCAGTAGTTTTGAGTTAGGGGCAAAATTGTCATACTTAACAATAGACAACTATGTCCATCTCCAATATTGTTTCTTTCTGAGAGCTCAAACCCCAATTGCAATCAATCTTATTGTTTAATAGTCTATCTTACAATAATAGAAACTTTGTTGATACATGTGATTAGAAATAAAACAATATATTTGATTATAAATAACTTACAATTTTCATTGTCTATTTATAAATTGTGATTTTCCATTGGCAGCAGGTAGATGGGAATTAAGCAGCTGAAGCAACTCAATACAAAACCCTCTCTGACAATCATCAAAAGAAGACATCTTTTGATTGAGTCGTCTTTTACGTGACCGCTTGCTCAAAAAGAAAAGGGACATCAATGATGCATCAGGATCCTTGTCACCTGCAATATTTGGTAAAAAGTTGCAATTGGTTGTATGCAGCCTCAAAATTTCTTAACCTATAATTTAGTCACTGATATTACAAATGGTATAACTGAACTGAGGCTTAAATTTTGCTTCCAATAAAATGTTGGTCTCTTTCGGCATTGCTTGGCTGTGTAGTATGTCTTACACATAAGGAGTCACATAAAAATAAATAAATATCAACAACATAAAGTTAGTTAAATTTCATTAAGAACATGAGCGTTGGTTACTTGATATTGCACAATTTTTACAATGAGCCAACTCACAGAGATAACAGCCTTTCTTATGGGTGTCATGCCTCGACATCCTCGACAGTGAACATAATTTGACCAAGTATGCCTTTGGGCTTTGTAACTTAAATAATCAAAGAATTAGGGAAAATATGTCAGTGAAAACAAATAAAAGTTTTCAAATTTGAACAAATTTATGAACTCCATAACGTTCAATTGGATTTCATCTCTTATAAGAATTTATATCATCAGGTCAGGTCATGTCATTCTCTAACTGATACTGGTATTGTACCAGTCCACACAACAACTTATGTCTCACATAGGCTTGGTCCTAAGAGGAAAACAAACAATGATTAGAGATAATATACAATGTACAAATGCATACCGGTACTTCTCTGGAACTTTGCCTTTCTCCTTGAATGGCTTCAAAATTTCTGAAATGCTCTGACGCCTTAGCATGGGTAAGAGAGACTATCAATTGCTGGCATTAGCATGGGTAATTTCTGAAATGCTCTGACGCCTTGATTATTAAGAACTTTCTCCTGGACAAAAATATATAAAGCCTATTAAAAATTGGGAAACAACACTTTTGTTTCTCTAACATAATAGAAACCATTTATTATTTGGGTTTGAAGAATCTGATATAATATGAAAATTTGCAGAATAAAGAAATAAATTACTGCTTTGGGGCTATGTGATAGCACCACGATGGATCTTTTACCACTACCTTTGAAAATTTCACCAATTAGAGAAAGCAATTTGTGAGCAAAGCAAATTGAAAAATTTCTCATCCCATTAAGACCCGGTATAAAACCTGATGTAAGAAAAGATACAACAACAACTATCATCTGTTAAGCAAAAGGAACAGAGATAACCCAACAAGGAGAAGAGTTAGTGACTGATAAAAAGGAAAAAAAAGAGAGGTTTTTTAGGTTACAAACCTAGTGCCGTTCTTGTACTCCGCATGGGTGTCTTGGAGGAAGGAATACACCATTTTGTACATGTAGGAGGCTACAGTTGAGAGGCTAACCCCTCCCATGACATCTTAAAATAGATTTATGCCTAATTGATAGTGTATAAGCTTTAAACAAAAAAAAGGAAATTGATCAACCTGTTTAATTTAGCACAGTAGATACCCAAGCTACCTTATTGCTCAAATTAGAAGAAAGGTTGTTGAACTACTGGTTCTAGGTGAGTAGAGGAAAGAACCAATAAAAAAAGACATGGAAGAGGAGAGAAAGGGACAAAAAGAGAGGGGGGAGGCGTAGGTACCAGTAGAGACGGTGGAGGTTGGGGGCAGCATCCTCCTCGCCTAGGATTTTCAAACTCTGGGCCCGCCACCAAACTCTCTACCAATGGTTCCAAATTCTGGGTTCCGCAGCCATTCTTCTTGTTCTTGCTCTCGTTGCATCCCATCGCAATTCTCACCGGCATGGCATCGCATCTAGGGTTCTGGGATCGAATTGTAAAAGGGAGAAGTGAACATTGAAGAGAGAAGAGAGTCGAGTGGTGTGATGATGTGATCCTTCTCCTCAGCCCTCGCAACGAAGAGATGCAGTGAAGAGAAGCGACTGGAACGAGGGAGAAAGGAAAAACGAAATTTGCAAAATGAATAAAATGAAATCTAAACGAAAGATCTTCAGACTCAGGCTTGTATAAAAGTAACGCTTCGCTCGAAAGTAGCGCTTCAAATGAAAGATTAATTAACGCTTTGCTCCGAGACTTCATCTCATCCACTTATCAATTTACATTTTTTATCGTCAACGGTGTAGATTGTTCGGAATTGATCATCAACAGTGTTGATTGTTCAGACGAAGATTGTATCCTGAGATGTTACATCCTTCCATTGGTGCTTTTAATATAGTAGAGATTATTAATATCACTACTACAATGCAATATTAATACATCATGTTATTATATTTTTTTTGTGGACTTTGGATTGCAGGGGACAGTAGTCTCTAGAGTTCTTAACTTGTAGAGGTTTCGGTTGACTGCCGTCGCTGGACGCTTGTAATCTTCTCGTTTTCCGAGTTCTCCTTATAATATGAGGAATCAAAGTTTAGGCTCTTCTGGCATGGTCTTCCCGAAGCGGGTTTCTTAGACTTCCTGTTGATCTTTGTCGATGTTGTCTGAAAGTGACATCTGATTCCTGATCAGATCGTTAAATTTAGTTGATGCGGTGCTTGAGGTTGTTTTCTTCTTCTTCTTCATCTTTTTTTTTTGAGTTAACGTCAAGCCCCTGGGCTTGTGGATGTTAAAGACGCCGGACCCCTGGGTTTATGGGCATTAAAATCTTATGCGCGCGGGTGCGACCCGAGTCGGTTGCCCCTTGACCTTTCCCGGGAAGCGGACGCTCGTTCAATGGGCATAGAGCGTCGAGTGACGGAGTGGCTTCCGTTAAAAGTGACATTTGGCGATGTTCAAAGTGACGATTCGGTTTGCTCCCGAAGCGTTGAAGTGACATTTGGCAATGTTCGATTTCTTTTCGTTGGGATGATACTCGGTTTCCAGCCAAGATATCAAATAAACGATTCTCTTGTCACTTGAAGCGTTGCGTTGATACATGGTTTCCAGCCATGATATCAAGTAGACGATCCAGTTACCATTTGAAGCGTTGAAGTGGTATCTAGTTTTCATCCAAGGTATCAGGGGAACGATTCGACTGTCACTCGAATCGTTAAGACATCTGGTTGCCAATCAGACGTTAAGTGACGTTCCGATCTCCATCCGAAGTACTGAGGTGATATCTGGTAGCCAGCCAGACTATCAAACAGATGCTCCGATTGTTGTCCAGAGCATTCAGGAGACATTTGGTTGCTATTCAGACATTGAGTAGACGGTTCAATCATCATTCGAGATACTGAGGTGATATCTGGTATCCGGCCAAGATATCCCACAGGTTATCCGATTGTTGCTTGAGGTGTCGACAGTGCATCTGGTCGCAAGTCAAATATCTAGGAATCGATTCAGCTGCCACCTGAATCGAAGACGCTTGGTTGCCAGCCAAGTGTTAAGTGCCAATTCGATTATCATCCGGAGTATTGAGGTGATACCTGGTATCCAGCCAAGGTACCAAACAATTAGTCCGATTGCTATTCGAATCGTTTAGAAGTGAAATCTGGGTGCCAGTCAGATGTTCCCTTCCGATTCGATCATAATTGAGACTCTGAAGTGATATCTGGTAGCCAGCCAGCTTATCGAACAGATGACTCGATTATTATTCGAAGCGTTGAAGTGACGTTCACTCGCCAATCAGATAAGTAACAATTCAATCCTCACTCAGAGTATTGAGGTGATACCTGGTAGCCAGCCGAGGTATCAAACAATAGTTTGACTGTTATTCGAAATGTTGAAAGGAATCTGATTGCTAGTCGGCCGTTCAATGGACAGTTCAGCTGCCACATGAAGTGTTCGAATTTCATCTGGATGCCAGTCAGATGTTAAAGTGACGTTTGTTCGCCAATCGGGTATTGAGCAGACGGTTCGATCCTCCTTTGGAATACTCTGATGATACTTGGTAGCCAGCCGAGATATCATGCAGATAGTCCAAGTGTTACTCGAAACCTCGCAAGGAACCCTGATAGCTATTCAAACGTTCAGTAGATAGTTCAGCTGCCACCTGAAATACCCAAGGTTTCAATAGTTCGGCTCTCACCCAAAGTATTGAAACTGTCCTTCGCCAGACCCTTGGGTTTGTGGGCATCAAAAATCTTATGCACGCGGGTGCTACCTAAGTCAGCTGCCCCTTGCCTTCCCTAGGTGCGGGTGACAATTGGTTCTCGATCATAGGAGCGTTCCTCTGACGCTCAGTCTCTGACCAATCGTTCAATGTGACATAATGCTTGACATCTAGGCAAGACAAGTCACTCAAATAACGCTAAGCGTTCAAGTAACGTCCGGCTGCCGATCGGTACGTCATGAACAGTTGGTTCTCGATCATGGGAGTGTTCCTCTGACACTCAGTCTCTGACCAGCTGTTGAAGCTTCGCTTGATTCCTGATCAAGCGTCAATGTGGCATAATGCCTGGCATTTAGTCAAGAAAAGTCAATAGGGTGACGCTCGGCAATCTTTGCAAGTGTTCAAGTAATGTCCGTCTTCCGACCGGAACATTGTAATTTCCCTCCAACACCGAAAGAGGTAAGTTTTGTTGTGTAAGATCTGGTTGTGGATTTAAAAGATGAACCAAGTCTATATTACTGAGCTGTTTGAGACATAAGTAATGTGACTAAGGATCATGTTGAAGTTTCTGAATGAGGATATTATTTGGGTAAGGATTATGGATCCATCTGATGTAGTGGTATGATATGGGATAAGGTCTTTAATATAATATGAGGGAGCCGTTTATAGCAACAGTGTTGGCCTCGATATATCCTTGGCGGTTAGATTGCAAACACTCGAGTTAGGACCTCCTGCCTTCTCGAGAGAGCGGGTGCCTTAGATAATCGTAGACTCCTGAAATAAAAGTGTGATCTTTCCCCAAGGTACGGGTATGATGATGTGGAATTTGTCCATAATGACAATATTTGCATATCTTTGATAGGATCATAATGTTGTGTGCCTGTGTCAGCGGTGTAGGCAGACGTTTATCTCTGACGGGTAGATTGCATACACTCAAGATAGGACCTCCTGCCTTCTCGAGAGAGCGGGTGCCTCTGATAATCTTGGCTTCCATCGTCTCAGCAAGCTTGGGACAACATTGTGAGATTTTCTCAGAATGCAAAGAGTTCTGCTCGTATGTGATGGATCCATAATCTTCACCGATAATATCTTGCGGTGTAATTTGCCTTCTTTTTGGAATTTCGTCGGTTCGCCTTGGTATTGATTTAGTTTTCACCTGATTTGCATATTATTTCGGGTCTCTTGATAGAGTCTCGTGACATGATTTGGTCTTCACTTGCTTTGCATATTATTCCGGGTCTCTCGATAGAGTCCCGTGACACCGTGGTAGATCTCACTACCCATCATTTTCAGGCTAGTGGGTCTCAATTTAACCAGATCATTAGGCTTGATACTTCACCAGTACTCTTGTTTGTTAGAAATAGTACTTAGTGTCTCCATTTTGATCCACACTCGTCGTGACGATGACCGTCTGGTGGTTTTGATCACTGGGTTTGCGATGAGCTTTATTATTCAAGTCATGAATGAAGCACTAGACTCGGTCGTGCTAGTGTTCCAATGTGGCTTTTAGGATATTATCCATGCCTTCTCGTTATGAGCCTTTCAACCTTTGAGCTTTCGCCGGAACGACTTATCTCCATAGTATTCTAAAGTGATGATGATTAGCCAAATAACTTCCTCGCATTTTCTGAGCCTTTAGGATTTTCCTCGTATTTTTCTAGAGCCCCTTGTGATTTTTCATGAATTTTCAAGGTTGCTGGATCTTTAAATAAATATATGGTTGAAGTGGCAATTTGTGATTGGCCAGAACTTGGAATATGGATTTAAAATATTCTGTTTGTATTTTGGTTATGGTTTTGGCATGACTATATTCTCCATATTTTTCTGAGTCTGTAGAAATTTGATTTGGATTTTTCTGAGTTACGGTTCATTTTTTACGAATTTTTGAAGTTTCCAGCAATAGAATGGCGCCATATCAGCGGAGGAGCCACGTGGCAGATCCTGATTGGTCCACGCCAGCAAAGAGAAGAGTAGTCAGCAGCCACTCCAACTGTGAGAGAATGAAACGTGGCGCCCTCCGGTTGGTCCAGATCATCAGGGAAGGGATGAGGTCATCAGCGACCTTAACTGTCAGAGAGTAATACGTGGCACCATATGGTTAGTTATAGATGAATCGTTACACCTTATGAACTCGCCATAAGGTAAGGGCCTCAGAAGATTATCAGAGTTCGGACGCCCCTTGATAAAACCATTCACGCTCCCGGTGTTTCGTGGAATAACTAACCCCTTCGTGTATGGGGCCCCCTGTTAGTAGGTATTATAACCCATTGGCTTTAAACCGAGTCCATGCAGACAGGGAAAATGAATCCCTTCTCTATCTATCTCTTTCCTTCGTCGTCGACGAAGCTCTCCGCCATGGCCGTTTGATTGAACTTGTCAGGTGGTTGTTCGGCCTTGAGATAGTGCCGAATGGGATCGTGAGGCCCCCAGGAGGTCGCATGACCCACTTATTGAGCTTATTTCTCTTTCCTTTACTGCAATCAACCTCACCCAAGTCGGCTAGGGTTTGACGGGGCTTGACAGCGGTTCTGGGCCTCTGCTGATTGTTGAACCAAATTGGCACACCTGAGAGCATAGTGGGGGATCTATAAAGCATGGTGTAGTCTCAATTTGGTTGCCGAGCTCCTCTAGCATGGTGCTTCACCTCAGCCAGGATCTGCCACGGCGGTGAGTTGGTCAATGTAGTCATCTGGCCATGGTGGGAGTTAGATGAGGCGTCTATGAGCTTAGGGATGGATGCAGAAAGGTGTTTGCATCGTCAATTTGACTGCCGAGTGCGTCCATCCAAGAGTTTCTTCTCCGATTGTTTTGGCCATGGTGATTGCACTGATGGTTGCCTTTCTCTATATTGGTGCGAGTTTATGCCGATGCAGAGAGTCCAAAGATCGACATATGAGCATGTTGGTATCTCCTTGAGCGTGTGTGAGCCTTCAATTGCATCATGGAGGCATTGCGGCATGCTTTCGCCTGAGGTTGAGCCAAGCTCATGGTGATCACATTCAGGCCACTGATTGAAGATGGCATGGCAACTCCTGAAGATAGGTGCTCCATCAGGTTGGTATGTGCGGCTCTCCATTACACGGCTTGTCCTTGACATGATTGAGGCAGTGGTGTGGCTGTCTCCTTCGATGCATTAGTGAGGTGAGGTGTGCATGACTCCATGAACTCCAATACCTACTGTCCTTTATATATATATATTTTTATTTTTAACCTGCTGTCCTCTTTCTTTTAGAAAGAAACCTGTTGTCCATAATCCCTGCTGTCCATGTTTATTGTCCATGTCGTTGTCCACATTTTTTTGTTTTATATGATATTTCGGTTAGAATCAAATATGCATACTTAGTTATAAACATGACCTATTTTAGCTTCATGGCTTCTTATATTACAACTAGTGCAAATATGATTTTTTTTTAGCCTACATGAGTACAGAATATAAAGTATGAGTGTTAATTAAGTGCTTAATCATTGTTTACTAAATGCTTGAGTTAACTAAATGCATTTATGTACATATTTACATAAATGTTTTTCTGTTAATTCCTTACATTTCTGATATGTGTGTGTGAAACTAGAAAAATATAGAAACAAAAATGAAAGTTGCAAAGGAAGAAGAAATAACCTTCTTACTTATCAAAGCAGTTTACACAAACGAGTAGATTACACAATCCCTAATGTTGCTGCAAATATGAAACTACTTCTAACACACACTCTTTGTTTTTTGTTTTTTTTAGTAAGTAGCTATTCTAATTTAATGCTCTCTGGACGGTTGCTTGAAGATGGTTTGGCTTCCTCTCTTTGATGACTTGATGTTCACAGCATGTGTGTATGCGTTGTGGCCTTTTTTAGGAGGTGAAAGCTTGGTTTCTGCATGGCCATCTGATGCCCTTTTATAGGAGAAAAGGGGAGCTGCTGTAGATGGCACAAATTATCAATCCTTTGAAGGGAGTGGACGATTTTACCCCTGCTGACCATTTTGGGTATTTCATCTCTTCTGCACAGAGCTTCACTGTACCCAATTTACTCATATTCAAGGAATATTTTATCATCAAGTACCAGCCTATCTTTGCTCCTTTCTATTGTCGCAGCATCTCCTTTTATTGTTGTCATTAGTGAGGCAGTGTTTATCTTGCAGAAATTAATCCTCTCGATTTTCTTTTCGGCTTATCATCTCCAGTTTCAGTTTAGAACGAATACCTTCTATGTGAACTGCTCCTTGATTTATCAATTATAAATCTTCTTTGAACTCTACGGCTTCTCTCATCATATATGTATTTTTTTATTGAATAGTTGCCTGACTTTAGCCCAAGAATAACTCATACTAATTTTCATCAGTATTTGCTAACCGAGCTAGGCCAATTTATCATTTCTTTCTTCTCTTATTCTACTGGCTTCTCATATGCATGCTTTATTAAATATTGAAATCAATATAGCATCAACCATGTGTTACTCATTTTCTGAAATTTGCTCACGGCTGCTCTATGGTTTTGATGGTTTTACTTCATAACACCTTCAATTGATAATTCACGTAGCTCCATTAATACTCCCAGATTGTTGCCTAATCATGAAATTGGATCAATTGGGTTTCATTTCCATCAATTTAGCATGTTTCGAATTTTCAGGCCATGAGGAATGGAGCCTTCTTCACCTCAAACCGACTGGAGAGCATAGAATTGAACTTATCTGTTAGCGTTGGGATTCCATTCTCTCGCAATTAAATGCCCCGACATGATGGCATGGTGGAGAGGTGAATTGAGGTGTGCCAGCGGAATCATTGTGTCTCAGCAGCTGCGTGAGAAAGAAAGAGGAGACAGCGATGAGCGAGCTCCTGTGCCAGCGCGAGAAGGAGAGGAGACAATGTGAGCAGTATGCTTCTGTGCACAGCGTAATGATAAGAGGATACAATGAGATTCCTCTCTCTGTTGCTGGTGTCAGCGGGGATAAAGGGAGGGACTGTCTGGTCATTGAATGCGGGGGAGAGTGGTGGTTGCTTCCTTGCGTCAAGGTGCTTGTCAGAGAGCGTTGTCGGAAGAGAAGAGAAGGCAGAAGAGATACCGTGATGGGCCGAGAGAGATTTCCCATGGGCCTTCCGTTCTCTCTCTCTTTTTTTTTTATTTGGACTGATGTATATTGGGCCAAAAGTGCGCTTCTTGAATTGAAGTAAGGCAGGAGGGATTAGTCTAAATCGGATATATGGTTGAGATTATTTGCACGAATCTTGATGCCTTCCTATACACTAATCTTGATGGAGTTATATGCTTGGATCTTGATATATTTTGATATCCATACTAATTTTATTTTATTTTTATTTTTTTATAATCATATAATCTCACAAATATTTATGAAATCATATAATTATTTTCGTATGGCATTTCGAGGCATGGTTTGTATTTTCCACAGAAAAGACATGTCGCATATATCAAAATGTCTCTATCTTCTCATCTGTGAATAAATCCTCCCAATTGATCGGGATAATTTTTAGACTGTCGGGCACTTCCCGTATTTGACTCATGTGCAAAATATCAAATTCCTCTTTACCGTTCCCCGGTATTTTATGAGAATATTTTAGGGTTCAACATGTATACCTTCTTGTTGCGTAAAACCTTTAGCAACTAGTCGAGCCTTGTATCTTTCGATGTTACCATGAGAATCGATTTTAGTTTTGTAAACCCATTTACATCCTACGGGTTTAACACCTTTAGGTAACTCAACAAGATCCCAAATATCATTTTGTTGCCTTGAGTTCATCTCATCATTCATGGCTTCCTGTCACTGAGATGACTTATCACTTTTCATGGCGTCCTTGAAGGAGATAGGATCATCTCCGTGACCAATATCAACACCTTCTTCCGTAAGGTATACAACATAATCATCAGGTATTGCAAATTTTCGTTCTCTTTGCTACTTGCGTAAAGGTTCTAGTGGCAGCAAAGGTACTTCTTCATTGTTAGGAACATTACTAACATTAATACCTTCATTTAGTAATAAAAGAGAAACAGAACTTGTAGCCTCTGAAATGACCGAAGTTGGAACATAAATTCGATCCTCTTCATCAAGGTTTATAGTTCATTTTTCATTACTCCCACAAATGTTGTGATTTTCAAAAAATACTGCATGTCTTGTCTCAACTATTCTAGTGGTATGCGAGAAACAATATAATCTAAAACTTTTGGACCTCTCTGGATATCCTATGAAAGAACAATTCACGATTTTGGAATCCAGTTTTTAATTTGTAGATTGTAGACTTTTGCTTCAGCAGGACAGCCCCACACACGTAAGTATCCTAGTTGCGGTTTTCTTCCAGTCCACAATTCATAAGGTGTTGCTGGAACAGATTTACTAGGAACTCGATTGAGAACATGTGTTGTTGTTTGTAAAGCCTTGGACCACAAAAATTCTGATAAAATGGTATTGCATATCATACTTCGTACCATATCCATTAATGTACGATTACGCCTTTCAGCCACTCCATTTTGCCGAGGATCACCCGGCATAGAGAATTGATGAACAATACCACTTTCTTGAAGAAACAAAACAAATGGATTTAGACTTTGACCCAACTCAAGGTGCCTACCATAATACTCACCGCCTCTATCTGATCGCACTACTTTAATTTTAACATTATGGATATTTTGAACTTCAGTCTTAAAAATCTTAAATTTGTCTAGTGCCTCAGATTTTTCAGAAATTAAGAACACATAAGCATAGCGTGAGTAATCATCAATAAAAATAATGAATGATTTGTGTCTGTTGAGACTCGGAGTGTGAAAAGGACCGCATATATCGGTGTGAATTAATTCCAATAGTCCCCCACTTCGAGTGGCTCCTTTTTATTTCCCTTAACACATTCAATGCAGTTTTCAAAATCAGAAAAATCTAATTTTGGGAGAATTTCATTTTTAATGAGACGTTGCATTCTATCTCTTGAAATATGATCCAATCTGCGATGTCATAATTTGGAAGAATATCCAACATCACGATTTCTCTTTGTGCCACGTTTGTGATCAACACAATTAACATTAAGGGATAATAAAGAATCAGAAAAGGAAGAATCCAAACATAATTTATATAGATTGTCACATAATAATTAAGAATCAACAAACTTAGAGTTATGATATAGTCTCAACTCATTATTTCCAAACTGAAACATAAACCACACGCATCAAGTCTAAAAACAGAAATTAAATTCCTAATAACACTAGAAATATAAAACTACATCATGCAGATAGAGAATAAAGCCACTCTTCAAGACTAAACGAAGAGTTCCTACGGCCTCCACTTTAGCCTCTAATCCATTGGCTACTTTAAGTTTCCTTTTTCCCTTTTCCAGCATCTTCACGGAAAGGGACTAGTGTCAACCCACCACGTATTTAAGGGAACATCAATTAAAAGAGACTCACAAATCATATAATTAAAATCATTACCCTTCTTGGCAAGTCACGCTTTGAACTTGGTACACTCCTTCCTTACATGTCCAGGTTTCTTACACTGATTGCACTTAAAAATACGTTTTGTACCAGATGTACTTACTTTGTTAACACCAAGACCATCATCATTCTTATTCTTTCCTTTACCATTGTTCTTTTTCAGTTTTGAACTTTCAATGGCAGCATGTGCAAAGTCAGGTTTTTCAGTCTTAAACCTTTCTTCTTCTTCAACACACATGGCAATCAATTCGCTCATTTTCCACTTCTTTTTTTGCGTGCTGTAATTGATCTTGAAAGAACCAAACTGAGCAGGAAAAGAAGTCATAATGAAATGAACCAAAAATCTCTCAGAAAAGCATCAATATCTCAATGATCCAAGTCCAACTGACGACTCGATAAGCCTTGCAATAAAATTTGTAACCAAATGTAATGGCTTACCTCTTGCATTGATAGTTTTAGGGAGTTTATTATCTACAAAATCATGCAATTATCATGAATGGAGGGACTTGTTGGATTCTATGAGTTGGCAAATTGATGGAAGTAAGTGTATTGATGTTATAGCGACTATTTATGAATACTTACCACTAGCTAAAAAATTATGTTTTTTTTTTTTATTTTGCGGCTTATCCTGAAGATTGTGAAATCGAGATTAAACCTTTGCTCCAGATTTGGGTCGCCGAGAGGCTCATACCATAGGAGGATACAAGAACATTGGATGAAACAGCTAAGTGCTTCTTAATTAGAAGATCTCATACAGAGGTACCACTTATATTGCTTTGTTAAATAAATCTCTCTTGTTTTGATAAATATTATACATCATATTTCTAGTGACTTTATTATAACATGCATAAATATAGAGAGAGAAAGAAAGAGGAATGCTAAAATACTATATGTAGCACGAGTAGGTCGGTGCTATGCGTTTATTCTCAAATTTTATGCTTTAAATAATTGATCCTAACCGTTCAATCTCTTCTTCATATTGAAATTTTATTGAAAACTAAAATTTATATTTTCTAAATTTTTTATACTATTTTCTCAAATTTTTTAAAATTGTTATTATTGAGGGGTCTAAAATTAATTAGATTAAGAATTTTTTAAAATTGTAAAAAAATAATAATAAATTTTGAAAAAAAACATAAAATTTTTAAATTTGACTTGTAATGAGATTTCAATATGGTGAAGATACTAAACGGTTTAAATTAATTATTTGAAGCATGAAATTTAAGAATAAACCCGTAGCACACAAAGGCTATCGTGCTAATAATGCGATATGCATAGCATTTAGAAATCCTATATATATATTAAAAAAAACCATACGAATGCATATGGCCAAAGCCAAGGAGCATAGTGATAGGAGGACAGGACTAGAATGGCCTAAAAAATGTTAAAGGATTCAAATCTAAGGATTTGAGTCAAGTCACCCGAGTTTTTCCGAGTCATCCGATTCGACTCTTTTGATCAACATTCCGAGTCCGAGTCCGATTCCGAGTTTCAGAACCATGATACCAACCAAATCGGATCCTATTTCAACCATTGGATCTGATTCAATATTACATCGTAAGAAATGTTATCTCCTTCTATTTGCCTTTCGCTGCTTACTTCTTAGGGCTGGATATAAGAAACGAGAGTTTGTATTCAAAGCAATTGAGGTCTTTTTCTTTCGATTATCTTAGAATTGATGCATGATTATTGTTGTTGTCTAGTGAAGTGATTAAAACTTGGTACCAGTCAGGTAGTCTCTTATTTTGCTCACTGGTATGGGCTTCTTAGCTACTACAACTCAAGATACAGAGGTTGAATTCAATTAAGGATTACAAGAAGATGCTTAATCGTGGGAGGTAGTTTCATCCCTGATCAATTGCATAGTTTTCTTGAGTTGTATTCCTTTAATATGGGATCTAGTTTATGTTGCTGAAATGTTTAAGTTTATGATGCTCTTTAGTTCTCTCTTTGCGTTTAGATATAGTCATATATATTAAGAGATCCAAAGGATTTAATTTCACTGTTGCAAACTTCCAGGGTCTAGTGAACTCATTAAAATAAATTCGGACCCATTGAACCCATTGACCATTGTCGGGTTCTTCTTGTTAGAGTTATGTCCTAGAAGTCAATAATTTAATGACTTAATTATTAGTTTATGTTTTGGATGATATTTTATCATCTGTTCCTAGGTTTATTATTGACAGATTATTCAGGTTGAGGATCTGAATTGTAGATCTCTGTGGATCATTCTTTAGAATGACAATAATAAATCTAAACGGTCCATAATCTTGATAATTAATAAGGAACATTAATTATCATATAAGATTAGTATGCAAGTTAAGTGATGATTAAGTTCTACAAATCATAGGTAAAGAGTTACCAACTTAATTGCATATGTATATGTTATGGAACATAGTACATGACTTGACCCAATGAAATAAACATATGGATTGTGTTATGTGTCATGGTTTATTTCGTTGTGATTTTGGTTCTAAGTTTGAGATGTTTATCTTTTCCACATGAGGATAAGTTCAATAAATATTGTCTACCGCTGATTCCCGATAAGGACTGCTATACGGACTTTATTTATGTTCTCTTGAATTGTGCGGGGAAAAACTAATCATCAAGAAAACCGTATGTCCCTCATTAATTCACTTAGTGAGTGACGATATCTGTTTGGGCCCCTTGATGGAGTTGGATCGTATGCGCGCAACTAAGCGATCAACTCTAGATCAAGAAACGTATAATCTGCAAGAATGACACATTCCTATCTTGGATTATACGATGATATCGTGAGACATAAGAATCAAAATAGAGAAACATTATTATTCTCTTATGCAGGATTGAAATATTGTAGCAGTACACTATTTATGCGAATTGGGAGTCATAACGTGTTGCTAGATACCGCTTATGGTTATTGGGATTAAATAGCGATTTAATTTCATGTCCAACATAGCATAAATCCTCAATGGGTCACACATAATAAGGTGTTTAACCATACGTGCATTATTTATTTATTTGCAACAGTGAGTATTGCAAAATATGATAAGTTGATTAATTAATTAAATAACGTTATGGACCGTTATAATTAATTAAATCAAATGGATCATATAGAAATAAATTAATGCATTGTCTAATCTCTAAATAATTATTATTAAGTTAATAATTATTTATAAACAACACACTTAATTTAATTAAGTTAATTGGGGCTTTAATTTATTTGTAAATTAAATGTTCAATTTAAGTAGCAATTGAATGGGCCTTTAATTAATTGAATTGAGGCATTAAAGAGATGAGCTTGTGGCCCATCAAAGCCCATAAAGAGGCCGGCCATATGAGACTAGGGTTGAGTGGCAATGTGGTAATTAAAGGATAGGTGGTAGGTAGGATTTGTGCACTATTTAAGGAGGTGCATAGAAGCAAAATCCAACCCTCTCTCTTCCCTTAACCTAGCCGCCACTTCCCTCTCCCTCATAGGCGCCTCCCTCCCTCTCTCTTCTCCCCATTATATTGCTCATGTGTTGAGCTCTTTCCCTTCCACAAATTAATTGGTGAATTGATTGAAGAAAGGGAAAGCTATGGGATTAGACTTGTTATTCTCATCGCTAGCACGATTCGAGAATAACTTGGTTAATACCTTAGTGGACTCGAGGCCAAACATGGAGGAGGCGAAGGAGAGCACCCCATCGATTCCCATGCCGAAGGATCGAGCCCCGCGAATACGATTTCGCGGGAGGTACAAATTTTCACCTATCTCTTTGTGTCGAATGAGCTTATGTACTAGATCTCGTGTTGCTTATGTTTTAATTGGATTAATTAAGGGTAATTAGTCACAAAATTAAAATTGAGCAATTTCCTAACACTTCTATGGAACAAATTTATATGCAGAGAAGAGTACATATAACAGTCACCTTTTGTTCATAGCACACATTATAAATCAGTAAGTTTCGTTAAATAATGCAATTATGCTTTATAAATCATAACAGTATAACAGTATTTTTCGTACGAACTGTCAAGAAAGGTTTACTGGTACGAACTGTCTATGTTTTCAAATCTGCGATTTATGGGATTCTGATCTATTGAGAAGTGTTTTAGCCGATCTTTTGGTTTTAATCAAAGGAATCATGTATTGTAGGAACTATGACTTAGCAACTAGAATCGACAAGCAACCCACATTGCAGGCGATATGGTAAATACACAGTCGTTAGGTGTAAAACACTCTGTTTTACTCATTTACAATTTAATCATGCTTGTCATCTGTATGCTTGTATTTTATGAAACACCCAAGTCTTCATCTTCACAACTAATCTCTCATGATTGCTCATTATTTCTTTAATGTCTTCTAGGCACAATAAAATTAAATATCATATTAAAGAAAACCGTCGGATACAAAACTCGAAGAAATTTGGGTGGCAGGCATGTTCGATTTGACTTTGCCAAGGAAAAAATCACACAAATTTGCCAAGGACAAAATTGTAAAAAAATGAAAATTTTGACTTTACACACACAGATTTAAAGAGGGGGGATAAAAAATTTTCATTCTGTCCACATACTAGGATAGCGCACAAAATTTTGCCTTTATGTGGACATACCGGGTTATGCAAGAAATTTGGGGAAAATTTTTTTTTTTTTTACTTTGATTAGATAGCCCACGAAGACAGTATCCTTTGGTCAGTGCCATGAGAAGATTGAGCGCCACGGATGAGAGCACTAGCTAGCAGCGTAGACCTCCTATGCTTTGCAAAGCATTTTAGCCAATCTATCTATCTATATATATATATAGAGAGAGAGAGAAGATTGCTAAAATACTATGCATAGCACGGATGTCATTCGTGCTACGGATTCTTTCTTCAATTTCATGCTTCAAACAACCGATCCAAATGTTCATTATCTTCTAAATATTGAAATCTTATTAAAAACCAAATTTTACATTTTTTGAATTTTTTTCTATTTTTTTCATATTTTTGAAAATCACTGTTATTGAAGGGTTTAGAAATCTGAGAAAAATAGTAAAAAAAATAAAAAAAAAATATAAAATTTGGCTTCTAATGAGATTTCAATATGAAGAAGATAATGAACGATTTCGATCGGTTGCTTGAAACATGAAATTGAAGAACGAATCCGTAGCACGAAAGGCATCTGTGCTATGCATAGCATTTTAGCAAAGCATAGGAGGTCTATGCTTTAGACTTTTAGCTCCATCCGATCGTCTCAAGATTTGAATTTTATATTTTTTTATTTTTTTACTATTTTTCTCAGATTTTTTAAAATACTTAATCTAATAAATTCTGAACCCTTCAATAACAATGATTTTAAAAAATTTGATAAAAATAGTAAAAATATTCAAAAAAATATATAAAATTTGGTTTCTAATAAGATTTAAATATGTAGAAGATAATGAACGGTTTGGATCGATTGTTTGAAGTGTAAAATGCAAGAACGAATTCGTATCACGAAGGCCATCTGTGTTATACATAGCAGTTTAGCAATCCTCTATATATATATGGCTAAAAAGAAGATATGATTGCATTATTCAGGCATTATGTATGCAACACTCATATTATCTAGATTAAGAAATTTGGATGTGGAGTTAATAAGGAATAGGAAATTTGGGCTTATTCATATTCTATTGTTAGAATATGAATAAGCATTCGAATAAGTCTAAATTCTTTATCCATGTGTTGCTTGATTTCTCGTAAATAAAGTTTATTCGCGAATAGACTTATTCAAATGCAAACCAAACACAAAAAAGTAAGGATTTTGATCTCTCTTTCTTTTTGAGTTGGTCCATTTTTGGACATACTTCAAACAAGATACATGTGTTGCTGCATGTTTGTTTTACTCAATACTCATGGCACATCAAACAGCTTAATATGGACTATCTAATTTAAAATGAACATACTGATAAATTAGAGAATTGCGTATAAAATATTGGAGACTTATATTTAGTTTTGGACCTAACTAGGTGTGTTTGGTTGGGCAAAAGTAAGGTATAGAGAATAGGATATAGGGCACAACCAAACATGGTCGAATAAGCCATTTTATCCACTATTCTTTATAGCATGTATTTGCAGGTATAAGAAACAGGGGGTAAAAATGGTTTATCTCTTGAGTTAATACCATGTTTGGTTGTGTCCAATATCCTATTTCTTATTCTTTATCTCTTATCCCTTGAATTCAAAATAATATTTACTTCCCTCCATTTTCATACTCTATGCATCATCCAAACTATATTTATGTATTTGGTTGCTCCAAGAATAAAGAAGAAGGAAGAGAGAAGAGGGAGTAGGGAGCTTATTCCTTATTCTTGCTTTCCATGGGAAATAAGAGGTCTTATTCTCCACTTTACCTCATGTTTGATTGTACCTAGTCCCTCTTCCTTCTTCCTTATTCCTTATTCTATCGGCCTTGTTTGCATGGTTCGGGCATAAGGAAGGAAAAACTCTTTCGGAAAGAAAAATTAGAAAGAGTGTTATTCCAGGAAGAAGAAAAATTATTTTAATAGTGAGTTGAGAAGAAAAATGAAAGAAACGAATTAGAACAATCATATGTTTTTTAATCTATTTGTAGTTTATTCATTTGTTTTTTTTATTGTTATAGTTTATTGATTAATAATGCTAATATTTTTTAATATTAATAAAATGATATGAATTAATAAAATTCGGTCATAATTCAAATAATGCTAATATTCTAAAATAATATGTGACCTGCATTTTAAGATCAAACAAGCTTCGTATACAAAATAATCATCAAACAATATTTTAATACTAATAATTAGAATAATAAAATAAGTAATAATAATAATAGAAAATAATTAATAATTTAATATTATAAATAATATAATTAAATCATAATATTGTAATAAAATAATTGATAAAAATACTTTTTGTATAATATTATTAAAAAAGTAATTATTATTATTTAATAATAATAACAATAATAATAATTTAAAATAATAATATTATATAATATTATAAAATTATTTATTAATTATTTAATACTAATAATCAGAGTAATAAATATAATAAAATTATAATATTATCAAAATAAATTAAATAATAATATTATTAATATAATAATAAATATCAATATTAACTTATTTTTGAGACATAATATTCATTTATTCACTTGTGATAATAATGATAACTATAATTATTTAATAATAAACAATAATAATATTATAAAATATTATAAAAAATATTTATTATTATTCAATTATCAGAATAATAAAAATAATTAATATTGTAATATTATTATAAAATAATTAAAAATAATATTTTTTATATTAATTTAATATCATTATATTCTTATAATTATTATAATAATATCTAATTATTTGAGACATGAAGTAAAGAAAGTAAGAGAGAAATGAAAAATATTTTTTTTATTCTTTTTTCCTTTTTTCCTAATTCTTCTTCCAACAATTAGGTGGAAGAGCTCTTCCAAGAAGATATTGTTAGAGTTATGTCCTAGAACTCAATGATTTAATGACTTAATTATTAGTTTATGTTTTGGATATATTTTATCATCTGTTCCTAGGTTTATTATTGACAGATCATTCAGGTTGAGGATCTGAATTGTAGATCTCTGTGGATCATTCTTTAGAATGACAATAATAAATCTAAACGGTCCATAATCTTGATAATTAACAAGGAACATTAATTATCATATAAGATTAGTATGCAAGTTAAGTGATGATTAAGTTCTACAAATCATAGGTAAAGAGTTACCAACTTAATTGCATATGTGTATGTTATGGAACATAGTACAGGACTTGACCCAACGAAATAAATATATGGATTGTGTTATGTGTCATTATTTATTTCGTTATGATTTTGGTTCTAAGTTTGAGATGATTATCTTTTCCACATGAGAATAGGTTCTATAAATCTCGTCTACCGCTGATTCCCGTTAAGGGCTGCTATACGGACGTGATTTACGTTCTCTTGAATTGTACGGGGAAAAGCTAATCATCAAGAAAACCGTATGTCCCTCATTAATTCACTTAGTGAGTGATGATATCTGTTTGGGCCCCTTGATGGAGTTGGATCGTATGCGCGCAACTAAGCGATCAACTCGAGATCAAGAAACATATAATCTGCAAGAATGACACATTCCTATCTTGGATTATACGATGATATCGTGTGACATAAGAATCAAAATAGAGAAACATAATTATTCTCTTATGCAGGATTGAAATATTGTAGCAGTA
The DNA here is from genome assembly GCA_028095005.1 of Rhynchospora pubera. Classification (NCBI taxonomy): domain Eukaryota; kingdom Viridiplantae; phylum Streptophyta; class Magnoliopsida; order Poales; family Cyperaceae; genus Rhynchospora; species Rhynchospora pubera. Next base: position 11,110,292 of record CM051461.1, on the reverse strand, counting down.
CACTATTTGTGCGAATTGGGAATCATAACGTGTTGCTAGATACCGCTTATGATTATTGGAATTAAATAACGATTTAATTTCATATCCAACTTAGCATAAATCCTCAAAGGGTCACACAAATAGGACTTTGACCATACGTGCATTATTTATTTATTTGCAATAGTGAGTATTGCAAAATATGATAAGTTGATTAATTAATTAAATAACGTTGTGGACCGTTATAATTAATTAAGTCAAATGGATCATATAGAAATAAATTAATGTACATGCTAATCCTAAAATGATTATCAATATATTGATAATTAATTTTATTCATCACACTTTAATTTAATTAAGTGAATTAAATTAAAGTATAAGCTTTTAATTTAATAGTCTATTTGAGCCTAAATTGAATGCAACTTGAAAGGCCTATTAAATAATTGATTTAATATGGACTAAGAGAGATTAAACAAACCTAACACATGGCCCATGAGGCCCATGTATATGGCCGGCCTTAGAAGGGTAAAAAGGTCAAGGAAAGGTTGGTGGAGAGTGGTCTATATAAGGACCACTTGAAGAAGCAAAACCTAACCTTCTTGCCTTGCCTCCCTTCTTCCTCTCTAGCCGCCACCACCATTCATGGGCAGAATTTTGATTCTCCCATGAAGGTCTGTCTCTCTTTTGCATTCCTATAGGTCTCATGTGTTGAGAATAGTTATTCCAAAAGGTTAATTGCTAGAATTACTTGAAGAATGGTGAAAAGGATTAGCTATCTCCTTTCTCTTTCTAGCACAAGAATTGGGACATGGCCAAATTCCTTGGTGGACTCGAGACCGATTAGGAGGGGGCGCATGGAAGCACGCCACCGACTCCCATGCCGTGGTCGAGCCTTGCGAATACGATTTCGCGGGAGATACAAATTTCCACCTATCTCTTTGTGTTGAATGAGCTTTTGCACTAGATCCTTAATTGCTCTTTGTTTAATTGGATTAATTAAGAGTAATTAGTCTTAAAATTAAAATTGAGCAGTTTACTAACAGTGGTATCAGAGCACATGGTCGTACTTAAGCTTTTTTGACACTTAATTAAGAGAAATTCGCTAATTAACGGATTAGTAGAGATGATGCGTTTGTTTGCTGTCTGGAAATGACATTTTCTGTATTGTTTCGGATTTTTCGCTATGATATGTTCTCTGGAAGTTTTTTCCATCTACATGAAAGTTGTACATATATGGATTGTGATTCGTTTGGCATTAGATTCATATTTTTGTGAAATTGTATGGATTTATTGTGAATAAAACGGCGACGGTGCGCAGAACGAGTTTCTGCTCGCACTGTCATGTTTGAATGGTTTGAAAGATTTATATTTTTAATATAAGTACCAGTGTTCTATGGCTAGAATTAAAGAGGACTTAAAACTCTTTCTGAGCATGTGTAGATTGTTGCATGACTCGGATTAATTTGTGGGTTTTCAAGTATGAAAAGGAAGATCTTGTCAGATCCAGTTTATTGAGCAAATCGATTGTTCTAATAAACTGTACCAACTGAGAACTTCTTTAAAAATTATGTTTAAATGGAGTTGTTCTATTTTGAGTTAGGATTCCAGAAAAATTAATTTCATAATTTTTCGTGGAAGTTTGGACCTTCAACTAGGTTAATACATTTAGATCGACAGTCTATTCCAGTACAGAATTTGTTGATTGTTTAGTATGTAACTCGAATTTTTTGAACTGAACTTTGTTGTTTTCTTTTCATGGATTGTTATCCTATAGTCTAAACTAGTTTTTCTATGTATATTGTATATAAAAAAACTGGATAGAAGGTGGTCTAACAGACCAAATGGTTGAGAGGATAAGCTGAAAATCTCATAACGGTGTTTCGTGCACTTGTAAGAGATTTGTCTTTTTTTTTTCTCCAAGATGGTTTAAAATCTCTTCTTGAAATATTTACTGGTAATCACAATTATGATAAGTAGCTTAAGTAATTTATTTTATAATTTTTAGAGACCTAAAACTATTGATTTTGTTGGATTCCATTAGTTACGTTTTTTGGTAAATTATTGTTTTTCTAATTATTCAAACTAGTTGAAAACAATTAGAATACTCCTTGTTTGATCTCCTTTCAGTTATGGGATGTTGAAAGAACTTTCTAAATGAATTTAAACAAGTTTGGTTGTTTAAAATTGAGAATTTATGCATGGAATTTGCCTATGGCAAACAATACGCAAAGATGCTTGAAAATCGTTAATTGGAAATAAAGTGCTTGTATGTGCTAACTTTGTTTTGTAGGTGGAAAGTGGGTTTAGTATGGCTCATGACTCAATGCCTTGTGGTTGTAAATGAATGCATGTGTGAATGTTTGTAATGCGGCCTTTGGTGCCATTAATTAATTAATTTGTTGATTAATTTTAATGTAACTTGTGTGGCTTGCATGCCCCTAAGGCTAGGATGAGAATAGGATGTTTTCACATGTATTTTTGTTCCTTTATTTTATATAGGATTTAGATCCTTATAAAATTTAGTGGGAGGGACAAGGATTAGATTAGTTTTGCTTCATGGACGATGTGGCGAAACTGATGCAAGCGGGAGCCATACAAACCCACAACTATGGATGAGATGCTTATATGTGATTGCTATGAATTGTCATAGGCTAGGTATGGGTGTATGCTTACACGACCATCAAACAAGTGTCATATGATTTGTTAGTCCCAAAACTAAAAACGAATAAATTAAATCGCTCTCCTTCTCTTTATCCCCTTCACGCCGATTGTCACTCATGGCGCGGTCCGCCCAAGCAGACGTCATGGTTGTCAATTCGGTAGTCGGGGTGCAAATAGCTAAGATTTGCAAGGAGCAAATGTGAGAGGTTACTTTTCGATGGACCTAACTAGAGTTTGGACATCGAGACAAAGTTTGTAAATATACTTAGATATTCACAAACCAAGAATCATATGGAACGATATGATTGGTTGGAGAACCTACCTTGTCTAATTAAGTAGGGTGACGTGCCATAGTAGGCTCTACTTGATGAAAATCGGGATCTTGGAAAACCAACTACATTTGGGACATTAAATAAATGTAGTGGGAGTTTTATTTGTTATAAATAAAACAATTGCATAAACTAAATGACCTTAAATTGATTTTGTTATAGATGTTAAAATTGTTAATTTTGTTGCGATCAATCTTTGAAAATTAACAAACTCGTTTCTAAAAGTATTCACTTAAAGAAGTAATATCGATTCCTAAGACACGATCTTAGTGAAGAGAAACTTGAGTATGTCAATTCCCAAAAACTTTCCTCAAACTACCCGAACGTAGCAACGCGATGATTGATTGACTTTTGGCGAAAAGTTATTCAATAAAGCGTATGGCTAATATCCTCATTTGAAATTTCTAGACCATTGAATTAGAGAATTCATATGGACTAGATTTAACTCGTACGCTCTCATCCACTTACTCAAGAAAGTGTTCTTGGAGAAAGTAGATATTAACTCCATCATTTATGATTGAGTATAAAGAGTATGAGTTGACAAAGAGATTCTTCTTTTATAAAAACGTTTTCATTGGCTTACAAATCGAAAGATTTAAGTAGCTAATTGATAACTAGAGATATTAATCTCCGATATCAAGGATTGTTGATATTGTCATACGATCTTTTTGAAATTATAAAGGATATAATGTTACCTTCTTCGCACACTTGTTGATGAAAAAAAGGTAATTGGTTAAGTATTCAAGAAATACTTCACCAAGGTATGAGTTGAAATTTCGAGACCCTCATTTATGACCATGTGTCACATGAGATGTTTCATTTGCCGTTTATGGGAGGCATTTGAAAGGTTGTCCGAAATACCATGATTGTGACGATTAGAAATATTCTAATCCTAAAGTGTATTTGTCGTTCAAATTATCTCACTATCTCTAATTTATACTAGTAACTTGATACTAGTTCATATGCTCACATTTAATGAAATGTGTTGGCAATGAAGAATAAGAGAATGTTCGAGAGATATAAAGTAAACTCCGTATAGAAAATGACTTGTTCTTCTAAGTCATTACCATTGAACACGTAGAGTTATCTTTATTAAGAGTTTGTTTAGAATTGAAGGTTGCATACCTTAATTCTAAAACCTCTCAAAAATATCTTCATTTCATATTCAATGATGGATGATTATGTTTTGTAAAAGACAAGATCTTTTATCATGGATTTGTTTATATGATTTCATGCATCTTGATTGAATTTGCTTGAAATAGATAACCAATTTTTGAATGACAAATAGGATGCGTAAGACTTGACATAAAGTATTTGACTTTCATGTTATATATAACCGCTTAGTCACATACATAAACGAGAATCGCATTACGAGAGTCTTCGTAACGTAGAGCTCGTAATTCAATTCGATTTCAAATCGATTGATATGCGAATCATGTTTGTTAAATGACATAAGCGCCTTTAACCTATGAAGGTTTAAGGACAAGTGAATTAATTAGGACTTATACATATCGATGTATAAAGACCTATAAGTACTTGTGCAATGAAAGGTTGTTGATACTTTACTACTTAACCAACGATCATTGTAGATATTAACATATCTATTTGATAAGGTATAAGTATGAACTTTTTGACTAGTTCAAATGAGTTCAAGAGTGAAGTTTAATAGACCGTTCAAGAAAAATGGAAGTCTTACAATTAATCGTGGTAAATAAGTAGTTAAGTCATATGATTTGAAATATTATCTAAAGAGTATGAAAGTAGTTTCACAACTCGCTCCATGAGGAATAATATGTCCAAAAATGGAGGTATCGAACAATATTTTGTATAATTCGATCGGTAATTATGTTTGACTCGTATTAGGGACTTTATTCGACTCGTATTAGGGAATTATGTTTGAGGACAATATTGTTTACACTGAATGATGTTCCATCGAAGTCTATTGAAGAAGATATCTTACGAGATTTTGATCTCTAAGTATAATACTTCTCATGATTTGGTGTTGAGAAGTTTATTTCAAGTATTGTCGACTTGTAAGCTTAAACCAAGTAAGACACTATAAGTTTGTAGGATATCTTAACTTGACCGAAAGGTACTACTTCTACAAACATGATAAGAACAAAGTAGTTGTTGCTAATCATAACGTAATCTTGTAGAATGATATTCTCAAGAAGAAGTAGTGGGAGTAAAGTGAGCATTAAAACAGTTTATGCGTCACTACAAGAAGTACTCTTGTGTGAAACTTGTCACTCCATACATGGTACTTAGTGGGAGTTGAGCGGAACTTCCTTCACAAGTTGTTTTGAAAGAAGTTTATTAGTACGCTCCTTCTGATGAGGACTCAACCATCTCACGAGTTGATGATGTTCGAGAAACTCGTGAAATATATGAGGAGTCAAGAACTCGTTCGACAAATCGTTGTGGAAGATGTTCATGAACCTCAAGTACCAATCCTACAAAAGATCAACGAGAACTGATTTCCTAAGCCATTTTGATGCATAAGTTTTCATAATATTCTCGTATTTAGCATATGAGAATCCGTTGATAAACAAGAAAACGATGGAACGATCCGATTCCACATATATGGTTTGAATTCATATGATCTTTGAATAAAATCCATGTATAACAAGGTATAGACCTTGGTTGATGCTCATGAAGGAGCAATCCATCAAGAACATTTAGATCTTCAAAAAGGATCGACATGGATAACAAATCGACTATGTACAAAGCGCGGCTTCTCGCTTGTAGCTATGTCTAAGTCGATGGCTAGTTGACTACGTACAAAGCACAACTTCTTGTTTGTGACTATGTATAAGTCAATAAAGATCATTCTAGCAATAGTTGTATTTCATATATGTTGATATATGGAAAACCACATAAAACCGCCTTCTTCGTATGAATGAAGGAAGATGTTGTGCATTTGACACAAATCGAGGTTTTATGTATTGCTAAAAACATACGCATGCTTCAAGGATCCATTAATGGATTAAAGCAAGTGTTGTGGAGATTGGAATAAAAGTTTTGACAAGGAAGTCAAGGAGTTGAACTTCGTCAAAAGTATCTTCTATAGACAAGATATTCAGTGAGAGCATAATTGTATTACTTGTATTGTTCAAGATAATAATTCATTAATTGGGAATAACATTAAGAAAATGAATATTGTCGAGGTCTCTTTGGAGAATGTTTTCTCAAATGAGAACTTGGGCAAAATCACCTAATCCTTGGAAACAAAATCTATAAAGATAGATTATGATGGATATTAGGTTTGAGTAAATATGCATATATTGACGAAGTGTTCTAGAAACACGACAGTTACACTCCAAGAAAGGATGTCTTGTTAGAGTTATGTCCTAGAAGTCAATAATTTAATGACTTAATTATTAGTTTATGTGTAGGATGATATTTTATCATCTGTTCCTAGGTTTATTATTGACAGATTATTCAGGTTGAGGATCTGAATAGTAGATCTCTGTTGATCATTCTTTAGAATGACAATAATAAATCTAAACGGTCCATAATCTTGATAATTAACAAGGAACATTAATTATCATATCTCTACTACTTATAAAGCACCCTTAGCAAGGTCAGGGTTTTTCACACAAAGGGGTCCAAACAATTTTGTTAGCATCATTATAAACCATTGATCAATATGATATACGGTTTGGATTGCTATTTCTACAAAGGAGTCGACCTTTCACACAAATAAGTCAGGGCGGTGGATTGGTAGCTAACAAATTTGCGCAGCTATTCGAAGAGAGTTCGATTCCTACTGTCGTTGCTGTATTTTTTATTTTTTTCCCTATTTCTCAACCCTAGCGTTTTCACTGAAAAAGAAGGAAAGCGTCTCCTTCTTTCGAGCTCTCCGTCCTTCTCAACCCTAGCGTTTTTCCCTATTTCTCAACCCTATTTCTCAACCCTCTGCTCTCCGTCCTTCTCCATTTTTCCATCACAAATTCTCAAAATAGAAAGTCCATCGCAACCCTAGCGTTTTCGCCCGACCTCCTCCTCCTCTTTCACTCTGTTTCCCCTCCTTCGCGTGTACCCTAATAAGCGATTATAGAAATTGGAAAAGAAATCTGAACCGCCGCCTCCTTCTCTAACCTAATAAAAGTCCTCAGATCAACACTCCCCCTCCTTCGCTAATTATTCATCCGACTCCTGATCCGTCGCGCTTCCATGACCCATCCGACTTTTGTTTCTTCCTCGTGATGTCTCTCTCCTCAACGTATGGTGGACACCACGCCAAATGCGCTCCTCTCGGCCTCTCCTTCTTTCGAGCATGGCTCTGATTCGCCGTATGGAGATCGCCGCCGACTTGCTCTACAACCATTGTTACAGCTATTGGCATATTCAAGTTCTTGTATCGGTACCAGTCTCAAGTTCTTTAATTGACATATTCAAGTTGATTTCTGATTTTAGCTTTTTATTTATTTTTCAGGAGGACAAACATAGAAGGAATTCAAAGTAGAAATGGAGGACATCGGTTGTGTTCAGCACAAGAATTTAGCTCGAGTATTCATGGCTGGGTCGAGTCGAATCCACCGAAGGCTTGTGAGAGAGTCAAGGCAGAGGCTAGAGACGTCAATGCTTTTACTAACTGGTATTTTGCTTTCTTAATTTTATCCACTAATGTTGTATTTCTTAAGGTTTTGTTGATTACAAAATATTTGTGTTAATGTCTCAATGAGGCATGAAACTTTTAGCTTCTGATTTTTAGAATATATCATGTTCATTATAAATTTGATGTTATTATTATTTTTTTGAAGTTAGAGTTGTATAGTGGTGAAGAAGGTAGTCGAGGCTATGAAACCAGAAAGGTAATAACTTTTCTACTTATTTATTTTGTTTTTAATGTTATCAGCAATTACTTGAGGTTTAATAATTGAAATTTTTATGAATCCTTGTGTAAGAAAAATGCATTCTTCATCCAGTCAGAAAAAGGAGGGAACCATCAAGAAAGTAAATAAATTTATCCAACGATTACAAGCAACTCCATTTCAGCATAGACTTAGGTCTTGACACTTCCAAAGAACTGAATCTCAGGTTCAAAGTTTGTCTTATAGTTTTATATTCTGTTTATTTAGCAAAATTTGTTTCTTCCTTTGCTCGATTAGCATTTCTTTCTTTCCCTCCTATTGTTTTGTGTAAGAAAGGTTGGTACTCTTTCTAATAGTTTTGTTGCAATAGGACATTAAACAATAAAGAGTTACAAACCTGAACTTCTTTGACTAATTTCATACTTTTCTTGGTTTCAGATCGTTATACATTCTATTGAGTATTTTCGGTCCTACAGATCGGTTGCTCATCTTTCGATTGAGTACCCTTTCTTTCGACATCTCACATCTCTCTCCTCCATTCATTCCATCAATCATGTTCAAGTGCTTCAGGTCATTAGGCTTTGGATGAGACTAGAATGGGTACGTATCCATCCCTCTTTTCTTCATTTTCATCCCCCACACTTTAATTTTTGCTTAGTTTTCTGTATTAACTATTTTATTTTCTTTTTTCTTGTTTTGGCCTTGACAACTACATCGGCCACTGCACCTACCATGGCCACCACACACAGACCAAGCCTGAGGGGAGAGAGGCACCTGTTCTCTGCTTCTGACGATGCCAATGTGATGAAGCAGATACAGGGGACGCACACCCCTGACGGGCGGGATTTCGATGTCAAGCCTCTCATGCGTGTTGTTGAGGATGGCCTTCGTCGTGCCTCTCCCACCGCCGTCGTAGTATTGCTCTTATTATACTAATTGAGTGTTACATACATGCGACCACGGTTTTATTTGCAGAGTTTAATATGACAAATGACAATGAACTGATTTTAGAATTACTGGACATATATAGTTGCTAAAGTTCCGATCGATGAACTCACTTAGGGCTCCTACTCTCCTTGTCAGAGTACCAATCATAATGAATTTTTTTTTTCTTTTTGTTACGTGCCTTTAAACTCTGACAGACACAGCATGCTTCAGTGGAATTGCTGGAAGATAAGGGGCACCAAGTTGAATCAATTGAGCTCCTTTCATTTACTATTCACAGGATTGCATCTGAGGTAATTAATTAGATTTAACAAAACATAATCTCTCATTGTGAAAAAGAATTCTATATACAACTCCTTTCTTATGCCTTATGGCATCTAATGTACATCAAACTGGAGCATGTCATTTACTTAATCATGCATGTGTATATAACGATTTACTTTTAACTGGAAACTTGGGTATAAGTTGTTTTCATATTATTTGACATTTACTTGCTCCATGAAATACAGATATCATACAAGTGCTCGGGTAGTGGCAACGATGCACATGCAACAACAGTGGGGATCTTGCACCTGTTGTCAACCTTCGACTGGGATGGCAAAGTTGTCCTTGTCATGGCCGCACTGGCCAACAACTATGGCCAGTTCGGTCTCACTGCACAGCTGCACGCTGTCAATCCTCTCGCCAAATCAATCGCAACACTAAAGCAGCTCCCTGAACTTCTTGAGCACATTGAGGTCCTCAGGCCAAGGTTTATTAATTTTATTAATCATTCATCTATAAAATGTTTTTTATTGTTCAACCATAAAGTGAAATTCCAGCATTTATAGATAATATCTGGTGCAATTTGCTATATAGAGTATTTTTAAAATAACAGAAACTGGAAAAAAAAGGCAGCTGTATTTGCTTGGTCTGTATGGAGCCTGGTCTATTAAAAGCGCAGCCACAGTCAATACATTAATATCAGTCTAAATTGAAAGATTTTTCATATACAAGTATATTGCTCAGACCAACATTCTAAATTACTTTTTATCATTTCTTAAATAAAAGGTTGGATGCTGTGAACAACCTGATCAAGGCATTGATTGATGTGACTTGGTGCATAATTGAGTTCAATGAGCTCCCCCCTGAGCACATGGGTGCCGAAACCCCAGAAATGCAGGTGGCTCTGACGCATAGACAGGATGGAAAAGGTGATTTTAGTGACTTGGATTCGCCTCATCAAATTGAAATATTTTCTTGCTGCTCATATAGCTTATTGCAATTCAATTATTTTGGTACTTAAGACAAGTTATCTCAGTCTATACATTAAAACAAGCTAAAGCACATCTATGTTGATTTCATGACAATTTTGCAAAGCAATGTCTATTATTCTTTTTTTTTATGTGTTCTGTAGGTTGCAACTGCAGTCAACAAGAGTATTTATTGTTGCTGTTGGTTGTATTGTTTTTTAAATGACAAGGGAAATGGGGATATTTCAGAATGTTTAAATTACAGATATTCAGTGTTGCTGGATCTGTTATGAGGATTTAGGTTTGAAATATATAGCACTCTTATTATGCTCATATATCCAACTATACATATGGCATTTGTCAAAAATTGCTTAATAATGATCCTTATGCATTATATTTCTTGATTATTCACTGGTACTGAACAATACCTTGGTATGTGTGGTTGTGATTCCGAGGACTTATTTGTTGTCGGATTATCTAAGAGGTTGTAATTAGAAGAGAAACTGCTTCTTGTCTGTTTTAAGGTACTAAGTATTTTTTATTTTACTTTCAATTGGTTGTGATTTTATATGCACGTGTGTGCAGTTATATTTTTTGAGTTGATTTCCGAATAAGTGTATACATTCACAAATAGTGTGCCAATGTGTTTTCAATGTGCAAGACTACATGTTGTGGTTCCAATATAAGAGAATGTTGGTATGAAAGCAATTGTAGGCAGTCCCGACGGAGTGAGCGAACCAGCAGGGAAGCATCTCAAGGTGAGGCTGATGGGATCGGCAACTGGTGGTTGTAGTTCCTTCTGATGAGATTTTGGAAAAAAGGGTAGGGATATCACCATTAAAAATACCTGCATGTACACGTCTACTAGAGGTACTTTTGTCTTTTGTTAAAAAGTCATTTAATTTTTGTAGTTTCTCCTTGTAATTGTTAAATTGTAATTTGTTACTTCCAGTAGATTGACATTTTTTGACTGATTTTTGGTTTATTTACTTTGCCAAGAAAGTGGATTATTTGGTGAACAGTGCCAAAATTAACTGGCAATTCTTGGAAATGATATTACAGCGAATGACTTGAATAGATATTTAACATCATTTGGCAAGCATTAAGGATATTTTTTACATCGTTAGCAAGGCATCACATTAAATATTTTTCATCTTAATCTATAATTTCACTATTAGTATTTTTTAATAAATTGGTTATGGCATTAAAATTTCTTATAGTGCTACAGTATATTGGTTAGTTTAGAATTGCATCTTAATAAAAATAATTATAGTAATTGTAATTAGGTACTCAGAATGCTCAGCTCTGTAGGGAGCATAATTAAAATGAAGTCAATAAAAAGGACTCTCATCTTCTTTTTATAATTATTTTTTTTGCACTTTATTGCCTTTGTTGTATATCTATTTCAATAGGATCATATATCAAAAGAATGAATTATTGAAAAAATTGTCACTCTTTTGTAAAATCAGCAAATCAGCTTAAGATAAGGTCATGCTGCAAAGTTAATGGCATATTGGTACTCCTTCATATCTTTTTTGAAAATGGAGGATAATCGCTTCTTTGTTTGATTTGTTAATAGCAGAATGAGAGAATTAGAGTAGGAATAGAGGAGGTGACAAATAGGCACTGCCGAGGGATTTTGGCATCTATGAGGCAGCAAATAGAGAGGCGACTGAGGGAGATGGATGCATAGCTAGAGAGGAGGAACAATGTCGAACTGGTAGAGAAGGTGAGGCAGATAAGCACTGAGAGCCAGGTATGGTTTGGTTAGACATAGCTAGAAATAGCACGGTCATGGTCCACACTCGATCAGGCTCTGCTGTTAGTTGTCACGGCTGCTGCGGCAGAAGATTCTCAATTAGGCAATGCTCAATCGTTTTGCTACGCAAATAGAGATGAAGCTGAAGTGTCGTCGGATGCTGACATGGCGACATTGGGTTGGGTGAGGCAGTGCAAGGTGTGGGGAGAGGAAGGCAGTCTCTTATTTTTGCCATGTGGGCATCTCTGTTTGTGCAAGGAGTGTGAACGGATGGCTGCTGCATGTCTAATTTGTTGCTCTATGAAGAACGCGACGATGGAGATTTTGCTTTGTTGAATGAGAGTTTTGCGGTCTTTGTTTTTTCAATTAATTGAAACTGTGATGTGCACAGATTGTGAGAAAGGAAGAAACAACTGAAAACTGGAAAGAAAAAAAATAGTTTTGTATTGACTTGGTAGGTTTTAACTTTTACGTGCCTTGTTTTTCTTTAGATGGTTTGTAATTTTTCTGGTAGATTTGAGCCTTGACTTAATTATTTATTTATTTTTGTTTGGAGATTTAATCTCTGAAGTGTCATTACTAAAATGGATGTAGAACCTTTTCGTGGATTAGTATGATTTTTGCTCTTGACAACTTTTTTCTAATTTTTGTCTCAACTTTTATCAAATTTTCTCGTAATCCTGCACTACTCAGAATAAAAAAAGTAGTCCATGTTCAAATATGTCCACATGTAATACATTACAATACAACAAATGATAGACAAACTTTCAAAAAAAAATGGTAGACTAATTAAAAAGCTAATATAATAATTTGTCTACTTTGGAATAAAAAAATTTTGATCTGGTCAAATTAATTTGCACAATGACGTTTCTACTTAATGCTACTTAACATTAGTATTTTGTTTGCTTCATTAAATATTAATTTCTAAATAACTAAACTATCCAGACAAAGACTAATAGAGTTACTTAGAAGGCCTTTCATGTAATATTGGACACTAAAATACTAAATACTAAAATGCATTTTTATATGTTTTGTATGTTGATTTCAATTTCAAAAATGTATTTTTTGCATGTTTTGATGATTCTTTAATTTGTCAAAATTTTGCCCACACATCGGGTGGGCGTGTATGCTAGTAAGATTAGTATGCAAGTTAAGTGATGATTAAGTTCTACTAATCATAGGTAAAGAGTTACCAACTTAATTGCATATGTATATGTTATGGAACATAGTACAGGACTTAACCCAATGAAATAAACATATGGATTGTGTTATGTGTCATTGTTTATTTCGTTATGATTTTGGTTCTAAGTTTGAGATGTTTATCTTTTCCACATGAGGATAGGCTCAATAAATATTGTCTACCGCTGATTCCCGATAAGGGCTGCTATACGGACTTTATTTATGTTCTCTTGAATTGTGCGGGGAAAAGCTAATCATTTATAAACAACACACTTAATTTCATTAAGTTATTTGGGCTTTAATTTATTGGTAAATTAAATGTCCAAATTAAATAGTTTTGAGTGAGCCTTTAATTAATAGAATTAAGAGACCAATTGGAGATGGAATAGTGGCCCATAAAAGCCCTATATGGGGCCGGCCTTGTATGGTGGTAGGTGGGGATGGCACACTTGTAAATAGTGTGAACTCTTGGCTAGGGTTAAGAGGCTATATAAGGCACCTAATGGAGGCTCCTTGCTCTCTCTTTCTCTCTGCTCCCTTTCCCTTCCCACCTAGCCGCCACCCTTCCCCAAGGGTGCGCCGCCCCCCCTCTCCTCTCCTCTCCACTCAAGCTTATGTGTTGAGCATCCTTTTCTCCCACAAATTAGTTTGGTTCTTTGGTTGAAGAAAGGGAACGCTAGGAATTAGACTCGTTCTTCTCTTCGCTAGCACGAATTGAGAAGAACTTGGTTAATACCATAGTGGACTCGAGGCGCCGCGAATAGGAGGCGAAGGAGAGCACCCCATCGATTCCCATGCTGTAGGATCGAGCCCCGCGAATACGATTTCGCGGGAGGTACAAATTTCACCTATCTCTTTGTGTCGAATGAGCTTATGTACTAGATCTCGTGTTGCTTGTGTTTTAATTGGTTTAATCAAGGGTAATTAGTCACAAAATTAAAATTGAGAAATTTCCTAACATGTCTAACTATACGTCACATGGCATGACTTGAGTATTTAACTCGGTTTATTGCAACTCAATTCGAGAAGGTGCATGAAGGAGTTCAAGCATTCTTTCATTATGAGTTTCTTTTTGTACGCCATATTTATGCATATGTCCCAATGTATAGTATCCAAAGGATATGACAAACAGTTGTCAAATGAATACAAGAGAGACACATTTGGACGATTATCAAGGATATCCTCGAGTACCTTATGAGAAAGAGTGATATAATGTTTCATCTCTTAAGATGAAAGAAATCTCGTGTAAGTTGTTACACTGATAAAATTTTCAAAGGATTGATATAATCACGATTGAGCTACATATTTTGCTTAAAAGGTGGTGTTGTAAGTTTAGAAAGTGTTCTAAATGGAATATTACAACTGTTTCCGTCACCAAAGTAAAATACATAGCAACTTGTGAAGCAATAAAAAAAGTTTATTTTGGATCGAGTTCTTAGTCGAGTTATTATGGTTCTATGCATCTCGAACCACAACTTACTCCTAAAGAACCCAATGTTACATTGGAGATTCAAATATGATCTATAACGATATCACTTGATATCATATAATGATGATCAAGAATATATATATAGTAGTATATATATATAGGGTCGAACAAATTTAGATAGGTTTGCGAACACAGCGACCACTCTAGCATGACCTCTACCTTGAGCAATATACGAGATGCAATTATGCATCCATACGTGGTAGACGTATGAGTAACTAGCTTTAAGCGTATTATTTATTTCGAGGTCCGAGACATGTATATATGTAGATATATGACATCGTTCTCAATTCTTCGTTGGCTTGAAGTCACTACTGATTGACTCTAGGCCAAGTGTGAGATTGTTAGAGTTATGTCCTAGAAGTCAATGATTTAATGACTTAATTATTAGTTTATGTTTTGGATGATATTTTATCATCTGTTCCTAGGTTTATTATTGACAGATCATTCAGGTTGAGGATCTGAATTGTAGATCTCTGTGGATCATTCTTTAGAATGACAATAATAAATCTAAACGGTCCATAATCTTGATAATTAACAAGGAACATTAATTATCATATAAGATTAGTATGCAAGTTAAGTGATGATTAAGTTCTACAAATCATAGGTAAAGAGTTACCAACTTAATTGCATATATGTATGTTATGGAACATAGTACAGAACTTGACCCAACGAAATAAATATATGGATTGTGTTATGTGTCATTATTTATTTCGTTATGATTTTGGTTCTAAGTTTGAGATGATTATCTTTTCCACATGAGGATAGGTTCTATAAATCTCGTCTACCGCTGATTCCCGTTAAGGGCTGCTATACGGACGTGATTTACGTTCTTTTGAATTGTACGGGGAAAAGCTAATCATCAAGAAAACCGTATGTCCCTCATTAATTCACTTAGTGAGTGACGATATCTGTTTGGGCCCCTTGATGGAGTTGGATCGTATGCGCGCAACTAAGCGATCAACTCGAGATCAAGAAACGTATAATCTGCAAGAATGACACATTCCTATCTTGGATTATACGATGATATCGTGTGACATAAGAATCAAAATAGAGAAACATAATTATTCTCTTATGCAGGATTGAAATATTGTAGCAGTACACTATTTGTGCGAATTGGGAATCATAACGTGTTGCTAGATACCGCTTATGATTATTGGAATTAAATAACGATTTAATTTCATATCCAACTTAGCATAAATCCTCAAAGGGTCACACAAATAGGACTTTGACCATACGTGCATTATTTATTTATTTGCAATAGTGAGTATTGCAAAATATGATAAGTTGATTAATTAATTAAATAACGTTGTGGACCGTTATAATTAATTAAGTCAAATGGATCATATAGAAATAAATTAATGTACATGCTATCCTAAAATGATTATCAATATATTGATAATTAATTTTATTCATCACACTTTAATTTAATTAAGTGAATTAAATTAAAGTATAGGCTTTTAATTTAATAGTCTATTTGAGCCTAAATTGAATGCAACTTGAAATGCCTATTAAATAATTGATTTAATATGGACTAAGAGAGATTGAACAAACCTAACACATGGTCCATGAGGCCCATGTATATGGCCGGCCTTAGAAGGGTAAAAAGGTCAAGGAAAGGTTGGTGGAGAGTGGTCTATATAAGAACCACTTGAAGAAGCAAAACCTAACCTTCTTGCCTTGCCTCCCTTCTTCCTCTCTAGCCGCCACCACCATTCATGGACAGAATTTTGATTCTCCCATGAAGGTCTCTCTCTCTCTTGCATTCTTTTAGGTCTCATGTGTTGAGAATAGCTATTCCAAAAGGTTAATTGCTAGAATTACTTGAAGAATGGTGAAAAGGATTAGCTATCTCCTTTCTCTTGCTAGCACAAGAATTGGGACATATCCAAATTCCTTGGTGGACTCGAGGCCGATTAGGAGGGGGCGCATGGAGGCACGCCACCGACTCCCATGCTGCGGTCGAGCCCCGCGAATACGATTTCGCGGGAGGTACAAATTTCCACCTATCTCTTTGTGTTGAATGAGCTTTTGCACTAGATCCTTAATTTCTCTTTGTTTAATTGGATTAATTAAGAGTAATTAGTCTTAAAATTAAAATTGAGCAGTTTACTAACAGATATCTTCTTCCAAACCTTATTCATGCTTGTTTGGATGAAATATTTATTCCGGGAGGGGCTTCTTCCTAGAAGAGTGCTTATTCCGGTTCGCCTTGTTTGGATGGTATGAGAATAAGCAAGGAAGAACTCTTCCGGAAAGAAAAATTAGGAAGAGTGTTATTCCGAGAAGAGTAATATTTCGGAAAAAAGAAATGTTGTTTTGATGGTTAGTTGAGAGGACAAATGGAAGTGATGAAATAAAATAATCACATCTTTTTTATTCAAAAGGCCAAATTTTATTAAGTAAATTATTAATATTATTACTAAAATAAAAAAATTAATAATTATTTTTTAGTAATCAAATATTTTGTTTTTCCAATCAATTTCTGAATTATTATTCTTTACTTATTTATTTCAATATTTGATATTTTAATAATAAAATAATTAATAATTATACTATTATAATAAATATTATAAGAAAGTAAATGTTACTATTTAATATTATAATCAGAACAATAAACTAGTAATAATAAGAATATTATAATTATATTATAAAAATAATTAATATGGTATTTCTGATAATATAATATTATAATAAAATAATTAATAACAATATTATAATAGAGTTATTCCACAAATCCTAAACCAAACGCACTTAGAATAAAACATAAGCTCTATCATCTATAAAAAATTATCATCATTTATCCTTCTTCCTTATACCTTACTCATACTTATTCCTGTTTATCCTCACACAACAAAACACACCCATCATGTGACAACATATGCACTAACAAACATTTTGTAGTGTTATACAAATACCTGGGTGTTTTTAATTTGTTTTTTTGCATTCAATTCGACCGCCCAATTAGAAAATGAATAAACAAACTGCACCATGAACTTCGTAATGAAAAAGAAATAAAAGGGTGGAAAAAAAGTTGGGTTCCGATTGAACTTATGTAAGTTGTAATTAAAGTCAAAGATAATGCTTCTCTATCTGTTAGACTAAGTCCTACATCTTTATATATCTCTAGTTCTCCACGCTTAGTACCTTTCTGAGCTCAGTCAGGATAAGGATGGATAAGGATCCATGAGAAATAGAAAGAAAGGAGAGAGAACTGTCAAGTGAAATGAGCGTCTTATCTGCACTGTGCCTCACTGTCACTGTACGGTCTCATATATCAACTTTATACTTTATTTTCATTTTAATTTCTTCGTTTCCTTGCATGTTTCCTTGTCTGTTTTCTTTTTTGGGGGAAGCTGCTGAGGCACTTTCCTTGATGGGTACTTTTGTAATTTTCGACCTAAAATAATGCAGCAAATGTGTAGGCCCTTGTCTGTTTCATTTCGTTTACCGTTCTGTTATCGAAACGCTATAATTCGCACTACCACTTACCGTTCCGTTACCGTTTTACGTCACGGCATAACGACGAAACGGTTTCCGTTGGCAGCCTTATGTACAATGCATATTGCATACAACTGGGTCAACTTTGGAGTCTGCACGCAATGAATTTAGCTTTTGGGGGGAGCTGCTGAGGCACTTTCCTTGATGGGTACTTTTGTAATTTTCGACGTAAAATAATGCAGCAAATGTATATGGTACTTTTGTAATTTTCGACGTATCATAATTGTAACCATTGGGCAAACCATAATGAACTCTGTTTAGTCCTTGTTCTACAATGGACAGAGATCGATCCAGACCTAATGTGGATTCTCATCTCACTGATGCTTCATAGATCAACTAATAATCTCGATTTGAATAATGTAATTAATAGGCTTGTAACAATGTGGATTCTTATCACTTTATTGCATAATCTGAAGCATCTTGTTAATCTTTATATCAGAGGCACTAGTGGTATTGACTTGGGAAAGATAATTTGGAAAAACTTTCCATTCTATGAGAACTTAAAATGCCTGGTTATTAAAATGGGGTATGACAATGAAGGGGTATTAACAACCGATATTGATTGCAATAAAACCTTGGTTCTCCGTGATGATACATTGCCCCCCCACCTTAATTATCTTGAACTTCGGGGATTCAAATTTGCATCGGATCCATTGTCGGTGTTGCAAAAGTTACAAAACCTTAAAATATTACATATAATTCCGAAAGAAGAAAAGGTGCTCATGAGCTGGAGGTTTAGGTGCTCAGCTGGAGGGTTTAAGCAGCTAGAGGAACTGTGGATTTCTAATTTAATGGTGGATGAATGGGACATAGAGAGGGGCGCCATGCCCATGCTGAAAACGCTCGTCGTCGTTCAAGATTGTGACCCGCTAGCATGTGGCCTAGTAGCTCAGTGGTAGGAGCACTAGGCTGGCTTCCATGAGGTCAAGGGTTCAAGCCCCGCATGCATCTTTAATTTCAAAAAAAAAAAAGTTGGATGGCAAAGACCTCCCTCTTTCTTCAAAAAAAAAAAAGATTGTGACCCGCTAGTCCACTAATAAAGACACGGGACACGGACATCGAAACTAATAAAGACATGGGACACGGACATCGAAACTAATAAAGACATGATCCGCAGTATATGCAAGCAACGACTTTGAGAGGTTTCAGTAATTGTTGAGATTAGGGAAAATTTTTTCTATGCCCCTCAAAACTAAGAAAATGATGGATTTACCCCCCAAAACTTATTTCTCCTCTTTTTACCCCCTTAAAATTGATGTTCCTTCCTTTATTGCCATTTTCAATAGAACAAAATAAAAAAACAAAATGTGTGACGATTTTACCCTCGTGTAATTTGTCTCCTTTCTTCATCTCTTCCTTTCTCACGACGATCCCCACATCTCGCGTCATTCCTCCATCGCCGGAACTACAAATCTGAAGGATCTCGACCTCACCATCTCTCCTTCTCCTTCACTCGAGCACCATTTCGACACCACAATACGTCAATACCCCTCCGTCACCTCTTCATAGAATTGAACCCATTCGAAGCAAAAGAAATTCAAAAGCTGGACCCGTGCCTCTCCTCCTCCTCTGTCTCCTATTCTTGTCACTTGCGCTTTACCCCAAAGCTGGACTTGCAAGCTACCTCAAAACTCCCCTCTGTCAATTCGTTGTTATGATCTCTCCTCCTTCAATCAGTATGCCGAATTTCTTCTTTCCTTTTTTTTTGCGATTTAATATTGTCTCGCACTTTTTCAGTCCAACCACGGAAGATCAGATAGTCCTCTATGGGGCGAAGAAACTGCGGATCAGATACCCCTCGAGCATCTTGAGACCCGTCGTTACTGCCCATTCCGAACGAGCGAAGGGCACTAATGCGGTTCCAAGTACCTCGAGAGTTGATTGTTTGTCGTAGGTCCTTTTTTTCCAGTAGGCGCAAGCCCCTACTGTTAATTACCTCCGGACTCAGTTACGAACTGAGCTAAGAGCACCTCTAGATCGGGATAATCAAAGTTTAGATGTCATAGGTGGCTGAAGTCCATTTTAAATAAAAAGGATTGTGTCTTGTGTCTTGATAGGGAGTTTCAGGGTGAAAAACAATGCAGAAAGGAAGCTATTTTAACAGAACCATGCAAACGTGAATGATGTGGTTTAGTTCCTTATTTTCACATTTTAAGACATTTAGATTGCTTTTACTTTGCTGTGTCAGGCTTGGTGCCGTCACAGAAATTTTTGAGTTCGACACTAGGAAATTTGGTATTCTAGATCGATCCTCAATCGTTTAGAGATTTAGAGATTTTGGGATTTCGTTCAAGTCTTGAGTACAGATGCGCTATGCCTTCTCTTGACAGGAACTTGGATGGAGGCCACTGATTGACTTTTCCTTCTAGTCATCTGGGCATCAGATTTCAGTCTGCTTATGCTGTGAACTTGTAGAAACAGGCTGTTAGATTTGAGTCCAACGCTAGAAAATAGGGTATTCTAGGTCAGTTCTCAATCGTTTTGAGGAACTTAGGGATTTTTGGGATTTTCGTTCAAGTCGCGAGTACAGATGCGCTATGCCTTCTCTTGACAGGAACTTCAGTGATAATTCAGAATTGATTTTTCCTTTTTCTCAATCTGAACATCTGGAGGGTGTCTCTTTCAAGGCGAAACGCGATGCAGTCTTGAAGGGACAAACTTTTGACTTTTAAGACTTTATGTCATTTTAGACTTTGTGTCTTTTGAGTCGCTTTTAGGCTTTGTGCCATTTTGACTTTGTGTCACTTTTAGATTTTGTGTCATTTTTAAACTTTGTGTCAGTTTCAGGTTTGGACTTTTAATTTTCATTTTAGGATTTTGGTCTTTTAAATTTAGCTTTTAAGTCTTGCACTTTTAGGTTAGCACTTTAGATTTTTAACTTTTCGAGTCTGACTTTAAATTCTTGACATTGTCAGGCTTAATTTAAAGTTTGCATTTTGACATTCTGGACTTTGCACTTTTCAGTTGTGATTTTTGAGTTTCGGATTTTCAGCCTTTGGTTGGACTTTTGGGTTTGGACATTTGAATCTATACTTTTAAATTTCTGTTTTTGACATTTTTGGTGATATATATACTTCATTTATTTCAATTTTGTTTGCGAGTCCTAATGTGCCTTTTGTTCAGAACAAGGAGCGTCATATATACCTGCTGTCCAGAACATAATCTGTTCAAATGTACCTGCTGTCCAGAACATAAAACGTTCAAAATGTACCTGCTGTCCAGAACATAAAATGTTCAAGATGATTTTCTTTTGCTTTATTTCCTTTTCTCTCTTTTTTTTATTTAACCATATAAATATAAATTTATCATTATTATTATGATTATGATTATATATTTTTTTTACTTATGGTTATCCCTTAAACCTATTAATTTTAAAATATTTTGTGCTTTGGTGTTTTAGCTTAACATGACACATCAAAATATTCCTCATATTTTTCTTGACATTTTGGTATTTTATGAGAATTTTTCTGATAATCCAGCTATTTTTAATGTATTTTTGAAGTTTCCTGCGTAGCAGAATTTTCTGAGTGGTTGGGTTTGCTGTTTTGTATTGTGCTTGTCAGGGGTTCACTACACGCTTGTCGTTACAGAAGATCTGCAGGGAGCGTTGAAGGTTTGGTTCGGCTGAATCGCCTGGTCCATGCACCAAACGAGTCACAGTAGAGATCAAGTTGGGTCCGTGGATTTCACGCGACGACATTTCCGTCTGTTTACGCCAGGTCCACGCGACATCCAAGTTCATCTCCCTCCTCCTTTCGTGAGTATGATTTCTGATATTTCCTTCGTTCGACTGGACACCTCCCTTGACGGTGTCAGTGAGGATTTCCGATGGCCGCGTCGACTGTAATTAGGTCGCGAGGGGTCGTGGGCTTTGCTGGAGTATCCTCTGTTGTGAATTGGGGTTGCATTCGACGAATTGAGGTGTTCTAGCCTCTGAGTTGGCTTGGTCTGCAACAGTGACGGGTAGCAACCAATTGTCGAACGCAGCGATGAATTGCCTTGGCGAAGGCGTTGTGGAGCATTCCAAGAGGGTCATGAAGTCACCTACATACTCAATTTCACATTGCATTTCCTAATTTGAGGTGATATATTTTTTTATTTCTTTTGGTCTGACGAGTCTGAGGACCAAGGTACAGTTTTGTTATGTAACTCATTCTCATATATATGTATTCTCAAATATCACACTATACCTTTGTTTATTATGTTGAACTAAGTGCCAGGTATTGAACATTTAACTTTTACATTTTTTTTTTTAATCTTCCTTTTCTCCTTTTTGTTGACCATACATGACTTATGGTTTGAAATTCAAATTAGGCTACCATTATTCACCTATTCAGATAATTGAAATCGAATTTCGGTTCAATGCTGACAATTCTACTAATGCTGGTTAGGGTTGCATATGTAAAACCGTCTCATTCATTTTGGCCCCTGATGTTCTACCATTTTACAAAGATTTAAGTGTTTCTTTCTTCTTCCTTTTTTTGGCATTTCGGAATTCATTCCCTTTAGATGGTCTTATGCAGCTCAGTTTTACATATCAATTTCATACTGAAACCAACTCACCTTCCTTTCTATTGTTCACACACAAACATCATTTCACCTACTTACCGGATTCAACTTCTTTTGGTACCCCCTGCATACTCATTTCAGAACTGAGCAGTTTTAGGTGACAACTTGAGCAGATATCACTTATTGAATAACCTGGATTTAGACTAGTCTACACAGCTCTCTGGGTGTGCAGTTTTTTTTTTTTAAGCATGCAAATTCTAAAAGAGGCATGGCAGTTAAACAAACTTTGGAACCTATTGGCTTTACTGTTTGTTTTTTAGTGCAAACTTATTATATTACCATATGTTTTTTTTACTCAAACATGACTGGAAGCATTAGAACCTTTCTTAGTTAATGTACCTTTATGACCAAGTACAAAATTGATGCTATTATCTTCTGCTTATCACCTTTACTGAGAGATTAATCTGGTTCTTAAGGGCATCATTTTTTTTACTATCATGCATGTATATATTTTTGTAGAAAGACATTTTACCATCGTATGTATATGTATTTCCTTTTTTTTTAAAAAAACAATGTCATATATGCTATATTGTTCCTCCTCCCCTTTTTTTTTGACATTTTCAGTTCAGTCCCTGACATTTATACTATTGTGCACTACCCTCCTTTACAACCCTAAATTCAACTTATGCTGTTGCTATTAAGAGTTCTCCTTTTTTTTATCTTTTGAAAATAACAGTGGACCCAGACATATTACTATTCCCAGGTACACACTCTCAGATAAGCATCCCTTGGGCATAGCTGAATATCTCAAGTCATTTTTACTAGAACAAGCCTGACAAAATATATTTTTTAGCAAAATAGACCCTAATTACTAGGTGTTAATACCCTTTTAGCCCTGAACACAGACTTCTTATGCAAACACACCCTTGGTCCCTTGCTTTATTACATTTTTGTTAATTTCAGGTGGATTTCAATCTTCATTCCATGCATGACATTTGACACCATAGTTATTAATGTTGAAACATGACTCAGTACATGAGTGTGCGCTCTCAGGCAAGCACCCCTCATGTATGAAACCATGCTCTATTACAGAATTTTGTTATTATCTTGTTTAACTTAGCACTTTTAAGGGGTTGAGTGACCCATTGACACAGATGAGTGTGCGCTCTCTGGCAAGCACCCCTCACCTGTGCCTTTGTAACACCCCAGATTTTTGGGTCATTAATTTTTTATATATTATTTATTTTGATAGTATTTTATTTATTCTTAATTATTCTAAAGTATGTAGTTTGAAATTACATATTTAAATTTGCTTTTCGTCCAAAAAATTTATATATATGAAATATATATATGTATATTTTATTACATGTCCAATGCTATCTTGACAACCGTGTCCATCTTATTTAATTAAGCAAATTTAGGGATCAAATTGTGGCATGTTTCAATACCTTTCATTTTCTTTTGTTAAGTGTATAAGTTATAACCGTTCCACGGTTATTGATATAACCGTGTCATTTCATTTTCGGCCTACGGCCTTTTACCCAGAATAAGATATAATTGTTCCGTGATAACACCCCATCTCTCTCTCACCAATTCGACAAATGAAAGCCGATTTCCATGTTGATTATTATTCCCATTCAATTTTGATATTCATCTCCATTTAAAGCATATACTATTTGAATACGAAGTGATATTTTATTGGTCATTCGATTCGAATTCGAGTTCTACATCGAGATTATTGTTGTTTCATTTTTCTAGATCGCTGATAAGGTAACCAGACTTCTCTATAATTTAATTTTCGTATTGATTGATTTAAATATCGTTTGTTTATTTGATTGAATTGATATATGCGAATTGTGACTGATGTATTTTACGAGTCAACGGGTCTCTGATGTGACTTGATTTGAAATAGAAATGTGAAATGGAATGTGAAGCGGAATCGTCTAGAGAGGGATTCGCGCTAATGTGAAAGTGATTTGAGAAAACCTAGACCTGTTGATCTCTGTGAAATACATTTATTTTCTTGTTATTGATGTGTGGATTAATCCGATCGTTTGATTTTGGTTATATAAATTAGTTATAGAGAAGCCGCGTCGTTAAATAACTGGTTACTCGGCTTTGTAGCTGACTCCGTTTTGCTTTTATTTCTGTTGTGACGTA
Organism: Rhynchospora pubera; assembly: GCA_028095005.1. NCBI lineage: Eukaryota > Viridiplantae > Streptophyta > Magnoliopsida > Poales > Cyperaceae > Rhynchospora > Rhynchospora pubera. Next base: position 11,085,738 of record CM051461.1, on the reverse strand, counting down.
GGTTGACGGGCCGTCGGATGGATGATCAGATACTGTCTCGCCTCACGCCTCGTATTTCGGATACGGGGTGTGACAACCTTTGAGCCCCAAAACAAAGCCAATAGATGATCTACATGGTGACTTTTCTATGATTAAATGTAAAAGAAACAAGGAAGAGAGCACAAGAGCTAAAAGTAAAAGAGAAGAAAATCAAGAGGAATAGCTATCAGAATTTGAACTTAAGTATTAGACTTGGAACAATGGATTTTCTACCTTCTTTGAAATAACTGCTATTTGCTTTCAAAACTTGATTACAGAAAAAGGTGGCTAAAAACAACAGAGTTTCAGCTTGTAATTTCTAAAACGCTCCTTTTTTTTTTCTTCTTCTTTGATCTTGGTCTTCTTTTATAGCTAGAACCCTTAGGGTTTGGCCTCATCTCTTTGACACATGGCAGCCTCTCCTTCCTTGATCTCATGATGAAGGGACATGATATGAGGTGGGGCTTACCGCCATACTTCTATAATTCCAATTTCACTCCTGTTCTTCTTACTTTTTCTTACCAACCAATGACAATATGCCACTTGGCATCAGTAATTTTGCTCCCTATAATGTGCTTGGGGGAGGAGCCACACTGGCTTTGGCGCCAAGTGATGTGTGTCTCTCATCCAATGGTTCATAGGCCATGGGTGGCTGTGATTTGCATAGATGAAGCATCTCTTTTGGGATATAGCTGTTGCCCCTAGAGACATAGGTCTGGTGTACCATCAGCATGCTATTCATTTTCTCCATTTCTTCTTTTCTGTTCTGGTGTGCCTTTCCTTGTTGCATATACTTGGGGGAGGTCACTCCCAGCTGGGCCCTTTTTGTGACTGTCCTTGGTATTCTTTGAATTTAGTCCTTTCTTCATATTTGGAATTTTTGCTTCATTTCTTCCAATTTTAATTTCTTCTCTTTTAATTTCTTCTCTTTTTTTCTTTTACTACTGTTCTAAGCTTTTCACTTCAATTTGTTTTAGAGGATTGATGGTGCTTTCACTGGCCTACTACATTTCTTATTTAGTTTTTTTTTTGAATCCCATTCTTTTGCAATTATCATATGGGTACTCTAGGGGCAATATTGGTATACATATGCTTCTCAAGTTTCCTTACTGTCTATCCCATTTTTTTTGTCTTTTCTTTTAATGACTGATTTGCCCTAGGTCGAAAGAGATTACACATGGCTCACTTGTTCTCCAGGTGCAATATGATGCACTTATATCCCATATCTACTGAGGAGTAATGATAATTTGATCTCAAACCGTCCCTTCTCTTCTCAGCCTTATCTGAGATGTAAATACACGGTGAGATGTATTGCTTTTCTTTTGTCAGGTATACCCCCTTTTGTATTTCACATGCATGTGCTACAAGTGAAATGATGGTCGTACTGTTGTGATTAAAGCGTGGGGGACTTTTCAGCCTTTGTTTAAATTTCTTCTTAAATCCAACGGTCCCGATTAGAGTGGTGAGCTCACCTCTTATTGTTACACTTTCTGGCGCCAAGGACCATTGCAGGGCTAGTCCCTTTCTTTCCAGGTCGTAGGTTATAGGGAAGGAGGATAACATTCTCCATTTGGTTCAATCCTCCTCTTCCTTCTTCATTCTCACACTGGAGATGTCCAATTCTATATGAGTATAAGGTTGTTGCACTCCCTATACCCCTTTTTTATGTGAATTTGTATCAATTGGAAGAAAACGACTATCGGCAGTGACTCAAACCTCCTTGTCTTCATTGGTGCTTGTTTCGGCGCCATGGCTGACGGTTTCCTTTCTTCTCCTTAGTAAAATTAAGGCTCTCTAACATGTTGCAACTCCTCTTGAGTCTCCTGCGGACCTTTTGAGGTGGCTACCCTCATCATTCGCTCACTAATTTCGCCTGATTTTCACATATACAATTCCTATCATTGCGTTCTCTCACTGAAGTAGCAGGTTCGTTGATGCACGATTCACACTCCTTAATTAACTTACTGGGGCATACCATGTATGCATCCCTGACATTCCCCAGTTGTCCAGCAGTTTGATTATGTGCTCTCTCAGACCCAATTGCATGAATTTCTTTTCAGGTAGCTATCTCGCTCTCCGCCAATTCCTCTTCTTGTCGTCGCCGAGTCGGATATCATCGGAATCGCAAAGGCGTCGCCAGTGCAGAGGCGAGGTCAGTTGGGGTTGAGGCTGTGTGAAACAACGGCGAAGCTCCTTCTTGAGTCGGCGTACGAAACCCTTTGTCAGACTGTACTGTTCCACCCTTCCTTTTCTTTTTCAAACGATGCTTGTGGGACCCACTGTTTCCGACCAATCGGAAAATCCAGTCCATATTTTAAGCTTAGGTTAACATTCGACCGTCGATTTCAGATAATGTTATGGGATTTTATCATAGCCGTCAGATTCAGGGAAATTTTAGAATGGTAATTGGGTTTGAACACAGTTTGGATGGGCCTCAGTTTCGGCCCAATGTAGATTTTATTATTTCCTTAAAAGCCCATCCGAAATTTCCTCCATTTTCCTTGTTTCGGGGGGGTTTGTCTCCATTTATTTCAGAAAATGGAATTGTCCATTTGACTGAATTTTGAGGATAATTAGGCTGCTTTGTTTTTAGAAAAATTGTTTGGTGCCCTTCCATAGGTCAATTTGACATGAAATTTTGCATGGTTTCTCATAAAAATATGAAGAACTTAGTTGCCACAAATTTTCTATTTTTAGGACTCCAGTAATTAATTATAAGGATATCACAGGCGCATAATGACATTCCTCGTAATTAATTAATTTACCGTCCATTTTTAAGAATTTCTGTATTTTCCTTTCATGCATTATGACCAATTATCAGGGCTATTTTGTTGGGTCATTAGTTATGTGGATGGGATTTTGATTATATGATTTTGGATTTTGGTGATAAAATAGAGAATTGTTCAGGGTTTTGCGCAGCAGAATTTAGAGGCAAACAAATATCTTTCAACCTTTCGTCGTTTTAATTTGTCAGCAATTTTAATATAACTTCAGTTTAATTTTGGTATCTAATATCAATATAATAGTCAAATTGAATAAATTTCTCTTTCTCTGATCATTTCTTCTCTCTCAGCAAAGTTTTCTCTCCACTTAGTCAAGAAAATCATATTATTAACAAAAATTTTAAGTGTGTTTATGTGGACATGCAACTTAAGAGGGCTAGATCATCTCAGGTTCGCCAATTCCAGTCCTTTTTTAAACGAGTTACCAGTACCAACCCAAGTATTGGCACCGACCAATATACTGGCACAACTCAATCTTCTGTTGAACAGGCTGGTTAGAGCATAGATTAGTCAGGTGGTCAGACAAGTTAGGTGCTATTAGGAATATAGCCATTTGAAACTCTTACAAGTATTTTCAAGAAAAATGAAACCAACTGAAGAATGTCGTAATGTGTACCTGACACAATGTTATGTATGCTATTTATCTACTTTGAAATCCTCCTAATGTACTACTGCGAAACCCTCTTAATTTGATTCATGAAGTACTACGGATTAGATGCTATCTACTGTATACTATTTCAATTATTATGGTGGATGCTATCTACTAGATGTACTTTTTCATGAATTAATTGCAAGTTTTTTTTATTGAACTTGCTAATAACTACCATTTGTAGGGAGGATTAGCAAAATTGCAAGAGATATGAAGAAGATGACAACTTCAAATAGTTGAAAAATGAACATTTGTAGTACTTGTAACTCCTGTATCAAGGGGTTTAAAGGGGCACTTTTGTTGTGTTAGAAAATGGAAGCACGCCAAGGATTGATCAGCTTACTTAGCATTTTATTGTTAGTGTGTTTTTAGTTGTAATAGATGCTTCGGTTACCTGTGGATTGATAAATTTTGTTGTGTTTTTTTATTAGATAATAACATGAGAAAAAAAGTTTATTTTAGCAATATTGAACTAACTTTAAATCTAGAAAGCTTTTAGTTTTGTACCTGCCGATTCTTGTAATAACATGGTTCATAGTTTTATTTTGCTGTATTAGATGCTGCTTCTGTTGTTTTTATTATTGTATATATAATTAATTAACATTTGAGTTTCATATATGGAAGAACTTCAATCAACTCTTTTGAAACTAAAGATGGAGGAGTGGAACCAACATTGATAACTGAAGGCAAACATTGATAAGTTATATTATACAATTATAAATTTTCCAACTGTTATAAACTTCAAACCCAACTAAAAAGAAACAAATAAAATTACAAAATAAATGCAACAAATGATATTACAAATATAAAAGAATTATTCATTTATTATTGAAAGATACAGCTTGAAGAAGAAATGGACAAACTCTCGTTACAATCTGACCAAAACCAAAAGAAGAAGAAAAAAAAACATAAAAGAAGATGCTGACAGAAATGACCTATCTCTACAACTACATTGCACAAATAACCTTGGCCGAAAATGATGCCACTGCTCAATTCCACAACTTGCAAACATGCCATAGAATTCGTTTCCTACACATATCAAGCTTTTCATTTCTTCTCTGAGAGCAATTTCGACTCCAACAGTAATCCCCAAAATTGAGTACATTTCCACTGAGTTTCACAATGATGTGATATTATCCTGAGAGCAATTTCGGCTCACTGAAAGCAAATTGCGCTTCTCCACTGTCAGTTTCGCAACTTTATTGTCTTTGCATGAGCAAGAGGCTGTGAGAGAATAGGGAGAGAGGAGAGGATTTCTCTTGGTCGAGGGGGAAAGGGAGAAGGGGGCAACAGAGGGGTATTGACGCATTGTGGTGTCGAAATGGTGCTCAAGTGAAGGAGAGAGGAGAGATGGTGAGGTCGAGATTGTAGTTCCGGCGACAGAGGAGTGGCGCGAGATGTAGGGTTCATGGTCGTGAGAATGGAAAAGATGAAGAAAGGAGATCGAGATTGACTGGGCTCAAATGTAGTAGTTACACGAGGGTAAAATCGTCACATATTTTGTTTTTTTTATTTTTTTCTGTTGAAAATGGCAATGAAGGAAAGAACATCAGTTTTAAGGGGGCAAAAAGAGGAGAAATAAGTTTTGGGGGACAAATTCATCATTTCCCTAGTTTTGAGGGGCACAGAAAAATTTTCCCGATTAGGGAAAATTTCATTTGTCAGCTTTCAAAATTTGTTTGTTTCTCTTATCATTCATGCGTGCTTTTAATAATTGTACCAAGTTATGTTGAACAGTATTAATTGTTATAATGAACTCGCTTTCCTTTCAGTTCAATTTATGATTGTGACAACTAAAATCGTGTACGATATAAATAATGTTTATCTTTACACGTATTTTTGTTTTGGTTAATAAGTGTGGAATACTTTCCTTTCAGTTCAATTTATGATTGTTGAAAATATCTTGTGATGTGTACTAGCTCCGCAATTATATAAAACTTCACTTAATTCCAGTTCAAGAAACGAACCATTCGTAAGTTCGTAACAAACTAACACTAACAGGGCCTAATTAAGTCTTCCAGACAGCTATTATAAGTACATTTATATATAGGTAATAAATTTCGGTGGTAATAGTTGGTTCGTGAGAATATCCAAAATGAGACAAGTGTCAATCCTAGATGCACTACGTGAAATTTTGGCTTATGTAACGGTTAATAAAAGACTTCTGTAACGGTACACGAAACGTTACTGTAGCCCCCGTTACAGAATGTCTAATAACCGTTACAGATCTATAACGGTTATTAGAACACAACCGTTACAGTAGCCCCTCTTCTGTAACGGTTATTAGATAATAACCGTTATGGTATTATGCAAGGGAAAATCTGGTACAGTTTTTTTAGAACATGTGTAACGGTTATTAGATAATAACCGTTACAGAAGCCAGTCTTCTGTAACGGTTATTATCTAATAACCGTTATGGTATTGTTGACGGAACATTTGCAGAATATATGTAACGGTTAATACCTAATAACCGTTAGAGAAGACTGGCTTCTGTAACGGTTATTAGATAATAACCGTTACAGATAATATTTATAATTAAAAAAAAATGAAATTATAATATTCTGTAACGGTTATTCCTTAAAAACCGTTACAAAATTCTTTATTTTTTTTGTGTTTCGCCTGTTTGATTGGCTAGCCCCATTTTGCTAGCTGAATTGGTACCAAATTGGTACCCAATTTACATTAACACATGCAGCATATATATATATATATCACAAAGCACACATATATCAAACATATATAATCATGCATATCACACAAACAATAAACAAAGTATTTACATATATCACAAGTATCATCAAACATGGCAAGTCATCAAATAACACATTTTAATCAAAATAATACCCCTTGCATGAAGTCCATAACTTCTGTCACGATACCATCAATCATTTCTTTGTTGTATGGTACTCCAACCGGCTCGATCATCTGCATATTATGATAAACAAGTCAAAAATATTATTAGTTAGATCATGAAATTCTAAAATCTAATTGTTTCATCAAATGTTATTAGTTAAAAGAATAAGTTACTTACATGAGGTATTTCCTGAATTCCTATCCAATAAGATAAAACGTTTTTCATGGCGAGCATTGTGAAATATCCACATTCTGTGCTGCCCTTTTGTATCGGACACTAATTAAGATCCAACAAGAAAGATAGTGTTAAGATTTTGCACAGTTTCAGAAACCCTAGGTAGCTAACATATTTTTTAAGTCTCGTACCTGAATTTTGTACCAATCAAATGTTGTTCGGGTCCTTGCGTTATATTTTTCATTTTCCATAAGGTATCGCTTGTATATCCTGCATACAATATCATTAATAGCTTAAATAGAACCTTATGTAGTCCTTATCTCAATATCAGAATCTCATTTAGAAACGAAAACTTACTGGGTTATGAATCCCTTAATCAATATCTTTGGATTCTTGCGCTCGATAGAATCTGCTATTTGAACGGTGTGTTTCTCGACATTAATAACAAGAAGGACCCAATGAAAGCTGCAAGAATAGAGATTATTGTTTTCATGAAAATGAACCAAACATGTAAACGAGATAATTAATATTTTATTAGTTATAATTGTCCTTACTCTTGTAAATAAGGCAGAATCATATAATTGGATGAATATTGCGCGAATGACTTCATCAAGTAGTCTGCAGCAGCATTTTGTTCTTGTTTGATTTTAGGAGCAGTCAACATCTCTGGATCTAATACGGTGATGTTGTTTTCTCCCTCTGAAAGTTCATTCATCCAAAACCTACACTCACGGATATTAATTCATACGTTTTTCACCTCCAATTGAATACGGTACTTTAAAAAAAGATTTTAAAGGTTGAAAATTCATACCAAGAGTACAACTTGACGATCGATACGTTTAGAGATTCTCTTCTAAAGCATTTGAGGATGTCGCACAATTCAACGTTGAACTTAACCTCGTCGCTGTGTGTACCCCAAACATCACATTTATGCAACTCAAAATTTTTCTCAAGCTCTGGTTGGAGCATCAATAGTTCATACAATTCTCGTTCGGATGGGGTAAGCTTTTCAATCGTATCATGCTCAAGTAGCGGATCGCGAGCAACAATCGATCCTGAAATAAAAAGAGAAACAAAAGATTAGATTATTCGACGTTGAGCAACAATCTACTCTGAAACAATCAATTGAACTAATTAGGTTTTGGATGAACCTGCACTTGGAACCTTTGGACTCTCGATCACCTTTTTCGCCACTGCCTTGCTCGCATCTGGCTTCTTTTTTATCAAACTCTGCACTCAATGTCATCACATAATTAATTAGTGAGTTCTAATAGAGATGGATGAAATTAATTATCATAATTAAATAAAACGATACCTTGTGGCCTATCTCCACCAAAAATGACGGCCATGGAAATCGCCCTCCTATATTATTTCCTAGTAGCTCATTTGACCTACCAGGGACTTGCCACTGACGAAAATCATCGCCTACTCGGAGAAGATGGATATAGAGTTGTTGATCAGTCAGTGGCACGCCGTGTACGATCTGACCAATAACACTCGGAATAATATTTCCCTCGGCCACCTTAATCTTCTGGTTAAGGTGATCAAGGGAAAAGAGATCGCACGGCGTTTCTTCCTGTAATTCAGTTCAATCAGAAACCCTAATGCTAAGCCAAACATAAATCTAAATAGAAAAGAGAAAAGTGATCAATATAAACCTGAACAACGCTTCTCGGATCCGGAGGCATATAGCTTGAGGCAACCGTTCGGAATAACTGGTCGTTTGGCATTCCTGAGTCTACCTCAGCTTCAACGAATGGCTGGTACGGCGTCACAAATTGCTGCGGTGCTTGAAACTGCAATCCGCTACCGGCCAACCATTGTTTGACCTCCTGAAAATTATCAAGCAACCAAATGATGAATAATAGTTTTCATTCATTTTGATTACATTTTGATTGTCAAAAAGGATTACCTGAAAAGCTTGTTGTCTCGCCGCATTCATTATCTCCTCAGAGTGAATCAAGTCCCTTTTGGTTTTCTCAGCGGCTTCAGTTGCGACCCTGCTCATCAATTCTTCAATTTGGTATGGTGCCATTCATCCTTCATGCGCATCCTTTCTAGATTTTCTTTTATACACATCTTCCTTTATTGGTCCATAAAGGATATCCCCTGATTCTTCCTGGATGTTCGGGCCTGTCAACCGCCCGATTTAAGACTTCTTGTTCCGGTATTGACCCGGAATTGATTTCACCAGACATGGCACTCAACCGACTGAATACCTCAATAGTCGACGAATCAGAGCTATGGAACGTGTAAGTATCTAACAAGCAACAAACAAATCTTATTAATAATCACAAAACAGAATTTGAAGTTAGCATATATAATAAGTCTTTACATGTGTAAGTACCTTTATCCTTCGTAGCCACAGTCCTTCCCATGAAATACCTTTGACTTCTCGGTTCCAAATCGCCGATTGTAATGCTCGTGGAACCGGCCCCTTCAGAATCCCCGGGTATGACAATCTTGTATGTAGGTTTCCATGAACCTTTTTTTCCTCTATAGCCAGTGGAACCCATCTTATGAGGCTCTTTCCATTTCTTTCTCAACTCCTTCGCTTTGTTGCTCTTTTGTACAAAATCTGCACCCGTCCTTTTCATGAAAAATTCTTCCCATTCTTTTTGTGAGATTGGGTGTTTATCGCATGGATTTTGGGGATTGTTTGGATCGGCATTTGTGATATACTCGTCAGCAATCCTACTTCTATAAGCCCTGTGACTTATTCCCATCGCTTTGAGAGTATTGTTCATGGCTTTATCATCTTCGATGTTGAACATTTTCTGAAACATAACGAAACGTTAGTTAATTGGTAGCATAGAAATTTAAATTAGATGATTTAAGTGAAAATTTATTCACCTTGATGTCCAACCACAACTCAAGTTTGGTTTCCTTTGAAATGTCCTTCCGCCAATCATTAATTGTGATTGGCACTCTTGCTCTAGCCAGATATCCGCAATATGATGCAAATTTGTTCACCGCCTCTTCAGTACCAATTGGCACTCCTTCTTTGTCAAATTTAATCTCATACTTTTCCCCAGCAGTTTTTTTCCTCCTAAACTCTTCCATTGTCGTTCTGCTCCTTTTCTTTATTTCGAACGTTGTGACCTCCTCATCGCCGGATTCTGTACCAGCTTGTTCACCCTGTAAATCTCTATCTTGATCTCCAGACATATCTATTAACAAATAATTAACAACAATGAAAGCAATCAAATCAAGTTAACATAAACATAAACAAACATAAATATAAACATAAACATAAACATTAAACGACAAGTTCAATCTCAAATAACAAAATACATTAACATAAATCTAAATCCTAAAACTAGTGTTCTTCATCCGACAGAGACATAAATCTAAATCTTAAAACTAGTGTTCATCATCCGACAAAACAATAACTTCATCATCTGATATTTCAATGACTTCTTCTCTCCACTCTGTGTACGGTGCCACAAGCTTGTCAATCAAAAGCTTGAAAAACATTGCATGTTGTTCATATTTTGAGAGGTTTGGTTCGCCTTGGTTTTGAGAGGCTTGGTTTTGGTTCGTTTGGTTTTGAGATGATGGATTGGCACGAATTTTGCGCCTAACGTACACTCGTTCGATCGGCTTTTTTCCCTTTGAATTGCTTCCTTCACCTTTCTCCATTACTACCTAATTAAAACACCATATATAATATATATTAATGTTGGCGCAAAATAATTCATAGTACCTAATTAATATATTCAAACATCGATAAAGAATCACACCATACAAAATAATTGAGATAATAATTAAAACATAGATAAAACATCAATTCTTACACAAATTAAGGTTCACACATCATAGACAATAATTTAGATAAATAGATAATAGCCTAAGGTTCAAAAATTACACATTTAGCAATGTTCATACAAAATAGCATAGATAATTATTAAACTCTAAAGTAAACCCTAATTTCACTCCTTCTCTTCCTCCACTATCTCCTCTGGCACCTCCTCTGGTCCCTCCTCCCCATCTGCAGTTGTTCGTCCGCAACCAACTGGATAGCGCCTCACAGCAGATACAGACCGCCTAGGTAGAGGGTTATCTCGCATCCACTGAGGCACATATCTCTGACGAGTGACATCGAACTCCGGCTTGGTATCCGGCTTCGTCTTCGTCTCCTTCTTGTTCACATCTGTATTTTTCTTGTCCTTTGTCACATTTTTTCCCTTATTCACCTTAGGATTGCTACTTTCGGCTTTGTCCATTTATTCTAATAATTTGATTCAATTCTAATAATTAATTTAATCACAATTAATCAATTCTAATAATCAATTCTAATAATCAATTCTATTAAACATTTCTAATAATCAATTCTAATAATCAATTCTAATAAACATTTCTAATAAATATTTCTAATAAATATTTCTAATAAACATTTCTAAACATTTCAAAATTAATTGTGCATTAGGCACCAAAACAGCCCCATATCAGTCCCACAATAGTCACAAGACAGTTCAAAATTGTGCTTTATGCACCACAGCCCCAAAACAGCCACAAAACAGTTCAAAATTTTGCACATTAGTCCCTAAAATTGTGTTTTATGCACCACAGCCCCAAAATAGCCCCATATCAGCCCCAAAACAGTCCAAATTTATGCACATTTGTCCCTAAAATAATTACTTTATGAGCCACAGCCCCAAAACAGCCACAAAACAGTTCAAAATTTCGCACATTAGTCCCTAAAATTGTTCTTTATGCACCACAGCCCCAAAATAGCCCCAAATCAGTCCAAATTTATGCCCCAAATTATATTGAAATAAAAAGGGAGAGGGATTACCTGAGAGGGAGTTAGAGAGAGCGAGGGAGGCACAGAGAAGATCTGAAAAAGGATCTGTAAAAGGGATCGACACAGAGTGAAAGGGAGTGAGAGGGAGTCTAAGAGAGCGAGGGAATGGGAGAGGGAGAGGGATTACCTGAGAGAGAGGCGCGAGTGCAGAGAGGGGTTTACCTTCGAGAGAGAGAGAGGGAAGCCGCCGAGTGTCGCGAGAGAGAGTTACTTGCTTTTGTCGTTCGAGAAAGGCTTAAGAAAGAAGCGCTCGATCGAGTTTGGAAAGCAGTGACGAAGAGATGCAAGCCAGGCTGGTTATTAATAAAGGGTTCAACCTTCTGTAACGGTTATTAGCTAATAACCGTTACAGAAGGTCAAATGTTTTTACGAATAATCTTCTGTAACGGTTATTAGCTAATAACCGTTACAGATTAGCCTCTTCTGTAACGGTTATTAGCTCATAACCGTTACAGAAGGTCAAACGTTTTTACTAATAATCTTCTGTAACGGTTATTAGCTAATAACCGTTACAGATTAGTTTAATTTTATTTTTTTTTTTGAACTTTAAAATTTGTGTCTGTTTTAATTTCATTTAGTACTGATATTTTCGGTGTTGGTTTATCCATGCATGTTATTAAGTTTTTTTACTGAATTTAATTTCTGTGTTGGTTGCACATGAATATAATTTTGTTTTACATTTTTTCTAACAAAATAAAATTACAATTTATAAAATTAACCAAAAATAAAAATACATTAGCTCCTTGTTAACAAAATATTTCACCAATTAATGACTTGCAAAAAATAAAAATAAAATTATTATGTAGCTAGTTTCTTTTTTTTCCTTCGCGTGTCGACCCACACGCCTTCGGTGTTATCTGTACGCCTACAACTGATCGATACTGGCTGTGATGTATCGTCGATACCGATAGAAAAAGGAGGTATTTCCTCGAAGTGGTCGTATGCTTCTTCATCTACGACATCACCAACACCGGCAATACGTCTTTTTCCTGAAAGTGGCAAGTAATAAATAAGATGAACATTTATACTCAATAAGGTGAACATTTGTACTTAAATAAGATGAACATTTACCTTGAAGCACAACATGTCTTTTCTTATCCGCCGGATCTTGAATGTAAAAAACTTGCATTGCTTGCTTATTTGCAAGTATAAAGGGATCGTCTCGATAAGCCCTTTTATTGAAGTCAACAGTTATAAACCCCATCTTGTCTTTTTTAACTCCACCGTGACCGTTGTCGATCCATGCACACTTGAATAAGGTTATCTTAAATTTCAGGTAATCTAGTTCCCAAATCTCCTCGATCCACCCATAATAAGTAGCCGGCCTAACATTATCACTAGATAAAGCTACAACAGTGACTCCACTATTTTGCACGGCACTTTTACCATCCTGTTTCCTTGTGTACCAGGTAAATCCATTCAAGTCATAACCTTGGTATGTCTCGACCACGGCATCAGGACGTCTTGATAACCATTTCACGGTTTCATCGACCTCTGTTCCTTCTTTCAACTGGGACTGTACTTTATCTTCTAGCCATTGGACAAATTTTATTTCATGCTCTATGGTAATCAAGTTTTCGGTGTAAGAAGGGTATTGTTCACGTAACTCGATTAGATGTTCATTGATGTAAGGCGCCACAATAACAAGATGTTGGAGAACTTTCATATGTGCTTTGGTTCTCATTGCAAGATCCGGTATATGAGTACTAGCTCCAGTTGTACCTGAAAGGTGAACATTTGTGCTAAATAAGGTGAACAAATATTGTGCTTTAAGTGAACATTTGTGCTAAATAAGGTGAACAAATGTGCTAAATTAGGTGAACATTTGTGCTAAATAAGGTGAACAAATATTGTGCTTTAAGTGAACATTTGTGCTAAATAAGGTGAACAAATGTGCTAAATTAGGTGAACATTTATGCTAAATTAGGTGAACAAATATTGTGCTTTAAGTGAACATTTGTGCTAAATAAGGTGAACAAATATTGTGCTTTAAGTGAACATTTGTGCTAAATAAGGTGAACAAATATTATGCTTTAAGTGAACATTTGTGCTAAATAAGGTGAACATTGGAAGTTAATATATAACTTTTTCCTTCAAGTCTACCCTAATGTCGAGACTTTGGAAGACCGATTGGTTGTATATCCTGCAAATAATCGGTGTAGTACTCAATAACCTCCTCGGCCACATAACCTTCCACTATGCTTCCTTCTGGTTTAGATCGGCTACGAACAAGCCCCTTCAATTGACCCATGGCTCTTTCGAAAGGATACATGTATCGTAGAAATACAGGACCACACATTTTTATCTCTCTAACTAAATTAATGGTCAAATGCACCATGGAGTCAAAAAACGATGGCGGAAAGTACATTTCCAGCTCACATAGGGTTAGTACAACACCTTCTTGTAACTTGTCCAAACTATTCAGATCAATCACTTTAGAGCAAATGGAATTAAAGAAAAAACACAACTTAGTGATGGTTTTCCTCACTTCTTCCCTTAGAATTCCTCGAATTGCGACCGGAAGTAACTGGGTCAGTAGGACGTGATAATCATGTGACTTCATACCAAGTAATTTGTTGTCATTAATAGAAACCTTTCTTGATATATTCGAGGAATAACCAGTAGGAACCTTAATAGATTTCAGGCATTCTAATAAGCTTTTTTTCTCTTGCTTTGATAAATTAAATTGTGTTGTAGGTAGCCAAGTTCGACTTTTTCCCTTATCTTGTGCCGCTAGTTCTTGCCGGATCCCCATTTCAACCATGTCCTTCCTCGCATTTACGCCATCTTAAGTTTTCCCTTGAATTTCCAACATGCAACCGATCAAAGCTTCACATATATTCTTTATTATGTGCATCGCATCTAAGCAATGCCTAATCTCCAAACTCTGTCAATATTCAAGATTCCAGAATATAGACTTCTTCTTCCATATCCCCTTGGGTATCTCATTTGCAAATTTCTTACCAAATTTTACATTAATGTCCTTCACCTGTCTATACACCCCTGAACCGGATAACGGTATTGGGGCCTTGTCTTTTTCTACAGTACCGTCAAACCTTTTCTTGTCTCGACGGTAAGGGTGATTGCGGTTCTTAATAAACCTCCGGTGTCCCAAGTAAACATTTTTTCTAGAGTTTTTCAGGTACACAGAATGGGTGTTTTCCATGCAAATAGGACATGCTATCGCTCCTTTATTCCTATACCCTGACAGGTTTCCGTATGCATGAAAATCATTGATTGTGCAAAATATCATGGCACGGAGGTTAAACTCACTTCTAGAGTGTGCATCATATATTTTCACTCCATTCTGCCACAATTCACCAAGGTCATCTATTAATGGAGCCAAATACACATCTATATCATTACCTGGTTGTTTGGGACCAGAAATCAACAAGGGCATCATCATGTATCTCCTTTTCATGCATAGCCAGGGAGGAAGATTGTAAATACACAATAAGACCGGCCACGTAGTCTGCCGGCTACTCATGTTGCCGTAAGGATTCATCCCGTCTGTACATAAACCCAATCTCAGATTTCTAGGTTCGATGCCGAAATCTTCAAATTCCCTATCTATATTTATCCAATCCGGGTAGTCTGCTGGGTGTCTGAGCATGCTATCGCCTTTTTTCCTGCAGTCTGCGTGCCATCTTAACAATTTGGCATCCTTCGCGTTAGAGAAAAGCTGCTGGAATCTTGGTATTATTGGTAGATAAAACACCACTTTCGCAGCTGGTCCCTTACTACCTTCATCTTCAATTTGATCGTCCCTCGGTTTATACCGTGACGCATTACACTTTGGACATTTATGCAAGTGTCCGTACTCATTACGGAATAATATGCAGTCATTTGGACATGCATGAATTCTCTCAACTCCAATTTTTAAAGGACATAACATCTTTTTAGCCTTATAAATTGAATCTGACAACTGGTTATCTTTTGGAAGAAATTCTTTATGTAATAGTTTGAGCAAAGATGTGAAACTTGCATCACTCCATCCATTTTTGGCTTTAAGATTGAACAGTTTGAAAACAACATTAAGTTTTGACAATTCACAACCAGGATATAAAGCTATTTTATCTTCTTCACGTAACATACCAAAAATTTCAGCATTATCAACAAAATTACCATCCACATTGTTCACAATTTCATCTAAATCAGCATTAAATTCTGAGTTATCTACATTTCTATTATCATCTACATTCTCATCATCAAATACATTAACATCATCAATTTCATCATCCAATGATACATTTTCTTCCTCATACACACAATCCAATACATTTGTGATATTACAACCATCCCCCCCATTCTCTCCATGGAGTGTCCACCGACCATAATCCGGTTGAAATCCATTTATAATCAAATGAGCTTTCACTTCTTCAAAATTAGACCACTTCAATAAATTCTGACAAACACGACAAGGACAATACATTTTATCATCTTCTTTCATTTTCAAATTCTCTTTAGCACAAACCATAAATTCTTCAAGTCCTCTCAAAAACGTAGACGAGCATCGATTACTTAAGTACATCCACGTCCGATCCATCTGAACAACAAAATTTATGCAAATTATTAGGGTTTCGGACCAATTTGACATATTAGGTTTTCGGACCGGTCACCATCCTAGCCCGCTCTTTGGATACTCTGTCTCATTAGCGAGCGTACGTAAGATGCAATGTGCTATCTGAGAAAAATTCGGCAGCATTTCCCCTTATGTTCCCTGAATACGCCAACACACGATTGCTCGTGCGTACGTATCCGTGGGAACACAAGGGAAATGCCGCCGAATTTTTCTCAGACAACACATTGCATCTAACGTACAACTCGATGTCCTAAATGAGACAGATCGTATCCAAAGAGCAGTACTCCCGACCGGGTGTACTATCCGAGATTAATCCCTAATGGATTAATCTCGGACAGGCAATGACCTAAATTCAGTTGAGTTCTGGTATTTGGTTCCTATATGACAATACGAAATTCATGCCTATATATATATGCAAATTATTAACGAAATGCAAATAATTTAAAAAAAGAGAAGTTCATGAAAATATATTTTCAATTATGTGCCTTCCGATCCGTTGAATCGTGCGACTTATCCGGCCGATGTAAGATCTTCTCCTATTCAATGATATCTTAAAATATATAAAAAAATTAACAAAAATAACCATAAATTAATGAAAAAAATCGAAATAAATAAGAAAAAAATGTAAAAAAAAAATACGGTTCAAATTTAATTTTTTTTACCTTAAATCTGCTCTCCTTCTTATTCTCTTTCTAATTATTATTTTTTCAGAATTTTTAGAAATTTTTGGCTATTTTTTTGGAGTGAAGCCACCACCACAAATCGCAATAAATGAGAAGATCAGAAAAGAGTTAAGTGATGCGGCGCTAGCTGTGAGTTTATTGGGATGGGGAAGGACGACCTAAATACATAACTATTCTGTAACGGTTATTAAAAAATAACCGTTACAGAATCATAAAAAAATATAAAAAAAGCCGTTACAGAATCATAAAAAATTTTATAAAATTCGTCCCATATCAGTAACAATTATTAGTAAATAACCGTTACAGAATCATTAAAAAATAAAAAAAAACGTTAACCTACTGTAACGGTTATTATATATTTCTTTTTTCTTTTCTGTAACGGTTGTTGGATAATAACCGTTACAGAATATAAGAAATCTGTAACGGTTATTATCCAACAACCGTTACAGAAGGTTGATGCATTTTTTTCCCTGACCATGACGGAAATGTTATTACGGTTGTTTAATAATAACCGTTACAGATTTGTGGCGCCAATTTTCCCGCCTAATGCCTCACTATTTTGTAACGGTTATTTCAAAAACCGTTACAGAAGTGCCGTTACAGAAGGTCCTTTTTCCCGTAGTGATGGTTTTCCATTATAAAGAAATATCCAAAATGGATGTTTTATTACCTAAATATTTTACGGATTTGATCGTGGAAGAAGGACGGAACGATAATCATCCCTGGATTTTTCCAGAAACCGGCAGATTAAATTTTAAGAATAGTCCAAAATTTTGATATAATTACTCTTCTGATGCGCTTCTAGCCTGTAGAAAATTTTTATAAAAGACAAAAATGCCCCTGATAATTTTAAAAAAGACAAAAGAGCCTCTGAAATTTTAAAAAGAGCACAACTATAGCGGTAATAGCAGTACCGTTATAACTCAGTCCTATAGCGGCAATAGCATTACCGCTATAGGGGCTATAGCGGCAATAGCATTACCGCTATAGGGGCTATAGCGGCATTACTAATGCCGCTATATGCCTCTTTTTTTTTTTTGGGGGGTCTGACACCTCTGATTTTTTTTGTTTTTTGCGCAACTTTACTATTTTGCTCAATAGTCATCGTCTGACACCTTTGACAATGACTAGCATTGGCATAAAAAGAATGCTTCATAGCACTAACTTACTATTGAGCAATATTTACATCATCATATATGCCAATTGCAGAGTATCTCATTTATTAGTGAAAATTTATTTTTAACGGTTTTCCATTACTAATAAATGAGATACTCTGCAATTGGCATATATGATGATGTAAATATTGCTCAATAGTAAGTTAGTGCTATGAAGCATTCTTTTTATGCCAATGCTAGCCATTGTCAGAGGTGTCAGACGATGACTATTGAGCAAAATAGTAAAGTTGCACAAAAAACAAAAAAAATCAGAGGTGTCAGACCCAAACAAAAAAAGGCCTATAGCGGCATTAGTAATGCCGCTATAGCTCCTATAGCGGTAATGCTATTGCCGCTATAGAACTGAGTTATAACGGTACTGCTATTACCGCTATGGCTGTGCCCTTTTTAAAATTTCAGAGGCTCTTTTGTCTTTTTTAAATTTATCAGGGGCATTTTTGTCTTTTATAAAAATTTTCCCTTCTACAGCTGTACAGCACAGCCTGTCTCCAGTTGTTAGCCTGTTTGTTGCTCAGCCCCCTGCATTTTATTTTATTTGTTTAACCTACGTCGAGGTCGAGAATCAAAACTAACGTTATCTCATGTGTTGCAGAATTATTTTCAGTGTAAATTTTCTTTAGATTTTAGAAAGGGCTTTTGTTATGGGTGTCTCGCGCCTTTCGGCGCCCTCCCGGTGTTGATGGGTGACGGTGCCCGTTTATGGAGGACTGAGGGCGGAAAAAGCATACGGATCAGATACCTCTCGCGGGCCTTAAGGTCACGATACGGCTGTCTCCTTTACGGGTGAGACAACTGTACAGCCTTAATGCTTCCCACGAGAGTTTATTATTTGGGGGGGGTCGTCAGTTATTCCAGTAGGCGCAAGCCCCTACTGTTAATTACCTATGACATGGTCGAGAGAACCTCTAGATCTGGAAACTCAAAGGGATATCGGTGGATTCTATGTCTTTAAACAGCTAGGGAATTGTATAACACAATTAGCGTTTACGGGGGGGGGGGCTAAAGACTTGCTCTATTTTTGGTGTTTTGAGGTTTTTCAGTTTTTTTTGTTTTGGGGTTATTCTTCTTTTTTTTTTTTAGTTTTTAGGGTTATTTCTCTTTTTTGTAGTTTTCTGACATATCAATGGATTTGATCGCAGGACAGTTGGTTCCGTGCCCTTGGTTTTGAAGTTGCCTTGGTAGATGTTGGGTTGTTGCCTTTGCAGAGGTTTCGGCTCGATGCCCTTCAATTGATGTTGGCCTGGTGTTCTCTATTTGGTTTGGACCCTTGATTGCTGGAAGTTATCTCGATTTTCGGGTTCTGATGTGAGGAATTTGAATTCTTGCCACTTTAGTTGATAATATGAGGAAATTGTGAGGAATTTGGGATTTGAGGATACAAGGAACCTGAGTTAGGATCCTGTTTGGATTCTGATGACTTGGAGGGATTCGCAAAGACCCTATTCAGGTCTGAGTTTCAGGGAAGAAAGTTCAATGTGGTTGGTTTTAAGGCTCGTTTTTGGGAATTTTTGGGTTGGTCGTTTTCCTGAGAACGGGTGAATGACTCGATACCAGTCGGCGACGGTAATATCGGCCACTATGTCTGTTATCATCATGTCCCTGATTATTATTCCTGATAACAGTCTAACGCCTGACTGTAGAGGGCGTTATTGAGGTGCGCGGGTGACGCTTGAGACAGAACCACTCTGGCAGTCTCGCACATCGAGGTTATACTCATCCGTTGGCATAGAGTATGTGGCTGACATCTTAATCACCTGATCAAGATATCATGGTCTGGCTCCCACTGAGAGTTGATGTGCCTCGACATCGTCGGTAAGCACTTCGGTAGCCAACCGAAAATTTGGGGTGGATGCCAGTATGATGCAGAGTTAGCCGCCCGTCAGAGATACGAGCGTGATGCTTGGAGTTGAGGTGGAGAAAAATGCAGTATGCACCTGGTTGCCAGCCAAGTGGGTCTAGTTAGGGGGTAGATGACTCGGTGATCAATCGAATCATTGGAAGGTCCATCTGATTGCCAGTCAGACGTTGGTAACTTGGGTCCTGGTTTCTGGCTAGGATGTCAAGTTGGTTGGAAACATCGGGCCTTGGCGTATTGATGTTCTGAGGATTCAGCACGTGCCTTGGCTTGTTCTATACTGAATCTCGATTATGCGCGAGGGGCGGCTCCCCAGATCAAATTCTTCGTTGATCTGACCAGCCTTAAGAGCATTATGATTTGGGTGTTGACTGTTCAAATCGACTCCTACCGACAACTTGGTGGTCGCAGATTTCCCAAGCTGCTTTCATGAGGGCGATATGAAGTTCATATTTAGAAGGGGGATTCAAGTAGTCATCCGGAACTGGATTATATGTTTGGCCGGACGCCAGAATCGGGAGGGGCCAGTGACTTGTTCAAATTATCTCCTGAGATTGGTTCATGGGTTATGACATATCCGAATTATCTCATGAGGTCAGTTTGAGGCTTGTCTCTGAAGAGGGGACTCGTGTAGCTACCCAAGGTTGGTTGATATGTTAGGTTGGGCGCCAGAGTCTTGAAATGTGGTCCATCAGGTTATGGTGCTGAAAGACGAAAATTGGTGTGTTGGAGTTTTTAAGAAGAGCTCCTGAGTTATTCCCTTGGGATATCCCTGTTGCGGGTCTATTCAATTAAAGGTTTTGAATATCAGGGGTTGTTGGGTGGATCTTGTCCCTATCACAAAACTATCCGAGTCTTGCTGCTTAAATCGCCAGGGTTTATGGTATCTGAAATGGTTCCTCAAGTCATCCCAGACGGCCAGTTTAATGCTTTTTTTAGTCGGGTGGTTATCCAAATCAAATCCACTGACAATTCGGGTAACCGGGGTCGAAAGGTTTTGGCTTAGATGCTCAGAACTTAACTTCACATCGTTCCTAATTTCATCTTCCCAAATGAAATGTTGGCCTTAGCTTTCTGGTTGTTTGCTCTCAGATTGAGGTCACTTGACCGCATTGGCGAAATACGATCAGTATGTGTGTGTAGTCTCAATTCGACCTATTTCGTTTACGACCAAAGGTTGTTTGTTTAGGTTTCCGCTAGATTGTGTAGGACTGTTCCTCGGTTGTTTGGTTCCAATCTTGTCAGGACTTGGTTTCTCCGGGGTTCAGTGCTGTTTTGGGGTTGGTTTTGGGTTTATCCCTTTGTTTTAGTGAGCCTTGGTTGGTCTGTTTCGCGGGTAATAGGGTGCCAGTCTTGTCAAGATCTGGGTTACTCACGGTACAAGACTACTCATTTTTATTCTGGGTATTCCAGTGTTGTTGTTTCTTTTGTTGATTGGTGCACCTTGTTGAGTTGGTCTGTTCCTCGGTTGATGGGTTCTGGCCTCATCAGGCTCTGGGTCTACCGGGGTACAGAGTTGTTTCTGTTGGAATTGGATTATTCCTATTTTCCTGAAAAGGGATTTTGAGTCCCTAATCGGGTTCTCAACATTGAACTTAATCCTTTTTGAGTTTTGGGAGTCATCAGAGTTGGTCATGGAGTTTCAGAGTTTTACCCGATCCGGTCGTGCTCAGACAGTTCCGGGTTTCGCCCCACTGGGTCTCTTTAGGGATTGGTTTATTGGCTTTACTGGGTTTTGAATTTTGGCTTGGCATTAGGGTATTGTCCATCCCTTTATTGGTCTGATCTGAAAGGTTTAGGGTATGTGGGTTTTAGTTTTTGGCAGTGGTCTCGGTGTAGCTGTGGTACCAAGTATGTCATCTGTTGGGTTTCGGCAATAATCCTTGATACCGTTGGGTTCCTCATGTTTTTCTGGGTTCACAGGAATTTTCCATGTAGTTTTCTGAGTTTCCTGTGATTTTTAATGGTTTTTCCAAGGTTTCTGCTGAGATGGCAAGTTGTGGTTGACCATTTAAAAGGTAAAAAAAATGGTTCGGTCCTGATTTCGGTCATGATTTCAGCAGAACTAAATTTCTTGTAATTTTCTGAGTCTACAGGAATTTTCCTCATATTTTTCTGAACTTCCTAGGGATTTTGAAGAGTTTTGGAAGTTTTCTGGGTTTCAGAATAATCCTGGAAGTGACGTGGCAATCTCTGATTGGTCAGGTTCTGGATTCTTCTTTTAATTGTTCTGAACTAGTTTCGGGATGAGTTTGACCAGGGTTTTAGCATGGTTAAATTCCTCATAATTTTCTGAATCCGTAGAGATCGGATTTGTATTTTTCTGAGTTGTGGCTGATTTTATATGGATTTTCAAAGGTTTCTAGCAATATAATTTGTCCATGTCATTAGGGAATGACACGTGGCAGAATTTCATTGGTCCAGATAAACAAAGCTGAGAGAGGGTTCTTCTCAAAACATGACCAATGGGGCTATACGTGGCAGCCTATGATTTGCCAGAACCAATTGTCAGTGATTCGCTACACCCAAGTGCCACAGAAGATCGTGGAGAATGAGACAGGCTTGTAAAGATGATCCGTCAGCTCCGTGAGACGGGTTCATGTGCACCTATACCTCTCCTTAGCCTGCAGGACCCACTGTATGCGACTAGTTTGTTGTGCACCTGGTTTACGCCATATCCAAACATAAACGATCGTCTCTCCTTTTCTTCTTCTCCGAATTGCTGAGAAACATGCGGCCATGGCTGTTCGGATTGAAGCGATTAGGTGCCGACCACACACCAGGGAGAGGTAGCCTAGCATCGTGAAAGCCTCCTGATAGTGTGGGACCCATTGATCAGGCACGGGGTCTCTTCAATTAGGTCAATTGGTACTGGGGGCAGAGAGTTCGGCCTCGATTGAAATCAGGCATGACGGTGGGTTGATGATATGGCCTGCCATTGGTCTCGAGAGTAAATCGATGGGCTTGTGAGTTCTCAGGGATATACAGGAGGGCGCTTGTGTCATCAATTCTGAGGTAAAGGTGTCCAAGCATGGAGTTTCATGAAGGTGTGACTTTAGCATGGTTGCAAAAAGAGAACAGCCTTGTGTTAACTCTGATGGCCTGATGATGCGCCAAAGAGCATGGTTACACATGCAACAAAGGTACGGCTCCTCAATTTGATAACTCAAGCTTTTCAGTTTTACATTGGACCATGCCTTAGTTATGATATGGTTATGTATGGTGGTTGCGAAACTGATAATTGCCTTGTATTGGTGAAGGATACCACATGAGGAGGCTTAGTGCTTTACCCAATACTCCTTTGGCCAGATAATCCATGTTTAGCATGAGAGTTGGTGGTAAGAGGCTCAATTACAACTTTTCAACAATAAGGTAGGCTATTTAGCTGGGTTTATGAAAAATTGTTTTGTATGAATGTGGTCCCAAGAGAGTTATTGGCTGAAGTGGCATTAGGTTCAGTTGGTCACAGAACCATGCTTATAGGATAAGGATTTAAGGCAATTTTGGCAACATAAGGCCTGGTCTTGGCAAGGCAAAGGGGAAAATTTGGGGGCTTTAATGGCTATGATAAGGATCGATTTTAGGCAGCATATGGGTATAATTGGGGGTCTATTTATGGGTAATTAGGAATTAGAAATAAATAGGCAACATAACGGCTATGAGGAGGCATTGTTTTAGGCAGAGATTGAAGCAGTATGTGGACTCAATTGAGGCAGTGAGATCAATGGTTATTAGGACATGAATGAAGGTATGTTTGTTGGTGGTTTAGAGCAGCATCATGGCTTGCAAGGCCTGGTTTGTCAGGGTAGGAGAGGGGCATGGTTGAGGTTTAATGGCAGTTGTAGGGATGTAAGATAGGGAGGGTAATTGAGGTGGTTTCATGATTGTTGTTTGGGCTGAGCTTGAGTTGCAATTGGGCATGGTAGAGGCTGTTTTGTCAAGGGGTTGAGACATGACATTAATCGGGTAGCATAACGGCTTGTAAGGCTTAGGTTTAGCTTCAAAAAGGGGTCACCATTTGAGTGCTTATTCTCACTCAAAAGGCCTTCATTCCAGGGAGCATATTCTCTCCCTGGATGGTCTTCACAAGTCATGTCTCAGAGAGCTTATTCTCTCTCTGAGATGTCTTCAGAAGGTGTGCCTCAGAGAGCTTATTCTCTCTCTGAGATGGCTTCAGATGATCTTCAATCCAGAGAGCTTATTCTCTCTCTGGATGGTCTTCATGGCTTGAGGCATTAGAGGTACCTGCTGTCCTTGACAATTCCATTGATATGTTGTGTTTTTTTTTAATACTTTTATTTCATTATGTCTCTTGTTTATTTATGGTGTAAGAGAGGGGAAAAGGAGACAACAGAAACAAAGCGAATAAAAAGCTAAATGTAGAAACAGAAGGTAAAAGAAAGGAATAACATATGCACATATCCTTGTATAATAAAAAAGACATTATCACGGCCTTGAACTCTATGTACCAAGAGCCAAGGCCCCCTAGGACTTACATTCTTTTTACTAGGAGATTACACTCTTTTATTTTCTGGCTAACCTAATAAAACCTCTCTCTCTCTCTTTCTCTCTTTTTATGCTCAGCACATGAGCTTATGCACAGTGAAGGAGGTGAGGCAGAAAGAAAGGGGCAGAAGGTGAGTATGTTGTGTGTTTCTCTTCTGGACAGTGTATAGGTGTTAAAAAAAATCCCTTCTCCTCTTTTTTCTTCTGGCCTTGGGCTTCTTTTATAGAAGAAACAAGCAAATTGCTGTAGATGGTGTTCTCTGGACAGAATTACCCCTGGTGGGCATTTTGGTATTTTCTCTTTACTTGCACAGGACTTCCTTATGGTCCCCAGTGATGAGCAAGCTTCCTTCTCTCCATTTTGAGAATCAATTTTGTGTTCCTTGTGAAATTTTTGTTATCTAGTCAAGCACACTCTTTATTGATGTTTGTTTCAAACTACATGATCTTTTCTCTCAATTTTCTCTTATCAAACTAGATGATAATTGCAGCACCTCAGTTATCCTTTCTGAATCATTTTGAAATTAACTTGCTGGAAGCAAATTTGAGGATTTCACTGACATCATGAGGCTTAAGCAATTAAGTTTGGTTTTTAGTACTAGGCATGACCATGATACTGCCTGCAACAACTATGCACATGTACTGTTATGATTATAATTGCCCCCTTGATTCCAACTTGGAGATCACTCTTCCTTCAGCATTAACTCCACTTCTCATACATTCAATTTTCTCTCTTGGCGTGTCTAGGTGATCATGGGTCATTTGTGTCAATTGCAATGAAATTCAGCAACTATCAACCAATTCACAGCTGCCATCTATGCACTTCCATCATCTCTTGTTGCGTGGGGACAAGTGTTCAGTCTCAGGTAAGCATTCAATTGTGGGGCCAACTTGTAAGAGGAAAGGATAGTAGGAGCGGTTGGTTCCTTTTCTTCTCCGTGATTCCAATTGGTGCAGGAGCGAAAGGAAAATTCAATGAGGACATTTAACCATCAACTGTCTCCTCTCTATGACAGGTGGGGTCCATGTTCACAGCGCCAATTGGAGATGAGAGCAGTGAATGCGAGAGAAGATGGCGGTTGAACAGGAACGGAGAGAGAGGAGGAGGTGTTGACAGTCATCTTCAATTCGGTTTCTGTCATGTGGGGTCGAGTGTGCAGGGAGAGGAGGCATTGATCGTGAGAGAAAGGAGCAGTAACGGCAAGGAAGAAGGGGCTGACGTGTGGGGTCGGCTGTCAGTGATAGGAGCGGAAATGAGACGCTGAGGCGTTCAGCGAGCAGGAGATGCTGCAGTGGCGGGAAGGAAGAGGCTGACAGGTGGGGTCACGGAGTCAGTGAGAGAGAGACGGAATGGATGAGGCGATGAGCTACTGGGCCGAGAGACATTCATGGGCCGCTATCATCTTTTATTTCTTTGGGCCTTCAGCATTTTGTAAATTGGGTTGCGGTTGTGTTTTTTTTGTTTGCAAATTGGGTTCCCAGCGATACAAAGAGAAAAATGGGGTTTCAATTAGTCGGATCTGAATTGGTTGGTGCACGAATCTTGATGCATCCAGGGTCGTTCAAAATACTGAATTCTCATTCCTTGTTGCTTCTTGATGTATAATCATATAATTTCATGTATAAATATACATAAAAATCATACAATTATTTTTTTCTTGTCTTGAGGCATGAATTGTGGTTTACATGGATCCAACGAAAAAAAACATATTGCATTAATACTAAATTAACATTCTTTCGTCAATATTAGCGTTAATACAAATGTTGAAAATTGGAGCCAATTGTCTTGAAGTTTCGGTCATCACATCCATGCATGCGTTTTCTGACTGATTCGGAATAATCTGAAATCGACTCTAGAAATTTATCCGTGTATCAAACGTCCAGTTTATTTGCCCATGGGGTTTCCAGATCCCATATAACAGTTTCTCAACTATGGCCAATTTTTAGGGTCAAACAAATGCCCCCCACCAGAACTGGTTGGGAGATCTAAGTTTTCGAGCAACCGGTTCTGGTGTCCTTGTAGATTGGTATTTATCCCTGAAACGTTGCCATCTTGGTATTTCTGGATTGTCATCTTGGTTTCTTCCTTGACCCATTTGATCGATCGTGCTCATAACCCTTGAGTCTCTTTTTACAGTTCTTGTCTTTTTCCAATGGATTATATTTTGTCATGATCCTTCAGCAGTTCCCTTGTTTGTTTACTTCTGACATTACATCCATTCTTTATAGGGTTTCGACAAAGTGATATGCATTGTCTTTTCAGGTTTAGAAATTCGGCGCTACTGTTCGGTCACACGTGCACATTCGTCACAGTCGCAACCCCTTTTTTTCTTTTTAATTCCCTTTTTCTTTTCTCTCTCTTCATTCTCCTTTCCCTCTTCATTCTCCTTTCTCTCTTTCCTTTTTCTTCTTCTTCCGAAACTCTCTCTTCTCCATTTCCTCACTATTACTACCGAAATGGCTATCGGAGACGACAGTCGTTTCTCTCCTACTGTCAGTGAGTCAGGTTACCAGTCTGATCGTGTTGTTGAGGAGATCGAGGAGGTCGAAACTGATGCGGCATTGGAAGTCGTTCGTGAGCTTGGTGACGGCTGGGGTGCACCACCTGATCAAGAAATCCATGCATACTGGCGACCACTGCCTTCATATGATTGGGGGCTCAACACTACTTCGACTGAGCTTCCTGAGTTCGAGTGGCCATCTTGCTTCTACTTCTTCTGGCTCCCAGTGATTGTAGTGCTTGGTGCAGTAGCTTTTCACTTGTACCTTTCGAGGGATAGGATTGACTGGAGAAAGTGATCATGCATGAGTCTGCTTCGGTTTTGCAATGTTGCTGTTGTAGTTGCTGTTTATGCTTGTTGCAGTTGTCTGTAGTCGAGATTGTAGCGGTTGTCATTCGTTATTGTTGCTTGCTTGTTGCGCTTGTAACTGTCGTTACTGTTACTGTTGTTGTTGTCGTTTGTGGTTGTTTATCTTGTTTAAGGGACAAAATATAAACCCTGTTCATTATTTGTATGCTGGTATAATGAACTAACCAGTGTTGGTTGAATTATGGTTCACTCCAACAATTGACCATTTTATATGTGGAATTTTGGCTTGTGGAATTTTGTGGAGTTTGGAAATTTTGTGGAAGAAATATCTTATGTTGCTATAAAGCAAGATATTTCTTATTTTTTATTCCAGGGACATAAGGCTTTAGCTGCTCCATATACCTGCAAAAATAGGAACAGACGAATTTGTTATTTATTTTGTTTAAGGGACAAATATGTAAAAACCCTCGCTCATCTTTTTAGAAACCGGTAGGATGAACGTATACCGGTGATAGTAGGTTTTAGGCCAGCACTATCAATAGGCCAGTTTTATGGAAATTTGGCTGTGGAAATTTGTGGGGCTTAGGAAAATATTTTGTGGAAGAAATGTCTCATGTGGCCATATGACGAAACATCTCTTGAGTGTGGGACACGGAATTTGATAGTCTTCTACAGTCAGCATCTCGTGAGGGAATGTCTTGAATTTCTTCAGGCTGCCATCTCCTCTGTGAAATTTTCTCTGACTGAGGCCCATAAAATCTTGGCCCAATAGGACAAATTACTGTTCCTGTTGGCCCCTTTCCTAGATGCTCAATTCCATAGTAGGTGATGGTCTATCCTGTGCAAAGTCATTTTCTGTCGGTCTCCGTCCCTGTTGAACGTGTCTCTTGTCGCGGCGCTCCCGTCACTTCTTGTCTGCCACTGCACTTGGCCTGCATGTGACATACTCCGTTCCTTTTGGGCTACGCTTGACTTTGTGTTCCAAAGGATTGATGACCAACTGACTATATATGGAGGCAAGTTCAGTTGTTCTCCTTCATCAACTCTCATTCACTAATCTGTAGCATGCACTCTAGTTTCTCCTGACTAGTCTCATGGTTTCCATGGCTGCCATTGTTTCGGTAGTGAAGGGTTTTGTGAGAATTATTATGGAGGACTCTCTATGTTTGCCTTTTATCCTTTTTCTTCTTCCATGGCGTTGGAAAATGAGCGTGTGTGGTCCCCTCGACCTTGAGTTGCCTGCTAGGGTTTGTGTAACTCGGGGAATCATCGATCCTTTCGTTATCCTAGAGTTGCTGGCCTTTCTTATGCCGATTTACAGGCTTCGTATATCCATCTTAGGGTCCCTCTTGATTCTTTGTCTCTTCTCAGCAGGGATTCTTCAGCTGGAGTGAAGGGTGTTGTGGAATCATAATTACCTCGAGCGCTCTTCTTGGCTATCCATATACACATTAATCTCGTCCCTTCGAGAATTTTTGTGGATATTGGTATTGGTCCAAGTTCCTTTTGGGTGCCGTGAGAGGATTTCTTCTCTTTCAGCTTTTCTTTCAGTCGTGCACAGGTTTGTTACTTCGACTTTTTCCATTTTTGGTTTTCCCTTTCTTGCCTTTAGCTGATATTTCTTCCCATATTTTCAGCAGGTTCCTTATTACGAGAGACAAGAAGGTTAACATTGCATATCTGACCATTCGGTACATGCGTTGCGCGATCAGTACTTCTCATACTTCTTTTTCCTTATTGGTGGAAGAACTCCAGAATTTGCTCAACGGGTTACAGTCCATTGGTTGGATCGAGTCTTTTAATGGTACCTTAATTCTTGATCAGCATCACACGATCACTGACTATATCTTGCAACCTGAACTACCCATAATCAATATGAACCATTGGAGGAAAGCTCCCCCTTCCCTGTCGAGGACAGGCTATAGTCTACTTATTGTATAGGTTTTCCATTTATTTGGTTGGTGTTTATAGTGTTTGTTCAGGTACTCGGCTCAAGTGAGAAGATCCAACAGATGTATGTTTGGGATTGTTTTGTACTCTCTGTGCTATTGACTGTTCGATTTTGGGGAAGATTCCTTAGCGCTAAAATTTTTATCCCTGCCGTTCAGACAATCTGATCGCAGGTTTGTCCATGGTAGCCTTATAGATCGCAGCGGCTAACACGTCACGGCCGACTTTATTCTTGCGCCTTCGATCTTCTTCGTCTTCTAACGCTAGTATCATGCGACACCTTTGTTGGAAGAATTAGTTGTGTGAATCTTCAGATACCTGATGGGACGGTTGATCGCTTTCTGTTGCAAGAGATCGGTATTGTCCCTTAGTAGTTTAACCAATCGGGTCAATAGGTTGCGCTGGCTTTGGTTATCAGGGGATTAGGGTAGTGGATTGATATCCGGGGATTTCAGTCATCAGGGATTAGGGTAGTGGGTCGGCACCCATGAATTTTCAGGTAATCAGACTCCATTTGATTTCCTGATATCAAATTGGTGGGACACGGGGTTTGATCCTGGTAATCCTGATCATGAAAATAATTTATTCCTGATGAACCATGATGTCGGTTATTTTATCTCAACCTTGTTGATCACCCATTTTTCGGCTAAGATTTAATGACTCTGTTGTGATTCTTGATTCATGGGTATTCTTTCTGATTAGGTTCATGGTAACTTCGTATTACTGGTTTCAAAGCCACTTTAATGACTACGCCCGGGCATAGGAGGGTGCTTTGGGCATCATATGCACAATTTGCTCGAACGTTTCACATGTCAGAGTTAGAGTTTCGCTAGGAGGCTAAAATTGCGAGCATGATCGATTCATCTTCTCCACGGTGCAACATCTTATTCAGATGGAAAAAAGCCGATGAGAGATGATGATCATTTCTGCGATTCCATCCATTGTGACCTTCTTTCTGATCTTTGTGAAACTTCGGGAGTTTTTGTGGATAACAAGAATGCACATCTGTTTGTGCTCCTTTGGGCTAATTAGAGGGACTCTTTCGGTGCTGTGATAAAATCCCTCAAACTAACACTGAACCATTCAGGGTTTTAGAAGCTCCATCATCATTAATCGCACGAGTCCGGAGTCTGTCTTGTGTCTTTGGGGTGATGAAAGGGAAGGTAGAGTCTTTTGCCAATAAAATTTTGTTGACCTGATAAGTCGAGGATTTGGCTTTCTGGTCATTTTTATCTTTTCTGTGACTGGATGGATTTCTCCGGGTCGAATTCGGGTAATCGGACTTCTTCCAATTTTCGTTATTGACTCGGTAGGGTTTTGGTTGTGAATTCACCATCTCGAGATACCAATTAGGCTAGGTGGTGAAATGGAATTGATCTTAGTCAGGTCGGCACTTAGTCCCCAGGTAAGTTGGTGCAGAGCGTGCTAAGGCCCAGTAAAGAAAGATGGTAGAGTAGATGAAGGATGATCACGTTTTAACTAGATTTTGTTCAAAGGGTTTGTCCGATTGGTGATCGGCGAGACGAGGTGGAGACACTCTCGATTGCTGATCAGGTATCCGTAGAATTGATCCATGTCATGGTTGAAATCAACGATGAATGTGGAAGGTGATCCTACTGCCGATAGAATTATCTTAGAACTCATCTGAATGGCCACCAGATGAGGTGAAGTAATGTTACATTCGACTGTGAGCCGGATGCGAAAGATAGGGCTGATCTCTGAAGTGAGGTGTGCAAAAGGATGGAGTTGACCTTGGTTGAGCTTGTTCTAGAGCCAGGGGTTTTCCAAAATAAGCTAGTCTGCACTGGGGGCACCAGGGTAGACTGTAGTGAAGTGGAAAAGCATTGATTAATATTTTATTATTATTTTTTTTTGAGTCGGATTTATATTGAGTCCTGCAAGTAGACAGAACAAACTGGTCAGCTGGGTCCCTTGGGTAGTCCAGACAGTTGATTTGCTCCGGGCTTTCAGGTATTCCAACACAAATTACGACAACGTTGATAAAGTCAGATAGGCGGGTGAAGTTGATCTCAGTTTAGTCCGCACTGGGTCCCTTGGGTAAGCCAGAACAAACCGATCTGCTGGGTCCCTTGGGTAATCCAACATCCGATCTACCGGGTCCTTCAGGTATTCCAACACTTTCCGCGATGAAACCAACCACGTCGGCAGGGAAATAGGTTAGTAGAGTTGATCTCAATTTAGTCCGCACTGGGTCCTATGGGTAAGCTAACACAAACCGGTCCGTCGGGTCCCTTGGGTAGTCCAACGATTAATTCGCACCAGAGCCCATAGGTATTCCAACACATTTCGCAGTGATACCAACCATGTCAGTAGAAAATAGGTTAATAGGTAGGTTGATTTTTTTTGCTTCCACTTCATGTGATGGGGTCAATAGGATAGTAGGTGTAGCACAACCCTGCTGCTAGCAGAATCATCCTGGATTTTTTTGTTTTTTTTTTTTTTATTCGGCAGTCGAGTAGGAATGGGTGATGTTGATTTCAGTGGGATTGATCAGAAAAGGTAATGGGTCCTTTGAACTGAAGTTGATGTTGATGTGATCAGGTGAGAATTGGTTTTGGAGAGGGCAGAATCTTCCTAGGCTCGTCTGATTACCAATCAGACGAGATGGGGGCGAAGATGCTCGTGGCATTGGCTCTGACTTGTGATGCATGGACTTCCTCCATTCTTCTTTAGTCAGGAGAGGTTTCGGTTTGTTGACCTCAAAATAGTGCCTTCACACTATTTGGTCAGAGGTTGCTCAATTCCGGATTCTAGTTGGACAGGTATTAAGGTGTATTTGGTTGCAGTTTGGGGGATCTCTTGATCCAAATCATCCGGGAGGCGGAAGATTAGGGTCATTTGTGTTTCGTGCAGCCCACTATCCAGGGTCGATTGAAATCGTCCTATTTCAATGGGTTACAGGGAGTTTTTTGGACCCGGGTTTGTTTGAAAGGGAAGGATTGGGATAGCCGGGGAAGTTTGTGGCTCAATGTTTGAGGTTTCAAGGGAAGAGAAGACCAAGGTCATCATCCTTTCATGTGACTCAAAATTAGGGGTTCTTGGTTTAAATCCCAAGAAATCCTTTCCTTGTTGGGTCTCTTTTTGGTTTCTTGAGGGATAGCTCTCAGGATATCTCCTCCTGCCCCCTGTCTTCCTTTAAGGGGAGGTTGGAGTGGTGAAGAGTCCAGGTCTGGGAAAAGAGGCGGAGGTCCTTGTTCCCAAAAGCTTTTATCCAGTGTTGGGGGTTCCAAGTCAGGCATCTCCTGAGGTGGCACTCCGGTGGGACTTCTGGTGACTAGGATAGTTGCGGCATGGGTATTTCATGTTGGTTATCCCTGAGGTAAATTGTCGGGGTTATTGAAGAGAGAAAACTCTTTCTTTGTCGAGCCCCCTTTCAGTTTCTTCAGGGATAGTCCTCAGGTTGCCCCCTGTCATTTCCTTCCTTTAAAGGGAGGTTGAAGGAAGCGTCCAACGTTAGAGTTCCGAATGAGACATCTGCTGAGGTGGCACTCCGGTGGGACTTTGGTGATTAGAGTAGCCACGGTGTGACCACTTCATGTTGGTCGTTCCTGAAGTAACTTGTCGGGGTCATTGGAGAGAAAATTCTTTCTTTGTTGAGGCCCTTTTTAGTTTCTTCAGGGATAGCTCTCGGTTGTTCCCTGTCGTCTCCCTCTTTCGAAGGGAAGTTGGAGGAAGTGTCCAGCATTAGAGTTTCGAATCAGGCATCTCCTGAGGTGGCACTCTGGTGGGACTTTCTGGAATTAGGGTAGCCACGATGTGACTACTTCTTGTTGATGCTCTCGGAGTAGCTCGTTGAGGTTATTGGGTTTCACGAGTTCCCTCTTGGTCGAGTTCCTTTTGTTTCTTCAGGGATAGCTCTCGGTTGTTCCCTGTCATCTTCCTTCCTTTGGAGGGAGGCTGAGATGATTGGGACTTTCTTCCAAGGCATCCTGGTTTGGGGAGCTGGTTGGAATCCGTCTTCTGGTGGTGACTCCGCTGATTCCATGGTTTTGGGTATCTCCCAAGGTAGTGTTCCGGTGGGACTTCTTGCAACTAGAATAGTTATAGCATAGCCACTCTATGCTGGTTATCCTTGAAGCAGACGTCAGACCATCGGTTCTCAAGAAAGGGGGAAATTCCTTCTTTGTTGAGTTCCTTTTTGGTTTCTTAGGGATCGCTCTCGGTTGCCCCCTATCATCTTGTTCCCTTTGAGGGGAGATTGAGGCGGTCGGGACTTTCCTTCTCCAAGGTGTCCTGGGTTGGGAAACGGAAGGAGTCTGTCCTCTGGTATAATTTCGAGTGTGTGATTCTAGTGCTTGTTAGAATTTCGAGTCAGACATTCTCTGGGATAGCGTTCCGGTGGGACTCTATGTGATCGGAACATAGTCAATCCTCCATCAGGGGCTGTCAGAGTATTCTTATCATGTCGAACGAACTAACAAGACTGGGGGGGTTCGGCCTAATTGTTGAAGTCGGTGCTGTCAGTCGAGGCCTGTCAGGTATTTGGGGGTGTGGTGTGGTGCGTGGTGCCCTCAATGATCCCTAAGGCTGGGTGAACCTTAGAGCCTTTTCATTGGGCGGTTGAATTTGTCGAGGGTGTCGGTTGTCTCTTCTCCATCGGTTGCTGGGCAGAGCCAGGATTTTTCTGGTTGACCACGGTGGGTTGTGAGCGAATGACCTCCAAGACTGGTTTGGTGCTACTAGACAAGATTTGTCGAGCACCAGGGAATGCCCTCAATGATCCTTAAGGCTGGGTGAACCTTAAAGCCTTTTCATCGGGCGGTTGAATTTGTCGAGGATGTCAGTTGTCTTTTCTCCATCGGTTGCTGGGCAGAGCCAGGATTCTTCTGGTTGACCACGGTGGGTTGTGAGCGAATGATCTCCAAGACTGGTTTTGGTACTACTAGACAAGGTTTGTCGAGCACCGCGTAGTGCCCTCAATGATCCCTAAGGCTGGGTGAACCTTAAAGCCTTTTCATTGGGTTGTTGGGGTGAATTTCCACTGCCTGTACATTCAGAAGCCACACAGTCTTCCTCAATACTAGCTGTGGTTTGAGACTCTCATCCTTAGAGAGATTCATAGGACAGGGTCTCTGGTGCTACAAGACATGGTTAGTCGAGCACCGGGGTGTGCCCTCAGACGCCACAGAGGCTTTAACTTCATGGGGCACTTCTTTTTTTTTCTCTCTTTTTTTTTCTTTTTTTTTCTTCTTATACATAATCGGACCGCTAGGCTGTCATTCCGTATTTTCTTCAAGGGAGAAGGCGTACTCCACTCTGCAGACTAGGGTTTACGCCTCTTTTGCTCGTGATGAGAATCGAACCTGCCATCTTTAGGATAACGGCGGGGCCACTGACCATCTGTGCTGGGTCCCTTTGTTCGCAATCATAGTGTTCTGGTTGTAGTTATTCGGCTTCTCACTGTAGCACTTCCTTATGCTTTACACAGTAACGGCTTCCGGATAATAGCTGGTCTGACTTTGACTGTTGAATTATGGTAAGGGTATGGGCTGTTTGTCTTCTGTTAGGCTAGGATACCAAATCCAGTATCATCTGATGGTCTGTAAAGGTTTCTTGGACTGGGTTGAGACATCAAACTAACAGGTCGTCTGACATCATCTAGGGGTTTGGGAAAATTCCGGCTATGAGGGTTTCCAGTCTCAAGTCGGGTTGGGATACCAGACTCATGGGTCATCTGATATTACCTAAAGTTTGAAGGGTTTCGGACCGTAGACGTAGATGCTTCCAATCCGGGGTAGGATTAAGATACCAGACTCACGGGTCGTCTGATATTACCTAAGGGTTTGGGTTTCGGACCGTAGACGTAGAGGCTTCCAATCCGGGGTAGGATTAAGATACTAGACTCACGAGTCGTCTGACATCACCTAAGGGTTTGGAGGGTTTCGGACCGTAGACGTAGATGCTTCCAATCCGGGGTAGGATTAAGATACCAGACTCACGGGTCGTCTGATATTACCTAAGGGTTTGGGTTTCGTCTGAGAGGTTGGAGTGAGACCATCAGCCCAACATTCTGCATTTACCATCAAGCCCCATGATCAAAGTCGGTTGCCTTCGTCAGTACCGACAGGTTGTGCTCTCGCATAGGTAAGCTCGAATCTGGATGCCCGCACGAGGTGTTTTTTTTATTATAATTTTATATTTACATATTTACTTATTAATTTACAGGGTGATGTTTGGTGTGTTACTGCCCCCAATCAGATCATCGAGAAGCCTTGATGAGGTGCTGGATCTTGTAGGACGTGCCACAGGAGTTTCAGTTCTCCTTTCGTGAACTTGTCTTCAACCCAATCCTTGAACATGCAGCAATCCTCAATTGCATGACCAAGAACCCTGTGATATAGGCAGAAATCGGGTTTGTTGAACTGATACTCTTCTTCGGGGCGCCTGCACCTGGGTAGTCGCAAATTGCACCGCATGGCTAGGCTGAAGATTTCAGTGGTTGCGTCTCTGCGAAAAGAGTAAGGCTTGCTCTTTCTTTCCCCTAGTGACAGTTTTATTTTCTGGGATCCATGATTTCCAACAACCTCAGGCTCTTCTACCGTTGGCATCCCTTCTCTTTGGGGGACCCGAGTACGCTTTGCTCTGTTTCTGTGTCTCTTGGGGCTCTGTTGTTTGACTTGCTTTTGGGGTATAGTTAGTGAGTCGCTATTTGTTCCCAGTATATACCCTAGCAATTCTTGAGTTTCGGCGTTCTTTTCCGAGAGCGCCTCCATCTCTTGGCATATCGTTGCGTTCTTTTGTTGCACTTCTTGATTTCTTTGGCACAATTGTTTGATCGTGTGATTCATCATACTGTACTCATGATGCACTTCCTTACTTCTCTGTAAAAGTGCCATGAGTTGTCTTCCTTGTTCTTGTAGATGTATGATGACATTCGAGGTTTCTTGCCCCCAGTTGGCTTGTTGTAGCATTCCCTCAGATTCTACTGTCACGGATATGACCTTTCCAATCTTATCATCACAGTAGGTGTCCCTTTTCTGAGTTCCTGCTAGGCCTTCTTGAGACAGACCTTTTTCCTTTCCAGAGGTAGTTTCCTTGGTTTCCATTACTACAGGCACGATTTCTTCGGTTTCACTATCATGGTTTTGTGTGTCCTTTATCTGGGCGTCCCCACTTATAATGACACATGCTAAACCTCTTTCCGTTTCTTGACTCTCGTTGCTTGTTTCAATGGTGCATGTCGGATTTTCTCTGAATGGGTTTCTTTTTGTCTCATGAGTGGCCTCATCAAACTTCAGTAGGATTGGTTTAGTTTCGCTATCCTGACCTTGTGTTCCTTCCTCAGCTTCTTTATACGACCCAATGGCATATACTGTGAAGATTTCTTCTGGGTTACAAGGCTCATGTGGCGCAAGCTCTTGCCTTTCACTCTTGGTCAGTGTTATTCTGCCTGACTGGACCTGTTCTTCCAGCCAGTCCTTGAACACCCAACAGTCTTCGATTCTATGTCCTAACACCCTATGATATAGACAAAAGATTGGACTGTCGGATTGTTCCATTTCTTCAGGACGCTTACTCGGTGGTAACCGGAGGTCACCTTGTATGGTTTGTTTGAAAAGTTCAGGGACTGCTTCCTTTCGAAATGAGTAGGATTTGCTGGATAACTCTACCACAGATAAGAGCCTTTTGGGGTTGTCATAACTGCGATCTCGTGGAATGCTAACATTTCTATCGCTCGAGACTTTCAAACTTTTGCTGGAGGAGGGTTCTTTGGAATCTCGAATTCTCTTGAGTTTTGTCTTCTTTTCCCGATTCTCATGATGATGCGACCTTGCATCTGAGCCCAAGCATTCATAATCTGATACCGCTGCGAGCAAAGCACCAAATCTGGTAATGTCTTTTGTTCTCAAAAATGATTTAATCGGTCCCTCTATGTTCTTCATCATCATTATTACACCCAGATAATCGGGAATTCGACTTTGACAATGCAAACTCATTTTCCACCATCGGATGATGTAATCTCTGATAGATTCTGCCTCTAATGGCTTTTCCCTTGCCATATCATCCATTGTAATTCTTTGGGTAAATACCGCAAATGTCGAACAGAATAAATTTGCCATTGTCTCCCAAGTATTGACACTATTCTCCTTTAACGAAGCGTACCAGTCGAGTGCCGGTCCTATCAGGCTTAAAGGAAATTGTCGCAACAGCAGAATTTTGTTGTGTGTCGTATCACCACATGCGGCTGTAAACTTGGACAGATGTTGTTTAGGACACGTTCTATCCTTTCCGCTGAATAGTTGAAACTGGGGTCTGATATATCCTTTGGGGTAAGGCACCAAGTCATACTCCTTGGGATAGGGGTTTGCACATTCCCTTGTGCGTCGGGTGGAGTGAGATGTTCTGACTTCAGGCTTCATTGTCCCTTCCGTCTTTCTCTTAGTGTTTTCCCGTATTTCAAGAGGTACATTGGGTGGATCCGTGAGTTCTTCAGCTTTTCTTGTCGAGGAGACGACTTTCAAAGGGCTGAACTCTATCCTGGTGGCATCCCTTTCGTGGGAGAACATCTCTGTTGACTCTGTTTGGACCGGACGGTTTGTGTTGGCGCGCGATGTTCCAAGTTCTTCGATCTCTCGCCCTATTGGCGCAAACAGATTGTTGTCATGGTCTCCACAGGGTGTTCTTGAGTTGGGGTCCTTCTCATTCTTTGAAGATTCCCTTGAGTATCTCGAGACGGTCAACTCCCTATCATCCTTTTCGCTGGAATGGAGTCTCTCACCCTTCTTGTGATGAAAATATGATCCTTCATCACCTCGAGATACTATTCCATTATTTTCCTTGTGGTGGCCCCCGGTGTCGGTACTAATGACGAAGACTGAGTTATTGGGTTCTTCCTTCCTAACGGGCTCCACTGTTGGATCTGATTTGGACGTGTATGGGCTTGCATCCTTCATTTGCTCTGAGACAACTCTTCCAGGGAGCGACTTCTGAGGCAATATCTGGAATGCCTGTTGATGGCCCCTTGTGTCAGGGCTGACGGTGAAGGCCTGATTGTTGAGTTCCTTATTTCCAATGAGTTCCATTACTGGGCTCGTCTCGGATGTGGACGGACTTACATCTCTCGCTCGCTTTGGGACAACCCTTCCAAGGGGTGGGTCCTGGGGCGGCTTCTGGAATGCCAGTTGATGGCCTCCTGTGTCGGGGTCGACGGTGAAGGCCTGGTTGTTGGCTTCCTTGTTTCCAATGAGTTCCATTACTGAGCTCGTCTTGGATGTGGACGGACTTACATCTCCCGCTCGCTTTGGGACAACCCTTCCAAGGAGTGGGTCCTGGGGCGGCTTTTGGAATGCCAATTGATGGCCTCCTGCGTCAGGGTTGGCGGTGAAGGCCTGGTTGTTGGCTTCCTTGTTTCCAATGAGTTCCATTACTGGGCTCGTCTTGGATGTGGACGGACTTACATCTCTCGCTCGCTTTGGGACAACCCTTCCAAGGAGTGGGTCCTGGGGCGGCTTCTGGAATGCCAATTGATTTCTTAGCTTGTTTCCCATTTCTTCGACATGATCGAAGCTGTCTCGAGCTAAGTTCCCCTTTGAGGTTTGTTCTTTCCCAGGTTCATCTCTTAACCTCATTGTTTCATGGAAATGGTGTTGATACAAGGGTAGGGTTTTGTCCGTTTCAGGGTTCTGATCCATGTGTAGAACCTTGGGTTTCCTAATCAACACGTGGTTCGCACTACTTTCATTGCCGATTAACTGGAGCATTCCTGCAGCATGAGGTTGGGTTCCGTTTCCTCTACTGCGTGACTTCTTGGCTCTTGAATCAGGGACAGATTCAGTTGGTAGTGATTGTTTTCCAAGTTGGTCTTTCTTCTGAGGATGTGCTTCCACTTCGCCTTTGTCGAGGTGTTCTGAAAGCACTGAGCGTTCATCCTTAGGGTTTGGTGGTTTTCGCTCAGAGTTTGCCCCCAGGGATGGTCTAGGTGCAAAGAATCTTGCATCTGGAAGTTCCATTTCATGAATAGAGAAAGGATTATTGTCCCCTCTTATCTTTCCATGTTTTCCATTCCGGATGTACTTTATGCACTGATATAGAGTATATGGCACCAATTGGTTCGCATGCAGCCATGGACGACCTAATAACACCTTATAGGATGCGCTGACTGTTAGAGATATGTCCTAGAAGCCAATCATATTTGGCTACTTCTATGGTTTTATGTTATGGATGATTTTATATCATTTGTTCCTTGATTTATGTGTTGGCAGTTCATTCAGGTTGAGGATCTGAATTATAGATCACTGTGATTCATTTAGTAGTAAATGACAACAATAAATCTAAAGCGTCCATAATCTTGATAATTAACAAGGAACATTAATTATCAATAAGATTAGTATGCAAGTTAAGTGTTGATTAAGTTCTATAAATCACAGGTTAAGAGTAACCAACTTAATTGCATATGTTTATGTTAATTGAACATAGTACAGGACATGACCCAACGAAATAAATATATGGATTGTGTTTTGGTGTCATTATTTATTTCGTTATGATTTTGATTCTAAGTTTGAGATATTTATCTTTTCCACATGAGGATAGGTTCAATAAATATCGTCTACCGCTGATTCCCGATAAGGGCTGCTATACGGACGTTATTTATGTTCTCTTGAATTGTGCGGGGAAAAGCTAAATAGTCAAGAAAACCGTATGTCCCTCATTAATTCACTTAGTGAGTGACGATATCTGTTTGGGCCCCTTGATGGAGATAGATTGTTTGCTAGCAACTGATACAATTATCTCTAGATCAAGAAACGTATAATCTGCAAGAATGACACATTCCTATCTTGGATTATACGATGATATCGTGAGGCATAGGAATCAAAATAGAGATATACTTTTATTCTCTTATGCAGGATTGAAATATTGTAGCTGTACACTATTTATGCGAATTGGGAATCATAACGTGTTGCTAGATACCGCTTATGATTATTGGAATTAAATAGCGATTTAACTCCATGTCCAACGTAGCATAAATCCTCAAAAGGTCACACAGAATTGGTGTTTTAACCATGCTTGCATTATTTATTTATTTGTAATAATTGGTATTGCAAAATATGATGAGTTGATTAATTAATTAAATAGCGTTGTAGACCGTTATAATTAATTAAATCAAAGGGATCATATAGAAATAAATTAATGCATTATCTAATCCCTAAATAATTATTATTAAGTTAATAATTATTTATTTCAACACATATGAAAATTATAGGGCTTTAATTAAATAGTTAATTAAAGGCCCAATAGGGAGTCAAATTGGGAGCAACAAGAAGGGCCATTTAATAGTTGATTAAGTGGACCCAAGAGGCAAAGCAGATAGCCCATAAAGGGCTCATAATGTGGCCGGCCATGATAGGTGGTAGGTGGGTGGCAAAGTTGTAATTAGATGGTGTGAGGTAGGTAGGGTTTGTGCTCTATATAAAGGGGTATATGGTAGCAAATCCCCCTCTCTCTCTCCCCACACAAACCCTAGCCGCCCCCTCCTCTTGTGGCCGGCGCCTCCCCTCTTCTCCCTCTCCATTAGCTCATGTGTTGAGCCCCCTCTCTTCCTCAAATTCCTTTGTTGATTTGCTAGAAGATTGGGAAAGCTAAGGATTAGTCATTTCCTCCAAGTTACTAGCATAACTTGTTGAGGATTTGGTTAATACCAAGTGGACTCGAGGAGATCCGACAAGGAGGCCGAAAGAGCAACCACCACCTCGATCCTAGCCGCGGTTCAAATCCCCTTGGTTACGATATCAAGGGAGGTACATCTTTGAACCCGTTCTCTTGTGCAAATGGCTTAATACTAGTTCCTATGTGTGTGCATGCTTAATTATGGGTAATTAATAGTAATTATCCTTGAAAAATTAAAATTGTGCACTTAACTAACACTGACTTCCATGACACAGAGTTTTGCTTGAGTCTCAAGCTTTTTAAAAGAGAATGGCAGTGTGGTTACTCCTAGTGCCCTTTGAGAGTACAGGTTGAATCCGTAGATTAATTGTTGACTAGGGTTTAAAGCATTGGCATCGAGAGAGAAGTATTTTAGTGATTCCAGTGGAAGGATGTTGACTGATGACCCTGGGTCAACCAAGATTCGGTTAATCACAACTCTATTCGACACTCCTTTGATGTACAGTGGTTTGTTGTGGTACACTGTTCCACCAGGGAGATCATTCTTGGTGAAGGAAATCTGGAAGAGGTCGTCGTCGGTGACCGCCTCCATTGTAGCTTCACGCATCTGGAAGTTGTGATTGGGTTCTTCAAGGTCTTGTGGCTCGCTGCTAATTGCATAGACAGTTGCACTTTTTATACAATCCACAGGTTGTCCCTCACTCGATGGGCAACTTTCTTCAATACTTTCATCCTGTGTTCCAATGTCTTCTATCCCAGTAAACGGATTGACTAAGGAAAGTG
Organism: Rhynchospora pubera; assembly: GCA_028095005.1. NCBI lineage: Eukaryota > Viridiplantae > Streptophyta > Magnoliopsida > Poales > Cyperaceae > Rhynchospora > Rhynchospora pubera. The sequence goes on along the minus strand of CM051461.1, from coordinate 11,044,484 downwards.
GTTGACATTCCCTAATTACCATGTTACTCCCTGATGCGTGGTTCAGTTGATTTCCAAGGTATACCAGCTTATCAAGGATTGGTGGGTTTGGAACTCGTGTCCCCATTCGCCTCTTCTTGGTTTTTGGATTGATCGGACCCTCAACTAGGAAGACAGGTGCTCGAGGTTCTTTCCATTGATTGAGAATTTTACCAGGTATGAGGTCTGCGCCCTTGGTCTTGGCAACCACATCTTCGTCAGGCTGGACTGGTTCTGCATTCAGTACTGGCTGACGACTGACAGGTGAGCTGAATATTTTTGGTGATTTCTCTCTCAAGGTTCGAAGTAGGGTGAGAGAGTGCATTGTTGATACGTCAATTTGAACCGATGGTTTGTCTTGATGGGTTTGCGAGGTTTTGGCGTAGGTGGTGTTGTCCTTCGCCATATTCTTCGCCATCGGTTCAATGATAACGGTGGTCTTCTCGTCTTGAGTTCCCCCAAAATGTTCGTTCACTTCAGAGGAAAGAGTCGAGATGGCATTGGCGTACTCCGTACTTGTCATTCCGGAGTCATCAACAGTGAAGGGATTGTCTTGAGTTCCCCCAAAATGTTCGACACTCCGTACTTGTCATACCGTCGGAAGAGTGACCGGGATGGACCCGACCATGAATGTGCTCGGAGTGAGTCCTAGCTTCGTTGCTCCTTGATTATTGTTGTTGTGCGCCATTTTCCTACAAAAAGAAAAGCACTCAAAGATCATCGTGAGTAATGGTTTGAATTGTAAATTCCCTAAGCTTATACATTATATCCATCGATATTTTTACTGAGTTTCCCAAATGAGAGGTAAAAACTGTCCCATAGGGCGTGCCAGAACCTGTCTCGCACCTTTGCGCGAGACGAGGACGCACGGTGGCTGTCAATGGGGGTAAAAAAGCTAAGAGTTTCCAGATGAGAGGAGAAAACTGTCCCACCGGGCGTGCCAGAACCTGTCTCGCGCCTTTCGGCCCCCTCCCGGTGTTGATGGGTGACGGTGCCCGTTTATGGCGGACTGAGGGCGGAAAAAGCATACGGATCAGATACCTCTCGCGGGCCTTAAGGTCACGATACGGCTGTCTCCTTTACGGGTGAGACAACTGTACGACCTTAATGCTTCCCACGAGAGTTTATTATTTGGGGGGTTCGTCAGTTATTCCAGTAGGCGCAAGCCCCTACTGTTAATTACCTATGACATGGTCGAGAGAACCTCTAGATCTAGAAACTCAAAGGGATATCGGTGGATTCTATGTCTTTAAACAGCTAGGGAATTGTATAACACAATTAGCGTTTACGGGGGGGGCTAAAGACTTGCTCTATTTTTGGTGTTTTGAGGTTTTTTAGTTTTTTTTGTTTTGGGGTTATTCTTCTTTTTTTTTGTTTTTAGGGTTATTTCTCTTTTTTGTAGTTTTCTGACATATCAATGGATTTGATCGCAGGACAGTTAGTTCCGTGCCCTTGGTTTTGAAGTTGCCTTGGTAGATGTTGGGTTGTTGCCTTTGCAGAGGTTTCGGCTCGATGCCCTTCAATTGATGTTGGCCTGGTGTTCTCTATTTGGTTTGGACCCTTGATTGCTGGAAGTTATCTCGATTTTCGGGTTCTGATGTGAGGAATTTGAATTCTTGCCACTTTAGTTGATAATATGAGGAAATTGTGAGGAATTTGGGATTTGAGGATACAAGGAACCTGAGTTAGGATCCTGTTTGGATTCTGATGACTTGGAGGGATTCGCAAAGACCCTATTCAGGTCTGAGCTTCAGGGAAGAAAGTTCAATGTGGTTGGTTTTAAGGCTCGTTTTTGGGAATTTTTGGGTTGGTCGTTTTCCTGAGAACGGGTGAATGACTCGATACCAGTCGGCGACGGTAATATTGGCCACTATGTCTGTTATCATCATGTCCCTGATTATTATTCCTGATAACAGTCTAACGCCTGACTGTAGAGGGCGTTATTGAGGTGCGCGGGTGACGCTTGAGACAGAACCACTCTGGCAGTCTCGCACATCGAGGTTATACTCATCCGTTGGCATAGAGTATGTGGCTGACATCTTAATCACCTGATCAAGATATCATGGTCTGGCTCCCACTGAGAGTTGATGTGCCTCGACATCGTCGGTAAGCACTTCGGTAGCCAACCGAAAATTTGGGGTGGATGCCAGTATGATGCAGAGTTAGCCGCCCGTCAGAGATACGAGCGTGATGCTTGGAGTTGAGGTGGAGAAAAATGCAGTATGCACCTGGTTGCCAGCCAAGTGGGTCTAGTTAGGGGGTAGATGACTCGGTGATCAATCGAATCATTGGAAGGTCCATCTGATTGCCAGTCAGACGTTGGTAACTTGGTTCCTGGTTTCTGGCTAGGATGTCAAGTTGGTTGGAAACATCGGGCCTTGGCGTATTGATGTTCTGAGGATTCAGCACGTGCCTTGGCTTGTTCTATACTGAATCCCGATTATGCGCGAGGGGCGGCTCCCCAGATCAAATTCTTCGTTGATCTGACCAGCCTTAAGAGCATTATGATTTGGGTGTTGACTGTTCAAATCGTCTCCTACCGACAACTTGGTGGTCGCAGATTTCCCAAGCTGCTTTCATGAGGGCGATATGAAGTTCATATTTAGAAGGGGGATTCAAGTAGTCATCCGGAACTGGATTATATGTTTGGCCGGACGCCAGAATCGGGAGGGGCCAGTGACTTGTTCAAATTATCTCCTGAGATTGGTTCATGGGTTATGACATATCCGAATTATCTCATGAGGTCAGTTTGAGGCTTGTCTCTGAAGAGGGGACTCGTGTAGCTACCCAAGGTTGGTTGATATGTTAGGTTGGGCGCCAGAGTCTTGAAATGTGGTCCATCAGGTTATGGTGCTGAAAGACGAAAATTGGTGTGTTGGAGTTTTTAAGAAGAGCTCCTGAGTTATTCCCTTGGGATATCCCTGTTGCGGGTCTATTCAATTAAAGGTTTTGAATATCAGGGGTTGTTGGGTGGATCTTGTCCCTATCACAAAACTATTCGAGTCTTGCTGCTTAAATCGCCAGGGTTTATGGTATCTGAAATGGTTCCTCAAGTCATCCCAGACGGCCGGTTTAATGCTTTTTTTAGTCGGGTGGTTATCCAAATCAAATCCACTGACAATTCGGGTAACCGGGGTCGAAAGGTTTTGGCTTAGATGCTCAGAACTTAAATTCACATCGTTCCTAATTTCATCTTCCCAAATGAAATGTTGGCCTTAGCTTTCTGGTTGTTTGCTCTCAGATTGAGGTCACTTGACCGCATTGGCGAAATACGATCAGTATGTGTGTGTAGTCTCAATTCGACCTATTTCGTTTACGACCAAAGGTTGTTTGTTTAGGTTTCCGCTAGATTGTGTAGGACTGTTCCTCGGTTGTTTGGTTCCAATCTTGTCAGGACTTGGTTTCTCCGGGGTTCAGTGCTGTTTTGGGGTTGGTTTTGGGTTTATCCCTTTGTTTTAGTGAGCCTTGGTTGGTCTGTTTCGCGGGTAATAGGGTGCCAGTCTTGTCAAGATCTGGGTTACTCACGGTACAAGACTACTCATTTTTATTCTGGGTATTCCAGTGTTGTTGTTTCTTTTGTTGATTGGTGCACCTTGTTGAGTTGGTCTGTTCCTCGGTTGATGGGTTCTGGCCTCGTCAGGCTCTGGGTCTACCGGAGTACAGAGTTGTTTCTGTTGGAATTGGATTATTCCTATTTTCCTGAAAAGGGATTTTGAGTCCCTAATCGGGTTCTCAACATTGAACTTAATCCTTTTTGAGTTTTGGGAGTCATCAGAGTTGGTCATGGAGTTTCAGAGTTTTACCCGATCCGGTCCTGCTCAGACAGTTCCGGGTTTCGCCCCACTGGGTCTCTTTAGGGATTGGTTTATTGGCTTTACTGGGTTTTGAATTTTGGCTTGGCATTAGGGTATTGTCCATCCCTTTATTGGTCTGATCTGAAAGGTTTAGGGTATGTGGGTTTTAGTTTTTGGCAGTGGTCTCGGTGTAGCTGTGGTACCAAGTATGTCATCTGTTGGGTTTCGGCAATAATCCTTGATACCGTTGGGTTCCTCATGTTTTTCTGGGTTCACAGGAATTTTCCATGTAGTTTTCTGAGTTTCCTGTGATTTTTAATGGTTTTTCCAAGGTTTCTGCTGAGATGGCAAGTTGTGGTTGACCATTTAAAAGGTAAAAAAAATGGTTCGGTCCTGATTTCGGTCATGATTTCAGCAGAACTAAATTTCTTGTAATTTTCTGAGTCTACAGGAATTTTCCTCATATTTTTCTGAACTTCCTAGGGATTTTGAAGAGTTTTGGAAGTTTTCTGGGTTTCAGAATAATCCTGGAAGTGACGTGGCAATCTCTGATTGGTCAGGTTCTGGATTCTTCTTTTAATTGTTCTGAACTAGTTTCGGGATGAGTTTGACCAGGGTTTTAGCATGGTTAAATTCCTCATAATTTTCTGAATCCGTAGAGATCGGATTTGTATTTTTCTGAGTTGTGGCTGATTTTATATGGATTTTCAAAGGTTTCTAGCAATATAATTTGTCCATGTCATTAGGGAATGACACGTGGCAGAATTTCATTGGTCCAGATAAACAAAGTTGAGAGAGGGTTCTTCTCAAAACATGACCAATGGGGCTATACGTGGCAGCCTATGATTTGCCAGAACCAATTGTCAGTGATTCGCTACACCCAAGTGCCACAGAAGATCGTGGAGAATGAGACGGGCTTGTAAAGATGATCCGTCAGCTCCGTGAGACGGGTTCATGTGCACCTATACCTCTCCTTAGCCTGCAGGACCCACTGTATGCGACTAGTTTGTTGTGCACCTGGTTTACGCCATATCCAGACATAAACGATCGTCTCTCCTTTTCTTCTTCTCCGAATTGCTGAGAAACACGCGGCCATGGCTGTTCGGATTGAAGCGATTAGGTGCCGACCACACACCAGGGAGAGGTAGCCTAGCATCGTGAAAGCCTCCTGATAGTGTGGGACCCATTGATCAGGCACGGGGTCTCTTCAATTAGGTCAATTGGTACTGGGGGCAGAGAGTTCGGCCTCGATTGAAATCAGGCATGACGGTGGGTTGATGATATGGCCTGCCATTGGTCTCGAGAGTAAATCGATGGGCTTGTGAGTTCTCAGGGATATACAGGAGGGCGCTTGTGTCACCAATTCTGAGGTAAAGGTGTCCAAGCATGGAGTTTCATGAAGGTGTGACTTTAGCATGGTTGCAAAAAGAGAACAGCCTTGTGTTAACTCTGATGGCCTGATGATGCGCCAAAGAGCATGGTTACACATGCAACAAAGGTACGGCTCCTCAATTTGATAACTCAAGCTTTTCAGTTTTACATTGGACCATGCCTTAGTTATGATATGGTTATGTATGGTGGTTGCGAAACTGATAATTGCCTTGTATTGGTGAAGGATACCACATGAGGAGGCTAAGTGCTTTACCCAGTACTCCTTTGGCCAGATAATCCATGTTTAGCATGAGAGTTGGTGGTAAGAGGCTCAATTACAACTTTTCAACAATAAGGTAGGCTATTTAGCTAGGTTTATGAAAAATTGTTTTGTATGAATGTGGTCCCAAGAGAGTTATTGGCTGAAGTGGCATTAGGTTCAGTTGGTCACAGAACCATGCTTATAGGATAAGGATTTAAGGCAATTTTGGCAACATAAGGCCTGGTCTTGGCAAGGCAAAGGGGAAAATTTGGGGGCTTTAATGGCTATGATAAGGATCGATTTTAGGCAGCATATGGGTATAATTGGGGGTCTATTTATGGGTAATTAGGAATTAGAAATAAATGGGCAACATAACGGCTATGAGGAGGCATTGTTTTAGGCAGAGATTGAAGCAGTATGTGGACTCAATTGAGGCAGTGAGATCAATGGTTATTAGGACATGAATGAAGGTATGTTTGTTGGTGGTTTAGAGCAGCATCATGGCTTGCAAGGCCTGGTTTGTCAGGGTAGGAGAGGGGCATGGTTGAGGTTTAATGGCAGTTGTAGGGATGTAAGATAGGGAGGGTAATTGAGGTGGTTTCATGATTGTTGTTTGGGCTGAGCTTGAGTTGCAATTGGGCATGGTAGAGGCTGTTTTGTCAAGGGGTTGAGACATGACATTAATCGGGTAGCATAACGGCTTGTAAGGCTTAGGTTTAGCTTCAAAAAGGGGTCACCATTTGAGTGCTTATTCTCACTCAAAAGGCCTTCATTCCAGGGAGCATATTCTCTCCCTGGATGGTATTCACAAGTCATGTCTCAGAGAGCTTATTCTCTCTCTGAGATGTCTTCAGAAGGTGTGCCTCAGAGAGCTTATTCTCTCTCTGAGATGGCTTCAGATGATCTTCAATCCAGAGAGCTTATTCTCTCTCTGGATGGTCTTCATGGCTTGAGGCATTAGAGGTACCTGCTGTCCTTGACAATTCCATTGATATGTTGTGTTTTTTTTTAATACTTTTATTTCATTATGTCTCTTGTTTATTTATGGTGTAAGAGAGGGGAAAAGGAGACAACAGAAACAAAGCGAATAAAAAGCTAAATGTAGAAACAGAAGGTAAAAGAAAGGAATAACATATGCACATATCCTTGTATAATAAAAAAGACATTATCACGGCCTTGAACTCTATGTACCAAGAGCCAAGGCCCCCTAGGACTTACATTCTTTTTACTAGGAGATTACACTCTTTTATTTTCTGGCTAACCTAATAAAACCTCTCTCTCTCTTTCTCTCTTTTTATGCTCAGCACATGAGCTTATGCACAGTGAAGGAGGTGAGGCAGAAAGAAAGGGGCAGAAGGTGAGTATGTTGTGTGTCTCTCTTCTGGACAGTGTATAGGTGTTAAAAAAAATCCCTTCTCCTCTTTTTTCTTCTGGCCTTGGGCTTCTTTTATAGAAGAAACAAGCAAATTGCTGTAGATGGTGTTCTCTGGACAGAATTACCCCTGGTGGGCATTTTGGTATTTTCTCTTTACTTGCACAGGACTTCCTTATGGTCTCCAGTGATGAGCAAGCTTCCTTCTCTCCATTTTGAGAATCAATTTTGTGTTCCTTGTGAAATTTTTGTTATCTAGTCAAGCACACTCTTTATTGATGTTTGTTTCAAACTACATGATCTTTTCTCTCAATTTTCTCTTATCAAACTAGATGATAATTGCAGCACCTCAGTTATCCTTTCTGAATCATTTTGAAATTAACTTGCTGGAAGCAAATTTGAGGATTTCACTGACATCATGAGGCTTAAGCAATTAAGTTTGGTTTTTAGTACTAGGCATGACCATGATACTGCCTGCAACAACTATGCACATGTACTGTTATGATTATAATTGCCCCCTTGATTCCAACTTGGAGATCACTCTTCCTTCAGCATTAACTCCACTTCTCATACATTCAATTTTCTCTCTTGGCGTGTCTAGGTGATCATGGGTCATTTGTGTCAATTGCAAAGAAATTCAGCAACTATCAACCAATTCACAGCTGTCATCTATGCACTTCCATCATCTCTTGTTGCGTGGGGACAAGTGTTCAGTCTCAGGTAAGCATTCAATTGTGGGGCCAACTTGTAAGAGGAAAGGATAGTAGGAGCGGTTGGTTCCTTTTCTTCTCCGTGATTCCAATTGGTGCAGGAGCGAAAGGAAAATTCAATGAGGACATTTAACCATCAACTGTCTCCTCTCTATGACAGGTGGGGTCCATGTTCACAGCGCCAATTGGAGATGAGAGCAGTGAATGCGAGAGAAGATGGCGGTTGACACAGGAACGGAGAGAGAGGAGGAGGTGTTGACAGTCATCTTCAATTCCGTTTCTGTCATGTGGGGTCGAGTGTGCAGGGAGAGGAGGCATTGATCGTGAGAGAAAGGAGCAGTAACGGCAAGGAAGAAGGGGCTGACGTGTGGGGTCGGCTGTCAGTGATAGGAGCGGAAATGAGACGCTGAGGCGTTCAGCGAGCAGGGGATGCTGCAGTGGCGGGAAGGAAGAGGCTGACAGGTGGGGTCACGGAGTCAGTGAGAGAGAGACGGAATGGATGAGGCGATGAGCTACTGGGCCGAGAGACATTCATGGGCCGCTATCATCTTTTATTTCTTTGGGCCTTCAACATTTTGTAAATTGGGCTGCGGTTGTGTTTTTTTTGTTTGCAAATTGGGTTCCCAGCGATACAAAGAGAAAAATGGGGTTTCAATTAGTCGGATCTGAATTGGTTGGTGCACGAATCTTGATGCATCCAGGGTCGTTCAAAATACTGAATTCTCATTCCTTGTTGCTTCTTGATGTATAATCATATAATTTCATGTATAAATATAGATAAAAATCATAAAATTATTTTTTTCTTGTGTTGAGGCATGAATTGTGGTTTACATGGATCCAACGAAAAAAAACATATTGCATTAATACTAAATTAACATTCTTTCGTCAATATTAGCGTTAATACAAATGTTGAAAATTGGAGCCAATTGTCTTGAAGTTTCGGTCATCACATCCATGCATGCGTTTTCTGACTGATTCGGAATAATCTGAAATCGACTCTAGAAATTTATCCGTGTATCAAACGTCCAGTTTATTTGCCCATGGGGTTTCCAGATCCCATATAACAGTTTCTCAACTATGGCCAATTTTTAGGGTCAAACAATGGGTTTCGGACTTTTTGGGTGGGAAATATAAAATATTCCGCCAGAAAATGGGAAAAACTGCGATTACGGACAAGAGAAGAGAAGAGAAGAGTACGACACTACGACTGTACGAGTTACGGACAAGTGGGCCTAAAATGGACCGATTCTCTAATAATCTTGACGTATTGGATATAAACGGTCCATTTGATAGCCTTCTATAGGTTAGGGGTGAAAACGGCGACCGTTTTAACCGTTCTTTCGTTAAAATTGTACTGATAAGGATAAGAATAAGGATAATTCATAAAATTGTACTGAATCGTATTCTGTTCTACATTGTAGAAAGTGTGCAGTGTAAATTAATCGTATTGATATGTATTTTTTTTAAAGATCGAACAAAGTGCAAAACTTTTGTGACTTATGGATAAATCAAATAATCTAAAAAAATTTATATTTCAATATTTCATAAAAAAAAAAGATTTGAGTTTTTATAGATTTCTTAAAGTTTGCTGCGCCATCTCCGTTATTTTATATTTACACTCATCGAAATCGAAACATATATTAATCCGGAGTATTTACATCTAGATCCGTTACTGTGCATAAGCACTGTTGGCGAACACTAACTGGATCTAGACCGTCCGTTCTCTGCGTGAAATCCTCATCATCCGATTGATGATTTTCCTCCGTTGGATCTGTCCTTCTAGAGAGTTCTGAGATAGTTCCCTTCGCTATTTGCATTCTCTCTCATCCTTTCTCAGAGGGGGGCCATTAGACGGATTGGGCAAAAGAGATCATCCATGTGGTTGCGTACGGAGGCCCTCCGCTTGATTCCGTGAGCCCTAGGCTTTATTTCCTCTCCTTCTTCGTTGGTCTCCTCTGCTACTGGTCCAGGAATTATGGCGCATCAGTTTGCCTCTTCGATTTCTGAAGCGTTGTGGCTTTATTTCCTGTGCAAAGTGTATTGCAAACGTGCCGTGTCAAACACGCACGTGTTAGAGTTCGTATCGTGTCGTGTTGACACGAGTTTATATTTTCAACGTGTCGTGTCAAATGAAGAAATTGATTGACACGACACGCGTAATGACACGAACGTGTCGTGTTGACACGACGTGTTAAACGTGTCAAGCAATATTATAATTTATTCACTAAAAAGTCATTAAAAAAATTTTAAAATAGAAAAATATAATAAATTATTGAAATTTCATATATTAAAATGAAAATTAATGATTGGATCAAACGATTATGAATAAAAAATTATTAAATTCATAATATATACTCAATATAATTTGATAAATTCTAGATAATAATATTTTTTATCGTGTTAACTCGTGTCATGTGTTGTGTTGTGTCGTGTCACGTGTCAACTAGTGTCGTGTTAAGACGTGTCAATGTCTAGAAATCTCCAACACGACTTTAACACGACACGCTGACACGCACGTGTCGTGCTAATTCCATAGAAGTGTCATGTCGTGTCGTGTCGTGTCAACACGCGTGTGTGTCGTACCAACACGTTCGTGTCGTGTCATTTTTTAAAACACTATGTGCAATAGGTTTTCTTTTATTCACAGGTTTGTCTCCTTCCTCCTTTCCATCGTTATACGGGTTCTCCGTTGTCTTGCTATTTTTGCTGAGTATATCGTCTTTTCTTTTTCTTTCTCTGATTTTGTTTTTGTATTTTCAAGTTTCGCGAATTTTCTGTTGTTTGTTCTCAATTTCGCTTAGAGATTTTTGGTTCGTGCAACAGACTTACATGTACATATTGCGATTTGGGAGAACTATGCATTTAGACTATTTTGTTTTTCACAGTATTATTTTATTTAGAGCATTATTTATAATTTAACCTTTCAGATTCTGTTTGTTTGGGAATTTCTTTGCCTTCAAATTAGTTTCGTTCTCTTCAAAGAATCTTTTTTTGGTTTTGATTGTTGCATTTTATTTGGTGGTTGGTTGCGATAGAATTGGAATTGGAAATGGTTTCTTTTTTTCGAAAAGGTTAAAAAATGGTTACCAGTATCGCAATTTGGTTCAGGCTTAACAAAACCTGAAAGGAAAGTACCATATAAGTCTGCTATGAGGAGTCGTTCAATTAATTGCTTTTTCCTCATTCATGAAAGATTGAAAAAAATTGAATAAATGAAGTATCATTATTTTAAAAACTACACCAATATCAGGAGTACCAAATACCGACCTGAACTTAAAATTGTTAGAATGCATAGAGATGAAACAAAGCTACTTGATATATATAGGAAATAAAAGCATCAATGGTAACATTGCCTACACACTAACCCATCATCTTTTACAAGTTCAGATATGTATTCTTTCCGCATGGCATGCATCGGCTGAAACATAACAAAGATTATGTATTTGTTGGTTAGTAATTTACTTATTTGTTCTGATTTCAGCACATATTGTAGAAGGATAGTTTTGAAACAATGCTAGACAAAACATTGAGCAGTTGTGTTAGATGAAGCTTAAACCTTAAATGAGGCTATGTTTGGTTGAGGATTAAATGAGGAGTAAGACTCTTAATCCACTTTTAATCTCCCAAACGTAGAGTAAAAAAAGAGGAGTAGAGTGGAGTAAGGATCAAAATCAGAGGAGTAAATTACTCTACCTAGATAGGTGGAGTAAACTTAATCCATGAATTAAGTCTTCAATTGTGAGTCCCACATTTATTTCTTTTCTCTACGTACCCTCATTTTTTGACAAAAGAAAAAGAAAATAGAGGATAGTTTGGTCATTTTATAATCAACAATTATGTAATATTTTTATATCATCACTTACTCCCCACTTAATCTTCTACTTTTCATACCAAACATGACTTACAAAATGTGGAGTAAAGAGGCTTAACTACTTAATCCTCCTTAACTTTAATCCTCTTTTACTCCTCTACCAAACACAGCTTTAAGAATCTTAGCATATATATAATAAAATATACACTTATGAAAATCCTTCAAAATTTTATTATAGCGTTGTCTACAATATTATTATCTGTTTATATCATGTACATATTCTTCTAATTATGTTATTAGCTGCAATTTTTTTTAATAATAAGTTCCTTTTCTTTCTAATGTTCTATACAATTTCTAATTTATATTACATTTTTTTAAGGGAAAATCAGTGGTATATCCCTCAAATCTTAACTAATTGGAAATATCCCCCTGTAATTTTCATAATTGGAAATATCCCCCTCCAATCATAGTGTATATGGATATTTACCCTTTTATTACTTTTTCAATTAAAAAATATATATTTTAAAATTTCGGACGAAAATACCCCTCAATTCAGACGATTCGTCTTCCTGCGTTTGAGAAAAGTAACAATAGAAAATCTTCTCTTTCCTCTTATAACCACTTCTTTTTCTAAGACCACCGTGATTAGCAAACCCTTATTTCTCCATGAAATTGCTAAGGGCAGCGTTTGGATATAGGAAGAAGGAAGAAAGAAAAAGGAAGAAGGAAGAAAAAAATTATAAATAATTCAAACTCTTCACAAAGTTACACACTTCCCAATATTTCTTCCCACTTCTTCCCACACCTATCCAAACGGAGCCAAGAATACTTCTATAACTCCCTAGAACGAACTCTCTCGGAAGCAATCGTGTCTAGTCGCATCACTAGGTACTATTATTGTTTTATTGTCTTTCTCATCTATTAACTTATCTCTTTAATATAACATTAGTTTACACACAAATTGGAAATTCAAAGCGGTGGCTCCACCAAGTAGACTTTAATTCATGATGTTAATGAATGATTGATTTACTATTTATTTCTGATAATTAACAATGATTTAAAACACTTTAAATTTCGTAGGATCATGGAAAAATCGCATTAAGCGTCCAGCGGGAAGGCCACGGAAAAATCGCATTAAGCCCTCAAGCGTCAAGCGTCCAGCGGGAAGGCCACGAAAAAATCGCATTAAGCCCTCAGATGAACTAAAAAAGAAGAAGCGACACAGGTGTACTCATTGTGGTTCATATGATCTTCATAAGAACACATGTACAAATCCTGTTCCATCACAAGAAAGTAGAGGTGCTTCTCAGACAAATCAGATGAAATCTAAAAGGTTAGTTGAGTTTTCATATTTTATTGATCAAGTTGTTTATTTGTTAATTTTCACTAATTTTACAATAATTTTTAGGGGCACAATTGGTTGTAGCAGTAGATCAAAGAAAAGGACTTGCCCGCCAAGCATATTCAAGATATTGCAACAAGAAGAAGGTTGGAAATAAATATGGTCAGTAGGAGCATATTGACAAGGAGAAGATAAGTAATGCAATGGCAATGAAGTGGGGGCTTATATGAAAAATTAAGGCGCATCATTATAATGTTGTTTTGATGTACTCATTTTGTTTAGCATCAAATGGATACTTTGTCAAAACTAAATAGATTATGCATATTTCATTCAACTATTATTTTGCAAAGATTTTTGCGTTGATTAATTTCAGTTATGTCCCTTGTGTCATGATACTGGTAAAAGAAGAGCAATTGTATTGTACCGACTAGTAGAATTAGATGTGACCGATTTAGTATTTGTTCTATGGTGTACGTTTTTCATTTAATTTGTTTTCCAATTCATTTGGCAATGCATAAACTGCCGAGTAACTCTTATGGTACTAAGTTAATTATTTTGGTAACCTTTCTAGTTGCTACCCACCTCTATATATGTTCAGAACAAAGATTATAAAGAGGACATTCAGAATTAATACTTTATATAATAAGTTAGGAACTAAGCTAAATGCTTGAATGTAATTAGAGTAGTGTAAGCTCAAGGGACGTTCTTAATTTAAGTTATCTATGGTACTGGTATGCAATACGTTTTCAAGCACGAAAGTTCTGTATATTTCTTTTGTAAAGCTATGCGAATGAAAGAGAAACACAATCGCTGAAAGTATTGTATATTTTTTCCATATCTAATTTCAGAAGATAAATAATTGAAAGAGAGAGGAGAGAGATTCCTTTCCTAGTAAATAGAACGGAAGATGAATCGTCAGGGAGGGGTATTTTCGTCCCAAGTTTAAAAAAATCATTTCTTTTAATTGAAAAAGTGATAAAAGGGTAAATATCTATCGATAGTATGATTGGAGGGGATATTTCCAATTAGCTAAGATTTGAGGGGCATACCACTGATTTTCCCTTTTTTTAATTGATTCCTTTTTCTTATCTCTTCTTTGCAGCTTAATTATGAAAAATTGGAACTTTCGGAGCTGTTACGGGTCTGCAATGAGAACGATATCCTTGATGTGGTCCAGATTAGCATATTTATCAGGTCTGAGTTAGAGTCATCAGTAGAGGAAAATTAAGTGAGAACCAGGTTAGAAACCTTATGTCTCAGATAGCCTGACTTAAGTTTCAATTATTAATTTATCTTTTATGTTTGGTAGATAGTCTTTGCGATTAAAAAATATAGTACCGTTTGCTGCTAATGGATATTTTACGAATACTGTTTGAAGAGATGTTGTCGTATTAAGCACTCTTATACTAATTTGGAGGCAGCATAAATTTCTTTTACATATCTTCCATCTTACTAAACATCTAATACTTCATTTTTTTTCTCTCATGGGTAAAAATATTTGTATAGATTATTATATGAGTTTTTTCCCTCTTTATTTTAGTTTGTTTCTAAGTTAATCATGTCATTCTTTTGGTTCCCTTTACTTGCCGGGTTGCTTGAGTTTTAGTCCTGTACTATTCATTTGTGTGCATCACCATGTTGAAAGGTACCTTTGTCATGACTGCACCCTTAATTTTACCTTGGAATATTGGATACTATCTTTCAATTAGCATTTGAATTGGATCAATTGCTTTTGTCTTAGATAAAAAGTTCATGCCGAACGAGTTTCCAGCAGCTTTAGGATGAAATTGTATTTGTGTCTAATGTTTGCAGGAGTACATACTGTGATTTTTTTTATGGTGAACATTTATGGGTTCAGTCGTGAAGTTAGGATTTGAAAAATTAAAGTTATACTTAAATATGAATGAGTGACTCGAATTTAAACCTTGCATCAAATCGTCTGGGTCATATAGCACTCCCAATTTGCCATTTTACTCCCCATTTTGATTTAGAGGCCCTCATCTGATATTTTTTCCTTTGGGTTCTATCTTCTGGTTTCTAAACATGATCTGATATGGAAAAGATCACCGTGTGACAGATTGTGATGTTAAAATACATAATTGATTGGTTTTCTATATATAGTGTTCTAAATACGTGTCGTGTCGTGTCTAGATCATCTCTCGTGTCGTGTCGTGACACCGTTCGAGCCACGACAGATGCTGACTAATCATCCCAGCCATGTCATTCAGTCAAAGAAGCAGTCAATAAAATTAATTAGTTGGTTAAGAGTTATCTTTTGTTTTAATTAGTCAAAAAGAGTTAATATTCTGTTGTTGTGTTTTGAGCTTTCTTTTGTGGTCTTCTAGGACTTTATTTAATGTGTTTTGATATTAGAAAAAGTGGTTGAGGTTATGTATTAATGGGTAGTGAGTTTTAAATGTAATAGATTGCTTTATAAGCTAAATATGATGATGTAATAGACAGATTATGAAATGAATACGAATTTCTGAGTTTTATCTCTATTTTCTTTCTCTTGAGAGCTGAGTGTTACTCCTCCTTGAGTGAATTTTATCCTTACACTTCTTTACTACTTGAAACCTCTATCTGATCGGCGTCATTTGGTATCAGAGCACTCTAGGTTGCGATGGCTGGTCGTGGTAGGCCGCGAACGCAAGGGGGCCAAGACCAGCGAGATGCAGAGATCCAAGCACTTAGAAATCTGGTGCAGGATCGAGATCGTGAGGTGAATCAGTTGGTACAGATTGTGCAACAACTCCGAGAGCGTATTGAGCACTTGGAGGTCGCTGGGCGTGACCGCGATACATCGAATCGTGGCTCAGATGACGATCAATCCAGCGGTGAAGATGATGAGACCAACCCCTTCCACGACCATGGGTCCAGTGATGAAGAGGCTCGACATCGACACCCACCCCGAAGGAACACTGGTTTCCGACGGGCTTTTGATTTGAAAGGTGATATTCCTGTGTATGAAGGTCGAATTAATCCTGATGAGTTTATTGATTGGTTGAATACAGTTGAAAGAGTTTTTGACTACAACAACATTTCTGAAGAAGAAAAGGTGAAAGTTGTTGCCATCAAACTTAAGAAGCACGCTTCTATTTGGTGGGAGCAGTTGAAAATGAAGCGAGGGCGAGAGGGCAAGTCAAAAATTCGAACTTGGGAAAAGATGAAAAAAGAGTTGCGCAAGAAGTTTTTACCTGATGGTTACTTACAAGAGGCATTCCTTCAGCTACATGACTTTACTCAACGCGAGTTAACCGTGGCTGATTACACAGAGCAGTTTGATTATCTAATGTTGAAGTGTGGGGTTGTAGAACCCGAGGAGCAGACCATTGCCCGTTATCTTCGCGGGCTCCAAAAAGAGATTCATGATATGGTAACTCTTCAATCTTTTTGCTCTTATCATGATGTTTTTAAGCTGGCCACAAAAATTGAAAAGCAATTGAAGGAGAAGGAAGGCAGAAAATCAACTAGTTTTGGTGGTTCTCGTGTAACAACCCGCGGTTATTCGACTAACCGTAGTAGTAGCTCTCAAACAGCAAAACCAGCAGCAACCAAAACCACCAGAATTGTTCCGATGCAAGAAAGTGTTGCGGGTTCATCCCGAGTGAAACCGAAATCTGTGCAGTGTTACAAGTGCCAAGGTTATGGACATATAGCCTCTGAATGTCCAAACCAGCGGGTTTTTGCAATTGTTGAAGAACCTTTGGAGAATGAAAATTTCAATTTGGAGTTGCCACCAGTTTTTGATGAGCCATGTGAGGAAGAAGAAGTCACGTATGGAGATGTGGGAGAATTGTTGATGATTCGAAGGGTGTTGAATGCAAGTTCAGAACCTAACGAAGCATGGCTGCGCAACAACATCTTTCAGACACGGTGCACATCATATGGCAAGGTATGTGAGGTTGTTATTGATAGCGGGAGTTGTGAAAATGTTGTTTCTAAAACTATGGTTGAAAAGCTGCCTCTAAAACCTGAAAAACACCCTCAACCTTATAAACTTTCTTGGCTACAAAAGGGTAATTCAGTTCGTGTAGACCAGAGGTGTTTAGTGAATTTTTCCATTGGAGAAAATTATCGTGATGAAGTATGGTGTGATGTGGTTCCTATGGATGCATGCCATTTACTTTTGGGTCGTCCATGGCAGTATGATAGAAAGGCAGTGCATGATGGATTTAGAAACACCTATTCTTTCATGAAAGATGGTATCAAGGTGACTTTGGGTCCTTCCAAACATAAAAGTGCATCAAAATCTGCAAGTGGAGAGAGTAATTTCTTTATCTCAAAATCTGAATTTTATGAAGCAATAGAAGAATCTGAATTATCTTATGCACTTGTGGTGAAAGAGATTGCAAAAGATGTAACAACAAATCTGGAATTGTTAGAACCTTTACTTGCAGAATTTCAGAATATCATTCCAGATGAAATTCCAGTAGGGCTTCCTCCTATGCGCAACATACAACATTGCATTGATTTTGTTCCTGGAGTAGTTTTGCCGAATAAAGCGGCATATCGAATGAATCCAATGGAGAATGCCGAATTACAGCGGCAGGTAGATGAGCTTTTGAAAAAAGGTTTGGTGCGAGAAAACATGAGCCCTTGTGCAGTTCCAGCTCTTTTGGTTCCGAAGAAAGATGGTTCTTTTAGAATGTGTGTCGATAGTAGAATGTGTGTCGATAGTAGAGCGGTTAATAAAATCACCATCAAATACCGCTTTCCTATTCCTCGCCTTGATGACATGTTGGACCAGCTTCATGGTGCAAATGTGTTCTCAAAGATTGATCTTCGAAGTGGCTATCATCAGATTCGAATGCGACCTGGTGATGAGTGGAAAACAGCCTTTAAAACTCGTGATGGGCTGTATGAATGGCTTGTAATGCCATTTGGGCTTTCTAATGCTCCTAGCACATTTATGCGACTAATGAACTTTGTTTTCAAGTCGTTTATTGGCAGGTTTGTGGTGGTCTATTTTGATGATATTCTTGTGTACAGCAAAGGTCCAGATGAACACATCAAGCATCTTCGCAAAATTTTCGAGGTGCTAAATGAGCAGAAGTTGTATGTCAACTTAAAGAAGTGCGAGTTCATGACCAGCAACTTGGTGTTTCTTGGATATGTTGTTTCAAATGGAGGCGTTCATGTTGATCCATCAAAGGTGGAGGCAATTCTCTCTTGGCCAGTTCCAACTTCAATTCATGAAGTTCGCAGCTTTCTCGGGTTGGCGTCTTTCTATCGCCGATTTATTCGAAGTTTCAGCACCATTGCAGCACCAATCACTGAGTGTTTGAAGGGAGGTGTGTTTCGATGGACAAGAGATGCTGAAAACAGTTTTGAACTTCTCAAGTCGAAAATGATGGAGGCTCCTTTACTTGCATTGCCGAACTTTGAGCAGGTATTTGAGCTTGAATGTGATGCATCTGGTGTGGGAATTGGTGCTGTCCTCAGCCAAGAAGGACGGCCAATCGCTTTCTTTAGTGAAAAGCTGTCAGATTCACGCAAGAACTACTCGACATATGACAAAGAATTCTATGCTATAGTTCGAGCACTATCACATTGGAGACATTATCTCATTTCGAAGGAGTTTGTTCTGTACTCTGATCATGAGGCTTTGAAGTACATCAATGGGCAACAAAAGCTCAAACCGAGGCATGCACGCTGGGTTGAATTTTTGCAGGAGTATACTTTTCATATCAAGCACAAAAGTGGGGTTCTAAATCAGGTGAGAAAGTGCATTTTGAAGCAAAACCAGAAGTATGAGAAGCAAGCAAACAAGCACCGCAAAGCAGTGATTTTTAAGGAAGGTGATCTGGTCTGGGTGCATTTGGGCAAGGATCGTTTTCCACCAGGACGAGATGGAAAACTCAAGCCACGAGGTGACGGACCGTTTAAAATTCTGCAACGCATCAATGATAATGCATACAAGGTTGAGCTGCCAGCAAACTACGGTGTATCCACTACTTTTAATGTGAAGGATCTGTCTCTTTACCATGGAGATAATAAATTGAACTCAGGGACGAGTTACCGCGCAGCAGAAGCGAATGACACCGTTCGAGCCACGACAGATGCTGACTAATCATCCCAGCCATGTCATTCAGTCAAAGAAGCAGTCAATAAAATTAATTAGTTGGTTAAGAGTTATCTTTTGTTTTAATTAGTCAAAAAGAGTTAATATTCTGTTGTTGTGTTTTGAGCTTTCTTTTGTGGTCTTCTAGGACTTTATTTAATGTGTTTTGATATTAGAAAAAGTGGTTGAGGTTATGTATTAATGGGTAGTGAGTTTTAAATGTAATAGATTGCTTTATAAGCTAAATATGATGATGTAATAGACAGATTATGAAATGAATACGAATTTCTGAGTTTTATCTCTATTTTCTTTCTCTTGAGAGCTGAGTGTTACTCCTCCTTGAGTGAATTTTATCCTTACACTTCTTTACTACTTGAAACCTCTATCTGATCGGCGTCATGTCGTGTCTAAATATTTCACGTGTCGTGTCGTGTCGTGTCTAAATCCTAAGAGATGGACACGACACGCCTAAGGACATGCCACGCCTCGTGTCCTCGTGTCGTGACGTGTTCGGACACGTTTAACTTTTTGACATGAATGTAATTTGTTTATGAAATTTAAAATTTATGTTTGTTAAATACGTCAAAAATTAAAAAAGTAGACGTCTTGTACCATTGAATTAAAATATAGATTAATTTTTAACAATCGATTAATATTTTGACAACTTCTTATCGGACTTAAGTAATTATTTTACTAAAAATAAATCAAACTCATGAAAAAGTAGAAAACTATTTTCAATGACAAAAAATATTTGATTCTTTTTAAGACAAATCACATATAGATTTCTATCTTTAATTTGCGCATGGCTCTGGACCCTTTATTTTATTTGTGATTTAATTATTGAATCATCCTAATTATATTGTAATCTTTTGATTTCCAATTCTAACGATTTACAAGTGTTTTATTCGAAAATAAGTCTATTAATAATCATTGATTTATTATTAAATGTATCTTTGGCAAGATTTATGGAAAAAATATAATAGTATGTACATAATTGAGGAATCCATTGTATTTCTATAACACTATGTGTGTCTCCTTTTCGTGTTTGGCGTGTCTATAATAGGTGCCGTGTCTCTCGTGTCGTGTCGTGCTGTATCTCGTGCCGTGTCATGTCATGTCCAGACAATTCGCGTGCCGTGTCGTGTCGTGTCTATTTCATCAAAGTTGGACACGACACGCTTAAGGACACGCCACGCGAAGTTCTTGTGTCGTGTTCTTGTCCGTGTCGTACCACTTCCGTGCCGTGTCGTGTCGTGCCGTGTTCGGACACGCCGTATCTTTTTAGAACACTATCTATATATATGGTTATCCGTAGTTTGTTAAAATACATGATCTGATGTTGCAGAGCCAGTGTTAATGTTTCTATTTTGCTTTTAAGTTTTTTTTTTCCCTATTATCAATCTATCTTTTGATTTCAGCCTTTTTAATTTGTTGTTTCTCTTACTTTTATACAGGTGTGCCATTTGATGCTGCGTAAAGACCAAGGAAAGCTCAGACTTGCTATTAGAATATAAGGTCTACCTCATTTTGATCATTTTATTAATAATTATTTATTACTTAGCTTAAAATCCCCAACAATAACATATTTCGTTGTGTTTTGTGGTTCATTGCTGAAATCTTTTTTTTCCTCTGAGATAAATTCGTTAGTTTGGTCCAAAGCTTTTGTAGTAATTTATTTTGTTTCAGAGAATTTCTCCTGCATGAATTTATTATTGTATCAAAAAATATATTAGATAGTTTGGTCCCCAAAATAATGATTGTATCAAAAGAGGAATTGGTCCCCATTTCGATCAAAAAATATATTCTGATCAAAAAATGATTGTATCAAAAAATATATTTAGTTTGGTCCCCATTTTGATGCATCTAAAACAGGAATCGACCTAAGTACTAAGTACTAAGGTTCGAGTGACCTTGGGTGTCAATAGATGATCGTATGGAATGTATCAAATAATAAAGATGGCTTTGAACATAATTTGCTAAATGTAGAATGGATATTATACTTCATCATTTTTTGAAAATAATAAATCATCAGATTTCATTTTGAAATAGATGAAACCAAGGACGGCATGGCCATGTGACAATTGAGCTTGAGGTAATTAATTAGTCTATTTTTATGGAATTTTTGTTTGATTGACTCTTTACTTTTTTTTACCTATATATCATGTTTCAATTTCAAATGATGATACTTTTATGAATAAACAGTTTGATCTCCTTTAAGTTTTTCTATAAACTTTTCCTCCATGTAAATTAATATTTCATTTATGTAACTACTGAAGAAACAAATTTTGCCTCTTGTTTGATAACACAAAAAAAAAAGATGCAGGTGAGTGTTGTTCGAAAAAAAAAGATGTGAATTTATGGTTGCAATATTTTTTTTTTCTGTGCAGGTAATGTATCAGTGCAGACAATATAATTGATACAGATCTTAATGACTATTCATAATGAAGCTGGAAATATATCACATATTTCTTCTCTCGATTGTATCCTTTCCAATTATCTATCTATAATTTGCTGCATCTCTCAATTGTATGAATATTTTTTTTCTAATTTTATGTGTATAATGCGTGATATGCCTTTCTTTCTTGCCCAAAATAAATGATACATATAAAGATTACAGCAAAGAAAAAGTGTAAAATCTGATATACTTTGTATAAAGTGTAAGATAATAATTCGTTTTAGTTGAATTGCATTACTGATCTGTTAACAAATGATATGAATGAAAAGTAGATCGCGTCGCCGCTAGTTAAATATATTGCTAGCAATTACAACCCAAAGGCTAGCAGTGTGCAATATTTATTAGATTACGATGGAAGCTAAATCTGTGTTAGATATCTGAATGTCTTGATTTACAATGGAAGCTAAAACTGTCTTAGATTTGAATTTTCTTGATTTTACAAAAGCTATAAATCGGCAAATTTATGTTATGTTATTTTCCTTAATAGTATATTGAATTGCACTTCACTGTAACGGAGTAATGGACACATTTATGTTGCAACCCATCACGTCATGAACGTGTTTTTAACCGAAATTATTTTATTTAAGAATTTGTATACAAAAAATTTTAATACAAAGAATTAATTAAATTTTTTTTAATAAGAAGAAAGTTTGTACCCGTTTTATAACAGCATACAGTATCTGTCCTTCTTACCCGTTTATAAAACGCGTTTGAAGGCTTCAACACGTTTTATAAACGGGTAGAAAGGGGAATAAAATTCACCGCTTCAGTTACGCCTTTTGAGGCTGGTCAGACCTTCGTACTTATTTATAAAATACGTTTGAAGGTTTCAAACGCGTTTTATAAACGGGTACGAAGGCATAAATTTTTCGAAAACGAGTTATTACCTTTTTTTTACTTCGTCGTGCACAGAGAGTGAGTAAGAGAGACAGACGCAGAGAAGAGAGGAGAGAAAGAAGAGAGAAGTGATGAAGGCTTAGAACCTAGGAATCAAATAAATTTATAAACCTAGAGCTAATCTCACTAGTCGTTTTAGTTAAGCTTTAGGGTCGAACCCAAGGGACGGTTTAATTGAATACCGGACTTATCCGTTTTCAAAAGATAGACAAGAATATTTTTATGGAGATTTTGGTTGATTAAATCTAAAGGTGCAAGTAAAGTAGATGTTTTTGGTTGTTTTGTAAATTAAAATAATCTAAATAAGCAAAGTAAAGTTTTTGGGTTTTCAAACAATATAAAAGGCGTCTTAGGGTTCAAGTTTCACCTTGGTTTGCACTCTAGAACACAAAACTTATCACTTTTGTGCATCGATTGGTGTTTTTCAAGCATATACCGCTTTGTTCGGTCCGAACAGATGGTATAAGTGTGTGATTTTGACTTTTTATGATACTTTATGTTGTGCGTTAGGGTTTGTTGGCTAAACCTAGATTTACTAAACCTTAGCCGTCGCTTGTTGGAATATAAACTGGTTTAATCACAACCTAACCTAATTAACTCGACTGGTTCACAACTTTTGGTATAGAATTCAATTAACTTAAACTTGTTTGTTGGAGTTCATAAGGATATCTAGAGGTCTTTTGGACTTGTCTAAAAGTTATACTTTTGGTGTCAACTAATCTCCCCTTTCGGATCTACGATTTATCCCAAATACTTTATTTGAACTAAACTTGTTTATCCTAACTTAGACTTGACTAGATGCGGCCGTACAACTAGAAGGTGATTAGGAAATCACAAGCAATTCAAACAAGCAATTAATATAAGTCTCAACAAAACAAATCAACAAAACATATCATAACATAACGAGTCAAATCACAACATCCAAACCTAAGTTACTACCTTACCCCTAAGACTACATAAATTTAGCCTAACATAGTACTAAAACACACAACAAATAGCATAGAAATAACAAGATACAAGCCCATGAAATCAAACGACAAAGACATAGAAGAATATAACCAAATACTCTTGTATGCTTGCATCTTCGATCTCCAAGGCAGTGGGGTGTTGCAAGATGGCCACAAAACTCGTCTCCTTGCTGCCGTCGCTTCAAAGAACCAAGTTTTGATGATCTCCCATGGTGGAAGAGAGAAAAACGCCTATCGAAAGTGGAATTTTGTGGTATGGAAGGTTGAATCTCCGTTTCTTAGGCTTAGGGGAGCTTATATAGTAATTTTCAGGTAATTGGGAGGTTGCCTGGTCGTCAAGGCAAGAAAATATACCAAAACCACGAATTTCCATGTTAAAATACTTCCAAATATGATATTTTGGCCTTCTGTTCGGTCCGAACAGGGATTAGTTCGGGTCGGACAAGCTTCTGTTCGGTCCGACCAGGGGTCTGTTCGGGTCTGACAGGCTTCTGTTCGGATCGGACAAGCTTCTGTTCGGGTCGGACAAGCTTCTGTTCGGTCCGACCAGGGGTATGTTCGGTCTGACCAGAGAGCTAGAGATTTCAGCATTGAGATAGTATTTCGGCCATAATTCCTCCATCCGGACTCCGATTGAGGCGATTCAAAAACCATTGGAAAGCTTAGGATGAGCTCTACAATGCTAATGATTCTATTTGACCAATTGCTTCTCTTAATTCCCCATTAGCCCCAAGCATGAGTCATTTGGTCTAAACGGTGGTTTGAAAAGTGCCTTCAAGTGCTAGGAATGAGTCGTCTAGCTTATGCCAAGTGCCGGAAATCTTCAAATAGCTCAAATATCACCAGAAAATCATCAAAGTCCTGTAAAATGAGAGAAGAACGACGGTAGAGCCAATTCCTTGGAAATCATAGCAATTTATTGAATAATTCAATGGTTTGAGTGTTATTTGAGTGCCAAGTACGGTCCAAATGCCTACAAATAATAATGATATCAAATTCCCCCAAACTTAAACTTTGCTTGTCCTCAAGGAACGCCCTAAGTTCAGAATTTTGGACTGTACTTAAACCTTAAACATCAAGTTGTATCTCAAACTAAGAAATGTCGTGAAATCAATTGCTATGCCTAAAATTTCTCACACTTTCATCAAATGAGT
Organism: Rhynchospora pubera; assembly: GCA_028095005.1. Taxonomy (NCBI): domain Eukaryota; kingdom Viridiplantae; phylum Streptophyta; class Magnoliopsida; order Poales; family Cyperaceae; genus Rhynchospora; species Rhynchospora pubera. The sequence goes on along the minus strand of CM051461.1, from coordinate 11,020,266 downwards.
CAAACAAAAATCAAAATCAAAAACTAAGTTAAGTGTTCACAACTTAATTAATGCAACTCTTGGCCCTAAGTAAAGTCTTTTCCCAAAAGTTAGAACTCTAGCTTCCCTTTGATATTTCAAAAGCGATCTCAATTTCAATTACCCGTTCCTTTTCACATTCCACAAAAATTTGTAAAGGTCTTTATCAACTTCAGAAATTTTATAATGAACTTTTCTCTAAAGCAATTTCAATTTTTCACCAATGTGTTTTTTCCCTCATGCAAGTCGAGCCATAGGGCTTTACACCCTAGAGGATAATGCGGTATCATTGGCCTTGAGTTTGCTACTAGCACATGTCGCGCTAGGGAGGTTGGACGGGTGTTGCTCGATTATGGCCACGGTACACTTGGGCCATAATACTCAACAACTCCTTTACCAATGCTTTCGCACCGGGTCCGGTAGAAATTAATTACAAGCTACCCAATTATACCTCGAGAGCTTTGAGTTATAATTCCTGACAACTTATAATTAATCCAATATCCTCCAATTTGTGGCTAAGTTAGTGGAAAAAGGCCTCAGTACGTCCTCGTTTTCACAGCTATTTGATTTTAATTTCCCTTTTTGTTTGCTTGTTGGTGATTCAAGCGATTAAAAAGCAATTTCAACAAGACAAAATTCATTTTACAATTTCCAAAGTCGATAAATTTCTTTTCAAAAGTTTGTCAAATACGAATCAGTTCACTCGGCAAAAACTTGTGAGAATCGACTAAGATTGTCATAACAATTGTAAGCATCCAAGATCAAGTTCAAATTTTAAAGAAAATACTCCAATTCAGTCCATTGGTGCAAGATCAAGTGTGATATCAAAACATTCTAGGGTTCTTTGAGAAAATTTTTGTTTGACTCAAAAACAAGTTTAAGCAGTGTGAGATTTAACGTTTAAAATCCAAATCGAGAGAGAATAGGCAAAACCAACTAATTTCCAAGCCAAAATCAAACCAAATCGTACAATTTCCATGTTCTGGTCGGATCGACCAGGTGTCTGTTCGAACCGACCAAAGAGAAAGTTAAAAACAAAAGTTTCCAAGGCTTTGGTCGGATCGACCAGATGTCTGTTCGAGCTGACCAGAGAAGCAAAAAGTTCGAAAAAATTGCAAAAATTTACCAAAAGCCACCAAAAGTTCGATTCTTCTCCTATTCCCTCCCCCCAAACTTAGATCAAGCATTGTCCTCAATGCATGCAATCGAATAGAAAAGAAAATAAGAGGGAAAAGAGAACTTAGCCAATTTTTGCTTTCCATATGTTGATTTGCTTCTAGTTTGTTCTCTCGTTGTCCAAGGCGGCTCTATCAATTTTTCTAGATCTTTTGATGCAATCCATATGAGGTCGATCGGGGTTAGTTGGCTCACGTAACCCATGGTGCTCTAGCACGAATTGCATCTTTCTTCGTTTGTTCTTTAAACTTTTCCTACAAACAATCAAACAAAATAAACAATCAAATTCTTTTTTTATTATTTTTTTTGTTTTTTAATTTTTATGTATTTTCTAGTTTTTTATATTTTCTATTTTTAATAACAAAATAAATAAAAGAGAGAAGACTTGAGAAATCCTTGGGTTGTCTCCCAAGAAGCGCTTGTTTTAGGTCCCTAGCTTGACCATATTTCACTAAGTCTTGATCGGATCGAACATACAAGTTGAGCGAGCTCCGAATCTTCAGTCAAGCCCCGAAAGAAATAGCTTATAATCTTGGGTGGTGGCGACTTTTTCCTCCTCGGTTTACCTGCCAGTCCTGCAATTCAAGAGAAGAAAACGTGGGTTAAAAGGAAAAATAAAAAGTCTAGTCTCTTGATACTAAAATAAGGATCCAATATCAACACCGTCCCCGGCAACGACGCCAATTTGATGAAGGCTTAGAACCTAGGAATCAAATAAATTTATAAACCTAGAGCTAACCTCACTAGTCGTTTTAGTTAAGCTTTAGGGTCGAACCCAAGGGACGGTTTAATTGAATACCGGACTTATCCTTTTTCAAAAGCTAGACAAAAATATTTTTATGGAGATTTTGGTTGATTAAATCTAAAGGTGCAAGTAAAGTAGATGTTTTTGGTTGTTTTGTAAATTAAAATAATCTAAATAAGCAAAGTAAAGTTTTTGGGTTTTCAAACAATATAAAAAGCGTCTTAGGGTTCAAGTTTCACCTTGGTTTGGACTCTAGAACACAAAACTTATCACTTTCGTGCATCGATTGGTGTTTTTCAAGCATATACCGCTCTGTTCGGTCCGAACAGATGGTATAAGTGTGTGATTTTGACTTTTTATGATACTTTATGTTGTGCGTTAGGGTTTGTTGGCTAAACCTAAATTTACTAAACCTCAGCCGTCGCTTGTTGGAATATAAACTGGTTTAATCACAACCTAACCTAATTAACTCGACTGGTTCACAACTTTTGGTATAGAATTTAATCAAGTTAAACTTGTTTGTTGGAGTTCATAAGGATATCTAGAGGTCTTTTGGACTTGTCTAAAAGTTACACTTTTGGTGTCAACTAATCTCCCCTTTCGGATCTACGATTCATCCCAAATACTTTATTTGAACTAAACTTGTTTATTCTAACTTAGACTTGACTAGAAGCGGCCGTACAACTAGAAGGTGATTAGGAAATCACAAGCAATTCAAACAAGCAATTAATATAAGTCTCAACAAAATAAATCAACAAAACATATCATAACATAACGAGTCAAATCACAACATCCAAACCTAAGTTACTACCTTACCCCTAAGACTACATAAATTTAGCCTAACATAGTACTAAAACACACAACAAATAGCATAGAAATAACAAGATACAAGCCCATGAAATCAAACGACAAAGACATAGAAGAATATAACCAAATACTCTTGTATGCTTGCATCTTCGATCTCCAAGGCAGTAGGGTGTTGCAAGATGGCCACAAAACTCGTCTCCTTGCTGCCGTCGCTTCAAAGAACCAAGTTTTGATGATCTCCCATGGTGGAAGAGAGAAAAACGCCTATCGAAAGTGGAATTTTGTGGTATGGAAGGTTGAATCTCCTTTTCTTAGGCTTAGGGGAGCTTATATAGTAATTTTCAGGTAATTGGGAGGTTGCCTGGTCGTCAAGGCAAGAAAATATACCAAAACCACGAAGTTCCATGTTAAAATACTTCCAAATATGATATTTTGGCCTTCTGTTCGGTCCGAACAGGGATTAGTTCGGGTCGGACAAGCTTTTGTTCGGTCCGACCAGGGGTCTGTTCGGGTCTGACCAGAGAGCTAGAGATTTCAGCATTGAGATAGTATTTCGGCCATAATTCCTCCATCCGGATTCCGATTGAGGCGATTCAAAAACCATTGTGATAACCCCTAATCTAGCTCGTAGGTTTCAACAAAGAGTTTCAATCAAGAAGAGTAAGAATTTAGATTAATACATGGATCTTTTTGTTTATAGAATGTCTAACCCCCCTTCCCTATGGAGAGGGGTTCCTATTTATAACTATTTGGTGGTCCCTCATCACACTGGATCTTCTGTGGCCTCATCATGTTCTCATCCTCGTTACTTGACTGCGGCATGAAGATCGTCATGGCCTCCCTCAATCTCGACACGCTCCTTTCTCGCCTGTGGCCAACGTTCATCCGGACGAGGTTAAGTGCGAGGTTCAGTCGAGGCGTCCTGAACGGTTACTGCCTAAAGGTCACAGAACATCCCGCGGCCGTTATGGAAAGGACATCCGTGGTCAGAAACCGTTTCCTCTAGGGGACCCACTGGTGAGAGCTCCCTCTAACGGTTTCTGACCCCCCTTCCAAGCGCAGCGATCTCAGGCCCGCCTTCATCATAACGACTCGTGGACTCCTTTCTCGGAAAAAGGGGGCCTTACAAGGCTTTTCGTAACTATTAGGCCCATATTCTAATCTGACTATATCATTAGCCCTCGAGCTTCTGATAAATGCTTGTATTTTATCAGAAGCTCTTTATAGCAATTTCTAGGTGGTGTCATTGAGCTTCAGGCGATGTTTGAGCGATGTTTACTTACTAGCTAAATTCTTTGAAAGGAAGACGACGAAATCTGTGAGGCCCTCATTATCCGCAAGCCCTCAGAGGGTGTTTGCTGATATCAGAATTCACCCGACGCAGTCGCACAGTGATGGTGTCAATTAGTATCCGAGTCCGCCAGACACAGGTGTACAGTGAAGGTTGGTATGATCGAGCCCTCATACGAGGTTGAAAGAAATATTTGGAGAAATTAATAATATAAAGAAAGAAAGCGGGGGCCACAAGATCTTCTATAGGGATTCTACAAAATCTTCCCATCATTGCACCCTTTGGGGGATCGAGTCGCACGATTTGTCTTCTCATTGGGATTTGGGAAAAGGATAAAGTTCCCTTCTAGGCGGGAGAACCGAAGAGACGTGTCTTTTATATAGATTCAAAACTTTCATTTGTCTCTCTCTCTGTTTTCAATACATTTACTGTGCCCCTGCAAGTGTCTTCTTCTTCTTCTTCCCTTTTCTGTCGGCGGCTGCTGAATATTGGTACTAACTTTTTCTCGTTCTTGCTTTTCTTTCTATTACTTTACTTTTGTCATAGCCTATTCACCTTTTCCTTACTATCATTTTGTGTAAATCTGCTTTGTTGCTTAGTTCCACCATGCCTAAGAAGGTTTTCAGGAGTTCAGACTCTAAGAAAATTAGGAATAAATTTCCAACATCCAGAGGTTTCGAATCACATCCTTGGATTGATTCGAAAACAGCCAAGTTCAAAAGGAGTTTGATCTTTGACGATCCAGAGGAGAGTGAGTTGCATGTGGAGGGAGCGGACAAATTGGATCGTCCCTTTGAAACTTCGAAAGGAAGGGTGTTCTTTGCTAGGTCTGCGTGGTGGGGGATACGCCTACCCCTGTCACCCTTTCAATGTACGCTTCTCAATATGGTACAGATTCCTCCAGGCCAACTTCTTCCTGTCGCCTGGTGCTGCATCACTTCCTTTGAACGTTTGCTTACGGTGAACTTTTCAAGCATAGGTTTTAAGGCTAAGGTTACCCCTACAGTGGGGTTATTTGGATATTATTTCAAATTCTGCCGTCATAACGAATTTTGCACCATCAGAACTGTGCACCGTCTGTTTGCCAATAAGCCCAGGAAGATAGGCAACTGGGAGGAGAACTTCGCCTTCTGTCGAGGAACCCTAATGGATGGGATGGGCATCTGTTTGGATTGGAACATGACCTCCACTGGATTCACCAAGGTAGAATTCCCAGAACCTACCGAGGATGAGTATGCTATAATAACCCATTTGGGTAGAACTTCTCAGGCGGGCTACTAGTTGTGTTGGGACGGGGGTAGCCCTGTAGCAGATGATCGCACCTTCGCTGAATGCATCGAGCCTGATGCTGGCGCAGATGAGGACCTACCCCTACAGCAACTCAACTATTCTCCTCCTCCTGAAGAAGAAGGGGAAGGATCACCACCGCCGATTGATTCTCCAACTACTAAAGCTCTTCCTGCCACGAAAGCGCCTCCTGTCAAAAAGGCGTCCATTTCCGTCCCCAAGGCCTCTGCGATGTTTAGAATTGCTAAGGGGGGCGGCTCTAAGGGTTCTAAGCCCGCTTCTTCTCGCACTTCGCAACACCCCAAAACCGCGCAGACATTTGAGAAAACCCCAGCGGAGAGGACGTTGGCCGAGGAAGGGTCATCGGCAAGGGAGACTAAAAAGAGAAAACGTGTCGAAGGTTCCTCGAAACATTCATCGCCAACTCCCCTAGACTTGCCTGGATCGTCCGTTGGTGGTGAATTGGCGATGCCTGCCGCACCAAGGCAGACATTCGAAAAAACTTCTGGGAAGACACCTGTTGGTGAACAAACTGCGCCGGCTCGCCCTTCCTCTTCTTCCCATCGTCGCCTATCTACTCCGGATGATTCTTGGCGCACAGCTCGCGTCAGGAAAATTCATGAAGATGAAAAAGTTTCTCTGCGCCTCCCTGGTATAAACGTGGATCCTTCCAAAATTCAGGTTTCACTCTTTGTGTGCTGTTTTTTTTTTTTTTTTTTTTTTTTAACGAAGTTGTTTAAATGCATAGGTGCCTCGTCTTGCTGCCTCCCTGCACCGCGTGTCTTTGGACCTATGTCCACAAATTAGTAATTCGCTTACTAGCTTGTCAATGGAGGAGAAGTTCATGCGGATGCACTCTTTACTGATGGAGTTAGGATGTCTCCAAGCGAGTGTCCATGGTCAATCCCGCAATTTTGGAAGTGCTTGGATGAAGTCGTTATCTTCTTTGGCGGAAAGAAATGCTCAAATCGACAAGGAGCTTCGCATGCTTCGTGGAGAGCAAGAAACAGATTGGGGCTTCAAAGTGGATCTATCGCAATTCTCGTTTGCGAACCGCGCTTCTGACGAGGACAAAGCTGAGATGACTGCGTTGTTTGAAAAATTTGCCGCCGCTCAGGACACTTTGTTGGTTCGCGCACAGGCTGCTGAAGCGGACAAAGATCTGATGTCGGAGACGCTGGGCCGTGCCTCCCGCGTTAATGTTGACCTTCAGAATCAGCTATCTGCGGCGCAAATATCGCTGGACCAACGCGACAAACAATTGGAGAAGGCCAAAGAACTTGTTCTCCAACGAGATGGGGCCATATCTGACTGGAAGAAAACATGTGAGAAGGTAGCGCGTCAGGAAAAAGAACGGATAACTGAGTTGGCGAAGTTGAAGTCAACCAACGAGGCTTTGGGACGGAAAACTGAGGAGTTGCTAAGCGAGCTTCAGAAGAAGGACCAAGAATTGGCAGGTCTTGGTGAAGAGGTGTCTCGGGTGCAGGCCGAAAGGAACCAACTGGCATCTGAAAAGGATCAGCTAGCCTCGGAAAAGGCCCAGCTACACTCTGAGGTTATTCAGACCTCCTCGCTGCTCCAGGAATCTTCTGTTCGCCTTGTTGAGCTGCAAGCCGAGGTAGAAAAGTTGAAGTCTCTTCCTGCCACTGCCACTTCCAAAGACAAAGAGACTTGTATTGACAAGGGAGAAGTCCGCTCTTCCCATGATTTTCTTCAGGCTTTCCTTCAATCAACAGGTGCCCAAGCTGCAGCTACCCGCCTTGTTTGCGGGGGTCTTCATTATATGTTGAAGTTGAAGTGTGATCAGTTGCGCCAGTACTATCCGTTCACCCGGGAGGAGTTTGGGATTATGGACCCTGCGCCAGAGCCGGACGTCATTCTATCGCAGTGTCGCTGGGATGAAGAAAGTGCCGACCTCATTTATCAAGATGAGGAAGGTGATCGAGTGGTCGAGCTAGGTATGGAAGTGACAAAACCTCTCTTGACTCCGCGCTACCCTTGGTCAAGCTCTGGCGCTGCTTGGCCCTCAGACATAACTCGTCCTTCAAGGGAGGAAATTGAAGTTGAAGACGACGACGAGGGAGGGTCTAACGAGGAGAAGTCTGCGGGGGTGGACACCTTTGGGGAGGCTGGGCCTGTTGCCGAATTAGCTGAAGATCTTGCTCGCCTTTCCCCACATCATGCCGAAGGGGCAGGGTCACTCAATATTTCCGAGCAATTTGACCAGATGTTGAACGAGCAAAGGGAATATAACTTGCTGCATCCAGATCTCCAGCTAAGTGACTTTAGTCTTCCTGGTGGCTCTTTAGGCGGTGATGTAGATGGAGAGCCATGAGTTATGGTTCCATATTTCATTACTTGTTGTATGTTATTATGTAAACGCGAACCTTTTGAATTATGGTATTCTCTTTAAAAGACTTATCTTGTGCGACTTGATTATGCAATTATTTTGTTGTTGTGTGTTGGATTGTGTGATTGTTTTGTTGTTGTTTGTTGTCGCTGCGAATTGTTGTTGTATAAGTCTTTCGAGATTTGGACGGCAAATATCATATGGCAGAACGAGCGAAGCGACGAAGTTAATGCGCAGGATAATATTTGAACTCATGTGACATGTAAGTACGAGTGCGTGTTGGATAAAAGTAAAACAGGTTTAAAGTCATTTAAAAGAAAGTAATGAAACACACGCAATTAGTAATTTGAGAGAAGAAAATGATGTATGAACAGGCCTGAACTCATTATATTCTCATTATATTCCATAAAAGTACATCATATCATATCTTAGGTGATACATGCCTAACGAGGCTAAGGGATGTTGACTTTCTTTCCTAGCTAAAGGGGGGGCGAGGAGTCGTTGCACATAAGGGATGTTGTCTTTCTTTTGTCCTTATGACTCCCCTTTTATCGTGATGGAGGTCGACTGGAGAGCTACTCTCTTTTACCATCACGCTTGAAGACGACGCTGGGTTGGACTGGGCTCCTTTGGTTATGTAGAAAGTGTGCATCGTCGCGCCCTTGTTTGGCGTCGAAGTTGATACCTCCTTTGACGAGGTGTCTGCGGCGATCTTGCTCCTTCCTCTCCAAAGGAATTGGCCCATGATATAGGCTTGCCCTCTCTCTCGCGCCGAGCATTCCCCATCTGTCGTTGATGGTTGGCGATCGGCTGTGCGAGGACGACCTCTAATTTAGATATGGTAAGGTCGCCTGCTTTAGAGGCCGGGCTTGCGACAAAGCTCTGTCACCGCCGTCGTCTTCGTTTATGTGGGCTTGAAACGGCTGAGTTTTGTTATTTTCATTTACTCTCGGTTCCGCCGCCCAAACCCACTCGACGGATGCCCTGCTTGCGCACACGGTCAAGCAAGGCTACCCGTCGATGGGGAAGGTTTAGTAAACAACTAGAGGAATTTTACCTCAGCTGTTCTACTATACCCTCCCGGACTTATCAGCTGCTTTACTATACCTCCTGTTCTTTTCTTTCTCTCTCCTTCTTTTTTTTTTTTTTTTTTTTTTTTTTGGCCATTTTTACTCAAGCTCTTGTTTGTGTCTTGTGTCTTAAGGAAGAAAGATGGCGTTTAAGATTTTGAGAAGAAGAATGGGGGCTCTTGGGACGGAAGTGTTTGTGGGGTAACCCGCCTATTTATAGGTGTCCCGGCACCGACAATGGTGGGCCCCCTCTTGTCGTGTTGAAATAAATATGAGACTTGGCGTATTAAATGCTGGATATGAATTGTGGCCCGAGGTAGTTGGGTTGTATCCTTAAATTTCGCCGTATATGCCAGGAAATAGATATCTGCTTCGTTGATGAAATGGCTTCACTAAATTTGGATAAACTTATACATATGATCGATTACTTAAATCGTAAGATTAATGTTTATTGTATGGCAGAAGGGGAGTGACCGTGCGACTAGAGCCTGTCGTGATGGTAGTCTACGCATGGTTATGCGACTAAGGTCTGTTTGGATGGAAGACTGCGCATGATTATGCGGCTAAGATCTGTTGTGATGGCAGACTGCGCATGGTTATGCGGCTAAGGTCTGTTGTGATGGCAGACTGCGCATGGTTATGCGGCTAAGGTCTGTTGTGATGGCAGACTGCGCATGGTTATGCGGCTAAGGTCTGTTGTGATGGCAGACTGCGCATGGTTATGCGGCTAAGGTCTGTTGTGATGGCAGACTGCGCATGGTTATGCGGCTAAGGTCTGTTGTGATGGCAGACTGCGCATGGTTATGCGGCTAAGGTCTGTTGTGATGGCAGACTGCGCATGGTTATGCGGCTAAGGTCTTGTCATAATGTAAGTGATTCATGAAAAGTTTACAATGAATTCCAAAGTAAAGACAATTTAGCATTCTGGAAAGAAAACATTTTACTGAATTTGGCAAAGTACACTTTGAGATGCAGATTAGGTACAAAGTTCCCTTCACTGTGTTACATTGCTTAAAAGAAATTAAACAGCATGCAAAAAGGTACAAGTTTTGGCTAATTTAATCCTAAGGTTGCTTCACTTCGTCTTTGGAGGCTTATGCTACGGTATTGCTCCATCGAAGTCGGTTGCTTAGGGGGGGAGGAGGTTGCCGATCATTTGTAAAATTTGCGCAGATGAACTGCGTTCCAGGCATTGGGAAGGTCACGTCCTCATAGATCTTGCAGCCTGTACGCTCGTCCTTCTATGGATCGAGTCACAATGAAGGGGCCATCCCAAGCGGGATCGAGCTTTCCGATATGTTTCCCAGTTGCTTCCACACTCCTCAATACCCAATCACCAGGTTGGAAGTGTTTTGGGGCGACTTTTTTGTTGAAGTTTTTGCGCATCTTTCGCTGATATTCGGCCATCCTTGCGCGCGCTTCCTCGCGCAGCTCATAAATCGCTTCCAGTTCTACCAACTTTTTCTCATTGTTTTTGGTCCATTCATAAGCGATGGTGCGCAGTGTGGGCTGCACGATTTCCATAGGGGTGACTGCCTCCATTCCATATACCATGGCGAAGGGGGATCGTCCAGTGGCAGTTCTTGGAGTGGTGTTGTAGGACCATAGGATCTCATCAAGGAAGTCGGGCCATGCTCCCTTGCTGCTCTCCACCTTTTTCTTAAGTCCTTCCAATATGGTTCGATTGGAAACTTCAGCTAATCCATTGGTCTGAGGGTGACTGACCGAAGAAAAGAGAGAGAGTATGCCGAACCCTTCGCACATATCTTGAAATGGCGCGCCTGTGAACTGACGACCATTGTCAGATATGATGGTATGAGGTATGCCATAACGGTAGACGATGTTGTGCTTGACAAAGTCGGCTATCCGTGGGGAGGTTATCAGTGCAAGTGGTTTTGCCTCTATCCACTTGGTGAAGTACTCGACCGCTACGACCAAGAAGCGCAGGTTTGCTCTTGCTGTCGGGAAGGGGCCTAGTATGTCTATTCCCCACACATTGAAAGGCCAGGAACTTGCAATGGTGTTCAGAGAGGCGGGAGGCCTTCTTGAGACACGAGAATGGTATTGGCATCGCTCACATCGTCGCACGACGTCGATCATATCTTTTCTCATGGTTGGCCAGAAATAGCCCTCCCTTTCGATGCGCTTGTCAATGGTGTAAGGGCCTTGATGGCTGCCACATATACCACCATGTACCTCATCAATCAGTTTTCGGCCTTGCGATTCGCTGATGCAAACGAGCCAGGGCTTACGATATCCCTTTTTCAATAATTCCCCCTCCAAGATGGTAAACTCGGGTGCCCATCTCTTAATTCTTCGCGCAGCAAGTTTGTCCGTTGGCAACTGTCCTGTGGTTAGATAGTCCCAGATGGGAGTGTACCATTCAAGCTGGGCGCTGATTGGCAAGACTTTGGGTTCCGTCATTGCAATGCAAGCTTCGGGTATTTCCATGATGGTAATAGGTGTCTCGCTGCTCATGTCCGATCCCTTTGCTAGCTTGGACAATGCGTCTGCGGTTTCATTCATTCCCCGCGGGACATGCTCGATCATAGCTTCTTCAAAAGTTGCTAAGACCTCTTTGGCCTTCTCTAAGTACTTCGCCAAGGTCGGGTCGTGTACCTCATATTGCCCATTGATCTGGTGTACCACGAGCTGGGAGTCCATGTACACCCTGACTTTAGTCGCACCAACTGCCTCTACCAGCCGCAGACCCGCAATCAATGCTTCGTACTCGACCATATTGTTAGTGACAGGGAAGGTTATGTGAATGGCGTAATAAAAGATTTCTCCTTTGGGTCCTTTGATCTGTACTCCGAGGCCCGACCCCCGTTCAGAGGCGGCGCCGTCGACATGAACATGCCACAAAGCCTCCTGATCCCTTTTTTCTGTCCTTCCTGTACTTTCCACCACAAAGTCTGCCAGCACTTGTCCCTTGTATGCTGCTTTAGGCAAAAAGGAAATGTCGAATTCTGATAACTCCACTGCCCATTTTAAAAGTCGTCCCGATACATCAAGATTACCTAAAGCCTTTCTCAAGGGAAGATCGCTGATCACTTTAATCGGGTGCGCCTGGAAATAGGGGCGCAGTTTCCTGGCTGCAACAAGTACGGCAAAAGCGCCCTTTTCGACTGTTGAGTATCTTTCTTCGGCATCGCGCAGTACCTTGGACACGAAGTATACAGGCCTTTGCACTCCGTCTTCCTCTCAAATCAAGGCCGCACTAACTGCGACCGCTGAAGCGCTGACATATAGGTATAAAGTCTCTCCCTTGGTTGGCCTGCTGATTATTGGTGGACTGGATAGGTAAGTCTTGATCTGCTCGAATGCCTCCTGGCATTGCGGGGTCCATTCAAATTTTCTGGCCTTCTTGATAGTCTGAAAGAAAGGTTTGCAAACCTCTCCCGAACGTGCTATGAATCTATTCAACGCGGCTATCCGCCCTGTAAGTTCTTGCACTTCTTTCACAGTTCTGGGAGCTTCCATGTCGATGATAGCTCGGCACTTGCTGGGATGCACCTCAATGCCTCGTTCAGACACAATGTAACCTAAAAATTTTCCACTAGACAAGCAAAAGAAACTCTTCTTTGGATTGAGGCGCATGCCGACATCCCTCATTCTTTGAAATATCATGTTGAGATGCTGCACATGCTCTTCGCCAGTACAACTCTTAACGACCATGTCATCGATGTATGCCTCGATGATTCCGCCCAATTCGGTTTTAAAAACCTTGTTCACCATCTGCTGATACTCAGCTCCTGCATTCTTGAGACCGAATGGCATAACTTTATAGCAAAATAATCCTTGCTCAGTTATGAAACTTGTTTTCTCTTCATCATCGGGGTGCATATGTATCTGATTATACCCGGAATAAGCATCCATGAAGCTGAGGTATTTGAAGCCTGCGGTAGAATCGACCATGGCATCGATGCTTGGTAATGGGAAGGACTTTTTGGGGCATGCCCTATTCAAATCAGTGTAATCGATACACATGCGCCATTTTCCATTGGATTTGCGCACCAAGACGGGATTTGCCAACCACCGGGGGTACTCCACTTCCCTTATGGCCCCTGCCTTAAGTAATCGATCCACCTCGTCTTGTACAGCTTTCCTCCTTTCCAGGCCTAACTTGCGCTTTCTTTGCTGAACTGGACGTGCTTCTTCATAAGTATCAATGCGATGCTCTGCGATGGCCCTGTTGATACCTGGCATCGTGTCGTCCTCATTGGCAAAAATGTCTTTATTGGCAATCAAACATTCTCTTACCATGTTTCGGTCTGTTGCAGGTAACAAGGTGCCAAGTTGAGTTACTTGTCCGTCTCGTAACACGACTGGTTCCGTATCTTCCATGGCTTCTGTTGACGGGGTCTTTGGCGGTTCTGTGCTGAGTTCGCCTAGGCTGGCCACGAATTGGCGGTGTTTTCTAGATCGCTCGATGTGAGCAATCTGGGGTGCCATTGTAATTCGGTAGCATTCCTTGGCCATTTGTTGTTCTCCTCTCACTATACCCACTCCTTGTGGGGTTGGGAATTTAATCATCAAGTGCGGAGTGGATACGACTGCTCCGATGTTGTTAAGGAAAGTGCGCCCCAAAATGACATTGTAGGCGGATGGGGCGTCCACCACGATGAAGCGGACGTTAGAGACCACCGTTCGGGGTGCGTCCCCGAACGAGACGTCCAAATCGATGGTCCCCAAAGGCTTCAACTTGTCACCCGTAAAACCGACAAGTGATGTCGTCATCGGCTGCAAGGGATACTTTCCAAGGCCCATTCTTTTGAGAGCATCAAAGTACATCACATCGGCGGAACTGCCTGTATCGACGAGGATTCGCTTTACCCGAATACCGTTAATTCGGAGCATTAAAACGATGGCATCGTCGTGAGGCAGCTGAACACCATCATAATCATGCGGACCAAATGAGATGACCTGGGTAGATTCTGATCTGTGCTCAATTTGGAAGACGTGAAAAGGTTGCTGCCTCCGGGGATTATCGGTTGCTTTACCCTCGATGAACATTACTGGTGGAGGGGACATGCGTTGCTGTCTGTCAGATGCGGTTGTTTGGGGCCGTGGGTTACTGGGATGCTCAGTGCGACGATCGTCTGCATTGGTCCCCGATTCATGAAGGTGTTGCATCTTCCTTTTGCCCTTGTCGTCCTTTGCCAAAAAATGTTCAAGGATGTTTGTCTGGCGCACTAACCTTTCAATCTCATCCTTGAGCTTAAGGCAGTCCTTGGTACGGTGTCCGCTACTACCGTGATACTCACAATGGCTATTCCTGTCGAAAACTTCGGTTCTGGTAATGGGTGGTGCCCTTCTCATCTCCTTGTTATGCTTGATTTTATCATACATACGATCCTGAGGCTCTGTTGTGACGTGGTACATTTTATAATATGGTGTATTGTCCTCCGCAGAGTTACCGCGACGGCCACGGTTTCGTCTGGAAGACTTAGCATCTCGTCGTCGAGGACGTGGGGAACGACTGCGCTGACGATCTCGAGGTGAACTTGGGCGCTGTGGCTTTCTTGGGGATATGCTTTGTCTGTTACTTGGTGCAGCAAATGTGTTGTGACGATAACCTTGGATGGCCGCGATGTGCTCCTCTGCGCGAATAAGGTGTTCAGCCCGTTCCCTAAATGCAGCGAAGTCAGAAAACTTTTCCGTCATTGCTGCCCACTGGACAGGTCCTTCCAGTAACCCGCGCTGCACAGCTAACAGCGCCATGTCTTCTCGATAATCTCCGCACTTATTGGCTTCGATGGAAAATCGATCGAGATAATCTCGGGTGTGCTCAGAGGGGTGTTGTCGAATACCCATGAGGTCCATGCATGTTTTGGGAGGTGCTCGAACACTAGCAAATCTTTTAAGGAACTTGGTGGTAAGGTCTCTGTAGCTGGACACCGAACCGGGAGGTAGTTGTGCATACCACTCCCATGTGATTCCCTCTAGTCTTGTAGGGAAAACAAGACACATGGTTCGTTCAGATGCCCTGGTGATGAGCATAGACTCCCGGAAGGTGTTAACAAAGGCTCGAGCGTCGTGAGCTGGATAAGCGGGGTACTTGTCAAGGCTGGCAAAATCCTTAAGACGAAGGGCCTTTCCTTTGTATAAGTGTCTAGCCAAGGCTCCGCGAGGAGGTGAAAGACTGTCATGCCGCTTCAAGGGGATTTTACGCAAGCGTTGGGTACGCAGTCTGGACCGTCCGTCACTAGTGTCGCTTGTTTGAGAAAAACTTGAAGATGAGGATCTTGTTGAAGTGCTGTAGCGTCCGCGACGTTTCCTTAAAGGCGGTTGGCGGGAAGATAGCTCACTCGAACTATGAGTGTCGTACTCGGAGGATGGTGATCGCTTCCTGGACCGTCGAGAACGGGATTTGGAGCGACCTCTTGTATGAGAGCGGGAAAGATTAGGAACGTTAGTGTATTGGGAACGCCTGTGAGACGGCTGCGGTCTGTAGTCTTCACTGTGTACAGCTAGTTCCTCTCTGTTTGACAGTCGGGTGTGTGTTTGATTGGATGGTTGGGTTGGAACCCCTGACTGATTGGCTGGGAATATGGGGTGTTGATAGGGATATTGCTGAGGGGGAGGTGGGATGATAACTGGAGGTTGGTACGGTGGATCGCGGGGAGCCTGGAACTGCTGAGGAAGGGGCGGTTGCGGTTGATGGTTGTGGCTGCTGTGGACGGAGGAGGGTGTAAGGGAAGGCATTGTAGAAGGGAGGACATGTGGTGGTGGTTGATAATTGCGCATGTCGTGTAAAGCAGCATTGGTGATGGTAGGGGGGTTGTGTCTTGGGGCTAAGGAAATGCTAACAGATTGATCGAAAGTTTGCTCCGTTCCTGGAGGTGGGGGTTGTGGGGTCGTTGCTGGAGTGTTGAAGGTTGCAGTGCTAGTTGCCATGGTTTTTGTGGATGGTGTACTAAAGTCTAACTTTCTTGGACTAATATTCCTACTCCCTTTCATGCGAATTGGAGCTCAAACAATAAGAAAAAGGTCGTATTTCTCGATTGTTAGGATGAGCTCTTGTAATTTACGGTGGGCGCCAGTTGATAACCCCTAATCTAGCTCGTAGGTTTCAACAAAGAGTTTCAATCAAGAAGAGTAAGAATTTAGATTAATACATGGATCTTTTTGTTTATAGAATGTCTAACCCCCCTTCCCTATGGAGAGGGGTTCTTATTTATAACTATTTGGTGGTCCCTCATCACACTGGATCTTCTGTGGCCTCATCATGTTCTCATCCTCGTTACTTGACTGCGGCATGAAGATCGTCATGGCCTCCCTCAATCTCGACACGCTCCTTTCTCGCCTGTGGCCAACGTTCATCCGGACGAGGTTAAGTGCGAGGTTCAGTCGAGGCGTCCTGAACGGTTACTGCCTAAAGGTCACAGAACATCCCGCGGCCGTTATGGAAAGGACATCCGTGGTCAGAAACCGTTTCCTCTAGGGGACCCACTGGTGAGAGCTCCCTCTAACGGTTTCTGACCCCCCTTCCAAGCGCAGCGATCTCGGGCCCGCCTTCATCATAACGACTCGTGGACTCCTTTCTCGGAAAAAGGGGGCCTTACAAGGCTTTTCGTAACTATTAGGCCCATATTCTAATCTGACTATATCACATTGGAAAGCTTAGGATGAGCTCTACAATGCTAATGATTCTATTTGACCAATTGCTTCTCTTAATTCCCCATTAGCCCCAAGCATGAGTCATTTGGTCTAAACGGTGGTTTGAAAAGTGCCTTCAAGTGCTAGGAATGAGTTGTCTAGCTTATGCCAAGTGCCGGAAATCTTCAAATAGCTCAAATATCACCAGATAATCATCAAAGTCCTGTAAAATGAGAGAAGAACGACGGTAGAGCCAATTCCTTGGAAATCATAGCAATTTATTGAATAATTCAATGGTTTGAGTGTTATTTGAGTGCCAAGTAGCTCAAATTTCTCGGCCTGTTGTTCGGCCGCCGCCCCTCGGGTGGCCTCCGCTTCCATGTCCTTCACTCGATTCTCTTTGTAACAACCTTGGACAATCCCTTCTCCAATGATCAGTACTGCCACAAATGAAACATGTTTTGTTGATACGTCTACACCTTGACTCAGGATGGGGCATATTACATACTCGACACCACTCATTATTGTTTTTCTCCATCTTAGCTGCCGGTACAGAATTAGAACTTAATGCCTTTCCTTCACCTTGGCTAGACGATTGACCCTTGCTGACCTTTTGTCTCACATTCCTTTCCTGAACCTCCTCTAGCTCTCTTTTATGATGTTCCTCTAGCTGTGCTGCATGCTTAATTAAGTCTTTAATTTCTCTTGTTGCTGGATTATCCACTCCACCGGCTAGTCTTGGCCTCAATCCTTTGATATATTGTCTCCTATACCGATTTGCATTGTCCCTAATGTCAGGTGCATAACGAGAAAGGCTTACAAAGTCAGTAGTGTATTCTGCCACAGTTCTGCTCTCTTGCTTCAAATTCACAAATTTTTCTCTCATTTCTTCTTTTCTCATATCTCCTATAAATTCATCATCAATTTTCTCCTCAAACCAGTTCCATGGTATGTTCTCTTGCTCTCCAATAAAACTCAGCTTGGTATTGTCCCACCAAAAACGAGCTGTGTTCTCCAAAAAGTGTGAAACAAGCTCAACTTTGTAGTTTTCAGGTGCTCGGCAAATGCGGAACTTATCTTTAATACTTGCAAGCCACTCCTCAGCGGTCTCGATGTTGCCCCCTGAAAAACGGGAAGGACCCAAACGGTTGAAGCGGTCATATAAATTGTAGAATGGATCCTCTACATTCCCTAATTGAGCTGCCGGTCCAGCTCTATCTCCTCCTTGGCCTACAGCCCGGAATCCTCGCTCAATTCCAGCAGCAATTTGTTCCTCAAGACCGGCTTGATTCTGTCTCGGACCTTGACCGGGTGGAACCTCATGCTCTACCTCATTGTCACGATCCCTACGTGGTCTACCGCGAGCACGCCCCCCACGACGATTCATAACTGACCTGTACTCAAGCAATACCACAACAAAGAACAAACATGAAATAAAACCGACCTCACAACCCAACTAAAATTACCCCACTTGACATTATTATAGGGCTGGTTAGGTTGCCTAAACAAATGCTCTGATACCATTATAACTGTGACACCCCAAGACCGGGATGCCAACAGTCGCCACAAATGCACGCTTAACTTCATGCACTTGCAAGGCTTACTTTTATCACATCTTTTAAATATCATGTAGCATGCCACTTTAAGTACATATAAATAATGCAGTAATTCAATTTCAAATACAAGTGACTCAAAAATAAATGACATAGCTACAAGTCACGCAATTTACTTTTCTAATCAACACATAAGATGAATTAGTTACGTATATCGCATAAATGATAAAAAGGCTCATACGTATGTAGAATAATAAGCTTATAAAGTATAATACAACATGTTTTTAAGTGCCGTATACATGGCTACAACAACATCGAACAAGATATATAAACCAAAATCTATACAACAAGACACAAAAAGATCAAACATGTCAAAATCTATACACTACATGATACATACCAAAATATATATATATGGCTTATCACTCGCTGCACTGCCCTGCACTCAAACTAGAACCTGGAACCCACAAAAGCGGAAAAGTGAGATAAAATACAATTTATCTCAGTGCGGTATTTAGTTCCAGCCACATGAACTTCTACTGTACATGTTTAGGAACTAACCACCGAACTGAAGTAAAGAAATAAGCGATACAATATCCAATCAATTTATATAACAAAATATATATATCCAATTATAAACAGTGACAGGAATGCAATGCAAGCACGGCTATTATCTCAAATCGTAAAACAAGTAACAAATATATAACAAAAGCCGGCTTAGTCTGGACAATAAGATAATGCAGTTCTGGTTATTCACAGATCAATCAGACATTTATTCCATATCATATCCTTATCACAAATCACAATTTATTCAATTCATAACTGATCAATTCTGACAATTCGAATCACAAACATAACACAAGTCGGGAACACTCTCCTCCCTTGGACCATTCTAGACTGGTACCGTATCGGGGTCCGGATCATAAGCGCTTAAGTCACGGTGTTTGGCCAGACGGGTCATGACTCCGACTCCAAACAGATGGAGTGCTTTTTCTCAACCGAACAAGTGTATCAGACATAAATACAAATCTCAATTTAATCAACTTGGCAACCATTCAACATGCAATTCATTTAACAACTCATAATAATCCAATATGATAGTTCAATTATATATATACGAAATGATAAATATGCACACAAATAATTTAGACATGAAATGCAAATAGTTATTTCCTAACATGCAAGTAAAGCTCATGTGGAATCCGCACCTGAAATATAAAAAGGCAGCAGCAAAAGCAAAACAAACAATCCTAGTGACCCTCGCTCGTACCGGCTGCCCTCAGTTCCGACACGCACTACACCAAATTTGAACATTAGTACCGGTTTTATACATATTATTAGTACCGATTTTGTACCGGTACTAATAATAGGGGGTACTAAAAACAATAAAAAACCGGTACTAATAAGCCGGTACTAGAAAGAGGTGGAAAGTGGCGGCAAACACAATTAGTACCGGTTTTTAACTAAAAACCGGTACTAAAAATATTACATTTAGTACCGGTTTTTTATAAAAAACCGGTACTAATTATATTTAAAAATAACCGAATTTATTTTTAAAAGTTTAGTACCGGTTTTTAAGTAAAAACCGGTACTAAATTGATTAAAAAAAAGCCGAAATTTTTTAATTAATTTAGTACCGGTTTTTAACTAAAAACCGGTACTAAATTAATTTAAAAAAAATATTAATTAATTTAGTATCGGTTTTTAGTTAAAAACCGGTACTAAATTAATTTTAAAAAAAATCAAAAATATTAATTAATTTAGTACCGGTTTTTAGTTAAAAACCGGTACTAAATTAATTACAAAAATAAAAAAAAATTGTTTCTCGGCTAGCCAATTTTGTAGTGACTTCCATTGAGCACAAAATTGAAATTATTATATAATTGTTGCAAAATATGACTGGATTCTTTGTCAAACAATATTAGTCAGCAGATAGGCAAAGAAGGCATGTTTGTTCACATTATTACAAAACATATCATTATCAATAACTAAAATTTTAAATCTAGGTATTCTGCCACATCAGGCAACTTACAGTGATAATACTTTCCAGTCGATCGTGCATCCACCATCACATTTCCAACCATCTTTGAATATATCTGGAAAAAAAATAAATAATTATGTGGAGGCCCAAGAGTGAAGTATAAAATTTATTAAATTCTAAACACATGAACATATGAACACATACACATATTTAGAAAAGAAAGACTGACAAAAAGATACCTTGCAAGCAGTGTCAAATCCCAAACTAGCAGGTACTTCTTTGCATTTTAGATCCCCGTTGATTGTCACACGGGTCTTGATGTTCTTTGACCTATGGGAAGAGATATATTTAAGGGTTCATATTTAAGTCAGACAAGGCACCAAGTTTTTTAAATGCGTGATAGTATGGAAGCCTAATATAAGTGGAATATTATGGGCATAAACAGTGAGGAAGTGAACCTGAAGTACTCCGCAAGAAGACATGCATTTGTATTAGAGTCGTCACCACCAATAACAACAAGGCCATCAAGATCGAGCTTCAGTGCTGTACCTTCGGCTTCCTTAAACTGAACCGAGAAGGTTATGAACAGTGAGTGTTGAAGAAGCTATTTTATTTTTTAGAGAAAAGAGCAACAAAAGAAAGAAAGAGTTGAGAAAAAGGACCTAGTTGGGTGTTTCAACTTTGTCCCTTCCACTACAAATCATATCAAAACCACCCTGATTTCTGAAGGGGTAGACAAAGTCGGGGGTCAGTTGGACATACTAAATATCAATATATTAGTACCGGTTTTTATAAAAAACCGGTACTAAAAATCAATTAATTAGTACCGGTTTTTTATAAAAAACCGGTACTAAAAAACACTTGAAAAATAAAAAAACCGTTTTAAATTTAGTACCGGTTTTTTATAAAAAACCGGTACTAAAAATCAATTAATTAGTACCGGTTTTTTATAAAAAACCGGTACTAAATAACTCTTGAAAAATAAAAAAACCGTTTTAAATTTAGTACCGGTTTTTTATAAAAAACCGATACTAAAAATCAATTAATTAGTACCGGTTTTTTATAAAAAACCGGTACTAAATTTAAAACGGTTTTTTTATTCTTTCGAACCTTTAGTACCGGTTTTTTTATAAAAAACCGGTACTAATAATCAATTGATTAGTACCGGTTTTTTATAAAAAACCGGTACTAAATTAAAAACGTTTTTTTTTTTTATTTTTCAGACAATTTTTAGTACCGGTTTTTTAAAAAAACCGGTACTAAATAATAAATCCGACAATTATGAAATTGCCATGATTTATTATTAATACCGGTTTTCTTAAAAACCGGTACTAATGAGCTGGTACTAATAATCCTTTTTGTTGTAGTGACGCAACCACCCGACTCTACTTAAAAATAATTTACTAATAAGTTCTAACAATCAATAAAGTCCAGATATTTGGTCAGTTTTTAAATGGCCTACTATATTTATACTGGTGCCCTTGAATCTGATTTCAATGTTTAGACATTGAGCACGTTAGACAAAGGCTTAGGCATTTATTTCCTTGGATAACCATACAACCCTGTGGTACCAACATGGTACCAGTGACATCATACCAAGACATTTCTCAAGTCATGTATCAACCAAAATAAGAAAAGAAATTAAATAATAACTAAATAAATAAATATTATGCACCATGTTCAAAACAAATTGGGGTGTAGGCTGGTTGGGGTTTGAATCATTAATCTCCTCTTACCATGCTCAACATCACTAATTAAGCTACACAAATAAAAGGAACAGCTTTAAATTAAATTTAGCACAGTCATTGAAACTTTAGAAAGAATTGATAATTCACGACAATACAATAGTTAAGGTACTGGTCTCAACCAAAACATTTAATAAAATCACAGCAACAACAGATTTTCAGAAAAGCATCACATACAAGTTTAGCTTTTAAACAATTTTTAAAATAAGTTAAAGAAATTCCAAGAAAATACAATTATTCAATTTAACTCTTCGAAATTAATTTCTTTTCACAATTTACCAGAATACTTTCAGGAGAGTAATTTGGTTTCAAGTAAAAATTTACAAAAAGTCCCTGAACTTTAACTAAATTGCAAAATGATAGCAGATCCCAAATCCACTGTTCAAGATTTGTAAATAATTCAAAAATCAGTTTATATACAGAAGAAACAAATCTTTGAATCAAGACTCACAAAACAAGTGAGAAAATAAATGCCAAAATCGGTTTGTGCCCTCACCTTTATGCTCACTGAATTGTTAATCTATCTCTTCTTTGTATTCACCACTTGGAACCCAGCCTCACCGCCTAACTAGCTACGCCATTGAATTTGATGTTGGTTTTGAGTATTAGAATATTTGGTTTCGGTAATTATGAGTGGTGGTTTAAGGTTTTTGCATGAGAGTTTCCAATATCTATTTGATTAATCCTCTATTTGGAACCGTCTAAGGAAAATGTAAACAACAAAGAAAAGTTAAACGGTGGCACAATAATGAAAAGACCGATCAAAGAGATTTATCCTATGGTGATGATATCAAGGGCTGTAAAAACAATTGATAGAAATAAAATTTTGGGTGAACCTGGAATTTTCTTTATGAGGTCGTGACACAGGGGACCTCTTGTCAGACTATGGTATTATGTAGACCAAACTTTAAAAAGTTTGTAACTCCAAGAATTTACATTAAATTCTTTTCTTTTAAACTGACACAAAATAAAACTGAGGTCTTCCTTCCTTTAATTAAATTTGGAATTATGTAAATCCAAAAGAATTGTATATCCAAAAATAATCCGTGCATGCCTTTTAGAAATGAGAGAAAAATCCAAAACTTGATATTAAAATATCATCTTAATCTTAGATTTAGTACAAATCAGATTTTTGTTTTTATTTCAAACAATTTTATTTAATAACATATAATAAGCCACTCAAAACTGGATAAAAAAAAATCAAGCAATAAAAAAAAATTAAACAGAATGCAAATTACTCAAGGGATTAAAATCATAGATATAACAAGACTCGACCAAGACATGGGAATCGGTGGCATGCCTTCTCCACCGTCTCCACCACGTTTAATCGCCGCCCTCGAGTCCACTAAGGAGGATTAATCACGTTCTAGCATACCCAAAGAACAAGTCTAATCCTCATGATTTTCTCTCTTGCATCAATCAACAAACTTGATTTAGTGGAGAGAAAATAGCTCAACACATGAGCAAATGAGAGGAAGAGAAGAGAATAGTGGCGGCCTAAGAGGGAGGCAAGAGAGGAGAGAGAAAAGGTGGATGATCTCATAAGTGGTCCTTATATAGAGCACAAAACCTAATTGACCACTTGCATAATTACAACTATGTCATCCCACCTACCACCATATAAGGCAGCCACGAAATGGACCTATATGGGCCACTTAATCCACTCAATTTAGTCTCTAATTCTATTAATTAAAGCCTCATTTATTTGCTCTTTAATTGGGCTATCCATTTGCTACCAAATAATGGCCCAATTAATTAATATAACCATTTATATTAAAATTGTGTTGAACTAAATTAATTATTAACTCATTAATTATTATTTTAGGATTAGTTAATGCATTAATTTATGTCTATATGATCTCATTAACTTAATTAATTATAACGGTTCACAACGGTATATAATTAATTCATCAATCTTATCATATTTCCACAGAACTTACTGTTGTGAATAAATAAATAACGCACTGTGTGATTAATGTCCTATTTGTGTGACCCTCTGAGAATTTATGCTATGTTGGCCATGGAATTAAATTGTTATTTATTTACAATGATCATAAGCGATGTCTATTCCCAATTCACATAAATAATGTACTGCTACAATATCTCAATCCTACATAAGAAATAAAGTAGTATTTCCTTGTCTGATTCTTATGCCACATGATATTGTATAGTCCAAGATAGAAATGTGTCATTCTTGCGGACTATACATTTCTTGATCTTTAGTTGATTGTACAAATTGGCCAAACAATCCAACTCCATCAAGGGGTCCAAACAGATATCATCACTCACTAGGTATACTGATGAGGGACATACGGTTTTCTTGATGAACAACCTTTCCCCGCACAATTCAAGAGAGCATAAATAAAGTCCGTATAGCAACCCTTATCGGGAATCAGCGGTAGACGATATTTATAGAAAATATCCTCATGTAGAAAGATTGAACCATCTCAAACTTAGAAGCAAACTCATATGAAATAAACAATGACACATAACATAATCCATATGTTTATTTCATTGGGTCAAATCCTGTGCTATGTTCTAATAATATACACATATGCAATTAAGTTGGTAACTCTTTACCTATGATTTGTAGAACTTAATTATCACTTAACTTAACTTGCATATTAATCTCATATGATAATTAATGTCCCTTGTTAATTATCAAGATTATGGACAGTTTTAGATTTATTATTGTCATTCTAAAGAATGATCCACAGAGATCCACAATTCAGATCCTCAACCTGAATGATCTGTCAATAATAAATCTAGGAACAAATGATTAAATATAAAAAAACTACCAATGAATATCATTGTAACATTTCAACAAACATCTTGTGTGCACACGTTATATAGAAAGATATAGCTTAAAAGAATGTATCATATACTAGTGAGGACAAAGGAAAAACTGTGCTCAATTTGGAAAAGAACGAAAACACCAACGATGAATGAATAATGTCTCTCTTTTAGGCTCCGTTTGGATAGGTGTGGGAAGAAGGGAAGAAGGAAAGAAGTATTGGGAAGTGTGTAACTTTGTGAAGAGTTTGGATTGTTTATAATTTTTTTTTTCCTTCTTCCTTCTTCCTATATCCAAACGCATCCTTAGGTGCGTATCTTCTTTAACAAAGTGACTTCTGTTTTGAATAGAAAAGAGCAAGGTTTTATCGGAAGAGAAAGGAGCATTTTGATCCAGTACACCAGCGTGACTCTCAGCCCAATTAAAATCGCTCGAAATTTCTTAATTCTTCATGTGATTTCGCTGGGAGAAAATTTTCCCACCAAGTCGCTCTGAGTGAAATCAACTCTCTATTTTTAATCCGTTCAGATCACACGATTTGATGGAAACGGAAATTCATTTCCAATTCTCGCGTCGTTTTTCTGTTTTCGATCAGGCCTTACTGTTTTACTCAAGCCACATTAGTATCAATGTATCATCACTTGTCAATGGCCTACGGGTGTCCAAATTTTGGGTATATTGGCCCATTCAAACAATTATCAAGGGATCAAAAGAGGCTTCGGTTTTGATATATATTAAAATAGTGTACTTCAATCTTCTAATGTTTGAAGTAATATTTATATGCAAATTTGATGTTACCAGTAAATGAGTTCATCCGACTGTGTGGGAATAAGAAAGAAAATTTAATGCGATTTTATTAGACGGTAATTTTGGTATGATGGGAGATGGTTGATTTGTTTTTCTTTTTTCTTTACTGTGCGCACAAATTAACAAAAAATAAAAAAGAAAACAACCATCCAGCGTTTTGATCCTTTTTTGTAAAGGAGTCCGACTCTTTGTCTGAAATACAGATCTAAACCGTACATCAGATCAAGTTGCACAAGATCAACGGTCTATAATGATGTTAACAAATGTTTGAACCTCCTTTTGTGAAATTATTATGACCTTATTTTGGATGCTTTTATAAGTAGTATAGATATGATGTTTAATATGAATCAAAATATGTATCCGACATAATATCCTATATGATCCAGATAAATTTTAGGAGGGATGCTATTTTCACTTAGTGATGCAATTTTCAAAGTGAATCAAAGTGATGCCATTTTCAATTAGTTTCTTGGATTTATATTTTGTATAACATCTAAAAGCTAAAATTGAATTCTTTATCACTTGAACACTTCAGTCTTTTTTGGATTCATCCTAAATCATTTCATCACAATAATCAATATTTAAACTCATCATAATATTTAAAATATAATTCGTGTTTAGAATATAAAGTGCAAATAATACAATTCTGAGTATCATTTGAACATGTCAATCGTTTTTGGATTCATTCTAAGTTTTTTCAACACTATAACAAACTTTTAAACCCTTTATATTGTCTAGAATATGATTCATACCTTATTTATTCAAAAAGATTGGATTATACATGACAATTAAGCATATAAAGTTTAAATAACGCAATTCCGAGTATCATTTGAACATTTCAGTCTTTTCTGGATTCATCCTAAGTCATTTCATCACAATAATCAATATTTAAACTCTTCATACTGTTTAGAATATAATTCGTGTCTTATTTCTTAAACAAGATTGGATTATACATGGCAATTGCGCATATAAAAAAACAAATAATGCAATTCTGAGTATCATTTGCGCATTTCAATCGTTTCTAGATTCATTTTAAGTCATTTCATCAAATCTACATTTAAACTTTTTATACTGTCTGGACTAATATTCATATCTTATTTATTCAAAAAGATTGGACTATACAAGGTAATTTCGCATAGAAACTGCAAATAATGTAATTCTGTATATCTTTTAAGCATTTCAATCATTTCTGGATTCATCCTAATTCGTTTTATCACAATAATCAAAATTTAAACTCTTTATACTGTTTAGAATATGATTCGTATCTTATTTATTTAGAATGAGAGGATTATACATGACAATTACGCATATAAAGTGCAAATAATGCAATTCTGAGTATCATTTGAGCATTTCAATCGAATCTGGATTCATTCTAACTCTTTTCATCACTATAACCTATATTGAAACTCCTTATACTGTCCAGAATAATAGTCATATCTTGTTTAATCAAAAAATTGAATTATAAATTGTAATTATGAATATAACATGCAAATAAAGCAATTCTGAGTATCATTTAAGCAGTTCAATCGTTTCAGGATTTATTCTAAGTAATTTCATAACTATAATATACATTTTAACTCTTTATACTGTCTAGAATATGATTCATATCTAATTTCTTCGTATAGATTGGATTATACATGGTAATAAAGCATATAAATTACAAATAATACAATTCTGAGTAACATTTGGGCATGTCAATCGTTTTTGGATTCATTCTAAGTCTTTTCAACACTATATCCAACATTTAAAGTATTTATACAGTCTAGAATATGATTCCTACCTTATTTATTCAAAGAGATTGGATTATACATGGCAATTACGCATATAAAATGCAATTCTGTATATCATTTGAGAATTTCATTCTTTTCGGGATTCATTCAAAGTCATTTCATAAGAATAATCAACATTTAAACTCTTTGTACTGTTTCGAATATGATTTGTATCTTATTAATTCAAAAAGATTGGATTATACATGGTAATTACGCATATAAAGTGCAAATAATGCAATTTTGAGTATTATTTGAGCATTTCAATCATTTATGCATTCATCCTAAGTCATTTCATCACTATAACCTATATTTAAACACTTTATACTGTCAAGAATATGATTCATATCTTATTTATTTAAAAATATTGGATTATACATGACAATTATAAATATAAAAAGCAAATAATGCAATTCTGAGTATCGTATGAGCTTTTAATTATTTCTAGATTCATTCTAAATCATTTCGTCACAATAATCAACATTTAAACACTTTTTATTATTTAGAATAAGATTCGTATCTTATTTACTAAAAAAAGATTGCATACATGGCAATTAAGCATATAAAGTGCAAATAATGTGATTCTCTATATCATTAGAGAATTTCAAAAGTTTCTGGATTCATTCTATGTCATTTCATAAGAATAATCAACATTTAAATGCTTGGTACTGTTTAGAATATGATTCGTATTATATTTATTCAAAAAGATTGGATTATACATGGCAATTACGCATATAAATTTCAAAAAATGCAATTTTGAGTATCATTTGAGCATTTCAATCGTTTCTGGATTCATTCTAAGTTTTTTGTCATAATAATCTACATTTAAACGCTTTATACTTTCAAGTCTAGGATTCATATCTTGTTTATTCCAAAAGATTGGATTATACATGGTAATTACGCATATAAAGTGCAAATAATGCAATTATGAGTATCATTTGAGCATTTCAATCGTTTCTGGATTCATTCTAAGTCATTTCATAACAATAATTATCATTTAAACTCTTTGTACTGTTTTGAATATGATCGTATATTATTTATTCAGAAATATTGGATTATACGTGTCAATTGTGCATATAAAGTACAAATAATGCAATGCTCAGTATCATTCGAGCATTTCAATCGTTTCTGGATTTATTCTATGTCATTTTATCACAATAATTAATATTTAAACTCTTTATACTGTTGAGAATATGATTTTTATATTATTTATTCAAAAATATTGGATTATGCATGGCAGTTACGCATATAATCTGCAATTAATGTAACTCCGAGTATCATTTGTGAATTTCAATCGTTTCTGGATTCATTCTAAGTCATTTCATAACAATAATCTACATTAAAACTCTTTATATTGTCTATACTAATATTCATATATTGTTTGTTCAAAAAGATTGGATTATAGATGGTAATTTGACATATAAATTGCAAATAATGAAATTCTGAGTATCATTTGAGCATTTCAATCATTTTCTGGATTCATCCTAAGTCAATTCAGCACAATAATCAACATTTAAACTCTTTATACTGTTTAGAATATCATTTGTATCTTATTTATTCAAAAAGATTGAATTATACATGGCAATTACGCATATAAAGTTCAAATAATACAATTCTATGTATCATTTGAGCATTTCAGTCGTTTCGGGATCCATTCTAAGTCATTTAATCACAATAATCTATCTTTAAAATCTTTACACTTTCTATAATATGATTCAAATCTTATTTATTCTAAAATATTGGATTATACATGGTAATTACGCATATAAAATTCAAATAATGCAATTCTGTGTATCATTTGAGCATTTCAATCGTTTCTGGATTCATTCAAAATCTTTTCATCACAATAATCTATATTTAAATGCTTATACTGTCAAGACTAAGATTCATACCTTGTTTCTTCAAATAGATTGCATTATACAAGATAATTACGCATATAGAGTTCAAATAATGCTATTTTGTGTATCATTTGAGTATTTCGATCGTTTTTGGTTTTATTCTAAGTCATTTCATAACAATAATCTACAATTAAGTTTAAACTTCTTATACTTTCCATACAAAAATTCATATCTTCTTTAAATTTCATTATACATATCAATTACGCAAATAAAGTTCAAATAATGCAATTATGTGTATCATTTGTACATTTCAAACGTTTCTACATTTAAACGCTTGATCAATTTGAAGTTATTTCATCATTCAAACTCTTTATACAGTCTAGAATAAGATTCTTAGCTTATTTATTCAAAGAGATTGGATTATACATGGTAATTACGCATATAAAGTATAAATAATGCAATTCTGTGCAATCGTTTCAAGATTCATTATACTTTCAAGACTACGATTCATATCTTGTTTATTCAAAAAGATTGGATTATACAAGGTAATTATGCAAATAAATTGCAAATAATTCAATTCTGAGTATCATTTAAGCATTTCCATCGTTTCTGGATTCATTCTAAATCATTTCATAACAATAATCAATATTTATACTCTTTGTACTATTTACAATATGATCGTATATTATTTATTCAACAATATTGGATTATACATGGCAATTATGCATATAAAGCGCAAATAATACAATTCTGTGTATCATTTGAGCATTTCAATAATTTCTGGAGTCATTCTATGTCATTTCATCACAAGCATCTACATTTAAATACTTTATACTGTCCAGACTAATACTGATATCTTGTTTATTCAAAAAGATTAGATTATACATGGTAATGTCGCAAATAAAGTGCAAATAAGGCAATTCCAAGTATCATTTGAGCATTTATATCATTTCTGAATTCATCCTAAGTCCTTTCATCACACTAATCAGCATTTAAACTCTTTATACTGTTTAGAATATGATTCGTATCTTATTTATTCATAAAGATTGGATTATACATGGCAATTATGCATATAAAAGTGCAAACAATGCAATTCTGAGTATCATTTGAGCATTTCAGTAGTTTCTGGATTCATTCTAGGTCTTTTCATCACTATAACTTATATTGAAACTCTTTATACTGTCAAGAATATGATTCATATCTTTTTTATTCAAAAAGATTGGATTATACATAGCAATTATGAATATAAACTGCAAGTAATGCAATTCTGAGTATCGTATGAGCTTTTCAAACTTTTCTGGATTCATTCTAAATCATCATCATAATAATCTACATTTAAACTCTTTATACTATCCAGCCTAATATTCATATCTTGTTTATTCAAAAAGATTAGATTGTAAATTGTAAATTACGCATATAACGTGCAAATAATGCAATTCTGAGTATCATTTGAGCATTTCTATCATTTCTGGATTCATTCTAAGTAATTTCATATCAATAATCTTCATTTATACTCTTTATAAGGTCGAGAATATGATTCATATCTTATTTATTCGAAAAGATTGTATCATATGTTGTAATTACGCGTATAAATACAAATAATGCAATTCTGAGTACATTTGAGCATGTCGATCATTTCTGGAATCATTCTAAGCCTCTTCATCACTATAACCAAAATTAAACTCTTTATACTATCTATAATATGATTCATACCATATTTATTCAAAAGGATTAGATTAAATATGGCAATTGCACATACAAATTGCAAATAATGCAATTTTGAGTGTCATTTAGGCATTTCAATCGTTTTTGAATTCATTGAAAGTCATTTTATCACAATAATCTATATTCAAACTTATTATACTGTCTAGAATATTATTCATATCTTATTTATTCAAAATGATTGGATTATACATGGTAATTTTACATATAAATTGCGAAAAATACAATTCTGAGTTTTATTTGAGCATTTCAATCGTTTCTGTATCCATTCTATGTCTTTTAATTACAATAATCTACATCAAAACTCTTTATATTGTCCAGAAAAAGATTCATATCTTGTTTATTCAAAAAGATTGGATTATACATGGTAATTACGGATATAAAGTGCAAATAATGCAATGTTGAGTATAATTTCAGCATTTCAATCGTTTTTTATTCATTCTAAATTATTTTATAGCAATAACCTACATTTAAACTCGCCATACTGTTTAGAACATGATTTGTATCTTATTTATTCAGAAGGATTGGATTATATATTGCAATTACGCATATAATGCAATTCGAAGTATCATTTGAACATTTCAATGGTTTCTGGATTCATTCTAATTAAACTCTTTATACTGTCTAGAATATGAATCATACCTTATTTATTCAAAAAAATTGGATGATACATGGTAATTACGAATATAAAGTATAAGTATTGCAATTCTGAGTATTATTTGAGCATTTCATTCGTTTTGGCTTCATTCTAAGTCTTTTCATCACTATAACATACATTTAAACTCTTTATACTGTCTAGAATATGATTCATACCTTATTTATTCAAAAGGATTAGATTTTACAAGGCAATTGCGCATACAAATTGCAAATAATGCAATTCTGAGTATCATTTAGGCATTTCAATCGTTTCTGAATTCATTCTAAGTCTTTTCATAACTATAACCTACATTAAACTCTTTATACTGTCTAGAATATGATTCATATCTTATTTATTAAAAAATATTGGATTATACAAGGTAATTACGCATATAAAGTGCAAATAATGCAATTTTGTGCATCATTTGAGCATTTCAATCGTTTCTGAACTCATTTTAAGTCATTTTATCACAATAATCAACATTTAAAATCTTTATACTATTTAGAATATGATACGTATCATATTTATTCAAGAAGATTTGTTTATACATGTGAATTACGCATATAAACTGCAAATAATGCAATTCTGAGTATCATTTGAGCATTTCAATCGTTTCTAGATTCATTCCAAGTCATTTCGTGACAATAATCAACATTTAAACTCTTTATACTGTTTAGAATATGATCATATCTTATTTATTAAAAAATATTGGATTATACGTGGCAATTACGCATATAAATTACAAATAATACAATCCTGAGTATCATTTATGTATTTTCATTATCTCTGCATTCATTCTTTGTCCTTTAATCATTATAACCTACATTTAAACCCTTTATACTGTCTAGAATATGATTCATATCTTATTTATTAAAAAAGATTGGATTATACATGTCAATTACGCATATAATGTGCAAATAATGCAATTCTGATTATCATTTAGGTATTTTAATTATTTCTGCATTCATTCTTTATCATTTCATCACAATAATCAAAATTTAAACTCTTTATACTGTTTAAAATATGATTCGTATCTTATTTATTTAGAAAGATTGAATTATACGTGAAAATTACGCATATAAAGTGCAACTAATGCAATTCTGAGTATTATTTGAGAATTTCAATCGTTTATGGATTCATTCTTAGTCATTTCATCACTATAAGCTACCTTTAAACTCTTCATACTTTCTATAATATGATTCATATCTTATTTATTTAAAACATTTGGATTCATATCTTATTGAAGATGGTCAAGCAAACTGAAGACGTTAGCATTTCTATTGTTTCTGTTATTCTTTTTTTTAAGAAAATTTTTAAGGTGTAAGAAGAGGGGACACTAATGATTTTTAATTGTTTTATGATTTCATCTGAAGGGGGCGCATAGCAAGAGAGAACTCTGATTTACTGACGACTTCATGTCTGGACTAGAATATGCACATTGGTTAGGTCACTTCTCTTTGATTTGATTTTCTATTTTTAAGTTCAAGTTTCTTTGATTTGGTTTTCTATTTTCTAACATAACATAAATCTATGTTCTGATCCATTCGCCTTTCTGATATTCAATCCGTGTATTTTTCAGATTTGCTAGGCTACTGAAGTTTGCAATTTATAATACAATTTATAAAAAAAAAAAAAAAAAAAGAGAAAGTTAGGTGTGTTGCTTCATACTCTGAAATATCTTTTTGTTAAACTTTCTCTATTTTAGGCACAATATTCTGGCATGAAGATCCTGTGAATTCTTATTTGTTAACCTTTTCCATTTTTGAGGCACAAAAAATTGAGTGCCATATACTATCTCAATGTTTAATATTCAGGATTTGATTGCCTAATATTCATGGATGCTGTGAATTTATTATACAATTAATTCATTGCCTAAAGTTCAGGGATTTGATGATTAATAATATATAATGGAGTAATATATGGCATTACTAATATTGAGGTATGTGATGAATTTATTAGTGAATAATATTATGGAGCAATATATGGCATACAAATATTGAGGGATTTGATATTTGTGTGTTTATTTAATATTAATAAATACAAATTAAAAAATGTTGCATACTTTAATGGACTATCAAAAGCCAGATTCTCTTTCATTCTATTGAGGTTCTCATTATAACTTATGTGCTTATGCTGCTACCAATAATAATATCTTAAAATAATTAAAAGTCTACTTATATATTTTTTTATATGATTTCAGCGAAGAAAAAAGGAAACATTTGCAAGATGAACTTCCTGGCACACCCATGATACTATTTAGGTTATGCAATCTGAAACTATTGGAACATTCAGTACAACTATATGAATTATCCTCAATTAGGTAACTGAATTAGTTCCTGGATTTTTTTTTTCAAGAATAAAAAAAGTTAGATCTTCGAGCCAACAACCACTTGTCAGAGAGCAGTGAATGGAAAAATGTTAAATGGGCTCCGATGCAAATTTTCTCCTCTTGGTCACTTACAAGTAACAAACTATGAGGTGATATATT
Source organism: Rhynchospora pubera (assembly GCA_028095005.1). Classification (NCBI taxonomy): domain Eukaryota; kingdom Viridiplantae; phylum Streptophyta; class Magnoliopsida; order Poales; family Cyperaceae; genus Rhynchospora; species Rhynchospora pubera. The sequence continues at coordinate 10,986,589 of CM051461.1, read as the reverse complement.
AAATATTTCGTGTTATTTTAAAATGTAAAAACATTTCATACTTCAATCAGAATGATTTTGATAATTTTCATCCAGATCTCTATTTTTTCAGATTTTGGCTTTTTTTTTCACGTCAATTCTAAAGTTGTAGAGTTTTTTTTTTCCCTTTTCAGGTCAGATAAAGTCTTTTCCCATTTTGGTGAGTCCAACAAATCTTTGGTAGATTCTTTTCTAATTTATTGATTAATAACAGTATTGTGTTTCCCGTGGATTAGATAAACCAATCTTCACCAGTATAATAATTTTGCTATACATGTTTAAAATTTTTTTTCGTTTTCTTTTTACATTGCAGGATGAATATTTCTTTCCACGGGTGTAATTATTTATACTTTTTAATATGAAAATTATGTTTTCATTTGGATTTGAAAATTTTGCACACCAACCTAATAATTCATTATAATACCATTGAATAATGAGGTAACTTACTGGTTTGTAATTTTTTTTTACTGCTTTACCTTTGTTTTCTTACTCGGATAAGGAAAAATATTTTTCCTTTTATGTATAAAATGGTCTTACAAGGAAAATATTAGTAGAGAGTAAAGACGATGGAAATGACCTTAGTTGCATTCCTGTTTTAATATGGATATAATTGTCTCCTTTTTATCACCAAACAAAATCACAGAGATTGCCACGTAGGCATATATTCCAATTTACAGAATATTTTTGGCCAATTAAAATCAATAATGGATCAAATAAAGAATTTTGCACCTTCACGGCGTATGTGCGCATTGTTACTTTTAATTTGTTGTAGCCATAATTATCATTAATAAGGTGAGCTGTTATTGTAACTGTTACAGAAGAATCGAAGAGAGGACAATAATTGAGAAATATTTAGAGAGAGTTACATTCTCTTCTTAGGGGAATAATTGGAAAAAGAATTAGAGAAAAGGCAATAATTGTAGAAGGGCAAGATAGCGAAATGAATTATATTGTTTTATTGGATACACTATTTTTCAAGTACCAATTTGGGTTGAGATGCATTTAGGATAATTTTAATTTACTTTTTATAATTGTACGTAATGAAGGATTTTATTCCACATTCGCATTCTGGTTCGTAATTAGCATTAACTAATTTAAATCTGTTGGAATTACTTATGGCATGTTCAGATTTTATTTTTTAAATAAAATAAAAGATATCGTTGTTTACTATATGCTATATATTGAACCATTTCAATGTTTACCTATTTTCATTACCTGGAATATTGATAACTCTTCATACTATCTCTTTTTCAAATTATAGAAATTTATATGAGTCTTCTCTTCTTCTCTTCATTAAAAAATGACTTATATTGAATTGTGACGCGCAGAGGATATCTGGATGGATCTTTCCCTTTTTTGCGGAGTTTCGCATTTATTTTTTCGCAAAAATAAAAAAGATCCCGACAATATTGTTGCCACCTTCAACGCCTATTAAGGGATGGTTAATCTTAAATATTGAAAATGAATAACATATCCATGTCAAAATATTATTTCTACATATTATAGTCCGCCCACACATTGGGTGGGCGTTGTTGCTAGTACAAGGCAATTACGCATATAAAGTGAAAATAATGTTATCTTGTGTATCATTTAAGCATATCAATCGTTTTTTTATTCATTCTAAATCATTTCATAACAATAATCTACATTTAAACTCCTTATAATTTCCAGACTAAAATTCATATATTGTTTAATCAAAAAGATTTTATTATACATGTCAATTACGCATATAAAGTTCAAATAATGCAATTCCGTGTATCATTTGAACATTTTAAACGTTTTCTGGATCAATTTGAAGTTATTTCATAACAATAATCTACATTTTAACTCATTATACTCTCTAGCATATGATTCATATCTTATTTATTCGAAAATATTCGTTTATACATGGTAATTACGCATTTAAAGTGCACATAATGCTATTCTGAGTATCATTAGAGCATGTCAATCGTTTATGGATACATTCTAAGTCTTTTCATCACTATAAATTACATTTAAACTCTTTGTACTGTCTAGAATATTATTCATATCTTATTCATCACTATATTATTATTCATATCTTATTTATGGATACCCCGCCTCCCTCGCCTCCTACCTCAGCCTCCGCAGCTTCCTCGACACCTCCTCCTTCGCCACTCTCACATTCGACAATCGCGTCCGGGCCTCCGCCGAGCCCACCCGGCCCGATGAGCACGTCGTCTTGGTTATCGGCGCCGCGGGGCTTTGTTGGGTCCCACGCGTCGCTAGCTCTCGCCAAGCGCGGCGACGGCATTTTAGCAATCTGTCAGCAATAAGTGTATAGAACAATTGTAGCAATTTTTTTGCTTTCATGTTTCCTTTCTTCATTGCAAATGGAAACAGATTTGTGCAAAGAAAAAGAAAAGGATCAATTATTGAGCCTAAAGGCTATTTCCTCTTTGTGCTGCTCTGGAGGCGCTACCTAAGAGCTGAAGACACAAACCCAATTTTCAAAGGTCTAAAACGTCTCATATATTCTCCTGGATTTTATCTATTTTTTAATTTTCTTTGCACATGATCAATCTATAAGGATCACTGCCTATAGTTAGAACAATTGCTTTTTAATTCTCGAAATATAGATCAAGGCGTATTTTGCACGGAGGGAAAAAAGGGCCGTCAGGTATTGGTATCCTAGCACTCAGATTTATTTTCTTTTCTTTTTCAAATATCGTTCAGATAACAAATTTTTTTTCCACCAGTAAGGGCCGTCAGCTTATGTGAGCTTCTATTTTCCACAGATAATACAGTTTATCCTTTTTTTTCCCTCTCATATTTGTTCATACTAGCTATCAAATTGTTTCTGTATTTATTTTGAAATGTATTGTTATATAATAAAGTAGAGGGAAGTTAGACTTCTGGTGCGAAGAGAGCCACAGAATTGGATCCAAGGGATCGGCCATACTGGGGTACACCGGCGTGAGCAATCTTACATGAAGTGCTGCACATCTATCTCCTATCAAGTATCAAGCTACACTGAGCTTACATACTAGTGGTAGTGATTTATCATTCGTGTTATTTTTAAGGAAATGACATTCAATCTGTATGCGATACGTTGTGGTGAATATGGAAGGTTAAAGACAAATAAGTAAATGAGGGACAGAATATTTCACCTGAATTTGTAATGCATAAGGTGAAAAATATGACTGACTGTAGGGGGATGCCAGAAAAAGTATGGCTCTGGTGGACAGACCCATGAAATCAATAAAAGCAAATATATTTGTGGGGATCACTGATGCCTCCTGAGATAATATGAGAAAAAGCTAGAATTGTTGTCATTTTTTACACACTTGAAGGAAAGCCGCCATATGTATTGTTTATGCCGGTACAGACACACAATGCTTTCCATGCTGAGGCAATAACATTTTGTCATATTGTCCAGGTAGTAGTTCCAGTTCATTAAGAATAATTATCACTATTTTTTTAACGGGTTGTCTCAATCTAGCATCAAGAATAGACAAAGAAAAGATAAATGTAACACATGCACCAAGAGAGGACACATCTGTTATCAAACCATGCAAGGTGCCGAGGAGGACTTATCAATGCTCTCAGGGATATATTACGCATCCCATTTTCAAAAGAATAGCATGGATATATAAAGATTAGATGTGATATTTTGATTTTTTGCATTGCCTATGGACGAAAATGAAAGGTATTTATAAACTAATAATAAAGCATACAAACAATGAAACAAACATATTGTGTTCAGAAAGTAACAAGGCACATATTGTGTTCAGAAAATGACGGAGAGACACACTAGTTATTAGCGTGGATTTTTTTTTTATTGCGCCTATAAATTATGACCTTTAGATTTGATCGGAGGGTGCAAATCTAAAGTTCTCCACGATGCGGAAGAAAGTAGTTCCGTAGAGGATTCGGTACCGCTCCTCTCTGTGACAAACGCCATGACGCAGGAGATGGACCCCTCTCTCTCGTACGCTTGTTGAAAAACGAAGTCAAGTAATGATGACAGAGGATGGAATCTCGCTGTCTCCTCTCCTTCTCGCGCGGTGCACAGAAGCATACTGTTCACATCTGTCTCCTCTCTCGCCTACTAAGATACAATGATAGGCACCTTCTTCTAATCCCGATCAGCACACAACGCCCCATTGCATTCACTTCTCCGACAGGTACTGACAGAGAAGAGAGAATCTCAATGCCAACGGATAAGATTATCTCCATCTTCTCCAGTGAAGTTGAGATAAAGAAGGCTCAATTTCGTGGGACTTATAAATTGACTGTTACTCAATTGAGGGAAATGAAATGCAATTGATTCGATTTCATGGTCAAGAGATGACCAGGGAACATCATTGAAGGTATATGAGTGGTCAATTGAAACGATTTGTGAAGCAAAGCCATATATGTTGTGGCCAAGCCGCCGATTTAAAATTGAAATGGCCTTCAACAGATTGCTGTTTGTTATGGCATACGATGTGCACATTAAAATTAGGAGGCATCTGAATCATTAATTGGGAGAATTCACAAGTCACGATGGCATGGAACAACCATAGTTGAAGCCAAGTGCCACAATCTTAAGAGGACAATTAATAATCAGAAAATAAGGCAATTGTACAAAATTACTCATTGGGAGCATGCTATTCTTACTGAAAATCAAATGAAGATATGGAGAAAGGAAATAACTAAAGAGGCACTGTATTGATATGGCTCAAGCTAGAATGGAAAGTAAGGTTCAGAAGATGAAATTGCACTAAAAAAAAAGCTGCAAAGCAAATTGAAGATTGTTGGAAAGGCAAGGCCAATTAAACTGATATTGCTTGTTCTATGGAGCATGTATTAAAACCAGAAATTGAGCCATTCGGTCATCAAAAATAAAGGTGACATAACATATGTTTGAACTGGAGACCACATGACACAAAAAATTAATGCTGCTGAAGACTAAAGCAATGGTGCCTCACTGGTGGAGTAATGAGTGACGTGGAGAATGAAGAAGGTTATTCCCAAAGGATGAGTAAATTGGGCACAGTACAGATCTGTACAAAGAGAGATGAAATGCCCAAAACAGGCAGCAGGGGTAAAATCGTCCATTTCTTTCAAGAGGTTGATTATTGGTGCCATCTACAGTAGTCCCTCCATTCCTCCTATAAAAAGGCATCCATGCCATGCAGAAGAGAGACACCAGAGATCCCCCTCAACACCACACACAGCCAGGAGATATCCACGAGAAGTTCAGTAATTAGGCATAAGGCTACCACTTTGAGAAGAGTATTTTCTGTGCAAATTAGGATAGCTACTAAAAAAAAAAACAAACAAAAAAAGAGTGTGTTAGGGATAGTTTATCTTCTCAGCAGCAGTGAGGATTGTGTAATCTACTTTCTTTCTTTTTTTTTGTGTAATCTGCCTTGGTAAATCAAGAAGGTTTATTCCTTTTCTTTGCAACTTTCATTCTCTTTACTTTCCTTCTGGTTTCACACACACATATCAGAAATGTAAGGAATTAACAGAAAAAAACGTTTATGTAAATATGTACATAAATGCATTTAACTAACATAAGCATTAGTAACAATGTAGGGAATAACTAAAACTAATTCTCATTTTTATATTCTGCCTTTATATTCTGCACTCATGTAGATTAAAAATCGCACTTGCATTATAATATAAGAAACCATGTGATAAATGAAGTTAAAGTAGGCTACTTTATAACTAAATATGCATATCTAATATTTAGCAAATCATTATATAAAACAAAAAATATAAAAATGTGGACAACAACAAGGACAGCAGGGATTATGGACAGCAGGTTTCTTTCTAAAAGAAAGAGGACAGCAGGTTAAAAATAAAAAAAAATATAAAGGACAGCAAGTAATGGAGTTTATGGAGTCATGCACATTTCACCTCGCCAATGCATTGAAGGAGGCAGTCACTTCAATCTAAGCCATGCCAAGGAGGAGTTGCGTAGTGGAGGGTCAACTGTGTTAGCTTGATGGCTTGCTATTTCACATATGCAAGTTGTCGGGCCCACACACCTCCATCCCTTTTCCAATACATACAAGGATGTCTCACCATCACCACCATGGTTTGATCCAAATCAAGAAGGAGCTTCATACTGCCATGGTCTTGTGATAGGGAGCTGCACGTCTTCAGGGGAATGCCAACATGCTCCCTAGCACCTCATTGCGCTCTCTACATCACCAAGGAGGGACACCAGCAGAGAAATTGATGGCTTGTCATCGCAACCATGGTCGTGCTGTGGTGAAACTCTTGGTTAGTAGCAGCCTTCAGTCGAATTGAAGGTACCTATCTCTTCAGGGGCATGTCACCATACTCTCAAAGTCATCACCAATTTGCAATGGCCCTCAGAAGGTCTCAGTCGCTGTCTCATCGTCATGATTGGATATGAGCTGAGGTGAAGCACCATGCCGGAGACACTCGGCAGTCAAATTGACTGTCCAGATACCTTCCTGCATCTGTCACCAAACTCGTAGATGCCTCATTTGACCCCTACCATGGCCAAACGATTGCATCGACCAATTCATCGCCATGACAAGTCCTGGCTGAGGTGAAGCACCATGCTGGAGTGTCTCGGCAATCAAATTGAGGCCATACCAAGAGTCAGGGGCCCGTTGTGAAGCTCTCTGACAAGTTACCTTGACTCAAAAATCACTAGAAGTCCTTACCCACCATCATGCCTTCTCGAAACCCTAGCCGGCTGGGAGGAGATGATTATAGCAGAGGAATAACTCACACACCCGATAAATGGGCCCCACCATCCTGGGGAAACTCCACGACGATGGTCAATCTATTCCTGGAGTTTGGTAATCGCTTGACGAGCTCGAACAGGCAGCCATGGCGGGCTCCTTCGTCGCCAGGTTGAGGAAGGAGAGAGAGGGATGGAGGATTAAGTCCAGCGGTTCGTCTGGACACTGCTCACGGCATAACGGTTAATCCATACTCACCGACAGCGGGCCCCGCACCCAAAGGGGTCAGTTATTCCACGAAACACCGGGAGTATGTAGGGTTTTACTAAGGGGCGTCCCAAATCTTGTGATTCTCTGCGGCCGCTTGGTGGTGCTGAGTCATATCCGTGTGATAACCCGCTAGAAGCCCACTCAGTCCAACCAGAAGGAGCCATGTGTCCCTCCCTCATAGCTGATGTCGCTGCTGATCTCTCTTTCTCTCCGCTGGCGTGGGCCAATCAAAACCTGTCACGTGTCACTACCGCTGATATGGAGCCATCCTATTGCTGGAATTTCAAAAATTCATAGAAATTCAACCGTAACTCAGAAAAATCCAAATCAAATTTCTACAGGACCAGAAAAATATGGAGAATATAGTCATGCCAAAACCACAACCAAAATCCAAACAGAATATTTTAAATCCATATTCCAAACTCTGGCCAACCACAAATTGCCACATCACTGTAATACTAATTTAAAAATCCAGAGACCTTTAAAAATTCATGAAAATTCATAAGAGGGTCAGAAAAATGTGAGGAAAAATACTGGATGCTCAGAAAAATAAGGGGAGTCTATTTGGCTAATCATCACCACTAAAAATCCACCATTATTCTCTCCCGGATACTATGGAGATAAGCCGTTCTGGAAAAACCCTAAAGGTTCAAAGGCTCATAACGAGAAGGCATGGATAATATCTCTAAAAGTCATATTGGAACACTAGCACGACCGAGTCTAGTGCTTCATTCATGACTCAATTAAAGCTAATCGCAATCCCAGTGACCAAAACCACCAGACGGTCATCGTCATGACGGGTGTGGATCAAAATGGAGACACTAAGTATTGTTGCTAACAAACAAGAGTAATGGCGAAGTATCAAACTCAATGATCTGGTTAAATTGAGACTCGCTAGCCTCAAAATGATGGATAGTGAAGATCTACCACGGTGTCACGGGACTCTATCAAGAGACCCGAAATAATATACAAAGCAAGTGAAAACCAATCATGTCACGGGACTCTATCAAGAGACCCGAAATGATACGCAAACCAAGTGAAGACCAAATCAATATTAAGGCAAATTGGAAAAATTCCAAAGAGAAGGCAAATTACACCGCAAGATATTATCGGTGAAGAATATGGATCTATCACATACGAGCAGAACTCTTTGCAGTCTAAGAAAAGCTCACAATGTTGTCCCAAGCCTGCTGAGACGATGGAAGCCACGATTATCAAAGGCACCCGCTCTCTCGAGAAGGCGGGAGGTCCTATCTTGAGTGTATGTAATCTACCCGCCAGAGATAACATCTGCCAACACCGCTGACACAGGCACACAACATTATGATCCTATCAAAGATATGCAAATATTGTCATTATGGACAAACACCACATCATCATACCCGTACCTTGGGGAAAGATAACACTTTTATTTTAGGAGTCTACGATTATCTAAGGCACCCGCTCTCTCGAGAAGGCAGGAGGACCTAACTTGAGTGTTTGCAATCTAACCGCCAAGGATATATCGAGGCCAACACTGTTGCTGTAAACGACTCCCTCAGATTATATTAAAACCTTATCCCACATTATACCACCATATCAGATGGATCCATAACCCTTACCCAAATAATATCCTCATTCAGAAACTTCAAAATGTTCCTTGGTCACATTACTTATGTCTCAAACAGCTCAGTAATGTCGACTTGGTTCATCTTTTAAATCTACAACCAGATCTCACACAACAAAACTTACCTCTTTCGGTGCTGGAGGGAAATTATAATGTTCTGGTCGGAAGCCGAACATTACTTGAACGCTCGCATAGAATGCCCAGCGTCACTCTATTGACTTTCCTTGGCTAAATGCCAGGCATTATGTCACATTGACGCTTGATCAGGAATCAAGCGAATCTTCAACAGCTGGTCAGAGACTGAGTGTTAGAGGAACACTCCCATGATCGAGAACCAACTGTTCATGACGTACCGGTTGGCAGCCGGACGTTACTTGAACGCTTAGCGTCATTTGAGTGACTTGTCTTGCCTAGATGTCAAGCATTATGTCACATTGAACGATTGGTCAGAGACTGAGCGTCAGAGGAACGCTCCTATGATCGAGAACCAATTGTCACCCGCACCTGAGGAAGCCAAGGGGCAGCTGACTTAGGTAGCACCCGCGCGCATAAGATGTTTGACGCCCACAGACCCAAGGGTCTAGCGAAGGATAGTTTCAATACTTTGGGTGAGAGCCGAACTATTGAAACCTTGGGTATTTCAGGTGGCAGCTAAACTACCCACTGAACGTTTCAGTAGCAATCAGGATTCCTTGCGAGGTTTCGAGTAACACTTGGACTATCTGTATGATATCTCGGCTGGCTACCAAGTATCATCAGAGTATTCCAAAGGAGGATCGAACCGTCTGCTCAATACCCGATTGGCGAACAAACGTCACTTTAACATCTGACTGGCATCCAGATGAAATTCGGACACTTCAGGTGGCAGCTGAACTGCCCATTGAACGGCTGACTAGCAATCAGATTCCTTTCAAAATCTCGAATAACTGTCAGACTATTGTTTGATACCTTGGCTGGCTACCAGGTATCACCTCAATACTCTGAGTGAGGATCGAATTGTTACTTATCTGATTGGCGAACAGACGTCACTTCAACGCTTCGAGGAATAATCGAGTCATCTGTCCGATAAGCTGGCTGGCTACCAGATATCACTTCAGAGTCTCAATTATGATCGAATCGGAAGGGAACATCTGACTGGCACCCAGATGTCACTTCTAAACGATTCGAATAGCAATCGGACCAATTGTTTTGTACCTTGGCTGGATACCAGGTATCACTTCAATACTCCGGATGATAATCGAATTGGCACTTAACACTTGGCTGGTAACCAAGCGTCTTCGGTTCAGGTGGCAGCTGAATCGATTCCTAGATATTTGACTTGCGACCAGATGCACTGTCGACACCTCAAGCAACAATCGGATAACCTGTGGGATATCTTGGCTGGATACCAGATATCACCTCAGTATCTCGAATGATGATTGAGCCGTCTACTCAATGTCTGAATAGCAACCAAATGTCTCCTGAACGCTCTGGACAACAATCGGAGCATCTGTTTGATAGTCTGGCTGGCTACCAGATATCACCTCAGTACTTCGGATGGAGATCGGAACGTCACTTAACGTCTGATTGGCAACCAGATGTCTTGACGATTCGAGTGACAGTCGAATCGTTCCCCTGATACCTTAGATGAAAACTAGATACCACTTCAACGCTTCAAATGGCAACTGGATCGTCTACTTGATATCATGGCTGGAAACCATGTATCAACGCACGCTTCAAGCGACAAGAGAACCGTTTGTTTGATATCTTGGCTGGAAACCGAGTATCACCCCAAGGAAAAGAAACCGAACATTGCCAAATATCACTTCAACGCTTCGGGAGCAAACCGAATCGTCACTTTGAACATCGCCAAATGTCACTTTTAACGGAAGCCACTCCGTCACTCGACGCTCTATGCCCATTGAACGAGCGTCCGCTTCCCGGGAAAGGTCAAGGGGCAACCGACTCGGGTCGCACCCGCGCGCATAAGATTTTAACGCCCATAAACCCAGGGGTCCGGCGTCTTTAACGTCCACAAGCCCAGGGGCCTGACGTTAACTCAAAACAAAAAAAAGAGAGAAGAAAACAACCTCAAGCACCGCATCAATCAAATTTAATGATCTGATAAAGAATCAGACGTCACTTTCAAACAACCTCGACAAAGATCAACAGGAAGTCTAAGAAACCCGCTTCGGGAAGACCATGCCAACAAAGCCTAAACCTTGATTCCTCATATTGTAAGGAGAACTCGGAAAACGAGAAGATTACAAGCGTCCAGCGACGGCAGTCAACTGAAACCTCTACAAGCTAAGAATTCCAGAGACTGTTGTCCCCTGCAATCCAAAGTCCACAAAAAAAAATATATAATAATATGATATATTAATATTGCATTGTAGTAGTAATATTAATAATAAAAAAAATGAAAAAATATAAATGCATGATAGGACCGCTAATTGCATATTTACAATTCCCTAACAGCTCACGACACACAATCCTTTGATTTTCCCGATCTAGAGGTGCTCCTGACCATGTCGGAGGTAATTAACAGTAGGGGCTTGTGCCTACTGGAAAGAAAGGACCCCTTCAAATAATAAACACTCGTGAGAACTCAAGACCGTACAGTTACCGCGCTTCGAGGTGGTATCGGTATCGGCCTCTTGAGGCTCGCGAGGGGTATCTGATCCGCATTCTTTTTGCCCCTCAATCCGAGACCGGATTTTCCTCTGTTGATCCGAGGGCCTCGAAAAAGTGCGAGACAATGATTCATACATTATTTATTCATTTGAGCATTTCAATCATTTCTGGATTCATCCTAAGTCATTTCCTCAGAATAATCAACATTTAAACTCTTTATACTGTCAAGAATATGATTCATATCTTATTTGTTCAAAAAGATTGGATTATACATGACAATTATGAATATAAAAACCAAATAATGCAATTATGAGTATCATATGAGCTTTTAATATTTTTTGATTCATTCTAAATCATTTCGTCACAATAATCAACATTTAAACTCTTATACTGTCCAGACTAATATTCATATCTTGTTTATTAAAAAAGATTGGATTATAAATTGTAACTATGCATATAACATGCAAATAATGCAATTCTAAGTATCATTTAAGCATTTCTATCATTTCAGAATTCATTATAATTAATTTTATAATAACAACCTACATTTCAACTCTTTATATTGTCTAGAACATAATTCATAACTAATTTATTTGAATAGATTGGATTATACATGGTAATTAAGCATATAAAGTGCAAATAATACAATTCTGAGTATCATTTGAGCATGTCAATCGTTTCTGGATTCATTCTAAGTCTTTTCAACACTATAACCAACATCTAAACTCTTTATACTGTCTAGAATATGATTCACACCTTATTTATTCAAAAGGATTGGATTATACATAGCAGTTAAGCAAATAAAGTTCAAATAATGCAATTCTGAGGATCATTTGAGCACTTCAGTTTTTTCTAGATTCATCCTAAGTCATTTCATCACAATAATCAATATTTAAACGCTTCATACTGTTTAAAATATAATTTGTGTCATATTTATTCAAAAAGATTGGATTATACATGGTAATTTCGCATATAAACTGCAAATAATGAAAATCTGAGTATAATTTGAGAATTTCAATAGTTTCTGGATTCCTCCTAAGTCATTTCTTCACAATAATCAAAATTTAAACTCTTTATACTGTTTAGAATATGATTCGTATCTTATTTATTCAGAAAGATAGGATTATACATGGCAATTACGCATATAAAGTGCAAATAATGCAATTTTGAGAATCATTTGAGCATTTCAATTGTTTCTTTATTCATTCTATGTCTTTTCATCACTATAACCTATATTTAAACACTTTACAGTGTCAAGAATATGATTCATATCTTATTTATTCAAAAAGATTGGAATATACAAGGCAATTACAAAATATATATAAAGCAAACAATGCAATTCTGAGTATCGTATCTGCTTTTAATAATTTATGGATTTATTCTAAATCATTTCGTCATAATAATCAATATTTAAACTCTTTATATTGTCCAGATTATTATTCATATCTTGCTTATTCAAAAAGATTGGATTATAAATTGTAATTACGCATATAACATGCAAATAAGGCAATTCTGAGTATCATTTAAGAATTTCTTTTCTTTCAGAATTCATTCTAAGTAATTTCATAATAATAATCTGCACTTTAACTCTTTATACTGTCTAGAATATGTTTTATATCTAATTTATTCGAATAGATTGAATTATACAGGGTAATTAAGCATATAAATTGTAAAAATTACAATTATAAGTATCATTTGAGCATGTCAATCGTTTCTGGATTCATTCTAAATCTTTTCATCACTATAATTATATTTAAACTCTTTATACTGTCAAGAATATGATTCATATCTTATTTATTCAAAAAGATTGAATTATACATGGCAATTACGAATATAAAAAGCAAATAATGCAATTCTGAGTATCATTTGTGCATTTCAATCATTTCTGGATTCATCATAAGTCATTTCATCACAATAATCAATATTTAAACTCATTACACTTTTGAATATAATTTGTATCTTATTTATTCAAAAAGATTGCATATTACATGATAATTACGCATATCAAGAGAAAATAATGCAATTCGGAGTATCATTTGAGCATTTCAATCATTTTTTTAATTTATTCTAAGTCATTTCATCACAATAATCTACATTTAAACTCTTTATACTGTTTAGAATAAGATTCATATCGTATTTATTCAAAAATTTTGGATTATACCTGGAAATTACGCATATAAAGTACAAATAATGCAATTCTGAGTATCCTTTGAGTATTTTAATCATTTTTGGATTCATCCAAAGTAATTTATCACAACAATCAATATTTAAACTCTTTATACTGTTTTGAATATGATTTGTATCTTATTTATTCAAATATATTGGATTATATATGGAAATTACGCATATAAAATGCAAATAATTTAATTCTGAATATCAATTGAGAATTTCAATTGTTTCTTGATTAATTCTAAATCATTTCATGAGAATAATCAACATTCAAACTCTTTGTATTTTTTAGAAAATGATTCGTATCTTTTTTATTCAGAAAGATTGGATTATACGCGACAGATCTTACTTATTCAAAAAGATTGGATTATACCAAGTACTTACGCATATAAAGTGCAAATAACTCTCATTCTGAGTAATTTTTCCATTTCAACCGTTTCTGAATTAATTCTAAGTCATTTCATCACAATAATCTATATTTAAACCCTTCACATGGACAAGAATATGATTTAGGTCTTACTTATTCATAAAGATAGGATTATACCTAGTAATTACTCAAATAAAACACAAACAACCCTCATTCTGAGTAATTTGAGAGTTTTAACTATTTCTAAATTCATTCTAAGTTATTTCTTCACAATAAGCTATATATAAACTCTTCATACGGTCTAGAATATAGATAAGGTCTTACTTATTCAAAATGGTTGGATAATATAAAGTAATTACGCAAATAAAGTGCATATAACTCTCATTCTGAGTAATTTCAGAATTTCAACTATTTCTGAATTCAATCAAAGTTATTTAATCACAATAATTTATATTCAAACTCTCTATATATTGTCTAGAATATGATTCATACTTATTTATTCAAAAAGATTGGATTATACATGTCAATTACGCATATAAAATTCAAATAATGCAATTTTGTGTATCATTTGAGCATTTCAAACATTTATGGATCCATTGTAAGTTATTTCATCAAAATAATCTATATTTAAACTCTTTATACAGGAAAATTATTCATATCTTATTTATTCAAAAAGAATTGATTATGCATGGTAATTACATATAAAGTGCAAATAATGCAATTATGTGTATCATTTGAGCATTTCGATCATTTCTGGATTCATTCTAATTCATTTCATCACAATAATCTATATATAAGCTCTTTATACAGTCTAGAATAGGATTCACATCTTATTTATTCAAAATATAGGATTATACTTGGCAATTACGCATATAAAATGCAAATAATGTAATTTTGTATATCATTTGAGAATTTCTATCATTTCTGGATTCATTCTAAGTCATTTCATAAGAATAATCAACTTTTAAACTTTGAGTACTGTTTAGAATATGATTTGTATCTTATTTATTAAAAAAATTGGATTGTACAAGGCAATTACACATATAAATTGCAAAAAAAAAATACAATTCTGAGTTTCATTTGAGCATTTCAATTATTTCTGGATTCATTCTAAGTCTTTTCGTCAAAACAATCTATATTTGAACACTTTATACTTTCAAGTCTACGATTCATATTTTATTTATTCAAAAAGATTTGATTATACATTGTAATTACACATATAAAGTGCAAATAATGCAATGATGAGTATCATTTGAGCATTTCAATCGTTTCTGAATTCATTTTAAGTCATTTCATAACCATAATCATCATTTAAACTCTTGGTACTGTTTAGAATATGATTGTATCTTATTTATTCAGAAAAATTAGATTATACGTGACAATTACGCATATAACGTGCAAATAATGCAATTCTGAGTATCATTTGAGCATTTCAATCGTTTCTGGATTCATTCTAAGTCTTTTCATTACAATAATCTATATTTAAACGTTTTATACTTTCAAGACTACGATTGATATCTTGGCTATTCAAAATGATTGGATTATACCATGTAATTACTCATATAAAGCGCAAATAATGCAATTATGAGTATCATTTGAGCATTTTAACTATTTCTGGATTCATCCTAAGTCATTTCATCACAATAATCGACATTTAAAATATTTGTACTGTTGAAAATATGATTTGTATCTTATTTATTAAAAATTATTGGATTATACTTGGCAATTACGCATATAAAATGCAAATAATGCAATTTTGTATATCATTTGAGAATTTCTATCGTTTCTGGATTTATTCTAAGTCATTTCATAAGAATAATAAACTTTTAAACTTTTTGTACTGTTTATAATATGATTTGTATCTTATTTATTCAAAAAGATTGGATTATACATGGAATTACGCATATAAATTGCAAAAAATGCAATTCTGAGTATTATTTTAGTATTTCAATTGTTTCTTGATTCATTGTAAGTCCTTTCATCACAACAATCTATATTTGAACACTTTATACTTTCAAGTCTACGATTCATATTTTATTTATTCAAAAACATTGTAATTACGCATATAAAGTGCAAATAATGCAATGATGAGTATCGTTTGAGCATTTTAATAGTTTCTGAATTCATTTTAAGTCATTTCATAACAATAATCATCATTTAAACTCTTTCATTTGAGCATTTCAATCGTCTCTGGATTCATTCTATATATGTTTCATCACTGTAACCTAGATTTGAACTCTTCATATTGTCTAGAATATGATTCATATCTTATTTATTCAAAATGATTGGATTATACATGGCAATTACGCATATAAGGTGCAAATAATGCAATTCTGAGTATCATTTTGGCATTTCAATGGTTTCTGGATCCATTCTAAGTCATTTCATCATAATAATCTACATTTAAACTCTTTATACTATCCAGACTAATATTCATATCTTGTTTATTTTAAAAGATTGGATTATACATGGTAATTACGCATATGAAGTGCAAATAATGCAATTCTAAGTATCATTTGAGCATTTCAATCGTTTCTGGATTCATTCTAATTCTTTTCATCACAATGATCTACAATTAAATGCTTTATACTTTCAAGACTACTATTCATATCTTGTTTATTCAAACAGTTAGGATTATACAAGGTAATTACTCATATAAATTGCAAATAATGCAATTCTGAGTATCATTTGAGCATTTCTATCGTTTATGGATTAATCCTAAGTCATTTAATCACAATAATTTACATTCAAACTCTTCATACTGTTTAGAATATGAATAGGGATGAAAACAGATCGGATACGGAGCGGATGTTGGTCTTTCCATATCCGCATCCATATTTTTTTCCGTATACAAATACGAATACGAATGCATTTGGATACGGATACGGTTCGAATTTTAAACGGATATGAATTCCAGTTTGGATATTATCGGATACAAAGTCAAATACAAATATATTTTGTCGGATACGGATTGTATTTTAATATTTTTATTTATTTACAATAGCAGTTTCTGTAAAAATAATGATATTCAATATATTCAGTGTCTATGTTAGTACTTCGTCAATGTTCGTACTTCGTCAAGATTAGTAGTAGTGCATGCGAATGAATACCTATTATTTTCATAGTTTGAGCCAAATGAAAATTTCTTTAAAATATGAAAGTTAATCTTAATAACATTGTTTTCGATCACACTATACAACTTTAGAAGTGAACTTCCATAAATTAAAAGTAAGCAAATTTATTTGTTGGGTTTCAACTTTCAGAACATAACTACATAAGTTCACAACCAGAAGGAAATAAAAGCCTAAAAGTGAAAGCAAATAAGAGACCATCTAAAATTGTAAGCACCACATAAGCAGAAATCTAATAGGATTGATCAATAAATTCAGTCTTTCCACATTTTGAATTCTTAACAGTATAGTCAATTAGTCAGTGTCAAATCATATCATATTACCTTAAATGTCATCATACATTAAAATAGTATATCAATCATATGTAATCACCATGATTAGAGAAAAAATAATAATTTTAGTGTTGTTATCATATATAATCGTCTCAATTCTGAGTATCATTTGAGCATTTTAACAATTTCTGGATTCATCATGTTACCACGTCGAAAGGTAGCAAGAGTTTAGAGGGAACGACCCGGCTTCCCTTCCGCCAACCAACCGTCCCATGCAGAAGGGAAGGAGCCGCTCGGGAGAGATGAAATTAGAGAAAGAGGAGAGTATGAGGAGGCGAACGGAAGAGACCCCCCTTGGAACAGGAGGGAATCCTTTTTATATTGAGTACTTAGGGCGACCCCTTTGTTTGGATGGATCCTTATCGGGCCTTACTAGACCTTAGCAGGCCGAATTCTTATATAACCAGACCAGGCCTTATCATAAGCCCCCAAGCTTCTAGTGGATGTAATTCCAGTAGAAGTTAAAATATAATTATGTCATCGATGAAGCCTCAAATTATATGGTGAAGTAAAAGGCACTTTTAGGCCTTTCGGCAAGGCCTTTTAGGCATATAAAATGCAAATATTGCAATTCTGAATATAATTTGAGCATTTCAATCATTTCTGGATTCATTCTAAGTCATTTCATAAGAATAATGAACATTTAAATTATTTGTATTGCTTAGAATATGATTTTATCTTATTTATTCAAAAAAATTGGTTATACGTGGAAATTACACATATAAAGTGAAAATAATACAATTCTAATTATCATTTAAGCATTTCAATCGTTTCTGTATTCATTCTATGTTGTTTCATCGCAATAATCTATATTTAAAAACTTTATACTTTCATGACTATGAATCATATCTTGTTTATTCAAAAAGATTGGATTATACAAGGTAATTACGCATATAAAGTGCAGATAATTCAATTATGAGTGTCATTTATGCATTTTAATCGTTTATGGATTCATTCTAAGTCATTTCTTCACAATAATCTATGTTTAAACTCTTTATACTATTTAGAATATGATTTGTATCTTATTTATTCAAAAAAATTGGATTATATATAGCAATTACGCATATAAACTGCAAATAATGCAATTCTAAGTATCATTTGAGCATTTCAATAATTTCTAGATTTATCCTAAGTCATTTTGTCACAATAATCTACATTTAAGCTCTTTATATTGTCCAGACTAATATTCATATTTTTGTTTATGTAAAAAGATAGGATTATACATGGTAATTACGCATATAAAGTGCAAATAATGCAATTGTGAGTATCATTTGAGCATTTCAATCTTTCTGGATTAATCCTAAGTCAATTAATCACAATAATCAATATTTAAACTGTTTATACTGTTTAGAATATGATTAGTATCTTATTCATTCAAAAAGTTTGTATTATACGTGGCAATTATGCACATAAATTGCAAATAGTGCAATTCTGAGTATAATTTGGGTATTTCAATCGATTCTGTATTCATTCTAAGTCTTTTCATACAATAATCTAAATTTAAACGCTTTATACTTTGAAGACTACGATTCATATCTTGTATATTCAAAAAGATTTGATTATACAAGGTAATTACGCATCAAAAGTGCAAATAATGCAATTCTAAATATCATTTAAGCATTTCAATCATTTCTGGATTCATCCTAAGTCATTTCATCACACAACATTTAAACTCTTTATACTGTTTAGAATTTTATTCGTATCTTATTTATTAAAAAAGATTATATCATGGCAATTACGCATATAAAATGCAAATAATGGAATTCTTATTATCATTTGAGCATTTCAATCGTTTCTGGATTCATTATAAGTAATTTCATAAGAATAATCAACATTTAAACTCTTTGTACTGTTTAGAATTTGATTCGTATCTTGTTTATTCAAAAAGATTGGATTATACATGGCAATTACGCATATAAATTGTAAATAATGCAATTCTGAGTATCATTTGAGTATTTCAATCGTTTCTAGATTTATTCTAAGTCTTTTCATCACTATAACCTAATATAAACTCATTATACAGTCTAGAATATGATTCATGAGTTTAGCTATGGTGAGATGCATCACAAAAAATCTTCCGTGAGATGCGATCAAAATTCATGAATTTGGTTCAAAATGATTGATCCAAACCGTTCAATATGATCTTGCTATTGAAATCTTATCGTAAACCAAAATTTACATTTTTTCAGAATTTTTAAGTATTTTTTCGGATTTTTAAAAATGACGGTTTTTGAACGGTTCAGAACTAATTAGATTAACATTTTTATGAAATATCAAAAAAATACTTAAAAAATTCGAAAAAATATAAAATTTAGTCTTCATGGAGATTTCAATAGAGAGATTGGATTATACATGTCAGTTACGCATATAATGTGCAAATAATGCAATTCTTAGTATCATTTAAGAATTTCAATCATTTCTAGATCTACATCTAAACGCTTTATTTTTATCGTTTTTAGATTCATCACAATAATCTACATTTAAACTCTTTATACTGTCTAAAATATGATTCATATTTGTTTATCCAAAGATATTGAATTATACATGGTAATTACGCATATAAACAACAAGTAAAGCAAGTATGTATATCATTTGAGAATTGCAAATATTTGCAAAAAAAAAAACGAATGAAAAGCTCAATTGCAATATTTTGAGAGAGAGAGAGAGAGAGAGGTAGCCGTTGCGGTTGAGTCTGTATATTGCAAATATTTGTTTGTGTAGTATGATTTCTGAAATCATGCGTTCGAAAACTAGATACGAATTTGTTAAAATTTTAAATATTTTGATGTCAAATATTTGATAAACGAAGAAAAGAAAAATATATGTACAAAAAGCCAAAGACAATAAAACACAGTTTGAGTGTTTCACCTTGTGCGCCAGCGCTACTCCCAAATAGCAAACAAAAAAAAAAAAGGGCGTGGGCACTAATTCCAAGCCGCAACGGTCGAAATCTCTGTTCTCTTCTTCGTATAAACTATAAAGTATAAACCCACAATCCCAACTCAACCGCAACGGCTACCTGACTACCTCTCTCTCTCTAACAAAACAAAACAAGCAATGACTATGACTAGAGAGCGAGTTATCACGGTGGAGTACCTCCACCCAACCATGACCCACGAACTGCTCCACAAATTCCCCGACTCCTCGGCCTTCGATTTCGACTACTCCCAGAGCAGCATCTGGTCACCTCTCTTACCACGCGGCACCTCGCGCTCCATTCGATCTCTCAAATCGATTTCTTCGAGGAAGCTCCTCAAGGGGATGATCAGAAAGCAAAAGTGCAGCTGTTTCCCCACCAGGAAGCTCGATTTCTCCTTCAACCCAACTCCTCAGAGGGTATTCATTACTTTCTTAACACATTCAAATCCCATCAATTTCCTTTCCATCAGCTTTTATTGGATCTTCTTTAATTCTTCACTGGTACAAGGAGTTCTGAGTTCGAAATCCTTTCAAAGAATTGACTAGTCTCTCCAGTCACTTAATACTGGATATGTCCAGTAAACCCGAAATATAAAATTGTTAAATGAAGAACTGTAACAATTGTCAGCCTTCTCTCTCTCTCTCTCGTCTTGAAACTCTAATTATGTTGTGATTGATTGATTGGTTTATCCAGGGATGGAGAAGGGTGCTAAAGGCGGCCCTGAAGCGCTTCAAATTGCAAGGGAAATCCCCATTTCAGAGGATTAAGTTGCCAGAGTAAATTATAAGATCCTAAAATCGGTTCTACTGTTTGCTATATATATTCATATGCATTTCATTTATTCATTTTTAGGGTGTTGTTTTAATTCATTTTTGTAGATATTGTGTTAATGGAAAAGCCTATTTTGAGCTCATGCCATGAAAAAGGTCTATTTAGCTAACACCAAATGAAATTTCCAAACCTCATTTGTTTATTAGTATTACACATTTCACTCGTCGTCTGGTTTTGTTATGGTTCTCCTGCTTCTCTTTTAACTATCTGAAATTGATAGTCCATGCGCCACTCTGTGTAAGCAAATTTTACTTTGTTTGACAGAGAAGACAATATATTGCAATAAGATTATGATTTTCAAAACATTTTCTCGAAGGAAGGGTGAAAATATTGCTTCACAGAAATTTTGAAAATTTTGTTTTCGAATTACCAACAACAAGCACTTTGTTACTTAAAATGGAGATAAAAGTAATCAGAATATATAAATCTGCATAATCTTGCCCAGTATTTTAATTGGCAACAATGGTAACTAATAGACTGATAAATTGAGAGTCGGCATTTCCGCTGTGCATGCCAGTCCAGGACAATATTTGTCTGAAACATCTTGAAATAAGACGTCCATAACGCTGAGCGAAGAACAATGAAGTAAACATCATACGACTCTGGCAAATTATTATACAAAAAAAAAAAAATAGAACTGTCTTCTAGTAATAAGAAGACAAAATTGACAGGAAAAATCTTACAAGGACATGGTATACATATTGGTTTTAACATAACTTTTATCTCATAGAACACAAAGCATAGAGAGACCTTGTTTCATTCAATGAAATAGGTGACTTACAAGCTATCTTGTTTCCATCAAAAAAAAAAAAAGAACGAAAGAAAGAGAAATAACACAATATTAACTCTTTGCTTCGAACAATAACATAACCCATTTTCGAAGCTTTATATATACAGACATTTATTTATTTTATACACCCATTTCAAGCTATTAAACTTGAGATTCAATTGTTTCCTCTATAGCATTATTAGCACAGCCAAACACACATTATTACCTGTTAAATTCAATCTCTACCTATACAGATCATATACATTACTATATAGTATATACAATTATTCACCATCTTAGTGCTAGAACTATGGAATTATCGTGCTACTTTATGGGCTCTATTATGAGAAATAGTTGGATCATCTCTCTTTGAGCCTTCAGGCTTACGAGCCCATGCTGGAGCCTGATCTGGCCCGTACCGATAGTCATAAAACAGCTCCTGACTGGCCTCTATGTGCTCTTTGGCATAAATCCCCACTCTATGATCCCCAGCTACTAACATCACCTATACAATGAATATATTGGTGGGGGGTTCAAAAAAATTACACTAAAATAATAAATGAGGAACAATTAAAATTTGTCTTCGAAAAGGAAAACCCACAAGAATGTGCCATCCACGAGCATAAAAAGTACTTTATTTATTTCAATGGCATTATTGTATACTCAGTCCAAAAAGAGGAAATATCTCAAAAGACCGAGAAAAATACAGCCTTCAGTTGGGTATAAAAGAAAAAACTATTACAATGTTTGCAGAGCTACTTGGGTTAGCACTTCACAAAAGAATAAAGAGAGTTACCTTTGCATAGCAATTGGGGCTTGAAGAGTGATTTGCAAACTTCAGCTTGTCACCTTTACGGTAAGCATCCAGTACATACTGTAAAAATAGACAATAACATGCTAATAAAAATTCAAGTTTGCCACTTGTTCATGTCAGAAATGGGAATAGTTGAGAGAAACCCAACCTGATCATTCAAATCGAAAAGGAACGATGAGTTCGCACGATCATAAATCTTCCCTCTTTTATCTGCCTCTTTGTGAGAAATCAATTCACCGGTATACTCTCCAAGATAATCATTTTTGTTGACAGGATTCTACATAACAATTAAAAATATAGAAAATCAGCAATCACAAACAAGATTATCATTCCCAAATCTTCACCAATGCACTTACCTTTATAAAAGCTCCCCACCCCGCCACATCAGACCGTCCCAACAAAATCTGTACGTTCAATGAAACATAATAACTTATCATAAGTTCAACAATAACTAATAATAAGTTTGCTCATCAGATAGAACAAAAAGATTAAATGTTCTCTACTAGGGTTCTTACTCTCTGCTGCTGTTTCAAAAGGAGCTTCATATTACCACACTGATAGCCATCACCTCTTGTTGGTGGCTCACCCAAAGTGCCATCTCCACAACTGCACGTAAGCTATTGTTACACATCTAAATTACAACTATAAAAAAATTTACAAACCATCTTAGCTCCCTCTAAAAAAAAAAACAAAGAAACAGAGAGGAGGAATTGAAAAAAGAAATAATTGTAAATAAAGGATTAATTACCTAACCCAGCAATTTCTGCAAACATCAGGGTCACATTCACGGCCAGCTGCAAAACAGGGACATTGTCTACTCCTACATTGGCTCTTGGCACAATGGCATCCTCTAAACCTATTCTTGCAGCTTTTGGAACACCTTTATGAAAAAAAATAAACAAATAAAGAAAAGAAACAAACAAACAAACAATTAAAAACTGTCACATCTAATGACATAATAGATAATCTTGTTATGAGATATTTGCTTTGCATTAGCAGTCTACATATTTACAATATTCTAACAATCTACATATTTGCAATGATATAATATTGTCACCTCAATAAGAGAAGTAAAGCTACTTGGCCAATAACATCACTTCGAGGACTCAAATACCCCCATTATTCAATCATGAATCATTAATATTATTAGTTCATCTACTTAGATCATGTCTTGGTCCTTTTTTATTAAGTTAGCTCTCAGTTGCAACCACTAAAATCGTCTATTTAAGTTGGGCCAGAATTTTCTTGTCACAAATAATACAAATTTAGTATTAACTTGTAAATTGGCACAAAAAAGAGAACATAAATCAACAATGCAAGTGAAAAGAATGCATAAATTTCTATAGTACCAAATACCAATGGGTGCACTGGAACAATCCAAATTCACAATGCTTGAGGACATTTTGGTCATTCTAGTTCCTACTTCAAAATGACCATTATACATCCAGGGGCAGAGGCAGTAGGGGCGGAAGAGTGCTTTGTCCCCCCCCCCCCCCCATATTTGGGTTTTCAGTTACGAACTTGTCATTGTTTGGTTCACTTTGGTTAATTTTAAGCAATATGTTCCCCCCCTACAAAAATAAAAAGCCCAAATCATATAGATGAAAAGCTTGATAACAATCTTTCCTCCTCGAATATCGTGTTTTTTCTTTGTAAATTTGGATGGGTAATGCTCTCCATTCAAACAGACAAAGGGCCGAGGATAGAAAATAGTGAAAGGAAATGAGTGAGTGCCCTTTGAGCATAGAAGTTGAATCGTAAAATGTATCGTGTATCGTAGCATTAAGTATCGTATCGTGTATCGTGTATCGTGTATCGTATCGATTTGTTTAAGATACGCTAAGCTATCCTTAAAATTATGTAAAATAAGTAATTAGAATTTATATTGAACTATTTTCATTAAAAGAAAGTTCTAATATCACATCATATCCTTATAATCATTCGATAATTCAGCCTTCTTTAAATATAGTGTATAAATATTGGATTTTACTTAAATTTTATAATATATAATATGCATAAATCATTTACAATTTTAATTTATGATATTACACTATAAAATCTGTATAAATTATACTCATTATTAATTATTTTTGTATGTATAAATTATTAATCATTATATTATTTACAATAGTGTAATGTATTTTTATAACAAAATATTGTATAATATTAATATATATTTTTATTTGTATAAATTATAAATATTATATTGTATAAAATTATAATCTATATAAATTATATTACAAAATATATGTAGAAACTATTAAGCTATTAATCATTATAGTATAGTATTATGCTATATAATTTGTATAAATGATGATGATTATTATTATTGTTGTTGTTCTTATTATTCTACTAATATTCTATTATAATCTTTATTAATTATAGTTGAAAATGATTATTATTGTTATTATTATTCTACTAAAACAAATAGTTTCACTATTGAGTATTACCGAATCGTTTGTATCTTACGATACACCCTAGTATCGTAAGTTACATATCGTGTATCTTAAGATACATTAAGATACACTGCAATTGAGATACAATGGTCAAGATACGTATCGATCGGGCTATGAATCGTATCGTATCGTGAGTTACGTATCGTGTATCTTAAGATACTAAATTCTATGCCTTTGAGTTTTTATACGACAGGTAGAAACTAGATCGAGTTGTAATTAATGACTAAATATCTATCCTCAAAACCATAACAAATGATGATTAATGGGCTCTTCTTTTCAAACAATACAATAACAACTACTAAGAGAAACATTAAAGCAATCTAATGATCATTACTGAAAATAAAAATGTCACAATTCATTCTAGACTACATGCGAGTCTCTATTGAGAAATATACATGTTTTAAAGAATTGATTTTTCTGAACCATGATTATTGAAAAATAATAATTTTATATGGTAAGTAATATTTGAATAATTATAGTATTATCAACAATTAATTTATTATTATTATTTTTTTTAATTTTCCTTAGACTTCATGTTTTGAAACACCCCCCCCCCCCCCTGGTGTCATAATTCTGGCTCCGCCCCTGTATACATCTTACTTTGTCACCAAACATCAATGGTTTAAAAGTGATGAGGATCAACCACTACTTAACTTAGACTCCACTAACCAAAAAAAGGAGATAAGGTCTAATATTCACATAGTTTCTACTAACACTAAGCAATTTCTGTATACGCTTGCTAATAAAACCCGATCATTAGGTAGGTCGCATAGAAAATTTGTTCCAAGGATAGCAATCTTGCCTCTACAGCTGCAGCCCTGTATTAACTGATTCATCCTCTTAATGAGTGGTGCTATTTAAGTAGTCCAAAATGCTAGGTCATACTAATCAGTCTTTTAAACATTAAGATAGAAGTCAATGGCGTACCCGCAATATTTTTCACAGCAGGTGGAATTGAGAATACAGGGGCACTCTTTTCCACAGGACTGCTGGCACCCACATGGCAAATACTGCTTGCATGGTTGCTGCTTCCCATCGCCTATCCTTTTCCTGATTGCAGGATGGCCAGCCGATTTCCATGTATACTTCAGTTTGCGTGTTTTTCCTCTTTTTCGGCAGATCCGACTTCTTATAGGCAAGTCTAGCTCCTACAGTTCACAGTTATGTGTTAAGAAAGTTGCGCTCGGTTGTCCAAACTCCAAACCACAAGTTGAAGAATGTAGAAGTTCCTTTTTTTTTCAGGTTAGCAGATCAGACCTAATAATTGACCATATTTGCAGAGAAAACACAACATTTCTGTGTTATTTCAGGTTACACAAACCATTTCCATCAGCTGAGATGAGTAAGGAAAAATTGATGATAAAAGAATTTGCTTTCAGCATTAGATTAATCTAACGGAGGATGGTCACCGTAATAAAAACAAATGATAAGTAAGAGATCCACCAAATCTTTTTTCCAGTTAGCAAAAGGGATATTGAACTAAAAAATTGACCTAAAAGCTAATAGAGAGTATCCTGAGTAGTTGCAAGAATTGGGTTCATCGCTAATTATGATCAATTCAATGGAGTTATTCCGCAATTTTGGGTTGTCAACCGAAAACTTTTATGTTGGATTGGAAACCCAAAAGAGATGCAGATGATAAGCTAAATTTGATAAACCACATGAAAAATAAATTTAGATAAAATTATGATGTTGATTTCCTACTATGAGATACATAAAAGCTTGTTGTACCATGTAGTCTTGGTCAGACGTTCCAAAATCATCAAAACTTGATGTTGTCAATAGAGGCCGACTTGGCATCGAAGAACCATTATTGAACATGTAATTTGACACTTCCATGCATGTCTTCATACCGGAAAGTAGGTTTCTGGCAATTAGGCAACTACAACAACAGAAGTAAAATTACTTGGCATAAGATTCAAAGGCAAACACAGAGGATGCTATGATAAGGGACTAAGAAAAGCCTGTAAATAAATAATAACTAATCTTATTCTTGTCTGAGATTCTCTGAAAGAAAATAGATGACTTTAACACTAATAACCACAAAAAAATTACAAAAAATGTTAACAATGTGCTAGTTAGATTGCATTAGCTAAAGTTAGCTAATTTTCAAATATATTCATCCTGATCATTCATTCAATAGTTACCTGTTCCTCCCAAATATTTCAATCCCCTTCAAGTAGAGATCCTCTTCCAGGGTACTCCAATAAGCACCACTACTATTTTTGGATTCTCTTTTATATTCTTCTACCCCAGTACAATCCTCTGATTCTCTTGAAAATTCACTTTCATGATTTGAAATCTTGCCCATCATTAAAGTCTTTATGGGAATATCTGGGGTAATCTCATCTGACTTGGAACTGCTTTCTGCAAGTGGAGTTATGCAATCTTTGCCAGAATTAGAATCTTGAGATTCACAGGATTTATTGCCCACTTTTGCAGACTTTGAATCCTTCACGAGAGTAGGAGCTTCTCTCCTCTGTGTAAAGACCAGAAAGTTCATTTAGATATTTAGAAGGGAACTTAAATTAGGAAAGAGAAGAGGAAATTTTCTTATATTATTCACCAGGAGATTGAAGATGAGAAAATCAATACAAGATGGATAATGAATTAGTTTCATCACCTTAAGATAGCATTGAGCACTGCATGGTTTGCGAAGCTCATCAAGCTCTAAAACAGATTGCAGCTTTTCACTCTGCCACAAAGTTTAAATAAAATAAAACATAAATGATTGAAATGCAAAAGAGTAATACATTTGCAGACTAATTTAATTGAGTTCAAATTCACAACCACATCCTCCCACCCAGAATGGAAGAGGTAAAGACACATAGAAAAACATCCCTCATGGACCCCCCCCCCCCCAAATGAACTTTAACACACCATAGAATGCACACTTGTTTGTTGTCACAATACACACCTGCCTACTATGTGATGCACACTTTTCAATTAATACACAATTTTGACGAAGTAAAAATGCACTTTAACAGCAGTCAGGTCAAAATGTATTTTGACAGCTGTATTGGTCTTCCAAGACCCTTAAAATACACGTGAATATTGTGCCAATGCACACTTCAAGCAATATAAACAGCACCACAGGCTGACCACATATTAAACCATAAGGTGTTTCATACTGTTGATTGGATAATGATAATAAATATATAAGGAACATCAGAGCTAAACATACAGGGGTTACTAAATTCTGAGAACAGCCATGGAGACGACAATCAAAGATCTGAAAAAACAGCAATCGTTTTATTAAAATCAAACCTATGAGAGATTTTTAATAGGTATATTTATTTTGGAAGATTAGTTCCAAAAATAGCAAAAATACCAAGCATCGGCGGCAGAAAAGATTATCGAAAGAGTCTAAAGCTGTATCAAGACTCCTTTCAAGAAAAGAACGGTTCTGAAACATTGCCTCTTCAGCAGCAGCATGGCTGCCCGTACTATTTTCATTTTTCTCAACAAGTTTTCCACCCCTTTCCTGTAATAAAAATCAAATCATGGAACTTTCTTTAAAAATTTAAAGTATTGCAATAAGATAGGTACTTAACAAGTTTACCGAACAGACCTCAATTTCGGCAGGAGATGCATTGATAAATTGGCAGAGAATCTCCACAACATCATGATGTAGGCCATGCTCTTGAAATGCATTCCTATTATTTTAAACGAAAAGCATGAATTGCATTGCTTGGAAAGAAAAGTTCTTCTAGAACCAGAGTGAAGAATTGGGTGTCTATAATGAGTATTGTAAATGGAAGTTTCATAAGGATTTCTCAGATTTATCGCAAGACACTTGATAAGTTAATGAATAGAGTCAACTTGACAAAAGATTTGAAAGCCAACAATGTCAATGCAATTCAACCCAAAATTTAACTCTTATTCTATATTATACGAATAGTTCTCATAACAGTGTTTATTAAGCCATTTGAATATAACAATAGAGAGTAGAGACAACTAAACAAAGTAAAAATAACTACAGTACTCCTGAACATTTTTCAGTGTAATTAAACCAAAAGTACTAGCAAAAGGTCATATGACTTGAAACCTAACATTGCTTTGCTTGGCGAAAATCTCAAATAGAATTTAATTAAAAATGTCAAACATGATTGGTTCATACATAAAACAATCATATAAAGCTACCAGCTTCATGCTATGCTTGCACATACCAAAAACTATTGATGCAGATGTTATTGGAAATATAAAAACAATGTTAGGTAAAGTCCTATAATTGAAAACACAAATATAAAGTAACTAATTCACCATATAAGCTGGTCTTCCCCATGAGAGAATTCATGCTTCTCCTCAGCTTCGACAAACTCTTCGTCACTATCACTACAAATTAATGCTTCCTTTCCAACTGGATCATAATAAATTCTTCTCCTTCCAACTACTGACTGATCGTCTGCCATTCTCTGGTTCCTGTGCTGCGTTACATTTCATATAGTAAATAAGCACAAAATACAATTGTAATAAGAATGCCACATAGTTTCATGTTGACCATAAAAATAATAATATGACATAACAGCATGATACAGTGGCCTTTGTAAGTAGCTGCAGTATTATGTTGCTTCTGTTTTTCGTTAATTTGAAGCTTCCTAATACAAAAACTTAATTTGCTTGTGCTAATTCTAATACATTTACTTACTAATTTACCATGCATTTAAAGGTTTGCATAAATGACAAAATGCCTGCCTGAAATATAAGCCCCTCCTTTTTCATTGTTGTCAAAAAAAAAGTCCTTCTGTATGGTGAACTCTCATTTTCCTCATAACTAATCAAAGTTGCAAAGTAACACTGCTGCAGGCCAATTCATTCATCAGGACATAATTAATTTCTTCTATGAAAATGGAAAGTTTTTTGCAAGTATCCTCAGTATTTTGCTTTCCTGAAGATTTTTGTGGTACCTTTGTTTCTGCAATGTTCCATATTATTCTTACCTGACTCATCTTACTAGCTGTGAGTGAGTGTGTGTGTGTGTGTGTGTGTGCAGAATAGTAAAACACAAGTAGTCGCTTACTTGTCTAGGAAAATCCAAGTTGTATAAGGTGGGATTCTGTCCATGATGGGAAGCTTAACAAACTGTACAACTGTCTTTTGACCACTGTTTCCTAGCACAAGAGTTCCAGCAGAAAAGCTCTCCTCTTGGCTATGCCCATCCCTATCGCATGAACCATTAACCCAATCCCATGGAGAAAAGTTATGCAAAGAATTCACCATTCTATTAGAAAGCATGTTTTCAGAAGAAGTGTTGTCCTCCGTCACAGCCGCCATGGCCAGATCATATAGGTGGTTTGTGTGTTGTTGTAAGATTTTTCTGTTTCTCTCAACTTTTTCCTGTTTGACAAAGTGTGTAAAGTAGCAACGTTATTCTTATACAATATAATTTCTTTAAGAAATAAGAGGACTTGTTATAAAATAACTACAAACCAAGTACAAATTGATATTTTAATTCTGGTCTTTTGTGTCACAATTAGTTAAAAAAATGATTAATTGGTTCCATGTCAATAAAAAATTACCTCAATTGAAAGCAGTCTTGAAGTTTGTATTTGCTTTCTGAGTTGATTTAGTTTCCATGTAAGGGATGAAAATCCCTGCTTTCCCTGGTCTCCCTTGAAAAAACGAGAAAAGCCATAGCCAGATTCATTAGAGCATTGTAATTTGTAGTCTATGGATTAAATAATATTTTATTTAATTTAATTTTATTTTGCACCTTGGATCGATGGGAAGAGGAATCGGATGTCTTAGAGGAAGAAACCATTGTTCCAATTATGTGTGGAAATTCGACCAAAAGCAAAATGGGGTCAGTGTAAGTGTCCGGAGGGCGGAGAGCGAGGCCATGGGGAAAGAGTTGGACCGGGCGACAGAGTTGGACCGACCCTGGACCAGTCGGTGCTCTTTAGGTTTACAACCTCTTGGATTGCATGTTACGTTCTTTGCGTGGCCAACTGCATTTCGGCCCCAAAATTAGAGACTAAAATATTTATTTGTAATTTTTTCCTAGAAAGTTAGTTTAAGAATTAGGATATTTAAGTATAATATTAAAATTTGTTAAGATCGATGAAATGATTAATTTCATCTTTGATTAAAAGATAGCAAATTTGTTAAATTTTTTAATCGGAAGGCAGTGACAAAAATACTTTGCATCATCTTTATTTTTTTATTCCATCTTTTTTAATTTATTTTCATAATTAATATCATTGATAAATTAGTAGCACGTGATCTGAAAAGTGCTCCTTATGATACCAAATGAATTTGCACATACATATCTTTGCTTTAGAGAGATAAATATTTTCAATTTTAATTAGTATCGGTTATCGGAACCTCACAAGATGAGAGTTGATTTGATGAAAGCTGATAATACTACCATCATTTGCAATGCAAAAGATCGAAAAAGCTAGTTTTTTTCTCCTACGTTGGCTAAGAAGAAAGTTGAATCCTCGCATGTCTACAAGAGCAATAATCATGTCGTGAATTCCACTGATATAATCAGGTTACTAATAGAAGAAGGTGTCACATAAAATGTAAGTTTCATTCTTAACAGAGATATTAATTATTAGTATTTTTTTGTTTTTATTTGTTACAAGTGTAGTTATTCTAGAATAAGGAAGTGAATATATTTCTGTAAGGGAGTATATATTTAGATAAATAATTATTATTTAATTTTGTATATTCTTTGTTGCAAGTGCAGTTTTTTTAGAAGAAGAGAGTAACTTTATATCGTAGGGGAGTATATATATATTAAGTTAATAAATTATTAATCGGTTATGTATGCTTCTTTACAAGTGTAGTTAACTTAAAATAAGAGAGTAAATACACATTGCAAGAGAAGTATATATTAAGGGAGTATATATCTTGAAGGAGGGAGTAGTTGTTTATCAAGGGAGTAACTATTACAAATAAGGGGTATATATTTTGAATGAGGGAGTACATATCTTGAATGAGTGAGTATATGTAACTGATCGAGGGAGTAAATAGTACAATTAAGGGAGTAAATCTCAAAAGAGTCTTCTAACAAGCCACAATTTTGTGTCTTTGGCATGAATCACATGCGCCATAAATCCCTGCATTGTAATGTATTATATATTTTTATTGTTAGTTTCTCTACCCAGTAAATACATAAATTTAGTATTAAATTTTATAGTAGTTTAGATGGTACTGTAAGTATTTTACACTAAAGGAGTAAAATAAATTGTGGAAAGGAGTATAAAATATAAAATAATAGATATTAAATGTTTTGCAATCTTCTATCTTGGTGTATTAATATAAGCTTAAGAAAGTAAATAATAACTAAGATAGGAGTACATATCAAGAACATTTATTGTTGAAAGGAGTATATAATATAAAATAAGAGGTATCTGTGTAGATAGTATTGTAAGTGTTATGTAATAAGGGAGTAAAATTTATTGTTGAAAGTAGTATATAATATAGAATAAGAGATATTAGTTATTTTGTGACATCTTATATAGTGTCTAAAAAATTTATTGTTGTAATTAGGTTTTACAATAGTTTGAATTCAATTATACTTATTACTTATTACATTAATGTAACCTAAATTGCACGATTCATCATATCACATTTGTACTTAATCCCTTATTTTCATTTTTGACATTCATCTTCTTTCTCATATCCCTATTCAGAGTGGTTTAACTATATTTTTGCAATTGTTGTTTGGTATTTTAGTATAAGGGAGTACAAAATATAGGATAAGAGAGTAAATAATATCTAACAAGGGAGTACATATCAAGAACTTGACAGGTGTTTGGTATTTTAGTATAGGCTTAAAGGAGTACAAAATATATGATAAGAGAGTAAATAATATCTAACAAGGAAGTACATATCAAGAATCTGACAGGTGTGTTTGGTATTTTAGCATAATCTTAAAGGAGTACAAAATATGAAATAAGGGAGTAAATAATATCTAACAAGGGAGTACATATCAATAACCTGGCTGGTGTGTTTGGTATTTTAGCATAGGCTTAAAGGAGTACAAAACATACGATAAGAGAGTAAATAATATCTAACAACGGAGTACATATCAAGAACCTGACAGTTGTGTTTGGTATTTTAGCATAATCTTAAAGGAGTACAAAATATAGTATAAGAGAGTAAATAATATCTAACAAGGGAGTACATATCAAGAACATGGCAGGTGTGTTTGGTATTTTAGCATAGACTTAAAGGAGTACAAAACATATGATAAGGGAGTAAATAATATCTAACAATGGAGTACATATCAAGAATCTTTGTTGTTTGTTTGTTGTTCTAATATAGAATTAAAGGAGTACAAAATATAGGATAAGGGAGTACATATTATCTAACAATGAAGTACGTAATATTTAACAAGGGAGTACATATCAAGAACCTGACAGGTGTGTTTGGTATTTTAGCATAATCTTAAAGGAATACAAAATATAGTAAAAGAGAGTAAATAATATCTGATAAGGAAGTACATATCAAGAACCTGGCAGGCGTGTTTGGTATTTTAGCATAATCTTAAAGGAGTATAAAATATGAGATAAGGGAGTAAATAATAACTACCAAGGGAGTACATATCAATAACCTGGCTAGTGTGTTTGATATTTTAGCATAGGCTTAAAGGAGTACAAAACATACGATAAGAGAGTAAATAATATCTAACAACGGAGTACATATCAAGAACCTGACAGTTGTGTTTGGTATTTTAGCCTAAGCTTAAAGAAGTACAAAACATATGATAAGGGAGTAAATAATATCTAACAACGGAGTACATATCATGAACCTGACAGTTGTGTTTGTTCTTACATTGGACAATTCTATGTTTTACAGATTAATGTCAGTGATGATAAAACATATTGTTGCTTACCGGCTACTACTAGATCCTATCAATGAGGTGAAGCTGAAATTTAAATCTGCAAGTGAGTGTGTTGTTTTTTATCTTGAGGAAGAAAGCTGGACTTGGTGATTGACTGAGAAGATTAGAAAACTTGGTCGTTGAGTATAACTTAGTTGGTGTTGTTTGTTCTTAGTGAGTGAATTTTGTTTGGGGAATAACTCTTATGTAAACATGGTTGGATGAAAAGTTTATACTCCTTTTTTAAGAATTATATACTCTATTATTTTATTGAATTCTTATCTGCACAATTTGTCTGCTTATTAAATGTTAATTTGGTATTCAATATGTAGAAGTATATACTCTCTTACGGAGAAGTATTTACTTCCTTAATATTTCAATTTTTATTTGATTATTCTTATTTTCAAATTCAAATATTGAATGCTTATTTGAACGTTTTGACCAAAAATTATATAATCCCATATGGAAAAATATGTACTCCTCTCAGAAAAAGTATATACTTAATATTTTCAATTCTTATTTGCACATTTTTTGTCTGATTTTAAATGCTAATTATGTATTCCATATGTAGATGTATATACTCCCACACGTAGAATTATTTACTCTCTTAATATTTCAATTTTTATAGAATTATTCTTAATTGAACGTTTTTACCAAAAATTATATATTTTCGTATGGAAAAGTATGTACTCTCAGTTCAAATTTATATACTCCTTTAAACTAATTTAGGTACTTCCGATTTTTAAGTGAAGTCAGGTGGGTCGCATATTTTTTGGGTCACATGTTTTTTGGGCCACGGTCGGGTGTGGGATGTCAGGGATGTCATTTTGATGGGATGCCCCATATCAGCTCCGTTATTTGATGGGGTTAGTTTTGATTCTCGACCTCGACGTAGGTTAAACAAATAAAATAAAATACAGGGGGCTGAGCAGCAAACAGGCTAACAGCTGGAGACAGGCTGTGTTGTACAGCTGTAGAAGGCTAGAAGCGCATCAGAAGAGTAATTAAAAAAATCTATATATCCGGAATGATGGATGAACAGTGCCGGGCAGTGTTGTTATTTTTTTGCGCTGGGTTTTAAAATTGGTTGGGCTGGGCATTCGTACGTTGGTAAACACCTCGTCGTTGTTTCTTTCCAGTTGGTTCCAATTTGTGTGCGTTAGCGTTTGGTGTTCCTATGCCTGGTGTTTGTTATTTTCGTTGGGGGGCTTTGGATTTGATGTGGCAGATTTTGATGTTTCGCTTGCAGTGTCTGTAAGTCGTTTTTTGGGCTAAAAATGATCCGCTGCATAATGTCTCTCTTGGTTGTCGCTGCAGGGTGGTCGATTCTGTGGGTTGGATCGTGGACATGGTGTACAGATGAGAGCTGTGCCTCCATTGTGGTTTGTGGGGCCTACTCCTGCTGCAAATATTAATGTGTGTGGACATGTTGTGATGGATTGTACTTTATTTTCCTGTGCATGCACTGTTGGGTGGGCCTATTTGTTGCATGGTTCATGTGCTGGTCTGGTGCTTTGTGTTTATGGTTGTTAGTCGTTGCCGCCCAGGTGATGCCTATTGGTTGGTTCTGCTGCCATTTGTAAGGTGTGTTTGTCTCCCTGGTAAGGGCAGGTAATTATTGTGGAGACCATTGTTGGAGCGTATGATGTGGGGGCCAGGATCAGTGAGTGCTGGTGCGTTCCTCCTGCTGGTCCGCCTCCACAGTTAAGTGTATCGTCGGTAATCCATTCGTGTATTAATACCTTTCATTGCCATTTTGCTTTGTATCCTCCGCCATTGGTGTTGTGCTCAGTTTCCAAGTTCCGATTAAGGTTAGATATGCTTCATTTGTGTTTTTTCGATTTGTGAAAATTTCATGCCTGCTGTTCTGTTTGCAAATGCAATGTTGGGTAGCCTGTATAGCAATGTTTTTGAGTGTTTTTGTTTGTTATAAATGCAAGGTTTTGTGCAATCTGTTGTGGTGGGCAGTTGTGTAGGTGTGCATTCCATCTCTTTCTCGACGTCTCCTGTTCTGCACCTAAGGTCAGTGCTGTCTTTTCTAGAAATTATATTTCTATATGTTCTTCTTTGTGCTGTTACTTTTATAGGCGTATTTGTGATTATACTGTTGCATGCTATATTATTTTGCGCTTACTGTACTGTTGTGTTTGAAGAATTTTATTGCTGTATTGTCAAAATGATATTTAAGTAATTTATATGGGCTTTTTCAGTACTCTTTTTGGTGGAGATAAATTAGAGTTGCAAGCTTCTTTAGTATTCTGTATATGCTTTCTAAGAGTGGTTTAATGTGAGGGAGAAAAGCTATAGGATTGTTGATTTTTGTGATTATTATTCATGTAGGTCGGTTGTGCTTTTAGCATTCAATGTGTTGAAACGTATTTTTAGTTTGTGCTATGGTTGTTATTAGGTTTTTATTTAGGTGTATTCAGGCTGTAGTGAAATTATTAGTGTTGCTTTGTTGTGGATCGGGTATTTCGTGCTTTTATAGGCATGCATTTCCTTATTTCATTGGTTTTATTCATATTTGTAGTTTATTTCAGGTGATCTGTCGTTTTCTGGGGCTTCCTTGTAGTTATTGAATTCTTTTTCCATTAGACGTTGTTGTTTCCCGAGTTCTTTTCCCTGTTGTGAGCTAATTGTTAATCATTTCGACTTCGTTGCAGTGCATGAATTAGTTTTCCATTGCATGTTGTTATTTTCATTGGATGAGTACTTCTTTCTTTGTGGATTTGTTATTTTGGAGGTAGATCATTCAGTATTTTGGTCATTCTTCTTGGCTTTCTGTGACAATTTAAAAAAAATTTTCTTCGTTTGTTCAGTTGTATTTTGGGTGCATGCCATTCATGTGCTTGTCAATTCTTCTCATTCTGTGTGATATCTTCCTTTTGCTCACATCAGTTTCGATTTTATTCTCCAGTTGCAATGTCTTCCGTTCCAGTGGATGTCAATGTTCAGATCAGCAAAATGTTGAATTACCTGAACCTCCGCGCATCACAAGTGTCTCGCGATTACACTCCCGAAGGATTCAAGTGCAAGGTGATTGTCTCAGTCAGGAATAGCGATGGATTCGAGTCTGTTCAGCTGTTCAACAGTGCGCCTGAGATTTCTGTACAGAAGGCGGACGAGTTCATTCGTGCCAACGTGCATTTGGTTGATCCTTTTGTGCTAGAAGGATGGTTCTCTAATTTAGTGGCGAAGCATTTTGAGTTGCAGAAGAAGTACAATTATGAACTGAACAAAGGATCTGCCTTCGCGTCCAGAATCAGTATTTGGAGGAGAAAATAAGAATACTTGAAATGGCCACCGAGGTTGGCGTTGACCTTACATTTGAGAGCCTTTGCCATGAGGTGAGCCACCTGCGCCTTGAGAATGAGCGTCTCAAAGCAGCCAAGCAGAAGATGCTGGCATCTGTTGGATCGGCTGCTGAAGCTCTGTCAGCGGTGCAGGTTCCGGCTACTCCACTGTAAATACCCATTCCTATTGTGTTACTCTGAAACAATGTCAGGGTCTTCAAGTGTCAGTTCTGGAGCAAAAATTGCACTTAATTTTTTGTCATACTTGCTTAGGTCGTCCCACTTTTGTTCCTTCGCTAAACTGAGTGTCTGTATTTTGTTGTAATTAGAAAAAGAACACTGAACAAATCCACCTTTTTGCTGCCTCCCTCTATGTAAATTCGCATGGACAAGTTTAACAGCAGCACTTGTCTTCTTTGATGTGGGTTCTTTTTGTTTTCTGGTGCTATTTTTATTCCGCATGCATTTTGTGAATTTAGCTTACTACTCTGATATGGTTTCCTCTCTATGTAATGCCTAGCTCTGGTCATAATTTGTAGTGTGCCTTGCTCAGTGAATATCATAAATTGTAAGGTCAATTTTAAAATTGTAATAAGGAGATAGGTTTCGTACAGTAACATGAGTATTAAATATTCTGATGTACTTTTTAAAAATGTGATAAGGAAATAGATGTGCTCCAGTAGAATGAGTATTGAATTGTAAGTTAATGATAGGAGGTGCAGTTTGTTAACAAGAAAATGGGTCTCTCCCAGTAGCATGAGTGTTAGGTACTGTGATGTATTTTTGGTAAATGTAATAAAGAAATAGGTGTGTTCCAGTAGCATGAGTATTGAATTTTAAGTTAATGATAGAAGGTGCGATTTTTTAATGTGGTGACTAATGGTGAATGGAACTATTTCTCTATAAACCGTCAAAAGAAAATAGGTGAGTTGTAGTAGCATGAGTACTGAATACTGTCAAATATCTTATGGTGAGCAGTAATTTAATTTGATCATTAAGCGTGATGTTTATTAATGTGATTAGTAATGGTAGACAACGTCATTTGGAATAGACCTGTTCCAGTGGCATGGGCATTTAGTATTGTTAATTATTATACTGGTGAATAGTAATGTAAATTAATGATAGAACGTGCAGTTTATTAATCTGATATATATTATCTTTCCAAACGATACAAACTGTGATATATGCTATTTTTTTATGAATATATTTCCTAATTGTTAGAGCATCAAAGACGTATCTTTCCAATTCTGTTTATGAAATAAGAAAAAAGCAACCTGAAGTTAAATTTATTACAGCAAAGGTTTTATGCCATGGACATGAAACTTGGCACCAGTATCGATTTGGTTTGGTAGGTATGGATTTATCTTTATCAAATCTGCTTTGTTTATAAAATTTATGAATAAAAAAAATATCAGATAGGAAAGCAGATATATATTATATTATGAAGGAATATTTGTACTACAATCTTTGCATGAAATACAGGTCGCGGCGGAGCCGCGACTTAAGCATCTAGTTATATCAAAATTTTGGACTATTCTTAAAATTTAATCTGTCGGTTTCTGGAAATATCCAGGGATGATTATCGTTCCGTGTTTCTTCCACGGTCTAATCCTACACAAATTATTAACGCCAATGTTTATGCGTTATACCAACAGTGAAATATTTAGGTAATAAAGCATCCAGGAATATTATTTCGTTATAATGGAAAACCATCTAGGATTGACACTTTGACAGGGTAGAAGCTTGTCTCATTTTGGATATTCTCATGAACCAACTATTACCACCGAAATTTATTACCTATGGTTTCGTTTGCATGCGTTGAGAATAAGGTAGGAAGAAGGGAAAAAATTTATTGGAAAGGGATAAATTTGTTGGGAAGTGTGTAACTTTTGTGAAGAGTTTGGATGGTTAGAAATAAATTTATTGGTAAAAAATGGTTATTCCTTATTCCTTATTCCGGGAAGAAGCCATCCAAACGGAGCCTATAAATCTACTTATGGCTCCGTTTGGATGGCTTCTTCCAGAAATAAGGAATAAGGAATAATCATTTTTTACCAATAAATTTATTTCTAACCATCCAAACTCTTCACAAAAGTTACACACTTCCCAATAAATTTACTCCTTTCCAATAAATTTCTTCCCTTCTTCCTTCTTCCTACCTTATTCTCAATGCATCCAAATGAAGCCTATAATAGCTGTCTAGAAGACTTAATCAGGCCCTGTTAGTGTTAGTTTGTTACGAACTTACGAATGGTTCGTTTCTTGAACTGGAATTAAGTGAATTTTTATATAATTGCGGAGCTAGTACACATCACAAGATATTTTCAACAATCATAAAGATAAACATTATTTATATCGTACACGATTTTAATTGTCTCTTAATTGTCCGGGGAAGCGAGTTCATTATAACAATTAATACTGTTCAACATAACTTGGTACAATTATTAAAAAGCACGCATGAACGATAAGAGAAACAAACAAATTTTGAAAGCTGACAAATGAAATAATAAACTCAACAATTACTAAAACCTTACAAACTAGGGAAAATTTTTTCTGTATCCCTCAAAACTGAGGAAATACAGGATTTGCCCTCCGAAAGTCAAAACTCTCGTTTTTGCCCCCCCAAATTTTGGACGCGTACTGTATTTGACCCTCTACATTATTTTGTAATATAAATAGTATTAAAATAATAAAATAGATAATTGTTGACGTTTTTACCCCTGATCGAACTTGAACTCCTTCGATCCAGACCCAAATCGACTCGGCTCTCTCACGCGCCAGAAATCTGAACCTGAACCCTAGTTTTCTCCGTCTCCTCTTCTCAGGAGAAAACATTGTTCTTCTCCGTCTCATGTCCTCTCTTCTCCGCCAGAACCTACTTCTTTTCCTTCTCTCCTCTCGATGAAAACACAATCCTTCCTCTCTTCTCCTCTCCCTAAATCGTGCACAAACCTCCGTCAGACTGCTCTCTGGCACTAATCAGTTCTCTTTGTAATTCCATCGCTTGTCTCTGGCGCGAAATGGTGCTCTTCCCTATCATGGAATCCGTCTCCGACGCACAAACCAGGTTCGTCTTTGATCAATTTTTGGTGCTCTTCCAAATTTCTATTATGCGGCAGATTTGTAGGGTTTGATTTTCCTGTTTTGTTAATTAATTAAGGTTCGTCTTTGTAATTCCTGTTTTGTTAATTGATATTATGCGGCAGGTTCCTCTTTGATAATTTAGTACTTTGAATTCGGTTTTTCCTGCTTTTCATATAGCATATACACATGATCGTCTTTGATTTCCCTTGATCATTTTGTAATAACCTGACAAGTTATTGTTATTTAATGCACCTATAATATTGGTATTGCTATTATATGTATAACAGAGAAGATATTGTTATTTAATGCAATAATGATCTGAATTCAAAGTACATTAAATTAAATCTATATACCTGATATTTGATTATTTGATTGTGCTATTTTTCAAATTTGTGCGTATGCCTAACTATATAAACTTTGATTTAATTTTTTAAGTGTAGATCAGCATACACAAATTTAGTAATGTTTTCTTTGCTTTTCAGATCAAAATGGAGTGGTACAAATGGTGGGGAACCATCACCTAATGTTTGTTCTAGTAGTCATGGTACTCAGAGCTAAGGGAGAAGTTCCGAGGGATGCAATATTTCTGGTGAGCATGAGGAGCATGAGGAGCAGTATGTCGAAGCCGATGGTGAGCGTTTCTATCTTTCTGATGGAGATGATGCAATTGCTCCTCCAGATGGTAATACACATGACTCATTTGTAGAAATAGAAACAAATATGGAGCCTACCGTACTTCCGGAGAATGAACAAAGTGTATTATACGATCCTGACAATCCAAGGATCGAGCTTAATGCATTATTTCCAGACGTTGAGTCATTTAGAAATGGATTGAGACATTTTGCTATCAAGACAGATTTTGAATATACAACAGTAAAGTCAGACAAGAAAAGATTTGTGGCGAATTGCGCCTGTCCGAGCCGTCGTTGGAGAATTCGAGCTTGTAAGCTGCGAGAGGATAATAAAACATTCAAGTTAAATTTCAGTCCTTGATGAAAATTGAACTAGAAGGGCTTTGAATTTTTATTAGTAACTACAAGGGCTTTAAATTGGTAGCATATTAGTAACTAGAAGGGTTTTAAATTGAATTTTTATTTTTTGGAAATTGAAAGTTTACTTTTGGTAATGCAGATTACTGTCTTACCCACTGTCCATACTTGTCCATCCGTCGGCAGGGCTAAGGGAACTATGGTCTCTAAGTCTTGGGTGACAGAGAGGGCTGCCGATTTCTTAAGGAGAAACCCGCCGGCTTGAGCAAAGGTAGTACAAAACAAATTAGTTAAAGAATTTCATGTAACTTTGAATTATCGTAAAGCTTGGGCAGGAAGGGCAACTGCAATTGAAGGGCTCCAAGGGTCATGGGAGAATAGCTTCAAATTGGTGTACAATTTTAAAGCCGAAGTGGAAAGTAAATGTCCCGGCAGTATCGTGGAGATAGAATGCGAAAAGGATGGCAATAAGATGCGGTTTAGCAAGATGTTTGTGTCATTAAAACCATGCATAGATGGAT
Source organism: Rhynchospora pubera (assembly GCA_028095005.1). Classification (NCBI taxonomy): domain Eukaryota; kingdom Viridiplantae; phylum Streptophyta; class Magnoliopsida; order Poales; family Cyperaceae; genus Rhynchospora; species Rhynchospora pubera. Next base: position 10,944,902 of record CM051461.1, on the reverse strand, counting down.
TTATTCATGGTTGCAGACCTTATCTGGCTGTGGATTCAACACATTTGACATGTATATGTCATTTCATTTTGATGTCATTCATTGCCTTTGAAATTTAGTATGTCCTTTTCAGCACTGTATACAACATGTCAATATTGTGTTCATTTAGTTAGTTAGTCATTATGTACAGGAATCCCATGCAATGATAGCTTTAAATAGCAATCAGACCTTATTATCATGTATTGTGCAATGATAGCTTTAAATAGCAATCAGACCTTATGGGTCCAAAAGTACAAATGCATAAAAGTCCAAAAATACAGACCTTATTATCATGTATTGTGCACTAGCAATCAGAATAGTAATTTCTGAATTTTTTTTTTCTTTTCTTTCTATTATTTGAAACAGGGAGGTATAGGGGCAATTAGCGACCGCTTGTGGTGTTGATGGGTTCAATTGGTTGTATCCAGTTGCGTATGGTGTGTTCGATTCTGAAACCATTGAAACATGGATGTGGTTTATGAATCAATTGAAGAAGCCAATTGGAGATGTACCGGGGCTCGTTATATCCTCGGATGGATGCAAGGGATTAGATAAGGGTGCTGCAAATATCTTTCCAAAAGCCGAGCGGAGGGTGTGTTTCAATCATTTGGAGAAAAATTTCAAATTGAGGTTTCATTGGAAGACATTTGACGATCATTTCAAACCGGCTGCGTACGCACACACTGAAGAGCAATATGAGAACCACCTTAATGCGATCAAGAAAGCATCACATGAGGCATTCAACTATTTGGTTAAACATGGACTGTGGTGTAGATGCAAGTTTTCTGAGGCCTCAAAGATGGATTATGTGACAAACAATATATTAGAATCTTTCAACAATTGGATAAAAGATCTGAAGGATTTGCATGTCATTGAGATGCTTAATCAGATTAGGCGGAGACTTATGATCACATTTGATAAACGGAGGACAAATGATTGGCTATAGCAATGTTGAACGTATTTTTTAACTCTGCTATAGCAATGTTGACAAATGATTGGCTAATGTTTGCCTTCTTTTTCACGCTGCCAATTGTCTCCATAATTGATTGATCTTTTTGCATGTATTACATATCTATTAGGGAACATAATTTAGATTAGATTAGAATTAGAAAGAAAAAAATCCTGCAAGTTTGAATTGGCAACGTAACTACTCTCGAGCTACATTTTCTGTAGTACATTTAAGAGTCTAAATTTATGCCTCCTTATTTAAGAGTCTAAATACATGCCTCCTTATTTTATAGGCCGAAAAGTACTCTTTTGGGATGGTATTTAGTACAACAACATAATCATCCATCAAAAATTACAAGAACATAATCATCCATTACAAATAGTACTTAGGAAGCAATTACTAATCTACTGTAATCAACTACATGATTCATCCATCAACTGAACTACAACACTATAGCAATATACAATGAAATCATTGCAATCACAAAGGCACTTATAGCAATATACAATGAAATCTTATCTAGTGATAAAGGAGCTAATGCTTTAATTTGCTTCTCATGTGATTCACATTTCTTCTTCAATTCATCAGTTAAATTCTCCAATCAAGCTTCTAGTGTAGCAAGTGAAGTAAGTAGCTCAGAGTTGAGATATGTGTTCCCTTCATTGGCATAAGCCTTTGCATAATACTCAAAAGTCTTTGCATAACGCTCATAAGCGTTATCCCACATCCAGAATTGGCACCTAGTATTCTTTTGAAAACACAAAAAAAAATACAAAATTAAATTAAAGTAAATGCTATCAGAAATTTTGCCTCAATTTAAATCATTAACACCTCTATCTTTGCCTCAATTTAAACCACGTTTATGTTTGCCTCAGTGTATTATAATTTTTCCAGATCAACCAAGACATAAAGGGACAAACAAGTGATCAAATTGATACCCAGCTGGAAGAACATGACGATATATGTACATTAGCATGAAAACTCAGTGCATTATACTACTTCACATTACACTAGCATGAAAACTCACTTGTACTATGCTTTCAACTCTGTATCATCGATATATGTACATTACCTTGTTTGGGCATTTGTAGAACACCCTATTTGGATTCAAATCGGTTCTGCTCACAAGCCTCTTCACAGTAACACCACAATCCGGACATGGCACCAGAATCAGACCTTCAGGCTGGGGGCCCACGCTCGAAGACGTTGAATGAGACACTGATCCGCAGGAACGACGATGCATGACATGCTGGAGTGAGGTGGATTAGACTGTCGAAAGACTTGATCGCCTCGTATGAAGCTTCGCCTGGAGTGGGGTGGATCAAACTGTCGACAACTCAGGTTTGATCGCCTCGTTTGAAGTTTCTCTCTAGTTTTGATCGACAAGAGAGGAGAGGAAAGAACTAGGATTTAGTCCATTGAGTGGAGATGAGGCATTCGGTCGATTCAGTGGAGATGAGTGATTTCATCTAGGGTTTAGCCTTTTCTCCTGGTTTCATCGCCGGAGAGGAAAGGAGAGGAGATAGTTCGATCGAGAGGAGAGGAGAGGAGAGAAGAGCTAGGTTTAGTCGATTGAGTGGAGAGGAGTTCTATTGATTCAGTGGAGAGAGCCAAGTCGATTTGGGTCTGGATCGAAGGAGTTCAAGTTCGATCAGGGGTAAAAATGTCAACAATTATCTATTTTATTATTTCAATACTATTTATATTACACAATAATGCAGAGGGACAAATACAGTACGCGTCCAAAATTCGGGGGGGGGGGGGGCAAAAACGGGAGTTTTGACTTTCAGGGGGCAAATTCTGTATTTCCTCAGTTTTGAGGAGTACAGAAAAAATTTTCCCTACAAACTAATTAATCGTCACCATATGAATGGCCAAAGTACACATGAGGTGGAGTCACATCCTCTGCCAACTTTATAAGTGCCAATCTTTGATCTTAACCGTTAGATCTAATCTCAATAGTTAATAGAAGCTCCATGCATAATACCTGATTGATAGGTCCGAAAAGTTTTAACGGTCGAGATTAGGTTGAAAGGGTCCATATCAATAAACTATGGTAAAAATTGGATTAAAGGGTGGACATAGTACTCCACATCAGGTCGTTGGTTGCATATACTGCGGATGATGTCTTTATTAGTTTGGATGTCCGTGTTCCATCTCAGAATTTTAAGGCTGGGTAAGTGGACTAGCTCTAAAGGTACTCTCAGCGGGTCACAAAATTGAATGACGAGGCTTTTCAGCATGGGCATGGCGCCCCTCTCTATTTCCCATTCATCCACCATTAAATTATCAATCACCAGTTCCTCTAGCTGCTTAAACCCTCCAACTGAGCACCTAAACCTCCAGCTCATGAGCACCTTTTCTTTTTTCGGCCATATATATAATGTTTTAAGGTTTTGTAACTTTTGCAACACCGACAATGGATCCGATACAAATTTGAATCCCCAAAGTTCAAGATAAATAAGGTGGGGGGGCAATGTATCATCACGGAGAACCAAGGTCTTATTGCCATCAATATCGGTTGTTAATACCCTTTCATTGTCATGCCCCATTTTAATAACCAGGCATTTTAAGTTCTCATAAAATGGAAAGTTTTTCCAAATTATCTTTCCCAAGTCAATACCACTAATGCCTCTGATATCAAGATTAACAAGATGCTTCAGATTATGCAATAAAGTGATAAGCTCCTCCATAGAAAAGTTACGTACTTCTATCTTTAAGTTACGTACTTGTGTTATATTAGGTGGCCCTGATGCCGGTCTTGATTCACCATAATTCACATATAAGAGAGTTTGCAGATTCGTCAAGTCTGCTGATGTTGGGGGCGCATGGGTGTTGCAATCGTCATAACTTAGTATAGCATGCCTGAGTGTTTTGACCTGCCATATCCATTTAGATAGATCGCCATGACTTGATTTCTCAAGGTCTAAGGTTTCTAAATATTTCATACTCCTTATCCATTCCCCAAATTCACGTTCCTGGCCCTCTATTTCGCTATTTAGCTTAAGATATCTCAAATGAGGTAATCCTTTGAAATTCCGCAATACTTGTTGACTCCACCCCGTGATGCACCCTAACACTCTGAGTAATTTATGCTTGGAACAATCAAGGTTTGACTGATCACCAAACAAAAGCAGAGAGCGAATGTTTGGGTTTGCATAATCTCCCATCAGTTCATTGACATTTGATGAATAATTAATCGCTACACGACGTGCCTTGTTACAGCTCATCCAATCATTAGGCTTTGAACACACAATAAGAAAGTTTATCTCCTTTGCTTTCTGTATGGCAAGATCTCTCAAAACATCGTGTACCCGACAAGACTGGATAGATCCATCAAAATCTTTATCTGATACTTGAACCATGCTCCTGCCATTGACATTTAATGAGAATTGGATCATGTTTTCCAAAAAGTTCTATAATAACAGGACATAAATAGATTGAACAATAACAATGCACTTATTGACATTAATACTTTTGTAAAATAATTTATTTGAGATAGTATTTTGTCATGTGTAGCATGGTAATTAATATTAACTAATTTAGTTTACGTGTGTGAGATAAAGCATGATAATAGTGACTAATTTTGTGATGTTGCATAGTTATATTTGTAAAACTATGAATCTTATCATTTCGTAAAAATAGATCATTTAATTCTTATTCTTGATAAGTAGTTTAGCAATAAACTTGTGTTATTTAATCTAATGAATATTGTCAATCAACGAAAATCAATTATAATAATATATGAACATGACAGATTAGAATTTGATCAATGAAGCATTAGAATTCTAGAAATTATATTTTATGTAAAATTAATATAAAATCATGAATAACAACTTTTATTTTAGTAGGTTCAAGGTATCCAAATAAATTTTTGTTGATTGTATAACCGAAATCCTGGACCAAACATACAGTGCAAATCGTCTAATATCTTACTAATGAACCAGCAATAATTGAAAACTTTGAATACTAACATTTTCATACAAAAAAAGTTTCTTAAATTTTGTAATCTCTAATTTTCTATAACCTAAATTCTAATGGATGTGGACCATTTGATCGTTGATTTAATCCTGAAGATTTTGGGCAGTCCTTTTCTTTTTTTTTAATATTTAAAAATTTTAAAATTCAAATGTTGAATCCAAACCATTGATTTTGTTCAATTTTACGAGCGATGCGTTTTCATATAAATTTTATAAAATTTGGAGTTGATTTGATACTTGATTAAGTGCTCAACGAATGACCGAATATGGTTTGATTAATTCTAATATGTTCATAATTTGAGCACTTAATCAAGCATCAAATCAACTCCAAATTTTATAAAACTTATATGAAAACGCATCGCCCGTAAATTGAACAAGATCAACGATTTGAATTCAACATTTGAATTTTAAATTTTTTAAATATTAAAAAAAATTACACATCGCCAAAAGCTATTTACTTTTCTGTTTATCTCGAATTGAAGTTCAATGGGGTGACTAGTGAGGAATAGAGATATTTTGAGGCATTGGTATTGATCAATGATTTGTGCCATTGAGGTATTTTTCCTTCAAATTTCAATCAATTTTCATGGATTTTTTTTTTATCAGAATCGATGAAAGTAATTAGGGTCTACTCAGTGTAAGAAGCCCACGAAAAGAACCATTACTGGTCATGTGTGGATGGTAGTAGCCTCGAGAAAAAACTCGTTGCAGGTTGGAGTTTAGTTTGGTTTGCTTGATGGTGTATGAACCTTGTTGATTGTGTTTTGTTTTCGGATCTATTAATAGATGCTGCTTGATATCAGTTGTATTTTGAGGCTCCTTGTTGTTGGGTTGGGAGATGATTAGAACATGGTACCGGTATTTTTCTCGATCATTTCTCGTTACTGGTACCGAAACTAATTGTTGCAAGGACTAATTAATGTAGCAAAGAATTGCTACATTAAATTTTGCAAGATTCAAAAAATCTATCAAAAATAAATCGTTAGATTTTTAAGGAATTATTGATAGAAAATTGAGTTTTGTTAAAAAATTATTAGATTTAGTGCATCAATTAAATCTAGTAATAGAACAAGATCCAACACTAATAAAAAAAATCTAGAAAATCTATGTAAAGACCATCTCTCTTTTAGTAAGACTAGTGATCCCCAATTGATTAGGTTTTGTTGCCTGTATAAGAACCATTATGGAGAGGCAAACCCTAAGCTTCTTTTCTCTCTCTCCTCTCTAAGCATGCAAACCCGGCAATTAACTACCTTAAGAAAGTTACAGTTACTGCTAAAGCGCTCACCAAATGGTCTAATCTTAAATTTAAGGGGTTTAATAAATCCACAGACAGAATTAAATGGTTTATTAGACTACTAGACCAAGTTGAAGAATCTAGATTCTTAACAGATGGGGAATTTGCGCTTAGGATTTGCCTTAAAGAAGCATTGCAAAGGAACATTGCTGTTAATACTGAAAAATGGCGGCAGAGAAGTGGTCTGTACTGGCTAAAAAATGGTGATTGCAATTCTAAATTTTTTCACCTAGTGGCAGGAAAGCGGGCTGCAAACAATCGCATTAATGCGCTGCATTGTAATGATCAAGTCTTATATAATACAGTGGACATTCTAAACGAATTTGTCCAGTCTTATAAACTTGCGTTAGGTACACCTGCGCCCCAGTCGCCTCCTTATGACCTTTATGGTAAACTCGGATCCAAACTAAATCTTGATACGTTACAAGTACCATTTACTCAAGAAGAAGTTGAAAAAGTGGTGCTTTCTCTTCCGGTAGGCAAGACGTCCGGTCCCGACGGACTCCCTGCTGAGTTCTTTCAAAAATTCTGGACATTAATTAAGGAAGATATCTGGTTGATACTTCAAGCTTTTCATTTTAATAAGCTGGACCTCTGGAGGCTAAACCTAGCCTCCATTACCTTGGTTCCAAAACGAAAGGATGCTAGTGAAATTAATCACTATCGTCCAATCAGCGTGATTAACACAATCATCAAAATTATTTCTAAAATTCTAGCAGATAGGCTACAGCCATATATGGCACAACTTGTAAGCCCATATCAAACGGCTTTTACAAAAGGAAGAACGATTATGGAATCCTTTATGGTAGCACGAGAGATAATTACTTCATTTAAGAAGAACAAAGTGCCAGCGGTCTTGTATAAAGTCGATTTTGCTAAGGCATTTGATTCTGTCTCGTGGGGATTCTTAACTAATGTTATGGTGGAACGAGGGTTCCCACCGGGATGGATTAATTGGATTCTAAATATGCTTAAATCTTCTGCTTCTTCTCTCAGGATAAATGGGGTTATCTCTGAGCGCTTTATGCATTGCAAAGGCTTGAGACAGGGCGATCCCCTATCGCCATTGCTCTTCATCCTTGTTGCGGACGCGTTACAAGCTTTCCTTACCAATGCAAGTGACATGATGGTGGGGCCGGTTCTCATACCACCTAGAACCCTCCAATTTGCGGATGATACAATCCTCATTATGGAAGCTCATCCGAGAAACCTACAAGTCACTTCATTGGTGCTCTTGCACTTTGCAGAATTATCTGGTTTAAAAATCAATGACGCTAAGTCGGTTTTTGTACCGATTTCAATCCCCGCCTCAGCATCTCACCAAGTGCATAACTTACTCAGGTGCCCTCAAGCAGATTTCCCTATCACATACCTGGGGCTACCGCTGTCAATAAGAAAGCCAAAGAAGTTGCATTTCCTACCACTTATACAGGCGGTTCAGGAAAAACTACAAGGGTGGAAGGCAAAACTAATGTCATCAGCAGGCAGACTTGTGTTGGTTAAGGCTGTCATCTCGGCCCTCCCACTACACCTAATGCAAGTAATTAAGATGCCGCGATGGTTAACTAACCAGATTGACAGAATAAGTCGAAGTTTCCTCTGGAAAGGCTCAGACTCATGCCAGGGAGGTAGCTGTCTTGTCAGTTGGGAAAGATGTTGTCTCCCGAAACGAAATGGTGGGCTGGGTATCCTACATCTTCCTACACAGAACATAGCTTTATTGACAAAATGGTTATGGAAGTTTTGGGCAGAGCCAAGTTCAGTATGGTCAAAAACGGTACTTGAATTGTATGGTACGACAGACCTACGACTACTGAGGGAGTCTACGCACTTATCTTGCGGCCTCAAGGATGCATTGCAAGGCGTGGACCTTGCATTAGCATCGATGAAGCCAACCCAGGACAGACAATTCATTTGGAATTGGACAGTTCATGGCACCTACACGACCAAGAGTGCTTACACGCTGCTGAGGGACCCTGGAGTACTCTCTCCCTTTCACAATTGGCTATGGAAGCTCAAAGCTCCTCCAAAAACAAAATTTTTTTGTTGGCTGTTGCTATTGAATAGGTTGCTGACACAAGAGAATCTCCAGAAGAGGGGCTGGCCTTCTATACAAGCCTGCATCCTATGTAATCAGAATGAAACTGAAACCACTCGACACCTGTTTCTGCATTGCATTTTTGCTAGAGAGGTCTGGAGTAGGTTGTTTGCCAATTCACTGATCTATCAGCCAGCTAATGAGGTACACGACTTCTGGGAACGCAACAGCTTGATACTGATGAATAAGCAAACTCTTTGGATGGCGGCTCTTTGGAGAATTTGGAAGACGAGGAATGAATTTATATTCCAAGGGAAGCAGCCGAGCTTACAAAATACATTCAGATTGATATTACAAGACTCAATATTGTGGAATGTTTACTCTTGATTTAAATCTCCTAGCCTGTGTATAGGTAGCATAAAAGGCAACCGAGTGGCGCTAGATATAGGTTTAGCTCAGGGATTTTTCAGTTTGGTCTTTCTGCTAAGTCTTTTTGTAAAAATTTTTCTTTAATTAATAAAATTCTGTAGGCGTGGATTTACCACCCTACCCTCAAAAAAAAAAAAAAAAGTCTCACCATTCCCAAAAGAAAACGAAACCCAAATTATAGAGAGAAATGGGAAGCTCCTGAGATCAACGGCTCCTAAACTAGATGAAGAAACACCTCAAAACCAACGCCGTGAAGGAATTGAGGGAGAGGGTCGGTCCTGTATACCTTCTCAACACCGCTACCGAAGTCTTTCCTTACTCTCCCTTTGATCGATTTCTTTTGATGCAAGTTGTCTGGACCAAGAAAGGAGATGGATACATGAGGCTAGGATGAGTGGTTTGTATGACTTTCCCTTTTGCTTTCATTTTTCAGTTGTGCAATTTTCTAGTTTTGCCATAATTTGATTCTTTTTCAATTAAACACAGTACAGTGATTTTGAAGAGACGTTTCTACTGATCGCTCTTTCTAAATTTCTTCTATTTTGATATCTTCGAAGTTCTAGCTAGTGTTTGCCACTAACACTATATATAAATATAGTTTTAAATTAAAAAAATTATACAAGAATTCTTATATTGACGATTGTAATATTACGGCCATATTTAATTGATCAAATTGGTCCGTAGAATTTTACAAACAATATTTGGAGCAGAAGAACAATTCATGTATTTCATAGGTATCATGCATATAATAGTTGTTTACCTGTAGAAGTTGTTATCATGTGAAGCAATATTATATTAAATATCATGAATGGATTTCGCGAGATAGCCAGGCCGGGGTTTGGAAATATGATTATATACATAACGAAAAATTAACTAGGCACTATTGTCTGTAAAGGTACTTTTAGCTTCTTGGAATTATAAATCTAACAATTTCGCCTCGAGATACTTTTAGCTTCTTGGAATAAAATTATAAAACTAACTAAAGTCGTTAGGAAAGTTCGCTGATTCTAGCTTTAGCTTATGTATGATAGGACAATATTTCATGGCTATTAAAATTACATAAGAACTTTTCTAATAAAGAGGCAAGTATTTGTCATTAATTTTTTTAAAATTAAATACATGCCAGGTTTTAACCCTTAACATTTTTTTAGACCAGTCTAGTCCTACCACTATGCTATATTGTCCTTATGCATGAGCACGGTTTTCCAATATATATGCATGATATAAGAAAGTCACTAGAACAATATTTTGTATAATATCTATTAAAACAAGTGAGATATATATAACAAAGCAACATAAGCAGTACCTTTGCACGAGATCTTCTAGGAAGCACATAGCTGTTTCCTCCAATGTTCTTGTATCTTCCTGTGGTATGAGCCTTTCTGCAACCCATATCCGGAGCAAATCTTTAATCTCAATGTACTCGTCTTCAGGATATGCCGCAAAATAAAGGAAACATAATTTCTTAGCAAGTGGTAAGTATTCATAGCTAGTCGCTATAACATCAATACACTCGCTTCCATCAACTTGCCAGCTCATTGTATCCAACAACCCCTTCCATCCATGAAAATCATATGGTTTTGTAGATAATAAACTTCCTAAAACTATCAATGCAAGAGGCAAGCCCCTACATTTGGCAACAAATTCTTGTGCAAGGCTTTTTAATTCATCAGGTAGACCATCTGGATATTGGTGCTTTTTAGGAACTGCCTTTTTAAGGAAAAGATTTAGGCTCTGTTCGTGGTCTAAAATTGGAAGTTTGTATGGGTCATATTTGGTATCAGCCTTCATTGCGACATTTTCAAACCGTGTTGTTATGAATACTCTACTTCCGTTATTTTTGTCAGGCATGGCATTTTTTATAGTTTCCCAGAAATCTTCTGCCCATACGTCATCAAAAACAATTAGGTATCTCTCTTTCTCAAGAGACTCCCGTATATTTTCAGCAAGCTCGTTTACATCTTCGGTATTCCCGGACGATATACAGAGGTCCTTCGCTATCCCTTGCAAAATTTTAAGCAAGTCATATGCTTGAGAGATAGTAATCCATATATGCTTGCCAAAATTTTTCAAAACATCACCACTGCAGAAAAAAAAAATTAAGAGTTTAATATTGTCATATATGTAAATTCAAAGAAATTGAATGTAACGAAGTAAATAATACAAAAGTTTCGTAGTAACAATTTGGTTGATGAGCAGGGGCGAAGCTACGTGGAGAAAGGTGGGTCCATGGACCCACCTTAAAAAGAATATTTTCTTAATAGTATATTTGTTTGTAATTAAAAACAAAAGTCACAAGAAGTTAGGAACCCATCTCAAAAATTTGAAGGACCCAGCTAGACATGTCGTGTTTGATTTGAATTGTATAACGACGTCTAAAAAATCGCATAAGAATCCAGGTAGCATTTGTTCCTGACTAATCGTCTTCTTCTTTCATTCCCAATTAATTTTATTAAGACAAAATTTAGAATAGAATGGAATATTTGGATAAATAATTATTTGTAGCATATATACTAGCGTGAATCTCGTGCATTGCAGGATTCGTCTATATAATATTTTGTGAACTTTAGGACAAAATAAACAAAAGCTACCACATAAGATAAAAAATGCAATTCGGATATTATATAAAAACTGCCAGTAAAAATCATAAATATTATTTTTGTCAAAACAAATTTCGAGCGCCACAAAAGATAAGAAATATTGTGGTTTGAATAGTGGCCAAATTCCTCTGTATGCCTCATATCTTTATATATCTATAATATAGAAAAAAAAAGTGTTCAATAAGATTTCTAATGAACCTATTATGTAAAATTATGAGAAAAATAAAAATTCATAGGAAATTATTGTATTTTTTTATTGCCTTGATTTTTGAATTATTATTTTGTATATTAAATATATTATTTTAGATTTTCTATTGTTATTATAATATATATTTGATTTCTCATGAATTTTTTATATCACATTATTTAGAGTTCTTTATTTAAAAAATATTAATATACTATGTCTATATTAAAAGTTACATCATACATATATTTTCAGCAAAAAAAAAAATTACGGACCCTGCTGACACGAAATCCTGGCTTCGTCACTGTTGATGAGGGTTGAATTTTACAGGAATTGATATTTGAAGCGCTGTAAGGATCAGAAGCTGCAGGTTTTTATATTGGAATCACATTTTTTCAATTAACTTGGTTCAAATTCCTTGAGCATCTAACCATTTCTATCTAAGCCATTGTTACGACTTACGAGCCTATTAATTACAATATTCAAATCGAGTTTATTAGTTGATCTATGAAGCATCAGTGAGATGAGAATCCACATTAGGTCTGGATGGATCTCTGTCCATTGTAGAACAAGGACTAAACAGAGTTCACAATTATGATGGCAAATAACATGCAAATATTGTTCATAAAAAAAATTTATATTTTAAAATCTGTTTTCTGCATGCGTATGCAATAACAAATTCATACGGAAGCATTGGAAAGATATAGAAATGATGGGATTATTAGTGTACCTGTTGTACACCTTACGAGCGAGGGTGGTCTTTCCAAGCCCGCCGGAACCCACAATTGAAACAACAGCGAGGCTTTTATATTCTTCATCAAGCAACCACTTTGCAACGTTGTCTCGGTGTGTTTCAAAGCCAACGACCTCTGAATCGTCGACGGTTGGAATCAGCTGGGGATTAGACTGCGGTATTCTGTCCTCACCTAAAGTAGTTATTTCATATCTCTCTCTAAATTCATTTATCTCTCTGATTCTACTTTGGATCTGTTTAACCTCTTGTTGAAACTGGTAAAGGAATGGGATTTTTGAGATCTCTTTTGGTAGCCGTCCAAGGCGGCCCAGTATGCCGGGAAGTTTTAGTTTTTCTGGACATTCAGAGTGGAAAATGTCGATGGCATCCTCTATGTCATAAGCAATATCGATTAGGTCCTTCACCAATTGCATCTGCCTCTCCTCTACTATATGCTTCCTATCAGCATCCTTGATAAACGCCTTGATGTAATTAAATTCTCGACTCAGCTTCTCAACCTCGGCCCTAATCCCGTAGAAGGATAGGGCCTTCTCAATTACCTTGTCAAATGTAAAATTCGCAAGCTTTTCCAACACAGCACCCACTAAAACCTCAGCCATCTAACCGATCGAGTAAGTGTAAGTGTGGATGAAAGCAAAATGGAAGTTGGGAAGATTAGTAACGAGTAGATCTGTATCTTGGTTCTTGGATATTGGGTAAAGGAAGAACAATTGGAAAGTATGATTAATTTAAGGATATAAGTTAATTGAATGCATGTATGCTTCGCATTGAGGCAGGTTCTCAGAATTCTTACGACAGTGGAAGACAAAGGTGAACCGAGTAATTAAGAGAAGTAGAGAACCATTGGAAAATAATTGAGAAAGTGCATGCAATTATGCAAGAAAGATTCCTTCTACGGTTGTACCCATTTGCTGGTCAGCTGGTGGGCCTACACATTTGCTGCATTATTTAAGGTCGAAAATTACAAAAGTACCCATCAAGATTCAAGGAGATTTCCTTTTGCCCGGTTAAATTGGTAGCACTGCTGAACTAATTACAAAATACTAAATTTAGTAAATCAATTTGTTAATATCATGGCAGAAAAATTGCTCACACTGGTACGACTGGTACTGATACATAAAATAATATGGAGTGCTTAGCTATCCATTGTATGATCCAATTATCCAAAGTGAACATGCAGGCTGTCAGAAATTAATAACAACAAGAACCAAACATTGAAGGTCACATTCACGTATGTCTCGACTAGTCGACTGTTTCCTGTTCGGCACGTGGGTTGGTTTTAAATGTTTGATGCTTGATTGCTTTCTATAATTATTTAATTGTGGGGTAGCACAGGTAGGTGGCAGTTAGCACAGGTAGGTGGCCCACTTTTGTAATTTTTAATTATCTCAAGAGCCTTTCACCAAAAAAAAATAAAATAAAATAATAGCAACAAAAACCAATGGCATCCCAAAAAAAATCAAACTGAAATTATAGAACGCATGCGAAGTAAATCCACCAAAATGCAAAGATAATCTGATGTTTTCTTCTGTATAAGTGTATTTTAAGATTATAAGTTTATAATTCTCTGGTTTTAACAAGGAAAAAAAAAAGAGAAAGGAAAAGAAAAAAACAAAAAAACAACGACAACAACAACGAAAAAGATGACACATTGCATCATTGCATGCAAGGAAAGTGCCTCAGCAGCTTCCCCAAAAAGCTAAATTCATTGCGTGCAGCCTCCAAAGTTGACCCAGTTGTATGCAATATGCATTATGCAAAGCTAATTGCATGTTTGAAAGCTTTACCCTATCCTTCGAGAAGTATTATTCCTTAGTTTTTTTCCCATGGTATGACCCAGAAGTAATTATTTTGGTTTAAACTGTTTGATATTTTAATTTATTTAATTTGGTTCGAATTTGAGAACCAAAAGCTAAATAAACTGACAAATTACTTAATACTAAACTAATATTGAAATATTGTACATATTAAAACGTAAATAATCTTGAGTTTTATATAATTTAGTTAAACCAAACAAATCAATTTCACTAGTTTCTGTTTGCTGTTTGCACATCTACAAAATAAAAAATAAAAAATTGACTATTTTTCGAAACAATCTACCAAGTCTTTCAAAAATAAATAATAAATGAATTATCTTCAAGGGTGTGTTTGGATGAGCCGGAAATAGAGAATAAGAATAAGGAATTTCGGTTTGCGTGCTTATTCTTATTCTTGTGCAAAACAAACGGTATAAGAATAAAAAATTTGGGCCCTTATTCCTATGGCTCCGTTTGGATGGCTTCTTCCCGGAATAAGGAATAAGGAATAACCATTTTTTACCAATAAATTTATTTCTAACCATCCAAACTCTTCACAAAAGTTACACACTTCCCAATAAATTTACCCCTTCCCAATAAATTTCTTCCCTTCTTCCTTCTTCCTATCTTATTCTCAACGCATCCAAACGGAAGCTTATACTAACAAAACCATAGTATAAAAATAAGGATAAGCACGCAAACCGAAATTCCTTATTCTTATTTCTTATTCACGGCTTATTCCGTTCCATCCAAACACACCCCAAAAGAATAAGCGTTGCAATTTGCTATCCAACTCGCTACTTCTTTAGGCTGTGTTTGGATTGGAGTGGGAAGAAGAGAATAAGGAAAAAATGGCTCAAATTTATTATTAAACAATCCAAACTCTTCACAAAGTTACACAATTTTCAATACTTCTTCTCACTTTTTTTCTTCTTCCTTTTTTCCCACACCTCATCCAAACGGAGCCTTAAAATTATCTTTCCAATTCCATCCTCAGTTTTTTTTTTTTAAAATGTGTTGGTTGCACTATTTTATGGTTTTATAATCATTCGTCACCTGCACTATTTTTTAGTTAGTGTGAGACGCGGCAGAGGCTTCCTCTTCGTCTTCGTCTCCTTCTCCTTCTCCCTCTCGTTATCCTTTCCCTCAATCCCTTCCCTTCTGTTTGACACGTGGCACCACTACCACGACTAGAGGCCGGAGCCGACGGTTGTGAGACGCAATGCTATCAATGAAGTGTCCAGCCTGTTACACATCTAATTTATCACATTTTATCGTGAGACTAGTTAATTGGGAAGAAAAGTAACAGTAAATAAAAATTTCTAAATTTCGTAAACTTTTCATATAATTGGGAAGAAAAGCCGGAGCCGGAAGCCTAAACTTCAAATCTTTTTGTATGAAACATTGAAATATAAAATTTTCAGATAATTTGATTTATCCACTAGTCACAAAAAAGTTTGCATGTTGTTCGATCTTCCAGAATAATTTTGTAAATAAAAAAATATATATTTACAGATCTATTCTATTAATTTACACTTGACACTTTGTACAATGTAGAACAATAAAACGATTCAGTAAAATTTAAAACAATCATCTTAATCCCAAAAAAGAGATAATTTTAGCCTAACAAATGAAAATAGGATTAATCCAAAGTTGTTTTGGATTGGAGTAATCGTCGACCCTAGCTCAAGATATGAACATTATTTATTCTTAGGAAAGTTAGTATGAGTTTAAGCGCACCATAATAATTGTTTTCGTCTTTATTTTCTCCTATTTTAGTTTATTATAGTTAAAAAAACAAAAGTAAACGAGCAGACATTTATAAGGAAAGACAAATCTCGACTTGTCTTGGTAGAATCTGACTTTATATGAACAACACCAATTTTGTTGGTTTTTTTTATTATTTTTTAGAAAAATTTTCTTGATAGTCTTGATTTTTTTTAGGCAGTTAGTGGAACATTGTTTACTAAAGTATTCAAAAAATTTCTATAACATTCCAAAATCGAGGTACGGCACAGTCGTCGCGAGTGCACGCTACCAACCGCACATCCGCAAGACTTAACTTAAACTAATTCATTAAAATATTACAATTCAAGTGTTTAAAACTAAAAATTTCCAACAATTTATACCAAATAATCTAAAGTAAGAATCGTTAACATGATACACAATTATTAAAGTAATATTCAAGTGGATAGGTTATACAAGTTACTTGGTTCATACCCAGAGTAACCATTGGCCTACAATATATCGGTCTTCTCACCATTTGATCTGGACTACAACCTACAACTAATGTGGCAGATATTCAGTTCTTGTCACACAAACCCTAAGGTACATGATCAGGAACTAACTATTGGCTAAGTTTAAAACAATATTATAGCTATACAAATAATTTAGATAACAACAAACATAAAATCATTAGTTTCATCATCGTCTTAATACAAAACATGCAATGCATTATGAGCACGGTAATTACATCCTTCAATAAAGAACACAAATACAATATGACATTTTAAAAGCCGGCTCAAGTTGGACATTATTATGCAAGGATGGCTATTGATCATTACAACTTCATTCACAGATTTTATAGCCCGTAGACTCTGATTTTATAGTTTGTGGACTCAGATTTTATAGTTCGTAGACTATGCCTTTATAGTCCGTAGACTCAAATTACCACAATTCAGATAAATTAGAATATCAAACGGTACCACAAGTCGAGAACATCGTCAGAATACCAGATCAAAGCGCTTATCACTCGGGGCTCAAGGAACGAGTCATGACTCTGCCCTCAAGTCAACCAATGCAATTGATTTACGTTTTATGAACTTAACTATGACATTTGCACCATGTTAAATTACTCATTTATTGCATGCATATTTGTATTTGTATCACATGTTAATATTATTGTATGAATGTTTGTGTGCATCTGCACATGAAAGCAAAGCATTTCATAAGCAAGCAGCAAAACATCAAGTATAGACAAGCAATTCAATTGCAGTACTCCTTTTGTATCGGTTTCTTCTTGCTTCGATACGTTTATCCAAGTCTACACAACAAAGACTATTCTAAGTACTAACTCAAATAGATCACACAAGCAAAAAGTAAATATAAGCAAGAAAAACTAAATATAATTTTAGAAAATGACTTATTACTGTTAGTTAAGTGCACAATTTTTAATTTTTATAGCTAATTCCTTTAGGGTGTGTTTGGATGCAACGGAATAAGCCGTGAATAGGAAATAGGAATAAGGAATTTCGGTTCGCGTGCTTATTCATATTCCTTATTCTTATACCATGGTTTTGTTAGTATAGGAATAAGGGCCCAAATTCTTTATTCTTGTGTTGTTTGGGTTGCACAAGAATAAGAATAAGCACGTAAACCAAAATTCTTTATTCTTATTTCCTATTCCCGGCTCATCCAAACACACCCTTAATTAACCACAAACAAGCATGCACAAACACAAATCTAGTACTTAAAGCCATTCACACAAAGGAGAAGAGGTTCAAAGCTATACCTCTCTTGATATTGTAATCAATAGGCTCGAACCAAAGCTTGTGAGTAGGTGGTGCGTGCTCCAAAACCTCCATGTCGGGATGCCTCGAGTCCACTATAGTATTAACCAAATCCTCAACAAACTATGCTAGTAGTTTGGAAGATAAGCCTAATCCCTAGTTAACCCTTTCTCCAAGCAAATCAACAAGTCTATTTGAGGAAGAAGGGGGCTCAACACATGAGCAATAGGGAGAGAAAGAGGGAGGAGGCGCCGGCCTAGAGAGGAGGCTAGGGGGCGGCTAGGTTTTGTGGGAGAGAGAGAGAGAGGTGGATTTGCAACCATACAACCCTTTATATAGTGTGCTAACCCTACCTACCTCACACCATCTATTTACAACATTGCCACCCACCTACCTCCTTGTATGGCTGGCCACATAAAGGGCCTATATGGGCTTTGTGTGGTGTATTATGGATCCACTCAATCAATCATTAAATGGATATTTCTTGTTGCTCCTAATTTGGTTCCCTATTGGGCTTTTAATTAACACTTTAATTAAAGCCTTTTAATTTATACATGCGTTGAATAAATAATTATTAACTTAATAATAATTATTTAGAGATTAGATAATGCATTAATTTATTTCTATATGATCCATTTGATTTAATTAATTATAACGGTCTATAACGTTATTTAATTAATTAATCAACTTATCATATTTTGCAATACTAACTATTGCAAATATATAAATAAATAATACACGTATAGTTAAACACCAATTTTGTGTGACCCTTTGAGGATTTATGCTACGTTGGACATGGAGTTAAATCGCTATTTAATTCCAATAATCATAAGCGGTATCTAGCAACACGTTATGATTCCCAATTCTCATAAATAGTGTACTGCTACAATATTTCAATCCTGCATGAGAGAATAATTAGCTTCTCTATTTTGATTCTTATGTCACACGATATCATCGTATAATCCAAGATAGGAATGTGTCATTCTTGCAGATTATACGTTTCTTGATCTAGAGACTAGAGATAATTGTATCAGTTGCTAGCAAACAATCTATCTCCATCAAGGGGCCCAAACAGATATCGTCACTCACTAAATGAATTAATGAGGGACATACGGTTTTCTTGATGATTTAGCTTTTTCCCGCATAATTCAAGAGAACATAAATAATGTCCGTATAGCAGGCCTTATCGGGAATCAGCGGTAGACGATATTTATTGAACCTATCCTCATGTGGAAAAGATAAACATCTCAAACTTAGAATCAAAATCATAACGAAATGAATAATGACACATAACACAATCCATATATTTATTTCGTTGGGTCATGTCCTGTACTATGTTCAATTAACATAAACATATGCAATGAAGTTGGTTACTCTTAACCTATGATTTATAGAATTTAATCATCACTTAACTTGCATACTAATCTTATTGATAATTAATGTTCCTTGTTAATTATCAAGATTATAGACGCTTTAGATTTATTGTTGTCATTTACTACTAAATGAAAAACAGCGATCTATAATTCAAATTCTCAACCTGAATGAACTGTCAACACATAAATCAAGGAACAAATGATATGAAATCATCAATGACATAAAACCATAGAAGTAGCCAAATATGATTGGCTTCTAGGACATATCTCTAACAATTACCATCCCAAATTACGACATACTATATGTGGTCGGGTTAAGATTTACCATAACTTAACACAAAACCCATAACACAAGTTTAAGGCCAAAACCATACATTTCTAATATGCAAAACACCAAGTAAGACCTAAGAAGTTCTAGAGCTCTTCACGAGTTTTCCAACAGTCTTTAAATCACCTAAACAGACTCCAAATGACAAAGTTATGGTCAAATTACTAAACCTAGTACATAAAACTTGAAAAAAAAAACAGAATAAATTCTAAAAAAAAGGCAAAAATTCATGTGACTTGAGTTTAAACTCTAAAGTTGTGTTTTTGAGTTTGTTCACTGATTTTTTAGTACTACACTAAACTGGTTGAGCCAAGAAAACTCGAGCCATAGGTTTCGACGCAAGTTGCAAGAAATTTATGTTATTTACATATTTTCTTAACACTAATACACATAGTTAATGGATTAATTCTAGAATTGCTTAGCGACCATAATTAATCACTTATACCCTTGAAACAAATAGAATTTTATTTGAATAAACTATAGAACAATCAATTAAGAAATTTAAGATTGAAATTTGTTTTTCAAACTGGTCCTAAAGCTAAAATGCTCAAAACTTCGTCAAATCAATCCAAACTTGAAATATAGCTACCAGATTACATTACTAACTTAAATCAACTAGAAATTTAAGTTTCTCACTTGATTTCCAAACAGATTTTCAGAAATTGCTCAAAATTTAGAAATTCATTTTAGAACAATTTTTTCTGTATGCAAGCAAAATCTTCTTAAAAACAAGTAAAATATTAAATGTAATTACTAGTATATTGGGTTTTTTTTCTTAAATAGCTTTGGTGGTTCCAAAACTTCTGCGAAGCACCAAGCACCAACTAATATTTACTTGAAGCACCAAGGCGTAGAGGGCCAGTGCGCTTAACATTTTCCAACTGATAAAGCGCAACTAGCTGTTGCGCCTTTGATGCACATCCAAGAATCCAACTACACTAGGGGGCGGCGTCGCGCGTTGCGCGATCTATGTAAAAAATAAAAATTTCACAAAGCTTAATGCTAGATAAGATATCGAATTTCGCTCAATACATGAGTTTGTAACAAAATTTAACATTTAATATTTTTTTATAATTATAACTATATTAATTTTGTCCGGCGTGACTTGCACGTGGGAGCCCTTCGTTACTGTAGTTAGTACAGTAACGCATCATAGCCATTCGTTGCGCGTCTATTGATCGTCTCCGTTGGAGTGCTTAGCTTCTCGACTAGGGCTGTATACGAGCCGAGTTCGAGCGAGTTGAGCATAACTCGAACTCGAACTCGTTACAACTCGAGTCAACTCGTGACTCGTTCGGGAGGCAATTCCGAGCTAACTGAGCCAACTCGAACTCGCCATTTTGTAACTCGAGTCAACTCGTGACTCGGTATTCAACTCGTGAATATAGTGAATAGATGCAATAATTATTTATGAGTATTACAATAATATAAAAAAATAAATTTTATTATCAATTTTATTCTTTTTCATTGATTTGAAGTAAAATATGTCTTGAAACTCAAGATTAATACTCATAGATCATGGTGATGATCTCCAAAAAATTAAAATTTATTACGTCACGAGTCAGCTCATGAGTCAACGAGCCGAGTTGAGCCTAACTCAAACTCGACTCATTTATTAACCGAGTTGGTTCAACTCGAGTTATGCCAACTCGAGTTCTTTTAGCTCGAGTTATAATCGAGTTTTTCACGAGTCGAGTTCGAGTAACTCATATTCTCGACTCTTGTGCTCACCCCTATTCTCGACTCTTCTGCTCGGCTCTTCTCTCTCACCTGTTCCGCTGTTCCCTTTTCCAAAGTCCCTCTCTCTCACCTCTCCGACTTTTGTGCTAGGGTTTTTTTTGCAAATCACCGTCGCCCTCTGATCTCATATCTTTCATCACCGATCTAAGAGAAATAGAAGCACATGAAATAATTCAGATCTGGATCGTAAGGAACAGTTCGCGCCTGTTGCCTCTCCTTGCCATGTGATCTCCATTTTTTTCCGTTTATCTGTCGAGTTAAGTTCTCATCGCTTTACGACTGGGATCTTGGGTTTTAAAAGCTAAGTTTTTGTATGCAATTTCGCGATATCTCTTTACTTTGGTCTGATTTTGTTTTTACTTCCCTGGTTGAGTGTTTGGGGCTTCTGACGAAATAGTGCTTAATTGCTTATGATTCTTTGGCTTCTATTTCTTGAGGTTATGAAGAGGCGGACAGTTGAAGGAACAAGTGAAGATGCAACATTGCAGGTATTTTCCTTATTATTAATTTTTTTTCTTTTCTTTTTTGCTACAGTGGATGTAGAATTGGTCGGTTTACTTTAACAACGAATTTAAAATTGGTGTCTTTTATTCACTATTTTGTTGTGGTTTGCAAGATGAGGTTTTAATTTTGTATGTGAATTATCTTTTATATTAGGATTCTTTATTTATATTCAATGGATGCATTTTTATCTATTATTTCAATCTTTTCTTGCGATATTGCTTCCAAATCCTAAGTCCCCGTACTCAGAAGTAGAATAGCACCTTTTTTATTTTTCTTTACTCTTCCTCTATGCAATTTGTTCCATGTGTCAAGAAATTTGAGTAATTGCTAGCCAATGCCTTTGTTAGCATCCTGCTCCTTCTATAAAACTGTAGTGGTGATTACATTGGAATCCTGATATGTCAGTGACAATGTATGCAAATCTCATTAAAATGTTTATTAATTAGGGTGGTTTGATAGTAGATAAGAAAACTCTCTATATATGATAGTTACGTACATTGTCGTATTAAAATATGTTAATTGATAGAGAGTTTATCTTACAATATTGCAAAAACATATAAATAAAACAAAATCTATGTCTACCAGTGTATGTTGATTTCTCTGATTCATATATTGATGCTCATGCATAAGGTTATTCATTGCGGCAAACCTAATCTTGCAATTAGGATTAAAATAATTACGTATTTCATTCATCCATGTTGTGTTTGAAACTCGATTTCTTTTGTATCTCTGTCGGTAAATAAATCAATGATCCTTTGATTTTAGCTTTTGTTGTCTCTTTTAATTTTCTGGTGATAACCATTTGGTGAGGGATCGTAGTTTGTTTTGAACAAATAGTATGAATAATGATCAAGGATTGTAATTTTTGTGCTCTAGAAATACTTTCACTTGGACAGCCTACATGGAAGTATGGATGCTCTAGAGTACTTTCCGAAAGCTTGGTAGATTGGTTGGTTGCTGATTTTTTTTATCATGGTAAGCAATGCGGTTGTATTGTGTTATGAGGCTTAGAGTTGGCCCGGTATTGATGTGTTCTCTTTGCTTTCGCAGCTGCCAAATTTCATTCGAGTCATCGGAATAGATGAACTTCTGTTTTGTCTTTTCATTCGATATATATTTATATGATAAATTAGTAGCGCAGTTGTTATTCTCATGTTTAGTCTCTTATTGATTTTTTTATTTTTTAAAATAAAATTTATAATGCTTTCAATGATCTCAGAGATGTTCATCATAGTATTTATCAAAATTTACTAATAATGTCAAGATCGAATAAGATGAGAAAAAATAAGATCGCGCAAATTTACTAACTCTCACTATTCCAGTTTTTAGATTTGAATACTTACTAATGTTTTTCCTATTTATATTAGGATTCGGAAGATCAGGATCTCGGGTCAGGTCCAAGGCTCAACAAGGTAAATCATTTGCCTTTTACAAGCAAGCATTTTATAACTGCTGTGTATTAATTCAAGGAATAATGAAATTCATTCTTTTTATACTTACTATATCTTTCTGTCATATATTGCTTAGAGGGTAGGCATTCAGGAGCTGTTGAAGAGCTACCATCACTATCAAGTTATCGAAGGTATCGCTGAAATAGTAGGTCTTCATGGCCAAGAAGGTCAGTATTCTTATTATGTATAATTCATCAATTTCTTACTGTACCTACTTAAATTTTGTTAAGAATGACAGTATGCAAGTTGCAAGATTTGTAGATGTAACTTTTTGTGGGTCTTGAATTGATTCTGGAATATGTCACAGGTATGTGAAGGGAATTCTATTCTGTCAAGTGTCAACAGTACCAAAGAAGGCCATAGACATCTATTAGATAAATTGACGTTACTTTTTAAAAACATTGGTTTTCCGCATAAAAAATGATCTAATTTACGAACTTTTTTATTGGTTTTCCTTGCTATTTTTGTCATCCTGCTTCATATCTGCTCTTATTTTGTGGTTCTGTTGGGTTTTCAAATTTCTTTCGTGTTCAATCAGCCCAAAAGCAAGCTGCCTTCTCTTAAAACACAGACAGACAGTTCGGCAATTGGTTTTTGTTTGTTGTGTGCTTTTGGGGTTCAAGTATTGTCATGCCGTTGTGGTTGCCGCAACAAAACAAATAACAATAAACCGGCAACCACAATGGCATGACAATATGTGAGGAGTAAGTAATGCTCATTTGCAGTGTTGTTAGTATTAATATGTTAATTTAAATCCTTCTTTCTCACAATGCTTTTAGATAGGAAGTTATACTATTTTTTTTTACCTACTTGCAATTGAGGAATTCTGATTGCAAAACTTTATATTATGATGGGAACTGATGAGTGTTGTTTCAGATCGTTGAGGCAACAAAAATAAAAATCCATTAGTCATTTCATACTATTTCAGCTTTGTTGTTGGAGAATGCATACCAAAACTGTGATCGGAGACCAAAACTGATAAAATGGGGTTATGTATGAACTAATTTGTTATGTTTCTGTTAAATTATCAAGACACATTCATAAAAAGAAGGGGTTAGGAGTTCAGTATCATTCTATTTTTATATATAGCATCTTCACTTTTATTTGAGCACACAATTCTCTATTTTATTTGCAGGTTGTATCATGCCACTAGCACCATAATCTTGATTGTTGTTGCCGATTGAGACTATGCAGACTCAGACAGATTGGAATATTTTCGCTGGTGATTGGGCATGCAATTCTTTGGGTTCTGATTTTCAGAGGTCCTTTTTCAATCCATATAGGCCTTTTTGTGATGAAGACTGCATCCCTAAACCTTAATCGGATTGAGGTAAACAAATGATTGGCATGAAAAAAATTGTGCTTTTTGTAAGCATCCAAGTGATCTTTATCTTATTTTTGGGCAAAAGAAACATGAGTAATTTATTCCTTTCAGATTGCTTTTAATCTCAACAGGTACTTTGACGAAAATATCATAATTTATCTATTTGATCATGCTTGCATGCCACCTCCTTGGAAGTGAGTTACAGGGTTGGTTTGTCTCTTAGATGTGTGTTGGTGTGTTCTCTGGCCAAAAATTTAGATAAATATGCAGTTGTGCACTTGCTGGTATACATTCTGAAAGATAAAAACTAATACTGAAAAGATACAATGACACTACTGGGTTTATGCTATTCACTACTTTGGTTCACATTTTTTTCTTCTCTCTCTCTCTCTCTCTCTCTCTCTCCTTTTCTTTTGTAATGGTTAGGTCCTTTTCTTTTTAGGTACCGCATAGTATAATAAAAGTTTGATATTTTTACCACAATCATATACAGTACTAGCTGATTAATTGTAGCACTTGCTAATTTCAGAAAGTGCGTTGTCACTCAATTCATGATGGCTTGAAAGAAATACAGTTGATGTAATGATGAACCTCATCTTACAGATATTCGTTTCGTAGCATTGCATGAAGGCAAGGTAATAGATCTCTCAAATAATCACCTTATACATACCGCTTAAAGATCTGTGTTATAGGCATGCTCACGGTGAACTCTCATTATGTTGCTTTTGTTTGTTTATCACCTTATTTGTTTATCATATTTTTTTTTGTCAAAAATAAATTTTGTCTCAGGTTAGGAAAGATAATTTTTCTCTACTAAGACTATTAAACAAGAATGAATAGATGTATAAATCCTTACATAGGTACATACAATGACATGCTTAAAGAAACAATTGGAGTTTAATTTTCTTTCCTTTTTTTGGGGTGAGAAACAATATGGTTACTCAAATTGTCGTAGAAAAAAACTGAGTTGTCACATTTTCTGTTGAATGACCAATCTAATTGATGTATTCATAGCAAACCCTGCACTTTTGTAAAAATACACAATTTATTATTTTTTGTAATTTTCAGATTATCTCTTCATTTTAAGTTGCTCATTTTACTTCAGTTCTTTCTACTGAACTCATTTTGTTTCCTATTCTTTCAGATGCAAAAAAGAAAACAGATTCCATTGTTTCAGGTGATTTGAGCCACTTGGAGGCAAACCAGTATAACTTGAATCTCCTCTATACAGTGGATGCTTGCTGCTCATGCGAGTAATTTTTATTTTTTTTTCTTTTTCCTGATAGTATTGTTATTTGCTTTGCTAATTTTTTCTCCTTTTTCATAATAATTTTAAAGAATACTTTAAAGGAAATTACTCTGATCATATTCAGCTTAATCAGTTTCAAATATTCATTGCGAATCTGTCAAGTCAATAATTTCAAGCATGATGCTATGATGCAATTAGTAATTACATCAAAACTAGAACTAAAAATATATCATTTTGTTCGTGCATGCCAATTATATTTTTCTTTTTGGCGCGGTGCCAATTATATATTCAGATGGTGTCAAACAATGGAATAATTTTTTTCAGGTACAAAGGTTGAAATAACTTGCGCAATTGCACTGTGCGGATATTGCTAAATGATATTAGGTTTATTCTTTGTATTTATATATAATAACATTTCTTATGCTTTAACATCCTCAACAATTATTGGATTATTAAATGAACCCATTTATTACAAATATTAGTGAATGATTCATGAGAATATTTTGATTTTCTCTAAGTTAAAAATTGTCATCTTATCTGTTTAATTTATTTTTGTTCATTTTTTGTTGTTTTGCTTCAGAAAATTCGTTAAGAGCTCATGGAGTAATATTAGTGCAAAAAACCTATTAGGATTCAGTTTGATAAATTCAATTAATTCACTCATTATGAAAGCGTTTCGTAACATTTTCAGATAGAAATGCATCGCGCAACGCGCGAGATTAGAACTAGTTTATATAATTTTATGGTAAGCATTTTATAAAATATATAATTGTTTGAGTTTACATATATATCGTTTTCGCTAACTTTATGATTATAATTTTGACATATGTATTGTTTTATGATTTAATCTATTTTGTAATTGATATACTATTCTTGTTCATTATATAAGTACGTAATGCATTTCTAGAAATTTGTACCCATCATTCTTATTTATACGTATTATTGATATTAAATATTTTATAATTCCATTTTTGCGTAATGGAAATGTCTATAAATGAAATTAAATGTCCATTTATGACAAAAAATGTCTATTGAACTTTTTATTAAGAATTAAGAATATATAAATGAAATTAAATGTCCATTCATAACAAAAAATGTCCAATGAAATTGTCCAGAAATGAGAACTTTTTCACTGTAATGGGGAAAAATATAGAAAGACACCCGTAAAATAACTTTTTCATTTGATCTCTTGCTTATTTCCGAACATTCTGGACACTCTAGTTTGCACAAAAAGAATGGAAGTTGAATCATATAAGGTACATTCTCTGTATAGAAGTTGAATCTTGTCATTTGTACCATTTTCTGAATGGAAGTTGAATCAGCAGAAAACCATGTATTCAGAGATCACAACTGAGTGTGCGTTGCATGAGTCTACAAAGATGCCAATCGATCATGTGTTTACCACCCTAGGAATTGCATTTAAGAACCATGACCTAAAATCTGAATTGAAATATACTGGATTGTACAACAAATAGAATGTGATACTATTCAATTACGAAAGATATTTAAATAGCAAGACGCTTATATTTTAACAGTGAGGGTATTTTGCAATTCGATTCTAAGTTCATTCCAAACAATAAAAGAAGATCATGCCACATAAATTAAAGCAGTGAACCAAATTGTTTTGATTTATGTCAGTTAGTAGATCTTGGTTGGTTTTCTTGAAATTGAAAATTTACCATACCACGTTGAAGCACTGAGTGTAGGATATGGTACAAATAAGTTTAAAAATGAACTCTTGTGTCATGGCATCTAGTTTTAAGGAACTCCTTCAAGCTGATTATGTGTTTATGAGTGTCAGATATGTGGAACATACATCTAGTAAATAAAGAAAAAAAAAACTATCAAAGAAGGAAAATGTACAGTATCATCTTACATGAGCAACATTTAACCATCATTTGTCTAAAATGGGGAGAGATTTCCTACCAGTAAACATATCATATGAAGCACATCAAACAACTGCATGAAAGAAAAAGAATTAGGTAAATTGCATTATGAGGATAAATCATATCCACGCATTCAAAAACCTCATGACCCCTAACCCAAGTCTGACCAACTCATTAAACTACATCAAATTTCAGAGCTTAAGGAAACTGTAAAGTCAAACCTCAGCTATAACCAACAGCTAAGCTCTATTGGTTAGATTTCCACAGCAGAGAATTAACATAAAAGAATATTGATTGCTTTCTCATGAGTATTAACAGAAAGAGACAGAGAATTCGAGAATTGAGTAAGATATTTCTTGTTCCTCAAAATTTATCAGTAGATGCTCAAAATTTTCTTTAATAATAACAATATGCATTGTTTGCCTCCTTGAAACATGAAAATGGAAAGTTATTTTAGAAATTGTGAGGAAGTATCTATGATGGGTACAACACATCACAGCACACCATGACCAGTAGCAGATGAAATGAAATAATACCTAAAAAAAGTTAAATGCTAAAATACCTTATGAATCTTTTGTTTTCTTTCTCTAGATCTGCGAGCAACCTGTATATGTAAAAAATGAGCTATCAGAATCTGTAAAGAAAAATAGCAAAAAATATGTATTGAATCGGTTAAGACTACAAACAAAATTGTCATTATGCAAATAAACATAGAAACAATCTTCATTAGCATTTTAAATTTCTCTCATCATTTTATTGATAACCAAAAGTTAGGAGGATGATTCATCTCATCATTTTATATGGTCATCCTAATTATAGTTAGGAGGAGAATATACATGGTTTTGACTGCCAGTCAGCAGTTAACTAAGCGGGGCCTCGGTATTTGCTTGTGCCAGTGGAGAACTGGACAGTTGGAACTGCCCTTGGAGTAAACTTCCTAATTTCCAACCTAAGCAAGTTCACTTTATTAGACCAAGTTATCCTTCATCTGAACAATCTGAGCTATATTGATATATATCGACTTGTATGACCCACTCAAAGCACCTAAAAGCAACACACGATCGACTAAAATCTGAACCAAACAAAATTAAGGAGAAGAATTGCAAATCGTAGACACGGGGATTAAAAGCCTGATTCATATAAGAGCTATATTGATGCACATTCCAGCTGGAGCTGTACAATTTTGTCTATACACTTCACAGTATATATCAGAAATTGACCAGTATTTGTTGGCCCTCAAAAATAAAAAAAGGCAAAGACACCGTGATGTAATAATAGCTAAATTGATAAGAACTGACCTGGACAAAGCAATAGTTGTGAAGAGAATACTGAAGTGGGCACCCCAATAGAAAGGCAGCGCAATTTGATGGCCGAGACCCTGCACCATATTCATATATTCATGTTAACAAAGAATAAGAACTTCAAAACAGTAAGAAAAATGAAATTAAGTCGTACCAGCAGCACTCTTAAATTGTGCATTATCTGGACAATTGATTGGTAGTAGCTTCAGAAAATGTTAATGCATGTGAAGGCTTCATTTTTTTGCTTGCTTCCTGTTGCAAAGAAAATAATTTGTTAGAGAGAAAGATACTTATAGCAGGTAATTTTTATTTACTAATACACTCTAGGAACTGAGCATGAGATAGTGTGGCACTAAAAATTTACAGAAGTCCTTTACCTGGAAGAATTTGGCATGGATTTCATCCTTAATACCACCAACGACTTGGCAAAGGTACCAAATTCCAGTGTTAGTCATCCTAAGAAATTCATAACATACCAGGGGAACAATGAGATAAGAACTGATTTGCCAAATTAAAATTACTCATGAAACATAATTATGTACTTGCTTATTCTGAAATAAAACAATTTTTATTTCCTAGTTATCAAGACAAAGTTTATTGTATGCAAGACAAATATTTTTTCTGCGAAGAAGACCCGCAAAATGAATCTATAACAGAAGCACTTATTTCCTTCATTTCAAATACACACTTATTTTGTATACTTCTTTGACCCTAGCAGAGTTGCAATGTAAGAAATAATTTAAAATAATTCATCATTAACCAACTAAAATTAGCCTCCCATCAAGATAAAATTTGAATCATCATGATATGGTGTACATGAATTGATGGAACTCGCTTATAATACGATAGAAATACGTATAGAATAACTCACTGATAACTTTGGACTTTTTTACTCCTCAATGCAGCAGCAAAACCCACCTGTAGCTATTTCACCAATCTAAAACTGAAAGTAAGAAAATGACATTACATCATTGAAAATGAACAACAACTTCGATTTAATTCGCTGAAAAGAATAGAATGCAAGATTGTATTTATGTTTTCTCTCACACATAAAACTCCTACCTGTAGCTACAAAATTAATCGCAACTTTGATTAATTGGAGATAGTTTTGTTTAAACACAAATTTCAACCTGCTAGAGTGTCTATATATACATCTTTTAGATTAAAAAACATACTCATTTTTGAGAGCCTAATAGGCTAAAATTGTCTGCTAAATATCTGATATGACTATTTTACAATACTGTAAGAATTGCCTTAATCAATCAATTTAGTGGTAATAATAAGAACTTACGAAAGTATTAATACTTCTGCTAAATGCATGTCGCATGATTTTTGCCATGTTTATGGTTCGTGCAATTTATACAGATAAAAACTCATAGCTACCATCCATACAAAATTTTTGCATCTACCAATTACATTGTCTAAAAAATCTCTATTGGAGAAACATTGAAAGAAAATTAAAAACCACAAAAAATAACATGAAAACACTAATTGCAGCCATCCCCGTTTTTCAATTAAGGGAGCCACATCCACATAATGAAATCTCTCAAATAATACATCATGTCATGTGTTACTAATACTGTGGTGAAAGAGCAATAGAAATGGCTATAATAATTAAACTACATTCAATTATAAAGCATCCTCAAATTGTGGCGCTAAGCTAAGATAGAAGACCATGGGAAGATATATTGTCGAAGGTAATAGAAATAAATTTAAATAGACAACAAACTATTGATAAGATTAGCAATTAGGAAAGTCAGAAAATAAAACACTTTATGTACCTAAAGTTTTGTGCTAGCCAACATCTAACTCACTCCATAGAGTTATGCGGCAGAACTGCTGGAAATGATGTTTGGATGCTTCATTAATGTCCATGATGCGCGCTACCTGCAGAGCTGAAAAAAGAAACCAAGAAGCTATTAAATAGAGATATATAATAAATCAACTCTCAGGTGGCAGCAAATATTGAAGTTCAAGGTCACCTTAAAACGGAATTAATTAGGCTCACAGTGCTATGATATGTAAAGATCTATAAACTGGAAAAAAATATTTAGAATTTACCTAGGTAGAGACATGGAGCTGCTCATCAGTATTAGCCTCTTATGTTTCTGATCCAAACCAAAACGTAAGGTGTAAGGCCTCTAAGCAACAAAAATTTCTAGAATTGCAGCTGAAAAAAAAACAATATAATCATCAGACATAATTCGAGAGATTTCAAGATAAAAAAAAAACTCGGTAGATTGCAAAAAATAAAGTTACAAATGAAAACCTGCAAGCTATATAAACTGCAAGATGAATTGAAGAAAAGAAGCGAAAATAGATGCCTAAACTCGCCTAAATGGGACAGACTTCAATTGACAGGCTAGAACCACCAGCAGAAAAAAAAGGAGAAAAATAGCATACCAAAATAACAACCACAAAGTAGTAGAGAGGAGAAGAAGGAAAGCAACGATCTACTCGTCAGCCTGAGCGAAGGCTTCAAATTTGCATCGAAAGGGAGAAAGCAAGTCCTTCAGCCACCGAGATAGAGAGGAGAAGAATCAAAAGAGCTGAGATAGAAGAGAGGAGAGGAGAGGAGAAGGCTTTGTAGAGGAAGAGAGAGCGTATGAGAGGAGAAAAATGGAGAGAGTTGTGGTTTGCTCTGCGCAAAGAGGGGCTGGGAAGAGAAAAGAGAGAGAGAGAGAGGGGGGGTTGGCTCTTCACGCGTCGAAAAGACGCCTCCAGAAAAATCGAAGAGGCGCGCCAGATGGACGGACAGATCGAACTTGATCGAACGTACAGGATTGATTTGAACAAAAACGAACAGTCAGGATTGAATTACTGTCTGAACAACTGTTTGCCCACAGTTGTTTCGGATCGGATCTGAATTGCGCCGATTAATATATTAAAAAATGATTTCATTATTTTTTCCCCATTAGATTTGCGCACAAAGGATTTGACTGCTATTTTTACCACATAATTTTTTTTGAATTTTCAGTTTGGTCACTACATAGTTTTATTTATAACATATGAAGAAATTTCAAACTAAATATAGAGAGAATGGATAATCAAATGTTTTTTTATCGAATTTCTGATTAAAGTCCTTGAGATCTCAACTTCGAAAGTTTAAATTACCGATCCAAACTGTTTAACGTGATGTCGTGATCTCTATATTGAAAAAAAAAGTCAATAAATTTAGAAGAAAAAGAGATGTTAAAATCAAATCAATATAAACGACAAATCTCGTCAAGTCCGACGTTATCTCGAACTCGAAAGTTAAATAAGTTATCTAAACTGTTTAATGTGATCTTCATACTTAAATTTCCATGCCGATCTAATTTTATATTCTTAAAAAAATTTCTACTTTTTTGAAATTTAAAAAATTCTCGATCTATTAGTATTGAAACTTCCAATAACAACAGTTTTTAAAAAATTCTTGATCATTTTGAAGCTATTACAATTTAATTTTAGGCAAATTAGAGAAGCATTCGAAGCATCTTTCAATTTTCGAGGCCTTGTGAGAGGCACAGAGAGCGTGCATGACAATGAAGGAGATCCAAACTTCATGAAGTAAATAGTGATGAACGGATGGGTTGAAGTATACACAAGTTAATAGTACAAAACCCATAACCCAACTTGAAGTAACAGGTTTGTTAAAATTAGAACCCGTACCCGACCCAACATCATGCTATGTAATACTTCTGAATTAGTTAGACGGTAATCAAGTTCCAAATTATCTGATTAATTGATAATTATTATAATTACATGAATTATATGATCAAGAAATTAAATTGAATTATATGAAATACTGAATAAAGCTTTAGTAATCTGTCTAGTCTGTGAACATGAGAAATGTTCGTCATAATTTTCTGAGTATTTCTGTATAAATGCCATAATTTTCTGACATTGGAATGGGTTGAAATAATTTAATTAGTGAAATAGCTAATTTACAAAAAGACTTGTCAGAAAGTAACAACACCAAAGTCCATTAAGTTTTGGCCACAGAAGATCTGGACCTCATTTAACAAAAGTCAGAGCGAGGAGGCGCTCTTTCTCTCTGCCTCGTCTCCTTCTCTGATCTGTCTCTCGTTTCCTCCGTTTGTTCTCCTCGAGCTTGCCCCTTCTGAGCTCGTGGCTCCTGTGCTCGTGTTGTGCTCTGGTTGGTTACAGTGG
The DNA here is from genome assembly GCA_028095005.1 of Rhynchospora pubera. Lineage (NCBI taxonomy): Eukaryota > Viridiplantae > Streptophyta > Magnoliopsida > Poales > Cyperaceae > Rhynchospora > Rhynchospora pubera. The sequence continues at coordinate 10,912,040 of CM051461.1, read as the reverse complement.
CACGATGACTTTGACTATCCTCTCATGAGGAGGCACCTTAGTTTTTCTCTTTGACCCCTGAGATGACTCACACGAGAAGAGCTTTTCCTCTTCCCATCATTCGATGGCGGCTGTTAACGCCTTAATGGAGCACTAACGTGGCTTGCTTTCCTCCTTAGCAACACCTCTCTCTCTCTCTCTCTCTCTCGTCCCTTAACAGAGGAAATCTTTATATTTTGGGGGTCGAGTTTGGTATAATTTGGGGTTTTCGGAAATTGAGAAGAGGAGAGGGAGACGACGGCTGGGGAAGGTACTATGTGCTCACCTTGAACTCTTTTTTCAATTGATGTTCAATTTCGATTGATTTTGTGTTGATCCTAATTCCTAGGGTTTTCTTTTACTGTTAAGGAAATAAGTGCATGGACCTTGCCTTATTCTTGATTTGCTTATCGTTGGTCTTTGCCTTGGTTTTCCTTGAGTCACTGAGGAGATTTCTCCATTCTCACGAGAGAGGTATAATCTTTGCCTTTGTTTCTGCGTATGCTTGATGAACTGTTTGATGAAATGCTTAGTGCTAATATTAGATATGTTAGACTAACTAACTTAAAGCTGAGATGATATCTGTGTTAGATGAGAATTTTGTTTATGAATACTTGAGCCATCTGATTTGAGACAGTGAGATGCTATTATGCTATGAGGCTATTTGATCTGTGAGTGGGATGTGATATTGATGTAAAAAAGGATATGTTTGGATGTCAGTAATAATTGCATCATGTAGTATGCATATATTCAGCATATTAATGGATTTAGATGTTTGATTAATTAGTGTGAGTTTGAAGCTTAAATTTCCATATTTTTGTTCAAAACTGAATGATTAGATGCAAGCCAAAATCTTACCAAAGCAAAACTCAAACTTGAAATTTTTTGACTTGCATGTACTCTCCTTCGCCTTCTCTCTTAAATCATTTTCTTTTGAGGTGAAAACAGTATAGTTTGCTTGAGAGCAAGGGAAGAGAAGAAAATAGATGGTAGGTGGGTTGGGAGAGAAAGAGAGGAGAAATGGTTGTGGAGAAGAAGGAAGGAGAGAGAATAAATGAGTGAGTTTTTATAAAGTAGTCCCTCATTTTCTCTAAAATCATTTGTTCTTTTAAAACCTTAGATTTAAGCACAATTTCAATATGTTCAAAGTCCAATTTAAATAACAGAAATTTTGTACTCAACATAAAAAAACTTAAAATAATTCTATATGGCAACCAAAATAATTAAGCGTGAAAAAATTAAAATTTTAAAATACTGGGTATCACAATTTTAGAATTAATTTTTAAGATTATAAGAATAAGGAACATAGAGAGTAGTATTAAAAATTAAATTCCAAATTATTTACTTTCAATTTTAACTTAACTGTAATCATAAAATTCATTTTATCCCAACCTAAGATTTAACAAATATCTTCATTTACTCCATGACTATACCATTAGATTTACGTAAAGAAGGAATCTGATCCTATTCAAAAGTACACGCGATGCAAAAAAATATATATATTTATATTCAAAGTTCAAAATTTTTTTGTACTTTCGTGAATATAAAAAAAGTACATGTTCCCTTCTAATAATCTCAGTAATAATTTTCAATTTTACAAGTGCCCTAAACCACTAACATTTCAAGAAAGGACTTCCATTTAATTAATAACATCCTTATTAATTATCCCTAATAACAAATGAAACCATACAACATCTAATCTCCAAAACACAAAACAAAAATAAATAAAAAAAATAGAGGAAACAAACTAAATGATGAGAAACAAATGGAGAGGATTTGAATCCCACCGTGCACGAATAATGAGAGATATTGACGTGGATGAGATTTTGTTAGATTAGATAACAAATTATGCAATCCGACTCTGCTGTTGCGCGACACAGCGTGTAGCGCACTACGAGCCGTCTGATCTTGATCGGACGGTTCACTTTTTACGGGCCTATCAATCTAGGTTACATGCACGGGGCTCCCTTGTCCATTGGATCTTAATCAGACGGCCAGCGTACCGCGCGACACGCTGTGTCGCGCGGCAGCGGATCTGAATTTCAAATTATGTTCCATTTTTAAATATCAGAACATCATAACAATACTTTTGTGAACAATATTCATCACAACCTCAGTTTGTAGGAAAATTTCTCTTTTATAGGAAAATAACTTGAACATGCAGTTGGATCCACAGAAGAAATCCGTTCAACACAAAAAAATCTGGATTGTAGCATTGCATCTAAGGTTGTGGGTGCTAGTAAAATGTAGATACACCAAATATATGTTTCTACTTATTTTATTATATACTTTTTAGTTTTATGTAGAAAGTTTATTCTCTGGTGATAGTCGGGAAGATTGTACTGTGCCAGTTTAATGTGAAGTTTTATTTGTTTCATTTAGTTTTATAATTTTCATTTTTGCATTTAGTTCTTAACTTCAAATTCTCTATACATTAAACTATTTATGTTCCTAAATTTTTTTATTTTAATTTATTTTTTGTAGCTTTCAAATTATCTTATTGTTCTTTTTTCTTTTTCTTGTACATTGTATTTTAGCTAGGAAAAAAGAAGCCACAACCTCTTATGCACTCTGCATTTGCATATATCACATTTTTTAGCTTTTTTATTATACCAATACAGAAAGCGGCGAAAACAAAAAAAAAAAAAGTCATGCCTGATCCAACAATATGATGAGTCGGGAAAAAGTGTGTTTTTCATGGAGGTCACAATTAATGTTGTTCCTTGGAAAAAAGCAATGATGAAAGAATGAAAGATGTAACAACTCATAGGCGCGTATTTTCTGCCAACCTTCAATTCTAACCGTCAGATCTAATTTCGACGTTTAAAATTTTTTCGGACCTATTAATATGGTATTATTCATGGGGCACTCATCATTCATCACAATTAAACTCTTCTGTGACAAATTCATAATCCTATAAATAGAGGAGATAATTGTGACACCCCGCAACTAAGTCGGTGCCACAGCCTGCCGTGCACATCGCACCGCGCAAGTACACAAGGCGGTCCAAACCACGATATGCAGGTCAATAGCATAATACAAACAGTGCATAAAAATTCCAGGAATCACATTTACAATTCAACAAAATCAAATGGTCAGTTACACACAAATTTCCCAACCCAAGCACTGCCGCTGATTTACTTCCCATCGCACGATTCCTTACTCCGATCCTTGCCGTACCTGGAACCCACAAAACAGTGGAGCGGTGAGATAAACATAATATATCTCAGTGCGGTTTTTAGTTCCAGCCACATGAAATTCTAAGTTTCACATTACGGCAACTAAAAACACACACGTTAAACTTTAGAAAATAACATCTCCACTACTTATAAAGCATCAGTAGAACAGGCATAAACTTCGAGCTAAAAGGGAGTTACACCCCTCTAATATCAAATATGGATCATTGATTTTATTAATCTACTATGATCTATGGTTCAGATTCAAATATTAGACTAAAGAGTCGACTTTTTATCACGAACTGTCTGGGCGGTGAGTTGGTAAAGGCTGTTGCTTCGTTCGCTGAATAACGCGAGTTCGATTCCTGGTGTTACGCTAATTTTACTTTTTTATTTTCTAATTCACGTGTCCCCACTCCCCAGACCCTTCCCACTCTCTCCTCTCTCATCTATCGGAAAAGGAAATATCAAAGCTGCGCCTAAGAAGATTTCGAAGAAAGCTAAGAAGGATCTAACGAAGAAGGGTTACTGCTTCTTGTCACCTCTTTCTTCGCCTCTTTTCTAACTGAGTCGCCCCCTCCAAATTGAGATCGCAATCTCTCACCTTCGTGCAGCATAGCCACCTCTATTGTCAGGAAGGAGACTAGCGGAGAGCGTGCCACCAGCTCCGACGGTGACGCAAGCCCAAATCTTGAATGGCGGTTCAACCAAACTCTTCGCAATGTTCAAGGGTACGAGCAATTTCAGATTTGAAGCTGCATTCTCATTTATATTTTGCTAATTGCAATCCAAAGTTGTATTCTTGCTCTCATTTATATCAGATTTGTGCAGTCCTCATTTATACCACCTCACCTCCTTCTTCCTTTTTCTTCTCCTCAAAAGGTCCTGCAGAGGTCCCAAGCGAACGAAGAAGAAGAGTTGCTCTCTCCTCTTCGCCGCCGAATCTATCAGAACCCAGCTGTCGTGTCGCAACCTTGGCATTCGACAACGAGCCATTTGTGGCAACGAATCCCTACTCCATGCAGTCCGTGAAGAGCGACTACTAAGCAGCAGGCATGAGGATGACCAATGTGAAGTCGACGCTGACATGGCTGCTTCCTTCCCTGCCACTGCTTCTGATTACAATTTACAAGTTCTCAGTCCCTCTTTGTCTCTCTTTCAATATTATTATGTGCTTTCTAATAAAGGTCACTAACTGTTGCATGCATAATTGTTTTTTTGCTGCTTATATGAGTTCTCCAAATTCTAATTACACATCCCATTTTTCATGAGTTCAATTGTACAAAATAAGATACATAATTCTCTTTTTCATTAAATTTTGTGATTTCCCCTGCTGCTACTGATGTACTACTATGGAGGAATAAGAGAATTTCCTCCAGTGTGTTTGTTGGTGCCACTGCCGTGTTGGAACTGTTCGAGTGGATTAATAATGTTTTCTCACTCTTAACCGTCTAACTCTTGCTTTCTGGTATGCACCAATTTGTATGGTCAAATGCTACCATGTGGGGGCAGTGTTTCAGAACTTTCGATCAACATTGTTAGTAAATCTGTTGTATATTTGCTACATAACTATTCATTATCAATTTTAACAATTTGTTTACTTTATTTTCATTTAGAGCCCTCAATTTTAATGGTAAAGAAAAGAAGTACATCAAACACCACACCAAATGCAAAGGTTTCAAAGGTAGAATTTGATCCACAATTGTGCAATTTGCAAGAATTAGTAGAGTCTAAGCAAAGGAGATAACCCCATTGATTTGATTATATATGTGTTTTTTAGTTGATTCGCTTTTTAATCTCTTATTTTTTTTTATCATTTGTTTAAATTTTCTCTACAGGTTGAAGCTTTTATCATCGGCTTCATATACCTCAAGTACCATTGTTGGAGATTTTTTAAACAATATTAGATATTAGATTGGTGTACCAAAAAGTATACATTTTGAAGCAATAGAAAAGAGGATATATTTTAGAAGGACAACATGATCAGTATTAAGGTTATTTGCAACACGATCCTCCTTTCATGCTTTGTAACTTTAGATCAAAATGTTTCAATAAAATAGAGAAAAACTACAATAGTGTCTTTTTTAATTAGTTCTGCAATTTTTTAAGAAGATACTAAATAAAGAACATCCCTGAAATTTGGAAAATGTTTAATCAAAGCCTCAAGTAAGAAAGCAAGATAAATTTCATTCAACCATAGATGTTTGCTATGATCTCTTCCTGAAATAATGTAAAATGTTAATCAATTTTTGTTGATTCTTTTTTTCAGTTTCATGTAAACTAATAATAATAAAAGAAAATTGAAGGGCCTTTTTAGAAAAGAAGTTATGGATTTAGCTGACATGTCCTTTTGAAATATTAATTTTGTTTTCCTAATCACTTGAATGATGTTAAGCGCAGTTGACTCTTTCTAAAAGTTTCACATATAGGCTCAGGCAAGAGCAGAAATAGTTCACTGGGGACAACAATGCACTAATTCAAAATCCATTTTAGTTAGGAATCTTGACAATTAAACAATTATATATCATATTTGTAAATGTGGGTGTCAAAGTGGACAATTTCATCATGATATATGCATCAAAATTTTCTTCAATGAATAAAATGCAATGGTACTTGCTAAAGTTTTTAATAAAAGCTGTTTAGGCTTTACTTTGTATCTTCCATCTCTTACTTTCTCAATTTTGCACAAACTTCATGGATTTATGTTTTCTCGCAGAGGCTTCCTTTCATGCCGACATTTACTGGAAGCATGGCAGCAACCATTTATGTGTCAATGGTGCTCCATAGCTACATTATTTCTGTGGTCTTCTCTGCAAATCATCTACCCTGCCCTGGAATTAGTTCAGGCCTTTGTCCAGGAGGATCGACGATTTGCAGTGGTTGCCTGACGGACAGAGAATCGTCGTGTCCAGTGATGGCAGAGGCAAATACTTTGTTCGTGCATTCATGTAAGTGTTATTTTTAATCATTGATTTCTTTTCTTCTTATCATTATTAGATTTCCATTCCCTTGCTTATTACATTTTCCATCTTGTATTTTTTTTCTCAGCCTACAATTAGCACAGAGAAATAACCAGTATTACAGTCATGAGGCATGTTAAATTCCAATTAAAATGTGCTTTAATTGGGCAGAATTTGACATTGCTATTTTACTTGATTGTGGATAGCATAAAAAAAATATTATCTTTTATGGTGCAGGTGGATACTGGTACGACGGTTGGGTGATTTTGATGGCCACTCGCGAAGGGTACTGAGCTGTACGCTTAAACAATAATTGCTCATTTATTTCCATTTTCATTTGCGTTTATTGGAATTTTGGAGCCGTTTTAAAATTTTTTAGCAACAATTAAGCTTTTGCTCCCTTTTTCATTTCTTTTGTAGGAATTTTGAGAAAGGTTTGTTAGTTAAATTTCCAATTTATTGAGGAGATGAATAATTCTTCACTTGACAATTGGTTTGCACTTTTTAATAGCATACCGATTTTAGCTTTGTTGATACGCCTTTATTTACATATATACCTATCCGACATCTTTTCCAGTTGAATTGTTACTACACTATCAAGGATCTATACAATTAAATCTATCTTGCCATGCGTGGCATTTTGACAAGGCAACGGTGTACAGGAAATAAAATAAGAAGAAAATCCCTAATATCTCATCAAATTTTTTTTTTATGGCATAATGGAATTTCAGTCTCCATATATTGCTCACTTGTGTTTATTTTTCTTCGTCGGTGCAAAGATATTTCCTTCCTAAATTAATTTGTGTTGTTATGAATTCATGAATCCATGGTGCTTGATTTCCAAATTAAACAATAATTCATAACTTTTCTTAGATGACGGTACATATTAAACCATTTGTCAAATTGTAATATTTATTTTTGAAGAATTTTACGAATAAAGCTTTTTATAAAAATTGAACTCATATACAGTAATTTCTCTTACTGTAAGACTAATCCAAATATAATTTGAGTTGATCTGTCATTTTTTTTTCACAACCAACATAACAAACTAACCTCAGCTGGTCTGTTCATTTTTTTTAATAACAAAATAACAAACTAATTTCAGCTGGCCTGTCCATTTTTTTATAACCAAAATAACAAAGTAATTTTAGTTCCTCAGGTTGAAAAATGAAAACTATAAACGATCATAAACTTTTTTTTTTAATACCTGACATTGTCTTTAGAAGCTGCATGAGTTATTTGCTAATATTATTATGGAATACAGCTTACAGCCTGCTTCATAAAAAATTGCCCGCACATTGAGGTAATGAAAAGACTTACCATCCTAATGCAAATCATAAAGCAATTAATGTATTTTTTTCACTTAATATATACCTTCCATTACAACACTAATTACGGGAATGAATTCTAAAAAGAATCACATCTAAGAAGCCAGCAAAAACTTACATTTTTTTTCCCGAAAATTAGCACGTCCTTGGCTGCAATCATTTCTTGGAATGAAAATATTTGCTCACAGATTTTCGATAGTTTAATATCATCAATGAAAAATTATTAATGCTTTTTGTTTGGTAAGATATCCTTCAGAAAGACTCATATAAAATTAGCACCTGGCATTAACCTATCACACTAAGTCATGTTGCCAATATAGAGATGGCACGAATCATGGAAAGATTTGATGCTAGATAGAAATTTGATTTGAACTTAGTTCTAAATAGTAAGATTTCCATGAAAGTTTAGGTCACAATTTGACTATAGATTCAAAAGATCAATCAAATATCGACAATTTTCCTTTTTATAAATGTCTGCTATGGTATGTATTGATCGACAAATTCTGCATCAATTTATTTGAAGATAGTAATGGAAATACTGACCATTCATAATAAATGTGCATTCATAAAAAATTGTTGATTCTGTCGAGATAAAATTAATGGATAACCATGAATTTAGTGTGATTAGAAATAGAAAGATTGATATACTATAATAATAATTATTGGATCTGGTAGATTGTTTAGTTAAATACATAAAAGGAAACATATAAATGATAAGATCGTGATATTTGTCATCGAGATTGAGGAAATAATAATAATAATTATAATAATAAAAAAAAGAAAAAAGAAAAAACAAAATACATTTGAAATTAAAGCATTCGACTATTAAGCATGAACGGACAGACTAGCTGAACTCACTTTTTCATTTTGATTTTTTTTAAAAAAAAAGAGCAGACCATATGAATTCTTTTCATTTTTTATTTAAAAAAAGAAAAAAACAAAATCCAAGTTGAAATTAAAGCACATGACTATTAACCATTAACGAACAGACTAGCTGAACTCGCTTTTTCATTTTGTTTTTTTTTTAAATTAAAAATGAAAAATAGTCCATATGAAGTCTTTTCATATTTTATTTAAAAAAAAAGAAAAAATAAAATCCATTTGAAATTAAAGCATTCGACTATTAAACATGAACGAACAGACTAGCTGAACTCGCTTTTTCATTTTGTCTTTTTTTAAAATAAAAATGAGCAATCCATATGAATTCTTTTCATTTTTTATTTAAAAAAGAAAAATCAAAATGCAAGTTGAAATTAAAGTATTCGACTATTAAACATTAACGAACAGACTAGCTGAACTCGCTTTGTCATTTTTCTTAAAAAAAGAAATAAATAGTCCATATCAATTCTTTTCATTTTTTATTTAAAAAAAAAGGAAAAACAAAATCCAAGTTGAAATTAAATCATTCTATTAAACATGAACGAACAGACAAGCTGAACTCGCTTTTTCATTTTGTTTTTTTTTAAAGAAAAAAATAGTCCCTATGAATTCTTTTCATTTTTTATTTAAAAAAAAAAGAAAAATCAAAATACATTTGAAATTAAAGCATTCGACTATTAAACATGAACGAACAGACTAGCTGAACTCGCTTTGTCATTTTGTTTTTTTTTTTAAAGGGAAAAAAATAATCCATATGAATTCTTTTCATTTTTATTTAAATAAAAGAAAAAACAAAATCCATTTGAAATTAAAACATTCGACTATTAAACATGAACGAACAGACTAGCTGAACTCGCTTTGTCATTCGACTATTAAACATGAACGAACACACAAGCTGAACTCGCTTTTTCATTTTGTTTTTTTTTTAAAGAAAAAAATAGTCCCTATGAATTCTTTTCATTTTTTATTTAAAAAAAAAGAAAAACAAAATACATTTGATATTAAAGCGTTCGAATATTAAGCATGAACGAACAGACTAGCTGAAGTCGCTTTGTCATTTTCTTTTTTTTTAATTTAAAAAGAAAAAAATAATCCATATGAATTCTTTTCATTTTTATTTAAATAAAAGAAAAAACAAAATTCATTTGAAATTAAAGCATTCGACTATTAAACATGAACGAACAGACTAGCTGAACTCGCTTTGTCATTTTGTTTTTAATTTAAAAAATGAGAAGTCCATATGAATTCTTTTCATTTTTTATTTAAAAAAAGGGAAAACAAAATCCAAGTTGAAATTAAATCATTCGACTATTAAACATGAACGAACACACAAGCTGAACTCGCTTTTTCATTTTGTTTTTTATAAAAAGAAAAAAAATAGTCCTTATGAATTCTTTTCATTTTTTATTTAAAAAAAAAAGAAAAATCAAAATACATTTGAAATTAAAGCATTCGACTATTAAACATGAACGAACAGACTAGCTGAACTCGCTTTGTCATTTTGTTTTTAATTTAAAAAATGAGCAGTCCATATGAATTCTTTTCATTTTTTATTTAAAAAAAGGAAAAACAAAATCCAAGTTGAAATTAAATCATTCGACTATTAAACATGAACGAACACACAAGCTAAACTCGCTTTTTCATTTTGTTTTTTTTAAAAGAAAAAATAGTCCCTATGAATTCTTTTCATTTTTATTTAAAAAAAAAAAGAAAAATCAAAATACATTTGAAATTAAAGCATTCGACTATTAAACATGAATGAACAGACTAGCTGAACTCGCTTTGTCATTTTGTTTTTTTTTAAAAGGGAAAAAAATAATCCATATGAATTCTTTTCATTTTTATTTAAATAAAAGAAAAAACAAAATTCATTTGAAATTAAAGCATTCGACTATTAAACATGAACGAACAGACTAGCTGAACTCGCTTTGTCATTTTGTTTTTAATTTAAAAAAATGAGCTGTCCATATGAATTCTTTTCATTTTTTATTTAAAAAAAGAAAAATCAAAATGCAAGTTGAAATTAAAATATTCGACTATTAAACATTAACGAACAGACTAGCTGAACTCGCTTTGTCATTTTTTTTAAAAAAAGAAATAAATAGTCCATATGAATTCTTTTCATTTTTTATTTAAAAAAAAAGAAAAAACAAAATACATTTGAAATTAAAGCATTCGACTATTAAGCATGAACGAAAAAACTAGCTGAAGTCGCTTTTTCATTTTGTTTTTTTTAAAAAAAAAGCAAAACAAAATCCATTTGAAATTAAAGCATTCGACTATTAAACATTTACAAACAGACTAGCTGAACTCGCTTTTTAATTTTGTTTTTTTTATAAATTAAAAAAGAAAATAGTCCATATGAAGTCTTTTCATTTTTTTTAAAAAAAAAGAAAAAACAAAATCCATTTGAAATTAAAGCATTCGACTATTAAACATGAACGATCAGACTAGCTGAACTCGCTTTTTCATTTTTTTTAAATTAAAAATGAAAAATAGTCCATATGAAGTCTTTTAATATTTTATTTTAAAAAAAAGAAAAAATAAAATCCATTTGAAATTAAAGCATTCGACTATTAAACATGAACGAACAGACTAGCTGAACTCGCTTTTTCATTTTGTCTATTTTTTAAATAAAAATGAGCAATCCATATGAATTCTTTTCATTTTTTATTTAAAAAAAAGAAAAATCAAAATGCAAGTTGAAATTAAAATATTCGACTATTAAACATTAACGAACAGACTAGCTGAACTCGCTTTGTCATTTTTCTTAAAAAAAGAAATAAATAGTCCATATGAATTCTTTTCATTTTTTATTTTAAAAAAAGAAAAAACAAAATACATTTGAAATTAAAGCATTCGACTATTAAGCATGAACGAACAAACTAGCTGAACTCGCTTTTTCATTTTGTTTTTTTAAAAAAAAAGCAAAACAAAATCCATTTGAAATTAAAGCATTCGACTATTAAACATTTACGAACAGACTAGCTGAACTCGCTTTTTCATTTTGTTTTTTTTATAAATTAAAAAAGAAAAATAGTCCATATGAAGTCTTTTCATTTTTTTTTAAAAAAAAAGAAAAAACAAAATCCATTTGAAATTAAAGCATTCGACTATTAAACATGAACGATCAGACTAGCTGAACTCGCTTTTTCATTTTTTTTTTAAATGAGGAATCCATATGAATTATTTTCATTTTTTATTTAAAAAAAGAAAAATCAAAATCCAAGTTGAAATTAAAGCATTCGACTCTTAAACATGAACGAACAGACTAGCTGAACTCGCTTTGTCATTTTTCTTAAAAAAAAAATTAAATAGTCCATATGAATTCTTTTCATTTTTTATTTAAAAGAAAAAGAAAAAACAAAATAGATTTGAAATTAACGCATTCGAATATTAAGCATGAACGAACAGACTAGCTGAACTCGCTTTTTCATTTTGTTTTTTTTTAAAAGAAAAATATAGTCCATATGAATTCTTTTCATTTTTTATTTAAAAAAAAAGGAAAAAAAATCAATTTGAAATTAAAGCATTCGACTATTAAGCATGAACGAACAGACTAGCTGAACTCCCCTTTTTATTTTGTTTTTTTAAAAGAAAAAAATAGTCCATATGAATTCTTTTCATTTTTTTTTAAAAAAAAAAGAAAAACAAAATACATTTGAAATTAAAGCATTCGACTTTTAAACATGAACGAACAGACTAGCTGAACTCGCTTTTTTATTTTGTCTTTTTTAAAAAAAAAATGAGCAATCCGTATGAATTCTTTTCATTTTTTATTTTTTTAAAAAAAAAAGAAAAATCAAAATCCATTAGAAATTAAAGCATTCGATATTTAAACAATAACGAACAGACTAGCTGAACTCGCTTTGTCATTTTTCTTAAAAAAAAGAAATAAATAGTCCATATGAATTCTTTTCATTTTTTATTTAAAAAAAATAAAAAACAAAATACATTTGAAATTAAAGCATTCGACTATTAAGCATGAACAAACAGACTAGCTGAACTCGCTTTTTCATTTTGTTTTTTTTAAAAAGAAAAATATAGTCCATATGAATTCTTTTCATTTTTTATTTAAAAAAAAGGACAAACAAAATCAATTTGAAATTAAAGCATGCGACTATTAAGCATGAACGAACAGACTAGCTGAACTCGCTTTTTCATTTTGTTTGTTTTTAAAAAAGGGAAAAAATAGTCCATATGAATTTTTTTTCATTTTTTATTTAGAAAAAAAGCAAAACAAAATACATTTGAAATTAAAGCATTCAACTATTAAACATTAACGAACAGATTAGCTGAACTCGCATTTTCATTTTGTTTTTTTTTAAATTAAAAAAGAAAATAGTCCATATGAAGTCTTTTCATTTTTTATTTAAAATAAAGAAAAAACAAAATTCATTTGAAATTAAAGCATTTGACTATTAAACATGAACGAACACACTAGCTGAAGTCGCTTTTTAATTTTGTCTTTTTTTTTAAAAAAAAATGAGCAATCCATATGAATTCTTTTCATTTTTTATTTAAAAAAAGAAAGATCAAAATCCATTTGAAATTAAAGCATTCGATATTTAAAAACTAACGAACAGACTAGCTGAACTTGCTTTGTCATTTTTTTTAAAAAAGTAGTCCATATGAATTCTTTTCATTTTTTATTTAAGAAAAAGAAAAACAAAATAGATTTGAAATTAAAGCATTCGACTATTAAGCATGAACGAACAGATTAGCTGAACTCGCTTTTTCATTTTGTTTTTTTTTAAAAAGAAATAATAATCCATATGAATTCTTTTCATTTTTTATTTAAAAAAAAGAAAAAAAATACATTTTTGAAATTAAGGCATTCGACTATTAAGCATTAACGAACAGACTAGCTGAACTCGCTTTTTCATTTTGTTTTTTTTTAAAAAAGAAAAAAATAGTCCATATGAATTCTTTTCATTTATTATTTAAAAAACAGAAAAAACAAAATCCATTTGAAACTAGCTGATTTAAGGTGTTTTGTTTGAACAACGCCATAGATAGAACGTTTAATTTGCATTGTCATTTTAGACTCGAAACAAATGATGCCCAATCCGGTTGATACACGTGGCAAGCCTCTCTTGGGCTGAACCTACTAGCAGGAGGCGCATGCCTTATGGCTTATGGGTATGACTTCCAATCCAAGTTGCATTACTTCCATAAACGTTTTTGCTTGACCTCCAAGTAGAAAATCCATACTGTAAAAACGATCTGTTGGTGGATACGGGAATTGATTGTATTGGATACAAAAAACGATCTGTTATCACTGGTGGATACGGGAATTGATTGTATTTGATAACAAAAAAAAACTCTGTTATTGAAAAATCGCTCTCAATGGATAAAATAGAATAGGAATTATATCATTGATAATTCTTTCTTAGAAAAAGGCACAAGCAAATTATTCAATTATACCATATATGACATTATTTCTGTTTCTCTCAACATACAGAATCATTAGCATCCCAATAAATTTCTAATCGATTTGCATTGCATTCTCCCCTCCATATGAAAATAAACAACATATTTTTATCAAATAAGATCTTTTTTTTCACATATCGCATATTAAAATTGGCCCACACATTGGGTGGGCACTGCTGCTAGTTTTCAATAAAACATAAGCATCGGCCATAAAACATTTAAAAAATCATATGCAATGCATAGGCCAGCCAATCGAGGTTAGGCAATCAAGTAACATAAAATTATACAAAAGCCAGCCATGTTTAGGACACCTAACCATGCACAATTTAGGCTGGTTTACCATCAGTCCAAACCCAACAATTTCCTTAGAATCCCACGCCGGGCGATTCCATTTCCAATTCAATCCAATCCATTCATACAATACGATCTAGTCAAACAGTACAAATGTCGAGGACATTTACCCCCTCAATACATGAGTCCCGGAACATAAGTGCTTATCTCATGACCCTTGGACAGTCGGTCGCGACTCCGACTACCAAAGATACAAATGCCATTCATCGCACATTTAGTACTTCCAATCCATACCATAAGCCATTCCATCACTTACCAATAGATCAACCATTCAACATGACAGTCACATGCCATGCATTTCCATAATAATTTACATAGCTGCAATAATACAAAAATAGAGTTACCATGCATATAAATTCAGCACATACAATTACCATGCCATGCCAAATCAAGTTCAACATGCAATCATGCAGTTAAAACATAAAACTGAAACTTAACAAGTTCATACGGAAACCCGCCCCTTAACCTTTACCTAGCCGACCATCACTATGGTGCTGTCATTGCCGCTGCCTCACCGCACAAGTCCCCCACTTTACACCGCTGCGGGTCTGGTTCAGGTATTGCAGCCATGAATCATACTTCGCAACAGCCCCTACCACTTCCTTGGCCTGATTTGAGTGGTTTACATGGTCAATCATGCACCATACCTCGCTCCCGACTTCCCCAGCTATACCGCTATAGTTCCGGCTAGTTATTTCATGCACTAGAGACTCTCAAACTTTGCTATTTGGGTCTGTTTTTGGGGCTGGACATGGCAGTACGAATTTTCCCAAGGTGAGGGGCTTGTCTGGGGAGAGACAACTTTAGGAGGGGGAGAACAGGTGTCAAACAGCCTCTCTTTCTTCCTAGTGGCTAAGCTGATGGGTGTCCCTATTCTAGGGGCTGGTCAAAAGAAAACTTGGACCTTCTAACTGGGCACCTCCATTAATTCGAACCACTGGACCTATCCATTGGTTGTACTCACTGGACATCTCCATTACACACTGCCCATGTTGCTAAGTATCCTATAAACACTAGGGGAAGCGGCCTAAACACCACACTAGGGGAAGCGGCCTAAACACCGTTCTGGCTTACGGTTTACAACCGGCAGCCAAAACAATACACTTTGGCCTATCCAATAACCATGCTTTGGATCACCACTACAAGTCATTTTCACCCGTAATTAATCTATTTTCTTGCTACCTTAGATGATGCACAATACATGCAAGGCGGGTTCGTGGCCAACCAACAACATTGCGTAACAAGCACCGCTATAGGCCACACTTTACATGGCCAAAACATGGTCTGGTCATGGGCCAAAACTGTCGTATGTCACAATAATAACTATTATAAGCAGAGAGAGAAGAGTGAGAAAGAATACAATTATGTAAAGGAAAGTATATTGCCTCCTATTTTAGGAGAGAAAGAGAAAGAGAAATAAATATCATTCTGCTTTTCTAATCTGTAAGAGTTGTCAAATTTATTAATACTCATAAGGATCAAAATGACCACTAGAAATTAAGGCCGGTCATTTTGCAAGCGCTTGCATCATTACTTATTACTTATATTCAAACTTTTAAGGTTGTCTTTTGAAGTAATAAAGAGAGAGAGAAGTAACATCTCTACTGTTTTTTTAAGAAATGATTGCAATACTAGGTAGGCGAATAAGGTATACAAATGATAAATGTCCTGGATGTCAATACATGCATCTATATATAGTTGTTAATAATTTACAAATTACAAAGATTGTTATGTTTTTTTTTTCTATGGCGTGATGAAATCTATCTCAAGAATTATTTATTCAAATTCAGTTTATTAGATTAAAATAAATTATGTAGATTATATAAAAAAATTAAAAACATTTTTTTTAATATGTAGCTTATATATATTGTCTATTTAAATTGCAGCATTGTTAAGTAAAATTATTTATATCATTTGCAAATAAAAGTACTTTACATCAATTATAAAGTTGTATTATATAATATCAGTAGGCCACTAGTATTTTGAAAAAAAAAATGATCTTTTTCTTTGATCGAATTGACTCAGTGTGCTGGTTTAGTTCGTTCGGTGCATTCATTCGCCGCCTTCTGGTTGAATATTATGAATGAATGAGAAAATGTTATTGTGGGTTCTTTTTTTATACATAATAAATATAAATATATATTTGTGGCGTCGATTACAGTGCGTCCATGCAAATATTTGCAAATAACTTCCTTTTCGGTCAAACATTTTTAATATAATAACATTAAAATATTACAAAAGTATTAAAACATTTGAAAATATCAAAATATTTATACTATTTTTTAAAATTATTCATATATACTACATTGATCTTTCATATAATACGGGCTACTTTGCGATCATTTCAAGTGTTAGCGACGCACATAGATGTTTGACCGCAACGGACACGGAGGATCCAGAGTGATTTAACAACAGAGATCAACGCTGGCTTAAAACATTGACGAATTGTTCGGCTTCTTACGGACCAAAATGATAATGAGAAAAAAAAAAGAAAAAAAAAAGAAAAACGTATAAATTATATGGAAGCCCAAATACATAATAATACTATAATAGATTGGTCGACTTTGGACTTTGGAGGGAAAGGGGTTTTGGCGTTCCCTTCTTTCACTCCTTTTTATTTATTTATTTGTTTCTTTTTTGGAGAGAAAAACAAAAGAATTGAAGCGAGATGCCAGTGGCAAGACCAGAATCTCAGGAGCCTCGCGTAATCGCCCATGTCGACATGGATTGCTTCTATGTGCAAGGTACTTTTTTCTTTTTCTTCTTCAATTTTCATAACGCATACTTTTTCGAATTGCGCATTTTTTGTTCTTTACAATCATGATTTTTCTACCCAATTTCGGGGTTGGTTGTACTCTCTTGTTTAATTTCAGTGGAGCAGCGGAGAAACCCTGATTTAAGAGGTGTGCCGACTGCTGTGGTACAGTACAACTCTTGGAAAGGTGGTGGCTTGATTGCTGTTGGTTATGAAGCTCGCAATTTTGGCGTCAAGAGGTCAAATTTCTCTACCCACTACCATTTTGGCTTCATTGCTTTTAATTCAATCTTAATTTCAGGTCCATGAGAGGTGATGAAGCTAAACGGGTTTGCCCTGATATTCAACTAGTGCAGGTTCCAGTTGCACGTGGGAAAGCTGATTTAAATTTATATAGAAGTGCCGGCTCTGAGGTTAGTGGCTCAGTGCTTCCAATTTCCAAATAACAAACTAACTTTTTTGTTTGTTAAACTCAATCTCCATTTTGGACTACAGTTTACCATTCTAATCCTAGATCTTATCCATTCATGACTCTCATCAACAGGTTGTTGCCATACTGTCGACCAAAGGAAAATGCGAGAGAGCCTCCATTGATGAAGTATATCTTGACCTAACTGATGCCGCCAAGTCAATGCTTCTAGAATCTCCTCCAGCGATGTTAGATTCTATACCTGAAGAAGCACTAAAATCCCATGTTTTGGGTCTTAGTTCGGTAATCATTGCTTTTCTGAATAGCATTATATCAACATGTTACATGTACAAGTTAAACATCACTACCTTCTATCCACTATTAAACAGTAGAGTAGTTTAGGCTTCCTCTTTATTGGATTTGTGGAAAGGATTTAGTATAATGGAAGGGCATCACAATTTGGTTATCCAGGGATTTGTATGACTTTCTTTCCCTGAATTTTATGAAACATAAGAAGCTTCTAATTGGCAGAAGAATGCTATCAATTCATAGGGTGAGAACAAAGGAGAGGATGATGTGAGAAAGTGGCTATGTCAACCTGATGCTGATTATCAAGACAAATTACTGGCATGTGGGACCATTATTGTAGCAGAATTGCGTGTCAGAGTGTTGCAGGAGACCAAGTTCACCTGCTCTGCAGGAATTGCTCACAACAAGGTCCGCAAATTTTTCATCATTGCTAATTAATAAAAAATGAATTCCTCACTGGCAAAAGCTTCCTACAGAATAATAGTTTATCAATGAGGCCTTGAACTAGAGAAATATCTCAGTGCCCCTGCAAAAGCTTTGAAACATAACATACACCTTAATCTCATTATCTTTGGAAAAGTACCAAATTTCCACCTTTTTTTCTTCTTCATTCTGTTTTGAGACACAGTAGATGAGGGTACTTCCATGGGCGGAGCCAGAACATTTTGATATAGGGGTCAAGTATTATCTTAAATATTGATGTATTACTGTCAGAATGATATTAAAAAGTTATAAAACTTCAATTATAGGGATCATACTCTTAACAATTCAGGGTTTCAAATATGAAATTTTGACAAAATTACATATATAATATATAATTTTGTTCATCAACAAGTCTAATCATGATGAAAAATGTTATGCGCTGACCCTGACTTTGTTGGGTTTCACTTCTAAACTACCCCAACTTATTTGGGACTAAAGTCTTTGTTAATGTTGTTTCTTGTATTTAACTCCATTTGTCTCACCTGGATCCGCCTATGGGTACTTGAGGCATATCATACTTACATAGGTTAGAGTTAGACCATCTAGGTGAAGGGGAGGGGAGGAGATTGGAGTTTTTCATATGATACATTTCATGCTTTTAGGATTATGCGTGAAACTTTTATGTCGGATAGGAACTCTTTTTCTTTAATTTTTATAGGCATGCTCGTGGTATGATATATTACAGGGACAGAAGTGGAAAATATCCCTTAAGGAAAAAAAAATTCATTTGGCTTTCCACTTGCTTGAGTGCATTGACTTTAAACTTCAGATAAACATTATTTTACTACAGTGACTACTTACAAATATATCACATTGCTGATAGATGTTAGCTAAACTTGCAAGTCCAATGCATAAGCCTGCTCAACAGACCGTGGTCCCTGCAACGTCAGTGCCTGATCTGCTAGCTTCCTTGCCAGTGAAGAAAATGTAGTACATCAACTTCTATTCCTTTTTCCCTTACTAATTTCTGAAAATATTAACTTATTTCTAAAATATTATCATTGTAGGAAACAATTAGGAGGAAAGCTTGGTACCTCATTACAGGATGACCTTGGCGTGAACACAGTTGGTGACTTGTTAAAATTTTCAGAACAGAAATTACAGGATCTTTATGGGATTAACACAGGGTATGTAGAGTCAGATTATCGTTTGGGGTCATTTTGCAAATTATAATGTTACTGTTTTCTAATATTTTTTCCTCAAAAGTAACTTTTTCCTTTTTTTTTTCTTTTTCCTTTGGTTCTGGGAAAAAAGGATGTGGTTGTGGAAGATTGCAAGAGGTATAAACGGAGATGAAGTTGAAGATCGGCTTTTACCAAAAAGTCATGGTTGTGGCAAAACATTTCCTGGTCCTATGGCATTAAAAACTACTAGCTCTGTAAGATTGTGTTTGTTGTGTGTGTGTGTGTGTGTGTCTGCAAGCAATATTATAATCGTGTTGTTTCTTATTATTTTTCTCACTAAGTTTTGGCCTTTTTTCAAACTATGTGGAGTGTTTAGGTAAAGCAGTGGCTGAACCAATTATGTGAAGAACTAAGCGAACGAATCCAATCAGATTTGGACCAGAACAAGAGGATTGCACAAACTCTAACCCTCCATGCAAGGGCATTTAAGGTGCATTTTCTTATTTCGACAGTTGGATATCGCTTTTGGTTTTTTGGTCCTTTTGTTATGGATTTGTGCATTTTTATCCTTCAGTTTTACTGTTTAACATGTCACCCTAAATATACTTTTTCTTATAGGAGTAATAGTTAAATTTTTCTTTCTTTTTTTAGGAAGATGAATTGGACCTGCTGAAGAAATTTCCTTCAAAATCTTGCCCATTACGGTATGGTACCTCTAAAATTCAAGAGGATGCAATGCACTTATTCGAATCAGGCCTCAGTGATTTTTTGAACTCAAAAAATCTGGGGTGGGGCATTACATCTCTCGCTGTTGGTGCTAGTAAAATTGTAGACATACCGAATGTATGTTTCCACTTCTATTTGTTCATTTAATTTTATAGCTTTTGTTGTAATTTATTATAGAAATATATATGCCAGTCTAATCTGAAGCTTTATTTGTTCATTTTATTTTTATTACTTCTGTTGGAATTTATTGGCTTGGCTTCAATTTTTCTACTGAAGTTACTAAGTTCCTGAATGAATTTTTTATTTTTATTTTGTTTATTTTCTTTAGCTTTCAAATTATCTTTGTTTCGTTACTTCTGTTTCTTTTTTTTTTAAATAATTTTGTTACATCTGTTTCTAGCATGTGGAATAACTTGTTACAGCTATTATCCTTTCATCATTGCTTTTTCAGGGAACAACCTCAATTTTGAAGTACCTCACTGAAAAACGCACTTCTTGCAACCCATCAGATTGCTCAGATGCATTACCAGGAGAACCTGATCATGGAACTTCTTCAATAAGCCAAAAAGATGCAGATACCAAATCCTACAAGGAGTGCAAAGTTCCTTTTGAGAGTGAAGTTGAAGAAAATCCTAAAACTAAAGCCTCAAGGGAAAGTGCAAGTGACAGTAAAGGGCTCTTTGATAGAGATGCAAATGTCAAGGTTTGTTATCTGTTAACATCCATTGTGTGATTTTCTGGTAAACAACTTGATATTTACTAAAGCATGCCACTACTGTAAATTTGGCAATAAATTACTCTTTGCCCCTGCAATGCCTCAAGAGTTGGTTTTCACACCATTAGGAGGTGGAAAATGCCGATTGTTGTCCCTGTATACTCCACTTTCTTAACATAATGCAGTAAGGAAAGAAGGTTTGAACATCTTTTGGAAAAATAACTTATACATGATTATGTTTTATCTGCAGAAGCATTATATTTGACTACATGTTTAGTTTTGCTGGTGAATGCATGATAGTAATATACTTTTCACTGATACCCATAGAATTGCCTTATTACGTACTATTTATTTCTTGGTCAGGGAACCATTCTAAGATATTTTTCTGGTGGCTGCTCATCCAACCAGAGAAGCACAAGTGAAGTTGAAACTAATCAACTAGAAGAAGAAGAAGAAAAAATTTCCAGCTCCACTGCAAACATAACAAGTTCGCACCCAAACCTGAACTTGAACCAGAACAAGAATGCATTATCTGAAAATTGGATTTACAACATAGAAGAAATTGACCCGTCAGTTGTTGATGAATTGCCATTGGAGATACAAAGGGAGATAAGGGGCTGGATACACCCATCGAAGCGTATAAATACAGCCAAAAGAGGTTCCACTATTGCACATTACTTCTCGCCAGCTAGGAAATAGTGTTAGAATCATGTGTCGTTTATCTCTGATTCTGTAAGAGGTGAATAAAACTGTAGAATTCTATGTACATGGGATCGCTAGAATAGCTTTGTTAGTTATGTTACGAGAAATTTCTCGCTGCTAACCTGGTTTAATTACATGTGAAAATTGTTACTGATAGAATTTGCATTACTTGGTTTATTGAGTAGTGCTATGCTCCTGTTTATCAAAAAAAAAAAAAGAAAAAAGAAAAAAGAAAAAGAAAGTGCTATGCTCCTAATATCATCTGTTAGTGCATGGTACTTGTGTGGAACACTGGAACTTAGGAATATTGTATATACAAAAAAACCCATGTACCACAGTAACCATCTGCTCTCACTTGTAGGGAAGCAAGAACATTTTTTTTTTTAAAAAAATAACTCGAACAAAATCAACCCAAATGCCTTATCCCCCCAAATTAAAAGAAAAGGTAAAAAGAGAATACAGAAAATCCTAGAAGCATTTTAAAATCTCCTCTGGAGGCAAGAAGCAATCCTCAGAGAGGCCAGCCACGTTGAATACTATGTCATCAATCTTCCATGCCTCTTCGACCCTTGTCCTGCTGTGCATCCCTGCAGTGTCTCCAAACCGAAACACGGTTGCCACTGACCTCCCATGGTGGGCCACCATTATGCCATCGGCCTCTCGGTAGTCTTCCAAGGTGCTACCTATTGTCGTCTCCCAGTATACTGCAGCCGACCCCGCCACCTGGACCCTGGTCAACTGCGAGTCTTCCAAGTACATGAGCAGCCCATTCTTCTGGCTAAAGTAGCTGTTTATTGTCATGCGAATATGATAAAGTTAGCTTAATACAGTAGATACAATATCCTTGTTGGCATAGTAAAATGTGACATGTGCTGTACCCATATAGGACATGCCGAATGACCTCGGTGGGGCCATCGTTCCTTTTAGAGATGGCTGCTCGGTCTGCGGTTGCCTTCAAAACAAAGCAATCCTCATCCCCAACCCGCTTCTCTCCAAGGCACCGAGACTTGGAAAACATTAGAGCAGTGCTTCTTGGATCCAAACCCTTAATTAATTTGATAAATAAAAGCAACGGCACAATTAATGTTAAAAGAAATTGGTAGGCAACTGTCCTGCTTATCAGTTAGGTGAACTATTTCTTTCTGCAGAGAGCAACAAGTTGATTATTACAAACTATTACTGGATACTTTAGGGCTTACTAAACGTGTTTACTAAACGAAGAGGGGAAAACAATATTGTTACGCAACGCATGCAACAGCCAACAGGGCCCCAAGCTTTAACATCAACTTATAAATTATAGACATTGACATTAATATATTAGATCATTTGAGTACCATAGTTGGCGGCACTTATTATGAATTGCAATGGTACCTGAATAATGCGTCTCAATGGACGGTGGGGCCCACGGGCAGCATGGGTCCCGAGCCAGGGCAAATGCCTCCAGACAATTTTCCCATCGCTTCCTGCCACCACTCGGTAACCCGCCACCACCAGCTCCACCAGCCATCGGCCCGGTGACTTCTGCCAGACTACAAAGCATCCCGTCTCGCTGGCTCTTTTTATGTGTCCCTCTGACTCGCCGGACCCACAAGCCAGCCTCATGCTCCCGCTAGCGTACATGCTTTTCATGCTGTTTTGAAGCTTTAGGCACCCTGTTGAGGCTAAGAACTGCTGGATTATGTACTTGGCTGATGATGCCTCCTACATTTTTAAACAATAAAAGTAAATTTGCATGTACCAATTATTCAATGTAGAATTTTCAATAGAATTGCATTTCTATCTTTTGGAAAAATTTTGTACGCACTAATTGTAAATGATTCTTCTACTGAGTTCACGATAAAATGTGGCGTTGCAAAATTTTTAACAATTACATGGAAAAAGGATCAGGTACACAAATTTTCAATCATGACCAATCTAAACCAAAAAATTATTTCATTAAAAACTAGTTTTTCTTTTCACTTATTGAATTCATTTTTTTTTCAAGTATGTTAATTAATGTACATCTAATGATTAATGGTATGTATGTGAGTCATTTAATGTACATCTAATGATTAATATGTAAGTCATAGTGAGTATTTATTTTTTTTCAATCATGTCTTTTACCTTCTAAACTTGGCATTTAATGTACATCTAATTATTAATTGTATATATATGAGTCATAGTGAGTATTTTTGTACAAAAAGGTGTTAGCATGTAATTAGATACCGGGAAAACTGTAAAAATAATGCCATTAATTTTATCCAGGCTCAAGTGCAACTTACTATGGGGGTGTTCTTGATGGAGATAATGTCATGATCATCTGTCTCACTTGTCAAAGGAATTGGGGCTAGAGGGCAACCAAGCACACCCAAAACAAGCCTGAGGTTTCTCTGGGTGCCTTTGTCGGTGTGTGCTCTAAACCAAGTCTTGACTAAGTGCCATGAGTTCTCCTTTCGTGCTTTGTGGCAGTCTTCATGCGACTCGGGGTCTGGATCTTCTGTCAGTGGCGTCAGCTGGTGTTGCTGTAGCATGCAAAACATGTCAGCTGGCGCCTTAGTGCGTCCCTTTGGAACCATTCTCACACAAGAATGATTAATCAAGGAATTTTTTGTGAACAATATTCTTGGAGGTTTTTGAAGTAGATAAAAACAAATATTCAGGAAGTCCGAAATTGGTTTTGTTGGATCTGGTGAAAACAGAAGTTTAGGGGAGAGAGAGACAGAGAAGGTGTTTGCTTTTGTGCAAGAGAGACAAAATAAGGTTTAAATAGCTGCCAATGTGAGAGACGGCTGTGTGCATGTTGGTCCGGGAGTTATCCTCTAAGGCTTTTAACTTTTTCTTTTTGTAATACAAGAAAATCTTGGTTTTGTTGTAATTTTGCACAAAAATTTATTCCTTCATCTAACTTTTTGATAGCAAAGGGACCAAGGATGGTCCCTCCAGCTCTTTCTTTATCAGTGCTGGTAAGAGTGATGGCCCAATGCTCTTCATGTAGTAGCCTTGCAGTTGTAGCATTGAAATCCTGTTTGGTCAATTGAGCACAAGTTGGTGCCTCTTCTACACTACTCTCTCCAATAAGAAATGTTTTCC
Organism: Rhynchospora pubera; assembly: GCA_028095005.1. NCBI lineage: Eukaryota > Viridiplantae > Streptophyta > Magnoliopsida > Poales > Cyperaceae > Rhynchospora > Rhynchospora pubera. The sequence goes on along the minus strand of CM051461.1, from coordinate 10,887,603 downwards.
ATCTCCAATCTATCCGCCAACTATTATTTTAGGGGCGCAGAAAAAGGAAAGAAAATGCTCTCTCTAGTATTGTGACTCTAATCTAGCCATGCTACCAAATCAATTAGGTGGCATCTCAAATTCTATGCGAGAACTAAATATATTTCAAAGATGCAGTATGTTATTTTAGTACAAAATAATTTGAAAGTTCTAAGAAATGCGGGAGATGCATTCTTCATCAACTAATGTCATCTTCTTCTTTGTCTAGTCCACATTTCATTCATTAGGTGATGAAGTATATGTTTCAATATGTTTTTGAACCTGCAATTAATATATTTTCAAAACGTGCAGACAATTAATCTCAATGAAACAATTCGTTACAAGCTAATTTAGATTCTCGATCGGTGACGGGTATTAATTGCATTAATTAATTATTAAACTTTTACTGATATGGTATTAATCGCTGCAAAAAAATTTCAACACCGCAATGTATCTTTCACATGACACATTTTAAACTAGTTGTATTAATACATTTCTTCCGACTTAGTTCTTATATACTATCGTTTTTCCCATTTATTTAAATTTGGTTGGTACGTACTTCTCAATACATGATTGATACTTCCAAGTCAACAACTTATATTGATTTATTAATTTATAATGAGAAATGCGAAAGTCCAATATATGGACGGATGGATATGCTCTCCATATTAAAAAAATTATAAAAATTAATTTTTATATATTTTTTTGAATTTTTTACTATTTTATTGGTATTAAAAAACATTGTTATTAGACAATCCTTAATCTTCATGGAAATTGATTAATGCCATATGCAGTTTTGGCATCGCTTACCATCGCTTGAACAAAATGAATACATAAAACAGACAAGAAGAACATATAAATGATCAAAGTGAACACTTAAAGTTTTCCACAGTACAAGAGTGATGTCAGCACAATGTTATCTCCATTCCCCATAACAATGGACACCTCCATTTCATATTTCAGATTAAATATAGTTTAGTTTTTAAATTGTTTAGGTGTCTTTAAAAATTCATTTGGCCATGAAAATTTATTTGTGTGCTCACAAAAATATAAAATTCATAAATATAAAATTTGTAATATATAGAGTTATAAAATAATTTAAATAATTTTTTGAATCTCATAAAATTTAATCTGCATAAATGTTTCGTTTTAAAATTGTTTGGAGGCATTGAAAAATTATTTGACTATCAAAATTTATTTACTTACTCAAAGATATATGAAGAATTTAATTATGTAAAATTTTATAATTATAGAATTATAAATATTTAAAATAATTTTATAAATCTAATAAATATTGAATCTACAAAATTTTTATAAATATCATTAGGTTTTTAATTATTCAAAGAAATTTATAATTTTATTTGTGCATAAAATTCTATATAAATAATAGAAAAATTACAACAAATCCAATCATGCCACATAACTTTTTTAATCTGATCATACAATTTTATGAAATATGGAATATGTGGTATTTTTTAAAATTATTTGAGGACATTTATTAATTCAATTAGCCACAAATTTATATATCCTTAATCACAAAAATATAAAATACTAGGTAATATAAAATTTTATAGTTAAAAAGTTCTAAAATATTTTCTTCAAATTTCTAAATATGATGACTTAATTCTATTATTTCAAAAATATAATTTTATTTTTCATTGTTTTCGAACCTTTTTAAATTTTGATGATGTATAAAATTATATATAAATAAATAACAAAATTTTTAAAAAAGATCTAATGAAATGAACTTTTTTAATTTTATACTTTCGCAATATTTAACGTAATCCTTTTACTTCTATAATTTTTTTGATAATAAAATGAAATTACTAATAATCAAATTTCAGCTTTTTTTAAACATGTAATTTATCGACGAGAATTAATAAAATTTAATTATAGTTTTCTCGGGTTAACAACCGAACATGTTGATAGCAATTTCAATAGATATTGTTTCATTCTAAAAATACAATTATGATAGTATTGCACCTATCCTTGGCTAACGTTATGTAAGAATGGTGATTGTTGCCTCTAACTGTAGAAAAGTGTTTATGAGATAGTATTAATGGTACCTTCTAATCTGACTTTAATTCCATTAAAAAATAGTTATCGATAGAAATATATTTTTTTATTTTCAGTTTTTAACATATATTTTTCAAAAATATGGAAAATAAAATTTAATCGCGTGAAACGTGTAATCTTGGCTAGTTAATACAAACTTTGATGAGTCAGAAGTTTAAGCAATGTACAAAATAATTTTTCGCTGATTAAGTGTAAGTTATTGTATAATGTTGGAAGCCTGAATCATACTTAATGCTGATTAAGTATGCACTAATGTACAATATCAGAAGAGGGAACCATAATTTTGTACATGATTCATCTGGTGCATCACCACTCGTTTACTGCACAACGTATGAAAATACATGCGAGGAGCTAGAAGAAATCTGACAATCCACTATGTGGTATATCTTTTTGCGACTAGCAAATTAGCAATGACTTTTATCATAGAGGTGATTGATTTAAAGTGGTTACGAGTTAAATTTTGCCTTCCCAAAACAAAAGCAAAGAAAATTTGTTGAGTGCATTACATATATATTGAGATAGGCAAAAATTAGTCACGACTGATGGATAAACTCGTCAACTGCGATTATATCTCAACTTTTGAGGTTCTAATAGCTAATCTGAACCGTTTAATGCGTTCTCCATATTGAAATATCATTGGAGACCAAATTTTACATTTTTCTGATTTTATTTACTATTTTTTTGAGATTTTTGAAGGGTCCAGAATTGTTTAGATCAAGCATTTTTTTAAATACCAAACAAATACTAAAAAATTTTAGAAAAATATAAAATTTTGTCTCCAACGAGATTTCAATATGGAGATACATTGAATGATTCAGATCGCCTATTAGAATCTCGAAAATTGAAATTTGATCGTAGCTGACGGTCTCCGTCAGTTGCGACTGATTTTAGCCTATCTCATACGTTGGCGCGCTTTCTAATTTTCAATTTTTTTTTGACAATTCAATCTCTCTTTAATATTACTTTCATATGATGTGTGCTGTAACTGAAAAACACATCATGAAAGTTGGAACAAGACGAATAATGACTAATTGGTAAAATTTTGTAGAGATGTATGTTACGGACCTATAGTATTTTACGAAGTAATTAAATCATCTTTGTTTCGGATTCTTTTCTCGAAATCCAACCTACAATACATATAGTGAAGTTAATAGGATTAATTTTATTTATATTCCAGTGTGTAAACTTTGTATGGATCTTTTTTTTTTAGTTAATGAAATGCCCATGGGCTTAATCTTCAAAAGAAAAAAAAAAGTGAAATAATAAGTTATCTATGCTTCGGACTCATTCCTCAAAAATCCGAGTTCCAAACCTACGGTACTATTCAATTTATTCTTTATATATTGATATATTTTTTGAAATTAACTTTTATATATTTTTAGTTTTTTACTATATATTATTATATTTTAAAATTGGAGGGTCTATTGCTCTTCAATAATAATACTTTTAAAAAATATCAAAATAAATAGCAAAAAAAAAATTGAAATTGGTTCCTAATATTATTTCAATATGGATAACAAAATAAATGTTTCAGATTAGTCGTTTGAAGTTCCAATTTAGAGAAACGAATCTGAAGTAAAACTTTATTTTGCGGAGTACCGTAACTCATCTCTATTTGTATTAGTATTATTGGAAGAATTACTTATTACTAAATAATTGTCTCTTTCTGTCGATATTTGACGGATTGGCTAGTGGAATAAAGAAAAATATAATGATGAAGCTGTTATTAATTTATTATTACAAGTAGAGACGGTTCAACTGCATGCATTCATAGAAGTTTCTTTAATTAGGATCGAGATGCTTAATTAGCTGGGAAGCAAATTTAAACCAAAGTTTAGTGTCAATTACTTGAATTTTTAGTGATGAAAGGTATGCTATGAAGATGTAGGATTTCAGTATACGTGCAGCATTTATTTATGTCATAAGAAGGACAGTACAACAACAGACACAATAAATGTGCTATCCCGGCTCCAGCATTTGTTACCGCACATAGACTAGTAATTATAAACAAACTTGCTGACACTTATTTTCAAAGCTTTCCTTTTTTTTGGCTTCTCCCCTACTGTAGTTAATTTATTTGGTCTTACTTAAATCAGTAATTTTAAGACTGGAAGATACAACTATTTTAGAATGATTTAATTTTATAAGGAGAAAAAGAAAATATCGTGCTTGAAAATTTTAAAAAATGTAGAAGAAAGTGATATATATATCCAATTCGCAAAGATTCTGTCCTTTTTTTTTTCCGTCCTCTCCTTCTCGCTTGCTGTCAAGTGTTTTACATTTAGCTTACTAGATTATTTTTATAATAAAGAATCAGAGCTAACTTCGAAATTTCTGATTTAATTTGACGGCCCAGCCGTCCAGGTTCAAAATTATCTCAAAATCTAATATATATAAACACCGTGAACTAAGGAGCCAAGAATTCCTTTTAAGGGAATAGATACAAACTCCTCATCTTGCGACAGTTAATTCGAAAACTGACAAACTACAACAACAAAAAATGCATTATTAGTTGGAAGTGTTACATCAAAGAATGATCTTTTGGACTTTAAAGTGTTTATAACTCAACCATTCATAACTAGTTCACAAGTGAAAAATTCCAAATAAACCATGATAAAGTGGCGAAAGTTGGTAATAATACTCTTTGAAGCTAAGTTTTTAGTGAGGGGGTAAGACTGAGGAGGGTAAACAGCCCCTTTCTGTGTGGGCTCTACGAAAGACATCATTTGAATGGGGCCTCCTATCTTAATTATAAGCTTTTTTGGTACACATGTGCGATCAGACAGTTACAACACATCCGCTTGGCCCCATTTGTGGTTGAGTAACATAGCAATTTTTCTGGTCTAACAACTTCTTATATTAGAAGATTTTAAATTTATGTTTAATCAAGACCATCAGTGATCAAACTTAGCAAATTCAGTTTCCATAAATATATTTAAACGATCTCAATGGATCAAGGAAGAAAATTCTTAATAAATGAAAAGAAAATCCGGACCTATTTTTTTAAAAAAAGAAGCACATATCTTTTTTTTTATCCTTTTCTGTTTCTTTGTATTAATAAAGCAACTCTAGGGATGTGTAAATTAAGTAGGTATTAATGATGTACGGGTGGATGCCTAAAGATCACAAATCCGTATAAATTACTGGTATAAGTAAATATAATTGGTTCTGATCTTAGGAGCTCTGACACCAAGAAAGATCCTTGGTATGATTGCATATTTGCATGATTTGCATCTTCTTATTATATTATATATAATAATTGTGCTATTAATTAGATGGAGGCTTTACTTTATAATAAAAAAAATAGGAGCCATGTGCACGACCATAGAAAGGTTCAACATGTGTTGCTGTATGAAAATTGCTGTTATAATGCTTATAGAATAGAGAGAAAGAGTCTGCTCTTATATTGGGATCCTAACCCAAAAAATTCGGTTTGTTATCCCTAATCAATAAAGCATCATTTGAATCAAAGTTTAACTAGCCCCAAATTTGGATTGTTTCTATGGCATGGAGTGGCGTGTTACCCTGTGTGGCGGGTCGCTGGAGAAGTCATCAACATGATTTTTAATAAAATGTTTTCAAGAGCAAAACACTTAACCGAATATATACAGTAGATCTAAGCTGTTGATTTGCACCTAAATGCTTGACATTAGATGTCACATACGACGACTTTACCTTTTTAGTCCGATTCATACAAAACATTATGGGGCTGTTTGGATATGTTGGGATTTTGGGGAATTTCAAATTCCTACATCTAAATTTATTATAAACAATCTAAACTTTTCACAAAGTTACACACTTCCCAATAAATTTATGCCTGGAAATATAAAATTCACCAAATTCCTAAGCGATCCAAACGGTCACACCGGCAGCCAGAAAACTATTTTTGTTACAATTATTGAATGACGTGTTTTAAGGCTAGAAAAGGCAAGTAACCTAAGATTCGTTTGGGTTGTGAGAGTAGAACGAAGGCCCAAATGACATCCTTCATTTTAAAAGGGAACCTGGTAATTTTAGATCTAATTTTGGAAAACACATTTTCTAATGAATCAATGTTTAACGAATCAATGTTTAACGCAGTTTGACAAACTTTCTAGGTCTAAATACCATCTTCAATTCTTCAATAAATTCACGAAATTGTTTACTATCATTTATCATTCTGCCATCTGCACCACTAGATCTGTTAATATTAACGTTCCGCAATGTGTTTTGTTCTGTTCCGTCCAAACGGAACGTTAAACAAAAGTGAAATCAGTTTTATTTTTGAAAACGGAACGGAAACTAAATTGAAATTTGTAAACGTTATCGAAACGGAAAACAAAAATCAGCTAAAATTAATGGTAAATGAAGGATGGGACGTTAAACATAACAAAAATCTATTTCGTTTGACGAAACATAACGAAAACCAAACAACAATTTAGTTCCGTTACTGAAATGGAACAACAAACGAAAACAGGTTGTTCCGTATTCCGTTTCAACGTTGACAAACCTATGCACCATCCACACGGGAGCACTCTTCTACTTGTTTTTCAGCACACACACTCCCATCCCTCCCTTCAGCATACACTTTGCCTCTTTTTTCTTCTTCAGCACACACTTTGCTTCTCTTTTCTTCCCCTCACTTTGTTTCCTCCTCTTATATTGCTCCCTCCAATCTGACAGGCATAGACGTTAGATTCGTCCAATCCGCACTATCCCTTTCCTCATTGTTGTCCAATATCTCCCTCCCCTCCCCTTTCTTTGCCCTTGTTCATTCTCAATTATCTTTTTCTGATCTTTCTCTACCTTTCTCATTGCCCCTTCTCATCCTCCTCTATACTTCATGATACTTAGCAATACTAAGGGATTAATTAATACAATTGTTCAGTTTGTTATAACAAAGAACTATATAAAGAATACTCAGTAATACTAAGAGAATATTTTATAGACATATTTGTCCAATTAGTTATAGCAAGAAAGTATCTAATATATGCTCAGTCAGCAATACTAAAGGAGTATCAATTTTTTCATCTTTATATATATATAAAGTAAATCTATTGTGAACCATGATGCATAGAGGGCTCCGTGCACCATGACCGTTTGATCGGTAATTTTGCAAATTGACAAATCTAAATTAATCAATCTAATCTATATATTGAAATCTCATAGAAAACAAAATTTTTAAATTTTAAATTTTTTTACTATTTTTTTGAACTTTTTAAAGGTTGTCATTTTTTTGCTACAAATTAGTGTATTTATAGCTAGGGCTGTCAATTTCGCTCCGTTTCGAACGTTTACGTTCCGTTCCGTCCGAAACGGAACAGAAACGGAGGGAATTGTTGTTACGTTTTATTTTGCGGAACAGCAACGAAACTGGAATGAGTTACGTTGGTATGAACGGAACGAAAACGAAATCGGCAGCTTCTGTTTCGTTATTAATGTTTTTCCGTTGGCCCAAAACTTTCAGCCCATTTTCGGAGAGGAGAAAGTTGAAGCGAATAAATAGAGAGAGGTGCTCTCGTGAGTCTCGCCTCTTGTCTCTCTCAAGCGCCGCTTTTGCCAGAGGCGCCAGGCAAACCCTAGAGCGCGCCGATCTTGTCTCTCCTCCTCACTCGTGCCCCATCTGAACCCGTCGGAACCCCACCTGCCTCCTCCTCACCTGAACCCCACCTGAAACCACCTGCCTCCTCCCTTCACCGGAACCCCACCTGCCTCCTCCTCACCTCTCCGATGCCTCTCACTACACCGCACTCCTCCTCTATCTCTCTCACTTGAACCCCACCTGAACCCTCCTACCTCCTCTATCTCTCTCACCTGAGGCAACACCAGATGCAACACCAACACAGAGGCAATCTTTTTCTTCGACCTTCTTCTTCTGTGTAGCAGCAGCAGCATTGTCGCAGTACATACAGACCTTCTTCTATGCAGCAGCAACACCTTTTTGTTCAGTACCAAACAAGCCTTCTATGAAGTATGTCTTTTTTACTGGTTTTTCTAAAATCTCACATGGCTTTGTTTCTTTTTACTGGTACCAGTTAAATCTGGTATTCTTTTTTGTAATTATTGAAAAATTATTGGTACTATTTTTTTCTGATTTTCTGGCACCAAGTCGTTTGTAATTTAGCAACCTAGCACTAGGTGTTTGATTGTTTCAGTCTAATTAGGATTGTAGCAAATTAATTAGGTTTGTAGGACTGGCTGGTTGGCTTTTTTATTTTCTATTAATTTTTCTTTGCTCGATTTGTACTTAAATTTGTAATTTGTGATATATTGATATGTAATACTTATTTGGAAGAATATCTTTTGAAATTTTGTTTCATTTGTGATTGTAACCTTGTCTGCTCAAGAGAGAATGGGTGTAACCATTATTTGTGATATACTGGTACGGACTGGTACATGGTATATGTTACCAGAGACTGTTATTCATTGATGTTGTCTTTAACTTGTGTTTTTCTGTTTTTCGTTGATGCTAGTATGGACTGGTACATGAACCAGAGAATATTTTTCTGTTTTTCTTTAATGCTGGGACGTACTGGTAAAAGGATTTGTATTTTGATTTGTATCAGCTCAGAAAATCATTGTTTAAAAGAGTATATTATAGAGTTGTAAAAGTTAACGTTATTAACGTTTTTTTCCGTTTAACACTGACGGAACGAAAACGGTAGTAATTTTGGTTACGTTTTTTATTACGAAACGTAACGTAAATCATTCCTGTTACGTGCTCAGGAACGGAACAGAAACCTTAAGAGGCTGTTTCCGTGTACGTTGTGCACGTTTGACAGCCCTATTTATAGCAAAAAATGACAAGTTTTAAAAAATTCAAAAAAATAGTAAAAAAACTTCAAAAATTGTATAATTTTGTTTGCAATGAGATTTCAATATATAGATTGGGTTGGTTAAATTAGATTTGACAATTTGTGAAACCGCTGACCAAAACGGTCATGGTGCACGAAAGCTTATATGACCCATGGTTCACAATAAATTTACTATATATATATAGTAAAATGCTATGCATAGCACAGATGTCATTCGTGCTACGGATTTGTTCTTGAATTTCATTCTTCAAACAACCGATCCAAACCGTTCATTATATTCTTCATATTGAAATCTCATTAGAAACTAAATTTTACATTTTTTTAAATTTTTTTACTATTTTTTTCAGATTTTTTAAAATACTTAATCTAATAAATTCTGGACCTTCAATAACAGTGATTTTCAAATATCTGAGAAAAATAGTAAAAAAAATTTTAAAAAAATGTAAAATTTGGTTTCTAATAAGATTTCAATATGTAGAAGATAGTGAGCGGTTTGGATCGGTTGTTTGAAGCATGAAATGTAAGAACAAATCCGTAGCATAAAATTATTCGTGATATTCATAGCATTTTAGCAATCATCTTATTTCTTGATCAGCTTATTTTTGTATGTGTTCACCTTGTTTATCTTGTCTAGTAAATTTATTTGTTGTATATATTTACTTTTGTTTATTGTTTAGTGTATTTCTTTTTATAGGTTCACTTTATTTATTGTATTTGTTCAATTTATTTATTGTATCTGTTATTTTTGTATATTCATCTTGAAAAAACAAGATAGAGTCCACATGGAAAGATGTGAGATAATAGAAGGCAGAGTATAGGGAGAGTGGAAAAGCTTAAGGGATGGATACGGAGGGCATAGCGAGGGAAAGGAGATGAAGAAGAGAAAAGAGAAGGAAGAGGAGATGAAAGACAGTGGGAATAGGTGAAGGGGAGAGAAAAAAGAAGGGAGACAGAAGAAGAGTCGAGAAAGACATCAGGGATGGAAAGAGAGCAAGCCTATTTCATTTTTGTCTGTGATGGTTAGAGTACTTTTTGCTTGTACTCTTTCTTTATTGTAAGAATTCATCTTTAAAAAAAAAGAGGTGCAGAGGAAAAAAAAATTAGAAAAAGAAGAAACCAGTACTTAGTTTGTTTATAATCATAGTTTTTTTTTTAAACGTGTATTTAAATTTCTTTTAATATTTTATTTTTAAAATATGTTCAAACAATAAACATATACATTAGAAAAATATAAAATTATCAATTAATACGTTAAAAAAATATATAAGAAATTATGTAGCGATATATATACTGAATTTATAATGAGAACAACCAGCCTTAGACTCAAGCTCAGTACGTAAGGGGTATAGTCATTCTCATCCACATATAGGGAGCCATCCCCTTACTTCTACCTCACACCTTCTATACTTAGTTAGACTGATGCTTATTACTAGACACACGGTACCCCACTAAATGATTCATTCACACCTATCTCTCACCATGCATTTGACCAATCTGGAGCCTCATCTAGCAGTCCGTCCCGTCATCCCAACTCTAGTTCTTACGATTCTTCCTCCCCTATCTAGTCAGATTTTTAAATAAATATTAATATTTTCTATTAATAAATATTAATATTTCATATTATTTTTACTATTTTAATTAAACTTTGAAATAAAATTAACGGTATGACTTGGATCGGATTCTGTTCCAAGCACAGTTTAATGATTTTTATTTATTACTTTAATGATTTTTATTTAGTACTTTAATGAATTGTAAAAGCATAGTTTGGATCGGATTCTCGAAATCCGATCCAAACTTGGATCGGGTTCATCCAAGTGATTTCTTAGATTGTTTTTTCGGAATCCGATCCTACAATACCATATTTAAATTTAAAAGTTTTTTTCAATTATTATCAAACGATGAACAGTAAAACTACTATTATTTTTTTTCAAGGGAAAAACCTAAGGTCTGGTAAGGTTTCAAAGAAGAATGAAGGCCCAAATGATTTCCTTTGATTTTAATATCTGCTTTGATTCAGCCCGAAATTAGTGGGAACAAGTTTTCACAATAAGTCAATGAAGTTCGACCAAGATATTTTCTGGGCCTAAACATCATCTTCCTCTGGAAGATGAGACGTTGAATGAATTTCGAGTTTTATGGGACGAATTTGGGCTGATTAAACAAACAAGCCTGTTGTTGCATTCTACTTAGAATGTCAACTTACTCCTTGCAAGTATTTACTTATACTTGTTAGAAATAAATTATTGTTTCTTTATTTTCAATGGTCTTGAAAACATGTAGCACAGCAAACTTACTTGCAACTTAAACCTTCGGTATGGAAATTACTACACATGGGTTTTACATTTTTTGCTTCTAGTAAGAAGTTTGAGAGGAGGGTTTCTTAATCTTTTGGGGGCCGTTTGGATGTGGCCGGAATTTCAAATTCCGGGCATTTATATGCCAAATTTATTATAAACAATCCAAACTCTTCACAAAGTTACACACTTTCCAATAAATTTATGTCTAGGAATTGCAAATTCTCCAAATTCCCTAAAATTCCTACAACATCCAAACGAGCCCTTGTCTCTTTTTGAATTTCAATTTTGGATCTTTCATTTTCTATTTTATCTCTCTACTTTTCAGGGGACGGTTATGCACCTATGCATGCTGATAGCATGATACTTCAACATGCCTTCATTTTAACTGAACTTTACTTTGTTGACTTTTGCCATTACGTATAATTTGGTTTACTGTACAATATATTCAAACATCATTACAATCCACAGGTTTGAGACAAAAATTAAAGAATGCCACAGTTTAGAAAGAAGATCTGCTTTATTACGGAGTCTAAATCATGACACTCCATCTCTCCAATTGGATCCTCCCTCGATCATGCATTAATTATTTTATTATTATTATTATTCAACATTTCAACTCAAATTTCTTTCAAATGAAAATGCCTTCGTTCTTCCCTACAGTTTGTTTTTTTTATGTATTTCTGAAAATTTAAGCTAGAGATTTCTGCAATGCAATATCATGGCTCCAGCATTTTATAATTTTTTTCCTTTTGTTGCCAAAGGATGCACTTGTAAGTTGTAATATATTTTGTCAGCTTCTACTGATTAATCATAGACGATCTAAGTGGAACGAAAAATAAATAGTAATACAAAACTAATAATCAATGAAATGTTAAACCACCAAAACTTGCAAAGAGCTCAGAATCTCACACTTCCGAAACCAAATGCCCTAAAAAATTTATACAATGAGAGTGCAAAAAGGGGAAAGGAAGTAGCTAGGGATCAAGCTATATGGGATTTTACTGGGCACCCCCATCAAATCCAATTTACCTATTAGAGACTGGATTAGGCCCACTTGGAACTTCATGCTTACTACTATTGAAAATCTCCTCTCCTTTTATTGACCTATCAACACCATTCCTGTTCTTTGCATCAAACCATCTCTTCTCCTCTGCATTTTGCATTTGATTTGTCACAAGTAGCAGCCGGCAATGTCGACCTCCAGTCGTATGTGCAGTAAAGTAAAAGAGAAAAAACACCAGTGCTAAAATGAAAGAAATGATCAAGGGGTGCTTATGGCAAATGCAACTTTTCACAAGTGCCATGCATGCAAAATGAATCTAAAATCAATCAAGTGGCTCATTTGATATATAGTAGTGGTGGAATGTATGAAAGGGAGAATGAGTTGGGAATTGGGATGGCAAAACAAAGACACCTAGTGCTGAAAAGTATGTGTGAGCTCTATCTGGTTAAATCACAAAAAAGCGGGAATCTCTAAAAGTAAGCTTCGAGTTACCTTTGAGAGCACCAATTTGCACTCTATTAGTGCCCCATTATATCTACAAGTTAAAATATATACGACATGGACAAAGCTCATTTAATGTAAGCTGACTGTCTTGGTGTAATACACATTATAGACCTTCTTTACAAAGTAAAGCCAAAACTTTAATATATACGTCTTGATTGTAGTAGTGTAACTATCAGGTTCAACTTTCGAAATTAGCCTAGTTAAAGAGTAATGTGATTTTTCAATACAAAAAGTTACCACTGTGTCATACTGGTAGTAATACTACAAATTATTAAAAATAATTTGCTAAATAACACACAATTCATCAAATTGTTAGACACAGCTTACTATAGGTTTTGTGTTCGTACTATCAGTCTATCAGATCAGGAGCAACTTAGGTGTGTGATAGCACAAAGTGTCCTTGCTGGGGGGTTATATACACAACTAGGAAATCCCATTTCAGAAATTGTTAATGATGTGTTTTTAGTTCCTGAGATCTGACAATACCGGATTTTTTTTTTCTTGGGTATTTTAAGGGGTTTTTTTTTTCTTTTTTGGTTGAAACAAATATGCCAAGTTTTCAGCAATATAAACCAGTGTCAGTCATGAAAGCTTTCAGTATGGCTCGAGTCATGTAATAACATCATAATTGCAAAAAGTTTTGCGCCAAAATGTATCGCAATTCGCAAAGCAAAGTATGAAGAAAAAGGGATGATTCTTTCACCTTTTGGTCCCTTTGGTCAGGAAAAGATGTCTTCCTTTTCTCTCTCATCTCGGGCTATAAGGACAGAGCCCCAGGACGATTTTGGGTTTGAAACTTAATTTCAAAAGAAAGATTTTGGGTTGAAAATTTTGGGGCTTTGGTCTCCGATTGGGGCAGCATTTCAGGGACCACTGTTATTTCAAGCGAAAAAGAGAGTATGGCTAAAGGCATCGGCTCTTTTAATTGAAAGTCTACAATTACAAAACAAAAAAAATCACTGTTTTTCTGTTTGCTTTGTGAGCTGTGACCTCTCTACATCAATCACCTCTCTCCTCTCTACTTTTATCAACCCCGAACATTTTTTTGATAAAGCTCCATGTTTACCATGCCCATTACTTTTTTCACGAATCTAAATAGCTACACAAAATCTGACATTCTATTTTAGCACAGTATGTTACTGGATCTGAGCCACATCAGCAGCTGGAATGTAGCCAAACCGAGCAAGCTACAGTGTACAATGGTGTGACTAGACTACAAATCTCAGCATTGTATGAAGCAGCATACAAGTACAAACAACACTGTAGCACCATTAAATAGGCTAAGTAATACAATCACAAAGACTACTCTGCGACAATAACAGCTTAAAAATACATATGTTATCTAAACGCAAGCCATTAAGGTTTGATTATACTTGGCAAAACAAAAGTGACAAGTAAAGGGATCTGAAAAAAAGGTATCAACATTTTAACTGCCATGACTCACTTCTTCATCAAAAGAGGATGCAAGAGAGAGAAGATATTTTATAATAAGAGTGTGATTACATTGATCACTTGTCTTTGGTCTTGTTTTCTTCAACTGCTGTTTGATTTGGTACAGGTTGGATCCTGACATAGGGCTTCCTTGTCAGTGTCTCGCCTCTCAGAGCAGCAACGTACCGGTCATTGGTATCCTCTTTCCTCTGAAGTTCACCAAGAAACTCAGCAAGCCTCTCCTTGTTAACTTGTCCCATCATCTACATTGCAGAAGCATCATAAATAAATCACAAGTAGTGAAGGAAAAAAAAAAAAAAAAGAGGAAGGGTTTCAACTTTCAAGGGTATATTCCCATGAAACGTAAACAATTTTACATAAATACTTGCACAGTTGCAGGCGTTGCATGTTGAGCAGGATAACAGCAATCCAGGCCGTTGTTGGTCATTTGTGAAAGTTAGTAAAGTAGTGTAATTGAGGAGCAATAATTTTGAATAAATTTTCATTCATGTGGCAAGTTGTAGGCCTGAAATCTGGTAGCCAAGCTAATAAGTAGGTATGGTAACAACCCTGATTAGAACCCAAAAATATGGGGTGGGATTCAAGAATGGAAGTCCCTTTTAATTGATCCTCGGTAAAAGAAGTGATGAAGAAATGTGATTTGTGAAATCAAATGGAACACTTTGGTCTTGCAAGAATCAATAAAATCTGTTGTTGGTTTGTTTTGGTTTTGATGAGGGCATAACTGCATAAGTGAGGTGGTATGAGAAACTCCTTGGTTTGGTTTTGTAGCATACTATAATTGATCGGGTTTAATGAACTGAAGATACTGGTAGTAGAGAAATGAAATGGATGTGGGTTTGCTAATTGCCAAAATTGGGCTTGGCCTTGAGACTGGTTAGTAAGTAATAAAAAGTAATAATAATGAGAGATGAGAGATACGTTGGATTCGGGACGAGCGGTGCGGCGGAGGTGGGACTCGAGATGGTCGGAGCGGGAGGGGGAGTTGGTGGTCTGCATGACGCAGAAACCCACGACACCGGGGATCACACCGCAGAGCGCCGCAAAGGTGAAGAAGAAGGGCTTGGAGTCGCGAGTGCGCCGCACCAACCACCGCCATCCCACGCTCTTCTCCCACAGCAACGACATCCGATTCGATTCCTCTCTTGATCTTCGCTTCTTCACCCGAGAAAAAGTTCGCTTCCTCTCTCTCCTCTCGACTCTCGACTCCTCCATTTGAATCTCTGATGCCTGGGCCCATCAGAGATTCGAGGCCTGCACGGCCCATATACGTTACAACTTACAAGCCCGCAGAGCCCATCCACAAGTTTCTGACCTAACCTGTACAGCTGTCCAGCCTGTACTGTATCAGTATGTGTTATGTGTATGTTATAACTTATAACACTAACCAACTATAAGTCTATAACAGTCAACTAGATATTTGACCATCAAAAGACTTTTGACCTTGCCCATCTAACTGGCTGCAACAGAAAGCCTTTGTATTTAAAAATATATATATACAATAAAAAATAAAAATCTAGCAAGCTGTATAACTTGTTTATATTTTGCTCATATGAATCATATTGGGTATAAATGAGTGTCAACTGATTACAATATGGGTTCTGTCGAACCATTGATGGAGCACTCTGCACCTAAACATCAGCAATTAAATACTTTGTGCCACTTACCATCATAGCTTTTTCTGCAAACAAGAAATTTATTTTCTCTAATAATTATAAAGTTCTCTTATGCAAGGTTTGTTACAAAACGCATAGCATGTAAATACATAGTTGAAATCAAAATTAAACAATCAACACCAACATGCCAGAAAGAAACTCAATATCATCCTATCAAATGCAATACATGGCCAGGAATAATGTCAAGTGCTGAACAAACTCAAAAACAAGAACATCGCCAATCACTCTATTGAGAAATATGCATAAATATTTAGTATAGATGCGCTGTAATCAACAAACAAAAGGAGCATCAGCATGCTCATCAGTGCAATAAAGCCCTGGTTGCTGAGTATACCCTTGCTTCTTCAATTTTCGACGAGCCATCAACACCAGTTTCTTATTTGATACCTCTCCATCTGTCTCGGCCAAAATAGTCTGGATTGCATTGCTAAGTGCGCCATAGGAACCTTGAGGGCTATTTGCATCAGCTGAGGTTTGGTCGGTCTGGCACCCACTAATTAAAATGCCGTTATCAGGTAAAGACAGTTTCCTTGACCCAGCATACGCCTCTTGCTTGCTATTCACCTGATAATTCAGAATATTAAATCACTTCAAAAAAAGACCCACGATTATTTTAAAATGGAATGGAAACTTTATAGCAGATATTGTACTCGTGGACTTAAAACTGATCAACATGGTGCTAGTCAAGACATGGGCACTGCAGAGCACCAGTATGATTGGTATGTGCTTGCCGTAATAAACTTTGTGGGGTTCTCATGTGGTAAATCAATATACTATGCACAGAGACTTCCTCGTGACTGCAAACAATTATCGACTCCATACAAACCAGTACAAACTAGTAAAACGGGTATATTATCAATTCAACAAAAAAGAGACTAGTTCATGGTCAGGAATAGTTTCTAATTTAAAAATTACCTTCGTCTCCAGAGCTGGTTTCACATAATCTTCATCATTATCCTGCAGCTTTTGTTTTAGAAAATCTTGTGCTAGGGACCCCACCACAGACATGAAACCACCAGACCCGCCTTCACCAGATTGTCCTCCCTCTTGGAATTTGGTAAACAACACCTTCATGAACTTCTTGACTTTCGGGCTGGAATCTTCACCGAACATGTCGAACAGGGTTGGCCGGATCTTGCCAACGTCTATGTCATCCTTACCAGTCTTCTGTTTAAGCATTTCAATTAAGGTTGGGAGGGGGAGAGAGCGGTTTTTTATGTGGCCACCACTGGGGTTTGTGGTTTCAACCTGCTCCGATTCTTGGTGGCGGTGGTGCTGGCGGTGGTGACCATGACCACCGAATTCTGTAAATTATCATTTTGACAGATGAAAATAATAAGGAAAGTAATTTTATAGTCTGATCAAAGGTTATACCAATTTCTGGTACAGTTTGTCAATTGGGGCTTCTGCTAGTGTTATTTTTGTTGTCTCACTTACATTAAGTTTTTTTCTTTTTTTATTTGCGCAAAAGAGGGTAAAAGACAAATTCAACAATTAGCAGGAAGCTGATGGCCAATTGAAGTTTACATTTGTATATACCTTCAATTGGGAGATTAATACCGCGAGACTCGAGAGCGGAGGAGGCAGCATGCTTAATGAAGGAAGAGAAGCCGAAATGAGAGTGTGAGTCTTCTTCCTCTTCTTCATCATCCTTCTTCATGCTGTCACCAATCTGCTCCTTTGTCTTGTCAAGGAGACCGCCACTGTGGCACGAGTCGGACACAATCGTGAAGCGGCAACCTTGTGGAATCTTATCCACAAAATCTCTAAAATCATCATCTGCATACCATATATATACGAATACGGTCATGAATGCGCTCGTCGACCAGAGATTAATAAATGAATAAATAAAAAGCAAACCTGTGATGAGGTTCATGTCAGAGGGCACAATGCACTCGTCGTAGCCGGTGTCGTCGTCCTCGCCGCTCTCGGCGGGTAATCGGGTGCCGTGGCCGCTATAATGCATGAAGAGAAAATCACCCGGTTGGGCCGATCTAATGAGATCCGCTATGGCGCGGCGGATGTTGGCGCCGGTGGGCTGGGGATAGGAGGGATCGGTGTCGATCATGACGACGATGTCCTGGTGGCTGAATCCGAAGCGTTGGTCGAGGCTCTTGTGCATGCGCCACACATCGTTGATGCATCCCTGCAGCTCCGCCTTTGTGCCCGGGTAGTTGATTCCGATCAGCAACGCTTTCTTCCCCATTATTATCTATATGCTTTCTTTTTTTCTCCTTTCTCCTTTTCTGATAATTTTATAGACTGATGCGCGTTTTGTTAGTCTAGATTGATCGTATCTATTTTATTTTTATTTTGTTTTGGATTTGAGATCAATTATTAATCAATTTTATTTTGCTTCGGTTCACTCTCACAACTGCTATTTATGGTTAGAATACATTGTTTGTGGTCCAAACTTCGTAGACAAGTGTGTAACCAGTACTCACCTAGCACTATGAGTCTACGAGTCGGAGGCTACAAGAGAATATAATAATCTTTTTTTTTTTTTTTTGAACTTCAAAGCCCGTAGGCAATATAATAATCTTCTTCGCAGCAATATAGTGTACGGATTGGCCCAGGTGCAACCAGTAATTAGCGTGCGTTGGACCTTGGCAGAATATGATTGGTCGCCTGGTCGGCACCTTTAAATTTCCTTTTTTTTTCAATATTTTTGCAATCCAAAATCCAAATGATCTGCTCATTTTCATTGACTCATTCACGATCCGATCCGTAGAGTTCAGATCTGGTGCCGCGCGGCACACTGTGTAGCGCGACATCGTAGCCGTCTGATCAAGATTCAATGAACAAGGGAGCTCCGTGCATGTAACCTAAATTGATAGACCCGTAAAAAATGAACCGTCCGATCAAGATCAGACGGCTTGTACGTGCGCTACACGGGATTCGGGTCCCCGATCCGTATGGTATGGGCGTGTTCGTACAGTGTCGGCGATCCTTTTACTAACCTTTTTTCTTTTTTAAGCAACGTGGCGGATACCAATTGGCTGGTGGTGTGAAATGTGGATTATGATCTTCATTTGTTTATTCGAAGTAGGGGTGTACGGGCGGGTCGATGATACTTTAACAAAATTTTAATCCAATCCGACAATATCGGGTTAGAAAATAAATTTAGTTAACCCATTCGTAATCCAACTCAACCCGTCAATTTTTTTATGTACGGGTTAAACGGGTTTAGTGAATTAAAATTTTGATCAAATAAAAATACATATAAAAATCATTTTGTGGCTATTACAATTTAGTTCGAGGCAAATTAGAGACGCATTTAAATCATCTTTCAACTTTCGAGTCATTGTGAGAGGAATAGAGGACGTGCATACCTATTGAGGAGATCGAAACTTCATGAAATTTGAGATATTTTGAGTAAGAACATGAGAAAAAAGTGAGACAAAGAAGAATAAATAATGATAAACGGGTGGGTTGAACTATACACGGGTTTACTAGTACAAAATCCGTAACCCAACCCGAAGTAACGGGTTTGTCAAAATTATAACCCATACCTAACCCAACATCATTCTAACCCGGTAAAAAACGGTTGGGGTCGGGTGAGTTGAACGAATTGAACGGGTTCACGGTTTTTTGTACACCCCTAATTCGAAGTGGAGTGGGAAATTATCCGGCAAGCTGATGAAATGAATGAATGAATACTCCTTGTTCTTCAGTTGCACCTAGGGGTGCAGAACGTGTCTAACGACAATGGAACGAGACATTTCGTTTGTCGTTTCGTTTATGATAACGGTATGTACCAGCTGATTCGTTAACAGTTCCGTTTGGACGGAACGTCACGGAACGTATATATTTACACTGTATTTCACCCAAACGAATGATGAAACACGTTCTGTTTACCGTTCCGTCTCTGAAACGTATTGAAATTTCACACCTGTTTACCGTTCTGTTTGGACGAAACGTGCATGGAAAACAGTACACGGCATACCGTTTGCATCCCTAGTTGCACCATCTGGTGTGATCGTTTGTGCTGCCACATATATAACAAAAGAAGGAAGGTTTTGACACCATAATTTTAGAGTGTCACCAAATGCCATAACTTTTTTTTTCATCAATAATTAAAAAAAATTAATTTAAATATTGAATCTAGAGCTATACGTTTCCAAGAGGTCCAACCATGAACGTATTACAATCAATGTGATATAATTAACAAGATTCGTTCATTTTTAACCAGTTAATCAAATATCAAATCAGCTCCAAATTTAATAAAACTTATATGAAACGCATCGCTATTTTGTTGCACAAGATCAACGATTTAAATTCAACATTTAAATTTTAAAATATTTAATTATTAATGAAAAGTAAAGTTATAATATTTGGTGGCACTCTAAAGTTGTGGCATAGAACTTTTCTCGTAACAAAAAGGTTTGTGTCCGGAAAAGAAAATTTTTTTACAGTACAACGATACATTACACATTGCTTTCTCTTTTTTCTTTTAAGTTTATCTATTTACCTTTTACGTTTTTATTTCTTACTTATTTTGGTTGATTTTTGTACTGGATTTCATGTAATTTATTGTTGAGTAACATATTTTATTGTCAAAAAAAAAATTACAATATAGCTTGTTGTATTATCATTTATTTATTTTTAAATCGGATCATGTTTTTCATAATTAAATTTGGAATTTGCAAATGAAACAAAAGGAACTCACGAGGAAACTTTTCTTATTTTGTCTTAACAAATGAAAATTATTTGGTATTAAATTATTAAGGAAAAAACTTGAAATTGTAAAGAACCTGATAGGAAAATCTAATCGCCGTAATAACAGGCCGTTGAACTTACAAACCTGGGCAAAACACTTGTTACATATCCGCAAGCGAATACTGAAGATTTTGGAAACAAATTGGATTTCAAATCCTGAACGCTCCGTTTTGGAAACAAATTGTTTATAATAAATTTACATATAGAAAAAAATTATTCCTCTTATTCCCATACGATTCAAACGGACCGAAGAGAACTAGTTGCTAGACCAAATTCTCAATAGAGGAGAAAATATACAGCTACAAATAACTCATATCCAACCAAAAAAAAAATGTAATGTCTCTAATAATTTATTGGTGGTATATACCCTAAAAAAATTGTATTTTTCTATCAAACAGAATAAATGTTTTTGGACAAATTTTATGTTCTTTGAAAATATGATCTAATGAATTTAGTTTCATAACTTCAACATTAAGATTAAAAAAACTAGATCTTTTAGTTGCGGCTCCGCTGCAACCTTAATCAATATGCTACAAGTTAAGATTGAAAAAAATAATAAAGCAAAATTTTATGCGATGCTACAAATAATCTATTGATCATTTAAAGTGATTCACTACACAGGAAGAGGTTTCCATTCTGTTCTGAAAATAGATGAGGTTCATTACATATATATATTTTTAATTTTTAATTTCTCTTAATCCATTCGTTAGGGAAAAAAATGAAGAAATAACAAACACAGTACAATTTGGACAACATCAAATCAAAATAAATTAAGTAGCTTGTTTATTTTTTTTTCGTACTAAAAATTAATCGGTGTAATTTTATCATAATTTTTAAAGAAAATAATACTATTTCTATGAACCCATATAAACAAATCAAATATAATCGGTTCATCAGCTAGATGTAGAACATGTGCGGAAAGAAAAAAATACAAAGGTAAATGTTTATGCACACACCTCTATGCAGTCCATCCTGTAACGAATTACAATAACAATAAAATTAGACTTACAGACACTCGAAAACAAACACCAAAATCTGACACATTAGATCCAAAGCCTCAGAACAGAACAAACAAAGACCAGGCACACAAAGACAAAACGCAGCCACGGCCGCTGCTTTCTGCACAGCTCAATGTAACAAAGCACGCTAGAATTTTGTAAATGACGAAAATATCCTCATCATTTTACACGAAGCATCTCTTTGTTTCCCGTGTGAAACCGTCTGTCTCACTCCCTTTATTGGCTCTCCATCGAGTTTCTTCGTGTCCCCCACTTTGTCTCAATCTCCCCAAGACTCCAACATGGACGCTAGCTCAATCCCACTAATTTGTTGAGTTAAATTCTTATTTCAAGCTTTAATCATAGTGTGTGAACAATCTTTAAGGGTTCATTTAACCTCGATATCGACCTCTCTACTTAGGAGCCTCAAAGCTTCTGGCTCAGGAGATTACTGCAGCAACCTGGACCAGAAAAAGGTGCCCTCGTCGGAGAGAATAGGAGAGAATTGAGATCACGTGAAATTTATACGGTTTGAATTGCAGGGAGAGGAGAATTACTTTAGACACGCTTCGGGGTCCTCGGGGATGTTATTTCTGTCATTTCATCAAATTTTACCGTGTTTTGCAAATCAAAAGCGTGTAAAAAGCAATTCCCCGCAGGTGTTCACCAAGCTGCCCACGCCCAGCCCAACCAAATTTTCAACCCAGCGACAAAAGGAAAAACATTGCCCGACACTGTTCATTCCTCATTCAGGATATATAGGTTTTTTCAATATTGGAGGCCGTATTACGAAAATTTGAGTGATGTTCCCTGAATACGTTGAAGCAAACTAATGGGCCACGTATTGTATTTGTAATTGTAGCTAATAAAGCCTAAATTCTACAAGGAAACAAGTCGACTAGTCCAGAGTCCAGAATGAATGATGGAGCCCAAAATCCCACTCTCCATGGACTAGATAGTTAGATACTGAGAATGCATGGAAGTGAAGTGCAGCAGTTATAGCTAGAGCCTAGAGGGGAGGGGAGGGGAAATGAATGGAGGAGTAAATGAATGGAGGTAGACTAGGCACCAATAATGCACCATCCATTAATCCATTATCCATCAGCAATTCCAATTCAGCATTCAGCAGCTGTAACTGTAACTGTAACTGTAACTAGACCTGTCAAACGTGGTTAACGATCACGAAAATGCGTATGACTGTTAGCGTGCCATTTATTAGAACGGTATATATTGATGCGCCACTAACCGTTACGTTTATCATACGGCAGAAAAATCAATTTCGTTATTCGTTACGTTTAATTAAACGAAAATAACGGTTTAATGTTAGAAAATCTTACTCGTTTAATTTAAACAAAAGATCACCTAAAAATTCAAAAAAACCATGCATAAAAATTAAATTACACAAGTACACAAAATTAAGCGCTTTTTTTTTATAATTGCCCATGGTCCTGAATTCATTAAAATAAAAAAGTTTCAAACCTTACAAACCAGTGATCATCACTTAACATGATTTAACATAATTTAAAATCCTGTGCTCTAACTAACCTAAATACCAGAATCTCAGCTAGACTTATCAGAAAAATGAAAAGTACAAAAAATAAACTGAAAAACAGTAAACATAGGGAAAAAAAACAAACTAACAATTTCTAAAGCACCAGGTATAGGTATAACAAACTAACAATTAAACGCTTCAATTACACAATAAAAAACTTGAAATTATCAACTAATTTCAGCAAAACTTTCAGTAAGTAAAAACTCAAAACCTTGTAAGTTTCAATCGAAAACTCGTTTTTCTTCCAAAATTTTAAAATCTTACCAGTAAATCAAAAAATTCTCTCTTTCCCAAACAAAAAAGCAATAAAAAATAAAAAACTCATACCATTTTCAATCGTTTCTTTCCCAATCAAAAGATCCATACCAACAAATGTTGCAGCTCCAACAGATGATAAAAAGCAAAACAATCATGTCTCGATTCTGGCATCAAGCGGAGGGAAGAAAGAGATACCGGCGACATTATGTTGCTACTCGGGCTGCTTTTGCTGCATTCCTTCTTCTCCGTTGCAGAGCTTTCTCTTGCTTTAGATCCTTGTCTTTGGTGTGAGTTAGGGTTTCAGCCAAGAGAGGGAATGACAAGGAGAAGGGCTTGGGGTTTAAGCCAAAAGGGAGGTGAAGGAGATGAGTTCTATTCGGATCTGATTCTTAACGGGTCAGGTTTGTGGAGTTAGGGTTTAGATTTTGGTGAGATGGGGTCTTGGAAGAGGAAAGGTACGACGACAGTAGAGAAGAGGAAAGGGAAGGAAAATGGGTGGTTTAGGTGGAGGTTGCGAGGTTGAGGCGGAGAGGGGGTTGCGGTTTGGTGATGGCGAGCTGGTCGAGGCTGAGAGAGGGAACTGGGTTGGGGTTTATATGGCTGTGTGAGAGAGAGAGCAGAGAGGGAGGGGTTGCAGGTCTAGTGGTGACGCGTGAGTTTGGGAGTGAGGTTGAGCGGAGAGGATGTGCTATGAGGGAGTAAGGCGAAGGGGCAGAGGTGGGTTTCGGCTGAGAGAAAGAGAGAGAGATTGAGAGGGGTGAGCGGCTGAGAACGAAGATAGATTAGATTTAGGGTTGTGTCTCGAGACCCTCCTCTATCTTTCCGCTGAATAACTCTGCTCTTCAAAATATTCTAAACCTGTGCAATTTTATACAGTAAAACGAATTAACGGAAACGGTAGGGTCTAAATTCGTTATCGTTATGTTTATTATACGATACTTAAGGGCCAGATCGTCTGCGTTAAATTTGATTATACGAAATATAATTCAGTTCCGTTATTCGTTCCGTTAATTTTTAACGTCACGGAATAACGGTAATTGAGTACCGTTGACAGGTCTAACTGTAACTGTAACTGTAAGCGCTCGCTCACAATCGCGATCACATGTGGAAGCAGTTGGGTGTCTCCTCTCCTCACTCGCATTTTCCTAATGCCATGTGCCTCTGTCTCCCACCTCCTCTTTTGTTTTTTTTTTTTTGTAGGACCTCACCACTCACCACTCACTGACTCACCTCTCACCTCTTCCGGTATGCATGGTTCCTTTGCACCACATGGAATTAATATGCTCTTTAGTTCTATAATCTATAGTTAAATAGTTTGTTAAAATTTGGTCATTTTGTTTCTCACTTATACCACAAATACGATAAATGTCATATATAAAGGAAAAATAAAAAATCAAAATTTCTCAAGCTTAGCTTGATAATGAATTTCACGTATTGACAATGTATATAAAAATTGGTTTTAATTGGGAATTACGCATTAATTATACGGCGTGGAATGTCCGAATTGTGTACAAAATTTCCAAGGTCTCGAATTTAACAAGGTTAATTAAATTTAGACGTACGTTATAGCATGCTATTATAGTTTTGTTACAATCCTCTTGACTCAAACCAAGAGATCCATACTACAACAAACTAAATCAACAAACCAACAATGAACCACCGACTAGCTACTAGCCTACTACTCTATCTATCAACTAGCAAAAGAAGATGAACCAGCTGAACAACCGCGGTGGCGGTGGCAGGAGACGAGATGGTCGTTTGTCAAGCCGGCAGCTTGCATGAAGGAGTACATGATGGTGGGGCCCGCATATCGGAAACCGCGGCGAACCATGTCTTTGCTGATCAACTCGGATTTTGAGGTCTTGACTGGGATCTTTCTAGAACACTTGTAGTTGGGTGAGAGGGGCTTGTGGTTCACAAAACCCCAGAGGTACTTGTCAAACGAACCCAATTGGAGCCTCACCTGCGCAACACAAGTCACATGTATACTATGATGAGGTTGTTTTTTTTTTTTCACAATAAAAACAGTGCAACGGTTCATTATCTTTGTGCTAGCTAGCTAGCTTGAATTACATGTGAAGTTTTTTGTATTGGTTCTTTGGGCTTCTCTATTATGTGCTACAATATATATGAAGATGCTTCATTATGTTGCCTTATTGAACACTACTGAATGTAATAATGAAGCCAAATAGGTCGTGAAATCTATATATAGATTCATTATTTCAATAGAATATATAATAATCGCAACTACTTTAGCCTTGTAAGTACACTATCGTAATTTGCTTTTAAAATTAATTAAGTAAATAGAATTATTTAAGAAAATATAGCTTAGATGGCTATAAAAAAAAAAATCAGTATCTACCTCTAGGATTCTACTAGCATTGTCAACAACACCTCTAACAAAGGTCAAATCGAGGCCTAATTTCTCACTCAAACACCCAATTTTCCGCGCCGTGTAATGGGCCACTATTTCCGCATCAAATCCAGCAAATGCTTCCCTGTGTTATATATATGCAAATTAAATTCTTAGAGTAAAGGATCAGAAAACCTAATTATATTATATCATTTGCAAGAAACTTTTTGTATGTATTGTTGAGACTTGTGTGTATCCAGCTCTTGTTCTAACCTGAAGTCATTCCTTCTCTTCAAAATTGTTGTCCAATCTGACCCCACTTGAGCACCTGACAGAACTAGAAGCTCAAATAGCATCCTGCCAATAATAATTTATTTACAAAGTAATTTTGATTTTTGCAATTATACAAAATTAAATTAAATCAATTAAAGTTGCGTGCATTGGAAAAGACAAATGGTTGTAAACTTACCGATCATCATGTACCGGCACTCCCCATTCCTCGTCATGGTACGCAACAAACACCATGTCTGCATATGCAGAACACAAATTCATTGATCATTTCATCAATATATTGAATATGTCCAACTTGAAATTTTGTGATGATTGGTCGCCTAATGATTAAGGCATATATCGATTTATATAAAAAAGTGTCAAAAAAACAGATGTAATTTTGGACTGATTAATCATAATGATAACATCTTTTTTTTTTTTAAATATAGACATTTACAGTTTTAAATTTACACGGTTATAAAATATTTATTTACCTGAATTTGGTGTGATAAAGCTGCACCTTTTCGCTTCTTTGGAATCACATCCACTGCTTTCAAAATCCAGAGTTACCACTTTAGCCTCATTCTTCAAGGAACCAACCCTGCCATAATGGGCAACCTTGATTTTCCTCTCTTCATGTGTGAAACTGCCCTTTTGCCTGTACCCGGTCACACTGGTGCCCGGTACAGCCGGCTCGATTCTACCATTTAAATTGAATTTTGCTTTATTCTTCAAACCGTCGGATTTCAGTGTAACCGGCTTTGGTGAAACAGGTGGTGAGACCTTAGGAGAGCTGACAGCACGCTTGATTTCCTTGTGGGTATCAAATTTCTGTAGGGATTTCTTTGGTGGGGTTTGACAATTAGGGTTTATCGAAATGCGATTGGATGCCGGTTGCAGGACTGGCCGGCCATCGATTTGTGCCATGGGGGATTTGGGTTTAGAGTTGCACATTGTGTAATTGGGAAGATTTGGTGTGGTCGAAGAAGATCAGAAGGGAAGGGAGTTTAATTTGGTGATGAGTTGGAAATGGAGGGAAGGGTTCCTAGGGGTATAAATAGATGTATTACAGTAGGCAGATTGTATGCGAAGGAAGAGAGGGAAGGCCCTATTGTTTCTTTGTATGATTGGTTTATGCAAGAACTTGTGTTGTCCATTGGTTTATGGCCTAATACTGGTTCACTACGCGAAATTTTGGCTTCTGTAACGGTTAATAAAAGACTTCTGTAACGGTACACGAAACGTTACTGTAGCCCCCGTTACAGAATGTCTAATAACCGTTACAGATCTATAACGGTTATTCTCTAATAACCGTTACAGTAGCCAATCTTCTGTAACGGTTATTATCTAATAACCGTTATAGTATTATGCAAGGGAAATCTGGTATAGCTTTTTGGAGAACATGTGTAACGGTTGTTGGATAATAACCGTTACAGAAGCCTCTCTTCTGTAACGGTTATTATCTAATAACCGTTATAGTATTATGCAAGGGAAATCTGGTACAGCTTTTTGGAGAACATGTGTAACGGTCATTCTCTAATAACCGTTACAGAAGCCACTCTTCTGTAACGGTTATTCTCTAATAACCGTTACAGATAATGTTTATAATAAAAAAAAATGAAATTATAATATTCTGTAACGGTTATTCCTTAATAACCGTTACAGAAGGTCCTTTTTTTTTGTTTCGCTTTTTTTGATTTGGCTAGCCCAATTTGCTAGCCGAATTGGTACCAAATTGGTACCCAATTTACATTAGATAACACATGCAGCATACTGTTACAATTCAATCCAGTACTCCAAGAGATGCTTATCTGAACACTCATTAAAGCACGCAACTCTTCATATGATTACAATTCAAATTAAAGCACGCAACTCTTCATATTTTCAGTTTCAAACTCATCATTTCTACTATAAATGACCAAACTGTAGAACCCCACGCCTTTTCAGTTTCAAACTAATTTCTCACTTCTCCCTCCTATCTCTCTACTCAAAAACCAACCATGGAAAACCTTGATCCCATCAGAGTTGATGAAGACGACATCACTGCTCCGGCCAGTGCAGAGATCACCAAATCCATTGTCATCCAAACCATGGAAGGTGTAACTTTGCTTGATGTCATGATAGAGATGAGAAGACGCCTCCCTGCAGGACAACACAGAGTGACAACACTCCTAGAAAACCGATTTCTCATCATCGGCCCCTCTGAGCAATGGCGCGATGAGATGTTTAGAAAAGGCACTATTGAAATCACATATGGAAACAACATGAGGCGGCCATTTCCCATCCTCATTGATCCTCCAAGGGAACTAGACCCCAGAGCAGACAGTGTGAGGCTATGGGTAAGAATTGCTGATCTTCCATTTGGATGGTGCTCATGGTATGGAGCAAACATCTTTTTCCCTTTTGGTACAGTTTTACATGCTGATGCACCAACATACATGGGTATAGATGCCAGATTTGCTAGAGTAGAAGTATTGGTTGAACATAGGGATAGAATACCAGCCTCTCGTGCATTTGAATTACACAGAAGAAATGGAAAAATTGACCTACTTCGTGTTCAGTACGTAGTTGAGGAACCACAAATCAGAAACCCACGTCATGAATACATCAAAGCTTTGCCTAGGATTGAATGGTCCCCTGCTGATGAGGCAAGACTGCAAAGTATCAATCCACCTGATAGGGTTGATTCTGGCAGTACTACAACCATGCGACAGAGCAAGAGAAAAGCCAAGAAAAAGGCTGCAAAAACCACAACCCCCAATAATACTCAAGCAAAAAAAAGGAAGATAGATGAGGTCATCCCCTCAATGATTACTAGATCACAAACCAAGGGAGGAAGCAGAACTAAGGAGACAGGAGTTCTCATTGGAGACACCAGGGTAATCAAACCTACAAGCTCTACTTCTAAAGGAAAGGAGTACAAGAAGATCTTGAGGCACAGTTCAGGAAGGAGATGAAACAGGCTAGGAAAGAGAGCCACAGAGCTCAACATGAGGGCCCAGGGCACACCAGTGGGCCCAGTGTACCCCCTGGGTTCAACCTAAGCTCTCAGGAGACTGATACTGATGAGGATGAGGATGAAAAAACTGACACAGAGAGTGACAATACAACTCCTACTGAGGACCAATCAGTCGATGAACTCATGAAGACACCCTCAGAGGAGCCCAGCAAGATGTCATTCTCCACAGAAGGTAACTCTACATTTCTTTCTAGTAACAATATGTGCAGAAGTCCTAAATAGCTTAGAGCATAGCTTCTTTCTAGACAATATGTTCAAAAGCCCTAAATAACTTCTATAGTTTAAATCCTACATAAATCCTAGTTTAGAGAATACATAAATCCTAGTTTAGAGAATAGCTCTACATAAATCCTAGTTTAGAGAATAGCTCTACATAAATCCTAGTTTAGAGAATAGCTTCTTTCTAGACAATATGTTCAAAAGCCCTAAATAACTTCTATAGTTTAAATCCTACATAAATCCTAGTTTAGAGAATACATAAATCCTAGTGTAGAGAATAGCTCTACATAAATCCTAGTGTAGAGAATAGCTCTACATAAATATACATTTAACTTTTTCAATAATTGCACTGACTTGAAAACAGACATGGAAAAAACCTTCATGGATTTGGCAAAGAAGCAGGAAGCAGCAAAGAAGAGCAATGGCTCTACTGATGACACATCCTCTACCTAGATGCTGCCCTTTTTTTTTTACTTCTCAGTTATTTATTGTTGTATTGTACTGTTAATGGCAAGAATTGTGTGATGTTTAGATGTATGTTTGTGATGTTTAGATACAGAATCAAGCTTGAAACAATATAAATTGCTCTTTAGTAGAAAGGTTTCTATTGACATTTGACATTTGTGGCCAACAGGCAATTTGATTCATGCGCATACCAGAGGTCAATAATACATATGCAAGGAGAAATTCAAAACTTAACACACAAAATTTCTTCATGTACACCTCTGGTATGCAATTGGCAGACACTATTGACCATAGCATTGTTTGTCAGCCTATGTAAATTGCATTGTTTGTCAACCGTAATTCAGCTCAATTATTAAGCTCAATTATTTGTCAATTACAACTTAAAAGCAAAAGGAAAAAAAGCAGTTAACCCTAAATCGCATATATATGAAAAAAGAGGAGTTTATGAAAGTACCGAAGAAATATAAAATTATCCAGTTTTCGATCGATTCGTTGAATCTGCTCTCCTTCTCCTTGTCGTTCTTTCGATCGATCCGTTGAATCTGCTCTCCTTCTCGTTCTTTCGATCGATCCGTTGAATCTGCTCTCGTTCTCATGAAAAAACCGAAATAAATAAGGAAAAAATATGAAAAAATACGATACAAATTTTTTGTTTTTTTACCTCAAATCTGCTCTCATTTTTGTTCTTTTTTTTTTCAGAATTTTTATAAATTTTTTGCTATTTTTTGGAGTGAAACAGAAGGGATAAGAGAGGTATTTCTTTGAATAAAATGAAAAGAAGAGAGAAAGGAATGCGGCTGGGAAGACTTAACCTAAATACATAACCTTTCTGTAACGGTTATTTAAACAAACCGTTACAGAGGACTTATTACAGAAGATTGGCTTCTGTAACGGTTATTAGGTAATAACCGATACAGATAATGTTTATAATAAAAAAAAATGAAATTATAATATTCTGTAACGGTTATTCCTTAATAACCGTTACAGAAGGTCCTTTTTTTTGTTTCGCTTTTTTTGCTTTGGCTAGCCCAATTTGCTAGCCGAATTGGTACCAGATTGGTACCCAATTTACATTAAACACATGCAGCATATCACACATATATCAAACATATATATAATCATGCATATTACACAAACAATAAACAAAGTATTTAGTTTGCCTCACAAGTATCAATCAAATCAGAATCTCAATATCAGAATCGTACAATATCAGAATCTCAATATCATTAATAGCTTAGATAGAAGTGCTTGGTTTGTCTTAAATTTGGTCAGAACGTACCTGAATCATCAATATCAGAATCTCAATATCAGAACACCTGAATCAACAAAGAGCATTCTTCTTTACTTTGCCTTCACTCTCTTCCTTTTCTCACCTGATCTGTGTATTATTGCTAGCTACTACTTGATGACGTTTACTATATGAACGAAATTGATGCCTATATATATTCAAATTATTAACGAAATGCAAAATAATTTAAATAAAGAGGAGTTCATGAAAATATACTTTGAACTTCTGATCCGTTTGAATGTTGAAAAGTGCGCGCGACTGAGAGTTAGATGAGTGAGGATGATATTTTATTTATACATAACCTTTCTGTAACGGTTATTTCCAAATAACCGTTACAGAATCACTAAAAAAATAAAAACAAAATTATTTGCCTCTATGTAACGGTTGTTGGATAATAACAGTTACAGAATATAATAAATCTGTAACGGTTATTATCCAACAACCGTTACAGAAGGTTGATGCATTTTTTTCCCTGACCATGACGGAAATGTTATTACGGTTGTTTCATAATAACCGTTACAGATTTGTGGCGCCTATTTTCCCGCCTAATGCCTCACTATTCTGTAACGGTTATTTCAATAACCGTTACAGAAGTGCCGTTACAGAAGGTCCTTTTTCCCGTAGTGGTTTTTGGTTGGTTGTCAATTTGATTCCCCTTATCTTTTATATTATTATCATACAGCAAGTAATATTTATAGCACATATATTATTAACATCGTTATTTGATGCTTTTATATATATTATAGTTGCTGATATTAATTAACTAAAATTGGCCATGGCGTTTAGAAATTCACAACAATGTGTACAAGGCTACAAGCAATCCAATTCTGGTGTCACGTTACACCAGATGTAGCGCACCCACGAGCCGTTCGATTTGAATCTGACGGTTAATTTTTTCGGGCCTTACAATCCGGGTTAAAATAGTGGCCATCTGATTTGGATCTGACGGCCTGTGAGCTGCGCGACACCCATGTAGCGCACCACTAGATTTGAGTTTGGCTACAAGCTCAAGCCTCAAGATTTATTCTAGCAGGTTATTTGCAGAGTTGATATACAGAAATTGATAATCAATTGATTTATCAAAATCTTTACTATTGAAAAAAAAAGAACTGAAACTATTACTTAACCAATAAAAATAATAAAAATAAATTAATTAGAATTATATTATATATTGCATATATATACAATGTGTCATAAGAAATGGACCACAGAAAAATATTGTTTGAATTGAAGAGATGAAAGGGCAAGCATGCAGCAGGGCCCTGCCAAACTGCCAAACAATTTGCACAGAAAAGAGAAAAGAAATGAAATGAAATCAATGAAAGAAAGGTAATTAGAAAGAAATTGGGAAGGGGCCAAGGGGGTCCCCATTATCACTTTTGGTTGTGGGTTTCAGATCAAGGCACGAGCCCTGACAGCGACCCACTTCCGTAGTTTTATTTTATTTACCTTAAAAAAAAACTTTTTTTTTTCTCCATAATCAAACTTCCATCTCACACAATCTAATACAATATCAGAATAACAAAATATTCTGATTTTTTACAAAGCAACAAAAGACTATATGTGATTTTCGAATGCACACTGTTTTTCATATTTTACAAAACGATTATATTCAAAATATGACGTAATTTTGTAATTATCAAAATAAAAATTTCTACCAAGGTTTCCAACAGAAAGAAAGAAAATAACATATCCATAGAGGAACATACAGAAAGTCATTATAGAAAAGTTTACAAAAATTGAAAATTTATACATATATGTTTGAAGTTCGAAATTAAGATGCTCATACTTCTTGCTAGTTTCTTTTTAGGTATGCTCTCTTTCTCGTTTTTATGGAAACAAGTCATAAAGTCTCTAACAACCTGTTTTGTATCACTGTCTACTATAATTTAGCAAAAAGATATACATGAACATTCGGCTTTAATTACACAAAATTTAGACGTCTTCATTAAGGTCAACCTATATACAGTTAGTCTCCATTATGCAACCATATGGTCTGTACATGACCAATAAATTGTAGTAGGCATTCAGACAGGTGAACGATACATACTAGTGCATTTGTATTTGGTTGTACTAACTTGTACACCAAGAATACAGCAAGGCCAAATGGACTTCTTTTAAGCGTGCTATTGTAGTTGGAGACCAAATCCTTATGCCATGTAAAGGGTTACAGCTAAGGGCCTGAGTTATAAGTTAATGGTAAAATTGGATATAACCCCTCAAATCTTCTTTAATTTGATATAACCCCTCCAATCTTCAAAATTAGATATAACCCTCAAATCATGTACATTAAAGATATAAATCCTTTTAACTAATTGTAATCATATTTTAATTTATATAAATCAATCTTTTATAATTCTGACCAGATTACCCTTTACCTATTGGTCATTGAGATTTTCTTGCCTTCTCATTTTATTTCCATGTATGTCCTCTTTGGAACTCCTCTATTTCTCCCAACTTTTCTGGTTGTTTTTTTTTTCCCCAATATGGCTCCGTTTGGATGGTGTGGGAATAAGAGGAATAAGCGGAGAAGTATTGGGAAGTGTGTAACTTTGTGAAGAGTTTGGATTATTTATAATAAATTTACTTCCTTAAAATCTTATTCCTAGGGCCCATTCAAACAGAGTTAAACGGCGGTGCTATTTAAACTTTAGCAATTGATTTTCACAATTCTTTTTGTCTCTTCTATAGATGAATTTGGGGTGCCATGCCACCCGTCAAGTCATATAGGTGGTATATCATTAGAAAGGATATTTAATTGGCCTTTTAATTTGAAATAAGTTTACCCTTTCAGAGTTGTTCTCATTTTTTTAGTGAATAATTCCAAATGTATTCTCGTTATTTATGAGTTTATTCTTTACTAATTTTTAATATTTGAGAGACCGGAGAATAAACATTTATCTAATTCTTAAAAAAAAAAGCATTCTCTTATAAAATATCGTGTGATTGTGTAACTATCCCCTTTCCATTGACTCAGAAATCAGAAAAAAGTAATGTCGACTTTTTAATGGCGGAGAAGACGAAAGGTGTTGGAAAAAGGGTAATTTGGTCAGATATTGTAGAAAATAACTTTTACAAGTTATAATATAATTAAAATTGGTTAAAAGAGTTTATATTCTTATTAATGCATATGATATGAGGGGGTTATATCCGATTTTGAAGATTGGAGGAGTTATATTCAATTGAAGAAGATTTGAGGGGGTTATATCCAATTTTGCATAAATTAATACATAAATACATTCAGATAGAGTTGCGTGTTAGTGCTTATGATAAGGACCGTGTATCAGTTGTTGGAAGAGAATTTTATTTAATTTTCAGAAGTTCAATAATTTAAGGAAATATTATGTAAACATATTCATTATATACATACATAGAAATTTTACATAAAATATTTGCAATTATCACAAAGAGACATCTTTTTATTTTATTACAAAATAAAAACATAGAAAAAGGAAATTCTAATATATGTGTGTTTGGATGGAAGCCTGATAAGAATAAGAATAAGAAATTTTTAAAATCTCATGTCAATCTTTATTCTTATCTTAATTTCATAGTTTTATTAGTATAAGAATAAGAGCTCAAATTTCTTATTCTTGTATTGTTTGGGTTACACAAGAATAAAAAATTTGAAGCCTATTCTTATCCAAACCTTATATATCTTGTCAATTGACATGAAAACGTAAAATTTAAACCATTTGTATTTCGATGAAGTATAAGCATTAATATCCCATTAGCCGGTCTCATCATTTTTGCAGTGTCTTCACTATCTACTGCTTAACGGAAAATTCTGATAATATTGGATACCGGATATCAGAATAGTAACCGAAACAACGGTATACGGATTTGTAATGGAAAATATCGAAAAATTTCAGAAAATACAGGATTTTGATTAGGCGAGTAGAGTTGCCGGTATGGTATTGAAAATACTACATTTTTGTGCGTCCGTGTATATTTGTATAGATTCAATTAGGGAAATGATTCAGGCAGCACTCAAATTGGCCCGAACCACTTTTTTCAATGTATTGGACAGAAATATATATCCGTCTTCGAATTCGACTTTGGAGAAAAATGTTCAGAGCAGCGACAGGTATTATTGTTGTCATTATGAAATTTTGATGTTGAACGGACTAATTTGAATGTTACCCGAATCATTTAATTATAAGAGTTTGCTTTGGCAAAGAGAGGATTGGCCTTTTTTTCTCTCAGAAATTGTCAGAATCTCAAACTTTAAAATTCAACTGACTAAACTAGCGGCTCAGCCTCGAAAAGATAATTAAACTAGCAGCTCAATGGATGCTAGCTCAAATTTTCGAGAGACAATTAAAAAAAAAATTATAATACTTTTGGATGAAAAGAAATATAATAATAATTTTTATGGTTAATAATTTGTAGGATCAATAAAATTTTATAAAAATAGATTGTAAGAAATTTGAAAAGTATAAATCTTGACCATCAAATTAAAAATTTTAAATCTTGTTTAATTTGCTATAAAATTCAAATAGCTAGAACTAACTAGTTGGCTTGTGTCAGCATTCAAATTAAACGTTTGAAAATTTAAGCCAAAGCATTGGCTAAAAAAATCGATCAAATATGGCTGCCTACGAAGTCCACATAAATTGAACCATTATTTTTAAATTACAGATTAGTTTAATTTAAATGAATTAGTTTTCAACTTACATCTCCAAACTATAAGAATCAAATCTATAGAATTATGTATTTTTCTAAATTATGTTCTTTCACTAATATCGAATAAATTTTCTGCAAATATAATTTATCTTTACTATTTACAAGTTATTAGTACCTTATGATATACAAACCTGTCTGTATATCCAGTTGAGGTCCTTATTTGCATGTAGAACGAAACTTAGCATGTGACATCCGACGTCTCAACAGAGTGCTGTTAGTACTAGAGAGGTAAGAAGCTACCCCACTAGACCCTGCTTGTTCTTTGGCGAAGGGTCAATTACATAAACCCCACTATATTACTAATGCGCATTTTTAGAGTTGCTGATTGGGAGACCCAAATTACAAGAAAATCAGTTATATGCATGCTTGATCATGACCTTCTGGCTAATCAGTCATATCACTAAACAATAAGCATGTCTCCCGGTTAAGTATGATTATTTTGGTATATAGCTGTAATTATGCAAGTTGTTTGGTCGCAAAAATAAGATTACTTATTGCGACAACAACATGTCAATGGGCTTGTTTTGGCAAAACCATCCATCCCTATCGTGTAATCGACAAAGGGTTCGTTTGATTAATTTGTTCATTATATAAACAGATGGAAACATTTCTACATCGGAGTTTATAATCGAATAATATTGGCTTAGTAATCCAATTTATGTGTATTCATTTTCGTATTATTGGCGCACAACACAACGCAGTGATGAAATGAGAAAGAAAAAATTATGCAATAATAGAAGAGAATTAATATTATATATTAATGGGAAAAATAATAAGTAAAATGCTAGGCAAATGCATATAAGTAAAATAATATTATATGTTCATTTATTGCGACTTCGAGCTCGAGAGAGTCATCTGAGGCAATGCATATAAGATATATGTATCCGATCTAACAGACAGGGGTGCATAACGTGGAAAACGACCACGAAAGTGGTCATTTTCGTTAACCGTTGCATTGATGTACGAAATTTTTATACTTATTGCGTTGATTGTTGCATCCGTTTAGCACATGTTGCGTTGATTGTTCCGTTGATGGGAACGATCAAAACGGTTATAACCGTCTTTGACTACCTAATTGTTTTGCATTTTATTAAGATGTAAGAAAATAAACTATTCTGCATTTTGTATGAAACAGAGATAGAGAAATGACATGTTAGGTCACGCGGGAAAGGAGGAGGCACTATAATCACCTCTTGCTCTCGACGGCAATTGTACTCGGTGGTGTAGAGGCGAGAGAGATAGATGTGATTGTGTTCGGCGGAGAAATGACGGAGCGACGCTGCAGAAATCTAATTTTACTCATTTCTCCCTCGATCTCTCTGCTGAGGTCCTCTGCAATCTAATAATAAAACCATACAAAAATTTTTAGACGAAATGCGCGAAACAAACGACCACGAAACGTACCAGTTTCACTAATCGTTCCGTTCTGAGACGAAACAATATGTCTATTTGCATTGGTTGTTCCGTTCCTTAAACGAAACTGAAATTCTTATCCGTTATCGTTCAGTTCCGGACGAAACGAAACGAAAGAACGGTTGAAACGGCTACCGTTTTCAGCCCTACTAACAGAAGTGCATAACAGATTAACAGTGTTCTATTTCTATAGTCCACTTGAATTGAATTAGACAAATCTAAACCTTTCAAGCCGAATTCAGGTGAAATTTCAACAAAATTAAGCCCAATTGGAAAGGCCAGTGTCATCATTTCTGGCCCAACTAATTTATTATGATATATTAAATGAGAATTGCTTAGGATCATCCATCCTAGCGTCCTCCATTCCGGAAATCCCAAGTGTCATTCTAACAAAATGACATCCTTAAACATCCTAACGAAGGCCCAACAAACTTGGTCCAGCAATCTGTTCTGTTTTCTCTTTTCCATGCTCTCCTCTCACCGACTCTTCTCCCCTTCGTACCCTCCCTTCACCCCTCCTCTCCCCTTAGCGCCCTTCCTTCACCTCTCCTCTCCCCTTCGTACCCTCCCTTCACCCCTCCTCTCCCATTTCATCTCTCCTGCCACCGGTCTCCTCTCCTTTGTTCTCCTCCCCTTTCTTTTTTATCTTCTCTTATCTCTTCATATAAGTACCGTCATTTTAATAAAAATTAGAAAATATATATCAAATACAAAGGAGTATGTAAGATGCATTAAGGGAGAATCAAATACGTTTTAATTTATCTTTTATCAAGGAAGTACGTAATTTATGATAAGGGAGTATCTAACTATTGTTAAGAGAGTATGTAAGATTTATTAACGAAGTGTCAAAGAAGTTTTCATTTATCTTTTATTATGGAAGTATGCAATTTGTGATAAGAGAGTAACTAATTATTTTTATGTAAGTATATAAGTGAGTGTCAAACATATTTTCATTTATCTTTTATTATAGAAGTATGTAATTTGTGATAAAAGAGTAACTAAATGAAGGTAAGGGATTATGTAAGATTTATTAAGGGAGTGTTAAAAATATTTTCAATTATCTTTTATTATGGGAGTACGTAATTTGTATTAAAGGAGAAACTAATAATTTTTAAGGGAGTATGTAATATTCATTAATGGATTGTTAAAAATATATTTAATTATCATTTATTATAGGAGTACGTAATTTGTATTAAGAGAGTAATTAATTATTTTTAAGGGAGTATGTAATATTTATTAATGGAGTGTTAAATGTTTTCAATTATCTTTTATTATGGAAATACGTAATTTGTATTAGGAAGTAACTAATTATTTTTAAGGGAGTGTCAAATATATTTTCAATGAATTTATCTTTAAGGAGCATTTAATTTGTCTCATGAGAGTAATTATATTTATGTAAGGGAGTACCTTATTATATTATAACATAAGAGAGTATATCTTTTGACTAAATGGAGTATCTATTTTGACTTTTTTGAATATTTATTATGAATCAAGAGATATATTAAATTGTTATATGCAAAGAAGTACGAAAAAAATGAAGATTGAGAAGAAGAGACGTAGTAAGTGAGTGCGGTGAGGGAGATGAGAGCTAAAGGAAGGACGTGAAGGGGAGATGAGAGGTGAAGGGAAGGTGCGAAGGGGAGAGGAGGGTGCGAAAGAGAGAGGAGATTGGTAAGTGGAGAGCGTGGAGGAGAGAGAACGGAACATATTGCTGGACCAAGTTCACTGGACCTACGTTGGGATGTCACAGGATGTCAAAAATCTAAGATGTCACATATCAATTCTGCCTCTATCCCATCCAGTGTACATATCCTCCCAGCGCATCTCATCCTTCCACTACGCCTCACTCCCCTCTCCTCCCCAACGCTCACATTCCAATTCTAATGCATCATATCTTCTCCTTCGATCTTTCCCTCCCA
This sequence comes from Rhynchospora pubera, assembly GCA_028095005.1. Taxonomy (NCBI): domain Eukaryota; kingdom Viridiplantae; phylum Streptophyta; class Magnoliopsida; order Poales; family Cyperaceae; genus Rhynchospora; species Rhynchospora pubera. Next base: position 10,848,624 of record CM051461.1, on the reverse strand, counting down.
GCACCCTTTTCTTTCCCTATTTGCTCCTCTCCTAACAATTCTTCCAGCACTATTCTCATTTCACTTGCTATCTCTTCCACACCTTCTGTTCTAATATTTGTTCACCCACTCATGAATTCAACAGTGTAAAACTAATATGAATAAGGAAGTAACTAATAAGTATTTGGTTATCTTTTTTCAAGGGAATGTAATATTATTTAAGGGAGCATTTTTACTTGAATTAATGGAGTATTTATTTATATTAAGGGATTATATTCAGTTACTTTTTCTAAAAGAGAGTGTAATGTCTCTTAAGAGAGTATTTATATTTCATTAAGGGCAAATTTTATTTGAATTAATGGAGTACTTATTTATTTTAAGAGAGTATCAAATATATTTTCAGCTATTAATTTTTTTTTAAAAGAATATAATTTCTCTCAATGAATATCTATGTTTAGTTCAACACTCAATCTAACTAACCAAACTGTTAGGCATGATAGTAAAGACTTGTTAAATGCACAGACAAGCATTACAACTAGTCCGCTTTCTTTCTAATTTCGCTAGAAGAACTCAATATACAAGAGAAGAAATAGAGGTGGATGGTTATTCCTTCATAGCCTTATAGGAGTCGATACAATGCTAGATATTTTTCTTGAGAATGACTACGGTACACTCTTGGAATTCAAATGTTAGATCCAAACCGTATGATATGTTTTCCATATTGAACTATTTTTCGAAACAAATTTTTATATATTTTTTAAATTTTTTTACTACTTTTTCACATTTTACAAAATCGTCGATCTAAAACATTATGGGCCGTCCTATTTAGTGACTTTGTAAAATCTAAAAAATAGCAAAAAAAAATGTAAAAATTTGTTTCTAAAAATATTTTAATATGTAGAACATATTGTACTGTTTAGATCGGATATTTGAATTTTAAATCTTGAAAAATAACTCTGAACTATCGCTTCATCTGCGCTTTAGTGTGTACCGTAGTCATCCTCTATTTTTCTATATCATGTTGATTATAATTAGCCCATGTTTTAATTTGGTTTTAGCTTACAGAATTTTCGTTTCAATTTTGTCATTGTTTGGTTAAGATAAAAGATTATACTTTTGATCATTTTTAATTTTGATTTTAATACAAGCAAGATCAAGAATTGGATAAAGTATTTAGATATCCAATACTAATTTGACATTAAATGCACCGCACACATTGGAATAAATCAATTCCAATAATTTCACCTTTCTATGAGATTCATTACTTTTAAAATTCACTCTTTTTATTTTTCCATTATACCATGAGCACAAAATTCAATTACTTTGTAACATTTTCATAGCTCTTTCACTCAGGTGACAAAGTCGGTTGCGCCACATGTGCAAATATAGGTAAATGGTCTATGAGTATTATATTTCTTTGGTTTGTATTGATCAATTGTTTTGGAAGGATTTTGCAGAGCAAATATAGCTAAACGGTTTATGAGTGCTACATTTCTTTGGTTTGAACTGGATACACTACGAAAAGAAAGAAATTTAGCTAATGAAATTAGTTTTTTTTTCCCTTACCTCAGAAAATATTAAATGATAGGTGCTGCTCCTTTTAATTATCTTTTAGCCTATTTTTTAATTACTATACACCAAAGATTATTATAAGTATATGCGCAATAGGTCCTTTCATCTGACTTATGAACTTACAAATATAAACTTTCCAATCTAAGTTTTTAGTCAAATTAAAATAATCTTCCTTCGTAGGCCTAATCAGTAAAAACAAATTCGGTCCATTAAAAATAAAGCCCTCTTCACTTTAATAGATAATGACGTACAAAAACAAAAAAAAAAAAAGCACGCACAGGCGCTTAAAAGAAACGTCACATGTTATCTGATTATATTATAAGAATCAATGCAAATAATAACCAGTTACTAAAATTTGAAGAAAATTCTCGTATATGCGTATAGCGAAACTCGATTTGTTGCAAACAATTGATAATAAAAAGTCAGCACAGATTTTCGTGTCGAGCAAAACTCGATGTCTTTGTCCAGTCTGATCTAATTAGGGATGAAAACTGCGACTATTTTAACCGTTTTTTCGTTACGAAACGAAACGGTTAATTATTTTAGCTGTATTTGAAAAACGAAATGGTTAATGAAAACTTGAAATATTTTGTCTATGTGTATTTTCGTAATTTCGATCATTTCGTTCAAAATAAAACTGTTATCGAAATTGATAATTAGTTTCGTGTCCAAAACGAAACGGTTAACGCAAGTGATCATTTTCGTGGTCGTTTTAGTCATTATGCACCCGTGGATCTAATTGAATAAAACAAACAAATCTCGACATATAAAGCCCTTTTGAGCGCTAAATTTCAGATAATATAAGCCCAATAAAACTGCTACGTCAAGTCGTCAATCATTTCTAACCCATTAGAAAGTTGTTTCCAGGAGGCAGGAGCCCAACTCATTTGTTGCAAGTTTTTATTCTTCTATCTTCTTAGGTATCTATGAGTAGGGGTGAAAACGGTCACCGTTTCGACCGTTCTTTCGTTTCGTTTCGTCCAAAACGAAACGAAACGGTTAAGATTTTTTGTTGCGTTTTATAAACGAAACGGTTAACGAAAGCTTAGAACAGTTTCGTCCATGTGTATTTTCGTGGTATTTTCGTGATTTCGATCGTTTCGTCCAAAACGAAACGGTTAACGCAAATGGGTGATCAATTTCGTTTTAAAACGAAACGGTTAACGAAATCGACCGTTTTCGTGGTCGTTTTAGACGTTATGCAGCCATATCTATGAGAATTAACAATATTGATACCTTCGTAGGTACCTATGATGCTAACATTTATTTAAAACGTAATCTACATTTGTTCTATACATAAGTTTTTCTACGAACCTAGAAGGCAATTTAGAGTCAATTCTATCTATCTATTTTATATGTATAAATATGTACTTTCAAAGTTTCAATAAAACCCAACACTATTTGCATAATTGTTATGTGTTATGTGAAGTTGATTACCGTCATATGTAGTTTTACCATCCCTACTATTGCTAAATAGAAAGTAAACACATAAAATAGATAAGGTGAACATATATAGTGATCAAAATGAACACATACAAATAAATAAATTCAACAAAAAAAGTTGAATGTGCATATAAAACTCTAAAACAACACTTATTTGTCTGTAAGTGTTCATTTTGATAGTCTATATGTTTATCTTATCTATTTTATGTGTTCATTTTGTATTTAGCGATGACAAAAATAACAAAATTAGAGACGACACTTATAATGTTTGCATCAAACTTTGTATAAGTTTGGCTATGAATATGATTAATGCTGTGATTTGTTTCCGCAATTGTTTATTCATTTGCAATCAATTAAACCGGGAATGGGAGAAAGTGAGAAACGGACTTTGTACCAAACTACCCCTAAAGAGCTAAAGGCATAAATGTTAATTTGATAAAATTAGAAAGAGTGAGAGAATGGAGGATAAACCAAGAATGGGTATGGGGAATGGGGTACCTCCATTTTCTAGGAAATGGAGAGGGGGCTAACGACTTAAGCCAGCAACACTGCCACAATGTCGCAATCACAACTCACAAGACCGACCCCACAAGACCGCGTCCATGCAGGAATCTACGGACAGGTGTCCACAGTCCACCGCGCCGAATCCTTCACATGCCGGTGCTGACAGGCTTTTACATAGACTCGGTGTGTGAGTTTATGAAGAACGGGTGCGGGCAGTGATAGCGTAAGAGGCCAAACGGAGAACAGCTGCCCGCTACCCACCGTCTCGTCTTCTCTGCCCCAACCCCCAACCGTTGTGCCGTATCTCTCACTCTCCATGACAAAAATAAACAGTAATACTTTGTGCCAACTTTCATACGGAGAAAAAAATAATTTTTAAAAACTATACCTTAATAATACTATTTTTTTTTAGGAAAAACTTCCAACAAAAATGAGAGGAAAAACTGTACGGACATGTAGTTAACTTCAAATATAATTGTGTTTGTGTGCAAAAATTATGTAATATGCATAATATTTGATCATTTAAATATTATCAAATATGAACAATTGATAAATTCAAATTGTCCGATGACAGAAAAAACTCGTGCCAAACTTTATTATTATTATTATTATTATTATTATTATTATTATTACTATTACAATTTTGCCATAATACGAATTACTATAAGTTATTATGTCAATAGAAGTTAGATTTAGATTTTCTTCTTTGGAAACAAGGCCATATATTTTGAAATCTATAATATAAGATATCGTATTATAAATGTTAGATTTTAAATTAATAGTTAGTTTTCATGATTACCAACTTTTGTCTAACTAAATACTTTTTTTTTATCTCATTCTAAGACAAATTATATTGAATAAAAACAATCATCAATTATAAGGAAGCCGGGAAGGTGCATAACTCGGTGATGAAAGCAACTTTTTACAAACTAAAAGCCACAGAAAAATATCCAATTAATATTTGCTCCCAAAGATTAAGGTTTTTGATTGATTAAGTAAAGGAATCTAATTTAGACTGGAATCAAATTACGACGCACAAGGCACAACAAAAAAGCTTCCTTCCTGAAATGCAATCTTGATATTTTTTTCAAAGTTGTTGTTGTATTCATTCCCATTCACTGCGTCTTCAATTTCTACTTTCTAGATGGTAGTACCAATAATAATGATAAGTAGACATTGAACACGTCACAGTAAATAAATCCAATGGGAAGGACATACCACCAAAAATGCAATTTTGAATAAGCCAGTTCCATAAAATCTACCTGCATTTGGTAATTTCTACCCAATTATTGTCCAATAGTTTGCTCTGGTGTATACAAAACCATGTCTATTAAATTAATTGTCTCGACCCTTCCCTCGAAGGATCACCTGTTCACCAATGGCAGGCTGCCACAAGGCCCCACTTAGTTTCACTTTTGTCTCTTCATTCTCTCCAGTTCCTTACTAAAGCCATCCGTCGCCTTAATTTTTCTATAAAAAGCTTCATGCTGAAGAATACACATTTGTGCCAGTCTATACTCTATACAATGAGAGGTTTCAAAAGTTTGATCAAGTATCTTTCTCGACTATGTTATAATTTTGATTACGACCTAAACGTAAAATTATTGTAATTATATTTTTTTTTCAAAAATATTTCATAATTATTTGTAATAAATATAATGTTATATATAACCCATAACTTCCAATAAAAGACATCAAATATTGCCTCCGTTTGGATAGGAGAAGAAGAAGGAGAAAGAAAGAAGAAAGAAGAAAAAAAAATTATAAACAATCCAAACTCTTCACAAAGTTACACACTTCTCAATATTTCTTTTCACTTCTTTCCTTCTTTTCTTCTTCTCACACTTATCCAAACGGAACCATTAGAGTTTGAAACAAATTAATTAATGTTTCTTTTTTACACTAGGACGAGATCTCACCAACTAAATCTGCGAACAAATATCCTCAAGTTATTCAAAAATGGAGAAGAGGAAAAATTTCCCTTTTTGCATTTCTTTTCTCGTAGACCCATACAAAGACAAATACACTACGAAAATAATACTCTCGCAGTCTCTCTGTCTTAAAACTTAAATGTAAAGTATCTCTCGCAATCTTATTTCTCTCCTTTCCTTCCAAGTTCCAACAAAATAATCTTCGTTGCCATCCATTCTCTAATGGCGAAGGAGAAGGAGACCAAAGAGAAGGGCTTGTTTGTCGGCCTCGCATGGAGCTGTGGCGACATGAAGCTTCTCCTCACCTTTCTCTTCTTCCTCTGTTCTCTCGCCACCATTATCCAGTTCCACCCTTATCTGACCTCTGTGCCCCACACCACCACTCTCCTCTCTTGCCTTGTACCACCCACGCCAGAACCCACCGCCAACTCATCTTCCACCTCTGTTGCAACTACCCCTACCCCACACCCCATGAAGAGAGACCAAATGGGTCCCGACTCAGTCTTCAAAAGGTCCTTTAACCCGGTCGGCTCAGCTGCCTACCTATTTATCCAAATGAGTGCATATCGGGGCGGTACGAACACATTTGCGGTTATCGGGCTTGCTTCAAAGCCGCTCCATGTGTTTGCAAAACCCCAATTCAAGTGTGAATGGATCGACAACACTGATAATGGTAATGGGTCCTCAGTTTCTGTTGATGGGTACAAAATTCTGCCTGATTGGGGGTATGGAAGGGTGTACACAGTGGTGGTAGTGAATTGCACATTTGACAAGCCGGTCGGGCTCAACGGTTTGGGTGGTAAGCTGGTTGTGCATGCGAGTACCAATGGTGGTGGAGATAGAGATGTGGATTCGGTTGAGAGCTTTGTGGCAATTGAAGAAGAACCAAGCAGTGTTAACGGGTCTGTTTTTACCGCACCGCCTGACTATGACTATTTGTATTGTGGGTCTCCTTTGTATGGAAATCTCAGCCCACAGAGAATCAGGTACAATAATTTTTTTTACTGCTATGAAAAACTCCGCCTATATTAAGCTTTGCTTGCATTGTTTAGTATAGCCGGTCCCAAGCCCGGGTAAAAGGAGTAGGGTTGTGATAGGCTAGACGAGCCAACGTAAAAAATCCAGTCATCTCTATGGAAATGAAACCCAATTACTTATTGGGTTTCTTTCTAGCCTACCCCAACTTGTTTGGGACAAAAGGCTTAGTTGTTGTTGTTGTTGTTGTTGTTGTTGTATGGTTAATGCCAAATTTACATTGTTGTGACTTGTTAATATGGTATTACTGAAATAATTGGCTAGATGGATAGAGCTGTGAGAATGCTCAACCAGATTTTAATGGTTGCTCTTTTCATATATGTTTCTCTTGCAATCTTCTGGAATATAAGACATTAGTTCTCGGTCAGCGCAAATTCATTTGTTTCAAATCAATATCTCATTATGGTTTGTTAATGAATTCATTGGGATATTCTGGCTTTCTAGACTAGTAACCAAAATTTCTTAGTTTAAGGATCATCAATGATAAACAAAGTACTAGTGAAGGATAAAAGTATCACACTGGCTCTTTCTTAGTTCAAAAGTTGAACTTTCATGATGATAAGCTGATAGTTGTTCCCCTAACTCTAAGACGGCATAAACAGAAAGACACTTCTAATTCATCTTTTTCTTTTTATTATGCACATAACAGGGAGTGGATTGTGTACCATGTGAAGCTCTTTGGAAGGCGGGCACACTTTGTCATATATGATGCTGGTGGGATCCATGCAGCAGTGATGGATGTGTTGCGCCCGTGGATTGAAATTGGGGCTGTCACTCTGCATGACATACGCGACCAAGAACGCTTTGATGGGTACATGATTTACTCTATGATGCTATCAGATTCAATACTTTCTCAGGCAAACGATGGAGCACCAGCTGTGCTTGATACAAACTAGGAACTGTGTGGGACTTAAAAGATGGCACTAAATTGATATACATTTTTACTAAAGTTCTACATGCATATGTGTGTGCGCGCGCGCTCTTGCACTTGTGTGTGAATTCATGTTTACTTTGATTCGTGAGGCTTTGGTGGCATATTTTTGTAATCTCGACATGCATGTCTAAAAACAGCAGGTGTCCATTTCAGGTACTACCACAACCAGTTCCTGGTGGTAAATGACTGTTTGCATCGGTACCGGTTCAATACAAAATGGATGTTCTTCTTTGATGTGGATGAGTTTGTGTATTTGGAACCTGGTCTGACAATTGATTCCTTACTGAAGGAGCTTGAGGGGTACACACAATTCACAATTGAACAGATGCCAATGTCTAACAAAATTTGCCTAGCTGATGACAAAGGAAAATCTTGGAGGTATGCTAGTTTCTCTCTTGTTATGATTTTACATAAGACGGTATTGTATTATTTATGCAAGTGGCTTGGCTGACACTGGTTGAATAGTTGCTAAGGAAAAGGTTACAGCAATAAAAGGTCTAACTATTAATTGGATGAAAAAGTATAAACTGGAACTTATATATGAAGGTGTAAAGAAGAATTGAAATAGACTTAATAATGATTGCCAAAGTGAAAAAAAGTACACAAAGTAGAGGAAAAGCACCCATGACAGTTAATTGCATGAAAAAGGAACAAAAGAAAAGAAAAAGGTTAATATGTTGGATCAATGGATTTATATTGGAAATTGAAAGGTAGCATATGAAAATGTGTGAGATATCTAGCAACAGACTTATATTCGGAAGCTAAATTTGTTATAAATAAATTGATGGGTAGTGCCAATTGTTTGGCTTGGCCTGATAGAGCGTTAGTGGGGAGGTGAGAATCATTTTCCGTTGTTGCAATTAGTGGAATATCTTTGGAATTTGGATCCAAGTGCAATTATGGGGATGGAAGAGACAATATAAGAGGCCCACCTCCAGCTGGCCTATTGAATTTTGAAATGTTTCCTACCCCCATTCCTATTCTTAGCTGTTCTTAGCCAGAATTTTCTCCAATCATTTCTCAGTATCTAGCATTTATTTTAATCACAAGATGGAATTATTGGGACCCAATTTATGTACCTAAATATCAATTTTCATTATATTACATTATATTATATTATAGTATTTGCATTTTCAAACAAAAGCTACATCCTATTACCTAGAAAATATTCCTTCAGAATGTGTCAAACCTGAATCATAACACTATGTAAACAACCAGTATCAAAAAAGAAGAAAAAAGCTATATGACATTGTCCCTTGTGTCTTTTTTCAAGTAATGAAGGGTGGTTTCTTTTTGAAAGCTAAGATACATAATGCACGCAATTCGGTACAGAACTAAATACCACAGCGTAATAATAATCTCACATGCAATGGATGATTGGTCTCTGGTAAAGGCCTTACTAAAATTTAAACAATAATAATAGAAAGAATGTGTTTCTTCAAAGGCATCTTTTGAGAACATATATAAACCTCACTTACATTAGTTGAAACATCGAGAAATACAACCCCTGTTGCACTTTTGTTAGCATCTGGTGAAGGTACTTCTACCCATATAGTATCTGTTTCTTTAGTTTATCACATTCTTCTTTACTAAACAAATGAGTGTTTCAGTTTCACCATCAGATGAAGCTAATATACTACTGCTACTGCAACCTAATATACTTATTGGTTCTTTTGTGTTCAGCTGTGTGTGGTCATGTGTGTGGCATCATGTGGTGATCAATTGGAACAGTACCACAACATAATATAAAGGACCAAAAGACTCTCCAAAGTTTTTTTCCCCCCCCCCCCTTTTAAGAATAATGTATCAGCCTTTACTTGTAGATTATGATTAGATATGACCTACAATTACTGATATAGTGCCATTGGAATAAGCTTCTTTATGCATGTCGCGCCCCGTCTTCTTTCTATTTTGTACAGGATGTGGGGCTTTGAGAAACTAGTGTACAGGGATGTCAAGAGAGGGATCCGGCGAGACCGCAAGTACGCAATACAGCCTCGCTATGCGTTTGCCACTGGGGTCCACATGTCGCAAAATATTGCTGGTAAAAGCTTACACAAGACTGAGGGTAGGATCAAGTACTTCCATTATCATGGTACAATTGCAAACAGAAGAGAGCCATGCAGCGAGTTCTCTAACACAACTGAGTTGAGATTTGATCGAACACCTTACATGCTTGATGAGACACTGAGGCGGTTAGCTGGCTCGATTAAACGTTTTGAGCTCAAGACCATCGGTGACCGACTGGTGCACACTAGACAATAGCAGTTATCTGACAGGATGTACCTAGTCCTAGGGGTGATTAAATTGATTCTTTTTCTTTTTAAACCTTAATTTTCCAATAACAGTGTGATTATAGAAACCATTTTTGCTTAAGTTATGGTCTGTGCACTTGAACTTTCGTGTACATATATGACTAGAGCGCAATTCTCAATTGCAATTAGCTTGTGCTCTTATTTTGAAAAATAAACTCTTCTAGGTGAATTGCTTTAAATTTACCGGCGCTTAAATGTTATTTAATATTTTATCAAACGTTGTTATACATTGACAGCTTTAAATTTTAATTCATTTAATTATACTAGTGAAACCCACATTATATATATATTTTTTTTCAATTGTTTGTTGTGAAAACTGAAAAAAGTATAAATAAAATTTTAACAGCTGCATGTGAAAATTGTAAAAGATTTTTTTTTAGTACTGTCGTCAAGATTATCAATTTAATTCACTATTAGTGAATCCGAAACCATAAATTAAACTGATATTCTTTTTGGGGTTTTGCTACGTCAAATTAAATTTTCTTTTCTTGGTGATATATTTAGGTTTTAGCGGCTCTGTTGTTCGCTTTTATTGACAATTAAGGCCCGTGTAAAATACATGATCATCAAGTAATTAAAGCAAGACAATTCGTTTCAAAAAAAAAAAAAAATTAAAGCAAGACAATTTCTTTACACGAGTTCTCGCACTCGCACCACTGGAAAATGATAGATCCTTTTTGTAAGCACCCTTTTTTGAAGCATTTATGGCGCATAATTGCGTGTCGGTGAAAGAGATTGATCCTTGATGTCGGAAATTAACGATAAAGGGGACCTCATCATTTCTTTTGCATACATCCTTTAAAAACATGAGTTTTTTGTGGCAGCAACAAGTGTGCCATCTACTGTGTTGTTTCGCCAAAACATGAAATATGTTCTTTATTTGAAGAGGAGGTATTTCTTTTTTTTTATTGGGCCGGAAAAAAAAAAGAAGAGAGGTGTTTTCTATGTTTTCAGAAGAGTAAATGTCATTAAATGTGGCCGATAGAGACATTAATTAAGGAAATTGATTACTGTCATCAGTAAAATATACCATTCCAGCCATCACTAAATATAAAGTGAACATATACGACAAACAAAGTGAACATATAGATGATTTAAGTGAACACATACAAACAAATAAGTTTAATGAAAATAAGTTGAATATACATGTAAACTTCTGAACAAGTGATGACAACACTTATTTGTTTGTAAGTGTTCACTTAGATTGTCTATATGTTCACTTTGTTTGGTGTATATGTTCACTTTGTATTTAGCGATGGCTGGGATGGTATATTTGTCGATGGCACTTATAATTCCTCCACGGTCTACAGTTTTCCACCCAAACAAACCGAGTTACATAGATATTCCATATAATAAGCTTTTAAAAGAGAATAATATGTAATTAAGGACTTCCACAGTTCCACTGACTTTAGCATTATTCTTTCTTCTTTTTTGCCATAAAAAAATATCTGGCCCATCTCAATTTCTAAGTCGACAGTGCATGGCCTGAAATTAGTTGGGCTCATATCTTAGTCCAATAGTCCTTCATGGTTTGCAAATTTCTTTTTTACATTTGCAAAAGTTTTACTAATGACCTCTGTGTGAGTTGTTTGGAGTCGAGAGGATGAAATCAAATGTAATAGCTAGAATATCTATTGTAAAATCCCCTAATTTTTGTTTGCGCATAAGGGGATGGGGTATTGTTGTAGTAAATCTAGGCGTGTTGTTTTAGTTTAGAGACTATGTCTTAATGGTGCTGGTTTCTGTGTATGAACAAACCTTTGTGTTTTAGTAATTGCCCACGGGCTTTTCATAAGCCCCAAAAAAAGTGTCACTTAAATATTTTTCCCACGTCTCCTTCACTGCAACACACCTTTCAACACATGAACTTAAAATAAAAATTAATTCACGTCTGTACTCAACTTTCACTATTTTCATGAAATAATTTTGATACAGTCCAGCTCTAACACATAAAGCATAAATGTTAACATAATCAAGCATCCTCTTTAGCTGTGTTGTGCCCACCATTGCTATCTTGTGCAGGATTGAGGGGCTTTGAAACTAGCTATTGTATAGGGAGGGATTTCGAGAGATGGAGGGAGAGAGACCGTAATAATACAGCCGCGCAATGCATTTGCCACTTAACCAAACCATACAGGCTGGCCCAGTCGGGAGCTCTGAATCAGCCGGTGGTGACTACCTAGCCCTCAGCAATAATTCCAATCTACAAATATACGCATGCTTCTCCAGGCAAAAAGCTGTTAATCATGGACTATCCAATACAGAGTTGAGAAGTCAGGTACTTCAAACTCAGGTCAAATGGTCAGGGGTCGGTGGCAGTGATTTTTACGCAGACATTTTTGCCAGTATGGCTGCCTATACGGTGCTTATTGAAGTAGGAATTTCTTATACAGTGATTTGCTTTTCCTTTTTTGGTTACCTAATTTTGTTATTACTGCCATATTTCGATATAAGTAGGAATTTCTTATTTAATTTGTGCTTATGGTACGTAGAAGGTCACTCCTGGATGGTAGCATTATCTTTTATCGTTTTAGCTTGCACTATTTTAGTGAAATAATTATTGATAGCTGTCACGTAAAGCATAAGTTTCGACATGCCATCACCAATAATATTCCAATAATATATATGGATTCATTTTAGTGGCCGGAATTCCAGATTTAAATTTTTACATTTTTCAACTTTTTTGAGCCATTAAATTAACTTTGGGGCTGAGCCTATACATATCGTCTAGCAGAGCTAGCAAGGAGACGAAAGAATACAGTTCAGGGGTTCACACCTACACATCAGATGCAACTGCAATGGCATTTAAGTATACATATTCATCAGAATTTCACTTTTCTTTTTTTTTTGGTCGATAGAAGCCCTTAGGCAATATTGCATTAATTGTAATCTGATGCTGATTAGATGATGGAAATATAGATTTTGGTCAAAGTGAATGCATAGATACATTGGGTGATTGGGTCAGGGTAGCGACCAAGAGAAACATCCTCTACAAATACAGATACCGTAATCAGTCCTAATGCAGGCTTGATCGAAATAATTTGCTACTGTCAGCAACATAGATACACTACACTCTGATTTCATATCAAAGAACAATTTATAAAGAACACAGGAAAGATGCATGTAATGACCCAACGGCAGGCTACAATGGACAATTCCTTGTTCAAATCTTACCCAGCCTAAACAATCCCGACCACAAAAACCCAACCAAAGAGATTCATTGTTCAATTTTTTTTCATTAAGCAAGAAGTGGACCTGAACCTGACAGCCCCAAAACCTTATATAACCAAAAAGCAGATTAAACTAAAGCTGATTGCCCCAAAACCAGACCAAGCCATTAACCAGGAGAGAACTTGGCCCTGAAATCGAAAAACCACACCAATCCAACAAATCAACCTGATCAAACTTCCAAAAGACTCCTAACACAAGTCTAAACTAATTTTTATTAAGATAACTGAACCAAGGCTTACAAAGTGTCCGATTACAAAAGAGAGTGAGCCTGATATACAAAGTCATATTACTGGTAAACAAAGCATGTGCAAACTAGTTAATCACAATAACGAAGTAACTTCGGATGATAGCCACGTTTTTTGTTATTTCTAAAAAGAGACAACAACATTAATGCTTGGACAGTATGATGTTCACATTTTGTAGTTCTATTGTACCATCAACTAAAGCATCTAGTAATCGTTTCAGTGTTGAATCAGACCTGGAGTACTTGACGTTAACAACCTCTAGGTTTTTGCAATGAGATATAGCAGCCCTCAATGGGACACCAATCCAATCACTTGTATCTGCCTCTTCACCACAACAAAAGCCCTACAATCAAAAAGACAAATAATGTATACTTATACATGCAAGGTAAAGATGGGCGCAGAAATTAATTAATAAACAAATAAATGAAGAAATAATTACATAGCATTTCCGTTGTTGCAATGTAAGCTTTTTCAAATTTGGCACTTTCTTCAAAATCCAAGTTACCAACCAAAAAAGAAAGCCAGAACACATGCAGAAACCAACTGATAAGTCATGCATTTTCTGAAATATTGGCAACTCTGGCAGTACATATTCTTCCTGAATTTGAGAAATACAAAATAAAAGCATCAAGACCAGTTATTGAATTCGTCTAAGCTCGACATTGAAAAAGATCAGAAATAATTCTTCTTAATACAGATTTGCCTTCAATTTTTTAATTATTTCTTTTTTATTTTTATGCTTTTTGATTTTGATCTTCCTTTGTTAGATTACAGTAATTACACCTGCGTCTAAAGGCGTGCCAAAAATACTAACTAAAATTGAAGTTGTTTGACAGGTAAAAAACTAAAAGAAACTAGGATTATGAATGAGTACTTAAGACGCGTACCTGTGGCTTTACATATGAGACACCCAACTCAAGTACTTCAACATTTACAAGGCCACTAAAGAAAGAAGCCAGTCCTTCCCAGCTTCTGGAATGGGTATTAACTGTTACACATGCATGGGTTAGGGATGGCATGTTTGGAATTGGTATTGGTGACGATGAAATGTAGTAAAATGTAACAAGATTAGTAGCACTAATAATAGAGGGGATGCGGCAATTAATAGTTGTCAGATGTTGTAGAGTTTCATGAGCAATTTCATCTTCTTCCAAATAACATTGCTCTAACGAAAGATATTGTAGGAGGGGGCACCCAGACAAAAGGTCCTTAAGATTATTATTACTGAAATAATCATTACGAAAACTCAATTTCTTAAGGTTAGGGAGATTTATTGCTGCTCTCGGTGTATATTTAGAAAATGCCCTTTGATGGTGACGGAGGAAACGTTCCTCAGCCAATCTGGGGGTGACTATTTCTTCACCATAATGGATGCCAAGTTCCTCTAAGGATGCACAGGCGTAGAGGCGATGTATCAAGGAAAGAGGGGGATATTGAAGGAACTCCAAATGGACAACACGAGGGTTGTGTTGCAATGCATAAATGACCCACTCCTTGAACAGCAAATTGTTTGAGATGAGTGAACCAAAGGAGACACGAAACGTGTCCAAGTGCAAGGGGTTGCTCATAAGCAGCACTGTGGTGACGAATGTTGAAAATCTCAGTGAATCGCAAGCCCTCTGGACACTGGATTCTTCCTCTTCTGAGTCACATTGTGGGTTTTCCAATGCAGTGAATTCTGTGGAGTCAAAGTTGAGGGAGGGTAAAGAGGTCCAGAGGTGTACCCATCGCTTGGACAGCACGCATGTCTGGACGGCTTCTCTGGTCTTCAACAGTCCCAAGATGTGGTGGAGTATAGGGTCGGGCATATTGCTTATGAGGTCACAGTCAGAGCCTCCACTACTTGGGATGTTAGATCTCTCCATGGCAATGGGCTTAGCTTGCTAACAAAAAATTAAAGGTTCAATCAGGACTGTGTAATCATGTAATGTAAGTAAGTACAGTGTACACATACATAAATTAGAAAAAGAGAAAGATAGATAGATAGATTCTTCAAGAGGGCTCCGCTCAATGCACAAATTAAATTAATAAATACAGTTCCGTGACAATATGAAAGAAAGGGTAATAAAAAATGGAAGGAAAGAAGAAAGTAACAGACAATACTTGAATCAATTCAAAGATTTAGAAGACAGTAAAAGTAAAGTAATAAGGGAAATGGCGAGATGAAGGATTTAGTGCTCAAAATTAAAAAAAGAACACCCTAGCTAATTCCCTAAAGTTGAGTAAGAGGTTTAATTCTTACTTAATTTTGGTTGGGTCCGACTCCGACCGGGACTTGGTGAGTTGGGGGTAGAAAACTTCAAAATTCAAAAGGACTACTATTACTAAGGTAAGAAAGTGAAGAATTCAAAATCAATGTCAATGGACAATGGTGCTGGTGCTGGTGCGTGTGTAAAAGTAAAAATAAATAAGAATGTAAGAAACCTGCCTGAGGCCGCCTGAGGTAGTGACTAGTGAGGTGAGAGCTTAGATCATGAGAGTATTAATTAATTTGCTGTTAAAATGCGTATGGAAAGGAAAGGAAAGGAATCCCTGCGGTGGGGCTAGGGTTTACCAAACGGGGCGGGACGGTCTAACGATGGTCCACGCGTTAGAACGGGACGAGTTAGACGGTCCACACGGGACGGAGCATGCTTTTTTTTGAAATGCTAGGCAGAAGGCAGAAGCTACCGGAACTGCATCCTCTGGATGGCCATCCATGGATGGTTTTCGATCTCAGCCGTCTGATTTAATCTCAATGGCTATAGATGCCCCGTGCATGATACCTGGATTGATAGGCCCGAAAAGATCTAGCCGTTGAGATTAAATCGGACGGCTCGGATCGAAAGACGTCCACTGGATGGTTGAAGACAACCATCCAGAGGATACTCTCCCGAAGCTACCTAGTGAAGAGACAGAGCATGTTTTGAAGTGAGACTCGGGCAGTAAAGACAGCCTTAAATGTCGGGATTGTCCTGGCTGTAGGCTGGATTCAGGTATTAAAAAAAATAATAAATGAATTTATTAATTAATAGGCAGTAAAGACAGCCTTAAATGTCGGGATTGTCCTGGCTGTAGGCTGGATTCAGGTATTAAAAAAAATAATAAATGAATTTATTAATTAATATGTAATATGGTTAGTGTTTTGAAATTCTTTTGTGTACTATATCTTATTAACAGAAAATATTAACAGCCAAATAAGATATAGTACTTAGTTATAAAATATTAACAGAAAATTGGTAATTCGTGAGTTGTTATAACAAATGTAATTTTCAGATTAGCTACTTGCTAATCTTTTGTTGTAACCTTTTATATATAAGGGTGTGTTTGGATGAGCCATGAATAAGGAATAAAAATAAGAAATTTCGGTATGCGTGCTTATTCAAATTTCTTATTCTTATACCATGGTTTTGTTAGTATAAGAATAAGGGCCCAAATTCCTTATTCTTGGGTGTGTTTGGATGAGCATGGAATAAGGAATAAGAATAAAGAATTTCGGTAAGCGTGCTTATCCAAATTCCTTATTCTTATACCATGATTTTGTTAGTATAGGAATAAGGGTCCAAATTCCTTATTCTTGTGTTGTTTGGGTTGCACAAGAATAAGAATAAGCACGCATATCGAAATTTCTTATCCTTATTCCTTATTCCATGGTCATCCAAACACACCCGTGTTGTTTGGATTGCACAAGAATAAGAATAAGCACGCATACCGAAATTTCTTATTCTTATTCTTATTCCTTATTCTAAGCTTATCCAAACACACCCTTAATTATTAATTAAGATAGGGGCTTGACCCTTATTTTTCTTTAAAAAAAAAATGTATTTTACGAGAGCCGTGAGTGCACAAATCTTAAAACAAATCATACGGTTCGATTCCCTTAATAAATGTGTAAAATCTCAAGACTTGGTTATTGGTTGCTCGTTGACCTAGGAAGACGCATGCAGCGCTGTGCGCCGTACTTGTGCACTCTACAGAATACAGACTACAGTCTACAGGTGAATAGCATTTTTATTTCCTACGGGATGTTTTTCAAAAAAAATAATAATAATAATAATAATAAAATAGCATTTTGATTTTTAGTGGATGGAAGTTCGAGTAGAAGGAATTAATGTGCAACTAATGGCTCCGTTTGGATGAGGTGTGAGAAGAAGTATTGGAAAGTGTGTAATTTTACGAAGAGTTTGAATTGTTTATAATAAATTTCTTCCCTTCTTTTCACATGGTATCCAAACGGAGCCAATAACACCATTTTGATTTTTAGAGAAGAGAGAATTATGACCCCTCTAATCTTTGCGATTTGGATATAACCCCTCTGATCTTTAGAATTGGATATAACTCCTTTAATCATGTTTTGTATGAATATAATCCCTTTTGAACTATTTAATTCTATTTAAATTAGAAAAAATCAGCTAGTATTATTATATGACCAAAATTACCCTCTCTCTATCTCTTTTCCTCTCCCTCCTCTTTAGCGATTGAAATTAAGATGGATCAAATTTCACCTTGAACATTCGTATTTTTTTTTCTTTTTTATTTCTTGTTGTTTTCAATTTCATATGAGGTTATGCACTAGTGACTGAAATTTCGTTTTGAGAAATTGCCTAAACAATCAAGAACGAAGATAGATTTTCGTTTGATATTCCTGTCTCAATTTTTTTGTAGATCAGGGCAACAGTTGCCGAACATAAAAAAATCGGAATTACTTAACATCATCCTCTTTTCTGTATCATTTCCATCATCCGCTTCTAATTTTAGAAAACACGTTTTCTAAAAATGGAAGGGGATCATACATAGGGCTGTATACGAGCCGAGTTCGAGCGAGTTAGCCTCAACTCGAACTCGAACTCGTCACAACTCGAGTCAACTCGTGACTCGACAGCAAAGCAATTCCGAGTTATTCGAGCTAACTCGAACTCGGCTCATTTTAACTCGAGCCAACTCGTGACTCGGAAACGAACTCGTGAGAAGGTGTTGAGGTACTAGTCACCTTAAAATTTTGCTCGAAAATAGAAAAAGAGGAGCAGTCATGAGGGTGTAAGGGAGGAAAAAAGGTTTGGGGACTTGGAGACCAGGGTTAGTGCACAAGTTATTGAATTGCAAATCAATAAAATTGTTGGTTTGTATATTAATATGATAACAATTTATTTTTTGCAGCATGTATATTCCGACTCGAGTTGTACCGAGTTGAGTTGGGCCCAACTCGAACTCGGCTCGTAAAATTAACGAGTTGGCATAACTCGAGTTGTTATAACTCGAGTTCTTCTAACTCGAGTTTTCATCGAGTTTTTTTCGAGTCGAGTTCGAGTAACTCACGAGTTACGAGTTTTTTGCTCACCCCTAATCATACATACCAAAATTGGGGACATTATTTGGACCATTATACTCAAAGACAAGCGAACACGGTGACAAAAGACTCAAAAGCTCAGACTATGAGATTATCAGAAAGGTCAAACAAGCGGTGCAGCAGCTCCCAGATCTCGAGCTTCCTCCGGAAGGATCCTACATCATCCTTGAAACAGACGGATGCATGGAAGGGTGGAGCGGAGTATGCAAATGGAAGAAAGCAAAGCATGACCCCCGAAACACGGAGAAAGTTTGTGCGTATGCAAGTGGGAAATTCCCAGTGATTAAATTCACAATAGATGCAGAGATCTATGCTTGCATGGAAACAATGAAGGCACTCAAGATTCACTACCTGGATCAAAAGGAGATCACTCTCAGAACTGATTGTCGGGCCATAATCAGTTTCTATAACAAGTCAGCACAAAACAAACCTTCAAGAGTCCGATGGATTAATTTTGTTGATTTTATTACAGGAACGGGAGTGCAAGTAAATTTCGAGCATATTGATGGCAAAATGAATGTATTGGCTGATTCGCTATCACGATTAACAGCAAATATGGTGAAGACCGGAAACTGTTATTTTGTTAACGAACAATTAGCCGATTTGGAAAAGGTGCTCGAAGAAACAAAGGAAACCCCTGAGGAAATAATCAATCATCTAGCAACAATTGTCGGGCATATTGATAATATGCTAGATGAAAGATCTTTCTTTCAAAACCTCTAGAACGAAAGCATGCATGGTGGACCGCTGAAAAAACCCACCATAACCATTGTATCTAAGGACCCCGTCTGGCAGTAATCTACGGAAAACTGCTGACATTTTTAGAAAATTTATTTATGTTTTATATGTAATTTTGCAAAAAAAAAAAAATTTCAGGAGATGGTGCTTGATCATTTGCGAGATTTAATGAGAATCCATGAAGGAAGCTCAACAACTGGGTTTAGACCAGGAAATAGGCAAGCTTTTCAGCAAGCCGAAAGATGGGCAACTTTAGGAGAAGAGACAAACTCACTTCAGGATTATGAAGTGATCACTGGTGATTTAATAATAGTTTATCCAAGGTCTTTTCATTGGGAAGGAGCCATGAAGCTTAGACTTAAGGAAATACACGATGAGCAAATACAGAGAATCATGAGAGAGGTTGAAAAGCTCATAACATTGAGCTATCTTCAAAAGATTCGGCTTGAACAAAGTGCCTCCAAAGACAACTGGGCTAGCAGTGCACTAGAATCAGTTAATCATAACATTGATGAGCTGTTAAGAATTCACCAAAAGATACAATTGATCCAGCAAGGCTATTACTATTAGTGAGTCCCACCATCATATGGGAATCACATTATTGTATTAACTTTCGGTACCACTCAGGGTAGGTCGTGTCATTATTAGCCCACTTTATTGGTGCAAGAATCTCTTTTTATTTTGTCGGGCAATTATTGTACTATTGTACTATTGATGCCCAATAGACACGTGACAGTCACACTTACGTGTATTTCCACACCACTTGTACACATCTTAATTCAATGTCATTAATTTATAATGATATTGTGATCATTGTGAGTTTAGTTGCGACGGCTTTATAGGATTAGAGACCTGTAAATGCTATAATGTAACGAATGCTTCCTTGGTCTTCTGTCATTGTGAATGATGGACGGAATTAAGGGCACAAAATTTATTACCATAAAAGTTGAGCTCATTTAAATTAAGGACATTGGATAACACCAAACATAATAGCCCAAGTGGGAGATTGTTAGATTATTTTCATATAGGCTGACGAGTCTATTTGGAAAGAATCTAAATTAAGTGTGGGATGATTTGTTTGGTATCCAAGTTTCTATTAATTATGGTAATAGGCTAAATTTGGCTGTAAAAGAATGGCATATTTTTGTGCAATAGATGCGTTGCCTTTTATAGGTGGTAACATTTAGAAACATTGCCTAATTATGATGGTTAATTATAGCATTGTTTGGAGGCCAAGAAGCCTTTGGCTCTCTATATATAAAGGGGTTGGTCCCCAAGGGACAAGACATCCATGAAACAATGTGATTGCTGCATACATGAGTTGATAGCAGCAACTCTGCCTCTCTTTCTAGTTATTCCATCGATTAGAGAGAGATAGTGCTTTGCTTTTAGACGTAAGGCATCAAAGGGCGTGTCTTGATCCTTTGGAAGACTTCCTCCCAACCTTGGTGGTGATCTCACAACACTAAGGACTTTACCAACAAGCAAGACGTGCTCAACATCAAGATTCAGACCATAGCAATGGAATTAGATAAGCTTCCGCTCATGATTTAGTTTTCTTATGTTTTGGAACGGTCCGTTCCACTGCTGGTTCTGCGAGTTCATGTTTTCTGGGTTGCTTATTTGACTTGTTAGAATTGTTTATTCTCTTTGGCTTTAAAGCAAACCCAACAGGGGAAAGTGCCAAATTTGAAGAAGCTAACATTGTTGCAACAACGTGAATGCAGTGTAATTATTTCCTTATTTGTTTACTTATATTTATCTATTTACCCCTTTTTTACCTTGCATGGGTAAATCAAAATCTATTTGTCTTTGGTTGTAGTGCTTTGGTCACGGTGAAGAGGTAGCGAATACAAATGCGTGGACCGATGCCTCATTGAGGACTCCTATATCTTATTGCAATAACTTAGAGGTTGTTGAGGTGAAGTACTCAAGATTTGATCAGATGGTTAGAGAGTTAGTAGATGCGTTGGTTGATGGTATCAAGGGATTACAAAATGTGAACATCTTATTGTCCAAGCATTGATGCAGTAGTCAGTGGTTGTCAGCTGAAGTTACTTTTTACTGTCAACCTGCTTTATATTACTAGTTGTATGATTTTGAATATCAGGCTCCCTGCTTTATATTACTAGTTGTATGATTTTGAATAGAAGCCTAGTTTTGTTACCTTGAAATGTGAGACTCCGTATCCCTTTATCTCAATAAATTAGTTAAGACTGCTTTGGGATAAAGGCTTTGAACTTTGAACTTTTTTTACTGGTTGGGAGTCTTGCGGGGTGGGAACAGGTTGATTAATTTGTTGGATTGGTTTGGTTTTTGTATTTCAGATCAGCTTGGATTGCATGCCAGGTTCTGTCCTGGTTAATGTCTTGGCCTGGTTTTGGGGAAATCAGCTTCAGTTCTGGTTGGCTTTTGGTTATGGAAGGTTATATTGGTTTGTATTGCAATTTGCATGGTGCATCTCTTTGGTCGGTATTTGTGGTTGGAATTCTTGAGGCCGATTTTATTACCGGGTCAGATTTGGACAAGGAGCCCCTTATAGCCTGTCAGTGGATCAGTACATCTTTCCTTTGTTCTTTATCAATTTTTTATTCATATGTGATGCACGAACGATAGAGAAAGACAGTGGGAAAATATGAATAAGAGAGATTTTGATTGAGATCACACAGATTCTCAAATTAACAAATGGCTAATGCTGAATTTCAAAATTAATATCTTCTGTCTCTTTTACAATTTGCTCACAACTCCTTTATATTTATTTGCATTAAACAATATTAGGTAACTAATTAAATGGAAATAAATATCCTAAATATTACACGGCTCAAATTGAAATTTAGGTAATAGAAATTTAGGTAAATACTTATATGGTAACTATTTATATGGTAATTGCTATATTGCCTTCATCCATCATTACTTATATGGTAATTGCTATATTGCCTTTATTCATCATTCTCCCTCCCTAAGAAAAAGATTCGTCCTCGAATCAGCCACTTCATCATCTGCTTTAGACATCTCTTTCTCGTTGTCAGTAATGTATGGGGATAAATCAGCCACATTAAAAGTCCCTGAAACATTATATTCACCTGGCAAGTCCACCTTGTATGCATTGTCATTGATCCTTTCGAGCACTCGAAACGGTCTATCAGCTCTAGGTTGTAGCTTGCCATACCTGCCAGTTGGAAAGCGTGCCTTTCTCAAATGAATCCATACCAGATCTCCTTCTTTAAACACCACCTTCTTGCGATGTTTGTCTACTCGCTCCTTGTATTTCTTGTTGGATTTCTCAATCTGAGCTCGAACCTGTGAGTGTACTTGCTTGATGTGTTCAGCATGTTCTTCTGCATCACCACTGAATTGACGCTGGATAGGCAATGGTGTGAGTTCAAGAGGTGTTATGGGATTGAATCCATAAACAACCTCAAATGGACTTTTTCCTGTAGTCCGGCTCTGTGATCGGTTGTAGGCAAATTCAGCTTGAGGCAAGGTGAGATCCCATTGGCGTGGATTGTCACCTACCAAACTCCTCAACAAGTTTCCCAGACTTCGATTGACCACCTCCATTTGTCCATCAGTTTGGGGGTGATGAGATGAGCTAAATTGCAGCTGAGTGCCCATCTTGCGCCAGAGAGTGCGCCAAAAGTGACCTACAAACTTCACATCTCGATCCGAGGTGATTGTTTTGGGCACACCATGCAGCCTGACAATTTCCTGCAAAAACAAACGAGCTACCTGCGAAGCATCAAAGGTTTTGTTGCAAGCAATGAAGTGTGTCATTTTAGAGAACCGGTCCACCACCACCATGATTGAATCCTTGTTTCTCTGAGTTCTGGGTAGCCCGAGAACAAAGTCGAGGCTGACATCTTCCTAAGGAGCCACTGGAACGGGTAGAGGTTGATATAGACCCGCATTGGTCCCTCGTGTTTTGGCCAGCCTACAAGTTCTGCATCTCCCCACAAATCGGGCTACATCTCGCTCTATCCTTGGCCAATAGAACTGGTCTTGCAACCACGCTAGTGTTTTATCAACTCCAAAATGTCCTGCAAGTCCTCCAGCATGTCCTTCCATGATAACTGCCTCCCTCAACGAGCCTTTAGGAACACACAGGCGGTTACCTTTGAAAAGAAAGCCTTCTTGTCGGATAATATGCTGAAAAGGACCCGATTCACATTTCTGCCAGATGTCTGCAAAATCAGGATCATCTCCATATAACTCCTTGAATGCATCAAACCCGTTCACTTGAACCCGCATAGTTGTTATCAGTGAATGCCTCCGACTCAGTGCATCTGCTACCTGGTTCAACACTCCAGCCTTGTGTTTAATAGAGAAACTGAAAGCCTGTAAAAACTCAACCCATTTGGCATGCCTTGGCTTCAGCTTGTGTTGCCCATTGATGTATTTCAATGCTTCATGATCAGAGTATAAAACAAACTCTTTGGAAATGAGGTAATGCCGCCAGTACTCGAGACTTCTTACTATGGCATAAAATTCTTTATCATAAGTAGAGTACTTGAACCTGACCTCATTCAGTTTCTCACTAAAAAATGCCACTGGTCTACCGTTCTGGCTCAACACGCCACCAATACCCACACCAGATGCATCACAGTGCACCTCAAAAATCTCCTCAAAATTTGGCAAAATCAGAACGGGTGCTTCAGTTACCTTTTTCTTCAGTAATTGAAATGCCTCCTCAGCCTCTTTGGTCCAGGTGTACTTGCCTCCTTTGATACAGTCGGTAATAGGAGCAATGATAGTGCTGAAGTTACGAATGAACCTTCGATAGAATGAGGCAAGACCGTGAAAGCTCCTGATATCATGGAGGTTTGTTGGTGTTGACCATCCTGTGATTGCTTCCACCTTAGCTGGATCCATCCGAATACCTTCCTTAGACACTATGTACCCAAGGAATGTCACTTCACCAGAGAAAAAGTGGCACTTCTTGGTGTTGGTATACAACTTCTGCACTCGCAAGACCTCAAAGACTTTTCTTAAGTGTTGCAAATGCTGATCCTCAGAAGAACTGTACACCAAAATATCATCAAAATAAACAACCACAAATTGACCAATGAAAGGACGAAAAACCTGATTCATCAAGCGCATGAATGTGCTCGGTGCATTGGATAACTCGAATTCATCTCCGGGTCGGATCCGGATCTGATGATATCCACTCCGCAAGTCAATCTTGAAAAACACAGTTTCTCCATGTAATTGGTCAATTAGATCATCAAACCGAGGAATTGGAAAACGATACTTGATGGTGATCTTATTGACAGCTCTACTGTCAATGCACATCCTCCATGAGCCATCTTTCTTTGGAACCAACAAAGCTGGCACTGCACATGGGCTCATGCTCTCCTGCACATAACCATTGTCCAATAACTCACGCACTTGTCTCTGCAACTCCTCATGTTCCTTCGGACTCATGCGATAAGCAGCTTTATGAGGAATGATAGCCCCTGGTACAAGATCAATGCAATGTTGGATATCTCTCATAGGTGGTAATCCGGACGGCAATTCTGCTGGTGCCACATCAGCGAACTCTTCCACTAATGACATGACCTGTGGAGGGAGTTCTTGACGATCATCATTAGCCTCTGTCACCACCAAGGCAAACACCTCACCCTTTTGCTCCACTTCCTTCTGAAATTCCACCCGAGATAGCAACTGACTTTTCGCCTCTTTTCGCAAATCTGAAGGACCAAGGGTAATGGATACACCATCTTTCTGAAAAGTGTAGGTATTTTTGAACCCATCATGCTTTGTTCTTCTATCAAACTGCCATGGCCTTCCCAATAGGATATGACAAGCATCCATAGGAACCACATCACACCAGACCTCATCAGTATATTTCTTCCCTATTGAGAATTTCACTAGACACCGCTTTGACACTTTCACCTCACTACCCTTCTTGAACCAAGACAACTTGTAAGGTTGTGGATGATTTTCAGTACACAACCCCAACTTCTCAACCATGGTATTAGACACTACATTTTCACAACTACCCCCATCTATAATCACATTACAAACTTTACCTCCACTGGTGCACTTTGTATGGAAGATATTGTGTCGTAGCCACAGCTCATCTTCACCAATATTAACACTCAATGCTCTTCTAACCACCAATGATTCACCTGAGTCAGCATAAGTGATATCCTCATCTTCAGCTAAAGGGTTCTCATCATCATCCCCATAATCATCATATGTTGGGTCCACATCTTCTTCAACCAGTGTGACAATTTGCTTGTTAGGGCAGTCAGCAATAAGGTGTCCTAAACCCTGACATTTAAAACACCGCCGGTTTGTGGGACCTCTACTAGATTGTCCTCTCTCTGGGTAGGTTTTGGAATTTTGGATCTGGGTTGTTGTCGTGTTAGGTTTTGAAGGAGGTGCTCTCCTGTCTGTCTCAATTCCTGAAGAACGACCCTGGAACCTAGAACCATTAACCCTTCTCTTCTGCTGTGATTCAACCTTCAAGGCCAACCTACATACATCCTCAAAGGAATAATATTGTTGTAGGTACACCACATCAGCAATTTCTGGTCTTAACCCGGCAAGAAACCGAGCAACAATCTGTTCATCCTCTTTCACCACACCACATCGCATCCGCAACATATCAAACTCATTGGTGTACTGCTCCACTGTCAGGTTTCTTTGCTTAAGGTTGTGATAATCAATAAAAGCTTCATGTTTGTATTGGGTAGGTAGGAATTTGGCCATTAATTTCTTTTTCATCTTATCCCAAGTTCGGATCTTTGGTTTTCCTTTTCTAACACGCCTACTTTTCACATGTTCCCACCAGATTGAGGCATGTTTTCTCAATTTAATAGCTACTAACTTCACTTTCTGATCATCAGTCAGGTTCTTTACATCAAAAACTCGCTCAACAGTATGCATCCAATCAATAAACTCATCAGGATGAGATTTACCTTCAAACTCTGGAATATCAATCTTCACCCCAAGGTTTTGAAAGGATTGTTCGGGCTCTGGTCGAAATCTCTGGTTTCGTCCCTGATTTGGATTCCCCCACGGGTTGTAATCCTCCTCGTCGCCTGCTTCAGAAGAGTTGAAGGACTCTGACTCATCTCCTTCTTCTCCGTTTGTAGAGCCCATCCCTACCTCTGCAAGTTGGCGCTCTAACTCTCGAATCCGTCTTCCCAATGCAGCAATCTCTATATCTCGCTGGTCTCGGCGGCGCGGCTCTTCTTCTTCGAGGTTGAGGTTGACTCCACGACCCCGACCTCCTCGCCCACGACCTCTACCACGATCACGATTCACATCCGTCATCCTTTCTCTGATACCAAATGATGCACGAACGATAGAGAAAGACAGTGGAAAAATATGAACAAGAGAGATTTTGATTGAGATCACACATATTCTCAAATTAACAAATGGCTAATGCTGAATTTCAAAATTAATATCTTCTGTCTCTTTTACAATTTGCTCACAACTCCTTTATATTTATTTCCATTAAAAAATATTAGGTAACTAATTAAATGGAAATAAATATCCTAAATATTACACGGCTCAAATTGAAATTTAGGTAAATACTTATATGGTAACTACTTATATGGTAATTGCTATATTGCCTTCATCCATCATTACTTATATGGTAACTACTTATATGGTAATTGCTATATTGCCTTTATCCATCAATATGAAATCAGAGAATAATGCATCTAGCTACATTCCATCTATTATGGATTTATCTGGCGCATCTAACATTAAAAATAGGCATTCAGATTTTTTATGAAGTGATTATTATTATTTTAGGTGACCTAAATTGCATATGTCATATCCATACTCAGATACTCAGGTGATCTTGTTTTAAGTTTTTTTTTTTCCCTAAATAGACTAATGCAATGAAAAATCGTGGATTCCCCCCCCCCCCCTCCCCCCTTGCAAAGAAACACTTCAACTTTATGCTTAGATCTTGAACCATTGTTGCCAGTGGGGAGTTACTTACAAGGTTTGGGGTTTAGTCTTTAAAAAAACACTTCGGCGTTGCTTTAATGCTTTTGTATTTGTATTAGTGACGCAAGGTTGAATTTGGTTTAATTTTACGGAAACACAGATCATGCCAGTTTAGGATTTCATTATTGCTATGTGTAGTTTAGACTTTTATTATTATTCGCAAGTCGTAACAAACAGCGTCACCAAAATAATAATAATAAAAAACTAAATGAACAAAGATATATAACGCTGATGGCTACTGATGTTACTGTTTCTCTGTAAAAATCAAATCCCGCTAAGGACAAAAAAATTCAGAGATTTTAAACATCATCGATTAGGAAATAATTAGTTTAAAAGCAAATAAAATTGTGACACCATGTTATGTTGGCCCTCTGTAAAAAAAAAAAAAAGGACACCTTATTGTATAGTTATATCCCGAAAGAAAAAGAAATACAACAGTTGCCAAACGAGGACCTGAAGGTTTCTCATTACAATTAAGGAGAACTGTTTATCAATTACAGCACGGAAAAATAAATATCTTTGGAGTAATCTGGAAATCATCATAGTATTACTCCCGCTTTTACTCTACGCCTAATCAGCATATAATACCTAATAATTTACAGCATAAGGAAACAATGGGGCTCTAAAATAACCCGTTGCGAATAGCAACCTCCTATCGTCCTATCCTATACCACCATATCAGTAGAATGTCGCATTGCATCCCTTCAAATTTTTAAGGTTGAAACTACCAAAACGGGACTTGGGAATGAGAAAGAAAATATTAGGCAATTTTCAAATTCTCCAATGACATCTACAGTAATCCACCTTTTCAGGCAGGACGTGCAGTTTCCAACTCCAAGAATGAAGCCTGCAATCAAGTGCCCACTATTTATTCTTCTCTAGCTGGCTTAGCAGGGACGGCACCTCAACCACCGACTCATCATCCTCAGCCCCGGGAAATAGGATCTCGGTCCTTCTAGAAGCTTCGCTGGGTCCTGCATGCAAAGAAGATGTGAACCGACTGACAGCCTCAGCCACACGCCTACTAGCTTCTTCTGCCATTATTCTCTGCCAGGCTTCAGTGGCAGCTTTTATTGCTGATATCTCGGCTTCTAAAGTCGTAACTTTTTCTTTGGTTGTCACAGCCTCTACTTTGGAATGCTCTAGCTTGTTTCTTAGCTCGGCCACAGTAGCTTCCAATTGCGCAATTTCTTCAGTTGATTTTTGACTCTCTCCAGAAGGTTGGAGCATTAGTGGAGGTGGTGGTGATGGTGAATGAGATGGTGGAGGTGGAGGTGGGGGTGGTGAAAGTGGTGGTGGCGGCGCCGGCTCAGTAGGAAGCATAGGAGATTTTGGAGGAAGATTGAGTTCCTGCAATATAAGAAGCTAGTTAAGAATTGCTAATGCAACCCAGAAGGGGATATGAAAGAATTTTGTAAAGAAAAAAAAAGCTTGGTGGTTAAGAGTTGAAGAAAGAATAGTAAAAAGAAGAAATATGTAATGCGCCTAGCTATTAAAATAACAACACCATTGTAACAAATATGAATTGCATAGAGGACTAGAAGAGCGTCAGAAACCAATCTATTAATACACAAAAGAGGTAACATACCAACAGGATTTCATGGTGCTGCTGAGCATTTGCATTAGGTTGTACTGTGTTAATGCTAGGCAACCTCTCCATTGAGGACTGACTCATGCCCTCCACTTGACTCAGGTTTTGTTCCCTCAATTTTGCCTCAGACCTCTCCATTGATGGCAATCTTTGGCTATGATGTTCTGTACTGGGGACTGAGTCAGGCATCTTCTCCATTGACGGGAAACTCAAACCAGAATCCATTTGATCCTGATTTTCTGCTGAACACCTATCAGCAGTATCCAGCAACCTAGGATTTGCCAAGTTAATCTCAGGTGAGCACCTCTCAGTTGTCAAACCGTCCTTCATTTGAACTATCTGTAGCACCAAACTCTTTTCATTGGCCTTCTCCAAGTTTGTGTCACAGGACCTCTCTATTGACGACAAACTCAGGCTGGCATCCATTTGATTATTGTTTAGTGATAAACTTTGTTCTCCCCTAGTCGTGCTAGGGTTTTCTAAGTTCGTGTTGGCTGAACTCTCTATTGATGCTAGAGTCAAAATGCTGGCCATCTCCCTACGTGAATCAGATTTTGTCACACTAGCATCGGCCAATCTCTCCGTTGAAGATAGACTCAGCGTCCCATCTGCTTCACCACGACCTTGTGGCAAACTCTTACCTACTCCCTTTGAGTTGTGGAACTTTTCCACTGATGACAAGCTTAACTCGATCCCAAGGGAACTCTCTTTATGGCTCACCAAGTTTTTATCAGATGACCTCTTTGATGACAAACTAAGTGCTGCCTCCACTTCAGCTGGGTTCTCGATCATCCTTCCATCTTCATTTGGATTCGAATTCACATTGATTGTGTCAGGTGATGACAGGCTAAGGATGCTCTCCATCTGACTCCGACTTTTTGACAAGGTCCTGTTTTCCTCATTTTCATTAAGGCTTGCTGAGTTTGCTTCACAGGGCCTCTCTTCTGACGACCGGCTTAACGCGCCATCCACCTGATTCTCATTTTGAGAAATACTCCTTTCTCCTTTATTGGTATCACAATTTGTTGTGCTTGCATTAGCGGACCTTTCCATGGACGAAACACTCGGCATGCCTTCAGTTTTACTCTCATCAATTTCATTGGCTTTTGTATTTGCAGCATTAGCCAAAGCTGTCTCAAGAAACAGCCTCTTATCCATTGGAGACATACTTAATGCACCCTCCATCTGAGACCGATTCCGTAATAGATTTCTAAATCTACTTGTGTAAGGGTTTGAGGATTCTGTGCTACGGTTTGTAAACCTTGTATTAGGGTTTTCTGAGTTTATGTCAGTTGAACTTCTATCCGATCTACTAGAATTAGGGTTTTCCAGGTTTGTAACAGGCAACATATCCATTGATGACAGAGTATACACACCTTCCATTTCAGTCTGCTCTTGTGACAAGCTCCTTCGTACTCTGGGTAAAGTAGGGTTTAACAAGCTTGTGTTAGGTGACCTCTGCATTAGCAACACATGGGACGAGCCTTCCATTTGTGTTCCATTATCTGACAAACTCCTTTTTACTCTTATCACATTAGGGTTTGCCAAATTGGCGCTTGGTGATCCCTCCACTTGAGCCGCAGTGAGAATGCCTTCTGTTTGGTTCCTAAACTGTGACAAGTTCTTTTCTGTGATATTCGAATTAGGGTTTGATATCTTTAGGTCAATTGACCTCTCAGATGGTAGTGTAAACAAACTTTCTATGTTACTTCCATTTTGCGACATGCTCCTTTCAAATCTAGTGGTGGAGAAAGTGAATGGAGGGAAAGAGGTGCAATGACGAGGCCTGGGCGCATCACTCCTATCCCCTGCATTAGTGACAACCGCTGTTGGACTCAGCCCGAAATTTGAGCCAGTTCTCATCCTTTTTACAGCTTCTTGATTCACGTGCCTCATCAGAGATGGATCCAAGACTATAAAAAACAAAAATGAGTAAGTTCTTATAAAAGGTACTGCTTAAAAAGTGCAAACTGGCACTAGTACAGATTCCTGTACTTGCACCAGCCAACCAGTGAGTGTTAAAGACAGATTCAATATTCTAACCAACAGGTGAACCCAAATTACTTGTCATGATAATAGTAAACATGCACAGACATGATACCAGATCAAGTAACCAAATTACAACATTATTAACATGTACAAATTCTATCCAACAAGACTATAGAAACTTTAACATACCCATATCCTCTCTGCTTGTAGTAGAGTACACAGGAGGCACTGCTGACCTGACAGTGGCAAGAACAGATGAGATGGGCCTCACAGCTGATGTGGTTGCTCCCAGTTCAGATGCACCGAGCCCTGCTGCTGAATATGCAGCAGGCCCCACTACTGACAGTGGAGTGGGCCCTGCAACTGACAGTGGAGTGGGCGCCATGACGGAGCTTTTCCTGAGCATCTCACTGGTCTCTTGATTGAGGTGTCTCAAAAATGCTGAGTATATCAAAATAGCAAAGTTATTGCTACTATATTAACAGTATTAAAAAACATTCCAGAGAAATCACTATCTTAATTTGTGGTGATTCTTTGATTCTACATGTGCATTATAATCAAGTCGTAGGGAGTGCTCAGTACCTTGCTGGTACTCAGCCATAAAAGGCAGGCTCAGAAAGTGTATGGAACTACTATTTGCTATGAACAACTGGTCTAGAGGATTAACTCACTGGTTCCTTCTCTTGCAGTGGAGATATGCTGTACAGGTGGTGATGTTGACCCCACTGTAGTAAGTCCTGATGGGCTGGGACTGGGTCCCACAGCTGTTATGTTGGACACGGAAACTTGCTGGGTGGTCCCTGCAGGAGGATCAGTCCTCTGTCTCTTTGTTGCCTCCTGATTCAGTTGCCTCAGAACAGCTGGATCAATCTCTGTGCATATACCAAAAATAGTGAGAAGGGGGAGAGAGATAGATATTGTGAGAGTCACAGGAGGGAGAGATGGACCTCTGGAGTTTGTACTAGACGAAGAAACAATAGTGACCTCATCGTCATCGTCGTCCATGTCAGCAGCGCCAAAAACAATGCAAGTAGTCTGAGGAGGACACTCTCCATTTTGTTTCAAACTAGAGACATTGCAGCATGTGTGCCTCCTATTGTATGTCACATCAAACAAAGGCGGGTCATCGCTGTTGAGCTGTTGCACCTGTTTTGTTGCCTGACAGTTCTGATCATGTAGGTAAGTGCATCGGTAATAGCACCTACAGAAAACAGTTGCGCAATAAGGATGCAACAAGAATAAAATGTGGTTTGCAATGGTTCGCCACTAGCCATTTAAAAGTCAAGGAGGCGAGGATTGCACTTGGAACTGGTAGTCATTCGTAATGGAATAGAGATAACAAGAAACATGAATTGTAATACATGCACTTGTATTCCAGAAATTATTGAATAATTATGGCACCTGGGGAAGACGGTTCCTCGAATTTTCTTTTCGCCGTATTTTCGCCACTGATAGCCGTCGTGATGCGGTGTTGATGTGACAGTCTTCCATGATTCGTCTTTCCCTTTTCTCCTTTGCAAAGAATAAAGATAGCTACGATAAGTTAATTAGCTTGTAGAAGTAGTGTTTCGGCCATGAAAATACAATTAAATAAGAAATTGTTGCTTTGGATCTGATCTCCGGACATTCTTACTCTTACATGCAGAGGGGTTTAGTTAAACCTCATGAGTAAAATTAGCAAAGATCATTCTATTGTAGCATTTTTTTGAAAAGCATTTCTAATAACGAATAGTTGGTCAGTCATGAAACAGCTATATGAGAAGAATTCCAGAGGATGAAAAAGAAGTAGACAATCATAGATTTGAGCAAAAGGAAAAGGTAGATGAAATGAGCAAATATGAGAAGTTACTTTCTAGTATTGTCGGCGGCATCATCGGCATTGTCAGGAAGGGGAATAGCAATTTTAGAAGGTTTGGGATTCTGGGTCTGGGTCTGGTTGTGGCTGTGGCTGTGGTTGTGGTTGTGGTTGTGGTTGTGGTTGTGGGGCTTGAGCGCGTCGAGAGAGGCCTTGAAAGCGCGCAATATCTTCTCGGCGAGATCTAAGGTCATAGATCTGGTCTCCGATTTCTGCGCTAGGAGTATACAGTGGAGCTGGACGGCCAGATCGTAGCCGCGTGTCAGCTCCTTGATGGCGGGCTCGACGTCGGGCGGGGACGCCTGCAGCGGCGACACCATGGAGTTGAGTTATTGGGATTTGCAGTTGCAGGGGCCAAGAAGAAATGGAGAGATTGTGATTAGCCACCTTGCGACTTGCGTCGCATACTCGCATGGATGTTAGTTGTTACACACAGAAAAAAGAGAGAGAGAGAGAGGTCAAGCGGGAATTCCCATTTTTTTACTCTATCATTATAAATTATAAAAATGCACCTTCTTTGCATCACACCTCAAAACTTTTCTTATTCAAATTGCTTTATAGTGGATTCACCCCCATTACATGTTTACATCTCATCATCTCCAATTCTGCTCCAAACATATTTCTCTTAACTAATTCACTCGCAGAGATGACCTACATACGCTTTCTCAAACCTAGCTACCTTTAAATATTCGATTTCAACCGTTTCATATTTTCAAATAAAATCTTCTTATAAACAAATTTTATATTATCATTTTTTTCCCAAAAATCATTATTCTTATTGGACAATTACCGATCTCTAATTTGAACATTTTGAAATGTATATATAATTTACGAGAAATGCTAGTGTCTAATATATTGGATGGATGGGCTCATCCTATACTATCGTTCTCACATTTTAAATTTTCAAAATGGCCAATCTAAACTGTTTAATATGTTTTCCATATTGAAAACTTATATATGCTCCGTTTGGATTCCATTTTGGAAGAAGGGAAGAAGGAATAAGAGAATAAATTTATTATAAACAATCCAAACTCTTCACAAAGTTACACACTTCCCAATATTTCTTCCCACTTATTTCCTTCTTCCCACATCTTATCCAAACGGAGCCATAAGAAACTAATTTTTACATTTTTCTTGAAATTTTTTACTAATTTTTTGTATTTTAGAAAATTCATGATATAAAAATTATGGATCGTTCAATAAAAATGATTTTCTAAATTCCAAAAAATAGTAAAAAATTAAATATATATATATATATTGATTTCTTATTAGTTTTCAATATGGAAAACATATTGAACAGTTCCGATTGGTCATTTGAAATTCAAATAATATTTCCATTTGGACAATAAATTGGATAATTCGAATTAGTCATTTGGACAGACCTCATTTGTCCCATATATTAGACTTTAGCATTTCTCATAATTTATTTCAAATAATATTTCCATTTGGACAATAAATTGGATAATTCGAATTAGTCATCTGGGGCTTGAATATCGAGAAACGATACTTAGGTAAAAAGGACAAATTACCTTGCAAATACCATAACTCGTCTCTTTGATTATATTACAAATTTACCATGGGTAAGTTAAGGAAAAAGATCTATTACACTTTCGTAAATATATTATATAATATTAATAAGTTGGATCGTTAAGAAGTTATTTTTATGAACCGGTTTAGTGCCTAATTCAGTAATGAAATCATTCAGCTATTACAAGTGCCATCGGCACAATAATTATTTGCGCAATCATTCAGCTATATGTTACAGATGTTCAGTTTAATAATAATAAGTATTCAATTTAATACGTCGGAATCGCGCTAGAGTCAGAGTCGCGTGTGGTCAAGAGGTGCGCTAGGAGGCAGGGGTAGAATTGAAAAAATTTTAATTTGAACCGGATCGGTTCATTTCCAATTCTAATTTTTACATGTACTTTTTGTCCGATTCGTGGCCCTTCGCTTGGTTTTTTTCTTATAACAGTTGTATTTCTGTTGCAACTTACTGAACATTTATATTTAAATAATTGAACATTTATACTTATTGAAGTGAACATTCGTACTTACTAAACTAAACATTTATACTTAATAAAATAAACATGTTTGCTCATAACATTTATATTTTCTGTTGCAACTAACTGAACAGTTATACTCAATTAATTGAACATTTATATTGACCAAACGAACTTTTGGCAAAAAAAAAAATCAAAATGAACATATTTGGTCTAGCGAACACTTATAAAATAGTGAACAATTTTACTACAAAGTGAACATTTGTACATATTAAAATAAACACTTATAAAAACGAAATGAATAAAAAATACGCACTGGATGAGTAAAAGAGATAGAGCGCTGCTTTGACTTTCGCTAAGACGCTGTGCAGCGCGATGGCGCGGAGTGATGGCACTAATCAATTTCCGAAATCATTAAATAATTGTCAACAAAATTGAAGGCGGGCCGTGGAACAAACATCAAAACTGCAATTTGATTTTTGAGAATAAGAGGGTTAGATGGACAATGTGCGTAAGAGAGAGGAATAATGGAAGTTGAAATTAGCACTGGCCGTCTAATCTAATTTAGTATGCGTAGGGTCTATGAAAAGGACCAATAAAATAATAATGAACTTTTTGGAGACATAGTTAAATGCCATTGCTGGACTTTTGGTATGAATATAGTTTTTTTTTTTCTTTACCAATTCAACCTCGATATTAAAAGGCATTTCCCTAAAACGGAATGAGTCATTGATAATTTATTGGGTCATCTAATGTAAACAGCCGTTTTAGATTAGTATATAGGATGAATTGATTAGTGCATCGAATAAAATTATAGAAAGTTGATCACAGACGGAAATATGACCATGTTATTTTAGATTATATTCCATCACATATAATGCAGTCTAGTTTTTAGTTTGATTACGGCTCAGTGTAGTTAATGATATAATACTTAAGAAAACTAAACAAGTCTTAAACTCAGCGGAATATTTCATATTTGTATTATAATAGGTAAAAGATACCTTAATAAGTCCATCAAACCACGGAAGAGAAACCATACGAAGTAACTAAATACTGTATTCTTGGAGAAATACTCTTTTAAATTATCTTAATTAAAGAAAATCACATGAATCAAAAATTTAAAAATCACTGCGTATCT
This sequence comes from Rhynchospora pubera, assembly GCA_028095005.1. Taxonomy (NCBI): domain Eukaryota; kingdom Viridiplantae; phylum Streptophyta; class Magnoliopsida; order Poales; family Cyperaceae; genus Rhynchospora; species Rhynchospora pubera. The sequence continues at coordinate 10,812,827 of CM051461.1, read as the reverse complement.
GGCAATGACATCATACAGGAACTCCCTAACTAACATGCAACTATTCTTTGTTCTCTTTATCTTTTTTATTTTTTTATCATCATCATCATTATTATTTTTTTTGCAAACCAGCTTAGAAACTTTGTCTTATTGTCTGTCATGGGCTCCAAATCTGTACGGTGCTCTTAATTTTTTTTCTTCATTGTTAAATATTTGCAAATGGCTCAATGATAAAAACACTAGACTGGCTTTCAAGAGGTCAAGAGGTCAAGTTCCTCATGTATTTTTAATTTCAAAAAAAGTTAGATGGCAAAAACATTCTTCTTTCTTAAAAAAAAAATTACAAATCTCTTTAAAGCGAACCCAAGAAATAATAAATATACTAGCACGCGCACGCCACTTAAATTTCCACAGAAAAAAGTTACGAAAGGTCTTTTTTTTTCACACACAAATTATTCGCTGTTCAGATTTGGAAAATTAGGTAGTTAGCTCTATTATTATTTCTCAAAAATATTACGGCGTTCAAACGGGTGGATGGTTGCCTGGTACCAAAATAATGCTGCTTAAATAATTGTTAATTGACTAAATTAATATATTTTACAAGTAATGATATTTAAGTAATAAAAAAACTCGGCAAGTGGGGGAGCCGTGTAGTATTTGATCCCTTAATTTTTAAATATTATTTGCACCCCATTTGAATATTATTATACACAGCTCAGGTCAAGCCGCTCCACTCACGCAGTTATAAAATAATATATCGCTTTACTATTTTGGGAATCGTTATTTTATTATAAACAAAAACAAATCACGCCAGAGCCTGCTTTGTGCTTTCTACTAAAAAAGTACAGATGCGCATCTCCATATCGCGTCCCCAATTTGTCATTGACCATCCTGGGGCCCACCTGTCACCGACTTGTTACAATAATAATACAATAATAAATTATTTGCAAGTTTATAAGCACTTTACGAGTTCTTATTAAAGACTGCCAATAGTTTCCAATTGCCGACGGGCCTACATCTTTTATCGCATAATTTAAAAAAGACCATTTTACCTAACTTTTTATTTTTTCTAGGGAGTGCCATAGTGCGACAGACCCGACCCAAGATGTTTTTTTATGCTTGTAACCCTGTAAATGTTTCATTTATATTACAAGTTTTCTTTTGTGTTTTACATCGTCACCCTGAGAAAAGTTATATTATGCATTTGTATTGCTATGCACTTTGTCAATTTGTGAGATAATATGAGCTGTATATACACTCGCTCAAGATTACCCACTAGTATAATTTTTAATCTTGTTTCATTATGGAAATCTCAGCAAGGTTATAAATGAGTTAAAATTTGTACTGTTTTCTACTTTGCCTCAATTTTCCTATCAGCTTGTTTAGCTTTTTTATTATTCTTTCAAACAATGTCTTTACTGGTATATTGATGCCGTTCGACTGTCAAAAGTAAAGACTTCCATAATTGTGTTTGACCCATGTAATGAAGCATTTGAAAATTAAATAAAAATTTTCTAAAACATACTAACAAAAAGTTATCTACTGCACAAGGGAGAAAAATACTTGACATTTAAGTTTTCAAGTAAAGCTACGAAACTTATAGGAAATTAGGGGTAAAACAAACTTTTTATCTTTTATGTACAAACTTCTTGATTCTATACTGAAATGGTAATCTTGGGTTGCTTTTTTTCCCAAAAGAAAAAAAGAAATTAAAGTGAAGAGAATAAAATATAGAAATTCAACTGGTTTATTTACCCATTAACTAGAACAATGTAATAATAGGAAATTTTAAGATCTGAATTCAAATTTATCAACAAACACATGATATGCAATCAATGAACATTATCTTAATTATAAAAAGTCATCCCAATAATTTAGATTGGATCGCTCTGTCATGTATCGCACCACGTATACATGTAGTCCGGAATTTTATATTATCACCATGTGAGGTAAGAATTTAAAATTGTAGGAGGTTTTTTCATTAAAATATGTGTATGGTTGCTGAAGAGGCTAGTGGAGCGTGAGATCACAGACTACCCTTGAATCGTTGTGGTTATTTTTGCCTAGCGGGTCAATTACTGATTTTATGGTAGACTACTGAATGTTGTTAATAAGAGACTTTAAAAGAAAATTTTATAAACAAAGTTTTGGTCAGCGAAAAAGCATTGAATTTTATACAAATATCTTTTGTTTATCTACATATATAGATTACCAGTAATAGTTTTTATAATATATATATTTTTTGAAATAAGTGGGTCTAAAAACTCCCCACTTTCCATTACGAAAAGCAACTCAATTATTACAAAGTATTACAAATCAAAACAAACAAAATCAGAACTAAGCAAATTTAACTTTCCTACTGCTGCTTATTAAAAAAAACCTCTCTAAATCTAATTTAGTTTTTTAAACGTTTAATAAAAGCTTACATAATTATATATATATTTTTTCCAACAAAAAATGTTACATACAATCAATTATAATCATGCAATCACAATTTTGAATATGAACCTAAAGTCCTATTGTACAATCCTCTCAAAAAACAAACTAAAGTTACTAAATAGATGCATCTAACAAACACAGTAAAAATTAAAATAGCATCACTAAATTGGATCATGTGCTAATATCTTTTCCTTGTCAATCTTTCTTTGAGTGCAATTTCATCTCATTTCAATGAAAAAAAAACTGTCATATATTGATTATAACAACTAGTCCTAGAATACAAATTTGCTAAGATAAAGCAAAGAGCTTTTTATTTATATTGTCTATTATGCCTGAAAATATTGGCTTTGATTGGAACCAGAAAATTTAACGCAAGGAACATAAATAGAAATCACTTTCTTCAAATCTGCTGATCAGAACCGACCAAGGAGGTGTGGGAATTTTCTTCTAGCGAGAATTGACGAGAAAATTTTAGTCCTCTGAATTCTCGTCCAAAATCAAGAAATTTGACGAGATTTATTTTTTTTTTTCTCGCTTGTCTCTAATTCCAATCAGAACCATATTATATTATCATTCTTTATTTTAATTGATGTTTTTTTTATTCAATATAATAAATATACTTTCCTTAAACCAGCACACCAATTCTTGCTATTTTGGAAATGTTGCATCGAGATTTTATTATCAAAATCCCTTATAGTTATAGCAAAATTTTCACCATTCACTATTTGTCACACAAAAAGTCCTACATAGTAAGCGCCACAGAAGAATGAGAATAGAAGAATAAAATGAAAGTCAGGTCAAGCACGCCATACTAAAAGAAATATATATTTTCGATCTCGGGCTCTCGGCGCAATAGGCACCACAATCGTCGGTTCAAGAAAATTTTAAAAAATAAGACTATACAAAAAAGGTGACAGTCTGTCACCAGATCTCCATATTTTCAACTGCTAATAAATGACTACGATTAACTGCGGCAATCTCTCAGCATCCTAATGTATGAAAGGTTAGTTCTGAAGGATAATTTGGTTGCATTAGTGCTCGCTACAATCTTTGGCTGTAGAGTATAAAGTATAGTGAACTTCTATATACTTAATGCTTACATTAATATACTTCTAGACTGTTGATGCCTTTGGAAGACTCATAAATAAGTAAATTAATAAAGGGATCTAAATAAAAGTGGGCTTTAAGATGCCGTCCATTACTTTAGGCCCAGATAGCCTCAAAAAAAAAAAAAAATCAAAAGAGAAAAAAAGGTGGGCCTGTTCTTGCTGTGATTAGACTATTACAAGTAGTATTGTAGGCTTGTACCCTGTAGTTAGCATATGACGAACAGGAATTATAAGCGGAGCTGATATGGGACATCATGGGAAAATGACATCCCATGACATCCCACGTCAACCTGGCCCAAATACATCCCACACCCATAAAAATGACATAAAAATGACATCCCACACCCAACCGTGGTCCAAAAAATAAGCGACCCACGCGCTGACGTACCCACGCGACGCACGCGATCGATTCTGGAATGCTGACGTCACGTAAAAATAGGGAGTATGTAAATTAATGTAAAGGAGTATATAAATTTGAACTGGGAGTACATAATTTTTCTTTTTATTTTTGAAAATAAGAATAATCCTATAAAAATTAAAATATTAAGAGAGTAAATAATTCTACGTGTGGGAGTATATACATATAAATATAGAATACAAAATTAGCATTTAAAAGCAAACAGAAAATGTGCAAATAAGAATTGAAAATATTAAGTATATACTTCTTCTGAGAGGAGTATATACTTCTTCTGAGAGGAGTACATATTTTTCCTTATGGGATTATATAATTTTTGGTCAAAACGTTCAAATAAGCATTCAATATTTGAATTTGAATTTAAGAATAATCAAATTGAAATATTAAGGAAGTAAATACTTCTCCGTAAGGGAGTATATAATTCTACATATTGAATATCAAATTAGCATTTAATAAGCAGACAAATTGTGCAAATAAGAATTCAATACATTAACAGAGTATATAATTTTTAAAAAGGGAGTATAAACTTTTCATCCAACCATGTTCAAACAAGAGTTATTCCCCAAACGAAATTCACATATCAAAAAATAAAATGACAAAGTTTTGTAATCTTCTCAGTCAACCACCAAGTTTAGCTTTCTTCCTGAAGATCAAAGAGAACACACTCACTTGCAAATCTAAATTTCGGCTTCACCTCATTGATAGGATCTAGTAGTAGCCAGTAAGCAACAGCACGTTTATCATCACTGACATTAATCTGCAAAATATAGAATTGTCCAATATTAGAACAAAACAGCCAGGTTATTGATATGTACTCCCTTGCTAAATATTATTTACTCCTTTATCCCATATTTTGTACTCCTTTAAGATTATGCTAAAATACCAAACACACCTGCCAGGTTCTTGATATGTACTCCCTTGTTAAATATTATGTACTCCCTTGTTAAATATTATGTACTCCCTTATCCTATTTTTTTTGTACTCCTTTAAGCCTATATTAGAACAGCAAACATACAACAAAGTTTCTTGATATGTACTCCCTTCTTAAGTATTATTTACTCCCTTATCTTATGTTCTGTACTCCTTTAAGCCAATGCTAAAATACCAAACACACCAGCCAGGTTATTGATATGTACTCCCTTGTTAAATATTATGTACTCCATTGTTAAATATTACGTACTCCCTTGTTAAATATTATGTACTTCCTTATCCTATATTTTTGTACTCTTTTGAGCCTATATAAGAACAACAAACAAACAACAAAGCTTCTTGATGTGTACTCCCTTGTTAAGTATTATTTACTCCCTTATCCTATGTTCTGTACTCCTTTAAGCCAATGCTAAAACACACCAGCCAGGTTATTGATATGTACTCTCTTGTTAAATATTATGTACTCCATTGTTAGATATTATGTACTCCCTTATCCTATATTTTGTACTCCCTTGTTAAATATTATGTACTCCATTGTTAGATATTATATACTCCCTTGTTAAATATTATATACTCCCTTGTTAATTTGGCCTGAATTAATTTCGATTATGAATTATGATATATGATATGCAAATATCTAAATCTGAATGGAATGAATATTAGAGTGATATTCTCAGTCAGATATATACGATAAATGCATTCAAAGATGAAGGATGCACAAATAATATTATTCATTGGAATACGGACGAGAGATTCAAATTTGAGCGAACTTACTTCAATCTGTGCAGATCGAGAGAAGATTCACGCTAGAAGCTCACGAGAAAGAGATGCTAGCAAGAGAGAGAGGCCGAGATTGCTTCTCTTTCGATCTGATGTGAGACTGATCTGATCAATTTAAGCGAAGGGAGAAAATTTCGCTAGAGAGAGAGAGGGAATCGCCATCATCGAAGAGAGAGAGAGATTTTTTCGATTATGATAAGGAGACGATTCAAAATTAAGAATAATAGTTAGTCCAGTGCAAATCACATGGTTAAGCAGCTTAATGGGCCTTCAGCGATATTGGCCCGTGGGATGTCAAGATGGCAGAAAGTTAGGATGGTACTTAGGATATCCGAATTATAAGTGCCATCGGCAAATATACCATCACAGCCATCGCTAAATACAAAGTGAACATATACACCAAACAAAGTGAACATATAGACAATCTAAGTGAACACTTAAAAACAAATAAGTGTTGTCATCACTCGTTCAGAAATTTACATGTATATTCAACTTATTTTCATTGAACTTATTTGTTTGTATGTGTTCACTTAGATCGTTTATATGTTCACTTTGTTTCTGTATATGTTCACTTTATATTTAGCGATGGTTGGGATGGTATATTTGCCAATGGTAGTAATCAATTTCCTATGACGAATTACCCAAAAAAAAAAAATTCTCCCATGCGGTAGGGGTGAGTAGGCCTGTCAAACGTGGTATGTGGCAACGGAACAGGCTGTTCCGTTTGCCGTGCCACAAATGAAACGGCACAATTTCGGCGTTCCGTTTGCCGTTCCATTTACCATTTCGCTAAACGGCATGTACAAAATATACGATTTCAATAAACGGCATGTGCTATTCCGTTCCACTACCTATTCCGTTTGCCGTTCCATTATCGAAACGTCACAATTTTCGCTGCCACTTACCGTTCCACTTATCATTAACGTGACGGCATAACGGCGAAACGGTTGCCGTTGACACCCCTAGGGGTGAGTAAATAACTCGTAACTCGTGAGTTATTCGAACTCGATTCGAAAAAGTTCGTTGGTAACTCGAGTTGTACTGATTTGTGAGTTTTATTTAGTGAGTTCGAGTTAGACCCAACTTGACTCGTTCCAACTCAAGTCAGCAACATATACATGACGAAAATAAAAACATTATATCAATGTATACTATATAACCCAAAAAAAAAATTAGTCCCCAAACATCTTTTTCTTCCGATGCACAACACAACTTAGTTTATGCATGTGTTATGGATTCTGAGTAATTTTCTTGTGTATGTGAAGAACTTTTCTTTTTAGATAATTATTGCATCTATTCACTATATTCACGAGTTGACTCAAGTTACAAAATAACGTGTTCAAATTAGCTCAGAATTGTCTCCCGAACGATTGTAGGCTTGCACCCTGCAGCATATGACGAATTACCAAAAAAAAAAAAGTTTCTCCTATGAGGCTATGACTTCATAAAAAAAAAATTCCTTTTATTAATAACATACTAGCTAATACAAGAAGACTACGCTTGGCATGAAAGGCTCTTGCCACGTCACATGCTGGATCAGTCCCTATCAAATTTGAACACACCAAGAAGAAACGGAAGTAAGAATTCATACCCTGAAGTCCTGAACTAAGGTTTTGTTTCGGCCACAAAATTGTCCTGCCAATGCTTGGTTCCAGTTTTTTTGTCTGAAAAACTGGAAGAAAGCAAAACATTGCCAAGCCGTACAACGTTACAACGGTACAAGACCCCAAGCCCACATAACAGAAAAAGAATTACTTGTCCTAGACGGGTCCAGAAGCAAACAAGTTCGCTGCGGCAGTGACCTATGTGGTGGTTTATGCGGCCTTCAAAATTTTCATGCCATATTCTAACTGCGGTAATTAATGCAAAATACAACCGGTTTGAATTTAATATTTTATTCTCCAAAGCTACTCAACCAAGTCAATGTTCTTTAATACCAAGTAGAAAAAAAAAAATGGGGGTTACAACTTACAAGAGTCAAGAAGTAGCATGGAGCACACACTGTTGGTCATACCATTAGTGCCACCGAATAACTCGATTAGTTAACCACCAAAGAAGAATATTAGACCGAAATTTCAGACTTCAGAGCGACAAGCGAAGAGGTACTTGCCTTTTCTCCTCTTCCCTCCACAAACCCCAACAGAAAGAGAGGGGCTTGATTTCTATCGATGGCGTCAGCTCGATCAGTGGTGATCGGGTCCATGGCACTGAACCGTTCAGGTCTGAACAGGAGATATGCATTGAATAGAAGGCCTTTGATGGATAGCTCATTTACTGGTACATGGCAAGATCTCCCCCGTTCCTTGCGTTGTCAAAGGAAGCAAAAAGAAAGCAAGAGTTCAAGACTTGTAGTGGTTGACGAGTTGGCTGGGCAATATGAAGATGCATTCGAAGATGTAGATCAGGTAATAGCTAGCTAGCTTATGTGTATTCAATATTATAGCAGATTCAGATCGTTATACTGGTTATAATTTACTGGCATCAATAGTAAGTAACATGGTATTCTGTTTAATTTTTAGATGAAGTACCCAATGAAATTCAAAAATATCAAAAGAAACTTTCTGAATTGTGAGATAGATCTAATCTAAATTTTTATTGGCTATTGTAGCAACTGGTACACTACTTCACCTACAAAGCAGTACGGACTGTTCTTCACCAATTATACGAAATGAATCCGCCTGTTTACACTTGGCTCTATCGGTATGCTAGTTTCATAAATTAATAATTGTTTACATTTCTAATTCATTGTTGTACAATTGTATTTTCTTTTAAATTTTAATTTTTTGAAGGTAGATTTTATATTTAAATTTGAATTTTAAAAAAGAAACTGCTTGTTAAATGACACCATGAGTCTTTGTTTCCAGTTTTGTCGGGACTAATGGGGCAAGTAACGGCAAAGTCTTTCTCCGTGCTCTTGCTAAGGTGATACATCTTTTATTTATAATTAGATATTTAGATGCCAAACTTCTTTTTTTTTTTTTTTACATTTTTACCAATCATCTTTCTAACGTATCGTATTTGTACAAATTTCTTATAATACGTACAACATATTAACAGGAAAGGCAGGACCTTGCAGAGAGAATTATGGTAACACGCCTCCACTTATATGGTAAATGGATCAAGGTAACTTTTTACTAGTTTTATGTTGTTCCGATATATATATATATATATATATATATATATATATATATATATATATATATATATATATATATATATATATATATATATATATATATATATATAGAAAGCCTTCAATCAAAGCGCTTTGACCGGAGTCTCGGTTAAACCCCGTCAGATCTCAATTTTGAAAATTCAAATGACTGATCCAAACCGTCAAATATGATCTCCATATTGAAATCTCCTTACAGACCAAAATTTTCATTTTTTTTGAATTTTTTAAGCATTTTTTTCGAATTTTAAAAAATCGTTAATCTAATTTGTTCTGAACCCTACAAAAATTGTTGTTTTTGAAAATCCGAAAAAAATACTTAAAAATTTCAAAAAAATGAAAATTTTGGTCGGCAAGGAGATTTCAATATGGAGATCATATTTGACGGTTCGGATCGGTCATTTGAACTTTCAAAATTTAGAACTGACGGGGTTTAACCGGGACTCCGGTCAAAGCGCTTTGATTGAATCCTTTCTCTATATATATATATACTTTTCAATAGTATGTTCAGAAATTTTATTATTTATTATTTTTTATTGTTTCAGAAATGTGACCATGCAAAGATGTATCAGAAAATATCAGACGAGAATTTACAGCTTATGCGCGAACGTTTAATTGAGACTGTCATTTGGCCAACTGACGACACAACCACAGAGAAAATTGGTTGACATGTATTAATTAGCAAGTGATTAGTTGATAAATCATTTAAAATTTCAATAATCGGTTGCAAATTTTTAAGCATGTAAACATTTGTACAAATTATAGCTTAGTAACCATTTGTCTCATGTTAATTAGACGATATAACAAATATATTTCTTTCTTATTAAATCGTATATGCGCATAGTTCATTTGAACTACTATTTCCCAACAGGCCGGGAAGCTCGAATTTAACTAACATATATCTGAAATAAATCATCGTTTGGTGTTCCAAGATTGTATTATCATTCATTGTGTTCCTCGGAACCAATATTATTAGTTTTCCACCAAAATAGAGCTACAAAATTCCAAAAACAAGACGGGATTAATCGTAGCTTGTCTTAGAATTGGATATGCTAAATCAAAAAGGAAGAATTGACAGAATCATGCACTCTGACACGGTGGAGGCAAAACAACCCCTCTATCTGACCAATTTGCATTCTGACAAGCACTTGTTGTGGCAATTCCATTGCTGCCTTGCAAGTTAATATCCTGCAGCTGTATCCCACTGCAAGGAACACTTGCACTGCAATTGAATCTAATCGCAACGGGAAATGCACTCGTTCCCTTTATATTCATGTAGTGAATGTTTGTAATCGCCACTGCTGATTTCTGCAAGAGACACACTCACAAGAGTAAAGAGGCAAACAATATCGTAAATCAATCAACATATAATCAAAGCACGGATAGATCCCCTGTGCAATGGGATAATGATCATCACTAATCATCATAATCATTATTGAATGTTAATACCTACTATCAGTTTTGTTATGATATTGATGAGTACTATTATGATTTTTTTCAGTGTACCTGTTCTGCGCAAGTGGCAGGGGAGTCGCAATAGAATTGATCAATCAGTACAGGATTAACCACATCATGCATCACAATGTTTTTGAATACAATGTTCTTCGCATATCCATTTCCTCCCTACAATAAGTGAAAGTAGAAATAAATAAAAGTTCAAGAAGAAAGAACTAAATACTCAAAATAAAGTTCAAGCAGAATGAACTAATTACCAAAAATTACCTGCCAAGTCTTTATCCTAACTCCAAATATGGTGCTATTGAAATAAACCTTGTCAACAATCACGTTTGAGACATGGCCAGTTGAATTCTTTGCTCCTAAGCTCCCAATACTACATTTAACATGGCCATGGAAGTACAAAATGTAACATACATAATTTAATCAATGAGTAATCTCAAAATATTACTGCTTAGCCAGTTCAATTGTAATTAACCTGATTCCATGGCCGGGTCCACAGACTACGCTTTTAATTCTCACATTATGAGCACCACTCACCATGGATATGCAATCATCACCTTCATTTAATCAGAATAAAGGCTAAATTAATCAAAGGAAGATAAATTATATATTTCGCATAAGCATTTGAATTTGTCTAAGGAAAAACATGATGTAACTAATCAGTGAAGAAACAGAATTGATTTGGAAGAATGAGATGACTAAAACTTTAGATCTAACAAACGTGATTGAAATATTGAAACAAATTTAATAAATGGACATACCAGTCTTGATAGAAGAATTATATATCTTAATAGCAGCTGCAGCGGTAACATGTATGCCATCGGTGTTAGGACTCCATGATGGGGAAGAAATGGATAGTCTAGAGGCCACCACATTGGTGGATCTATCAAAGGTGACATGTACAGACGGGCTATTTATTATCTTCAATTTCTCTACAGTCAAATTCTTGCAATTGTTAAAGATCAGTGCCTGCAAATAATGGGTACATATAAATTCCAGAGGAAATAATTATGTTAATTTTCCTTTCAAGTTAAAAAAAAAGGAAAGAAAAGGAGAAATATTTGCCATACTGTCGGAGCATCCGTGCAAGGCTGCAAATAGGATGTAAACTGAATGTTAATATATAATATTTTTTGAACTGTGACTAAATTCAATGCGTCAATATATACCACAATTGATAAGATGATGTTTCATAAAATTCTTACCAGAGATTTGTTCAGGTTGCAAGAAACTTGCCACCATACATTTCCGTTGCCATTGATGGTACCACCACCAGTGACAGTAAGATTTTGAATCTGAGTGAATACCATCCAGACTCGAAGTTTCTTTGGATCCCAATCAAATCTGTTCGGGGAAGCTACAAGTGTCCCTAGAATCTGATATAGAAATTGAGATGCTTGTTAATTAACAGCATATATTAATACTTACAATTTTCAACAAAGGAAACTTATAACATAATAATAAGGCTGTAAACTGTGTTGATTACATATTTGATTGTGACTTGTACATTACCATACGTGAGGATATTTATTTATTTTCAAGAAAAATAAGTTTTATTTACTAACACAGTTTATTGATGATTTTTTTTCTAACAGAACATTAATTATTGGGATGATATTTTATTTTATTTTATGCCCACCATGAATGTGGTGGTGGACTGACAAGGACCGGAGAAAGTAATCGGCTTGAGCCGGTAGCTTTTTTTTGACGAAATCAAAAGAATAGCTGGAGTTGAGGAAGAACATGTTGTTTTCCATGCATCTTGAAATGCCTGCAAATAAAAGGTGGGAAGTAATTAAGTGTTAGAAATGAAATCTAAGACTATAAATTTTTATGTATTGAATTAGAACACGATGATCTTTTAATTGATTATGTACCTTTGTGTCATCGCTAATTCCATCCCCCTTTGCACCGAAGCTTTCCACTGTAACCACCGTTTGGGTCACAAGGGAAGTAGCTAGGGAATCAGCATAGCAGCCTAACAGTTGGTTCAGTAAAAGAAAAGGGAGCAGCAAAACCCAAAATGTTATCATGGCAACACACATGATGGCATGAAGGCATGCAAAAATGAAGTTGTATATATAATAAGTGCATGAAGCAAAGTAAAATTGAAGTAATTGGTTAATGAACTGTGGGTGTGACTGGTGATTGGGAGACATGGATCCGAGTATTTAGCATTTAAAGTCTGATATTCACTTGTTACTAGGTTCCAGTAGCTTGAGTGAAAAATAAGGGTCAGTCACAGAGCTAGATAAGTTTGGCATGAAAAATTGGACCCTCTCTCGTAGTGGTGGTGTACTAATTAATTATTCGCAACGAAAATGTATATTAAATATTGATTGATAATATGAGTTTAGCTAGGGTGAATCGCGACTCACGGACCCTCCGGTGAGTCGCGACCAATACTCCTAGATCTAGATCAAAATGACCGATCCAAACCGTCCAATATGATCTCCCTATTGAAATCTCCGTGCAAACTAAATTTTTTATTTTTTCGAAATTTTTAAGTATTTTTTTCGAATTTTTAAAAACTGATGTTTTTGAATGGTTAAGAACCAATTAGATTAACGATTTTCTAAAATTTAAAAAAAATACTTAAAAATTTCGAAAAAATGAAAAATTTGGTCTACATGGAGATTTCAATAGGGAGATCATATTGGACGGTTTGGATCGGTCATTTTGATCTAGATCTAGGAGTTTTGGTCGCGACTCACCAGAGGGTCCGTGAGTCGCGACTCACCGTAGCTAAACTCTTGATAATATATATATAGTAGTTTTGGAAGAAATTCTGTTTCCATATGATATCACATGGCTCTTGTTCCTTTATCATAGATATAATATAATATAATAGCAGTTGTGGGTTTGTTGCTACTCTGAACTCATATGCCATGCCATCATACCCCATTCGTTCCCAGGAATTGAGTTCGATTGCCACGCAGCGCTGCACCGTACAGCACATAAATAGAAGGTAATCCCACGGGCCACGGATTAGCAGTTGCAACTTGGAATGAAATCCTCTACAGCCATTTTTTAACCGCTCCAAACAGTCCTTTCCATTTTTTTTAATATTTTAAAATTTAAAAATTCATATGGAGAATCCAAACCGTTGATCTTATTAAATTTTACCGGCGATGCATTTTCATATAAATTTTATAAAATTTAAAGTCGATTTGATACTAGATCAAGAGGTCAACAAATGAACGAATCTGGTTAGATTAATTCTAATACGTTCATAATTATGTCATTTAATCATGTATCAAATCGACTTTAAATTTTATAAAATTTATATGATAACGCATCGCCAATAAAATTTAACAAGATGAACGGTTTGGATTCTCCATTTGAATTTCTAAATTTTGAAATATTAAAAAAAAGAGAAAGGACTGTTTGGAGCAGTCAAAAAATGGCTGTAGAGGATTTTAGTCCGTTGCAACTTGAGGCTCAGTTTCTTAGGTCCATGGACCTACTAGAGCAGTAAGAGCCCAATAGAGGAAGGAGGTGGGTAGTCAGCCCAATAATAAAGCAAGGTAACAAATAAGAAGAAGTGATTTGATTACTGGGCTTTACTTTACTTCCTTACTCGAGAAAGAGAAAGAGAAAGAGAAAGAGAAAGAGAGGGATGGACAGAGAGTGGGGATCGAAGCCGGGCAGCGGCGGCGCGGCGTCGGCGCAGAATGAGGCGATCGACCGGCGCGAGAGGCTGCGGCGGCTGGCGCTGGAGACGATCGACCTGGCCAAGGACCCCTACTTCATGCGCAATCACCTGGGCAGGTTTGCTTTTTATTTAGAATTCTTTCTTTCTTTCTTTCTTTCTTTCTTTCACTTTGCTTTGTTGGTAATGGTAGCTACGAGTGCAAGCTCTGTTTGACCCTGCACAACAACGAGGGCAACTACCTGGCCCACACCCAGGGCAAGCGCCACCAGACCAACCTCGCCAAGCGCGCTGCCCGCGAAGCCAAGGACGCCCCTGCCCAGCCCCAGCCCCACAAGCGCAAGCTCGCTCTCAAAAAATCTGTTAAGATTGGCCGCCCTGGCTACCGCGTCACCAAGCAATTTGACCCTGAAACCAAGCAGCGCTCTCTTCTCTTTCAGGTAATTATCATTTCATTTCTCATCTATCACTCTGCTGCAACACGCAACTTATCTTCTCCTTATTTTAGATTGAGTACCCAGAAATTGAAGACAATGCCAAGCCCCGGCATCGCTTCATGTCCTCCTTTGAGCAGGTCAACTTTTCTTTTAGCATCCAGTAACTTGTACCCACTCCTCTTGCCATTACCATGCTAATCCAGTTTATCTTTTCTTAAACAAATACAGAGGGTCCAAGCATGTGACAAACGATACCAGTACCTCCTATTTGCTGCTGAACCCTATGAGACAGTTGGTTTCAAGGTTCGTTCATCCTATAGCGATTCTCTTACTTTCTGCCACTTAAATGTGTACTCTCTCTCTATGTGTGAAGCACCAACCCTATACAATAAATTAATGCACCTTTTTTCTCTCTGAATGTAATGCATTTTACATCTGACACACATAATGATTGATTTCATGTGCCAACATAGAGAGCTGCATAATTCAAGTTTTTATCCCAAATCTAATATCCCACAAGGGGAAAATTAGCTATCTATTTGTGTGCAGCTCTCCTGACATCCTTGGCTTACTGTGCTCAACTTACTCTGCTGATCTGGTTAGTTTTGATCATTTACAGATTCCCAGCACTGAAATTGATAAAGCCGCAAACAAGTTTTTCACTCACTGGGATCCCGACTCCAAGATGTTTACGGTATACTTCACTTTTACCTTCTTAATTTCTCAAGTATGCGAGCTGCAAATTTGTGCATCTAACATTGTTTTGTTTTTCTTATAATCAAACAGTTGCAGTTATATTTCAAGGTGAAGCTGCAAGAACCCAACAAACCACCACCTCCGCCACCACCATCAAATGGCCTGTCAGCACCCCCACCACCTCCGCCCCAAGGTCTACCACCAAGAATGCCTCCTGCACCCGGCTCCCAGCCACCCCCGCCCCCTCCATCGTTTACAAACGGGCCTCCAAGACACATGCCGCCGCCACCTCCAATGGTTGGTGGTCAGATGGGTGGTTACCCAGCACGACCACCACCTCCACCACCAATGCAAGGATTTCCTGCACAACCACCGCCTCCCCCTCCACGTTAGTTTAAAAGGCAGATTTTACAGCGTTTTTTTCTTTAAGAGGCAGATTGATTTTAGAAACAATTTTGGGGGTTATGTGTGGAATGCGCTATTGTAGTGTATATGCCTCTCATTTCTTCTTAGTGTACTTGAATGTTTTAGACACAAGAACATTATTGCTATTTTGCCCCCTGGTATTCCTGCTTTGCCATAGAAATTCAGCGAGGTACTCTTGAATGGCCTTGTGTTGTATGTTATGATCCTAAGGTGTTTAAACAAAAAACTACGAATAGTGAATGATCCTAACAGTCAGGCATGCAATAGCAGGTATAGCACTCACAATTCACAAATGACCCACAACGACGTTTCAGGCACAATTAATTTTAGATCCAAGCACCATAAAACCACTCTATTGAAAGTAGACATTACCGCATCGTTTCTGAATGATCACATCGCTCTGTTCTCAAAAACCGATTAAAACTAGTTGTCACAGCAGAATTTTCCTAATTTATTTACTGTTTTTTTTAAAACATTGTGGCAAAATTTCTGTAGAAGTTTCCTTCTTTACCGCTGCAGTAAATTCGACAAGAATACAATCGAAGCAACAAAATGAATGGAAGTTATTTATGGCGGCATGCATGGATTACCGGCCCTAATCTCCCTATTTTACGGGCGTTATTTATTAAAATATCTCAACACTCAACTGTTAGAAAAATACAAATAAAAGCAATGAAAACATCATTATCGACTTATCGTTCCCCAAAAGCTAGAGGAAAGTTCAGAGTAAGCGCATCAACTTTTAGTTAGGTTGTCGAGTTGCATTACAGGGACGTTCTGAGACACTTGTCATCCATGTAAACAAAAGCAACCAAAGTATTACATCACATTAAAACGAAAAGAAGCGAAATAAAAGCACACAAGTGCGTTCATGCCACTGTATTTCCACTACAAATTCATCCCAAACCCACAAAAGCAGTTGATGCTTCTCATATATCTCCGTGCCCACTTGAAAGTGATATATATTTTTATTTTTATTGGAAAAATATCTTCCCCTTTTTTTATATAATTTATTCGGATTTATTGACCCCATGTGATCTTGCCGTACTAAAAAAAAAAAGAAGATAATGGGATCTTTCATAATATAACTAGATTATCAGTGATTACAGTATCTTGTTGGTTCAACCCTTAGATTGACATCTCTCATTTCTGTTGTATGGTATAACCTTTCAATATAAAACTTTTAATTTCTGATAAAACTGTGAATTAATATCGATTACATAATAGAAAATTTTTAAAAATCAAACAGATAAATTTGTGAGCAATGAAATTAAGAAAAGTTGAGGCCAAGCCCATTGAAGATGACATTATTAAGTATTAATGTAATTGTCAGGGGTTGAAAACTGAAGGATTGATAGGTTACTTGTTTTCCGTTTATACGGTACGACTTATCATAATTTATAATTCTATGCCGCTAACTTTATACCGACACAAAAATTTTGACGAACATGATTCATGAAGAGAGGAATTAAGAAAATGAAATGGGACACCAATACCCCACCTGACAGTGACTCCTTGTCCGCTCTTTTGTTTTGTTTCCGTTACATGCATCTAAAAGAAAAGGAAAGAAAAAGAATAAATAAATATATATATATGTTATAATAGCACGTTTGATTCTCATCCTTGCGGGGGGAAAAAACAGATATATATTAATATATATCAATGGACGATGCTATGCAAAATATCGTAATTAATTTTCAATTAAATATATTCTTTAAAATTAGCTACATACATGTGATTATTTGAATTTTGTGATTTTAAGATATTATTGCTTGAGTATATTATAAAGTTTGAACAGTGATGTAAACTTAAAAATAGGTTCATAAATTAAAGGAAAAAAAAGGTTAGCGCGCTCTAATTCAAGAAGGGAATTAGCCAGTTGGTGTGCTGTCTTATTGTGATTCGAGTCTCCATAGATATGCGCAATTAAACTATTTTATTATCTTACAAAAACTACTAATATATCCGTCAAAATTATTTTATATGAACGGATAATATATCCGTCTTGTCTTCACTTTTTACTGCAAGATCCTATATTATTTGCTGGTTTTAGGGGGCGTTTGGATGGAGTTGGAATAAGAGGAAATTGTAAATTCCCGGAATTTCATATGCCAAATTTATTATAAACAATCCAAACTCTTCACAAAGTTACACACTTCCCAATAAATTTATGCTTAGGAATAACAAATTCCTCCAATTCCCCAAATTTCTAAACGATCCAAACACCCCCTTAGGCTTTTAGATTTCCCACTATCACAAATTCACAATATCACTTTTTACTCTCTCATGTTGCCTTCTCATAGAGTTAAAATCCATATGTACATGACCCGTTACAGGAAATCCTGAACCTGGTAGGCCACATCAAACCTCGAAGAATAGAACTGAAACCAGCGAGTGGCGTTGTGCGCCATGAATGGCGTCATGCTCATGCCCCACCAGGCACCAGCACCAGCACTAGGAATCCTTATCTGCTCTCGCGCGGGACCGTCCAACGCAACCTACGAATCGTCCGATCTGATCTGGACGGTTCGGGCCTACCAATCAGGTTACATGTACGGGACTCCCTTTGCCATTGAGATTAAATCACACGGCTCACAGTGGTGCGCTGGACAATCCCGCGCGGGACGGGATTTCATTTCCCAGCACCAGACCTCGCCGAGAGCAACAGTGCATTAAATTAAATTTAATTAATTGAAGACAAGGACAAGCGATGGATGTCTGCCACGTGTCTAAAATGCCATTGGCTGGCTGTTACGCCGACAGACGCGCTTTAGTTTGGGTCCATGCAATGGCCTCCCATACCATACTGATACTGGCGTGGACCATCCTTGTTTGGTTTTCGCAGTTTACTTATTATTGACTTGTATTCTTAATTCTAATAATTCATTTGTTAAAAGATCATTTTGGGTTGGGTATTTCTCCCGACACCCATCTTAAATTCTTCAGTGCGGAATTATATAATAATTAGTTCACAAATGAAAATTTTGGGTATTTTTTCCTCGCCCATCTTAAGTGTAGAAATTTTAGTAGTTTTTTTTTTTTAAAGAGTGTAAAGGCAACAATTAATTAATTAGTTCACTCAGATGGAAATTTCAGGGTATTTTCCGGACACCCATAGTGTAGACCTATAATATTTTTTTGTAAAATAGTATAAATACAACAATTAATTAATTCACAACTATACACTAATTAAAATTTTGGGGCACATCACACCCATCCAAATTGTAAAAATTTAGTAATTTTCTTTTCCACTCGCTTATGAGATAACCAAAATATTTTTGTCCAATGATACATATATATCAGACAAATTCTGACCAAAATTTCTATATGGACTAAGAAAACATGTATGGGGCTGTTTGGATTCCCCAAGGAATTTGGGAAATTTCATCTTCCTACCATAAATTTATTATAAACAATCTAAACTTTTCACAAAATTACACATTTTCCAATAAATTTATTCCTAGGAATTACAACTTTTCCAAATTCCCCAAATTCCTAAGCGATCCAAACGGCCCCTGTGAGATTAAAGACAGCTTTGTTGTAAACATCGGTGATCGGACCGCTTTTTTAAATTATATAAATGACTATGATTGAAGAGGGTTGAAAGCGGACTGAAAAATCTGTTCCTCTCTTTTTTTGAACTTGCTCTAACATACATTCTTTTTTGATAAGCCTGGAGTCAATTAATTCTGAATGTGAATATGACCTATATTTGTATTTCTATGGTAAATATTTAAACTTCGTCTCTTTTAGACAAGAGATGCTAAAATAATGAGATATCCTATGAATTACTATTGTCCAAGATGATAATGCTGTCTGCATCGCTGTAAATTTATCATCCGTAATTTAAATCCTCAATCTAGATTTTCGATAGACCAAAAGGCTAAACTAAAAGTTAATAAGGACACGTCTCTTTAATATTTAGATATTTTTACAAAAGACAATTAAAAAGGTCCTTGATATCCTATAAAGTACAAACTATGCTAGAATTGAGTAAGTATCTGAGTGATATTTATATATCCAGAACCATAATAGCTAAGCGCAAGCAACAAAAAGGGTAATTAGAGTTTTCTCAACCTTTAACCTTGTAAACACAAGCATTTATTCTTTGTTAAGTTAAACTGTTAAAGGTTTGCCGACATGACTACAAAGTATTACAACAAAATGGTTGTCATTTTCTTATTTTTAAGGAAAATATTCATACAAGGTTTCAAGCTCAACAAATTGTACGATCATTTTGTTTCTACCACAGCCAATAATAAGTATGTTCCCTGATGAAGGATTAAAACCTAGGAATCAAATAAATTTATAAATCTAGAGCTAACCTCACTAGTCGTTTTAGTTAAGCTTTAGGGTCGAACCCAAGGGACGGATTAATGAGTACCGGACTTTACTTCCTCACGAAAGCTAGACAATTATATTTTTATGGAGTTTTTGGTTGATTAAATCTAAATGTGCAAGTAAATAAATATTTTTTGTTATTTTATCTATTAAAATAATGTAAACAACTAAAGTAAAGTTTTTGAATTTTCAAACAGTATAAAAAGCGTCTTAGGGTTCAGGTTTCACCTTGGTTTGGACTCTAGAACACAGAACTTATCACTTTCGTGCATCAAACTATGTTTTTCAAGCGTTCACTTCTCTGTTCGGTCCGAACAAGAATCTGTTTGGTCCGAACAGAGGGTGAAAGTGTGTGGTTTTGACCTTTTATGATATTTTATGCTTTGTGGTAGGGTTTGTTGGTCAAACCTAGATATTCTAAACCTCAGCTATCGCTTGTTGGACTAGAAACTGGTTTAATCACAACCTAACCTAATTAACTCGATTGGTTCACAACTTTTGGTATAGAATTCAATCAACTTAAACTTGTTTGTTGAAGTTCATAAGGATATCTAGAGGTCTTTTGGACTTGTCTAAAAGTTACACTTTTGGTGTCAACTAATCTCCCCTTTCGGATCTACGATTTATCCCTAATACTTATCTAAATTATCTTGATTAACCTAACTTTAGAACTTAACTAAATGCGGCCGTACATCTAGAAGTTAATTAGACTTAACCAAGCAATTCAAACAGGCAATTAACATAATTCTCAACAAAACAAATCAACAAAACATATCATATCATATCAAGTCAAATCACAACACATCGAAATCTAAATTACTTCCCTACTCCTAAGACAACATAAATCTAGCCTAACATGAAAGCAAAATAAGATACAAGGTCCATCAAATCAAAATATCAAGAGAATGGAAGAAATAAATCAAATATCGCTTCTAACTCAAGATACCGAACGTCCAGAGCCGTGGTTGGGTTGATTCTGTCGCCGTCGCGCCTAGAATTGCTCCAAAGATGATGCCATGGTCGTGCTATGATGAAAGAGGTGGAATCCCACGCCTTTCGGCGTGAGAACGGTGGTGGAAAGGTGCCAAAACGTGGTAGGAGGTGGAATTTCGTGTATGGTGGCTTCCCCCCCTTTTTCTTCTGGCCTAAGGGAGCATAAATAGTGATCTTCTGGACTTGGAAAGGAGGCTAGGGCGTCATGGCAAGAATTCATACCAAAATATTGAGTTTCCATGCTTGAAAACTTGCCAAATGCACTATGTCGGCTCTCAACTCGGACCGAGTTGGCTCCAACTCGGACCGAGATGGCAATTTAGCAGTTTTCTGACTTTCAACTCGGACCGAGATGGATCCAACTCGGACCGAGTTGACTCCAGACTGAGGAGAGGTAGTATTTCGGCCATAATTCCTTCACCCGAACTCCGATTGAGGCGATTCAATAGGCGTTGGAAAGTTTAGGATGAGCTCTTCAATGCTATTGATTCCATTTGACCAATTGTTTCTCTTAAATCCACCATTTTATGCATTAATTGAGTTTGATCCACCGAGTTCCTGCAATTCAATACAAAAACCACAACAGTACCCAATTCTGGACAAATATAGCACGAAGCATAATGAATATAGGGGTTTGAGTTACCATTTTAAGTGTAAAGTCCGGTCGAAAAGCACATATAAATATGAGATATCAAATCCCCCCAAATTTAAACTTTGCTTGTCCTCAAGCAACGCCCTAAGTTTATAATTTTGGACTGTACTTAAACCTTAAACATCGAGTTGCATCTCAAACCAAGAAATGTCATGAAACCAATTGATATGCCTTAAGTTTTCACACTTCAATCAAATAAGTCAAACAAAAATTTAATTTCAAGAACCAAGTTTAGTGTTCTACAAATTAATTCATGCATCTCTTGGTCCTTATGAAATCTTTTCTCAAATTCAAGAACTCTAGCTTCACTTTGTCAATTCAAATGCGATCTCAAATTCAATTACCCGTTCTTTTCCATATTTCACAAAAATTTGTAAAGAATTTTATCAAAATTAAAAATTTTATGATGAACCCTTCTTAAAAGCAATTTCAAATTTTCACCAATTTTTTTGTGCAAGTCGAGCCGTGGGGCTTTACACCCTAGAGGATAATGCGGTATCATCGGCCTTGAGTTTGCTACTAGCACATGTCGCGCTAGGGAGGTTAGACGGGTGTTGCTCGACTATGGCCACGGTACACTTGGGCCATAATACTCAACAACTCCTTTACCAATGCTTTCGCACCGGGTCCGGTAGAATTAAGCATGAATTATCCAATTATTTCTCGCTTTCTTTGAGTTGTAATTCCTAACAATTCATGCTTAACCCAATACCCTCCAATTTGTGGCTAAGTTGGTGGAAAAAGGCCTCAGTGCGTCCTCGTTTTCACAGCTATTTTGATTTATTTTCCAATTAAGTTTGCTTGTTGGTGATTCAAGCGATTAAAAGCATTTTCAACAAGACAAGGTTCATCTTTTAATTTCCAAAGTTCATAAAATCCTTTTTAAACAAAAAAAATTGTCAAATACAAATTCGTTCACTCGGCAAAAACTTTTGAGAATCAACTTAGAGTGTTTTGACAATTTCAAGCATCCAAATTCGAGTTCTATTTTTGCAAAATATTTCAATTCGTCCCATTGGTGCAAAAAATCAACAAGAGATATCAAAAAATTCAAATCGAGAGATACTAGGCACATCAAATCAATTTCCAAACAAAAACTAGGCATGAATAGTGCAAAAGAATGAGCAATTTCAATCAAAAGTTCGATTTTTCTCCTATTCCCTCCCCCCAAACTTAAATCAAACATTGTCCTCAATGCATTCAATCACAAAGGAAAGTAAATAGAAGGAAAAAAAAGAACTTAGCCAATTTTTGCTTCCACCATTTCGATTTGCTCCTAGTTTATTCTCTCGATTTCCAAGATGGCTCTACTCCTTTCTTTGAGTTGTTGTGCAATTCGTATGAGGTCGATCGGGGTTAGTTGGTTCACGTAACACATGGTGCTCTAGCACGAATCGCATCTTTCTTCATTTGTTCCTCAAAATTTTCCAAATCAAGGCATGAATTTCCATATGAATTCGTCTCTATTTGGCGTGGGGCAGCAGCGCTTCAGCGTGAGTAAATCGTGGCAGCAATGTTGGGCTTCAGAGGTAGCAACGGGACAAGTTTTCTTGTGGCATGCAACTCACATGAGGTCGTGCGTGGGTCGTGTGTTTTTTTGTTGCTTGACCCGTGGTGCTCTAGCGCGAGTTGCAAGTAGGACATCCACAATCAGTCAAAACCTGTATTTTCAACAATAAAATCCAAACCAACCATCAGTTTTTTTTTCTTTTTTTGATAATAATAATAATAATAATAATAATAATAATAATAATAATAATAATAATAAATGAAAGATACAATATCTAGTCTCTCGTTACTAAAATAAATTCTAATATCAACACTGTCCCCGGCAACGGCGCCAATTTAATGAAGGCTTAAAACCTAGGAATCAAATAAATTTATAAACCTAGAGCTAACCTCACTAGTCGTTTTAGTTAAGCTTTAGGGTCGAACCCAAGGGACGGATTAATGAGTACCGGACTTTACTTCCTCACGAAAGCTAGACAATTACATTTTTATGGAGTTTTTGGTTGATTAAATCTAAAGGTGCAAGTAAATAAATATTTTTTGTTATTTTGTCTATTAAAATAATGTAAACAACTAAAGTAAAGTTTTTGAATTTTCAAACAGTATAAAAAGCGTCTTAGGGTTCAGGTTTCACCTTGGTTTGGACTCTAGAACACAGAACTTATCACTTTCGTGCATCAAACTATGTTTTTCAAGCGTTCACTTCTCTGTTCGGTCCGAACAAGAATCTGTTTGGTCCGAACAGAGGGTGAAAGTGTGTGGTTTTGACCTTTTATGATATTTTATGCTTTGTGGTAGGGTTTGTTGGTCAAACCTAGATATTCTAAACCTCAGCTATCCCTTGTTGGACTAGAAACTGGTTTAATCACAACCTAACCTAATTAACTCGATTGGTTCACAACTTTTGGTATAGAATTCAATCAACTTAAACTTGTTTGTTGGAGTTCATAAGGATATCTAGAGGTCTTTTGGACTTGTCTAAAAGTTACACTTTTGGTGTCAACTAATCTCCCCTTTCGGATCTACGATTTATCCCTAATACTTATCTAAATTATCTTGATTAACCTAACTTTAGAACTTAACTAAATGCGGCCGTACATCTAGAAGTTAATTAGACTTAACCAAGCAATTCAAACAGGCAATTAACATAATTCTCAACAAAACAAATCAACAAAACATATCATATCATATCAAGTCAAATCACAACACATCGAAACCTAAATTACTTCCCTACTCCTAAGACAACATAAATCTAGCCTAACATGAAAGCAAAATAAGATACAAGCTCCATCAAATCAAAATATCAAGAGAATGGAAGAAATAAACCAAATATCGCTTCTAACTCAAGATACCGAACGTCCAGAGCCGTGGTTGGGTTGATTCTGTCGCCGTCGCGCCTAGAATTGCTCCAAAGATGATGCCATGGTCGTGCTATGATGAAAGAGGTGGAATCCCACGCCTTTCGGCGTGAGAACGGTGGTGGAAAGGTGCCAAAACGTGGTAGGAGGTGGAATTTCGTGTATGGTGGCTTCTCCCCCTTTTTCTTCTGGCCTAGGGGAGCATAAATAGTGATCTTCTGGACTTGGAAAGGAGGCTAGGGCGTCATGGCAAGAATTCATACCAAAATATTGAGTTTCCATGCTTGAAAACTTGCCAAATGCACTATGTCGGCTCTCAACTCGGACCGAGTTGGCTCCAACTCGGACCGAGATGGCAATTTAGCAGTTTTCTGACTTTCAACTCGGACCGAGATGGATCCAACTCGGACCGAGTTGACTCCAGACTGAGGAGAGGTAGTATTTCGGCCATAATTCCTTCACCCGAACTCCGATTGAGGCGATTCAATAGGCGTTGGAAAGTTTAGGATGAGCTCTTCAATGCTATTGATTCCATTTGACCAATTGTTTCTCTTAAATCCACCATTTTATGCATTAATTGAGTTTGATCCACCGAGTTCCTGCAATTCAATACAAAAACCACAACAGTACCCAATTCTAGACAAATATAGCACGAAGCATAATGAATATAGGGGTTTGAGTTACCATTTTAAGTGTAAAGTCCGGTCGAAAAGCACATATAAATATGAGATATCATTCCCTCTTATTGCCCTTGAGAAGGCAGAATGGCAATCTTATGAGAAGAAAATTCAATATTCTTCTAGGCTCTTTTTGGGTAAGCCCTAAGAATAAAGAAATAAGAGAATAAGAGATTAAATTTATTATAAACAATCCAAACTTTTCACAAAGTTACATACTTCCCAATACTTTTTTTCTTATTCCTTTAATTCCCACACCATTCAAACGGAGCCCTAGAGAAAGAATTCATCATGATTGCTTATTTAGTCCAACTAGAGTACCGGAGCATATCATAATTTGTTTTTTGGAAACTAGAATATCATAATTTGTACGAAAAATCAGCCATATACCCTTACAATCTTAGTTAATTGAAAATATCTCCTTCTAATTTTTGAAATTGGAAATATCCCCTCTTAATCATAGTTATTATAGAAATTTACCCTTTTGATTATTTGTAATATTGTTTTAAATCTAAAAATTCAATTTTTAGAATAATAGACGAAAATACCCGTGCCTCTTTGGTGATTCTCTCGCCTGATTTCTTTCCCCCAAATTAAGCAAGATACGACATTCTCTTTTAACCTATTCTCTTGGATCTTCAAATCCTAATTACAATCACTGAAGCAAACTATTTTTGGATTAAATCACAAGGGTAAGGCTTTTTGTTGTCAGATAGTTCTCAGGCTCTCAGCATATATTAGACACCATCGCCTCCAAAAACTTAATTATAACCTAAAGCCCAAAATGCTTATAGTAATCTTTATTTTCCGGTAGCTTTGTCTAAGAAAAGTTACATCTTTTGACGGTAACAAGAGGAGACATACGAAGTGGTACCGGGAGTCCGAGACTTCTAGGTATCAAACCCTAGCAAATAAAAAAAACATCGAATTTCAATCGGTTTAAGTTAAGAAATCAAGCAGGAAATAGTGGGAAGGTTAATCGTCAGATATACTTGGGGACATTTTTGTCCATAACTAAAAGCATTGATTTTTGAAATTTTAAATAGCATTTAAAATAATCAAAAGGATAAATTTCTAAAGCAACTATAATTAGGAGGGGATATTTCTAATTTCAAAGATTAGAGGGGATATTTCCAATTAGCTAAGATTACAAGGGTATATGGCTGATTTTCCCTAATTTGTAATAATATCACTAAAAGTACTCTTCTGCATTCCATTAAAAATGCTTATTACATTATATTAAGAATCCGTACATCCATATATCTCTAATCTGCACACTGTCAGCACAGTTCTTAATGAAGACCTCCACTTTATGCATAACCTATGCAAAATATCTCAAAAGAAGATCTAGATAATTTTTTTTTTTTTTTTTGATTAGAAACCAGTAGATGAATCTAGATAAAAATCTAGTAGACATGAGAATAGTAAATCTTTGGTGAATATTAGCTCCAAGGGCATGTGATATATGCTAAACAGCTCTACAATTTCATCATAGTTCACCTAGCTAGTGAAAGATATCTAATAGACTTAGCTCTTTTTAGCATTATATCCACAAGATCGCACTTAGCACTTGGAATTTATTGATAATAGTTGGAGTGTTTTGACACTTCATTTCTTTTTTATTTATTGTTTCCTTTCTATTTTCTGACACTTCATCTCTCTGCCTTTGTAAATATTTCAACATCAAGATCCGCAAAAGAAACTCTAACATTCAATGCAGGGAACTGTGGGTTCCAGCGGCTTCCCAAGTATCCTGTTTCTTTGTGGTGCAAACTAGGGGTGTCTAACGTTTACAACGGCAACGGAATGAGCCATTCCGTTTGCCGTTCCGTTTCAGTAAACGGTATGCTATTCCATTCCGTATTCCGTTCCGTTTCAGTAAACGGTATGCCATTTCATTCCGTTATTCGTTTCGGTTGGACGGAATGGGACGGAACAGCGATATTTACATTATAAATAGATGTATTTGTCGAAACGGAAGCGAAATGATTCGTTCCGTTTACCGTTCCGTTTCAACAACGGTATGCTCTATTATTCCGTTTACCGTTCCGTTTCTAGAAACGAAATGCCATTTCGTACCGTTATCCGTTCCGTTGGAACGGAACGGAACGGAAAACGGCGAAACGGCATACCGTTGACAGCCATAGTGCAAACTGTTCAGACATTGATGCGTACTATGAGTTTCCTACTTAAAGGGGCTGTTTGGATTCTCCAAGAAATTTGGAGAATTTCATCTTCCTATCATAAATTTATTATAAACAATTCAAACTCTTCACAAAGTTACACACTTCCCAATAAATTTGTTCCCAAAAATTGCAACTTCCCCAAATCCTAAGCGATCCAAATGGCCCCTAATGTGGTATATCTTCACTGCAAATATAATGATCTTAATTTTTTCCCTTGAATATTTTTATGGAGGACGGATTCAATTATTTCAAACAAAAATCATGTCAATTTTTGTAATATAACATTTTTTTTCCAAATAGAGTGTGCGCATCCAAAATTAAACAAAAATTAAAATTCGTCCTTTACAAAATCCATAAAGCAAAGAAACATGATTTTATTGAGATTAAATTGCTCCATATCATTTGATATTGTACAAAGAAAACTCCAAATTTTTATAATTTCTTATGCTAATTAACTATTTTAAACAAAATATTTTAGCTAACATTTCATATTTCATACTAAGACATTGAACCTTCCTGACGCTTATATGCTAAATCATACCATCACCAATCACGATTGAGTTTCTTCTAACTTGGTAGCATCTACCAAGCCTTCAAAAAAAAAAAAAAAAATTACAATTGAGTAATAATATTTGACAGTATAATTCATTGTATAAATTTATGACATGGAATTGATCCGTGCCTATGCTTATATGCTATACCATACCGCCATCAGTCACTATTAAAGAGCAATTTATTACCGAATAATCTATTGAATAAATTTATGTACTATCATTAAATTTCTAATTTGCAAGTGAAGCTTGACCACATAGAGAACTACACCAAATATTGCCGAAGAAGAAGCAGAATCCGTTACAATTAAATGAGCAGCACTCTTTGGTCGGCATCAACACAAACTCTACTGACAAATTCAATAGAGCCCAAATAGGCCCCAGTCTCTCTTTCCAAGCACTTTCCCTTCACATCACATGCCTCAAACCAGTTTAACCATTGTGCCACACTTGTAAGTTGTAACTCTATATCTACTTATCGGGGCCGTTTGGATCCCATGGGGATTTTGGAGAATTTCATCTTCCTACCATAAATTTATATAAACAATCCAAACTCTACACAAAATTACACACTTCCCAATAAATTTATTCCTAGGAATTTCAACTTCCCCAACTTCCCCAAATTCCTAAGCGATCCAAACGGCCCCATCTACTTCTTCTTGTAACTTCCCTCCTATATAAAAAGACACAAAACGCTGCTGCTCTTTGCACATGAACTGAGCAACCAAGTTCATCCTCACTTGACATGTTGAGTGACGAGAGACCTCATAACAGATCAGAGGGTGAAGAAGGCTTCCGCGACATTCACTTGCTAACTCCACCCCCGACCCGGCGATCCAACTGGCCACCGGCCCCCAGCAGCCGCCACACGTCAACCGTTTCTCACGGCAGTGGAGTTGACCCTGCTGTACTCGCCGAGCAATTGACGATTGTCAATAGAGAACTAGCCATGATTCAGGTTTATTACTTTTGGACTAATTCTAGTTCTGGTATGAAAAATTAGAAGGTTGGATACATCTTCATCTGTTATTTTGTTAAACCATCCCTGATGGTCAGATGATTCTTATGATGAACATGATGTTTGTTATAGGTTAACTTTCTTTAAAATACTGAAATCCACAGTATGCAACCGCCAATGTTGCTCCCAAAAAAATAATAAATAAATAATATAAAATTCAATTTAATAAAAATATTTAAAAAGATAAGCTATAGCTAATATGTTTCATAAACCTTATTTCCCAAACCAATAGTTTTAGAGTGACATGGTATCACTGTATCAGTCCTAATTCGAGTCGTTGAGAAAAATTTTGTTGGGCGAACAGGCTGTTTCCTTATCTTCCCCTTGGGAGAACTTCTGGTCATCTGGTGAATGGTAGTTAATTAGGCCTACGCCTGAAAGAGTTTAAACTATTATTGGAGGTGTATTGCGCCATTCAATCAAGGTGAAGTAAGGGCAAGAAAAAAAAAAAAAAAGGTTTACGCCCTACCTCCGTGCACTCCACAAGGAAAAATATTTGGGACCATTATAACAACTATTCTTTTGTTTTCCAAAAATTGCCAACTTAAAATTTATGCTTCAAGATGAACGCAGGCTGCAATTAGCTGATAGTAATTAAATTGTTTTCTCGGATGCAAAGATATGCTTTAGTTTCTCTGATTACTCCCCTTACCAAATAGAGTAGCTTTTTATGTTTTGAAACGTTACTCTCATCTTCCTGATATATATTATTATGTTTTTAACTTTTTATTGATAATATCAGAGAGGTGAAGACAATGGAAATGGTGCACAAGACGATTTGAGCCATGGAAGGATCGAGGATGATGGGTTTGAGGAGACAAACCTGCTAGCTTTGGTGCCAGAATCAAACCCGATTCCTTCTCCACAAAATATATCAGGGGAAGTGGTCGGCAATGCAGCTGATGCAGTGGGGGAGGTTTCAATGAGAAGGGTGAGAAGGGAGGAGACAGAACTGAAGATAACAGCATGGCAGACGGCTGAAGTGGCAAAGATCAATAACCGGTTCAAGCGTGAGGAGGTGGTCATCAATGGATGGGAGAATGCACAGGTCGAGAAAGCAACTGCCTGGCTCAAGAAAATTGAGGTACTAATTGCCCTGATATCCACTTAATTGAAACTTCGACATTCTGTTTAATGAGAACACAGTGAGAAATATGCACCTATATTATTTGGTTATAGTGCATCGCCAAACAACCAGGTGATTAAGAATCGAACAAACCGGTACCATTGGTTGGAATCAGTAACAACTGTATTTGTTCTTTATAGTAAATCTTAATTTGAGTCAACTGTTAGTCCTTTATTTTTTCCAGGAAGGAAAAAGTAGTCTAAATTATGTTGTGTTGTCAAATGAATTATGGATGAAATACAAGGTAATGAGTATTCATGATTCGTTATGAGTTGGTATCAAGCAAATAACATCCTCCTATCATTTCCTATTTGATGTTACAACAGAGGAAGCTGGACAAGGAGCGGGCGAGAGCGATGGAGAAGATGCAGAATGAGGTGGCGAGAGCACATCGCAAGGCAGAGGAGAAGAGGGCATCAGCAGAGGCGAAACGAGGGACCAAGATTGCCAAGATATTTGACATGGCGCATTTCATGCATGCCGTTGGCCGTGCTCCCTCCAAGCAATCCGTCTTTTAGCTACTCATGTGCTACAAGCTTGTAATTTAATTGTTATATATGTAATTTGTTACATGTTGGATCGTAAATTGGTAAAGCGCCCTCTTATCCGGAGTGGTGAGATTTAGCATCTATTACTTTGCAATTCAGCTTTGGTGTGAATTAGCCTGCCACGAATCATAAAATAAAGTTTGGGAAGGGGTTGAAATGGTTAAGGGACAAAAAAAGAGGATTAGCTACTCTGTGGGAACTTTTTATTTTATTGCTGTGACCATATCTGTGTTTTATTGTTGATATGGTGTAAAACATGTATTCAATCAGGCATGCTTTATTGTGTTATTGAAAAGTTGAACGCCATCTATTTGTGTGTAAATTTCATAAGAAATAGCGGATTGAATCGTTTTTTTTCCCTTTTATTCTAGCAGAATATCCGTTGTAAGTGGTGCGATCTTTTTCACAATATATCAGGTTTGATCAGACCAGATACCCATAAATTGAAAGTGTAAGCGAAATGAATCTTTTTTTTTTTATATAATTTCAATTTCAAGTTGGATAGACATGTCCAAAAAATCTGAGGCCGTAACGTACATAAATTGTCAAAAATCAAGAGGAAGCAATCTCACATGTCTAATAGTAGATTTATCCAGATCCAATGAGACATCAGGTGTGAGCTTCCTTTCTCCTTTGAAATTATTTGTTTATGGGCTTCAAATTTAGTTTCGACCCTTCTGCTGTTGACATGTATGGATAAAACATGATATACCAATAGAATTCAATGCATATGCGGAATGTTTGCCGTTGCAGGTCATACTTTGACTGTGTTTTCTTGTCAATTTGTCTGAAAACATGTCTAAGCTCTCCATTTGTGCTATAAGCCTCGACTTTTGCTCCTCCAAATCTGATAATGGAATTAGGAATAATCAAGTTTTCTAAAATAATTCTTGTTTATTAATGGATGAAAAGATTTATTGCTCTCTGAAACAATATTCTTCTTCTTCTTCTTCTTCTTTACTTTTTGTTGTTTATCACCGAAAATTTATGTCAGTAAAACAACCTCTACCCACCTTGCATGTAAAGTTTCATGGCGGGGTGCAAACTTGTAAATTGGGGCTATGTATGAAATTCAGTCCAGGGATTAGCCTGAAATTAATGTTAATCCAATTCATCGAAAGGAAGTCTACAATTGCATGAATGGGTTGATTTGTAGCCTACGCCCAATTTAGCTCATTTAAGAGAGTATGGCACTCAGAGGGCTGAAAACGGAAGCCCATTTAATGAAACAACAAAATAATTTTGTTTGGTTAGACGAAACGATTAACGGAACATTAAAACGGTTTTCTTCATCTGTAAATCACGAAAATTTTGTTAATTTCGATCGTCGTTGGACAAAACGATTAACGAAATTAAAAATCAATTTCGTCAACGAAACGAAACGGTTAATGAAACACCCTAGTTTTGTCACCGTTTCGACAGTTTTGCAGCCCTGTGGCCTCTGACAGATTAAACGATTTGGGCTACATTTTTGTTAGATTGAAAACTAGCTCTTGGTCTAGAGCCAAAGAGCAATGCATCTCAAATGAGAGGTCGTAGGTTCAAAATCCGGCTAGAGGGTCTTTTATAGATATTTAATTTAAAATAAGTTGGGAGGCTTGATCCAATTTATCTTAAAAAAACATTTTTGTCAAATTAAGTTGGATTCAGAACATTTTCGATTTCTTTCAGATAAGCTTATTAAAAAATTTCCTATTATCAAATACTTAGTGATAATGTCATCCTTTAATTACGATCAAAGATTTCATCAAAAAACAAGGCAACGTGATCCTAGTATACTGAATGGAATCTTAATTGGAATCCCACTTCAAGTTAACAAGCTTATAAAGGTACACCGTACATGTGTCTTTCCATTATACATCATGTCTTTTAAGTTTTAACAAACAATCATAGCTATGCATGTAACAATTTGACACAACAAATACAACACAAGAACACACGAATTTAACGAGGTTCAGCACCAATTTAGTACCTACGTCCTCCACACACACGCACCCTCTTTCTTTATTTTCTGTTTAATTTTTCAGAGATACAATGTTTTTTAGGGAGAAGGGGAAGATAAATAGACAAAAATACATAAGGCAACTAGCCAATTTGGTAATAACAATAAAGGAATTATTCTTTGTCCTTAATCTTCAAATTTCTTTCTCTTCTGACATAAATCAGATCCTTTTCATATGGAAACAAACCATCCTATATGCAGCCTTCATACCTTAAAGGATTTGGCAACAAATACCAAAAAATACTTGCCAAATATGCTAGGTCGGTAACGAACTCGGACCGAGTTGTGGAGAACTCGGACCGAGATGGCTTATGTGGGCTGTTGGAAAAATTCTGCTCGGACCGAGTTGGCCCTAACTCGGACCGAGTTGAAAAGTGAATTTTGTACACTCCCCCTCAAGTTGGCATGTACATATCAATCATGCCTAACTTGTCAATTACATTCTTAAACACGGAGCCAGTCACATTCTTTGTTAGGATATCTGCTAGTTGGTTACCTGATCGGATGAATCTAAACTCAATCTCTTTATCATCAATTTTCTTTTTTAGGAAATGACGATTCACCCCAACATGTTTTGTTCTATCATGTTGCACCGGGTTATGGGCCATATCTATGGCTGCCCGATTGTCCACATGAAGAATCATTGCCCCTCCTTGAGCTTTACCAATTTCTTGTAGAACCCTTTTTATCCAAACCATCTCACACACACCCTTGACCAAAGAGATCAATTCTGCTTCTGCACTTGAGAGAGCTACTGTTCCTTGTTTCTTACTTCTCCATGTCACTAGATTTCCTCCAACAAACA
Source organism: Rhynchospora pubera (assembly GCA_028095005.1). Taxonomy (NCBI): domain Eukaryota; kingdom Viridiplantae; phylum Streptophyta; class Magnoliopsida; order Poales; family Cyperaceae; genus Rhynchospora; species Rhynchospora pubera. The sequence goes on along the minus strand of CM051461.1, from coordinate 10,779,568 downwards.
TAAAATATCCAGAAGTTGATCGGCGATCAGTAACACTCCCAGCCCAGTCAGCATCCGTATAACCTTCAACTTCTAGATGACCATTTTTCTTGAATTGTATTCCTTTTCCTGGACAACCCTTCAAGTATCTCACAATTCTCATAGCAGCTTCCATGTGTTCTTCACTTGGGTTATGCATAAACTGACTTATTAGGCTCACTGCATATGCAATATCAGGTCTCGTGTGTGATAGATATATTAACTTACCAACTAGCCTTTGATATCTTTCTTTACTAGTAGGCACTTGATCGAGTGCTTCACATAACTTCAAATTAAGTGCCACTGGAGTATCTACTGGTTTACAATCAAGCATACCCATTTCAGTCAATAAGTCCAAAATATACTTTCGCTGGGTTAGGAAAATACCTTCTTGAGATCGGATAACTTCAATTCCAAGAAAATATTTAAGACCTCCCAAATTCTTCATCTCGAATTCACTTGACAATTGTCCTTCAAGCCTATTCATTTCTTCAGTGTCTTCTCCTGAAATGATCATATCATCAACATATATAATCAAAATAGTTATTTTTCCAAATCTTAGCTTGTAGAACAATGTATGATCTGATTCTCCTTGATTGTATCCATAACTCCTCATTGCTTCACTAAATCTTCCAAACCATGTCCGAGGTGATTGTTTGAGCCCATATAACGCCTTGTTCAACTTACAAGTCATCCTTTTTGATCCTAAACTCGAAAAACCAGGGGGTAGCTCCATGTAAACCTCTTCCTCCAAATCACCATGTAGAAAAGCATTTTTTACATCAAACTGATGAAGAGGCCAATCTAGATTAGCTGCAACAGATAATAACACTCGAACAATATTTAGTTTTGCTACTGGAGAGAAAGTCTCTTGATAGTCAATACCATATGTTTGTGTATACCCTTTAGCAACTAATCTTGCCTTATACCTTTCTATCTTTCCATCTGGACCATGTTTAATTGTGAAGACCCATTTACACCCTACTGGTATTTTTCCCACTGGTAACTCTTCAATTGTCCAAGTATTATTTTTTCTAAGGGCTTCCATTTCAATTCTCATGGTTTCAATCCACTTTGGATCTTTAGAAGCCTCCTCAAAGTTCTTTGGAACTGGTATGCTAAGTACTTGGTCACAAAAAACCTTTAAAGTATCTGACAGGTTGGTTGAGGTAACATAGTTTACAATTGGATATTTCACTCTTTCACTCGCACCAATTTCTGGTATATACCTCTTTGGTGGAACCCCTCGGTTTTGTCTTGGTGGGAGAATATATCTTGAGTTAGAAGTATTTACCTCTAGAACATCCTCACGAGATTGTTGAGCCAATGGTGTAAGTCCAGCCTGTATCACTTCTTCAGCTTCTTCAGGACCTTCATCATTTGTCTCTTCATTGTGATTTACTTCAGATGGATCAAGATCAATGGAATTCTCCTCAAAATCCTGCTCATTTGGATCGAAATTCAAACAACTCGGACCGAGTTGTAAGGAACTCGGACCGAGTTGTGGGGAACTCGGACCGAGTGGTGTGGAATTCGGACCGAGATGTGGGGAACTCGGACCGAGTTGTGGGGAACTCGGACCGAGCTGAGGGTTGGCATCCCTGGTTCCTTCTGTTTGAAGCCACTCTTTTTCACTTCTCTCCCCCTGAGGATTATACTCGGTGTCTTGATAGAATGATTCACTTTCCAGGAAGGTAACATCCATTGTTACAAACCATTTTCTCGATTTGGGATCGTAGCACCTATATCCTTTTTGATTTGTTCCAACCCCTAGAGAAACACATTTAACTGCACATGGTTCAAGTTTCGTTCTTTGATTTCTCTGTACATGGACATAGGCTACACACCCAAAAATTTTTGGTGGAAGGCTAAGGACTGACGGTATAGACACAAAGGTAGCAAGTGTATTAAGTGGTGTTTGAAACTTATGAATCATAGAAGGTAATCTATTAATCACATAAACAGCCATCATTACTGCACAATCCCAAAACACTTGTGGTACTCTGTTTTCAATGAGAAGTGCCCTTGCAGTCTCAAGTACATGTCTATTCTTCCTCTCGGATACGTCATTTTGTTGAGGTGTTCCCACACATGATTTTTCATGGATTATTCCCCTTTTTGAAAAAAACTCCATTAATGTTTTGTTTACAAACTCACCACCATTATCACTCCTAAAAACTTTTATTCCTTTTCCAAATTGAGTTTGTACCATATCATGGAAATTTATGAAAACCGTAGGCACCTCATCTTTTCTTTTCAACATGTAAACCCAAGTCATGCGGGTACAATCATCAATAAACAACACAAAATACTTATACCCATAGATAGATTTAACCGGGGATGGTCCCCAAACATCTGAATGAATAATATCAAAAGGATTTTCACTTTTATTGAGACTAATATTATAGGATACACGATGACTTTTGGCTTTAACACAAGTTTCACATTGAAGTTTTGACACATCAACACCACATAACAAATTAGGTAAAATTTTCTTCATATACCCAAAAGACGGATGACCCAGTCGCCTATGCCATTTCCATATTGTCTCTTCAATCTTTGACTCCTTGCTAGTCAAATTAACTTTTCCATAATCCAAGTCTTCTAAGTGATACAGGCGACCTTTCTTAGTACCACGACCAATGATCTCCTTCGTGAGGATGTCCTGAAAAATACAAAAATCAGGGAACATTAGAACCACACAGTTTAATTCCTCTGTTATTTGACCAATGGATATTAACCGAGATGTTAGAGATGGAACAAGTAGAGTATTCTTTAAAATTAAAGATTGAGAAATCTCTACATCCCCTGCCCCTCTTACGGGATATTCAATACCATTTGCATTCAATATTCTATGTACCCTGGGTTCCTTCAATTCTTTGATATCTCTCCTCATAAAGGTCATATGGTCAGTGGCACCTGAGTCAATTATCCAATTATCCAAACTTTGATGTGTGAAGAAAGTCATACCTTGACTTGCTGTTTTACCTTCCCAATCCAATTTTTGTTCTTCTCTAGAAGAGGTCTGACCTCGACAAAATTGTGCCCTGCCAGTTCCATGATCTGCTGCCTCAATTCTAGCTGGTTGCTCATCATTTCGGACCGAATTAGAGTCAACTCGGACCGAACCTCCATCAACTCGGACCGAGTTCTGTCCAACTCGGACCGAGTTGTCATCAGCTTGCACCAAGTCTGCCTGAGCTTGGGACATATTAACAGTCACATAGGCTTGTGGCCTTCCTGATGACTTCCCTTTCTTTCCTTTGAACCAATCAGGGTAGCCAAATATCTCAAAACATTTTTCTCTTACATGTCCCGTTTTTCCACAATGAGTGCATTTCAATTTTGACTTATCCTGATTATGGAAATTAGATGACCCTTTAGTGTACATGACCATAGAATTTTGAGTAATACCTTCCTCACATTTGATCATGACATTTTGTCGGTTGACTTCTCATCTCACAATCCCATAGGCTTGTTCAACAGTTGGAAAAGGAGTGATTTGTAGCACATGTGACCTAAGGTTGTCGAGACGATCATCTAGTCCATCCAGGAAGGTGTAGACTCTTGATTTTTCAAGGTATTCTCGGAATTTTTCAATGTCTTCTGAACTAGTCATGGGATTGGGACGCCTGAAATCAATCTCCTTCCATAGCCCTTGAAGTGTGCCATAATAATCCTCTAATTTGCCTGTATGCTTTACTCTACATACTCTTCTATTAAGATCAAAAACTTGTGCCTCATCATTGCCATCATAGTAGGTGATTGCAAGAGCTTGCCACATCTCACCGGCCGTCTCATAACGGTAGTAAGTAGGCATGAGAGATGGTTCTAGAGAATTGATTAGCCAGCTCTTCACAACAGAATCTTCGGCACTCCACTTAGAGAATCCTACATCATTAGGCTGTGGTGGTGGTGGATTTCTGGTTAGGTGTTGCATCTTGTTTTTTCCTTTGACATGCATACTGACGACTTCAGACCAGATTGAGTAGTTGGTTCCATCAAATTTAATTGATATAGGTGAGGCAGAAATTTCAGAATTTGACATATTTTGAGAGGTAGTTTGAGATGTTTGTGTTTGAAAAGTTATGATCTGGTTCATCTGAGCTTGTTGAGCAATAACAAGTTCAGTCAGTTTTTCGAGGATGGTTTTGGTCTCGGTTGGTGGATCGCTATCTCCCATGGTTTAGAGTATCTCTTGGCTTAGAATTCACCACACTCTGATACCATGTAACAATTTGACACAGCAAATACAACACAAGAACACACGAATTTAACGAGGTTCAGCACCAATTTAGTGCCTACGTCCTCCACACACACGCACCCTCTTTCTTTATTTTCTGTTTAATTTTTCAGAGATACAATGTTTTTTAGGGAGAAGGGGAAGATAAATAGACAAAAATACATAAGGCAATTAGCCAATTTGGTAATAACAATAAAGGAATTATTCTTTGTCCTTAATCTTCAAATTTCCTTCTCTTCTGACATAAATCAGATCCTTTTCATATGGAAACAAACCATCCTATATGCAGCCTTCATACCTTAAAGGATTTGGCAACAAATACCAAAAAATACTTGTCAAATATGCTAGGTCGGTAACGAACTCGGACCGAATTGTGGAGAACTCGGACCGAGATGGCTTATGTGGGCTGTTGGAAAAATTCTGCTCGGACCGAGTTGGCCCTAACTCGGACCGAGTTGAAAAGTGAATTTTGTACAATGCATACTCTAGCTACGTTGCGAATTTCTACATCAGAAAGGATGCATATTCATGCATCGGATGCTCCTACGACTACGAGTAACATCAAGTTGACTTCCCACGGGCTTATATGATAACTTGATAAGAAAACGGGGAGAGTAATAACATCAAGTTAACTTTGTGTTGAAAATAAAGAGGATTAATTAGGAATCGATTAGTCTCAGATATTAGTCAACATAGACAAATAAATAGAAGTTGCTCCAAACCTTTTATAGAAAAAAGGGGTTACAAACATTTTTTTTCCCATTTTTAGTAATGTAACGTTAGAACTCACATAATTGTAAAATTTATTACCGTTCCTTTTCTTTTTCCTTTCTGCCTATATAAAGTCATGCAAAACTCTTGTAAATTTTAGAATAATAGATTAATTATTCATCACAACTCCGACTCATAAAACTAACAAGGTAGTAGAGTAGAGAACGAAAATAATCAAAACTTCCACATAAAAGAAAAATCTATGCTTTGCAACTAAAAATGTCAAGATGATAGATGACAATTCAACCAATACACCCCCAAATCCAGAAACAGTCTCAAATCCAATTGGTACCACTATTTTCAGATCCATTATGGACTTCAATTTTTCTCAGAAACTGTCTAATGCTCCACCTCAATGGTAAAAATTACATTCTTTGGTCAAGGCAGCCAAGGTAACCCTGAAGGAGAAAGGTTTGATTTGCTATGCAATTGGGAGTAAAATTCAACCAGAAGAGGAAACACAAAGGTCAAGAAGACTGGGATATGATTGATTCTCAAGCCATGACCCTTATAACTAACTCCCTTGACCCAAACAGTAGAGTTGTGAAAGGTACTGGAAAATCAATCGGCAACCAAAAAAAATCTTCCACAGATTTATTACGTCAAAAATGAAATTGTACAGATTTCCAAAAAAAAAAAACAAACAGAAAACTGCTAGAATACATCAGAGCAAAATATGAAGAACTCAAAGTTTATAGACCTTCGACAACAGACCTGGAAGTGCTCAAAGAGAGGGAATAAACTGATTTGGTAATCTAAGAAAGCCTCACGCCCTCACGTAGGCAAAGCTAATGGGTTTTTCATTCCAATAAAATATAATAATTACGAAACTGTCTCAGATATGTGCAAAAAAAATATAGGATATTCTTATAAGACACCAGCAAGCAGATGCTAAGCGAAAAAAATTACAAACTGATGCTGTCAAATTATATATGTAGAGGATTATACAAAAGTAGGTATGTGCACCTTAATAAAATTTAAAACAACCTGTCCGAATAAAATGATTACTATAACAATCTAAACTAGGACATGATTACTAAAACTCCAGTACATCTAATACATATGATTTTACTTCAATCTATGCTGCTGAGGATGCTTCATCTGGGCAATCTGGTTTCAATTTCTAGCACTGAGCTATAACCGGTGCTATGGAATGCAGATGTATCTGAGGAGCAAAAAGGCATTGATTCACCCAATAAGATCTCAGTTTCTTCTCCAACCTTTTCTAGACCAATCAGGCTGCTGTAGAATCTTTCTAACTGTTGCAGTTTCTCCACTACTTGCCTCATTGTTGGCCGATCTTCTTCTCTGACACTTAGACACCACACTGCAAGGCCGCTTACTTCATGGAGAACCTCAATCACCTTCTCCTTATTAGTTACAATTTCCTGGTCGAGCAATGAGTGAAGTTTGTTTTTGGTCACAGTAGAAACAAAGTATGATGCCAAATGCTTTCTTTCAGATGTCTCATCTGTGAAAATGGCACATTTCCTAGTAATAATCTCCAACAGAACTACCCCGAAACTATACACATCACTCTTTTTTGTCAACACTGCTGTGGCAACATACTCAGGATCCAAATAACCACGCGTCCCTTGTACAACTTTGACAACTTGCGTGTCATCAATGGGAACAAGGTTTGATGCACCAAAATCCGAAACTTTCGCATGGTAGTCATCTTGCAGAAGTATATTAGCCGATTTTACATCACCGTGAAGAATGGATCGAGAGATAGAGGAGTGCAGATAATCAAGAGCCTCCGCCGACTCCAAAGCAATTCTTAGACGAGTACCCAAAGAAATTGGCCTACAATTGCTCTTACCGTGAAGCAATTCAAAGAGTGTCCCATTGGGGACAAACTCATAGACCAACATTGGGATTTTAACCTCCAGGCAAGACCCTAATAGTCTAACAATGTTCTTGTGGTTTATTTGTGAAAGCAGGAGAATTTCATTCACAAATTCTTCTTTCTGTGTTTCTTCAACTTCTTTTGCTTTCTTTATGGCCACAACCTGGTTATCCTCTAATATCCCCTTGTACACCTTACCTTGGCCTCCGGTACCTAAAACATGTGTTTCAGCAAAACCATCAGTGGCAATTTCTATTTGCTTTTTACTGAATACACGCAGGTAGTTGTCCATCATGCTGTAGTATCTTTGGTACTCTTCTTTCTCTTTCATGTGCCTTTTATGTTGTTGTTGAGCAGCGACCAGCAAACATAAGCCCACGAAAATTGCGATGCCGAGAATTGTAGCTGCACATGAATTTGGGAGAATAATTATATATATATGTCTACTTTATTATCATTACCGTCAAAAACAACAATATTTTAATAATAAGCGAGGTTATCATGTTATGCGTAGCAACAATCTAAAAAAAAATTGAGTGATTTAGATCCTCGCTTAAATCTAAAAAAAATAATTTGAAATTATAGCTCCGGCAAATCAATATTACGCGCAGCACTATAGCCTCATCTAATCATAGTGGGGACAGGAACAGCTAAAAATTATTAGTTTTTGACAAACAATTCATTACCAACTCGGATCAGAGGCTGACATAATTAGAGTAAAAAATTGAATAAAAAAAGGTAGATAAATGTTTATTTGGATATGGAAAAAATATTGTGCATTTCTACAGCGTATTTTTAATTTGAAAACATAAAGAAAAAAGGACTTACAAATTGCTACTCGAGCAGGATAAGGAAACTTTTCTGGATCCTTGATACAAGTTCCGTCTTTGGTATATGGATTACCATGAGTACCTTTGGGGCAGGAGCATGTTACGTTCCCATCTGTGTTTACACAAATTGCATTTTGACTGCAGGGATTCTTATCCCGAGTAATGCATTCATCAATATCTGTTCAGATCATAGCAGCCACAGTAAAAAGTATATAAGGGCCTCTATATTATTGCTTATATAAATTGAATAAAAGTCACATGAATTATCATATCACCATAATTTTCAATATGAGATCGGTTATAATTTTCTTTTTTTGAGTTTCAAGTAGGCTGGGAATGGGATCGATCGTTTGTAATTGGAAGCTCAGCAAATCACCCAGAACTCTAGTATGTTGTGTATTAGTTTAGCAGTTTTGCTTTGATGTGTCATAAAAACCTTTTTTTTTTTCTTTTGGTTCGTCTCAGAGCTCCAAGACTCTTGATTACCCCGTAAAACCACAAAAAGGAATTATAAATTAAACAGTAATAACAATAAAAAGGGAATGTTTTATGCAATCCTGAAATTATTGAAAATTCGGCAAGGGCCTTGACAAAAAGTTGTCCAGACGAGAGTGGAGAGAAAATTGAAATGTGTGTGGACTCTGGATGATTCTGGTCGATTCCACCAATCCAATTCTGGAATGGCAGAGTGCTAGAGTCATTCATGCATGTAAGTTAAAGTGCTTTCTAAATTGATTTCAAAGTTAATAATTATTACCTATGCATCCATTAGGGAGATAGGGATTTCCTTGGTATCCTTGCATGCATTGGCAGAGGTATCCCTCACCATTGCTTGCGTTGTTGCAAATGCTATGATTGCTGAGACACGCGCGGTCAGTGCTCTTCTCCACACCATCCTGGCACTGGCCATTGTTTCTGATAGCCCAGTCAAGCACCATTGGCACACCGTTCTTATTCCTCTTGAAGAAATCAAATTGAGTCAAATCCTGAACCCGGAACTTGTACCAGTCTTCTTCTGCCAGAACAGCATAAATGCATGGATTGAAGTGCCAGTCTGGGTTATTTTTGAAACCCCACTGCACTTCATAGTAGTGGAGTGCAGAACGTATGGAAGTCTGGCAACATCCTAACCCATTGCATGAACCATCGGTTGTGCTATTCATCAGGTTGTTGTCACAGAAGGATGCACAGCCTGATTGGTAAGAATCTTCACCTTGGCCAACAATATATGCCAAGTTGTAGCAGCCTATTACTGTGAACTTGTTGCGTTTGTGGGAGAAGACAAATGGACGGTTGGTGAGATCCATGGATGCCCTGGTGTTGTTGAATTCTACTTGGTCTGACATGTTATAGCATCGAAATGCAATGAATTTGTAGACACGTGTTTCACCACTGGTTATGTTGATGTCTATTACCTCGATATTACTTGAGTTAGTACCCAGTAAGACTTTTGGAGCAGTACCGGTACCGGTGGAAGTACTGGTGGACTCATTGCATGTGATCCGAAATCCATCATCCCGGTAACAGCCAGGACGGGTGCCGAAGGGGTACGGGATGGTGACGTTGCCGCATTTATCAGGGCACCCAGGCAGTGACAATTTTAATGTGGTTGATTCAGCCAAAGCTGCTGGTAATAGACTTATTACTATCAGGAATACATAGCATTGCAATTGCCTCACACAACCCATATATATGAAATTATGAATGAATCTCTCTGTCTGATCTCTCTTTTGAAACCTGAAAGTGAGGCTGTCAAGATATACTCTCCCTCTCTCCCTCTCTCGAATCGAGGTTAGGTGGAATTTATAGAAATCTATAGGACAATTATTTTTCTTTTCTTTATCTCATAAATGGTCTTCATTTATTACTGTACGACGGTTATTAGACGACTGATATCTTCTGTCGCGCTGTTCCATCAAAACTCGTAACACCTCTATGGCTATCCCACGAATACTTGTTGGTATTTGGTAATACCACAAATTTGATAGGGTTTATGGCGATCAAATTGTATCACAGAAGATTTTATGTGAGTTGATTATCTTTGGATTGTGGGAAAAACCGAAATAATTTTTATGCAAAATTTCAAGTTTTCCCAATTTTATAAAATTAGTCAAATTGATTCTAAAAAAAAATTAATTTTATAAGATTTACCAAATTAATTTATTTAACATCATGTAAATCCGGTAAAAAACGATTTGTGTCGGATGAGTTGAACGGATTGAACGGGTTCACGGTTTTTTTTACCCCCTAATAAAACCATTCTTGAGTCATAACGGATCGATTCGAATTAAATATATTTTTAAAAAAGTAATTTGACTCGGATTGACTAGTTAATATATCAACTTGTATACTTGTTAGGCATATATCTCAAAGTTTCAATAAAAACCGTTTGGCCAATTATCCTGACTTGTACCACGTTCGATAAGATGGATATGAGTAAGACTATATTTTTGTCATGTCATCGAATACGTGTACGAGTAAGAGACCGTATCTATTTTCTAAACGGTAAATTATACAAGATAGTTATTAGTCTCAATATTCATTTATAATTGGAAAGATACAATTATACTATACATATATACATATGGCATCTTATTTCAGCGATTGGCCAATTAAATTGCTGGAATTTATTTAAGATATTCTTAACCTCTTCCCACTGACGCATATGGAACAAAAAAAACCTAAAACACATTGTAGTCGTTGTTTAAGATATTCTAAAAAAATATTCAATGTTGTACTCTATTAATATACTTATATAGTTATTTCATATTAATTATTTATTTGGATATTTTTTTCACTGAATTATTATTCGTTTTCTATCATTATCTTACATTTACTGAAAATTAATCATGAATAAGAGTAGCATGGATAAATTCAATTTTTAACGAGGATAGGATATAGGCAAAGACAGTAGGAGTATGAAAATTTTGGCAGCTCTATTATGTCTTTCAGGACGCTAGTCATTGGGAATCAAATAAGTCAATGACGACCGTAACAGTAATATATACTTATATAGTGTTCGTGATTGAGCCATGTGACATACATATTTTAACATTATTAAGCTTAAGACAAGTACGTCATGTGGAATTAACTAAAAGCATCACTACATGTTACGAATAACTGACAATCAATTTATTGTTTTTTCCTTTGATTAATTCAGATAGGCATAATTAACTAAAAGCATCACTACATGAGATTCTGGCCTGGCCCTTTCAAACCTGGCCCTTCTAGGCCCTGGTCTTTTTTAAGGGCTTAGAGAGGCCGGGCTGGCCCTTTGTGTCAGAAGGACTTGATCAGGGCCGGATCCAAGACCAGAGGCTTTTGGATGTTCACTAGATTCCAGTCAGTCAACGCATGTTCCTTCTTGACCACAATTAGCCCAAACTCGCTGACAGTCAGACAGACTTACGAGTTATGAGTCAACCGCATGTCTTTAATTTCTAGACTACAATAGACCTACAAGAAGACTTATGAGTCAACCGCAGAAACTTCGAGGATGAAAGGGAAAAAAAGATTGGTGTGGTACTGTTACTGTGGACCTGTCATGCAGTCAGACTCAGTCAACGACAGGTCCATGTTTGACTGTTTGTTATCTAGTCAGAAACATTCAACAACAAACAAGTCTCGTCGACAAGTAGATAACTGAAACTCAATTAAAACTATAGGTATATAACTATATATGCTTAAATTATATACCCTTTTTTTTAAACTTTTGAGGTACATAGTAGGTCGTAACTCGTAACGTGATTACAAGGTATTAAGGTGGGCTCAAAATAGTAATAGCATATATATCGACAAAAGAATAACTATAGAGTAATTTCCTTACTAAGCAATATAAACTAGTTAATTAATTTTGTTCAGGCAAGTGAATATTTATTTTTTTAACACAAATTCAGTTATCTTTCATAATAGGCATCTTTTTTAAAAAAATAATAAATAAAAGTGGTCATGTTATCCTTCATTTTTTTTTTCTAAGGCTATTGAGCGATTGCATTACAAAAATAAATAAATAAATAAAATATAAAAAAATCATTACATGTTAGACATACATTAAAAACAACCTAAGTGTATTTAATAGAGTCATATTTTTAAAATTTAAATGTCTATAACAAAAATGTTTGAACCAGACTATGAATTTAGAACCTTAAATTTTAAAATTGATTTTTCTTTACCAGTAAATTAAAATAATTCTTCTCTTATAGGCACAAAAAAAACATCGTGGAATCAATTATACTATTAAAATCATCACACATTTGCGGGATCTCATCTTAATCGTAGTAATTGTGGATGAATTAAGATATTTTTTAAGTGAAAATTTTAAAATTTTGATATCATTGGATTTCTTATAATTTTTTTTCAGTACTTACATATAATTTCATTTACAAATAAGTTGGGAAAATCTTCAAACAGTTAAAACCTAAATACTTTTCCGGAATTATTAAAATAAAATATCAAAATTTTGAAAAAATATTTAAAATATTTTAGAAGTCTGTAATCTGAAAATTTATATCAATGAATTCCTCATTTTTTTTTACCATGCATATAAAATTTCATATCCAAATGAATCTTTAAAAGTCCTCAAATAATTCATTATTTTTACCATGCATATAAAATTTTATATCCAAATGAATTTTTAAAAGTCCTCAAATAATTAGAAATCTAAAGTGTGTTTTTAAAAAATTACATAATTGGGTATGTTCATCGAAATATAAAATGGATAGAGTATATAGGAGGGGGGCTGAACTCTATCTAGTCTTACAATGGTTGAGAAAATTTGTATAAATGATTTATAATATACTAGCAAAAAAAATGCCTGTGGACAAATTAATAAAGAAACATTATATGGAGCTGTGGTTAGCATATATAGTGCTTCGAATTTTCTGTGACGAATGATTTTGGTGGTAGTTTTTATATAATATTTGAATAATATTCTCAAATTTTGTATACAATTTTTTTTATATATCGTTCTGAATTTTGTAAAAAAAATAAATGAATAAATCATGCAACACGTGAGATTCACTCTAGAAAAGATAACAGCCCAATCTACCAGCGATACATGTGGACATCTTTCTCAAAAAAATAAATTGTTTAAACACCAAATAGCGACCTAATCATTTCCAGCAAGCCCTTAAGTTAGACATAGTACTTAGGACTGAATTTCTTTATATATGTGTAACTTAAAGGCTTGTAACTTTGAAGTAAGATTAGACACTTAGTACTAAATAAGGAGTTGAATGTATGATTTAAAAAAAATAGCTTGTCAGATATTTTAAATTTTATTCCAATAAAACCACAGATTTAAGCCATTGTTTATGATTTTTTTTTTTTTTAAGAAAAGCATGGTTCAGGCCCAGAGACCCAGACCTATTATAAATAATAGAGTTTATGTACATAGAAATAATTTTATTTTATTGTTAATTTTCTTACAATTAAATGAGTGCAAGTTCAAAATATTGGGTGCTATAATTTTTTTTTTGTAAATATAAATTGATTGAAAAGAAACAAAACGAAGTTAGACTAAACGAAAGGGAAAAAGACAAGTCAGACATGCCCGGTTTCAAATATGAAATATCTAGTGGCGGGTACAGTACAACATTTATATGGATTTGTGTAACATGAATTTTGGAGAACTGAATTAATTGTTAGTACACTTCGTCCTTGGGAGTTCGGAGTTCGGACTTCGGACCGAGCCAATCAGTCGACACATCGCCGGATCGCCCTCATAATTCACCTCTCTTGGGATCTTGTGCGGCGTCGACTGTACAGCTCTGATTTGGCGGGTTGCATCCTGTTAAGGATAGGTATTAAAAAAGCCACATATCTGCATTGAAGAATCAACGGTGCTTAACATTATTTTTTTTATGGCTAGAATCAACGGTCCATAGAATGGAGTGATATGAATTGTTACATGAAGGATTTATGAGGGCATGTTCACGTCTTTTAAAGGATGAGATGTGTTCTTTTATTGGTTTTATTATTATTTATTTTGTGCACCATGTGCAGCTTTCCTTAGCAAGACCAATCACCAATGAACCATTTCTGTTTTAGCACGAGGTGGGATCAGTGCTTCACTTTGTCTATAAGAATTTTACTGTTCAATGTCCATATATGTACGAATTGGAATGACTCTGGTTTGGTGTGGCTAATCTATACATAGTTCACTGAATGACTCAGGGACGGAGTCAGAATTTGAATTTGAGGGGTGCAATGGCTGAAGACCAGCAATAAAATTACCTAAGTCTAACTACGCATAACACATCTTTGACGAAAGGAGAAAAAAAAAAGCAACATAAAAAACACAAATTCAATACCAGTACCCTACCTACACGCTCAACCAAAATGACAAAAAATTAAGGAGGTTTGTCTGAATGAAGGAAGTACCATACAAAATTGTAGCTTCTGGTATGAAATTGACCATCTGAGAGCACGACAGCCCCAAATAGCAAAACATGCGCCTACAAATATAACAATCTTAGCTAATTCCAATAGCTGTTAATAGTTATTTATGCAAACATAAAAAATACCAGAGACCAAATAAGAAACAAAAACCTTTTTTATAAGCATTGTTCAACAAAAGTACAAAATATAAGTCAAATTTCTATTACACTTGGATATTCCAACAAAAGCTAAATCTCTATTAACTTAGCCGCACAGGCACAACACAGGCTCGGGGACCCGAATCCGCTGTAGCGCGGGACACCGTGTAGCGCACGTGCGAGCCGTCTGATCTTGATCGGACGGTTCATTTTTTACGGGCCTATCAATCTGTGTTACATGCACGGAGCTCCTTTGTCCATTGGATCTTGATCAGACGGCTATGATGCCGCGCTACACGGTGTCCCGCGCGGCACCAGATCTGAATTCTAGGCTCGGAGGCTCCCTTCCCTAATTCTCTTCTGCGTTGCTATTGAAGATAACGTGAAGCGAAATTGTGATGAGAAGATAGATTTTAGAGGCCAATATGTCAAACATGGGCTTTTTGTATTACATTGATACGGCCTAAATACAGTTCTGTTAAAAGCTCATGATTTCCACTTCCTATAATCCTATATAGTATATATACCTAGTCGGCTAGTCATTGAATTTCTCAAATGTTGGGGGTGCCAGGCCCCCTCTCGCACCCCTACTGGCTCCGCCACTGGAATGACTGTTAGTCAAAATTTATTTTTATTGTGATCCGTTACAGATTAGGCTGCACGATGGTGAATTCATGAGCATTTAGATTTCTTTTTTCACGTCTGATCCTGCTCTATTATTGTTGTGATAATATAATACTTGTCTTATTGCTTTCCAGCTTTTTTGAGCCCCCACATGATGACTTCGCATTCTCTGGATGGCCATCCAGTGAATGATTTCGATCTCAATCGTCTGATTTAATCTTAATGGCTATAGATGTCCCGTGTATGATATCAAGATTGATAGGTTCGAAAAACTCTAACCGTTGAGATTAAATCAGACGGCTCGGATCGAAAGACGTCCAGTGGATGGTTGTATTCAACCATCCAGAGGATACCCTCTCCCCACATGATACGCTTTGGTAATAAATGTTGAGCCTCTCCCACTTTTTTATTTCCATTTTTATTGCACCACATTTTTTTTTTCGGGCACATCTCCCATCTTCAAATCTGTAGGTAAGCTAATTATCTAATTTTATCTTTATTTAATTTTATTTATATATCTCACAACTATTACTATCATAGTGATGGAAAATAAATAACATAAAATAATAAACGATTTTACGTTTGGCACAATATTTTAATTTTTCCATCTCGACTTTGTAGACATACGGAACCAAGTTGCGGCGGAGCCGCATTTGAATGGTCTAGTTCAGCACAACTTCAAATTCAAATTGAAATTAATCATTTTTTTTATCATCTGGAATTAATCATTTGACACAATTAATAAAACTCTCTCTCTCTTAAAATCAATTTACATTACTGGTACCATTTTTCTCCCTTTATAAATGCAACATTGTGATCAGCTAAACAAATAATTAGAATTGTCAAAATGCCTTTGAATTGCACCTGTACGCTATACAGAATCGCCATGTTTTTTCTCTCAAAAAGGAGGGGGCAATATTTATATCACCCCTTTTTTTCCCTTGGGGTGGGAATTACTAATCAATGGGCCATCTTTTCAATGCACATGTTCACTGTCTCCAGCGTTCAGTTAGCCACTTAGCTGGATTGGGTTTAGTATAGAGCTCAGGTTTCTTTTATTTATTTCTGGCCTAGACAAGAAAACCTCTCACAGTCCAACGTTTATTCGTGCAGTAATCCGAAAAATTTAAAAATAATAATAAAATAATATAAAATATTAATAATAATATCCAAATAATTCAAATTATTTAAATAGTATCACAATTAGGAATTTGAGATATTTAAAAAGTAAAAACCCTCCTAAGTGGCCAAACTGCTATACCAATTTTTTATGTTTACTGAAATTTGACTCTGGAACTTAATTGACCCTACTTTTGTTTTGCCTTTTTTTTTTATTTGGTTTTCTTATGTGAGATGAGGGGTTTCACTTTGTAAGATATGAGTTTATATATAGAGATAGGCTAAAATCAGCTATGGCTGAGAGCCTAAATCGTCAGCTATAATCTCGAGCGTATATTATTTTCGAGATTCGTGCAAGATGAGAGCGCTGCTTTGAAATGTCCGTCAGTGATTCCGTCTGTTTACTTCCATCCCTTCCCTCTTTCATTTTCGTTCTCTCTCCAGACCTCCTCCTTTCCCCTTTTTCAAGCAAAACCAAAAGAAAAAAAAATCCAGCTACCTTCTCTCTCTCAAATGAAGAAACCCTAGCTCTTATCTCGCCCCCCCTCTCCCCTACTCTCGCTCCGACTTCAAGCATCGCCCTTGTGTGCTGACGGCCTGACGCTCGTCGTTGTTCGCTTGCTCTCATGCTCGCTCCTTTAAGCAGCATCTACCTCTATGCGATAATGCGAAGGTATTTCTCTGAAATTAGTTGTTTATATCCTTTGGTTTGGACGATAAGTCAGTGGATTTACATTTGTGGGAATTCTTTTTGTGCGTTAAAAATTATTAAATATGCTAATTCGCTGAAAATTCTTCTCAGAAAAAGAGATGCATAATTTCGTACTGTTTTGGTGGGATTAAAGTGGTTTACGTTTCTTGTGTTGTGTTTAAAGAATTTTGATTTTGATTTTTTAAAGAAAAAAGGTTGTTTTCTTATTAAATTAGATAAAATAGCTGTTAGAGTAATAGACATATTGGGAGATTCATAGCATATGTAATTAGGAGAAGTAAACTGTCTTGGATTGTTGGATTAAAATTGTAATAGAGTGAGATTATGTCTCTGGGCACATCAGCTATAAATATAGGAGTGCCATCTGTAAATAAGGATACAATTTAATACCATTCATTTTACATCTCTCATTATCTCTCTTACTGTTATGTACCAGTATACCAGCTTTCAATAGCAGATCACTAGAGAGACATGCATGCTCAATTTTATAAAGGCAATCGTGCTTTTGTTCCCCCTTTAATTTGATATGGTTACATATCATGTTCAAATGGCAATAGGAATATGAATTAGACTTTAAATTGATCGAGACAAATCAATAAGAATGGTTGTTCTTTTTTTTTAAAAAAAAACTTTTATGTGTGGAGATAACTATTTTTATTGTAAAAAGTAGTCGCATTTTCATAGAAATTTTGACTGATACATGAGTGTTGTACTCATAAGTGAATTAATTCGACTGACACATCTGTAATTCTTTTGATGTTTTGCAGGAAGTAGCTTGTAAAAAGACAAGGAACACACTAACAAAGAAGAGTTAGACTAGATTAGTGTTTCATTTAAACAATATTTGAATTAATTTTGAGTTGCAATTGTATGTTGAATCCATTTCATTTTGGACTACATTAGAGTTTCATTAGAGCAGAATTTTTGTTTTATTTCCTTTTTGTTTGTTTGATCTATAATGCATATGTTGAGTTGATGTTATATTCAAAAAGCTTGTTGTAGCTAGCTTATTTAACACACAGTATACTCCAGGCCGAGTAATTATAGAAGTCATTTTAACTCCACAATGAGTACAGGTCCATCTAATGAAAAGTAATCACACATTTTACATTGCAACCCAAATGATAAGCAGTGAAGATATGCATAACATTAGTACAAAATCATTAACTGCGAACAAGCAATGAAGGGATTATAAAGATAATATATGAGTCATCACATATGTAATCAAAATGCTATAAGAAGTCTCCTTCAAACCTATACCCATTACTATATCAAAATGCTACTGCACCCATTACTATTTCAAAATGCTACCATACCCATTACTATATCAAAATGCTATCTAATTTTTCTTCAAAGCTATACCATATCTATATCAAAATGTTACACTTCCATTAGCTCTTCTTCATTCCAATCTGCTCCTCCAGGTTCGCATATCTTTTCCAAGTTCATTTCCATTTCCTTAGTTTTAAGAAACTAATGCAATCCAAAATGCCAAAAAGAATTAGTAATGTTATGAAATGTTTCATCCAAAATTCAGAATATATAAAAGTACAAGTTAAAAAAAAAACACAATACCTTTGGACATGTCCTTTTATTATGAAATGTTTTTTGTTTGCAGTAGCCACAAATTCTTTTGTTAGGAGCATTTTCAGCTGCACTTTTCCAACGTGCTGGCTTTTTTTTCCTTCCTTTACATTGAGACAATGGAGGATCATTAACCACAAGTGTGTGTGTCTGGTCTTCTTCATTTGATTTCTGTACCTCCGCTGGTAGGTTGCGTTCATCCTCATCAACATCAATAGCATAAAAAAACTCTGAATCTTCTTCTTTCTTTCTTTGAAAATGCATTAATGTTGTCTCAACATCCCTTCCAAGTAGCTTTGCATTATCCATAGCAATCAGATTGCTCACATCCTTCCTCTTGAAAGGAATATTGTCCTTTCCACCTTCTAGAGTAGATATATATGCCAATATTTTAGAGGACTCTATATTTTGATCAGTCAAATCACGAATTATTTGCTTGATATTGTCGGTCATTAGCTTTCGAGATTGAAGATTTCTTCTTTTGGCTGAAGTGTTTGGTACCAGGTTATGATTGTGGTCATCTTGAAACTTAGTCACTTGCCAAATAACACCTTTTATCAACTTCAATCTAAGGTATGCTTTACAACCTGTTCTTGATGACCATGTTTCCTTCTCAGGTGTTTTTTGGTTGCTTGAATTACCTAAATTCATACTCTCTTGTTTTTTACGCTTAGAGAACCCTTCTTTCGAGCAGACATAGGCCACAGAAGTCACTCCCTTACTTGATGAATTTCTAGAATTCTTACGGATACTAAATCCTTTGTAGCCACCATAGGAATTGTAAAAGTTATATGCCTCGACTTCAGATTTGAATTCCATACCCACATAAGGCTGTAGGATCTCTTCTGTTTTTTCCTCTTCGTCTTCATCTTCTACTTCTTCTATCACAACACAATCATCAACTTGTATACCTTCAAAACCAGTGTAAGGGTCAATGTCCTCAATATGAGTGTTTGAGGTTGCTATACTGTTGAAATCAACATCATCTGACATCTACAAATAAAAAATATGCATATATTACACGAAAAATATTACTTGAATTGAGATTATAATGCTCAAACTTATATAAAGAAAAAGTTAAATTACAGATCAATTTCTACAAACTCATACAGTAAGGTTGTTTGGTTGAATTCTTATGCAAGCTGGTAACTGATAAGTACAAGTATAAGAGACATAGTGCATTAGTAATTTCAGCGAAAAGGTATTTTCGGAGACCTCTGCATTGGTTGAAAAGTATAACTTGAGGCTGCTATTTTTGTTTGATTCCACCGAAAAGGTATTTGTGCTACTTGAACATTAGTAATTTCTCACATTTTTTTTGTATGAAATGTCAACACAAGAAAGAATGGTAATTTCTGGTACAAGAGATAAAAGTGAATGAATACAAAACCTAAGAGATACCTTCGCATATAATTTTTGAGAAGAATTTTCAACGAATTGGCATATTTAATAATTTTTAAAGCACAAAAAGAATTTCCACAAATGTAAATTCACTGACTTATCGTCCAAACCAAAGGATATAAACAACTAATTTCAGAGAAATACCTTCGCATTATCGCATAGAGGTAGGTGACTGCTTAAAGGAGCGAGCATGAGAGCAAGCGAACAACGACGAGCGTCAAGCCGTCAGCACACAAGGGCGATGCTTGAAGTCGGAGCGAGAGTAGGGGAGAGGGGGGGCGAGATAAGAGCTAGGGTTTCTTCATTTGAGAGAGAGAAGGTAGCTGGGTTTTTTTTTCTTTATGTTTTGCTTGAAAAAGGGGAAAGGAGGAGGTCTGGAGAGAGAACAAAAATGAAAGAGGGAAGGGACGGAAGTAAACAGACGGAATCGCTGACGGACATTTCAAAGCAGCGCTCTCATCTTGCACGAATCTCGAAAATAATATACGCTCGAGATTATAGCTGACGATTTGGGCTCTCAGCCATAGCTGATTTTAGCCTATCTCTTATATATATCCACTTATTATTTGTCAATGACATGAGCATATACCCCCCCCCCCCGACTCAAATCCTCTGCTGTGCTCGTTATTTTATTAATATTTTAAAATTTCAAAACTTAATTGTTGAATTCAAACCGTTGGTCTTGTTTAATTTTACGAGCGATGCATTTTCATATAAGTTTTAATTATAAATTTTAGAGTTTATTTAATACTAGATTAAGTGATCAACAAATAAACAAATCTGGTTAGATTAATTCTAATACGTTCATAATTTGGTCACTCAATCGAGTATCAAATCGACTCTAAATTTTATAAAAATTATATGAAAATTCATCGCCCGTAAAATTGAATAAGATCAACGATTTAGATTCAACATTTAAATTTTAAATGTGTAATTTGGAAGTTAAAAAATTTTCTATGATTTTTTTCTGTTCATAAATGTTTCTCTAACTTGTTCTTAGATATGCCAATAGAGATTTTGTCCTTTTCAAGATCTTATGTAAAAAGAGGTTACGCTCTAGATCAATTTTTTTACCGATAAGTTTATTAAAAAAACGCACGTACATGCTGCAAGTCTGCAGATCTAAATTTCGTATAGGCAACCAAACCATGCATTCATAATTAATAAATATTAACTTGGCTAATTTCTTACATTTCACCATGCATGTAGGGTGAACTTACCTGATTAATACTTGAAATTTCCTCATCTCCTTCTCATGAGTCTTTTTTATTTTTTCGCTCTGATATGGATCTCTCATTTTTCTTTCTTATTGAATCTCATATCTCAACCTCATATTTCAGTGTGTTCTTATTTTGTATATATTTTGCATTCAATTATTTTGTTGTTATATGTGTTCATTTATTTGTCGTAATAGTTTAGTTTATTTATTCGTTATATATGTTCACTTAGTTTATTATATCTATGCACTTTTATTGTTATATATATGTGTTCATTTTATTTGTTCAATTTGTTTATCTTAATTCTTTATTTGTTATTCAAAAATTATCTTTTATATATGTTAATTTTGTTATTTTGTATGCTCAATTATTTGTTATTTAACTTATTTTATATATCTTTTAATTTTGTTGTTATATATGTTCACTTTATTTGTTGTAACTATTTACTCTATTGTGATATGTGTTAATTTTATTTGTTCATTTTATTTCTTAATTTAGTTAATTTTATATTTGTTCACATTGTTTCTTCAATTTGTTCATTTTATTTTGAAAAAAAATAAGACAGAGTTTATTTGAAAGCGAAGGAAAGTGAGATTGAGGCAAGATGACAGAGTAGGGAGGGAAAGAAAACATATGAGAAAGAGGCCGGGGAATGCATGGGAGGGAAAACCAGAGAGAGGAGTGAAGGGGAGGGGCAACAGCCAACAGGAGAACGTTTTTCCATTTTTAGCGCGCCATGGTCCGGGATAACAAAAGTGCAGATTTCACTGATCAGTCCTAATTCTTTTCTGACACTTTTCTGGTTTTGACAGAATCTTTGTGCTAATAAAATCAAAGTCGCTCCACTTAGTGATGTGTTATGTACTAGAAACTCGTATGTGTGCTAGATTGTCTATATACTATATAGAAGAAAATTAAATGAAGCCGTTTACTGACGCCCGCACCTAGACTCCTAGAGCTAGTAGAATTAAGGGAGATATTTTATGACATATCTATTACTTTACTTTGTATGATTCTGCATTACATATAAAAGGAAGAGACTAATTAGGGCAAAATCGTCCCTATTGCTAAGGAAAATTTCGAGTTATAACTTTTCATATATTTTTACTTTGGTTTCTTTGATGATCGATCTACACGAACTTTTTATATTTGCTTACTGATACAATATGAAAGATTTCATATTTTTATTGATTCAATTTAGGTATTCTGATGCATGGTGATCAAAAGTTCCAGTGGTTAGAACGTTGATCCTCAATGCCCCACACCGACACCACCACCATCACCAGCACCTCCACCAGACCCACCATCACTGCCGCCTCCTCCACCACCACCACTCGAACCCCCACCTGAGCCCTGGCCACTACCTTCACCTCCGCCATGACTTCCACTAGCATTGCCACAACCCTCACCACGACCCACTGCATTTCCAGCCGTACCAACTCCACTTCCACATCCCGAGGCACTGCCACCACTTCCACCAGATCCACCTCCGCCTCCTCCGCCACCACCAGTACTCACAGTTATGCCTCCCCGTCCTATATGCACACCAACTCCACGGCCCCCGCCACCACCTACATTTATGGACCCATTTTTAGCACTTATACTGCCTCCACCACCTACACCGACTCCTACATCAATACCGTGTCTACCAACATCAACACCAACTCCCACGCCAACCCCACCTCCGGCACTGACACCACCACCACGCGAAGTGCCCCCGCCGCCTCCAACACCTCCACCTATACCAATTGAAAGATCAGTCCCGTTAGGGTTTCCACTTGTGCCCACCAACCCACCCGGCCGGACCGACACTGACTTGGTGTCATTGAGTTGACTTTTTTCCTTGACAGAGATTATGTCCCTAGCATGACTAGTAGTTGACATGCATACAAGTGCATGGACTAGAAGCATAATAATTAGATGAGGAGTTGCCATGCATATATAATTATATATAATCGATTTATAATTTGGTGCCGTATAAATAATTAATGTGTGTGTTCACTAATTTGTAATGGTGATAAGATGTGTCATCAGAAGTTGTATTTATAGCAGGGGTAAGGGGAGTTGGGGTGGTGGTGCAAAACCTAATTATAACTTTAGAGCGTGGACTGTATGAAACCGGTATATGTGGAGTGTGATCACGGTATAAGACTTTTGGAAGTTGGGAAGCAAACTTTCTCGCATCTTTTCCCTCTCAACTTTTGTTATCTTCCCAAAAGGTGGAAAGAAAATAATTAATAATTTTTATTTGCCAATTCTGTTAGAATATTTGAGAAGTTATTATATAACAATTAATAAATTGAGTTACGCCGTCCGAAGAAGTGTATTTTGCTAAATTACAAAGTTATCTAGTTGTCAGAATTTGGAACTTCGGGAAAAATGATGTTTTGTGCAAAATAATGATGGAAAATAAAAATTCAGATTGATTATAAGTGATGTAATTGTAACAATTAAATTTAGTGAAGGCTTTCTAAAGAAATGTGAAATTCACCAATTTTAGTATGTGGCCGAGTACAGCAAATTTAAAACCAGAGCTTGACTGGTATATGAGAAAGACTGCAGTCCCACCCAGTCCATAGCTTTGTGATTCGCAGCCTTACGGAGCCAAACCAACTTTTTTTTTTCCTCTTTCACATTAATCTACGATCTTGTAATTGATCCTGGTCAATACTGGAAAACATCAATTGTATAATTAACATTGGCAAGTCAGGTGAAAACGATGAAGTTAAAACTTTGTATGGGTGTGTTTGGATAGGTGTGGGAAGAAGGGAAGAAGGGAAGAAGTGGAAAGAAGTATTGGGAAGTGTGTAACTTTATGAAGAGTTTGAATTGTTTATAATTTTTTTTCTTCTTCTTTCTTCTTCTTCTTCTTTCTTCCAACGATCCAAACGCACCCTATGTGAAGAATGCGTCTATTAATTTCTTTATAATATAATGGCCAATTAAGTAGGATTGGTGGTGAGTATATATGTGAACAATGAATTGAGTCCACAGTTCACTATAAGCTAGCTAGTAGTATTACCGTTGGGAACTAAAGCAGTCAAAAAGAAGTAGGTGAAAGCTAGTAAATTAGAATGGCGGGGGCCGCCATAATTAGAATAAGATTTTCAATATCTTGAGCAGATCACTACAGCGTTAATTAAAAGAATGATCAATTATTTTACCAATAAAAACCAGCTTTTTTTTTTTTGAAGAAAAAATGGAGATCATGTCTCCATCTTTCAATTAAAAATAAAATTAAGGTTGGTTACAAAATTAGCCAGAGGCTAATTAAAGAAAAAAGAAAAGCAGAAAGACTGAAAAAAAACTAAGAAGTAACAGTAAAGTTAAAGGCAAAAATTAAAAAAATAAAATGAAGTCTAAGGCTCTGTAGCGAGACTGGCTTCCCACTCCACGAAGACTTGTTCCACCAGTGCATCCACCGTGTGAAAGGATTCTGAGAAGATTCGTTTACACCTTTCTCTCCAAAGAATGAAACAAAGGATTTCCATAAACTCTCTGTGTAACAGTGGGTTCAAGTTGTCTAATAGAAAAGAGGGATTTGAGGAGAATTTTAAATCAGAAAGGAGAGGAGAGAATTGTGAAGCTTTATGTAAAACATCTTTGAATAGCTTGCAAGAGTTGAAGAGGTGTTTAGCTGTCTCCTCATTGGAAGCACAAAGGATGCAGAAGCTTGGTAATTGCCATCCTCTTTTCTTCAGATTGTCAGCCGTCACAATTCTGTTTAGACTCAGTTGCCAAGCGAAAACTTTCATTCGAGGTGGGATTTTGAGTTTCCATAAAGGGGACAAGCATGAACTATGCCTTGGAAATTTCTTTAAGAAGTTATAGAGAGAATTTACAGAGAACATTCCATCGGAGTTAAGATTCCAAGTGAAATTATCTCCATTCGGTACCAGGGGTAGAGTGAGATCGTGGTTCAGCGATTGTTGTAGAGAAAGCCACTGTGCAGATGCTGAGAGAGAGAGGTGAAGAGCGTTTCTGAACAAGGAAACATTGTTGTACCAGTCAGCCACAAATCGAGAAAGGGTAATGTTTGGATCAAAGACAAAGGTAAAGAGATCCTCATAACGGTACTTCAGGATTCCTAGCCCCCAATTATGACGCCAGAACAAAATATCGTTGCCATTACCAGGATGAGCCGTGATCAAAGGTACCAGCACTGGGGCAATAGACTGAAATTCTTTTTCCAATGGGCTGTTGAATGGGATCAAAGATGTCATGTTGTTTTGCAAACTTGCAGCCAAGAGATGGCGGTTTAGCAGCTTTTAAAATGCAATTTAAGCGGTTTAGCAGTTAGATGGCGATTTAACGTTTGTTAGTGATAAAACAGATAAAACAACAATATAACAGATAAAACGATTGTGCGATGTGAACAAAAACCTAGATAAAATTGTGATAAAACGGAAAAAAATTAAAAAAAACTTGATTACAAGTGTACTAAAGCGATTATATATACTGCCACCCATCAATAAAGGAAAAAATTTGTTGGGCTAAAAGGAAATGATATGATAACTAACTTGTGTCATAATTAATATTAATTATAATATTAATGTGGCCTATATGATTTAATCTGAACCATTTATTCTTTAATGGTGCATTGATTTTGATGGAAAATCAATGGACCAGATTCATTCAAATATGATCCCTTCAATTGCCTTAGTTATATTAACTCATTTCCTGTCATTAGAAGGCACCTTTTCACTGATTTTCGCCTAATTAACAAAATAGACAGAAGAGAGTAAAAAAACGTCATTTTTGCCATCAATTTTGGACTAAGGAAAAATTGAAGAAGATCATATTTCCGCATAACGATGTCTTCCCTACAGTCCTGTAAGTTCTAACTCATGAATTTATTTAATTTTATATGAATTACGTGTTCTTGGCTATTAATTTCAGAAATATTATTAAGAATCAAATATTTCAAATATCTATCAACTTGGTAATAGTATTCACATTTGATTGAAACGAACAAAGGTATTATATATATGAGGAGCGTTCCGGTGCCTCTAAATTAGAGTGCCCCCAAATGTCACACATCTGGGACCGTTAGATCAACAATTGATAAGTGGTTCAGATTTCATCTCTACTAAATAATCTATTCTCTTGTAAAATGAAAAGAAAAGAACCAAAGGAGAAAATCAAAATCATCTCCCTTCTCGCTGTCCTCTTCCTCCACCGACGGCAGTGGATTTCTTCTCGACTCTCACCTCTCTGGCCAACGTTTTCCGTTCTAGTCACCTCTAACTTTCTCTTCACTCTCACCTCCATTATCGCGACTCTAATCGCTCTCGCACGAAACCCTAGATTTCTCCACCACCGCATTTTGGTCGTCCACCTCAGGCTGCGCTTTATTCATGGCCTCGCGAGGAGCTTGAAGTACTTCTTGGCCTTATTATCTCACCTCATAAGATGGTATCATCTCTTTCTATTTGACACATGCAAGCACGCACACTGCTGATGGCAAAACAAATTGCTTAATTTTTGTCCTATTTTTTGTGCTGGTTTTTCATTTGTTGCTAAAATAATTTGAAATTATAATTACTGCCTTTGGTAGATATTAGAGAGAAGAGATAGATGCATTTTATTTTTGTAACTTATTGTGTAGCTTTAACCGTTGTTGTTTAAATTAATGAAACAAATGTTATTTTACTATTTTGATATGGTCTAGAAGAATGAATTTTGAGCAAATAAAAGCCCCTTGGAATCTACTAAACATAATACA
The DNA here is from genome assembly GCA_028095005.1 of Rhynchospora pubera. NCBI lineage: Eukaryota > Viridiplantae > Streptophyta > Magnoliopsida > Poales > Cyperaceae > Rhynchospora > Rhynchospora pubera. The sequence goes on along the minus strand of CM051461.1, from coordinate 10,752,939 downwards.
GGTTCATACATAACCTTTCAGGTCTACAAAATCAGAAGCCTCATACCTCATTAGAAAATAACAGAAACACAATTTTGAGCGAATATTGACCTTCTTCATACGTTCTTTATTTTGGACATGATATGGTACTTTTCACATTTTATTAAATTTGGTGTTTCGTTTTCTATTTAGGGGCCATTGTTTCCAAAGGATAATGAAGAATTTATGAACACTAGGAAATTAAATGAAGATGATCAAATTGAGATGGAGTCCAGAAACAATAGAATTGATGCTGGTAAGACAGATCATGTTGATCAAAATATCAATGGTCTCATATTTTGTGAAGGTATGGTATTCACATCTTTAGAAAATGCTGAGGAGTTATACAAAGCTTTTGCCAAAGCTAACGGATTCACTGTTACGATTAAAAATACTCGTCCTGGAAGAAGAGGAAGCATTTCGAGTCGAGAATTTGTGTGTTCTTGTCAAGAATTTTGTATAGAAAAAAAACAAAAAGAGTTATCTATTGCAAAAGAGGTGGACAGAAGAACATTAACTCGTAGATGTGGATGTGAAGCCATGTTAGTTGTTAAATGGGACAAGAAGAAAAATGCATGGATGGCACACAAATTTAATGAGTTCGGCCTCCCGATTGGAAAGGTTCCAACAATCTTTGGTAACATGGAAGGTGTAAATTTAATGAAAGGGATTGTTATAACCACATGAGAGATAAAAGGAGGAAAGATCTTGTTGTAGGAGATGCACAAGCTGTTGTGGAATATTATAGAAGAAAGCAAAGTGAGAATCCTAATTTCTTTTATGCAATTGATTGTGACAAGGAGGGTCGGATGATTAATTTCTTTTGGGTAGAAGCTAAGGGACGCCTTTACTATGAAAAATTTGGAGATGTGTTGGTTTTTGATACAACCTATCGAACCAACAAATATCAGATGCCATTGGCTAATTTTGTTGGAGTTAATAACCACATGCAATCTATCTTTTTTGGGTGTGCATTACTTCAGGATGAGCAGGAAGAAAGTTTTGTGTGGCTTTTTGAAACTTGGTTAGAGGCCATGCATGGAAAAGCACCAATTTCAATTCTCACTGATCAAGATAAAGCAATTGGAAATGCTGTCAAAAAAGTCTTTTCTAGTATTATCCACCGTTTATGTTTGTGGCACATCACAAGTAAGTTCCCGACAAAGATTGGAACTTGCAAAATAGGATCTGGATTTCAAAAAGAAATCTCAAATTGTATTAGAAAATCAATTTCTCGTGAGGCATTTGAAAAAGATTGGAAAATCATAATTGAGAGATACAAGTTGGAGGATAATACATGGCTTAATGGATTGTATGAAATACGACATTCATGGATTCCAGTTTATAATCAAACCATATTTTTTGCAGGCATGAACACAACACAAAGAAGTGAAAGTATGCACTCATTTTTTGATTCCTTTGTCAATCTATTTAGACACATCAAAGGAAACCTACCAATTGATAGTGAATTCTTTAGAAGAAACATACAATAAGGTGGTTGCAATAGAAGGTCCCATTAGTATGGAAAGACTTGAAGAACCAACTGACCAAGAGCTCAATGATGATGCTCCATTGCAAGATCCAGTTGTCTCTCAAACAAAAGGTCAAAAAAAAAAGAATCTGCAAAGGTCTCGCGAAGAGGTCGTATCATGAGTGGACTTGAGGTATCAATGAAGAAAAGAAGAAAGTGTTCTAATTGTAGTGAAATAGGTCACGATATTAGAACATGCATGCACAAGAAAGTAAGTTCTGCAAGTAATTTATAATTTACTTCTTAGTTATGCTGCACTCTTAGATTGTAATTGAATCGTCTGCTTATAAAAATGTATTATTTGCAGGTTGAAGATTGAGAAATTGTGCTACTATATTTGCAGGTTGAAGATTGAGAAATTGTGCTTCTTAGTCAGCTTTATAATTTACTTCTTTGTCATTTTTTTTTCCTAAGATGATATTACATACAGAAACTTAAATGTGGCTTTAATTGCACAATTCAGGGATAACAAAGCTTAGTAGAGGTCAAAGTTGGTGTGCGTGCTGCTACATTTTGGTTGCTGCTACATTTTGGAGTGTTTGTTGAATCTCAGGATATGAAATTTTTTGGCTGTTACTGTTGAACCGATTATAAATTTGGATCATTTGCTATAAGCTTGATGATATAAAGCTGACTGATGTAAATGTAACTGATTTTATTAAAATACATAGATAGTATTTTGTAAACCTCGATCACTTGTCACTTCTTTTTTTTTTGTTGGATTGCAATTTGCGTTATAAAATTGGTGTGGATTTTGTTGATGTTTCTTTATTGTTTAGACATGTCTATTATCTAACCATATTTGTTTGTCAGTTCACATTAATTTCTACAATTGTGTTATTAAATACAGCCAAATTGTAAACATATAACTTAGCATTCAGCTTGCATCCAACTAAAGTTGCAGTGAGTGTTCTTCTTTCCTTCCTGCTCTTTTATTATTAACAAATCCTTTTCATTTTTCTTTGCCCAAAATTCTTGATATGAGCACACAAATTGTCAACTTGATGTTCTTCTTCTTTCGCCTGAATGAGTATCTGTACAGTGAATCCATTGACCTTAGTACAGGTTTTAATGTTTTATATAACTCTTTAGCTTTCTTTAGAAATGCAAATATCATGCCTTCATTTCAGGACATCAGTATTTTCATCAATATGCTATATGTGTTGTTGGCTTCAATTTTTTTGATACCAGTAAGTCAATATTTACAAATTATTCATGATACCGGTACTGCCCACTAATTAATCCTTCACTCATGAGTTTTTAATTTCAAAGTCCTAAACCATATACCACCTCTTTTTATTAAAAGTCTGATAAATAAGTGAAATCAAATTGAATTGCAAACATAAACGTAATCAATTTATGCTACTCTAGTGCTTCTAGAATTGGAGCAGCTTTGCATTGCCGTCGGTACTTTAATTGTTGCTTCATCATGACCCTTGAACTATCATCTCTTGAGTTATTACAACATTTTCCTGAAACATATCAAAGGTAAATGTAACAACAAATGATAACAGATTGCTAAATGAAAATGCTTCTACTATCTAACCAGTATTGGCACTAATCATAAATACAAATTATTTCAGCAAAAAAATTAAAAACCAGCACCATAGACCAGACAAAAATCAAAGCAAAAAAAAATTATTTCTTTTAGAGGTGTGCGCGCTTGTACGTGTCAGAGGGAGAGAGATGGTACCATCTTAAGAGGTGGCCCAATAAGGCTAACAAGTACTTCAAGCTCCTCACCAGTCCATGAATAAAGCGAAGCCTGAGGAGGACGACCAAAGTGCGATGGTGGAAAAATCTAGGGTTTCGAGCAAGAGCGATTAGAGTCGCAACAGCGGAGGCGAGAGAAAGAGAGAGCAAGAGGCGACGGGGAGGGAAGAAGTCGGCCAGGGAGGCGAGAGTCGAGAAAAAACCCAGCTGTCGTTGATGGAGGAAGATGATAGCCAGAGGGGAGACGATTTTAATTTTCCCCCTTCGTTTAACTCTTCTCATTTTAGTGAGAAATGAATTATTAATAGAGACAAAGTCCAGACCGCTTATCAATTGTTGATCCAACGGTCTCTGATGTGTGACATTTAGGGACACTCTAATTTAAAGGTACCGGAACCCTCCTCTATATATATTATGATACACTGATACGGGGTCCAATAATTATTGATAAAGCAAATACGGACTATACACACGTGTATGCACAATGAAGTATATATCGGAGTTGTTGCTCTACCAATTTGAATACTTGCTTTTATATCCGCATGAAATAAAATTGTAGAGAACTAGTTTTTGGTCTAGCGATAAAAAAATAACGTACCTTCAACATAGGTCGTGGGTTTGAAATCCGAATTGGATCTTTTTGTGACATTTAATTTCGAAATAAGTTGAAGGACTTGACTCCATCTTATTTAAAAAAAATAATTAAATTAAATTTTGAGATTTGGAATTTATCCGGTCAAATTCTTGCGACAACTGCAGACAAAACCAAAAATAATTAATATTGAAATAATATTAGTCCTGATCTGAGTACTAGCTTTGTGCATGCTTAGATTCGTTTCAGTGGACTTAACGATTGCGAGTGGAAAAGGGATAAAATAAAGCAGTGAGAAAAGAATACATGTAAGAAAATTGGAAATATAGAAAAATCGATAGCGACGGAAGTTTTCGCTTTAATCAATCTTAGGTTTGTCAAATAATTAAGCTTGAGAATTTGAATTTGTGAGTTCTTCTCTGCTTTATATTATTATAAATATAAATTAAAAATAGAAAATATGAATTTGAATTTGTGTGGGGTTTTCGTTGTTGTTTTGTTGCTGGATAATTGGTAATATAAAAATAATAGGCACAAAAGCAAAACACATAAGATGGCTACGATGTAATCACATCAGAAAATGATACCTAGCTAGCTAGCCGAGTTAATTCAAAAGTCAAAACCGAATCAAAATCCATATGATATAAGCCATCAAAAGGGGGAAAAGAATAATAATAGAGGTGAAAGTAATCTTCATATATGCATTTGAAAGGCTTTAACGATTTGGGGAACAAACAATCGGATTTATTAAAAGAAACAGATTACGGTATAATCTCAATTCGTTACTAGTTACTAGTTAATTTTGCACAAAAAAGCATACGAAGCGCGTTTTATTTTAGATAGATGGTCAAAAGTAAAAAGTAAAAAGTAAAAAGTTTGATTGAACAAAATGAATTACTACACAAACATATAATTACATAATAAGCGGAAAAAAGGAGGAAGGCTGAGGCGGCGGCGGTTTGGGTTTGTTGTGTTGACGTTGTTCCTGGATCTCCTAATGGACTCCATTAGGCTTCATCCTCCAAGAGATCGGATACAAATAGGCGGATAGCCTCTTTCTATTTCTATTTCTATTTGGTTTTCACTTTTCACTACCTCAACCTCAAGTCCTCATTCCTCAATTCATAGTCGGCGCTCTCACCACTAACGCCTGCCCCAATTACAATTACCTTTACTTCTTACTTCTTGGGTTCAATTCACACTCTTGCCTCTCTGTATCTAACTACTTTTATATCTCACCTGACTCAACTTCATATTTTCACAGGTGACTCTCACAATTCACATCACCCCTGCATTCCCATTGCCACAGTTGCCATGCCTTCTACCTTCTTCTGTATCACCTTTATTCTTCTCTACTATTTAATTGCTATCCTCTTTTAATAACGCTCATGAATGGTTTAGTCAATTACCAAAAAAAAAAAGAAAGTCTAATACAACTGAATTACATGAATGAACCCCGCGAATTATCACCCTTCTTCTCCTCTTTTGCTGCCTGAAGGTTCAAAATTCCTAGTTTGCCCTTGGGACTTTCGACATCAAATTGATCCTCCATTACCTTTTCTTTTATCAAAGCTGGCTGAAAATCCATCTTGTGTCTTGTTCGCCATGATCACACAGCTTACATGAGTAATATAGATATTGCGAAGTCAAATTGCTTGAAGCTTTTATGAAAACCATCTAAACTGTGTTTTCTATTATGATATTGTTCTGGGCAGTTAATTTCAAGTTTTTTTCTATAAATTCATTGTTCAGATCTCCATAAATGAAGATTTTTGTGGGGTTTAAACACAGTGATATATTGATGTTTTGTTCCAAAATCTTCACCTTTTAGTCTCAGTAAATTGTTATTTTATCTGAGCAAAGGTAGGATGCACAAAGTTCTTGGCAATTCTTTCCTTGCTTTAAACAAATTGATTCAGTATAGGGCTATTACTTTTCAATCTTCTTATTTTTATACTACTTTAGTCCTCGTCAGTATATTTATATTATCTGAATTTTCAGTTAATACGATTTTCAAGGACCTTAATTATAATGTACTTACCTTCTTCTTTGCTTTGATTGTTTAGTTGAATTTGTAATAGTCAAACAAATGCTTTAAAATCAAGATTTGGTCCAATAACCTAAAAAGGAAAATATAAAAATAATCTATATATATATTTTGCTTTTAGCAATAGCACAACATCCATTGTTTAATATTTTATTAATTTACTGAATGCTTCAGTTATCCAGGACTTGAATCTCTTGTCCATCTGATTAATCCTATTATTTCTCCTCTCTCATCTTGCATATACAATACTTGTTGATCTCTTATCAACAATATGAGTTGCTGTTCTGAAGAAGATCAGTAGAGAGGTTGCAAAGTAAAAGAATTTCTAACATGATGTAAAATTACATAATAATGAACAGCTCAGAAAAATTAATTAAAACCATTCATTTAGGAAACAAAAAAAGATTTAAATAATCATATAAAAAGATTCGCAAAAAGCATTTGTAATAGAATAAAATCGCTGAAAGTCTTGTCTGTTTTGGTGGCATTCAATATTGATGACTGTGCAATTACCTTACAATCTAAGATTGTGTATTATATATAATATGAAAATCCTGTTTCCAGTACTGAAAATGTGGGTTTTGTTTACGGATTGTTTCAGGATCCTGATGTAGAAAGCAGGGTGTTCATCTTTCTACATAATTAGTTTTATGTGCAGGCAGGTCCAATGACTTTGCTTTTCGCGTATATCCCTTGCAACATGGTGCTGCTGACCCTTCATATCTCCTATCGTGTCTACACAGACTGTCTCCATCTGTACTACCATTTATGAGTGATGCGACTCAACTTTGATTGGAGCATGTATTTTACGGTGCTTGATAATATTGTATGTTTTCAAGTCCAATAGGGGTTTCAGTTGTTAGCACATCCAGAGAAAGGGCAACATAAATGCTCATATACTTGCCAATTATGCTTGCAGAAACAGAATTCATGTTCTGGATTTGCCAATTATGCAGCACCAATAACCACAAGGCCAGAGGCTGGGTTTGCCCTTTATTTTCTTTCTAGTTGGTCCGTCTATATAGTGAACAGTCCAATTTGGTTCAAACATTTAAATTCTGCTTTTATGGACCTTTGTGAAATGATTACAGATTTTGAGAATCGCTGTCCTAAAAGGTAAAGAAAAAATTGTCAATGAAAACCTTTTTTGTGAAGCACCTCAAAATTACAGCTCAACTTCTACCACAGCAAACAGTAGTCCAATGTTGCTATGTTACCGTGGTTTGGAAATATACCAGCGTTTATGTGAAGAAACACATGATGCTTGAATGGAAAGAGGGGTGAACCTTACCAGTTACTATCAGCCTGGGTGTTTTCTTTTGTTTTCTTTTAACAATTCTTTGAAAAGAAGATGTGATTGAGTGGTGATCAGAAAAGAGATTGAGTCTTATGTTTCATTCAATGATTAATGAGTAGGAGGTAGGCTTATGAGTAAAATGCTTAGAAGCATCAAGTAGAGACCTGCTTATGGATTCTCCTACTTACTGTCTGAGATATGGGAAACGAGTTAGTTTTCTCAGCTTTTTTTTTTTCTTTTTCTTTCTTGTGCTAATGGAAGAAAAGATGAAAAAGTAATTAAACAAAAAGAATTAGTGCTGCGCTTTACTTTTTGTGTCTGTCCGTTCTTCTTTCTTGTGCCATAATTTGATTTATGCCACTACAAAACACTACAATTTGAAAATTGCCATCACAAAATAACTAATATAAAATATAAAACTACAAAACTATACAAATTTGTTTTATGCCATCATAAATGCTTTAATATTTTGGCTTTCATCAATTGCCTTCAAGTTTTGATTGAGTTAGTGAAATGTCACTAACATATTTTTATTATGTTTTCTTGTGCCAATTCGCTAATTCAGTTTGTTGATTTACTGGAATATCACTAATATATATTGTATTTATTTATTTTTATCAATTTGCTATATTAGCTCCTGGCAGCGTTAGTGGAATAGCACTTAAGCTGTTTCCAGCAATTTATTTGTGTTTGAAATCATATTTTAAATCGGAATAGTTTGGCACTCTGGCTATTCTAAAATAGTACTAATCATGATCCATCCAAATAATAGCTTAACTGAACAGTCATTGACCCAGCTCATGGCAATATTCTTTGTTTTATTGAATAAATAAATTAAGCCAGCCTGTATTTTCCTTCTTTTTTTTCCCATTTTTTTTAATAAAACGAGCAGTCGTTTTCCAATTATATATGCGACAAAAGAAATGCCTCAAACAGGTCTACATACCAATCCAGTCAATGCATCTTAATAAATAAAGCAATAGACAGAATCGGTCAACCGTTTTTTTTTCCCATTTTTTTCTTCTTTTTTTTCCCATTTTTTTTAATAAAACGAGCAGTCGTTTTCCAATTATATATGCGACAAAAGAAATGCCTCAAACAGGTCTACATACCAATCCAATCAATGCATCTTAATAAATAAAGCAATAGACAGAATCGGTCAACCGTTTCTTGCATGAATGAAACCAGCCCACTGTTTCCTTTTTCGTTTCTTATTTTTTTTTTTTATATATATAGATTTTTTTTTATGTCGTTCTTTGACCGAACAGACATTGACTCAATGAATATCTTCCCCTTCGGCCTAATTCTACAAGGACCTTGTCAGTATATCATCATCCAAGTTTCTAGCTCATCTTTCCTCTTCATACAAAAACCTTTCTGCAATCTTTGATTTCAGTTATTACCAAAAGCCCAGTCTTTTGTCACTTGATCTTTTCATTTGCAGTTCCTTCTTAATCAATTCTCTCATCATAAATTAACTTGTGAACCCATGGATTTAATTAGCAAGATAATAGATAGTGCCATTTCTTCCTTCATAGGTCCTATTTCAGATCATATAACATATCCCTTTAAGGTGTCTGACAATGTGAAGGCCCTAGATTTAGCCATCAGTGAGCTTGCGGCATTACAAGCTGATGTGAAGAATGGAGTAAAAAATGCTAAATTGCTAGGTTTGATGCAAAACAATCAGGTGGAGCAATGGTTGGGCAGGGTAGAGGCTGTGAGAAGGGAGGTAGATAACATCAGAAATAGGTATCAGCAGAGATCTCGGTGTCTTGGGGGCTGGTCTTTTAATTGCTGGTCCAATTACTGGATCAGCAAAAATGCCATGAGAAAGCTTAGGGAGGTAGAAAAGCTGCATCAGAAAGGAAACTTTGAGAAGGTTGACACTCAACTTCCACCTCAAATCCAGGATTTGCCAGTTGGATTGGATGTGGGGTCCAAAGAAGAAGCTGGCCTCCAAGAAATACTCAGGTACATTGATGATAACCAGTACAATACTATAGGGATTTGGGGCATGGGTGGAGTGGGAAAAACCCGTCTGCTTCTCCGAGTTCATAACCACTGTAATAGCAGCTCTGCTTTTGATGTTGTGATTTTTGTCACAGCTTCAAGAAATTGTTCTGTTGAAAAAATACAAGCAGACCTATGTCAGAATTACAGTTTTGGTCGAGGAACTAATGTGGAATCTCAGGCTACAATTATAAGAAATTATTTATCCGATTGTAATTTTATCATTCTACTAGATGACTTATGGGAACAAATTGATTTGCAAAAAGTTGGCATTCCTTTTCCTCTTGGTTTAGTTAACCAATTCAAAAGAAAGGTTGTTTTGAGCACCCGTTTGTTGACAGTATGTGGTCTGATGGATGTACAAAAATCTCACAAAGTGGTTGGCCTTGATACTAACGATGCCCTCCGTTTATTTTATGAAAAGGTTGGGGATGAAACCATCAATTCTCATCCTCAGATCCGGTCTTTAGCAACAAAGGTTGTCAAAGAGTTGGATGGGTTGCCCTTAGCTCTTATAACAATTGGACGATCGATGCATGGTAAAATGGATCCCAAAGAATGGGATCATGCAATTGATCTATTACAAAAGTCACGTCTCAATGAAATTGAAACAGTACCTAATGAAGAGAAAATATTTCACCTATTAAAATATAGTTATGACAGTTTGGAAAGTGGAGTGTTAAAAGATTGCTTTCTTGCTTGTTCCTTATGGCCTGAGGATTGGCCTATAAATAAGGACGACTTAATAGAGTGTTGGATTGGGCTAGGACTATTAGATGCATTTGATGCTGAAAATTATTATAACCCCGGTTATACTCTGATTGGGAAGTTGTTATCATCATGTTTGTTGGAGCAAGGAGCATCTACTTATCGTGTGAAAATGCATGATATTATCCGTGACATGGCTCTATGGTTGGCACATGATTCTTATGTGGTAAGGGACAGATGGATTGTTGGAGCTGATCAAGCGCTACACGAAAAAGATCGTTGGCATCAGACAGAGCGGGCAGCACTATTTGTGAGGTCCCAAGATTGTGTCGATCGATTCATTCCTGGCTACGCAAACAAGCTCCAATTTCTAATGGTTCGGCATAGTATTTATGGTACTAAGGTAAGAACAATAATTAAAAATTTGGGACTCTTTTGCACTCTAACATTCCTAAATCTGTCTCGTTGCAACTTGATCGCTTTTCCAGAAGATGTCTCCAAGCTAGTGAACCTAAGTCACCTTAACTTATCATTTAATAAAATTAGTTCTGTACCAGAGGAACTGAAATTCGTCAAAAATCTTAAGTATCTAATTTTACGACAAAATTGTATTGGTTTATTTCCTAAGAGTGTTATATCTGAACTAAAAGAGCTCATGATTCTGGATTTATTTGTAAATAGAATTAATTTTGAGCACCTATCATGGTTGATAAAGGAGATGGAATGTTTAGGCAACATAAGATCCATAGGAATCACATTGCAACACGCAATCCACTTCTGGAGTCTTTTGGAGTTACCTAATTTACCTATTAGATTTCTAGAGTTAGATTATGTAGATGGGTCTGATGTCCTTGTAATAGCTGCTAATTTTGTCGGGAATAGTAAAATACAAGATAATTTGTACCGGCTTGAGCTTAAAGGGAAGTCGGTCAGCAAAATAGAAGTTAAGGGTGAGTCTCAAAGTCAACTCAAATATCTGGAATATCTAGAAATTGAAGGAATGGAATTGTTGGAAGAGATTATCTGGCGGAATATAGCTCCAAAAGATTTATTTGTGAGACTCGATGACCTAGTCATAAATAATTGTGGCAAATTGAAGGATATATCATGGGTACTTGAGCTGCCATGTCTTCAGAAGCTTAAGTTGCTTGGATGTAGAAACATGATTCAATTGATTGAGCAATTTGATTTGGCAAGTGCAACTGAAGACACCGCAGAGACGTTGACTCCCACGTTTCCTTCTCTGACACACCTATCCCTCCAAACCTTGCCCCAACTGCAAATTATCTGTAATCATCAATCAATAAGGTTCCCTTCTCTCGAAAAAATGGAAATCAGGCATTGTCCGAAGTTGAGGATGCTTCCATTCCAATCAAACACAATCCCCAGCAATTTAGAAACTATTTTTATACGGAACGAATGTTGGGAAAACCTAGAGTGGGGAGATAATGAGCTCAAAGAAGCCCTTCAACCCATAGTACAATTTAGTACTTACTAGTTAGTTAGTTGGTAATTAATGTTCATGTGTTGTACCATGTGTTTGTTGTTATGCTTTAAAGTTTCTTTTTCCCCTTGATTTAGTTATTCAAGATTAAAATCGTTGGTCTTGTTTGGATGGGGTTAGAAGAAAGAAGAAGGCCCAAATTTATTATAAACAATTCAAACTCTTCACAAAGTTACACACTTTCCAATACTTCTTCCACTTTTTCCCTTCTTTCTTTCTTCCCACATCTATCCAAACGGAGCCGTAAGAATAAGTTTGTACTTTTAATAAAACTTTTGGTTTGGATAATGAAAGGAATAAATAATGAGCTCTCGAAGAATAAGTTGTTTCCTCTCCTTCCAAATTTTTAATATGACTTTTTTTTATTCTAATATTTTGTTGGATTAGTTAATCTGACTCTAATTTGAAGTAAACCCTCAATTGATTAATCCTATGATGTTTGGATTGTCTATTCATTTGGAATAACTATTTACTCTAGAGTAATGCCTTATTCATATCCATCAAAATGCGGATGTGTTTGACGTTATTGTGAACAAAAATGAATAGCTTGTTCATGAACAAAAAGATGTCTTTTGGATGGTTTGTTGAGAACAAGAACAATAATGAAAGAATATAATAATGATTTATTTTCTTAATACCACTTTATATTCTAATATAAAATAATAATTTTAACAATAATAATAACAACAACAACGGTGGCGTACAATGATTAATAATAATTAACAATGAACTAGAGTAGTAATAATGATAACAATTAATATAATAATAATCATTAACATATATAATATAACAATAAGAAGAAGAATACGGATGGAGGACTAATGGGCAACAATAAAAATAATTTCTTTCCACTTAAGAATATTCGCCACCATGAAGCAAGAGGAGAAGCGTAAAGCCTAAGGAGCGCCGTCAGTAAGCAACTGGCCACCAAGTGCCATGACCTCTCGCTGCGGCCAGTCGATGGCGGTCCGAGATCCTTTCCTTGGAGAAAATTGGTGCTAAGGTACAATTTCAGTACATTCTGTTTCAGCGCATTCTGTTCCTTCTAATTTGTCATCAAGGCTTATAATTTGCTCTTTTATGTCTTTAGAGTTCTCATATTTAGTAGGTGTGCCGCAAATAATTAAGCAAAACAACTCACTATACGGACTGCCCTTTCTTCACATTTCATTGTGAATTTGCATATTAGGAGTTCAACAACATGCCCACTTAATTGGGAGACTATTAAAATTCATTAGTACTAGATTTACCTAAGTTTTATACATTAATCAAGCCTTGCTTCTTTATTTTTTTTTTTATCACCCGTCTGTCTTTAGTTTTTTGATGGATAATGAATTCCGTAATTCTTTTCCCTTTTCTTTTTTTTCCCTTTAATTTTACTTTTGCTTTTTAGGTTGTTGAGCATCTTAAAAGAGAAAGCAGAAGCTAGAACCCAGAACCCAGTGCAATTCAATATCCAATAGTCTTCAAATTATCTTCAGTCTTATCTTGCTTTTGGAATCGTAAGTTTCTCTTTCCTTGTAGATGCTATCTCATCATAATTTTTTTGATTAGTTCCTTATGCTCAAAGATGTACTGCTACTATTCAAAATTAATTATCTTATCGTATCAAATTTTTATTATTATTCAATAAAATTTATAATATTCGACAGCCTATATATTTAAAACAGAATTGTCTGAACTTGCTTGAGACAAAAAGCTTAGTTGTTGTTGTTGTTGTTGTTGTTAAGTACATACTCACAAATAAAATAAATTGTAAAAGGAAATCTAGCTGGCTAGCAGCAAGTACTACATAGGGTCGTTTGGATCGCTTAGGAATAAGAGAAATAATCTATTCTTGGCTCCGTTTGGATAGGTGTGGGAAGAAGGGAAGAAGTGGAAAGAAGTATTAGGAAGTGTGTAATTTTGTGAAGAGTTTGAATTGTTTATAATTTTTTTTCTTCTTCTTCCTTCTTCTTCTTTCTTCCAACGATCCAAACGCACCCCTTAGGCGGAAAACATTAGGAAGTGTGTAATTTTGTGAAGAGTTTGGATGATTAGAAATAAATTTCCGTTTAGGAAGAGACTATTCCTCTTATTCCTAATCAATCCAAACAACCCCAAGTAGCAAGGAGGATAACCAAATCCTAAGCTGCCAATCTAGATTCTAGGCTCAACCCAAATACAATTCATAGGCTCTCTTATATGGTAACAGTCCTCTAGATAGTACTCGTTAGTTTCCACAGTGTATGATGCGTTACTCTTGAGATGTTCATCAGCAAACCCTGAGAAATATATCAGGTCGCGGCACCTTTTCTCTGGACAAGACACTGCAAGAGATGTTTTATTATTTAGAAATATTGTAACGTCCTCTACTCCAAACACCTCTCTCCAAACCAATTGTGGTCGGTCTAACTTGAAGATGCGTAGACGATCCTTTGCATGTTCTCTGAATACAGTGATCAAATCACCCCTCGATTCCATGAAATGGCATTGAATTATTCTGTCACTACCTACCACAATCTCAATTGGTGCTTTTATTTCGAGAGTTTGAAGAGTTTTCTTTGTTGGATTGTAAACTGAAAGCTCTCCGTTTACTTTATAGCAGTACAACTCTCCCCAAGTGAAAACAGGGTTACAGGGCACATAATAACCAAGCTCATTGTTAAAGCTCAATTTATTCCATTCATCTTGACTGCGGCTCCATGTTGATATCTCAAGAACATGTAAATTATTAAAAAAGACTACAAATACTATGCAATCTGAATTGGCTGGTGAAGAGCTTAATGACATAGCAGTGGATCTCCTAATATCAAAATCTAGAGCTGGAAGGCTAATGAACTCTCTCGTCAGGTGGTTTATTAAAAAAAGGTATTTGTTTTCTTTCGACGCAAGGACCCATCCGTCTTTAGAGTAGTGAAAAGTAAGATTCTTGCCAAACCCAAGCCACGTATTGTCTATAAAGTACTCTTTTCCATATACGGGGTCGAAGAGCCTCCACGAGCAGCTATCATTTGTGGAGTACATAAGCCATGGGTATGCCATCGCATCTTGAATGTGACTGGAGACAGAGTTCCAGGCCTTGCAAATGGATGAAAGGCGAAGGCAGTCGACCAAATTTAGTCGTGAAAGGAGTAGTTGAACCAATTCTATGGGCAGATCAGCCCATGGTCTTGAGATATCAATGTTGTGCTTTTCTTCTTTCTCGTGGACATGGGTTCTGTCAGACTGCCAGAGGAATGCATATGTATCAGAAAATTTTACACTTGTAAATTAAAGCTGATATTGAAGTAATTGTGCATGTTTTCTTAAATTCGAGAAAATTTTCTAGTTTCTTGTATACTTGCTCAATTGCACTTTTCCTTTTTGTTTTCTCAACAGTTAGTTTTTGGGTACAAGATAACAATTTTTTCTCTAGCTTGCAGAAAAAGACTAGAAAATTTTTCTAGTTCCCCGTAAATTTAGGCTATTCTATTAGTCGATTCTCAGCCACGTCTTCTTTATAGACAATCAAACCAGTATTAGTTTGTTGAGTTATATCCCTGAATCATTTATCTTAAATGATCATGATTGTCTAATTAGAAAATAGAAATTGATGAACAACTTAATTGTTCTCTATATGTATATTTTGATTAATTCTTTTAAGCCTTGGTTTCTGGATTTATCACTTCATATATAATATCCCGAAAACTCGTAGGAGCTACAGAGTAAACTCCATCATCACAGTATGATGGTGTACTCCATTTACAGCTGCGTTTTTTTTGAACCGTGCACTTTATTACTCTTGTCTTAATATTGTCTGGATAGATTTACTAGTGTAGAACGTCACATCAACTAATTTTCAAATTTTTATTTGGATATTTCCAGTCATGCCTGAACTGGAATAGAGCATATATCCGATATATGTCATCTCATTATTGTCATACTCATATTGTTTAAGATTATTGGGGTAAAACTGTTTTTTGTTTAAATAAATCTTAGTTTTATTGCATATATATGTGTTTTTCTCTTTGTTTTTTTTGTTTATTTTGCATAAGAGGATCACACAGTTAATGTCCATAAGTTAATCAAGTTTTGCATTCAATGTGTTTTAGAACAGAAGAAGTATGCCAGAACATACAAGTGCAGTTAATCAACAGGAGCAGAATGTCGCTAACCTGTTCTGAGCCAATGGAGTGAGTGAAGCTCAAGGTCTCGCGCTTGCTTTTCCTTGATATGAGAAAGATATAAGAAGCACCTTAATATATAAGTGGAATCAAACATGGTAGCTATAACATATGATAAGAGAGGGAGAATCGAAGGCACAAATAGGTTAAAATATATATGTAAAATGTATCATACCAACTGACTTTGGTTGGCATTAACCAGCATAACTTGCATATCCAATCTGTTCGTATTGGTTTCTTCAGCGATAAACTAAGTCTGACAGTTTGATCCTGCATACAAATCTTGTAGACTCCCTCTCCATGAAGCCAGCCATAGTTTTGGTTTACAACGTATATGCAATCACGTTGTGGTCCTGCTTGAGTTGCTGTGAGTGCTGAATTCTGGATCCCACCTAAGAAAAATACACAACCACCGATGCTCCCAAGTTTGATCTGAGGTCTCTAGACGATGAACTGTACAATAGGCTGGAAAGCCTCGGCGAAGATCACTAGTGGCCACTAGTACTGAGAACATTTCATTGCCCGATACTACCAAATGATGCCATGCATCAATTCTGTTTGGCATCTGAATTATAGTCCAACTGCAATCACCATTTAGTAGTGAATCCTCATCTATGACCACAACTCGAAATGCAACTAGGGAGCCATGGAGAATGTATATCTTTCCCTTGAACCTCACCACTTGGCCAGTGAATCTATGCTGATCATCAGGATTTTCTGAATCATGAATTGATAGTGATACTTTAGTCCATCTTACATTCAATTTTGGTCTGCAATAAAGGATAAAATCTTTTCTCCTCCCAACAAAAGAGACCACACACTTTTTAGATGCTGGAGAGGATGAGATAACACAACTGCCAAGGAAATTGAACGATACGCCGCATAGGGAAGGGAGACAGACTTTTAGCTTTGGATCTAAGGTACGGTGTAAGAAAAATGTTTCTTTTGTCAATTTGTCTGCCAATAGAAGCCAGTTCTTGTAGAAACCTAGGCACAGCTTCCCTGTAAACTGCGGTATGTTTCTCTCTACAATACAGCGGTTGTATGGATCCATAAATTCTTGTGTTTCTGGCCCCCCATGCAATTGCATTAGCCATGGTTGATCACTAAAACCAGAAGGAAACAAATCTTCACATTCACTGACCCCCATCTTCAATAAACTTGTTAGACAAACCTGAATTTACAAAGAGTGGGAAGTTACAAATTAGACATTTCGAGATATCGAATGATGACAACATGCAACAATCAGTACATGAAAAACCATAGAGAAAGTGGGTGTCTGAAATTAAGCACATCTTTGAAATACAATAGATAGTTTGTAACGGTTTATAAAGTAGCAGAGGAGGGTTAAATCACAATTTATTTACGAGTCCTCCATATTCTCCAAATTAAACATCTTCTAATTAACAGGACCATATGAAATTAAAATCCTCTATTTCTTTGAATTAAAATAAATACAAATGGTTCTTGTCAGATATGTTTTGAAAATTAGTCAAGAAGCTCAATTTGGGTTAAAACAAATATATTATTATTAATAATGATGCATATTCAGTGATCATGTAAATTGAAACAAGAAATATCAAGGAGAAGAATCAGGACTATATATAAAATTGACAGTTGGATGCTGTCACCAGTACGATTGACTATATTACCAATGTGCAAAGTCGTATCAACAAATTTCTTAAAACTGGTGCCTGAGTAAAATCTAACAGAGTCTACTTTGGAAATTGCTTCGCTTATTAATTAGCTGTACAATAAAAAAGATAGAAGTTAATTAATTTAAGCAAGACTGTGAGAGAGAGAGCCCCACCCAAGTTGTAGGCTTTGAACTTTTAAGCGGCGATGGAAGAGATGTATGTTGAAATGGGAGTTGTATATGTAAGAGGGATAAAAAGAGGGGACATATATATACGCAAGAGCCTATGGTAATTAAGAAAAAAGAAAAAAGGTCAAAATTTTGCATGAACGAAAATATCAGCTCTTTTTTTAATTATTAAAGTGGAAAAAGTTCTTCAATAAAACTCTTTTCTATTAAATGAATGTTTAATTTGATGTCCAGTAATTTTGTCTCTTCTGTTTTTGGTAAATAATTAATTAGCAGTAGCATATATGGCACAATTTGTTCCGCAATCAAACCCCAATTCGGAGCAAAGAACGCGGGAATTGCTTTTGACAACAACATTTTTACTTCTGCAACATATTTTGGACAACGTCTCCTCTAAAAAAAACATATTTTGGACAACATTACCCTTGAAATCAATTAAGAAAGTCTCATGTTCAATTTTCTAGTCCAGCATATACAAAGGGTACTTTAGTTATTAAACATGAAAATATGTTGCAGGAAGTAAAATCGCTGTTGTGAATAGCAATTCCCAAGAACGCATGGGCTCGTTTCTCTTTCATAATTAAAAAAAAAAGAGAGCGATTTAAATTTATGCCTCCAAAAATTAGAAACAAAACATATACGCTAAACAATAACTTAATTTTTGTGCCATCAATAAATCACAAAATTAGATTTATCATTTATGTCATCAGTCAATTGACATTATTATTCTTCCCTTTTGAATATTTCACTATACATTAAAATAAAAAAAAATATGTCATTTCAAAAGAAGTAATTAGTTGTGCAGCGAAAATTTTAAATTTTCACATTCAAATTTTAAATATTAAACTTTCAAGATTAAAATATCAAAATTTTAGAATCTTAAAATTTCAAATTTTAAATTTAGAATTTTAAAAGTTTAAAATGTTCAAACTTTGGAGTTGAAATGTTATGGATCTTATTTTTATTTTTTTTCTCTTCCTGAACAATTTACTCGATGGGAATAATTTGGATATTTTTAGAAAATATGATAATTTTTATAGTAGCATATCTCTAATTACATGAATTAATGACGTAAAACTAATTTTAGTTATCTTAGAGTGAAATATGTGTAGTTAATCATTTAAAAATGTTATTATTCAAATTGACAAAATTAGTACAGCCGTAAACAATTTTTTTTCCCAAAAAAAACCCCTTGCCCTGTATTTATAAAAATTAAAAGAATCCAGCAAAAAAAAACCTTAAAAAAAAAAAAGAATCTAGCAAAACAACTTCTATACGTCAATGTATATTTCGTGGTTATGGAGTTTGGATTTAATATAATTTTTATGTCAGCAGAATTTAAATGTCCATCATCAAGTATATTTTTGGCACGACCTTAAATAATGGAAGTGTGAATTTTCCAAGTAATGCTCTGTCAAAATAAAAATAGAATTTGTACACAGTAAAATTTATATGTGTTATATAATTTTGGAATTATTAAATAAGGCATACGCATAAAACTATTATGTTTCCTACTTTAGATCGACAAATAACAAATCTTTACAATAATTTTGCAATTTTGTTTACCACATAATCTGTAAATCTTAACGAAAATTACGGGCACAATTTTTTCCGTCACACCATATTAATAAAACAAACAATTTATAATTCAAAGTAATGAAATATTTGAAGTACTATTTTTTGTAAAAAAAAACCTTTTAATAATTTGGTAAATATTAAATGGTGGCCAATTTTTACAAAAGTATCAGCAGTATAACTTTCCAGTAACTCTAACTCAATAAAAAGAATAAAAACTATAATCTCTGAAATATAACAAGATAATTGAATTTCTGCAAAACTTTGTACTTTGACAATTTTGACTAATAATTTGAAGTAAACTAAATTTTTGCTTATTTTGTTTTTTTAGGAATATTTTTACAATTTATACAATTTCTGAGAAATTGTATAAATAGGAGGTGTTCACATATAGACAGTGGCTCAGGCGATGTATAAAAGGCGATATACATGGGGACGTTGGCATAGGGCTCAGGAGGTGTTAGCATGGTAAACAGGGACTTTGGATTCAAACTTGCACACCTACTTTTAGGCTGATCTAGGTTGATATCTAGTTTCAACTCTGGTTAATCTAGGTTGCCTTTTTTTTTTTAATTAATCTGGACATTCCTTTTTTTTTCTTTTCCTTAGTTTTATGTATGAAACTAGTGTATGAACTTCTTTTTTATAATGTAATTAAACCCACTTTGGTGCTTTGTCAATGTATGAACTTCTTTTCTCCTAATTTGCCTTTATATGGTAGCTGATTCTCTGATATTTCATCCTTTTACACCAGCAAACATTGATAAATTTATAAATTCTACCTCAATTACAAGCCAAATATGATGACCAAGTTTCACAGTCTAACAGTGTGCACTGCTAAGAACAATATGAACTTCCTACTGTCAAGAACATAAAAAATGACTTCACAGTAACTTATTTTTTTATTCAGTTTGATAAAACTATATTTTGCATATTTGATAACTTATTTCATTCAGTCTGGAGCTTTACGTTAACTCACCTTTCTAAAAAAAATAGAAAATAACATAAAAATATTTTGAAAATGTAAGCTTGGAGAAAAGATACATCAAAGCTAAAATTTAAATTACTATTTGCATGACTTTCTGTATCGTATTTGATATTTTAAAAGGGAAAAAAAAAAAGAGAGAAGAGAGAGAGAGAGATGCGATTGCGAAGAATTCAATTTTCGCCTTTGATTTGATTTCGCAAAAGAAAAAGAGAGATTGAAACGAAAGCAAGATGCCAGTTTTGGCGCATTCATCGAAAGCATCTCATTCTCATTCCGTGCTGCCTCGATTCAATCCTCTTATTAGTCTTCTTTGATCCAAAGCATCTCTTTCTTCCATTCTCTCCTTCTCTCCTCACAATTAGATCGCTAATAGGTTTGGGTCCGGACTCCGCAAGCCGGATTCCGGATAGGATATCCAAGTCGCAGAATTAAGAGCAGTATATAAATAGGTTTGGGTCCGGACTCCGCAATCCGGATTCCGGATAGGATATCCAAGTCGCAGAATTAAGAGCAGTATATAAATAGGTTTGGGTCCGGACTCCGCAATCCGGATTCCGGATAGGATACTCTACTCATACAACAAGGACACCAAAATTAACTCGTGGGCTTTCCCTTTTTACTTGCCTCATCTCTTCTGACTTCTGACTTCTGTTGTGTTGTGTGCCATTAAAATTAAACATTGCGATGCGACGCAACGCAAGCCCTGCCCGAGTGCCCGGCCCATAACAATTTTTTTTTTAAAAAAAGGTCCACTTTTTATTCAACTCACTGACGTCTTTTCTTTTCTTTTCTTTTCCTACCTCAACTTTTCCTTTTCTATACTTTCAATTTTCTTTTTTTTATTTATTATTATTTCTGCACGTATACGCAATCACAACTACGTGCATTTAGTTCGACCTCAATTTAATTTATGCATGCAATCGATCATAGTACACACTGAAACAGGTCAAATAAACTTGGTTAACAAAAATGACTGAAATCAATACATCAAGTTTGGATATGAGATTACAATATTACTCTCTGAAAATGGCCAAACAGCAAGGATCTAATCTGAAATCAATACGCCAAATCGGTTTGTTGTAGATTTAACTAATCTACAAAATTAACTTTCAATAACATATAATCATATTTTCCAAGTGCCTTGCATGCATCCACTGATCCACTAATCAAATTAGCATTTTCCGAGAGCAAGTTGAAAGGTTTTTAGTTCACAAGAAAATGTCCCTACAGATTTTTGTCCAGCCGCACTACAATTTCACCAAAATTCTCAAGTTCCGAAAAGACAAGGCAAGCTCCTAGAATATCAGATCAAAAAAAAGCAATTGAATCAAATTTCAAATTTTACAGCCTTCTACTTGTTATTAGCATTGACAACTTATGAGAAATGGCAGAATCAGTTCTTCAAGTCCCCAATGTAGAACTCGTCAACCATGTCAAATACCCTGGTAGCATGCTGCGGCCTATATATTAATGAACATATAGATGACATTAATTGCATACAGTAACCCTCACTTGATATTATATATATATATATATATATATATATATATATAATTGCTAAAATGCTATGCATAGTACGTATGCCCTTCGTGTTACGAATTCGTTCTTGAATTTCATGCTTCAAACAACCGATCCAAACCGTTCATTATCTTCTTCATATTGAAATCACATTATCTTCTTCGTGCTACCTAATTTTTTTGTTTTGATTTTTGTACTAAATAATTTTTTTACAATATTTGCATTATTTAGTACAAAAATCAAAACAAAAAACTTAATTTCATGTATACATAAGCTAAAAGGACTAATGTACACCCTCACAAGATGAGAAAAATATCATGTGTACTTCCCTAAAGCCCAAAATATCCCAGTAATAGTGATAATATCTTTTTGCAAGTAATCAAACCTGCCTCTATAAAACCTTGTGAAATATCATGTGTCCTAATTTGTTGGCATATCCTTATATATCCAAGTAAGTCATGTGGGAGGCATGCACATGAGAGTGTTGCTAAGCAGATTAAGATAAGATAGCGTTGAGCATACCAATCATGTTGTGAGACACATTCAGCAATGTATAGAAACGTCAATTGTTTCATATAATAGAAAGCTGGATGCAAATGAAAGCAAAAAGGGATATAGTGGATCCATACCCATAGAAGCCCTGGGTAGAGTCGCGACCGGCATTGTTAAGAATTGCATCACCACCAGGGTGTTCTTCGACATATGAGGTCACATCATACACCTACATATACAGAAATAAAGAACTAATTAAATTAATTTCTGGACAAAATAATAACTGGGAATTGCTATGTAGTTCAGTTAATCTTATAGATTCCAAAGGAATTTTGGGCACATGTGATATGCTAGCATGTATTTGAATAGAGAAAAAGAAAGGGAGGAGCATAGCTGTGGATGTGAAAAAGCAAGGAACGAACCTTGTCTTTGACAATGATCCAGCAATCTGTTCTGGTATTATGCTTGGAAACTTGTTCGTTTGTATAACAAGTTGTGGGATTCTGTAAGGGGTGATAAAATAGTTGAATTTGGAGTAGAGAAAAAAGAGGTGATTAAATAGAATTGAGAGGAGGATAGAGCATACGTTGGCGTTGGCAGTGGATTGAGTGTGCTTAAACTTACGACCTACAGTAATTAAGGGATTGACAAATTGAAATAAAAAGAGCTTGATTTGATTGAAAAAGTAAAGTAAAAGTGAGATACCTTTATTATTGTTGTTGTTGGTGGATTTGGGTTTGGGGAAGAGATAGGCGAGTAGGAAAAGCGCAGAAAGGAGAGAGAGGAGGAGGAGAGTAATATTATCCTTATCCATCGTCATAAGGCGAGAGGCATGGGGAGGAGAGAGACTCAGGGACTCAGGGAGATCAGATCAGTTGGAGAGGTGAGGCGGCGGGAGAGAGGGAACTGGGAAGTAAATCGTCGTAGAATAATTTACGTTGGTGGTTGTTATTATAATTCAGACCGACACGTCTTTAATCCGAACCGTCCGATCACACCATCAGTCGGCGCAGGCAGGATACCTCCAGTTTTTGTTGTGAAAAAGAGAAGATGGGAGCGGGCCTTTCGAGTGAAGGAAGCTTCCTTTTCCTTTTCCTTTCTCAATTCAATTGCTCGTCAAAGTCTCCAAGAGAGAGAGTGCAAAGTTGCGATTGCGAAGAATTCAATTTTCGCCTTTGATTTCATTTCGCATTTCTTAAACCTCGAAATTCGCACTTATTAGTGGGAGGTGAGAGAGAGAGAGAAAAAGAAAAAGAGAGATTGAAACGAAAGCAAGCAAGATGCCACTTTTGGCGCATTCATCCAAAGCATCTCATTCTCATTCCTCTTATTAGTCTTCTTTGATCCAAACCATCTCTTTCTTCCATTCTCTCCTTCTCTCCTTCTCTCCTCACAATCAGATCGCTAATTTCAGGTGCCTCTCCCTCTCCCTCTCTCTTCTTTTATTTTAGCAAATAAACCCACATTTTCACTGCACAATCCTTTTCATTTTCATTCATCACTTTACTTTCCACTCATTTCAAACAGGTCAAGAGCTCGCATCCTCATTTCATATTTCTTCATGGTGAGACCATTTTTCATTTCGCTTTTCTTTCAGTTCCCTTTCTTCCTTTCTCCCTTTTTAACACACACAAAAAAAAAAAAAATCCTAGGAGCTGTGCTATTGAACAGCAATTTGTGGACCCCAGCATTCAGAATATTTCTTGTCTCTTTTACTAAAACTTTTTATTTTTTAGGGGCAGGAAATACAAGAAAATTTCTCTGCTTCTTTACATGAAACCTTGTCAGCTTGTGGTGATGATTCTGATTTCAAGGGGCATAAAACTATCACTGAAATATTCGGCAAACTAGTGAGTTTCAACTTGACTTTGATTTTAAGATTTATGCTTAATTTCATAACTTAATATCAAGTACACACATTTTATGGAGATAATTAATGTGCTAATTTCTACAGTATGTGGTTGGTGCAACAAGTGAAGGAGCCGAGTCACCACTTGATGTAAAACTTTTTGACAAAGCTACAGGAAAATGGTTACCTAATTGTTATTATTATCATATTATTGAGTTATTACCTTAAACAGACTTGTCAAGTATTCAGAAATCATCATGTGCATCTTTTTGTTGTACCTACAGGCTTGCACCAACTATATTGGGCAAAAAACCAAACTCATCAACGTTTCACTCAGGTGTGCTGGTAACCAACGACCGTATTTTGTTTCTTAAGGCAGACTCATCATCAAATGAATTTTCATATTTTCTAGAGGTAATTCTTGTTATTGTATAGTAGATTTTGGTACCAGGGGAAACATTTTGGCCATTTTATGTTAGTGTACAGTTTGACCAGTCAGATATCTGACAATTTCATGCTCTGACATAAAATGCTTTTGGAATTTTCATCTGTTTTGTTGTTTTTCACATGCTGATTTGGTAATAGAAGAGTTGAATCAGTAGAAATGGGAGCCTAGATTTGTCAAATCTTTTGTGTTGTCATGTGTACCTAATTTGTGTCCAAAACAGCACCTTTAAACAGATAGAGACTTGAAGAAAAACTAACATGAAGGTTCTATTATTTGTACTAGCCATCATTGATTGTGACCCATTAGCTGTCCAACCTTACATTATTTCTTTTTAGATAGAGAGAGAGAGAGAGAGCAACCTTACATTATTTCATTTTCTTTTTCCGTTGAGATCGTGTTCTTTTTTGCTATTTCAGTCTTGTGTTATTTGATAGAAGAAACAAGAAATTTTGCTATTGTGGTTATTAGATTTGAACTGTTCAATGCATATTTGTGGTTGATCCGAGCAACCTTTTAGTTTTTCAGTGGCACCAAAAGTAAATAGGACTCAGCATAGTGTTACATATTTTTTTTAATTTGAATTGATTTGAAATTTCCAATTATTTGTGTAGGTCGATTCAAAATTTGTCAGAGAGAGAAAAGATTTGCTTGGAGGAGAAGTAGTAGCTTGGTCAAAGGGGTCAATTGGTGACGGCCCAAAACCAATCGTTATAAGTGGACCCTCTGGTGTTGGTAAGGGAACCCTAATTAACAAGCTGATGAAGGATTTCCCTTCAACCTTTGGTTTTTCTGTTAGCCACACAACTAGGGCCCCACGGGAGAAGGAAGTGAATGGAATTCACTATCATTTTACTGAAAGAGAAGTAATGGAGACGGAAATTAAAGAAGGGAAGTTTCTGGAATCAGCCCTGGTGCATGGCAATTTGTATGGAACGAGTGTAGAGGCAGTTGAGGCAGTTACTGATACTGGAAAGGTAATTTGATTTTTATGAAGTTGTCTTTTTGTCAATATAATGTGCAGTTGTGAACTTATGTCCATAACTAATGTTATTCACTCCATTCCAGAGATGTATTCTTGATATAGATGTACAAGGTGCAAGATCTGTTAGGGCTAGTACAATTGAAGCAATTTTTATATTTGTTCGCCCCCCTTCATTTGAGGAACTTGAGAAGCGCCTCCGTGACAGGTACTCATTCTATTCCCTTTTTTTTAATGAAGAATTTTTTAGCTCTAAATTTGACCTTTTTTTTTCTTTTCGGGAATGAAAGAGGAACTGAAACTGAAGAGCAGATCCAGAAGAGATTAAGAAACGCTAGAAAAGAAATTGAAGAAGGAAAAGAAGGTCTTTTTGATCATGTCTTGGTTAATGATGACCTGGAATCATGCTATGCCAATCTTAAGGTATTGTTATAACTCATAATCTCATTTCTGTGACTCTAAATATTTTTAATTTTTTTTTTCCATTCTATTAAAATTTCCTGTTGGTAATTTTGTAGAAACTGCTGGGGCTTGATAGCATGGAGACCAGTAACAAAGCAGGTGAGCATTTTCTTTTTCTCTACATGTGGGTCTTTCATCAGATAGCAATACCTCAGATGATACTGTATCAGTAAGTTTGTATAGTAATCCTTGTTTCATTGATATTATTCAAATTTGCTTCTTGGTTGATTTTGCAGCTTCAGTAGATTTCAGAACTCCTTCAAGTTTCACTATATCTAGAGATGCTGAGAACAACATTGTCATTGATTCTCAAGATACAGAAACGAAAGATGGAATTCCCAAAAAGTTAGTGTCAATAATTTTTTTCTACTAAGCTTTCTCCCAAATTTTTTATCATAGTTAAAGTGACAAAGTCTACTCTTGTTGGGTTTCTTTCTAGCCTACCCCAACTTGTTTGGGACAAAAGGCTTAGTTGTTGTTGTTGTTGTTGTAAAGTGACAAAGTCTAGTGTTTGCTTTAATAGGATTGTGCTGGATGTTTCTTCAGTTAGAGGGGGGGCTCCAGGCCGGACCAGGGGACTTACTGTCTTGATCGAGTATTGATTTATGAATGAGGAAAATTTGATTAATCTGATACATTCTTTTCCTAATTTTGTGATCCAATAGATGCTTGTTTTTTTTTTCCCTTTTAATCCTTGATCTGCATGGTCAAGTTCGGTTTTGTTGGAAGGTGCACCAGCAAAGAAAAAAAAATATATGTGGTGTACTCCTTAAAAGTAAAATTATGTGGATTTTCTATTTTACTTGTGATACTCTGACAATACCTATATCAGGAATTTTGTTCTATTGAATATGCGTCTTCCAATTTATTATTTTATCTGGTTAATGTGCTTGTAGGTCTCTGTGCTCTTTAATAGTTACCCGTAGAATTGAATAAACTATGCAACATGCAACAGTAGGGAAAAAAAAAAAAAACAAATCCAAAGAGCACATATATGATTCTCACCACTCTTCACCAAAAAGATCTGTAACCATTTTATAGTCATGAGCTACAAGCTGGCGTGTACTTGGTACAGTGAGATCAGAACCAGAGCAGTACTTCTCAGAGGCTCACAATATATATTAGCTGTCGAAACTATGCCATAACTCTCAAAAGTAGAAGTGTCTTCTTTTTTTGGGAAAAGAAAAGTAAAAGTGTCTAAAGAGAGAAACAAAATGACATGTCAGAATTCTTTCATTCACCACTAAAAACATGATTTAGTCACGCTAATATATTTACATCTCCCAAGAAAAGCAAGGACATCTAAAATTAACAAGAGTCCAAAGTAACAGTGTCACACAGTATTAGCTACTAGATATTTTATTTGATGTAGTCACTACAGATTTAAGCTTTTTCACTTCAGAAATTTTCAAATGAGGCTCTCAAATTGGGGAATATTATTATCACTGGGGCCCACCTCGCTTGATTCTGGAAGTCCTTGCAAATCAACGAAAGGATCATTAACACCAGTGGTATTTTCTTCGGCAATTGTAACAGAACCATGCATGTCAGAAGCCATCAAATCATCCAACAATACTGCAAGTGGGTCCCGCATTTCTGGCTCATCCCAAGCCTTCTGGGGACCATCATGGGAGTAATTAGATGATGTATAAGTATCCTCTGACAGCTCAATCTGTGTCTTGGTCTTTAGAAAACTCCCGTCAAAGCTTGAATCTGTGCTGCTGCTGCTGCTGCCACCATCTTCCCACCCCTTGAAAATTCCACCGTAGTTTGGGTTACTTGGCTCAAAATCACTGCTGCTTAGTGGACTGTTGCACACGAACCGAGGAGAGTCAGGTGTGAAGCCTGGTTCCACTTCCTCTTCATCAGATATCTCTCCTATCACACTTTTGGAGAACAAAGTGGGTTTAATCTGTGAATGTATGTCAGAGTCCTCTATATTTTCATCTGTGCTTGGTCCCCCCTCACTGGTTGTATCTTCATTACCATTAACTAGGTGACAATTCTCATTCAAATTTTGCCTGGCATCAGGTATTGCATTGAATTGTGTGTGAATATCAGAACCCTCGTAGGTTTCCTCTGAGGGTCCCACTTCACTGGTTATATCACTTGCGCCAACTTCGTGCAAATTCTCATCAAAGTTAGTTGTTTCCTTTTCTACCTCATTATAATTTCGACCAATATCAGGTACAACTTCTAAAGAGGCCAAAGGGTCAAAAGCGTTCTCAATATGTACTTCATCGATGGATACAAGTGGTACACCTTCACCACCAGGAAATGATCCAGCGTGATTAATCTGTTTTGTGTCCTCGGCCAAATTTAGATTGTTCATTTTGTCAATTCTACCATTATTGACATTTGGAAATGACTCTGTGGCAAAAGCTGCCAGTGCAGAAGCAAGTGCACCATCAATAGAAATTGGTTTTCTTGTATTAGTCACATGGGTTTCAACTTCCATGTCATCATTGTCGTCATGATCATCATAATCATCACTTTCATCTTCGCTCAGGCACTCAGGTGCCTTGAAAGTGGTGCCAGGAGATGCCTTCGTCTCAACCTGACAACCTGACACGCCATTTGATACGCAGTCCTCTGGAGACACTGGGTTTCTAGATTTCTCAACCTCATCAGTTGCATGCGAACAGGATTCTCTAAGTGGAGCCTGTAAGGATTGGAGATCTTTTGTGAATAGGTTAAACTGGTTTTCTAACCGATCTAGTCTTGACTCAATGGAACTAATGGGCCCCACGATCTTCTCTTCGAATTTTGTAAAATATGTTTCTATCTTCTCCACCTTAGATACCAACTTTTCAAGAATCTTCTCAACCCGGTTGGCAGAATCATTGATAACCGATTGGTCTGCATTAGCAATGGGACTCACTCTCACACTGTCAGTGTTAGTTGCTGCCTCTTGATCAACTTCTCTTGTAACAACTTCACTATCCTTGCTGACATGGTTCTGATTTGGACTGACGCTGTAGTGGGACTGTACAATTGGAGGCACAGTATTGTCAGTAGTAACAGGGATCTCCGCCTTACGGTATGAACCCTTGTTCTGAGTTTGTGTGTTCTCTTTTTCCTCTGTATGGTTTCCTACTTCCCCTTTAGGTTCTTCAGTAACAGAGGTGTCTAATTTTGCATCTTGGTCCTTGACATCAAGGGTATTATGTACTCTATCAGCAGAGAAGTACCGTTCATTTATTCTGCTACTAAGGCCTGACTTTGATATTTGTAAGAGATTAGGTACCAGCATGGCAAATAAAGAACTTGTACTGCTGTTTACTGTTGTGCCACTTGACGAATCCTGAGTCGTACTGGATTCATCAACAGGGTCAGCATATACGTATATTTCCTCGATATGGACAGATGATTTTGTCTGAAGAGAGAGAAATCTAAGGGTCAAGGATGCACAGGGCTCGACATCTGAAATCTCAGCTGTTGCTTCAAAATGCATCTGAAAGAGCAAAATAATATAAGAGACAGAAAGTGCTACCATAATGATCTTACTCAATATAAACAGGAAGATGTTCATAAATTTCAAACAAAATACTAAATTGAAAAGTCTACTTCAATAAAAATTGGAAGATCACATAAATTTCAACATAAATATTAAGCTGAAACCTGCAAACAGGAAGTTTGCTCATGCTTTTGATGTGAAATAGAAAAAGAAAAGATCAGTGACTTTTCATGACTACTAGTAGGTTATACATAATTTCTGCTTTTTCCAATGTTATACATATTTTTAATAACAATTTTACAGGAGAAAACATTTAAATGAACAAATAAAATAAAATCTATTCAAGTCATGAGATGCCTTAATATTTCAATAATAAAAGAAAGAACAATTTGTGGTATGGTTGGCCCTATAGTCTGCTGTCCTAAGTAGTAGAATCTGATTTGAAGCTACTTGTGATAATTTATAGTGAGATTTATGAAAGAAATATAATTTACCTGAGTCTCTTTGAGAGGAGATCCAGGAGGGTTGACATCAACCCAGCTCTCTGCCTCGCTGGAATGAGAGCTGCCATTCTGGCTGGAAGCATGTAAATGCTCATCCGACGTGGCAGGCCCACACTCGACAGTGCATAGATATTCGCTGGTGGAGTTGATATCTGCATCCTTTGTATAGTATATCTCAAAAATCCTGGCAGTGGTTTTAGCATAAACTCTGTGAATTTCGTATTTTCCCCTGAAGAAAACTAAGAAAAACAAAAGAACAATAGTTGAATTTGGAAAGAAGGATTGATTTGAGGATTAATTGAGAAAAGGAAAGGGGATTCTGACGAGTGACTTGGCAGGGAGGGGGAGGGGATGAAGCGGGTGGGAGGAGAAGCGCGCCGTGAGAGGTCAAAGCGGGAGCGTCTTGGTGGGAAGTGTCGACGGAGATGCAACCTTGGAGAGGCGACCCTTCCGCCACCGTCCAGTTCGTCGCGCAACTCCACGAGGCTTCTCCTTCCATCTCCATCGCCATCTCCATCGCCATCGTCGTAGTCCAAGTCCAAGTCCAAGTACGACACAGATCTTCTTCTTTATTATTCCTCCGAGTCCGATGGATGCCGGATTTCTGATCTCATCTCATCGCATTTGATCTCATCATCTGTTTCAATCATGCATCCGCTCGGTCATACCAAATCCGACCCGCTTTCATTTAATTTAAGGTAATTCCTTCTTCGTTTTCCTTCCATTCGGATTTGGGCTCACCCTTCACTTCGGCCCAATTTTCTCCCATTTTTTCTGCTTTGCCACTTGACAAAATTCTTTTTAATCATCGTCCAGACTCCACAACATTTCGCCATGCATTAGCATTATTCATCCTTTTCTAATGCGCAAAACAATAAATGAAATATATACGAATTCTTTTAATATAGTTTTATCCTTGTGCATAAATTATAAGGAACTATTCGTTGGACCAAATTTTGCTACGAGTAAGAAATTTTTTCCCCCAAAAGACACCTGCTATTGTACTAAAACTACTAAACAAAACACAAATCAAGAGGGCGTTTGGCAAGTGGCAACGCCATAGATTAGTGAGATCAAATATTATAATTTAAGTTACCAAATTAGTTTATTAGACTAATATTTTGTATATATGTTATTGATATCTTTAAACATTGTCATACATACATTGTATTCAGAGGTAAAATTCAATACAGAGAGTACAACTAAAGCTCCAATGATGTGCAACCTCAATGGGGGCACCGCACAACCTGTAACAATTTTTCTTTTTCTTTTGCTCCCTATATTAACTTTCTTATCAACTAGAACGAGCAGTGTATGAATTTCAAAATTTTATAAAAATAAAAAATAATAAAAAAAAAACAGATACAAAAACCATTTTTTTAACTCATCCTCTTGAGTTTTTCTTTCCCATTTTGGGGTTTTTCAACATTCTCACATTTAGAGGCGTGATCTCTACAAGCTCATCCTCTTGGATATATTCTATACAATCATCCAAGCTGAAGTCCAAGGGCTCGTCAAGCACAACTATACCAACATTAAAAGAATCATAAATACACTCATTTTATTAAATCCAAGTATAACTATAACTAAATCAAAACAAGGAAAAATACTCAAGTAATTCCTATTTAGTACTGGTTAGTCTAGTACAATAACTTCTTGAGGACTTTGTCCTGTTAGACCAAATCTCAGAGCAACACTATTCTGTGAATAGCCCAAACACAGTGATGTGAAACCCCCACCCACAACAAGTCCCCCCAAACAAAAAAAAAAAAAGAAAGAAAAAATATTGTAGCGCATTTGATAAAAAGACAAGAAAAAATATATATATATCTTTACCTGTGGCTTCCTTGTTAGAGCGCACATTTGTGGCAGCCTTCTTCTTGCAAACATTAATGGCCAAGTCACCAGGTCTTTGGTTGATACCAACTATTTGTCCTTTGTACACATCTAATCCAGGACGAACAAACAGTTGGCCCCTCTCTTGTGCATTGAAAAGTGCATATGATGTAGTTGTTCCGTCCTCAAAAGCAATCTAAATTAATTTATTTTGCAAGTCAATTTCTATGAAACAACACCTCACACTGGAATAATAGGTGCTTTGGGTTTCACTATTAGTAAAAAAATAAAAACAAAAAATCAGCTATTAAACAATGACCATACATAAGAAACAACACCTTCTCATACCAGTATTAGGTAGGAGGTATGATGGAGTACAATTAGTAGAAGCACCAGACTTGTATGATCAGGTCCAGCACCAACATTTCTTACATTTCTTTGAATTTGGTAAATTTGCAACTTAGTCTGTCTCAGCATTATATACTCAGAAACAACTCAAACAAGGAATGACTTACCAGTGAACCAAGGTCCCTGGTCATGAAATCTCCAGTCCATGGCCTGTAGCTATCAAAAACAGAACTGAAAATAGCAGTACCCCTTGAGGCTGTCAGAATAGAATTTCTCAATCCAACAAGACCCCTCGTTGGAATCTTGTACTTGAGTACTGTTGTTGTTCCCTCTGCCCTGTAATTAAAACACTAGTTTACAATCAGAATAACATTCACAAGATTTATCAATAGGCAAACATGCTTCAGTTCTACAAATAACCAAAATAATCTGAAAGATCAGGAACAGAAATCTAGAATAGCTATCAAAACGGAAGCTTGCAAATAGAAGATCTAATCTCCAGTCTTGTTTGCCAATCAAGCTAGCAATACTCAATTATGCATCTAACACTCAGTTGTCACTTGTCGGGATGTCAGAATGGTACGTGACTTGCAAAACAAAAGGTTTTGAGTCAAGAAAACAAACAAGTAAAATGTCTATCACTTTAATTAATTTAATTCACCCAGTTCATGAAATCTGGAAATCAACATTACCGTAAAACGGCTTATATTTCCCAACACCATGATCAAGCATTATCATATTAAGTTATTTATAAGTAATCCAATACTCTCAGGTTTGCCAAAATGAGATAATTGGGAGTTATTGGAAATAGAGAGAATAAAAAGGGTGTGAATTGCAAAGTAACGAGATGCAAGAATGATCAAACAATGAATAAATTATACTTCCAATTTGTCCCATAGCAATTCAGCAACTTATTATGCATGAATAAAAAAAATTGTAAAAAGAAAGGTACTTGGGTCTTACCCCCCTTGCATATCAAACATCTCACCACGTCGCTTTCCCAAAAGCTCAACAACTGATCCCATGTATTCTTCAGGCACCTCAACTGTTGCAATCTTTATTTCATTGGACCACAAAAATGAAAGAAAGAACATTAATGCAAAATTAGATATTGAAGCACCAAAAAAGGTGTTCAACTAAACTATAAGAAATAGATACACTACTAATTAATAAATTGTACCTCGTATGGCTCAAGTGTTTTGCCATCTACAACTTTGTTTATGACCTTTGGTGGGCCCACCATAAACTCATACCCTTCCCTTCTCCTGATAATATAATATACAAAATACAAAGAATAATCTACATGGTGTAGAAATAAATAATAATCCATCAACTATACAAGAGATGGATCACTCGACAAATAAACAATAATCCATCAACTATACAAGGGATGGATCACTCGACAACTGTTTGGTTTGGGAATCTACATATAAGGTTTAAACTTGAAATCTGACATTGCAGGCAAGATCTGCATGGTGCATAAAGTATGCCTATAAAAAATATAAGAATCTGGTGAATGATTTATTGTTCATCACTTTTATATGAATTTTAAAAGATTTAAAACTAACACTCCTTGATGCATCATCAAACCATACCCAAATTGCATGAATTTGATTGCAAGGTTATCTATATGTTTAATACTCTACATATATATTAATTCTTAATTTTCAATCTTGAATTTATTTGAAAAACCATTGTCAAGTGATCTTTCTCCCTATAAATAATTATATAAAGGTTAACCTTACATGTTTTCTATCAAGATGGTGATGTGTAATGTCCCTCGGCCACTCACAATAAATGTATCAGCGGTCTCGCCATCTTCTACTTTCATGGCCAAGTTTTTCTCCAGTTCCCGGTACAGTCTATCTCTAAGGTTTCTGGTAGTGACATACTTTCCCTAAAATAGTAAATAAAAAGAGGTACAAAAATATATTAAGAATGTAGTGGAGCCTTCTAAAGTTCTCCAAATTAAAAAAAATAATAATAACTCACAGTAATTTTGGACCCACATTACCGAGATTTCTACAACCACTTATGTAAGTTTTTTAAAAAAAAAGAAAGAAAAAGAGATATTTAACAAATCTTAGATAACTCTCTATCATTACAAAAAAATAATACAACATGCAACATAATTAAACAAGCAAAATATAGATCAGTGAAATCAACCAAGTATACCTCTCGGCCAACGAAAGGAGAAGTGTTAATATAGAAAGACATTTTGACAGTTGGCTCCT
Source organism: Rhynchospora pubera (assembly GCA_028095005.1). NCBI lineage: Eukaryota > Viridiplantae > Streptophyta > Magnoliopsida > Poales > Cyperaceae > Rhynchospora > Rhynchospora pubera. Next base: position 10,718,857 of record CM051461.1, on the reverse strand, counting down.
CCACTCTAATAGTAGGCAAGGGTTTCCCTGTACTTTTATCTGCTATTGTTTCACCAATCTGCATGATTCACACTTATTAAGAAGCACCATTTTAAGAGAGACAAATTTTGATTGAAATAGTGAAGTAACAGATACTGACCATGACATCACTAATGCCACAAACAGCACAAATGTCACCAGCTTGTACAGCATCAGCTGGAACCCGTGAAAAGTTCTCATAGACAAAAAGCTCGCTAACTTTTGCAAATCGACAAGCATCATCGCTTGTGCATATCTGAGGAAATTAATAGTAACTCAAATACAATCATTACTGGAGAAAACTACGAATAGTGAAAATAACAATCTACTCTCAAAATTTAAAAGTGCTAAAATTTCATATAATATCACTAGACCATTCAAAAACCACAAGTTGAAACAAAAGTAATGGTAGAGTCCAAATTGCTTGACGATGTTCCCATCAAACTTGATCGAATCTCAATTTTCGAGATTATAACAACCAATCCTAACCACTCAACTTTTTTCTCCTATAATAAAATCTCCTTGGAGACCAAATATTACATTTTTTAATATTTTTACTATTTTTCTGGAATTTCATTGCATGTGGTCTAGTAGCTCAGGTGGTAAGAGCACTTGGCTCTCTTCTAAGAGGTCGAGGGTTCAAGCCCGCATGCTTGCGATAGGCTTGGCAAGCCAGCGTAAAAACTCAGCCATATATACAAGAAATGACCAGGGTCGGGTGTCATTTCTAGCCTACCCCAACTTGTTTGGGATAAAAGGCTTAGACTTTTCTGGAATTTCATTAAAATTTCAATCCAATTAGTTATGGACCACCCAATTTTCAAAAGTCGGAAAAAATAATTACAAAATTTGAAAAAATATAAAATTTGGTCTCCAAAAAAATTTCAATATGGTGAACACATTTAGCAATCCGCCGTTTCAAATTTCAATGGTTGAGGCTTGGATCGATTTTGACGTCAAACATGTTTCACTCTAGCATTACTCACCACTTTTAGTAAACTTAGGGTACCATTACAAAATTTGCCAGCATTGAAGTTAAAAGTATGAAGTCCAAGAAGACATTTACAGGAAAATTAGCCTTCTATCTTTCAACCAAGCAGAACATTCTAAATGCAGTCTGTTAATTCATGAGAGGCCCCCAGTGAGGAGCCTGTTTTCAGACTATACTCTATCCTCTTCCATAAGTACCCGGTGCAAAACCCAACCCAGATTGTAAACAAATTAAACACAAACTTACCTTGACCTCCATGCCTCGTTTCAATTCACCAGCATGCAACCGGCCAATCGCTATCCTTCCTTTGTGCTCGTCATATTCAGTACTCGACACCTATGTAATATAAGCAGAAGATTGAAAACAAGGATCAAAAGCAATCTGGAAAGAAAAGAGGCGATCTGACAGTCTGATTTATCTTTAAGCAAGAAAGGAAGAAATTAAGTTTACAAGCATTTGGAGAGCTTCATCTTTCTCAATTCGTGGCTCAGGTATGCATCTAAGAATGGCCTCAAAAAGTGGACCCAGGTCATCAGCCAAATTGTCAGGTGATAGACCTGCCTTTCCTTTTATTCCACTTGCATAAATAGCTTGAAAATCGCACTACACAACCAGTAAATGATTGACTCAAAATTGTGCCCTAGTTGAAGCATGGACCTCCTAAGATGGAGGAAGCAAACCAAGAAAGCATGATGCAGTACTATGCCATCCCTCTAGACTAAGAAATATCATGCATGTCTAACATAAGAGATGAAACACTTTTAAAGTGTTCCCCCTTCAACAGGTTTCCTCCAAAAAAAAAACGAACAGAAAATGAACAATGAAACACAAACAAATAAACAAGTCAAGTTTCTTTCAGAATAATTAGTAGAGAGAATTGATTGGGGTAGTTTAGTTTAGGCATTTTTCAAAGAATACGGATTAATGAAGGGTTCCATGTAGTACTTGAAAATTCAAAGGTAAACACATGAAATGTCCCAGGGAAAACAAATGGAAAAGACAATATCACACTCTTCAGTTCCTGTGGAAATTACCTGTTCATCAGTAGCATTTAATTCAATGAAAAGCTCAAATGTAGAATTGATGACATCATCTGGCCGAGCTGATGGCCGGTCAATTTTATTCACAACCACCACCACAGCATGACCAAACTCTAGTGCTTTCTTCAATACAAACCTTGTCTGAGGCATGGGCCCCTCCACTGAATCCACCTATGATGTAAAGAAAACATCAGATTTCCATTAAGTCGTGAAGTCTAAGTGACCCAGGAATGGTGGAAATTTTGAAAGATAGTCCTCTCAGTTATTAGAAATACTTCTTCCAAAACTAAGTTCAAATATACCTCAGGACTTCAAAACATTCTATCTTTCATAGGCATAAAAAAAACTGCTCGTATATATACTTCTACTTTCCATGAATACCAACTCAATTTGGGATAATATTGACGTACATATGCTTACTTATATAACTACACACACATGACACATCCTATGCTGCCAAAAGCATGTGAATAATATTATGTGAACATATGATAAAATATTTTTAAAAAAAAAAGGAAAATAGATGAATTGAAATTTTGCATTTTTTTTAATACCACAAGAAGTACTCCTTCGACCATGTTAAGTACACGCTCAACCTCTCCACCAAAATCGGAGTGTCCTGGTGTGTCAATAATGTTAATTTTGGTGCCTTTGTAAGAAATGGAGGTGTTCTTGCTAAGAATAGTGATCCCTCTCTCTCTTTCCAAGTCATTTGAGTCCATTATCCTCTCTTGCACGGTCTGATTGTCACGGAAAACCTACAAAAAGTAAAGAAAAAACATTACGGACAGTAAGTTAATCACTAATTTCTGTGTGGTTTGCATGTAAGAATCAGCATTTCATAAAGAGAATCAATCAATCATGCCAATAAAGTGAAGCAAGTGTGTACCTTAGCCTGCTTTAACATAGAGTCAACCAATGTGGTCTTGCCATGATCGACATGTGCAACAATGGCAATGTTCCTGACATCCCTTCTAGTGGCCTGTTTCTTCTTACCCGCTACAACAATACATAATAGCATATTCATTTAATTAATAGTGTAAAAAATAAATTGAGCAAAATAAAGTGAACCCCAGATGGTAAAAGAGAAGAGGGATTAATAATTTAATTACCAGAAGGAAGAGGAGGAGCTTCGACCTGCTGCGCCTCTCCAGTCTCGACGGAGGCGCGAACAGCAAGAGCGCGCCTTGTATTGCTGCTCCTCAGCCTGAGGCTGGGAAAGCGAACGGCGTTTGTGGTGGTGGTAGCGCCAGCGTCGAAGGAGGCGGCGCGGCGGCTGACAGTGAGAGGAGGAGCAGGCGGCGAGGGAGTAGTATAGTAGGAGACTGAGCGCAGCATGGCGAGATTAAATGTAAATGGAGCAGAGAGAAGAGTGAAAGAGTGAAAGAGGCTAGGATGGACGGATGGAGTAAGAGTCTCTCCTGCTCCTGCTCAGAGCTAAAGGTTGCACACAAAGGGATAGTTATACTCGTTGCTTAGATTAGAGGCCAGCATTTCTCGGATCGGATGTCATGCGCGCCAGAAACGAGATTAGATTATGGACCTCATTTTTTTCTCGCTACGTAGCAGTCTTGCCATTTCTTTTCTTTTTCATAAACATGAATAATTATTGAGGATGTTGGACTGTTGGAATATGCTTATATGCTTGGCCCAATTTGGTCCATACCAATTACCAATTACCATATCCATATGTGAAGTCGGGTGAGGTGAGTAGGGGTGCATAACGTGGAAAACGACCACGAAAGTGGTTATTTTTGTTAACCGTTGTAATGATACACGAAATTTTTGTATTTATTGCGTTGATTGTTGCATCCGTTTAACACATGTTGCGTTGATCGTTTCGTTGACGGGAACGATCAAAACGGTTATAACCGTCTTTGACTACCTAACTGTTTTGCATTTTTATTAAGATGCAAGAAAATAAACTATTCTGCATTTTGTATGAAACGGAGATAGAGAAATGAAAGGTTAGGCCACGCGGGAAAGGGGGAGGAGGCACCATCATCACCTCTCACTCTCGACAGCGATTGTACTGGGTGGTGCAGAGGCGAGAGAGAAAGATGTGACTGTTTTCGGCGGAGAAATGACGGAGCGACGCTGCAGAAATCTAATTGTACACGTTTCTCCCTCAATCTCTCCGCTGAGGTCCTCTGCAATCTTATAATAAAACCATGAAAAAAATTTTAGACGAAATGCGCGAAATAAACGACCACGAAGCGTATCAGTTTCACTAATCGTTCTTGATATAGCCAGATTAGAATATGAGCCTAATAGTTATGGAAAGCCCTGTGTGAGGCCTTTTTCTTAGAGAAAGGAGCCCATGAGTCGTTATGATGAAGGTGGGTCCGAGGTCGTTGCGCTCAGAAGGGGGGCCCAGGAACCGTTAGAGGGAGCTCTCATCAGTGGGTCCCCTAGAGGAAACGGTTTCTAAGCACGGATGTCCTTTCCACAACGGCCGCGGGATGTTCTGTGACCTTTAGGCAGTAGTCGTTCAGGAGACCTCGACTCAACCTCGCACTCATCCTCGCCCGGATGAACGTTGGCCACAGGCGAGGAAGGAACATGTCGAGGTTGAGGGAGGTCATGACGACCTTCTTGCCGCAGTCAAGTAAAGAGGATGAGAACACGATGAGGCCACAAAAGATCCAATGTGATGAGGGACCACCAGATAGTTATAAATAGGAACCCCCTCCCATAGGGAAGGGGGGTTAGACATTCTGTAAACAAAAGGATCCATATATTAAATAAAGAAATTCTTACTCTTCTTGATCTAAATACTTTGTTGAAACCTATGAGCTAGATTAGGGGTTATCAACTGGCGCCCACCGTAAATTACAGGAGCCCATCTTAACAATCGAGAAATACGACCTTTTTCTTATTGTTTGAGCTCCAATTCGCATGAAAGGGAGTAGGAATATTCATCCAAAAAAGTTAGACTTTAGTACACCATCAACAAAAACTATGGCAACCAGCACTGCAACCTTCAACACTCCAGCTACAACCCCACAACCTCCACCTCCCGGAACAGAGCAAACTTCCGATCAATCCGTTAGCATTTCCTTAGCCCCAAGAGGCATTGAGGTGCATCCCAGCAAGTGCCGAGCTATCATTGACATGGAAGCTCCTAGCACTGTGAAAGAAGTGCAAGAACTTACAGGGCGGATAGCCGCGCTGAATAGATTCATAGCACGCTCGGGAGAGGTTTGCAAACCTTTCTTTCAGACTATCAAGAAAGCCAAAAAATTTGAATGGACCCCGCAATGCCAGGAGGCATTCGAGCAGATCAAGACTTACCTATCCAGTCCACCAATAATCAGCAGGCCAACCAAGGGAGAAACTTTATATCTATATGTCAGCGCTTCAGCGGTCGCAGTTAGTGCGGCCTTGATTCGAGAGGAAGACGGAGTACAAAAGCCTGTATACTTCGTGTCCAAGGTACTGCGCGATGCCGAAGAAAGATACTCAACAGTCGAAAAGGGCGCTTTTGCCGTACTTGTTGCAGCCAGGAAACTGCGCCCCTATTTCCAGGCGCATCCGATTAAAGTGCTCAGCGATCTTCCCTTGAGAAAGGCTTTAGGTAATCTCGATGTATCGGGACGACTTTTAAAATGGGCAGTGGAGTTATCAGAATTCGACATTTCCTTCTTGCCTAAAGCAGCATACAAGGGACAAGTGCTGGCAGACTTTGTGGTAGAAAGTACAGGAAGGACAGAAAAAAGGGATCAGGAGGCTTTGTGGCATGTTCATGTCGATGGCGCCGCCTCTGAACGGGGGTCGGGCCTCGGAGTACAGATCAAAGGACCCAAAGGAGAAATCTTTTATTACGCCATTCACATAACTTTCCCTGTCACCAATAATATGGTCGAATATGAAGCGTTGATTGCGGGTCTGCGGCTGGTAGAGGCAGTTGGTGCGACTAAAGTCAGGGTATACATGGACTCCCAGCTCGTGGTACATCAGATCAATGGGCAATACGAGGTACACGACCCTACCTTGGCGAAATACTTAGAAAAGGCCAAAGAAGTCTTAGCAACATTTGAAGAAGCCACGATCGAACATGTCCCGCGGGGAATGAATGAAATCGCAGACGCTTTGTCCAAATTAGCAAAGGGATCGGACATGAATAGCGACACACCTATCACCATCATGGAAATACCTGAAGCTTGCATTACAGCGACGGAACCCAAAGTTTTGCCAATCAGTGCCCAGCTTGAATGGTACACCCCTATCTGGGACTATCTAACCACAGGACAGTTACCAACGGACAAACTTGCTGCGCGAAGGATTAAGAGATGGGCGCCCGAGTTTACCATCTTGGAGGGGGAATTACTGAAAAAGGGATATCGCAAGCCTTGGCTCGTTTGCATCAGTGAATCGCAAGGCAGAAAACTGATTGATGAGGTACATGGTGGCATATGTGGCAGCCACCAAAGTCCTTACACCATTGACAAACGCATCGAAAGGGAGGGCTATTTCTGGCCAACCATGAGAAAAGACATGATCGACGTCGTGCGACGGTGTGAGCGATGCCAATACCATTCTCGTGTCTCACGAAGGCCTCCTGCCTCTCTGAACACCATTGCAAGTCCCTGGCCTTTCGATGTATGGGGGATAGACATCCTAGGCCCCTTCCCGACAGCAAAAGCCAATCTGCGTTTCTTAGTCGTAGCGGTCGAGTATTTCACTAAGTGGATAGAAGCAAAACCACTTGCCCTGATAACCTCCCCACGAATAGCCGACTTTGTCAAGCACAACATCGTCTACCGATATGGCATACCTCATACCATCATATCTGATAATGGTCGGCAGTTCACAGGCGCGCCATTTCAAGATATGTGCGAAGGTTTCGGAATACTCTCTCTCTTCTCTTCAGTCAGTCACCCTCAGACCAATGGATTAGCTGAGGTTTCCAATCGAACCATATTGGAAGGACTTAAGAAAAAGGTGGAGGGCAGCAAAGGAGCATGGCCCGACTTCCTTGATGAGATCCTATGGTCCTACAACACCACCCCAAGAACTGCAACTGGACGATCCCCCTTCGCCATGGTATATGGAATGGAGGCGGTCACCCCCATGGAAATTGTGCAGCCCACATTGCGCATCATCGCTTATGAATGGACCAAAAATAATGAGAAAAAGTTGGTGGAACTGGAAACGATTTATGAGTTACGCGAAGAAGCGCGTGCAAGGATGGCCGAATATCAACGAAAAATGCGCAAAAACTTCGACAAAAAGGTCGCCCCAAAACACTTCCAACCTGGTGATTGGGTATTGAGGAGTGTGGAAGCAACTGGAAAACACATCGGAAAGCTCGATCCCGCTTGGGATGGCCCTTTCATTGTGACTCGATCCATAGAAGGGCGAGCGTACAGGTCGCAAGACTTAGCAGGACGCGACCTTCCCAATGCCTGGAATGCTGTTCATCTGCGCAAATTTTACAAGTGACCGGCAACCCCCCCCCCAAGCAATTGACTTCGATGGAGCAGTACCGTAGCATAGGCCTCCAAAGACGAAGTCAATTAGTTAAAATTTGTACCTTTTTCCAACAGACCTTAGCCGCATCGCCATGCGCAGTCTGCCATCACAACAGACCTTAGTCGCATAACCATGCGCAGTCTGCCATGACAACAGACCTTAGCCGCATCGCCATGCGCAGTCTGCCATCACAACAGACATTAGACATAAAGTTATCCGTCCCCAGTAACACTGGTCAACATTAATCCTACGATTTGAGTAATCGGTCATACGTACAAATTTAACCAAATTTAGCAAAGCCTTGCCATCAAAAAAGCAGATATTTGTTCCCCGAAATATACGGCGGAATTTGAGGGTACAACCCAACTGCCTCGGGCCACAATTAGTATCCAGCATTTAATACGCCAAGTTTTGCATTTATTTCAACATGACAAAAGGGGGGCCCACCATTGTCGGTGCCGGGACACCTATAAATAGACGGGTTACCCCACAAACACTTTCATCCCAAGAGCCCCCATTCTTCTTTCCTCTTCCCACGATCTTAAACGCCATCTTTCTTCCTTAAGATACAAGACACAAATAAGAACTTGAGAAAAAATGGCACAAAAAAAAAAAAGGAAGGAAAGAGAGAAAAGAGTAGGAGGTATAGTAAAGCAGCAGATGAGTTCGGGAAGGTATAGTAGAACAGCTGAGGTAAAATCCCTTCAGTTGTATGCTAAACCTTCCCTATCGACGGGTAGCCTTGCTTGACCGTGTGCGCAAGCAAGACATCCGTCGAATGGGTTTGGGCGGCGGAGCAGAGAGTAAATGAAAATAACACAACTCAGCCGTTTCAAGCCCACATAAACGAAGACGACGACGGTGACAGAGCGTTATTGCAAGCTTGGCCCTCAACGCAGGCGGCCCTACCATATCTAAATTAGAGGTCGCCCTCGCATAGCCGATCGCCAACCGTCAACGACAGATGGGGAATGCTCGGCGCGAGAGAGAGGGCAAGCTTATATCATGGGTCAATTCCTTTGGAGAGGAAGGAGAAAGATCGCCGCAGACACCTCGTCAAAGGAGGTATCAACTTCGACGCCAATAAATGGCGCGGCGATGCACACTTTCTACATAACCAAAGGAGCCCAGTCCAAGCAACGTCGTCTTCAAGCGTGATGGTAGAAGAGAGTAGCTCTCCAGTCGACCTCCATCACGATAGAAGGGGAGTCATAAGGACAAAAGAAAGACAACATCCCTTATGTGCAATGACTCCTCGCCCTCCCTTTAGCTAGGAAAGAAAGTCAACATCCCTTAGCCTCATTAGGCATGTATCACCCAAGATATGATATGATGTACTTTAATGATGTACTTTTATGGAATAAAATGAGTTCAAGCCTGTTCATACATCATTCTTTCCTTTTAAATTACTGCCTGCGTGTGATTCATTAACTTCTTTTAAATGAGTTCAAGCCTGTTCACACTCAGCGCCCTAACATCGTCGATTTCCTTACTTTGTCAAACGCGCACTCTTGCTTACGTCTCACAATGAGTTCAAATCTTGGTATTTTTATGAATATAGTGAGTTCAAGCCTGTTCACACTCAGCGCCCTAACATCGTCGATTTTCTTACTGATGTCAAAAACGCACTCTTATTTACGTTTCACATGAGTTCAAATATTTTTCTGCGCATTAACTTCGTTGCTCCCTTCGTTCTGCCATGTGATGTTTACCGTCAAAATCCTGACTTACTCAAACATCAACAAGTCGCAGTGACAATACACAACAACAAAACGATCAGACAATCCAAGACACAGCAACAAAATAATTACACAATCAAGTCGCACAAGATAAGTCTTTTAAAGAGAATACCATAATCCAAAAGGTTCACATTTACATAGTAACATACAACAAGTAATGAAACTTGGAACAGTAACTCATGGCTCTCCATCTACATCGCCGCCTAAAGAGCCACCAGGGAGACTAAAATCACTTAGCTGGAGATCTGGATGCAACAAGTTATACTCACGTTGTTCGTTCAGCATCTGGTCAAACTGTTCGGAAATGTTCAGCGACCCGGCCCCCTCGGCATGATGCGGGGAAAGCCGAGCAAGATCTTCAGCTAAATCGGCAACAGGTCCAGCCTCCCCAAAGGTGTTTACCCCCGCAGACCTCTCCTCGTCCGATCCTCCCTCTTCGTCGTCTTCAGCTTCAATTTCCTCCCTCGAAGGACGAGCTATGTCGGAGGGCCAATCAGCGCCAGAGCTTGACCAAGGGTAGCGCGGAGTCAAGAGAGGTTTTGTCACTTCCATACCTAACTCGACCACTCGATCACCTTCCTCGTCTTGACAAATGAGATCGCCACTTTCTTCGTCCCAGCGACACTGCGATAGAGCGACGTCCGGCTCTGGCGCAGGGTCCATAATCCCAAACTCCTCCCGGGTGAACGGATAGTACTGGCGCAATTGATCACACTTCAACTTCAACATGTAATGAAGACCCCCGCAAACAAGGCGGGTAGCTGCAGCTTGGGCACCTGTGGATCGAAGGAAGGCCTGAAGAAAGTCATGGGAAGAGCGGACTTCACCCTTATCAATGCAAATTTCTTTGCCCTTGGAAGTGGCAGGAAGAGACTTCAACCTTTCTATCTCGATTTGCAACTCAGCAAGGCGAACAGAAGATTCTTGCAGCAGCGAGGAGGTCTGAATAACCTCAGAATGTAGCCGGGCCTTTTCAGAAGCTAGCTGATCCTTTTCAGATGTCAGCTGGTTCCTCTCGGCCTTCATCTGAGACACCTCTTCACCTAGACTTGCCAATTCTTGGTCCTTCTTCTGAAGCTCGCTTAGCAGCTCCTCAGTTTTCCGCTCCAAAGCCCCGTTGGTTGACTTCAACTTCGCCAACTCATTTATCCGTTCTTTCTCCTGGCGCGCTACCTTCTCGCACGTTTTCTTCCAGTCAGATATGGCCCCATCTCGTTGGAGAATAAGTTCTTTGGCCTTATCCAATTGTTTGTCGCGCTGGTCCAACGATATGTGCGCCGCAGACAGTTGATTCTGAAGATCAACATTAACGCGGGAGGCACGACCCAGCGTCTCGGACATCAGATCTTTGTCCGCTTCAGCAGCCTGTGCGCGAACCAACAAAGTGTCTTGAGCGGCGGCAAATTTTTCAAACAACGCAGTCATCTCAGCCTTGTCTTCGTCAGAAGCACGCTTCGCAAACGAGAACTGCGATAGATCCACTTTAAAGCCCCAGTCCGACTCTTGCTCTCCACGAAGCACGCGAAGTTCCTTGTCGATTTTGGCATTCCTTTCGGCCAAAGAAGATAAGGACTTCATCCAAGCACTTCCAAAGTTGCGAGAATGACCGTGAACGCTTGCCTGAAGACATCCCAACTCCATCAGTAAAGAATGCATTCGCATGAACTTTTCCTCCATTGATAGGCCAGTAAGCACATTACTAATTTGTGGACATAAGTCCAAGGACACACGATGCAGGGAGGCAGCAAGACGAGGCACCTATGCAATGAAATAACTTCGTCAGTTCAAAAAAAAAAAAAAAAAAAAAAAAAAGAGGTTAGGCGAGCTAAGCAAGAGTGAAAACCTGAATCTTGGAAGGATCCATGTCTATACCAGGGAGGCGCAGAGAAACCTTCTCATCTTCATAAATTTTCCTGACGCGCGCTGCGCGCCAGGAATCGTCCGGAGTAGTTAGACGTCGCTGGGAGGAGGAGGAAGGGTGAGCCGACGCAGATTTCTCACCAACAGATGCCTTCCCAGATGTTTTTTCAAATGATTGCCCCGGGGCAGTAGGCACCGCTAATTCATCACCAACAGACGATCCTGGGAAGTCTGGAGGAGTAGGCGAAGAATGTTTCGACGAACCTTCGACACGCTTCCTCTTTTTAGTTTCCTTTGCCGCCGATCCTACTGCGGCCAACACCCTATCCGTGGGGGCTTTCTCTAATGAATGCGCGGTTTTGGGATGTTGAGAGATGCGAGAAGAAGCGGGTTTAGAACCCTTAGAGCCGCCCCCCTTAGCAATTTTAAACATCGCAGAAGCTTTGGGGGCGGGAACAGACGCCTTCTTGGCAGGAGAAACCTTTGCAACAGTAAGAGCCTTTGCAGTGGGGGACTCGATTGGTGGTGGCGACCCTTCTCCTTCCTCTTCAGGTGGAGGAGAATAGTTAAGTTGCTGCAGGGGTAGCTCCTCGTCTGCGCCATCATCAGGCTCGATGCACTCAGCGAAGGTGCGGTCATCCGGTACAGGGCTCCCCCCATCCCAACACAAGTGGTAACCCGCCTGAGAGGTCCTCTTCAAATGGGATATTATGGCATGCTCATCCTCAGTAGGTTCTGGGAATTCTACCTTGGTGAACCCAGTAGAAGTCATGTTCCAATCCAAACAGATGCCCATTCCATCCATCAGGGTCCCTCGACAGAAGGCGAAGTTCTCTTCCCAGTTGCCTATTTTTCTGGGTTTATTGGCGAACACGCGATTCACAGTTCTGATGGTGCAGAATTCATTATGACGGCAAAATTTAAAGAAATGTCCAAACAGTCCTACCGTGGGGGTGATCTTAGCCTTAAAACCTAACTCTGCAAAATTCACCGTAAGCAAACGCTCGAAAGAAGTGATGCAGCACCAGGCAACCGGAAGAAGCTGGCCTGGAGGAATTTTTACCATATTAAGAAGTGTGCATTGAAACGACGACAAGGGTAGGCGTATTCCCCACCATGCAGATCTGGCAAAGAGCACCCTTCCCTTCGAAGTTTCAAAGGGACGATCCAATTTATCCGCTCCTTCTATATGCAACTCACTCTCCTCTGGATCATCAAAAACCAAACTCCTTTTGAACTTGATTATTTTTGAATCAATCCAAGGATTAGATTCGAAACCTCTGGACGTTGGGAACTTGCTCCTAATCTTCTTAGGGTCTGAGCTCCTGAAAACCTTCTTAGGCATGGCGGGGCTAAGCAACAAAAAAAAAAAAGATTTAAGCAAAATGATAGTGAGAACAGGCGAGAAGGTCATGACAAAAACAAAAGTAATAGAAAGAATAGAAAGAACGAGGAAGGGTTTAATACCAATATTCAGTGGTCGCCGTCAGGCAAAGACAGAAGAAGAAGGAGAGAAGAGAAACAACGATAAAAAGTTCACCAGAACAAAGGGAAGAAGAAGACACTTGCAGGGACACAGAGAATGTACTGAAAGCAGAGAGAGGGACAAATGAAGGTTTGGAATCTATATAAAAGAAACGTCTCTTCGGTTCTCCCACCTAGAAGGGAACTTTATCCTTTTTTTCAAATTCCAACGATAAGACAAATCGACGCGACTCGATCCCCCCAAAGGATGCAATGATGGGAAGATCTTGTAGGATCCCTATAGAAGATCTTGTGGCCCCCGCTTTCTTCCTTTACATTATTAAATTCACCAAATATTTCTTCCAACCTCGTGTGAGGGCTCGACCATATCAACCTTCATTGTGCAACTGCGCCTGGCGGGTTCGGATACTAATTAACATCATTACTGTGCGACCGCGGCAGATGAATTTGGATGTCAGCAAACATCATCTGAGGGCTTGCGGATTATAAAGACCTCACAGTTTCCGTCGTCCTCTTCCTTCCAAAGAATTCAACCAATAAGTAAACATCGCTCAAACATCGCCGGAAGCCCAATGACGCCACCTAGGAGTTGCCATAAAGAGCTTCAGATAAAATGCAAGCATTTATCAGAAGCTCGAGGGCTAATGATATAGCCAGATTAGAATATGGGCCTAATAGTTATGGAAAGCCCTGTGTGAGGCCTTTTTCTTAGAGAAAGGAGCCCATGAGTCGTTATGATGAAGGTGGGTCCGAGGTCGTTGCGCTCAGAAGGGGGGCCCAGGAGCCGTTAGAGGGAGCTCTCATCAGTGGGTCCCCTAGAGGAAACGGTTTCTAAGCACGGATGTCCTTTCCACAACGGCCGCGGGATGTTCTGTGACCTTTAGGCAGTAGTCGTTCAGGAGACCTCGACTCAACCTCGCACTCATCCTCGCCCGGATGAACGTTGGCCACAGGCGAGGAAGGAACATGTCGAGGTTGAGGGAGGTCATGACGACCTTCTTGCCGCAGTCAAGTAAAGAGGACGAGAACACGATGAGGCCACAAAAGATCCAATGTGATGAGGGACCACCAGATAGTTATAAATAGGAACCCCCTCCCATAGGGAAGGGGGGTTAGACATTCTGTAAACAAAAGGATCCATATATTAAATAAAGAAATTCTTACTCTTCTTGATCTAAATACTTTGTTGAAACCTATGAGCTAGATTAGGAGTTATCAGTTCTGTTCTGAGATGAAACAATATTTCTATTTGCGTTAGTTGTTCCGTTCCTTAAACGAAACTGAAATTCTTATCCGTTATCGTTCCGTTTCGGACGAAACGAAACGAAAGAACGGTTGAAACGGCTACCGTTTTCAGCCCTAGAGGTGAGACACTGAGACTGTGAGTGAGAGTGAGAGAAGCCTTTTTGTATTTTAGTGCTACAACTTTAAAAAACATAAAAACTATGAGGCCCGTGATCCAATTTTTTTAGCCCATAATTGACGAGTCAAAAAAATATCAGCCATGATTTTTTTTCTTTTTCTTCTACGCTATCCTATCAAAGTATCAAACTATCAATCTATCATCAGCAATTCTAATTCAGCGACGCCATTTCCAATCTCCAATCTCCAATTAAAATGCTGCGGTTACAGTCACTGTCACTGTTGATAGGCCAAGAGCATCTCCAGTCCTTGCACTCCTCCTCCATGGATGTGCTTTTGAGTAGAAGGAGAAATGGGAAATGGAGAAGGGGTTCGGTGGAGAAGGAAGAGGCGCAGTTTGAGATTGAGATTGACAGAAGGAAGGCCAGAGAGGCTCTCAAGAAGCTTGACCAGCAGCTGCAGACCCTCTCTCAGCCTCAGCCTCCTCTTCCTACTAAGAAACCGCCTTCACCTCCACCTGGTATTTACTATTTTTTTTTTTATTTTATTTTACTCTTTTTGGTCTTGTCGTATGCATTATACATGGACTAGCTTTGTTGATAAGTTGATATAATGAGGGCCTCATCCGTGTCTGGTGGGAATTGAATCTGGAATTTCATGACCATTTGGTCATGTTGACCAACAAGTTTATTTAGTCTTAAAGTTAATGTGAAAGAGTTGCAATCCGGATTCGCTGTTGCGCGACACACGGTGTAGCGCACTACGAGCCGTCTGATCTTGATCGGACGGTTCACTTTTTACGGGGCTATCAACCTAGGTTACATGCACGGGGCTCCCTTGTCCATTGGATCTTGATCAGACGGCTAGCATGCCGCGCTACACCATGTGTCGCGCGGCAGCGGATCTCAATTTAAAGAGCTGCTAGCTTGAGTGCCTTGTATTATTTCTTACATGTCATGTCAATTGCAACTGTCATCACCAAACACCATCACACTCCACTTATACCAAATTACCTATAAAAAGTAATGATATAAATTCTTATTTCTCTAACTAACTATTTCAGAAAAGAAAATAAGGAAATTAAGCAGATTCTTCTCATGACTTGTATTTGCAATTATTGTTCTTTATGTCAAATTGTGACATGCCCATTTAATTTTACAGAGCCAGATTTTGATAGGGATTTCATAAAAAGAGGAGGAAGGGAAGAAATGCCTCAAATTTCTGATTCCTATCTGGCTTACACTGCTGGCGCTCTAGTCCTTCTCACCATTTTCAACAACATCATTTTCAATACTTTTATTAAGCCATCTGTAGATGGATATGAGAAGCCCGTAAAAATTGAAAGGCTGCCTTTGTCTGAACCAGATTAATTAGGATATCCTAGCTATACGCACAAGACTTGTAGATTTAAACCAGTTAAAGATGGTTTATGGTTTACCCATATAATTAAGTTTCTTCCTTAGTTTTGTTATTGAAGAACCTTTGGACTTTACTACTTTCATGTATACTGTTTAATTTTGCGCATAGCTAGCTGTGGTGTGATTTTTAAAATTGTGCGTCGCTGCTTTTGAGTTGACGCCATTTTTCTTATTTGAGGCTCCGTGTGGGAAGAAGGGAAGAAGGAAAGAAGTGGGAAGAAGTATTGGGAAGTGTGTAACTTTATGAAGAGTTTATATTGTTTATAATTTTTTTTCTTTCCTTCTTCCTTCTTCCTCTTCTTCTTCTTGCATCCAAACAGAGCCTGAGATAGACATGGCATATACAAATACAATACAGAGGATCTATCTAACCATTTCTTCAACCTGAAGAAAAAAATTCTTTTCTTGAGGAAAAAGATGGGCACCCTATCCAATATTAAATTTGGTCTGTTCAGATTCTGAAATCTCATATAGGATATTAAAATATATGATTGCTACAATTATTAATTCTTTTTTACTTTTGTGTAGTAAGTTCAGACTTCAGAGCACCTCTTTAAAAATTAATATATATATGTTTAATACGAACTTTTCATGCGACATAATAATCAATGAATGCTATTGCTATAGTATGATCTCTTTATACAACTGGCTCCGTCAAGCTAAAAATTGGGCACAGAATGCAAGTGTCAAAGAGGAAATTAAGGCGTTGACAAAATCAACTCATCTAGAAGAGAGAGTCAAAAAAGAGGGAAGAAATTAATTAGCTTGAACCGTGAAAATCACTTTATCATTTATGATGCTAAAATGACTGGAATCGTGTGTACCGAATAAATGAGTTGGCGATGTGTATACTATACATCAACTTTCTGGAACCGTCTCCTGCACTAGTAAAAAAATAAATGATCCAGTTTTGCATTGTAATTACTTTTTATTTTCCTTATTCAAGCACAAAGACTTCATTAGTGATAAACTGGCGCCCTCCTATTCACACATACTCAAATTACCGGACCAAAAGTTATGAACATTTTGCATTAAAAACAATAAATACTACACACACTGACACACACGTGAAATGAGGATAAGATGCATGTGTATCAGTGTATGTACTATGTATCATTCGAATCCGCCAAAGAGAGAGAGAGTCATTTTCATATTACATAAAAAAAATTTAAAAAAAAAAAGAATTGAGTAATCAAGAGAGGCCCAGAAAAGAAGGGTGTGGGAGTAAAAAAAAATGCTAAAAATAGAAAGATGTTTGATCAAACTATGTGGAGGACAGATCTGAGGAATTAATGAAGGGAGACAAAATTTTATCATACTTCTTTATTCTAATAAAGTTTAAATGAATTTAAAAAAATTGATTCCATCATCTTGTCATTGTAATTTTTTTAATTACTGACGTGCTTTTTATTTATTTATTATTATTATTATTATTTATCGTTTATAAAGATAGTTCAAGGTGGACTAGGAAATGAAGTACTGGGTCAAAGTCAAAAGGAACTCAACAAATAATTGCAACTTGCAAGAGAAAAGAAAGATCAATATCCCTAATCCCTTACGAGTCTATTTATGTTTGGTAGAAGTCAATCTAAGTTAGAAGGATCCATCCGTGACTTTTAATTACTTCACCTTAATTGATTAAAAACTTATTTTATCTTTTATTTTCCGGGAAAATTAAGTGAGTACACTGAAGTTGGATTTATATACTTTCTAAGGCTCCGTTTGGATACCGTGTGGAAAGAAGAGAAAAAATTTATTATAAACAATTCAAACTATTCACAAATTTACACACTTTTCAATACTTCTTCCCTTCTTCCCATACCTCATCCAAACGGAGCCAGAGATAAAAGGTCGTAAGGAACGTTTTTATATAAAACAAATTAAAAAAAATTTGATTTGCAAATGATTGCCTCACCAATAAAAGGTACCAAGAAACACACTCAAGATCCAATTTGAATGCAATTTCCCAATATGTCGGTATTTTGTTTACACTTTACAGTGCAATCGGTTCCATGCATCATATATATATAGCATATATAGTCAGAGAATGGCTAACGTGCCATCGATGGCACGGAGGGTCCCGTGCCATCAAGTCATTTTTCGAGATCCAAAATTTAAACGGTCAATTCAAACCGTTCAAGTTGTTCTCCATATTGAAATATCTTTGTAGATCAAATTTTATATTTTTTCGAATTTTTTTGCTATTTATTATGATATTTTTAAAAACATTATGATTAGAGTATTTCAGACCCTCCAATTTGAAAATATCATAATAAATAGCAAAAAAATTCGAAAAAATGTAAAATTTGGTCTCCAAAGGTATTTCAATATTTTGATCAACTTGAACGGTTTGGATCGACCGTTTGACTTTTGAATTTCGATAAACGAGTCGATAGAAAATTGATGGCACGTGTCATCGATGGCGCGTTAGCCATTCTCTATATAG
Source organism: Rhynchospora pubera (assembly GCA_028095005.1). Lineage (NCBI taxonomy): Eukaryota > Viridiplantae > Streptophyta > Magnoliopsida > Poales > Cyperaceae > Rhynchospora > Rhynchospora pubera. The sequence goes on along the minus strand of CM051461.1, from coordinate 10,701,023 downwards.
TCATTCCATGCAATTAATATTCGGACGATTTTTTGTAAATGACAGAAAGTATTTTTGTTATTCATGAACTATGAATTGGATTAATTAACTCACGTTTTTTTTTGTTTATAACTTTATATTGAAAAAAAGGCGCATGTTTTATTTTGCTTTTCTTGTTCGTCTTCTCTAGTACTCTAGTAGTATATGAATATTGTTTCCTTTTTTTGTCGTATCAGTGTATCACCAATAAACACAACGGTCCAAGGAGGCGGTGAGTTTGACTCCTTAACTTTCGATTCTAGAAGTGATAATAGGGAATTCCGGACTTGTTTTCCCAAACAAACAGAAAACAATGAATGAATGAATAAATAACTCCTTGTCCTCGATCCTAGAAGTGCAAATATGGAATTCCGGATTAGTTTTCCCAAAAAAACAGAAAGCAATAATAATAAATATATAAAAGCAGTAGAGATGCAATACTTAAAATGTCTTCACTCTTCTCGTCTTTATTTCCCCAAATTTACTGTACAATCAGCATGACGCCATAAGTAGAAAATCTTGTCTGCTTATTTTCGTTAGAAATAAAGAACTCTCCTTATAATAATTTAGACAAAATGATATTAGATAACTGCTATTCAGAAGTTAGATGGAAAAAAAATTGAAATTAAATCTGATCCTTTAATTTCAAATCGAAAAATATGAACTGAAAAAACAAAACTGAAGAGAATGATTACTAAAAACAAAAAGTCAGCTAAAGTCGTTAGTTTAGGAAATATGTTATTCGATGATTATTTATTTTTTTGACAATTAATTTTCCTGAGAAATAGAGTGACAAGATTTTATTTTATATTATTGACAATTTTAACAACCATCAAACATAAACGTATAAAGCTTGAATATTAACAATCTAAACTTGTAGGACATATAATTAAAACATTGGACTGTTTCCAAAGTAGTTAATCTGTTAATGATATAGAGTTCAAGATAAAGTTACAGACCTTGAATTTGAGTGTATTTATTTTTAGTGGACAATGAAGGGATAATAAAAAAAAAGTTTGCTATCTTGTACTTTAATTTTTGTTATTTCAAACATATTCGGTATTTGTTTTTACTTTTTCCATTACATCGGTAATGCAAGCAACTTCTTTTTAAAACGCATACAATACATAGTATATAAAAATTTCAGAGGAGAGTACGGCGCTTAATCTACTTGAAATCTGTTGTCACGATGCAATAATAATTTTGCCAAATTTAAGAAGGGGTTAGGGTTTGTATGAATTTTGAAGAATTTTGATTTGTAAATTGTGCTGGAAACGGTAATGATCACTCAAACCCGCCAACATTGACAAAGCTTTCCTTTCCATCCCTCCAAAATCGAATAATATGTTTTTCCACGCTTGACTTAGTCACAGGTTTTGAGTTTTCTGAAGACTAAACCCCACTTCACAAATCACAATGCCTTTTTCGGGGTTTCGAAGATCAAACACTGAAACTTTGAAAGGCAGATGCTCGTTCTAGAAGGGGTATTTTTGTAATTCAGTGGCTAAAAGCTCAAAACTAACGTGGCGTGCTGGCGTGTCCCCAAATTTTCGAGTTAGCCACCTCTAAATTTACAAGTTGTTTTAATCAGATCTCATCTCATGTGAACAAGGGAATCTATTTCAAGTCAGAGCTGATTATAACCGTTCGATCAAAACATGCACGGTTCTAATTCACCGTGTGTTCTCCTACGATTGCAGTTTGCAGAGGCGGCGAACCGAAACGAATCGGTTCCCAGATTCCAGTTGCGACCATTCTCGTGCAGTCGACATGATCATTTTGATTAGGGAAAAACCATATTCAAGGGTCAAACATTTACATAATGCCATCCTAACAATAATAATGTTACATTAGTGAAAATTAGAAATTATATTTTCTTAAAATATTATTTAAGAGATCTATTAAGCTAATTATTGATATGATTAATGTGAAGAGAATTTAATTAAGTATCATTTCATTGCATGGCATGAGTTAATTTGTACTTTTAATTTAGCCTTTTTGTTGTTGGGTGCATAGTGGGAGATACTTAGCATTTATACTTTTAAGTTAAAAAAAAAAGAAAAATCCCCAAACCCCTTCCCCACCCAGCGTGCAACAGAGGAGACCCTCATTTTCTCTCTCTTGCGCACAGCCTTTTCATTTTCTTCTTTTTGATTCCATTCGGTTCTATACAAAACCCATTCAAAAAAATAGAATAAAATCTGGAAAAATCTGGTAGATAGCAAGTTTTAAAATAGTTTAGGCTCTAAATAATTGTTATTTCAGAACTAATCAAATAAATATGTGCCAACTTATTATAAATGTTAAGTTCATATATTATTTACAGATATAAATTAGAACTATGGTGTAATGAAAAAAAAGAAAAATAAAAATTCAAGTGTGTTTAAGATTGTCATTGTACTAGTTGCATTTAAATATATATATATATAATTGGATTGTTGTATTAATTGTTATTGCTTTAGTTTTTTTTAAGATAGTTATTATCTTAAATCTAAACTTAGATGTCTATAAGTGTTAATTTGAGATAAAAAAAAGGGGGCAAAGATATATATCTAAGACATTTATCGGTGGACTGCATTCATAGCAGTAGGTTTAATATAAGAAGTGATTTTATATATTATCTAGAAGTTTAATAATAATTTTGTTATTGTTTTTTTACATCGTTAAGTTTGTTTCAACTGTCATTTTTCTACAACTAATTATGTGATTTAAATAGCTTATGTTCTCATTAGATTAGTTACTGTTAAGGTTAAAAATAAGTGCATTTTATTTTCTTATTTGAACCTTGGTAGGCGAAGGTTTTATACATATGAAGGGATATAGCATGGTGGGTACTACTTCACCTCTTATGTTGAACATATAGGAATGTAGATTTTAGAATGTTGGTTGGACTAATTTTAAAAGGAACTAGATTTTAGAACTGAAAGACAAATGTATTATAATTGTTATTATAACTAGGTATGAAGATCAAAATTATTTGTGTTAATTATTAAACTAGTTTAATCTTTACATACATGTACATTTACAACTATTTTGATAAATTTCTTGGTGTGTGAGGATTATTTGCAATTACTCTCCATCCTATTTTAATTGTGCATATAGATGCTAAAAGTTTGCAATATAAACCAAATATCTTTTTGAATTCATATTCATGATTGCATTCTATTCAAAAAATATATATATTTAATTATTTATATATAGAGTATAGCATAGTAAGTGAAGCAGGCTTGCATATTTTCTAACATAATTGGACTACGTCCATCTGTTGTCTTGTCTGTAAATGTTATGTTTAAGAGTAGATTAGTGAAAATGAAATAAAGGTGAACATTTTCTCTACTTTAAAAATATCATGAAAAAAAAAACGAGTTGAACATTGTTCTTTTCAAAGGTAGAGGAATATTTTTTTTAGTAATGAAACATGCTTCAATGTAAGTTTGGCAAGTGGTCTACGTTATCAACTGCATTCAATGTAAGGTTGCTAGTAAAATCAAATGTTGCATATATTTTTATACTTAGATTGCATTTTCATAATGTAGACACTAATTGGTTTTGTTATTTAAGATCTGTTGATCTGTTAACACTATAAATGTATATTGCATTTATGTTACTATTTTTATTATTATTTAATGAAGAAAAAAAATTTCATATGTTGCTCTAAACTATTGAAAATGTGTTGGAAAGAGATTTAGTACAAAACGAGTTTTGATTCTAGAAATCTCGAGGTAGTACCCTAGCTATTTAGAGCTGCCAAATAGTGTAGTGAACTCAAATTTTTTATTTTTTTTAATTTATTTTGTGAAATGAGGTATCTTCTATTTGACAATTAATGTTGATTAGGATGCAGTATTTCTATTTATTATTATTATTTTTTGTTTGTTTTGTAATTTATATATATAATGCTCAATGCATTCTTAATATTCTTAAGTTTATTCAAGAGTTCTAGATAATGGTGAATATAGTTTAATTTTCAGTATGTCTCAACTAGTAATAGGTCTTTAAAGAACTGCACCATAAAGATTTATAAACTCTATGGCCTAATTCTGTCACTTAGTACAGGAATATGACAAAACTAACTAGTCACTAGTTTTGTGCACAGATTCCAAGCAATGCAAGGAAATATCATTACTTCTTTGACTGACTACCAAAGAAGTACATAATGCATCCTTGCAATGTGGTACTAGTTTGAAAAAAAAAATTCTAATGTAATATTGCTTCTGAAATTTATGGTTTACTTATTTCTGACCAAACATAATGAAATGTGTGATAGTCATAACTACACAATGGTAAAAATAATAAAGTAATAGTCTTAAAATCTGAGATTATATGGAAATATAATAGCACAATTAAAATCAATTAGAGTAGCAACTTTTGACTTTTAAGGAAGAGCGAGAAGGTTGTAATTAGTTTGAGTTGGTGTTGTCTTCCCTTTGAGAGGTAGTGATGAGAGCGATGTTGCCGAGTTGTTCGCTAGTTCAGATACGGAGCCGTTCAGAGGACTGAACGTTTTTTTTAGGAGGGGAGGATGTTACATTAGTGAAAATTAGAAATTATATTTTCTTAAAATATTATTTAAGAGATCTATTAAGCTAATTATTGATATGATTAATGTGAAGAGAATTTAATTAAGTATCATTTTATTGCATGGCATGAGTTAATTTGTACTTTTAATTTAGCCTTTTTGTTGTTGGGTGCATAGTGGGAGATACTTAGCATTTATACTTTTAAGTTAAAAAAAAAGAAAAATCCCCAAACCCCTTCCCCACCCAGCGTGCAACAGAGGAGACCCTCATTTTCTCTCTCTTGCGCACAGCCTTTTCATTTTCTTCTTTTTGATTCCATTCGGTTCTATACAAAACCCATTCAAAAAAATAGAATAAAATCTGGAAAAATCTGGGAAAAATAGAAAATGGAAAGTGGAGGTGAAGAAGAGCACATGCAACTAATTTATTTTCGATTTTGAGCATTATTCATGTAAGTTTTCATTTTCTTTCTAATTATTTCGGTTTTAAACTTATTAATGGATTTGAACTGTATTTGTGGGAGTAAAACTCGATTTTGAGTGGAAAAATGTTGCATGCATGATATATTCTTTAATTTTCGGATTTTTGGCGAGTCTTGTAGTTGCATGTCAATTATTGGTTGATTAAAGAGTTGATTATGGTTCTTATAGAATGGGATGAACTTATTTTGAGGATAAAATGTAATTTCAATGGGTTTTGTGCATGAAAAATATTTTGGCCGAATTTAATAAATTATATTTCGAATTTGGTTTTTATTTATGGGATTTTACTTAGTGCATACGGTAAATTAATGAGTGCATTGGAGTTTCTATAAAATCTAGAACTTATACGAGTTCTACAAAAATTATTGGGTTTTAGAGAAAAATTTCAGCAAGCTAATTTTTAGACAATGGCATCATGATGTTGCATTTTCATGGTATTCTTGTAGTAAAATAATTTACATTCATAACCTCATTATTGCACATTTTGGACAGAAAATAGTATGTTGTATTTTAATGGATTTTGACATGATAATGAATTATAATGACTTGTTTAGTATTATGAGATGTTATGTTAATATGTAGGAACACTTTATACACATTTAACACTAAATTTTATAAATTAGGATAAAAGTTACGAGGAAAACTATATAATTTTCAAATCTGGAATTTGTAACCTAATTATGCATTTAAAGGGGCTTAATCTAAGATTTTGCTTATATTATAGATTTAGGGGACGAGAGATTTAGTGTGGGTGACGTCGGTGCTTCGAGTTCGTTTCAGTCAGGTTCTTTTCTTGTGGAGTTCAGGTGCGGATTCACATGAACTCAATGCTTTTAATTTGTAGGAATTATTTACTTATTATGCATGTTGATTCCTTGATGTTTGCATGACTACCATATGACTTTTGCATCCGAAATTGTTATCTTATATTATTGTGACTTGAATTGATAGTGGTACTTGAATTGAATTATTTGCATGTTGTATGGTATTCAAATTGTGAAATGGAAAGACTGAATTGTGTATTGGTTATGTTACTACTTGTACGGTTGGCCAGTTTCACGAAACATCGTGCGGAAGCCGGCTAGCTACCGGTGCACGCTATGTAGTCAGCGCTGTTGCATGGGACTCAGATACCCGAGCTAGACGGGGTATGAGGGGAGTGATTCTGGAATATCAAGTAGGGTATTTTGATATTGTCTCGGATTACTTTTGAGGATTGCATATGATTGTCTTGTATCGGATTTGGTCTTGATCCTCGTTTGTGAGTAGGAACTAGTTCTGATCCCTATTTATAGGGAGGAACTGATTGACAAGAAGTGACTTGATAGAGATATGAACCAGACTTAGTTGCATTAGTTTGGACCAAATAATATTGTCGACTTTTGTAAACACTTGTGATGTTGAGATCTGTTCTATTTAGACTTGCTTGTCGGCATTGCATTATAATTGTGCATGATTATATATTGTATCTATTTGTTATTACTTGCTTGTTTCTTCTTGCGTGTATTTAATTCCAAACATGAAAGTGGAGTGTTCATGTGCTGGAACTGAATACCGCACTGAAAAATTCTTTTTTCTCACTACGCTTTGCGTGTTTCCACGATGGTTGTGGGTTCCAGGTACCGAAGAATCAAAGCGAGAAAGTGAGTTTAGAAAAAATCCAGCTATCGTGCCTTGTGGTGGGAATTCTATATTCTTTTAATACTTAGGCTAAATGTGATCTTATCATGTACTCTCAAAATTTTCACATTTAAGTTTAGTATTCGTTTGTATATTTGGGTTATGATTTATATTCTGATTTAAATTTTGGCACTATATGAATTATGTTATTGGAAATGCATATTTTGTTTTACCGCCTTGTGTATATTTAAGGATAAATATGCACGGCGGGCTGTGCTAGCCCCAGGTTAGGGGTGTCACAAATAATTCCAATAAATATATTAAATATTTTTATTTCTGAAAATTTTATACTTCTTCGCCATGTTAGAATCTTTATTATTATTTTCACAATTATTTTAAATGATGATATTCAACAGCGTTTTTTTTTTTCAAAAGAAGTAAACATAGCACAAAACACCACCCCGCCAATTTTATTTAAAAAAAGCAACCCAATTAATAGTTTACAAAGATATCTAACAAAGCCCCTAGAGATCTGGTACTGGTATCCTATGACTTAGATCTCACATAACTTTATTTAATTTGAATTTAAATGACTAAAATTACCCTGATTAATGTCATATCTCGAAATCCTTTACGATAAGCGTATATTTTTCCATGTTGTTTCAAAAGTATGATAGAAAGATACATAACAACAATCTGCTGTTGTTCTTAAAATAAATATATATTTTTTATAAAGATAAATAACATCATATGAAGCGAATTCCAAAAAAAAAAAATGAAATTAATTTTGCAACATCATCTCCTCACTCTTTGAGCGAACTTGTGTGTGTGTGTGTTTTTCCCCCTAACGGAATTCACTGTTCACCAAACTCTAGCTTCTAATCATTTTTAACTTACACTAAATCATATTCGGGATTATATTATACCAGATAGAAATACCAACGACGGGACCATACTGACCAGTATAACAAGTATTTTCTTCTTCGGTGGTTTCGAACTAAAAATATATTTGGTCATAATTTGTCATAAGTTTAATTGGTTATTGGTCAAATTAAGTCATCTTTGGATGAGTTGACCATAAAAAATGTATTACTGTTCTTTTTACAATTTAAAAATTTATAATAAATTTAAAAGATTAAGTATCAATATCTTCTGGCAATGTCGGATCATCGATTTGGCTTCTTTCTCTTCCTACGTTATACCCGGATAGCTAATGAATTACACTTGTTTTTCCTTATGTTAAAAAATACGGTTAATATGCCTGAAAAGTAATAATAAATTGTTAAAAATAAAATTCTATCTTATTTTCTGTATATAAATTACGTCGTAGTTATTTATTGTTTTCATTTTTATATATGTCTTTAAGGTTTCAGAATATATATATATATATATATATATATATAATATATATTTATTTATTTATTTATACTTTTATGGAAGATATCTTATTTTTATAAATTCAAATTTTTGACAATATATATCTTTTGGAGGACAAAATCTAAAAAAAAAAGCAGTCTACTAAAATAAAATATGCAAACAAAAACTCTTTAGTTGTTATTTTTTACAGGAAGTTAGAAACATTTCAGTTATCAGTAGTGTTGGAAGAGCCGGTTAGGAAAGTACAAAAAGAAAAGGTGAATAAAATAAAGGAAAATGCAGAGAAAGTTTGACCGAGTAACCTAATCCTGGCTTAATTAGTTAGAGGAGTTATTTGTTAATTATAAATGACATAAGGAGTCTAGTTTGGAGCACTCTTTCTTTGTTTCTCTTTGACCTCATCTCTCTATTCTCTAACCGCGTCGCCTTTTTTGACCATTTGATAATAAAATAAAATAAAATAAAATTTGATAGGCATCTAATCTAAGGCAGAGACTTGTTATTGTTTGTGTGTTTCTGGAATGTTTATGTAACTAACTTCCGAGAAGTTCTCTGAGCATTTGCTATTCCCCTCCTAAATTCTCTCTGGGCGATCCGCGATCCGCGATCCGCTGTGTTGTAAGTTGTAAGTTGTAAGTTGTAATCAAATCAAGAGGGACGCGGGTCGGCTCAATTCTCAGATTTGGAATTGGGCTCTTCCTTCCAAATCTCTCACCACTTCCAAACCATGGGCAATTGTTGCGCAACTCCCAACGGCGCCGAGAAGAGGACCAAGAAGAGCAAAGACAAGAAGCCCAATCCTTTCTCCATAGAATACAACAAAGCTCCCCATTCCGGCTTCCCCCAAATCAAAGTCCTCAAGGATCCCACCGGCAGAGACATTTCCATCCGCTATGAGCTCGGCCAAGAGCTCGGTCGCGGCGAATTCGGTGTCACATATCTCTGCACCGAGAGGGAAACCGGCACGCAGTACGCATGCAAGTCCATTTCCAAGAAGAAGCTCCGCACGCAGGTGGACATAGATGATGTCAAACGGGAGGTCGAGATTATGCGCCATCTGCCCACACACCCTAATATTGTCACCTTGAAGGATACCTATGAAGACGACGGCGCAGTGCATCTCGTCATGGAATTATGCGAAGGAGGCGAGTTATTCGATCGAATTGTTGCTAGGGGCCACTACACAGAGAGAGCTGCTGCTGTTGTAACAAAAACTATTGTTGAGGTGGTTCAGGTCAGTCCCTGACTCCCTGTGGAAAAAAATAAATTAACGATGCCCCTATATGTGAATAATTCTGATTGTATCCTACTGGTTGCAAATGGATAAAAACTCTATGTGCTACCTGAAAAAATATTGTCTGGAAAAGGTCATCTGACATCATTTTAATTGCAAAGTAAAATCCAGGAAGAATTATATTCTATACTTGCTACTGCTTCTTTGGTCCAGAATTGATTGAATTAATTGCATTTTGATATATTTAGCTATCTATTTATTTTGTGAAACAGATGTGTCACAAGCATGGGGTAATGCATAGAGACCTGAAACCAGAGAATTTCTTATTCGGCAACAAGAAGGAAACGGCACCTCTCAAGGCCATTGATTTTGGCCTTTCTGTATTTTTCACACCAGGTATCTTACTGAGAAATCTCTTTCTAAACTACTTTATTGATTTGATGATTTGAGGTTATTGACGGTTATGTACAAAGGATCCATAGTATGGCAAATACAACTGGTGAGGAGTATAAAGTACATTCAAGTTACATAACATCCGTGCTGTATTCTCAATGTTTACTCCATTAATGTATTTGAATGGTAGGTGAAAGATTTAATGAAATAGTCGGGAGCCCATATTACATGGCACCAGAGGTATTGAAGAGAAATTATGGCCCTGAAGTAGATGTCTGGAGTGCTGGTGTAATCTTGTACATTCTTCTGTGTGGCGTTCCTCCTTTTTGGGCAGGTAGAAAAAAGTGTTAATTAATCATTTTTTTCACTAACTTTTGATGATTTTTCCATGAAAATATGTAATCAAAATATTTTATGAGACCTTTTCTTTCTCTGATGCAGAAACTGAACAAGGAGTGGCACAAGCTATTATAAGGTCAGTGATTGATTTCAAGAGAGAACCCTGGCCTAGGGTTTCTGATAACGCCAAGGATCTGGTACGGGGGATGTTGAATCCTGATCCAAAGAAGCGGCTGACAGCTCAGCAAGTTCTTGGTATGACAGTCTTATATTATGCAACTTACACAAAAAATGTTCATTTGTACAGTAGGTTCTGTTACAGGAGAACTATTCTGACAAAAATGCCCTTGTAGATCATCCCTGGTTGCAGAACATTAAGAAAGCGCCAAATGTTAACTTGGGGGAGACTGTCAGAGCAAGGCTTCAGCAATTTTCTGTCATGAACAAGTTCAAAAAAATGGCTCTCAGAGTAAGGCTCTTTAGTTTAATTTTTTTTTTTCGTCTCTGTTCAATTCTTATAGTCAATTTGTTTGCTCAGGTTTGGTGCTAAATTTAGCACAGGAGGCCTAATCCTTACTCTTTTGGTACAATGTAGGTGATAGCTCAGCATTTGTCAGTGGAAGAGGCTGCTGATATAAAGGAACTATTTCAAAAAATGGATTTAAATAATGATAATAAGATCTCATTTGATGAATTGAAACTTGGCCTTCACAAGCTTGGTCAACAGCTTCCTGATTCTGATGTTCGAATATTAATGGATGCAGTAAGCAGTTGCTCTATTTTATTGAAATCACTATTTTAAGTTTTTAACAATACTGAAAACAAAATTTTGAATTCAATTGTTTCATTTGAAAAAAAAAAGATTAAGAGGAACCAGTATGATTTCTAGATAATAATCTGCAGTTCAAGCACCATGACAGGAATTAAAGCCTTCCACCTCCGTCCCTCACCCTCCTAACAAACCCAAGCACCTCCCCACACAGTAAGAAAAGAAAGAGCAATGAAAAGAACTGATTTTTTTTTAATCACAATTTATGCTATTTCAGGCCGATACAGATGGAAATGGGTTTCTAGACTATGGAGAATTTGTGGCAGTATCAATTCATTTGAAAAAGATTGGAAATGACGAGCATCTTCACAGAGCCTTCTCATTCTTCGATCAGAACAAAAGTGGGTACATTGAGATTGAAGAACTAAGTACTTCTTTGGCTGACGACTTGGGCCCCAATCATGATGAGGTCATCAATGCTATCATTCATGATGTGGACACTGATAAGGTCAGTTATCATACTTTGTTTTTTTATTAAAATATAGGAATAAATGTTTCTCCTTAATTTTTATCTGCAATGCTATCATTTATCAATGTCTCTCATTAATGATTTACACTTTATTAAGACCCATATCTCTCGACTTGCATTTTTTTTATTCATATCTGTGGTTGTGTTTGCTTTTAATTTTTTAAAGCAATTGGCGTATGGAGTGATGTTTTCTCTTTTGATTTAATTTAAAGGATGGGAAGATAAGTTATGAAGAATTTGCGGCTATGATGAAGGCTGGTACTGATTGGAGAAAGGCGTCGAGACAATATTCGAGGGAGCGATTTAACAGCCTCAGTTTGAAGCTACAGAAAGATGGCTCGCTACAAGTAGTAATGGACACAAGATGATAAAAATGAACTATATACTACGCACACGACATTTCTTGTTTCGAAGTCCATCTACCCTTTTGATGGGTGCACAGCTACGATCTACCGAACACATATTTGGAGTTGACATTTCTTCTTTCTTTTTCTTTGCTTGGGTTGTGTTCTATTGCCGTGTCAAATTGTATATGTAATGGGGTTTATTTATTGAAGATTGTTTAGTTTCTGTTTCTTTGTATCCTTCTTGTTTTTGTTTTTACCCTCTTAAGGATCGTGAAGTTGGAAAATATGTAGCTAATTTAGTAGAATAGAGTTAAGCTTTCCCTAGGTATTGTAAATGAGCGCTGTATCTCAGTCCATATTGATTAGTATGATGACCAAAATTTAATTTATTGATCCATATATTATCAACTTTTTGCATAAATTTGAATGTATTGATTAATGATTACAACAGATAAATTAGCTTTATGAGTATATGTTGCTGGTATATATCTACAAACAATATGATTTGTGCTTATTTGGTGATTTTATTTGATTTAGTTTAGGTCTTGATTACAAACACCAAGTAAACGTCGAATTGACTGCATTTTTCAAAATCATCATCAACAATTTGCACGAATAAAAAATATATACGTTGTTTGAAAGCATTTATTTGACGTTGTGTATTCTGTCAGTGTTTTTAGGCAAATACAAAATACAAATTACATTTCAAATCATACAACTACGAAATCTAATACTTGTGCGAATATAATCAACAACTTGGACAATGACAAATCTATTTCTGCTAATAAAAATATATAGATCAGTTTTCGTGCAAATCTAAATTGCCGGATTGCATCTAGAGTTCATTGGTGTCATGGTGTGTGTTTATTATTATTATTTTTTCCTTTTCAATAGCCTCGAACAATCACTAAACTGTCATTATCTTTTACACGAGCAAATCATTTTTAAGCAAATTTAAAAACATTAATTAGCACATAACACTTGATACTGAAACCATTTCCATTTGGGAGAGAACACAATGGGAATGATTTTTCTTATAATTAATTGAGACATAAAAAATGACGGTATGAGGCATATGGAATCGGAATTGTTTAGGATCATCCTAAGCTTCTATCATTCCCATCATCCCCGTGTTATCCAGTGCTGAACTTACTCATTCCACCGTACGCTGTCCCTCTCCCCCCTCCTCCCTCCTCCTATGTACGCTATCCCACTCCCCCTCATTCCTCCTCCCTCTCGCGTACGCTGTCCCTCTCCCCCCTCTCCCTTCCTCCCTCATCCCTCCTCCCTCCCGCTGTTGTCCCTCTTCACCCCTCTCCCCTCCCACACACTTCATAACTGTTGAAGTCAATATATACAATTGTTGAAATTATTATCGTAACTGTTGAAATTAATATATATAACTGTTATAGTTAATATATATAACTATTGAGGTTAATATCCTAATTGTTGAAGAATATTTATAATTATTGAAGTTAATATCATAACTGTTGAAGTTAATATATACAACAGTTACGATAATAATTTCAAGAACTGTATATATTGACTTCAACAGTTATATATTTAAGTTCAACAATTACGATATTAACTTCAACATTTATGCATAATAATTTCAACGGTTATGAAGTGTGAGGGAGGAGGAGGGGGAGAGGTGGGTGAGACATCGTACGCGGGATGGAGAGGGGGGAGGGGAAAGGATGGGGGAGAGCGTACGCGTACGCAAGAGGGAGGGAAGCAGAAGAGCGGAAAAGGAGAGCGAAACGGAGGATGATAGCCAAAAATAGAAAACGCGTTTAATAACTGATGGGGATGATAGAAATGGTGAATATCGGGGATGATCCTTATCACCCCCGATATGGAATTGTTAGCTTTTTATTACGAGTAAATTTAATTTAAACCAATATTCACGTTTCTCACGTTTGGATTTTACAATTTCACGAATTAATAAATTACAAAGCTGTTGGCTATAATCTTGCTGCTGCGTTATTATGTTATAAAAAAAGTCGTGCTTGGAAAATAAAAAAAAGTGCTGGATCTTCATATTGAGATCATATGCTGCCTTCTTTCTCTAAAATACATATTTTTACCACGTTTTGAAAACTAAAAATAATAAATATCTTTACTTAACTCTCATATTATTCGGATAAGGTTGGTGTCATGCTTAAATTAGGCAAGTAAAAGTAACTAAAATGTTTCATCCCTAAACCCTAGGCAAGCTTCCATGCATAATCTTGATAGAAAAAATGATGTCGGTCTAAATCTTATTAAATTATTTGCAATTCTTGTTGGATTTTTTTTTAAATGCTCTTTTGCTCTCTCTCTCTCTATTTTTTTTATTTTATTTTTTTTGTCGATCCGACTCAGAAAGTCTTTAATAATTTATTCTACATTATTTCTAACATAATAATTTATTCTAGAGCTGGTCCATAGGTTGGTTTTGTTGTGCATTCTATTTACATGAGCTATAGAAAGAGTTGCAAATCCAAATCAGATGCACCAATCATATCTTTTTATCCAACAACTACGACCATTAAAACAAGATTATAATCTTTCATAACCGCAATATCAACTGTGTGATGCAACGGATCCAACAAACATATTTCATTTCATTTGACATGTACTTTCCATCTCATGTTTACAGCGAAAAAGAAAAGAAAAATCGTTCTTTATATAAGACGTAAACATCAACCAAATTATATAAAAATTCTCTTATTATTTTAGCACTCATACTGGCAACTTGATTACATAAACTATGATATTGGAGGAAATCCATAATTCCTTTAAAAGAAAGTTTATTGGACAACTCTATCGTAACTATGAAGGATCAAAATGAGGAGTGATGGTGTGATAATGTGAAGTTTTTTATATTATGTACAATCCTTTTGGACTAGTAAGAATTTTCCTATTCTTTTTAGCCAGTATACAAAGCGAGATATTGTCTAATTTTTCTCTTTTTCTTCACAACATAGCAATTGATCATGAGAAATAGGAAAAAGAATATATTTAAAACTGAGTAATATTTTTTTAGTTTTAATTAAGAATCCTGGACCAAAAGATCAGGCCAAGAGGTAACGAGTCATTTTCCATCCTGACTAGAAAAATGACACACACGTTAGTGACGATCCTATTCAACATAAATTTTTATTTCCAAAATAATTCTTTATACAAAAGAACTTGTTGAGATGAAAACATTCTTACATACTATCATTTTGTGAAATCAATATAAGATGCCATTGCATTTCAAATTAAACTACCAGCAACGTAAGGAGGTATTTTAAACTACCAGAAAACCTGTGTTTCCTAAAAAATAATGCCTTTAACAACTTGTCAGTTCATAAACCTTTTTATTTTGATTTTTGGCACATAATATGTTTAACTATTGGACAGATACTTCTAGTTTAGAAGAAAATTTAAGGTAGATTGTTTAGATGCAAGCTTGCGGAACCATGGGTGATCATCCGTCTACTAATTCTGAGGAAGTAGAGCCTGACTTGAGTGAAGATTGTATATGCTATTACTATTGGACTGGTGGTCCTGCAGTTTTTGCAGAAGAGCTTAAAAATGCGCAAGTGATTGTGCTTCCAACTGATGCTGGAGCAGCAGCATCTGTTGCAATGGATCAGGTACTAGCTTGAAGGGAGTCAGCAGAGAAAGATGATGACATGGGAAATTTTAGTTTTATGTTTTGTTTTGGTGAAGCTGCTAATTTGAGACTGGTGTTCTTTGTTTGAGTAGCTGGAGATCCTGGATTAGCAGGATGGATATTTCTAATGAATAAGCATTTATTTTTAGCCCTTGAACTTATCACCAATTTTCGTTCGAATCAACCCCAATTTCTTTGCATATCCTCTCATTAGAACGCTAAGGAAGCTTCCCAGTTCCTTTACTCTCGCTCTTTCGAAAACAAGCGAAAAAAAAAATTCTTCTCCCTCAAACCCTAGACGGGGGAGGCGGCCGCCGCCGACCTCCCCCCACTCTCTTTTTTTCGTTCTATCCTCCCTTCTGCTACAAGTACAGTCGGTATAAAGCGGTGATCTGTTGATTCGGCGGTTCGAGCGCCGGATGCCGTGCGATTTTCAGTCATGCGTCGTGGAGAAGTGGTTTGTTGTCGAGATTATGCAGTCGAGGTGCCGTGCGGTGCGGCTTCCAAGGGTGAGCGACTGGAATCGGCGTCGACCTCCCCGCCAATCTCTTTTCACTTCTTCCTTCCCCTTCTCCTGAAAGCACAGCCAGCAGAAAAACAGTGAGATATGTTGATTTTGTTGTCGGGTGTCGCGCGATTATCGACCGTGCACAGTGGATACATGATTTGGCTATTGAGGGTGCGCAGCAGCAGTGTCGGACGGCCGCCAGGGGAGCACAGCCGAGATTTTGCGGCACGATCGTCGTGGATTTGCAGCCGATGTGTGGTGCGACGTTACGGCGCACGGTGGAGGTGTGCTACGGCCATGTAGTGCACAGCCGAGTGCGGCATGGACGTTGCGGATGCCTAGCTTGTGAAGTAAGCACGTGGGATTTGGCAAGAGGCGGTCGTCGTAGGTGCACTTCAAGGTGTCGTTCCGGTCTGATTTTTTACTGTCGCGACAGTGGATGGTGGAACTCTACTCCAAATCTGGATAGAGCCTTAGTGCCAGTCTGTGGTGAGACCAGAAGCATCAATCATCCTTTTCATTTGCTTTTCGGAGGTATTGTTTTGCGGTTCTGCGTCAAGCGTAGTCTGTAGGCACTTGATCGGTTCTGGATTGGATTTGCATGAGTTTACATCGGTGTTAGGTATAGACATTGTTAGGAGTTTATACCGTTTATTTATTGTGACGTACCAGTTTTGATACTGGTATTTGTTTTCAGTTTTTATTGATATGTAAACTTTTGTTTTATTAATGGAAAATTGTCAGCAATTGCTGACCCTAAAAAAAAAAAAGCATTTATTCCTCTACTAATATTATTTAAAAAAAGGGAAAAAAAACAGCAATAATATGAAATTGCCCCCTAAGTTTAATAATTTGACTGTCAAATCCTATTAGTAATTTTTAAAATTGATTAGTCATATAAAATTATAAAATATAAACAATCAATTATAATTGTGTAGTAAATAATCAAGTTTTGTAATAACATATTATTATTTTCTATATAATAAAATTGTTTGAGACATTTTGATAAAATTGTTTTATCTAACTATACTTAGGCCTGTCAAACGTGTGAAACGGAGACGGAACATGTCATTTCGTTTGCCGTTCCGTTTCTGTGACGGTACATGCCGAAATTTCCGTAGTCGTTCCGTTTCGACGGAACGTAACGGAACGTCGAAATTTGAACTGTATTACACTGGAACGTATCAGTAAATCCATTCCGTTTAACTGTTCCGTTTTTAAAACGAAATAATTTTCTGTTTCGTTAGCTGTTCCGTCTCGACGGAACGGAACGGAACACGTCGAAACGGTATATCGTTGACAGGTATAACTATACTCTCGTTTATATTTGTATAACAATCAACGAATATATTATTATTTGCGTAATTCCGTTTAATAGTCCCAATAACGATTAGTACATTTATGATTATGATATGCAACCACTGATGCATGTGACTCCCAACTTCCAAAAGCCAAGCAATAATAGATACACTTACTTGTGATTTATGATAGTGATACTGATTCCAACCAGTAACCACTGCTTGTATTTTCAGTGGGATCATAAGCGGCTCGAATGAACCGTTGGATTTTGATCTGGCGGACAAAATATCTTCGGATGGCATTTGACGCGGGGCATTTCCCTTTTCCCAGCACACGGCGTTGAGTCGTCGATCTGTTACAACTTACAAGTGGGGCCAGAAATCAGGATCCCCACCCCCTAATATAATATGTACGCTTTTCCGTCGAGGGCACACGTGGCATGACATGAACCCGGTGCACGGATTGAATGTTTGCCCCGGTTTTGGTGTTTGTGGGTCCGTATCCTCTGCCAACCTTTTGAGGTTGGTAGAGGGCCAACTCTTGATCCGAGCCGTTCGATCTAATCTCCACGGTTAAGATTTTTCGGGCCTATCAATCTAAGTTACATGCACGGGGCTCCTTAACCGTTGAGATTAGATCTAACGGTTTAGAATACTACCGACCTTTAAAAGTCGGTAGAGGATGTGATTCAGGTTTTGGTGGCTGGTGCCCTCTTTCTCACGTCACGTCGCTAAGGGTCGCTTCTCTCGACGATCGAACCTCGCCTCGCCTCGCCTCTCGCGGATCTTCTTCCATCGCTTTCCCTTCTCCAACAGGTTGAAGATTTCTCTTTCGCTTTCCCTTCTCACAAAGGTTTGTTTTCTTCTATTATTATTATTATTATTTTTTTAATTTCCTAGGGTGATTCAGTACATCAATTGGCTTGTCAGATTGTTATAATTTAGTTGCTGAATAATAATAATAATGAAAATGAAAGGTTCAGACTTTTCCAAACTGAATCAGGAATGGCTGCTTTGATGCTCTATTACACTACTTTATCAGAAATTATTCTATTAACAACTCTTCTTTGCTGCAACTTCTGACATATTCACTACAATATTTTTTTCTTATGAATCAGTAGGTGAAAGAAAATGGTTGATTCTGATCCTGACGCAGCTCTATTTGACGACATCCCAATTAATTCTAACCATCAAATCGTCCCAAATACTGGGTCTCAGTGGAATTCAAACAATGATCATGTCAAGCATCACAACAGAGGCAGGCATGGTCACCACAGGAGAGGCGCGCCTCCCAAACACCACCACCATGCTCGCGCCAAAAACGGCCTCTCTTTTGATGATACCAGTGATTATTTTGAACTGGCTACGCAGGCCCGCCTTCTCAGTAATGGTGACAAAATACCCAGTAATACTGCAACTGACCCAGCCAACTATGCTGATATAGATATAGAGAGAGGAATTGAAGCCAGAGACAGAGGGAAGGGGGTCGACCATGCAGGCGGGTCCCGGCATAAAGGTTCAAGATTCCAATGGAACAAATCATTTCCAAATCAAAAGAACAAGCGCACTTTTGATAACCCTAGAGGAGAAGGTAGTGTTTCTTTCAACGGACTCGGTGCCCAGAGAAGACTGGTACGCAATGGTTGTATCTCTCCTGATAATGTGGCCCGCAATGCTGGCCCTTCTGGTCGTTTTTCCAATCAGGTTGTTGGCACGGGTGATAAAGGAAAAGGGAAGGTTGGGGCGAGAAATAGCAGCAGGATCCACAAAACAGAAGGTCATGGAGTGATGTTCCATGAACCCCAGGCAACCAGGTGGGCCTTGGTTTGCCTACTCTCTCGCCTTCTCTCCTTCGTACTCTCTCTTTCACTCTTCTTGTTATGCATGCATGTTCTCGTGTATTTGGTGCAGTCCACAGTCTTGGATCTTGTGTATCAAACTATTATAGTGTGGTACTGAAAGTACACTAGCTGGGGCCATTCTGGCTTGGTACAAAAATACATTTACACCTACAAAACATGAGAATGGTTCTGTATGCTTACTCAGCTCTCTGTTGGCCTAACTTTAGTATTCTAAATTAACTAGAATGCCGAGAAGATTTATTTGGTGTCTGCCATATATTGAGAGGCACATATAGTTTCTTTCTTATTTTAAGCTGCTTGCATGATATCTTGATTCTTTGGACACTCATACATGAAATTTTTGTCATGCGTTTTTACAAACTTATCAGAACCTTTTCTTTTTGTTTTGCAATAATGCAGTTTATTTAATGAAAATCGGCATGGTATAAATCAAAGAAGAAAGAACTATTTTACGGGAAAACGTAAACACAGAATAGATCAGATCAACCTCGGTGAATCTTCATCTTCGGTTCTTGCCCACCCTCCACATCCCAGCCAAAAGTTAGCCATAGCCAATAGCTCTGGCGGAGACGAGAGAGAAAGAGACCCTTGTAGTGATGAATACTGGAGCATGGAAGAATCCGAGTTAAATAATGAAGAATTAGCAGACCAAAGTGCAAAAATTAGTCAGGTTGAGTCTGACGAAATGTTGGCACGTCGTCTCCAGGAACAGTTCAATAAGGAGGCCCATAATTTCCAAGTAACTGAAGAAGAGGTATCACTGAAGTGTAATTGTGTAGTCGACTTCATATCAGCATCATGCTTAAGAAGTATGATACTGGCTATAATTGATAAACTGACTCATAAATTAATAACAAAAAGAAAATTATCTGGTGCCAGCATGTCTTACTAGAAAAAGTACCTTTGCAGATCCAGAATGTCTCTGATGCTGTAATAACAGATTTTGTTTTGATTTGGTACCTCTGCATTACTGTACTGTTGGTGGTCTTAGCCCAGAATTTGAATAAATGGACCGCAAAGATTAGAAATCCCTTTGTTTCTGGTGTAGTCTGTTCTTCCTACATTGAATATAACTGGATTATTGACATAATTCATTGTATCAGTGTACCAGTCAGTTATTGTGACAGATTTTTATGCATAACTGGTAATATGTACCTAGCTATTAATAATTATATATAATACTTTTATAGGATGATGATGCCATAATAGCAAGGGCTTTGCAAGAGGAGGATGAGGATTATGACGACGACGACCTTGATATTGTGCCTTTTAGAAGAAACCATCGTGGATCAGGCGTATGTTGATTTATAAAAAAATCTGTTATTTTAATATTTGGACTAATGTGAAAAAATAGGCACTATATCTGTGAGTATAAATGATATTAATTTCTGCCAGAGGGACCGATCCATGGAGCATCTGTATTCACGCACTCAGCATTTTTCATTAAGGGGACCTCCGATGCAGACTCCTAATCATAGGAGGACTCAGATGAGATTTAACGGCCCTGATATGGACTATGAAATGGTAAGTTTTCCTTGTTTAGTTGTACCGACTACCGAATATGCCCTGAAGCCCTAAAAGTTCATAAATATCTGTAACAATTCCACAAATGACAGCAAATATAAGACCCTTTATTCCTTCACTATATGCAAAAATACTTGCCTTTCTAAGTGCTCCTATCTGTACAAATTCTTGTTAGTCTTACAATGCTGCTTTTTGCTTTGATGATTAGTTGCTTATATCTCAACTACGCAGAGGGCTTAATAGTTCTAACATGGACATTGATACGGTAATTGCTTGATTATTTGTTTAAATTTTATAGTTGTAGAATAATAGCTTTTCTTGACGAAATTGTTGTTTTGTCAAATAACTTGTTTATTTATTCAGAGATTAAGTATATTGGAAGCACTGGAAGAAGCCTTTGAGAGCCAAAATGATATGGACATCTCAGGCGAATTTTATCCAGGCTTCCACGAGTAAGCTTTCTTCTTTACATATTTGGGCACATTTGCTGTTTTGCCCTTCAAACATTTTCCTTTCTGTAACTATATTCATCCTACGAGGTAACACTAGATGTTCCTGTAGACAATGACCCATATGTGTGGCCACTAGAGCAGAATTGCTGTTGCACGTGTCCTTATTTTACACAAGCGTTTGTATTTCTGTTTCTGTTTCTAATTTATCACTCATCTCCCTCCCTCTCTCTACAGTGATGAGTATGAGATTCTCTCAACACTAGATGAAGATAATCATCAGCATTCAGGGGCCACTGACGGCCAAATCAATATTTTACCTATTTCTACGGTCAAGGTTCGTATAATCATTCATTAGTTATACTATTAAAAGTAAACCTTACCGCTGCAGACTTGAAAATGCCATTGTTGGATAACTTATATAATTAACCCTGCTGAGACTTGGAAATTATGTATTGTACTGTAATTTGCCTGGATCATGATAACTCTGGCGGGCATTTGAGAATTTTATATTTTCAATGAAAGCAAATTTCTTTGGAGATAACTAAATTTGTGATCAAATCATATTTGGTAGTGAAATTTTGAATCCATTTTGACCCAAATGTTACATGCATTTTCCAAAATTTGTTATAATTTGTTTTAGGGAGACAGAGTGGAGGATGCATGTGTGATATGCCTGGAGGTCCCAGCTGCTGGAGATGTGATGCGGCATTTGCCATGCTTACACAAGTTCCATAAGGAGGTAAAGATCATGCATTTTCTCTATTGCTGCAAATATTACATGTTAAAATTGACACCTTTTTTTTTTTTTCCTCCTGTGTAATGAATAAATAACCTGTTGGAAATTCTTTTTGTTATACAGTGCATTGACACATGGCTGAAGAGAAGGAATGCTTGTCCTGTGTGCAAGTCTGCAATAACCTAGACTTTTTACAGATAAACCATGTATATTTGCAGGAATGCCCTTTTTCAATTTGACAAAAGAACATGGTATTTTTTTTTTTTTTTGAACAATAAAGCCCGTAGGCAAAAGAACATGGTATTTTTGAAGGGACCATCTCCAGCTCTTACTTTTCAAACATCGTCTGGAACCTAAAAGAAGTTCTTCAACTGGGATAAGTTCCCATACATAACTTGTTCGCTGTAACCAACGAGATCTGTTTTTGTTTTTCATGTCTCGTTTTCTGTTGGAACTGTTTCGTAATTATGTTAATGTGGTAGTTTCCACTATTTTGATAATAGTAAGGTCTCGGGTTATTATTATTCAAATGCTCAAAATTGTGACAGGTTTTATCGGCAGTTTTCCATACGATGTTGTGGGCTTTTGCTCCTTTGCGTTTCTCTGTGAAAACGAAATTGAAATGGCAAACAACGGGCATAAGAGAATCTTTATTTTGTTTTGCTTGCGCTACTAGTGCTTGCTATTTTTTTTTATTTTTAAGTATTACTATTTTATGGATCTTACAATATGATTTTTTAAAATTGTTTTAGATTTATAAAAGTGAAACTTTGTATTTTGGATTAAATAGTTTTACATATATATAATATTAGTTAATCCATATGAACGTAAAGGCCAATTAGCCTTGGACGGGCCGACGTAGATGCTAGTGCTAGTAAACCTGAAATTAAACAAGTTAACAATGCAAAGTAAAGTCAAGTTGTTCCCACGAAAACGTTCCAACACCAAATATTTTCCAAAAGACAGTGGCATTTGATAGTAGGAGGGAGGGAAAGAAAAGATCATCCATTATAATTTGTGATGCAAAAAATGTGATCCTTCTTTTTTTGGTGCATTGGTGAACTATTGGTGAACTACTGTACTTGTTACCTACGGGAAATTTTCAAAAAAAAAAAAAAAAAAAAAAAGAACAATGCTAAACACAAAAATGCGCAATGTCAGAAGTCAGAACTGTCCCTATCCACACACATGTAAAGATAAGATTTACACTTCACAGAAGATCTATCCTCCAATCCGGTAAAAAATGTTGCCGCTCGTGTTGTGGTGCGCTTGCTTTTTCTCTGTCCCCTCCATTTTGACAAAACCAACACAGATTGAAACCTCGTGTCTATATTTCCGTTTAGATATTACCATAATTTCACTCTATTCCGTTTCAAATTAGATTGTATTTAATAAATGTTCGGCATTATAAAAGAAGATTTATCATATTAAAACATATTATTAAACATAATTTAAGTACTAAAAAGAAGTATCATGAATTTAAAATTTTTCTAAAGTCTTGTTGATCCCTACTACTTAAAAAAAAAACCTATTTAAGAGAATATTCATCTCTAAAGTCTTGAGAAGTTAATTTTTATTTTTTTCAATTATAATTATTTTTTAAAATTTTATTTTGTCCACGAAACGTTTTCTAGTATGTATAATAATTAATAAATAAAGCAATTGAGATTTCTAGTATGTATAATAATAATAAATAAATAAATTGAGATGCAGATTGGGGTCCCCGTCCCCTCCAGCTTGGAAGGAACCGGAGGGGAATGTTTACCGAATGGTAGCACTGTTGATTTGACTGGCACTCTTAACCCAATTTGACTGCTGTCTCGGTTCCGCTATCCTCTCACTCCTCATTCGCGGACTTCACCTCTCCTTTCCATTCCAGTTTAATCCCCCGCTTGACGTCCGCCTCGTTTCTCGCTCTCCACTTGTCCCACTTCCCCACCGAATCCCCTCCATCTGTTCGTCCCTCCCCACACGTGGCCGGCTCAGATTCTCCCACCATGATTTTAAATTTCGTTATTACGTACGCAGCAGTTCCGAGAAACTGTTGGTTCCGGTCTACCAGTAGTCTGCCCCCAACTAACCGGTGCTCTCTCCAACTTTCCACCGGCTATCACCGGTCGCAGTCCTGTTTTGAATTAGCGGACTGCGGGGTCCACTTCTCCCCAGGTACTTTTTTGCATCGCAAGTACGACGGGATCATAGGCGGTCTAGGGTTAGTCAGCTCACTGCCAGTGGGCCCCATACTCCCCACTACGAGTCGGCTTCCTTTACCGGGGGACACCCATTACTCCCTCGTTTATTTTGATTGAGGTGGAATTTAAAAGGAAGTTAATTCGTGCGATCGCAATCTTCGTCCCGCCTAAACACGGCGTATCATTTCATTT
Source organism: Rhynchospora pubera (assembly GCA_028095005.1). Lineage (NCBI taxonomy): Eukaryota > Viridiplantae > Streptophyta > Magnoliopsida > Poales > Cyperaceae > Rhynchospora > Rhynchospora pubera. Next base: position 10,676,988 of record CM051461.1, on the reverse strand, counting down.
ACTCACTGATTGTGGGTCCCACCTTTTGGGTCGGTGAAAAGATTTTAACAGTTGCAGTGAGAAGAGAGAACTTAATTGTAAGCGGTAGCAGTCCAGACTCCAGTGGTGTAGTAAACGAGCATTTAAAACTTACCCTTACCTTACCATCCCTATTGTAAAATCTTGCTTTTTCTCCAGCGTTTTTTCTACGCTCAACTCTTCTTCACACAAAAGTCTAAAAGGCCCCAAAATGCTCTCTTGGCTTTCTCTTCTTCCCTTCTAGACTAGATGCATCTCGATTTTTTCTCGCCGATCTGGACTGGATTATGGAATCTGCTCTGATTTGTTCTATAAAGAAATAGAAATAGGTACTTCGTTTTTATTTTTACTTATTACTTATTCATGGATTAAATGGTGTGATCCATTTGATTTTCTGAAATGAAGTAGTGATTTATTATGAATCCATTAGTGATGATACTTTGATCTGTTGTACGCAGAAGCCATTGGATCCAAGCCAAAAAAGCATGTGCAATATGACCTGTGAAGATGAATCCTTCTCCCCTCTCCTTGAACTCGCCGCCAACGACGAACTCGAGCCCTTCAAGGCCGCCATCGCCGCGGATCCCACGGCTGCAGATCGCACTGGATTATGGTATGAGCGCAACAAGGTCTCCAACCGCATGGTCCTGGAGCACCGCACGCCGCTAATGGTCGCTGCTACTTTTGGAAGCACCAAGGTTCTTTCCTTCCTGCTTTCCCTCCCTTCAGTGGACGTCAACTCCCGCTCGGGATCTGACCGCACCACTGCCTTGCACTGTGCTGCTGCTGGAGGCTCCCATACAGCAGTGGACTCTGTCAGGTTGCTTCTCATGGCTGGTGCTGATTCTGATGCCTCCGATGCCAAAGGTCGCCGCCCCGCTGATGTTATTTCGGTGCCCGGTTTATATCCAGACACGAGGTTAACCCTAGAGGACCTTCTTGGGTGTGCTGGGCACTCCATGAACCACCGCGGGGTCGATCTTAGGGTTTCCATTTGCAACTCTAGCTCCACTGAACCACCTCTCTCATTGTCGTCCCCTGACGAGGATGGATCTCCCTCGTCCGATCTCTCATCTTCCTCCCCCATGGCTGACCGACAGAAGAAAGAGTATCCGGTGGACCCCACCTTGCCGGACATTAAGAGCAGCATATACGCATCTGATGAGTTCCGCATGTTCTCCTTCAAGGTCAGGCCGTGCTCCCGGGCCTACTCCCATGACTGGACAGAGTGCCCATTTGTGCATCCGGGAGAGAATGCCCGGAGGCGGGATCCACGCAAATTTCATTATAGCTGTGTGCCTTGCCCTGATTTTCGTCGGGGTGGGGCTTGCCGGCGTGGCGACATGTGTGAGTATGCGCACGGGGTGTTTGAAAGCTGGCTCCATCCGGCGCAGTATCGCACCAGACTGTGCAAGGATGGCACAGCATGTGACCGTCGTGTCTGCTTCTTCGCCCACACAGCTGAAGAACTGCGTCCTTTATACGTCTCAACTGGGTCAGCTGTGCCTTCGCCCCGATCTGCTATGGCCATGGAGATGGCAGCTGCCGCACTTGGTCTCATGCCTGGGTCACCTTCTTCTCCCAGCAGTCATGGGGCCCACTTCACGCCACCAGGCTCCCCATCCTGGTCTGGGCAGCAAGGGAACAATAGCAGCTTGCAAGCAAGTCGGTTGCGGTCTTCCCTTAGTGCACGTGACATGCCGGTTGATGAGCTATCATTACTCTTTGATCTCGAGGCCTCTCAGAAATTCAATGACCTGTGTCTCTCATCCAACAATTCTCATGTGGGGATTTCTTCACCGATGGGGAGCCGGCCAATCCGCCCGAAGCCACTCGGCCAGGCAAACCTTGATGACCTCCTCTCAACTGAGGCGCTGCTGTCGCCCCTTTCCCCAAGGTTTAATAACACCTCTGAACAAGGTGCTACTGCATCTGTGGCAGCAGCACATACTCTGTTCTCACCAACTCACAAGTCAGCAGTTCTGAACCATAGGCTTCTCTCACCGATCAACACGAGAAGCTTGTACTCGTCCAAGGAATCGGTCAATTTGCAACCCCCAACTGGCTTGTCTCCAACGAGTGGCCGCATGGTTTCGCCTCGGAGCATCGATGCACTTGCATCACCACTCAGCTCACGGCTTGCAGCCCTTGCACATCGTGATAAAATCAATTCCAGTAGTGTCGCTCCCGTGATCGGTTCTCCTGTTTCCAATTCACAGTGGGCCAAGATGGGGTCCCCTTTGGGCAAAGTTGACTGGTCTGTAAATGGAGGAGGTCTAAACAATGAAGAGCCTGATGTGTCTTGGGTGCATTCGCTGGTCAGTCCACCTGATGTGAAAGAGCGGCAGGAGAGGGATGCCGCATCGAACGGAGCAGATTCGGCAAGGCCAATTGATGGTATGGAACAGATTGGGGCATGGTTAGAGCAGATGCAGCTTGACCAGATCAAGTAAAAATGAGATGTGGTTTGCAGTAAATAATAGTAATTTTTTTGGTTCTTTCTGCAAGGAAGATGAAATCTAGGCACAAGTTCTTCATATTATTCTTTTTGAAGAATTTTTTCATGAGGCAAGGTAAAACAAGAAGAAAAACGGAGATGTTTTTGCTTTGGATGGTCGCAAGACCGACCATGGTTAGACATCCCTCTATTTTTATTTTTATTTTTAAGAATCCCTAACTAGATATTCTTTTTGTTGTTTCCTTTAGTTATATTTATTTATCATAATTACTTTCCTTTGGGTCTCAATGGTTACATATCCATGACATTATCAAGCAAGCAGGTTTGTTGTCAGATAGAAATGTATCCTCTATTGTTGTTGTTATTATGATCCTCATTATTATTCTTTTGTAGTCTAAGCCTCTAACCTTGTAATTTTGATTGATATTCTTAATATGTTCATTATTATTATTATTTTATTGGTCATTGGTCATGTTTGATGTATGTGGTTATTGGTTTTTGGCAATAGTCAAATGCATGCTTAGTCTTGGTCGGTTAATTACGATTACCTTTTCTCCAGTGGCAGCTGCATTGTCTTCTGTTTGGTAGTTTGGGGATGTCTACAATTGAGTTCAAACTGGAGGCAAGTTGTAATTCGTGTAGTTATATAAAAAGGTATTGCATCTGATGGGATGCAGTGTTTGAATTGAATGGGATGTACTTACATATTCATGCCTCTTTCTTTAGTTTAGGGGCAGATAGAGTTTGCTGCTTATATTATATTTGGTAGATGGGATTATTCAAAAGAGAGGAGGATGGGGTTAGAGCTTGGGAGGTGGGGTTTGTTTAACTTGTCCAAATATTTTATGTGCTTGGCTTGGGTACGTTGGTGATGTCTGACTGCGACTTAGTAGTGGTGGATAAGCACCTTTCTTTAAAAGAATGTTTACTTTAATTGGTAGGAAAGTTGATGTCATTTTTATGTAGCTCCTATAATTAAGCCCCAAGATAGCTTCTCTAGATGGAGACGGGAGGGAGGGTTGGTTGCATGGGTTGCGTTGCATCGTAGCATCTGTCGCACTGAATCTCAACTGTAGTTTAGTTTTATCTACAGCGACTTTCAACAAATTCAGAGCTTCTTTGCTTGCGTTATTTGTGGAAATATATACACCCCAATCCATCTGTTTCTTAGTTCTCAAGTTAATGCCAAATTTATATGTTGATTGGCTTGGCATTGCTATAAACGGGTAAAATAAAGCTTGTGGAAAAGATCCTCACTTTCTAGGGAAAAGATGACATGATTTAGTTTAACATAATCGTTGCTATTTAGTTGTAGCGCGTACAAAAAATGGTCCCAAGACACTGTAGGATTATTAAGAATACTACACTAGTAGCATCAGTATTTTTGGAAAATTAATCTATTTTTCTAATAGTTGGATGTGGCCATCTGGATAAGAAGTTAATTAGGTATGCTAAGAGCGTTTCCGGATGAGAGATTTCATGAAGAACGATTGGATTTCTATTTTCTGAATTTACCAATTTAGTTATGCAAAGTGCTCTTGGTTCTCTATCTTCCAATGAGATTTTTTTACCAAGGGAGTTGACACACGAGCATAAATAAACTTTTGTAGAACCTATTTATTCCGACTTACAAGAGATTCGATCAAGAAATCATGAGCTGCCGTGTAGGATCGTGTTGCATGTCATGTTGTGTTTAGGCTTTAGCCATTCTTCATATCTTTCGGTCTAATGTCATGTAGACGTGTCATATCTGGACATGGCAAATTACATGTCTTTATATCGTGTTTCAAGTGTTCGTAACATGAAAAACACATTAAATTTATATGCCCCAGAAAAGGGGCGACTGTCCATTTATACTAGAAGCAACATTTAATTTTCTTCGGGCTCTATTGGATTTGAATTAGAAAGCGAGGTCGAATTTGAAAATTATCTGCAATTTATTTCATAAGTTAATGATACTAGCAGACTTGTACTTTAAGACGAATCATTCTTTGATTTCGCAATCCATTTTTTTCATTCAGTCGCTAATCTTTTATTTGCAATTAAAATTGATAGAACATACCTATTACAGGTCACACACCTCTTTGCTCTTTGACCGGTAACAGGTTATGTTTTATCATTGTTTCCAGCCTTGCGTTGAAATCTTAGGGTGTGTTTGGAAGTGGAGTGAATAAGAATGAATAAGGAAATTCAAGAATAAGAATCTTGAATTAGAATTAGAAGAATTGTCTATTCATGAATAAGGAGATGTTGTTTGGATGGTATGTTGTGAATAAGAATAAGGAAAGAAAATAAAAGAATATAATAATGATTTAATTTTGTTTTGAACAATTTTTCATTATAAAAATGGATGAAAATATTACTAATTAAAAAAATATAATAATAATAACAATACAAAATATTAATTAAAAAATCATTAAAGTAATAATTTAGATAATATTAATAAATACAATAATTATTATATTTATTATTTTAAAATGACTAAATAAATTTATTTAAATAATTATCATAATAATAATTGATTCAAAAGAATGAGTCAAATAATACTAATTATATTAATGATAATACTAATGACAATGCTAATGATTATATAATATTAAATATAATACTAATTAACAGTATAATATAATAAAAATTATTAATACAGTAATTATTCTAAGTATAATTATTATTACTATTATCATTAGATAATAATAATAATAATAATAATAACAACAACAAGAATAATAGTACTAATAATAATAATAATAACAAGAATAATAATACTAATAATAATAATAATAATCATAATAATAATAAACCGTAAGATAAAATGAAATATATAATAATATACTACTAATAATAATTAATGTTATAAAAATAATTGTAATTACCAAAACAAAATTATTATTAATAATTATTATAACATACTACTACTACTACTACTACTACTAATAATAATAATAATAATTAACTGTAAGATAAAATTAAATTATATAATATATTAGTAATAACTAAAATAATATACTAATTATAATAATTCATATAATAAAATTAATTATAAAAAATAATTATAGTAATTATTGTTTTAATTATAATAGTTATTATGATTACTATTAAATAATATTTATTATGACTAAATAATATTTTAATGTACGAATAAAAAGAGAGGAAAAATTGATTATTTTATTGCAAACATAATTATTGCCAGCACAAACTTTGTTGGCTACTAGCACAAACTTTCTTTTTTTTTATTCAATGACCGTACTTCACAAATTCCTTTTTTAATCACGAAACGTAATTCACGGCTTTGTTCCATGGTTTCATTGGAATTAGAATAAGGCCTCGAATTACCAATTCAGTCTTATTCAAACTTGTTTGGTGCCATCTGAATAAGGTCTGTTCTGGAATAAGGCTTATTCGAAGCTTGCCAAACACACCCTTAGTTGTTTCCTGTAGACTTCTTCATAAAAAGACCTTTATTGTTATCTTAGCGGATTTGGATTTTTTTTTTCCAAACATTGTAAACATGGTTTAAATTGTGAAATACTCTCTCCTCTTTACATCTGATTCCTCTTTTTTTGTTTCAATTTTTTTTTTCCTTTTTGCTTGTGTATCTAGAATTCTAGATAATGGACAGTGTCTTCCATGAATTTGAAGCTTCAAAATTATCGATAAGTTTTTTCTGCCAAAAGCACACGTGAAAGTAGGCAAAGAAAAAAAAAATATCATGATGAGGCGTCCAAATTCACAAAATTGTATATATAAAAAAAAAAATCCTCTTCAAGAGTTACAAATTTGTTGAAATGATGACGAAATGGAAGAAACATACAAATTTGGCTTTTGGGGGTTGTTCACAATGCAGCAATGAAGGATTAGTTTTATAGATATTATACTTAATGCTCAAGTCATCAATTTTAAATAGTTTTTATCTATTTTGACAAATTATTTTAGCATCAACACTTGAGTCAATGGTACACTGAGTCATTCAAGATTACAATATACCCGTAATAATATATGAAGCATATTAATGTTTTCCGTAAAACATTAGATGGCCTCATTGGTCAAGATAGATGAGATTATGAGAATATCTCACAAATCACATAATCACATTCAGTTATTCCTGTTTTTGGCAAATTTGGATTTGGTCCACCGAGATTAAAGCCTCTAAGTGTTGGGTGAGATCTGACCGGCCCAGTGGCCCACCTCATCAAATTCCTTTCCTAGTGCGGCAAAAACCAAAAACTCAACACCACCAGTCCACCATTACACTATTCTACACAATACACATGCAAATTTCAGCACTTTCTCACCCATAACGACGTATATAATACCTCAAGGGGAGTTATTTTGGATGATGCCTTCTATTTTCCTTCCAACAGTATTTTAATTTCTCAATGACAAAATTAGCTTTATATTATTACATCCACCTATTTATATGCTCCGCAAATGATCGCTTATTTAAAGTTTATAACTTCAAAAACAAAAATGAAAATTCTAAACTGAAGAATAAAATTGGAAAAAGAATATATAGTTACAGCTGCAAGGATTATTTTTTGTACAATTTATTCTTTACTTTAGCGCGAGGGGGATAGTTGGGTTGCCAAAGTACTTAGTATAGATTACATGTAAAACTAGATCTTGTCTATTGGAATAACATAGACACACAAAACACACCACCACACATTAATTAGAATACATGCAAGTTAAATACTTAATGGAAATTTCTCTTCTTCACTTTCACCATTTGGCCGTTCTTCATCTGAAGGATGATAGAGTGCTTCGGCGCGATGACATGGCCTGCTACTGCATCAAAACTAAAATTATACACAACGACAGCCGCCGCCGTCTTCAGCTGTGTATAAGCTATGTCCTTCCCCAAGCAAGTCCTTGGGCCGGTATTGAAGGACAAAAACTTGTAAGATGGTTCATATTTCAGCTTACCATTGTCTGAAATCCATCGCTCGGGCTTGAATTCTGAGCAATCTTTCCCCCAAACCCCCTCCATCCTTGCCATTGAGTAGGTTGATATGAGGACCTGCATTTCAGGAGTCACCACAAAGCCGCTTGGTAGAGTATCCGTCTTTACCACCCCTTTGTGCTCAAACGGAACGGGCGGGAAGAGACGAAGCGCTTCGCTTAGTGCAGCATGTAAGTATACTAACTTTGCAAGATCATCGGGATTGAATATGACCATGCCATCAGAGGTGACACTTCGAGGAAGCGAGTTCAATTCATCCAGAATTTTTTGTTCAACTCGATGGTTTTGTGTAAGCAGCCAGAAGAACCATGAGAGGCCAGAACCGGTGGTGTCACGACCTGCTAGCATTAGATTGACCGTGGTGTCTCTCAAGAACTTGTTAACTGTGTTGACATCTTCGTCATCTATATAAGATGACAACAAATCAGGCAAATCCTCTGTCTGCTTTCCTTCCTTCTTCTCGGCTCTCCTTTTCTCGATTGTTTCTTCCACAAAACGATCCATAACACGCCATGCATTGGCCAGCTTTCTTTCTGGTCCTATATTAAGTTTCCTCAAAAGCTTCCACACAACAAATGGCATGGCATGCCGATAGAACAATGTTGACATGGCATCATCCATTGCTCGTGCAAAAGGAACAGTCGGCAACTCGATAGAAAGACATTTAGGATCTACACCAAAGACCAATTTAGTTGTAGTATCAAAAGTTAACCGAAGACACACATCTTGCAAGTCAATAATTTGACCTTTCATGGCTGCATGGGTTAAGAAAGGGAGCACTGTCTTCTCCACTCTCTCCCGGCTTAACTGTGCCACATATGCACGGAACCGAGAGTGAGAGATAAGCTGTTGTGCCTTCACACGCTGGGATCGCCATTTGTCAGCATCGGCATTAAATATGCCATCACCAAGTATGTCAAAGATTTCCAAAAATTCCTCTCCTTTTGGGTAATTTTGGAAATTTGATGTGAACATATGCTGTATGTTCAAGGGATCGCACGTCACGAAGATCTTCATGCCAGAAAACCACGCACCACGAAACAATAAGTTGCAGCCGCACACTTGTAGGATTTTGGTGATCCACACATGAAAGTTATGGAGATTAAAGATGAGTGATGGCATCATGCCCACAACCGGAAAATACACCGGGACATTACTATGTTTGTTTTTGGAGGAGGTGAAATGGTGGTAGTAATAGAAGAAAAGGATGATGCAAGGGACAGAGAAGAGAAGCTCTATGGGAGAAAGAGTCGGCCACGCCATTGCTGATTAGGTGGAGAGCAAAGCTTGATCATGTATTCATGTATGTTGGCTAATTATAGACTTATAGTGGCTTCCTTCACATTTTGGTTGCTAGTTGCTACCAAAACCAATTACTGTTTATATATTTGAGGCATGGGTTGCTTATTTAGAGTCATCAATCTTATCTCTATATCCATTTTAGTTTCTTCATACTGACACCGTTTCTTCATATATTAATTAATTTCTTATTCAATTTTCTTTCTTAATCAGGGTGTGATTGGTCGCTCGTTATGTGCTTTCTTTCTATATTTTCGACTCATGAAAAGATAAGATTTTAGAATTTAATAATGTAAAAGTGAGATATTTTATTTTCTTTTAGAAAATGCGCAGCAGCTGCTAATTGAGCAAAAGATGAGAAATATAATGGGTCATAAAATAAAGGTTACTGCTGGTCAATGATTTTAGTCCGATTTCAGGAAGAACAAATACTAATCCAAACCGATTGGTTTACATATGGTTTGAGTTGCTTTTGATTGATAACGAAGCTGACTTTTCATAACAGGGAGATTAAATTACAGTTATCCCACTATATATATACGCAGATCCAACTTATAGCATTTCGCCACATCAGCGGTTTAAATTGGTCAATATTTCTGTCAGCGCTAAGGAAAATCTGTGGAGCGCACCGCATCTACATTCAGGCATTAAGTATTAAGAAAAAAAAATAAAAAGAAAATAAACAGCGAGCATGTATTTCATACTACCAGTGTATTATTAAATGATTAGTCGTAATGTAACCTATTAATTAAATTTTGATATGAATGATTTAGTGTTCATTATTAATATATATTAATAATATAATATTCATAATTCAAATAAAGAAAACAAGTTTTTTTTTATGTATACAAAAATAAAATATGTACCATATTTCATCGGAGCAAAGATAACCATTTTATAAAGCTACTATTACAATATTATTTAATATGAACCAAGTTCATTTATTAATTTTAATTAAAGTATGCATTGATTTTGATAAAAAAAATCAATAGAGCAGATTGATTAAATATTTGATATCTTCAATTGCCTTAGTTATTAATTTGAATAATTTGTCATTAAGTGGCACCATTTTCTCTTAATTTCCTTCATTAAGAAAAACGCCATTAATTTTGTCATTAAAGATACTAATAAAAATTGGAGAAGATCATATATTCCGCCTTATGATGTGTCTTTCCTTCAAAGTTGTAAGTTATAACTCATGATTTGTTAATTTTATATGAAATATATAATCATTTGGACTGCTAATTTATTATGTTGAACTATTTTTTATAACAAAACAACATTATACACTTATGTAAAAGAAAAAGTTAGAGAGAACAAAATCTAGCCTCAATTATTGATTAGCGATCAGGTAATTGACGGTATATTATATTGATTGGTTTTGACGGAGGATTTATAGATAAATGGCAATCGAAGGAATAGATTAGACAACTAAGGCTGACTAGTCGCAATTTTATTGGAAGAGAATTAAAATGGATGTATGAAGTTTTCGTTGGAACTTGGAAGGTATACGCAGATTAATGATGACGTAGGCTATCTAACCCAAAATTGCGAGCTTTAGCATGATGGCGATGGGCTTATAGAATACGGTCGAGAAACTAATTTTGTTAGATAATAGGATACGGAAAGCTATGTCGTTACAAATTAAGAGTTTTCCTATATGTCACCCTATAAGATAAATATTATACATACAAAATTAGATATACAAAGTTAAATATGAAACTTTTAGCCTATTCTAATTTGTTTGGAAGTAAAGACTTTGTTGTTGTTTTTAGAATCCCGGAATTCCTATGAACTCGCTTACTGTTTTGACTTGTACTTTGACTCGTGTTGTTGCAAAGTTTTATTTAACCTATAATTTATGGTTTTTTTAATTACGTGGCCAACAAATATATGATTTTACATTTTTTTAGTGTACATATTATATATTAATAATATTTTTGTTTATTTATTAATGAGGAGTTTCGGTGCTCACATTTTGGATGCCTCCAAATGCCCCAAAACACACTTTTTTACTACTTTTACGAAATATAAAATTCAAACTTCGAATCCAAACCGTTGATCTTATTCAATATAACTAGCGATGCATTTTCATATAAGTTTTATAAATTTTGAAGTTTATTTGATACTTGATCAAGAGGCTAAAATATGAACAGATTAGAATTAATCTATCATATTTAACTACATTCGTTCAATTTTCAATCTCTTGATCAAGTATCAAATTAACTTCAAAAACTATAAAATTTATATGAAAATGCATTGCTAGTTATATCGAATAAGATCAACGGTTTGGATTCGAAGTTTGAATTTTATATTTTGTAAAAGTAGTAAAAAATGCGTTCTGAGATATTTGGGGCATCCAAAATATGGGCAACCCTCCTCTTTATTAATTTGGATAAATTATCAATTTCTTGTGCGTTACGATCTAACATTGTCAAAAATCGATCCAAGACATGCACCCATGCACATATCAAGAGAGCACTCATTTGACATAAACAAAACATAAATATTAATCAAAATATAAATCTGAATCAGAGCAATAAGATTGACAACACTCAAAGCTCCTCTTATTCAACACCTAATTCACGATATACATGTAATTTTCCCTTTACTAAAGACATATTGACATTTTCAATATCAGAAACGACTAATTCAACAGTTAACTACTCTCCTTCCACATCATCATTGAGGAATGAAGCAATGCCGATGGCAGAATGGGAATTTTGCTTCTGAGTCTGTATGGTTGCATGGTGGGTCCCTTTCTGTTTAGATATGGCAGATGCAAGTTCAACAGGCATTAGACACAAATCCTTCTTTTGAAGGTACTGTATCACCGAGGTCATGTTTGACTCCAGCTCAGCCGTATCATCCAGCAGCGAACTGGAACTCGACCCAACAGGAGACGAGGACGATGCGCCGTTTCGCTCCTGAGACAAGGGTACATTGTTATGTACTTGTGTGAGACTCGATCATTTTCCATTTTTGTTCTGTTTGAGCGCAATAGAAACATGTCTTTCCATACGATGCAACGGAAAACATCTTTTCAGCAAAAAATATTTTGTTGGGATAATTTTCATACATACATTAAAACTTAAGGTTGAGTCCAACAAATTAAGAGTAGTTTTGGGCCTTTTATACAAAAAGTGCTAATGCCCAACCAGATACATACCGTGACTTGAAGCTGAAGGAACTTGACATAGTCAATAATTTCATCTAGCATGGTTGCCTTGTCTGTCTGTTTATAAAGCAAATCGTAACTAACCAAGTTAAATAATAAATCCATACGTTACCAGTCATGTGCTGTGCATGTAATAGTTGTAAAACTATCCAATTTTACATTTGTTTGAAAATTTGAAGTTTCAAATTTCAATTCTCTTGGCACTAGCCCCAATTAGTATTCAACCCAATTAAGCCAATTTCAAATCAATTTTGCATTCATTAATCTTCAATTTGATTATACGTGCCTTGATTGGGTATTTATTTTGGTCTAAACTTTTGGTTGAAGACAGTTAGACATACGGAGGAAACAATCAAATTGAAGGAAAATAATCCAAATTATTCAAATTCTTTCATATAATTATTACCTTGTTTGAGTTTGGTATGAGGTCATGAAGATTTTTCATCCTTTCTGTTATTCTCTCCCTCCTTTGCTGCATTTCATTTTATGACAGATTATAATTTTTCAAAATGATCCAAAATATAAATAAAGCCATTTTCTCGGAAAAAACCTGATCAAGATACCAGTACTGACACAACAATTAAAACCAAGTTCAGTATAATAGGGATTCTATCATACTATCACTAACATACAACTGGTCAATCTCTGTAATGGTACATTTTCATCAGATTCAGTATCGATCGATACCAGCAATTATAGTAACATACTCTCTCGGCAATGCTGTGGGGGTCAGTGGCCTGGCCGCGGCGGGCTCTGACACGAGGAGTGAAGGTATTATATAAACCAGCATTTGAGGTTGCAACAACTTGAGCTGCAAGAGATTGACTTTCTGGCACTTGGTTCAACTCACGGCTGCCTGTGCTAAACTGATTATTAGCCTGTGGAAATAAAAGATAATTCAAAAAATTGGAAGAGTCCAAATAACATTAACAACTTGCAAAATATCTCGTTTCGAAAATAATAGAAGAGTATATTTTTTTTCATTTAAACTTGGATACTCATTTTCATATATGGTTTTGGTATGAATACAGAAATACATACCAGAAAAGAGAGAGGATCCAAATTAGTTGGATCAGATGGAAACAATTCTGGGCATGGAAGAGGAGACATGGGAAAGTTGTCCTCTTCCTGTCCACTCTCTCCATCTACCTGATTTGTATTTATTCCTCCAAACAAGGATGATGGGACAACAGCATCTCCTCCATTTGGTATAAAAGCTGGAGGATCCAGTTCGGCCACGGTACAGTTATTGTGCGACAAGATGGATGAAAACAAGGAGTTGCTGAAGCCGTCCATCTATTTTATATCAGTTTTGTTAAAAAAAACAAGGTATATGAGAATAGAATAACCAGTATGAAAAACTGATATGGGCACAAACCTAAAATTCACATTATATACTGCAGAAGACGAGAACGCCTTAACAGTTGAATCACGGAGTATAAAAGGGCAAAAAAAAAAAAATATGGAAATTGGGTTCTGCAGTTTGGTCCATAAATTTTGCATTACAAAATACAAACATGTATGAAGTGTAAAAAAATTTTAGACTTCTAAGAAAGAACAATAATATTTTAAAGGACTTTTGATCAAGTTTATCATTCTATTCTCAAATAACAGCAACCCTTGACAAAATTGTAGGTACTTTGATAAGATTCTTTGGTTAAACACTAGGAACAAACTTTTAATTAATATCTCGAAAAACTATTCTTTGAGAAATTAACAAATTTGAAACATATTTTCCTTTTGAAATAAGTGGCTTTACCATAGACCACGGGTTTTCAGTACAGAAAACTCAACTTATTACAGCTTCATTAGAAAGGTAGCGAATTAACACTAATCTTGGAGATACTTATTTCATTTATCCAAAATTGTCAATTACTAATTACCAGCTAGCATTACAAAAACTAACTGTGCCATCATCTCAGTTTTTGTTTTCTAGTACAAGAAATAATGTGAATTTAGATCATATTAATGTTGAAGTTAAAAAACAGAACACAACAAAAACAAAAACAAAAAAGGGAAAAAGAAAACTGGAATAGCATTACCTTGGAGCTATGAGGAAGAGAGATTGTCTTTAACACTTCGTTTCTGATCTAGAGTCGACCTGGAATTATTATTTTAGTCGAAGGACAAGGAAGTTAACATGACCATTGGGGTTGTAAAGTTGAGAGATGCTGAGAGGGTATATATATATAATTGTTTATGTATAATTGCAGTTTAGGGCAGAATTAGGGCGAATAATTTTGAACGAGAAAAATAAAAACGGCTATTCATGTGCTGAGAAACTGAGAGGTGTCTAAAATAGATTAGTACTCATTGTGGACGCGTTTATTTTGAGTTCTTAATTTTATATTAATATAATGAATTATAATTTACTAACAAGATATATTAGTATTTATTTTGTATGCTTAAAGGAAAACATATGAGGCCTTCTTGAAGAAGGTGTAGTACTATTGTACTAATCAAGTTTTCATAAGCCACCAAAAAAATGCCTAAAATTTGAAGTACTAATCATGTTTTTCATAAGCCACCAAAAAATGCCTCCTTGAAATTGGTCAGTGGTCACATAAACATCTTGAGTTCGTATAAAACATAATCACAACCCAAGGCCGTCAAATATCTCACTTCATTCAGACATGCTCTTCTTTCTATTTAGTTATCACATTTTTGGACCAATTTTTCTAGCAACAATCTTTTATTCTTGTATATTAACGGAGCCGACAGAAAATGATTTTTTTTTTTTTTTTTGAAAAGGAATCCGTAGGTTTTCATTAAGCAAATATAGTTCCATACAATTCATAGCCTAATAACAGTACCAGTTTTCCAAACAAACCTAAAGCACCCCCAAACTACCCATGAAGATGGCTGTTATCGCTTTTATCTTTGATATTGCTGATAGTGCTTTTGGCTAAGGCCTAAGGGTGTACAAAAAAAAAAAAAAAAATCTTGAATCAGTTCAACCCACCCGACCCGAATCATTTTTTATCGGATTAACATGATATTGGGTCGGGTACATGTTCTAATTTTGTCAAACCCATTACTTCGGATTAGGTTACGGATTTTGTACTAATAACCTGTGTATACTTCAATCCACCCATTTATCCATCACTATTTACTCCTCTTCCCTCACATTTTCTCATGTCTTTACTCAAAGATCTCTTCTCACACGAAGTTTCGATCTCTTTCATAGCCATGCATGCCCTCTATGCCTCTCACAAGGCCTCGAAAGTTGAAAGATGTTTCGAATGCGTCTCTAATTTGCCTCGAACTAAATTGTAATAGTCACAAAATGATTTTTGTGCGTATTTTTATTAGATCAAAAATTTAATCCACAAAACCCGTTTAATCCACTTAATCCGTAAAAATTCGTACATAAAAAAAATAAGGATTGAATTGAGTTACGGATGGGTTAACTGAATTTATTTTCTAACCCGATATTATCGAATTGGATTCAAATTTTATTAAAATATCATCAATTCACCCATTGTACACCCCTACTTTTGGCATTGGAATAAAAAAGGCATCTATTATGTCAAGTCCATGTATGATTTTCTTGATAATGGAGGTGTTACTCTTAATTACCAAAGATCCCTCTCAATCTAAAGATCCCTCTGAATTTAATGATAAAGTTATTTACGAGAGGCAAGAGACAACTTGATTATCAAAGGCTGGCCTAGCAAGGCCCACACACTTGCAGCTTTTATTCAACAACAAGAGTCAGTAGATCATCGATCTCTTTTTTAATTGTCCTTATATTACTATTTTGGAACACTATTATTAGAGTTTATTTGTTTGTGTTGGAAAGTGTTGAAAATAATCCATTCGGCCAGGTGTTCGGCCAGGTCCAGCCGAATGGTTGGCAGAACATACGCGTTTTTCATACAAGGAAAGGTCCAGGCTGTACAAAAATTGGAAATACGTGTATGGCACGTTCAGGGGTGTGGTTCTAGTATGTTGGGATAGTTTTCTTGTAAATAAAATGTCAAATGTAACAAATAAAGAAAGAAATAATGGGGAATTATGGAAAGGGGGTGTGTGCCTCTATAGGATAGTTTTTTTATTTTATTATTCATCTTCTCCATGTAACAATTAACAAGAAAATCAATAAAAAAAAGGAGAAGTGTGTGTGCGTGAGGACGTAGGCACCAAGTTGGTGCTGAACCTCGTTAAATCTCTGTGTTCGAATGTTTTTTTCTTAATTTCTTACATGGTATCAGAGCGTGGTTCGTTCCGAGACCTAAACTAAACCAAAAATCAACCAGAAACAGACCATTCGGCTTACTGTTCGGCCGAACACATAGCCAAACAGACCCAAAAATAGTGCAAAACTCAGTCATGACCAACGAAACCGAAACCAAAATCATCCTTGAGAAGTTAACAGAATTGATGATTGCCCAACAAGCCCAAATGACCCAACTCATGGCAGTCCAAACCCAACTCATGGAGGTCTCTAGGCAAGTCGTCATACTCAAAGGCAATGAAGGTACACATCAAGATTCCATGGTTATGCATACTAAAGGTACCTCTAGTGCTAACTATCAGGACAAATCTAAACTGAAGTGCACCCAATGTGGAATAAGCGGGCATGGGCGTGACACATGCTTTGATATTATGAGCTATCCAAAATGGTTCATAGGAAAGAAAGGGAAGATAAAGAGAATGTCTCAGGCGAGTATGGTGTCGAACATCGCAACCATCGAAGCGAAAACCAACCATTCGGCTGACTGTTCGGCTGGAGCAAGCCGAACAAGAGGCCGAACGGTGTCATCAGACAGCCAAATAGAGGATGGAGTCACCCCAAATGACCTGGTAGAGAGCAGTGCGGGTTGGGCTCAGCTGTGTGCAGCCCGAGAAATCAACTCCACTAATCATAATGCAGGTTTGATAGGTAACACGTCCGGTCAAGGTATGTCTCTACTCACAAGTCGTCATTTGGATTGGGTAATTGATTCTGGGGCTACAGACCATATGACATTTGACATAAAGGATTTTAAAGAAATCAGGGAACCGAGAGTGAAAAACATCTATAATGCAAATGGCTTTGAATACCCAGTAAAGGGCAGGAAATATAGAGATTTCACCTTCTTTAATTCTTCATAACACTCTCCATGTACCCTCCTTGACAAATCGATTGATTTCAATTGGACAAATAACAGAGGAATTGAACTGTGTGGTTCTAATGTTTCCTGATTTCTGTATTTTCCAGGATGTTCTCATGAAGGAGATCATTGGGCGCGGTACTAAAAGGGGTCGCCTGTATCACTTAGAAGATCTCAAGATTGGGAGAACTAACTTGGCAAGTAGAAGTTCAAGCTTGGAAGAAAAAAATCTGGACATGGCATAGGCGGTTAAGACACCCATCTTTTGGTTATATGAGAAAATTTTACCGGATTTGTTTTGTGGGGTGGATTTATCAAAATTTAATTGTGAAACCTGCGTGAGAGCTAAAAGTCATCGTGTGACCTATAATATTAGTTTGAATAAATGTGATAAACCCTTTGATATGATTCATTCTGATGTTTGGGGACCTTCTCCGGTTGAGTCTACCTTTGGATACAAGTATTTTGTGTTGTTTGTTGATGAATGCACTAGAATGACATGGTCTTATTGTTAGAGTTATGTCCTAGAAGTCAATAATTTAATGACTTAATTATTAGTTTATGTATGGGATGATATTTTATCATCTGTTCCTAGGTTTATTATTGACAGATCATTCAGGTTGAGGATCTGAATTGTAGATCTCTGTTGATCATTCTTTAGAATGACAATAATAAATCTAAACGGTCCATAATCTTGATAATTAACAAGGAACATTAATTATCTTATAAGATTAGTATGCAAGTTAAGTGATGATTAAGTTCTACAAATCATAGGTAAAGAGTTACCAACTTAATTGCATATGTGTATGTTATGGAACATAGCACAGGACTTGACCCATCGAAATAAACATATGGATTGTGTTATGTGTCATTGTTTATTTCGTAATGATTTTGGTTCTAAGTTTGAGATGTTTATCTTTTCCACATGAGGATAGGTTCAATAAATATCGTCTACCGCTGATTCCCGATAAGGGCTGCTATACGGACTTTATTTATGTTCTCTTGAATTGTGCGGGGAAAAGTTAATCATCAAGAAAACCGTATGTCCCTCATTAATTCACTTAGTGAGTGACGATATCTGTTTGGGCCCCTTGATGGAGATAGATTGTTTGCATGCAACTTTATACAATTATCTCTAGATCAAGAAACGTATAATCTGCAAGAATGACACATTCCTATCTTGGATTATACGATGATATCGTGTGACATAAGAATCAAAATAGAGAAACCATTTATTCTCTTATGCAGGATTGAAATATTGTAGCAGTACACTATTTATGTGAATTGGGAATCATAACGTGTTGCTAGATACCGCTTATGATTATTGGAATTAAATAGCGATTTAATTCCATGTCCAACATAGCATAAATCCTCAAAGGGTCACACATAATAAGGTGTTTAACCACACGTGCATTAATTATTTATTTGCAACAATTGGTTTTGCAAAATATGATAAGTTGATTAATTAATCGTATGCCGTTATGGACCGTTATGATTAATTAAGTCAAATAGATCATATAGAAATAATTTAATGCATTGACTAATTCCATATTAATTATTAAATAGTTAATAATTAATTATAATCAACACATTTAATTATTTGAGCTAATTGGGCTTTAAATTAATTGGTTAATTTAATGTCCAATGGAAGGTGCATTTAAATGGAAGAGTATTGGGCTCAACTCAACTTGAGGCCCAACCCACATATGGGGGTAGGTAGGTGCGGCTAGGGCAAGGGGTATTTTTGTCCATGTAATGTTGGATGAGAGCTAGGTTGAGTGGCCTATATAAAGGGGTGTTCTTTGGGAGCAAACCCAAGCCTCCACACACCTCTCTCTCTCCTTCTCTCTTTGGCCGCACCTCACAAGGAAGAAAAGAAAATTTCAGAATTTTCTATTCTTTTCCCTCTCTTCCACACACCACCTAGCTCATGTGTTGAGCAAGCTTTTCCACTAAATTAATTGGAGAATTAACTAGAAAGGGAAAGCTTTGGAATTAGGCACAATTCTCTCAATTACTAGCATAATTGATTAGAGAAGGTGGTTAATTCCTTAGTGGACTCGAGGAGCACGGCGTGGAGGTTCTTGGAGAGCACGCCACCGACACCAACGCATTGGAACGAGCCTCTTGGTTGCGATACCAAGAGAGGTATACTTCCAATCCTTTTTCTCGTGTGTTTAAATAGCTTGTGTACTAGATCTTGTGTGTGCTTTGTTTGCTTGGTTAATTAATTGGTAATTAGCATAAAATTAAATTTAGCACACTATCTAACAGTGGTATCAGAGCCAGGTTGTACTTAAGCTATTTTAACACTTAATTAAGAGAAATTGGCTAATTAATGGATTAGTAGAGATGATGCGTTTGTTTGCTGTCTGGAAATGGTATTTTCTGTGTTATTTCGCGTTTTTGGATGTGATAAGTTCTCTGGAAGATCTTTCCATCTACATGAAAGTTGTAGATCTGTGGATTGTGATTCTTTTGGCGTTGGATTCACATTTTTCTGAATTAGTGTAGATTTACTGTGAATAAAATGGCGACAGTGCGCAGAACCAGTTTCTGCTTGCACTGTCCTGTTTGAATGGCTTGAAAGATTTATATTTTGAATATAAGTACCAGTGTTCTATGGCTAGAAATAAAGAGGACTTGAAGCTCTTTCTGAGCATGTATAACTTGTTGCATGACTCGGATTAATTAGTGGGTTTTCAAGTATGAAAAGGAAGATCTTGTCAGATCCAGTTTGTTGAGCAAATCGATTGTTCTAATAAACTGTACCAACTGAGAACTCCTTTAAAAATTCTGTTTAAATGGAGTTGTTCTATTTTGAGTTAGGATTCCAGGAAAATTAATTTCGTAATTTTTCGTGGATGTTTGGACCTTCAACTAGGTTAAAACCTTTCGATTGACAGTCTGTTCCAGTACAGAATTTGTTGATTGTTTAGGCTGTAACTTAATATTATTGAACTAAACTTGGTTGTTTTCTTTTCATGAATGGATAGCCTGTAGTCTAAACAAGTTTTTCTATGTATATTGTATATATAAAAACTGGATAGAAGGTGGTCTAACAGACCAAATGGTTGAGAGGATAAGCTGAAAATCTCATAACGGTGTTTCGTGCACTTGTAAGAGATTTGTCTTTTTTGATTCTCCCAGATGGTTTAAGATCTCTTCTTGAATTTTTTACTGATAATCACAACTATGATAAGGAGCTTAAGTAATTTATTTGAGAATTTTTGGAGACCGAAAACTGTTGTTTTTGTTGGATTCCATTAGTTACGTTTTTTGGTAAATTACTGTTTTTCTAAGTATTCAAACTAGTTGAAATTAATTAGAAAACTCCTTGTTTGATCTCCTTTCTGTTATGGGATGTTGAAAGAACTTTCTAAATGAATTTAAACAAGTTTGGTTGTTTAAAATTGAGGATTTGTACACGGAATTTACTTATAGCAAACGATACGCAAAGATGCTTGAAAATCGTTAATTGGAAACAAAGTTCTTGTATGTGCTAACTTTGTTTTGTAGGTGGATAGTGGGTTTAGTATGGCTCAAGACTCAATGCCTTGTGGTTGTAAATGAATGCATGTGTGAATGTTTGTAATGCGGCCTTTGGTGCCATTAATTAATTTTTGATTAATTTTTGATGTAACTTGTGAGGCTTGCATGCCCCTAAGGATAGGAAGGGAATAGGATATTTTCACATGTATTTTGTAGCTTTATTTTATATAGGATTTAGATCCTTATAGAATTTAGTGGGAGGGGCAAGGATTAGATTAGTTTTGCTCCATGGACGATGTGGCGAAACTAATGCAAGCGGGAGCCATACAAACCCACAACTATGAGATGCTTAATATGTGATTGCTTGTGATTGCTATGAATTGTCATAGGCTAGGTATGGGTGTATGCTTACATGACCACCAAACAAGTGTCACTTAATTGATTGTCCCAAACAAAACATGATTAAGTTAAATCGCCCTCCTTCTCTCTATCCCCTTCTAACGTGTATGATCGTTCATTGATGCATTCTCGCCGACGCGGGACATCGTGTTCCATCATCCGTGTCGGGGTGTAAATCGGATTTACTAGGAGCAAATAGAGAAATGTTACTTAACGATGTTTTCTAATCGGATTGGGCATCGGGGCAAAGTTTGTGGATATACATGTGATATTTCACAAACCAAGAATCATATGGAATGATTGGTTGGAGAACCTACCTTATCTAGTTATTTTGGTGTCACGCCGACGCTAGCACCATCTCAACGAAAATAGGGATCTTGGAAAACCTACTATATTAGGGACATTAAATAAATATAGTGGGAGTTTTATTTGTTATAAATAAAACAATTGCATAAACTAAATGACCGTAAATTGATTTTGTTATAGATGTTAAAATTGTTAATTTTGTTGCGATCAATCTTTGAAAAATGAACAAACTCGTTTCTAAAAGGTAGTTACTTGAAAGAAGTAATACCGATTCCTAAGACATGATCTTAGTGAAGAGAAACTTGAGTATGTCAATTCCCAAAACTTTCCTCAAACTACCCGAACGTAGCAACGCGATGATTGATTGACTTTTGGCGAAAAGTTATTTAATAAAGCGTATGACTAATATCCTCATTTAAAATTTCTAGACCTTTGAATTAGAGAATTCATATGGACTAGATCTAACTCGTACGCTCTCATCCACTTACTCAAGAAAGTGTTCTTGGAGAAAGTAGATATTAACTCCATCATTTATGATCGAGTATAAAGAGTATGAGTTGACCAAGAGATTCTTCTTTTATAAAAGGATACATGAACGTTTTCATTGGCTTACAAATCGAAAGATTTAAGTAGCTAATTGATGACTAGAGATATTAATCTCCGATATCAAGGATTGTTGATATTGTCATACGATCTCTTTGGAATTATAAAGGATATAATGTTACCTTCTTCGCACAATTGTTGATGCAAAAAGGTAATTGGTTAAGTATTCAAGAAATACTTCACTAAGGTATGAGTTGAAATTTTTCGAGACCCTCATTTATGACCATGTGTCACATGAGATGTTTCATTTGCCGTATAGGGAGGCATTTGAAAGGTTGTCCGAAGTACCATGATTGTGACGATTAGAAATATTCTAATCCTAAAGTGTATTTGTCGTTCAAACTATCTCACTATCTCTAATTTACACTAGTAACTTGATACTAGTTCATATGCTCGCATTTAACGAAATGTGTTGGCAATGAAGAATAAGAGAATGTTCGAGAGATATAAAGTAAACTCCGTATAGGAGATGACTTATTCATTTAAGTCATTACCATTGAATACGTAGAGTTATCTTTATTAAGAGTTTGTTTAGGAATTGAAGGTTGCATACCTTAATTCTAAAACCTCTCATAGCGTCTCCATTTCATATTTGATGATGGATAACTATGTTTAATAAAAGACAAGTTCTTTTATTATGAATTTGTTTATATGATTTCATGCATCTTGATGGAATTTGCTTGAAATAGATAAACAAGTTATGAATGACAAATAGGATGCGTAAGACTTGACATAAAGTATTTGACTTTCATGTTATATATAACCGCTTAGTCACATATATAAACGAGAATCGCATTATGAGAGTCTACGTAACGTAGAGCTCGAAATTCAATTCGATTTCAAATCGATTGATATGCGAATCATGTTTGTTAAATGACAAAAGCGCCTTTAACCTACAAAGGTTTAAGGACAAGTGACTTGATTAGGACTTATACATATCGATGTATAAAGACCAATAAGTACTTGTGCAATGAAAGGTTGTTGATACTTTACTACTTAACCAACGATCATTGTAGATATTAACATATCTATTTGATAAGGTATAAGTATGAACCTTTTGACTAGTTCAAAGGAGTTCAAGTGTGAAGTTAAAAAAGACCGTTCAAGGAAAAGTCTTACAATTAATCGTGGCAAGTAAGTAGTTAAGTCATATGATTTGAAATATTATCTAAAGAGTATGAAAGTAGTTTCATAACTCGCTCCATGAGGAATAATATGTCCAAGAATGGAGGTATCGAACAATATTTTGTATAGTTCGATCGGTAATAAATCAAACGGACTTATTCGACTCGTATTAGGGAATTATGTTTGAGGACAATATTGTTTACACTGAATGGTGTTCCATCAAAGTCTATTGAGGAAGGTTTCTTACGAGATTTTGATCTCTAAGTATAATACTTCTCGAGATTTGGTGTTGAGAAGCTTATTTCAAGTATTGTGGACTTGTAAGCTTAAACCAAATAAGACACTACATATTTGTAGGATGCTTTATATTAAAAGGCACTACTTCCACGAATATGATAAGAACAAAGTAGTTGTTGCTAATCATAATGTAGTCTTGATGAATTGAAATTCTCAAGAAGAAGTAGTGGGAGTAAAGTGAGCATTAAAGGAGTTTATGCGTCACTACAAGAAGTACTCTTATGGGAAACTTGTCACTCCATACATGGTGCTTAGTGGGAGTTGAGCGGAACTTCATTCACAAGTTGTTTTGAAAAGAAGTTGAATAGTACGCTCCTTCCAATGAGGACTCAACCATATCACGAGTTGATGATGATTCGAGAAACTCATGGAATATATGAGGAGTCAAGAACTCGTTCAACAATTCATTGTGGAAGTAGTTCATGAACCTCAAGTACCAGTCCTACAAAAGATCAACGAGAGTTGATTGCCTAAGCCGTTTGGTGCATTGGCTTCACGACATTCTCAAACTTAGCATATGAGAATCCGTTGATAAACAAGAAAAAACGATGGAACGATCCGATTCCACATATATGGTTTGAATTCATATGATCTTTAAATAAAATCTATGTATAACAACAAGGTATAGACCTTGATTGATGTTCATGAAGGAGCAATCCATCAAGAACGTTTTAGATCTTCAAAAGGAAAGATCGACATGGATAACAAATCGACTATGTACAAAGCGCGGCTTCTCGCTTGTAGCTATGTCTAAGTCGATGACTAGTTGACTACGTACAAAGCACAACCTCTTGCTTGTGGCTATGTAAAAGTCAATAAAGATCATTCTAGCAATAGTTGTATTTCATATATATTGATATATGGAAAAACACATAAAACCGCCTTCTTCGTATGAATGAAGGATGATGTTGTGCATTTGACACAAATCGAGGTTTTATGTATTGCTAAAAACTTACGCATGCTTCAAGGATCCATTAATGGATTAAAGCAAGTGTTGTGGAGATTGGAATAAAAGTTTTGACAAGGAAGTCAAGGAGTTGAACTTCGTCAAAAGTATCTTGTATAAACAAGATATTCAGTGGGAGCATAATTGTATTACTTGTATTGTTCAAGATAACAATTCATTAAATTGGGAATAACATTAAGAAAATGAATTTTGTCGAGATCTCTTTGGAGAATGCTTTCTCAAATGAGAACTTGGGCGAAGTCACCTAATCCTAGGAAACAAAATCTATAAAGATAGATTATGATGGATGTTAGGTTTGAGCAAATATGCATATATTGACGAAGTGTTCTAGAAACACGAAAGTTACACTCCAAGAAAGGATGTCTAACTGTACGTCACATGGCATGACTTGAGTGTTTTAACTCGGTCTATTGCAACTCAATTCAAGAAAGTGCATGAAATAGTTCAAGCATTCTTTCATTATGAGTTTCATTGTGTACGTCACATTTATGCATATGCCCCGATGTGTAGTATCCAAAGGATATGACAAACAGTTGTCAAATGGATACAAGAGAGACACATTAGGACGATAGTCAAGGATATCCTCGAGTACCTTATGAGAAAGAGTGATATAATGTTTCATCTCTTAAAAGGAGCTCGTGTAAGTTAATTACACCAATGCTAGTTTTTCGAAAGATTGATATAATCACAGTTGAACTACGTATTTTGCTAAAAGGTGGTGTTGTAAATTTAGAAGGTGTTCTAAATGGAATATTACAACCGTTTCCGTCACCAAAGCAAAATACATAGCAACTTGTGAAGCAATAAAAGAAGTTTATTTCAGATCGATTTCTTAGTTGAGTTATTATGGTTCTAAGCATCTCGAACCATAACTTACTCCTAAGAGCCCAATGTTACATTGGAGATTCAAATATGATCTATAACGATATCACTTGATATCATATGATGGTGATCAAGAATATATATAGGAGTATATATATATATAGTCAAACAATTTTTGTTTAGGTTCGCGAACACAGCGAACACTCTAGCACGACCTCTACCTTGAGCAGTATACGAGATGCAGTTATGCATCCATACGTGGTGGACGTATGAGTAACTAGCTATAAGCGTATTATTTATTTTGAGGTCCGAGACATGTATATATGTAGATATATGACATTGTTCTCAATTCTTCGTTGGCTAGAAGTCACTACTGATTGACTCTAGGCCAAGTGGGAGATTGTTAGAGTTATGTCCTAGAAGTCAATAATTTAATGACTTAATTATTAGTTTATGTATGGGATGATATTTTATCATCTGTTCCTAGGTTTATTATTGACAGATCATTCAGGTTGAGGATCTGAATTGTAGATCTCTGTTGATCATTCTTTAGAATGACAATAATAAATCTAAACGGTCCATAATCTTGATAATTAACAAGGAACATTAATTATCTTATAAGATTAGTATGCAAGTTAAGTGATGATTAAGTTCTACAAATCATAGGTAAAGAGTTACCAACTTAATTGCATATGTGTATGTTATGGAACATAGCACAGGACTTGACCCATCGAAATAAACATATGGATTGTGTTATGTGTCATTGTTTATTTCGTAATGATTTTGGTTCTAAGTTTGAGATGTTTATCTTTTCCACATGAGGATAGGTTCAATAAATATCGTCTACCGCTGATTCCCGATAAGGGCTGCTATACGGACTTTATTTATGTTCTCTTGAATTGTGCGGGGAAAAGTTAATCATCAAGAAAACCGTATGTCCCTCATTAATTCACTTAGTGAGTGACGATATCTGTTTGGGCCCCTTGATGGAGATAGATTGTTTGCATGCAACTTTATACAATTATCTCTAGATCAAGAAACGTATAATCTGCAAGAATGACACATTCCTATCTTGGATTATACGATGATATCGTGTGACATCAGAATCAAAATAGAGAAACCATTTATTCTCTTATGCAGGATTGAAATATTGTAGCAGTACACTATTTATGTGAATTGGGAATCATAACGTGTTGCTAGATACCGCTTATGATTATTGGAATTAAATAGCGATTTAATTCCATGTCCAACATAGCATAAATCCTCAAAGGGTCACACATAATAAGGTGTTTAACCACACGTGCATTAATTATTTATTTGCAACAATTGGTTTTGCAAAATATGATAAGTTGATTAATTAATCGTATGCCGTTATGGACCGTTATGATTAATTAAGTCAAATAGATCATATAGAAATAATTTAATGCATTGACTAATTCCATATTAATTATTAAATAGTTAATAATTAATTATAATCAACACATTTAATTATTTGAGCTAATTGGGCTTTAAATTAATTGGTTAATTTAATGTCCAATGGAAGGTGCATTTAAATGGAAGAGTATTGGGCTCAACTCAACTTGAGGCCCAACCCACATATGGGGGTAGGTAGGTGCGGCTAGGGCAAGGGGTATTTTTGTCCATGTAATGTTGGATGAGAGCTAGGTTGAGTGGCCTATATAAAGGGGTGTTCTTTGGGAGCAAACCCAAGCCTCCACACACCTCTCTCTCTCCTTCTCTCTTTGGCCGCACCTCACAAGGAAGAAAAGAAAATTTCAGAATTTTCTATTCTTTTCCCTCTCTTCCACACACCACCTAGCTCATGTGTTGAGCAAGCTTTTCCACTAAATTAATTGGAGAATTAACTAGAAAGGGAAAGCTTTGGAATTAGGCACAATTCTCTCAATTACTAGCATAATTGATTAGAGAAGGTGGTTAATTCCTTAGTGGACTCGAGGAGCACGGCGTGGAGGTTCTTGGAGAGCACGCCACCGACACCAACGCATTGGAACGAGCCTCTTGGTTGCGATACCAAGAGAGGTATACTTCCAATCCTTTTTCTCGTGTGTTTAAATAGCTTGTGTACTAGATCTTGTGTGTGCTTTGTTTGCTTGGTTAATTAATTGGTAATTAGCATAAAATTAAATTTAGCACACTTTCTAACACTTATTTGCTAAAGAAAAAGGAAGAAGTAAGGGAGGTTTTTGAGAATTTTCATATCATGGTACAAACTCAATTTGGAACTTGCATAAAAATGTTTAGAAGTGATAACGGGGGTGAATTTGTGAATAAAAAACTAGGAGATTTTTTCAAGGAAAAAGGAATTATTCATGAAACAACTTGTGTTGGGACACCACAACAGAATGGGGTAGCTGAGAGGAAAAATAGGCATATCCTTGAAACCGCGAGGGCATTAATGTTTGAGAATAATGTTCCACAAAAGTTTTGGGACTGTGCTATTATGATGGCAGTGTATACCATAAATAGGTTACCCTCAATAATTAATAAGTACCAGACACCCTTGAAAAAACTTAGCACATTTCATTCCATTCCTTCTGTCTTGAGCTTGCCACCAAAAACCTTTGGATGTGTAGTGTAAGTGCATATCCAGAAGAACAATAGGACCAAACTTGACCCATGTGCGGTGAAGTGTGTCTCGTTAGGAGTTGGAACAAATCAGAAAGGGTATAGATGTTATGACCCAAAGTCTCAAAGATGGTATGTCACCATGGATGTCACATTCCTGGAAAGTGAACCTTTTTATCAAGACACCAAGAATTCCTCTCAAGGGGAGAATGAAAGTGAAAGGAATCAATGGTGTCAGCAAGGGGAAGAGACATATGAGATGTATGGGTGCCCAATACTGAGAGAACATGAATTTTTTATTGACTTGGCTGGCCATTCGGCCGAACGGACAGAACAGACAGAAATCAGTGGTATTTTGGCCAGAACTCGGACCGAGATGGCTCCAACTCGGACCGAACAGGGTGAACATACAGAGGAACATGGTCATTTGACCGAACAGGAGACCGAACGGCTCACAGATTGGGCCGAACAGCTAAGGGAATCTGACTTTACTGCTGGATTTGACTCACATGATGGTTTAGATGCAGAGGAGGAAGAAGTGGAGGAAGAAGTGATACAGACTGACCTTCCACAGTCCCTAGCATCTCCAGAGGACACTCCTGAGGTAAGTGGTTCTAACTCTAGATATTTGCTTCCGCCGCGCCACAATCGTGGTAAACCACCAAAGAGGTATGTACCTGAAGATGGGACAAGTAAGGAGGTTGTATACCCGATTGCAAATTTTGTTATCACTAAAGGACTACCAGAACCACTAAGAAAGTTTAGTGATCAAATGTTTAATGTACCTATACCTAGAAATGTGAATGAAGTTCTTGGTGATTCTAAATGGTTAGAAGCAATGAATGAAGAGATGAAAGCCCTATATAAGAATGAAACTTGGACTTTAGAAAAATTGCCAAATGGTAAGAAACCAGTAGGATACAAGTGGATATTCACAATTAAGTATGGTGTAAATGGTAACATTGAGAGATACAACGCTAGGTTAGTTGCTAAAGGATATACTCAAACGTATGGGATTGATTATTAGGAGACGTTTTCTCCTATTGCAAAACTAAACACGATTCGAGTGTTGTTGTCTCTTGCAGCTAATTTAGACTGGCCACTCCACCAATTTGATGTGAAGAATGCATTCTTACATGGAGATCTGGAAGAAGAAATCTATATGGAGCTACCACCAGGGTTTGATGAGCTAAAGGCATTCAACATGAGAAATCAAGACAGAAATGACCTCTGTTCGGCTGATCGTTCGGCCAGGGGCAGGCCGAATGATAGCCCGAATGGTCCAGAAAATAAGGTGTGCAGATTGAGAAAAGTCCTGTATGGGTTGAAGCAGTCTCCACGGGCCTGGTTTGGAAGATTTTGTCAAACAATGAGGAAATATGGATTTATCCAGGGAGAATCAGATCACACTTTGTTTTACAAAAGGAGATATGAAAAACTAGCAGTTTTAATTATCTATGTTGATGATATGATAATTACAGGTGATGATTCGGAGGAAATCCAAAGACTCGAGGAGAAGCTCTCAAAGGAATTTGAAATGAAAAAATATGGGAGGACTGAAATACTTTCTTGGAATTGAGGTGGCTCGATCTAGTGGAGGGATAGTTCTATCTCAGAGGAAATACATCCTAGACTTGTTGGCTGAAGTGGGTATGTTAGACTGTCGTCCTACAGACACACCAGTGGTACAAAATGAGAAGTTGGGAGAGTTTCCTGATCAGGTACCAACCAATAAGGAAGGATATCAAAGATTGGTAGGTAAGCTAATCTACTTGTCTCACACACGACCTGATATAGCCTTTGCTGTAAGTCTGGTAAGCCAGTTCATGCACAACCCAAGTGAAGCTCACATGGAAGCAGTAATAAGGATTATCAGATATCTAAAGGGTACACCAGGAAAAGGTATACACTTCAAAAGGAATGGACACCTTGACATCATGGGTTACACAGATGCTGATTGGGCAGGTAGTATCTCTGACAGAAAGTCAACTTATGGATATTTCGCTTTTGTAGGAGAGAATCTTGTTACATGACGAAGTAAGAAGCAAGGGGTAGTGGCTCTTTCAAGCGCAGAAGCAGAACTCATTGGTGTTGTGAAGGGTGTGTGTGAATTGCTATGGATAAGGAAACTCATGAGAGAACTCGGGTTCGAGTCAGGGGGAAGCTATGACCTTATGTGTGGACAACAAAGCAGGAATTGATATGTCTCACAACCCTGTTCACATGATAGAACCAAACACATTGGAGTCAATAGACATTTCCTCAAGCAGAGCATAGACTTGAAGATTATCCAGTTGAAGTTTGTGAAATCAGAAAATCAGCTGGCTGACATTTTGACCAAGGGGGTAACAAGCAATGCCTTCAAGAATGTGATTTAGCAAGTTAGGTATGACAGATCTGTACATACCAACTTGAGGGGGAGTGTTGGAAAGTGTTGAAAATAATCCATTCGGCCAGGTGTTCGGCCAGGTCCAGCCGAATGGTTGGCAGAACAGACGCGTTTTTCATACAAGGAAAGGTCCAGGCTGCACCAAAGTTGGAAATACGTCCAGGGGTGTGGTTCTAGTATGTTGGGATAGTTTCCTTGTAAATAAAATGTCAAATGTAACAAATAAAGAAAGAAATAATGGGGAATTATGGAAAGGGGGTGTGTACCTCTATAGGATAGTTTTTCTATTTTATTATTCATTTTTTCCATGTAACAATTAATAAGAAAAATCAATAAAAAAAAGGAGAGGCGTGTGTGTGTGAGGACGTAGGCACCAAGTTTGTGCTGAACCTCGTTAAATCTCTGTGTTCGAATATTTTTTCTTAATTTCTTACAGTTTGGACACTAAATTGATTTCTCTGAATAATCTTTGGCTCTCTATAATTAAATTGGACAAAAAGGTTAGTATCTTCTTAATTTATAAATATTTTTGTTAGAAAAGCTTGGTAGCGGCTACCAACTACGTAGATCTTCTTTATAAATATTTGTGCTGCTCGTTTTGGGTTTATAGGACTTTTAGCAGGTCAAGCCGTCAAGGTACTCTATAATTCTATTCACAAAAGTTTGCATCTGATACAACTTTGGACAAGAGCTGCTACAGGTTTGGAGCACCACTTTTAGGAGATGTGATACCAACAATTACTCTGGTAATTTGATCGACTAATTTTATGCTAACATTACAATTTTTTTAGGTTCTTATTTTCAATTAAATGTGTGTTTGAAACTAACGATTTTGTTATAGAAAATTGAAAATAAATGTTGTCTCCACTATTGGAATCAAGGATCACTTGATTGATGGAGCCAAATCACTCGGCATGTTTAGAAAAAATATGTGCGGTTTTTAACTTGTCCTCAGCAGAAACATTAAATTAAATTTGCACAATGACGTAAAGGGCGAGAGCCAATTTGAAGCACATATAATTGGACAATACACAAAATATCATGAAGTATACATAACGAGAGAGAAAGTTAATCGGAAGCACCTATATAACATGAAATATACAACAAAATAAAAAAAAATGATCCACTGCAGGATTTGGCAAAATATATATATATAGAGAAGGAAGTGATCTCATTTTCCGAGATGGAAGGTTAAAGCAGAATAGAGTGTTTGGAGGAAGGTGAAGAGAATAACCAAGAAGGCGACGACAAGCGATAGCGCCTTCCATGGGTTATGAAAATACTGGTGCCGTAGATTGGCCCGCCACTTGTTCGTCCTTTTTTCATAGTACTCACTCAGCTGAGATCTGACAATGTTGAGTACGTCCTTAGGATTATGTGCCGCCTCCTTCGCGAGGCTATTGAAGAGATCGGCTACGGCTTTATGGCTCCCCAGAGAATTGCAAATGATTTTTTTCTTCTGTCGGAGCACAATTAAGTACAATATTAGTTACGTTGAGGCCAAAAGTCAAACAATGCTTAATCAGCTCATTCTCAAGTACTAGTAGATCTAGAAGGATCATCATTTATTTACCTGCAACAGCTTAACATCATCTCCGGTGTCAATCAATGAATCCATAAACATAATATATGCAGTGATCTCATTACCAATGCCGACATGAATTTGCTCATATGCAAGCATGTTAAGAAGAAGATGCTCAGTACCGTCATGGACCGGGATGACTGGGAGTTCAAGCCAGCCGGTATCTGGGTAAAACTTGATATCACTCAGGCTTGTGCTGTTGTTGCTCCTGAAGCGCACCCCGCTTTCCCTGAGCTCGACTGCATTCTCTATTACTTTTGTTTCACAGATTGAACTTGGCACACATTCGACAATTTTTTCTTCATAACGACCGTGTAGCAAGCTCATGCGGTACAACTCAAGTGGGTGCCTTGCTAGCCCCTGCAATGTTGCTTTCAAGTGTTCTCCACAAAACTTTAGAACCAACTTGTTGATGTATTGTTCTCCCTGCAAAAGTTTAGCACAAGTATGTTATTGCGAAATCCTGGTTAATAACTGCTGCCAAAACCCAATTAAGTACGTTGAAATCAACTTTTGGGGAAAAAGAATAAAAAAAAGTATATGAAAAACAAATCAAGGATAGCTTGATGATGACCATTGGTGTTTAGACTCTTCTTTTTATTTTTATTCTTGCTTCTCATTTCATGCAATGCTGCTGTTTGCCATTTTATGTCCTTCATCAGTAAACATAAAAGTTGCATTATGGTTGCAAAATGACTAGTACAGAAATTCAGTTTGGAAGTACACACGGACATGCTTGAAACATGACAAAGGTACAAATAGCTCAGATCAAGCTCAACTTACGGTTTGTCCACGATCCTCGACCTCGAGCAGAGCCTTGAGTACTAACAGAGGAAGTTGGTTCTCTAGTAAAAGCATGTCCCGTTTTATGTAAGGCATGCGTAACGGCATCATCTGTGAACTGAAAACCGGATCATTAGTCGCATAATCCTCTGAGCCTTCTTCCTTCAGACGAAGTACCTCGATCATGAAGCATCCGTCGAGTAACATTATCTTAAGGAACTCATGCGGGTTATCTTTCCACTTTTTGTCCAGGTCCTGTTAATTACCATACATATATACATAACAATTTGAAAGATTTCATGAAGATGTCCAAGTAACAACCAAACATTCTATAGTTTAGTCAATTAATACATACCCTTTAAGTGTGTGTGTGTGTGGGGGGGGGGGAGGGGGGAGGTTGTATATACATAATTTCAACAAAATTAGCTAAATGAAATTCTGTGTGCTCTTTGATGCATGACATAGAAACTAATTTCTTTCTGAGCATTACACAAGTAATTAATTCATGAGGTATTAAAGCACAAATATGATGGAGCACATCTATATATATACCTGGTATGAGTCCTGCAATCGTTCCAAAATGCATCTGAGCTTCCTTACAAAGGGTCTCAACGGCTTCTCTGCACGGTGAAGGAAATGCACAAGAGCTCTACGCTTGTGTATTTCGTTTGCCTTTAGGTGCTCTGCATCATAGTGGAATGGCCCGAATGATATCACCTATTTCAAAAAGAAACTTTTGATACATGTTTGGGACAAAAGGCTTAGTTGTTGAGTTGTTGATGGTCGTTATTGTAAACTTTTGATACATGTTGGATACATCCATATACACTAAATTATCCTATACATTAAGTACATTCAACATATATCTTCTTTTATCATGAAAATTATTTGGTAATTAGCTTGGTGAAGAATTAAGTTGTTATGCTATGTATATTGTCTTTGCTCAGGCGAACCTGAGGTGTAAATGCCTTCTCGTTGTGCGACCTGGCGAATCTGGTTACGCGGTAGATGGACGGTTTCTTCCATGCTGCTTCCTCTCCACGGATATCAACCTTTTAAACAAATTAAGAACAAAGACAGTTCAGCTAATTGAATGAATCATGCTGGTTTTTTATTATATAGTTGTACAATTAAATAGGAACTACATATATATATATAAAGAACCAGTCTGAACTGGTAAGTAGAAATTTAATTGAAGTCAGAAGTGTTGAAAATCAGCACCGAAATGCAAACGAAAGGAATGGCCCATTAAAGAGAAAGCCCAAGCCCAATATAATTTCTAGGCTCCGTTTGGATGCGTTGAGAATAAAGTAGGAAGAAGAAAAAAGGGAAAAAATTTATTAGGAAGGGATAAATTTATTGGGAAGTGTGTAACTTTTGTAAAGAGTTTGGATGGTTAGAAATAAATTTATTGGTAAAAAGTGATTATTCTTTATTCCGGGAAGAAGCCATTCAAACGGAGCCTAGTTTCTTCATGAAGATCCTCACCGATATGGAAAAAATAGAAATGTCTAGAATTAACTATAATAATACATATAATGTAGAACGGTAATGTATAGTCTAGACTTTTCTTTGTAACCGACATTAGTGAGTATAAATAGGTGAAGACCATCTTAGATTTTGAGTGTACCAAGTACTAATGAATAAGAGAGTGTATGAAATAGAAGAGTGTATAATTGTACTCCTTCAAATTAGTTAATAAAAGAGAGTTATAAGAAAACAATCATCTCAGTTAATTCCATAGCTTCATATAGGCTCCGTTTGGATAGGTGTGGGAAGAAGGGAAGAAGTGGGAAGAAGTATTGGAAAGTGTGTAACTTTGTGAAGAGTTTGAATTGTTTAATAATAATTTTTTTCTCTTCTTCTCTTATTCTCTTCTTCCCATCCAATCCAAACATAGCCATAGATACAAGATAAATTACTCAACAAGAAGTAATAAATTGATAGATGTTTCAACCTCATTTGCAGCAGCATCAATATCAGCGGCCCAATCAGAGAATTCAGGTGGAAGCCTCTCCACGTACACCTCCGATACATCCATTGCTGCTTGTGTCATGAGAGAGGAGATCGTAAAAAGAGGTCGAAATGTGTATCAATATGAGTTAATTAATTAACATCGATCCAGGACATCTGCGTACACATAATTTGACCATGCCACAATTAATGAGTTGCATATATTGTGCAACTATATATTACGCACAATACAAGGGTTTCTTTATAGTGGTTTAAGGAACCACAGTTCCTTTGCTTTGGCAACAAGCGAGGAATGAATGCATATATAGATATAGTACGCAATATCTAAGGTACAGCTTTAAGAACCCCAAAAAGAAAGCTACGATGATGCAAACTTCAAAAGGAGTCCAAGGATCAACCTCAAATGAAATTTTCTTTCGAGGAAATTAATTTCATTTACGCATTTTTATATGGTTTAGGAAATTTACTTGAGGTTATAGGTTTGTACTTATATATTGTGAACAATTTATACATATTATTTTTTTAAAGATAAATTATATATATTATTTTTTATTCTTATCATAACTTCATTTTTTAATCCTTAAAAAAATATAAAACTCAATGATAAAGTAAAATCGCTGAATGTATCTTTATCTCTATATATATGCAAATAAAAGTACGATATACTAATTTTATTTTTTTATTGGGATTCAAGAATTTTAAAAATCAGCTTAAAAAATAAGTCGATGTTATTTGATTTTTGTAAACGATGCCAATTAAAATAATTTTGAAATATCATACTAATTTATGCGAGGATGAACAAAGCAACGTAAATCACATCTATCGGTTTCGTTTTGGTATTTGAGGTTTTTTTTTTTTATCTATTATACAGAAGTTTAGTAATGCATTGGTTTTTAACTGTTTAAGATTGAATTTGCCTTCTTTCTTGCTTTGAGAGTTGAGACCGAATTTTTTATTATTAATAAATATTATAATTAAATAAGCTTTTTTAGTAAATTGATGAAACATTTAATAATACTAGTAATTTCGGGCCGCCAGCACAGCACCTGCATAGGAGTCGCCATTAGTTTTGTGCAGTTTTTGCTCGTAATGTATTATTCCCGTCAATATTGCAACGGCGACAATTAACCACATATATTAAGATATAACTAGGGTTGGACATCGAGCTTCGCTTAATACAATAATTTTTACATAATTTAAAGTTTGATTTCTATTATATTATTTTTTATATATGTTAATAATAATGTGAATATCTAACTAAAATATCAATATCATCATGTTTTAAGTAAGATCTTACACACATTTTAGACTATATAAACAGCATAAATATAGATTATTGTTATCAAATTACTTAAAATGAATGTAAAATCGCTTGAAATGCTCAAATATACTCAGAATCTATAAAATCTATAAATTATGTGAATAATTACAATTTATAATCCAATCGTTCTGAATAAGTGAGTCCATAAATATATTCTAAACTATATCAAGAGCTTAATATAGATTACTATGATCAAATGACTTAAAATGAATGCAAAATCGCTAGAATGCTCAAAGATACTCATAATCTATAAAATCTGCACATTATGTGAATAATTACAATGTATAATCCAATTGTTTTGAATAATTAAGCTTATAAACATATTCTAGACTATATAAAAAGCTTAAATATAGATTATTGTGATCAAATAACTTCAAATGAATGCAAAATTGTTTGAAATTTCAAATATACTAAGAATCTGTAAAATATGCACATCATGTGCATAATTAAAATGCATAATCCAATCGTTTTGAAAAAGTGAGTTCATAAAAATATTCTAGACTATATAAAGAACTTAAATATAGATTATTATTATAAAATGACTTAAAATAAATACAAAATCTATTGAAATACTCAAATATACTCAGAATTTGTAAAATCTGCACATAATGTGCGTAATTACAATGTATAATCCAATCGTTTTAAATAAGTGAGTTCATAAATATATTCTAAACCATATAAAGAGATTCAATATAGATTATTGTGA
Source organism: Rhynchospora pubera (assembly GCA_028095005.1). Classification (NCBI taxonomy): domain Eukaryota; kingdom Viridiplantae; phylum Streptophyta; class Magnoliopsida; order Poales; family Cyperaceae; genus Rhynchospora; species Rhynchospora pubera. The sequence goes on along the minus strand of CM051461.1, from coordinate 10,640,627 downwards.
TCAAATGACTTCAAATGAATGTAAAATCGCTTGAAATGCTCAAATATACTAAGAATCTATTAAATCTGCAATTTATGTGAATAATTACAATGTATAATCCAATCATTTTGAATAAGTGAGTTTATAAATATATTTTAAACTATATAAAAAGCATAAATATATATTATTATGATCAAATGACTTAAAATGAATACAAAATCATTTGAAATGCTCAAATATACTCAGAATCTGTAAAATCTGCATATCATGTTAATAGTTATGATATATAATCCAATAGTTTTGAATAATTGATCTCCTAAACATATTTTAGACTATATAAAGAGCTTAAATATAGATTATTGTGATCAAGTGACTTAAAATGAATGCAAAATCTCTTGAAATGCTCAGATATACTCAGAATCTTTAAAATCTACACATTAGGTTCGTAATTACTACGTATAATCCAACTGTTTTGAATTAGTGAGTTCATGAACATATTGTAAACTATATAAAGATCTTAAATATAGATTATTGTCATGAAATAACTTAAAATTGATGCAAAATCGCTTGAAATGATCAAATATACTCTGAATCTGTAAAATCTGCAAATTATGTGAGTAATTACAATATATAATCCAATCGTTTTGAATAAGTAAGTTCATAAACATATTCTAGACTATGTAAAGAGCTTAAGTATAAATTATTGTGAACAAATTTCTTAAATTGAATGCAAAAATCGCTTGAAATGCTCAAATATACTCAGAATCTGTAAAATCCATACATTATGTGAATAATTACAATTTATAATCCAATCGTTTTCAATAAGTTCACAAACAAATTCTAAACAATATAAAGAAGTTTAAAATGAATGCAAAATCGCTTAAAATGCTCAAATATAATTAGAATCTGTAAAATATGCATATTATGTGAATAATTACAATGTATAATCCAATCGTTTTGGACAACTGGCCTCGTAAACATATTCTAGACTAAATAAAGATCATAAATATAGATTATTAGTGATAAAATGAATTAAAATGAATGCAAAATCACTTGAAATGCTCAAATATACTCAGAATCTGTAAAATATGCACATTATGTGAATAATTAGAATTTATAATCCAATTGTTTTGAATAATTAAGATCATAAATATATTCTAGACAATATAAAGAGCTTAAATATACATTATTATGATCAAATGACTTAAAATGAATGCAAAATCACTTGAAATGCTCAAATATACTCAGAATCTGTAAAATCTATATTTTGTGCATAATTGCAATGTATAATCCAATCTTTTTGAATAACTGAGTACAAAAATATATTCGAGACTGTATAAAGAGTTTAAATATAGATTAATTTGATCAAATGACTTAAATTGAAAACAAAATCGCTTCAAATGCTCAAATATACTCAGAATCTGTAAAATTCGAACATTATGCGAATAAATACAATGCATAATCTAATCGTTTTGAATAAGTGAGTTCATAAACATATTCTAAACTATATAAAAAGCATAAATATAGCTTATTGTGATAAAAAAAATCTCTTAAAATGCTCAAATATACTCATAATCTTTCAAATCTGCACATTATGTGCATAATTACAATGTATAATCAAATCATTTTGAGTAAGTCATATCATAAACATATTCTAGACAAAATAAAGAGCTTAAATATGTATTACTGTGATCAAATCACTTTTTATATCATAAACATATTCAAAATTGCACATTATGTGCATAATTACAATGTATAATCAAATCATTTTGAGTAAGTTATATCATAAACATATTCTAGACAAAATAAAGAGCTTAAATATGTATTACTGTGATCGAATCACTTAAAATGAATACAAAATCACTTGAAATGCCCAAATATACTCTGAATCTGTAAAATCTGCACATTATGTGAAGAATTAGAATGTATAATCCGATCGTTTTGAATAAATGAGTTCATAAATATATTCTAGACTACATAAAGAGCTTAAATATAGATTATTGTGATCAAATGACTTAAAATGAATGCAAAATAGATTGAAATGCTCAAATATACTCAGAATCTTTCAAATCTGCACATAATGTGCATAATTACAATGTATAATCCAATTGTTTTAAATAAATTATATTATAAACATATTCTAGACAAAATAAAGAGGTTAAATATTTATTATTGTGATCAAATGACATAAAATGATTGCAAAATCGCTTAAAATACTTAAATATTCTTGGAATCTGTAAAATATGCATATTATGTGAATCATTACAATGTATAATCCAATCTTTTTAAATAAGTTCATAAGAATATTGTAAACTATATAAAAAAGTATAAATATGGCTTATTGTGATCAAATGACTTAAAATGAATGCAAAATCGCTTGAAATACTCAAATTTACTCAAAATCATTAAAATCAACACATTATGTCAATAATTACAATGTATAATCCTATCGTTTTGAAAAATTGAAATCATAAACATATTCTAGATAATATATAGATCTTAAATATACATTATTGTGATCAAATGACTTAAAATTAATCCAAAATCACTTGAAATGCTCAAATATAGTAAGAATCTGTAAAATCTGTACATTATGTGCATAATTAAAATGTATAATCCAATATTTTTAAATAAGTGAGTTCATAAACATATTCTAGACTATATAGAAAGCTTAAATATAAATCAGTGTGATCAGATGACTTAAAATGAATGTAAAATCACTTGAAATGTTCAAATATTCTCAGAATCTGTAAAATCTACAAATTATGTGCGTAATTACAATGTATAATCCAACCGTTTAGAATAATTGAGTTTCTAAACATATCCAATCGTTTAGATTATTGAGATCAAATGAATTAAAATGATTGCAAAATCGTTTGAAATGCTCAAATATACTCAGAATCTTTCAAATCTGCATATTATGTGCATAATTACAATGTATAATCCAATCGTTTTGAATAAGTTAAATCATAAACATATTCTAGGTAAAATATAGTGCTTAAATATATATTATTGTGATCAAATCACTTAAAACAAATGTAATATAGCTTGAAATGCCCAAATATTCTCAGAATCTTTAAAATCTGCACATTATGTAATAAATTACAATGTATAATCCAAAGCTTATGAAAAAGTGAGTTCCTAAACATATTCTAAACCATATAAAAAGTATCAATATATATTATGGTGATCAAATGACTTAATATGAATTCAAAGTCGCTTGAAATGCTCAAATATCTCAGAATCTGTAAAATCTGCAAATTATGTGAATAATTATAATGTATAACCCAATTGTTCCGAATAAATGAGTTCATAAACATATTATAAACTATATAAAGAGCATAAATAGAGATTATTTTCATCAAATGAGTAAAAGTGAATGCAAAATCGCTTGAAATGCTTAAATATACACAGAATCTGTAAAATCTGCATATTATGTGAATAATTATAATGTATAACCCAATCGTTTCGAATAAATGAGTTCATAAACATATTATAAACTATATAAAGAGCACAAATACAGATTATTGTCATCAAATGAATTAATGTGAATGCAAAATCTCTTGAAATGCTTAAATATAATTAGCATCTGTAAAATATGCATATTATGTGAATAATTACAGTGTATAATCCAATCGTTTTGAATAATTGAGCTCATAAACATATTTTAGACTATATAAAGAGCTTAAATTTAGATTATTATGATCAAATAACTTAAAATAAATACAAAATCGCTTGAAATGCTACAATATACTCAGAATATTTAAAATCTGCACATTATGTGCGTAGTTACAATGTATAATCCAATCGTTTTGAATAACTTAGTTCAGAAACATATTCTAAACTATAAAGATCATAAATATAGATTACTGTTGTCAAATGACTTAAAATGAATACAAAATCTTTTGAAATGCTCAAATATACTCTGATATTGTAAAATCCGTATATTATGTGAATAATTATATTATATAATCCAATCGTTTGGAATAAGTGAGTTCATAGTAATATTTTAAATTATATAAAGAGCTTAAATATAGATTATTGTGATCAAATGACTTAAAATAAATGAAAAATCATTTAAAATGCTCAAATACACTTAAAATCTGTAAAATCTTCACAATATGTGAATAATTACAATGTATAATCCAATTGTTTTGAATAATTGAGCTCATAAACATTTTTTAGACAATATAAAAAGCGTATATATAGATTATTGTGATCAAATAACTTAAAATAAATGCAAACCGCTTGAAATGCTCCAATATACTCAAAATCATTAAAATCTGTACATTATGTGTGCAATTAAAATGTATAATCCAATCATTTTTAATAACTTATATTTCAGATACACACTCTAAACTATATAAAGATCATAAATATAGATTACTGTGGTCAAATAACTTAAAATGAATACAAAATCGTTTGAAATACTCAAATATACTAAGATATTGTAAAATCTGTATATTATGTGAATAATTATAATGCAGATTATTGCGATCAAATCTACAAAAATATTGTAAAATCGTTTGAAATACTCAAATATATCCAATCGTTTGGAATAAGTGAGTTCATAAACATATTCTAAACTATATAAAGAACTTAAATATAGATTATTGTGATCAAATGACTTAAAATGAATGCAAAATCGCTTAAAATGCTCAGATATACCTAGAATTTGTCAAATCTGCATATTATGTGAATAATTACAATGTATAAACCAATATTTTAGAAATTATTGACCGCATAAACATATTCTAGACTAAATAAAGAGCATAAATATAGATTATTGTAACCAAATGATTTAAAATGAATGCAAAATCTCTTCAAATGTTCAAATATACTCAGAATCTGTAAAATCTGCACAATATGTGAATAATTACAATGTATAATCCAATCGTTTGAATAATTGAGCTAATAAACATATTCTACACAATATAAAATGTTTAAATATAGATTATTGTGATCAAAGGACTTAAAATTAATGCAAAATCGCTTGAAATGCTCAAATATACTCAGATTCATTAAAACCTGAAAATAATTTGCATAATTACAATATATAATCCAATCGTATTGAATAAGTGATATCATAAACATATTCTAGACAATATAAAAAAGCTTAAATATACATTATTGTGATCAAATGACTTAAAATGAATGCAAAATCGCTTGAAATTCTCAATTATACTCAAAACTGTAAAAGCTGCATATTATGTGAATAATTACAATGTACAATCCAATCGTTTTGAATAATTGAACTCATAAACATATTCTAAACTTTATAAAGAGCTTAATTATAGATTATTGTGATCAAATGACTTAAATAAATGCAAAATCACTTGAAATACTCAAATATACTCAGAATCTTTAAAATCTACGTATTATGTGCATAATTACAATGTATAATGCAATTGTTTAAAATAAGTGAGTTCATATGCATATTCTTGATAATATAAAGATCTTAAATATAGATGATTGTGATCAAATGATTTAAAATGAATGCAACATTGCTTGAAATGCTTAAATATACTATGAATTGGTAAAATCTGCACATTATGTGAATAATTACAATGTATAATCCAATCGTTTTGAATATGTGAGCCCATAAATATATTCTAGACTATATGAAGAGCTTAAATATAGATTATTGTGATCGGATAACTTAAAATGAAAGGAAAATCGATTGTAATGTTCAATGAAACTTAGAATCTGCACTATATGCTTATTTTGTGAATAATTACAATATATATTCCAATCGTTTTGAATAATTAATCTCAAAACATAATATAGACTATATAAAGAGCTTAAATAGAGATTATTTTGATCAAATAACTTAAAATGAATGCAAAATCGCTTGAAATACTCCAATATACTCAGAATCTTTAAAACCTGCACATTATGTGCGTGATTACAATGTATAATCCAATCGTTTTGAATAACTTAGTTTATAAATATATTCTAAACAATATAAAGATCATAAATATAGATTACTATGGTCAAATAACTTAAAATGAATACAAAATCGTTTGAAATGCTCAAATATACTAAAAAATTTTAAACTCCGTATATTATGAGAATAATTAGAATGTATAATCCAAATGTTTAGAATAAGTGAGTTCATAAACATATTCTAAACTATATAAAGAGCTTAAATATAGATTATTGTGATCAAAATGACTTAAAATGAACGCAAAATCGCTTAAAATGCCCAAATATACTTAGAATTTGTGAAATCTGCACATTATGTGAATAATTGCAATGTATAAACCAATCGTTTTTAATACTTGACCTCATAAACATATTCTAGACTATGTAAAGGGCATAAATATAGATTATTGTGATCAAATGACTTAAAATGAATGCAAAATCGCTTCAAATGCTCAAATATACTCAGAATCTGTAAAATCTGAACAATATGTGAATAATTACAATGTATAATGCAATCGTTTTGAATAATTGGGCTCATTAACATATTCTACAAAATATAAAGAGTTTAAATATAGATTATTGTGAACAAATGACTTAGTATTAAAGCAAAATCGCTTGAAATGCTCAAATATACTCAGAATCTTTCAAATCTCAACATTATGTGGATAATTACAATGTATAATCCAATTGTTTTGAATAAGTGATATCATAAACATAGTCTAGACTATATAAAGAGCTTAATATATATTATGTTGATCAAATGACTTAAAATGAATGTAAAATCGCTTGAAATGCTCAAATATATTCCGAATCTGTATAATCTGCAATGTACAATCCAACCGTTTTGAATAATTGAGCTCATAAACATATTCGAGACTTTACAAAGAGCTTTATTATAGATTATTGTTATCAAATGACTTAAAATGAATGCAAGATCGCTTGAAATACCCAAATATACATAGAATATGTAAAATCTGCACATTATGTGTGTAATTACATTGAATAATCCATTCGTTTTGAATGAGTGTGTTCTTAAACATATTCTAGACTTTGTTAAGAGTTTAAATATAGATTATCGTGAACAAATGTCTTAAATAGAATGCAAAAATCTCTTGAAATGCTCAAATATACTCAGAATCTTTAAAATCTGAACATTTTGTGTATAATTACAATGTATAATCCAATATTTTTAAATAAGTGAGTTCATAAACATATTCGAGACTTTATAAAGACAGCTTAAAAATAGATTATTGTGAACAGATTTTTAAAATGAATGTAAAATCGCTTGAAATATTCAAATATTCTCAGAATCTGTAAAATTTGCAAATTATGTGCGTAATTAAAATATATAATCCAATCGTTTTGAATAATTGAGTTCCTAAACATATTCTAAACTATCTAATATAGATTATTGACATCAAACAAATTAAAATGAATGCAAAATCGCTTGAAATGCTCAAACATACACAGAATGTTTCAAATCTGCACATCATGTTAATAATAACAATATATAATCCAATAGTTTTGAGTAAGTTATATCATAAACATATGTGATAAAATCACTTAAATATATATTATTGTGATCAAATCACTTAAAATGAATGCAAAATAGCTTGAAATGCTCAAATATACTCAGAATCTATAAAATCTGCACATTATATGATAAATTACAGTGTATAATCCAATTCTTATGAATAAGTGAGTTCGTAAACATATTCGAGACCATAACAAAAACATCAATATAGATTATTGTGATCAAATGAATTAAAATGAATTCAAAATCGCTTGAAATGCTCAAATATACTCAGAATCTGTAAAATCTGCAAATTATGTGAATAATTATAATGTATAATCCAATCTTTTCGAACAATGAGTTCATAAACATATTATAAACTATATAAAGATCATAAATATAGATTATTGTCATCAAATGACCTAAAGTGAATGCAAAATTGCTTGAAATGCTTAAATATACTCAGAATCTGTAAAATCTGCATATTATATGAATAATTACAATGTATAATCCAATCGTATTGAATATGTGAGCTCATAAATATATTCTAGAGTATATAAAGAGCTTAAATATAGAATATTGTCATCACATAACTTAAAATGAATGCAAAATTAATTTAAATGCTCAAATAAACTTAGAATCTGTATAATATGCACATTATGTGAATAATTACAATGTATAATCCAATCCTTTTGAATAATTGAGCTCATAAACATATTTGGACTATATAAAGAGCTTAAATTTAGAATATTGTGATCAAATAACTTGAAATGAATGAAAAATCGCTTGAAATGCTCCAATATACTCAGAATCTTTAAAATCTGCTCATTATGTGCGCAATTACAATGTATAATCCAATTGTTTTGAATAACTTAGTTCAGAAACATATTCTTAACTATATAAAGATCATAAATATAGATTACTGTGGTCAAATGACATGAAAAGTATACAAAATCTTTTGAAATGCTCAAATATACTCAGAAATTGTAAAATGCGTATATTATGTGAATAATTACATTATATAATTCAATCGTTTGGAATAAGTGAGTTCATAAATATATTCTAAACTATATAAGGAGCTTAAATATAGATTATTGTGATCAATTGACTTAAAATGAAAGCAAAATCGCTTCAAATGCTTAAATATACTTAGAATTTGTCCAATCTGCACATTATGTAAATAATTACAATGTATAAACATATCTTTTTTAATAATTAACCTCATAAACATATTCTAGATTATATAAAGACCATAAATATAGATTATTTTGATCAAATGACTTAAAATGAATGCAAAATCGCTTCAAATGCTCAAATATACTCAGAATCTATAAAATCTGCACATTATGTGAGGAATTACAATGTATAATCCAATCGTTTTGAATAATTGAGCCCATAAACATATTTTATACTATATAAAGAACTTAAATATAGATTCTTGTTATCAAATAACTTAAAATGAATGCGAAATCGCTTGAAATGCTCCAATATACTCAGAACCTTTCAAATTTGCACATTATTTGCATAATTACAATATATAATCCAATCGTTTTGAATAAGTGATATCATAAACATATTATAGATAATATAAAGAGCTTAAATATACATTATTGTGATCAAATGACTTAAAATGAATGCAAAATCGCTTGAAATGCTCAAATATACTCAGAATCTGTAAAAGCTGCATATAATATGAATAATTACAATGTACAATCCAATCGTTTTGAATAATTGAACTCATAAACATATTCTAGACTTTATAGAGGAATGATACACTACACTCTGGAGTATTGAGTCCTCATACACTGAATTTCTGAGCTTTTGGATCGCTTTAAAAATAGTGCACCAGATTTAGATGAGTGGATCGGATTATGGCGCTGATTGCTATTCGATTCTCCGTTTCCACTAAAATTTCTGTCTCCTTCTGTTTAATTCTCCATTCGCACCTCTCTTCGCACTCATGGTCTCATCTCCGTTTGCACCAAATTGAACGCCAAAACTCTTATTTGCACGATTCTCTCTCTCGTAGTTTGTACTTTCGTCACTTCACTCTACGCGCTTCTCTCTTAGGATTTGCCAACTTGAGCTCGCACATCTTAACACACCTAGACGATTGTTCTGTTTTTGGTTGCACATCATACCCTTTCTCTGATATATATGTACGCTAAAAGTTAGAACTTTCATAACAATGAAAAGAAGGCAAGAATCTTTGATTTGAGACATTTAATATCTTAAATGAATAAAAAAATAAACAAAGGTATCTTTTCTCGCTTGTTAATTTGGACCTTCGCCCCTTTCTATTGTTGGTTTCGCCTCCATTGGTGTCAAACAGTCAATCGACGAATCCAAGGAGCACAGAGCGCTACCAGGGAGGAAAGGTCGACAAAGGAGTGAAGGAGAGAGAGAAAGGTGTCGATGCGATGAAAGAGAGAATTGCGAGATGAAGTGTGGAAAAGCGAGAGTTGCTGAGGCGGTAGAGGTGACAGAGGCTGTCAATGTTTTCCTTTTTTTTCTGTTTGAAGGACAGAGAATCTTCAGGTGGAGGATTCAACAGAAGACGGAAAATTTTAATGAAACGGAGAAAACGGAGAGCCTCTAGCGCCTTTATCCCAGCCTTTCATCAAAATCTTACCACGAAAATTAGAGCGATCCGACGGTAGAAAAAATCAGTGTATGGGCATGTATACACTACAGTGTAGTATATCATTCCTCTTATAAAGAACTAAATTATAGATTATTGTGATCAAATGACTTAAATAAATGCAAAATCGCTTGAAATGCTCAAATATACTCAGAATCTTTAAAATCTACACATTATGTGCGTAATTACAATGTATAATACAATCGTTTAGAATAAATGAGTTCATAAACATATTCTTGACATTATAAAGATCTTAAATATAGATGATCATGATCAAATGATCTAAAATGAATGCAAAATTGCTTGAAATGCTTAAATATACTAAGAATCGGTAAAATCTGCACATTATGTGAATAATTACAATGTATAATCCAATCGTTTTGAATATGTGGGATCATAAACATATTCTAGACTATATGAAGAGCTTAAATATAGATTGTTGTGATCAGATGACTTAAAATGAATGGCAAATCGATTGAAATGTTCAAAGAAACTTATAATCTGTAAAATATGCACATTATGTGAATAATTACAATGTATAATCCGATTTTTTTGAATAATTAAGCTCATAAACATATTCTAGACTATATAAAGAGCATAAATATAGATTATTGTAATCAAACGACTTAAAATGAATGCAAAATCTCTTCAAATACTCAAATACACTCAGAATCTGTAAAATCTGCACAATACGTGAATAATTACAATGTACAATCTAATCGTTTTGAATAATTGAGCCCATAAAAATATTCTACACAATATAAAAAGATTAAATATAGATTATTGTGATCAAATGACTTAAAATTAATGCAAAATAACTTGAAATGCTCAAATATACTCAGAATCTTTAAAATCTAAACATCATTTGCATAATTACAATTTATTATCCAATCGTTTTGAATAAGTGATATCATAACATATTCTAGACTATATAAAGAGCTTAAATATACATTATTGTGATTAAATGACTTAAAATGAATACAAAATCGCTTAAAATGCTCAAATATATTCAGAATCTGTAAAAACTGCATATTATGTGAATAATTACAATGTACAATCCAATCGTTTTGAATAATTGAACTCATAAACATATTCTAAACTTTATAAAGAGCTTAATTATAGATTATTGTGGTCAAATGACTTAAATAAATGCAAAATCATTTGAAATACTCAAATATACTCAGAATCTTTAAAATCTACACATTATGTGTGTAATTACAATGTATAATGCAATTGTTTAGAATAAGTGAGTTCAAAAATATATTATTGAATATAGAAAGATCTTAAATATAGATGATTTTGATCAAATGATTTTAAATGAATGCAAAATCGCTTGAAATGCTTAAATATACTAAGAATCTGTAAAATCGACACATTATGTGAATAATGACAATGTAAAATTTACACATTATGTGAATAATCACAATGTATAATTGTTTTGAATATGTGAGCTCTTAAGCATATTCTAGACTATATCAAGAGCTTAAATATAGATTATTGTGATCAGATGACTTAAAATGAATGGAAAATCAATTAAAATGTTCAAAGAAATTTAGAATCTGTAAAATATGCACATTATGTGAATAATTACAATGTATAATCCAATCGTTTTGAATAATTCAGCTCATAAACATATTATAGACTATATAAAGAGCTTAAATAGAGATTATTTTGATCAAATAATATAAAATGAATGCAAGATCGCTTGTAATACTACAATATACTCTGAATCTTTAAAATCTGCACATTATGTGCGTGATTACACTGTATAATCCAATCGTTTCGAATAACTTAGTTTAGAAACATATTATAAACGATATAAAGATCATAAATATAGATTACTGTGGTCAAATGACTTAAAATAAGTACAAAATCGTTTGAATTGTTCAAATATACTCAGAAATTGTAAAATCTGTATATTATGTGAATAATTACAATGTGTAATCCAATTATTTAGAATAAGTGAGTTCATAAACATATTCTAAAGTATATAATGAACTTAAATATAAAATATTGTAATCAAATGACTTAAAATGAATGTAAAATCGCTTAAAATGCTCAAAATATACTAAGAATTTGTCAAATCTGCACATTATGTGAATAATTACAATGTATAAACCATTATTTCTTAATAATTGACCTTATGAACTTATTCAAGACTATATAAAGAGCATAAATATAGATTGTTGTGATTAAATTACATAAAATGAATGCAAAATCGCTTCAAATCCTCAAAAATATACTCAGAATCTGTAAAATCTGCATATTATATTTGTAATTACAATGTATAATTCAATTGTTTCGTAAAAACATATTCTAGACTATATAAAAATCATAAATATAGTTTATTGTGATCGAATGACTTAAAATGAATGCAAAATAGCTTGAAATACTCAAATATACTCAGAATCTTTGAAATATGCACATTATGTGCATAATTACAAAGTATAATCCAATTGTTTTGAATAAGTTATATCATATATATTATTGTATTCAAATCACTTAAAATGAAGGCGAAATCGCTTGAAATGCTCAAATAACCTCATAATCTTTAAAATCTGCACATTATGTCAAAGATTACAATGTATAATACAATGCTTTTGAATAAGTGAGTTCGTAAACATATTCTAGACTATATAAAGAGCGTCAATATAGATTATTGTGATCAAATGAATTAAAATGAATTTAAAATCGCTTGAAATGCTCAAATATACTCAGAATCTATAAAATCTGCAAATTATGTGAATAATTATAACGTATAATCCAATCATTTTGAATAAATGAGTTTATAAACATATTATAAACTATATAAAGAGCGTAAATATAGATTACTGTCATCAAATAACTTAAAATGAATGCAAAATCGCATGAAATTCTTAAATATACTCAGAATCTATAAAATCTGCAAATTATGTGTATAAGTATAATGTATAATCCAATTGTTTTGAATAAATGGTTCATAAACATATTATGAACTATATAAAGAGCTTAAAAATAGATTATTGTGATCAAATGACTTAATATTAATGCAACATCGGTTGAAATGCTCAAATATACTCAGAATCTGTAAAATCTGCACATCATATTACATAAATATATTCTAGTCGATATAAAGAGCTTAAACATAGATTATTGTGCTCAAATGACTTAAAATGAAAGTAGAATCGTTTCAAATGCTCAAATATACTTAGAATCAGTAAAATCTGCACATCATGTGCATAATTACAATGTGTAATCCAATCATTTTGAATAAGTGAGTTCATAAACATATTCTAAACTATTTAAAAGCATAAATATAGCTTATTGTGATCAAATGACTTAAAATGAATGCAACATCGCTTGAAATGCTCAAATATACACAGAATCTTTCAAATATGCATATTATGTGCATAATTACAATGTATAATCCAAACGTTTTGAATAAGTTATATCATAAACATATTCTAGACAAAATAAAGGTCTTAAATATATATTATTGTGATCAAATCACTTAAAATGAATGCAAAATCACTTGAAATCTTCAAATATACTCAGAATCTTTAAAATCTGCACATCATGTGATAAATTACAATGTATAATCCAATGCTTTTCATTAAATGAATTCGTAAACATATTCTAGATTATATAAAGAGAATTAATATATATTATTGTGATCAAGTGACTTAAAATGAATTTAAAATTGCTTGAAATGCTCAAATCTACTCTGAATCTGTAAAATCTGCAAATTTTTTTAGTAATTATAATGTATAATCGAATCATTTTGGTTAAATGAGTTCATAAATATATTATAAACTATATAAAGAGCATAAATGTTGATTATTATCATCAAATAACTTAAAATGAATGCAAAATCGCTTGAAATACTTAAATATACTCAGAATCTGTAAAATCTGCACATTATGTGAATAATTACAACGTGTAATCCAATCGTTTTGAATATGTGAGCTCATAAACATATTCTAGACTATATAAAGAGCTTAAATATAGATCATTGTCATCAAATAACCTAAAATGAATGCAATATCAATTGAAATGCTCAAATAAACTTAGAATCTGTAAAATATGCACATTATGTGAATAATTACAATGTATAATCCAATCGTTTTGAAGAATTGAGCTCATAAACATATTCTAGACAATATAAAGAGCTTAAATATAGATTATTGTCATCAAATAATTTAAAATGAATGTAACATCAATTGAAATGCTCAAATAAATTTAGAATCTGCAAAATATGCACATTATGTGGATAATTACAATGTATAATGCAATTGTTTTGAATAATTTAGCTCATAAACATATACTAGACTATATAAAGAGTTTCAATGTAAATTATTGAGATCAAAAGACTTAAAATGAGATCAAAATCGCTTAAAATCTCAAATATACTAAGAATCTGTAAAATCTGCAAATTAAGTGAATACTTACAACGTATAAACCAATATTTTTGATTAATTGACCGCATAAATATATTTTAGACTATATATATAGCATATATAGAGATTATGGAGATCGAATGACTTAAAATGAATGAAAAATCACTTAAAATTCTGAAATATACTAAAATCTGAAAAATCTGCATATTATGTGAATAATTACATTATACAAACCAATCTTTTTGAATAATTGACCTCATAAACATATTCTAGACAATATAAAGAGTATAAATAGAAATTATTGTGATCAAAGAAGTTAAAATGAATGCAAAATCGTTTGAAATGCTCAAATATACTCAAAATCTTTTAAATCTGCACATTATATTCGTAATTATAATGTATAATCCAATTGTTTTATATCGGTGAATTTGTAAACTTATTCTAAAATATATAAAAAAATATATAAATATTTTATTGTGATAAAATGACTTAAAATGAATATAAAATAGCTTGAAATGTTCAAATTTACTCGGAATCTTTCAAATCTGCACATTATGTGCATAATTACAATGTATAATCCAATCGCATTGAATATATCAGCTCATAAACATATTCTAGACTATATAAAAAGTTTTAATATTAAGAAAAATTTGAATGTACCTTATAGAATGTAAGTTAAATAATTTTACAATTATTAGAATGTACTAAAAAGAGGAGAAAGCACCTCTAATGATATGTAACTACATGCACTATTGAATATCAAGACATGGTATATATCAAATTCAATATGTTACTTGAAACTTTAGACAGAATTTAATATACTAAATGTGTCAACAAACATGATAACGGTCATGGTAGTGACAATTACCTTTTGTATAAACCCAATTCCTTTGCATCCATTGGTACCAACCACTGTACCAACTAAGAAATCAGCTCACCAAAATTGACAATCACCATAACAAACATTATTTTTTCCTTCTCCTCACTGTTTTGATACTAAAAAACCTACCCTTGTACCAATGCCTTTCCTTGAATGCAACTGGTATCAAGCCTGTACTTGTGTCATACCAGCCCTAATTTCTCCCACCTTTCTGTACCACCATACCTGATCTCAAATGGTCCTACCAATATAAACCAAGACACCTAAAATCAATATGAATTCGCTCTCTCATCAACTGAGATCTTCTATGCCAAAAGATCTGATCAAAATTGACAAAAATTTGAAAAAAATAAACAAATTAGCCATACAATTTCTAACTTTATAATAAAAAGAAAGACAAATCACATTATTATTAATTCAAATTAGAAAAAAAACTCACAATAGAAAAATTGATGCTTAAAGCAATAATTGATGTGTAATTGCTTGTTGACTTATGATATAACACGTGTAGCTTTCTGTTTCACAAATACATGAACCCAACATGAGGAATTAATGTAGTGAAGTTTGCACAAAAAATACATGAAAAATATTCAATCATTTATATGCATTCCCTCAACGATTCATGGCTGCTTATCTCATTTTTGTTTCTCATTGTTAGCTTCAAAGTTTTTAAAAAAAATAATAAGAAAAAAAAATTAAGTTACCTAATTGTAAGAGATGAATATACTGAAACCACCATCCAAAAGATGATTGTTTGGTTGTTCCTTCAAAATTAGCAGCACAATATAAAAGATATAAAAGATGTCCTACAGTCGATATCACTTCCTTTTTTCCTCAGTTCAGATCTGAAATTGAAGAAAATACCAAGGAACAACCAACAATTACAAACCTCCCAAAAATATAGCACTAATAGTACCTGGACTCAGTTTAGATTTGAAATTAAAAGATCGATAATCAATAACCTAGATAAAAAGAAAAGAGAAGAAGGGTAATTTTTTCACAAAATTTCACAGATAGGGATTGACCTGTGCAGTAGATATAAAATTAATGGAAAGTGCGACAATAATGACCGTTTTGATGCCAATTTGACTTCTCTAAGCACTATATAAGGAAAATAAATAGTATTTAAATATAGCTTTGAAGCACATTTAATACAAAATAATAATGGCGGCATCAAAGATTCCTTTGATTTGTGCATCTATCCATGGTTGGTAAGAAAATGAGTTGTCTTGCCTTAAATTTTTTAAATTAAATTGAAGGGTCAACGAAACTAAAATTTGCTCCCATATATATCATATATCATATAAATATACTAAGTGGTACTAAATAGCCAACCAAATGATAAAGTAACCGCATCAGTACTAAATGAACCTAAGAGTTCAATTTCTTTAAACAAAACTGAATCATATAATAAGATTTGTAGGAAAGGTAATAAATCTAAATTTCTAAAATAATAACAGCAAGAATATGGAAAATTATTGAATCTCAATTTCCTATCATAAAATAAAATACATGAGAAATCACATCTTATAAATAGCATGACAAAATCAAATATAGTCTAAATATCATTGGTTGGGAGTAAAGAGTCAGGAGCCAGGAACACAATGCAACAACCCTGAATCACACATAAAAATAAAGAATCACAAAGATGATCATCCAAAAATAATTCAACTATTTCTGTTGCCATGTCAAGTATTTGGATTTTTTTTTAAATTTCCAGTCCGATATGGTGTTCAGTTGAAGAGGTGTGAGGGGCTGATGAATTGTGTGCGCCAAGTGGACTTTATTTATTATTATTATTATTATTATTATTATTATTATTATTATTATTATTATTATTATTATTATTATTTGGTGGGGGATCTCTCATGGAAAGAAACAAAAAACCCAAAAATTTGGGGCGTAAAATAAAAACAAAGACCTACCTACAAAAATAAACAGAAAAATACGAAAAAATGTATAAAAATAGATAAAAATTTGCTTGTCATAATCAATCAAGTGGGATTTGTGCATCTAGCCATGGATCGCAAGAAACAAAACATGTCTCGACTTGAATTTCTACATGAGGCGACAGAGAGAGGAGAACTCGCATAGGAGGCGATGGAGAGAAAGAGCCACTGAGACGGAGAACCATCCGGAAAAAGACGATGGAAGAGGTAGAGAGATGATGGAGAAGGGCGATTAAGAGAGAGGGGTGATGAAGAGAGAGGGGCGCCATCAGGCAAAAGAGAAATGGGATAAAACCTATTCCAAGGAAGATATAGAGAGACCATGGAAGAGTGGAAAAATCATAATACACGATGGCAACATTTGCCATCGTGTATTATGACGTAATGGGTCTTCATCGGTCTAGTATAATCTGACACATACAAAGGTATATATGAATACGCCACAAAATATAGGCTGGTCTATATTTTTAAATTTCAATATCGGTGTTTAATTAACTGAACCAATGTCAGGTTCATATATCGCAACTTTGCCATCAGTGAGGTTCTACATATTGATTAATAGTGAATAAATAAACACTATCTAATATTGATTGTCTATTACATAGTAATAAATAATATGAAATAAATCATAAACCCTTACTGATATGTATATGGTAGAATTTAAATAGGAGGTACCACACGGTCCACACACCTAATAAAAAAAAATCAAACATACATGTTAATCTTCAATCACCAGTTGTAGTAAAAGCAAGCTTCTAAAATGCGTTTTTTTCGGTATGACGGTCCGGGTTTGATTTAACGGTGCGGCGTTTTTTCGGTGAAAAAACGGCGAAAAAACGGTGACTATAAAAGTATATACATATAGTCAGACACTAAATTTTCATTGTATTATATACTCAGAATTCGAGCTAACAAGGATAAATATTAGAAATACAATTGTATTAACACTTAAATAAATTCTTAATTTGGGTCATGTTTTCTTACAATATCAATTAAAACTATATAAATTTTGTCCGGCGTGACTTGCGCGTGGGATGTCTTTTTTACTGTAGTTAGTACAGTAATTCATCTGGACCGTCTGTCTTCTGCGTTTGATCTTGCCCGTTCGATCTGCAGTGCATCCATCCGTCTGATCTTCAGCTTCTGGATATTTCCACGTGAAGAGGCTCCTTTCTACTCATTTCTCCCAGCTTGGCGTGCACGCCTGCCGAGGCAAGGCAGCTCAAAAATTGCGCTGCCCTTCATCTCTGAATTTCCGCATCTTCCGGCATCGCCTAGCGAGATGGGATGAACCGATGAATAGATCGGCTCTTCTTCTTTCAGATGAGTACCGTTTTATTTTGAGCATCTCTATCTCTTTTTCCTCTATCTTACTTCCTATTTCTGGAACTTTTTTTGTGTCGCTGGTCTAGGGAGCTTCCTTGGCTCTTTGATTTCTCGATAGTTGTGCTATTAATTGAAAGCATTTAATTGTGCCGATGAGGTGGCCGGGGTTTTTTGTTTGTACAAGTTTTTCTATCAGTGCAAACAAAAAAATCGCTTGCCAAAAGCACTGATTCAGCTCATTAACCCCAGCTCAGAAAGGTTCTCTGATCAAAAGGCGTTGGATTTAGTTTTCGGTTGCACATTTGTAGTCATTTAGGGAAAAACAAGGGTTGTTGGACTCTAATGCTTTGTTGTATATTTGCATTTCAAAAGGTTTGATTCATTTCTTTTGTTTAAACTTTTCTGTTGGAACGATTTTGTAAATACATTGACTGTTCATTTTGGTGTAAGTTTCAGTATTTGATTGATCTACTGTTCGTTTAGTGGTAACATGTGGTTTGTGTCTCTTTTTCTGACTTTTCCTTATTTTGGTTAAATGGGATGAGTACAGGAAGCCATTCAACGAGACAAATCCTAAGAACAAAAGTGTAGCTGTTGTAAATGATTTTTTCTGCTCAGATCTATTTGTTATCCTGACATTAAAATTCTAATAATTGTATGACTTATTTTTGCTGAATAGAACTTAACGATTTGTTGCATTTGGTGAACTTAGGTTAGCAAAGCAGGAGGAGATAGATGGAAGTCTGTGTCAGAAAGTTGTGAGTGCTTGATCTCCTCCCTTACTTGCCTGCCTGGAAATTTAATGGAATTTGAAATATTTATGTATTTATAACTTTTGAATTTTTGTATTTAATGTTCGTTTTGACAATGAACATTCAGGACAAGGCAACATATGTAGACAAGGCAGAGAGCACAAGGAGGAGTACAACAAAAAGATGGATGCCGATAACAAGAACGTAATATCTTGTCTCTTTTTTCCTTGCAAAACTTGATCTAATAAACTTAAGTAAAATATTAAGGGTTTATAAATTGTCCTACTTGAAAGTTAAGAAAATAAAGGTTATATTGTGTTTGTTTGTTCTATGTGAATTTGTATCATTGGTCATTATCAGTTTAATTGATGCTAGGAATTTGAGAAGTGACAAGTTTTGTGGATAACAAGGGAGATGGCTTTTACAAGAAGATATTTTTTCATGTTTGTATCTCACTTATGTTATAAAATTGTTGCTTTTTTGTTGCGTTTATAATATAGCCTGGGAAGAGCTCCTGTAGAAGTAAGATGTGGATGGAGAGGAAGACCGGGCCAGAGACTAATTCTGAGGTTGAGTATGAGGTTAGTTTATGTTACAATCTTTTGCTGCAAAATTTTAGTTAATTCAATAGTGGCTGCTACAATTAATTTATCTTAATTCAATTGTGACTACTACATGACTCTAAGCAAAGCTTCTACCTTAATAATCTATATATTGTACAATTAAATGCATAGCAGCATTGATTGTTGAAACTAATATTTTTTCCTAATTTAGATAATTACATATTAGTTAATTATCGAGGTATATATTAAAATTTTTATTTTATTATATAAAATATTATAACAGATTAAACATAATATTTTTAGACATGCAAATCTTTCCGTCAACCAAATCATCTTCCTCTAAGTTTGATTACTAAATCTTCTTTGATATTATGTCAGCTTTAAATTTGACTCTATGGACTTATATTCTTATCTTATTTCCTAGAATCTAACAATACATAAATAGAATTTAGGTGTTTCTAGGTTAGGTATGCCCTTTGCCTTATTTTTGTTAGTTTTAATTGCAATCTATTTCTATGTGATCTGTGTTTTTAATTCCTATGCTAATTACATGTCTCAAAGTAAATGAGCATATACTAACTGTCCTTTATATGCATGTATATAACTAGGGTCATCCATCCATCGTACAATTAGTATGATTTCATATGATCCTAATTTAAAATGTTGTGTTATACTTTTATTAGTTTCATTAGTTTCATTTTTCCTCCATTCTATTTGATATCATAGAAAGAAAAGAGAAGCCAGATTGGTTAGTCTATCCAATGAATGGCTTTGATTCCAATCTTTGCATTTGCTGCTATTTGATTGGAAATAATGTTCAAGTAATATCAATTGACAAAATTTTATATATTTCAATACAGATTTGTACTGCTGGGGAATCATGATGCACAAACATTTCCTTATTAAGCTGACTCCTTATTTGTAATTGTGCAAAAATATTCTAAATCAAATTTTAACATGCTGAGAAGGTTGCAACATGTTGTCATTGCTCAATTATCCAGGACCTGATGTTCTCTTGCCATCCTTTTTCTCATTACTAAAGGGACCTACAAGACCTTCTACAAAAGGTCGAAATATATGAGAGAAAATTATTTTTGGTCAGTTTTTTATGTTAAATCGACACGATTTTGATTTGAAATAGCCGATATTTCCATTTTTGCCCCTTGCCATATTTTGTTCTTTCTAATTCTGTTATTGCTCTAAAGAACATGCTATATTCTTTTTAATGTGATTGGAAATAAATATCAAAATTCTTTTGTGCGCTAATCCTGATATAGCTTATAATCTGATTGCAATTTAGGATAAGAAATGGATGTGATATTGCTTAGAATCTCATTCGACTCAAGGAGCATCATAAGGTACCCTATATTATTTTTTTTATGTTGGTTCTTTATGATTTTTTTCCTTAAATATTATTTTTTGTTGCTTTTATTGATAAATGATATCTTTTCATGGATCTTTATACAAAAGATGACTTTTGTCTTTTCTTTGAATATCTTCTCAAATTGGAGTCATAATGTGCATGTAGTAAAAGCAACACAGACTGGGAGTTTTGCTTTGCAAATTGCTTATGGTTCTCAATAAGTTATAACGTGAATGGGATACTGACAAGATCAAGTAATAGGATAGAGCTAGATAAATTGGATGATCGATAGGTGAATAGAGAGAGATGCTGTCAACTGGGGACTATATTTTTGTACTTTTTTTTTCTTTTTGTAATTGCTTTAAATGAATGATCTATACAAGTTCTGAGGTTAAATGATGTACTTTTTACTTCTCCTTATATCGTCTATATTTTCATATTCTAATTGAGTTTTGTTTTGTTTCATATTTTAGATGAGTCCCCGATTCTTTTTAAAAATATATGTCTATATTTTGTTTTTTAACAAAAATATATATATGTTTGTTCGCAATCAGTTAAACATAGGGTTGTCAATTTCATTTTATGCTAATAATGATCCGTAACATTGCATGTCTGTTTGGATAGGAATGAATCGCGCAACGCGCGAGATTTGAACTAGTATATCATTATTGTTGGCCATTCTTTTATTTTTTTTGCGCTCTGGTCCACTTTAAATGTGCTTGTTCGTGCCTCAGTTTCTCTATTCAGATTATTTTGAACATTGCGCATCTCTATAACAGTATAACTAATACTATTATCCAATTGTGCTATAAAATTAAATTAATTATCTCAGTTCAGTTCATACAGCATAATGGTTAGGCACTTAATGATCTCAGTTCATAAAAGAAGGATTGGACAGTAAGTCGGTAACACTTAAATATATCTAAGTTAACTTGACAGTTGACATACTGATACAGTCAATAATTCAGTATTCAATACCATTATCGAAACAAAAATAATTAAGCCATACATCAATTTTAGAGCCTAATGCATAATTCAATTGGAGCCCCATCATCAATTTCAATACCAAAATGGAGCCTAATGCCTAAAAAAAAAAAAAAAATCGAAATGCATCAGATTTGCAAGTTGAAACCTGAAAGCATGCTTGGAATTGTATATTTATTGTTGCATTTGCAAATAATCTACTTATTTATGATGCTTTAGTGACTTTGTTATCATCTGATCATCATATACAAAATGTGCAATCTGCAATTGATAGACCTTTTGTGTTTGCATTCATAGTTAGGACAATGTATGAAAGAATGAAAAAAAAAAATTTATCTCCAGATTGAAGGTGTTGTTTGCTCAAGACCTTATCAAAACCTTCTTACCTTGCATTTATGAGCATTCACAACTGTAGGTTTTAGTGGGTCCTTGACCTAATATGTATATCTAACCTATAACCATGCATAGAGTTCAGATATACCGCAGCGGAAGTTGATCGATTGCCTAGATTCTTCTCAAAGCTTTGCTGCAACCCCTCCTTGTCTCTTGGTCTTCCTCCGTATGCAACTGGCACACCACAACCTCAAGACAGGGCTTGGCGTCACCTTTCACGAATCCAGATGCCGGTCGACTCGTGCGTGTGCTTCCTATTGCTCTCCAAGCAATAGGATGGCTCCTCCCTCTTTCTGATCTCTCTCTGGACTCTCTAGGATGGTAGTTATCTCAAAAGACACGAAATCCAACCTTAGAGACGCTTCAGAAGAGAGGGGTATAAATAGCCAGCCTGGAAACAGACCTTTCAGATTCATAACTGTTGTCTGGAACGGTCCGGTCCAGAGTTGGACCGGGCCGTCCCAGCTGGTTGGACCAGGCCGTTCCAGTGTTGGACCGGGCCGTCCCAACCACAACAAGGCTGTTGGTTTGCCCAGCAAACCAGTCCGTTCCAGAAGTTGGACCGGGCCGTCCCAGAATTGGACCGGGCCGTTCCAACCATAATAGCATGGCTCCACACACTTTTTCTAACAACAACCTTAGAAACACCTATTGCCGGAGGAGGAGAACGCCAGAAACACTTATGCATCCACAACCTCAGAAACTCTAAGCTCTGATATGAAGTTCAGGTAATATGAGAACAAGAGCCGATCTCCTAAAAAAATGAGAGAGAACAAAAGTTCATCCTAGAGAACAACAAGAAAATAATATTAAAAAAAAAGATAAAAGGAAATAACTTTAGGTGTTGTCATAGTAGGTGCACAACCAACTATTATAGCTATTTCTTAACAACTAAATCTCAATTTAATATAGCCTAAATTGAATTGTTGTTTCAGTTGCAGTTACAGTTGCAAATAACCAGAAAATTAAAACTGAGAGGATAAAAGAATGGGGAGAATCATAGATAAAAAATTTAAACAATATCAGGAAAAGTTTGTGAAAGGAATGGAAGAGAAGTGGAGAACTTAACCATTTAATTGTTGTTTTGTGCTGCCAGTAGAGGAGAAAAAACAACTAAAGTTGTGCTACCAGTAGAGGATATCGAGTGGCGAAGAAGCGTTGCCAGTAGAAGAGATCACCAGTGGAGGGGGATGAGATCGAGAGCACCAGCGGAAGAGGAGGAGATCGAGAGCACCAGAGAGCAGGTAGATCGAGAGCACAGGAGGAGAAGGAGGAGATCGAGAGCACCATGGAGCAGGTAGATCGAGAGCACCGGTGGAGGAGGAGCAGAAGTTTTTGCGCTGCCGGAGAGAAAACGGCGGACAAGCCGAGAGAGAGAGAGAGAGAGAGAGAGAGAGAGAGAGAGAGAGATTTGGGGATGGGGGCGCTGTTGAATAATTTTTGCCAATTTCTTTATGTTAAATTTCCGTTATTTTACCGCTAAACGCAATTTCTTTTACGTTTTATCGCCGAAAAAACGGAATTTTCGCGTTACGTTATTTGCTCGCTTAATGCTGTGACGTTCGTGCGCTGAGGGTCAGAATACCGATATTTCCGAAAAAACGGCGTATAAACGCCGTTTTTTAAAAGCTTGAGTAAAAGTCATAAAATTTCATTAAAATCCAAAGGCCTCCTTATGTCAGAACAGTTTGATTGTCCTTATAAATTTTACCTCTCGAAGAAAATGATAGTCTGCAAGAGATTGAAGCAAAGATGCTCCTGCAGTCGATGTTACTTCCCTTAGTCCTCAGTCCGATCTGAAATTGAAAGGAAATACCAAGGAACAATAAAATGTTATAAACCTTGCAAAAATATAGCCCAATCGTACTTAGCCTCAGTTCAGGTTTGAAATTAAAAGATGAATAACGTAGACAAAAAAAGGGAAGAAGAAGAATTGCTAACAAAGTTTCACTTTTAACATATCCATTTCTTGTTATCGCTTATAACGATAGCACTATTAATCAGAAAAATATTATATATAGCTCAAATACATAGTTTATTATTTTTTATCATGCTTTAATTTTTTCAATGTTCATATTTATAACATCACTTATCAGCTCCTAATTTCTAATAGACTTCAAATCCAATAAAAAGACATGTTATTAAAAGGAAATATTATACAAATAAAAAAGAACGCAAACAGAAAAAAAAATTAAGCAATCAAATTAGATGGATAAACACATGAATGGCGAGGCAAGGAAAATTGTACCTGACAATAGTTGTAGTGTCACTAACATGAAGTCCATGATCTTGAACACCCATCTCTAAGTCAAAATATGTAAAATTGTAAAAAAAATCACTGAACATAAGAAGAATAAATAACATTTGAAAATAGGAGTTTAATTTTGTAGATAATGCATCACGACAGTCATCAAGGTCTACCATGATTACTTGTTAAATCTGGTATAATCACTAAATCGATTTCTGAAACCTTTGGTTCCTTATGCTCACAACACTTGTTAAATATCCAGCAATTCACCATTGTAAACTAAGACATGCATGTGCTAAGAAGGATTTCAACATGCAACAATGAAATCATTATTTTTAATTCAAACTGATTAAAGAGTTCTCAGATATATAACTGTATTAATTCAAGTTAAATTGTAAGTGTTGATAACTAAACTGAGCACAATATCATGACTAATGCTAAAAATAGTTAATTACTCAAAAAAACTGTTTTTCTGAATCTACAGACTTAGTAATCAGCAACAGTTTGTATACCTCCCCCCTGCAATTTCACAAATATTGGTACATGTTGATTGTTTCTAACAATTAATATAAAAATAGAGCGATAGAGAGAGAAGGAAAGAGAGAGAGAGAGAGAAAGAGTACTGGAGTTTGGGATTGGAACGTGATTGGCGAAGTTGCGGACGGAGAGGTGACCGTTGTTGGGATTGGGAAGTGGATGGCTGAGGCGTGAAATTGGAGATGGGTAAGCAGCGGTTGAGTAAGATTTGATCGACAGTGGAGATGGAATAGAGAGGAGAGGGGATCCTTGATGTCAGCCTTGATGATGGGCTGGATGGCGGTGAGGTCGACACCGGAGCAAAAGGCTCGGTGAAAAAATTACTGAGGAACTGCAGTCGGGTCTACTGGAGGCATGCCTTCCTCCGTGCCCCTTCCTTCCGCTTCTGTCATCACTAGTTCTCTCTCTCTATGACTCTATCCCACTGCTCTTCCTGTCTTCATGAGAAACAATGTGAGGAAATGAAGAATTAAGAAGAAAAATTGGGAATTAAAAGAAAGAAACTGAAGAGGCAGTAAACGAGTAAATGAGAAAGTTAAACACGGGGAAGAAACCGAAGCTACGCAACGAATAGGATAAACGACTTAGATTAAAAACTAAAAAAAAAGCAACGGATAGGATATGTTTTTGGTGTTTGAGCGTGTGCTTGACTTTAAAATCCGCGTAAAAAATTCACGCAGATTATATTATATTATAGATGTTTGGTTTAAAAAAAAACATATCTATCCTAAAATAAATAATAAAATATAAACTTAAGTGTGTTAAAATACATGAAATTTAGTTTGTATACATATATATTTTTTTAATTAAAGGATATGTTTGATTTTATACTAGATTAAAGTGCATATATTTTAACTGAAAGATATGTTAAAGCACGATCCTTTCTTGCCGACAGTTTTGATGTCGAAACACCATTTAGATTAGTGGATATGAGCAATTATTTGCAATATTTTAGTATAGTGGTCATGATCTATATAATATTTACAGACAAACCAGTAGTACTAGGTTATACCAAATTTAGTAATGAATATTTTATTTTCATATGCATCATTTTATGATTTCGCATGCGACTGATATCTCTTATTTATATATACATTTTGATCATATTTGGCACCAAAATAAACCAATGATATTCACTGCACTTTTGCATTATATTTTGTAAGATTGGACACTACCGTGGAATTCACTTGTTTTGTAGGAACTTCGTGGATTGGACACAATAATTGCATAAAATGATAGATTTTGAAGAAGAAAATGACTGAAAGGAGTCCATAGCATTGTAGAGCTCATCCTAAGCTTTCCAACGATTTTTGAATCGCCTCAATCGGAGTCCGGGTGTAGGAATTATGGCCGAAATATTACCTCTCCTCGGTCTAGAGTCAACTCGGTCCGAGTTAGAGCCATCTCGGTCCGAATTAAAAGTTAGAAAACTGCTAAATCGCCAACTCGGTCCGAGTTGAGAGCCGACATAGTGCATTTGGCAAGTTTTCAGGCATGGAAACTCAATATTTTGGTATGAATTCTTGCTATGACGCCCTAGCCTCCTTTCCAAGTCCAGAAGACCACTATTTATGCTTTCCTAGGCCAGAAGAAAAGGATCTAAGCCACCATACAAGAAATTCTACCCCCTACCACGTTTTGGAAACCTTTGCACCCCCGTTCTCGCGCCGAAAGGCGTGGGATTCCACCTCTTGCATCATAGCACGACCATGACATCATCTTTGGAGTAATTCTAGGCGCGATGGCAGCAGAATCAACCCAACCACGACTCTGGACGTTCGGTATCTTGAGTTAGAAGCGATATTTGGTTTATTTCTTCCATTCTCTAGATATTTTGATTTGATGGAGCTTGTATCTTATTTTGCTTTCATGTTAAACTAGTTTTATGTTGTCTTAGGAGTAGGGAAGTAACTTAGGTTTCGATGTGTTGTGATTTGACTTAATATGATATGATATGTTTTGTTGAGAATTATGTTAATTGCTTGTTTTAATTACTTGGTTAAGTCTAATTAACTTCTAGATGTACGGCCGCATTTAGTTAAGTTCTAAAGTTAGGTTAATCAAGATAATTTAGATAAGTATTTGGGATAAATCGTAGATCCGAAATGGGAGATTAGTTGACACCAAAAGTGTAACTTTTAGACAAGTCCAAAAGACCTCTAGATATCCTTATGAACTCTAACAAACAAATACCAAAAGTTGTGAACCAATCGAGTTAATTAGGTTAGGTTGTGATTGAACTAATGTCTAGTCCAACAAGAGAAAGCTGAGGTTTAGAGTATCTAGGTTTGACCAACAAACCTTAGCACAAAGCATAAACTTTCATAAAAAGTCAAAACCACACATTTATACCATCTGTTCGGACCGAACAGAGCGGTATATGCTTGAAAAACACCGTTTGATGCACGAAAGTGATAAGTTCTGTGTTCTAGAGTCCAAACCGAGGTGAAATCTGAACCCTAAGACGTCTTTTATATTGTTAAAACACCAAAAACATCTCATTAAGCATTTAGATTTTTTAGATAATTAAAACACCCAAAAATATTTATTTACTTGCACCTTTAGATATAATCAATCAAAATCTCCATAAAAATTTAATTGGCTAGCTTTCGTGAGGAAGTAAAGTCCGGTACTCATTAATCCGTCTCTTGGGTTCGACCCTCAAGCTTAACTAAAACGACTAGTGAGGTTAGCTTTAGGTTTATAAATTTATTTGATTCCTAGGTTTTAACCCTTCATCAGTGACTAAATAAAATAATACTTATTTTTTTTTAAAACAAATATACTTGTGTTTATATCGATTTAAATAAAATATAAGTACTATATGTTTAACAAATAATAAAATTTATATTGACATGCTAAACAAACTAAAGTACATATATTTTAACATACTTAAGTTTATATTAAGTTAAAATATAAACATATCTACTTCATCCATATTTTCCATCACTCGTATAATCTAGTATAGATGTGTTTTTTTTTAATCAAATATACTTGATTATCTCAACAAAAATAAAATATTAACGTCAATCTAAATAACATAAAATTCAAAATTATATCGAACTTAAATTAATATATGTTGTTAATTTTTTTTTTTGTCATTAGAAGCCCGTAGGCATCAACTTAAATAAAAAAGTTTACAACACATTCATAATTTTTACTCTAGCCCTATACCCAATCCAGGGGAATGAACTAAAAAATGCATGCATTACAAGGCATAACATATTAAGCACTGATGTACATTTAGTCGTGCTAAATTAGAAGAGATCAAGTT
Organism: Rhynchospora pubera; assembly: GCA_028095005.1. Taxonomy (NCBI): domain Eukaryota; kingdom Viridiplantae; phylum Streptophyta; class Magnoliopsida; order Poales; family Cyperaceae; genus Rhynchospora; species Rhynchospora pubera. Next base: position 10,611,924 of record CM051461.1, on the reverse strand, counting down.
CAAATTAAGAACTAAGGCCATGTTTGATAGAAGATTAAAGATTAATCCACTTTTACTCCTCCAAATATGATTTAAATTTGGTGGATTAGTGTGGAGTAAGGAGAAATAAATTACTCTACCATTTTAGGTGGAGTAAAGTTACTCCACATAGATCAAGAGATGATTTGTTAGTTATCATTATTTATTTACTCTTAGTCTATATTAACTCCAGCTTTTTATATCAAACATGATATAAAGTTGGAGGAGTAAAGTAGATTAATTATTTACTCCTCCTTAATCTACTTTACGTTTTACTCCTCTATTGAACATAGCCTAAATTCCAATATGTGGTCAATCTTTGCCGTCTAAATACGGATGGGAGTAATAAATATATCGACGGGATTAATAATTTACAAGAAAAAAAAGAGCACAGGAATGGCCATTACCAAGGGCGAATAACCATTGGCGGCCCGAAATTAATAGTATTATTAAATATTTCTCGATTTATTAAAAAAGCTTATTTAATTATAATATTTATTAATAATAAAAAAAATCGGGAGTTGAGACGAAGAAAAATATTTATGAAATATTAAAAACAGGCCGGCCCAATCCATCAGATAAGAGGCCTGTCCTTGAAACCCTACTCCTCAAATACGCAGCCGCACTCTCCCCTTCAAATCTTCTTCCCTCATCTTCCCTCTTCCTGTATTTTTCCTTTTTTTTTTTAGTTTAGTTTAATTGCAGTGGCACCAATTTCTTCATCGCTTCCATATTATTTCCATGAAGACGTAGAGCTATTCTGCACAGTTTGTTGGTTTCTTGTCTTTTTACTTGTTTTTTTAATTTTTAACAAGCCTGAAATGCCCTTTGTTTTATGATTTCTGATAGGGTTAGACTAAAAGGCCCAGCTCAATATAGAAGGTAATATTTCGTGGCCTGGCCCAAGAGTTCAAGTTGAAGAGATACCCAGGCCAAATTACGGAAAAAGATTGAAGTCGAACAAAGGAGGACAAGAAGACAGAGGTATAACTGGGAGAGTTCGAGAAAGAACCCGAGGACATTTCGAGAAGACTCCTCACCAACAAATTCGGTTGGGGACGAGGTCGAAGGCATCTCGGAAAAAACACAAGACAAGCGGCTCAACAGCTTAATGATGACGTCATCAAGAGAATCTTCTGCTAGAAGCCTATAAATAGAAGAGATAGACCATTGTATAGAAGGGGGGGGATACGACTGAAACCATGGTAACACTGTTATGTAATAAAGATCTACTGATTCACTTCTCAATCTCTCTCCTCTCTTCATATTGTTGATCTCTACCAAAAGCTAGCGTATCAACTGGCGCCCACCTGAAAAAATCAAACGAGGGTGGTGGTCGGAGAGGACAGTTTCTTCCGGTCATCACTTTCAACAATTCAAAATTCCTTTGTGAGCGAGATTTGAGAGCACAATCGAGGTCGATCTTTTATGGAGAAAAAACAAAGCATCAGATCCGAAAGGGAAAAGGGACATGAGCACAGCGATTTTGGAAAGAAAGAAGGCGCCGAATCGTTTGATTGTTGACGAGGCGACGAACGATCGATTACCCTTTTCTTTCCGATCGATTACTCAGATCTGATCTTCATCCACCCATGGCGATCCATCTTTCCATATACCACCTCCACAAGAAAACCTAGATCTCACCTTCTCCATCGGACTGACTGAGCATCTCTAAAACCCTAGAGGCTTTCGATCCCGACGAGGAGATGCCACCTGCTACAGAAGATGTAACCTCGTTATCTACCTCCGCATCAATCGCGATCCAAAGGAGGAAGACGACGAAGCCGCTGGCGCACTTCACATCCAAGCCCTCGAACAAGCTTTGCGCAACCAGGTGGTACTCGTAGGCGATTCCGGTCTCAGGACTCGTATTGGCAGGGAAGGCTACAATCGGCATTGAAGTTTGCAGCACACATAATCGAAATCGACGATGAGGTCATCAAGGCTTAGATCTGGGTCGCCGTTGGCCAAGGAAGGTTCATATATTGTTTCTTTCTATTACATTTGCTTTGAAGTATATGTGCTTATACTCAAGTAAGTTAAATCTGCGATGCAATCTGGTGAATTTAATTGTGAAACTGAAGAAATGATATGTCGTATGACTCTTAGTATAGGTAAGACAATTTTTTGAGGATCTAACCGCAATTCACAAGAGATGAGATGTCACTCTAGATAATTTGTACATAGTATGATATGTCTAAATGTCAAGTCATGGTTAATAAATGAAAGGGCAGTTTGAGAACTTCATTAGTTTGAGCCTCACCGGGAACTGTAATCTTAGTCACGGTGAAGAAAACTTGGAGAAGTAAAAGTCGATAGTTGATTGAATTGTGGTATGATTTTATTCTGTGCCTCCCAAGGAATTCTCACTGGAACCCCAAGTTTCTTTTGACTAAGTACAACAGTCTTTTATGTGTTACCATGTGGATACCATCTTAAAAATAAAAGATTTTTGTTAAACCTTGAATCCTGAAATAGATACTTGGTAACTCGTTACATACGTGGAAAAATACAATTTATTTTTAAAGGCAAAACGTGATACGGTAAGTGTCAAGGTAGAATTATCATTTCCTTTTTTTTTTTATTACCCCTCATGGTTTCGGCATGGCTCTATGCAGCATAGTTGAAATGTGTTAAAATTAAGTGATGAGAGGGATAAAGCCTCTTCATTTTATTATCCTAATCTGTTCTTCTTGTTTGCACCAACAAAGCACATGATGTATGGAAGGTGCAACTACAATTGTTCAGTATTTCAGAAGGTAGTGATGCCTTTTCACTAATTAAGGAGTTTTGAGACAGGATTGCTTGATTTGCTTTACATATGGTCGTGTCGGCCCTAGGGGTTGGTACAAGTTCATGGTACCAGTCGGATATCCTTCACTCTCCCTAACTGGCATGCCATAATGGCATCAGGGACCTTTTCATAGAGGTGCTGATAGGCAAGTTTTCATTTTTTTAAAAAAAAAAAAAAAAGGAAGGGAGTTTTATTTGAAACTTCAAATCTGAGTTTTATTTGAAAGGAGAACCTGTACAGTTCAAGTCTACATGTGATATTTTTAATATAGGACAAAGTACAAAGTCCATTCAATCCTTATACACATACTAGAGCTGCTGCTTATTTTGTAGCAAGTATACAATTGAGTGTCTGTCAGATTACTTTTTAGAAGCCTCATATATCAAATGTTGCGTATACCTGAACTAAAGAGTACACTTGTAGCACATGCAATTTATGCGATTATATATTAAAAGTAATGTTTTAAGATTACATGATGGGTGAGTATAATTGTTATATGATAAACTAACAAGTTTGCATCGAGTCATGTTTATGAAGCAAAGTACAGATCTCCCTCGTGACTAGAATTAGCTGCAACAACCGTCGGCCGCTTCCCCACGAGCAAACAAGGAAGTATGCCGGTTAATGCGCAAGATGGTGGTATTGGATTTGTGTTTATACCAACAGACCCCTACCCAATCGCTATGAGAACCATCAAACCAGGCTCTTGCCTCTCGCCGGCGCCACTGTCTCCACTTCACTAGAGGCGCCTCTGTGAGACTATGACGGAAGAGATCATAATTGGTTTCAAGTTCTCTCGTTGTAGCTATCTCCAAAGCTTTCCCCGGCCTTTTGTTTATAAGGTTTCACTTTTGACCTTATTATTTCTCAGTAGTTAATGTGGCCGTGCAACTAAATTATTCCTGGGATTAATAACAATGTTTATGCACAAAATATTTTTCTGTCTTCATGGGGAATGAAATGAGGAGGCACATCACCTTGCCTTAGTTAAAGTACTTATATATGTTCAAGCACAGCAAATGATTTCTGTGGTTCTTTTATTTAAAGCCAGTATGCACATACTATCTATTACAGTACTTCAATCTAGTTTGGGATGAACTTGACCCCTAGTCATGTGGTGATCACCCCGGTAGTCTTAAATTTTGACTGTTGGTATTATTCATTAAATGCCTTTGTGACTTAAAAAAGGATTAAAATAAAAGGCACAACTTTTTAATCCTTTGGTGATGATTACTCAAGACTGAACAGTGACATGTAAACAAAATATGTTAGGAAAATATTTCGGACATATCTATTTTGGATTGCGTACACTGAATTGAAATGGCAGGTTGCATGTATCTAGCTTGTTCAAGTGTTGTATGCTTAGCTAGCATGCACACTTTTGACTATGGATCAATGACTTTGATTTAGCTATGCTACGATGGACACATAAATTTCTGTAGCAGTTAGATACACTAATAAACGGTATGCAGAAATATGATACTGGTATATATATTTCTTGGTTTGCTTTACATATGTCAGAAGTCGTTATTTTTTGTTTATCACACACAAAAAAAATCCGCATATGCTAATGATATTGATCTGGTGTATAGGTACAGTTTTTTTTTTTTTTTAAATATTATATTACTAATGAGTGGCTAAGCAATAGTGCAGGTACCATCTGACGCTGTAGTGTACAAATGAAGGCCGAGATACTACACGAAGGATCTCAAAAAAAAAAAAAAAAAAAAAAAGTCGTGACCCTCCTCGAGACTATCTCGGAGTAAGCGCATTTGAAAAAAAAAAAAAGTCGTGACCCTCCTCGAGAGAATTCTCGGAGTAAGCGCATTGAAAAGAAAAGTCGTGACCCTCCTCGAGACTATCTCGGAGTAAGCGCATTGAAAAAAAAAAAAGACGTGACCCTCCTCGAGAGAATTCTCGGAGTAAGCGCATTGAAAAAAAAAAAAAGTTGTGACCCTCCTCGAGAGAATTCTCGGAGTAAGCGCATTGAAAAGAAAAGTCGTGACCCTCCTCGAGACTATCTCGGAGTAAGCGCATTGAAAAAAAAAAAGTCGTGACCCTCCTCGAGAGAATTCTCGGAGTAAGCGCATCGAAAAAAAAAAAAAAGAAGTCGTGACCCTCCTCGAGAGAATTCTCGGAGTAAGCGCATTTGAAAAAAAAAAAAAAAAGTCGTGACCCTCCTCGAGAGAATTCTCGGAGTAAGCGCATTGAAAAAAAAAAAAGAAGTCGTGACCCTCCTCGAGAGAATTCTCGGAGTAAGCGCATTAAAAGAAAAAGTCGTGACCCTCCTCGAGAGAATTCTCGGAGTAAGCGCATTGAAAAAAAATAAAAGTCGTGACCCTCCTCGAGAGTATCTCGGAGTAAGCGCATAAAAGAAGTAAGTCGCGAAAGCGCATCAATTAAAAGAAGTAAGCCGTGACCCTCCTCGAGAGTATCTCGGAGTAAGCGCATAAAAGAAGTAAGCCGTGACCCTCCTCGAGAATATCTCGGAGTAAGCGCATCAAATAAAAAAGAAGCCGTGACCCTCCTCGAGAGTATCTCGGAGTAAGCGCATAAAAGAAGTAAGCCGTGACCCTCCTCGAGAATATCTCGGAGTAAGCGCATCAAATAAAAAAGAAAAAAGTCGTGACCCTCCTCGAGAGTATCTCGGAGTAAGCGCATCAAATTAAAAAAGAAAGAAGTCGTGACCCTCAAGAGAGTGTGTCTCAGAGTAAGCACATCAAATTGTTTGGAACGAACATCTTCAGAAAATGCATCCTACCCTACACAAGCAATGCTCTTTTAACAATAAAACAAGAATTAATACTGACAAATCTGACAAAAGGCGACCAAAAAACCACGAGAATAACTGACAACTTTATTTAAAAGGCTTCGGATTTGGAGTCTAAGGACTCAAGGGCTCAAGTCAAGACTTTCATTCCTAGTTTAAATACTTTTGAGTCAAGGGACTCAAGGGCTCAGGTCAAGACTCATTCCTCGGAGTTTAAAATACTTTTGAGTCCAGGGACTCAAGGGCTCAGGTCAAGACTTTCATTCCTCGGAGTTTAAATACTTTTGAGTCCAGGGACTCAAGGGCTCAGGTCAAGACTTTCATTCCCCGGAGTTTAAATACTGAGTCCAAGGACTCAAGGGCTCGGTTCAAAACTTTCGTTCCTCGGAATTTAAATCCTCTTGAAACTTTGGCCTCAGGATCCAAGAATCATTGCCCAAAATTCAAGGAATCGAGAACCAATTTCAACTTACGATGACTTCTCATCCTAAGTTCAAGGGCTTATGATAGGGTTAGACTAAAAGGCCCAGCTCAATATAGAAGGTAATATTTCGTGGCCTGGCCCAAGAGTTCAAGTTGAAGAGATACCCAGGCCAAATTACGGAAAAAGATTGAAGTCGAACAAAGGAGGACAAGAAGACAGAGGTATAACTGGGAGAGTTCGAGAAAGAACCCGAGGACATTTCGAGAAGACTCCTCACCAACAAATTCGGTTGGGGACGAGGTCGAAGGCATCTCGGAAAAAACACAAGACAAGCGGCTCAACAGCTTAATGATGACGTCATCAAGAGAATCTTCTGCTAGAAGCCTATAAATAGAAGGGATAGACCATTGTATAGAAGGGGGGGGATACGACTGAAACCATGGTAACACTGTTATGTAATAAAGATCTACTGATTCACTTCTCAATCTCTCTCCTCTCTTCATATTGTTGATCTCTACCAAAAGCTAGCGTATCAATTTCTTTCTGCGTTGTTTATACTGTGCGTGTGGCCTTCAACAATCCTGTACAAACTGAAACCAGAGTGTTTGTAAGATACACAAAAGGCCTAAATTAGTTGTTCATGGGATCTGCAAATTTTAGTTTCCCAGTACTCTTTTCTCCACTCCAGAAAAGGTACTTTCTTTTGTAGTCTCCTACATTTGACTAAATTGCATTACCCATTGGAATCTGATTTTTATAAGTATTTTTGTTATCACTTTAAACATTGGAACTATTTTGGTTCTCTTGATATTTGAATAGTGATTTGTTGAGCAATGTATGAAGCCTTTATTAATCCCAGATCAACTGCTTCAAAAATTGTTTTTCTGATTCATAGAAGGCTGATACAAATTAGGGTTGTTTCGCTGATAGCGCCTTCTCATTAAACTGGAGGTGTTTCATTAGTATCTTCCCTTACAATTCTTGTGATGTGACTGTCAGCTTAGTTTCATATCTCTTAGAAAGTGTAAGATATCATGTCTTCTATGTAAAGTTGAAATATTTTAAAGGCCTTTCTAATATGGTACGTTGGACGCAAATATCCCTCTACTAATTTCTTTGAGATTTCTGAGTCACCCCACCTTTTGTTTCCCATTGTTTCAGATATGAAGATTTTAGAAATACATTTAAAATACTTAGATATGCTATGATTACTTCTTGTATGTTACCAGCATTGCAAATGATCTATTGCAGTGTTCCAGATTGACATTGCATTGCTTCCATTTCGGTATGTAAGAATTTAGTCTGTACCATTCAATGTTATCTAAATACGTCCATTGTCCAGTGATTAAATAGTTGGAGAGAATTGCAACTCTTAAATAACTTTACTGGTAACTGGTGAAGGCCTTCATAATCCCAGATTAACACAAATAAAAAATTGTTTCTCTGATTCATGGGAGGCCGAAACTGATTATTGGAAGAATCGCTGATAGCATTTTGTTTTTAATTGAGATGCTTCATTAGTATCTTCCCCTACACTTTAGTTTCCTTTGCTTGAAACCAAGTACTGTTTCCTTGTTGCACTTGTATCTATTTAATTTCAGTTGGATTGTGTAATTTTTTTGGCATATATATTGTCTCAATCTTGCGTCACTTATATGTAATTATTTTTTCTTTGATTTTGTTGAGTTTTGGATTGTTTTCAGATCTCAGGTATAACTAGGACTTGAGTGAAGATCAATTCTGTGGGCAGTCTTTGATTTTGTTGAGTTGTGGATTCTTTTCTGTTAGTTTTGGTTTTCATCATAGTTATTATATAGGAAAAAAAAATGGAAGAAAAAACTAAAACAGATCTCAGGTACAACTAGGACTTGAGTGAAGATCAATTTCTGTGGGCATGACTGCAGATTGTGATTTTTTTTACCTTTTTTTTTCCTTTTTTGAGTTTCAATGTCTTTATGTCATTGTGTTGCTGTCAAATTTTTCTTGCTTTATTGCATGCTCTGACCGGTTTATTTTATATTTTTTTCTTTGTAATATCTCCTGGAGATTGTCTGATTTTCAGCAATTCTACTACATTAAATACATCTTGAGAGAGTAACAACAGATGATTTGATTGTATGTCTATGTTTCAAGGGGCCTAAGAGTGCCAATCCAGACGGGTCGATAAATTTGGAAAGAACAATTGAGACTGTAGTGTTGTTACGGTGCAATTTGGAATGTGATGTGTCTAATGTCTAATATTAGTTTATGTTTGTAATTGCAGCTCCTCATTAGAGTGACAATGTCACATCAAACTATGTAATTCAAAGCTTCCCTGGGTGTCTAATTGTAGATTTTGATTTATTCAAAGAAGGTTTTCTTTCTTGTTAGATTTATCCAGTCTTTTTTTACCCTAAAAAAAGGTGAAAACGACTCAAAGACAATGAATTACTAGAAAAGGATTTGAAATTTTCCACTTTCGTTACATACATCAAAAGCTGAAAAGGATTACTAGAATGAACCATTATTATATGTAATGTGAAGATCCTGCACCAACTTAACAGTATCTGAATGGTTCTTCAGCACCCTCGTCTCATTTTCTATATTATGGTAGTAAATAATTTGTCCTCCTCCCCCTTGACAGCTTCTGTCAAGTTTTCAAAAAAAAAAAAAAAAGAAAAAAATTGTCTTCCTTTTGTTTGATCAGTTCGTGAAAATACTGTTCCTCTATATCATTTTCTCAGTTCTTTGCAAACACAAGCGTCAGCATTTTGCCTGCCTCTAAACCAAAGGCCAAGTGATATAAAAGACGAGTAGAGTAGTTTCATGAGGCTAGGAATTGCAAGCATGTAAGGTTCTTATCATAATCAATCGACTTAAAATTGGACTTGTTCAATCTGAGAACACCAACAACATTCAGTACTAAAATATCAACCCAAGCAACATTCATCGGAAATAAGAATAAACTAAAATTGGACAGGCTTTTTACATGACAATATTACTTGAAACCATCTCAAGCTATACAATCGGTACCAGTAAAAAAGTGGCAATTTAAACCCTGCCCTTTTTCCACTGATCAATTACAGTGACTGGTACAATTAAAAAAAATCCAGCAAGCATTAATAGCTTACTACAACTTTTTGGAGAATCAAGAGTAACAGAATTTACACTTGGGCCTACAAATTTTAAAGACCCAAGAAAACACAAGGAAATCTCACGAAGAAATTGTAAGAAGAGTAAAATACACCTGAGAACACTCGAGTACATAATAACCACCTCTCAACTCAATGATTTCTTAAAAAACTTTACATATCTTGCCTGTAATTACCAGCAATTAGTTGTAAAAAACTAACTGGCAGCTAGAGCCTAAAAGGAGATTAACACAGGATATTAAAATCAAGTCAACAAAGGTGCTTCCCATGACTACGATAAGAGAGGACTAGATGCAAATTACAAAATTTCAAGTTTGATACACATGAAGCTTGGTCAATTGTCATCTGAGCCATTGGTCAACCTCCTGCTAGTTGAATTTTGGCCATTGATTGAACTTTCAGGATTGGCATCTGACACAATCTCCTTTGCTGCAGTATATAACATGGAAAATTAGTTCAACGAAAATAAGTAGAGTACCTGCAAACTTTTCTTCCTAAGAAGTAACATTGACAAAGTTTTAATAGTTGACACCTTGCATAGCACATTTAACAGCTACAGCCTTGAAGAAGTCAATCTCTACTTGATGGCTGCTAATGAACTTGTTCTGTTTTAGAGAGATGAGAGAGAGAGAGTTATTATCTATGGTAAAAATAAAATCTCAAAATGAAAAGACCATCAAAACTATCCCGTTCCATGTGCCAAATTATTTGACTAAACAAAATTTTCATTAAGCAATTTTGATTCAAAGTAATATTACAACTTTCCAGAACCTATTACACCTTTTTTAAATTGGTTATAGCTTTGACAGCGGTCTGTGATATCTGTCTTACTTTTCACACATAAGTAGCCTCATGAAAGAGAAATAAATGAATTAAAATTCAAGACAAATAGTAACAAGATAATTAGAAAAGAAGTGTACAATTTCATTGGAGGCAATGCCAAGAATTTTATCAATCCTGGCTTGGTGCTTCAGCAAAACTTTCTTTAAGTACCTTGCATAGAGTTCTTTTGCTCCCTGTCAGTATGCAAAATGACTCAAATTTTCAGATCATATGTGAGCTATATAGCAGCAAACATTAGCACAATTTACAGTTAAAAAACATACATAGTTTGGAGGCAACTGAAGCCAGATTAGAAAAGCAAGCTTCGCATGATAATAGAAGGGCACCCTACAACAACAAGGAGCGTAGCAACAATTTTATGCCCTCCCTTGCAGAAATCAAAATTATAATGCAATTTTCACAAGATATGATGCATAATTCATCAACAAAAAGTAAATAAGAAAACATTGAACTTATCATGTTTTCTCAAAAAAAGAGTAAAAGATGTTATACATTTTCTAGAACTTCCAAACAGAAAGCTATAGAAATATAAGTATTAGTATGCATAAAACATTAAGGACTTGGTGACATTTCTCATGTTTAAAACCCAGCATATGCAATGTGAAGGGAAAACGTACCAAGAAAGAATTTTGTCAGAAAAAATCTCAGCAACACTAAATGTTCCATACACTGCAAGTCAGGAAAACGTTCCCAGTAAAAAAAAAATAGTTAAGAAGTAGTTAAGAAGTACAAATACAAGACGAACCAGCCCAATAAACCAGCCATCTTTCTTGTGCAATTTGGTCTTTCTTTTCTATAGCTTTGAACGTAGAGTAGACAGGGAGGCCAATCCCAACTGCACAACTGCACCCAAACCAAGCAACGTTTGTTAAGCTAAAGTAGAATGGTCAAATTTCAAAACTTCACGGAAGAAGTAATAAGGAAGAAAGACATGTATGGAAAGTAGGAAGAAAAACTCACCAAGCTGTACGAGCAACAATATTAGAACTAAGGGGACTTAGCAGGACCTTCAGACCCATCTATCAATAAATAAAAATAAATTGCACAACATTATTATTCTGAAATTTCTAATAAGAAAATTCATTCCTTCTGAAAGAACAGCATTCATACTGCCAAAAGAAACGTTTCTCCTTCTGAAAAATTGAGTTCCATCTTTAATATGCACATCCAACACTAGCTAGGGTACTTACCACTAAATGAAAGAATCAGAACTTTATGCAGGAAAAGAATTAGAGGAGGTTACAGTTAAGAAGTTGATTGATGAAAGGTGTTCCTAGTTCATTTAAGAACATTTAAAGAGCTAAATGAATCAACTAGAGTGTAATTTTATCTGCATTAGAAAAGAAATATATAATGTAGCTGCACTTTTTGATTCCAGAGAAAAAAAAAATAGGTTGCCATATTGCACTTTGCTACTGATAACTCACAAAACAATCAGCCAGAGGCAATGGAAATACAACAAATGAATTAAAAAAAAAAATCCTTTTGCAGTTGACTTCTGTAACGTACTTGAAAAGTTTTGAATTTTGCAAAGACAAAGAGAAAACCAGTACAAGGTTTCCTTGAGCGGACATAAAATTTATGAAAAGATTAAAATAATAATTTAAAGATACGGACACAAATTTATAGTAGGTCCTGAATTCAAAGTTTGAGAGCTATATAAGCAACCATATTTCTTGTTGTTTTATGTATGGGGAAAGAAGCAGATAAAGGAGCAATTGATGGATATTTCGAAAAGGATAAAGAATTAAGAAAGTAGAATACCAATTCATCGATAAGCATATGAGTAAACTAAAATGGGGTGATTTGAAAGAAAGAAAGTAGAATTGGTAGCAATTAGCAACAGTAGTATTGTTAGGGACCATTTCATTTGTGGATGCGCGAGGTAAAAAGAAAAAAAACTGAGTCAGTATATAGTATATATATATGTATGTAATATATCTGTGTAGAGAAATATCACAATAGAAGCAGCGAGCGTATATAGTATATAGCAGGTGATGTGGAAGAAAAGAAACCAAACACCTTACACAGCTCAGAATCTCAAAATATTGAATCGCAATTCGCAAATTATAGATAGAACAATTAATGAATTAATAACAAGGGAGGAGACTGGAGACTTGAATTGAATTGAAATGAAATGAAATGAAATGAATTGAATTGAGGGTGGAATGGAATAATGGAGAGAACTGGGGCTTACATCGCCGGAGAGTTGGGATCCGATAAGCTCCATCGGACGTCGGACCCGCTAACAATAAGAGAGAGAGAGAGAGAGAGAGAGAGAGAGAGAGAGTTGGGATCTCTTTCTCCTTTCCCCCTTTTTCTTTTTTTCTTCTCCGACTGCGAAGAAGAATTTATCAGAATTGTCACCTCCGCAGAAAACAAAAGTCCATGTAATGTAATATTAATAGTATTTGGATTTCATTCCCATCTCCCGTCTCTACACACCTAAAATTATCAATTCAACACTTCTTATACCCAAATACCCACACTTATTTCTAAATTCAACATATATAAATTTCAATCATGTTGAATTTTCAGAACACTGTTTTTAATTGATTAGGGATATTTTAGTCCTAGAAAAATAATGCTGAATCAAACCAATCCCGTTCACTTTTGTTGCTGCCACGTGCACAAAAAATAAATGAGGTCTCTCAGTCTCTGGTCGCCTGCTCCTTTTTTCCTCCTTTCACCTTTCACCTGGGATGACACCTGGTGAGTTGAAACGGCCCCTTGTTCATTTACATTTTTAATTAATTAATCTAATAAGTCAATCAATTTGATTCGGTATTATGGGCGTTATGTTGCCCAAAAAAATGTATTATTTGTATTTTTTTTGCATTTGTTGGAAAGAAACTTTTCCAATATTTTATTTTATTTTAAGAACTAATTGGTGGAGTGTTACTTCAACAACTTTTTTTTGGGATTAATGTAATGTTGACTAAATATAAAATATTAAGGATACAAGCTGTGGAGTTGCATGTAAGTGGATGAGCTTATTCCAATAAGTATATTTTTGTGTTGCATTAAATAAACTTGCTTTGTCGTTTTTTTTTAATTATTTTGGTCCAAGATAAGCGGGAACACAAAGAATCTCGTATTATTGTAACCATACCTTGTACAACGAAAACATCGTACCGTATTTCTTCCCAAGGAGACCGAGCTCAAGAGTTTGAATTTGCAAAAAGTTTGATTTGACAATCAGCAGAAAATATAATATGATAGTTAGAAAGCAAAAATACCCAAAAAAAAAAAGCCCTAAAACAGAGAGAGAGACAGAGAACTATATTTTAATTTACTCTATTACAAAGATACATAAAACTTTTACAAACTAGTCATGTCTAATAAAAAATTAAACCTCCCTATATTAAAAACGAACTAATATAATATAGCAAAGATAAATAGACAAACGATTCATATAGCTGGCCATGTCTAATGTTAAACAACACGCATCGAAATAAATTATGGTTGTTGATCTGATTCATCCGGATCAGTGAAATAGACACGGCTTTCGATTTCACCGGCAACTGCCGAGGCAAAGGAATCACACGAAGATTCATCCAAAGAAGGGATGGAATCAGTGCTCTCTTCAGAATCAGATTCTTCGTCTTCGTCTTCGTCGTCATCATCATGAAGAATTATATGCTCATCATGTTCGTCCGACATGTCAGACCCAGATGTCCCTTGGACAAGTTTGCTTATGGCAGCCTTGGCAGTGTCCACAAACCATTCATCCTCAGGCAGGGCACTAAATAAATAAAGTAATAAAATTAGTTAATTCTCATTATTGGTAAAATTGTGAATGCTTGAATTACGTGTAGGTGAGTGATTAACAGAGAAAGTTGTTTATGCCAGATTTCTTCTGCCAACTGATAAATATTACTAATTTCAGAACAATAAACTTTCTGTAAAGTGTCCATCAGTCGAGCTTCGGCCAGATAAGCAAATCTAGCCAACTAGTCAAATTACACAACACACATTATTTCTCACATCAATTTAGGATTACAAATTGCCCTCAAGTTAAGTAAATCAGTCATTAAAAAGGCGCATGCAAATTAAAAAACCTGACAACGGCCGAACTGTCAAATAAACAATGAAAATGCTGTAATTGCTCTAAATGTAGTGTACCTCTGTGGATCAATTCCCTTAGCAGAAAATGCTCTAATTGCATGCATAATGATCGCTGACACAAGTTGATGAATGGTTCTTGTGGAATATCTCCCACAAACAGCTATCTCCACTATAAACCTCATGTCTAGTATCAGCTATTGGAAAGGCAACATAACAGAATAAGAGTTATCACTTGTAGGTGCTTTCGTCCTTCTATTATTTTAGTTTTCTGTGCATATAACAGCAAAGTACTCTACAAAATATCACAAAGACTTACTTTTTTATTTGCAAACAAGAGTAAGGTCCATGAATGTTAAATTCAGACTCACTTGGCTGAATTTTAGCTTAACTTTAAATTCTCAAAAAGTGGAACCTACTAGATATAAGAAATATCTAATGCGGCCTTCAATTTTTACCACACTACAAGAACAATTATCTATTGCTTTCAAAGTACCTAAAAATTGTTGTCGCTAGTGTTGAGTGTCATTTACTGCTTGTGTCCTTCTCGCACAAAGAACCATTTTTGAGTCTATTTATAACTAGAAGTGGTTGATTCAGTAACAGCTGCTTATACCTGTTGCAGTCCTGATGGCTGTAGCTGCACTGTGTCATTTTCAAAAACTTCCCAGAATTCTTGTTCGTCAGAAAGCCACATCACCACAGTTTCAGTTAATCTAGATAAAAGTATCTTTTGTACCTTTTCTTTTCCTAGTAACACATCACCAGCTACACTAGCTAACTGTTGCAGCCTTCCAAATAAGGCCTAAAAGGATATAACAATTCATGTTTAATAGAACCAAAGTGGCAAGCAAAATTAGAATATTTCTTTGAACCAATGTATGGTTGTATCATATCCAGGTGCAAATGCATAAAATTAATTCAAAAGGCTAATTGTTTACAAGAAAAGATTACAATAATTGAATAAGATATTGCAATACCATTTAGACTTTAAGTGAAGTCTGTGCTAACAAGTATCATCTTCAACTCTTTTTTTTTTTTTCCTTTTTCCCTCTCTAAAGGATAAAGTTAGGCTACCTTAGGTTAAATTTAGGCTTAACTGAGTCCTTATTTAGCAGAGGGTACTCAATAAGTTCTATGTAAAAGCGGGGCACCATAGTACTCCTGAATTATAATTTAGGATTAGTTGTAGCTAAATTTGGTACATTTTGGATAGATAAACAACTCCAACATACAAGTACTCAGAAGTTCAATGAGACAATCAGACAGTCGAACCATTAATACTCGTAAAAAATATATTATGAATTGAGGTTTTCTCAATGTTGCCCAAAAAATGAAGCCTAGATTTCACCTAAAAATAGTAGGCTTCCATGTGTGTGTGGAAGCAATCTTGGATGATGGAATCCCCAGGCTAAAAATTCACACCAAATATAGTAAATAAAGAAGTAAAAACAAAATTAACCTGAAATGGATACGAAGGTAGTGCTTCTGGGTCCCAAAACAAATCATCACCTTTTCCTTGCAAGTACATTCTTGCATCCAACCTCGCCTCTCCTTCTCTTGAATACACAAAATTCAATACATACTGTCTACAGAAATGGTCCCTTAACCTATCCAAGGAATGCCCCAAATGCCGCTTCCAGTCCTTGTACTCCAAATTGACACCACCACCTGGCCCTTCTTTCTCCGATTGCAGGTTGAAAAATTGAGAAACTGCCACTGGTAAGAGCTCATCAGAGACTGAGTAGGCTGCACCAATCAGAGCTAGTTGTTGTGAATCCGTTTCAGCTCTAAAATTCAGGTGCTCTTTTGAGTCTACAAGGGAGTCATCTTCAGTATTTGGCAGGGCTTTGATTAGTATGTCCACATACCGGTCAAATAATTGGAGTATCTTGTTTAAGACTATGCCACCAAAGTGTGAAATAGCCATTGGCGTGAGCTGGTCCAGGTTATCCTATTACGCAAAAGGCAAAAATGGAACAAATAAGAAAATTAATTGCTTTTCCTTACCAGGATACTAAAATTAAGTTCAGTCAGGACTACAGTGTATGGACCAATTACATTATGTAATATTTTATACCTTAGGACAATCCTTAAATCACCAAATACCTTGCATGGATCAAAACATTAATTAGCTACGCAAAAACTGAACTCAAGAAGGCTGAATGCATAAATGTGCATTAATAAAAACAGTACAAACCTTAATAACTGACATGAAAACCTTTGCACTACTCGTCAACATAACCTCTGGATCTCCTTCTCTTCCCATTTCAACAACCCTTCTCCTTGCCCTTCTAAAATTCAAATCCAGAATCTCCTCCATGTATGGCGTCAGAAGAACCAGCACCACTTTTGAGAATTTCAACACCTTCTGTTGCTTCTCCAAAATGGCGCAGTGACTCAAACTGGCTTGAATGCACACGCTAGCTGACCTCAGTGCTGATGCTGTCTCCAGCAAAGGAGAGTTCTCCTTCACCAACCGAACAAAAGTCTCAATCTCGTACTCAGCCCATTGCACGACCCGATTTGTGTAACTGGAAGCATCTCCAAAGAGCGAAACTGAGTCCTTGGCCGCATTTGAAATGGTAGAGAATACAAGTTGAGAAAGTGTGGCAGGGTATGTCTCCTGGTACACAGAGCATGACGGTATAAATGATTCAACTCGTTTCTGTAACTTTGAACCATATGCTTTTAGGAGAAGCTGGTGTGCCAGAACAGGTTTATCCAATTTGATCAGACCAGATAAGGCCTTCTTTAATTCAAAAATAGATAAGGAAGATTGTTGTGCAATGGTAACAAGCTGGTCTTCTAACGTTTCTTTTCTTTTCAACAATTCAGCTGCTTGGACATTTTCTTTCTCTTCTGTTTCTAGAAGATTTAATGCCTCTTCGACTCTGTGCTCGACTATAAATCCATCTAGGGTTTCAAGGAAGCTTGGTTTTGGGTCAGTGGTGGTCTTGGCAAGGAGCTCAGTGAGTTCCAAACATACCGGGTCTGGTTTGGTACAGTCTGGGTCCAGCTTTTTCCAAGTCTCAAGTTCACGTGAGACCCCCCTTATGAGGTCTTGTACTAAGATTCCTTGTGCCGAAACATGCTTTTGGAGATTTATTAGTTCGTGCTCCACTTCTACCACCTCCTCATGTAATCTAAGGGATACAGAACAAGATTACGTGAAGTTAAAATATATAATACTTTTTTTAAAGTGATTCTTTGATGCAAGGATTTCAGTATGTGGGAAGCACAGTAGTGGTACATGCAAGAGTTGGCTCGTTACTTGTGTAAAACAAAAAAAGGCCTGCTAGTTAAAAATGCAGGTGCTAGGAAGAAACTCAGTAAACACAAGTTTAGTATTGAACTGAATGTTTGGAGTACTGGTACGGTGGTACCAGTTTGGTGTATTTGTTTTTGTCTGCTCGTTCACGTAGCAACAAATGAAGGTCCAAATTGAGGTGTTTCTTTTTTTTTCCCTGCTCGTTAACTACCTGAGGAAAGCTAGGTACTTGGATTGCATATTGCCACATAGATTTTCAACGGCATCCTTGAGTTCCAAAAGCTCAGAACACAACTTCCTAATACCCTACAAGTATGATTAGGAACAAATTAGGAAGAAGAGCATGGCAATTACAAAATGGAGCTCAAATCAAGTAAGCATGAACCTTCTCGGTGTGGGATTGGTAGGCGGCGGAGACACTGGACTGGGGCGTGATCCACTCGTGCGCCACGTACTCGTCGTCTTCTTCGCTGCTCTCCATTACCATTTTGTTTTGGTCTCTCTCTCTCTCTCTCTCTCTCTCTCTCTCTCTCTCACACACACACACGCACACGCACACAATCGGCTTTCCTTCTTTTTCTATGGCTCGTGTAATAAAAAAAGAGAGAAGAAATGCCAATGGAAATGAAATGGAGACATGGAGTTGGGAAGAAGGAAAGCGACTTTACTTTTGCAGTTTTAGTTTTGCTGGGTAAGGTTCTACTTTTGTTTACTGGAAAAGCCTTTACTTTATTTATTTACAATAATTATAATTTTTTTTTTTTGAGAACATGCCAGTAGGCTATAATTATAAATTTAGAGCGCCTCTCATTTGACCAACGAGGAATGAGGTACTGGTAACTCGAATTCAGATCTGGTGCCGCGCGCCACATCGTGTAGCGCGGAATTCTAGCAGTCTTATCAAGATCCAATGGACAAGGGAGCTCCGTGCATGTAACCTAGATTGATAGGCCCGTAAATAATGAACCGTCCGATCAAGATCAAACGGCTCGTACGCGCGCTACACGCTGTCCCGCGCTACAGCGGATTCGGATCCTGGTAACTCCGCTGCTGCCCCCACTGTAGTGTAGAATTTAATTGTAGATAGATCAGAGTATAAACATGAAATTGCAAACAATGAATTCGATAGAAATTGGTGCCTTGGTGGGTGAGAAGTTAGGCATTTATTTGGCAGAGTTGGAGCACCTGCTCGTACTTATACTATAATAACAATAACAAATTGAGCAAGGTTCTAGTGCCACAAGTTTTTGGTGCCACAAATGCCACAACTTCTCTTTTTCATTAATATTTTAAAATTTTAAATTTTAATTTTCGAATCCAAACCGTTGATCTTATTCAATTTTACGAGTGATGCATTTTTATATAATTTTTATAATTTTGGAGTTTATTTGATATTCGATCAAGAGGCTAACATATGAACGTATTAAAATTAATCTGTTATAGTTAACAAGATTCGTTCATTTTTTGGCCTCTTGATCAAATATCAAATAAACTCCAAAATTTATAAAAATTATATAGAAATGCATCACTCGTAAAATTGTACAAGATCAACGATTTGGATTCGAAAATTAAAATTTTAAATTTTGAAATATTAATGAAAAAGAGAAGTTGTGGCATTTGTGGCACCAAAAACTTGTGGCACTAGAACCGTGCTCTAATAAATTAAATTTGACAACAAAAATCTGAATGTATTTGTTGAACACAAAATTTGGATAGCCAACCCACCTATACTTTTTCTTTCCAACAGTATAAGAGAATATATCAATTACGGGCGGGCGGCGGCCCAACTCATTCTTCAAATACTCAAAAATATCCTAGGGGCAGAAAAGAGCCGAAATATAAAAAATTACTACTAAATTATTATTAAATTTCGAAAATATTACTAACATAATCAGAGTTATATAAATACTATCGCAATATCGTTCTTTGAAAGAACGATACTAAGACATTCCCATATTTTGAGTATTTTATTAATATATTTTCAACATTTTCAATGTTTTAAATTTTTTTTTATGTAATTTTAATATTTGTATGGTTTGGTATTTTTTTATATGTATTTTTTCTTATTAATTTGTATTATTTTGTTTTTGCTATATATTGCATATTTTTTTCCACCATACTTTACTTTTAATTTTAGTATTTGTTCTTATAACATTCATAAAAACAAAAATAATAAAAAAAATTAAATAAATATAAATAATATTTAAACATATTAAATATATTTAAATTATAAATAATGATTTTAAAAAAGTTACATTAAAGTTTATCATAGAAAAAAGTAAAAATAATAACAGAAAAATCACACAGCATTTTTTTTAATGTTAGAACTTCAAATAGAATAACTTTTGATAGGAACTTCTGTTCAGGGCGTATGACCTCAATCCGGAAAGCTTACGACGACATCTACAGAGTTTATAGGGGTTTAGCCCATAATGACCATTTATGGGGCTGGAAAATGTTACTTGAACCTCCAAAATTCACTTTGAAAGTTTTCAAATAAAAAAAAATATTAAAACTACTATATTTAGTTTTTTTTTTATCAACACAAAAATTGTTACTAGATAGGTGTCTAAACGATGCTAACAATTAATACATCACCGACTACCAATTAGACAAATTCTGCTGTGAAATAAATTTTATAATTGAACTTAATTCAGGTCGTTCGTTTTAAATTATAAAAGAAGATGAACGATCAAATCCAGTTTGAAATTTTTGTCCACCGTAATTTTATCCAAAAAATAAATAATCTTCCCCTGTTCGACTTGACTATCTGTTTAACCTTTAGCCCATTATCTGCTGCGAACCCCAATGGCCGGTCGGCCCGGTCCACGAAACTTGATGTTTCTTACTCTTAATCGGAGCTGATATGCGGCATCCTAATGTATTGCCATCATGTCATTCCAATAGATATTTCACGTATTAATGAGCCGGGCGCTAACGTTGGTTGGTGTTGGGCTAATATTTGCGTTGGGTGAGGGCGCGAGGGGGCTGCTACTGCTGTACTGCATCAATAATTTTTGCCGCCTAACAATATTATTGTAAACCGAATAAGATTTTATGCACTAGATGGGGTATTCAACGCATGTGTATTCAATAAGAATTAGAAATACTAAGAGAATAAATAATTCTACATATGGGAGTATATACATCTACATATGGAATACAGAATTAGTATTTAAAAAGCAGACAAAAGATGTGCAAATAAGAATTGAAAATATTAAGCATATATTTCTTCTGAGAGAAGTACATACTTTTCCATACGGGAGATTATATAATTTTTGGTCAAAACGTTTAAATAAGCATTCAATATATGAATTTGAAAATAAAAATAATCAGATAAAAATTGAAATATTAAGGAAGTAAATAATTCTCCGTAAGAGAGTATATACTTCTACATATGGAATACCAAATTTGCATTTAACAAGCAGACAAATTGTGCAAATAAGAATTCAATACAATTACAGAGTATATAATTCTTAAAAAGAGAGTATAAACTTTTCATCCAACCATGTTCAAATAAGAGTTATTCACCAAACGAAATTCACTGAACAAAAAACAAACAGCACCAACTAAGTTATACTCAACGACCAAGTTTTGTAATCTTCTCAGTCAACCACCAAGTTCAGCTTTCTTCCTCAAGATCAAAGAGAACACACTTACTTGCAGATCTAAATTTCGGCTTCACCTCATTGATAGAATCTAGTAGTAGCCGGTAAGCAACAACACGTTTATCATCACTGACATTAATCTGCAAAACATAGAATTGTCCAATGTTAGAACAAACACACCTGCCAGGTTCTTGATATGTACTCCGTTATTAGATATTATTTACTCTCTTATCATATGTTTTGTACTCCTTTAAGCCTATACTAAAATACCAAACACACCTGACATGTTCCTGATACGTACTCTCTTGGTAGTTATTATTTACTCTCTTATACTATATTTTGTACTCCTTTAAGATTATGCTAAAAACCAAACACACCTGCCAGGTTCTTGATATGTACTCCCTTGTTAGATATTATTTACTCTCTTATCCTATATTTTGTACTCCTTTAAGCCTATATTAGAACAACAAACAAAAAACAAAACTTCTTAATATGTACTCACTCGTTAGATATTATTTACTCCCTTATCTTTGCTTTATACTCATTTAAGATTATGCTAAAATATCCAACACACCTGCCAGGTTCTTGATATGTACTTCCTTCTTAGATATTATTTAATCCCTTAACCTATATTTTGTACTCCTTTAAGTCTATATTAGAAAAGCAAACAAACAACAAAGTTTCTTGATATGTACTACCTTGTTAGATATTATTTACTCCCTTATCTTATGTTTTGTACTCTTTTAAGCCTATGCTAAAATACCAAACACACTTACCAGGTTCTTGATATGTACTCCCTTTGTTAGATATTATTTACTCCTTTATCTTGAATGTAAACACATATTAATTTCTTATAATTACATACTCCATTAATTAAAAGAAGTTACATAAGAATATTGAAACCACGATGACATGTTGACAAGTCATTCATAGAAAATTGAAACTGAAATGACCTATGTGTAAGTTAAAAAAATGTACCTCAATCATGTCTTCGAGTTAACAAATAAATTCATACTCTCAGTCCTTTGTGTAGGTGAGGCACCAACTAAAAATGCTTTCTCAAATAGGTAGGTGCTCAACTTTCCCTAATGTCAGATGGTATAGAGATGATTTATCTATTATTCAAAGTTTCATTATTATACAATTTACAACCATAGAGATGTTGTTTATCAGTTTATACATATCATTAGCCTATGCTAATAAATTACTGACAATACAAAATTGATAACCTAGTCAAAGAAAAAATGATGACAATTAAGATTAATACCTTGAAAATTGTAAAATTCACAGTGTAATTGCAAGACATAAAAGAATCGACCTCGGCGATTGATAATGGCGAAAGAGAACCTCATCAATGATCTGATCTGATCTGAAAATCGTAAAATTTGTATAATTGCGGGATGCAGTAAAATCGATCTCAGGGATTTATAATGACGAAAGAGGAGTTACTCACCAGTGATCTAATCTAACTTACTTGATCAGAGAGAAATGATCGATTTCAATCCATATAATTGCGAGATGCAGCAGAATCGATCTCAGGATTGATAATGGCGAAGGAGAGTTACTTACTAGTGATCTGATTCGATCTGATGAGAGCACATCTCCGTAGAGAGAAAGATAACATATCTCCATAGAGAGAGAATTCTACGAAGATAGAAATGTGAAATGTTGGAAAATGGATCAGAAGTTAAAACATAAAAATAGAAAGTTAAATCAAAGAGATATGGGCTGGTGGCTGAAGGGCCTGCTGGGATGGCAGGATGGGGATGGCCTGCTGGGATGTAGAGATATGGGCTGGTGTGCTGAAAGTTAAATCCTAAGGATATCTGATCTCGGAATTAGTCTATTTTTTTATCTATATATTTAAATCACCCAAATCCAGACCCAGACCCAGGAATCAAAACTCTCTACAGTGCTCATCGTGACCATTTGATCTAATCTTGACGATTATGATTTATGAACCGTACGAATCCGATATTAATCACGTAACATCTATTATTGATCGGACGATTGTCATGCAAAACTGCACTCTGCATTTACTACAGAAGATTATCAATTCTCGGACCCGGACCCAGACTTAGTCCCAATGGGAACAAAACAGAACTAAAGAGTGCCAAGTAGAACAACAAGTGCCACAGTTATATCTGACAATTTCGTACCGTTTCGAACGTTTTCGTTCCGTTTCGTCCAAACAGAACGTTAAACGAAATAGAAAATTAGTTTCGTTTCTAAAAACAGATCGAAACGAAAATAAAGAAAACGAATAGAACGTTAAATGAAACACAGAAATGGACTGAAATCAATAAGAAATGGAAGACGAAACGTTAAACGAAACATATTTACACAACGAAAATGAAATAACATTTTCGTTCCTTTACCGAAACAGAATAAAAAATGAAACAACTCATTTCCGCTTTCACCATTAACGTTTGACCGGCCTAGCTATAGTTAGGGGTGTCAAACGTTAAATACGGAAGCGGAACAGGGTGTTCCGTTTTTCGTTCCTTTCCAGCACACGAAAATGAAATCCATTCCGTTTCCGTTCTGTTCCGTAAAACGGAACAGAAAACTGTTTCGTTTCTCATTTTCCATTGATTTCAGCCATTTTTCCATTGATTTCAGTCATTTTTCGATAGAACGGAACACTAACGTATTTTCCTTCCTGATAACCTACTATCTAGCTCATAGATCTCAACAAAGAATTTAGATAAAGAAGAGTAGGAATTTCTAATTTTATTTCACTCTTAATCAGTTTAGTACATAGTTTCTTCTGGTTTACAGAATGTCTAACCCCCTTTCCTCATGGAGAGGGGTTCCTATTTATAGTCATCTGGTGGTCCCGCATTGCATCGGATCTTCTATGGCCTCCTTATGTCTTCATCTTCCTTACTCGGCTGTGGCACGAAGGTCGCTGTGACCTCTCCCAACCTCGGCATGCCCCTTCCTCACTTATGGCTAGTGCTCATTTGTGCGAGGTTCAGTCGAGGCTTCCTTAGCGACTGTCGTCCAAAGGTCACAGAACATCCCGCGACCGTTATGGAAAGGGCGCCCGTGCTCAGAAACCATTTCCTCTAGAGGGCCCACCGGAAGGGGTCCCCTCTAACGGTCTCTGACCCTGGCACTCTCCTAAGCGCAACGGCTTTGGGTCCACTTTCATCATAACAACTTGCGAGCTCCTTTCTCTAAGGGGCCTCAAAGAGGATCCTTCGAACGTTCTTTCTTGGTCTTTTCCTGTACTTGGGCCTCAAACAAGGCTTTTCGTAACTATTAGGCCCGCATTCTGATCTGACTGTATCATTAGCCCTCGAGCTTCTGATAAATGTTTGCATTCTATCAGAAGTTCTTCCGAGGGAGCTCTAGGTAACGATAGCGAGCTTCAAGCGATGTTCGAGCGACGTTTGCTTGTCGATCAAATTCTCTAAGAGGAAAGATACTGAATTCTGCTCGGTTACTATAATTTGCAAGCCCTCAAGTGATGTTAGTTGTAGAGAATACTAAATTTTTGCCCCGTTACTGCAGTTTGCAAGCCCTCAGATGGTATTAATTAATATCTGAACCTGTCTGACGCAGTCGCACGTCGAGGGTTGGTACTGTCAAGCCTTCGTGCGATGTTGACAGAAATATCTGGCGAATAAAATAATATAAAGGGGTGGGGACCACATGAACTTCTATCGGGATTCTACAAGATCTTCCCATTATTATGTTTCTTGGGGGATCGCGTCGCAACGATTTGTCTTCTCGTTGGGATTTGAAAAGGGGTAAAGCTCCTTTTTAGGTGGGAAAACCGAGGAGACGTGTCTTTTATATAGATTCAAAGTCATCGTTTCTTTGTCTCTTCTCTCCCAGTACATTCTATGTGCCCTTGCGGTTATTCTCTTCTTCTTTACATTCCGGTGAACTTCTGATTTCTGCTCTTCCTTTCCCCTTTTTCTTCCATCTTTGTACGACGGTGACTACTGGGTATTGGTACTAACCTCTTCTTGTTCTTGCCTCTCCTTTTGTTACTTTCGTTCTGTCGCAACTTATTCGCTTGTTCTTACTGTTATTTTGCTTAACTTTTCTTTGTTGTTTAGTTCCGCCATGCCTAAGAAGGTTTTCAGGAATTCAGACCCCAAGAAAATTAGGGATCGCTTCCCGATGTCCAGAGGTTTCGAATCTAACCCTTGGATCGATGCCAAAGTAGCCAAGTTCAAGAGGAGTTTGGTTTTCGATGATCCAGAGGAAAGTGAATTTCATGTGGAGGGAGCGGATAAGTTGGATCGTCCTTTTGAAACTTCGAAGGGCAGAGCGTTTTTCGCCAAATCTGCGTGGTGGGGGATACGCCTGCCCTTGTCGCCGTTCCAATGCGCGCTTCTCAACATGGTGAAAGTTCCCCCAGGTCAACTTCTTCCCATCGCTTGGTGCTGTATCACCTCCTTTGACCGTTTGCTCACGGTGAACTTTGCAAACTTGGGTCTTAAGAATAAAATTACTCCTACGGTGGGGTTATTTGGTTATTACTTCAAGTTTTGTCGTCACTACGAATTCTGTACCATCAGAACTGTTCACCGTCTGTTCGCCAATAAACCCAGAAAAGTGGGTAACTGGGAGGAGAACTTCGCTTTTTGTCGAGGAACTCTGATGGACGGGATGGGAATTTGTTTGGATTGGAACACGACTCCCTCTGGATACACCAAGGTGGAATTCCCGGAACCTACTGAGGACGAGTATGCCATAATATCCCATCTAGGTAGGATTTCTCAAGCGGGCTTCCGGTTGTGTTGGGATGGGTGGAGCCCCGTAGCAGATGATCGCACCTTCGCTGAATGCATCGAGCCTGACGATAACGCGAATGAGGAGGTACCTTTGCAGCAACTTAACTACTCCCCTCCTCCTGAAGAGGAGGGGGAAGGGTCGCCATGACCGGCCGTGTCTCCTACCACGAAGACTCTTCCTGTTGCGAAGACTCTTCCTGCCAAGAAGGCTTCTGCAATGTTTAAGGTTGCTAAAGGGGGTGGCTCGAAGGGTTCTAAGCCTGCTTCTTCGCGCACTTCTCAACATCCTAAACCCGCGCAGCCCTCTGAGAAGGCTCCAGCGGAAAAAATACCAATAGAGGGAGGTCGGCAGCTAAAGCACCTAAAAAGAGAAAGCGCGAGGAGGGTTCCTCGAAACATTCTTCGCCAACTCCCTCGGACTTCCCCAAAACGTCTGTTGGTGGTGAATTGGTGGTACTTGTTGCTCCTGGGAGGACGTCCGACGAATCATCTGGGAAGGTGCCTGCTAGTGCAAAATCTGCGCAAACTCATCCTTCCTCTTCGTCCCAGCGTCACCCAACTACTCCAGATGATTCCTGGCGCACAGCTCGCGTTAGGAGGATTCATGAAGATGAGAAAGTTTCTCTGCGCCTCCCCGGTATAAGCGCGGATCCTTCCAAAATTCAGGTTTCTCTCTTTTCTTTTTTTTTAGGAAAGGAGCGACGTTAATTATACTTTATTGCGTAGGTGCCCCGTCTTGCTGCTTCTCTTCATCGCGTGTCTTTGGACTTATGTCC
This sequence comes from Rhynchospora pubera, assembly GCA_028095005.1. Lineage (NCBI taxonomy): Eukaryota > Viridiplantae > Streptophyta > Magnoliopsida > Poales > Cyperaceae > Rhynchospora > Rhynchospora pubera. Next base: position 10,585,470 of record CM051461.1, on the reverse strand, counting down.
ACAAATTAGTGACTCGCTTACTGGTTTATCAATGGAGGACAAGTTTATGCGGATGCATTCTCTATTGATGGAGTTGGGATGTCTTCAGGCGAGTGTCCATGACAATTCTCGCAATTTTGGGAATGCCTGGATGAAGTCTTTATCTTCTTTGGCAGCACGGAATGCCGCGATCGACAAAGAGCTTCGCTTTCTTCGTGGGGAACAAGAACCGGATTGGGGCTTCAAGGTGGACTTGTCGCAATTCTCGTTCGCGGGTCGAGCTTCCAATGAGGATAAGGCAGAGATGTCTGCGGTATTTGAAAAATTTGCCGCCTCCCAGGATGCTTTGTTGGTTCGTGCGCAGGCTGCTGAAGCGGATAAAGATTTAATGTCCGAGACGCTCAGCCGCGCCTCCCGTGTCAACGTTGATCTCCAGAACTAGCTGTCTGCAGCGCATATATCGTTGGAGCAACGCGACAAACAACTGGAGAAGGCCAAGGATCTTATTCTTCAACGAGACGGGGCCATATCTGATTGGAAGAAAACGTGCGAGAAGGTAGCGCGCCAAGAGAAAGAGCGGTTAGCTGAGTTGGCGAGATTGAAGTCAACCAATGAAGCTCTGGGACAGAAAACTGAGGAACTGCTGGGCGAGCTTCAGAAGAAAGACCAAGAGTTGACAGGTCTCAATGATGAGATATCCCGGGTGAAAGCCGAAAAGGATCAGTTAACGTCTGAGAAGACCCAGCTACATTCTGAGGTTGTTCAGACCTCCTCTCTACTGCAAGAATCTTCTGTTCGTCTTGTTGAGCTGCAAGCCGAGATAGAGAGGTTGAAATCTCTCACTACAACCTCCAAGGGCAAAGAGATTTGCACTGATAAAGGGGAAGTTCGCTCTTCCCATGATTTCTTGCAAGCATTCCTTCAATCCTCTGGCGCTCAAGCTGCGGCCACCCTCCTTGTCTGCGGGGGTCTTCACTACATGCTGAAGCTTAAGTGTGACCAGCTGCGCCAATATTATCCATTCACTCGGGAGGAGTTTGGAATTATGGGCCCTGCGTCTGAGCCCGACGTCGCCCTATCACAATGTCGCTGGGATGAGGAGAGTGGCGACCTTATCTGTCGAGATGAGGAAGGTGACCGAGTGGTAGAGTTAGGCATGGAAGTGACCGAGTGGTCAAGCTCTGGCGCCGCTTGGCCTTCGGACATAATTTGCCCCTCTTGGGAAGAGATTGAGTCCGAAGATGAAGATGGGGAAGAGTCTGACGAGGAGAGGTCTGCGGGGGTAAACACCTTTGGGGAGGCTGGGCCCGTTGCCGAATTGGCTGAAGATCTTGCTCTCCTTTCTCCTGATCGTTCGCAAGGTCCGAGTCATGCAGAAGGAGCGAGGTCACTTAATATTTTCGAACAGTTCGATCAGATGATGGACGAGACAAGGGAGTATAATTTGCTTCATCCAGATCTCCAACTGAGTGATTTTAGTCTCCCTGGTGGCTCCTTAGGTGGTGATGTTCCCGGGGAATCTCTGGATGGAGAACCATGAGATCTTGTTCCATGTTTTGTTGTTCTCTGTTGTTGTTCTTTGCTATTGTTGTATGTTGCTATGTAAACATAAACCTTTTGAATCATAATATTTGCTTTTAAAAGACTTATCTCGTTATGCCTCCTCCCTTCTGTTGTTGTGTCTTGGACTATGTAACTGTTTTGTTATTATTTATTGTCATGACGACTTGGTGTTGCTAAAATAAATCAGGATGTTGAAGATAAACATCATAAAACAGAAATGAGAGGATCGACGATGTTAGTGCGCAGGGCAAGGTAAGGTTCGTAAGTGAAACGTAAGTAAGAGTGCGGCGGAATGTATAGCAAACTTAGTGTATTAATATCCAGAAACAAAGCATGTTTGATAAAGATAAAAGAGTCAACGACGTTAGCATGTTGAGTGCGACTAGAGCATAGCATAGCATAGACAAAGCACAATTGGAATAAAATGAGGCATAGACAGCTTTGAACTCATAATTTCTCATAAAAGTACATTATGTCTTTAATAATACATGCTTGACAATAATAAGGGATGTTGTCTTTCTTTCCTAACCAAAAGGAGGGCGGAGAGTCATTGTATATAAGGGATGTTGTCTTTCTTTCGTCTCTATGACTCCTCTTTCCCCGTGAGAGAGCTCGACTGGAAAGCTACTCTCCTCTTCCATCACGCTTGAAGACGACGCTGTGTTGGACTGGGCTCCCTTGGATTGTGTAGAAAGTGTGCATCGCCGCGCCATGTATTGGCGTCGAGGTTGATACCTCTTTTGACGAGGTGTCTGCGGCGATCTTGCTCCTTCCTCTCCAAGGGGGTTAACCCATGATATAAGCTTGCTCTCTCTCTCGCGCCGAGCATTCCCCATCTATTGATGAAGGTTGGCTGTCGACGATTCAAGAGCGACCCCGACTTTGGATGAAACGAGGTCGTCTGGACTGGAGGCCAAGCTTGAGATAGAGCTTTGTCACCGCCGTCGTCTTCGTTTATGTGGGCTTGAAACGGTTGAGTTTTGTTATTTTCATTGACTCTTGACTCTGCCGCCAAAACCCACTCGACGGATGTCTTGCTTGCGCACACGGTCAAGCAAGGCTATCCGTCGATAGGGAAGGTTTAGTATACAGCTGGAGAAATTTTACCTCAGCTGTTCTACTATACCTTCCCGAACTTATCAGCCGTTCTACTATACTCTCTGTTCTTTACCTTCTTCTCTTTTTTTTTTTGTCATCTTGGCTCAAGCTTTAAAGAAAGCGTTTAGGATCTTGGAAGGAGGAAAAAGAAAATGGGAGTTGTTAAGATGAAGATGCCTGTGGGGTATCTCTCTATTTATAGGCGTCCCCCCACCGACAATGGTGGGCCCTCTCCTGCCAGGTTGAAATAAATGCGAGACTATCGTATTAAATGCTGGATATGAATTGTGGCCTGAGGTAGTTGGATTGTGTCCTTAAATTTCGCCGCATATACCGGGAATCAAGTACTTGCTTCTTTGATGAGATAGATTTGTTAGATTTAGTAATATTCGTATGTATGACGGACTACCCGGGTCGGAGGATTAGTGTCGGGCAAAGATACAGGCGGCGTATAGCTTGGAGTTAATGTTTGTTAATATGACAGACTGCACACGACCTTGCGACTAATGTCGGTTGACATGGCAGACTGCGCATGGCTTTGCGGCTAATGTCTATTGATAGGGCAGACTGCGCATGGCTTTGCGGCTACTATCTGTATTCGTGGCAGATTGCGCATGGTTTTGCGGCTAATGTCTGTTGATACGACAGACTGCGCATGGTTTTGCGGCTAATGTCTGTTGATAGGGCAGACTGCGCATGGCTTTGCGGCTACTGTCTGTATTCGTGGCAGACTGCGCATGGTTTTGCGGCTAATGTCTGTTGATACGACAGACTGCGCATGGTTTTGCGGCTAATGTCTGTTGACAAGGCAGACTGCGCATGGCTTTGCGGCTAATGTCTGTTGATACGGCAGACTGCGCATGGTTTTGCGGCTAATGTCTGTTGACAAGGCAGACTGCGCATGGTTTTGCGGCTAACGTCTGTATTCGTTATATAGAATGAACAACGAAATATTAATTTGCGAACTCGAAAATAAAAGAATGTGCCAAGTTGAAGAAAAATAATTTTATTGAATTGCAAGTTACACTCTGACCAAAACAACTTAGGCTACGATACAAGGTTCTTCCAAATGCTACATTGCTTGAAAAAGTAAATAACATAAATTCTTAATTAATTGAAAACCCTAGCTACTTTGCTTCTTCCTTGGAGCCTTATGCTACGGTACGACTCCATCGAAGCTAGCTGCTTAGGTGGGATGGGTTGCTGTTCACTTGTAAAATTTACGCAAATGAACAGCGTTCCAAGCATTTGGGAGGTCGCGTCCTGTTAAATCTTGCAGCATGTACGCCCACCCTTCTATGGATCGAATCACAATGAACGGGCCGTCCCAAGCAGGATCAAGTTTTCCAATGTGCTTTTCCGGTTGCTTCGACACTCCTCAAGACCCAGTCACCAGGTTGGAAATGTTTCGGGGCGACCTTTCTGTCAAAATTTTTGCGCATCTTTCTTTAATATTCAACCATCCTTGCTCGCGCTTCCTCGCGAAGTTCATAGATCGCTTCCAGCTCTACTAACTTTTTTTCATTGTTTTTGGTCCATTCATAAGCGATAGTGCGCAGGGTGGGTTGCACGATTTCCATAGGGGTGACGGCCTCCAAACCGTACACCATAGCGAAGGGAGATCGCCCCGTTGCAGTCCTAGGGGTGGTGTTGTAGGACCATAGGATTTCATCGAGGAAGTCGGGCCAGGCCCCTTTGCTGCCTTCAATCTTCTTTTTAAGTCCTTCCAATATGGTTCGATTGGAAACTTCGGCCACTCCATTGGTTTGAGGGTGGCTGACGGAAGAGAAAAGAGAGCGTATTCCTAATCCCTCGCACATGTCTTGAAATGGTGCGCCCGTGAATTGCCGACCGTTGTCGGATATGATGGTGTGAGGTATGCCATAGCGGTAGACGATGTTATGCTTGACGAAGTCGGCCACTCGTGAGGAGGTTATCAGGGCGAGTGGTTTAGCCTCTATCCACTTGGTGAAGTACTCGACTGCCACTACTAAGAAACGTAAGTTTGCTCTGGCTGTAGGAAAAGGGTCTAGGATGTCTATTCCCCAAACGTCGAAAGGCCAGGGGCTTGCAATGGTGTTTAAAGAGGCAGGGGGTTTTCGCGAAACGCGAGAATGATATTGACATCTTTCACAACGTCGCACGATGTCAATCATGTCTTTCCTCATGGTTGGCCAGAAATATCCCTCCCTTTCGATGCGTTTGTCGATAGTGTAAGGGCTTTGATGGCTGCCACAGATGCCACCATGCACTTCGTCAATCAGTTTTCTGCCTTGCGACTCGCTGATGCAAACAAGCCAAGGTTTACGGTATCCCTTTTTCAGCAATTCCCCCTCCAGAATGGTAAATTTGGGTGCCCATCTTTTAATTCTCCGCGTGGCTAGCTTATCTGTTGGTAACTGTCCTTTGGTTAAATAATCTCAGATGGAGGTATGGATCCACCGTTGCAATGCAAGCTTCAGGTATCTCCATAATGGTAATGGGGGTCTCATTGTTCATGTCTGATCCCTTTGCCAGCTTGGACAATGCGTCCGCTATTTCATTCATTCCCCTTGGCACATGCTCGATCATGACTTCTTCAAATGTTGCTAAGACTTCTTTCACTTTTTCCAAATATTTCGCCAAAGTTGGGTCATGAACTTCGTATTGTCCGTTGATCTGATGTACTACGAGCTGAGAATCCATGTATATCCTAACTTTTGTTGCGCCTACCGCCTCCACTAGTCGCAGTCCTGCAATTAATGTTCGTACTCGACCATGTTGTTGGTGACGGGGAAGGTTATGTTAATGGCGTAGTAAAAGACTTCTCCTTTAGGTCCTTTGATCTGTATTCCCAAGCCTTACCCCCGTTCAGAGGCCGCGCCATCGACGTGAACGTGTCATGTGGCCTCCTGGTCCCTTTTTTCTGACCTTTCCGTACTTTCGACCACAAAGTCTGCTAACACTTGTCCTTTGTATGCTGCCTTGGGTAAAAAGGAGATGTCGAATTCAGACAACTCCACTGCCCACTTCAAAAGTCGCCCAGATACGTCGAGGTTGCCCAATGCCTTTCTCAAAGGCAGGTCGCTAATTACTTTGATAGGATGTGCTTGGAAATATGGTCGCAGTTTTCAGGCTGCAATGAGTACGGCAAAAGCGCCCTTCTCGACTGTTGAGTATCTTTCTTCTGCGTCACGCAGTATATTTGACACGAAGTATACTGGTTTTTGCATTCCATCTTCCTCGCGAATCAGTGCTGCACTGGCTGCGACTGCTGAGGCACCAACGTACAGGTATAGTGTTTCGCCCTTTGTCGGTCTACTGATGATTGGTGGGTTGGATAGGTAGGTCTTGATCTGCTCAAATGCCTCCTGACATTGCGTGGTCCATTCGAACTTTTTGGTCTTCTTGATGATCCGGAAGAAGGGTTTGCAGACTTCTCCCGAGCGTGCTATGAATCTATTTAACGCAGCTATCCGCCCTGTAAGCTATTGCACTTCTTTTACAGTTTTGGGAGCTTCCATGTTGATGATGGCTTGACATTTGTTGGGGTGCACTTCAATGCCTCTTTCAGATACAATATAACCCAGGAATTTCCCACTAGACAGGCAAAAGAAACTTTTCTTTGGGTTGAGGCGCATGCCGACGTCTCTCATTTTTTGAAATATCATGTTGAGGTGTTGCACATGTTCCTCGCCAGTGCAGCTCTTAACCACCATGTCATCGATGTACGCCTCGATGATTCCTCCCAGTTCATCCTTGAAAACTTTGTTCACCATTTGTTGATATTCAGCTCCTGCATTCTTGAGACCGAAGGGCATAACTTTGTAGCAAAATAAATCATGTTCGGTGATGAAACTTGTCTTCTCTTCATCGTCCGGGTGCATATGTATTTGGTTATACACGGAATAAGCGTCCATGAAGCTGAGATATTTAAAGCCTGCAGTAGAATCGATCATGGCGTCGATGCTTGGTAATAGGAAGGGCTTCTTGGGACATGCTCGATTTAAGTCAGTATAATCTATGCACATGCGACATTTTCCATTAGACTTGCGCACCAAGACGGGGTTTGCCAACCAATGGGGGTACTCGACTTCTCTTATAGCTCTTGCCTTAATGTAGCTACCCGCTAACTAACCGACCAGCGACACTTGGCTTAGGTTCAACGATTATTTTGGAGTCGCCACCCGATGTAAAATCGGAAAAAAAAAGTCGGTTTTGATTATATTTAGCCCATGGACAAGAGGTTCGTATCTCGGTTATGATTGTGGAAGGTATTAGGCACCACAAGCACCCAAACAAACTTGGTCTCTACTGATTCTAGCTTTCAATAGTTTCTTTATTAATATCAATATTCAATAACATGAGAATTACAACAGTAATTAGTATTTAAGAAAATTAAAAGAGAAAAAAATATTGGAAAGTAGTGAAGTTGCAAGCCGATCAGATCCTTTGATATTAGCTGTTAGGCATTGTAGGTCTGTTTGAACGACTTGAATGACTGGTTGATAGATGAATGGCGATCAGATTCTGAAATTGTTATTATATGGATCTCTCATTCCTTTTTAAATTCAGAGTAGTGGAATTGGAGAAGGCTTAAACTTCAGTAATTTCTTTCAAGGCATGGTACTTTGACTCTTCTCTTTGTGGTTTTCTTGCACTTTCCAGCCATCCCCCCCCCCCAGGAGTTTGTAAATGCATGTATATATATAGGCAGCACCTAACTCTTTTCAAGCACAGTGTCATGAACGTGAATACTTCCAAATGACCTGCAATTGAAATAAACCATCTCGTAGTATGTTGTATGCATAAATTTAATTGCTTTTAACTATCATATGTCATAATTAATTGAAATAGTTTGACCACATTTTCTATCATGTCAAGGAGGTAGGGGACAAATCAGCAAAAATCTTGCTGCACACATGAATGAACTATACTTGCATAGTATTCTAGATTGACATTTGGTGACTTGAACTGATGTGATTCTCCTTTTGAAAAGAAAAATTGTACTCCTTGTTTTCAATGTCTTGCGCCAGATTTTAAATGGGGTGAAGAGACATTGGTTTAGATGTGGTCGACGGCTTACATTATTCTGATGTAAAAAAAACTCAAGTTTCAGCAACGCCTCTTACATTTGTCTCAATAACAATTATTAATTATGTGGCCTAAGTTTGCCTAAACTTGATGAACCTTCTTATTGCCAGATGCAAAAAAATGATTTTCACAATCATAATTGCAATGAGTTAGCATCATGAAATCTATTTCTTCAATTGTCAAAAATAAAAGAAATGCACCTACTGTATGTGCTTGCACTGTCTTGTTTTACTAGAAGCTTTGAGTGTTTAATTTCTCTTTGAATAAATGTTGCACGCATGGGTAATAAAGTTTACACTACTAAAACCAACCTTTTGAAGAAAAGACCAATATCACCTATGGCTCTTATATTGTAATTTCCCTCTGATCTAGCACGCAAGGTAACAGGAAAAAAGTTCTTATGATTTTATATTATAACAAAATGATTTTTTTGCAAAGACGTTTAAATTTTTTTTTCTGGGTTACATAGGTCTACTCCGTTAACATATTGACGGGAGAAATCATTGACGGAGATAAAACAAAATATATATAAGAAACAATTTAGTAGGAAAGTAGAACTAATTTTTATGTTTTTCATAGAGATGCAACATGCATGAGCTTTACAGAAATCATTCGAGATACCATAATGCATAAAATTTTATTATTATTATTATTATTATTATTATTATTATTATTGTTATTATTATTATTTTCAAAAAGGTCATAGTAATTATAATATAAGAGGGGCTCATCATGACTAGAATATATGATTTGAGATGCATAACACATTTAATTCTTTTACAGGAAACGTTCATGATCTATTGATATAGTTTGATATGAATTTGAGAATATATAAGAATAACTATTGTACTCCTTCCCTGCTCCACAACTCCAAATAATGCGTCACTATTGGGTACAGGGATAGCAAACTTTGGAAATATTCAAATGATTTTGACTTGCTGAAATGATAGTAACGTGGAAGTACAAAAAGACATTTTATGAAATGACCAAAGTCAAATTGCATGTACTAAGTTAGGCAACTTTCACAAATAGATTTGATAAAATATAAAAATTGTAAAAGGGTTTGACAAAGTCACGTTTAGGCATTTTCTTAGGAGAAATAAATTATTTTGAAAAAGGTTTGCAAATGCCATATGCAAAGAAAATAAGTAAACAAATTTTGATAGGAATAATATAGAAAAATAGCTAAATATTGGAAACTAGTTTTCATTTGCTTTTCAAATGACCCAAAATTTATCTTTTCGCTGCATAGGGAACTGATTGGGATTAACCAATTGTATGACAATTTAACATAATTATGGTAGATGCTTTAATTTATTAAAAAGATATTTCAATCGATGACTCTTTTTGGGGTGTCTACACTTAAGCAAACGATCAACCTCGTCTTGCACAGCTTTCCTCCGTTCCAGGCCGAACTTGCGCTTTCTTTGCTGGACTGGGCGCGCTTCCTCATATGTATCAATGCGATGCTCAGCGATTGCTCTATTGATGCCTGGCAGCATGTCGTCCTCGTCGGCAAAAATGTCTTTATTGGCAATCAAGCATTCCCTTACCATGTTTCGGTCTATCGCAGGTAGCAGGGTGCCGAGTTGGGTCACTTGACCTTCTCGCAACACGACTGGCTCTGTTTCTTCCATGGCCTCTGTTAAAAGGGCCTTTGGTGGTTCTTTACTCAGCACACCTAGACTTTCCACAAATTCTTGGTTTTTCTTAGATCGCTCGATGTGAGCAATCTGTGGTGCCATGGTGATGCGGTAGCATTCCTTGGCCACCTGTTGCTCTCCTCTGACTATACCAACCCCTTGCGGGGTCGGGAATTTAATCATCAAGTGCGGAGTGGATGCGACTGCTCCGATGCTGTTAAGGGAAGTGCGTCCCACGATAACGTTATAGGCGGATGGAGCGTCCACTACGATGAAACGAACGTTAGAGATCACTGTTTGGGGTGCGTCCCCGAACAATACGTCCAGGTCAATGGTCCCCAATGGTTTCAACTTGTCACCTGTAAAACCTACGAGCGATGTCGTCATCGGCTGCAAAGGGTACTTCCCAAGGCCCATTCTCTTGAGGGCGTCGAAGTATATCACGTCGGCAGAACTTCCTGTGTCGACGAGAATTCGCTTTGCTCGTATTCCATTAATGCGGAGCATTAACACGATGGCATCGTCATGAGGCAGCTGGATACCATCGTAATCATGTGGCCCGAATGAGATGACTTGGGTGGACTCCTGTCTGTGTTGGATCTGGAAGATGTGAAAAGGTTGTTGCCCACAGGGATTTTTGGCTGCTCTTCCCTCGATGAACATTACTGGTGGAGGGGATGCGTGTTGCTGTCTGTCTGATGTGGTTGCTTGGGGCCACGGGTTATTGGGATGCGCAGTGCGACGATCGTCAATGTTGGCCCCAAATTCATGAAGGTGTTGCATTTTTCTTTTGCCTCTATCGTCCTTTGCCAGAAAATGTTCGAGAATGTTGGTCTGGCGCACTAACCTTTCAATCTCGTCTTTAAGCTTGAGGCAATCTTTGGTACGATGTCCGCTACTGCCATGATACTCGCAATAACTATTTCTGTCAAAAACTTTGGTTTTGGTAATGGGTGGTGCCCTTCTCATCTCTCTGTTGTGCTTAATTTTGTCATACACGCGATCCTGGGGTTCTGTGGTGACATGGTACATTTTATAATATGGTGCACGCTCTTCTGTCGAACTGGCACGGCGGTTACGGTTTCGCCTTGAAGGTTTGGGCTCTGTCAGCCGAGAGTGTGGGGATCGACTGCGCTGACGATCTCTAGGTGAACTTTGGCGCTGTTGCTTTCTGGGGGATGTGCTTCGTCTGTTGATTGGTGGGGCAAAGGTATTGTGATGATATTCTTGGATGGCCGCAATGTGTTTCTCTGCTCGAATAAGGTGTTCGGCTCGCTCTCTGAATGCTGCGAAATCAGAGAATTTTTCCGTCATAGCTGCCCACTGAACAGGTCCCTCCAACAATCCACGCTGTACAGCTAACAGTGCCATGTCCTCCCGATAATCACCGCACTTATTGGCTTCTATAGAAAAACGATCGAGATAATCGCGTGTGTGCTCGGAGGGGTGCTGTCGAACACCCATAAGGTCCATGCATGTTTTGGGTGGTGCTCGAACACTGGCAAACCTCTTAAGGAACTTTTCTGTGAGGTCTCTGTAACTGGACACCGAGCCGGGAGAAAGTTGCGCATACCACTCCCAAGCAACCCCTTCTAACCGAGTAGGGAAAACGAGACACATGGTTCGTTCGGACTCCCCAGTAATGAGCATAGATTCCCGGAAGGTGTTAACAAAGGCTCGAGCATCATGAGCCGGGTAAGCGGGATACTTGTCGAGACTCGCAAAGTCCTTGAGGCGAAGGGCCTTTCCTTTGTAGAGGTGCCGAGCCAAAGCTCCACGAGGAGGCGAAAGACTATCACGTCGCTTCCAGGAGACTTTACGCGAGCGGTCCATGCGCGGTCTGGACCTCCCATCGCTAGTGTCGCTCGTTTGAGAATAACTTGGAGACGAGGACCTAGTCGATGTGCTGTATCGACCGCGGTTTTTCTTCGAAGGTGACTTGCGAAGAGATAGCTCGCTTGAGCTATGAGTGCTATATTCTGAAGATGGTGATCGTTTTCTGGGCCGTCGTGAACGGGATTTGGAACGGCATCTTGTGTAAGAACGAGAATGATTAGGGACGTTGATATATTGGGAACGGCTGTGAGACAGTTGTGGTCTGTGGTCTTCACTATGCAAGGCTAGTTCCTCTCTATTTGATAGTCTGGTGTACGTTTGGTTGGATGGTTGGGTTGGTACACCTGACTGATTGGCCGGGAATATTGGGTGTTGGTAGGGATATTGTTGAGGGGGATGTGTGATAATAACCGGAGGTTGGTACATTGGATCGCGAGGAGCTTGAAACTGATGAGGGAGGGGCGGTTGCGGTTGATGGTTGTGGCTGCTGTGAACGGATGAGGGTGTGAGGGATGACATTGTAGAAGGGAAGACTTGTGGTGGTGGTTGATAATTACGCATGTCTTGTGGGGTGACATTGTTGATGGTTGGAGGGTTGTGTCGTGGGGCTAAGGAGATGCTAATAGATTGGTCAGAGGTTTGCTCCGTTCCTGGGGGTGGAGGTTGTGGGGTGACATGCTGTTGTGAAGTCATTGCTGGAGTGTTGAATGTTGCGCTGCTAGTCGCCATGGTTTTTTGTGGATGGTGTATTAAAATCTAACTTTTTTGGATGAATATTCCTACTCCCTTTCATGCGAATTGGAGCTCAAACAATAAGAAAAAGGTTATGTTTCTCGATTGTTAGAACGAGCTCAGGTAATTTACGGTGGGCGCCAGTTGATAACCTACTATCTAGCTCATAGATCTCAACAAAGAATTTAGATAAAGAAGAGTAGGAATTTCTAATTTTATTTCACTCTTAATCAGTTTAGTACATAGTTTCTTCTGGTTTACAGAATGTCTAACCCCCTTTCCTCATGGAGAGGGGTTCCTATTTATAGTCATCTGGTGGTCCCGCATTGCATCGGATCTTCTGTGGCCTCCTTATGTCTTCATCTTCCTTACTCGGCTGTGGCACGAAGGTCGCTGTGACCTCTCCCAACCTCGGCATGCCCCTTCCTCACTTATGGCCAGTGCTCATTTGTGCGAGGTTCAGTCGAGGCTTCCTTAGCGACTGTCGTCCAAAGGTCACAGAACATCCCGCGACCGTTATGGAAAGGGCGCCCGTGCTCAGAAACCGTTTCCTCTAGAGGGCCCACCGGAAGGGGTCCCCTCTAACGGTCTCTGACCCTGGCACTCTCCAAAGCGCAACGGTTTTGGGTCCACTTTAATCATAACAACTTGCGAGCTCCTTTCCCTAAGGGGCCTCAAAAAGGATTCTTCGAACGTTCTTTCTTGGTCTTTTCCTGTACTTGGGCTTCAAACAAGACTTTTCGTAACTATTAGGCCCGCATTCTGATCTGACTGTATCACTTCCGTTTTCGTTCAATACAACCTGTTTCGGAACGGAACGGAACAAAAACGTTCGAAACGATACCAAGTTGACACCCCTGGTCATAGTACAGTGCCAGAAGGGAACACGCACCAAGGAAGTATTTATACATAATAAAAAAAAGGGAATATTTACACATCTACTACTGCTCATGTGATGTGTCAGCTCGCAAAATGCCAAAAGGAATCTATTTATGACTCCAACGGTGACACATTTTTGCTCTATTGTTATCTTCTTTCTCTTTTTTATTTATCATCATTTTCTCATCACCATAATATTTATATATTATTCATTATTATCAAAAGACTATTTAATGAAGCAACATAATTGATCGCGGTTTAATTAACTGTCCCAACATTTTGTTCAACATAAGATCCTCGTAATATTAATATCAGAGGGGTTCAATGGTCTTTGTTAAATAATAGTAATTTGAATATAACATGTGCGTTTTATATGCTTTCAGTCACGTGCATGCAAAAAAAAATGTATGATTTTGACTTTATTTCGTGAGTTATAATGAGAGACAGTCAATTTAGCAATTTGAATCGTAATCTTTTTACGTACAGATAGGGTAAGATATGTATAATATAAATTCCATGAAATAATTTTGCTATTTAGAAGTTAATAGACAGTTATTTGAGATTTTATTTTCAAAATTATTGGGTGCTTCTTAAGTTATGACTTTTGTTGTTATATTCTTTTTGTAAGTTGATCGCCGAGCCAAACAAAAAATTTTGTCAAAGGGGAAAAGTTAAAAATTTATTAGGAAGATTCGGCAATGTAGTTAAATTATTTTTTAAAAAACAATTATAAGATTTTCCCATGATAACGTTATATCTCCAGTAGTAATTGAGTAATATCCTTTCACCGAATTGAGTAATAAGATTCTCTCAGCCGAAAAGTTAATAATTTATTAGGAAGATTCGGCAATGTAGTTAAATTAATTTTTTTTAAAATTATAAGATTTTCCCATGATTACTTGGTACCAGTTTGCACTAATCTTGTAGCAAAAATTTAGAATTTTTCAGAATTGAGTTGTCAAATTTTGAAATATAAAATAGGAAGGTTCGGCAATGTTGTTTAGGAACGAGACTATGCCACCAATATTATTGTTTCTGTTGCAATATATTATCCCTATAGCTTCTTCGTACATCATTAATTCACTGCTGGACTTGAGCCTAACCGATTCTTGGTTTTTAGTTAGATCTTTTTATCTTTGTTGTATTGATTGTAATTTTTTATTTTTTCTTACGGTCGTTCTCTAAAAGAGAAAAAAAAGGGAAAAAAATTATCATGATTGTTTTTAATCTTAAATAAATTGCTAACTTATACTCTTGCTGTTAGTGGAACTGTAGAACAAGAGCAATGGATATAATCATAGAACCGCTTACAAATTACAATGTTGCGTGGCAAACTTCACAAGGGATGCAAAATATCAAATATGTTAAAAAAATAATAATAATACATATTGCGTGGCAAACTGAAACAGTGCAGTTTCAGTCCTGTACACTGGAGACGTCCTTACTCATTACACACCGAATTGAGTAATCGACGCATCCACGTCAGATTCATTACATCTCCAGTAGTAATAACAGGAGGGGAGTATTTGCTTTTGGGAGGAGCATGTTACGTGTATCTTGTAATGAAACAAAAGGACGATAATGAAATAACAAAATAACAACAACGTAACGACAGAACTAGTTGCTTTGGATGGATGTAACGGCGTCCTGGGTTTCCCTTCTCAAATGAAAGTATGATACCAAAGAAATAGGTTTGAGTGAATGAATATCCACTATTTCGTTTAATTTTACAGTTCGGATACATTATTTCTGTAACATTCAATTCAAGGAAGGCAGAACAATTTTCCATTTATGAACAATTTATATTTCTTTAATTTGGACACGGAATGCATCTAACTTTCATCTGTTTCTAATAATATCCGTAACGCATTTTATGGTATCAACAAAGCATACATAAATGGTTCAAAACCAGGACATATACAAATCAATAAGATGATTTTAAATCAGACAAATATTTGTAAGCATCTCTATGCTCTTCTTACATTCTCTCCCCTGGTTAATGGTTTCACTTCGCCAGTGAAATAGAAAACAAACATCAAATCCCTCTTGAAAAGTTGAAATAATCAGTTATTATCCTTCAAGCATTTAAAAACCCCTCAAAAAACCCATAAATATAATAGTAACAAAATAATCAGAGATTATGCTCCAAGGCGTGCCCTCCAGCTCTCCTCTCACTCCAACTCCAACATCCATGGTGCCAAAACGCCCCTTATCTCCATCCCAACAACAAACCCAAGACCAATCCAAACGCCGCCACCACCACCACCAGTACATAACATCCAACAAAGAACTCACATCACTGGCAGAGTCGCGAGGCCTCCATCTCCTAACCCTCCTCCTACAATGCGCCGAAGCCATCTCCACCGACCGCCTGACAGAGGCCTTTGACCTGCTTCCTGAAATAACTGAGCTATCTTCCCCCTTCGGCTCTTCCCCAGAGCGCGTAGCGGCATACTTCTCCGATGCACTCCAGTCCCGCATCATCAGCTCCTGTCTCGGCACATATCCGCCTCTTCCCTTAAAGCCAGATCATGCGAGAAAACTGTCGCTTGCATTCCAGTCATACAATGCACTCTCACCGCTTGTGAAGTTCTCACACTTCACCGCAAACCAGGCAATATACCAGGCAGTGGAAGGCGTGGACCGGGTGCATGTGGTGGATTTGGACATCATGCAGGGATTGCAGTGGCCCGGCTTGTTTCATATGCTGGCATCAAGGCCGGGGAAGATGCTGTCAGTGAGGATCACCGGGCTTGGAGCATCGACTGAATTGCTTGAGGCGACAGGGCGTAGGATGTCTGATTTCGCGGCGGCACTGGGAATTGGGTTCGAGTTTTGTGCAGTAGAGGGGAAAATTGGGGATGTTCAGGATGCATCAGTTTTCGCTTCTCGGTATGAGAATGAGGTTTGTTAATTTGGCTTTCAGGATTTGGCATATGTATATATGATTCTATTTTTTATTATGACATTAAATATGTGTAGTTAGTGTTGGTAGTATTGCTTCCCAAATCCCACAGAAGCTTCCACATCACCTACTGACTTAATTAATAGCTGTAATTCGAAACTCATCACCCAGTTATTTAATAGGATTAATTTTGGGATTAGCAAGACTGATAAGAATGATAGTTGATCCTAAAAAAATCTTTGACCCTCAAAAAAGATAAGAATGATAGTTTTCGTGCCTTTTTGTTTTAACAGATTAATTGCTTCGGACCGAGTTCTTTATGTTAAGATAAACCTCTCTTCCATTGGCGACTTGATAAATGAACCACCATAGTGACATAGTCTTAAGTAATCTTGATTGGTTGTTTATTGAATTTGTAGTTCTTCACGTGTAGCTATCATGATTCATGTTAAACAAATAAGGAATTAATTGTGCTATTTAATTAATAGTAATATGCCATTGATTGATTAATCAGGTAACAGTTGTGCACTGGATGCACCATTGCCTGTATGACGTGACAGGATCAGACATGATCACAATCCAACTCTTAAAATCCCTCCGGCCCAAACTAATTACCATAGTGGAACAAGACCTCGGCCAGAGCCATGGCCAAGGCAGCGACTTCTTGGGACGATTCGTGGGTGCATTGCACTACTACTCGGCATTGTTCGATGCGCTAGGAGATGGTGCCGGCACAGAGAATCTAGAGCGGCATGATGTGGAGAGGCAACTGTTCGGTGCCGAGATACGAAACATTTTGGCAGTTAATGGGCCGAAGAGAACGGGAGAGGCAAAGGTGGAACTATGGGCAGAGGAGTTGAGGCGAGCGCAGTTTGAGCCGGTTTCCCTTGCTGGAAGCCCGGCAGCACAAGCCGGGCTGCTGCTCGGGATGTTTCCGTGGAAAGGATACACATTGGTGGAGGAGAATGGATGCTTGAAGCTTGGCTGGAAGGATCTCTCTTTGTTAACGGCATCGGCATGGCGGCCGCCGAGTGATTCCTGGGAGGAATTGGATCAGCAAGGGGTTCAGTCTTTACTAAGTTCATCTTCTTGATCTTTTGCTTCTCACTTCACTTGTTTCTTTTAATCTTTTTTTTTTTTGGTTCTTTTTGTTTTGGTTTTTTTTAATGGAAATAAGTATTTGCTTTTTCGACGGTCAATGTTTATGGGGACATAGCAAGTACTTATGTAGAACATTTTTGTCTGTTTAATTTGGTGTTATGTTATGGGTAGGTGGTAAGTGGTTGATGATTGAGGAGGGGTTTTAATTGAAAGGGAACAGATGACTAAGATGAGTGAGTGATGGAGCCATGGAGGTGTCAGGCAGGCCAGAATCTAGGATGGATTGATTCAAGGGAAAGAGGGGCTCGAAGGCCTAAGCCTTCAAAAGGGATCCATCATTGTTTCTTTTTGTTTGGAAGCATCTCTTGGTTTTCTCTGTCCCTGGAACGTGCATCCACACAAAACAATAGTTGCGGCAATCATTCAATCAAAAATAAAAAATAAAATAAAATAAAATAAGAACATAAAATAATAGTCCCAGCAAGAAATAATTTACTACTGCCAACCGTCCGTCAAACAAAGTTTTTTTTTTTTTTTTAAGATCTTCAATCAAAGACCCAAAAAAAAAAAAAAAAAACGATAAGCAAAATTTCGTTTCTCAGAAGCTACGTTTGGAAGCATAGTTATTTGAGGGTCGGTTTGAAAATAAGTCAATTATTTCTAGGGAGTAAAGCCAATCATCAAAAGAGATGAAACGTACAATTTTATTTTTTGGTTATTCCTCCTTGCCAAACTAAAACTTAATTAATTTACTATTACCTATTTTATGTGAACACAGAGGAAATTGAGAAACACAAGTTATTATATATCTACTAGACTACTACTGCCTAGTATTTTCTTTTAATAAAAAAATGAAAAGAGAGAAACTCAAGTTACTTTTTGAGTAGATTATAATTTGATTGTTTTTCCCCCTGCCCCCCTCTTATAAATTCTCCTGTGGTAACTAGCAATATTATTTATTGTAGTATTTTCTAGCAATTTATATTTGTGTGTGTTGTGCTTCAGTTAAAGAAATAACGGGGTGATAAGGATTATCTCCAATATTCATCGTCTCCATCATCTCCATTAACGTATTTTCTATTTTTTGGAATCATCACATCAGAGGATCACACGCTTTCTATTTTTGAAAATCGCTCTGTTTTCTTCCCTGCCGCGTACGCTCGTCCCCTCTCCCACCCCTCCCGCGTAAGCTCCCCAACCCCCACCCCTCCCGCGTACGCTCCCCCCTCCCCCTCCCCTCACACACACACACACACTATATATTGATTCTAACTGTTGAGATTAACATATTTAAATGTTGAAGTTAATATATATAACTATTGAAGTTAATATATATGCCAACTTCAACAATTTAATTATGCCCACTTCAAATATTACTTTCAACATTTAAATATGTCAAGTTCAACAATTATATATATTAACTTCAACAATTATATATATTAAATTCAACAGTTACACATATAACTACAACAACTACATATATAACTTCAACAGTACATATATAACTTCAACAATTATATATATTAACTTCAACAGTTACATATATAATATATTAACTTTAACAGTTACATATATAACTTCAACAGTTATATATATTAACTTCAATAGTTATATATAATTTCAACATTTATATAACTATAGTAGATATTGGTCAAAACATCCAAAGTATGCGCTCCATTCGTCCACCTTTTCGAGCCTTCACTTTTTCTTTTTATTCACTCATCAAAGAGACAATCGACTTTCTCATAGATATATATATATATATATATATATATATATATATATATATATATATATAGAGGTGGGATAAAGTGCCATAGATGACAATGCCATAGATGTCTTTTTTGAGTCATTTTTTGAAGATCCGAAATTCAATCGGTCAATCCAAATCGTTCAAATTGATCAGCATATTGAAATACCATTGGAGACCAAATTTTACATTTTTTTGAATTTTTTTGGTATTTATTTTGATATGTTCAAATTGGAGGGTCTGAAATACTCCAATTATAACGTTTTTTAAAAATATCATAATAAATAGCAAAAAAATTTGAAAAAATGTAAAATTTGGTCTCCAAGAATATTTTAATGTGGTGAATAACTTGGATGGTTCAAATGGAGCATTTGAATTTTGGATCTCGAAAAACGACTCTATGGCACGAGACCCTCTGTGCCATCTATGGCACATTAGCCATCCTCTATATATATATATATATATATATATATATATATATATATATATATATATATATATATATATATATATATATATAGGATATTTGACGAGGCGAGAGGAAAAAGTCGGATGGAGAGATGCTCCCACTTCGAAAATAACAGAAAGATTCACGTGTTATTAATGAGACGCTGGATAGAGATAGGGGATGATGGAGATGATAAAATCTAGGAGATGGTCTTAAGCAATTTCGAAGAAATAGGTAACGCCACTATTTTTAATTGTTTACTTCAATTACTAAATTTTACTAATTTTTGTTATATTCGTTTTACTGAATTGTTAACTTCAGTCAGTTCATAAAGGACGCTGAAATTTGATGGGCATTTCAAACATTAGAATGAAAGTAAATATCATGGCCTTTTATTGTAATATCTGACCTAGCTTCGACCAAAACTCAGTACTATAACGATCCATACCATATGTACCAAAATGAAAACGAAAAATCACAAACAATAAATCCAAGTTTTGTTTGACAAGTCTAGTATCTAATTCTAGTTACTCTCAAGTCTTAGGCACAGTTTGGATGCGTTGAGAAGAAAGTAGGAAGAATGAAGAAGAGAAGAAATAAATTATAAATAATCAAAACTCTTCACAAAGTTATACACTTTCCAATACTTCTTCCCATTTCTTTCCTTCTTCCCACACCTATTCAAACGGAACTTTAGTTAAGATTTTAAGTACTGGACCTGTCGAGTATATAATCTTAGTTGAGACAATCACTTGAATATTGTCACTCTCTAGGTCCCAGTTAAGATTTTACGCCCATTCTATCTAAATAATTCTAGAGGAGATCAATATCTTATCCCTTTTTCATATTTCACTATTTCAGCACCACTTGTGGAGTGGTGTCTGTCTACCGTTGGCCCTTATTTTTCCCTAAAGTCCTCAATTCCATAAAACCTCTGATTTCTAATTTACTATACTTGATATTCCTGGTAATAATTTTGCAAAGTAATGAATTCAAAAATTGGGGCTTACGTGAGCTCTCCTCTGTTGGCTGCCATTTTTACCTTATCCGCTCCTAACTTGGCTTCTCCTCCAGGTTAATTCTATCTCTCAATCCTTAATTAATTTTATGTTCTTCATAAACATATTCTGTTTGATTTTAATTACATAAATGTCCCATAAAGTTAACCTACTTTGTGTTAATTTTATTGATGCAGTCTCAATTGCACAGCCAATGCCCCGAGGAGCGGCGCTGTTTGAAAAAGCTTGCATTGGTTGCCATGACATGGGAGGCAACATCATACAACCAGTAAGTGTTAATATAGACTAATTAGGCGCCACTTATATAGATGAACAACATCTAATCTAATGTGTAAAAGTTTCATGTTAATATATTTGATTTGAGGTACTTGTTTCAGAAGCAATTATCATTAACGAAACAATGAACCCATTTTTGTTTTTTTGTTTTTCTCTTTTCCAGGGTGCCACTCTTTTCACAAAAGATCTTCAGAGGTAATGTACACACTGACACACACACACACACACAGAGTAGATCAGTACTCTTAATTAATAGGTTGCTGCATGATTAAGTCTTTTTTGGTGACTGGTACATCTTAGCACAAAATGATGATTAGGTGCCAGTGCTAAGTCCAATATGAGAGATAACTATGTCTTAAAAAGGAAAATTTAAGAAACAGTCAGGTCTAATTCACTTTCTAGTATTCCAAGTATTGCGATAAACCAAACACAGAAAAATACAGAACCAAAATTGTAAAGCTGGTAAATTAGTGATGCTCAATAATTCAGCTTTAACATTTTTTTTCTTCAAAACTAATGTATTTGTTTTGTTACATACCAATTAAGATGAAAAAAAGTATTTTTGTCTCATGCAGAAATGGTATTGTAACAGAGGATGATATATACAATATAACATACTATGGAAAAGGAAGGATGCCGGTACGTTAACATGCATTTTTTTTTATACTTTCAAGCAATTGAAATATAGTGTAGTTACTTTAACATGCATTTCTTTTTTTTTTTACTTTCAAACAATTCAAATATAGTGTAGTTTTGATTCTTATACACATTACAATTAGCACCTCATCGATAATAAAGGTACTAAATTGTCTCAGTACGACCGGTTCCAGTCTGGACTAGAATCACCAATACTACGGGCATGTTTGCTGAAGCCTATATACACCTGCTTGGTACCTGTCCTAAAATCAAAGCAGCGCACTGATAAAATGATAAAATGATAAAATGGAAATAGGGTTTTGGAGAGAAATGCACGCCACGAGGCCAGTGTACATTTGGGCCGCGCTTACAAGAGGAAGAGATCAGGATGTTAGCAGAATTTGTCAAGTCACAGGCTGAGAATGGATGGCCTAAGGTTGAAAGCTACGCGGACTAGTATCTCACAAATTGGATTCAATTAGTGTTGCATACTGCTTTGACTGCTATTCTCCACAACAACAGAAAAATTCATACTAGCAGAATTTGTCATGAGGAAGAGATTAGGATTTTTGTGATTTTAGAGAGGCACAGCAGCACAGATAGTCAACATCGAGAAGTAATAAATCCTTTAACGAGTAAAGTTGAGAAGGAACTTCTTTTTCCTTGATCTATATTAGTTATAGAGAAGAAGTGATTTGATTTGTACTTGTGTTTTTTGAATGAGATTTATCACTCTAGTACAGGGGCGGATCTACCACCGGGGCGGGTGGGGCTCTGCCGTCGAGCCCTTGGAGCCTCCCCTTTAGCCCTAGCTAATTTTTTCTGCCATTGAAGCACTCAAAGGTGGGGCTGAAGACTTAAACAGAAATTGTCAGACCCACCTAAATATTTTTTCTAGATCCGCCACTGCTCTAGTAGTAGTAGTTATTATGATCACATCATCATGATAGCATATGGTAATTAGTACTATGATGATGAGGTTTAATTTAAAGAACACATTTTTAGATAGCTGATTGGGTGGACAGCGGGCGCGGCTGTCATTGTGAAGCTTGAGGTTTAAACTTTAAACAACGGTTCTTGTTGACTTGTGAAAAAGAGATCAGATAAGAGTGCAAGGCCATTTAAGGTCATTGATTTGATTTAGATGTAAAGAAGGCCGAAATATGAGTTTTGGGCCTGACCTAGTAATACAATGTACAGTACAATAACCCGTTGCTTCCTTCCTTGATTCCTTGAATCCTTGCCTCAATGAGATCCGATAAGACAGAGAGAGATGAAGCGGCTCTCCCCATCCCGGCGAACTGCGAGCGCTTGCTCCGATCGCTGAAGCAGTGCCACCGCCACTCGGGGCTCGAGGCCCAGTGTCGCCACCTGAACCGCGCGCTGGCCGAGTGCGTCGTGTCGGCGTTTTGTGGCGAGGAAGCGGAGGCGGTGCGCAGCCTCTGCGGCAGCGCTGGCACCTCGCTCAAGCGATCTCAGTGTCAACGAGCTCAGATGCGCTTCTCGGCTTGCCTCTCTCACTCTACCTCTACAGCTTTACTCACCCCAGATGAATGATGAATTGATGATGGATATGGTGCATTTCTTTCTTTTTTTTAACAATAATATAATAATAGTTCAGTGATAGATATTTTTGTGTCCACGGAGAAGTGTAGATTCTGAAAAAATTTCGAATGGTCTTCATTGAAACCTTGCTTAATTTAGTCCGAATTAAATGAAGAAAACTGCGATTGGATGGAAATGCAGTACAGAAGCTCAAGTAGTACCACAGGTTGTACAATCACTAAATCTTAGTACTCATGCATAGTACACTAGTAGCTGAAAAGTACAAATTTCCAATAGAGTGGGACTCTGCAACTATAAATACACGCGCAGCTTAAGATAAGAAAATTGAAAAAGCAGCGATGGCTCTGATGTGAACACATCCGATTTGATCAGACGGTCAGAAATTCAATCATCAAGATGGATGGCTCTGAAGTCTGATGTGTTCTCAGGTCGCCCCTGCTGAGCTTCCCACTGGTAGTTCTCTCCCTCCTTGTACTGTTGTACATTTCCTTACATTTCATATTTAACAAGGAAATGTGAAATGTCGTTTTCTCTCTTTTCCTTTCCATCATCCTAAAGGGCTGATAGGGCTCGTCAGAAGGCCCATGGGCCGAATTTATTGGTCTACAACGAACTAGCAAACTCCTTCCTGCCATTTCTCATCTGATCATCTATCTCCCTTTTGACGAGATCCCCTTTTGAGTTTTCTTTTGACCGCCTCGCTCATTTCTAAGTTCTAACCCTTGGCTTTTACCATCCCCTCCCTCTCCAAATCCCTTTCTATTTCCCTTCACTCCACTCCATTTTCCACCATATTTCTCCTTTCCGTTGGATTCATTCGCTCTGGTTCCATTCTCGTTAACTCTGCAGTGTGTATATTTATCCACCATTGTCTTCCGGTCTATGCCCACCAACTGTTTGAGGAAATGCTGCTGAATACCATCTCATATTATACACTATCCTCTTCTATTTTTCCCAGTAGAATTCTTCTTTTTCCTTCCAATGTGTCTAGAAAAAAAATCCATGCTGATGGATCCAGACCAAATGGATTTACAGTGTCGTCCATTTTAGCAGCTTCTAGCTCCATAATGGTAGAGAAATTCATGTTTTTTCTTTTTTTTTTATTAGAAGTGAATTTTGAGTCCTATTTTCATTTTTCCAACTGTTTAATAATGACTTTTTGTAAGATGTCTTGTATAGATCTGGCAAGTTATATTTGATCAAATCAAATGTGCACACTTAATGTGGTTTATTGGACAGTCATGATTTGTGGGTATGTAGGAAATAAGGGTTTTGAGGAATCACTTAACCTTATTCGAGACATGCAATTTAGGGGCATATATTCATTGATTTGCATGACATGCAGCTAGCCTTGTTCATTTTCATTTCCAACAATATTAAGATCCTAGCCCATCAAACACAAAAAACGCTACTTCATTGGTTTTAGATGCTTTCATACCAAACATGTAAGCAAGAAAACTAAACTCAACTGAAAGTTTGATGCTAGAAAGGTGATTATCAAACTTTTCAGGAAATTTCAGTATCTAACAAATCAAACAGGCCTAACAGCTCTCCATTCTGTTGGTTGTCTTGTTAGGTTTTCTGAAGGGAAGAGCATCCATGGTTAAGGATTGGGTACAATCAAGAATTTTCTTGAACAGTCTCTCATCTATATGTTGTTAAGTGTGTGGTAGCTTAGATCATGCACGTAAGTTTTTTGACAAAACTTCCTGGTATAGAGATGCTATCCCCTAGACTTGTATGATTTCTAGTTATAGTCTCCATGGAAAGGGGAAGAGCAATATTATTATTTGAAGAGGTGTGTAAAAATGGGTTCACACCAGAGATTATCATTGATTTGTCAGTCCTCTTGGCTTGTATTTGTGCTGGATTAGTAGGAAAGAGGCTGGCAATCTATCGTAGTAATTCGTGTAAAGGATTACTTAATGCACCAACAGTTGAAATGTGCATTTGCATTGTGGACTTATTGGGCCAAGCAGATCATATCTATTGGGCTTTGGACTTTGGGTTCATGGTTGTTACACCCAGTCTCAGAGTAATTCTCTCATTTGGTTAGAGGGCCCTGAAGATCCAGAACTCATCAAATTTTGTTCTGTCAAACTCGCATGCCTCCTTTGGCGGGTGGGATTTGTAAAGTAGAAAGCGAGGCAAAAGATAAATAATGGAAGGTGGAAATAATTGACTGGATGTAGTTGGGTTGGCTAGGTATGTACTAACCTCATGGGTTTGCAGTACAGTAAAAAACTGACTTGAGATAGAATTTGAGACTTGGTGTCTTTTAGCGTGAAGACAAATGGAGAGCTCTTTCAGCGAGGTTTTGCTAAGAAAGGGTCTGTCATTTTAGTACCAGTTGAGCTTGGCCAGAGTAATATTCCACGCCATTCCATCATAGAACGAACTTTCAATTCAGTTTAGGGTACTGGTTGGTGCATAGTTGAAATCAGATTGTGCAACTAGGTGATACTGCATTACAAATTCAACCCGTTGGTAGATATTTCAGAGCTTGACTGACATTCTTATTAATGCTTATGCATATATAATTACCCATACATGAGATCATATATTATTGTTAATAGACTGCAAAGTGTCTGCATATTGAGTTTGATATCTGAGCATAAAAGCCAGTACAGGGCTTCAATTAAGCTTTTTGCTCTCTTTTTTAACTTTGACAAATTGTGTTTGATATCTAAGCCACACCAGTCCATAGAACAAACTGCAAAATGTTTACAAAGGATTTTTAATTTTGAACTCACCATGTGGAATTGGAGCAATTTGGATGGTGCTTCCTAATTTTGGAAAGCACCATAGTTATGGCTCCTACATTAATAAAGAGGCTTCTGATGACTGCACAGTATAAGAGATCTTGTGTGGACAGATACGGGTCTCACATGACCGATGTCTTGTACTGAATTAGTTAAGATTGGTGCTAGTTCAATAAGGCTAGTAACCCCATTAATTATAAAATTAAGATTTGAGGGTATAGACAACTTTTCTTTTGTTCCTATTTCTGGATTGGATGTATCAATAGGGCAATTTATCAGATTTTCTTCCTTTTGCTAATATAATTATTTGCTTAGATCAGCTTTTCAAATAATTTGGGCCTTTTTGGCACATTAATTTTACATTAGCCTTGTTGACTTCTGAATTGCAATTAAGCCTCAGTTGAGTGCCAGACCAGCAAAACAAAATGAGAAACCCTTGTATGTTTATCGTGAAAACAAATGAGAGATGTCTGGTGCCTACTTGATTGGTATAACTAAGGTCTGAAATTGCAAGCCTTGATTTACATATAATACTAAAATGGGAATTTGACTTGTGATATTTTATTTTTATGATCCGTCTCCAATAAGGAAAACTATTAGTGATTGTACTTTCTATGGACCATTACATATCATTACAGTTCTATGTCGTTCTCTTCACGTGGATCCACATTGCCTTCACACGAGTGAAGGTACTTCTCAACAAATTTATTCTTGTTTAGCAAACCAGATGTTAGTCACAGTCAAACTTGCTATTATGCAATAATCAGTGCTTCAATAGTTTAAAAACCTGTGGCATTTTGTAAGAACAAATTATTATGGAATTAAACATTCAAAATTTATATTATTAATTTAGTTTTTCTACAAGTTTCAATAGAAATTTCCAATATCCCCTAAAAATATGATAATTTTGTACCATGTGATAAATGTGAACATCAAAATATCCTGTTTTTCCTACAAAAGACAGAAATTTCACAAAAAAATGTTCCCTATTATTTGGTATATAGAAAATTAGAACTAATGTTGTCTTGTGCAGGTATGCATGGTTTATCATGGTTTTAGAGGGTCACATATGTATACTAAGTGATTACAATTGGTACATGTTACACATTAACCAAATTATTGTGTATTTTGGATATCTTGTTTAATAGAGCTTGATCATTGAAGATTCTGCTGTTTTTATTGATTTTGAGTGTTTTGTTGGTATGGACACTGTTGGTGAGTTGTTATTTGAGAGACATACTGCTAGGTTTTTCGTTAATTTCATATGTCAAAAACATTTAAACTTTAGAATTATGACAATTTTAGGCATTTGCTAATTCCATATTATGTTTATCAGTTATATAGATATCATGCCATGCTCTTCTATATTACAAGCCACCGTTTCTTTATTTTTAACTTCATTTTATCTTACAATCTTCCCTGTGATTTCAGGTACAGTTGAGAGTACTCTTCACGCACAAGATAAATTTTTTGTAATTGATAATTGATATACAATACATTTCTCATCTCGATTTACCTAATAAGTTCGGATAACAATTATGCACATAAATACATTCCCTTGTTGTTTATACTCACTTGGATATTTTGTGTTTATTTATACTTAATAGATGTACTTATAAAAAAGTTCTATATTTCTCCCACATTGCTGGTTTACTTTACTATTTATTTTTTTTGTATAAATTTTGCTGAAGAGTTGATTATTGTTTAAATTAGCTAAGTACAAGAAAAGCACTATGAGAACTATTCAAGATAACAGAGGAGATAATCAAATGGTTGTCTTTGTTAAGATATGCTGGTAGATGGTCAAAAGAATGGAACAGTTTTTTGTTAATGAAATAATCATCTTATACCATTAAGTTTAGTGTTTTATGTCTCTGCTATGTTGAGTACTTGTCTAGCTGCAATAATATTCTAAGCAATTATTATATAAACATCGTATTGTGGAATTTTTCATCGTCGTTGCTTTCCGTTTCTTTTAGTACATTCATCCAAGTACTAGAAGCAGTAACAAGAAAAATAACATATGGAGTAAGAACCTTACTATATTACAAACAATATCACAATTCCGAACGTTTCAAAGCACGATGTATTTATTCACTGTCTTTACTGGTTTCTAAGAACCTTACCAGAGAATCAATTATGTACCAATTACGTATGGGATAGCAATATCGTTAACAAAATGTCTTGATACATACACCTCAATAACAACTGACTTGAAAATATAAAGCAAAATGTAAGAAATGAAAAATCTAAAATTTTGTTCCATCTTAACAGAATGTACATTATTTTCACATCATATAAATCACAAAACTCTGCATCTATGACTAATATACAACATAACATATCCACAATCCGTTCTCTATATATTTGACAAAGAATGATATACAATACATCAGAACATTCTACTCTTGTAAACTATGGCTCTGTGTTGGTATTATTTGCGTGATACATCAAACAAATTTTTACATGGAGTAACTTCAAGTAAGCTCAATGCTTATCAGCTTTCGCAACTGCTAAAGCTTCTGATTTGGAACTACATCTCCATCCCCCAACCCTCCTTTGGTAGGTAGCTTGATTTGGTGGTGGATTTAAGAATAGGGAAAAAAAATGATGATGGTGATTCAACAAACTACCCATTTCTATAAGTCTAAGAAGCTAATAGCCCTATAATCCAACTAGGGCTTCAGTTAAATCATGAAATGAAAGGCTAAATTACATCTAGGCAACGAAGGCAGAAATGGTTAAGAATTCTTTCTATAAGACTCTTCGGCTCAGGTACAAGGGAAGAAGTGATGCTATTCCACAAATGGAATGCACTAGACTCTTCGATTATCCTCTTAAATAGGATATCCTGCTCTACTGTTTCTGTCTCATCTGATGGTTCAGCGAAGTAACTACAAACAATATTTGCATAGATTTTGTCAGAAATTAAGGTTTCTTAGATCCTTTGATAAACTGAGTTTTGCATGAGCATGCATCAAACCCTCAACGTATAATATAAAAGAAAAGTGTTCAGTACGTGCAAATCAAAATTAACTCAATGAAATAAAGTCCTGAAATTGGAGTAAAGAGGTGCATTATGACCCTAAAACTGGCATGGCAATAACAGTACGTTCTTAAGAAAAATATAAACCATTATAGGCTTGAAAGCACCAAAATGAAAAACGAATACCTTGTGATATTTGAAGAGTTTATTGGGTAAAACTGGAAAGAAGGCAGTATCTTCACATTGAATTGGTTTTTGCTTTTAAGCTTGTCGATCACTCTAGTCAAGAGATCAGCACCATTCCATCTAAGTCGGGAATCATCATATGTTGAGTAAAACTCCCTTAAGCACTCCATCACAAAATCACTGCACAAACACAAATTCAAAATTAAAATGAAAATATGATGGAAAATACTGATACTATTAAGCATTCAGAATTTTCAATACCTGTTCTTTTCAAATGCCATGACCGCACCGCTGAAAGTGGTGTTCCCTTCAATTTGATCTGACATTCCTATAGAATTCTGAATTGCACCTATAGATTTGAAGACAATAACATCTGAATCGAGATAAAAACCCCCATACCTGCACAGAACAATATAAATAGTTAGTTTAAGCTGCTTCATGCTTACTGCTGGAGAAGCTCAACTTATCACATATTTCCCAGGAAAAATGTGGAAAAACACACCTATATATGGATTTCTAAGTTTTCAAACATGTAAAATATTTGAATATGCCACGGTTTCCAAACTTAGAATGTGCAAAATATAATATGTAACTATCGCAGTTATTAGAAGAAAACAAATGCTAACTTGTACAGAGCAGCGAGGCGGATAAGCTCACTATAGTGAAGTGGATAGTGTTTAGTTTTTCTCCAGTCAAACCAAACTGATGCGAATACATGTGTCGGTGTACCCTCCAAAAGCTCATCAAGATTCGGTACTGCAACTGCCACTTTGTACCTGTATAGATGTTCACTTTGAGTTGGACATAAGCATTCAGAAACAAAAAAGAGAAAAGCATTTTTGATACTTACCCATCCTTGACAAAATCCTCAAAGAACTCGAGTTCCATAGTTTCTGAGAAAACTACTACACACGCATGGTTGTGGTGCTTTAATAAACTCTCTAGACCTCTTTGGTGGCGCACACCATAGGTCCATTGAGGGCTATTCCATACCATCAACACCCTAATCTCGCACTTGTTATCATCGTGAAAGAACTTGTGCATGAAGTCGGAAAAGCTCAAATTTGGGTCTATACCAGGGAAATAACCCCATCTCCTTGCCCCACTGCTCTTGACAGCTGTTCGCCCTTTTTTCTTTTGTTTTTCCTGTTCTTTCCCTTCTGCATGCAACTCCCCCCGCTCGACAGATTTGTCTCTGTGACCAACGAATGGAATGGTGTCCATTTCCCTGAGAAGCACTCTCTGAACCATGCGGTCTCCGCGGGTGAGAGCGGTGAGAGCTGGAGCATCGGGATCCTGCAAGAGGGGATGGTTTTTGGGATTGAGGAAGTCGAGATTGGACTGAAGCATTTTATTCTTTCTTAAGAAATCGGCTTTGGCCTCTAACCACTTGGCCCATCCGTCTCTGAGAGGGGATTCTCCTTTGTCAGGCTTGAGGAGCAATGCATCTTCGATTTTTGTGATGGAGCTGAGCTTCGCATTGACATCCTCATCAATGGGGTAATCATCAGAGGAAAAGGAGATCTGAACGCGGTGGAGGCGAGAATCGGAATGGAGATCGGAGGGTGAAGTG
Organism: Rhynchospora pubera; assembly: GCA_028095005.1. Classification (NCBI taxonomy): domain Eukaryota; kingdom Viridiplantae; phylum Streptophyta; class Magnoliopsida; order Poales; family Cyperaceae; genus Rhynchospora; species Rhynchospora pubera. The sequence goes on along the minus strand of CM051461.1, from coordinate 10,555,459 downwards.
AAAAGTAAATCAGAATCAGAATCAGAATCAGAATCGGGATCTGAATGGGAATGGGAATGGAGAGAGCCGAAAGGGAGGCGCGCTACGCCGAGGATGTGGTCCCAGACGAGGGCAGTCTTGGGTTTGGATGTGGGGATGGAGTGGGAGTCAGATTCGAGGATGGGGAGGTCATTGACGTCGATGAGGTCGATGGGGTCGATGATGGGGTCGTCGATGATGGGGTCGAGAGAGAGGTTAAGGGACAATTGGGACGTGGGGAGCGAAGGCGCGGAGAGAGGGGCGGAGGAGAGGCGGGAGTGCAGGACGAAGAGGGACACCAGCAGCAGCACAGCGGCCGCCAAGGCGCACACATGAGGCGGCCCCACCGAGGACCGCCGCCGTGCGCTCACATGGGAGCGGGGTAGCATGCTTTCAAGTTTCAACTTTCAACTTTCAAGAGAAGAGGAGAGTTCCGAACAAATACAATACAAATTACCCTCTGAAAGGAAAGCCGAGGATGGCAGCAAAGGGCGATTGGTACTGACTACTGGCGATCCATTCTTATATAAGTTTTATAAAATTTGGAGTGGATTTGATACTTGATTAAATGATTAAATGACGAACGTATTAGTTAATCATATTCGTTCATTTGTTGACCACTTAATCTATTATCAAATCAACTCCAAATTTTATAAAATTTATATGAAAATGCATCGCTCGTAAAATTAAACAAGATCAACGGTTTGGATTTAACGTTTGAATTTTAAAATTTTTAAAAATGCCTTGGCTGTACCGTCCAGCCAAATGCTGGGCTGTAGAGGATGCCGATCCGGAGATGTCTACGGTCTACCAAATACCAATCGCCCTTTGCTGCCATCCTCATCCTGGATTCTCTCTGACGCGCTCTTTACTACCTTCCTATCTCATCTTATTCACTCTCAACCCCTAGTCACAGTCAAGACTCGCTATCACATCTCTCTCAGTACCATATCAATAATTCATACACTTTTTGCTAATTAACTGTAATTTATCTATAATTTATTTTTTCAATAATATTTGTTTTCCCCTTCTAATTTCAATCAGCATAGAACAGAGAACATAATTATATGTAATATTTTGTCCACAAATAAAGACAAACAAAATACTTTTTACTCAAGTACATGACAAAATATATTAATTTTCTTTGTCGTCAAATAATATATTTGTCCTAGATCTACTTTTACGTATTTCTTCAAGTTCACTTATTTAATGCTTTTGAAATTTAATTCGTATTACATATTCCATCCAAACAAAAAAAGTGATTGGGGCATGATTATTTGGAAAACAAAAGTTCCTTTAAAAATTAAAATCTTTTTATGGTTACTGAATAAAAGAAGATTATTAACAAAAGATAATTTAGCATATCGAGGATGGATAGGGGACACTTCATGTGTTTATTGTCCGAGTTTGGAGACAATAGATCATCTTTTTTTCAGATGCCGTAATAATAGATTGATATGGTTATGGTTCCTGAAACAGTTTGATTGTAACGTTGAACCTTATTTTCTTGAAGATTTATTACAATATAATAACTCTTTACATATATCTCTCTTAGATGCTTTCCAAATTTGTTGTGGTGCAATATTTTGGATTCTGTGGAATAATAGAAATAAGATATGGTTTAAGTCAGATAAGCACCATACTTATAGATATACTGCTTCTCTAATCAAATCATTGTTTAATCATTGGTCAGTTCTGTGGAAACCTGCATTGAAGGAGCAAGTTTTTGGGATGATCTCTGATGTCAATCAGCTTCCTCTTCAATTGGATCAAGCTTGATAAAAGGTGGATGGGAAGCGACATCTATGCAAGAAGGGGTGTCGAAAAATAAAAAATGTTGCTAATATTTGGCCTATTTATGTTGTTATTTATCTTAAGACTCTATTTGTGTTATATGCTTGTTCTTTATGATTGTATGAGGTTGTTGGGTCAATTGCTAAGGGTAGGGAATAATAAAATGGGGGCATTGGTACCATATACTAGTACCGTGCAATTTGGGGTAGAGTTATTCTATTAAACTCTACTATATTTTGCAGTAAGACTTTGTATGTTTTTTTAACTTTCTTTAATGAAAGTGGTAGAGCACTAAAAGCTCTATTTGTTTCAAAAAAAAAAAACCTACTTTGGTTAATATATTTTAAAATATTTTATTTGCAAAGATTTGTAACAACCAAAGACCAATGAGTGATAAAATTTTCCACACAGTCTCCCCTCGGCTATGTTTGGAGGATTTGGCAATGAGCAAGTTATGAAATAAATTTGTTAGTATTGTTTTCTTTTTTTAATTGCAAAGATTTGTTACTATTGTTTTTTTTTTTTTTTTAACCCACTCCATGTTTGCTCCGAGAGAGGAGCGTGATAAAAAGTTGCAATCTTTTGTAGTGCTTCATTTCTATAATGAAGAAGTGAAATACTTTACTTATCCATTGTTTCACTGAATTTGGGACATCCTTACCACATAAATGGTAATTCCCGGAGAAGGCCAACAAAAAAATTCCTACATACCGCTCCTTCCTTAATTCAGTAATATTTAAACATTCATATAATTCCAAAAGAGAGAACTGTTTCTTTGAGTACACTTCAAGATTCAGGAGTCATGCATAGGGTTGCATAACATCTAAAACGATCACGAAAACGGTCGATTTCGTTTTAAAACAAAATTGATCACTCATGTGCGTTAATCGTTTCATCCAGAACGAAACGGTCGAAACTACGAAAATATCACGAAAATACATATGGACGAAATCATTTCAAGTTTTCATTAACGCAACAAAAAAATTTTAACCATTTCGTTTCATTTTGGACGAAACGAAACGAAAGAATGATCGAAACGGTGACCGTTTTCACCCCTACAGTCATGCATGCGTGGCCTATCCTGAAAAGAAAATGAACTCTAAACAGATCCCTTTAATATTGGATCAAGAGGCCCAAAAAAAACCCTGGCCTGTTTTTCAAACTAGAAAAATAGACTTGTACTAACATTACTATTCTTTCTACCTGAAAATGTACGAACTCTTACCAAATTATTTTTGTCTCACTTTCACCTTTTTCAATTAATTAAAGCCGGGCAGCCTATCCCACTCAAGCAGGGTGCTAACCTGACTAGAACATCACCACGCATTTACACTCATATATAGTCCAAGAAACTACCTAAACATCAATTTAGATTACTGATAGATGATAAAACGGAGAGACATATATATATATATATATATATATATATATATATATATATATATATATATATTTCATTTATATATGCTACCTCACTGCATTTATCTCCTTATAGCCTTTCTTCTGTCAGTGATAGTAGAATGGCTGAACCGTTGCCGGTGGTTGCACACGAACTGGACCAATAACTCTGATGGCCTCAGACTTACGACAGTCCATGCAACACGTGTCGGCTTCGCATATCTTCTCATGCTGGCCGTGATGTCGTTCGACATAGCTGTGCTGGTTGTTGTAGTTCTAGGCCATGCCGTCGGATTCTTCCTGTTTGCCGGACCAGTAATTGAGCAGCCAGCTGGAGTTGGTGATGTGGCAAAGGAGAAGTTCTCTTGTTCTATGCCTTGTTGAATTTGGTATAGAGATTTTGCATTCGGGTGGATGCATGGTGGTGTGAGTAGTATTATTGTGTAGTAGCTTGGACTATTTGAAATCAATTGTGGGCTGATTTGTAAGTGTAAGATGTGTGATGCCATTGAAATCTTAGCATGTTATTACTTAGGCTCCGTTTGGATAGGTGTGGGAAGAAGGGAAGAAGTGGGAAGAAGTGGGAAGTAGTATTGGGAAGTGTGTAACTTTGTGAAGAGTTTGGATTATTTATAATTTTTTTCTTCTTCTTCCTTCTTCTTCTTCTTTCTTCCAACGATCCAAACACACCCTTATATAAGGGTGCGTTTAGTTATAGGAAGAAGGAAGAAGGAAAAAAAAATTATAAACAATCTAAACTCTTGACAAAGTTACACACTTCCCAATACTTCTTCCCACTTCTTCCTTTTTTCTCTTCTTCCCACACCTATCCAAACAGAGCCTAAAGTAGTTAATTATATCATGTTTGTATTAAATATCTATTGCGTCTGAAGGACCCATTAAGAGACGAAGAGACGAATATATATGTCTGCTTTAATTAATTACTTGGGGCAAGATTTGAAGTGCTAATATATCAGTAACTATATATACGAATAATGCAAGCGTCTCATTGATTTTGTGAGCCGGATTTTATATAGATTTTCATAATTAATTTAATTTGTGGGTTGCATCCTAGTTGTTGATATAAGGGAAATCTTAACGCCCTCAATAACGAGGATTTTGCAAATAAAAGCTCGTAATAAAAAAAGATTCAGATTCTAAATGTTTAATTAGGATTAATGCAAGTGTCCATTTGTTTAATTATTATTGCACGAATATTTTTAATATATTTACATTTCAACAATCAACTTTGCGGATTCCGTGCAAGTTTTTGGATATAATCTGAAAATCGCTCAATAAAAGTGTTTCTTTCTGCTTGTCAACTGTGTCCTTTTCATTGTGGAATTAATTAAATATATTATGTGGCTTCTTCGCATAATTTAGTGATGTTGTATATATCTTAATTATACGCGACAATCTATTGTGTGAACGACCCAATAGATTTTCAGCTCACCCAGTAATAAAACATACTTTTTTCTAAAGAAAATTAAAATAAAATTTTCAGCTGAAAATTATCTTCTCATAATTTTGATGAGTAAATAAATCATATATTTATCTGTCCGTTTCCGCATAAAACCAGAAGAAAGCCGGGAATGGAGGCATTCCTTTCTTTGAACTGGAGATAATAAGACAAAGTCAACTTTTTTCCATGAAGTATTTGTACTTCTAATAGAAATCGTACTACATGTATTTATAGGAGGTACACATAATAAAAAAAATCAAGTAAAATTAAAATATTTGTCTATTTTATTTTCCACTATAAACTCCCCAAACAATATCACTGAAATCCTTTTTTTCCTCATCCTTCCAAACTCTACATTGGCGACTATTTCAATCAGAATTAACAGAAAAAAAAAAAGAATGGATCACGATCACATGTCGCCACCGCCTCCAATGGCTCCGATGAAGAAGCACTACACGTCAATGACCTTCTTCTGGGGCAGGAAGGCGGAGGTGCTGTTCTCAGACTGGCCCGGGGACCACCGCGGCATGTACGCTCTTGCACTGATCGTAGTGTTTCTGTTGGCGGCCGGCACTGAGATGGTGACTAGTCACCGTGTGGATCGGTACACCAGTGGTAGGAGCCTGACTCAGACGGCCGTGCACACACTTAGAGTCGGGCTCATGTACCTCCTCATGCTCGCCGTCATGTCCTTTAATGGCGGCATCTTCATAGCCGCATGCATCGGCCATGCTGTCGGGTTTCTGCTCTTCAGAAGCGCAATTTTCAGCAAGCAGCGGGACGAGCCCTCTTGTCCTGAGGGGACCAAGTACCGCGATCTTCCTTCCATGAGTTGCTGATCGATCAATCGACATTTTTTTCTGCATTTGTAGAATTGATTTTAAATGTCTCTTTATGCAGAATCGACCTTAAATGTCAAAGGGTGCGTTTGGATAGGTGTGGGAAGAAGGGAAGAAGGGAAGAAGTGAAAAAAAGTATTGTGAAGTGTGTAACTTTGTGAAGAGTTTGGATTGTTTATAATTTTTTTTCTTCTTCTTCCTTCTTCTTCTTCTTTCTTCCAACGATCCAAACGCACCCAAAGTGTATGAGACAATAAGGAACAAATGGTTGTGTGAATAATTCTCAGTGTTGTCTACCAGGGAGTTTGGATTTTGTAAAGGTTAGTTCATCTTGTCATTCTTTGTTAAATTGGCAATTTGTCATTGTCGCTCATTGATAATTATAGCAGCATATATATTTGGAAGTTACTTTGTTGGATTGATTTGATTGCAAATTGTTTGGTTGATTCAATGGTTTAATTCGTTTGAATATCTTTTTTATTCTTTCTGCTCATGGAACTCACAATAAATCGATGGAAAATGTTTTTCATATTGATGTTCTATATATTCTTCTTTTCCTTCAATATTGAGTTTGGATATTTCTTGAAACGATTACTCCAGCATTTCGATGTCTATGTAAATTATTAAGTTACACTCACTATATATGGATCGATTTGATATATATATATATATATATATATATATATATATATATATATATATATATATATACACACATAGATAAAGTCACTCCCATATAATGATTAGTACGCATTAGAACATTATCATCTATTCGTTTTGCAGCAAATTATTGTTCTTTTCAACTTTCAAAATAATGAAATTAGCAGGGGAAAGAAATTTTTCATAGAAGGTACTAATGAAGTATCAAATTTCTTACTGCAAAAAATGAAAGAAAAATACGCAACCTACATATATATTTATTCAAACACATAACTTGTTTAAATATAACTACTATAAATAATCACTAGAAGAACTCTGTAATATACTCAAATGAATTAGTATAATTTTTGATAAAAGATCAGCAAATTGAAATTTCAAAACTAGCATTGGTGATGTTCTGTTAATATTTTGCTCAATTATAATAGAAAATATGGGAACCTATTTTTTTTTTTATTAATGAAGTGCATTAATAGTGTGAACGAGCTTTATCTTAAAGCCAAACTGTGAAAAATTCAAATCTCATTTGCTTAAATCATGCCATGCATCTAATTCGAACAGAAATTGCACAAGCAAATATGTATTGCCCTTTAAAAACATTAAAAACAATTTAAAATTTTCAAGAAATTATAAGTCCAATATCAAATATGATTCTTGGAGAATTCCTAAGCTTGTAATTTTCTGATCACTACTGTAGTATTATTTTCGCAAGTATATATAATTCTCGCCAGTATATAGTCCATTGCGCTTTGATCTTGTTTCAGTCATTTTTTTAAGGTTGGTTTCAACGATTTCGTATGAGAAATTTGAAAATAAATATTCTCTCTGTGATTCGAATCAAGAACCACTGATTGGTTCACGGAATAATATGTCAAACCATTAGACTGAACAATTCAGTTTTTTTTTTGTTTCAATTATTATCCAACTAGTTTTGGATCAACACTTGATTTTTCCTTTCTTGTGGTGAGAAATTTTCCAGATATAATCATGACTCATGATATCCAAAAAAGATGCAGAAAGACATACAAACAAGATATGAAAGGGAAAGCAAGAATAACATTACATGATCCTTCTAAAGTTGAAATAATTTAATTATCGTTCATCGTAGAGTTTTATGGATTTTTTTTGTGTTATATAAATGTTTAATATACATCAAACTTTGTTATTGCAGAGAAAAAAGTCAACAACATGACTAAAAAATCAAGGTGATAAGAATCATCACCAGATTTTATCATCTCATCATCTCTATTAATGAAGTTTTTTTTTTCTTTCTATTTTCGGAATGCAATTAATTAATCACTAATTACTTTTCTATTTTTGTTGCTCAACTACTTCTCTCCTCCCTCTCCCCACCTCATTTTTTCCAGAATAATTAGCAATTTTTCCAAGACAATTAATTTTTTTCTCAAAAAAGTTAGTAATATTTTTTAAGACAACTAGTATTTTTTTTGTAGGACAAATTTTTTCTCTGGGTGAAAACAAAACAAAAAAACAATTAGCTTATAAAACTAGGACAACTAATATTTTTTCCTAGATGAACATTTTTTCAGAACAAAACCAAAACAATTAGCTTACAAAATTAGAACAATTAGATTTTTTTTAGGACTATTAGTTTTTTTACATAACAAATAATATTTTTTTCACAACAATTATTATCTAAAATTGGACAATCAGTATTGTTTTATAGGACAATTAGGATATTTATGAGAACATTTAATATTATAATATAGGATAATTTGTATCCTAATATATTATGTCAGGAGGAGAAGAGGTGAGTAACGTTGGGTGGGAGGTAGGGTTGGTAACGCTTGAAGCTTACTGGATGGGAACCAAAGACATAAATGGAAAGGGATGAAGCTTGAAGATGATGCGTTGATAGGAACCAAAGACATAAATTGACTAGAGATGGGACCAGAGATGGGCTAATATTCCGAAAATAAAAAAATGGAAAACTCATTGAGGAAGGGATGATGGGGATGGTGCTGAGGAGGGAATGATGGTAAGTAATTCCGCTAAAAAAGTTGTATTAATTATTCAATCAATTATCCATCCATATATTGATAATTATCGAAGGTTCAAGTGTGTCAAAAACTCGCATATTAAATATATCGTGCCAATAGCCCAAATTCATCCTGGAACATCAAGACATCTTCAACACAACTTAAGATTTCTAAATGTTTCTTCTGTAACTATATATTCTTAATTTGTAAAACCTATCCTTAATTAAAAACAAATGTATTCATTTGCTGACTAGACAACTTCAAAAGAAAAAAATTGTCAAATATATATATATATATATATATATATATTTATAAAAGCGAAGACCAAATCATTCTAGCAATCGCTACATAATATTTTCTTCATTTTAATTTTTTTTCTTTCTAATTAGTTTGAATATAGACACTGGAAATTTGTCTACCTATTATTTAGCAATTTTGTTTGATTTTTGGGGCCGTTGCTTTTGCTTGTTGTAGCCTTTGGCTAACTTGCTAGAGCAACAAACAAGCACAATTAAAGGAATCATTCTGATACTCGATCTGTTTCTATCTCTCTCTCAATCTCCTTTCTTTCTCATATGCTTAGCTTAGAATTATACCTAATTAATTTTGCAATATATGGAATGGCCTGGTGATGAAGGACTGGGTCTTTACGTCGTGGCCTCAGTCGTTGTCTTTCTGCTGGCAGTTGCATCGGACATGATCAGCTACACGCTCATACATTCAGTGTCAGCGGCACATACATCCAGAGTTATGATTCTCTACCTCTTGATGCTTGCCGTTATTCCATTTGATGGCACCATTTTACTTGCCGCATGTTTCGGCCATGCACTCGGCTTCATGTTTTTCAGGAGTGCCATATTTCAGAAGCGCGCGCGAGGAGAGGTAATCTCTCCTCGAGTTGACAGTGGTTATGATAATTTTCCTATGAATTGAATGACTTCCTTTTTTTTAGGACCAATATGCATGATGCCACTTCCTTCATGATTACTTGATTTTAATTACTTTTAGTATATTTTGTTTTTTTTTTATGGTGATGTAGTGGGCAGGCTGAAGGCTTAATTATTAATCGTCTTTCCTTGAATTTGTGTTTATCATATACTCAATCCGAAACAACTGCATGTGGTTTGATTATGTCACCACTCCATGGTTTTGCTTCAATGTTTTTCTCCTTTCCTCTCTTACATTAATTGTTTATTCATTTTTGTAGCAGCAATATTATGATCTATTCGTTTGTTTAAATAATCACAGGTAACTTAGGCAGCTATAAGGTCTTGATACGGTTTATTTAGTTTAAAGTTTGAAATTTTTGTCATATTATAGAAAGAATATATAGATATTATCTCAATCAGTGTAGTATTTGATCTACTCTGTCCTATTGGCTTTGAGAGTTGTGAAGCTTTCAATGATTGTGAGACATCATTCCATGTCCTATTGGCTTTGAGAGTTGTGAAGCTTTCAATGATTGTGAGACATCATTCCATCCAGCAATATCACATTCACAAATGACTTTAAGAAATGCTTCATTCTATATGAGATCTTGATCTAGTGGCATCTTATTTTGAGTTAGATCTTCAGCAAAGGTTGGAGGTTAATTTCAAAATAAGTTGGACGACTTGATCACATCTAATATATATAGAGGATTGTTAAAATGCTATGCATAGCACGGATGTCCTTCGTGTTACAGATTCGTTCTTGAATTTCATGCTTCAAACAAACGATCCAAACCGTTCATTATCTTCTACATATTGAAATCTTATTAGAAACCAAATTTTACATTTTTTTAATTTTTTTACTATTTTTCTCATATTTTTGAAAATCATTGTAATTGAAGGGTCTAGAATTTATTAGATTAAGTATTTTAAAAAATCTAAAAAAATAGTAAAAAAATAAAAAAAAATGTAAAATTTGGTTTCTAATGAGATTTCAATATGAAGAAGATAATGGATGGTTTAGATCGTTTGTTTGAAGCATGAAATTCAAAAACAAATCCGTAGCACGAAGACATCCGTACTATGCATAGCATTTTAGCAATCCACTCTCTCTATATATATATTAGCAAATTCTGGTGGAATGGATGATGATTCAATGCATGTAGTATTACTCTATATATATACAGAGAGAGAGAGAGGATTGCTAAAATGCTATGCATAGCACGGATGTCCTTTGTGCTACATATTCGTTCTTAAATTTCATGCTTCAAACAAACGATCTAAACCGTCCATTATCTTCTTCATATTGAAATCTCATTAGAAACCAAAATTTACATTTTTTTGAATTTTTTTACTATTTTCTTAGATTTTTTAAAATGCTTAATCTAATAAATTCTGGACCCTTCAATATCAGTGATTTTCAAAAATTTGAGAAAAATAGTAAAAAAATTCAAAAAAATATAAAATTCTGTTTATAATAAGATTTCAATATGTAGAAAATAATGAACGGTTTAGATCGGTTGTTTGAAGCATGAAATTTAAGAACGAATCCATAGCACAAAAGACATCCGTACTATGCATAGCATTTTAGCAATTAAGGTGGAAATTCATAGCCAATAGACTAACTAAAACTGTTTTGAACAATCACTAAAAACATAATAAATAGTTAACGCATATTTCTAAAACCGTATTACTTGGTAAAATCTCACCTAGAGCATGAAAATCTGATCAATTACTTAAAACTTAAAAGTATATTGAAAGTCAAACACCAAGCTATCTAGTACCAATAGTCAATAGACAATAATAGTACGAGTGTACGACGTACAAGAATAAAACGTACGCATAATATCTGTGGGCTTACTGCCTAAAAAGGGAAACAAAGTACACATATACAATGATAATGGTACTCACCTTCAAAAAATTTAATCCCAGAAATTGAAATACTACATGCATTGAATCATCATCCATTCCACCAGAATAACATAAATACAAAATCAGCATCCGTTGATACATCAAAATTGAAAGTTAGACATGGACATGAACATGAACATGACCATGAATGGCTCCTTGCCGGCGCCGGCAATGAAGATGAGTAGCTCGATGAAGTACATGCACATGACTCTGTTCTGGGGCAAGAACTCGATCATCCTCTTCAAGGACTTTCCTGGGTCCAACACCGGCCACTACATCTTGGCGCTCATCATCGTCTTTGCATGTGCAGCCGGAGTGGAGTTCCTGAGCCAGTGCCGCCTGATCGGGCCGAGGTGGCAGCGCATGGCAGCCGGCCTGGCCCGTACGGTCATGCACACGGTCCGGGTAGGTCTCTATTATATGCTGATGCTGGCTCTCATGTCATTCAACGTCGGCGTGCTCCTCGTATCGATCTTGGGCCATGCCATTGTCTTCCTTGGTTTTGCCAAAGGGTGGACCAGTGTTGTTGCTTCCCCTTCGGATTGATTCGTGCATGGCTCATCATCCGGGTGCCAATCTATGTATGTTGTCTCTTTGGTTGTATTGCCTATCCTAAAACAGAAAATCTTGATTGCTGATTGCATTTGCATTCATCCTTGTTTGATTGCTCTGGTGAAATGCTGCTCATGCTTTAATTAGGCTGTGATTGATTTGTCCTCTATATATCAATTGCTATCTGTCTTCTATGTACTGCGTATTTTCATTCGAGTTGATTGCATAATTATATGTGCTAATTAAAGTGTTACATCTGTAGCATTAGCAATTTAGGACTGAAGAAAGTAATGTAACTAATTAATTGGTGTTAACTAACTTTACAGTGGCCAAAATTAACTTGTTGTCAATAATCTCCGCGTGACAAAACCATGACCGAATTCTTTTTGTCCAAGTTAAATGAACAAATTAAAAATAATCTAAACATTTGAAAGGCTAATTGGAAATAATACTAAATTGTTTTTTGGATTTTGTTAACATTAGGGCTAAAATAGTTAAAATTTTTAAATGAAAAAATTTCTACACAAATTTAATTGTATTATGCAATTTTTTTCGACATTAATTAAGCACATGGTTTCTTTCTCCTCACTCTTATTCACTTTTGTTCGAATACAATGGTGGTATTAGAATAAAGAGTTAAATAAGTCCTTATTCGGAATAAGACTTATTTAAAAAACGTTTGGTTTCATCCCGAATAAGTCTTATTCAGAATAAGACTTTTTCAACCCCTACGAAACACACTCGTTATAATAGAGAATTGCACTACTGAACGTCAGTGACTCCGCCGTTATCTTAGAGGTAATTCGTTGAAAAAAAAAAAAGAGATGAGGATTGCACTACTAACCATGTAGTAGAAAACACAGAAGAGTTATATCGATTTCAAATATCGGTTTAATTTTAGACATGACGATAATACATATTTGCGTTCTAAATAAGAGATGAGGAAAGAGTAGGAAGCAACAGAAAAAACAATGAGATAAATAAAGTGATAGAAAAAAGGTCGGTCGGATAATTAATATACAAGTATATATGAAGTATTGTTGATAATAATCAGGCCTCGGAGAATAATCTCAACACCGACCAAAGAGAGCAAGTTCTCGATAGCCATCACAGCCAGCTATGCGATCAGAATAGGCAACAACAACAGTCATATACCATTAATTAGACCATGTAAAATAGGAATAATTATTAATTCTGTCTAGGAATAATAGAAAAAATACACAACGGTCAAGAATGTAGAAAAGCTATTTATATAGCGATAGAGCCTCCTGTAAACACACAAATCAATACAGAAATCACTTATTAAACTTTTTCACTTGTACAGAAGTTAGGACTTAATTAAGCAGCAGTTTGAATTGCCTAAGCAGCAGTTTTTGCAACAGTTTTGCAATGTCTGAGCTACACTGAATTGATCTAGTTTGATATATTAAGCAGGAGGCTTTTCATATAGTAAGTAATTATAGAAATTCTCTGTTTGAATTGCCTAAGCAGCAGTTTTGCAACGTCTGGGGCTCTGGGCTACACTGAATTGATCTATTTTGACAATATTAACGTATTTGTAGAAACACTTTGTCGGGGCAAAATTGTAAAATCTCATTAGAAGAATGTAGAAAGTCAACGCCGTGGCTAATACCAATAGTACGAAGTACAAGCAACAAAACAAGTACACGTACAGGATACAGCCTCTCTCCGGAAAATCCAACCCAGCAATAGTACATGCATTGAATCATCGAATTCATTCAATCAGATCGAATAACAAGATCAGCAAGCCATCGTTGCATCTGTTGATTGAGAAATCTCCCAAGTCCAAACCAAATAACCAATTGATTGAGATGGACATGGATGGCATGGACATGGGCAACCCGCCGCCGGCAGCCATGGCGGGCATGGACATGAATATGGACTCGATGAAGTACGCGCATATGACCCTCTACTGGGGCAAGAACTCCCTCGTACTTTTCGATGGCTTTCCCGGGTCCAACACCGGGCACTACATCCTGGCACTGGTCATCGCCTTCATGTTATCTGCCGGGCTGGAGTTCCTGAGCCATTGCTGCCTGATCGGGCCAAGGTGGCAGCACACGGTAGCTGAGCTGTCCCGCACCTCGCTTCACATGGTCAGGATGGGCCTCTATTACCTGGTGATGTTGGCGCTCATGTCGTTCAATGTCGGGGTGCTGCTCGTCGCCATCTTGGGCCATGCTGTTATCTTCTTGGGACATACCGAGGGCTGGACCAGCGCTGTTGCTTCCCTTTCTCATCATTGATTCAGGATTTAATCATGTATGTACCAGAGCCAGATTCTGTTTATGTCTCTTTGTTCCTATCATGATCTCTATTTTAAGTATCCTAATTATTGCATCTGCATATTTACATATGATCATTTTGTTTGGATCGTCATCTCTATCCTTGTTTGCTTGCTCTAGTGGATTGCTTCCTGCTTTTTGCTTTTTCATTTAATAATGGCGAATTGGTGATTGGTTCCTTCTTTATATATCAATCTCCTCTTCATTTTACTCTCTGGAGATGCTTGTCGTTTCTTAATATTCTGGTGATATTTCCCAATAATTATTTTCCATGTCGTAACTTTGCAAAATAAATAGGGGAAAATTTACCAAAAAAAAATCAGTAGAATACCTATTCGCTTCCGACTTTGTGAAATTCGTCTCGTGGGACACTAGTTCGGAGTTGGGACCTAAATCTAAGAATTGCTGTTTGTCTTTATGAAATTAATATTAGTTCGAAGTGATTACGTAAAACAAAAAAGCTTTTATCCACCAAAAACCCCGGCCGGGTGCTGTGATAGGAGTTCAATCAAATAGCTAGGAAAAAAATATAAAAGATTCCGGAACAAAATTATTTTGATGTTTGATAATTAATGCTTGTATTCCTCCATGAATAATCCCTGGTACAGTGGTACCTTGCGCCATGAAATTATTGACCGTTTCAATTTTGTAACAACTAAGAATTTAAATTGGGGATTTTATCCTTAACTGTTTATCAGCAAATTTAACTGTCAGGTCAAATCTTACAGTGTTAAATTCCACGTTATTTATGCGCGGATTCAATGAAAGAAAAAGAGTGTAAAATTAATTTATCCTTATATCTTTGATTTTGAGTAAAAATATTTTGTCTTTACTTCCTCTGATGGTTCATCATATTCCATCCAAACTGATTCAATTAAAACTATCCAACTTGACTGTTAACAAGAAAATGTGTTGTTCTAGTTCACATTTAATTCCACAGAAAGAAGAAGAAAAAAATGATGGAACAGGAACACCGTCACAAATAAAATGGCGGGTTCGAGTTGAAGTACAATAGTCTTGCTATTACCTGTAACATATGACCTCTGTTGTGATTGTGCTTGCTTTACCTAATTAATAGTTAATTCAAAACTATAATCATATCGCGCTTTAGAAGGAAAGTTTTTAATAAAAAAAAATAATTGTGTTTATAAACTTTTATTTGCAAAAGGAAATTCTTTCTTACCATTTAACAATGACAACTGCAGCTGTCTTTTTCTTTTTTTCTATTTCTATTTGTTAGGCAAAATAGCTTCCTTTTGAAACTTGAAGGTGATGCTCCCTGGACCCTGATAGAATGAACAATAGTATTTTGCCAAGCATGGCAATAACTCATTTTCTTATTTCTCTTCTTGTTTTCTACTGTATATCACTCAATTATCAGAAACCATGGTATTTACTTGATTTTTTTTAAACAATAAATAACATCGAACAATTTACTTAATTGTATGTATATCACAAGCAGACAAGCTCTAGTTTATCTCATTCACAAGTTATGCCTGAAAATAATAATAATAATAATAATAATAATAATAATAATAATAATAATAATAATAATAATAATAATAATAATAATAAAGAATCCACACAGCTTCCAGCTAGACAAATATATACCATCTGATTTATTTTGATGTAGAGGCCCAGGCAGATTGTAGCACTTATTGGTATGAGCAACCCAGTATAGATTATAGATTATGATCTGATACAAGTACAACACTGAAAGGATTTTCTGGAGTTTTACCCGCGACCCGTGAATGGCCCAATCTCCAACTCACCCAAAACACACACAGGCCAGATATCTAATTGCCTTATACATATGAATTTTCCCTTTATACGGCAAATTATAGAGTGAAATCAAGTTTTTAAAAATTACGAAGTATATATTTTTTTCTTTTGTCAAACGACAATGTTGCCCTCACCCTACTATACTACATCAATTGCATGGAAATTATACTTATCTGCATAGTCTAAGAATATGATGGATAATAGCTATAAAATTACAAGTTTACGAGCAAAAAAGAAGGCATTTACTGAAATGATGCTTCTGCTGATAAAAGCACAACAATAAGCCTTGAGTGGATATCTTTTTCCTTATTTTTAATTGACAGTCTGCATGCTGCTATTGAAATGGTCAAGTTCAGTACAGGAACGTACTGAAACCCAATATCAGCTGGACTCAACACTGGTATGCATAGAATACCAGGCTATTAGACAAACCAACCTTTAGCAACAAAGTAAAACGAATTAACAAGAAGCTTCAAAATAATATGTAGTTATATGCACTAATGGGTACTTGGAGCCCAATAACCCAGATGATGTCCACTAACTCCACCCTATCTCTATCTGGATCATGTCAGTCTCCTCCTTATCTTCTACACATAGGAAAATTGGAATCTCCTTTATCAGTGGCTGATTTACTTTACTTACCACTTTCTTTAAATTTCTAAAGCTGTTTTAAGTTCTTTCTTAATGGGAGTCAAATCAAACCTTTTATTACCGTGAAAAAAAATGTAAGATCAGAATGGCGCCATGAAATATTTCACCATTTTTGTCTGCTAGACTGGTACCACATTCAAATGGTACAGAGAAATAGCTGGCCCTTATTCCATGCCAGAAACAGCTCAGCATTGTTCAGTCAAAATCAGGAAGATGCGAAAGAGAGAAAACTTAAAAAGCCTCCAAAGTAGCTGGGACTTAAGGTTGGATTTTCATCTGATATTGTATTTTCAATAAATCTGAACTGTACAATTTTCAATCCAATGGCTTCAATGCTACCTGACATTAAATAGTCAAGGAGTTGGCCAAAAAGGACAGGCATCTCACCATGTACTGAATGTCGTTGGGTTAGCAAACATACTGTACAATAGTAATGAATGCCTTTATTACAATCATGTACCACATGCCATGAAGAAGAAGATACTAGCAAATCTACGATAAATTCTGATAAACCCCCACCACCCACCCACCCACTACAAGCTCCAAGCGATGCTCAATCTCAACCATCTTCTGTACCACCGACCAGTGTGCCACCAGGGGTCCTCAATCTTCTCCCAAATCTTATGGTCACCGGCCAACGTGTGTTACCTCTCTTTCTTCACATGTACACACGCGCCCACGCACGCAGAGTACACAGACAGCGCAAATGGTGTCACTTGAAGTGACTTCCACAAATCAATGTCTCATTTTACCCCGATTAATGCCTCCTAAATAAAATTGCATAGCTAGTTTTATTATAATTGCATTCAGGGAATCAATTAACCTGAATGCAATTATAATAAAACTAGCTATGCCCCCATTGCCATTTAGTACTTTTAACTTGTCTCCAGGCCTCGTCAGATTATTTACAACAACAATGAAATGTTCCAGAGATTTAATCACAGGCTAAAGCTTTCTGATAAAAAAGAACAGAATATTCTACTCTTAACAGATACATAGCAACTATATCTTCCTCTGTAATTCTAATGAAGCTGAAGAACTTGCTACAACTAAAGACTTAATACATATATCAGGCTACAAGAATATCTGCTGCTTACAAAACTGTTCTATGACAATGAGCAGGATTGTCTTAGCCGTTTGTAATTTTATTCCCAAAAAAGTGAGATAAGTAAACATGGGGGGTATTCCGTGGCAAGGCTTTGTTTCCCTATGGAGATTTTCTCTTGATTTTATTTACCCTCGAATAGAAGAAGACACCAGCAAGTGCAATCCCAGTTCCTGGAGCAGAAAGAAAATAAATCCATCAATCTATGAACAAATGCATGTACTTATGTCCAAGCGAACATCAATCTCGGCCAGTGGCCAGGGTTGTGCCGCGTGCGTGGGTGGGAGGGGGGGGGGGTAGTGCAAGTGCTATCAGGATGAAATACTGTGATAACAAATACGAACCTAAGGAGTTGACAGGGGAGATGGGAGTTCTGAAGAAGAGAACGGAGGCCACGATTACAACTACTCGCTTCACACAATTCCCCACTGAGTGACTGACAGGCGACACGCGTTCAAGTAACATATATCCAGCCTGTTTTTATTGATTAACAAAAAACCATTTTTGCTTCATTTCATTCCTTTTCAATGATTTCATATTGTATTGTTTATTTAAAGGGACAGACCTGTTGATAGGCATGGAAACAAATACCAGCAAGAAGACATCTTACATAAATCTCCCTTACGTTCAGTCCCTGTAAATCAAAACAAAAAACATTACAGACAAAGTCTGGAACTGTTCGCCGAGCACTGTGACCAAAGAAGGGACCAAAAAAAAAAAAAAAAAAAGAAATGAATTGAAGGACCTACAGTAGCTTGCAGATAGGCAGGTGTAATTGTGATGCCTTCTGTAAAAATCATCAGAGGCATCGAGAGGAAGAATGAAATGATCGTGATTAGTGAGAAGAGGTTTATATTGTCCAGAGATTCCTAATTAGTTATAAAGAAAAAAAAAATGCAGCAGTTTTAATAGGTTGTTATTGAATATTTGGTATAAGGGAAAATAAATAAAGAAAACAAGTACCTCATTGTTAGTCATGAGTTTTTTGCTGACGACATTGCGAGATTGGTTGGCAAGATTGGAAGCCATGGCGCTCCAGAATCCAATCCTGCTTATATTCTAATGCATGTTTTTTATTTTATTCCAGGAAAGAAAAGAAATGCATAGCCAGTTAAGGAAAGGGAAGAGGGAGCATATAATAGAAACAGGATCAAGGACGAACCAATTGAAGGATGCTTCGGTGAAGGAAGCCAGCGCGACACCCCCGACGACAGGAATCAATGTTGCAATAACCATCCCTGATGGTTGCTGCATATATACGGGGAGATACGTCAAACAATAGATGAGAATTTCCTTTTGATGATAAATCCATATACAGTGCCAATGAGAGTATGAATGTGTTAGATATAAACAGTCGCAAAATGAAGGGTTGAACTGACCTGGTGCAGGAAGAGAGCGGAGAGGAGAACAGAGAAGAAGGGCTCCATGGCCTTGACAGTGTGTGTGAAGGAGACGGCCACCTTGAGCAAACTCATGTTGGTGAACGCGTTCCCCAACGTGTGCACCGCTGCCAGCATCCCGATCACTCCCAACTGCAGGCATTATAATTCCACCCATATAAAGTCTTCCTTAGCTAGCTATTCCTCTTATACTATGCTGCTGTAGCAAGTTTCTGCTTACTAAACTTAATCAGCTTTAACTAATACTAATAAACTTAATTAGATATCTTTAACTAGTAATGAAAATTAATATTAAAATAAAAATGATGGACTGGAGTACTGGACAGAATGGAAGAAATGAAACATGAAATTAATTAATTAATGAATTAAGGCAAGGTGTGGTGTGCAAGCAAGCACCTGGGACCAAGAAGAGATTTTGGGTCTGTGATGGAGATTGAGGGCCCACATGAGCAGAATCAGAAGGGAACCAATGCCGAACTGAAGGGCTGTGACGGTCATGGGGAAAGGGTATACTTTCAACACCTGGAAGGCACAATTTCCTTTAAAAAATGTTTCTGAGACCAGGTAAGGAAATACCAATAGAAGAGAAGCAATGCCGAACGGACCTGTTTGTTGAAAATGTTAAAGTAGATGTTGAAGAGGTTCCAGGAGGCGAACATCAAGGCGAGGGCGAGGTTGTCCCTAATCCCAGTTGTACTCCTTTTGTGGAGATTGGCATTGGCATTGGCATTGGCATTGAGATTGAGGCTGCGGTCGGAAGTTGCTCTGGCAGGAGGCATTGAGATTCTAGTCCGGTCGACCAATCCAAATAATTGAAATCTCCCAAACCCAAAATTGTAATGAAAATGGGAGGCGCTGGGAAGGCGGAGGCGCAGCGGTGATACTGAGGAGAAAGAGAGCTGGGCATTGTAATGAAAATGGAGGCGCTGGGAAGGCATGATCCTAGAATTAGAAGTAGAAGTAGAATAAATTCCATGTCCCCTTTGCACCTGTATCTGCATCTGCATCTGCATCTCTCTCTCTTTTAGACTTAGTTCAATTCTCGGAGTGGAAGGACTGACTTGACTGGAATTAGAATAGAATCAAATATATAAGCGAGTTGATTGATGGTCCCCGGCCCGGAACAAATGAATGAATGAATGAATATTCGATCGGATCGGATCGGTGTATCTATCTTTGTTGACAGGCACAGAGACTCAAGAACAAGAAGAAAAGAGAATCTCAATCTCAATCTTCTTTCTTTCTGAATTCTGAGTGCTAGTGCTAGTGCGCATAAGAATAATTGTAAGTAACATATATTGTTTATTTATATTAATATTAAGATGCTGATGTGCACATGAATCATGAATCATGAATGAATGAATCTAACCCTGATTCCAGCCTGATGCGCATCTCCAGGTGGTCCCCAAAAAGGCGGCTTAGTGGAATCAAAATCAATCCGACTTGACTTGTGTTTGTGTACTTGTCGTCTACTTGTCTTGTTGTACTTGTATGACCGCTGCTCGTTTTTCCATCTCACTCCTTGCATTGATGACTGTTCAGATTAAATCGGACGGCTGAGCATCCGGGTCCCTCTTGTACTATTCTCTCCTTTGCTGAAAATATTGTGTGGCTTCTACTTCTTTTAGTTATTATTAATATTAATTTTAATTTTAATGTTGCTCAATTGTTTTTATTTTTTTTCCCTCCAATCGGTTTCGGGCTCTGGATGAATTGAGTTGGCATGCACGAATTATTAACGAATCAAATTAGGTTTGATTTTTTTTTTATTTAAACTCGTTTAAAATCAGATTGCAAACTTAACCATCTCTGTTCACATGTTGCACTAAAAAAATATTTTCAATCCCAAACTTTTTTTTTTTTTTTTTTTTTAGACAAACTAGATAGAGACTATCTAGTGTACAAGAAAGAAAAGGAAAAAAACAAAAAGCCTAGAACAACAGAAACTAACTAAAGGCTAGCAAAATTTCATAAAAAGTGTGGCCTCTTGTACGATCCAATCATGCAAAACCTGCACCGATCTTCTCTCATTCCTGAAAATTCTGTTATTGCGTTCTCTCCATAGAGTCCATAAAGAACTGCAAATTAAGGTCTTTTTGTATCTATTGTAACCTGGGTTTGCAGAGTGTAGAGTTTGACACAGGGTATGCACCGTACCAGTAACCTCTGTAGGGATTTGTAGGCTAATCCAAACATT
Source organism: Rhynchospora pubera (assembly GCA_028095005.1). NCBI lineage: Eukaryota > Viridiplantae > Streptophyta > Magnoliopsida > Poales > Cyperaceae > Rhynchospora > Rhynchospora pubera. The sequence goes on along the minus strand of CM051461.1, from coordinate 10,534,458 downwards.
CGTTGCAAGACTGCAATCACAAAATAAATGTTGTGCATCCTCTAAAACATCCTGCCGACACATATAGCATCGGGGAGTGATCTGAATGCCACGTTTCATCAACTGATCTTGAATCCCAAACTTAATCATGAGAGACATTTCTAAATTAATTAATTCAATATATTTTTTAATTCTAAATATGCATTATAACATTCCCTATTATTTGAACTAGTAGTAAATTAGTGCAGTAACTAGTAGGTACTAGTTTTGGATTGGTAGCCGAGCCCAGTAATTAAGAATCGTGAGAGTCGACTGATGCTTGCAGAGTAATAATAATAAATAAAATAAATTATTATGAAATAAGAAGATGTCTGATAATAATTTAGAATTTAGGACTTAGATGGTGGCCGATAAATTAATGTAACATAAGAATTAAGAAGGAAGGCAGAAAACATCTATTTGTTTCTGTTTTATCCACTACCACCTCACATGCTGATGCTAATTCGGATGGATTATTAACCCCTAACCCATGTTTAAGTCCAGGTTCACTATTTAATCAGACCGATCGAGGTCAATAATCAATACTCCACTTTACTTGGCATCTTCTGTCAAGGTTTCGAAAAAAAAAAAAATACTCCAGTCGTTTGTGCGTTCACTGCAAATTGAAGTTGGGGTACATTAATTAATTATAATCTTACATATAATAAAGATGCGTGGATTGTTCCAAAGGGTGCGAATGAAAATGTGTCTATTTTAATATATATTTTATAGAGTGTCATTTCAAAGATATCTCGCCAAAAGATGCAATCAAATTGATGGTTTAAAATATGTGATTGAAAAGATGCATAACTTACATGGTGACCATAGGGTATCATCTAAGGGATGTCTCCATCAAAGGGTATCTACATTTTATCTATAAATATATGCTCTTTTCTTTTATAAAAAAAAAACCAGTTTGCTCATGGCATCCGTTCATGGCAACCTTTCATGTCATATGTCCATGACACCTTTTCATCGCATCTGCACATGACACTTTTCATCGCATCTTCTCAATGCTAGCTAGTTCAGTTGTAGTTTATATGGGCGACAGTGTGTTGGGTCCTGGTCCAAGTTGACTTTATGTATCAAATTAAGAAATTAAGACAGCTAGCAGACACAGTCCGTATTTAATGACAAGAAAATAACTGCGTACCATGCTAGGAAACTAAAAGGGTGATGTTATTGTCAGATGAATTCTATTGATTGGTGTGTACTTAGCTTTATCAGGTAACTGTTGAATTCTAAGATTTTTTTTTTAACCCCGGCAACTAGAAACTGAGCAAGCAAAGTTCATAAAATCTCTGAATGTGTGAGCCTGCGTGCGTGTGTGAATTCAAAATTATAAAACTAACGGCACTCTTATTTGCTTTAGCTTCTTATTAATCAGTGTGAATTCAAAAGGAATAAATTATCTTTAAAATTGCAATTTGTTTTGCCATGTGATTGATTTCAGTCATTAGCACTTGCAGGTCAATTTAGTCAATATTGGAGGAAATGGACGTTCTGTTCCGTGTATTAATATCAAGTGGTACCAGTAAGGCGTTGATGGTTGTCTCTCGCTGTCTCTCTTTCTCTCTCTGTGCACCTCAAGTACTGAACTGCACTGATCTGAAGCTGTTGTTGTCGTATGTACAGAAAAAGGAAACTCCAGAAGTTGATAGTGACCGAGTGTCAAATCTAATTAATTAGTTGAGATGCCATGCATGCACAACTGACAATTACATTATCACCTGACGACTCAATTCAATTACTGCTCTCCATCTTCTTTTATTAGTTTCTTGGAGCTGGGGCCTCTCAAATCTAAATTGCATGACTCAATTTGAGCATAGTTCCTCCCTCTCTCCTTTATATACAATTTAGTTTTCTAGTTGTCACTAACTCTCAGGGTACCTGGCTTGGCTGCACCGCCTATTATTGGTACATAAAGAGTTTTAAAAACCTCATGATAAATTGGCACTTGTAATACCGATGGCCAGGGCCCAGGGCAGACAATTAATGCCACAGGTTAGCTCACGTGCGCTCACTGCTTGCTCCCATAACCAAATGACAAAATGAGCATATCATCAATCAAGTTGCTAAATTATTTGATCTGAGTAGAATTACTGCACTCAAAGATGTGCACCTTCATTCATTTTTAATAATTCAAAAAGTAATTTTCTACTGTCTATTACTCATAACTAGAAAAAATCTTTTTACAGGAAAATGAAAAAAGGCAATAAGCGACATTAATCAATTTCTATACTTAATTTATTAGTTACATTAAAAAACCAGTAGTCTATCTGATGGGTCCCTTCTCATTCACCTCAAGTGATGCCTGGTGAAAAAAAATAACAGTTAGACAAATATATACCACCTGATTCATTCCTGTACTAGGCCTAAGCAGCTTGTATCACTTCTTGAAATGAGCAATCCACAATAGTTAAAGATCTGATACAACAGCGGGCAAATTTTCTGTATGATAGATATCTGTAGGTGTACCAAGCTTCTTATATTGAACCATTTGAATGTAAAATGATTTAGAGCCAATGGTACCTCAATGTTTCTTTTGTACCACGCCGGACCTTGCAACGGATAGTTGGAAGGCCGAGTAGTTGATGTGCCTCATACCGGTGACAGCCTGAAAAGCCTTAAAAAATAGAGTTGGAAGGTAATGTCAGAGCAGTGCATAAAAAATGAAACAGGAGTAAGGAAAATAAATTAATGCAGGCATCTAATAAGGAAAGAAAATTTACAGTCGAAATTAATGCCGGCATCTAATAAGGAAAGAAAATTTCCTCTTTAACACCACAACAAGTCTTGGTACCTAATATGCCAATGCAAATTGAGGACCATGTAACATGGCCTCAACCATAATGGCAGAGAAAATCACCATGGAAGGGTTTGTTTAAGAACAATGTTGGAGCAAAATAGGGAAAAACATAAAGGGAAATAGCTAGGATTTCAAGGTTTAAAAGCTACATGTCATAGTTCCTATATATCGTTCATCTATGTAGTGTAATTTTGTTTTGTAGCCTATAGAATATTTTTCAATTCGTGAAAGCATACTGGCAAACCACCTAAGCTGAAGCCGATTAACCCAAACTCTACCATCTTCCGCTTTTATTATTTTCAAAAGAGAAGTCAAATACCCAAATGTGACCCAATGCAATATCATCAGAACCTTATCAACCAACAACTCAAACTGAAAACACTCAAGCCCGAATCATTCCGGGCTTGAACCAATCTGAAACCTTAGCTGCCATGACCCAACTAGCCCAGAAAAATGAATCAAATCTGCTCGAGAAGACAACAAACAACCTGCTCCAACCATCTTATATACCTGTTCTTCCTAAAAAGATATCTTAATTGTTGCTCCAGAGTCAACTTTATCAGAAAGCTAATCCAAAAAATCCCATTCCCTATAACAGAAAAGAAACCGCAATCAAAATTCCCAAATCCAGATTCATCCAAAAGGACCGGAACCAGAGTGATCCTAACTTCAACATGAATGACCTGAGAACCGTTGACGACTGAAACCTGAACTCATCCAAAACCAAAACAACCCAATCCGAGTCCCGAACAACCTACCTAATTGCTTCATTCTGCACATGAATTCGCATCCAAAAGGCAACATTCTGGAGTAAAAGCAAGGAAAAACAAAGTATCTTTTCTTCTAAAAAAATGACAATATTGCCCTCACCATAATAGACTCCATCAACTTCGAGTACATCTATCTGCATAGTTCAAGAAAATGATGAAAAGAGCTATCAGATTACATTATCAATTAAAAAAAAGGTATTTACTGAAAAATAAGGCTTGAGCTGATAAAACCACATATAAAGAATATGGCTTGAGCAGAGAGACAGTTTATTATATTCACTTGCTCACCAGACTACATGATGCTCTTGCAATGGTCAATTCCAGTACAGGCATGTGCTGACAACTCAATATCAGCTGAACTGTAATGCTCAAATTGTTTTTGTTGGTCAGTTCTGGTAAATTTGGGATGATCCTGGTATGCATAAGATACCAGCATTTAGGCAAACCAAACTTGCATTGACAAAGTAAACAAATTAACAAAAGATTCTAAATAAAATGGAGTTAAGGAACTGACGGGTACTTGGAGCCCGATAACGCGGATGCTGTCCATTAACTCCTTGACCTTGTTTGGATCATTAGCTCGAGTTCGCATCAGTGGCCTCCTTATCTCATCCAGTGGTATCTCCTTGATGACAGGGCCTCCAGTTGACCTGGGCTTTGATGATGCAACACCTAAAGAAGAAGTACCTGGGTTCTTAATAATTATTATAATAATCATATAATTTTACACAAATAGTGTGGACTACGGTAGGAAGTAGTATTGTAGGGAAGATTGATACTATAAACAGATTACAGAATTTACTTATCACTTTGTTTAGCTTCATATAAAATGAAATCATTTTTATAAGCATGAAAAAATGGAAGGATAAGCAATTGGGGCATGAAATATGAAACCATGGGTGGTCTGGTACAGAGAAACATGCCAGAACTGCATAATCAAAATTGGGGAGATGTGCAGGATCATAAGCCCCAAAATTAATTAGGAAGCGGGATGGGTTTACAGTTTTAGAATAAAATCTGAAGAGTCCAATTGAAATTTTCAATGGAAGAGTTTGTTATTGAAGCACCATGGTAATGTTATTGAATTGTGTTGTTGGGCTAACAAGTAACAACTAAACCAAACAAGAAGAAGTTGTAAATAAGAGCTTAAGAAGAGTAGATACCGTTGGAAGAGGCAACGATAGCGATAGGTCGGAAGGTGCGAGTTGGAATTGGAAATGGAGAGGAGAGACGAAGATAGAGCGTCGCCATTAATTAAACCTTACTTGGAAGTTGGAAGTTGGAAGTGGAACTTGGAATAATGAAATTCAGGCTTCAGCGCATGGATCATGGATGGGAAATGAATAATTGAATATAAATGAAATCAATGATAAAATGTGATGGTCCATGGTGTATTTAGCGTGTCAAATGTGGAAAACGGACACGGAACAGGCTGTTTTATTTTCCTTCCGTTTCGTCAACAAAACATAACACGTGTTTTATTTTCGTTTCGTTCTTTAATTTCTATTGATTTCAGTTCATTTTTGTGTTTCCTTTTGTTCTATTTCAGTAATGTTGAAAAATATTCGTTTCATTTCTGTTTTGTTTTAAAATACGAAATTGATTTTCTCTTTCGTTGTCTGTTTTGTTTGGACGAAACGGAATATAAACGTCCGGATTTTTTGTGTACCTTAACCTGAGGGCACTTTCTTTTGGCTCCGTTTGGATAGATGTGGGAAGAAGGGAAGAAAGAAAGGAATGAAAAGAAGTATTGGAAAGTGTGTAACTTTGTGAAAAGTTTGGATTGTTTATAATTTTTTTTGGACATTCTTCTTTCTTCTTTCTTTCTTCTTCCTTCTTCCAACCCCATCCAAACAAGACCTTTGTGATTTGTGTCCTCCACAATCTTAGAAAAAGAGAGACACCAACTAACAATAATTTTCTTTCTATTAAAAATAAAGAGTCAAAAATTGTATATCCGTCAATAAAAATCAGCAGCAAAGGAATGACTCGTGTGCAAGTAATGCACCATACCGTCCATACGATACGCCTAACGCCTTTCTGCTTCTCTCTTTTCCTTTCACTTTCATTCATTTCCTCTTTTCTTATTTTTGTCCTTTTAGGAAGATATCATTTTTGTATTTATATTTTATTATACCAGGTGAACCTTCTTTCTTCTTTGATGTGTGAAATTTTATATGAATTATTTTAATTGAGGCTCACCTGGCATGTTTGGAGTAATTGACCAAACAAAAGTGGCTGACATGTAATTACAATGCCCCAAAGCCTAATTTAATTTATTCTACCTACGCATTTCAGATTCCATTAATTAATATATATCGCTAAATAAAAATTACAAGCCATGAAGACAAGCATAAAAATTATTTGGAAAGTTGCATGTGATTACAATGTACGTACTCAATAAATTAATATATATATATATATATATAGAGAGAGAGAGAGAGAGCCTTCAATCAAAGTGCTTTGACTGGAGTCTCGATTAAACCCCGTCAGATCTCAATTTTGAAAATTCAAATGACCGATCCAAACCGTCAAATATGATCTCCATATTGGAATCTCCTTACAGACCAAAATTTTCATTTTTTTTATTTTTTAAGCATTTTTTTGAATTTTCAAAAATCGTTAATCTAATTTGTTCTGAACCCTACAAAAATTGTTGTTTTTGAAAATCCGAAAAAATACATAAAAATTTCAAAAAAATGAAAATTTTGGTCGGCAAGGAGATTTTAATATGGAAATCAAAGGTTTAAATAGCGGATAGCGAACTCGTAGCGAACATGCTAATAACATAGCGGATAGCGGGTATTTAGCAGCCGCTATCGGACCATAGTGGATTTGCACACACAAGTTTATTTTGAAGGTCTAGTTTAGTCTAAAATAAAAAAATTAAAATAATTTCAAGCAACTAATTAACGCTAACTAAAATTATATTTATTTTTAATGCATATATGACCATTAAATTTTAAGTATTTGAAAATGTTCAAAACATAAAAATTGTGGACAATTTTGTAAACTTTCCATAGAACTTTGGATCACGTCAATCGGAGTTCGTATGCGAAAGTTATGCCCAAAATATTACTGCTATATCAGCAAATTATAAACTGCACCGCTATTTTCGCTATTATACCGCTATATCACCCGCTATTTTTTGCTATTTCACCGCTATACCCCGCTATTGTCCGCTATAGGTCGCGCTATCGGACGGGTCGCTAAATCTGTAGCGGTGTACCAAATAGCACCGCTATTGCGGCCGCTACGGCCGCTATTTAAACCTTTGATGGAGATCATATTTGACGGTTCAGATCGGTCATTTGAACTTTCAAAATTGAGAACTGACGGGATTTAACTGGGACTCCGGTCAAAGCGCTTTGATTGAATCCTTTCTCTCTCTCTATATATATATAATTGAATAATCGGAATTAATTACCCTGACAAAGCAACACTTGAGATCATAGCTAGAAGAAGCCTCGGATGGAAATAATCCACCAAAATGAACAAAAATAAAAAAAATAATAATAAATACAAGTAAACGGAACAGAAGGCTGAAGACATTACCAGTAGACCTGTCAAACGTTAACAACGTTCACGTTAATCACCTCTTACGTTTAATGTTCCGTTGATGGAACGGAAATGATTTTTTGTTATGTTTAACGATAAATTTATTAAACGTAATGATTTTTTATTCCGTTTAATGTTACGTTTGTTTTAACGGAACAAAACGTTAAAACGTTAAAATGTTGCTTCCATTTTTGTCCTCCAACTAAGCTATCAAAACACATTTTACAAATTGTAACAAGTAACATAGTAATTTGTAAGTACAATATTATAATCCAACAAGCAAGTACAACATTGGAAGTGAACTCAAGCTATCAACACAGCATATTACATAAACTTAAGCATATTACATAATCCAACATATCTCAAGCTATCAGCTCAAAGCATATATAGATATATTACATAAACCAGAGCATATTGCATAAACTAGAGCATATTAAGTACTTTGAATTCAACTCAGATCTCAAGTTATTTCCTCAGTCTTATCCAATCTCAGCCAATGGCTAAATAGAAAATAAAAAACACGTTAATCATCATTGGAAGTCACTGCTTGAGATCCAAGCAAATCCAACAGAATCCAACAAGGCAACAAGTTACACAACTCCAGGCTGCAACCATGCAACTATGCAAGGAGCTAAAGAGTGACATAAGTACACAACTCCAGCCTATAAAATAGAGCATTTTCAAAAAAGGGTTTGCAATTGTACTAGAAATAGGCAAAGGAGACGACCTTGTATGCAATTGTGCCTTGATTCTTGACATCCAATCATCCTAGAAATTTGACATATTGAAATTACATAAAATAGAGCATGTTTACTAATTTGAATTGAACTAAGATCTCAAGCTACTTTATCAGATTTTACCAATCTCAGCCAAATTGGCTAAATAGAAAAGCATAAAACACAATAAACACATAATTCATCACTGAAAGTCACTGCTTGAGATCTAAGGAGCCAAGAGTTAACACAACTCCAGGCTTCAACCATGCAATTACATTACCAACTGTCTCAAATGCCAAAATGTCAAGCATACACTAACACAATTACACAAGGAGCCAAAGAGTTAACAACACTCTAGGCTCCAACTGTTCTAACTTCCAAATGCCAACAGAAACCTGAAGCATGTATATCGAAGCTAATTCAATTCAGAAAAAGAAAACTTGAAGCATGTATATGCTAATATGCATGTAAACATCAATTGCAAGCATGTGACAGCTAATTCAACTCAAATAAATATCAATTGCAAGCATGCATATACCAGAATAAATGTACCAGAAATTGTACTTTGATTCCACCTCGATTTGCTTCCAGGCTCCAACTAGTTGTATTGTATAGCAACTTAGCAAGCAACCAAGCAAGCAATGAGGCAAGCACACCTCAAAACACACCTCGTCTTGCTTCCAGATTTACCCCCAATCAGTTGTATAGCATCAAACTACACAAAAAAAAAAGAAAGAATAGTTATAAATAGATCAACAAAGACCAACAAAAAAGTATGTAAAAAAAAAATTAAATATTTACCTCAAGAACACCACATCTCTCTTCCCTCTATCTCTCTTTAGCTGTTTTTTATTTTCTTTGTCTCTATCTCTTTTTCCCTTCTCTTTTTATGTCTTTTTTTCCTTCAGGATCCATATACAAAACCAAACAAAACTTCATCATTGTTCATCAGTAATCATGGCTATAGCTACTTAGCTGCAGTTCATAGAGAAACGGCGATGGAGACAGAGAGCAAGAGAGAGATAGAGAGAGACACACAAAGAAAGAGAGGAACAGTTGCTGGTTTGATCTGGCTTGCCATCGTCACGCTTGGGTCGACGAGGCTGCACAGACCACAAGTTTGCCATGGACAGAGTGCTGTGAGAGAGGTGAGAGAGCTGAGAGAGAGAGATGAAATGAAGAGGCGTGCGCAGGGATGAAAACGGGGCGGATACGGAGCGGATAGTGGTCATACCAAATTCGTATCCATATTTTTTTTCGGATTCGGATACGGATACGGATATGTTCGGATACGGATACGGCGCGGATGTTAAACGGATACGAATACGGTTCGGATATTGTCGGATATGGATACGAATACGGATATATTTTGTCGGATATGGATAATATTTTGCTCAATTTATTTTATTAAACAAAAGACAATATTCAAACTGAAGAGTGTAATGTTTATTTTTTTATGACTACTATAGAATTAAATCAAAAAAATATAGAAAGACAACCACAAAAAATATCTTATTTGCACATATTGAGACATCACAAAAAGCAAACTTTAATCAAGTTTATAGAAAAATTGACATCATCTTATAGTAAAAAAAAATAATCGTCAATTATGATGCTATATATATAATTGAAATAGTTATACCTATATGTCAATTATGATGTTATTTTAAAAAAATGTTCATTACCATATACAAAACGGATATCCGTTTTGTATAGAAATACGGATACGGATAAATATCCGTATCCGCATCCATATCTGCACTAATATTGCTTCCCATATCCGTATCCATATCCGTTTAAAAAAATCTGAATCCGCATCCGTATCCGTTCGGATACGGATAGTATTATCCGAATCCGCTATTTTACGGATATGGATACGGTTCGGAGCGGGGATTATCCGCCTCGTTTTCACCCCTAGGCGTGCGAGAGAACCAGTGGCGCTACCTAGGGTTTATCCCTAGTTTTCTCCGTCTGTCGTCTGTAATTCCTCTATTCCATACGCCTGCAATCATATTCGTATCGATACTCATATCAATATATCATATATATTCAGATATATATCGAATTATAACGTTAAAACGTAAATAAACGTAACGGAAATAGGCTCTGACATTTACGTTCCGTTTTTCAGCGGAAATGGACCGAGATTTCCGCTTACATTTCATTGGCCCAGACGTAACCAAATTGGGCTCCGTTTAATGTTCCGTGGGCCTTCTGCGGAACGTTAAAACGTTAAAATGTGTGAGTTTTGACAGGTCTAATGACCAGAAATACATATCTAGGTGCGTTTGGATCGTTGGAAGAAAGAAGAAGAAGAAGGAAGAAGAAGAAAAAAAATTATAAACAATCCAAACTCTTCACAAAGTTACACACTTCCCAATACTTTTTCTCACTTCTTTCCTTCTTCCCACACCTATCCAAATGCACCCTTGGAAACGGAACATGTATCAATTTTAATTGGTCTGACAGCAGCACTGACGGGTATTGATCATACATAGGAGGCATTTGTTGCCTGGGTAGTTGCAGTTCTGCACACACTTTCTATTGCAATAATTAATATCGCAATAATCAGCGTTCTTGGACCTATCACACATCAAGGCTCGTTTTTCGCTCTTCGCGTCAAATGCAGCTGTCGTGTAGGGGTGTCAACGGCTTCCGTTTCAACGTGATGCCGTTCCGTATAAACGAAACGAAACGGTTAACGGTATAGATTTTTGTATCGTTTCAGTAAGGGAACGGTAAACGAAATATCATACTCTATCGTTTCGACTGTTTCAGCCTCGTTTCGAACTGTTTTATGTGTTATTTGTGAAACGGAACGGTTAACGAAATAGAAATTTGTGCCGTTTCATTAACGAAACGGTTTACGAAATGAGTTGGTGTACCGTTTCATTATACGAAACAGAAACGGTAAGGGCCCATTCCGTGCCATTGGGCCACGTTTGACAGGCCTACTGTCGTGCGTTCGCGCTTATCCTCGCTGGGCCTGAATATATAAATAACATAAATCAATATCGAGTTATACAATATTATTACTATTACTGTGTGTGTATATATATATATAGAGAAAACATATCGTGCATACTAATGTACGGAAGCTTCGGTGCATACTGATCCGATTTCTTAGATCTGCTTCAAAATGACCGATCCAAACCGTTCAATATTATCTTCTTGTTATAATCTCCTTACCGACCAAATTTTATATTTTTTCGAAATTTTTAAGTATTTTTTTCAAATTTTCAAAAATCGCTAATCTAATTTTTTCTGAACCGTTCAAAAATAGCAGTTTTTAAAAATCCGAAAAAAATACTTAAAAATATCGAAAAAATGTAAAATTTGGTCGGCAAGGAGATTTCAATAGGGAGATCATATTGGACGGTTTGGATCGGTCATTTTGAAGCAGATCCAAGAGTTCGGATCAGTATGCACCGAAGCTTCCGTACATTAGTATGCACCATAGGTTTTCTCTATATATATATATATATATATATATATATAGAGAGAGAGAGAGAGAGAGAGAGAGGTTAAATTGTGCTTCAGCATATAGAGAGTGCATATGCTAGAGTGTTTAAACCGTCGGATCGATAAATTGATGATATAGATTTTATCGCTGATTTAGCGATTTTAGACTTTGCCTCTCCGTTACTTTTCTTAATTTTTCCGTTTCTTTCCTCTTCAACCCAACGCGAGGAGAAAGCCTCCTCTCTCGTTCTCACGGTACACATCATCTCTTCCTTCTCTCCTCCGAAAGAAAAACCTAGCCAAACCCTAGATTTGATGGAGCTGCTTAGAGGTGAAATCGAGAACCGCTGGTGATGCACCCCTCCCTCTCGCTTCGTCTCTGTCACAAGCGCAATCAGACACGCGAAGCACTGAAGAAGCCCGTCGGCCTTCTCCATTCTATGTAAAGACGACGCCAAGGAAAAAAAAGTAAGCACCGTAATTCAAAGGTAAGCCAAGAAGTAGAAACACGGAATTCAATTTAGCATCCACTTTCTTTCTCCATTTTTGCATATTAATTAATTAGACAAATATTGCCTCAGACTTGTGGTTGGAGAGAACAAAACAAAATAGGATCACTTCTTATATAACAATTAAGAAGGAAGGTGAAATATACAAAATGGACACGGACACTTTTATCTCATATTTTATAGACCCTAGATTAAATTTTGGACTTGTACTTTTTTATTTATCTTGTATCTTCATATTATCGTTCCTTGATTACTTTGTGTTGTCCATGCCTCAATTAAGTAATTTATATGATTAAATTCAGCAGGTTCAAACACTTGAGAGCATAGGTCTTCAATTTAGGCAGTTTTCAAATGTAGAGAAATTAGTTTGTGCAAATGTATCTGGGCCCTTGTTAAAAATTGAAAATTACAAGCTTAGTATCGAATAATGAAAACAATTTTTAGTTGTTTTTCCAATAAACAAAATTGTTTTATGGGTTCAATTAACAAATTAGTAAAGTAAACAAATTAGCATACAACAGATATTACCTCAAAGGTTTAAACCACCATCAGAGCCAAAGAAACCACGAAAATGTGGCATATGTGGCAGTACAAAAGGAGGGCATAACAGTAGAACTTGTCCGGTATAAAAGTTCCACTTATTAAATTTCATTTCATGTCATGGCCTTCCTTTTAGTACAATGGACTGTTAAATCTGTATATTGATTTTTATTTTCAGATGAAGAAAGATAGAAAAAGCAAGAAGAGAGAAGAAGAAGAAGAAAAAAAAGAAGAAGAAGTTGATGACGAATATGAGGACTTGTCAAGTTGAGATATCATGGTTATAGAATTGTTATAATTTAGAGTATAGGATGGTTACATTTTGGTATAAAAAGGTTATATTTTGGTATAGCATGGTTACATTTTAGTATAGAATGGATATAGAAAGGTTTATTCCCTGTATGATTATAATTTAGATCTGATTTTGTTTTGCATTTTTTCCCTGTATGATTACTTGTTATTATCTGATTTTGATACATTTGTTAAAATCAATGCTTGCATGGATTAAAATCTGATTTTGTTTCAGCTTGGTACCAGCCACTGTTGGTTTTAATTTCTTTGCAGTGTTGCATCTCCATTAGCCAAAAGACAATTTCATATCAAGCATACCACTCTAGGTACCACTGGATAAGTAGGTATAAGAATTGAAAAAGAATTAGTCTATGGTACCACCTATGAATTGACTATACACACTGTACAGTACAAACGCTGTTTCTCTGTTAATTTTGGATCTATTTTTATTGTTTAAGTCGAATGGATTGAGTTTTTCTATTAAATTTCTGAAAGTTCATTACTAGTTTGTGCTTCTCAAGGGGTCACAAATGGTTAAATTTCTGTAAGTGCTTGTGTGCATTTTGGTGAGGTCTAAAAATTTTGTGGTTGAATGAAATCTTCTCTTTTGCTCAAATTGTGAAATTTACTTCAAACACGTCATGTATATTTTGAAGGTCATAATTAGTTTGAAAAAAAGGTTAATTTAAAATGTGAATAGCCAATCTGAACATGCTTCTCGTTCCAATTATTCACCTCTTTGGGTGCGTTTGGATAGGTGTGGGAAGAAGGGAAGAAGGGAAGAAGTGGGAAAAAGTATTGGGAAATGTGTAACTTTGTGAAGAGTTTGAATTGTTTATAATTTTTTTTCTTCTTCTTCCTTCTTCTTCTTCTTTCTTCCAACGATCCAAACGCACTTTAAGTCTTTATACCAGACCAATACCAACCAAACCTTCGTGTCCCCACCAAACAAAAGAGACGCAAGCAAAATCAACGTGCTAACCGACTTCTCCATCCTTCCACGAAGCCGTATAACCTGCTCCCATGCCTTGCGGTGGCTAGAAATGGCTGGTAGTCTTAACGGGTTCGCACCCGTTAACGGGTGTTCCCAATAGCTGGAATGAATCCATTCTCCTTTGTTTAAACCCAGGACATAGAATTCCTATAGGGGCCGTTTGGATCCCATGGGGATTTTGGAGAATTTCATCTTCCTACCATAAATTTATTATAAACAATTCAAACTCTTCACAAAATTACACACTTCCCAATAAATTTATTCCTAGAAATTTCAACTTCCCCAACTTCCCCAAATTCCTAAGCGATCCAAACGGCCCCATAAAGATTAAACAGAGACGGAAAACGGAAAATTTTAAAAATTAACGGAGAGACGAATTCAGTTTAGCTCCTCCAGCGTCTGAATCTAGATCGTTGGATTTCAGATCCGACGGTTTAAACACTCTAGCATATAGACCCTCTATATGCTGAAGTACAATTTAGCCTCTCTCTCTCTCTCTCTCTATATATATATATATATATATATGGCTTCCATTTTTATATCTCGCTTAGTTCCATGGCCCTACAATTTATTAGCTTAATTATCATGACTTTTGTCAAATTGATAATGATAATGCAGTCCAACATGTTTCCTTTATTAATAAAATCGAAACATCGACTTATTAATTATATGAAAATAAAAAAAAGAAGAGAAAGCTTAAATTGTACACTAACATAATATCAGAAAAACGAGCAGAAGATGCATCAAGAAAGCCACTTTCATCTTGGTTTTAAATTTTTCTTCGCTAGAACTAGATGAATGAGATTGAGATGGGTGAGTGGTTTTATTGGAATTTGCCTCAACATGACACGATAATTTATACTCTCTTTAATTTCTAAATAAAGTTTTATTTTAAGTGGTCAACGCCTCAATTAATAAATAATTGGTAGTTGCTAACTCATCATGAAACAACAAGGTTAACAATAATCAAACAATTTATCTATCCAAAATGGAATTTCTCAACTGACCGTGAAGAAAGCATTTCTATATTCGTGTATCGTTCATACCACGAGGACGTCGCTAGCTCCAAGCCAAATAATTTTATTTCTTGCGTTAAATTTTTCGTTTTTTTTGCATTATTTTGAATTTCTTTTGAGTTGTTAAGACCTCTTAGGTTGAAAAAAAATTTTATTTGCCCTCCAATAATTAGTTAATTTCCAGTTATTATATAAAATTATAAATAATTTAATTTAAATTCCATATAATTATGAAAGAACATGATCATCAGAAATAAGATTTTAACAATTAAAAAATTATAATGAGTAAACTTAGAGTCATTTCCACTTATTATTTATATAAAATTATAAAATAATGTAATTTAAATTCTATATGATTATGAAAGAACATAATCATCAGAAATAAGAATATTTTTCTATTTACCTCATTTTTTATGGATAATTTATATTTAAGTTTGATTATGTAATTTTTTTGGGTTGTAATGGCTAGGATAGGGTATGATAAGAACATTTTCATATCTTTATCTGCTAAAACTTTTTTATATTCATATCCTACCCTTATCAATTAAAATTGACTTTATATGTGCTCTACCCTACGGTCTAATTAACCCATGAAGAAATTCTGATAAGGGTAGGATAGTGGTAGAAAACGAGTAATAATAATCATAATAATTCAATAAAAAAATTGTAATGTGAATAAATAAATAAATAACATCAAATAAATATATTAATAAAGTGCAAAAATGAATAATTCTTTAGATGTAATAAAACTCTATCTTTGATGACAATCATCTCTAAAGAAGTATATAACTAACTAATAATTATACAATATAAAATAGAATAGAATGCAAATCAATTTTTTCATCAACCCAAATAAATTTTATTTTTTTTAACTCTGATACAATTTCAATTTTGTCTTAAAGAGAAATATTCAACTTCAAATTAATGATTCGAGTTTTCTTTGAATTATCTAGACCAATCCACTTTTCATGTCTAAATGAATGAAAAATGAAAAATAGTGAAACTAAAAGAATAAAATTGGAAAGAAGTAAGCAATATTTTAATGTATGAATTAAATTTTGTAATCATATCTTTCTTATTATGACAATTATATATAATTCTACCGCTAAATAACATATACGAAATAGTCTTATCCTTACCCTTACCTAATAAATAGAAAATATATATATTTATATCCATATCTAGTTTAACGAAAATAAAATCTTATTCATACTCGTCTTATTTAATACCATAAACAGATACAATTGATATTTGATAGCCGTAGTAATTTCGTCGACACCAATATTTACCTAGTTTGATTTGATTGTATTTATATATTCTTAAGATTTGCAACAAAATCAAATCTTCGAAGCTATTTGATATCGCGAGAGTAGCCATATAGCCCGTCCTACAGCTAGCTAGCTTGAGGATGTGGGCAGGAAAAGTTGAATGAAACTGGACAGTCTAATCTACTTATATAATTACTTATTAATCAAGGGTCGGCCTATAATCTGGCTAGTGGCTATATATCATATTTATTTGTGTATATAAAAAATGGTCGGCCTATAATCTTGCTATATATGCATGCATTTACTAATGTATGGTAGGGGTGGCAAAAGAAATCTCTTGGCTCGTGACTCGCTCGAGAAAAATTGACTCGATTTATTTGGGCTCGAAACAAATTC
Source organism: Rhynchospora pubera (assembly GCA_028095005.1). Taxonomy (NCBI): domain Eukaryota; kingdom Viridiplantae; phylum Streptophyta; class Magnoliopsida; order Poales; family Cyperaceae; genus Rhynchospora; species Rhynchospora pubera. The sequence goes on along the minus strand of CM051461.1, from coordinate 10,518,111 downwards.
AACTCGCACAAAATTAATTCGAAATTGGCTCGAAATATAATTTTGTTAACTAATTTATATATATTATTAAATAATTCGATATACAATATATTTATTTATTACATATAAATGCTATTTTTATTTAAAATATTATTACATAATGAATAAAATATTAGTTTATAAATAAAAATAATATTAAAGTTGATAAATATTAATTAATTTGTATATTACTTACTTGGAAAATATATATAAAAAATATTATAGTTTAGCTCGACGAGCTCGTTAAGAAACTCGATTCAATTCGACAAAATACGAATTAATTTCAAATCAAGCTTGAGCTAAGGTTAGCTCACTCGAACTCTACTCGTTAGCCGCCTTAATTGTCAGTATGGTATCTTTTTTAATTATTGGCGTTCAGCCTACTCTAGCTATTTACTAATGTATGTGGTGTGGTACGATGGTATCTAAGTTTACGTCCTCTTTAAATTGTTCTTTCCGCCCTGCATGCCCTGTCTCATTCTCCTCCACACTTGCTTTCACTTGCGCAGCTATTTTTCAGCAAAAGACAGAGGCAAAGCAAAGTTAAAGGCTTAAAGCAGTGCATGAACGCACCATGACCTACTCCCCAGTAGATCGCCTCAATTCAATCTTTATGATCAACTCCCTGCATCTACTCCATATAGTTCTCCTCTCCATCTCCATATTGGCTCGGGCCAACACCGCCCGTTCTGGTAATGGTAATTACATCACGCTATCCTTTCCCTCTTTCGACCCCTCCTCCTCCAATACCTTCTTCACTGTCTTCACAGCCGCATCCATCGCCTCCAATGGAGCCCTCCAGCTCACACCCGACACACTCAACAACATCGACCAGCTCACCCATAAAGCGGGTCGAATTTTCCTGTCCAATCCATTCAAGCTCTGGGAAACTGATAGCACCAAGTACTCTGGCATCCGTCTGGCTTCCTTCTCAACCAGATTCGACATTAACATCTACCGCACTAGCGGATCCTTGCCAGGAGAGGGCTTTACATTTTTAATCAGCTCCTCCCTTGTAGGGCCTCCACTCGGCAGTGAAGATGGATACCTTGGCTTGACCAATTCAACAAAAAATGGCCATCTCTCCGACAGATTTGTTGCAATCGAGTTCGACACTATTAAACAGAGCCATGATCCAGATGATAACCATGTCGGGTTGGATATAAATGGGGTTAATTCGACTGTTGTTAATTCTTTGACCCCATTCGGTATAGAGATTTCGCCTGTCAATGCCACCAATTATACTGTCTGGATCAATTACGAGGGATTGGTCCGCCGAATATGGGTCTATATGGCTGTCCAAGGAAACCCAAAACCTGCAAATGATGTGCTCAATACATCACTTGATCTCTCAAAGGTGATAGACAAAGTTGCATTTATAGGGTTCTCTGCTTCCACTGGTGCAAGGTACCAGTTGAATTCCGTGTTGGCATGGGAGTTAACGGTGGAGATATTAAAGAAAGATCGAACAGGGTTGTCCAAATCCGAAATTGCTATCATTGGTGCATCTTGCTCTACTCTGGCAGTCTTATTGCTTCTTCTATCGGTATGTTACTATATATAGAAGAAAGTGCATGACAGATGAGTAGATGACCCAGCTTTGTTAACAGGTATGCTGAGGTCTTTACCCGGTATGCCTCGGGAGTTCAAATTTAGAGAGCTGAAAAAGGCTACTAACAATTTTGAGATGAGAAGATGAAGCTGGGGCAGGGTGGATTTGGGGTGGTTTACAAAGGGATGCTTGTGGGTGATAATGGAGAGGACATTCCCGTTGCTGTGAAGAAATTCTCCAGGGCCAGTACAAAGGGCAAGCAGGACTTTCTTCAGGAGCTGAGCATAATTAACCGGCTCCGGCACCGGCATCTTGTTCGTCTTGTTGGTATGTTTTCAGTTGAATTTATGAATTTCGAGTTTCATAACATTCTTTTCTAGTCTGATTAACACAGCTAGATTCTACATCAAATTTTATTAGATGAAGTAGTATAAATCTATAACGGCTAGCGGATTAATTGCACCTTTCTTCGTAATTTTTTAACAATTTTTCTTCTAACGCATTATTGTTCATTTGAAATGTGTAATTATTTTTTTTTTTCAAATGTCGGTTATATCAAAAGCAATAGCATCTTATTCTATAATAGTTTTTCTTAAATTTATGTTTGCTAATTGAATATTTATACATATTACTATGTTAAAAGCCTATTTTATAAATATTTATTACTTCCTAAATATACTATTTATATTTATTTGCTAATTAATTAATTATTGATATTATTATTAATTGAGAGTTGCAAGAAAAGCCTGGCAAAGACCTCACCAAATCATTGAATGTCATTTTATTAAGCTTTTATTTAAATTGGAGGTGCACACAACCTTAAAACTTGTAGTCATGCGTTCTCATGCAAAGTATTTTTAGTTTGGCTACGTACTCTAAAATTCTTTGTGGGGGAAAAGAATCAAAATAATAATAATTTCTATTCCTATCCTACTATACTTATAAAAAGCACTCATAAAAAATTCAGAACAATTTCACTAGAAAGGTGAAAACAATTATTATATCAAATATGGACTATTGATTTGTGGTCTAGATATTGATTTGAGAGACCGTTTAATGGAGAAGACTCAGATGGTTTTTAAATAATTTTATTTTTATTTATCCACATGTTGGTACATCTTTTACTAGTAATAATAATAATAATAATAATAATAATAATAATAATAATAATAATAATAATAATAATAATAATAATAATAATAATAATGCACAGGATGGTGCAACAAGAATGGTGTGCTGCTCCTCGTTTATGACTTGATGCCAAATGGGAGTCTAGACCAACATTTGTTCAATGATTCTGATATGGCAATCCTTAGCTGGGACCGTCGGTACAACATAATCATCGGCGTGGCATCAGCGCTGCACTACCTACACAACGAGTATGACCAGATGGTAGTTCACCGTGATTTGAAAGCATCCAATGTAATGCTGGATTCTGCATTCAATGCCCGTCTTGGTGATTTCGGTCTTGCGAGGGCACTCGAAAGTAACAAAACCTCCTATGTTGAGCTTGAGGGGGTCACAGGTAATTAAATTTCAATTACAAGTAAAAGTAATATTTCTTTTCCCCTTAATTTTTTCATTTTTGTACATGCATGTTTGCGCATATATAGTTAGGACAACTACAAGTGACTGCATGGTTAAAGCAAATTCATTTATTTGGAAAACAGCATGCATAACAAATGTATATATGATAGACAGATGGGATAACAAAAGAAAGCCAGCATAGTTTAGATAAATTTTGGTCGCATGTTCACATTTCGAAATTTTTAAGTATTTTTTTTTTGAAATTTAAGAAAATTGTTAATCTAATTAGTTCTAAAATATTAAAAAAAATAGTTTTAAAAATCCGAAAAAATTCTTAAAAATTTCAAAAAAATATAAAATTTGGTCAGTATAGAGATTTCAATAGGGAGATCGTATTGAATGGTTTAAATTGGTCATTTTGAACGAAATCTAAAAATTTTTAGCACGACTCACAGACTCTCTCGACTCGCCATAGCAAAACTCATTATGTATATACATAAATTTGTAATATAATTATTAAACAATTAATGCATCAACCATATTTAATTACATCATTAATTCGTGTGGCCAACACCAGGGACCATGGGCTACATTGCCCCAGAATGCTTCCACACTGGCAAGGCTACCCGTGAGTCCGATATTTATGGTTTCGGAGCCACAATTCTGGAAACTGTTTGCGGTCGACGGCCCAAGTGCGACATCGCTGGCTTCCAGTTCCTGGTCGACTGGGTCTGGAAGCTACACAGGGAGGGCCATATTATAGATGCAGTCGACCCACGCCTCGGGGGAAACTTCAACGAGGCTGATGCAGAGCGGCTGCTACGCCTTGGTCTTATGTGCAGCCACCCAACTCCTAACAAAAGGCCCAAAACTGACGTAATTTTACAAGTACTGTCAAGGTCGGTGCCACCACCTGATGTGCCACCATTCAAGCCGGCCTTTGTGATGCCAGCTGCCGAGCCTAGCACTGAATCTGATTCAAGCAGGCTGCACAGCGCAGGGTTCGTCTCGTCTTACATGGCATCGACATCTGGTGGATGAGCCACTTGCGGTAATTACGTTAGTAATGATTGGCTGGTGATTGTGAACAACAGGGAATTAGTTGGATGATATGATTTGTATTTGCAGCTGCACAAAGGAAGATTTTTTTTTTTTTTATGAAAAAATGAGAGTCGAGCCCTCACCTTTTATATTAATTAAAAGAATTAAAATATATTGTATTAAAATCAGTCATGACTAACAAGACCAAAAGTCAGAACAATATTATTTTATTTCTGTTAGTTTATATTCGTCTGCCTCTGTCTTGGAACAAGACCTGATTTAGATCTTAATCAGAAACTGATGCAAACAAGATACTAGTAAAAGTGGAATTTATTGAAAATTAAATGGAAAATGCTCAAAAACGATATTGATTGAATCAAAAGGGATAAGAGATGAGATATTTCAGATAAGCAACGATTCAATGGAAGAAGAATAAGTTCTGAAATAAACTGGATAACATCTATAAAAAAAAAAAGTGATAAAATGAGAGAATATTTGAGTTTAGAGATTCAACATAAACCAAGAGAGAGAGATAAACAACTTGGATAAACACAAAAGAGACCACTAACAACCTAACTAATTGCAGGATTAAAAGATAAGTTTCTCCTGGATTCCTCTTCTGATGAACTTCACGGAATTTTTGCTTAAAAAACCTAAAAAATAAATAGAAATTTAGCGTCTATCCTACTCCATATAATAACTTGTTAAAGTGGTCTAACATAGACCGCCACAACTCGAATAGGTGGTCTGGTTTTTAAACTTTTACCTGAAGTGAAACAGACCGTTCTGCGACTCAGGTCACCCTGAAACAGTCTGTTCTAACTCTGGAAGCCCCCCCCCCCCCTCTCAGGCAGCTCGTTCCAATATTGGACCGTCGGAACCTATGACACCTGTGACTGTCACATCATGTGATGACTTGGTATTTTCAAATAAAAAAAACATATGGCGTGCTGCGTGGCATTGCCAAGTGGCAGAGCTAGGCTGCCACCATATATGCATGTTAGACCACTTTAGTAAATTATTATATAAACTAGGACAGACCAGTGGTGAAGCCAAAAAATTTTGTTATGCGGTTCAAAATTAATATCAAAAATTAAATTAATTTAATAATCATAATTAAAGGAAAAAAATCTAACTTTGTGGGGTCATAATAGAGTAATTCTAATATTAAATATGGGGTCATTAAAAATGACCTTATTATCCTCACATGCCAGTGTGTCAGTCCTCACACACGACCCAGTTATATATTTTGTATTAAGCTCCTGTTTATTTGTGACTTAAAAGGTGAATAACTTTTTGGGAGCAGGAGCAGACCTGAGCTAAGATAAGGAAGAGTAAGAAAAAGGAGATGAAGGAAGTGTAGGAAACTATAGATATCTTGCTCCAGATTTCAAAATGCATGTGTAGGGTTAATGGTTGTAATCTCCTATCTAATTTATAGACGGACAATATTGCCCTTCTGTTTTAATTGAGATTGAATTTTGTAGATTAAAAAACAAGAATATTTTCGGTAGAAAAAGTTTGATTGTGGATTTTCTTTGTTACACCCCGATTTGCGGTAACCATCCTTCCTCTTAAATAAGATTTTAAAGAAATCTTATTTCCTTCTAGTGTTTTTCAGTTCACCCGGAAATTAAAATGGAAGCAAAATATTTGACTTATTCTACATTTCCCTAGCCCAAGTTAGAGAAACAAGCCAAAAGGCCCACGGGCTTATTTAACACAAAATAGCTGGTATTGTCCCCAAATTTTTGTGGCAAGGAAACAATATAAGGATATATCTAACTAATTAAGTCAAGTATAACGACGTAACTACAGCATATTGGCCATTAAGTGGATAGGAGTTGCAAGTAATTTCGCTGCGCGACAAAAGAAAGAAATTAGAAATGGAGGGAGGAGTAGCACAGATAGCTCTTCCCGTTCTCGGCATTGTTGCTGCTGCGGCCGCTACTTTTTATATCGTCAGTTTCATGGAGCTCCGCGAGGTATATACTATATATATAGTTTACTCTATTTCTAGCTTCGACCTTTTTCCCAGAATTAATTCTGTATATCTACTTAATTATTTAGTGATAAAATATATATATATATATATATAATCACGCCGTCTTTTGTTCAAATAACAATAATATGTAGTTCTACTTTATTCCTTGATTCAATTAATTAATTTATCAACTTGATCCTGTCGATAGCAATCATTCAGGGCGCTAGATGATTTGGATGACGAAGGCACAGATGAGTTCAAGTCGCTCGTAAGCTCGAGGGAGAGAAGGGCAAGGAGAAAGCCTCGGAGTCGGAGGGAACCCAAGAAGTAGATATATATTATTTTCATTCTCTCATCTTTTTGCTTTATTAATTGTACTATGAGACTAGCTAGCAGCTAAATCATGAGCTCTTGACCGATTAACCAAATTTGGTGTCAACGACCTCGATCGGTATATCTTGGTTTTCAATTATCCATAGTGCAGGCTTGATGTGTTTGCACATGGAGGAATTAATTTTCAATTTTTCTTTTTAATTTTAATTAACGAGAGGACAACCTCCTTTTTGAATATCTCATCAAATGTTCAAGCCTACATCTCCACTCAGATGGCATTACTATGGCATTTCTGGGTGTATATGAAAATAGCTTATTCAGTAATTTTTATATAATTTAATTATTCTTTTTCGAAGCATTAAAAGAACGTAATTGCAAAGGGGAAATATATAGTACCTTCAAAATGCCCATCTGACTCAGAAAACAACCGAAAAAAGCAAATATAGTACCTTCAAAAAGGCACTGTTCAAAACTATATAGTACCTTCTTTTCGATGGCAAATATATTAGACACAGATTTATCCTTAAAAGGCATGCTTAATTATTAAAAAATATTGACAGAACACATTATAGAGTGAAAAAACGATTATGTAACAGGTTGCCGGTGCATATATGACTATAAACCAGAACATGATTTATTCTTTCTTCCATTTTGCAAGCTGACAATTTAGTTCTTGTATGCCTCCATGCCCCCAGTTTTTCAATTTTTCAGACGCCACCTTAATTTTTGCCACCATATTCTTCCATATATATAATCAAACATAACAGTAGGCCCAAATTGGCATCAATTGCTTACGGCATTGATTATTAGTCAAGTTACAAATGTTTCTGAAATTGGTATATGTTACAGAGGGATCTTAATTTGTTACAGCTTCGATATATACTTCCTGAGAGCATGGTCGGCATCCTTCAAGTGCTCCGGCACCGGCAAGTTCGTCAAGAGTGTCACCTTTGATGATGAGAGCTGAGCAATCTTCTCTTTTGTTGACGCATCTATTTTCCACAGTTTCACCTCCCATACCTGTTCAGTGTTCACCACAGCAAATATCCAGAAACTATTTCAGAAGTTGTGAACCAGGAATAAATTGGTAATTTACAATTATTGATTATAAAATATATCCAATTCAAATTTAATAAATTTGTGCAACTCAGCACCAAAGTGAGCTAGCTACCTATCCAAGCCTACCTACCTCTCTTCCCAGCGTGTTTGTGCTCATTTTCTTTCAGTGCAGATAAAATAATAAAGAAGACAGTAAACAAATAATTAAGGTAGCAGGTAGGGCTAAATAGAGAAATCGAATGCTGCCAAATAAAACAGAGAGGTGGATAGTTCATGGATACTTAAAGAATAATACATGAAATATCAGATAAGGAAAACACGTTTGAATGAGGTCCATCTCTTCAAGTTCTTTCTTGTTTTTAATTTGCACACTAACTTCTCTAGCATATACTGCTGTTTACCTCCATCAAAGTTTTCCATAATTTTCCTTGGCCTAATGATTGATTGTGTACAGTCGTAGTGTACACGCAGTACCAATACTAATATATGAGGAGTTCAAGGAAGTTTTTTTCTTTTTTTTTTTTTTTTGCCAGAAGAATCCCGTAGACAAGTTCAGAGAATTTGGAAGTCTGTGTTGGTTTTCCTGTGCTTTTCTTACCTAGGGAGCTTGAACTTCTGCCTTTCCATATTTAAGTTGAGATTAGAAGGAAACAAAATCTCCAATTAATACAAATAGAAACATTATAGTTCTCCAATTACAAAAATTTTCTTTTATATCTCTACAAGTGAAAAAAAAAAAAATTTGCTTGAAGTAAAAAATCAGTGTTTTCAATACCTACGGGTTATAAATAAATGGCCTCTTGTTTCAAAAATAAATAAATAAATACCCTACTGGTCGCCAAAAAATTTTGGTAATATCAGGTACCAGAATAGTGACTGAAAGGGTGATATCCAGTATTAAGAGACGACACTTTGGAAAATACCGGAAATTGGAGAAAAAATAGCAGATTTCAGTCGTTGGCCCGTATGGTATTGAAAATTTGGAAAATATTGCACAACCTATTCCAAAGAATCTGAGCCTCTTATGGGTGGGAACCAAGGGAGAAGAATAGGTGAGTATATATATCTTATATATTTAAATAAGGAGAGTTGATTTACTTTCTACGGCACCGTTTGGATGCGTTGTGAAGAAGGTAGGAAGAAGAAAGAAGAGAAAAAATAAATTATAAACAATCCAAACTCTTCACAAAGTTACACACTTCCCAATACTTTTTTCCACTTCTTCCCACACCTATCCAAACGGAGCCTACCAAAGGATTTGGAAAGTTAACATTTCAGTTTGTTGACACTTGATCATAGTTAAAAGGTTTTCAAATTACACCAAATTATATACACGTATTATCTAAACTAGAAAAGAGGAACTTGCTATATTTTTAAATAATTAATTTTGAATATCAATGATCGATAAATAAATTCAAATGCCGATATTGTCGTTCTTCTAAACAATAGGGTAACCAAAAAGTACAATATGAAGTGTTAATAAAAAAAAAAAGAAGAAATTCTAGAAAAATGAAGGATAAATGGATAATAGAAAGATATGGGCTTCAAGATGGGAAGGGAGAAGTATTGTTTTCATGATGTTGACATTTTTGTTTTTAAATCCATGAAAACGATATTCTTTTTCTTCCAAAGAGGTTTCATTCTGCTTGGGGATTAGCCAGTAGCCACCAACTCTTCTAGATAAAGAAACCTACGGGTTTTGATTGTTCAAAAAAAAAAAAAAAAAAACTCTTCTAGATAAAGATATTAAAGCAAACACTAGCGGATAAGAAAGTATTTGTCACGTCACAAAGTGTATTTTGCCACTACCTAAGTGACCGTAAAAACTTTGCCCCCATAATTTAAATTTAGTTTAAAATCAACTCATGTACTGGAGCAACTTAAAACGTGTAGTCATTATATAAATTTTTAAAAAAAAAAATCAAAGTTATAATTTAATTTGGATTTGATTTTTAAATTATAGAAGCAAGTAAATAAGAGCAACTTTAAATGGAGTAAGTCTTAATATAACTCCAATAATAATGTTTCCACAGTTGCATTGTTCTTTTACTGGAAATGGAAACAGGGAAAGTGATAATACATTCACATGCATTATGTAAATTGCACTTGTTGGAAGTAGTTTCTGTTTTACTCAAGGAAATTGGCAATTAATTTGCATGAATAGGATTTTATTTATTTTTTTGATGAGAATGAGATAATTTGGAAAGTAAACCTGTGTGCTTCTGCCGACGTGAGCGGGCCTGGCCTCAGCCCAAACGAGATCGCCCAAAAGAGCACTTTTGTAATGGTTGATGCTGAGCTGGACACCGGCGACTCTGCGAAAGCCCGATGCCATGTGGGCCCCCATGCTGGCGAGACCCTCGGCTATCATGGCGGATACGCCTCCATGCAACACCTTGAAAGGCTGCAGAGAATCCAGCGATTATTAACATCCTTTGACCTTTTGTGTAACAGGATAATGAATATGAATGCGAATGATGAATATGTGTGTGTGGTGCATAGAGCATAGTGCAGATACTAAAACATCAGGGTTATAAGCGCAAAATGGTGGATCCGAATCCGCTGTAGCGCTGGACAGCGTGTAGCGCGCGTACGAGCCGTCTGATCTTGATCGTACGGTTAATTTTTTACGGGCCTATCAATCTAGGTTACATGCACGGGACTCTCTTGTCCATTGGATCTTGATCAGACGGCTAGAATTCCGCGCTACACGCTGTGCCGCGCGGCACCAGATCTGAATTCCAAAATGGTGAATAATGGATAGGGTAAAACAGAATGGAGCCATGGAGCGATAGAGTGGGCCCGGATTACAAATTTGCAGTTCTTAATTACCATACAGTACATATATATTTCACATTAATTTTATTATTAATATTATCCCAAACGGCGAAACCAAACCCCCAAGGTCTCCAAAATGAAAAATGAAAAATGAAAAAGAAAAGGGTGTACAGTCTGTGTACTAGTGTGGAGGTTGTTTAAATATTTGACCGTTGACTTTGAAGAGAGCGTAACTACCCAGTGGCCAGTACCCCACCCACCAATTCACCATCCATCCTTTCCTAATTTGCTAATTGCTATGGCTATCAGGATCAGGCTATGTTATGTTATGAGCTCATGGCCTTATCTTCGAACAGAATAATACAATACATACAATAGAAAATGAAAATCGAATTGCTAGTTGCAATTGCTCCCAAGTCCCAAGTCCCAAGAAAGAAAGCAATTAATTAGTTAATTCAATTGAGTCAGTCAAGAGAACGGAGAACCAGGCTCCATCCTCCATCCTTGACTGCAGTCAGTAAATGGTTCATTAAATTAAATGCATGATTTTTAAAAAAAAAAGGGAAGTGCAAAATGAGGGCCGGGGTGAGCTAGGTAGAAAATTAGAGATTAGATGTAGACCTGGCAGCAGAGGTGGGTGATATGGAGGCGGCCGGAGACGAGAGAGGGAGAGACGTCGTCTATCTCAAATCCAATGTTGTGCAGCGGCATGTCCAGCTCCTCCGTCTTCGTCTTCGTCTTCGTCTTCGCCCCTGAACCTGATGATGCAGTCGACTCCATCCCTCAAAACTCAAAACCGACCGACCGGTATAGATAAGAGAGACAGAGAGAGATGGGTGGTATAGAGAGAGAGAGAGAGAGAGGAACTTAATTGATCGATTTCATGATATGAATATGATAGAGCGAATGGATTGATTATTGAATAATAATTAATAAATGATTGTGTGGAGACTGAGAACTGAGAAGAGAAAGAAACTGAAGAAAAAGCTAGCTAGCGCAACTGCGCAATTGAGGACGGATTTATTACGTGAGGTTAGGTGAATAGGTGTGTGTGTGTGACTGGGACACCACCCATTACCCAACTTATTATCATATATCTTCCTTCCCACACACACACTCACATTTCTACTACTCTTTACCTATAGCCTCCTTTCAGAGGAACCACAACCACTCTCATTCTATTCCTTGGCCCGTCTACGTAATAACGTAAATGCGTTGTGCAACGTTTCACTGCCAATTTTACTACATTCATTTTTTGAGCCTACCACTCCCACGACTCAGCATGTAACTATTTTTTTTTCAATTCATATAAAAGATATATATGTGCCATGTGCGTGTCATTTTTTTTATATTTAACATTTAGTTGACTCTGTCAGCGAACTTGAACCTGGATTGTGCACCAATCCATCTCCAGGCCATCGTGATTTCCAATATATATTCTTTTCTTTTCTGCATAAAGATCCTATTTTTTACCCTTTTTTTTAAAGAGAGAAGCACGGAGATCCGATCCGATTCCGAGAGAAAACGAGGGAACAGGACGATTAAATTAATCCAACTTGAAGTTTTTTGAAAGGAAAAAATTATCATTGTTCAAGTCAAACAAACTTTTCAAAACTATGAAACCTGTGATTCAACTTGCTAGTAAAATAATGATTTTGTTATAATTAATAACATTAATTATTTAAATGGCCTATATGATTTAATCTGAACCAAGTTCATTTATGAACCAAGTTCATTTATGAACTATAATTAAAGGGTGCATTGATTTTGATGGAAAATCAATGGACCAGATTCATTCATGATTTGATCTCTTCAATTGCCTTAGTATTAATTTTGAAATTTTATCATAATGTGGCACCTTTTCCCTCATTTTTCTGCCAATTAAGAAAATTAGACTGATTAAAAAACACCATTAATCCTGCCATCAAGAAATACTAAGGAAAATTGGAGAAGATTGAATTTCCGCCTTACGTTGTCTTCCCTCCAATCATGTATGTTTTTATTACAATGAATTATTTTATATGAAATACATGTTCCTGGAAATTAATTAAAAAATATTATGACGAATTAATATTTTATTACTATCATTTGGTATCAGAGCGGTTCATATTTTCATATAAAATATACTATGAGATGATTTGTGTATTCCGTAATATTTTTAGTATCCATTTACTAAAGAAATTTCATTTCGTCTATTCTCTGTGTGCAAATATGAAGATGTCACAAACCTTGTTTTTGTTCTTCTTTTCCGATGCGCACAAAATGGATACATTTAAAGATCGAGTACAACTTATGTTGTATAATTTATTTGTCCAAATCTAATCGAAACATTTTAAATGCGGCAACAATCAATTTGTTTAGATAGATGGCTTACGATTGGTAATGATGAATTGTAGAGGATATTTCCTTTACGTCTTTTGGCATGGTAATTACGACAAAGTTTAGGTATTTTAATTACATAAACTTTCTTTAATCATGCACTCCCTTTTGTCTCTCTGTTGTTATTTAAAGGATCTGAATTTCGGAAAGAATTTTTACGCCATGAGATTTCATTTTTTTTTATTAAATTTTTATTTTTCCTTGTACCGGTCCCTAATTCAGCGATATCATATATTTACATAACGTATATAAATAGAGAAATAACTATCATTCTCTGTGCACTTACGTGGATGCACTCATGCACTAGTTTAAGATTGTAGTGGATCTAGGACGATTCAATTTCCTTTTCTTCACGCGTCTTTTTCCCTGGTTCCAACAATTTAATTAAGAAAGATTGATTAAATACACTTTCTCTTTTGTACGCACCTTCTGGTGCTATGATTAGACAAAATCCCTTAATAACATCATTATTTGATATCGTTTTTCCTTCTTTAAACGGCTCATGTGAGATTTAAATGGAATTTATTTCTAAGTAAAGCATGACTTTATTCGGTTTTATTTTAAAATTCCGTTCACGTGGAGTTGTATAAATCAAATGGAATTAGTTATCCAATTATTATTTGATTTTGCTAAATGGAATATATCATGAAGTTTCCGTTTGTCCTTCCGTATACAAGGATTGGACAGATGCGACGGTTTTAATTACAGAATTTAGTAAATCCATTTGCTGAATTTTTTATTTTCATTTGCAATTTTAATTATATGTTTAAATGGTTTGTTTATGTAATCAATTGAACATAATGCTCAACGTTGTAAATGAAACTACTCGGATTGAATACATTTATTAATGTATACATGGTTTCATATGCACTTATGTACTTATACGAGATGCCCAACGGAAGTTTGTTACAAATTTCGCATATGAAATAGTTAAACCATATTAAGTTACTTTTAATAATTTGGTCGTTATCAATTTTAAAAACTTTAATTGTAATTACCATTTTATTAAAAGGAATTGTATGATATTTTGTTTATATATCACAATAAATTTTTACATTTAATAAATTATGATTGTCAATTTAAACAAATTAAATTGTCATTTCAGTTTATTAAGTGGAATTTCATTTATGTTTCAATTTGTTTCTGCCCAACGGTGATACAAATTGATTTTATGGAATAACTATTATGAAAAAACTGAAATAATTTTGGTGTTTTATTATTAATTTCAGTTTGATTAAGAATCAAGTGTCCATATAGTTGTTTAATTTTATCATGTTAGTTGTGATATTTTAGTTTATGTATCACTATAATGTTTATATTTAATAAATATTTAGGATGTCAATTTGAACAACTTTAATTGACATTCTAGTTTATTAAATAGAATTGTCTCATTATCTTCAATTTATTTCTGTCCAACGGTGATATAAATTGAAAATGTGAAGTACTTTATGTTAGAACTGAAATATTATTTGACGTTTTTATTATTCATTTCAGTTTAATTTTATTATGCTATGTGAATATTAGTCGACTATTAACCACTTTTTTCTTCCTGAATTTTTACACATTGAATAAAACTAATTATCCTAACTTGAAAAGAAACAATTGAGATTTGTCTTGGTATTTTGAAATTAAACAAGACATTATGAAAAGATTCTGCTGCAATTATCAATAAAGGCAGCGATGATGAAATACTAATTTTTCTAAATTATATCTCAAATTTGATGATGTCGAGTTTGGATTTAAAGAAAATATTATAAATCAATGTATATATCTCAGGGTTAGTGGGAGTAATTTATCATTCTCATTTTGTATGTGGATGATAGTTTATTGGTCAATAAGAAATTCACATTAGGTTATTTATTTATTTATTTATTTATTTATGTTTGTATATATGATGATTAATTTTATTGAAGAGTGCTTAGCAGTTTATAATGATATCTTCTACTGTGCAAGCAAATTTTTGTGACATATTGTAAGGTCACTTATGTTATTTATATTATGCAAATGACTGATATTTTTGTCTTTTAAGAACAACAAATCAAGTAAGTGTCTAATGGATTGACAAATTTTGTTGTTATAAACAAAGTCAAAGATATGACTATAGTAATACAACATACTAATTTGAGAATTACGTTAACTAATTCTCTCAATAAAGTATAACCACCTATTTTTGCCGGCATGGGTCTGGTTGCTAATTATGATTTTGTTGTATTGAATTATGTATTAAGTTATGATGTGGAGCTTCAAATTATGAGTTTGACTTTGAATTATGAAATTTGCTTATTTCTTATATTGCGCATTATGTTTAATTTAAGCAAATTTACTTAAGCGGATCGAATGAATTATATTAACCATTTGTTGGAAAGAATACCAATGCTATAATTAATAGGGATCAAATAACAATAATAATTATTTTGATTATGTTAGTTTAGTTTGGTATTTCTAACTGAACAATGTTTAAGTTTTATTGGCCAATGCTGAATTTGTGTTTCATTATGATATTTATAGGCCAAGTGGGAGAATGTTATAATTAATTATTTAAATGGCCTATATGATTTAATCTGAACCAAGTTCATTTATGAACTATAATTAAAGGGTGCATTGATTTTGATGGAAAATCAATGGACCAGATTCATTCATGATTTGATCCCTTCAATTGCCTTAGTATTAATTTTGAAATTCTATCATAATGTGGCACCTTTTCTCTCATTTTTCTGCCAATTAAGAAAATTAGACAGATTAAAAAACACCATTAATCCTGCCATCAAGAAATACTAAGGAAAATTGGAGAAGATTGAATTTCCGTCTTACGTTGTCTTCCCTCCAATCATGTAAGTTTTTATTACAATGAATTATTTTATATGAAATACATGTTCCTGGAAATTAATTAAAAAATAGAGAATGGATTCAATCAAAGCGCTTTGACCGGAGTCTCAATTAAACCCCGTCGGTTCTCAATTTTGAAAGTTCAAACGACCGATCCGAACCGTCAAATATGATCTCCATATTGAAATCTCCTTGCCGACCAAAATTTTTATTTTTTTGAATTTTTTAAGTATTTTTTTTCGGATTTTCAAAAATCGTTAATCTAATTTATTCTGAACCCTACAAAAATTGCTGTTTGGAAGCTGAGCATGTACCGCGTTGCCGATAAGTACGTGTCTGAGACTCTTGTTGAGTGAAACCATTACTGAAGTGATGACTCTGGTTGAGTCCAGCCCCATCACCAAAGTCAAAACCTGGAGGTGCAGTCGGGTTGTCCCACTCATTCCGATCGATATGTATTCGGCCCTCTACACGTCCTCGATCATTATCGGTTGAACCGGATCCTTCACCATCATCGGATTCATCGCCGAATAAAGTTCGACGGTCACCTTGAGCTCGGATACCTCCACACAAGGTCTCGAATGCAGCGAACCATGGAAAGGGTCGTCTCAGAAATTTAAGTCCTTTCTCATTGGTCTGCAATGAATGAACGTGGTGGATGTTAGTGCATCATCAATTCATCACCAATTAAATTAGCAACTATGCACAGAATTAATTTTTCAGTTATAAGCAATATCTGAACTAGAAAAAACAATATATATGAATAGGGATAAAGAAGGCAACGCTTTTGGCACTTCCGATTCAAACAAATTCAAAAGTTTTTTAAAATGTATTAAAATTTTAAGTTATGTGCATAGAAAAGACTAAACCACTTGAACTAATTAATTTATTTTTTACAAAAATTAAGGCACTGATATGATATACTATATAATTCAAATGAGACAATGATATACATATAATTCAAATGAGTACTACAAAGGTTCTTTACAGATGTTAAGAAATGTAAGGTTATTAAAATCCTCTCTGTCCTGTCTAGATGTTAAGAAATGTAAGGTTATTAATTTCCGTGTTCAGGTTGTTAAAATAAAAATAGTTGGGTGTCGTCTCTCTCTCACAAAAAGAGGAAACAAAATATAGAATACTCTTTACAGGTGGACCTACTAGCTACAATGCATAATCAGAAAGTGAAATTAATTGTACTTTATTCATCAGTAGATAATGCATGGGACATAAAGAATTGGACAATGCAGGCTTTACGTGGCCACCAATATTAGCAAAGTTTATTAATGCAATTTGTGAAACATAAATAATAATGTGGTCTGATTGAACATACAAGTATTGAAGTTGAACAGTGAGGTATAATAGTAACAATAATTATAAAAAAGTGAGTGTTGAACCCTAAAATATTGTCCTAATTACCGGACGACGGTACAAAAATTTTTGAGGCTACTATAGGCAATCGAATAGGAATCGTGATTAATAAATAAATCTTCAGCCTAGCCTAAACAATACCCCAGATAAAATCGAGAGGACATATTCGCGAATATGACCATTAAAAATTTCAATGCCATGCCAAACCAAGTGGTCTAAATTTTAATGCTAATATTAATCATGTTAATTTAGCATGCAATATAAATTTCTTTGGATTCATGAAAGATGCAAGTTACATCTCGAGGTACAAATGAAAATGTATATTTATACATGAAATGCACCACTATACGCCAAATTGCGGCAAAAAAAAAGAGGGGATGAAAACATTGCATCAAGATTTGTGCAACACTCATGGATCAGATTAAATGAAGAGAAGGACCAACCATTTTTTCTATTTGCCGAAATATGTCGGCCCATGTACAATTAACAAAAAAAAAAGGTCCATCCCGATAAAAAAAGATGTATACGGCCCACATATCATATCAGCCCAAACAAACTCATCTCTTCCGTCTCTCTTCTCCGTTCCTGCCTCCTTCCTCCTCTGACGAATGCCGTGACGCAAGAACGATCCTCTCTCCTTCTTGCATTCAATGCCGTACCACCTTCCTTTATTCCCGCTGACAACAGAGAGAGGAATCTCATTGTCTCCTCTCATCATTACGCTGTGCACAGGCTCTCTCTCACACACCTGCTGAGACATGAAGCCAGATGCAGATTGCACACCTCAATTCACCCCTCCATCATACCACTATGTCGGACATTCAATTGTTGAGAGAAAAGAATCTCGAGGCCAATGGATAAGCTCGATTCCCTGCTCTCCAGTGAACTCGAGAAGGAGATGGCTCCATTGCCTTAAAATCAGCATGAAGCAAAGCAATTTTGAATTTCATAATTGGCAATAATCAGGAGACGTTATGAGAAGCTAATTAAGAGAATTAGTGAACAAAGGTCATTGTAACATGGAGCAACCATGGTTGAAGCCAAGTGTCACAAATTTAAAAGAACACTTAATTATCAGAAAATAAAAAGAAGGCAAGTCATAAATTTAAAAGAACACTTAATTATCAGAAAATAAAAAGAAGGCAAAACATGGAGGTGTTCAAGCTCTCAATTACACAAAACCGCTCATGCAGCAGCTTTGATTGGAGCATGCTATTTTGATTAAAAATCAAATGGAGATATGAAGAAAGGAAATAACTAAAGAGGCACTGGATTGATATGGCTCAAGCTAGAATGGGAATTAAGGTCTAGAAGATGAAATTGCATTGAAAAGAAGTTGTAAAGCAAATTGAAGCAAGGCCAATTAAACTGATATTGCATTGCTTGTTCTATGTGCTGGAAATAACTAGTTCAAAATATAATCAGCAATTGAGGTTCCAGCAATGTGTTTGAACTTGAGACCATGAGAGAATTGGGTAGCATTAATTCTTGAAGATAAACACTGCCTCACTGATGGCACAATTAATGAGAGCAAAGAAGATTCTCTGAGTATGTATGAAATGGGGGAGTGAGGCTCTGTGTAAAAGGATGAGAAGATAGCAGGGGTAAAACCGTCCAGAAACTCTAAATTTCATATTATTGGTGTTACCAACAGTAACTGATCCTTTCCCCTATAAAAGGAGAACCCCAGAAGCCATGCAGGGACAGCCCACAACACAACTAGAGATATACACGAGACACACAACACACAACCAGAAGACATCCAGGAGAAGTTCAGACATAAGGCTACCACTTTGAGATTTGAGAAAAGTATTTTCTGTGCAAATTAGGATAGCTACTCTATATAAAATAAAAAAAAAAGAGTGAAGTAGTAGAAGTAATAGCCTTGTATTTTCAGCAGTAGTAGAATCTACTTTCTTTTTTGGTGTAATCTGCCTTGGTAAATCAAGAAGGTTTATTCCTGTTCTTTGCAACTTTTATCTTCCTTCTTTTTCTTTCTGGTTTTGCACAGGATTGAAAGCAATGTAAGGAATAAAACCAAAATCGCTTTATGTAAATATGTATATAGATATATTAGCTAACACAAGCATTTAGGAAGCAAGTTAAGATCTGTTCTCTTTATATTCTACATTTATATACATGTAGGTCAAGAGTTACATCTACACTAAAATAATGAAGTTGAAATAGACCATGCTTAACTGAACACTCATGGACTATCATCTAGTGTTAACATAAGCAAAAAAAATCTCTATGTGGACAACAATAAGGACAGCAGGCTTCTTTCAAAAAAAGACAGCAGGTTAAAAACAAAAAAAAAAGGGATAAAGGACAGCAGGTATTGGAGTCCATGGAGAAGCTCACCTCATCTTGTTCATACGTTGAAGAAGAGGTAATCAAGAAGGAAGTAGCTGCTACAACCAGGGAATACATGTTAGTGCAACTCTATTGTTGCATTGGTGCATGTCTCCCATATGTAGGAGTCAACCATTGACTCCTTTCAACCTCCAGTCAGCATTTCACCAACTCAAACCTCATATCCGAGATCAATACATGGCCTGATCCAAATCAAGGTGCAACCTCATGATTGGCGAAATTGAAGACCCCACTATGATTGAAGAATGCATCCTAGACCCTTTACACTGCTAACACATCAAAGAAGGATGCAGCCGACTGCCCATCACCATGGCCAAATCAAAATTGAAGCAACTCCTAGGTAGAGGCATTCGGCAGTCAAATTGACTGTCTAGGCACCTTCCTACATTTATCACTAAGCTTGTAGATGCCTCACTTGACCCCCACCATGGCCAGACGACTGCATCAAACAACTCAACCTCATGGCATATCCTGGCTGAGGCGAAACACCATGCTAGAGGAGCTCGGCAACCAAATTGAGGCTATACCAAGCTTCATGAATCCCTCACGATGCTATCAGGCTTGCCAATTTGGCTCAACATCCACCAGAGGCCTCGAACTGCCGTCAAGCCTCATTAAACCCTAGCCGATTTGGGAGGAAACGATTACAACGCAGAAGACAGAAATAAGCGCGACTGATGAACCCCATGGTAACAGGAGAGTTTGACGATCTCTTACGGCCCTACATCGATGCCTGACAGCAACCTAGTGGAGCCAATCGCGTAGCCATGGCGGGGAGCTTCGTTGTTCTGTCGACGAAAGGAAAAGGAAGAAGGAAGAGAAAAGGGGATTAAGTCCAACAGCTCGTCTGGACACGTCTCAAAGCATAACGGTTAAACCACAGTCACTGGCAAAGGGACCCACAAGTGAAGGGGTCAATTATTCCTCGGAACACCAGGAGTGCGAATGGTTTTACTAAGAGGCGTCCCAAATTTTGTGATATTCTGTGGCACTTTGCGTGTGGCGAGTCAGCATGGTGTAATGATCCATTGACAACTAACCAAAAGACGACAAGTGTCTTGCTGTAACAATTCATGTCGTTGCTGATCTCTTTTCTCTCCGCTGGCGTGGACCAATTAAAACATGACACGTGGCACTTCTGCTGATGTGGCATCATTTTATTGCTGGAAACTTTAAAAATTCGTAGAAATTCAACCGTAACTCAGAAAAATCCAAACCAAATTTCTACAGGACCATAAAAATATGGAGAATACAGTCATGCCAAAACCATAACCAAAATCCAAACACAATATTTTAAATCCATATTCCAAGTTCTGGCCAATCATAAATTGCCACCTCAGCCTTATATTTATTTTAAAATCCAGCAACCTTTAAAAATTCATGAAAAATCACGTGAGGTTCAGAAAAATATGAGGAAAAATCCTGGAAGCTCAAAAAAAGTAAAGGGAGTCTATTTGGCTAATCGTCACCACTAAAAACCCTACCAAAAGCCGTTCTGGCAAAGGCTCGAAAGCTCATGATCAAATCACTGAAGGCATGGATAATATTACAAAATTCAAAAAAAGTCATAACGGGATACTAGCACGACCGAGTCTAGTGCTCTGTTTATGACTCTAGATATAGCTCATCATAACCTCAAGTGATCAAAACCACTAGACGGTCATCGTCATGACGGGCATGAATCAAAATAGAGACACTAAGTACTGTTGCTAACAAACAAGAGTACTGGTGAAGTATCAAGCTCAATGATCTGGTTAAACTGGGATTCACTAGCCTCAAAATGATGGATAGTGAGATCTACCACGGTGTCACGGGACTCTATCAAGAGACCCGAAATAATATGCAAATCAAGTGAAGACCAAAACAATATTCAAGCAAACTGATAAAATCCCAAAGAGAAGGCACACTACACCGCAAGATGTTATTAGTGAAGAATATGGATCCAACCACATATGAGCAGAACTCCTTGCAGTCTGAGAAAAACTCACAATGTTGTCCCAAGCCTGCTAAGACGATGAAAGCCACGATTGTCAAAGGCACCCGCTCTCTCGAGAAAGGCAGGAGGTCCAATCTTGAGTGTATGCAATCTACCCGCCAGAGATAACATATGCCAACACCGCTGACACAGGCACACAGCATTATGATCCTATCAAAGACATGCAAATATTGTCACTACGGACAAACTCCGCATCACCATACCCGTACCTTGGGGAAAAGATCACACTTTCATTTCAGGAGTCTACGGTTATCTAAGGCACCCGCTCTCTCGAGAAGGCAGGAGGTCCTAACTTGAGTGTTTGCAATCTAACCGCCAAGGATATATCGAGGCCAACACTGTGGCTGTAAACGACTCCCTCATATTATATTAAAGACTTTATCCCAGATCACACCACTGCATCAGATGGATCCATAATCCTTACCCAAATAATATCCTCATTCAGAAACCTTCAACATGTTCCATAGTCACATTACTTATGCTTCAAACAGCTCAGTAATGTTGACTCGATCTATCTTTTAAATCAACAACCAGATCTCACACAACAAAACTTACCTCTTTCGGTGCTGGAGGGAAACTACAATGTTCCGGTCGGAAGCCGGACATTACCTGAACGCTCGCAGAGATTGCCGAGTGTCACCCTATTGACTTGCCTTGGCTAAATGCCAAGCATTATGTCGCATTGACGCTTGATCAGGAATCAAGCGAAGCTGCAACAGCTGGTCAGAGACTGAGTGTTAGAGGAACACTCCCATGATCGAGAACCAACTGTTCATGACGTACCGGTCGGCAGCCGGACGTTACTTGAACGCTTAGCGTCATTTGAGTGACTCGTCTTGCCTAGATGTCAAGCATCACGTCACATTGAACGATTGGTCAGAGACTGAGCGTCAGAGGAACGCTCCTATGATCGAGAACCAATTGTCATCCGCACCTAGGGAAGCCAAGGGGCAGCTGACTTAGGTAGCACCCGCGCGCATAAGATTTTTGGACGCCCACAAACCCAAGGGTCTGGCGAAGGATAGTTTCAATGCTTCGGGTGAGAGCCGAACTGTTGAAACCAAGGATATTTCAGGTGGCAGCTGAACTATCCGCTGAACGTTTGAATAGCAATCAGGGTTCCTTGCGAGGTTTCGAGTAACACTTGGACTATCTGTATGATACCTCGGCTGGCTACCAAGTATCATCAGAATATTCTAAGGAGGATCGAACCGTTTGTTCAATACCCGTTTGGCGAACAAATGTCACTTTAACATCTGACTGGCATCCAGATGAAGTTCGGACACTTCAGGTGGCAGCTGAACTGTCCATTGAACGGCCGACTAGCAATTAGATTCCTTTCAACATTTCGAACAACAGTCAGACTATTGTCTGATGCCTCGGCTGGCTACCAGGTATCACCTCAATACTCTGAGTGAGGATCGAATTGTTACTTATCTGATTGGCGAATGGACGTCACTTCAACGCTTCGAAGAATAATCGAGTCATCTGTCCGATAAGCTGGCTGGCTACCAGATATCACTTCAGAGTCTCAATTATGACCGAATCGGAAGGGAACATCTGACTGGCACCCAGATGTCATTTCTAAACGATTCGAATAGCAATCGGACCAATTGTTTGGTACTTTGGCTGGATACCAAGTATCACCTCAATACTCCGGATGATAATCGAATTGACACTTAACACTTGGCTGGCAACCAAGCGTCTTCGGTTCAGGTGGCAGCTGAATCGATTCCTAGATATTTGACTTGCGACCAGATGCACTGCCGACACCTCAAGCAACAATCGGGTAATCTGCGGGTTATCTTGGCTGGATACCAGATATCACCTCAGTATCTCGAGTGATGATTGAACCGTCTACTCAATATCTGAATAGCGACCAAATATCTCCTGAACGCTCTGAACAACAATCGGATTAGCTGTTTGATATTCTGGCTGGCTACCAGATATCACCTCAGTACTTCGGATGGAGATCGGAACGTCACTTAACGTCTGATTGGCAACCAGATGTCTTAACGATTCGAGTGGCAGTCGAATCGTTCCCCTGATACCTTGGACGAAAACTAGATACCACTTCAACGCTTCAAATGACAACTGGATCGTCTACTTGATATCATGGCTGGAAACCATGTATCAACGCAACGCTTCAAGCGACAAGAGAATCGTTTATTTGATATCTTGGCTGGAAACCGAGTATCACCTCAAGAAAAAGAAACCGAACATTGCCAAATGTCACTTCAACGCTTCGGGAGCAAACCGAACCGTCACTTTGAACATCGCCAAATGTCACTTTTAACGGAAGCCAGTCCGTCTATTGAACGTCTTGGTCAGGTACCAGATGTCACTTAACGCTCTATGCCCATCGAACGAGTGTCACCCCGCTTCCCGGGAAAGGTCAAGGGGCAACCGACTCGGGTCGCACCCGCGCGCATAAGATTTTAACGCCCATAAACCCAGGGGTCCGGCGTCTTTAACATCCACAAGCCCAGGGGCCTGATGTCAACTTCAAAAAAAAAGAAGAAGAAAACAACCTCAAGCACCGCGTCAACCAAATTTAACGATCTGATCAGGAATCAGACGTCACTTTCAGATAACCTCGACAAAGATCAACAAGAAGTCTAAGAAACCCGCTTTGGGAAGCCCATGCCTTATAAAAACAAAAATGCAAATCATAAGAGCCTAAATCTTGATTCAACACATTATGGAGAGAACTCGGAAAACGAGAAGACTACAAGCGTCCAGCGACGGCAGTCAACCGAAACCTCTACAAGTTAAGAATTCCAGGGACTGCTAAGAACTCCAGAGACTGCTGTCCCCTGCAATCCAAAGTCCACAAAAAAAATATAATAATACGATATATTAATATTGCATTATAGTAGTAACATTAATAAAAAACAAAAAAACAAAAAAAATATATAAATGAATGATAGGACCGCTAATGGTATATTTACAATTCCCTAACAGCTCACGACACACAATCCTTTGATTTTCCCGATCTAGAGGTGCTCCTGACCATGTCGGAGGTAATTAACAGTAGGGGCTTGCGCCTACTGGAAAGAAAGGACCCCTTCAAATAATAAACCCTCGTGAGAACTCAAGACCGTACAGGTACCACGCTTCGGGGTGGTATCGGTATCGGACTCTTGAGGCTCGCAAGGGGTATCTGATCCGCATTCTTTTTTGCCCCTCAATCCGAGACCGGATTTTCCTCTGTTGATCCGAGGGCCGTGAAAAAGTGCGAGACAGGTTCTGGCACGCCCGGTGGGACCTCTTTTTCCTCTCATCAGGCGAAAATCAAAGGATATAGTGTATGAGTTAGGGAATTGCTGATTTAACATGTCACTGACAATAATTTCAAGTTACTATTTTGCAGAAAATGGCATATGCGAACAACAAGCATGATGTGGGACCTGCTCCAGGCATGCTCATGGTTGGGTCCATCCCGATTACCTTTCCAATGGTGCAGGTGGCCTCAGACATTCCTTTCACCATTTATGATGTTGCCACAACAGACGCGAAATACGCCAATGTCATTCCGACAACTATCTTTGGGGCAAATGAATGCTTCGAGGAATATCAAGATGAAGGAATCAACGCTGTCACCAAACCGACACTCAAATTCATGATGGAGGAGGACACTTCCCACGCCAAAGACCTACAACTACAAGAATATCAAGATGAATTAGCGATTCAGGCGAACATACAAATGAGGAGCTCTTCTGCTCCACTTGAGATTGTGGAGGAGAAATCGCTTGAGATACAAAATTCACCTCCTCATTGCAAGACAGCATTGGTTCCAGTGCATGCCCAGACAAAGAATATGACAGCTGCCGAAATCGATCAAAAATCATGCCAAATGATTAAAGATAAGAAGGATAAAAGGGCAGCCCTCTTATCTACTCTCGTGCCTGCGTGTGTTTCAGAAACGAAGAGAAGGCAAATGGGGGCACGAGATCAAAAACTTCATGACCATGAGGGGATGGAGGCGGGAAACCAAAAGAAAAATACATCGAAAGATGAAACAATCATGGTCAAAGAAGGAGAGAAAATGATCGAGGAATACATTCCATTGTCCTCAAACAATTCACAAGTTAAGCCGGAGACTATTTACGCATTAAACAAAGGTGTCAAAAGATTTCATCAATCAATACGGCAAAATGGAGGATGTGGAAACCATGCCATGAAAGTGGGCACGAAGACTAATAAGGAAACATATAGCCCTGGAAGACTCGAGCAAAATTCAGAAGAATCTTATGCGCATCAAAAAGTTGAAGAGGCCATCGATGATAATTTTTCATCGATTACCTTTACGAAGAACGATCTCCCCGATGGAGCAACGTATCACAATAAACCATTGTACATCACGGGAGTATCAAATGAAGTTAAGATCAACCGAATACTGGTCGATCCAGGGTCAGCAGTTAATATCCTTCCATTAGAGTCATTGAGATACTTCTCGCTCGATAGTAATACCTTGACTCAAAGTCGGTCAAAGATCTATGGATTCAATTTACACTCTCAGAGAGCACTTGGAGTAGTCACTCTAATGTTCCGTTTTGGAAAACTCGGAACTCAAGCGAAGCTCTATGTCATGGATGCCAACGTATCTTATAAGGTATTATTAGGTCGCCCTTGGTTGCATACATATCAGTTGATACCTTCCACCTTGCATCGATGCATTAAGTATGTCAAAAATGGAACCCATGGAGTGATAAAAGGGGAAGAGCATCCTTTCTCTATCTATGAAATGAGACTTCCAGATGCAAAGTACTTCACACCCAGGCCACCTCTGGGGGCAAACTCTCAACAAAGACCATTGGATACCAATGACAAATCCCTAAATCGAAAATCGGACCCTACACAAGCCAATGACAATGATAAGGCCGTAAGCGGAGAAATACCTGATACATTTGACAGGCCTCGCTCAGGAGCATTTGAAGAACGTCTTGACCGACGTGAGATAACAATTCAGCCTCCGAAGAAAAGGCAACTAAGAAGATCTATTTCCGATAAATTCTTCGGAGAAATTGTAACTGAAGGGATGAACCAAGCTGCTCAGACAGAGGCCTCATTTGCACCAACAGACCTAGCTAGCACCAAAATCATGCAAGACAGCCATTTGACACATTCAGAGAACAATGAGTCATGTTGCATGATTCATGTGAGTGATTCTGATGCTGAAGGCGAAGATGATGAAACACAAATTTATGCCTCGAAAGTGATTCGGTCAATCCAAAACGAAAATGGTGCAAATCCCTTGCTCGAAAAGTTCGGCACTTCAAATACGCATCTAAATCTCGAGGCAAGAGAAACATCATTTTTATGCCATTACCAGAAAATAGGGGCAAATGAAACACCGCACTTTTCAGATCGCTCTAAGAAGGCAACAAGGTCCACGTACGAGATTTCAGATGCTAAGGAAGCGGGAGACCATCCCGTCAGAACTCAAAGGGATAGCGACAAGCATGCAAACATAAAAGCACTACAAATTCCGCTCCGAGACCCACTCTTGGGAAGATTTGTGTCGGAAAGAATTATGAACCAATGCTTACCCAAGAGATGCCATGAGAACTCAGTAATAGGATTTGCTGAGAGAGAAGAAATTGATGACTCCATTTCGGTCCGCACAACAAGTTCCGACAATGATGGCCATCAACGAAATGGAGATAATATAATGTCATCCCAAAATGATAAGAATGTGAACCTTTCTTCCGACCATAAGAAAGATGAAGGTTCCTATTTCAACAAAGGGGATGAAGACTTAAACAGACAAGAAGAAGATCCTGATTCGAGGGTATCCTTGGAAGATGGCAATACCACTATGTGGAAAGAAGTAACACCGAGGAAACAAGAAACCAACCGCGTAAGGATGCGGTGTGTGGATATTCAAAGCCATCCGATTAAAATGGAACCAAGGGAAAATTTCTTTCCTGAAAATGATGCTTTAAGGGTAAAGTCAGGCTATCTAAAAAGTGCGCCAATGCCAAAGACTGCTGAAAAGCTTGAAACTTCTTCTAATGCTTCTCTTGAAACACGAGAAAATATTAAAAAAGAGATACAAGAAATGATAGGTCAAGAGTTGCAAAAAGAGAGAATGTCTCGTCCCACCCAACATGCAAGACGGCGCGGGAATCCATATCCTGAAGAATACGATTCTGTGCATTATCCTGAATGGTATGTCAAACCAAGATTTCAATTGTTCGATGGAGGGAAGAAGAAATGTCCTGAGCAACATTTGTTCAAATTCAAAAACTCATGTGGTGATACAGCGCGCAATGAAGCCCTATTAATGCGACAATTCCCTTTAAGTCTAACGGGAGAAGCACGTGATTGGTACACCTCATTAGAGAAAAACAGTATTAAAACTTGGGAAGAAATGGAAGATATATTTTGTTCGACATTTGAAAAATTTACCCAAGAGATCACGAAGGCTGACATGGCTAAAGAAAAGCCGGGAAAAGGAGAATCAGTCAGCAACTACATCACTCGATGGAGAAACCTAAGCATTCGTTGCCAACCCCAAATTCCTGACCATGAGGCAGTAGGGATGATAATAAGAAACATATACGGACCGATTAAGCCATTTCTGGTGATGGGAAATATCACTAGATTTGATGCCCTACTCACTGCAGTGTCAAATTATGAAAGCTTAGGTTCAGATGCATGGTCATATCACCCTAAAAGAAAAGGAAAGAAGGCAAAATCCAAGAAGACTCGAGTATCGAGAATACCCTCCTCATACGAAGTCGGCAATAGCTCAAGAGTCTCGAACAACAAGAATATTGGTTGTTTACATGGTCGTCCTAATAGCAATCCTAAAAGGCTCTTGTCCGTGGCAGAATTATCTAGCAAGCCTTATTCGTTTAAGAAGAAAGTAGTTCCTGAGTTATTTCGACGGGCTATGGAATGCAATCTTCAGCTGCCACCAAGCAAACGTCCTGAGGAAATGGAACAATCCGACAATCCAAACTTTTGTCCATACCATAGGGTATTAGGACACAAGATTGAAAATTGTTGGGTATTCAAAGACTTGGTAGAAGAGCGAGTCAAATCAGGCGAAATATCATTGTCAGAAAGCGAGAGGCAAGAACCTACACCACATGAGCGTTCTGACGTTGACTCAGACGATGAATCCTTCACAGTCTACGCAATCGGAATAGATGATGAAGCTGAGGGAGAAACACAAAGCCTGAGTAGCGGAACTAAACAAGTTTTTCCCATGATAATGGAATCTGACGAAGATACCCATGAGATAGAGAAAAACCCATTCAGAGAAAGCCCGATAAATACCATTGGGTTGAGTAATGGAATTCAAAGAGAAGAAAACCCGATGTATATCAGCGGGAGAGATAATTATGCCCAAGAAGAAAATGCACAAACTAAGGATAACGAGTCATGCTACATGATCCATATAAACGACTATGATTCTGAAGACGAAGTACTTTGGGTAGCTCACAGCGACAGTTATGGAAGCCCGGTATATTTTGTCGGGACTGACAATGATACCCAGGAAGGAAATGCACAAAGTTGGAGTAGTAATACTGAAGAAATCTGCCCAGTAATTGAGGAAGCTACCTTTGAAGAGAAGGAGAATCCATCTCAAGAGAACCCAGCGTATGGGATAGATAACGACATTCAGGAAGAAAATACACAAAATCGGAGTAACGATACTGGAGATGTCGTATTCGTGATGGAAGAATTTGAGAAAATTACTCTTAAAGAGGAGAAAGATCAATCTCAAGAAGACCTGGTACATGGGATAAATAATAAAACTCTAGAAGGGAATATACAGAGTTGGAACGGTGAGACTGAAGAGATCGCATTCGTAACGATATGGTCTGATAGCATCCTCTCCGAAGAAAGCAAAGTGCAAGAAGCCCCAACTGCCATCACATGTGACGAACGACAAACTATGGAGAGCCTTGTTGCGCATTTACAAGAACAAGAACAACAGATCATGATGCTCCACCAAAGGAACACTGAGATATGCCGAGAGATGGACGTGCTCTTGAAGAAGAATATTGAGATCCGAAGATTGCTAGAAGATTTGCAGGGGGCAGGTGACAACACCCTAGCCATGTCTAAAAAGCAGTTCGAGAAATTAAATACCAAAAAGGGCAAGAACAAAACGAAGGATGTTCAGATTTTTCAAGGAAAAGAAACATCAATAACAAAGAAGCCCGAAGGTGCTAGAAAATGCGAGGACCGGAAGAAAGGTGTGTCACTAAGAGAACGTAGGAGAAAACCTTACTCTTTTCGAAAAAACAGAACCGCTGAGATCTTTGATCTAGCCATGCAACATGATTTACAATTACCTGAGTGTAAGCGTCCAGAAGAAGAGCAGCAACATTGCGAACCTAACTTTTGTCTATATCACAGAATCCTCGGACATACAATCAAGGATTGCTACATATTTAAGGATTGGATTGAAGATAAACTTAGAAAAGGAGAATTGCATCTCCCAGAGCACGTCCTGCAAGATCCAGCACCACATAAATGATGACCAAGCGACATAGCGGGGGGGCAAAAAAAAAAAAAAAAAAAAAAAAAAAAAAAAAAAAAAAGAGGGGGCACCGGTTGATATCAGACCGATCACCGTGAGTCTGGTATCTCGACCTATCCGAAAACTTCTACGCCTCTACAATCTACTGGTTGATATCAGACCGATCAATGTGAGTCTGGTATCTCGACCTACTCGGGACCGAAAACTTCTACATTTTCAGCTCGAAACCTTTAAGACCTATCGATTGATATCAGACCGATTACCGTGAGTCTGGTATCTCGACCTATCCGAGATTGAAAACCTCTTCGTTTTCAGTCCGAAACTTTTAAGATCCACTGGTTGATATCAGATCGACTACCGTGAGTCTGGTATCTCGACCTATCCGAGATTGAAAACCTCTTCGTCTTCAGTCCGAAACCTTTAAGATCTACTGGTTGATATCAGATCGACTACCGTAAGTCTGGTATCTCGACCTATCCGAGATTGAAAACCTCTTCGTCTTCAGTCCGAAACCTTTAAGATCCACCGGTTGATATCAGATCAACTACCGTGAGTCTGGTATCTCGACCTATCCGAGATTGAAAACCTCTACGTCTTCAGTCCGAAGCCTCTACAATCCACTGGTTGATATCAGACCGATCACTGTGAGTCTGGTATCTCGACCTATTCGGGACCGAAAACTTCTACATCTTCAGTCCGAAACCTTTAAGATCTACTGGTTGATATCAGATCGACTACCGTGAGTCTGGTATCTCGACCTATTCGAGATTGAAAACCTCTTCGTCTTCAGTCCGAAACCTTTAAGATCTACCGGTTCATATCAGACCGAACACTATGAGTCTGGTATCTCGACCCGTACGAGATTAAAAACCTCTACATCTTCAGTTTCTATAATCAGATCAGATCGACCCTTGCGAGTTTGGTATCTTGATCTCCTAAAGACCGGAAACCCCTATGTGTCCAGTCCTTGACCTCTATATTCCAACAATCGATATTGAAATGATTTTTGCAAGTTTGGTATCTCGACCTATTTTTGATAAAAATATTGAGAGGGGTGATACTACAATCAAGCGATGTAGACGACCCATATGGATCAAATGACTATCATAATAACGATTGTGATTTCGAACATGGGGGCCCGGCACAGATGGTTAGTGGTCCCGCCGTTATCCTAAAAATAACGGGTTCGATTCCTACCAAATGGAGAAAATGGATAAATTCCATTTCATGGAGTGGTCTATACTCTCTCGCATTGAGGGAAATGAGGAATGACAGCTGAATGGTCCGATCGTACCTAAAAAAAAAAAAAAAAAAAAAAAAAAAAAAAAAAAACAAAAACAAAAACAAAACATGTCCTATATTCAAGGGATGCCTCGCCATAAGGCAATATGAGACATCTCTTCCACAAAACATTTTTTTCCCCAAAACTCTAGAAAATTCCACAGCCCAATCTCTACAAAATAAAGGGCCTATTGATAGTGCCGGCCTTAAACCTACTATCACCGGTGAACGTTCATCTTACTGGTTTCGAAAACGATGAACGAGGGTTTTGTCATTTTGTCCCTTAAACAAAATAAATAACAATTTCCCATTTCTTATTTTATTTTGCAAATACATGTAGCAACTAAAACTTTATGTCCGTAAAGGAAAATAAGGAGCGTCTTGCTTTATAGCAACATGAGACGTTTCCTCCACCAAATATATATCCTAAGCACCACAAAATCTACAAGCCTAAATTCCACTTTCAAAATGGTCAATTGTTGGAGTGAGCCATAATTCAACCAACACCGGTAAGTTCATTATACCGGCATTAAATAATGAACAGGGTTTTATGTATTTTGTCCCTGAAACAAAATAAAGGCACGAAAAAATAACGGGAGATGAAAAAATCAACCACAAATCGTGGCATTGCATTCATAAAATTGAGGGATACATGCTACCTACTCCAATCAATTTTATCCCCCGAAAAATACAAATGGAGAGCTGTTATACAAAAAGCTACAAGAACAGGGAGCCAGAAAAAATAAAAACAAGAAGGCCGTTCGTATTCTGGGAGTTCAGGCGGAGTAGAATCAACACCCCAATTGTATGAAAGGAGTGGCCTCCAATAAGCATGGATCTCTTGGTCATATGGGTTTCCCCAGTCGCCACCAAGAGCGTGCACGATTTCCGGCGCCGCATCCTCCTCAAGTTCCTCGATTTCCTCCGTGATATGGCCTGGATGGTCGTTAAACTCGTCAGCAGAAGAGGGGAAGCGCTCATCGCCTTGATTAGCCATTTGATAATAATAACAAAGAGGTGGTGGAAAAACAAAGTGAAGAAGTCGGATTAAAAAAAAAAGAAGGGAAGAGACGCGATTAAAAGGAAAGGGAAGAGAAAAAGAAAAAAAAAAGGGACCGTAACCATGGTGAATGCGCACGCGTGACCACACCACAACACCATGTTCGCTAGACAAAAAGACATTACATGATATGTTGGCCCACAATTCATAAAGAGACAAACATTGGAATCAGCAAAACACGAGGTGAATAAAGAAACACATATATTACAACATCACAAAGCCTGCCATTACAAGTTTTAACGCTTATGCTGAGATACTTGCAAACGTGTCATACATGTGTCTACACGGCCTTACCCAACACACATACAACAACAGAGTGCCCATGATAATACACAGAAAAACCACCATACAAAATGACTGTCATGATGACAACATAGTTCTATCATAATAGAGCTAGCCAGATCTGTATGGAGAAGTTCCGGAACTCAGAGGCCAGTGACACTTCGAAGCAGCAACGTCACCCAAGGCCAAAAGATGAGACACTCCTGATTAAAGCAGCATACAAGAGCAAGGAAATGATAGGCGTGTAATTCTTTTCATGAACGGGTCCTTTCGCAGTAGAGATTTTGCAAAAGAAGTGCGCCATGAGGAGGATAAGCTCAACACACCTTCTGAAGGAACCTCAACTTCGACATGTGACGAAGGAGACCTCAACTTCTACATGCGAAATATTTGAGCAAAACGTGTAAGATGTCCGATGACATCTTGTCTCTTACCCCATACATTAAAGAAGAGATGCTAGAATCAGTGATGTGAAGATATTATGGGTGAAACGGGAGAGTCCCGAAAAAAACCAGAGATTATATAAGGCATCACAAAGCTATGAAAACTTTATAGGCCACTCAAGAGATATTGGGGTATTTTCTCATGCATTCATGGAAGTTATAAGGTGAAAGTTTAATGGAAAAGAGACGGTGACAAAAGAAAAAGAGGGCTCTCGTATATAAACACGGATAAGGCCTCACTGTGCGTAACCGAACCAAAAGGGGAATCTATCCGAACCTGGATCCGAACCTCTAAGGCCACATGGTAACAGGCAAAGATGTGACACAAAGACAATGACGCATTGAGAATTGGCGAACATTAAATACGGGGCTTAGTACGGAATTGCCATCCAACGAAGAAAAGACAACGACTTTACCAGGCATGCGCGTAACCGAGTAGCAGCGTCATACTTATCATAAAAAAGGGGGCATCATATTTCAGTTGAGAAGCCAATAAAAGACAAACACAAATAGTGGCTCAAGACAAGGCACCAGAGCAGGTCGCTCGAAAATAATTCTCCCAACCCGCTCTGGTGGGGGGCATTTGTTGAACCCTAAAATATTGTCCTAATTACCGGACGACGGTACAAAAATTTTTGAGGCTACTATAGGCAATCGAATAGGAATCGTGATTAATAAATAAATCTTCAGCCTAGCCTAAACAATACCCCAGATAAAATCGGGAGGACATATTCGCGAATATGACCATTAAAAATTTCAATGCCATGCCAAACCAAGTGGTCTAAATTTTAATGCTAATATTAATCATGTTAATTTAGCATGCAATATAAATTTCTTTGGATTCATGAAAGATGCAAGTTACATCTCGAGGTACAAATGAAAATGTATATTTATACATGAAATGCACCACTATACGCCAAATTGCGGCAAAAAAAAAGAGGGGATGAAAACATTGCATCAAGATTTGTGCAACACTCATGGATCAGATTAAATGAAGAGAAGGACCAACCATTTTTTCTATTTGCCGAAATATGTCGGCCCATGTACAATTAACAAAAAAAAAAGGTCCATCCCGATAAAAAAAGATGTATACGGCCCACATATCATATCAGCCCAAACAAACTCATCTCTTCCGTCTCTCTTCTCCGTTCCTGCCTCCTTCCTCCTCTGACGAATGCCGTGACGCAAGAACGATCCTCTCTCCTTCTTGCATTCAATGCCGTACCATCTTCCTTTATTCCCGCTGACAACAGAGAGAGGAATCTCATTGTCTCCTCTCATCATTACGCTGTGCACAGGCTCTCTCTCACACACCTGCTGAGACATGAAGCCAGATGCAGATTGCACACCTCAATTCACCCCTCCATCATACCACTATGTCGGACATTCAATTGTTGAGAGAAAAGAATCTCGAGGCCAATGGATAAGCTCGATTCCCTGCTCTCCAGTGAACTCGAGAAGGAGATGGCTCCATTGCCTTAAAATCAGCATGAAGCAAAGCAATTTTGAATTTCATAGTTGGCAATAATCAGGAGACGTTATGAGAAGCTAATTAAGAGAATTAGTGAACAAAGGTCATTGTAACATGGAGCAACCATGGTTGAAGCCAAGTGTCACAAATTTAAAAGAACACTTAATTATCAGAAAATAAAAAGAAGGCAAGTCATAAATTTAAAAGAACACTTAATTATCAGAAAATAAAAAGAAGGCAAAACATGGAGGTGTTCAAGCTCTCAATTACACAAAACCGCTCATGCAGCAGCTTTGATTGGAGCATGCTATTTTGATTAAAAATCAAATGGAGATATGAAGAAAGGAAATAACTAAAGAGGCACTGGATTGATATGGCTCAAGCTAGAATGGGAATTAAGGTCTAGAAGATGAAATTGCATTGAAAAGAAGTTGTAAAGCAAATTGAAGCAAGGCCAATTAAACTGATATTGCATTGCTTGTTCTATGTGCTGGAAATAACTAGTTCAAAATATAATCAGCAATTGAGGTTCCAGCAATGTGTTTGAACTTGAGACCATGAGAGAATTGGGTAGCATTAATTCTTGAAGATAAACACTGCCTCACTGATGGCACA
This sequence comes from Rhynchospora pubera, assembly GCA_028095005.1. Lineage (NCBI taxonomy): Eukaryota > Viridiplantae > Streptophyta > Magnoliopsida > Poales > Cyperaceae > Rhynchospora > Rhynchospora pubera. The sequence goes on along the minus strand of CM051461.1, from coordinate 10,483,219 downwards.
ATTAATGAGAGCAAAGAAGATTCTCTGAGTATGTATGAAATGGGGGAGTGAGGCTCTGTGTAAAAGGATGAGAAGATAGCAGGGGTAAAACCGTCCAGAAACTCTAAATTTCATATTATTGGTGTTACCAACAGTAACTGATCCTTTCCCCTATAAAAGGAGAACCCCAGAAGCCATGCAGGGACAGCCCACAACACAACTAGAGATATACACGAGACACACAACACACAACCAGAAGACATCCAGGAGAAGTTCAGACATAAGGCTACCACTTTGAGATTTGAGAAAAGTATTTTCTGTGCAAATTAGGATAGCTACTCTATATAAAATAAAAAAAAAAGAGTGAAGTAGTAGAAGTAATAGCCTTGTATTTTCAGCAGTAGTAGAATCTACTTTCTTTTTTGGTGTAATCTGCCTTGGTAAATCAAGAAGGTTTATTCCTGTTCTTTGCAACTTTTATCTTCCTTCTTTTTCTTTCTGGTTTTGCACAGGATTGAAAGCAATGTAAGGAATAAAACCAAAATCGCTTTATGTAAATATGTATATAGATATATTAGCTAACACAAGCATTTAGGAAGCAAGTTAAGATCTGTTCTCTTTATATTCTACATTTATATACATGTAGGTCAAGAGTTACATCTACACTAAAATAATGAAGTTGAAATAGACCATGCTTAACTGAACACTCATGGACTATCATCTAGTGTTAACATAAGCAAAAAAAATCTCTATGTGGACAACAATAAGGACAGCAGGCTTCTTTCAAAAAAAGACAGCAGGTTAAAAACAAAAAAAAAAGGGATAAAGGACAGCAGGTATTGGAGTCCATGGAGAAGCTCACCTCATCTTGTTCATACGTTGAAGAAGAGGTAATCAAGAAGGAAGTAGCTGCTACAACCAGGGAATACATGTTAGTGCAACTCTATTGTTGCATTGGTGCATGTCTCCCATATGTAGGAGTCAACCATTGACTCCTTTCAACCTCCAGTCAGCATTTCACCAACTCAAACCTCATATCCGAGATCAATACATGGCCTGATCCAAATCAAGGTGCAACCTCATGATTGGCGAAATTGAAGACCCCACTATGATTGAAGAATGCATCCTAGACCCTTTACACTGCTAACACATCAAAGAAGGATGCAGCCGACTGCCCATCACCATGGCCAAATCAAAATTGAAGCAACTCCTAGGTAGAGGCATTCGGCAGTCAAATTGACTGTCTAGGCACCTTCCTACATTTATCACTAAGCTTGTAGATGCCTCACTTGACCCCCACCATGGCCAGACGACTGCATCAAACAACTCAACCTCATGGCATATCCTGGCTGAGGCGAAACACCATGCTAGAGGAGCTCGGCAACCAAATTGAGGCTATACCAAGCTTCATGAATCCCTCACGATGCTATCAGGCTTGCCAATTTGGCTCAACATCCACCAGAGGCCTCGAACTGCCGTCAAGCCTCATTAAACCCTAGCCGATTTGGGAGGAAACGATTACAACGCAGAAGACAGAAATAAGCGCGACTGATGAACCCCATGGTAACAGGAGAGTTTGACGATCTCTTACGGCCCTACATCGATGCCTGACAGCAACCTAGTGGAGCCAATCGCGTAGCCATGGCGGGGAGCTTCGTTGTTCTGTCGACGAAAGGAAAAGGAAGAAGGAAGAGAAAAGGGGATTAAGTCCAACAGCTCGTCTGGACACGTCTCAAAGCATAACGGTTAAACCACAGTCACTGGCAAAGGGACCCACAAGTGAAGGGGTCAATTATTCCTCGGAACACCAGGAGTGCGAATGGTTTTACTAAGAGGCGTCCCAAATTTTGTGATATTCTGTGGCACTTTGCGTGTGGCGAGTCAGCATGGTGTAATGATCCATTGACAACTAACCAAAAGACGACAAGTGTCTTGCTGTAACAATTCATGTCGTTGCTGATCTCTTTTCTCTCCGCTGGCGTGGACCAATTAAAACATGACACGTGGCACTTCTGCTGATGTGGCATCATTTTATTGCTGGAAACTTTAAAAATTCGTAGAAATTCAACCGTAACTCAGAAAAATCCAAACCAAATTTCTACAGGACCATAAAAATATGGAGAATACAGTCATGCCAAAACCATAACCAAAATCCAAACACAATATTTTAAATCCATATTCCAAGTTCTGGCCAATCATAAATTGCCACCTCAGCCTTATATTTATTTTAAAATCCAGCAACCTTTAAAAATTCATGAAAAATCACGTGAGGTTCAGAAAAATATGAGGAAAAATCCTGGAAGCTCAAAAAAAGTAAAGGGAGTCTATTTGGCTAATCGTCACCACTAAAAACCCTACCAAAAGCCGTTCTGGCAAAGGCTCGAAAGCTCATGATCAAATCACTGAAGGCATGGATAATATTACAAAATTCAAAAAAAGTCATAACGGGATACTAGCACGACCGAGTCTAGTGCTCTGTTTATGACTCTAGATATAGCTCATCATAACCTCAAGTGATCAAAACCACTAGACGGTCATCGTCATGACGGGCATGAATCAAAATAGAGACACTAAGTACTGTTGCTAACAAACAAGAGTACTGGTGAAGTATCAAGCTCAATGATCTGGTTAAACTGGGATTCACTAGCCTCAAAATGATGGATAGTGAGATCTACCACGGTGTCACGGGACTCTATCAAGAGACCCGAAATAATATGCAAATCAAGTGAAGACCAAAACAATATTCAAGCAAACTGATAAAATCCCAAAGAGAAGGCACACTACACCGCAAGATGTTATTAGTGAAGAATATGGATCCAACCACATATGAGCAGAACTCCTTGCAGTCTGAGAAAAACTCACAATGTTGTCCCAAGCCTGCTAAGACGATGAAAGCCACGATTGTCAAAGGCACCCGCTCTCTCGAGAAAGGCAGGAGGTCCAATCTTGAGTGTATGCAATCTACCCGCCAGAGATAACATATGCCAACACCGCTGACACAGGCACACAGCATTATGATCCTATCAAAGACATGCAAATATTGTCACTACGGACAAACTCCGCATCACCATACCCGTACCTTGGGGAAAAGATCACACTTTCATTTCAGGAGTCTACGGTTATCTAAGGCACCCGCTCTCTCGAGAAGGCAGGAGGTCCTAACTTGAGTGTTTGCAATCTAACCGCCAAGGATATATCGAGGCCAACACTGTGGCTGTAAACGACTCCCTCATATTATATTAAAGACTTTATCCCAGATCACACCACTGCATCAGATGGATCCATAATCCTTACCCAAATAATATCCTCATTCAGAAACCTTCAACATGTTCCATAGTCACATTACTTATGCTTCAAACAGCTCAGTAATGTTGACTCGATCTATCTTTTAAATCAACAACCAGATCTCACACAACAAAACTTACCTCTTTCGGTGCTGGAGGGAAACTACAATGTTCCGGTCGGAAGCCGGACATTACCTGAACGCTCGCAGAGATTGCCGAGTGTCACCCTATTGACTTGCCTTGGCTAAATGCCAAGCATTATGTCGCATTGACGCTTGATCAGGAATCAAGCGAAGCTGCAACAGCTGGTCAGAGACTGAGTGTTAGAGGAACACTCCCATGATCGAGAACCAACTGTTCATGACGTACCGGTCGGCAGCCGGACGTTACTTGAACGCTTAGCGTCATTTGAGTGACTCGTCTTGCCTAGATGTCAAGCATCACGTCACATTGAACGATTGGTCAGAGACTGAGCGTCAGAGGAACGCTCCTATGATCGAGAACCAATTGTCATCCGCACCTAGGGAAGCCAAGGGGCAGCTGACTTAGGTAGCACCCGCGCGCATAAGATTTTTGGACGCCCACAAACCCAAGGGTCTGGCGAAGGATAGTTTCAATGCTTCGGGTGAGAGCCGAACTGTTGAAACCAAGGATATTTCAGGTGGCAGCTGAACTATCCGCTGAACGTTTGAATAGCAATCAGGGTTCCTTGCGAGGTTTCGAGTAACACTTGGACTATCTGTATGATACCTCGGCTGGCTACCAAGTATCATCAGAATATTCTAAGGAGGATCGAACCGTTTGTTCAATACCCGTTTGGCGAACAAATGTCACTTTAACATCTGACTGGCATCCAGATGAAGTTCGGACACTTCAGGTGGCAGCTGAACTGTCCATTGAACGGCCGACTAGCAATTAGATTCCTTTCAACATTTCGAACAACAGTCAGACTATTGTCTGATGCCTCGGCTGGCTACCAGGTATCACCTCAATACTCTGAGTGAGGATCGAATTGTTACTTATCTGATTGGCGAATGGACGTCACTTCAACGCTTCGAAGAATAATCGAGTCATCTGTCCGATAAGCTGGCTGGCTACCAGATATCACTTCAGAGTCTCAATTATGACCGAATCGGAAGGGAACATCTGACTGGCACCCAGATGTCATTTCTAAACGATTCGAATAGCAATCGGACCAATTGTTTGGTACTTTGGCTGGATACCAAGTATCACCTCAATACTCCGGATGATAATCGAATTGACACTTAACACTTGGCTGGCAACCAAGCGTCTTCGGTTCAGGTGGCAGCTGAATCGATTCCTAGATATTTGACTTGCGACCAGATGCACTGCCGACACCTCAAGCAACAATCGGGTAATCTGCGGGTTATCTTGGCTGGATACCAGATATCACCTCAGTATCTCGAGTGATGATTGAACCGTCTACTCAATATCTGAATAGCGACCAAATATCTCCTGAACGCTCTGAACAACAATCGGATTAGCTGTTTGATATTCTGGCTGGCTACCAGATATCACCTCAGTACTTCGGATGGAGATCGGAACGTCACTTAACGTCTGATTGGCAACCAGATGTCTTAACGATTCGAGTGGCAGTCGAATCGTTCCCCTGATACCTTGGACGAAAACTAGATACCACTTCAACGCTTCAAATGACAACTGGATCGTCTACTTGATATCATGGCTGGAAACCATGTATCAACGCAACGCTTCAAGCGACAAGAGAATCGTTTATTTGATATCTTGGCTGGAAACCGAGTATCACCTCAAGAAAAAGAAACCGAACATTGCCAAATGTCACTTCAACGCTTCGGGAGCAAACCGAACCGTCACTTTGAACATCGCCAAATGTCACTTTTAACGGAAGCCAGTCCGTCTATTGAACGTCTTGGTCAGGTACCAGATGTCACTTAACGCTCTATGCCCATCGAACGAGTGTCACCCCGCTTCCCGGGAAAGGTCAAGGGGCAACCGACTCGGGTCGCACCCGCGCGCATAAGATTTTAACGCCCATAAACCCAGGGGTCCGGCGTCTTTAACATCCACAAGCCCAGGGGCCTGATGTCAACTTCAAAAAAAAAGAAGAAGAAAACAACCTCAAGCACCGCGTCAACCAAATTTAACGATCTGATCAGGAATCAGACGTCACTTTCAGATAACCTCGACAAAGATCAACAAGAAGTCTAAGAAACCCGCTTTGGGAAGCCCATGCCTTATAAAAACAAAAATGCAAATCATAAGAGCCTAAATCTTGATTCAACACATTATGGAGAGAACTCGGAAAACGAGAAGACTACAAGCGTCCAGCGACGGCAGTCAACCGAAACCTCTACAAGTTAAGAATTCCAGGGACTGCTAAGAACTCCAGAGACTGCTGTCCCCTGCAATCCAAAGTCCACAAAAAAAATATAATAATACGATATATTAATATTGCATTATAGTAGTAACATTAATAAAAAACAAAAAAACAAAAAAAATATATAAATGAATGATAGGACCGCTAATGGTATATTTACAATTCCCTAACAGCTCACGACACACAATCCTTTGATTTTCCCGATCTAGAGGTGCTCCTGACCATGTCGGAGGTAATTAACAGTAGGGGCTTGCGCCTACTGGAAAGAAAGGACCCCTTCAAATAATAAACCCTCGTGAGAACTCAAGACCGTACAGGTACCACGCTTCGGGGTGGTATCGGTATCGGACTCTTGAGGCTCGCAAGGGGTATCTGATCCGCATTCTTTTTTGCCCCTCAATCCGAGACCGGATTTTCCTCTGTTGATCCGAGGGCCGTGAAAAAGTGCGAGACAGGTTCTGGCACGCCCGGTGGGACCTCTTTTTCCTCTCATCAGGCGAAAATCAAAGGATATAGTGTATGAGTTAGGGAATTGCTGATTTAACATGTCACTGACAATAATTTCAAGTTACTATTTTGCAGAAAATGGCATATGCGAACAACAAGCATGATGTGGGACCTGCTCCAGGCATGCTCATGGTTGGGTCCATCCCGATTACCTTTCCAATGGTGCAGGTGGCCTCAGACATTCCTTTCACCATTTATGATGTTGCCACAACAGACGCGAAATACGCCAATGTCATTCCGACAACTATCTTTGGGGCAAATGAATGCTTCGAGGAATATCAAGATGAAGGAATCAACGCTGTCACCAAACCGACACTCAAATTCATGATGGAGGAGGACACTTCCCACGCCAAAGACCTACAACTACAAGAATATCAAGATGAATTAGCGATTCAGGCGAACATACAAATGAGGAGCTCTTCTGCTCCACTTGAGATTGTGGAGGAGAAATCGCTTGAGATACAAAATTCACCTCCTCATTGCAAGACAGCATTGGTTCCAGTGCATGCCCAGACAAAGAATATGACAGCTGCCGAAATCGATCAAAAATCATGCCAAATGATTAAAGATAAGAAGGATAAAAGGGCAGCCCTCTTATCTACTCTCGTGCCTGCGTGTGTTTCAGAAACGAAGAGAAGGCAAATGGGGGCACGAGATCAAAAACTTCATGACCATGAGGGGATGGAGGCGGGAAACCAAAAGAAAAATACATCGAAAGATGAAACAATCATGGTCAAAGAAGGAGAGAAAATGATCGAGGAATACATTCCATTGTCCTCAAACAATTCACAAGTTAAGCCGGAGACTATTTACGCATTAAACAAAGGTGTCAAAAGATTTCATCAATCAATACGGCAAAATGGAGGATGTGGAAACCATGCCATGAAAGTGGGCACGAAGACTAATAAGGAAACATATAGCCCTGGAAGACTCGAGCAAAATTCAGAAGAATCTTATGCGCATCAAAAAGTTGAAGAGGCCATCGATGATAATTTTTCATCGATTACCTTTACGAAGAACGATCTCCCCGATGGAGCAACGTATCACAATAAACCATTGTACATCACGGGAGTATCAAATGAAGTTAAGATCAACCGAATACTGGTCGATCCAGGGTCAGCAGTTAATATCCTTCCATTAGAGTCATTGAGATACTTCTCGCTCGATAGTAATACCTTGACTCAAAGTCGGTCAAAGATCTATGGATTCAATTTACACTCTCAGAGAGCACTTGGAGTAGTCACTCTAATGTTCCGTTTTGGAAAACTCGGAACTCAAGCGAAGCTCTATGTCATGGATGCCAACGTATCTTATAAGGTATTATTAGGTCGCCCTTGGTTGCATACATATCAGTTGATACCTTCCACCTTGCATCGATGCATTAAGTATGTCAAAAATGGAACCCATGGAGTGATAAAAGGGGAAGAGCATCCTTTCTCTATCTATGAAATGAGACTTCCAGATGCAAAGTACTTCACACCCAGGCCACCTCTGGGGGCAAACTCTCAACAAAGACCATTGGATACCAATGACAAATCCCTAAATCGAAAATCGGACCCTACACAAGCCAATGACAATGATAAGGCCGTAAGCGGAGAAATACCTGATACATTTGACAGGCCTCGCTCAGGAGCATTTGAAGAACGTCTTGACCGACGTGAGATAACAATTCAGCCTCCGAAGAAAAGGCAACTAAGAAGATCTATTTCCGATAAATTCTTCGGAGAAATTGTAACTGAAGGGATGAACCAAGCTGCTCAGACAGAGGCCTCATTTGCACCAACAGACCTAGCTAGCACCAAAATCATGCAAGACAGCCATTTGACACATTCAGAGAACAATGAGTCATGTTGCATGATTCATGTGAGTGATTCTGATGCTGAAGGCGAAGATGATGAAACACAAATTTATGCCTCGAAAGTGATTCGGTCAATCCAAAACGAAAATGGTGCAAATCCCTTGCTCGAAAAGTTCGGCACTTCAAATACGCATCTAAATCTCGAGGCAAGAGAAACATCATTTTTATGCCATTACCAGAAAATAGGGGCAAATGAAACACCGCACTTTTCAGATCGCTCTAAGAAGGCAACAAGGTCCACGTACGAGATTTCAGATGCTAAGGAAGCGGGAGACCATCCCGTCAGAACTCAAAGGGATAGCGACAAGCATGCAAACATAAAAGCACTACAAATTCCGCTCCGAGACCCACTCTTGGGAAGATTTGTGTCGGAAAGAATTATGAACCAATGCTTACCCAAGAGATGCCATGAGAACTCAGTAATAGGATTTGCTGAGAGAGAAGAAATTGATGACTCCATTTCGGTCCGCACAACAAGTTCCGACAATGATGGCCATCAACGAAATGGAGATAATATAATGTCATCCCAAAATGATAAGAATGTGAACCTTTCTTCCGACCATAAGAAAGATGAAGGTTCCTATTTCAACAAAGGGGATGAAGACTTAAACAGACAAGAAGAAGATCCTGATTCGAGGGTATCCTTGGAAGATGGCAATACCACTATGTGGAAAGAAGTAACACCGAGGAAACAAGAAACCAACCGCGTAAGGATGCGGTGTGTGGATATTCAAAGCCATCCGATTAAAATGGAACCAAGGGAAAATTTCTTTCCTGAAAATGATGCTTTAAGGGTAAAGTCAGGCTATCTAAAAAGTGCGCCAATGCCAAAGACTGCTGAAAAGCTTGAAACTTCTTCTAATGCTTCTCTTGAAACACGAGAAAATATTAAAAAAGAGATACAAGAAATGATAGGTCAAGAGTTGCAAAAAGAGAGAATGTCTCGTCCCACCCAACATGCAAGACGGCGCGGGAATCCATATCCTGAAGAATACGATTCTGTGCATTATCCTGAATGGTATGTCAAACCAAGATTTCAATTGTTCGATGGAGGGAAGAAGAAATGTCCTGAGCAACATTTGTTCAAATTCAAAAACTCATGTGGTGATACAGCGCGCAATGAAGCCCTATTAATGCGACAATTCCCTTTAAGTCTAACGGGAGAAGCACGTGATTGGTACACCTCATTAGAGAAAAACAGTATTAAAACTTGGGAAGAAATGGAAGATATATTTTGTTCGACATTTGAAAAATTTACCCAAGAGATCACGAAGGCTGACATGGCTAAAGAAAAGCCGGGAAAAGGAGAATCAGTCAGCAACTACATCACTCGATGGAGAAACCTAAGCATTCGTTGCCAACCCCAAATTCCTGACCATGAGGCAGTAGGGATGATAATAAGAAACATATACGGACCGATTAAGCCATTTCTGGTGATGGGAAATATCACTAGATTTGATGCCCTACTCACTGCAGTGTCAAATTATGAAAGCTTAGGTTCAGATGCATGGTCATATCACCCTAAAAGAAAAGGAAAGAAGGCAAAATCCAAGAAGACTCGAGTATCGAGAATACCCTCCTCATACGAAGTCGGCAATAGCTCAAGAGTCTCGAACAACAAGAATATTGGTTGTTTACATGGTCGTCCTAATAGCAATCCTAAAAGGCTCTTGTCCGTGGCAGAATTATCTAGCAAGCCTTATTCGTTTAAGAAGAAAGTAGTTCCTGAGTTATTTCGACGGGCTATGGAATGCAATCTTCAGCTGCCACCAAGCAAACGTCCTGAGGAAATGGAACAATCCGACAATCCAAACTTTTGTCCATACCATAGGGTATTAGGACACAAGATTGAAAATTGTTGGGTATTCAAAGACTTGGTAGAAGAGCGAGTCAAATCAGGCGAAATATCATTGTCAGAAAGCGAGAGGCAAGAACCTACACCACATGAGCGTTCTGACGTTGACTCAGACGATGAATCCTTCACAGTCTACGCAATCGGAATAGATGATGAAGCTGAGGGAGAAACACAAAGCCTGAGTAGCGGAACTAAACAAGTTTTTCCCATGATAATGGAATCTGACGAAGATACCCATGAGATAGAGAAAAACCCATTCAGAGAAAGCCCGATAAATACCATTGGGTTGAGTAATGGAATTCAAAGAGAAGAAAACCCGATGTATATCAGCGGGAGAGATAATTATGCCCAAGAAGAAAATGCACAAACTAAGGATAACGAGTCATGCTACATGATCCATATAAACGACTATGATTCTGAAGACGAAGTACTTTGGGTAGCTCACAGCGACAGTTATGGAAGCCCGGTATATTTTGTCGGGACTGACAATGATACCCAGGAAGGAAATGCACAAAGTTGGAGTAGTAATACTGAAGAAATCTGCCCAGTAATTGAGGAAGCTACCTTTGAAGAGAAGGAGAATCCATCTCAAGAGAACCCAGCGTATGGGATAGATAACGACATTCAGGAAGAAAATACACAAAATCGGAGTAACGATACTGGAGATGTCGTATTCGTGATGGAAGAATTTGAGAAAATTACTCTTAAAGAGGAGAAAGATCAATCTCAAGAAGACCTGGTACATGGGATAAATAATAAAACTCTAGAAGGGAATATACAGAGTTGGAACGGTGAGACTGAAGAGATCGCATTCGTAACGATATGGTCTGATAGCATCCTCTCCGAAGAAAGCAAAGTGCAAGAAGCCCCAACTGCCATCACATGTGACGAACGACAAACTATGGAGAGCCTTGTTGCGCATTTACAAGAACAAGAACAACAGATCATGATGCTCCACCAAAGGAACACTGAGATATGCCGAGAGATGGACGTGCTCTTGAAGAAGAATATTGAGATCCGAAGATTGCTAGAAGATTTGCAGGGGGCAGGTGACAACACCCTAGCCATGTCTAAAAAGCAGTTCGAGAAATTAAATACCAAAAAGGGCAAGAACAAAACGAAGGATGTTCAGATTTTTCAAGGAAAAGAAACATCAATAACAAAGAAGCCCGAAGGTGCTAGAAAATGCGAGGACCGGAAGAAAGGTGTGTCACTAAGAGAACGTAGGAGAAAACCTTACTCTTTTCGAAAAAACAGAACCGCTGAGATCTTTGATCTAGCCATGCAACATGATTTACAATTACCTGAGTGTAAGCGTCCAGAAGAAGAGCAGCAACATTGCGAACCTAACTTTTGTCTATATCACAGAATCCTCGGACATACAATCAAGGATTGCTACATATTTAAGGATTGGATTGAAGATAAACTTAGAAAAGGAGAATTGCATCTCCCAGAGCACGTCCTGCAAGATCCAGCACCACATAAATGATGACCAAGCGACATAGCGGGGGGGCAAAAAAAAAAAAAAAAAAAAAAAAAAAAAAAAAAAAAAAGAGGGGGCACCGGTTGATATCAGACCGATCACCGTGAGTCTGGTATCTCGACCTATCCGAAAACTTCTACGCCTCTACAATCTACTGGTTGATATCAGACCGATCAATGTGAGTCTGGTATCTCGACCTACTCGGGACCGAAAACTTCTACATTTTCAGCTCGAAACCTTTAAGACCTATCGATTGATATCAGACCGATTACCGTGAGTCTGGTATCTCGACCTATCCGAGATTGAAAACCTCTTCGTTTTCAGTCCGAAACTTTTAAGATCCACTGGTTGATATCAGATCGACTACCGTGAGTCTGGTATCTCGACCTATCCGAGATTGAAAACCTCTTCGTCTTCAGTCCGAAACCTTTAAGATCTACTGGTTGATATCAGATCGACTACCGTAAGTCTGGTATCTCGACCTATCCGAGATTGAAAACCTCTTCGTCTTCAGTCCGAAACCTTTAAGATCCACCGGTTGATATCAGATCAACTACCGTGAGTCTGGTATCTCGACCTATCCGAGATTGAAAACCTCTACGTCTTCAGTCCGAAGCCTCTACAATCCACTGGTTGATATCAGACCGATCACTGTGAGTCTGGTATCTCGACCTATTCGGGACCGAAAACTTCTACATCTTCAGTCCGAAACCTTTAAGATCTACTGGTTGATATCAGATCGACTACCGTGAGTCTGGTATCTCGACCTATTCGAGATTGAAAACCTCTTCGTCTTCAGTCCGAAACCTTTAAGATCTACCGGTTCATATCAGACCGAACACTATGAGTCTGGTATCTCGACCCGTACGAGATTAAAAACCTCTACATCTTCAGTTTCTATAATCAGATCAGATCGACCCTTGCGAGTTTGGTATCTTGATCTCCTAAAGACCGGAAACCCCTATGTGTCCAGTCCTTGACCTCTATATTCCAACAATCGATATTGAAATGATTTTTGCAAGTTTGGTATCTCGACCTATTTTTGATAAAAATATTGAGAGGGGTGATACTACAATCAAGCGATGTAGACGACCCATATGGATCAAATGACTATCATAATAACGATTGTGATTTCGAACATGGGGGCCCGGCACAGATGGTTAGTGGTCCCGCCGTTATCCTAAAAATAACGGGTTCGATTCCTACCAAATGGAGAAAATGGATAAATTCCATTTCATGGAGTGGTCTATACTCTCTCGCATTGAGGGAAATGAGGAATGACAGCTGAATGGTCCGATCGTACCTAAAAAAAAAAAAAAAAAAAAAAAAAAAAAAAAACAAAAACAAAAACAAAACATGTCCTATATTCAAGGGATGCCTCGCCATAAGGCAATATGAGACATCTCTTCCACAAAACATTTTTTTCCCCAAAACTCTAGAAAATTCCACAGCCCAATCTCTACAAAATAAAGGGCCTATTGATAGTGCCGGCCTTAAACCTACTATCACCGGTGAACGTTCATCTTACTGGTTTCGAAAACGATGAACGAGGGTTTTGTCATTTTGTCCCTTAAACAAAATAAATAACAATTTCCCATTTCTTATTTTATTTTGCAAATACATGTAGCAACTAAAACTTTATGTCCGTAAAGGAAAATAAGGAGCGTCTTGCTTTATAGCAACATGAGACGTTTCCTCCACCAAATATATATCCTAAGCACCACAAAATCTACAAGCCTAAATTCCACTTTCAAAATGGTCAATTGTTGGAGTGAGCCATAATTCAACCAACACCGGTAAGTTCATTATACCGGCATTAAATAATGAACAGGGTTTTATGTATTTTGTCCCTGAAACAAAATAAAGGCACGAAAAAATAACGGGAGATGAAAAAATCAACCACAAATCGTGGCATTGCATTCATAAAATTGAGGGATACATGCTACCTACTCCAATCAATTTTATCCCCCGAAAAATACAAATGGAGAGCTGTTATACAAAAAGCTACAAGAACAGGGAGCCAGAAAAAATAAAAACAAGAAGGCCGTTCGTATTCTGGGAGTTCAGGCGGAGTAGAATCAACACCCCAATTGTATGAAAGGAGTGGCCTCCAATAAGCATGGATCTCTTGGTCATATGGGTTTCCCCAGTCGCCACCAAGAGCGTGCACGATTTCCGGCGCCGCATCCTCCTCAAGTTCCTCGATTTCCTCCGTGATATGGCCTGGATGGTCGTTAAACTCGTCAGCAGAAGAGGGGAAGCGCTCATCGCCTTGATTAGCCATTTGATAATAATAACAAAGAGGTGGTGGAAAAACAAAGTGAAGAAGTCGGATTAAAAAAAAAAAGAAGGGAAGAGACGCGATTAAAAGGAAAGGGAAGAG